>OX637300.1:20525440-23395132 GCA_951799385.1 Hyppa rectilinea
AAACGGGAAACTTCGTGTTTTACCCGTGCGGATTTCACCAAAACAGTACACATTGCAGAACATTTGGAATTCGAACAACGACAGTCATCCATCAAAAGTTTTGAAGGTACAGAAGGAAAATCAAGCCCAGCACGTGAGGCGGCGGTTGCGGCGCCCCAGGCCCGCGCGTCTGCGCTAGTGCGCTGCAGCCGTCAAAATACTGTCACCAAGTGACACTTGCAAACTATCAAGTGTTGTGTATAAATAGTCCGTTTTTTGTACGTATAATATTGTTAAGTGCAGTGTTTTTTATTTATTTTACATTTAGGTAAGTGTTTTTATATATATGACTAGCACTTTGCCCGCGGCTTCGCTCCCGTGGTCTTTCCCGTGGGACCCGTTATTTTTCCCGGGATAAAAAGTAGCCTATGTTACTCCTAGAAAACTAAGCTTTCCAACGGTGAAAGAATTTTTAAAATCGGTCCAGTAGTTTTTGAGCCTATTCATTACAACCAAACAAACAAACAAAGTTTTCCTCTTTATAATATTAGTATAGATAAATGCCGGCTGTAGCGACGCCAGAAATAGTGCCAGTCAACCTGCCACATCGGTAAGATGTCCCCATTGCTCCCAGCCACGATTCATTAAAGGCGAACGGGGGTTACGAATCCACTATGGTAAGGTTCACAAACCTTATAGTGTACCTTTGTGACCCCCAGCCACATGCCCAGCATCAACAACTCCTGATCAAAGTTTGTGGAAAACATTAGCAAAATTCAAAAACTCTACCCCTGTTTTAAAGAGAGTTCCCCGGGGTGCGAGACGGTCTGTTGCACTGAGTTTGGCACGATGTCTCCGTCTTGCGACCCAGGAGAACTCAATAAGTGCCTGGGAGCAATTACTCACTTTCCCTTATAGGATTCTACATGTTCAAAAAATTGGCATCTAAAAGAACATTGACAAAACAAAATAAAGACAACTGTATCAGATCCTCCCGACTTAAATTCAACTTTTCTTAACGTTTCGGCTCCCCAGAGTCCCCAGTTGACTGCAGCCGTAGGCTCTTTCCGAAGTGGTTCCGCTGGCGGTTTCGACGGCCTAACTCCACAACATCTTAAAGATCTTTTCAGTTCAGGCGCCGGGGAAGCTGGTGAGTCGCTTTTGAAAGAGCTTGCGGCCCTGATTAACCTCATGCTCACCGGCGGTGTGAACGAGGCCGTCGTCGACGTCTTATACGGGGCCAACCTTGCTCCTTTCCTTGCCTTGCGTAAGAGGGACGGCGGCATTCGTCCCATTGCTGTTAGCTGCACCTACAGGCGTACGGCAGCCAAAATATACTATAAGCTGTATAGCGAAACGCTTACAGCTAAGTTACAGCCCCTGCCGCTTGGTTTTGGCTCGAAAGGGGGCTGTGACGCTACCGTGCATGCCCTTCCCACCTTTTTAAAGTGCAATAAAGGTGAGGTTATCCTCAAGGTTGGCGTTAAGAATGCCTTTAATTCTGTCAATAGGGACACTTTGTTGGCCGAAGTCAAAAAGGAACTTCCCGAAATTTATGGTTTTATGTGGCAATGTTACAGGTAACCGTCAAAATTATTATACAAAGAAAATGTTTTGGAATCTGCAGTTGGTTGCCAACAAAGTGACCCTCTCGGGCCAGTCATTTTCAGTTTGGCTATTCATCCAATTATTCAAAAACTAAATTCGAAATGTAACGTGTGGTATTTGGATGATTGAACTCTAGGAGGTGACGTAGACACGGTTTTGAAAGATTTACAACTCCTGAAAGAACAATTCAAATCTATTGGCTTGGACCTTAACGCATCAAAGTGTGAAATTTACCTTTCTGACATTACCGACAGACAGTTGACCCTAGAAAAATTTAATGCAATAGCTCCATAAATCAAAAATTTAGAAAAAAGTTCACCTCCTGGGTAATTTTGGAAGACAGCTTTTCTCCTTTCATCGATGAAAAAATCAAAAACTTCAACGATATTTTGGACAGACTTTCCAAAATTAATTTGCGTTCTGCATTCACCCTGATTAAATACTGTTGTTTTGGCCCAAATATGTACTTTTTACGTTCTTCCCCTTTATGGAAGCAATCTCATCTCTTGGACAAAATTGACCAAATTATTCGCAGCACATTAACATCCATTTTAAATGTGGCCTTGGACGACCGAGCATGAATGCAAGCCACACTATCCATTCGTTTTGGCAGCCTCGGCGTCCGCAAAATTAACAGCATTAGCTTGCGTTCCTGTCCTCTGTCCAAAGCACTGACAAGTTGATCGGGAAAATTTTTGCACCTTCCCTGGTTGATTCTGAAGTGCCGTGCTTGACCGACGCGGTAAACGCTTGGAAAAAAGCTTGCCTAAACACAGGTCGGCCCGTGAATCCATCTTCCCAGAGTCAGTGGGATGAGCCGCTCTGCAGGTTGATACGGAATAATCTTATTAATACGTCCACCAATACTGCTAAGCGTGCCCGCCTGCTGGCTGTGGGTGAGTGGGAGTCGGGCCTCTGGCTTCAGGCGCTACCGTCACCCAACATGGGTACCATGCTGTGTGACACCACCTTCCGGGTCGCTACCTGCCTGCGTCTGGGTGTTCCTTGCGTGGCTCCGCATCGCTGCCAATGCGGTGAAGATGTCGACTGCCTCGGACACCATGGCTTATCCTGCAGTAAGAGTGCTGGCCGGTTAGCACGGCACGCCAGCATCAATGATATCATCGGTCGCGCTCTTGTCACCGCCGAGGTGCCAGCTGTTTAAGAACCCAAGGGCTTGGCACGCGACGATGGGAAGAGACCAGACGGAATGAATTGCTAATGCCTTGGGAGGTTGGTAGGCTTTTGGTGTGGGATGCAACGTGTATCGACACCCTTGCGCCATCCCATCTTCCTAGTACGGCGGGCCGTACAGGCGCAGCCGCTGCTGGTGCAGATAACCTCAAACGGCGCAAATACTCCAACCTTGTTGGGACTTACATGTTCGAGCCGTTTGGGGTTGAAACACTAGGGCCATTGGGTCCGAGTGCCCACTACGTTTTTCGAGATAAGCAGTTGATCGACTCTTCACGTGAGCAGAGGGCTGGCCAATTTTTTGGTCAAAGAATCAGCATTGCCATACAACGCGTCAATACTGCCAGCCTTTTGGGAACTTTTCCTGTTGACAGCGATTTGGACGAATTTTTTGATGCTCTTTGATTATTATACAAATTATTTCTGTACATACATTCAGTCAAAAAAGTATCGGGAATGGATGATTTGTTTATGGTTCCAAATTCAAATTTTTGTTTTTTTGTAGTTGTTAGATTGGCACAACTGTTTTCCATTTTGGCGCGGAGTTTGAGTTGCATCTGTTATTTATATTAAATACAGTGCTGGTTTTAGTAATATCATATATAGTGTGTATTGCGAATTTCATAATGAACAAAAATATCGAACAAAGAGTTTGTCTTAAATTTTGCATCGCCAATGGAATTTCGTGTTCGGAGTCACTGAAAATGTTACAGAAGGCTTACGGTGAATCGACTTTATCAAAAACTCGTGCTTATGAGTGGTTCAAAGCGTCCAAAAGCGGTCAAGATGTGATGGAAGATTTGCCTCGCTCTGGTAGGCCGTCAACGTCTGCAACTGAAGTTAGCATCGCAAAAGTGAAGAAAATAGTGACTGAAAATCCCCATTCAACTCTGAGAGAGATAGCCGCCGAATTTTCTGTATCTCACGAGTCGATCCGTACCATTTTAACTAATCATTTGGGTATGAAACATGTTGCTGCTCGGCTAGTCCCAAAAGATCTGAATTTTCTCCAAAAACTCAATCGCATGAAAGTCGCTGAGGACATGCTAGAACGAGTCAGTTCGGACCCAACATTCATGAAACGCATTGTTACTGGTGACGAGACGTGGGTTTACGAGTTTGACATGCAAACTAGTCAACAAGCTTCGGAGTGGCGCCTTCCAACTGAACCGAAACCGAAAAAACCACGCCAAAGTCGATCAAAAGTCAAAGTCATGTTGACTGTTTTCTTTGACTATCGCGGTGTTGTGCACTCTGAATTCTTACCGGAAGGTCTAACGGTAAATAAAGAATATTATTTGAGCGTTATGCGGCGTTTAAGAGAGCAAATTCGACGAAAAAGGCCAGATTTGTGGAAAGAAAATTCTTGGATTTTGCACCACGACAATGCGCCTTCGCACAAGGCTATCATTGTGAACGAATTTTTGACCAAACACTCAACAAATACCATCCAGCAACCACCATAGTCACCAGATATGCCTCCTGCTGACTTTTTTCTTTTTCCTAAACTCAAATTACCACTTCGTGGCACCCATTTTCAATCGATAGAAGACATAAAGGAGAATTCGCGGCGAGAACTGAACTCAATTCCGGAAGCAGCGTTTAAAAAATGTTTTGATGAATGGATTATTCGTTGGCGCAAGTGTATCGTTTCTAAAGGAGCATACTTTGAAGGTGATAAAATAAATTTGGATGAATAACAGACATTTTGCATATTATTGATCTTTTCCCGGTACTTTCTTGACAGAGTAGTATTATTATGAATATTTAGCTTTTAAATGTAAATATGTAATTATCCTATGTTGTTTATTGCTATTATACTAATAAAAAGTAAAAAAAAAAACTAAGTTTTTAAGAAATATTTTCGCTAACATTTTGAGTCCACTGTTACGATAGTCCAAACCATTATTCATAATTAAATATTAGTAAATACCTAAATAACTATAAAAAACGCGGATTTTGGTGAAACGTGGTTATAAATATTAAAAAGCAGTTTGAACTACTTACAGGAACACTGCAATAAAATCCTTCAACACATTTTCTTCAACCTGAATTCTGACATACGAGGGGTGGGCAGATGCGTCAGTTATGCGTCCTAAGCCCGATAGGATAAACCAGTTTAGGCTAGGCCAAACTAGTTTATCCTGATATAAATACGCATACTCCAGGATAAACTGGTATGGCCTAGTCTCAACATTATAGTATACCTTGAAAACAAAAGTAAATAGATAGACTGAATAAAATACGCCGTTATTGGCAAAATAATCATTTATATCATTAAAACGTCGTCCTTAAAACTAATGGAAAATTGGTTATACAAATAATCATACTATAACGAATAACATGTGTTATTTATAGGGTTTCGTACCTCAAAAGGAAAAAACGGAATCCTTATGGGAAAAACTGTCTTCCCGTGGTGCCCAATGATTTCCTGGACTCGTCTAACGGTAGCTTGAGCAATTGATCATCTTTGTCTTCCACTGGTATGTTTTCCAGTAGCACTGTACTATTTGACGACCATTTTCGAAGTTTAAAACCGCCCTTGTTTAACATAGATATTAACTGACTCTGCAATTCTTTAGCTGCACTTTCCTGGGACTCTCCAGACAAAATATCATCCACGTAGAAATCTTGTAATGTAGCTTGACTCGCAATTGGGTAATTGTTTTGTTCGTCTATCGCAAGTTGTTGTAATGTTCGTACCGTAAGATATGGGGCACTAGTTGTACCGTAGATAACTGTAGTTAGTTCATATTCATTCATTGCGTGTTTGGGAGAAAATCTCCATAGTATCCTTTGATGTGCAAAGTCTAATTCATTAATTTTTATAAATACATTTTCATAATATCCGCCATAAAGGCAAACTTATGTTTTCGTCATCGTAGAAGTATAGTGGATAGGTCTTGTTCTTGAGAGTCGCCAGAATGTTCAATGTTACCTTTGGACATTGACTCAGCACTGTCTATACATATTGTAGTCTTTGCTCAGCACTCCGTCTGGCTTACGCGCGGCCCAGATAAAAATGATTTGGTTGCATCTTACACGCATAGGACACAAAGATTTTGTATAATAGTGTGTGTTAAGAAAAAGTAATATATCTCTCCAAAGCCTTTCATTGCGTGCACCACGACACGCTTTTACGTAAACTACGTCATTACGGTGTTCAAAACGAAGCTCTTAACGTAATTAATATATGCTGTAACATATTGTAAGTAACTAAATCAGATTTGAATTTCATATTCTTGTCTCATTACCCCTCACTGTGGCCAAGACACCTTTAGCCATCTCTGATCAGTCTCGCGAGTCTGCGGGACTGGCAGTGAGTTCACCCATTCCGAACCTGGAAATCCTGTCTACAATCCGTCTGCAACCTTAGGTCGCATGGTGCAGACATTCTGAACTTATTTATATATTTATTTATCACGTACTAGGTAGCAGTGATAGCCTAGTGGTGTGACCAAGTCATAGATCTCGAGTTCGAACCCAAGCCACGCTCTGATTTTTCGGATTCATGTGCGTAAGTATTGTACAATTATCACTTGCTTAAAATCGGTGAAGGAAAACATCGAGAGGAAACCGGCATGTCTGAGAGATATTTCTCAACAGTATGTGATGCTAAGTCAGAGGCCCATGGGCAGCATTAAAACTCTGACACCAGGTTAGTCACTAACCACACGAAGAAGAAGAAGAGAAGACGTACTAGATATATGATAGGTTAGGGCTGTAGGGCTTATAGGGCTAAGGGTCGTAGGGACTGTTAGGGTGGTAGGTCTCTGTAGGTTCCTTTAACTTATCATATATTTTTATGTACCGTCACACCTTTGACTACTTTGCGGTCTTACGTGACGTCTGTTGAGGGTGGACGTACAACATTGTTGTCCGTCCGTCTGTCAAGACCGTTTTTCTCAGAAACGCTCCACGCGTTTCAACGGTATCAAACTGAAATTTATATCTAATACTCAGGTCACTGTCTACGCTACGCTTGATATGCGTTGATATGCGCTACGATGGGTGACCATATTTACATACCGAGACTCCTCCGTGCCTCGGAAAGCACGTTAAGCCGTTAGTCCCGGCTGTCATTTGTGCATCTTTGGCAGTCGTAACGGGTAGTCAGAATCTCGAAAATCTGTATCGTATTGCCCAGTTACTGGGTTGTGGTGGTCAGTCGCTTCATATAAAATACTGTTATTCAGCTGCATCCGGTTAGACTGGATGCCGACCCCAACAAGGGAAAAGGCTAGGCAGATGATGATGACTCAGGTCTACTGTCCCTTGGAGCTGTGAAAAAAATCAAACTTCTAAGCCAAAGCAATCAAAAGATACAGCCGTTTATGCCGTGAATTTCCGCAAATTTTCGAAACTCGCACGGGAATCAAAACCTACAGGGTACCTACTTCCCGTGAACTTGAAATTCGGTACGAAGTAACGTCTTATAGTACAGATAAAGGAAAATTGCGAAAACCGTAAAAAATATTTTTCAAAATCTATACATATAAGATGACTGGTAATTAGTGACCGATATTTAAACACGTGATTGTACTCATGATTACAATCAACTTTCCCAAAGAAACTTTTTATGTATACTCAATAGTTTTATTTTTATCACAATAACAATACAACTGGCGCGCGCCAAAGTTGAATGACCTTCGCGCCGATCAGCTGTTAGCAGCTATTACTAGTCACCTTTTATAATAAAACAGTAAAAAAACTGTCTGTACATTGAATTTATTAAAAAAAAATGAGGGGGTTTAGAAATAGTAATAGAGCACGAATCCAAAAAAAAATCTATCTTGTTTGTCTGTATATCTGTTTGTTTGTACACGCTAATCTTCGGAACTACTGGACGGATTTGAATGATATTTGTTGTGTAGGTATATATAGGCAAATAATAGCTGGCTAATATATAGCTCGATTTTTCGAACTTGTTCAACAAACTCTAAATATTGGTCTGACGGTAACACATAAAGTCCAGTTCACTTATTTGGTGCAAAAGCAATAACACAGTAAAAACTAGGGACCGCTGGTCCCTAGTTTTCATCAGACGCGGTTCTTATGACATAATTACGACTAATCAACTAAGAACGGGAACCTTTGGGCAAAACAATTGGTGAGAAAATCCGCGTGTGTGTAAGCAGAATCGATGATCTCCAGCTTACGAGATTTAAAACGATCAACGACCTGATTACGACCAAATCATCAATTAAATGGCCCGTTGAATGTGATTATACAACATGTCCCAAAATTCAACGATAAGCCGGCACCAGAGGATGGACCTACTAATGACTACTCGAGAAAAAAAAAGAAAAAAAAAATACCTCTACTTTTTTTTAAATTACTTAAAAAAATGGAAATTCTTCGAAAATGTATACCCCTTATGACACTTTTAACTACCATGACCACAATTTTTCAAATTTTTCAGTTTTTTTGTTTGTATCGGCAACCTAAGTAGTACTACTATTCACCATAATCTTTGAAAATTACAGAATTTTCGTAGTTTTATACAAAAAAACAACCAAAAAAAATTATTTCCCTAAAATTTTGAAAGATTTTAACGTTCAGTACACTTTAAGTCATCGTAGTGTAAAAAAAAAATATGGGCACTACTATGGCAAGTTTTTTTAAAAATTAGCGCAACTAACCTAGATTTTAAAATGGTATAATACTTTAGGAAAACTAGCCACAAAAAAAAAATAATGACACTTTTTCTAATCAAGAACCAAATTTCATAAGTTGTTGTTAATAGTAATCACTTCTACTATGTGCCCAAAATAGATTTTTGTTGTTGGAAAATGTTGAATGAATGAAACAAATGGTGTCAATAAATGTAAATTTATTGCATTATTAATAATATTATAATAAATGTTCGAACTGTTTACCACCGGCATTAATACAAGCATGACATCGCCTTAAAAAATATCGTTTTATTCGTCGTGCATATCTTCTACTATTGATATGATCCGCAGCCTGAGTGATTTTTTGGCGAAGGTCGTTCAGTGTTGCAATGGGTTTCGAGTAGACTCTGTCTTTGAGACAACCCCAATAGAAGAAGTCCAGGGGGTTTAGATCGGGTGAACGGGGTGGCCATAAAATAGGACCAAGTCGCCCTATCCAACGCCCTGGATACTCTTGGTTTAAGTATTCTCGCACAGGACGGGCATAGTGAGCTGGGCAGCCATCATTTTGGAACCATATGTTTTGTGGATCACTAATGGGCATGTCTTCTAATAATACTGGCAAGTCATTTTGTAAAAAGTTCAAGTAACTATTGCCATCCAAGTTTCCTTGTAATTCAAAAGGCCCAATCACTTTTCCGTTTAATATGCCCGTCCATAGGTTAACCTTGAATTGATATTGGGATTTGTCTTGTCTCATCAGGTGCGGATTTTCATTGCTCCAGCTATGTAGGTTGTGAAGATTTAAATAGCCATCTCTCTTGCAGGTTGATTCATCCGACCATAGAATATTATCCAAGAATTGGGGATCTTCTCTGTGCTTTTGCAGCATCACACGGCAAAATGCGACTCGTAGTGGATAGTCCCGCGGTAATAACGTCTGCACACGCCTGTAGTGATATGGGTGAAGTCTGTGACGTTTTAGGATTCGATGTGCAGTACTTTTTGGGATTCCCGTAGCTATTTCTATGGCACGTACCGAGGTAGTTGAATCATTTTCAATTTCATTGAGAACGTCTTCGTCGCGTTCCGATCTAGGTCTTCCAGCATTTCTCCTGTCAGATGGTAAACGGCCCTCCGAAAACGCTTGATGCACGTTAATAAATACTCGATAATTCGGGTATCTTTGAGCATTTGGGTACCTTTCTCGATATAATCTGCTAGCAGCACTACCATTGCATCGGCACTCTCCATAAATGAGGTGCATATTAGCGTATTCCAACGGTGTGTATGGTAGCGGCATGATAAACGCTAAACAGTCCAAAATACGCCAAAAGTCCAATTCACAAAACACAGTCCAGTTCAAAATAATGCCAGGTTAGTACAGTTTGCAGATCACTTAATCCAGTCCAAAAAGCCAAGCCAAAAGTCGTTAGTACGAGAGTCACATCAATTGAATACGAAACGGTGCACAGTAAACAAAGAAGCAGAGCGTACTGACTTTGTACTTTGTAGAGAACAGCAACATTCCTACCTGCCCTATTGTTATTTAACAACAAACATCTATCTATCTCTCTCTAACGTATAATCGCTCTCTATCTATCTCTCTCTAACGTATACTATCTATCTCTTTCTGACTTCTGAACTTCACTGACTACGCACATGTCCCTTCCAAATTCTAAGAATTTGCGAAAGAAATCTATTTTGGGCACATAGTAGAAGTAATTACTATTAACAACAACTTATAAAATTTGGTTCTTGATTAGAAAAAGTATCATTATTTATTTTTTGTGGCTAGTTTTAATAAAGTATTATACCATTTTAAAATCTAGGTTAGTTGCGCTAATTTTTTAAAAAACTTGCCATAGTGGTGTCCATATTTTTTTTTACACTACGATGACTTAAAGTGTACTGAACGTTAAAATCTTTCAAAATTATAGGGAAATAATTTTTTTTGGTTGTTTTTTTTTGTATAAAACTACGAAAATTCTGTAATTTTCAAAGATTATGGTGAATAGTAGTACTACTTAGGTTGCCGATACAAACAAAAAAGCTGAAATATTTGAAAAATTGTGGTCATGGTAGTTAAAAGTGTCATAAGGGGTATACATTTTCGAAGAATTTCCATTTTTTTTAAGTAATTTAAAAAAAAGTAGAGGTATTTTTTTTTTCTTTTTTTTTTTCGAGTAGTCATTAGTAGGTCCATCCTCTGGTGCCGGCTTATCGTTGAATTTTGGGACATGTTGTATATGTAACTTGCATTTCGTCATTGTTTTATCAAATAACAAATCTAGGCTTTAAAGATGTATAATATAAGCGATCAATTACTTTTATTCCATTTTATTTTCACCTCACAGGCTCGGAAAGAGTCTGTTTGTCATTCAAAATCTGAGCGCAAAACTGCATTTTGCGCACTAGCGGAGAAAGAGTTTTTTTTTAAATCGAACCATTCTTAAGTTTCATTTGATTCCAAAAATCTATGACGTCACATTCAAATATTTTAAATCACGTACAATTCCGTTCTGACAGTTCATAACCGCGTATAATAAAGTTTATTTTTTAAAATAAAATAATTACTAGGGAAAAATAATACCTAGGTACTTGCACTATTTTGACTGAAATTCAATAGAATTAGAATAGCATCCCTGTAAAATAAAATTATGTCTTTTACTCAGTCACGGTCATTTATTTTAGATATGAAGATTATAAATGTAAACCTGAAATTACAGAGGATCTTATTAGTTTTGAAAATCTAACCTAATTAATTAGACATACTATTACAAAAATGAAATAAACTTAGTATTTTTCTAACAAACATCTGGATTACAATTCGTAAATTGAATTTAAAAAAACACGTTTTTGGTTCACAACTAAACATTCATTAACATCAAATATTTTTTATTACAGAGGCTATAGGTCAAATTAAATAATCAAATTAAGGTGGATGCTCCAAGATAGCCCGCAAAATTCAAATTTTCTTGCGTTTTTTGCAATTTGCAAGTTAGTGCCAGGTTGTATATTAATTGAAATATGATTGTGTGGGGGCGGGGTACATACCTATAGCAATGATATTGAAGTAAATGCGTAAACAAGTCACGACGTGTCGCTCTCGAGAAAGCGCTTGAAATTGAACCGAAGTTCGGCCGAACTTGTCATTAATACATAACAAGATGAGATCTGCATTAATGAAGGCAATTGAATATTTTTTTTTACAACTTTATTAGTTTTTCAGTTTCAAAATGTATTTGTGTCAGTATTATATTATTTATATGAATTTTGTATATTAACAGGTCATACAACTGGTAAAGTTTGGGTGGATACAACAATAGAATCTCCCAAACAAGCGTTTTCTAAAGGTTTGACTACAGGCCTAAAGGGCCGAACCGGCAAAGGTCGACGCCTAATAATTTCACATATAGGCAGTGATGAAGGTTTTGTAGAGGCCGGTTTACTTATGTTTGAATCGAAGAAAAATAGTATGGACTATCATGAAGAAATAAACTCGGAGTGTTTTGAGGAATGGCTTAAAAGCAATTTGCCAAATTTAAAGCCAAATGCGGTGCTGGTATTAGATAACGCACCGTACCATTCAAGAAAAGTCGAAGTCCTTACTTAAAACTGGCAGAAGGCTGATATTATTCAGTGGTTGGATGAAAAACAAATTCAATATCAACCTACAATGATAAAGGCTCAATTAACCTTTTCGACGCCCATCTATATAATACGCGATGTGTCCTCCAGCGCCACGCTACAAATGTATAAGGCTGGTTTTATAGTCACGCCGCCAGACGCGCCGCTGGGCAGCGCGCTGCGCCGCGCGAATAGGACGCGTTCACCGAACGGCGCTGCTCAAGCGCGCGAATTTGAAACGCTACTAGGTACTACCCCAATACATATCCGAGCGCGCGCGCTCCGACGGCGCTGCTGAAACGCGTGACTATAAGGGTGCGTCCACATCTGGCGAATGTGCCGCAAATGTGCAGCACGCGAGCCGATTGCGAGCTGCGCGCGTGCAGTCACTGCAATGGTTTGGTGCGCCTCTTTAGCGCAACTCATGCAAGGCTCGTACAGAGCGCGCGAGCGGCGCGCGATCTGCGCGCACTCAGTTCTCGCCCTTACAGTTCCGTTTACTGGCTCAGTGATTTTTTGTATAGTAATATTGATCTTTAGGATCCCATAATACTGGAAATCTTTTATATGTTTCAATTAAGCGTAAACAATTCTCCTCCGTCCTCTCCATGACAACACGTACTTAGCCTCCAGTAATCAGAAACGAACTGAGCGGGTAAGTATTATTTAATAACTAGCGCGCCGCCCGCGCGCTGATCGCGTATGGCGCTTAGGTCGCGCGCGAACTGCTCGCGCGCGACGCAGTAGCGGCGCACGACCAAAAATGCACGCGCGCAGCTCGCGGGCAGGTCGCAAACGGCTCGCGAGCTGCACATTCGCGGCACATTCGCCAGATGTGGACGCACCCTAAAATCAGCCTAACGTATCTATAGTCAAACGTAGGGATGGGATTAATGTCCTATCGCCAAATAATATTATAAGTTGAAATTAATGTTTATTCACCAATTTACGAAGCTAAATAAAAACTGATACCGTATTTTCAAATATGGGTTTTTTTTCATAAAAAAATCAATATGAAAACCTGGATATATTTCCCATAATAGAAGAAAAGAATTATAAATTTATTAGACGTGTGTTCTAGAAGGCACATCCCTATTTGTCTCCAAATGTAATCCTTCTACTTCATAATTAGAGCATTTAACCTATGGAGATGGCAAGCGGCGAATCATCGAACAACTTTTTCTGCCACTTTTTGCGGGGGGCGAGGAAAACACATACAGCACACTTCTTAAATTTGACAACCACACACAGAGAAATGCTTCCTATTGCTACAAACGCACACAAAGAAATTATAGACACACAGTAAAAAAACACATACACATTGACAAAAATTTAGAAAGGGGACAATATCAATACATAGTATAAAACAAAGTCGCTTTCTGTGTCCCTATATCCCTATGTATGCTTAAATCTTTAAAACTACGCAACGGATTTTGATGCGGGTTTTTGTAATAGATAGAGTGATTCAAGAGGAAGGTTTATGTGTATAATTTGTCGGCATATTTTGCGGGCGAAGCCACGGGCGGAAGCTAGTAAATAATAGAATAAGACAATCAATCAGATGTACTTTTCAAGGCTTAATGAGTGGATTCAATTGTGTTCAACAATAGATAATAATATATCAGTTTCTGAAATGTGGCGCAAGATGAAATGGATAAAGGGTTATCGGGCTCCTAGGACTATTATAGATGTTACCAAAGCAAATGACTTAATCCGCAGCCTTACTCCAGATTATGTTATACCGAATCAACCAAAATTTACATTGCCTAATTTTATTCTGGAGACTAATATCTCCATGCAGGAGTTAATTAAATGTATTAAAGCGAAGGATACATCTCCTGGGTGCGATGGTATCTCATACTCCATGATTAAAAATCTCCCCAATAACGGCAAGGTCATTCTCCTTTTGTTATTTAATCAGTTCTTTTCAAGCAGTTATATTCCCAGACAGTGGCGTGATATTGAAATAATTGCAATCCCAAAACCTGGGAGGGATCCTAATCAGAGTTCGTCTTTGAGGCCCATATCCTTACTATCGTGTATGTGCAAAATTTTCCATCAAATAATTAATAGGAGGCTCGAATGGTTTTTGGAAAAACACAGTATGTTCTCACCTAATATGGTAGGTTTTAGGAAAAGTAAGGGTTGTTTCGATAGTCTAAGTTGCTTAGTTTCTCGTATTCAAAAGGGGTTCTCTGAAAGGTTACACACTATCGGCTGTTTTATTGACATAGACAATGCCTATAACAATATTGATATATCGTCCTTATTAACCATTTTACATAAAATTAATGCAGGGTCGAAAATATGTCAATACCTTTGGAATTTTTTGAAATATAGGAACATTAAAATTAAAACTGAAACCGGATATGTTACTAGAACTGCTTGTAGAGGTCTGGCCCAGGGTGACCCACTATCCCCACTGCTCTTTAATGTGGCAACAATAAATATATGTAAAACTCTTGAAAAGGATATTTTTGTATCCCAATATGCGGACGACTTTGTTTTATATTTCACTTCTCAATCTATCTATGAAGGTACTAGAATAGTACAAAATTCTATTAACACCATAAGTGAACTTCTTCGGAACCTAGGCTTAACAATTTCTCCAAATAAAAGTAAGGTGTGTATTTTTAAAAACAATTACTATAATGAAAGAGTGACTTTAGTGGTAGATGAAACAGCATTAGAAAATGTACACTGTGTTAAATATTTAGGTATGTGGATTGATCGAAAGTTAAGATGGACAAAACATATTAATGAGATTAGAGTAAAAGCTATGAAATTTATAAGTATATTTAAAGTATTGACGGGATCTAATTGGGGTATGCATCCATATTATTTGAGAATGCTATACGTTTCTATAATTCGGAGTAGATTAGACTACGCAAGTTTTCTTTATGACACTAGCGCCATGAGTAATTGTGCCAAGCTTGATAAAGTCCAGAATCAGTACATGCGCATTATAGGAGGTTTTATAAAAAGTACTCCTATCCATGTCATGGAGACAGAGTTATTATTGCAGCCTTTATTTGTGCGTCGTGTCTTCCTTGCTGGTAAATTCTGGCTTAAGTCAAAGTCGCTCGACAATAATCCTATAATTTCGTTGTTGGAAGATCTAGTAAACCGTATTCCAAATTTATATTGGAGAGGCAAGAAAACACCATTGTTAGTGACAATTCACACGCATTTAAAATCACTGCCTGTACACTCGAGCAAGCAACTTGAGATGTTTGCTTTAGATACCTGGATTAATAATTTAGATACAAGTAGTTATATAAGTTTTGAAATTCACAATGTGGATAAGCCTAAACGTCAATTTAAAGTACAAAATTTGTTGCTCATTTGTAGTAAATTCTTACACGAAAGATATTCAGGCTTCTACAAACTATATTCAGATGCCTCCAAGGACAAACAAGGGATAGGCGCTGCTTTTCTGGATACACAAAAAAAGGAGTTCATAAAGCTTAATGTAAATAATCTTCAAATATCCATTATGCACGCTGAGCTCATTGGTATTGCAGAAGCACTGTCATACATTAAATCAATTAATAAAGATATTAATTTTGTAATATTTACTGATGCTAAGAGTGCACTTCATCATTTGGTGCGATGCACTCAAATGATCAGGGGTATTCCCTTAGCCTATTACATACTAAATACCCTATCCGAACTTAATACTATAAATAGGAAAGTAATATTGCAGTGGATACCTTCCCATATTGGTCTAATTGGTAATGAAACTGTGGATAAATTGGCCAGAGAAGCTGCGGTTGATGGTATAAATTTCAATTGTTTGCCTTACTACACGAATTTAATCGGTACTGTTAAAGAGTATTCTACCAAATTATGGTCTGAATATTTTGACAAAAGATCACTTACCAAGGGAATTTGGTACAGAACTTTGCAACCAGCTCTGCCTCGAGCCCTTTGGTTTGAAAAATGCAATATGGGAAGGTATGACATTGTGACGAGTTTTAGACTTCGCTCAGGACACATTCCATTAAATAAGTTTGGATTCCTGATGGGAAAAGTCAACTCTTCGAATTGTACGGAATGTGATGTTATAGAGGACGTATATCACATTTTGATGGAATGTGTTCGTAACGAAGCATTTAGATATTTTGTACTTCAAAACTTGAAATCCCCCTTTAATGTTGGATGGTGTAATAGCATTTTGTCCTTTCCTCTTTCAGAGGAGGCCAAATTGCTCTATAAGCTTACACGTATAGGTATTAAGAATAGATCACCTTAAGTTTATCCACTGTATGATTTGTTAAGTTTAGTTAAGTTATTTAGTTAAGTTTACTATTGTGATGTGTATATTTTTATGTTTATTCTTACGGGGGTGACATGTTCAAATATGAACAAACCTCCATTAATTAATAAAGATTAAAAAAAAAAAAAAAAAAAAATCAGATGTACTTTTATTATTTTGTTATGAATGACAGTTTTACACGTCGGTTTTATTGTTTTGTAGTCCGGTGTTGCAAAGCTAAATGATGTCAAAGTTAAAGTCACATCATTTATGTCAAATAGGCACAAGAAAGGCACTTTTGAACGTGCTCACATATTTACAAACATTCTAAAAGTTAATAATAATAAATCAATCAATGTGAGAGGTAAAGTTATTCCAAAATGTTAAAATATGTAGTATGGTACAACATCATAAATTATTTATTACCTAATTTACCTACTAAGCAACCAGTTTGATTTTGTCTGGACACTAGATTGTCCTGTGGAGCAGGTCCAGTATGTTTCCAAGCATCCTTATCCTTTATATAATCCTCTAATTTGTTATAAGCTTGTTTACAAAGTATACTTTTAATATGAGTTTAAAATTTTCTGTCATTTAATTGCAATACAATTCTGTTATTTTGTTTTTCCGTGTGTACTTCACGTAGTAACATTTGTTGATATTTAGTACCATTTTGTTATCGTTACACCATCGACTTAACGCGTCGATATCGCTTTGAAGAAGTTCAGTATCGTCACTAGACTCAAAACTCTAGACAATTTGAGATCGTCCGCGTATGTACATATTACATTCCGAATATTTGAGGCAGTGCTGGCGATTGTACTACGTTTTTTTAACAGCAAACCTACGCGGTCCGCGGTGGATTATTAGATTTCGACGTCATATTTAGCTATCTATTATAATAATTATTGTTTCTTTTTCAAATTGCATGAGCTACAAAAACTCACTACGAAACGAACAAACTATTATTCTTTTATTATCCTAAACATACAATGAAAATTATTTAAATCGACTTCCAAAGAACTTTTATAGTTATTTTTTTTTTATTTCAAGCTGACTTGTCCAGATACATACACAAAAAACTGGTTACTGAACCTATTGACTGAAAAATCATTTAATTTGCAAATCATTCATTCGCGTTGTCCCAGCACTATGCAAATCCTACCTCTGTACTACTTTAGCGCTACCTACGTACCAATGTATTTTTTCTATCGTTAAGTCAATAACGATTACTTCGACATTGTACGTAATTAAAAATATTTTAATGTATAATTTATATTTACAAGTGATAGGAAACACCATGGTTTCGAAAATTTGAAGTGGTAGATCGCTTTTTGCACCAGGATACTGCACAATTAACCATTTCTTAGGAGGACTTCATTGCGACACAATACTATCGTATACATAATGGCGGCGGTTGGCGAATGAACTAGTTTTATAGAACGTGTATGGCCGTATGACCAATCGGTCATGGCAGAGGGGTACGCTTAGCTATGCCATCTCCATAGGTTAAATGCTCTAAGCTTCATATCAAGTCGTTGGCGCTCGAGGCACGTCAAAATCCTTTCTGATATAAGGATGTCTAGATGTTGATGTCTATGGTACTTATTTTTCTATTCACTGTGGTCGAGTTACACGTGCATAACCTCAACCGATTCATGCATTTTATTTCGTTTACTTCAATCAATAGAAGCTAGACACGTGGTTTTCTACGTGTTTTTAAATGAAAATGGAGGGTAAGTGACTGTTTTACGCAGATGTTACAGAACTTTTTTTTAATGGTCCTATAGGTGTCGCAAAATACTAGCAATGATTTTTCTTGTTTTTAGAAACTAATAGAAAACGGAAGTTGACGACTTAACGGAATGTCAAGACGACGAACACATTCTGCAATTATATCAAATTCTGATTCAGACTCCACACCTAGTAAAACTCGCTATAATTCGTCACTCATTTTTTGTTAGAACACGTGCGCCAACGCAAGATGTAAGGCATTGCACTACACTAAAATGCACAAAGTCACTATGACCTTGAAACCCGTCCGCTTATGACGTCACAGATTTACTTCTAAAGTACCCGTCACGAGAAGCTATAAATTATGTAAACAAACATCTTTTACTAAGTACCTAAACATTTTATACTGCGAGATAATAATAAATTGACCATATTCAATCGACATGAAATATAGACGGGTTATATGAAAGTAACAACGTATTTAATTTAGTCGGATTATATTTTAACGACGCAAAGCGCTATCGTTTGTGTTTCTTGGTACCGGAACGCGCCCGTCGCAGGGATTGTAAACCATCGGGACGCCATTTTGAAATAAACGCGTCATTCGAGTTTCGAATGCGTACGAGTTTGTTTCACACAGAAATGGAAACATCTGAATCTGACGAATAATTATTCTTAAATAATATATGTTAATTAATATTTGTTTCATTTTTTTTTGTTGGTCCAAATGTTGTGAACTACTGAACACTTGTTTACAAAATTTATAGCTTCTCATGACGGGTTACTTTATACAAGTTCGTGGCGTTGTGCGCACTGACAACTAGCCACTTTGTAAGGATGGGTTTTTCAAACGGTGTTTCACTATCGACAATGATTAGAAAACCTATTTATTCTTGATTAAGGTGAATAAAACGTAGTTTATAGCTTACAATATTTATAAAATATTATTTATTCACGTCATTTTCTTGCAATAATAGTATTTATGATCGTTTCGACGAGATGAAATATAGCGAGGTCTTCATCGTGTCCCATCACTGGCTTACTTTATATCAAGTACTTGGCGTTGGGGGCATTAAAATATTTTCTGGCGTTTTTGTTTCTATTGAATATAAAACAAACAAGAACTTATTGTTTAATACGAGTATAATGTGGTCACCCTACACACTGAATTTACAAGAAAATAGTTAAGTATTGTTTTTTCAGAATCCAAAATATATACATTGCTGAACTGTGCAGATATATTTAGCAGACATTTCTGCTAAATGTTAGTATCTCTGGCTTTGGATTCCGTTGAGATCTCAGGTGGCTACAGTCAAACATATATAATTAGAACGTCAGGATTGAGGAGCCAAAGAAAATGCGTTCATATACAAGATTTACTCTTTTTTACTATTTTACTCATATACTGCAAAAACAAACACAACACCTGCTAAATGATCAATATATCGAATATATTAATTGATCGCTCACATCCAATAGAAATTCACCTCTTGAGTTTAGATTGAGGAGCCATATTAAAAGTATTGTATTTTCTTTCATTTTAGCACTACAGAAGCCATTTTTTTAGACGGTAATATGCAAAATTGCTACTAAATGATACAAAATTTTCATAAATATTCATCTATTACGTAACGAGTTCCAGGTGGCTCCTCAATTCAGACGTTTAGATTGAGGAGCCACTTTTGCATTAAAATAACTAGTGATATATTTTGCTGCTAAATCTAGCATTCGTGCTGCAAAATAAGCTACATTGCTGCTAAATAATGGTAAGATCAGATTTTAAAAAAACTGATGTGGCTCCTCAATCCTTACGGACATTAATAAATTTACATTTCTTTTCTTTTATTAAGGGAAATATATCCAGGTTTTCATATTGATTTTTTTATGAAATGAAACAAAATATGAAAATACGGTATCAGTTTTTATTTAGCTTCGTAAATTGGTGAATAAACATTAATTTCAACTTATAATATTATTTGTCGATAGGACATTAATCCCATCCCTACGTTTGACTATAGATACGTTATACATTTGTAGCGTGGCGCTGGAGGACACATCGCGTATTATATAGATGGGCGTTCAAAAGGTCCTTAATGAAATAGTAAAATTACAAAAATCTAATTACGAACGCTATGCTGTGGAAGAGTTGGCCGCTGAATACGGTGTCACAATCTTGCGTCTGCCCCCTTATCAGTGAGAGCTCAACCCAATAGAGTTAGTTTGGGCTCAAGCAAAGGGGTACGTCGCCAGGAACAATAAAACTTATAAAATAAAAGACTTTTTAGAAAAAAAATATTTGAAGAAGGCCTAAGTGACGCCTGAAAATTGGAGACAGTGCATCAACCATGCCATAAAAGTCGAAGACAAAATGTGTCAACTCGACCACATCATACATGAATATGTGGATTCATTCATTATAAATGTAACTGATTCCGATTCCAATTCTGAATATACCGATTCAGAAACGGAGTCGGAATCAATAGCAACCGTAATGAATAAACGCGTATAAAATTACTTGTATTTTCCTGACTTTCTAGTGTTAATTCCTCTGAATCTATAAATTTTTTTCCCAGATTTTGTAATAATGTTGTAGTGAGAAATTTTAATATGCTGGTAAGGTCCATATGTCTCAAATCGTGTTATTTAATACGGGATGTATTAAATATTTACAATAAAAAAACGCTTTGATACCTAATAAAATAAAGCATGACTAAATGTCTAAGTCTATCGATGCCGAACATCACTATTGTAGCGGGTCACCCTTTTTTGTATCAGTGACAGTTGCACTTGTCATTTTACTGACTGGAATTAATATTCTTACTTTACAAATCTTATGGTGATATAATATTAGAAGAGAATTTCAAATTGCACTTTTAATATTAACAACCATCTTGGGATATTGATTGTCGACTGTTTATTTATTGTTATTGATTTGTTGTCAATATTAAAACTATAAAATGATGAATAAATAGATCATATAACAAAATACTTGAATAATTAATCATAGAATCGTCGTGTTAATTACTAGGTACTAGGGATGGGCCGAAATTCGGTTCACATTCGGTTCAACCGAAATTCGGCAGCAGCTTGAACCGAACTTCGGCATTCGGCCGAAATTCGGTTCAGATGCCGAACATTCGGCACAAGAAAAATAATACCTACTTGCACTATTTTGACTGAAATTCAGTAGAATTAGAATAGCATTACTGTAAAATAAAATTATGTCTTTTACTCAGTCATAGTCATTTATTTTAGGTATAAAGATTGTAAATGTAAACCTTAAATTACAGTTTTTGTTATTAGTTTTGAAAATAAACAATAATGAAATAAACTCAGTATTCTTCTAGCAAACATCTGGATTAAAATTAGTAAATTGAATAAAAAATATATTTTTTTTTATTACAAAGGGGGTCAAATTACACAATCAAATTAAGGCGGATGCTTCAAGGTAGCCCGCGAAATTCAAATTTTCTTGCCTTTTTTGCAATTTGCAAGTTTGTGTTAGGTTGTATATTGATTAAAATATGATTTGCGACCGCAACAAATATGGTTTTAAATAAATAGAATCAGCAATACAACTTCTTAAGTTAGAATAATCCTCAAATTTCATGAAATAGTCATTGAATAGGATTATATGAACTTAGAGAGTTGAATTGATGATTTTTATGATTATAATTCTATAAAACCATATTTGTTGCGGTCGCAAATAGATATTTTAATCAATATACAACCTGACACAATTATTATATTGAAGTAAATGCGTAAACAAGACACGACGCGGCGACGTGTCGCTCTCAAGAAAGCGCTTGAAATTGAACCGAACTTTTCATTTTAACCGAATGTTCGGCCGAAGTTCGGATTCGGTTCAAACCACATTCGGCCCATCTCTATTAGGTACTATACTAGATGGAATAAATTGGTATTCAGAGGTGACAAAGGTTATATAAGTAATGAGCGAACGTATTTACCGGTTTTGCTGAACGTCCGAGTCTCTAGTGTGTGTATAGAGTGAAAATGCAGCTACTTCTCATTCAGTCTGCAGCATGCGCTTGCAGCCCGACCTAACACTAAGGCCCACATGCACCACCATTGATTATCTGAATCGGTCAAAAGTAAAACATGAAATGACTTGGAAAAAAGCCCGCTCGTCATAAAACTTCCATCACCGTACTGAAATTAGATGTAATGCGAAGATAAAATTGTTAAATTGCATTTAATGCTAACTTCACATTGTTATGTTTCATACAAATCACTTATAAACGGCGCGTTTTGACAGTTCATAAAAAGTAACGTTATTGACTACCCTTTCTAATACCCAATTGTGAGGTCAATAGTGGTGCATGCGAGCCCTAGTATTTCAAACTTTATAATCTAATCTTTCGATGAAAACTGCATTCATTCTGTACTATGCGGTCACTCCACCAAAGAATTTGCGAGACAATATGAAAGGACAGAGTAAAGTTCTACATACAGTATAGTATACATAGTTTTGTATTGTGGTAAAATTACACAAAAATTATTTATTCTATTAGTTCTATAGTTAAAGTCTACGTGTCGGGGCGCAACTTGGAGTTGAGCAGCAACTTCAGCAGTTCGGCAGTCGTTGAATTGCTGGGCGCCAACTTCTGCAATTTAATATCATAGTGATTAATAATTAGATGTCGCTATGGCTGATAACTAATTTAAAACATTCTTGACCTGATATTTTGAATGTTTTGGAGATATCGAACTTTTTTTTTTTAATTTACCAGCTCACAAGCACACACAATACCGTGAGATCGATTTTTGCACTTTAACCGATTAAAAAACAATATTTTTAGTTATTGAAAGTATTGTGAAATATGTAGCTCAAAGATAGTAATGGTTAATTTTCCAAAACTAATATTTAAAAGAGCCAAGTAGTTTGTTCGTACGGAAAAAGGTTAATAATATATTTCTTACTAATATAATTAGTATTAGCTTATTACTGGTTTTAATCTATTTTATGTTGCTTAGCAATTGACAAATTCAATTATCGTACCGCAATATCTTCGTCTGTATATGTGGTGACCCCGGGTGGTGGGTTGGGCACCTCATCCTAAAACAAAAGAAAAACAATGTTTTATTTTTTTTCTTTTTGGCCGCTTCACCTCCTTGCCATAAAAATTGAATCTACTTCTGATGAGCGGTCTTCGCGCGGGTTATTTCCAATAATATGTGTTTAATATATTTCGGCTATCTTGATGTTATAATACCACTACATGCAATGAAAAGATATAGAAAGCAAGAGGATACCATAACCAAAAAATATAAAAACATTTTTAATCAAACAAAACACTAAATACAGAGTACAAAATCACAATTGGGTATTCGAAAGGGTAGTCAATAACGTTACTTTTTATGCATTGTCAAAACGCAAAATTTGTACGTGATTTGTATGAAATATAACAGTGTGACGTCACTGATTTTTAGAAACAAATTGAAATGCAGTTTTACAATTATATTTTCGCATAATATTTAATTTCTGTACGGTGATGGAAGTTTTTAAGACGAGCGGTCTTTTATCTATGTGATTTCATATTTTATTTTAGTCAATTATCCAAAGCCGGTGGCAAAAAAACCAACAGCTTAAATCACCGCCTTCCGTAACTCTCGTTATTTTGTACTTTGTAGTGGTTTTCTTTTTTTATTATTAATATGTTTTGTCGTTCAATTTCCATAACTGTTCTACTTCGTAACAGTTTTAGACGTTACATACCGCCTTACATACAGCTTCCATTAGAGCTGCAGTTAAAAAATTTGAGTGCTCGAGCCGCGCTATTTTATGGGCCATCTCCTCGTTGGCGCGAGCACGCCTTGCAATTTCATGTTGAAATATCCGCTCCCTGTGAAATACCAGAATGTCAGGAAATGTTGAGCGAAGTGCATAACATTTTTAACATGTTGAATGTAGGCAAATTTATTTTTTAAATTATTTATTTTATTAGCCATTATTGTGCCAGTGCTCCCGGCCTTTGCCGAGCTAGCAGTTATAAAAAAGTTAGATTCATTTAATTCAGATAACATGATCCATACAGTGCAATTGAAAAATTTCAATTTATGACAAATCACCACAAAATAAATAAAATAAGGTAGCATCAAAATTAAAAATAACATTAAATAATGTCTACTCTACGTCTCTGTCCAGAGCTGCCAGGAAAATTGCTTTACACACAATAATATAATATCCTTGGACATTTCACACAACGCCATATCGTCCCAAGCTAAGCAACCTAATGCTTGTGTTATGGTAACGAGATGGCTGATAAACTACTTATATACATTATTTTTTCGTAAATACATACATATTATAGATAGAAAAACACCCAGACTCGTAACAAATACTTGCAGGTGGTACAAATATTTGTTCCGTGCGGGAATCGAACCCGCGACATAGTGCGCAGCAGCCAATCGCTCAACCACTGCGCCAACCGTGTCGTCAAGTAAAGTAAATAAATAAAGGAAATTGCAATAAACTAAAGGAAATTGCTAAGAATTTTACTGCCATTATTAGGTATATTTTAAAGTTATTTCGCATTATCATAAAGATATCTCACTATACTGAGTTACAGTAATAATAATTTATATTGTATTGTATTTTAATACATTTTGAAATACCATAGAAGTCTAACATGCCTATTTGAAATTGAGCCAATTGATTTTTTTTACAAAAATACATGATATACAGGGTGGAATTTTGTAATGCCCCCTGGAGGGAAAGTACTCTTAATACTGTAGATAGAAAATTTTACTCAAAGGAAACATTCCTTTATTTTTGAATAGAAAGAAAACTGCATTCAAAGATTTCCAAAAAATCGCTTGCCACACCCGGGAATCGAACTGACTAAAATCTGCAAAAAGTACACACTGTACTTTTACTGCCGCGATCGTTAGTATCAATTATAAGGATGAAATCTCTCGAACAAACTTGATAAATTAAATGATAGGAAAACCATGAAATCTTTAATTATTTACAAAAAATTGTAAACTAATTAATTAGTTGCTCGAAATGGGCTCCATTTTCTTGGATACACAAATGTATTCTTCTAACAAATTCATTTCTTGTAACCTTTAATAACGTGTTGTGGTGAATATTATAAATCGTATTCTGAACT
The DNA here is from genome assembly GCA_951799385.1 of Hyppa rectilinea. Taxonomy (NCBI): domain Eukaryota; kingdom Metazoa; phylum Arthropoda; class Insecta; order Lepidoptera; family Noctuidae; genus Hyppa; species Hyppa rectilinea. The sequence continues at coordinate 20,550,592 of OX637300.1, forward strand.
TCAACTTTCAACTCGTTTACATTCGCATAAGATTTAATGTAAATTTGGTTTTTAACATATCCCCATAAAAAAAAAAATCTAAAGGGGTGAGATCTGGTGATCTCGCAGGCCATCTGATTGTGCCGTTTGTACCAATCCAGGTATTAAAGGTATTTATTTAGAAGAATACATTTGTGTATCCAAGAAAATGGGGCCCATTTCGAGCAACTAATTAATTAGTTTACAATTTTTATAAATAATTAAAGATTTCATGGTTTTCCTATCATTTAATTTATCTAGTTTGTTCGAGAGATTTCATGCTTATAATTGATACTAACGATCGCGGCAATAATAGTACAGTGCGTACTTTTTGCAGATTTTAGTCAGTTCGATTCCCGGGTGTGGCAAGCGATTTTTTGGAAATCTTTGAATGCAGTTTTCTTTCTATTCAAAAATAAAGGAATGTTTCCTTTGAGTAAAATTTTCTATCTACAGTATTAAGAGTACTTTCCCTCCAGGGGGCATTACAAAATTCCACCCTGTATATAAATTTTCTCGCATTTTTGAGCAAATTTGAGCGCATCATATAGCCATGGGGTTAATAATATTACTTATTCGTTATAGTAAACCGGGTGTATATTATGGTAATCAGTGAGGACATACTTGACCCCGTGTTCTCAAAATCTGCAGCTAAGAGAAGCAAAATAATACCTGAACGCAGTATGGGGACAATGTGGGCATTTCGCCTGCGGGGGCCTTGAACTGGGGCTGCCTGCAGACAAAACCAACAAATAATTATTCGCAGTGCATGCAGTTTCAGTTTTTAATTAAACTAAACAAAACTGATATTTAGACTCGCCAAACATTGAATATTTATTTATGTAAAACTCCCCCGAGTTACTAATTAAAGACAACAATCTATACAAGATTCTACAGTACGCGTTTTAGTTTTACTTAAGTATTTTATAGTAGGGGAGGCCATTGAGGCTAAATATGGATTTACTCGAGGGTCGTGGGGACCTACTGGGGTGTGATTATATGCTAAAAAGAAAACAAGTAATTGTGTCAGAAGCTACAGCTTGAGGTCCATGTCGTGCTGACCCATAATCTCACAATTTACTTAATCGGAAGGTTGGAATTGTTTTGAAAAACCGTTCCTCATGCTGCGGAGGGGCTCGGGATTATTGCTTACGAGTAAGTCAATAAACTTTGAACATAAATACTTTTATAGTCTTAAAATAAACAGAATTTGATCTATGATTTTGAATCAAGGAATGGGTGAAAATAACAAAACCCGTTTGTGTACCGTTTTTGATTGGTTTCATAGTAAACTAGCGAGAATTCAGGGTTTTAAATCATGGTTGCTATCGCCAATTCCAACTCGTGTAGCGCAAAAACGAATTGCAACTTCGGCACAGTGAAAAAGAAAGGGCCGCGCGCATGCTCCTGCACTCGCCATGTTACGCAAATGCGGCATAACATCAAATTGGTACGAATATTACCTAACTGATGATTGACGTCGCTCCAGGTGCTGCAATCCGAACATGTTGTGCTTATGGCAGATTGTACGGCGCTGAAGATATTTGGATCGTTTCGTTCTTCACCGCTCTCCGCATTGTATCCGTGGTTGGCCACGGTCTCCATGCTGAAATGGGAATATTCATACTAATGAGACCCACTTGCATGATAAGATCCATTTGAAAATAATCTAATAAGAAAATATTTATATATATATTATAGCTGTTCCCCGCGGTTTCACCCCCGCTGCGCGGCTCCTATTGGTCGTAGCGTGATGTTATATAGCCTTCCTCGATAAATGGACTATTCAACACAAAAAGAATCTTGCAATTCGAACCAGTAGTTCCTGAGATTAGCGCGTTCAAACAAACAAACTCTTCAGCTTTATAATATTAGTATAGATTTATTGTTCGATATTACAGTGATAGGTGTACTATATTGTGTATGGTATGAAAATGGTTGAGCTGAATGGTGCTAATATATGCGTCATGTTCGTGAACGGGCGCTGTCAGTAGGGACTGGTTATCTCTTAGCGGCTAAGGCTTGTTTTAATTTAATTTTTGAATAGTTTTTACATATTTTATATCGGATGCTTTTAACAGTTTAAACGATCTGCATCGTTCTCACATGTATAATATTAATATGAATTATGTAACCAATATTTTGTTTAAAAGAGTGTCCATGGAGTTTCTTGCCCGTTCTTCCCTATAGGTACCTACTGCTACGGAATGGGCAACTAGCTTCATCTCTCTGACTGACCGACACCTTGACTATTCAAAAGTGGCTGTAATTGGTTTATTTGAAATAAATACTTTGAGTTTGAGTTTGTATGTAGTGTGTATACTGTGTATACAGGCTGGAATTTTGTAATGCCCCCTGAAGGGAAAGTACTCTTAATTAATACTGTAGATAGCAAATTTTACTCAAAGGAAACATTACTTTATTTTTGAATAGAAAGACAACTGCATTCAAAGATTTTCAAAAATTCGCTTGCCACGCCCGGGCATCGAACCGACGATAATCTGTAAAAATGACACCCTGTACTTTTATTGCATAGATCGTCAGGATCAATTATAAGGATGAAATCTTTCTAAGAAACTTGATAAATTAAATGAAAGGAAAACCATGAAATCTGGACTTATAAATTCAATGAGTCAAGTTAAACTCTTTAACTCAAATATCCATCTGTTTACTTATTTTAGTAATTAATAAATATCATTGACGTCATTTACCCATTCAAATGACGAGTTACTATTTAGATAAGACGATTGAAGATTGGTTCAAAGGGTACAATCAGATGGCCTACGAGATTACCAGATCTCACCCCTTTAGGCTTTTTTTTTGTGGGGATATGTGAAAAATCAAATTTTCATTAAATCTTAAGCAAAAGTAAACGAGTTGAGAGTTGAAGTTCAGAATACGATTAATTATATTCACAACACGTTATTAAAGGTTCCTAGATATGAATTCGTTAGAAGAATACATTTGTGTATCCAAGAAAATGGAGCGCATTTCGAGCAACTAAATAGTTTGTTTACCATTTTTTGTACATAATTCAAATAATTTAAGATTTCATGGTTTTCCCATCATTTTATTTATCAAGTTTGTTAGAGAGATTTCATTCTAATAATTGATACTAACGATCGATGCAATAAAAATACAGGGTGTAATTTTTAAAGATTTTAGTCGATTCGATTCACTGGTGTGGCAAGCGAATTTTTGAAAATCTTTGAATGCAGTTGTCTTTCTATTCGAAAATAAAGGAATGTTTTCTTTGAGTAAAATTATCTATCTACAGTATTAAGAGTACTTTCCCTCCAGGTGGCATTACAAAATTCCACCCTGTATACTATATTACAGGGGTGGCGAAGCTCTACGTGCCATTTTTTCGCAAAAAAAGCATTGATTGTGACCATGACGTGCCAACAATCTTGTATTTAATGAGTACTGAAAAAAACATAATAATATTTTTTTTTTTGTTACAGTAACACTTTTATATCTAGGTATATATATAAAAGAAAGTCGGGTTTGTTCCCTCCATTATAACTCGAGATCTGCTGGACCAATTTTCATGGTTTTTATTTCGTTGGATTTGTCTCCGCCCTGAATAGCAGAATACATTTATAATTTTTTTTTTTTCGATCAGCTGCTGATTGTCCTCCTATAGGGTAGGTAGGTAGGTAGGGTAGGGTAGGTAGGTAGGTAGGTAGGTAGGTAGGTAGGTAGGGTAGGTAGGGTAGGTAGGGTAGGTAGGGTAGGTAGGTAGGTAGGTAGGTAGGTAGGTAGGTAGGTAGGGTAGGTAGGGTGGGTAGGGTGGGTAGGGTAGGTAGGGTAGGTAGGGTGGGTAGGTAGGGTAGGTAGGGTAGCTAGGGTAGGTAGGGTAGGTAGCTAGGTAGGTAGGGTAGTTAGGCAGGTAGGTAGGTAGGTAGGGTAGGTATCACAGTTAAGACAGGACAACGTCTGTCGGGTCAGCTAGTTTATATATAAATTATATGAAATAACAAATTAGTGCAACTTTTGTCGTTGCAAACTAAGTAGATGACTAAGGTATATCAATTCTTGAAGTGATGTCGTGCCCAAATTATGGTGTTACGTGCCATCGATTTCGGGGTTGATCTCATAGTAAAAGTTGTTCGTAATGATGTGTACAATGCTCCCACGAAATTCTTAGAGTTAATTTGTTAACACCTTGCATATTACTTGCTGCTGCCCGCGGCTCCGCCCGCGTCTATGTCGAAAATTATCTAAAGGAAACACTCTCCCGAGATGAAAAGTATGTAATAATAAAAAAATAGTACACACTTCCAGCCGTATTTCACCCCTTTACAGGGGGAAGTTGCCTAAAAATCTTTAGCTGACGTCACCTGTTCATAATCTACCTCTGTGCCATGTTCCATACTCCTAGCTCCAGTAGCTTTTTAGAATTCGTGATTAATTAGTGAGTGCATGTAAAAATTAGTGACCTTTCGTTCTTATACAATAAATAGATTTAAATACTTAAAATTCGGGGGTTTTTCAACACAGCCCTACGTCTAGGTTTTGGAAAGAAATTCAGCAAAAAATACAAGACTTATCTTACATGTTGTCATGCGTGAGTAAACTGCAGTGATTGGTTTAAATAATAGGCTATTGACAGTTTTTGAGAAACCAATTATAAGTTCCTTGCAGTTAATAAACTAGAAAGCGAAATTACAGAAGAAGAAAAAAACATTTTTTCTGTCAAAAAGGTTGCTTCTGTTGTAGCGATTTAAAGCAAGTTCAATTCTTAGTAAATGACAAACACCACATTCAAGGCAAGAGGGTGCTACAAATTTCTAGAAGATATAATTCTAGCGATTTGTTGAGATTGATTGTAGCCTTTAGGAGTAAAACAAGCAAGGCTTACCATGGCATTGAGGAAGGTCCTGGGGCATTTGTATAAACTGGAGGCTGTACAACTGCTGCTTCTGAAAGTAAAGCTCATAATTAAAATACATAAATGGCTTCTACTAGGCTACTCAACAAGTTCAAAAACGCGTTAATTCTTGATAAAGTTTCTGAAAATATGAGCGATGGCTCATTCGATTCGGAATGACGTGACGAATAATGTATCGAAAGTATGTATTACATTAAAAAAAACAAGTGTTATTAAGAAATTAAGATGAAAAAGGAAGTCACAGATTTTTAGAATCAAATTAAATACTTATTTGAATTAAATACAATTTTACAATTACATCGTCGCATAATATCAAATTTTTGTACGGTGATGGAAGTTTTAAAGACAAGCGGTCTTTTATCAAAATTCAGCGGTAAAAGACCGCTGAATTTAAAACTTCCATCAAATTTAATTGAAAGTTCCAACCCCCAGGAACTCTATTTTATTATTTATAATTTTAATGTAACGCTGAAAAGAGGGTTCCGCCCAGTCGTAACAGCACGGGCGCACTACTGCTGAAGACGACATCGGCAGAATGAGACATCGGCGATCGCTCATGCGGTTTGGAAAAAATCGCTCCTTCAAATATGAGCGATCATATTTTTAGCAGGTTTATCAAGAATTGACACATATATGTATATTTGTGGCCAGCTTTTAAACCACTTGAGATGCTTTTTGCTAACTGTACCACAGTTGTTGAATAAACAAATATAATTTGCAGGCAGGCCACATTGCAAGAAAGTTCCTTACCTGGAGTTTGTTCCATTGATGCCTCTGAAAAAAAAACTCATATTTAAAATACATGAATTGTTAAGTGGCTTCTATGATACTTGTACGTGTTGGAGTAAAAAAGGGACCTGCACATTTGAGGATGTAAAGAATGCCAAATAAGGGGCAAAAGAAATTTATTCAAATATACAAAACGTCGTTTTGTCAGTTGGGTAAAAAGATGAAGGTAGAAGGAATATTAAAGATCAATGGACTATCTTGTTTGTCTTGTTATGAATTTATGTAGCGTAGATTGCTTGTCTGTTACTTCTTTTAGAGAATTAGGTAAGGTGTTGAAATTTTGATTTATTTATAACATAGCCTCCCAGGCAATTTTAGGATTACTATTCTAGGGTTAATATTCATAGTGTTAATATATGACATTAACACTATATACTGTAAGTAACTTTAAAAAAAACATGGCTTTTACATTGAACTTAATTTGATTAAGCCAATAAATTAAAAAAAAAATAGTTGTATAGTTCTCTCTCACTGAACCCAATGTAATTAAAATTTATGACATTACTTTTTGGCACACATGATAATTTTATTTTGCATTTAGTTTTTCGTTAAAAATCAAAATATATTTAAGGAATTGGGTATTTGAAAGGGTAGTCTACAACATTACTTTTTATGAATATAACAATGTGACGTCACAGATCAGTCTTTTATCTGCGTGATTTCATATTTTATTTTTGACCGTTTCAAATAGTCAATTTTGAAAAAAGAGCCATAAAGCGGAGGAAATTTCCAATAAAAAAGTTCCAACCCCCAGGAACTCTATTTTATTATTTATAATTTTAATGTAACTCCGAAAAGAGGGTTCCGCCCAGTCGTAACAGCACGGGCGCACTACTGCTGAAGACGACATCGGCGGAATGAGACAACGGCGATCGCTCATGCGGTTTGGAAAAAATCGCTCCTTCAAAATATATGAGCGATCATATTTGAAGGAGCGATTTTACATATAGCAGGTTTATCAAGACCTGACACTAGGGAATGCAGAACCGGTGCTCTTTTAAAGAACCGGGCTTTTGGAACCGGGATTCCCGGTACTATCGATACTTTTGATACTTTAATAAGTTGTTGTAAGAGAGTTGAGTGTTGAAACGGAGAAAGTATAAAAAGACGAAATGACAGGGCAAAGTAAAAACATTAAAATCAAATCAAATAAAACGTTTTATTTCTTGTTTTATAGACACTAAATCAGTCTTATTTAGTTAGTATAATTTTATTGGTAAAAAGTTTTTTTCTAAAATTCGCTTGCCACACCTGGGAATCGAACCAACTAAAATCTCTAAAAATTACACTCTGTACTTATATTGCATTGATCGTTAGGATCAATTATAAGGATGAAATCTTTCGAAGAAACTTGATAAATTAAATGAAAGGATAACCATGAAATCAGGACTTTTAAATTAAAGAGTCGAGTTAAAGCTCTTTAAGTCAAAGATCCATCTGTATGTATGTATCCATAGCTTGCTGACTCTTCTTCTTTTCGTGTGATTAGTGGCTGCTCGACTACCCGTAACGACTGTAGTACCTACTACAGCAATTAAGCCAATATAGCTTCGATAGTTATTCGTGGAGCTCGTGGCTAAGTAATAACAGCCGCGACATCAATCCATCACGTTAACCTTTGCTTGCCGCGGATGGTCCGTGGATGGGTGACCATCTTTACAAATCGATACTCCTCCGTGCCTCCGAAAGCACGTTAAGCCGTTGGTCCCGGCTGTCATTCGTGAATCTTTGATAGTCGTTACGGGTCGTCAGAAGCCCGAAAGTCTGACAGCCAGTCTTACCAAGGGGTATTATCGAGTTATGTTAGTAATTAATAATTATCATTGACGTGATTCATCCATTAAAATTACGAGTTGCTATTTGGATAAGACGATTGAAGATTGGTACAAACAAACGGTACAATCAGATGGCCTACGAGATCATCAGATCTCACCCCTTTACATTTTTTTTGTGGAGATAATATTTGAAAAATCTAATTTTCATTAAATCTTATGCGAAAGTAAACGAGTTGAGAGTTGAAGTTCAGAATACGATTTATAATATTCACCACAACATATGAATACATTTGTGTATCCAAGAAAATGGAGCCCATTTCGAGCAACTAACTAGTTACTTTACAATTTTTTGTAAATAATTTAAGATTTCATGGTTTTCCTATTATTTAATTTATCAAGTTTGTTTGAGAGATTTCATCCTTATAATAATTGATCCTAACAATCGATGCAATAAAAGTACAGGGTGTATTTTTTGCAGATTTTAGTCGGTTCGATTCCCGGGTGTAGTAAGCAAATTTTTGGAAATCTTTGAATGCAGTTTTCTTTCTATTCAAAAATAAAGTAATGTTTTCTTTGAGTAAAATTTTCTATCTACAGTATTAAGAGTACTGTCCCTCCAGGTGGCATTACAAAATTCCACCCCTGAATAACAGAAACATTTATTAAACACTAGCTGACCCGACAGACGTTGTCCTGTCTTAACTATGATACCTACCCTACCTATACCCTACCTACCCTACCTATACCCTACCTAAACCCTACCTACCCTACCTACCCTACCTACCCTACCTACCCTACCTACCCTACCTACCCTACCTACCCTACCTACCCTACCTACCCTACCTACCCTACCTACCCTACCTACCCTACCTATAATGTGCAATAAAAAAAAAAAAATATAAAAAAAAAAAAAATAATAATAATATGCCTATGTCCTTCTCATGAATGCAAACTATCTACATACCAAATTTCAGCAAAATCGGTTGGGTGGTTTAGGCGTGAAAAGGTAACAGGCAGACAGACGAGAGTTACTTTCGCATTTATAATATTAGTATGGATTTTCACTTTACCAAACAAATTACATGACTCTTTTTGCAATTCTGCAACAAACTATAATTTAAAAATTACGTAACATCTACAAAAAAGGAACTATGTAGTTTTAGCATTGTATTAATAAGTCTCTATATTTATTGATTAGATAATCTTAACAATTTTTTTTTACTAGGTAGCAACGGTGGTAGCTAGTTAGTATAATAACAGTGCAGCGGTCAGATTTTAGGCAATAAAATTAGAAGTATTCTAAACGCGAAGTATCTTTTCCCGAAAGTACCGAAAGAACCGGGATTTAGTTTTGGAAATTCCGGTTCCTAAAACGACGCAAAATTCCGGGATTTCACGGGACTATTCACTAATTGACACATAATTATGATGAGATGCTTTTTGCTAACTGTACCACAGTTGTTGAATAAACAAATATAATTTGCAGGCAGGCCACATTGGATGCAAGAAAGTTCCTTACCTGGATTTTGTTCCATTGATGCCTCTGAAAAAAAAACTCGTATTTAAAATACATGAATTGTTAAGAAGCTTCTATAATACCTACTTGTGCGTGTTGAAGTGAAAAAGGGACCTGCACATTTGAGGATGTAAAGAATGCCAAATAAGGGGCAAAAGAAATTTATTCAAAAATACAAAACATTGTTTTGTCAGTTGGGTAAGAAGATGAAGGTAGAAGGAATATTAGAGATCAATGGACTATCTTGTTTCTCTTGTTATGAATTTATGTAGCGTAGATGAGTCCGTTACCCTAGCAAAATCATGTCGAAAAATGCCATTTAAATCTTATAGATAATTAGTTGCCCCATTTCTGTAATTGTTGCGCACATTTTTAAATTTGTTGCACTTATAGTTCATTTTCTGCTGGGGTAACGTTACTAACGTTACCACAGCCAGACCTTTTTCTTTTTAATGGGAATATTGAAATAAATATTAGCTATATAATTAGTTGTCTAGACGAGGTAAATGTTGCACCTTATTTTGTATTTGTTCTTCCTTCGGCTGCGAAGTTATTCAAGATCCTGCTGGAGTAACGTTTCTGGTTTTGCTGGATCTCTGAAACGGGTAAGCGGATTCTTATCATCTTTTGTACATGACTTCTTAGGAATTAGTTCTAATTAGATGTGTAATAATAAAGCCAAAATAATGCACCGTTTAAAAGTTATTTAATTACATATAAAAACCCTTCAATAGGTCCTACCATTCTGAATAAGAGCTCTACAGACTTACTTTAAGCGATATTCTGTAGCTTGTAACTGCCTTCAAATGTATGTGAAGTTTCATTAGTATACTATAAGTAATTAACAAATTATGATGATATTCAGTTCTCCACGTTCACGGTCACGATGCGCGCGGAGTTATTTGGCCACCGATAAGCCTGCATGTGGATATTTAAACTGAATGTTATACCAATACTTAGTTTCTTACTTATATTATAAAATAAAATAGCATATTGAAGAAGATAGCATATTGTACTACACGGTCGCTTTTATTTTATGTAACCACTAAACTTGGTCGGGTTACACATCCTAATGACTTTTATTTTATTATCTCGTTAATTATTGTATGTACGATGCTGAAATTTTACAGGTATAAAACTGAAGTAAGCAACTAATTATTGGTATAACATTCAGTTTAAATATCCACATGCAGGCTTATCGGTGCCCAAATAACTCCGCGCGCATCGTGATCGTGAACGTGGAGAACTGAATATCATCATAATTTGTTAATTACTTATAGTATACTAATGAAACTTCACATACATTTGAAGGCAGTTACAAGCTACAGAATTTTGCTTAAAGTAAGTCTGTAGAGCTCTTATTCAGAGTGGTAGGACCTATTGAAGGGTTTTATATTTAATTAAATAACTTTTAAACGGTGCGTTATTTTGGTTTTATTATTACACAACTAATTACAACTAATTCCTAAGAAGTCATGTACAAAAGATGATAAGAATCCGCTTACCCGTTTCAGAGATCCAGCAAAACCAGAAACGTTACTCCAGAAGGATCTTGAATAACTTCGCAGCCGAAGGAAGAACAAATACAAAATAAGGTGCAACATTAACCTCGTCTAGACAATTAATTTTATAGCTAATATTTATTTCAATATTCCCATTAAAAAGAAAAAGGTCTGGCTGCGGTAACGTTAGTAACGTTACCCCAGCAGAAAATGTTTTTGTTAAATAACTAAAAAACTATAAGTGCAACAAATTTAAAAATGTGCGCATCAATTACAGAAATGGGGCAACTAATTATCTATAAGATTTAAATGGCAATTTTCGACATGATTTTGCTAGGGTAACGGACACAGCGTAGATTGCTTGTCTGTTATTTCTTTTAGAGAAATCGGTACGGTGTTGAAATTTAGATTTATTTATAACATAGCCTCCCAGGCAATTTTAGGATAACCATTCTAGGGTTAATATCCAGTGTTAATATATGACATTAACACTATATACTGTAACTAACTTTAACAAAAACATGGCTTTTACATAGAACTTAATTTGATTAAGCCAATAAATTAAAAAAAATTATAGTTGTATAGTTCTTTCTCACTGAACCCAATGTAATTAAAATTTATGACATTACTTTTTGGCACACATGATAATTTGCTGCAAAACTATACCCTCAACCTTGAATGTTGAGCGTACAATAGCGATATAGATTTTTAGAGCGCATTTCAGAGCTAAAAAAGTAAATTGAAGCAAAATAGCGTTTGGAGATTTTTTTAAACTTCCTTGTAGCAGTCGAACCTGCATCTAACGGCTTGTTTCGCTATTAGTTAATTGAGATAAACAATAATTACGGTACGTGGATATTTCTAATCCTGCCACTCTAACAACTTGCATTCATTATAATTGTCTGCATTTATTCAACGATTTTAATTTTGTAAATTCTCAAAATCAATAATCCATATAACTTTCGGTCAGTGTGTCGTCTTTTAATTATCATAGATAGTAAAAACAAGAGGTTTTTGCAAACTTAAAGCCCTTACCTTCGTCTACAGTAACATCCAGCATTTCCTGTCCTTCTTTATTCATACGTGGGTCCATTTTATATAAATGTTAATGTTCACACTTGATAAAATGCGTAGTTACAGACTAGCGTTTACAAAACAACGATCGATCGATCCCAAAAACCCCAGTGCTGCCAACTGTTTATAATAGAGGTTTGCACCGGAGCGAGATTTTAACAACCGGTGATTGGACAATCTCCGGTGAAAAACCGGAGGTCACCGGAGAATAAAGAAATTATGTTTCTTTTTTTTAATTTATACATTAAAAATGAAGAAATAAGAATAATCAATTTATAAAGCATATAATATAATCATTTATTTAAAAAATAAAACGTTCTATAAAGATAATGAATGCTGTTTTCATTTTAGAAAACACAACATGTCAACAGCTTTATAGCGTAACATGTTTCTTCTATCATTTAGTATTTGTCCTGTAGTCGAAAATACTATCTCTGACCTTACAGAAGTAGCAGGCACAACTAGGTATTTAGAGGCTATTTCGTCTAAAGGATTTCAATGTTTATTGAATTTGCAGAATTGCACAACTTCATCGCAATTGTGGCTCAATTCCAAGATGCGACGATCACCGGAGATCAAAATCAAAAGTCATTTATTCAAATTAGGCTGAAGATCAGCACTTTTTGAAGGTCAAAGTCACATAAGACAGTCCCCCAAAAACGCCACCCTTCACCACTTCCTAGTGCTTTAACTGCTTTAGCTGGGAATAAGAAGTGGCGCAACAAACTCCCCAGCAGTCAATCGGCAAATTACCGATTATTTTAAATCGAGTACCGGTAAATCACCGGTTATTCTCCGGTGCAAACCTCTAATAAAAAACTTTCAAAAACCACTAAATTCAAACTAAAACTCCCCAACTGTGCCATAAGTATGTATATCTTTGAAATGTGAGCTTTTGTTGAATACAAGTATGGAGAGTAGTGCAACTAAAAAAAAAAACAAAATTAAAATTGTATCCATGAAATACCCCCAAAAATATTCTCTCTAAAAACTCCCCTTCGTAAATCCCCCAAGTTGGCGTCACTGCCCAACCCAAGTCAACAAATATTAAAACAAGAATGAACAAGAATGAGATGGCTGACTCATGGCTAGTCGGTGTTACTAACTCTACAAGTTTAAACCATCGAATGTGCATGTTGAAACAGTATAATTAATTACTCTATGGTTGAAACCTTCACGTCATTTTGACTACAAAAATATTGTACAATCGGACAAAATAAAAGAAGTAAACTGTTAATGTTTTATTTGTCATATACATATAATTACGCACTGTGCCTCATAGATCAGTCTTATTATCTCTTTGGCCTCATACCGCGAAGGCATTCAGTTTGTACTGTAGAGCCTGAGTCAAAGACTACTATAGTATACTGGCTAGCCTGAGTGAAACCTTATGTTGAAATTGGCTGGTAATAATCTGACAGCAATCAAACCTTTAAACTGTGTGTACTGGGCCTGCCCTGTTCTTGCTGTACATAAATGATTTTATAATTTAGCTGACCACCGATGATGACATACAGCTTGGCAAAAAGCGTAGAAAATCCGGGGGCCGCCACTGTGCTGCTCATATGGCAACCCGCTGTGGCCGTATAGCGTACCAATCTATGGTCACTCTTGATATTTTAAATCAGTAGGTATCATTTAAATGAATAAGAATTTATTGCCTAAAAATAAATATATTATGCTAGTAATACGGTGTTTTTAAAATTTTCTCTCTAATTTTTACGGGGATTATAATAAGTTGCAGATATAATGTTCTTGGCTAGAGTTAGCCGCATATTCGTCTGAATCGTTCTCCGATTCAGAGGAACTACTATCGTCTTCGAGGGTCCGTAATTTAACTTCGAGAGTCATATGTTCGATTAATGGAAAGTCGACTGAACGATTGTTCGAATGGAATTTATTGCGAAACAACCTTTTATCGCCAAACGCTACTTCGACTGAACGATTCATCGAATATTCATTAATCAATGGATGGACTGCTCTTTCGAATGAGTTTTAATTATTATATATTGAAATAAAATTATAAAAAAAAAGAATTTTCGTCACATATTATTTCATACATAATCGAGGAAATCAAACACTTTTAAGATATCGTACGTTTTTCCCGTAGATTTGAACATTATTATGAGAAGCTTCATTTGTTCCCGCGAGAAATATTGTGTTTGTTTTGTGTAAGTGTTTGATTTCCTCGATTATGTACCTATGAAATAATATGTGACGAAAATTCTTTTTTTTGTTCTTGAGTCTACATTTTGGGCTGCTATTTCTCAAATCAGCTCAATCGGATTCAGATCGCAGTGGTAAGGTAGAAGTCTTACCACTGTACGTCCATGTTCCAAAAAAAACATTTTTGGGATAAGTAGCGAAACTTTTTACATGTAAATGGACTAAAGCCTTAGATGTTGGATAGGATTTCATTGGGCGTTTTCTTATACGTCATCTGTTGACATGTCAGTCATGTCAACGTCATTTAGTTGTAAACAAACATGTTTAATTCATTATTTTGGTTTGGTTCTTTGATATATTTTATGAATTTTCATATGATGTTCAAAAATTGGACGCTGCCGGGTGAGCGTGTGCACACCTCACTGAGCCAAGGCGTCAGAGGGAGCACGTCTTCATGTTCCTCTAATATTTTCAAAGATTAGCATGATCGTGCTCCAGAGTATTTTAGCATGTGCGCCTTATGAAACGGATCGGTTAGGGAAACTATGGTTCCTCCTAGAGAGAAGGGGTGACACTCATCCTCCCAGTTCAGGCCTACTTTGCTAATGGCGCATTGCCTTAGCAAAGTGTGTCAGGTTGACACAATTGGTCCAAATAATGATTGGGTACCCGTGGAGATGTGTTAATATTGTTAGATTCGTTGTTAATTTTTGCGGATTTACCTCTGGAGTATGGGCATGAAATGTTTTTTCCAAAGCTTTACCTAGCTTTTCCAATCTTCCTCTAACTCTGGCTCAATAGCTTTAATTCGACTGTTAAGTAATTATCTCCGTAAGTTTAGGCAGGTAGTCTGAAAGTTCGATTGCCACAAATAAAAGGATTAGTTAATTTAAGACTAAGATTTTCCTTTTATTCAAGGGTGGACATAGCTGATGTAGAGCCTTAGTGAAACCTTATGTTGAACATGCCTTTTAATAAACGGACAGCATAAGTGAACTGAGTCTGCCTTTAGCTGCGGGGCTTGGCAGATGTATTTGGTACAAAGTAATATATCATTGGTTGTCCGCTGACTGTGTGTTTGCATTGATAGTGTAGAAAATCCCTATACACAGGCTCTACCACTGAACCCCCTCAGTGAAGGTCCCTGACCTTCACAGTACCTACATTTCTAGACATAATTGATAAGCATATTCAGCCATAATTGTAACCACCACAAGTCTAGTGGGGTTGCTGTGTTTACAAAGATTTGGATCTAGGACATGGCGGTTTCGTCACAATGTTTTCCTTCCCCGTTTTACAGCAGTGGTAATGAAATTATTTACACTATGTAAAGTGCCTGACTAAAAACCACGCCTTAGGTAAGTCGCGGCAGTTACCACTGGTCCACCACTCGATACTATTTGACATGACTATCATTTAACTTTTTGATACCAATACGGAGGGGCTATTGTAACTCAAAAAGCTAGACACAAAAAAAAACCGATGTCAGTAATGTCAAAGATAAACTCAGAAAGCATGATTGTATGAATGTTTATTTATTCAAGTTAATGATCACACAAAATCTTAAGCACAAAAATATAAACGGTCTTTGCTGATATTGAAAAAAAGTCACTATGTGCCTGTGCCTGGTGAAAATTTAAACAATCATATCATATTTAAATGTATTTTATGAGATACATAGAATATCTCCAAAGTTAGACACCCTGTACTTTTTCTATATCCTACTTGTCCTCTAAGGAGAATGAAATAAAAAAACTAATTTAATACAAACTAAGTTATTTAATTTAATATTTATTTTTGCCAAGCAAAGGCTTAAATAATACTATGTAGGTACCCCCTACATAGTATTTTTATGGCATATTCAAATGTGACGTCGCAGATTTTTTTAATCAAATGGAATTCTTATTAACATTAATTCCAATTTTACAATTATTTCGGGCTTCCGACTACCAGTAACGACTGCCAAAGATCCACGAATGACAGCCAGGACCAACTGCTAACGTGCTTTCCAAGGCACGGAGGAGTCTCGATATGTAAAAATGGTCACCCATCCACGGTCAACCCCGGCAAGTGTAACTTAACCTGATGGATCGATACGTGCGGCTGTTATTACTTAGCCACGAGCTCCTCTATTGTATTACTTTTGTTAACTGTAATTGTTGTACCAATTAGTTGTATATTAGTAATTGGCATTGCATCATTTATAATATTCATTATGTTGAGTCTAACCGACAAGTATTTTACATGGAGCGACGCCTATCTGACCTTCCATAATTATTAGCTAACTGATTGATAGCTAATAATTATGTACTAAAACATAAAAAAACACAACCATTACAATTATAATTGAACGC
This sequence comes from Hyppa rectilinea, assembly GCA_951799385.1. NCBI lineage: Eukaryota > Metazoa > Arthropoda > Insecta > Lepidoptera > Noctuidae > Hyppa > Hyppa rectilinea. Next base: position 20,566,680 of record OX637300.1, read on the forward strand.
ACAGTTATTGTGCACTAATAATTATATTTTTTTAGCATATTTGTGGCTGTTAAGTTAATTTTTTCCTATAAAAATGTCCAAAACAGAGAACTGTTTTTCTTTTGATTCCTGGGATGGATTTTCATGCGCTTTGGATTACAGATCTGTGATGATCTGAGGACCAAAATGCACTATGTAAGCATTCTAGGCAGCACTTGGTCCAACTTTCATACAAAAGTAGGCTATGTCTTTTCTTTCTCCTTTGAGGACAAGAATTGAGGAATGAGAAAAAAAATACAGGTTTTCTAATTTTTGAGATATTCTATGTATCTCATAAGATACATTGCCAAGTATCTGCTGTTTTCTTCACATGAGTCAATGTAGGTATCTGAGACGCTCGCTCGAATAAAAAATAACTCAACATAAACCAGCTGTTTACTACAGTTTAGCTACTTTAGTTTGTAGTGAGGTGAAAAATTGTGTGTTGCGCTCGGCAGCAAAGCTTTTCTGCGTCTCGTACATTTGAAACTTTCGCTACGCTCAGGTTTCAATAAAATTACTCGCGCTAAAAATCAACTTTGCAGCCTTGCATAACAAATAACTATTGTAAGGATATTATAATTATTACATGCTAAAACAATTACTTAACATAGACAACCTAAAACTAAAAAATATATCCATTATGTACAAGTGGTAAAAAAGGGGAAGAGCTCATAGGGCGTCAAAAAATTCATCCCCATCGCTGTCAGTGGGAAATGTGCCCAAAAGGCTGGCAGCGTTGCCACGTTGGATGAAAATTCTGATTCTTTGGCCTAAAAATTGACCAGCCCTCTGGACACGTGTAGAGTTGACCAACCGCTGGGCGATATCCCGAAACACTCGATAAGCACACGGACCTCACGGCCCTAGTGTTTCAATCCCAAACGGCTCGTGCATATAACTTCCAATAAGGTTGTTATACTTGCGCCGTTTGAGGTTTTTAGCTCCTGCAGCAGCCGCCCCAGCTAAGCCCGCCGTGCTAGGAAGATGGGATGGCGCAAGGGTGTCAACACAGTTTGCATCCCACACCAAAGGCCTACCCAACTTCTTTGTAGTCATTCCGTCTGGCCATCGTCGTCACGTGCTAAGCCATTATCCGAGGCGGTCGACTGCTTCACGGCACTGACAACGATGTGGTGCTCCGCTAGGAGAGCCCAGACGCAGACTTGTAGCGAGCCAGAAAGTTGTGTCACTAGCCTATGTTGGGTGACGGTAGCGCCTGAAGCCAGAAGCCCGACTCCCACTCTCCCACAGCCAGTAGGCGGGCACGCTCAGCAGTATTGGTGGACGTATTAATTAGATTATTCCGTACCAACCTGCAGAGCGGCTCATCCCACTGTCTCTGGGAAGACGGGTTCTCGGGCTGCACTGTATCCGGACAAGCCACCTTCCAGGCGTTAATTGCATCGGTCAAACACGGCACTTTAATTTTAATTAACCTCAGAAGGAGCTATGATTTTTGCGGTTAACTCTTTTGTGCTGTGGACCGAGGACAGGAACGCCGGTAAGCTTAGGTACGCTAGAAATTTTGCGGACGCCGACCCGACCAAAACGAATGGTTAATGTGCTAGCGAACTATTGCACCACTCTTGTGGGATCACTTCTTCTTGCTACTACTTAATGAAGAATAAAGTCAGCCACATACATCCATCTTCTTTTAAACACTTCGATACTTCTACTGGTATATCATCTGGGCCCATGGCCTTCACATTTTCCTACTTTGAACTGCCTTTCTTACTTCATCCATGCTAATTTCCCTTACCAAACCCATAAACTCAAACTCAAAGTATTTATTTCAAATAAACCAATTACAGCCTACAGGCACTTTTGAATTGTCAAGGTGTCGGTCAGTCAGAGAGATGAAGCCAGTTATATTATATTTGCTTGTACCTCATTGCACACCATTCCATTCATTCTCTTCGTTCATTAGCTTTTCAAAATACAACTTCCATCGTTCTTTTATTTCGTCATCTTTGGACACAACCTTACCGGCGTCGTCTGTCATACACACATCACAATCTGAACTGTATCGCTCGTTCTTCTTTCTCTTGCTTTTGTAATCCGGTATAGCTCCTTCTGGCCTCTTGGGCTGTCCAGTGAGTTATACAACTCCTCCTGCGTCTTAGCCCTGGAAACTGCTACCGCCTCTCTTACTTTCTCTTCCATTCTTCATAAGTTCGCTTCTTGTCTTCTTTCAAATCATGATTCCCGATTTCTACACCCTGCCATTCTTTAAATGCAACTTTCTTTTCTTTCGGCGTCATTTGCACGTCTTAATTCCACCACCATGTATCCTTTTCTATCACACCTTTTCCTTTCGATTCTCCAAACACATCTTTTGCTGCTCTCCTCATACAATCGGCCATCTCTTTCCAACATTTATTCACAGTTTTCCCTTCCATATCCTTCATTTCAATCATTTTATCTACCACTTGGCTCCTAAACATACTTGCACATTCTTGTTCTATCATACGCCATCTGGTTTTGGGTGGGGGCCGTTCTTTGTTCCTACTGGACGAGACACCGACTTTTACCTCCATTATTAATAGTCCGTATTGTACGTTCTGTAATACCGAATACGGCTGCCTGGCAGCACTTGGCAGTTTTTGACAAATTTTAGGCTGTTCCGTCTAACCAGGAAGTAGTAAATTTGTGTCGCGTGGCGGCCACTTTTATAGGTAACTAGCTTCCACCCGCGGCTTCGCCCGTATAATATGTCGACAAATTATACACATAAACCTTCCTCTTGAATCACTCTATCTATTAAAAAAAACCGCATCAAAATCCGTTGCGTATTTTTAAATATTTAAGCATACAATATAGGGATATAGGGACAGAGAAAGCGACTTTGTTTTATACTATGTAGTGATAATGTGTTCATTTTCCTTTTAAAACCACGTATTTGTTATTGCCAGGTCCAAGGCAGAAGCAGCTTGCAGCAGTGTCCCGCCATCAGTGTTACGGTCGCCGTATCCCCAACCGCCATGCACTCTCTCATACCCACCCTTCTGTTTTCCTACATGCCCGTTAAAATCACCCCCCACATACACTTCTTCACTCTCTGGTACATCCGTCATCACACGATCGAAGTCCTCAATATCACATTCATATAAAGAAGATTATTATGATAAATCAGCTCTGGTGTCAGCCAGTTCAATGAATGCACCAAATAAGTATCAAATGACCATGGAATGTTTGTATAGCTCGAGCTCGCTTCGCAGAGCCCCAACTACTAAAGATGGAAACTTAGATTTTGGACAGCAGTTGTACTTTAAAAAGAAACTAGTAAGTAGGGTTTAGCGTAAATCAACTTGGGTGAATCTTTTGTATAAAAAATACCATTCCAACCTCTGTTGGGGTGAAAAAGGGGGAATATAGTTGGTTCTATGAAACCATCTTTTGCTTCGGTTTAGAACCTTATAAGTTGCGACTACCCTTTAGCTAATTAATAAACATAGTACTTAATGGTTAATTTTCCAAAACTAATATTTAAAGGAGCCAAGTAGTTTGTTCGTACGGAAAAAGGTTAATAATATATTTCTTACTAATATAATTAGTATTAGCTTATTTATTACTGGTTTTAATCTATTTTATGTTGCTTAGCAATTGACAAATTCAATTATCTTACCGCAATATCTTCGTCTGAATATGTGGTGACCCCGGGTGGTGGGTTGGGCTGCCCAACTTGGGCACCTCATCCTAAAACAAAAGAAAAACAACGTTTTATTTCTTTTTCTTTTTGGCCGCTTCACCTCCTTGCCATAAAAATTGAATCTACTTCTGATGAGCGGAGTCGAAGTCGCACGAAAAGGGGCTGCCTGCAGACAAAGCCAACAAGTAATTACAATCGCAGTGCATGCAGTATTCACTTTCAGTTTTTAATGAAAGTAAACAAGATATCTGGGTAACTAATAGTTAGACTCGCCAAAAAATGAATATTTATGTAAAACTCCCCCGAGTTTATAATTAAAGACAACAATCTATACAAGATTCTATAGTACGCGTTTTAGTTTTACTTAAGTATTTTAAACTATGGAAGTCCATTGAGGCTAAATATGGATTTACTCGAGGGTCGTGGGGACCTACTGGGTTGTGATTAGATGCTCAAAAGAAAACAAGTCTATGTGATATATACGCCGTTTCAGTGGTGGGACCTATACAGGTTTTCAAAAATATAAAACAAAACAGTCGCAAGAAAATACTCGGGCGCATCAGTTATTAGTGTATGCGCCCTACATGCTTCTGATAACGGAGAAATATTAATCTGCCCGTTTACATGGTGGGGGTGGCGTGATTCAGAAGGGATGTTAGGTGAACCCTAAAGGAGCTTCTATTCAGAAGGCTGACGATTTGGACGCGACTAAAAGTCATGGCCGATTTTTGAAAATGCAAAATAAAGCATCGTGAAAACGAAATACTCGTCATGTAATTGTGCCAGATGTTCCAGCTTGTTGTCCATGTCGTGCTGACCCATAATCTCACAATTTACTTAATCGGAAGGTTGGATTTTTTTTTAAAAACCGTTCCTCATGCTGCGGTGGGGCTAGGGATTATTGCTTACGAGTAAGTCAATAAACTTTGAACATAAATACTTTTGTAGTCTTAAAATACTTAAACAGAATTTAATCTATGATTTTGAATCAACAAATGGGTGAAAATAACAAAACCCGTTTGTGTACCGTTTTTGATTGGTTTCATAGTAAACTAGCGAGAATTCAGAGTTTTAAATCATGGTTGCTATCGCCAATTCCAACTCGTGTAGCACAAAAACGAATTGCAACTTCGGCACAGTGAAAAAGAAAGGGCCGCGCGCATGCTCCTGCACTCGCCATGTTACGCAAATGCGGCATAACATCAAATTCGTACGAATATTACCTATCTTTTGAATGATCAAACATTACATTAGCATAAAAAGTATCATAGTTAATAGCGGTTGAAATTTTACCATGTTTTTGACTATCAAAACTATCAGACTAATTGAATCGCTCAATTAGTTTCAAAACGAGAGTGATAATAAAGAACACAATCGCTTGAGTAGCATAGTGAAATATTGTGTTGAAGTACGTACCGTCGTCGTCGCTCCAGGCGCAATTCGGCGATGTGGTGCTTGCGACAGATTGTACGGCGCTGAAGATATTTGGATCGCTTCGTTCTACGCCGTTCTCCGCGTTGTATCCAACCACGGTCTCCATGCTGAAATGGGAATATTCATACTAGTGAGACCCACTTGCATGATAAGATCCGGAAAACCATTTGAAAATTACGAAGTTTGGTCTTGATTTCGAGGTTGATCCCATAGTAAATGTCGAAAATTATCCAAAGGAAACAATCTCCCGAGATGAAACGTATCCTAATAATAAAAAAATCGTACACACTTCCAGCCGTATTTCACCCCTTTACAGGGGGAGTTGCCTAAAAATCCTTAGCTGACGTCACCTACTCATAATCTACCTCTGTGCCAAGTTGCATACTCCTAGCTCCAGCAGCTTTTTAGATTTCGCTTACTTTTTTATACAATAAATAGATATAAATACTTAAAATTCGGGGGTTTTTCAACATAGCCTTTTTTTAAGGCTGGGAAATCATCCTATGACTTCTCCCGCTCTGTGTGGAGCGGAAGGGAGTGTCAGACTCTTACTGACTAAAACCCATCCATGTTCCTTCCTTAGCCCTTTATGTTCCGGGGTAGCGGAAACCCATTCGGACAATCCCGCTTACTCGGCAGATGAGCCCCTTCATATGCTACCATCTCTTTGAGGCGCGCGTGGAACATATACGTGCCGTCCGGCACGGGCCTGGTGCTGATCGGACGGTGAGTCACCCATTACTCACCGTCCGTAGGCCCGTGCCTACGGTGGCCGGGAGTCGTCACGTGTTCAACATAGCCCTACATAGCTAACATGTTGTCATGCGCGAGTAAACCGCAGGGATTGGTTTAAATAATAGGCTATTGACAGTTTTTGAGAAGCCAATCTATATATATAAAAGAAAGTCGGGTTTGTTCCCTCCATTATAACTCGAGATCTGCTGGACCAATTTTCATGGTTTTTGTTTCGTTGGATTTGTCTCCGCCCTGAATAGCAGAATACATTTTTTTTTTGGTAGGTAGGGTAGGTAGGTAGGTAGGTAGGTAGGGTAGGTAGGTAGGTAGGGTAGGTAGGGTAGGGTAGGTAGGGTGGGTAGGTAGGGTAGGTAGGGTAGGTAGGGTGGGTAGGTAGGGTAGGTAGGTAGGGTAGGTAGGTAGGGTAGGTAGGTAGGGTAGGTAGGGTGGATAGGTAAGGTAGGTAGGGTGGGTAGGTAGGGTAGGTAGGGTAGGTAGGGTAGGTAGGGTAGGTAGGGTAGGTAGGGTAGGTAGGGTAGGTAGGGTAGGTAGGGTAGGTAGGGTAAGTAGGGTAGGTAGGTAGGTAGGGTAGGTAGGCAGGTAGGTAGGTAGGTAGGGTAGGTATCACAGTTAAGACAGGACAACGTCTGTCGGGTCAGCTAGTTAGTAATAAACTATAAAGCGAAATTACAGAAAAAAAAATCATTTTTACTGTCAAAAAGGTGCATTCTGTCGGAGCAAGTTCGGAGCGATTCAAAGCAAGTTCAATTCTTAGTAAATGACAAACACCACATTAAGCAAGAGGGGTGCTACAAATCGCTAGAAGACATAATTTTAGCGATTTGTTGAAATTGATTGTAGCCTTTAGGAGTAAAACAAGAAAGGCTTACCATGGCATTAAGGGAGGTCAAAGTCAAAGTCAAAACATTTATTTCAAATAGGCACAAGAAAGGCACTTTTGAACGTCAAAAATTAACAAGAAATAGAATTGATTCTAGTCGCCCCTTCCAAAAGGTAGTTTCGTGTGGAGAAGAATGGGCAAGAAACTCCACCGTTACTCTTTTAAAATGTTTCACAATGTTTTGTATACATGTATTATAATATTATAATATGTGAAGACGATGCACCCAGAATAAAAACAATACACCAAAAAGGTGAAAAGAAAAACGCATGTAGCAGTGGAAAATAAACTTAATTATGTCATAAGTACATGGTGCTCACATATTTACAAACATTCTAAAAGTTAACAATAATAAATTAATCAATGTGTGAGATGTTATTCCAATATAATAAAATAATATGGTACAAATTATAAATTATTACCTAATTTACTTAGCAACCAGTTTGATTTTGTCTAGACACTAGATTGTCCTGTGGAGCAGGACCAGCATGTTTCCAAGCATCCTTATCTTTGATATAATCCTCTAATATGTAATAAGCTTGTTTACAAAGTGTACTTTTAATATGAGTTTTAAATTTTCTTTCATTTAATTGCAGTATGTCACAAGGTATTTTGTTGTAACATTTAACACAGAACCCCATAAAAGATGTATGTACTTTGGACAATCTGAAAAATGGTTGAACTATTTTATCTTTATTTCTAGTATTAAAGTTATGCCTATCACTTATTTTATTAAAAAGATGTCTATTTTTTCTTACATACATAATATTTTCATAAATGAATTGGCAAGGAACCGTCATAATATTAATCCTTTTAAATAGTTCCCTAAGCGATTCGCGACGACGAAGATTGTAAATGGCTCTGATCGCTCGCTTTTGCAAAATAAAAATGGATTCAATGTCAGCAGCCCGACCCCACAGTAAAATGCCATACGACATAATGCTGTGGAAGTAACTAAAATAGACCAAACGCGCGGTTTCTACGTCTGTCATCTGCCTTATCTTTCTAACAGCATAAGCGGCCGAACTAAGCCGTGCCGCAAGAGTTGTTATGTGGGGACCCCATTGCAACTTGTCGTCTAGCGTGATTCCCAGGAAAACCGTCTGCTTAATACATTCCAGCTTCTCTCCGTTCAATATGATGTCACAATCACTACTTTTAACATTAGGTAATGTAAATCTAATGCATTTGGTTTTTTTTTCATTTAGTACCAAATTATTTACCGTAAACCAATCTTGGACCTGAAGAATAGAGTTATTCACGTCGACAAGATTTTGAGAGCGTCTATCAATTTTAAAGATTAATGATGTGTCATCTGCAAATAACACCATCTTCGGTTGATTTTGAAGTAAGGTACTGGGGCATTTGTATAAACTGGAGGCTGTACAACTGCTGCTTCTGAAAGTAAAGCTCATAATTAAAATACATGAATGGCTTCTGCTAGGCCACTCAATATGTTCAAAAAGAAAGAAAAGAAAAAAAATGGTTATTCAGCACAGTAAACAAGATTACAAGACGCACATTTATAAAAATAAACTAAAAAGTCACCTACTATATCCGTGCAAATCGGCTAAAAAACCTCGTATTCAGGAACATCAAAATCATTGACAGTTAGTATCTCGGCCATGGACAATGGTTGGACCACAGACAAAAACTGACAACATAATCAACTTGATGATATTGCAATAAAAGCATGACAACATAACACTACAACAATAACAAAGTAAGATTATTAATTCCAGTCAGTAAAATGACAAGTGCAACTGTCACTGATACAAAAAAGGGTGACCCACTACAATAGTGATGTTTGGCAATCGATAGACTTAGACATTTAGTCATGCTTTATTTTATTAGGTATCACTACAACATTATTACAAAAGCTGGGAAAAAAATGTATAAAGAGATTCACAGGAATTAACACTAGAAAGTCTGGAAAATACAAGTAATTTTATACGTTTTTATTCATTACGGTTGCTATTGATTCCGACTCCGATTCTGAATTGGTATAGTCAGAATCGGAATCGGAATCAGTTACATTTATTTTTTTATTTAAAAGTACATGCACAACATTACAGGACAACTCCCAAGGCGTTGTACAGTATAAAATAGAGAAAAAAAAAATTTCACAAACATCTTGTTTGAAAATAAAAATAATAAAAAAGAGAATAAAAACAAAACGTAAACAAAGCTGAATAAAATTAACAAAATACACAAAATACAAACAAGAAAGTGATAAATTTATCTTTCGTCCATCTTCTCACAAAACCTTAAACATTCACGACATACATCTATCCATCTTCCAGCAAACAAGTCACACTCCGGTGTTGATGTCAGGAGAGCATTAAGCATGTTATGCGCCCGAACGAGAGGTGAATTAGCTCGTGAGACTGTGCGTGCTGACGGTACGGCTAGTAGCCGGTGAGTTCGCGGCCTGAGTTGTTGTTTAGGCACAACAGGAACAAAAAGTCTTACTAACTGCTCTACCAGTACCTGGCAGTCGGACTCACCCCGCATTATACGGCAAGCACAGATAAGCAGAAAGTACTTACGTCTTACTTCGAGAGAGTTGAAATTTAGTACACCGAGTAAAAATTTAGTAGGATACAGGAAGGGGTAGTAACCGAAGAGTTTTTTTATAAAGAAATCGAAGGAAAGCCTTTTGAACTTTTTCAAGAAGTAAAGCGTAAGTACTCTCATAAGGGCTCCAAATAATTGCAGCTGATTCCAGCTTGCTCCTGACTAAGGCCATGTAGACTAGTTTAATAGCTAGGGGATTATTAAACTCGCGCATATTTCGGATAACGAACCCTAGTCTCCGAAACGATTCAGCAGCTAGCGACCTCATGTGATCATGAAAAGTTAATCTCGCGTCAAATAGTACTCCGAGATCTTTAACAGAATTAACACGGGCTATCGGTTCCTTGCCTAGGAAATATTGTACATGCCTAGGATTATGTGTACGACTAAAAGATAAAACACTGCATTTAGCGATGTTGAAGAGTAATTTGTTGTCTATGCTCCATTGATAGACAGAGTTAATGTCCTCCTGCAAACTTTTTGAATAAGCTTCATTTTGGACGCTATATTATATTAATTTACAGTCATCAGCATAAAGCAGACATTTTGCATGTTTGAGAACCTTTTCGAGATCATTAACCATGATCCCAAATAGTGGAGGTCCCAAAATCGAGCCCTGACTTACTCCAGACCGAGTGTGGTAAGGTGCAGACTCAAAACAACCGTATCGGACATATTGCTGACGATCCCGTAAGTAATCTGCGAAAAGCTTTAGCAATTTCGGGGAAAAGCCTATGTGGTTAAGTTTCATGAGCAATACGTGAATGAATCCACATATTCATCTATGATGTGGTCGAATTGACACATTTTGTCTTCGACTTTTTTGGCATGGTTGATGCACTGTCTCCAATTTTCAGGCGTCACTTCCTTCAGGCCTTCTTCAAATAATTTTTTCATCCCTCTTTAGAGGTGGACGGTTGGGGATCCATCTCAAACACCAACGTAACAAAACTCAATAAAACTCTCAAAAACTCGATTCTACCCCACATCACTATTAATTTAGGACCTAAAAACATGCAACACTGGAAATGTCATTTTACTGACTAGAATTAATAATCTGTTCTGTTTATACTACAATATTGATTAATGCGAAACAAAAATGCCGATTGCAGGGTGATAACTCACCCACTGTTTATTTTTATGACTAACACGTTGAAGCCGCATCTGTGCATGAATTGGTCGTTGCTCAGCAAAAATGCTGTGACTTCAGACGAACCTATCGTCAACAGCGCTGATTTTCAGCAACTACCCCTGAAATGACGTAAAGACGTCCCCCTGTGTGACTAAATAAATCGGGTAAGTGACGTTTTATAATTTTCTACAGAAACAAGTGTCCAAGTGTGTGCACATAGTAGGGATCTTACTTATAATATAAACTTTTAATAATAATTATGATCTATGTTGTGTAAAAATAATAAATTCAATAAAATAATAATTATAAAATGAATTTAATAACTAGTTTTGTAAATAATATTAATAAGTCCACAAATCAATCATGACTAGCTAATCATAGTGTAATAGGTACCTAATGCCATGCACCATGGGAATTGCGATGGTGGCCATTACTAATGGTATTATTATTTTAGTGGGCCGAATGGATACTGGCTCTTTGGATGTACGAAGGAGCAAAAATCTACGAGACACTCCCCAGTATCAACTGAATCCTACAAATCCTCTTGTGAGAATGACTGGACTTAACCGGGAATGAGTTAGAGATGGGTCACACACTGTCGGAAGCCTTATCCATCGTCCTTAGGCCATGACCCATGAGGTAAGTAAACAAAAAAGAGCAGGTTAATAATAGGTTTAGCTTTACAGACATGAGGTTGTTTGTATCTGCATAAAGTGTTTCTTTAATTTATTTAAGAAATTCCTTTTTGTTCTCAGGCCTCTTAGTGATGGAGGAATGTTATTCCAACAGTGTTTGGCGGCATATCTGAAGCAACCCCTGAATGCTGCGGTTCTATGCTGTGATGAACATAGAGGATTAGAAAAAAAGCGTGGTTCGTATTTGCTTTGCCTGCAACTCAACTTTCGAACAAATAGTGTGGCAAAAACACGTTAATTCTTGATAATGCTCCAGAAAATATGAGCAATGGATCATTCAATTCGGAATGACGTGTAGAAAAATGTTTCGAAAGTATGTATTACATTAAAAAATGCAAGTGTTATTAAGAATTTAAGATAAAAGAAAGGAAGGCATTTAGTTTTTCGTTAAAAAATCAAAAAATATTTTAGGAATTGCGTATTTGAAAGGGTAGTCGATAATGTTACATTTTATGATTATAACAATGTGACGTCACAGATTTTTAGAATCAAATTGAATACTTATTTGCATTTGCATGTGTGTGTGTGTGTGTATGCTTTTTTTTTTTAAATTATATCTTCGCAAAATATCAAATTTCTGTATGGTGATGGAAGTTTTTAAGACAAGCAGTCTTTTATCTGTGTTTTATTACGTTTCTTTTATGTTGATTTGTTTTGTAATGTTTCCTTTTATTTGTGATTCTTAGTTTTTATTTTAGTTTTTTCCTTTTTGTACCTAATTTGAAAGAATTCTATTTTACTTTTATTATTAAACTTGTTTATTAGATATAGTAATAAATGGTAAACCCTCCAAAATTGGTGCCCAAGATACAGGCTTGCCTAGTTTGGGGCCAATGTTAAACCTTCTGTTAAATTTTTGCAATAAAGTTTATTATTATTTATTTCATATTTTATTTTTGACCTTTTCAAGTAGTCAATTTTGAAAAAAGATATTTAATCTTTTGACCGCCACAGTCATCTATAGATGACAGGTCAAAAAGTGCCCAGCACGCCACAGTCACGACTACGTGACAGACTTTTAAACGTAAATTAAAGCTTATTAAACAACATTTATTGTTTTATTTCTTTTGCTAATTATGTTCCTTGACTCATTCTTATTTATATTAATTGACCTTCTTTCTTTATATTTCATCTATATTTACATTTTTTTTTTGTTTATTTGTACATAAAATTTTAATACATTTAATGTTTTGTACCATTAAACCATGAATGGTTTGTATTGATACTCACATTCGCTAAGGTAACACTGCTTAATCATAACTAAGTAAAAAACAATCATCTAAGCAAATAATGTAGGTACATGCATAATATTTAACTTATTAAACGTAAACATCTATCGGTAAGTACGTGAATCACATGTTATGTTTCAAATCTGAGCTGCTCGCTATTGGGCCGCTCATTAGAAGACCGGTTCTAGTCAATGTAAAAAGTAAGTAGCTGTAGTAGTATTTTTTTTGTATTTTTGCTTATAGTTTTTTTCGAGTTTATTTCATCTTTTATACATTTTGGTATTTCAAGTATTCTAAGGACTAACAATTTTACGGTTCGTCTGCCGTAATAATTTCTAACCTGTGGTACTGTTAGTTTATTTTTGGTGATATTTCTTGTGATTATTTTATGTGATATGGGTATTTGAATGCTTTTGTTATTAAATTGTTCTGTCAAGAGGGCCATGTTGAGTCTAATCTGAACTGGCAGAATTTTACAATATTTAAATAGTTCGATGACGTTATCTCTATAATGGTGTTTTATTTTTCTGGGTACGATGAGTTTTAAAAGTCTGACTTGCAGTTTCGAGATTTTTTCAGTATATGATTTAAAGGTTCGCCCATAACTTGTGATTCCGTATGCTATGAATGATTCCGCTAAAGTAATGTACATGTTGAGCAGGATTTTGAATGGAACTATAAGTTTCAAGATGTAGAATCTTACCAACACAGCTCGCAACTTGTCACATACTAAGTCCACGTGAAACGTCCAGCTAAAACGATTGTCAACGACTAAACCAAGGTAGTTGTGATGCGTTACTTGATCAATTGCCTCACACCGACATGTACCAGACAGAGTGGAGTGAAGACAGTCGCGGCTGTGTGCTATTATCTTAAAAGCGGCAATGTGCTTTAAATGGCTAGAGTGGACGTGAATGATTTTGGTCTTACTTGCGTTAAGAACCAGTCCAGCATCGTGTGCCGATTTTGAAACCCGAGTAAAATCTTCCTGTAACCTTTGAGCTGCTACTGATGTTGCTCTGTGACTAGCTACTAGGCATGTGTTATCTGCATACTGATAAACGGAACAGTGATTGACCACATATTCCATGTCATTGACATACGTCAGATAGTGTAAGGGTCCGAGTACTGAACCTTGGGCTGTTCCTTCAGTGACTTCAATGGCACCACTGGTTTCGTTACATATCTTGACACTATATTTGCGATGATTAAGGTAGTCTTCACACCATTTGAGTGCGGGTCCTCTAACTCCAGAGTTATCTAGTTTTTTCAGCAACGTGTCATGCCTAAGCGTATCGAACGCCTTGCTGAAGTCAATAAATAGTAAAATTACATTGTTTCTATCATTAAGACATTCGTTGACCTCGTCCGTGAATTTTGATAATAGTTGCGAGGTGGATTTATTGGGTTGAAAACCGTATTGCACGCTAGACAGCACGCCATTTTTTAAATAGAAGTCTTGTATCTGGTTACAAATAAATTTTTCGACAATTTTATCAATAACAGGTAGAATAGTGATCGGTCTATAATTTCCGTAGTCAGCAATACTGGTGTCCGTTACCCTAGCAAAATCATGTCGAAAATTGCCATTTAAATCTTATAGATAATTAGTTGCCCGATTTCTGTAATTGTTGCGCACATTTTTAAATTTGTTGCACTTATAGTTTTTTAGTTAAGTATTTAACAAAAACATTTTCTGCTGGGGTAACGTTACTAACGTTACCGCAGCCAGAACTTTTTCTTTTTAATGGGAATATTGAAATAAATATTAGCTATATAATTAGTTGTCTAGACGAGGTAAATGTTGCACCTTATTTTGTATTTGTTCTGCCTTCGGCTGCGAAGTTATTCAAGATCCTGCTGGAGTAACGTTTCTGGTTTTGCTGGATCTCTGAAACGGGTAAGCGGATTCTTATCATCTTTTGTACGTGACTTCTTAGGAATTAGTTCTAATTAGTTGTGTATTAATAAAACTAAAATAATGCACCGTTTAAAAGTTATTTAATTAAATATAAAAACCCTTCAATAGGTCCTACCACTCTGAATAAGAGCTCTACAGACTTACCTTAAGCGATATTCTGTAGCTTGCAACTGCCTTCAAATGTATGTGAAGTTTCATTTGTGGACTGTAAATAATTTACAAATTATGATGATATTCAGTTCTCCACGTTCACGGTCAAGATGCGCGCGGAGTTATTTGGCCACCGATAAGCCTGTATATGGATATATAAACTGAATGTTATACCAATAATTAGTTGCTTAGTTCAGTTTTATACCTGTAAAATTTCAGCGTCGTAAATACAACAATTAGCGAGATAATAAAATAAAAGTCATTAGGATGTGCAAGACCGCGGTAACCCGACCAAGTTTAGTGGTTACAAAAAAGCGACTGCGTAGTACATTATGCTATCTTCATGTAGGATAGTGTTACAAGTTCAGTACTGATGTGTACACAAGTGTTAAAAAAATACATGTTATTTAAATAATTTTTATTTACAGGTAAAATAATCATTGCAATTGAACTATAAAATATTAATTGAACTTAAAAATAATCACAGATAAAAATTACAAATAGCAATTTTGCTTTTATGGTATTTTCCATTATTTTTTAAATGAATAATTTCAGTTTGCACTTTTTCTTTAAAAATATCAATTTTATCTTTTAAAATATAAATTAAAAATAACAACCACAGATAGATAATAACAGATATACTAGAATGAAATTTTTCAGTTCACACTACCGACTGATGTCTACTAATAATACCTACTTATATCGTTTAAAAATCAAAGATCAATGGTAATATTGAATAACATCACAATGTAGTACTTAAAATGCTTACAGTAAGTCCTACTATTTTGTAGTCTAATTTCAAATATCACAATATTTTTTCCTAGGTCGTACTAACTAGTAACTTCGCCCCACCCCTCCCGCGTTGGGGCGCGAGAGGAGACGCTAAGGACGTGTTATCGACGATTCTTGGTAAGTATGTACAACAGGGAATATGCATGTAATTTTTTCTTCACTTAAAGCAATAAAATACAGTATGTACTATAAACTCAAGAAAATTATTTAATAACAAATTCAAGTAGGTACTGCATATCGCTCAAAAAAAATATTTACTCCTACAATTTTCTACTACACTTCAAACGTTCGTGACAGTCAAAGCTTTACTTTGACGTCACTAACCTCGATAAGCCTTGTTTACATCTTATTTTTTGTCCTTAATTGAATAATTTTACTAACTAACCTAACCTAACCGGCATCATACGTCGTTTAGTTTCTACAAAAACATGCAACATAAAATAATGAATTGTTAAATATATGATGCATTAAAAAATTAAAGAAATGCAAATTGTTTCTATGGTCCAATACAATGTATATTTAGAAAATAAAAAAGTTTTGAATTACTTGCATATTCCCTATTATGCACATAATAGATGCCTATGTAATAATAAGTAGCCGAAAGATAATAATAATAATGATTTCATAGTACAGGATATTATAAATTATTGTTATGTATTTAACAGTGTACGCGTCTGTACCGAACTTATAAGGTATATTATACTAAACATTTTAGAAGATAGCATATTGTACTACGCGGTCGCTTTTTTGTAACCACTAAACTTGGTCGGGTTACCACGGTCTTGCACATCCTAATGACTTTTATTTTATTATCTCGTTAATTATTGTATGTACGACGCTGAAATTTTACAGGTATAAAACTGAAGTAAGCAACTAATTATTGGTATAACATTCAGTTTATATATCCACATGCAGGCCTAACGGTGGCCAAATAACTCCGCGCGCATGGTGACAGTGAACGTGGAGAACTGAATATCATCATAATTTGTTAATTACTTATAGTATACTAATGAAACTTCACATACATTTGGAGGCAGTCACAAGCTACAAAATAACGCTTAAAGTAAGTCTTAAGTCGTTAGAGCTCTTATTCAGAGTGGTAGGACCTATTGAAGTGTTTTTATATTTAATTAAATAACTTTTAAACAGTACATTATTTTGGTTTTATTATTGCACAACTAATTAGAACGAATTCCTAAGAAGTCATGTACAAAAGATGATAAGAATCCGCTTAC
Organism: Hyppa rectilinea; assembly: GCA_951799385.1. Taxonomy (NCBI): domain Eukaryota; kingdom Metazoa; phylum Arthropoda; class Insecta; order Lepidoptera; family Noctuidae; genus Hyppa; species Hyppa rectilinea. The sequence goes on from OX637300.1 coordinate 20,583,151, forward strand.
CCGTTTCAGAGATCCAGCAAAACCAGAAACGTTACTCCAGCAGGATCTTGAATAACTTCGCAGCCGAAGGAAGAACAAATACAAAATAAGGTGCAACATTTACCTCGTCTAGACAATTAATTATATAGCTAATATTTATTTCAATATTCCCATTAAAAAGAAAAAGGTCTGGCTGCGGTAACGTTAGTGTAACGTTACCCCAGCAGAAAATGTTTTTGTTAAATAACTAAAAAACTATAAGTGCAACAAAAAAAATGTGCGCAACAATTACAGAAATGGGGGAACTAATTATCTATACGATTTAAATGGCAATTTTCGACATGATTTTGCTAGGGTAACGGACACGCAATACTGCCTTTTTTAAGTATTGGGCGCGCACGACACCACTTTTTAATTCTGCTGAGTATTTTCCTTGCTTGACACTAGAATTGACCAATCTGACAATAACGCCTGTCATCTTGTCACATATAGATTTTATGGCAATACACCTAATGTTATCTATGCCTGGTTGTTATCTGTAGCTTTCCTGAAGTACATCGATATGTTTTGGGGAAACGTATATTCTGATTCGTTTAATAGAGGGCGGTTACATTTGGTCAAAATCTTCTGAACACTTTTTCTGAATTCTATGGCAAAATTATAAGCTATTGATTTTATTTCAACATTTTCATTTTTGAAGGCTCTCAAGATGGTTTCATCAACCGACTTATTGTTATAATATGACACAAAACTTAATCCAATTCTAAAGTTCGTAAAACATAGTTCCCTCTACGCCACAGTCACCATAGGATGACAAGTAGTGATGTAGCTAACAGGCAACATAACAAGAATATCGACCTGAACGGCAACCTACATTACAGTTAATTTCTTTAAGTTATTCTACAAAATTTAAATGCAAACGTTGATATTGAAGTTTTATAATTAAGAAATCATGAAAGTTTTTAAAACCGAGCTATTTATCTGCTCATCAGTTGATTATCGATAAATCATAATGACCATAATGCCCATCCTCATCACGCTGTCAAATTGTCTGTGCCTGGAACGCCACTGTCGTCTATACGTGACAATCCCCTGACGACAAACGCGGAAAGTTTTTAAATAGAGGTGCAGCTTATTATAAACTTATAATAATAACAATGGGTGAAAGTAATATGACTACTGAGGACCTAATAAATACGTTAGAAGGTGTCGATAATGACTCTTATATTATTATTATTATAACTTAGTCGCACATTTACCTACAGTACAGCAAAAGTACCAAGGCAGTACTGCAGGCAGTGTGCTATTGACAAAAAAGAAAAACCACACGTTATTTGTGCACTATATGCAAAGTATATTTATGTGTTTCTAAAAGTTTCACTCAAAATAGGTTATTACTTAAGATAGAATTTGATTTTTAGTGCCGACGCCAGCACCCTAGGCTACCCCAATCTATCAAATTTATCTAAAAGTAATTTTTTAACACATCGTGCAATTTTTCTCAAAAAATTATACAGCTTTTTAATTTTACACTGTTTAAATTAATTGAGTAATCACCATATTATTATGAAATATAATCCAAATATTTTACAGAAAACCGCATAAATTTAAATCGGACAAACCGTTGTGAAGATAAAAGCCCACACAAACTAAAAACAAACAACCTCTCACCTCAAACATAAACTAGGTACTACTCCGTTGCGTCGTGGGTATAAAATAATACGAAACCATAAATATAAAAGCTCTATTATTATTTCGATATTATTAATAAATAACGCTTGCACACACACCTCTAGTGCAGAGGCGAGCAAATTTAAGAAATCGGTGCCAGCCACGCCACAGTTTAAAAAAAATTGTTTTAGTCTTATCAAGATACCTCAATATCAATTTAATAATTCTATTAATTAGTAATTTTTTCACATTATTTTAACAATTATTATGACAGTTGTCATAATAATTGCCCGCCCTGGGCACTTGCCCCGACTGCCCCTAGGGTAAATCCACCGCTGATTAGCTGCTAAAAATAACTCATATTTTAAGGAGCGATTTTTTCCAAATTGAATGTGTCATCGCCGATGGCTCATTCTGCCCATGTCGTCTTTGGCAGTAGTGCGCCCGTGCTGTTACGGCTGGGCGGAACCCTCTTTTCGGCGTTACATTAAAATTATCTATATACAGGGTGGAATTTTGTAATGCCACCTGGAGAGAAAGTACTCTTAATACTGTAGATAGAAAATTTTACTTTAAGAAAACATTCCTTTATTTTTGAATAGAAAGTAAACTGCATTCAAAGATTTTCCAAAATTCGCTTGCCACACCCGGGAATCGTACCGACTAGAATCTGTAAAAATGACAATTTATTGCATCGATCGTTAGGATCAATTATAAGGATAAAATCTTTCTAAGAAACTTAATAAATTAAATGAAAGGAAAACCATAAAATCTGGACTTACTAGGCATGCCTTTTAAGTTCTGTCGTTTCCATATTTCCGCCGCAATTTTGAATTTGGAACAGAAGGCCAAGCACGAATATTTGCGAAAAGTTATTCGTATCGAAATCGAGTAACATTTGTATGAGAATTGTACAGCGGGCGTAAAAGGAAACAAAACATGGCAGCACGAATGATGTTAACGCGCTCGTAATCGAAATCGAAACGACATGGTAAACGAAACTCGAAACTTATAAACAATTGTGAGATTTTTGATAGCACGAACATTGTTTTGACGTAACTCTCGAAGGCTGGCTAACGAGTATGCTCGAAACATTATTCACTTGAAAATAGTCGGTGAGAAAGGTTTCGAAAAGTGTAAAAATAAAGTTTTAACCGTGTTTATGTTTTGTTTAGAGTTAGTTTTTTGAATAAAAGTGTTTTAAAATTATTGTTAAGTTATTGGAACCATTATTAATAGCTCCAAAATAATTTAAAATGCAAAGACCGCCACTGTATGAACGTAGTACCGTATATTATTTTTGGCGGCTTTAAAAATAGATATCGCCTAAATAAAGAAGCTTTTATGTTCCTCTGTGAGCAACTTCAACAAAAAACATCATTAACATCGAGTTCTAGAATTAGTCTAGAACTTAAGGTACCCACTTTGATGCTACATATAAGTATACCTATTCAATAAATCTTCTACTTGTATTTCAGTATTGAAATGGAAGTGGATACCTAACTAAAACTTATTTAATAAATTCCGACCTCGTGGGCCGCCTGAAGATTTAGACAAATCTCCATTTCTGGAATAGAAATAGCATTGCACTTTAAAATACTTCACACTAAAGTTTATGCCACTCAAACTTATTAAAACTGTTTACTCACGCTTCCATAAATTCAACCATCATTTCATATTGCGTCTGACTAGTTCTCATAATTATTTATTCACTTAAAAGCACTTAATTATTTATAGAAAAGAAACAGAAATACTTTTGCTGTGGACGTGTAGTAAACTTAGCCTTGGCTTGTTGGCTTGGCGCCCTCACGCGTTGGATGTCAAGTGGGTGCGTTCGGTACCCGTAATTTTTTTTAAATAAAATCTCCGAAACTATGTTATATTGCTGAAGATAACGCCACTTTATAATGTCTAATAATTAACTTTGGATCTCTTCTTTATATAACATTCAGTTTTTATTTAAAAACAATAATAAAACGTTTAATCAAAGGTGAAAAAAATATTAACAACTTGATTTAGTTTTCGAACGCACGATTCATTCAACAATCGTTCATTTTGCTCACTATGGCGCGTCCCTTTTTACATTAGCATGACGTCACCTTCGAATTCGAATCGAGTGTTCGATAGTGCTTCGAATGTGCTTCGTGCTGCCTACTATCGACAGACTCTGTTTTCGAATCGAGGCCTCGATACACTGTCGATTCGAAACCGTTTGATATTCGTGCTTGGCCCACTGTTCTATATTCGAAAGTGTTTCGATTTCGAATCTCAAAACAGTTGAAAGTATTAGGATTAATGCTATTGTTTAGTCACAGCGTCGATTTGAATCTGTCAGGTTACGTTCGAAAATGAATCTTTCTAAGGAAAATTTTCGTGCATTAATTTTTTACAACTTTAGAACAGCCTGACACGGCTTCAGTGTTTTGAAGAGCTAACATCTGTGCTCAGTGGTGAAGTCCCATGTCTGCGGACTGTCAGACGCTGGTATTTAGAATTCCAGCATGGACATACTAGTGTTAGTGACAAATCTCGCTAATGACGCCCAAAATCCGCCTTCACTAAAGATAACATCATTGCTGTGAGACAACAAATTCTCGAAGATCGTCATGTGACGTATCGAGAGATAGAGGCTCTATTAGGCATCTCAGGGACTACCATTCAGAAGATCTTGCATGAAGCGCTTGGTGTGAGAAAGCTAGTTTGCCGTTGGATACCACATCTGCTTTCCGACGATCACAAGGCGGCCCGCGTCAGATGGTGTAAGGAAACTCTGCAAAGGTTCAACCGAGGAGAGTCAAATCACGTCTACGACATCATCAGTGATGAGAAAAGAAAATCAAAGAAAATGGTGGCCACGTTCGTTGGAAAAACCGGCCATGTTGCGACTATTGCACTTAAAGATCGTAGAACGGTTAACGCAGAGTGGCATACCACAGTTTGTTTACCACAAGTCATCGCCTAACTTTAACGATTTCTTTACATTTCCCAAAATAAAGAAAAATCTTCGAGGTCAAAGGTTCCAGTCCGGTGAAGAAGCAGTCGACGCTTTCAAGTCAGCCATTTTGAACACCCCCACTTTACAGTGGAATGAATGTTATAATAACTGGTTTGGGCGAATGGAAAAGTGTATTAAGCTACGTGGTGAATACTTTGAAAAACAATAAAAAGTACTATAAGGTTCTAGTTGTGTTTTTTTCTTCAAACGACAAAATTTGAAAGGCATGCCTCGTATAAATTCAATGATTCAAGTTAAAGCTCTTTAACTCAAAGATCCATCTGTTTACTTATGTTAGTAATTAATAATTATTATTGACGTCATTTATCCATTAAAATGACTATTGAAGATTGGTACAAACGGTACAATCAGATGGCCTACAAGATTACCAGATCTCACCCCTTTAGATTTTTTTGTAGGGATATGTGAAAAATCAAATTTTAATTAAATCTTATGCGAAAGTAAAGGAGTTGTGAGTTGAGGATCAGAATACGATTTATAATATTCACCACAACACGTTATTAAAGTTTATTAGAAATGAATTCGTTAGAAGAATACATTTGAGTATCCAAGAAAATGGGCTCCATTTTCTCGGATACTCAAATTTCGAGCAACTAATTAGTTAGTTTTGTAAATAATTAAAATAATTTAAGATTTCATGGTCTTCCTATCATTTAATTCATCAAACTTGTTAGAGAGATTTCATCCTTATGAAACAAGCGATGCCATAAAAGTACAGGTTGTAATTTTTACAGATTTTGGTGCGACATGCGAATTTTTGAAAATTTTTGAATGCAGTTTCGTTCTTTTCAAAAATAAAGGAATGTTTTCTTTGAGTAAAATTTTCTATCTACAGTATTAAGAGTACTTTCTCTCCAGGTGGCATTACAAAATTCCACCCTGTATATAGATAATTTTAATGTAACGCCGAAAAGAGGGTTCCGCCCAGCCGTAACAGCACGGGCGCACTACTGCCAAAGACGACATGGGCAGAATGAGCCATCGGCGATGACACATTCAATTTGGAAAAAATCGCTACTTAAAATATGAGTTATTTTTAGCAGCTAATCAGCGGTGGATTTACCCTAGGGGCAGTCGGGGCAAGTGCCTAGAAAAATAAAAAAATAATGTGAAAAAATTACAAATTAATAGAATTATTAAATTGATATTGAGGTATCTTGATAAGACTAAAACAATTTTTTTTAAAACTGTGGCGTGGCTGGCTCCGATTTCTTAAATTTGCTCGCCTCTGCACTAGAGGTGTGTGTGCAGGCGTTATCTATACTAATATTATAAAGAGGTAAAATTTGTAAGTTTGTATGTTTGTAAGTTTGTATGTAGGGGGTAATCTCCGGAACTAATGATCCAATTTCAATAATTTTTTCACTGATAGAAAGCTACATTATTCCTGAGTGCTATAGGCTATAAATTATATTTATATCATATATATGAGCCGAGCTATCGCAATTTTTGTCTAGCAAGTCGGAAAAAAATACCTCCGAAAACAGAATTATTTGCATGCGCTGCCTAAACAGTTACAGTATATCGCAATTTTCCGCGGACGAAGTCGCGGGCAGAAGCTAGTTTATTAATAATATCGAAATAATAATAGAGCTTTTATATTTATGGTTTCGTATTATTTTGTACCCACGACGCAACGGAGTAGTACCTAGTTTATGTTTGAGGTGAGAGGTTGTTTGTTTTTGCTTTTATCTTCACAACGGTTTGTCCAATTTAAATTTATGCGGTTTTCTGTAAAATATTTGGATTTTGCAACAAGTTTTGGATACATAATAATATGGTGATTACTCAATTAATTTAAACAGTGTAAAATTAAAAAGCTGTATAATTTTTTGAGAAAAATCTCACGATGTATTAAATTCCGTCTGGGTTGCCATTGCTATTCGTATTTTTATCTATACTAATATTATAAAGAGGAAAATTTTGTTTGTTTGTTTGTTTGTTTGGTTGTAATGAATAGGCTCAAAAACTACTGGACCGATTTTAAAAATTCTTTCACCGTTGGAAAGCTTAGTTTTCTAGGAGTAACATAGGCTACTTTTTATCCCGGGAAAAATAACGGGTCCCACGGGAAAGACCACGGGAGCGAAGCCGCGGGCAAAGTGCTAGTTCCGAATATAAATCACATTTTAACAGTATAAAAAGGAGGAAACGAAAGGGATCAAGTCAGTCTTTTAATTAAGTTTGTAGATAGATACATAAAGGGCTACGGAAGGAACATGGATGGGTTTTAGTCATTTAGAGTCTGACACTTCCTTCCACTCCACCCAGAGCGGGAGCAGTCATTGGATGATTTCCCAGCCTTAAAAAAAAAAAAAGGATACTTATATCGCGTCCGCAATACGCTTTTATTCCTATTGTCTGTGATTTTATATTAGGTTTGCAATGATTGCTAAATAAATATTGGTGGGTAAATTCATCAATTTATAAGACGATTTTGAAAATTGATTTTATTATGTTATTAGTGGACTGTATTTGAGGTTTCTGATAATCGTCTCGGGGAATTTATCTGATGAGGAACAAAGCGACGATAAGGAAGAGGAATTGTGCTCACGTACCTTTGTTCCTGGGCCGCATGGCTTGTTCCGCTGGTGCAGCCGTCGTCCGGTTGAAGCACTGTTCACGAGTTATTGGTCTGGTGCACCAAGACGCGAATCGCGGATGGACCCCGGGGCTACTTGTTTTGGTAGATTCCGGCGGAACCGGTTTGGCCTGCTAGCTGCGTTCACGCAGCGCGGCCGTGAAAATTCGAGGTGCGAATCTGCGAGCTGCAGACATCGAGTCTATTTTAGTCTGCAGAAAAGAGCTATCAGAGCCATTTATAATCTTCGTAGGCGCGATTCTCTAAGGGAACAGTTTAAGGTTATTAACATCATGACTGTACCTTTTCAATATATCTATGAAAATATCATGAACGCAAGGAAAAATCTACATCTTTTTAGTAAAAGAGGTGAGAGACAAAATTATTTTACTAGAAATAGGGACCAATTAGTTCAACCAGGTTTCAGGCTGGCTAAAGTATATTCATCTTTCATGGGGTACTGTTTAAAATGTTACAATGTTTAAATAAAATTACCCCACATTCTTGAACTTAATGAAACAAAATTTAAATGTTGTATAAAACGCACACTATGCAGCCATGCATATTATAAATTGGGAGATTACATTGCTGATAAAAATGCTTGGGTCAAAGCTAGTCCAGCTCCACAAGGGCGCATCAACAAATTGATTAGATTACTAAAAACTGTTGGAGCTGTGGAAGATCAACAACAAAAAAAAACATCCTTGCATTGTATAAATTCAATCTCTTAATATTGTATAATTGCTTAGCACATAATATGTGAGTACTATGTATCTACTCTATAGCGACCATTTACTGGGTAAGTCTTTCATTGACTTGAATGTGCCCTGGCGGCTGAAAGTATGCCATGCTCACTTTAATGTCTCGCTGATGGTGGCGTGTGTGTTGGATCATTTAGCTCCCTTCAAAATGGTTGAGCTGAATGGTGCTAATATATGCGTCATGTTCGTGAACGGGCGCTGTCAGTTGGGACTGGTCATCTCTTAGCGGCTAAGGCTTGTTTTAATTTAATTATTGAATAGTTTTTACATATTTTATATCTGATGCTTTTAACGTTCTGCATCGTTCTCACATGTGTAATATTAATATGAACTATGTAACCAATATTTTGTAACCATATTTTGTTTAAAAGAGTGTCCATGGAGTTTCTTGCCCGTTCTTCTCCATAGGTACCTACTGCTTTGGAATGGGCAATTAGCTTCATCTCTCTGACTGACCGACACCTTGACAATTCAAAAGTGCCTGTAATTGATTTATTTGAAATAAATACATACTTTGAGTTTGAGTTTATAAAAAAACAAAATTAAAATTTTATCCATAAAATACCCCCAAAAAAATATTCTCTCTAAAAACTCACTGTATATATTTTTTCTACGTAAATTTAGGGAGAAAACCCGCAAGAGAAACCATCACATCGTTTTGACTACAAAAATATTGTACAATCGGACAAAATAAAAGAAGTAAACTATTAATCTTTCTAATAATACTATTAATGTTTTGAAAGAAAAACAGAATTTGTTTTTCTTTCTTAATTTTGAGAATATACAAAGAACGATGTTTTATTTGTCATATAAATTTAGTAGAGCGTGAGTGAAACCTTATGTTGAACATGGCTGGTAATAATCTGACAGCATTCGAACCTCTAAACTGTGTGTACTGGGGCCTGTCCTGTTCTTGCTGTACATAAATGATATTATTAATATTACTGACCACCGATGTATATTATTTGCTTATGACATAGCTATTATTATAGCGACAGAAAAATGTAATCAAAAAAGAAAAAACTCATATTTAAAATACATGAATTGTTAAGTGGCTTCTATAACACTTGTGGCTCGTATATGTGTACTGTTTCAACAAGTTATTTAAGATCATTGAATAATCCTTACATTTAATGCATGAAAGTTTCTTACCTTCTGGCTGTGATGGTGGTGGAGGTGGTTGAGCGCTAGCTTCTTTTTTAAGATGTGCGTTGTTGGTGGTTGCGTATCTGGTGGTGGCGGATTAGGCGGTAGAGGTGGCTGTATTACTGCACTTGCCACTGGAGTGTTATTGACTTTCTATTGTATGTTGTTTACCAATGAAGATGAATTTGCTTCTACCATCATGGCTTCTTCAAATTTAGATCGCAAATATTATTTATATTTGAAGTAAGGTGAGGGCCTCAAATTCATGTCTTCATCATTCCGACCTTTGGATTGAGTTTCTGGAAATTATTAAATCAGTATTAGTATTTATTAAATATGAAAAAGTTCAGGTTGGAGTGAAAAAGGGACCTGCACGTTTGAGGGTGTAAAGAATGCCAAATAAGGGGCAAAAGAAATTTATTCAAAAATACCAAATGTTGTTTTGTCAGTTGGGTAAGAAGATGAAGGTAGAAGGAATATTAAAGATCGATAGACTATTGTACTTAAACTTTCTTACTGAAACTTTAAAAAACCACTAAATTCAAACTAAAACTCCCCAACTGTGCCAGAAGTATATGTTGTGTTATAGTGTAGTGTGTGTATTGGGTCTTCTAAGCTATAAAAGCAAACTCACGGTCAACGTTCAACACTTCATATATTATCTCTTGATTATAACGAATACATCTGTCTAGCTCCGCCGCCTGTGGCCAACTCTCAAATGTCTTTTTATTATAGTCAGTCATGACAACTTTGCCTACAATATCCTCCAAAAAGAACTTTTTGAAGTTGCTACCTTCTGTTGCAGCATACTCACTAAGCATTTGTAGCACAGTGTCTAGGCGGAGCACCTTGTGCGTTATTTCCACTACCATCAATAGCTGATCTTCATACTGATTAATGGTAGTCTTATACCCGGGCCATATTTGTAAACGGTACTCAGGGATGTCAACCTTGGCTATTGGATCAAAATAGTCTCTGCCCATCTGTTGCAACTTCAATGTTTGGAAGCATTTCCTGATTATGATATTGAAAATTTGTATGTAACGATAGTCTCCTGGGCTTACATCACAAGTTAACTTTATCATTATGCGCATTCGTTCGCCATCTGTTTTCCTGTCAGAGTACAGTTCTATCGGGTCAGGATGTAATCTCTTTACAGTATACAATACTGTTCCATTCTTTTTTAAGATGTGCTAGGGTATGAGGTGGTAGATAGCTGGTTCTATAGAAATGCTCCTTTTCAAATACTGTCGCATGTTCTGCAAAACGTGTATACCCTCGGAAGTTGTGTTAGTATCATAACATGTGCAAATGTACATTGCGGCCCCCATCTGCAAGTTCCACGCACAAAATTTCGGCACATCGTTATGTTCATCACTTTCATGGGTTAGATGGGGTAGAGGTGGCTGTATTACTGCACTTGCCACTGGCGTGTTATTGACTTTCTATTGTATGTTGTGTACCAATGAAGTTGAATTTGCTTCTACCATCATGGCTTCTTCAAATTTTGATCTCAAGTACTTTTTATATTTGAAGTAAGGTGTGGGCCTCAAATTCACGTCTTTATCATTCCGACCTTTGGATTGAGTTTCTGGAAATTATTAAATCAGTATTAGTATTTATTAAATATGAAAAAGTTCAGGTTGGAGTGAAAAAGGGACCTGCACGTTTGAGGGTGTAAAGAATGCCAAATAAGGGGCAAAAGAAATTTATTCAAAAATACCAAATGTTGTTTTGTCAGTTGGGTACAAGGGCGGCACTGAAAATTTCGGGAATCAAGGAAGTGACACAACATTACTATTTAAAAATGTATTTATTGCTTTTCGAAGTATTCTCCGCGAAATTTGACACATTTTTCCATACGATGGAACCAATCATTGAAGCAACCATTCCATTCGGAAGTTGGGGTCTCCAAAATGGCCGTTTTGTAGGCGTCCACAGCTTCTTCAGGTGATGAAAATCTCTGACCACGCAATTTATTCTTTATTTTAGGGAAAGTATAGAAATCATTAGGGCTTAGGTCGGGGCTGTACGGCGGATGGTCTAATAATTCTATGTTTTGTTGCTCTAAAAACTCGTTTGTTCTGTGCGCGGTGTGAGAACTCGCATTGTCGTGATGGAGGATGATGCGGCGGTTGCAGTTCTCTTTACGGAGTTCAGAAACGATCTGTGGCAAACAAATGCTAGCATACCATTCTGCATTAACCGTTCTTTGTCCCTCAAGAGGAATAGTCGCAACATGGCCGGTTTTGGTGACAAACGTGGCCACCATTTTTTTTGCAACACTCCGTGAACGAACAATTTTTGTTGGCTTTAACTCATTTTCCAACACCCAAACTCGTGACTGGTTTTCGTTGTATACAGCATTTGAGGATCCTGCGTGGAATCTTTCGAGAGTTCTGACGCACCAAGTAACGCGAGCCGCTTTTTGCTCTTCACAGAGCGAATGCGGTATCCATCGGGAAAACAATTTTTTTACACCTAATTGTTCATGCAAGATTATTTGTATTTGACTCATGCCAATGTCTAAAGTTGCCTGAATTTTGCGGTATGCCACATGTCGATCTTCCTCAATCAGCTTACGCACAGCATCAACGTTTTCTTGGGTGACTGCAGTTTTTGGACGACCTTGACGGGGATCATCACTGAGCTTGACACGTCCACGTTGAAATTCAGCAAACCAGCGATAAATTGTGGTTTTGGATGGGGCTTCATCACCAAATGCAGAAATCATCCGGTCAACACACTGTTTTTGAGTTAAACCACTTCGAAAGTCACAATAAATCATCGCTCTTGATTTTCTCGAGTCAATTCTATTTTCTCAACGACTAAACAAGTTTGACAAAACCTTGTGAAAAGACCGAGAATCTTTTTTTAAATAAATAAATGGTATTCGATTTTTAAAACCAAGGAGTTTTCAATTAAAAAGATTTTAATATGACGGGAACAATGGAAATATTCTATTCCCGATACTTTTAGTGCAGCCCTCATAGGAAGATGAAGGAACATTAAAGAAGGTAGCAGGAATATTAAAGATCATACATTTTAGTCGAGTAGGTATTGATATTTTGTAGGAAACAGCTGATTTTTTTTTCGTGATTTCAGAGTTGGTCCCATAGTGAAAGTTGTTCACATTCATGGGTAGAACACCCAGTGAAAATTTGGCCGGTCATTGAAAAATAACCCGGTATAACTGACCACCGATGTAAATTATTTGCTGATGACATAGCTATTATTATAGCGACAGAAAAATGTAATCAAAGAAGAAAAAACTCATATTTAAAATACATGAATTGTTAAGTGGCTTCTATAATACTTGTGGCTCGTATTGTGTACTGTTTCAACAAGTTATTTAAGATCATTGAATAAACCTTACATTTAATGCATGAAAGTTTCTTACCTTCTGGCTGTGATGGTGGTGGAGGTGGTTGAGCGCTAGCTTCTTTTTTAAGATGTGCCAGTGTATGAGGTGGTAGATAGCCGGTTCTATAGAAATGCTCCTTTTCAAATACTGTCGCATGTACCACCTTTTGCAAAACGTGTATACCCTCGGAAGTTGTGTTAGTATCATAACATGTGCAAATGTACATTGCGGCCCCCATCTGCAAGTTCCACGCACAAAATTTCGGCACATCGTTATGTTCATCACTTTCATGGGTTAGATGGGGTAGAGGTGGCTGTATTACTGCACTTGCCACTGGCGTGTTATTGACTTTCTATTGTATGTTGTTTACCAATGAAGATGAATTTGCTTCTACCATCATGGCTTCTTCAAATTTAGATCTCAAATATTATTTATATTTGAAGTAAGGTGAGGGCCTCAAATTCATGTCTTCATCATTCCGACCTTTGGATTGAGTTTCTGGAAATTATTAAATCAGTATTAAAGTAAAGTAAAGTATTTATTAAATATGAAAAAGTTCAGGTTGGAGTGAAAAAGGGACCTGCACGTTTAAGGGTGTAAAGAATGCCAAATAAGGGGCAAAAGAAATTTATTCAAAAATACCAAATGTTGTTTTGTCAGTTGGGTAAGAAGATGAAGGTAGAAGGAATATTAAAGATCGATAGACTATTGTACTTAAACTTTCTTACTGAAACTTTAAAAAACCACTAAATTCAAACTAAAACTCCCCAACTGTGCCATAAGTATATGTTCTGTTATAGTGTGTGTATTGGGTCTTCTAATACTATAAAAGCAAACTCACGGACTACGTTCAACACTTCATATATTATCTCTTGACTATAACGAATACATCTGTCTAGCTCCGCCGCCTGTGGCCAACTCTCAAATGTCTTTTTATTATAGTCAGTCATGACAACTTTGCCAACAATATCCTCCAAAAAGAACTTTTTGAAGTTGCTACCTTTTGTTGCAGCATACTCACTAAGCATTTGTAGCACAGTGTCTAGGCGGAGCACCTTGTGCGTTATTTCCACTACCATCAATAGCTGATCTTCATACTGATTAATGGTAGTCTTATACCCGGGCCATATTTGTAAACGGTACTCAGGGATGTCAACCTTGGCTATTGGATCAAAATAGTCTCTGCCCATCTGTTGCAACTTCAATGTTTGGAAGCATTTCCTGATTATGATATTGAAAATTTGTATGTAACGATAGTCTCCTGGGCTTACATCACAAGTTAACTTTATCATTATGCGCATTCGTTCGCCATCTGTTTTCCTGTCAGAGTACAGTTCTATCGGGTCAGGATGTAATCTCTTTACAGTATACAATACTGTTCCATTCTTTTTTAAGATGTGCTAGGGTATGAGGTGGTAGATAGCTGGTTCTATAGAAATGCTCCTTTTCAAATACTGTCGCATGTTCTGCAAAACGTGTATACCCTCGGAAGTTGTGTTAGTATCATAACATGTGCAAATGTACATTGCGGCCCCCATCTGCAAGTTCCACGCACAAAATTTCGGCACATCGTTATGTTCATCACTTTCATGGGTTAGATGGGGTAGAGGTGGCTGTATTACTGCACTTGCCACTGGCGTGTTATTGACTTTCTATTGTATGTTGTGTACCAATGAAGTTGAATTTGCTTCTACCATCATGGCTTCTTCAAATTTTGATCTCAAGTACTTTTTATATTTGAAGTAAGGTGTGGGCCTCAAATTCACGTCTTTATCATTCCGACCTTTGGATTGAGTTTCTGGAAATTATTAAATCAGTATTAGTATTTATTAAATATGAAAAAGTTCAGGTTGGAGTGAAAAAGGGACCTGCACGTTTGAGGGTGTAAAGAATGCCAAATAAGGGGCAAAAGAAATTTATTCAAAAATACCAAATGTTGTTTTGTCAGTTGGGTACAAGGGCGGCACTGAAAATTTCGGGAATCAAGGAAGTGACACAACATTACTATTTAAAAATGTATTTATTGCTTTTCGAAGTATTCTCCGCGAAATTTGACACATTTTTCCATACGATGGAACCAATCATTGAAGCAACCATTCCATTCGGAAGTTGGGGTCTCCAAAATGGCCGTTTTGTAGGCGTCCACAGCTTCTTCAGGTGATGAAAATCTCTGACCACGCAATTTATTCTTTATTTTAGGGAAAGTATAGAAATCATTAGGGCTTAGGTCGGGGCTGTACGGCGGATGGTCTAATAATTCTATGTTTTGTTGCTCTAAAAACTCGTTTGTTCTGTGCGCGGTGTGAGAACTCGCATTGTCGTGATGGAGGATGATGCGGCGGTTGCAGTTCTCTTTACGGAGTTCAGAAACGATCTGTGGCAAACAAATGCTAGCATACCATTCTGCATTAACCGTTCTTTGTCCCTCAAGAGGAATAGTCGCAACATGGCCGGTTTTGGTGACAAACGTGGCCACCATTTTTTTTGCAACACTCCGTGAACGAACAATTTTTGTTGGCTTTAACTCATTTTCCAACACCCAAACTCGTGACTGGTTTTCGTTGTATACAGCATTTGAGGATCCTGCGTGGAATCTTTCGAGAGTTCTGACGCACCAAGTAACGCGAGCCGCTTTTTGCTCTTCACAGAGCGAATGCGGTATCCATCGGGAAAACAATTTTTTTACACCTAATTGTTCATGCAAGATTATTTGTATTTGACTCATGCCAATGTCTAAAGTTGCCTGAATTTTGCGGTATGCCACATGTCGATCTTCCTCAATCAGCTTACGCACAGCATCAACGTTTTCTTGGGTGACTGCAGTTTTTGGACGACCTTGACGGGGATCATCACTGAGCTTGACACGTCCACGTTGAAATTCAGCAAACCAGCGATAAATTGTGGTTTTGGATGGGGCTTCATCACCAAATGCAGAAATCATCCGGTCAACACACTGTTTTTGAGTTAAACCACTTCGAAAGTCACAATAAATCATCGCTCTTGATTTTCTCGAGTCAATTCTATTTTCTCAACGACTAAACAAGTTTGACAAAACCTTGTGAAAAGACCGAGAATCTTTTTTTAAATAAATAAATGGTATTCGATTTTTAAAACCAAGGAGTTTTCAATTAAAAAGATTTTAATATGACGGGAACAATGGAAATATTCTATTCCCGATACTTTTAGTGCAGCCCTCATAGGAAGATGAAGGAACATTAAAGAAGGTAGCAGGAATATTAAAGATCATACATTTTAGTCGAGTAGGTATTGATATTTTGTAGGAAACAGCTGATTTTTTTTTCGTGATTTCAGAGTTGGTCCCATAGTGAAAGTTGTTCACATTCATGGGTAGAACACCCAGTGAAAATTTGGCCGGTCATTGAAAAATAACCCGGTATAACTGACCACCGATGTAAATTATTTGCTGATGACATAGCTATTATTATAGCGACAGAAAAATGTAATCAAAGAAGAAAAAACTCATATTTAAAATACATGAATTGTTAAGTGGCTTCTATAATACTTGTGGCTCGTATTGTGTACTGTTTCAACAAGTTATTTAAGATCATTGAATAAACCTTACATTTAATGCATGAAAGTTTCTTACCTTCTGGCTGTGATGGTGGTGGAGGTGGTTGAGCGCTAGCTTCTTTTTTAAGATGTGCCAGTGTATGAGGTGGTAGATAGCCGGTTCTATAGAAATGCTCCTTTTCAAATACTGTCGCATGTACCACCTTTTGCAAAACGTGTATACCCTCGGAAGTTGTGTTAGTATCATAACATGTGCAAATGTACATTGCGGCCCCCATCTGCAAGTTCCACGCACAAAATTTCGGCACATCGTTATGTTCATCACTTTCATGGGTTGCGGATCTGGTGGTGGCGGATTAGGCGGTAGAGGTGGCTGTATTACTGCACTTGCCACTGGAGTGTTATTGACTTTCTATTGTATGTTGTTTACCAATGAAGATGAATTTGCTTCTACCATCATGGCTTCTTCAAATTAAGATCTCAAATATTATTTATATTTGAAGTAAGGTGAGGGCCTCAAATTCATGTCTTCATCATTCCGACCTTTGGATTGAGTTTCTGGAAATTATTAAATCAGTATTAAAGTAAAGTAAAGTATTTATTAAATATGAAAAAGTTCAGGTTGGAGTGAAAAAGGGACCTGCACGTTTAAGGGTGTAAAGAATGCCAAATAAGGGGCAAAAGAAATTTATTCAAAAATACCAAATGTTGTTTTGTCAGTTGGGTAAGAAGATGAAGGTAGAAGGAATATTAAAGATCGATAGACTATTGTACTTAAACTTTCTTACTGAAACTTTAAAAAACCACTAAATTCAAACTAAAACTCCCCAACTGTGCCATAAGTATATGTTCTGTTATAGTGTGTGTATTGGGTCTTCTAATACTATAAAAGCAAACTCACGGACTACGTTCAACACTTCATATATTATCTCTTGACTATAACGAATACATCTGTCTAGCTCCGCCGCCTGTGGCCAACTCTCAAATGTCTTTTTATTATAGTCAGTCATGACAACTTTGCCAACAATATCCTCCAAAAAGAACTTTTTGAAGTTGCTACCTTTTGTTGCAGCATACTCACTAAGCATTTGTAGCACAGTGTCTAGGCGGAGCACCTTGTGCGTTATTTCCACTACCATCAATAGCTGATCTTCATACTGATTAATGGTAGTCTTATACCCGGGCCATATTTGTAAACGGTACTCAGGGATGTCAACCTTGGCTATTGGATCAAAATAGTCTCTGCCCATCTGTTGCAACTTCAATGTTTGGAAGCATTTCCTGATTATGATATTGAAAATTTGTATGTAACGATAGTCTCCTGGGCTTACATCACAAGTTAACTTTATCATTATGCGCATTCGTTCGCCATCTGTTTTCCTGTCAGAGTACAGTTCTATCGGGTCAGGATGTAATCTCTTTACAGTATACAATACTGTTCCATTCTTTTTTAAGATGTGCTAGGGTATGAGGTGGTAGATAGCTGGTTCTATAGAAATGCTCCTTTTCAAATACTGTCGCATGTTCTGCAAAACGTGTATACCCTCGGAAGTTGTGTTAGTATCATAACATGTGCAAATGTACATTGCGGCCCCCATCTGCAAGTTCCACGCACAAAATTTCGGCACATCGTTATGTTCATCACTTTCATGGGTTAGATGGGGTAGAGGTGGCTGTATTACTGCACTTGCCACTGGCGTGTTATTGACTTTCTATTGTATGTTGTGTACCAATGAAGTTGAATTTGCTTCTACCATCATGGCTTCTTCAAATTTTGATCTCAAGTACTTTTTATATTTGAAGTAAGGTGTGGGCCTCAAATTCACGTCTTTATCATTCCGACCTTTGGATTGAGTTTCTGGAAATTATTAAATCAGTATTAGTATTTATTAAATATGAAAAAGTTCAGGTTGGAGTGAAAAAGGGACCTGCACGTTTGAGGGTGTAAAGAATGCCAAATAAGGGGCAAAAGAAATTTATTCAAAAATACCAAATGTTGTTTTGTCAGTTGGGTACAAGGGCGGCACTGAAAATTTCGGGAATCAAGGAAGTGGCACAACATTACTATTTAAAAATGTATTTATTGCTTTTCGAAGTATTCTCCGCGAAATTTGACACATTTTTCCATACGGTGGAACCAATCATTGAAGCAACCATTCCATTCGGAAGTTGGGGTCTCCAAAATGGCCGTTTTGTAGGCGTCCACAGCTTCTTCAGGTGATGAAAATCTCTGACCACGCAATTTATTCTTTATTTTAGGGAAAGTATAGAAATCATTAGGGCTTAGGTCGGGGCTGTACGGCGGATGGTCTAATAATTCTATGTTTTGTTGCTCTAAAAACTCTTTTGTTCTGTGCGCGGTGTGAGAACTCGCATTGTCGTGATGGAGGATGATGCGGCGGTTGCAGTTCTCTTTACGGAGTTCAGAAACGATCTGTGGCAAACAAATGCTAGCATACCATTCTGCATTAACCGTTCTTTGTCCCTCAAGAGGAATAGTCGCAACATGGCCGGTTTTGGTGACAAACGTGGCCACCATTTTTTTTGCAACACTCCGTGAACGAACAATTTTTGTTGGCTTTAACTCATTTTCCAACACCCAAACTCGTGACTGGTTTTTTGTTTCGGGTTCGTACGCGTATATCCAGGATTCGTCACCTGATACGACGTTGTATTCAGCATTTGAGGATCCTGCGTGGAATCTTTCGAGAGTTCTGACGCACCAAGTAACGCGAGCCGCTTTTTGCTCTTCACAGAGCGAATGCGGTATCCATCGGGAAAACAACTTTTTTACACCTAATTGTTCATGCAAGATTATTTGTATTTGACTCATGCCAATGTCTAAAGTTGCCTGAATTTTGCGGTATGCCACATGTCGATCTTCCTCAATCAGCTTACGCACAGCATCAACGTTTTCTTGGGTGACTGCAGTTTTTGGACGACCTTGACGGGGATCATCACTGAGCTTGACACGTCCACGTTGAAATTCAGCAAACCAGCGATAAATTGTGGTTTTGGATGGGGCTTCATCACCAAATGCAGAAATCATCCGGTCAACACACTGTTTTTGAGTTAAACCACTTCGAAAGTCATAATAAATCATCGCTCTTGATTTTCTCGAGTCAATTCTATTTTCTCAACGACTAAACAAGTTTGACAAAACCTTGTGAAAAGACCGAGAATCTTTTTTTAAATAAATAAATGGTATTAGATTTTTAAAACCAAGGAGTTTTCAATTAAAAAGATTTTAATATGACGGGAACAATGGAAATATTCTATTCCCGATACTTTTAGTGCAGCCCTCATAGGAAGATGAAGGTAGAAGGAATATTAAAGATCATACATTTTAGTCGAGTAGGTATTGATATTTTGTAGGAAACAGCTGATTTTTTTTTCGTGATTTCAGAGTTGGTCCCATAGTGAAAGTTGTTCACATTCATGGGTAGAACACCCAGTGAAAATTTGGCCGGTCATTGAAAAATAACCCGGTATAACTGACCACCGATGTAAATTATTTGCTGATGACATAGCTATTATTATAGCGACAGAAAAATGTAATCAAAGAAGAAAAAACTCATATTTAAAATACATGCATTGTTAAGTGGCTTCTATAATACTTGTGGCTCGTATTGTGTACTGTTTCAACAAGTTATTTAAGATCATTGAATAAACCTTACATTTAATGCATGAAAGTTTCTTACCTTCTGGCTGTGATGGTGGTGGAGGTGGTTGAGCGCTAGCTTCTTTTTTAAGATGTGCTAGTGTATGAGGTGGTAGATAGCCGGTTCTATAGAAATGCTCCTTTTCAAATACTGTCGCATGTACCACCTTCTGCAAAACGTGTATACCCTCGGAAGTTGTGTTAGTATCATAACATGTGCAAATGTACATTGCGGCCCCCATCTGCAAGTTCCACGCACAAAATTTCGGCACATCGTTATGTTCATCACTTTCATGGGTTGCGGATCTGGTGGTGGCGGATTAGGCGGTAGAGGTGGCTGTATTACTGCACTTGCCACTGGAGTGTTATTGACTTTCTATTGTATGTTGTTTACCAATGAAGATGAATTTGCTTCTACCATCATGGCTTCTTCAAATTAAGATCTCAAATATTATTTATATTTGAAGTAAGGTGAGGGCCTCAAATTCATGTCTTCATCATTCCGACCTTTGGATTGAGTTTCTGGAAATTATTAAATCAGTATTAAAGTAAAGTAAAGTATTTATTAAATATGAAAAAGTTCAGGTTGGAGTGAAAAAGGGACCTGCACGTTTAAGGGTGTAAAGAATGCCAAATAAGGGGCAAAAGAAATTTATTCAAAAATACCAAATGTTGTTTTGTCAGTTGGGTAAGAAGATGAAGGTAGAAGGAATATTAAAGATCGATAGACTATTGTACTTAAACTTTCTTACTGAAACTTTAAAAAACCACTAAATTCAAACTAAAACTCCCCAACTGTGCCATAAGTATATGTTGTGTTATAGTGTGTGTATTGGGTCTTCTAATACTATAAAAGCAAACTCACGGACTACGTTCAACACTTCATATATTATCTCTTGACTATAACGAATACATCTGTCTAGCTCCGCCGCCTGTGGCCAACTCTCAAATGTCTTTTTATTATAGTCAGTCATGACAACTTTGCCTACAATATCCTCCAAAAAGAACTTTTTGAAGTTGCTACCTTTTGTTGCAGCATACTCACTAAGCATTTGTAGCACAGTGTCTAGGCGGAGCACCTTGTGCGTTATTTCCACTACTATCAATAGCTGATCTTCATACTGATTAATGGTAGTCTTATACCCGGGCCATATTTGTAAACGGTACTCAGGGATGTCAACCTTGGCTATTGGATCAAAATAGTCTCTGCCCATCTGTTGCAACTTCAATGTTTGGAAGCATTTCCTGATTATGATATTGAAAATTTGTATGTAACGATAGTCTCCTGGGCTTACATCACAAGTTAACTTTATCATTATGCGCATTCGTTCGCCATCTGTTTTCCTGTCAGAGTACAGTTCTATCGGGTCAGGATGTAATCTCTTTACAGTATACAATACTGTTCCATTCTTTTTTAAGATGTGCTAGGGTATGAGGTGGTAGATAGCTGGTTCTATAGAAATGCTCCTTTTCAAATACTGTCGCATGTTCTGCAAAACGTGTATACCCTCGGAAGTTGTGTTAGTATCATAACATGTGCAAATGTACATTGCGGCCCCCATCTGCAAGTTCCACGCACAAAATTTCGGCACATCGTTATGTTCATCACTTTCATGGGTTAGATGGGGTAGAGGTGGCTGTATTACTGCACTTGCCACTGGCGTGTTATTGACTTTCTATTGTATGTTGTGTACCAATGAAGTTGAATTTGCTTCTACCATCATGGCTTCTTCAAATTTTGATCTCAAGTACTTTTTATATTTGAAGTAAGGTGTGGGCCTCAAATTCACGTCTTTATCATTCCGACCTTTGGATTGAGTTTCTGGAAATTATTAAATCAGTATTAGTATTTATTAAATATGAAAAAGTTCAGGTTGGAGTGAAAAAGGGACCTGCACGTTTGAGGGTGTAAAGAATGCCAAATAAGGGGCAAAAGAAATTTATTCAAAAATACCAAATGTTGTTTTGTCAGTTGGGTACAAGGGCGGCACTGAAAATTTCGGGAATCAAGGAAGTGACACAACATTACTATTTAAAAATGTATTTATTGCTTTTCGAAGTATTCTCCGCGAAATTTGACACATTTTTCCATACGATGGAACCAATCATTGAAGCAACCATTCCATTCGGAAGTTGGGGTCTCCAAAATGGCCGTTTTGTAGGCGTCCACAGCTTCTTCAGGTGATGAAAATCTCTGACCACGCAATTTATTCTTTATTTTAGGGAAAGTATAGAAATCATTAGGGCTTAGGTCGGGGCTGTACGGCGGATGGTCTAATAATTCTATGTTTTGTTGCTCTAAAAACTCTTTTGTTCTGTGCGCGGTGTGAGAACTCGCATTGTCGTGATGGAGGATGATGCGGCGGTTGCAGTTCTCTTTACGGAGTTCAGAAACGATCTGTGGCAAACAAATGCTAGCATACCATTCTGCATTAACCGTTCTTTGTCCCTCAAGAGGAATAGTCGCAACATGGCCGGTTTTGGTGACAAACGTGGCCACCATTTTTTTTGCAACACTCCGTGAACGAACAATTTTTGTTGGCTTTAACTCATTTTCCAACACCCAAACTCGTGACTGGTTTTTTGTTTCGGGTTCGTACGCGTATATCCAGGATTCGTCACCTGATACGACGTTGTATTCAGCATTTGAGGATCCTGCGTGGAATCTTTCGAGAGTTCTGACGCACCAAGTAACGCGAGCCGCTTTTTGCTCTTCACAGAGCGAATGCGGTATCCATCGGGAAAACAACTTTTTTACACCTAATTGTTCATGCAAGATTATTTATATTTGACTCATGCCAATGTCTAAAGTTGCCTGAATTTTGCGGTATGCCACATGTCGATCTTCCTCAATCAGCTTACGCACAGCATCAACGTTTTCTTGGGTGACTGCAGTTTTTGGACGACCTTGACGGGGATCATCACTGAGCTTGACACGTCCACGTTGAAATTCAGCAAACCAGCGATAAATTGTGGTTTTGGATGGGGCTTCATCACCAAATGCAGAAATCATCCGGTCAACACACTGTTTTTGAGTTAAACCACTTCGAAAGTCACAATAAATCATCGCTCTTGATTTTCTCGAGTCAATTCTATTTTCTCAACGACTAAACAAGTTTGACAAAACCTTGTGAAAAGACCGAGAATCTTTTTTTAAATAAATAAATGGTATTCGATTTTTAAAACCAAGGAGTTTTCAATTAAAAAGATTTTAATATGACGGGAACAATGGAAATATTCTATTCCCGATACTTTTAGTGCAGCCCTCATAGGAAGATGAAGGTAGAAGGAATATTAAAGATCATACATTTTAGTCGAGTAGGTATTGATATTTTGTAGGAAACAGCTGATTTTTTTTTCGTGATTTCAGAGTTGGTCCCATAGTGAAAGTTGTTCACATTCATGGGTAGAACACCCAGTGAAAATTTGGCCGGTCATTGAAAAATAACCCGGTATAACTGACCACCGATGTAAATTATTTGCTGATGACATAGCTATTATTATAGCGACAGAAAAATGTAATCAAAGAAGAAAAAACTCATATTTAAAATACATGAATTGTTAAGTGGCTTCTATAATACTTCTGGCTCGTATTGTGTACTGTTTCAACAAGTTATTTAAGATCATTGAATAAACCTTACATTTAATGCATGAAAGTTTCTTACCTTCTGGCTGTGATGGTGGTGGAGGTGGTTGAGCGCTAGCTTCTTTTTTAAGATGTGCTAGTGTATGAGGTGGTAGATAGCCGGTTCTATAGAAATGCTCCTTTTCAAATACTGTCGCATGTACCACCTTCTGCAAAACGTGTATACCCTCGGAAGTTGTGTAAGTATCATAACATGTGCAAATGTACATTGCGGCCCCCATCTGCAAGTTCCACGCACAAAATTTCGGCACATCGTTATGTTCATCACTTTCATGGGTTGCGGATCTGGTGGTGGCGGATTAGGCGGTAGAGGTGGCTGTATTACTGCACTTGCCACTGGAGTGTTATTGACTTTCTATTGTATGTTGTTTACCAATGAAGATGAATTTGCTTCTACCATCATGGCTTCTTCAAATTTAGATCTCAAATATTATTTATATTTGAAGTAAGGTGAGGGCCTCAAATTCATGTCTTCATCATTCCGACCTTTGGATTGAGTTTCTGGAAATTATTAAATCAGTATTAGTATTTACTAAATATGAAAAAGTTCAGGTTGGAGTGAAAAAGGGACCTGCACGTTTAAGGGTGTAAAGAATGCCAAATAAGGGGCAAAAGAAATTTATTCAAAAATACCAAATGTTGTTTTGTCAGTTGGGTAAGAAGATGAAGGTAGAAGGAATATTAAAGATCGATAGACTATTGTACTTAAACTTTCTTACTGAAACTTTAAAAAACCACTAAATTCAAACTAAAACTCCCCAACTGTGCCATAAGTATATGTTGTGTTATAGTGTGTGTATTGGGTCTTCTAATACTATAAAAGCAAACTCACGGACTACGTTCAACACTTCATATATTATCTCTTGACTATAACGAATACATCTGTCTAGCTCCGCCGCCTGTGGCCAACTCTCAAATGTCTTTTTATTATAGTCAGTCATGACAACTTTGCCAACAATATCCTCCAAAAAGAACTTTTTGAAGTTGCTACCTTCTGTTGCAGCATACTCACTAAGCATTTGTAGCACAGTGTCTAGGCGGAGCACCTTGTGCGTTATTTCCACTACCATCAATAGCTGATCTTCATACTGATTAATGGTAGTCTTATACCCGGGCCATATTTGTAAACGGTACTCAGGGATGTCAACCTTGGCTATTGGATCAAAATAGTCTCTGCCCACCTGTTGCAACTTCAATGTTTGGAAGCATTTCCTGATTATGATATTGAAAATTTGTATGTAACGATAGTCTCCTGGGCTTACATCACAAGTTAACTTTATCATTATGCACATTCGTTCGCCATCTGTTTTCCTGTCAGAGTACAGTTCTATCGGGTCAGGATGTAATCTCTTTACAGTATACAATACTGTTCCATTCTTTTTTAAGATGTGCTAGTGTATGAGGTGGTAGACAGCTGGTTCTATAGAAATGCTCCTTTTCAAATACTGTCGCATGTTCTGCAAAACGTGTATACCCTCGGAAGTTGTGTTAGTATCATAACATGTGCAAATGTACATTGCGGCCCCCATCTGCAAGTTCCACGCACAAAATTTCGGCACATCGTTATGTTCATCACTTTCATGGGTTAGATGGGGTAGAGGTGGCTGTATTACTGCACTTGCCACTGGCGTGTTATTGACTTTCTATTGTATGTTGTGTACCAATGAAGTTGAATTTGCTTCTACCATCATGGCTTCTTCAAATTTTGATCTCAAGTACTTTTTATATTTGAAGTAAGGTGTGGGCCTCAAATTCACGTCTTTATCATTCCGACCTTTGGATTGAGTTTCTGGAAATTATTAAATCAGTATTAGTATTTATTAAATATGAAAAAGTTCAGGTTGGAGTGAAAAAGGGACCTGCACGTTTGAGGGTGTAAAGAATGCTAAATAAGGGGCAAAAGAAATTTATTCAAAAATACCAAATGTTGTTTTGTCAGTTGGGTACAAGGGCGGCACTGAAAATTTCGGGAATCAAGGAAGTGACACAACATTACTATTTAAAAATGTATTTATTGCTTTTCGAAGTATTCTCCGCGAAATTTGACACATTTTTCCATACGATGGAACCAATCATTGAAGCAACCATTCCATTCGGAAGTTGGGGTCTCCAAATTGGCCGTTTTGTAGGCGTCCACAGCTTCTTCAGGTGATGAAAATCTCTGACCACGCAATTTATTCTTTATTTTAGGGAAAGTATAGAAATCATTAGGGCTTAGGTCGGGGCTGTACGGCGGATGGTCTAATAATTCTATGTTTTGTTGCTCTAAAAACTCTTTTGTTCTGTGCGCGGTGTGAGAACTCGCATTGTCGTGATGGAGGATGATGCGGCGGTTGCAGTTCTCTTTACGGAGTTCAGAAACGATCTGTGGCAAACAAATGCTAGCATACCATTCTGCATTAACCGTTCTTTGTCCCTCAAGAGGAATAGTCGCAACATGGCCGGTTTTGGTGACAAACGTGGCCACCATTTTTTTTGCAACACTTCGTGAACGAACAATTTTTGTTGGCTTTAACTCATTTTCCAACACCCAAACTCGTGACTGGTTTTTTGTTTCGGGTTCGTACGCGTATATCCAGGATTCGTCACCTGATACGACGTTGTATTCAGCATTTGAGGATCCTGCGTGGAATCTTTCGAGAGTTCTGACGCACCAAGTAACGCGAGCCGCTTTTTGCTCTTCACAGAGCGAATGCGGTATCCATCGGGAAAACAACTTTTTTACACCTAATTGTTCATGCAAGATTATTTGTATTTGACTCATGCCAATGTCTAAAGTTGCCTGAATTTTGCGGTATGCCACATGTCGATCTTCCTCAATCAGCTTACGCACAGCATCAACGTTTCCTTGGGTGACTGCAGTTTTTGGACGACCTTGACGGGGATCATCACTGAGCTTGACACGTCCACGTTGAAATTCAGCAAACCAGCGATAAATTGTGGTTTTGGATGGGGCTTCATCACCAAATGCAGAAATCATCCGGTCAACACACTGTTTTTGAGTTAAACCACTTCGAAAGTCACAATAAATCATCGCTCTTGATTTTCTCGAGTCAATTCTATTTTCTCAACGACTAAACAAGTTTGACAAAACCTTGTGAAAAGACCGAGAATCTTTTTTTAAATAAATAAATGGTATTCGATTTTTAAAACCAAGGAGTTTTCAATTAAAAAGATTTTAATATGACGGGAACAATGGAAATATTCTATTCCCGATACTTTTAGTGCAGCCCTCATAGGAAGATGAAGGTAGAAGGAATATTAAAGATCATACATTTTAGTCGAGTAGGTATTGATATTTTGTAGGAAACAGCTGATTTTTTTTTCGTGATTTCAGAGTTGGTCCCATAGTGAAAGTTGTTCACATTCATGGGTAGAACACCCAGTGAAAATTTGGCCGGTCATTGAAAAATAACCCGGTATAACTGACCACCGATGTAAATTATTTGCTGATGACATAGCTATTATTATAGCGACAGAAAAATGTAATCAAAGAAGAAAAAACTCATATTTAAAATACATGAATTGTTAAGTGGCTTCTATAATACTTCTGGCTCGTATTGTGTACTGTTTCAACAAGTTATTTAAGATCATTGAATAAACCTTACATTTAATGCATGAAAGTTTCTTACCTTCTGGCTGTGATGGTGGTGGAGGTGGTTGAGCGCTAGCTTCTTTTTTAAGATGTGCTAGTGTATGAGGTGGTAGATAGCCGGTTCTATAGAAATGCTCCTTTTCAAATACTGTCGCATGTACCACCTTCTGCAAAACGTGTATACCCTCGGAAGTTGTGTAAGTATCATAACATGTGCAAATGTACATTGCGGCCCCCATCTGCAAGTTCCACGCACAAAATTTCGGCACATCGTTATGTTCATCACTTTCATGGGTTGCGGATCTGGTGGTGGCGGATTAGGCGGTAGAGGTGGCTGTATTACTGCACTTGCCACTGGAGTGTTATTGACTTTCTATTGTATGTTGTTTACCAATGAAGATGAATTTGCTTCTACCATCATGGCTTCTTCAAATTTAGATCTCAAATATTATTTATATTTGAAGTAAGGTGAGGGCCTCAAATTCATGTCTTCATCATTCCGACCTTTGGATTGAGTTTCTGGAAATTATTAAATCAGTATTAGTATTTATTAAATATGAAAAAGTTCAGGTTGGAGTGAAAAAGGGACCTGCACGTTTAAGGGTGTAAAGAATGCCAAATAAGGGGCAAAAGAAATTTATTCAAAAATACCAAATGTTGTTTTGTCAGTTGGGTAAGAAGATGAAGGTAGAAGGAATATTAAAGATCGATAGACTATTGTACTTAAACTTTCTTACTGAAACTTTAAAAAACCACTAAATTCAAACTAAAACTCCCCAACTGTGCCAGAAGTATATGTTGTGTTATAGTGTAGTGTGTGCATTGGGTCTTCTAATACTATAAAAGCAAACTCACGGACTACGTTCAACACTTCATATATTATCTCTTGATTATAACGAATACATCTGTCTAGCTCCGCCGCCTGTGGCCAACTCTCAAATGTCTTTTTATTATAGTCAGTCATGACAACTTTGCCTACAATATCCTCCAAAAAGAACTTTTTGAAGTTGCTACCTTTTGTTGCAGCATACTCACTAAGCATTTGTAGCACAGTGTCTAGGCGGAGCACCTTGTGCGTTATTTCCACTACCATCAATAGCTGATCTTCATACTGATTAATGGTAGTCTTATACCCGGGCCATATTTGTAAACGGTACTCAGGGATGTCAACCTTGGCTATTGGATCAAAATAGTCTCTGCCCATCTGTTGCAACTTCAATGTTTGGAAGCATTTCCTGATTATGATATTGAAAATTTGTATGTAACGATAGTCTCCTGGGCTTACATCACAAGTTAACTTTATCATTATGCACATTCGTTCGCCATCTGTTTTCCTGTCAGAGTACAGTTCTATCGGGTCAGGATGTAATCTCTTTACAGTATACAATACTGTTCCATTCTTTTTTAAGATGTGCTAGTGTATGAGGTGGTAGATAGCTGGTTCTATAGAAATGCTCCTTTTCAAATACTGTCGCATGTTCTGCAAAACGTGTATACCCTCGGAAGTTGTGTTAGTATCATAACATGTGCAAATGTACATTGCGGCCCCCATCTGCAAGTTCCACGCACAAAATTTCGGCACATCGTTATGTTCATCACTTTCATGGGTTAGATGGGGTAGAGGTGGCTGTATTACTGCACTTGCCACTGGCGTGTTATTGACTTTCTATTGTATGTTGTGTACCAATGAAGTTGAATTTGCTTCTACCATCATGGCTTCTTCAAATTTTGATCTCAAGTACTTTTTATATTTGAAGTAAGGTGTGGGTCTCAAATTCACGTCTTTATCATTCCGACCTTTGGATTGAGTTTCTGGAAATTATTAAATCAGTATTAGTATTTATTAAATATGAAAAAGTTCAGGTGCTCACATGTTGGAGTGAAAAAGGGACCTGCACGTTTGAGGGTGTAAAGAATGCTAAATAAGGGGCAAAAGAAATTTATTCAAAAATACCTAATGTTGTTTTGTCAGTTGGGTACAAGGGCGGCACTGAAAATTTCGGGAATCAAGGAAGTGACACAACATTACTATTTAAAAATGTATTTATTGCTTTTCGAAGTATTCTCCGCGAAATTTGACACATTTTTCCATACGATGGAACCAATCATTGAAGCAACCATTCCATTCGGAAGTTGGGGTCTCCAAAATGGCCGTTTTGTAGGCGTCCACAGCTTCTTCAGGTGATGAAAATCTCTGACCACGCAATTTATTCTTTATTTTAGGGAAAGTATAGAAATCATTAGGGCTTAGGTCGGGGCTGTACGGCGGATGGTCTAATAATTCTATGTTTTGTTGCTCTAAAAACTCTTTTGTTCTGTGCGCGGTGTGAGAACTCGCATTGTCGTGATGGAGGATGATGCGGCGGTTGCAGTTCTCTTTACGGAGTTCAGAAACGATCTGTGGCAAACAAATGCTAGCATACCATTCTGCATTAACCGTTCTTTGTCCCTCAAGAGGAATAGTCGCAACATGGCCGGTTTTGGTGACAAACGTGGCCACCATTTTTTTTGCAACACTCCGTGAACGAACAATTTTTGTTGGCTTTAACTCATTTTCCAACATCCAAACTCGTGACTGGTTTTTTGTTTCGGGTTCGTACGCGTATATCCAGGATTCGTCACCTGATACGACGTTGTATTCAGCATTTGAGGATCCTGCGTGGAATCTTTCGAGAGTTCTGACGCACCAAGTAACGCGAGCCGCTTTTTGCTCTTCACAGAGCGAATGCGGTATCCATCGGGAAAACAACTTTTTTACACCTAATTGTTCATGCAAGATTATTTGTATTTGACTCATGCCAATGTCTAAAGTGGCCTGAATTTTGCGGTATGCCACATGTCGATCTTCCTCAATCAGCTTACGCACAGCATCAACGTTTTCTTGGGTGACTGCAGTTTTTGGACGACCTTGACGGGGATCATCACTGAGCTTGACACGTCCACGTTGAAATTCAGCAAACCAGCGATAAATTGTGGTTTTGGATGGGGCTTCATCACCAAATGCAGAAATCATCCGGTCAACACACTGTTTTTGAGTTAAACCACTTCGAAAGTCATAATAAATCATCGCTCTTGATTTTCTCGAGTCAATTCTATTTTCTCAACGACTAAACAAGTTTGACAAAACCTTGTGAAAAGACCGAGAATCTTTTTTTAAATAAATAAATGGTATTCGATTTTTAAAACCAAGGAGTTTTCAATTAAAAAGATTTTAATATGACGGGAACAATGGAAATATTCTATTCCCGATACTTTTAGTGCAGCCCTCATAGGAAGATGAAGGTAGAAGGAATATTAAAGATCATACATTTTAGTCGAGTAGGTATTGATATTTTGTAGGAAACAGCTGATTTTTTTTTCGTGATTTCAGAGTTGGTCCCATAGTGAAAGTTGTTCACATTCATGGGTAGAACACCCAGTGAAAATTTGGCCGGTCATTGAAAAATAACCCGGTATAACTGACCACCGATGTAAATTATTTGCTGATGACATAGCTATTATTATAGCGACAGAAAAATGTAATCAAAGAAGAAAAAACTCATATTTAAAATACATGCATTGTTAAGTGGCTTCTATAATACTTGTGGCTCGTATTGTGTACTGTTTCAACAAGTTATTTAAGATCATTGAATAAACCTTACATTTAATGCATGAAAGTTTCTTACCTTCTGGCTGTGATGGTGGTGGAGGTGGTTGAGCGCTAGCTTCTTTTTTAAGATGTGCTAGTGTATGAGGTGGTAGATAGCCGGTTCTATAGAAATGCTCCTTTTCAAATACTGTCGCATGTACCACCTTCTGCAAAACGTGTATACCCTCGGAAGTTGTGTTAGTATCATAACATGTGCAAATGTACATTGCGGCCCCCATCTGCAAGTTCCACGCACAAAATTTCGGCACATCGT
Source organism: Hyppa rectilinea (assembly GCA_951799385.1). Taxonomy (NCBI): domain Eukaryota; kingdom Metazoa; phylum Arthropoda; class Insecta; order Lepidoptera; family Noctuidae; genus Hyppa; species Hyppa rectilinea. The sequence continues at coordinate 20,614,004 of OX637300.1, forward strand.
TATGTTCATCACTTTCATGGGTTGCGGATCTGGTGGTGGCGGATTAGGCGGTAGAGGTGGCTGTATTACTGCACTTGCCACTGGAGTGTTATTGACTTTCTATTGTATGTTGTTTACCAATGAAGATGAATTTGCTTCTACCATCATGGCTTCTTCAAATTTAGATCTCAAATATTATTTATATTTGAAGTAAGGTGAGGGCCTCAAATTCATGTCTTCATCATTCCGACCTTTGGATTGAGTTTCTGGAAATTATTAAATCAGTATTAGTATTTATTAAATATGAAAAAGTTCAGGTTGGAGTGAAAAAGGGACCTGCACGTTTAAGGGTGTAAAGAATGCCAAATAAGGGGCAAAAGAAATTTATTCAAAAATACCAAATGTTGTTTTGTCAGTTGGGTAAGAAGATGAAGGTAGAAGGAATATTAAAGATCGATAGACTATTGTACTTAAACTTTCTTACTGAAACTTTAAAAAACCACTAAATTCAAACTAAAACTCCCCAACTGTGCCAGAAGTATATGTTGTGTTATAGTGTAGTGTGTGTATTGGGTCTTCTAATACTATAAAAGCAAACTCACGGACTACGTTCAACACTTCATATATTATCTCTTGACTATAACGAATACATCTGTCTAGCTCCGCCGCCTGTGGCCAACTCTCAAATGTCTTTTTATTATAGTCAGTCATGACAACTTTGCCAACAATATCCTCCAAAAAGAACTTTTTGAAGTTGCTACCTTCTGTTGCAGCATACTCACTAAGCATTTGTAGCACAGTGTCTAGGCGGAGCACCTTGTGCGTTATTTCCACTACCATCAATAGCTGATCTTCATACTGATTAATGGTAGTCTTATACCCGGGCCATATTTGTAAACGGTACTCAGGGATGTCAACCTTGGCTATTGGATCAAAATAGTCTCTGCCCATCTGTTGCAACTTCAATGTTTGGAAGCATTTCCTGATTATGATATTGAAAATTTGTATGTAACGATAGTCTCCTGGGCTTACATCACAAGTTAACTTTATCATTATGCACATTCGTTCGCCATCTGTTTTCCTGTCAGAGTACAGTTCTATCGGGTCAGGATGTAATCTCTTTACAGTATACAATACTGTTCCATTCTTTTTTAAGATGTGCTAGTGTATGAGGTGGTAGATAGCTGGTTCTATAGAAATGCTCCTTTTCAAATACTGTCGCATGTTCTGCAAAACGTGTATACCCTCGGAAGTTGTGTTAGTATCATAACATGTGCAAATGTACATTGCGGCCCCCATCTGCAAGTTCCACGCACAAAATTTCGGCACATCGTTATGTTCATCACTTTCATGGGTTAGATGGGGTAGAGGTGGCTGTATTACTGCACTTGCCACTGGCGTGTTATTGACTTTCTATTGTATGTTGTGTACCAATGAAGTTGAATTTGCTTCTACCATCATGGCTTCTTCAAATTTTGATCTCAAGTACTTTTTATATTTGAAGTAAGGTGTGGGCCTCAAATTCACGTCTTTATCATTCCGACCTTTGGATTGAGTTTCTGGAAATTATTAAATCAGTATTAGTATTTATTAAATATGAAAAAGTTCAGGTGCTCACATGTTGGAGTGAAAAAGGGACCTGCACGTTTGAGGGTGTAAAGAATGCTAAATAAGGGGCAAAAGAAATTTATTCAAAAATACCAAATGTTGTTTTGTCAGTTGGGTACAAGGGCGGCACTGAAAATTTCGGGAATCAAGGAAGTGGCACAACATTACTATTTAAAAATGTATTTATTGCTTTTCGAAGTATTCTCCGCGAAATTTGACACATTTTTCCATACGGTGGAACCAATCATTGAAGCAACCATTCCATTCGGAAGTTGGGGTCTCCAAAATGGCCGTTTTGTAGGCGTCCACAGCTTCTTCAGGTGATGAAAATCTCTGACCACGCAATTTATTCTTTATTTTAGGGAAAGTATAGAAATCATTAGGGCTTAGGTCGGGGCTGTACGGCGGATGGTCTAATAATTCTATGTTTTGTTGCTCTAAAAACTCTTTTGTTCTGTGCGCGGTGTGAGAACTCGCATTGTCGTGATGGAGGATGATGCGGCGGTTGCAGTTCTCTTTACGGAGTTCAGAAACGATCTGTGGCAAACAAATGCTAGCATACCATTCTGCATTAACCGTTCTTTGTCCCTCAAGAGGAATAGTCGCAACATGGCCGGTTTTGGTGACAAACGTGGCCACCATTTTTTTTGCAACACTCCGTGAACGAACAATTTTTGTTGGCTTTAACTCATTTTCCAACACCCAAACTCGTGACTGGTTTTTTGTTTCGGGTTCGTACGCGTATATCCAGGATTCGTCACCTGATACGACGTTGTATTCAGCATTTGAGGATCCTGCGTGGAATCTTTCGAGAGTTCTGACGCACCAAGTAACGCGAGCCGCTTTTTGCTCTTCACAGAGCGAATGCGGTATCCATCGGGAAAACAACTTTTTTACACCTAATTGTTCATGCAAGATTATTTGTATTTGACTCATGCCAATGTCTAAAGTTGCCTGAATTTTGCGGTATGCCACATGTCGATCTTCCTCAATCAGCTTACGCACAGCATCAACGTTTTCTTGGGTGACTGCAGTTTTTGGACGACCTTGACGGGGATCATCACTGAGCTTGACACGTCCACGTTGAAATTCAGCAAACCAGCGATAAATTGTGGTTTTGGATGGGGCTTCATCACCAAATGCAGAAATCATCCGGTCAACACTGTTTTTGAGTTAAACCACTTCGAAAGTCATAATAAATCATCGCTCTTGATTTTCTCGAGTCAATTCTATTTTCTCAACGACTAAACAAGTTTGACAAAACCTTGTGAAAAGACCGAGAATCTTTTTTTAAATAAATAAATGGTATTAGATTTTTAAAACCAAGGAGTTTTCAATAAAAAAGATTTTAATATGACGGGAACAATGGAAATATTCTATTCCCGATACTTTTAGTGCAGCCCTCATAGGAAGATGAAGGTAGAAGGAATATTAAAGATCATACATTTTAGTCGAGTAGGTATTGATATTTTGTAGGAAACAGCTGATTTTTTTTTTGGGATTTCAGAGTTGGTCCCATATTGAAAGTTGTTCATATTCATGGGTAGAACACCCAGTGAAAATTTGGCCGGTCATTGAAAAATAACCCGGTATAACTGACCACCGATGTAAATTATTTGCTGATGACATAGCTATTATTATAGCGACAGAAAAATGTAATCAAAGAAGAAAAAACTCATATTTAAAATACATGAATTGTTAAGTGGCTTCTATAATACTTCTGGCTCGTATTGTGTACTGTTTCAACAAGTTATTTAAGATCATTGAATAAACCTTACATTTAATGCATGAAAGTTTCTTACCTTCTGGCTGTGATGGTGGTGGAGGTGGTTGAGCGCTAGCTTCTTTTTTAAGATGTGCTAGTGTATGAGGTGGTAGATAGCCGGTTCTATAGAAATGCTCCTTTTCAAATACTGTCGCATGTACCACCTTCTGCAAAACGTGTATACCCTCGGAAGTTGTGTAAGTATCATAACATGTGCAAATGTACATTGCGGCCCCCATCTGCAAGTTCCACGCACAAAATTTCGGCACATCGTTATGTTCATCACTTTCATGGGTTGCGTATCTGGTGGTGGCGGATTAGGCGGTAGAGGTGGCTGTATTACTGCACTTGCCACTGGAGTGTTATTGACTTTCTATTGTATGTTGTTTACCAATGAAGATGACTTTGCTTCTACCATCATGGCTTCTTCAAATTTAGATCTCAAATATTTTTTATATTTGAAGTAAGGTGAGGGCCTCAAATTCATGTCTTCATCATTCCGACCTTTGGATTGAGTTTCTGGAAATTATTAAATCAGTATTAATATTTATTAAATATGAAAAAGTTCAGGTTGGAGTGAAAAAGGGACCTGCACGTTTGAGGGTGTAAAGAATGCCAAATAAGGGGCAAAAGAAATTTATTCAAAAATACCAAATGTTGTTTTGTCAGTTGGGTAAGATGATGAAGGTAGAAGGAATATTAAAGATCGATAGACTATTGTACTTAAACTTTCTTACTGAAACTTTAAAAAACCACTAAATTCAAACTAAAACTCCCCAACTGTGCCAGAAGTATATGTTGTGTTATAGTGTAGTGTGTGTATTGGGTCTTCTAAGCTATAAAAGCAAACTCACGGTCAACGTTCAACACTTCATATATTATCTCTTGATTATAACGAATACATCTGTCTAGCTCCGCCGCCTGTGGCCAACTCTCAAATGTCTTTTTATTATAGTCAGTCATGACAACTTTGCCTACAATATCCTCCAAAAAGAACTTTTTGAAGTTGCTACCTTTTGTTGCAGCATACTCACTAAGCATTTGTAGCACAGTGTCTAGGCGGAGCACCTTGTGCGTTATTTCCACTACCATCAATAGCTGGTCTTCATATTGATTAATGGTAGTCTTATACCCGGGCCATGGGCACGCCACGATAGTGGCGGTAAGGCCCCTCTTTGAGGAGTGGCTAGAAAGGGGTCACGGCGCCCTCACCTACCGCCTGACGCAGGTCCTCACCGGACATGGATGTTTCGGGAGGTTCCTGCACATCATAAGGCGGGAGGAAACGCCCGGGTGTCACCACTGCGAGGATCGCCCAGAGGACACGGTAGAGCACACGGTGCAAACCTGCCCCGCTTGGGCGGAGCACCGCCGTGTCCTCATAGAGGCAATCGGCGGCGGCGACCTCTCGCGCCCGGCCCTGGTGCAAGCCATGGTCCGGGGCGAGAGGGAGTGGGAGGCAGTCACCTCCTTCTGCGAAAAAGTCATGCTCGCGAAGGAGGTGGCGGGATGGGAGAGAGAAAGGTCCTCCCGTCCCAGCCGCCGCGGGAGACGCCCCGGGCGTCTGGTTCATGGGTTGCGTATCTGGTGGTGGCGGATTAGGCGGTAGAGGTGGCTGTATTACTGCACTTGCCACTGGAGTGTTATTGGCTTTCTATTGTATGTTGTTTACCAATGAAGATGAATTTGCTTTTACCATCATGGCTTCTTCAAATTTAGATCTCAAGTACTTTTTATATTTGAAGTAGTGTCCGACCGAAGCTTTGGCTTCGGCTTCGGCTTCGGCCACCTTCGGCCAAAAAAGCACCTTCGGCCAAATCTTCGGCTTCGGCCAAAAATTTGCCGAAGGTTTGGCCGAAGCCGAAGGTTTGCTAGTTGTCAAAATTTGAAATTTACTGAACGATGCTAGAGCGAGACGGAGTGTGCAGAGCAGCAGAGTTTCGCCGCGCGGTTCAAACGAATCGCAGTTAGTAAACTAAACGAGTCAAAACAAGTTTGAGAGCGCGTCTTAAAATTCTAATAAGTGTTTTGTTTTTAAATATTTCATATTTGTTTTCAAAAATTATATATACACTCGAGAGCAATGAATCCGGGTCACTTAAAGAATGTTAAAAATCTCGGAAACTAAAAATGATAGGTTAATGCAATAAATTGTATTTAATAGACAATGTAATACTCCTTAAATGAAAGTAAAAAAAATATGAGTCACCATACATTTTATTAACACAAAATTACTTAAAGAAAAAAACTGCTGATCTCTCCTTAAAACAAAAATAGGAAACATGAAATTTTTGAACTTTATTACGATTTTCTTGAATTTTAATACTTCGTATTGCCTCCTCGTGCTTCCATTACTGCGTTTACGCGGTTTGGCATGCTGTACACCAAGTTCCTTATACGATTTTGGGGAATATTCTCCCATTCCTCTGTGAGAGCAATTTTGAGCTCACGAAGAGTGATTGGGGGAGGGTTTCGTTGTTTTACGCATTTGCCTAGCTCGTCCCAAGCATGCTCGATCGGGTTGATATCCGGGCTGCGCGCTGGCCACTCCATACGAGTAATGTTCATCTCTTGAAGGTAGTCATGCACAATCCTACCTGTATGAGGTCGGGCATTGTCATGCATAAATATAGCATCCTCACCTAAATTGACCATAAATGGACCAACGTGATCATTGAGGATTTCTTCCACATATCTTACGCTAGTTAAAGAGCCGTTTTCTATGATCACCAGCTCTGTGCGACTTTCAGAAGAAATTCCGGCCCACACAAGTACAGACCCACCACCGTAGGCTACTTTTTCTTCGATGCATGCTTGCTTGAATCTTTCCCCTGGTCTTCGATACACTCTGTGTCTTCCATCGTGCTTGTAGAGCATAAATTTTGATTCGTCAGAGAACATAACTTTTGACCAATCTTCAATACTCCAATTTACGTGGCCCTGGGCATATCTTAGTCTTGAAATACGATGCCCACGCTCCAGTTTAGGGCCGTTTGCAGGTCTAAGGGGTTTTAAGTTAGATTCAGCAAGCCGACGTCTTACTGTCCATGCACTTAGGTTACTTCCTCCGAGGTGTCGAAACTGATTTGTGAGTTCAGTTCCTGTGAGAAAGCGATTTCGAAGCATGGTGTTCACCAAGTATCGGTCTTCTCGTGCTGTGGTACACCTGGTTCTGCCCGTTCCTGGTCTGCGTAGGTTAGAACCAGTTTCTTCGTAACGTCGGAGAACTCTTTGTACTGTTGACAGCGACACACCGACAGTCCTGGCTGTATCGCGCTGACTCCGGCCGGTTTCCAGCATTGTAAGTATTCTGGTGCATTCTTCAGGCGTAAGCGACATAATTTCAGCTTGAATAATGAATATAGAGCACTATCAACATGGTTTATGTACCCACATAAATGACAGGTTACAAACAAAAGCAAAACCAAATGCTGTAATTTCGTAGTTCCATCTTCGAAAGTGGCCCTTTTTCAAATTTGATTTTTTTATGATATAACTTTACAATAACTAAGAAGTTTTAATACCTTCATTTAAGGAGTATTACATTGTCTATTAAATACAATTTATTGCATTAACCTAGCATTTTTAGTTTCCGAGATTTTTAGGATTCTTTAAGTGACCCGGATTAATTGCTCTCGAGTGTACTTGCACCTGCACGTTTGAGGGTGTAAAGTATGCCAAATAAGGGGCAAAAGAAATTTATTCAAAAATACCAAATGTTGTTTTGTCAGTTGGGTACAAGGGCGGCACTGAAAATTTCGGGAATCAAGGAAGTGACACAACATTACTATTTAAAAATGTATTGATTGCTTTTCGAAGTATTCTCCGCGAAATTTGACACATTTTTCCATACGATGGAACTAATCATTGAAGCAACCATTCCATTCGGAAGTTGGGGTCTCCAAAATGGCCGTTTTGTAGGCGTCCACAGCTTCTTCAGGTCCTGCACATTTGAGGGTGTAAACTGACCACCGATGTATATTATTTGCTGATGACATAGCTATTATTACAGCGACAAATTTTAAAAATAATCATGAGACTGACATTAATAATACGACTTATAGTTAAATTAATACCATGGCTTGGTATAAATAATTTAAAAATAAATCTGTTTATATTAATGTCATTAAGTAAATGTAATAATCCTATATATAATATTAAACTAAACGTAACAATATTTAAAGAAGTAGCACTAACGAAGTTTCTAGGCGTAATTATTGATGAGAATTTGAATTGGAAAGAGCATGTTGATAATGCTGCAAAGAGAATAAATAAATTTGTATATGCTGTTAAACAAATCGAAAATATTACAAACTTAAAAACAGCTCTCATGACCCATCATGCATGTGTAGAATCGGTACCTACTACATTACGGGCTTATATTATGGGGAAATAGTACAGATTCTGATATAAACCGAGCATTTGTTGCTCAAAAAAAGTGCGTTAGGGCAATTTACTTGTTGATCTTCCCAAGCTTGCTAAATATAATAAAAGCTGCTTATTTAATTGTGTTAGTGTATATAATAACATACCGAGTAGCATTAAAAACTTAAACGCCAGATTATTTAAGAAAAAATTGTTTGACTGGTTAAACTCGAAAAATTTCTAGTCTTATAGAATTTATGGATAACTGCCGGTCGATTCTGTAAAAATCTCACCGTGAATACTTGCGTGGCGTGAGCTGTCAGTGTCATTCAACTGATGCTAGGGATTGACCAAGCATTAACATCACAATCAAAATCGAGATTTTAATGATATTTTTATGCTAATTTTAATAAGTAATTATTTTATTTATTTCAAAGCTAGCTAGTACCTACTTTGGTACTTACTTACTTACAACATAATTAGTCATAAACTCAATTTCGTTTTTATTTCTTTTTTTCCTAGACTAGCCTTTGTATTTTAACTAAAGGCGCGAGCGGGTCACGCATGTTCGCCAGCATATCAAGTTACCCCAATCTGTCAAATTTCAAAGTGCACACTTCGCGCAAGCACGTTTTTCGGTTGACTTAAGGTGGATGTTCCAGGGTAGCCCGCGAAATTCAAATTTTCATAAGTTTTTTGCAATTTGCAGGCCAGTGATAGCTTGTATGTTGATGAACATTTGATTCGCGGCTGTAAGACGTATGTAGTTACAGAATTATAATCATCAAAATCATTAATACAACCCTCCGAGCTCATAAAGGTGTAAAAATGACTTTTTACAAGGTCAAAGTCATTTAGTACAAGCTATCACTGGCCTGCAAATTGCAAAAAACTTAAGAAAATTTGAATTTCGCGGGCTACCCTGGAACATCCAACTTAACGTCTAGTCGTAGATACCTATTCGAGTTTACAGACAATAATTGATTTTAAACCTTAAAACTTGTACAGTAAGGTTCAAAATCCATTGAGAGATTGGTCTGAATCCCGCGCGGCGTTCACTTCACCGCGCTGCCTGCAGGGAATTTTGGCAGAATCCCGTGCTCGTGAAGTGGTCACTTCACGCAAGCACGTTATGCGTTGTCATAGTTACTAATATGAATACCTATATCGTTGACGGGTGTACATCCGGTTGACAGGGTGTAAGTTACAAAACGGTGATTCTTTACAAATTGCTGCAATGTTCTAGCAATGTGAGGAATGTGTGTAAAACTTAAAGCAATGTGCTTTTAGATGTTTTTATGACTAAATCCAAACGTTTTTGTACAAACAGTCAAATTTCTCCAAATGATTTTAAACCTTAAATATTTTACCGGTAAGGCTCTAAATCGATTGAGAAAATTTGTCTCCTTGCAGTCATTAATATGATGTGACTGCAACTACAATTTACCAATAATTCGTCACGTGCGCATACCTACGTGGACACACCAAGAACATTGCGAAAATGCAATACCAACGTCCAATAAGTACAAAATATATTTTATTGTTCCAACTACCTATTCGTTCTTCGGCTTTGGCTCACTGCCGCCCGCCTTTTGAAAGTGCGTGGAGCGATCACTTCGCGGAAACATCATTATAAGATGCGGTACTTTGTGTATTTATTATATAACATTAGGTATAAATATGTGCGGCTTTTTGGGACATACCTTTAGTTACCTACCAATAAAGGCGATTTTAACACACTGCACACCGCGCGCCGACGGGTAACGCGGGGCAGCGCCCATATCGTTTGCTATGGCCGCCTCGCGCTACGACACGGAGCGCGGTGCAGTGCGATATTCGCTTTACCTACTTCAGTAAACATTGCCAATAAGATGATGATAATACCTAATATTCATCATCATCAACATACCTACTGCCAAACTCGACCTAGCTCACGGCATCTCATTATCTCTATGTTGGTAACTCTCGGTCTCCGCGACGCGACTTACAGCGCAAGCGTACCTACTGAGAACTCGACGAACACGACTGTTAGGAGGTTGCTATGGCAATCACGCCATGGGGTTTGTTTGGGTCGTTGCCATGCCAATCACGCTATTCAGGTGAATAGCGTGATTGGCATGGCAACGACCCAAACAAACACCGTTGGCGTGATTTGTAGGCGCTGTCAATCTAGTGCTGCTTGGGTTGCTATGGCAATCACGCCAACGGTGTTTGTTTGGGTCGTTGCCATGCCAATCACGGTATTCAGGTGAATAGCGTGATTGGCATGGCAACGACCCAAACAAACACCGTTGGCGTGATTTGTAGGCGCTGTCAGTCACGTGCTGCTTTCTGTCAAGTGGGCCATGTCTATTCGTTCATATAAAGCCCGTCACAGACGTAGCTATAATATATATTAATATGAATCATAGCAAGGCATATTACGACATATTTTCCATATAGATTTTCGAGTGACCGCACACGCAGCTATAATATATAATTCTATGACATCACAAAAATATGTCGACATTTATATCTCAGTATATTTTAGCATATTGATACATATTTAAGTATATTAATATATATTTTGAGGATACGGGGTGTTCCTGAGTGGAATTTTTTGGGTACCTAGATTGATTATAGTGTTATTTCAAAATTAGTACATCCTGTACACAAAAAATAAGCTTTAAAACCGTGCGCTTTAAAAACGACCGCAGACCGAGTGAGGGCAAAATATATATTATATATTAATATATAATATATATTTTGCCCAAATATATATTATATATTAATATATGTACTAATTTTTGCACATTGCTAGAACATTGCAGCAATTTGTAAAGAATCACCGTTTTGTAACTTACACCCTGTCAACCGGATGTACACCCGTCAACGATATAGGTATTCATATTAGTAACTATGACAACGCATAACGTGCTTGCGTGAAGTGACCACTTCACGAGCACGGGATTCTGCCAAAATTCCCTGCAGGCAGCGCGGTGAAGTGAACGCCGCGCGGGATTCAGACCAATCTCTCAATGGATTTTGAACCTTACTGTACAAGTTTTAAGGTTTAAAATCAATTATTGTCTGTAAACTCGAATAGGTATCTACGACTAGACGTTAAGTTGGATGTTCCAGGGTAGCCCGCGAAATTCAAATTTTCTTAAGTTTTTTGCAATTTGCAGGCCAGTGATAGCTTGTACTAAATGACTTTGACCTTGTAAAAAGTCATTTTTACACCTTTATGAGCTCGGAGGGTTGTATTAATGATTTTGATGATTATAATTCTGTAACTACATACGTCTTACAGCCGCGAATCAAATGTTCATCAACATACAAGCTATCACTGGCCTGCAAATTGCAAAAAACTTATGAAAATTTGAATTTCGCGGGCTACCCTGGAACATCCACCTTAAGTCAACCGAAAAACGTGCTTGCGCGAAGTGTGCACTTTGAAATTTGACAGATTGGGGTAACTTGATATGCTGGCGAACATGCGTGACCCGCTCGCGCCTTTAGTTAAAATACAAAGGCTAGTCTAGGAAAAAAAGAAATAAAAACGAAATTGAGTTTATGACTAATTATGTTGTAAGTAAGTAAGTACCAAAGTAGGTACTAGCTAGCTTTGAAATAAAATAAAATAATTACTTATTAAAATAAGCATAAAAATATCATTAAAATCTCGATTTTGATTGTAAGTGGTACATCCCTAAAATCAAGTGGGATGACACTGACAGCCCACTCCACGCTCACTTCACCTAAGTTTTCACGGTGAGATGGTAACAGAATCGCACTGCTGGTTCTCATGTTAGTATTAAGTGAACATGCATATGTTGCTCAGTACAGACGCCAGCACATCAAGCTATCCCTAACTGACAAATTTTCTCAATTAAAAATGAACCTTATGTCTTTGGAATAAAGTTGAAATACTATCAAAGAAATTTGACAGATTTTGGTAACTTGATGTGCTGGCCTCTGTAAAATTCTGGAAAAACATGTAAGACCTATTGTAAAGTATTGTAACACCATGTATACCATGTTTTATGCAAATAAATACTTACTTACAAATTTTTTTTTTTTATAAAATTTATTTATTTGTCCAGATAATCAAGTTAACTGTAATAAACCTCTTCTTTAGCTCCATTTCTTTCTCACACTGAAGTAATATAAATTTATTAATACATACTTCGATCAATAATACACTAGATACAGGATCAGGAAACAAAATAAGTCACTGAAGTGGCCATGCTTACACACACATAAAAATTTACATTTGTGACTACAAATAAAGAAAAACGTTTTATAATATTAACAACTTCAGTTTATTATAAAACTTAACACTCAAGCATAAAGTTTGATTACGATTGCAAAATATTTTTATTTAAGTCCTTCTATCATTCGAGAAAGTAAAAGCAATAAATTCAAAATGTCGCTTGAAAATAAATAGTCATTTTCAAGATGAAACTTACACCATAAGCAAACATTTTGATGACAATTTCGTGCTTACTCTATTTTGAAACTAGACATAATTTTTGGTATTACATTTCAATGCTCAGAACACAGTAATTATTGAAAGACGTAGAGTTGCAGAATAATAATATATTTTTTTAAGACGAATGTTCGTTTTCTATGATGGCAAATATTTTAGACCGTAGTAAAAAAGTAGTAGAACTAAATTAGCATAATAGTTATTTTATTAAGACATTGGTTACAATTGTCTGCTGATTGGCTCATTGTTACCAACCCGCAAAAATGGATGTGTCTTCTTATGTGCGCGATTTAGAAGTTATAAAAAAATATTTGTATTAAATCAAATTATTTTTTGAAATGAAAACTTCTTTAGCGGCGTTCTGCACTTTTTTTGTGATGAGTAAAAAATTTTAAATCAAAAATGCATAACGATAATTCAAGTTTTCACTTCTCCGGCCACTCCCGGCATGAACCCGTTGATTTTTTTTTACTTATTATTTTATTCTTCTGATTTTTCCTGGTCAAGTTTCGCGACAATAGATACCCATTCTGCATTGCGAAATGGGTTGGTAGGAAATCTACAAACAAAAACAACAAATAAAATAATACTCTACTCTCTACTCCATGTATTCCCTGTTCCAGAACAGTCAATGTTTGTTACAATAGTTGCAATAGTTGGCGTGTGGTCGCAAACATTGGTCAAACAATCATAATATTTGCTAAACGATGTCATATTTACTATGTAAATGTTTTTATTTTACGAAAAACACATACATAATCATATAAATTATTTAAAAAAATATATTCCTTCCAAAATCTTGGTGTTACGGTGGTTATTTACACAATTTTTGAACACGCGCTGCGGCATCTTGACGTCTTAACGTTGGCTATGTTTGGACCATACTAATTAGAAATAAGAACACAAAATTATTTGTGCTCTTATTTTTCGGTCCGTTTTTGAAGCCCTAATCGGGGGAATCTAGTGTATTATTGATCGAAAAATACGTATCATAAAATCTTTGAGTTAATTTAATTTTGTAATTAACCTTTTTAGAGGTGTTCAAGTCTTGAGTACGAGGCAGAACTGGAAGAATCGGAGCGTAATAATGAATTTTACGATGATCACGATGCAGAATCCAATAAAAATAACATCGCTCTTGATCATGTTGATGAAGATGGTCTCTTGTCTACTATATTAGATAGAAGTGTACAAATGTTGGTTGAAGATGACGCGGAGTCACATACATTGAGAGATAAAAAGGTAATGACGAAGGATATCTACTACTGAGCATTTTGATTATTCTTTCACAGTTGCGATTTCTAACTTTCAAGATAACTTTGTGAACGTGTTGTTAGAAAGAAAAACCAATTTACTAATAACATTTTCATGAACGACTCTTTGCGGCTTCGGATTAATACTATAAACAATATAAAAAATAGACGTTAACACGTTGGCTGCCATAAGCAAATCCGAACATATTTTCATCAGTCGTTTCAATGACGTAAAATTACTAAGATAAACGAATATATTATATGTTTACTGATATACATTATGTACAGTTTTTGGTCCGCCGGTCATTTAGACCCGGCGCGGCGCAAATGTAATATTTTTTTCATTGGAGCCACGCGGTCAAATCGCCGGTCATCCTTGATAACCACATATTAGTTCCTTCCAACATGTCCATCCTGCGCCAGAGCGAGCGATACTACTAACGAGTGACGAATAAAAGAACAGTCCGGATAGAACATACTGCGTCCCTTTCCCCGCAAGACATTTCTTTTTGTAGAATTGGCCCTAACTTTAGAAGAGGTTATTTGGTTTACTTTACTTTTAATTTCATCATATTTTGTTCGACTTGCTACAAAAAACATCTATACAAATAAAAGAAATAAGAATCCAACCAAAAACATTTGCATGTAAAATGTTACCAAGACGAGACCATATGACTCGCAATGTCAAAAAGTAATTAGATCTCATGTAGAGCCAAGCTTCTAACTCTACACGCCCTAACTCTACAAGGCCTATCTTCACAAACTCTACACCTTAGTAAATTGTGGCTTGGCCATTTCGCTACATTCACATAGGCGTAAAGTGAAAAATTAATTCACTGTTCATTACTTTTCGGCTATACAATACTTCTTGTAGTAAGGAACGCCCAAGCCACATATTTTTACTAAGGTGTAGAGTTTGTTGGTTTTTTAGATATCGATAAAATCTAAAGTATACGAGCTATGCAATTAAAACTTTATAAGCTTAATAAGTTCGCTATTGACAACATATCCCGAAAATATTGTTGATTTCGCATAATCCAAACCCAAGTTACAAGGGTTAAAAAAAACGACGAAGCGCTTAAGAAAAGTTAGGTAGTGCCCCCAGATATTTTGGTGTGCGTTCGCGCAGCGGAATGTTGTTGAATTTAAAGATTTTAATTATGCAGATATTTAGTGTATGACGTCGTATAATTGTGTATGGTAAAAAAAAAAATTGTGCACGCAGCCATTGTGGAGAAATTCACCAAAAACTGATTCCGCTGGGCGAACGTTGTCCTGGCGGAACTTTTTTTAATCCATACACTTTACAAGAAAAGAGATGTGTCCAAAACTTAGTGTGTATTTGTGTGTAATTGTGTATGTATGAATAAAATTAGTGCATGCATAAACTTCGGAGAAATTCAAGTTTCCGCTACGCGAACGTTTGGCCATTAGCTAGTTTTCATATAGGTAAAGCGCTTACATAGAGAGCTGTAGATTTTTACATCCGTTGTTTTGAATTTGTTTATATTTGTTTAAAAAACAGATTTAGAAAAAATCGTAGGGCTTAAAAGATAAAAATATAAACGTAAAATACGCTTATTGGGTCTTAGTTCTTAAAGTATGCACTTTGGGGTCTAGATTTTCACGTTTATACAAACCTTGTAAGTGTCTGCAACATGTTGCCAAGTATCAATGATGTTCCGTTAGTAATTAAAGAGTTATAGGACAATTTACCATGAATAGATCACTGTTTACAAAGCAGTCAAATATCACGACGTTCTAAAGGAATTGCATGGTAAAATGTATGCCAATAATTAGTGTATTCATTCAACTATTCATATGCAAAATTTCATGTCATTAAGTTCAGTAATTAAAGAAAAACAATTATAATACTGACGAAGCATCGAAAACCTACATAACCCGACCAAGTTCGGATAGCTACAAAAAAGCGGCCGTGCAATATACAGGTAACATCCCAAAATTTACAGTATAATACCGGTATTGAATTGGTATAGGTGATAACACAATTGTTGTTTCGATATAATTTATAGGTCGTTTATTTTTGTACACCTACCTTTTTAAATGTATTTGACTATGACAGAAAGTAGGTACTATTTACGTAGGTACTTTATTTAAGTATGCGCTTGAGACTTGAGATATAATCTAGATATATTATTTATGACAAATAAAATTCATACAGCTAATTTATATTGAAGATTTCACGGATCAGGATTCTGACTATAGACCCCTTAGGGAAATTAAATAATTACCACATGTAAGTACTACTGTTTAGGTAAATATTTATCATATTGTAGCTAATTACACTATTTAATCAATGGACTAGGCATGCACGAGCTTTCCCCTTTGCAAATTTAGTGGATCAAACAATCTAATAACTTAAAAAAAACTACTTCTTGAATCGATTTTTTAATTGATAATAAAAATATTGATTGATTAATGATAATAAAATATTTTTCATTCAAGAAATACAATTGTTTTATTTTTTCCTAACGCTTGTGTACGCAACCGTACCATATTAATAAATACTATATTGGAAGGTTAAGAACGTTTCTTAGATATATGGCACGGCCGCTTTTTTGTAGCCATCCGAACTTGGTCGAGTTATGTAGGTTTTCGATGCTTCGTCAGTATTATAATTGTTTTTCTTTAATTACTGAATTTAATGACATGAAATTTTGCATATGAATAGTTGAATGAATACACTAATTATTGGCATACATTTTACCATGAACATTCCTTTAGAACGTCGTGATATTTGACTGCTTTGTAAACAGTGATCTATTCATGGTAAATTGTCCTATAACTCTTTAATTACTAACGGAACATCATTGATACTTGGCAACATGTTGCAGACACTTACAAGGTTTGTATAAACGTGAAAATCTAGACCCCAAAGTGCATACTTTAAGAACTAAGACCTAATAAGCGTATTTTACGTTTATATTTTTATCTTTTAAACCCTACGATTTTTTCTAAATCTGTTTTTTAAACAAATATAAACAAATTCAAAACAACGGATGTAAAAATCTACAGCTCTCTATGTAAGCGCTTTACCTATATGAAAACTAGCTAATGGCCAAACGTTCGCGTAGCGGAAACTTGAATTTCTCCGAAGTTTATGCATGCACTAATTTTATTCATACATACACAATTACACACAAATACACACTATTTTTGGACACATCTCTTTTCTTCTAAAGTGTATGGATTAAAAAAAGTTCCGCCAGGACAACGTTCGCCCAGCGGAATCAGTTTTTGGTGAATTTCTCCACAATGGCTGCGTGCACAGTTTTTTTTACCATACACAATTATACGACGTCATACACTAAATATCTGCATAATTAAAATCTTTAAATTCAACAACATTCCGCTGCGCGAACGCACACGATATTTTGAGGCCAAATTATCCAAAATTTTGTTTGGGCCACGCCGGCCACTTGCAATGGTATTATACGTTACATGCATGGCCGTCGGCGAGCAAACGGTGTTCAAATTTACCTTAGTTGTGCCGGTCATTTAGGCCCCCCATGGCCTCAACGCTTCTACCAAGTGCCGGTCCGGTATTATGACCCCCTATGGCAGTCAACGTGTTAAAGAAAATCAAGTTACATGTCAGAAAAACTAAAATGAAAATGTTTTTAATATAACGATTGAAAGAGGTCAGACAACTCTTATACTTACTTTTACTTGTTTATAAATACGGGTGTTACACCCGTATTTATAAACAAGTAAAAGTAAGTACTTGAGTAAAAGTAAACGATTTGTATTCTATAGTTAAGTCATTGATCGAAGTTTAAAACTGTCAAAAGTTAGAATTCTCAGCCAA
Source organism: Hyppa rectilinea (assembly GCA_951799385.1). Classification (NCBI taxonomy): domain Eukaryota; kingdom Metazoa; phylum Arthropoda; class Insecta; order Lepidoptera; family Noctuidae; genus Hyppa; species Hyppa rectilinea. The sequence continues at coordinate 20,631,274 of OX637300.1, forward strand.
GTAATAGTCACCATTTCCTTTACTTAAGCAATACTTTGTCGTTAATTTGGATACAAAATGGAAACTTTGGATAGCATCGAAGCGGTTTTTGCTGTTATCGACAACATAGATGATAATTTAAGGGAGATAGAACTTGCTGAACCTATAAATCCCAAAGTTTACTTTCGTGATGTTTTAAAAAGAGAAACGAACGATAATTCTGTATTGCAATACATGTGATTTTACCTTGAATTACCGACTCTTTACAATCAGAGACATAAAGAGGGCTTCTTATAACTTTATCTTAAAAAGATATTCAAATAAAATCCAACTCGCCGAAAAAACTGTTTTGTTTTGATTCCAGAAATAATTTACGTTTTGACAATTGACAGAAATGAATGTATAATCTTTCTAAGTCAAAAATCACGTGTCGGCATATAATCCATGTGTAAAGAGTAAACATTTAAAAGTAGGGTTCTATCATACCAAAACGTTTTGTTTCTCCAAGCATTCTTTTTTTTTTGTACCGACAAAATTAAATGAAAATAATGTATTTTTTACAATTTCAACTACTGTATATAACGGTATTGCTATTTAAATCTAAAATAAAGTAATATCATATATTATTACAAGATTTTAAAAGTAATCTAGACCTTACGTTTGCCTTTTCACGAAACGAAACGCAGTCATGAAGTGTTGCCACACAAAAACAACCACCAAACTTCGAGTGTTACTTCAGCAATTGCTCATGTAAGTAACTGGTGTTACATCAACTATAGAATGAGAATTTGTAATTAAGAATTCTAACCCTAAGTAATGACTTAGTAAAGAAATTACTTAGCAACAAGTAATTACTTCTTTATAAAAACGGGTGTAAATGTTTTCATACCTTGTCGCTGCATACATTTTTGGAATAAGTAGCGAGCGAAACTTTTTACATATAAATAGACTAAAGCCTTTTATTTAGTAGATGGATTACATTGGACGTATTCTTATACGTCATCTGTTGACATGTCAGTCATGTCAACGTCATTTAGTTGTAAACAAATATTTTTATTTCATTATTTTGGTTTGGTTCTATGATATATTTTATGAATGCATTTCTCTTTATGTTTATTTGATGTGATGTTCAAAAATTGAACGCTGCCGGTTGAGCGTGTGCACACCTCACTGCGCCAAAGCGTCAGAGGGAGCGAGTCTACGTCTTCATGTTTCTCTAATATTTTCTAAGATTAGCATGATCGTGCTCCAGAGTATTTTAGCATGTGCGCCTTATGAAACGAATCGTTTAGGGAAACTATGGTTCCTCCTAGAGAGAAGGGGTGACACTCATCCTCCCAGTTCAGGCCTACTTTGCTAATGGGGCATAGCCTTTGCAGAGTATGTCAGGTTGACACAATTGGTCCAACTAATAATTGGGTACCCATTGAGATTTGTTAATATTGTTAGATTAGTTGTTAATTTTTGTGGATTTACTTCTGGAGTATGGGCATGAAATGTTTTTTTCCAAAGCTTTACCTCGCTCTTCTATCTTCCTACCCCTCTGCCTCAATAGCGTCCGATGGGGTACAAGATGTTGATGTTTAGTTGTCAGTGGGCTAAGCCGCATCAGGGTCGATATGAACTTTCATATCATTTTGTTTTGTAACAGGAAGCTTCATCATATCTTTTTCAACCGTTTTGATATGATGGTTTTTAGACAGGACATGTGGTTTTGTGTGGATGCACAATGGCAAACATATTTAATGACACTTATGGTGTTATAAATTCGATTGTCTTGGGTTGAGACTTCTCCTGCAAGAGAAAAACTTCATATTGTTAAATTTTATTTCTGTTGTTAAGAAATATCTCCATAGGTTTAAGCAGGTAGTTTGATATGATTTTGTAAAAGTGAACTGGGCCTGTCTAGCTGCGGGGCTTGGCAGATGTATTCGGTGCAAAGTAATATATAATTGGTTATCCGCTGACTGTGTGTTTGCATTGACAGCGTAGCAAATCCCTATACAGACACTCTACCACTGAGCCCTCCTCAGTGAAGGTCCATGACCTTCACAGTACCTACACTTCTAGACTGTGCGCTAAACAACAACATGCAGTTATAATTGATAAGCATATTCAGCCTTTATTGTAACCACCACAAGTCTAGTGGGGTTGGTGTGTTTACGAAGTTTTGGATCTAGGGCATGCCGGTTTCCTCACGATGTTTTCCTTCACAGTTTTACAGCAGTGGTAATGAAATTATTTACACGTAAAGTGCCTGACTGGATTCAAAACCACGCCTTACAACTAGGTAAGTCGCGGCAGTTACCACTGGTTCACCACTCGATACTATGTGACATGACAATTTTTTTTTGATACCAATACGAAGGGACTATTGTAACTCAAAAACCTAGACACAAAAAACACGTCAAAGATAAACTCAGAAAGCATAATTGTATGAATGTTTATTTATTCAAGTTAGTGATCACACAAAATCTTAAGCACAAAAATATAAACTATCTTTGCTGATATTGAAAAAAAAGGCACTATGTATACATGCCTAGTTATTGTTTGTTCCAAGTGTCTAGTGAAATATAAAGTTAGACTTGATGCCGCCATTCAGACAACTTTCAAATATCAAAAAACCAGTGCGCGTAATAAATCACATCGGGAAATAATCACTCGTGGGTACGAGGACCAACAAACGCAGACTCACGACGGAGCTGGGAACAGTGGCAGCAAGTCGTATTATTGCTTGGGATCGGTCGCGATCGCTTACTTTGTTAAGTCTAATCCTAAATACAGATGAATGTGATACTTATTCCGTAACAATACTTTTGAAACAAACATTATAATATAAATGTATTTATAGTTATCTGCACCTTAATTTAAAAGTGCAATGAGCGAGTTATTGACAAGTATTTAACGTACAGAAGCCAGCACATCAAGCTATCCCTGGTCGCAATTGAAAATGAACCTTATGCTTTCGGAATAAAGTTAAAAACTATCAAAGAATATTGACAGATTGGGGTAACTTGATGTGGTGGCCTCTGTACAACACCTGTAGGTACTAAATAGGAACTATTGACTACTCTAAAAGATTACTGATTATCTTCCCTTGCCGTAAAATGATTTGTATATTAATCATTATTATAGTTCGCGACAGGACACCAAGACTTCCGTTACTTATTTTATTAAAACGAAAGTCCTGAGCTGAGTCCAGTTCACTTATTTGGTGCAAAAGCAATAACACAGTGAAAACTGGGACCGCTGGTCCCTAGTTTTCATCCGACGAGGTTCTTATGACATAATTACGACTAATCAACTACAAACGGGAACCTTTGCAGAGCAGCTTTTTAAGCAGAATCGTTGATATCAATCTTACGAGATTTAAAACGATCAACGACCTGATTACGACCAAAACATTAATTACAGGGCCCGTTGAATGTGATTATATTATTATGTAACTTGCATTAATTTCGTCATTGTTTTATAAAATAACTAATCTAGGCTTTAAAGATGTATAAACGATCAATTACTTAAAATTACGACAAAAAAACTTAAATTGAAGGCCCCACTGAATAAGATTACTCTGTACTTTGCATTTAGTCATGTTGAAACGTCTTTATATACTAGATTACTATATTAAATTTGATAAAAGCAACCAGGTAATCTGGTCTATAACGACGTTTGTCTCGCAAGCTTCGAATCGATTCATAATTAGTTGCTAGTCTTAAAGGAAAAAAAAAACTAGTCTAACATTATTACGCACCTTATATTCTCACTGTAAATTACTGTTGGAGCCTTTTATGGTCACATTAGTTCCTATTACCTGACACTGCACTTGCCTTGTCAGCTATAAAATAATGCGTGTTCATTTGTGTGTACTAGCTCGATTTTACAAACAATGCTCACTTAAATTAGTGACTACGATATCATATTCATACAAAATAACCTTACAACAGCTACATTTTAGATACCTTATTAAAACATGCACCTTTTCTATTTAAAGTTTAGTTGAACAATTCTAAAATACCTACAAATCTTATGGTTATATAATATTAGAAGAGAATTTCAAATTGAACTTTTAATATTGACGACCATCTTGGGATATTGATTGTCGATTGTTTATTTATTGTTATTGATTTGTTGTCAATATTAAAACTATATGATGAGTAAATAGATCAAATTACAAAATACTTGAATAATTAATCATAGAATCGTCGTGTTAATTATTACTATACTAGATGGAATAAATTGGTGTATTCAGAGGTGACAAAGGTTACATAACTAATGAGCGAACTTATTTACCGGTTTTGCTGAACGTCCGAGTCTCTAGTGTGTGTATAGAGTGAAAATGCAGCTACTTCTCATTCAGTCTTCAGCATGCACTTGCAGTCTGACCTAACACTAAGGCCCACATGCACCACAATTGACTATTTGAATCGGTCAAAAGTAAAATATGAAATCACTTGGAAAAAAGCCCGCTCGTCAAAAAACTTCCATCACCGTACTAAAATTAAATGTAATGCGAAGATTGAATTGTTAAATTGCATTTAATGTGGTGCATGCGAGCCCTAGTATTTCAAACTTTATAATCTAATCTTTCGATGAAAACTGCATTTAAATTCATTCTGTACTATGCGGTCACTCCACCAAAGAATTTGCGAGACAATATGAAAGGACGGAGTAAAGTTCTACATACAAATTACCAATTTTACCACAGTACATGGTAAAATTACACAAAAATTAGGATGAATTTTGTGACAAGGGGAAATAGAGTACTTTCTATTTCTGTCAAGCAATTTAAAACGCTTTTGTTTTAATGATCATCCCCCAAGGGGGAATATAATAGGAGATTATATTAATATTCACATTATCATCACAACTTTTGTGTACCTCTTTTAGATTATATGTAATATTTGACATAGGTATCAGTCTACCCGCATAAAAGTTAATGGCTTCACATAAACACATTCTTATACTATATCAGTGTGTGCGTTCGCGCAGCGGAATGTTGTTGAATTTAAAGATTTTAATTATGCATATATTTAGTGTATGACGTCGTATAATTGTGTATGGTAAAAAAAAAGTGCACGCAGCCATTGTGGAGAAATTCACCAAAAACTGATTCCGCTGGGCGAACGTTGTCCTGGCGGAACTTTTTTAAATCCATAGACTTTAGAAGAAAAGAGATGTGTCCAAAACTTAGTGTGTATTTGTGTGTAATTGTGTATGTATGAATAAAATTAGTGCATGCATAAACTTCGGAGAAATTCAAGTTTCCGCTACGCGAACGTTTGGCCATTAGCTAGTTTTCATATAGGTAAAGCGCTTACATAGAGAGCTGTAGATTTTTACATCCGTTGTTTTGAATTTGTTTATATTTGTTTAAAAAACAGATTTAGAAAAAATCGTAGGGCTTAAAAGATAAAAATATAAACGTAAAATACGCTTATCAGGTCTTAGTTCTTGAAGTATGCACTTTGGAGTCTAGATTTTCACGTTTATACAAACCTTGTAAGTGTCTGCAACATGTTGCCAAGTATCAATGATGTTCCATTAGTAATTAAAGAGTTATAGGACAATTTACCATGAATAGATCACTGTTTACAAAGCAGTCAATATCACGACGTTTTAAAGGAATTGCATGGTAAAATGTATGCCAATAATTAGTTTATTCATTCAACTATTCACATGCAAAATTTCATGTCATTAAATTCAGTAATTAAAGAAAAACAATTATAATACTGACGAAGCATCGAAAACCTACATAACTCGACCAAGTTCGGATGGCTACAAAAAAGCGGCCGTGCCATATAATTATCTAAGAAACGTTCATTACCTTATTACCTTACCTTATTTATTAATATGGTATAGTTGCGTACACAAGCGTTAGGAAAAAATAAAACAATTGCATTTCTTAAATGAAAAATATTTTATTATCATTAACTAATCAATATTTTTATTATCAATTAAAAAATCGATTCAAGAAGTAGTTTTTTTTAAGTTATTAGATTGTTTGATCCACTAAATTTGCAAAGGGGAACGCTCGTGCATGCCTAGTCCATTGGTTAAAATAGAATAGAATAGAATAGAATATCATTTATTTGCTAATATGGGTAAATAAATGATATTCTATTCTTCTTCTTATTATTATTCTATCCTTTTCTTTTTTTCTATTCTATTTCTTAAATAGTGTAATAAGCTACATTATGATACATATTTACCTAAACAGTAGTACTTACATGTGGTAATTATTTAATTTCCCTAAGGGGTCTATAGTTAGAATCCTGATCCGTGAAATCTTCAATAGAAATTAGCTGTATGAATTTTATTTGTCTTAAATAATATATCTAGATTATATCTCAAGTCTCAAGCGCATACTTAGATAAAGTACCTACGTAAATAGTACCTACTTTCTGTCATAGTCAAATACGTTTAAAAAAGTAGGTGTACAAAAATAAATGACCTATAAATTATATCGAAACAACAATTGTGTTATCGCTTATACCAATTCAATACCGGTATTATACTGTAAATTTTGGGATGTTACCTAAATATATTGCACGGCCGCTTTTTTGTAGCTATCCGAAATTGGTCGGGTTATGTAGGTTTTCGATGCTTCGTCAGTATTATAATTGTTTTTCTTTAATTACTTAATTTAATGACATGAAATTTTGCATGTGAATAGTTGAATGAATAAACTAATTATTGGCATACATTTTACCACGCAATTCCTTTAGAACGTCGTGATATTTGACTGCTTTGTAAACAGTGATCTATTCATGGTAAATTGTCCTATAACTCTTTAATTACTAACGGAACATCATTGATACTTGGCAACATGTTGCAGACACTTACAAGGTTTGTATAAACGTGAAAATCTAGACCCCACAGTGCATACTTTAAGAACTAAGACCTAATAAGCGTATTTTACGTTTATATTTTTATCTTTTAAGCCCTACGATTTTTTCTAAATCTGTTTTTTAAACAAATATAAACAAATTCAAAACAACGGATGTAAAAATCTACAGCTCTCTATGTAAGCGCTTTACCTATATGAAAACTAGCTAATGGCCAAACGTTCGCGTAGCGGAAACTTGAATTTCTCCGAAGTTTATGCATGCACTAATTTTATTCATACATACACAATTACACACAAATACACACTAAGTTTTGGACACATCTCTTTTCTTGTAAAGTGTATGGATTAAAAAAAGTTCCGCCAGGACAACGTTCGCCCAGCGGAATCAGTTTTTGGTGAATTTCTCCACAATGGCTGCGTGCACAGTTTTTTTTTTACCATACACAATTATACGACGTCATACACTAAATATCTGCATAATTAAAATCTTTAAATTCAACAACATTCCGCTGCGCGAACGCACACATATCAGTAACCGAGCTCATGGTCAGATTAAAAATAAATATAGTAAGAGCGATTAGGATTTCAACATTTGTCAGCTCTGAATAGTTTTTGCTAAAATTATTCTACAGCTATACAGTATACCTAGAAAGACCAAAGTGGTACCAGGATCTTTCGGCGCCTCTTCGTCCTACTTTTCGTGTCGATGGTACTTTTTCTGGATGTTATTAAATTGAATGAGCCCAATAACATCCGGTTGCCACATTAATCGCGGCGTCAGCAACATTCTTTAGATCATCCGAGGTGCAGGTGAACGTGCACTTAGGGCACTCCAGCAGGTGGGGCATAGTCTGGTCTGAAGCTCCTCACTCGCACTGGGTGTCGGGTGGATCAGTAATCCAACACTTCGACAAATTGTGCCTGCAGCGGCTTACTTGAGTACGCAGCCGATTGAGAGCTTTCCATATAAGCCACTGCAGATCACGTCCGAGGCATATGTTCCTGGTGTTTAACGAGGTCGGGAGGTGGTGATGCTTCTCTGACTTACATTGACAGGGGCCCTTGTTGGTAAACATTTGTCAAACTGTCACAGAAAACAAGATGGTGGCGGTAGTTCAGAGTTTTCATAGGTTGGTAAACAGGGCACGCCACGATAGTGGCGGTAAGGTCCCTCTTTGAGGAGTGGCTAGAGAGGCGTCACGGCGCCCTCACCTTCCGCCTGACGGTCGGTGGAGAGGCGATTGGCGGTAACCTCTCGCGCCCGGCTCTGGTGGAAGCCATAGTCCGGAGCGAGAGGGAGTGAAAGGCAGTCACCTCCTTCTGCGAATCAGTCTTGCTCGCTAACGAGGTGGCGGGATAGGAGAAGGAAAGTCCCGTCCCAGCCGCTGCGGGTGACGCCCCGGGCGTCGGGAACTACGTGACGACTCCCGGCCACCGTAGGCGCGGGCCTGCGGGTAGCTTACCGTCTGATCAGCACCAGGCCCGTGCCGGACGGCGCGTACATGTTTTACGCGCGCCTCAGAGATGTCAGCACATGAAGGGCCGTTAGGGCCGAGCCTGCCGGGTAAGCGGGATTGTCCGAAAGGGTTACCGCTACCCCGGAACATAAAGGGCTACGGAAGGAACATGGATGGGTTTTAGTCAATAAGAGTCTGACACTCCCTTCCGCTCCACCCAGAGCGGGAGAAGTCATTGTCAAAAAGTAAAAAAAAGGATTGGTAAACATTATTTTGTCAAACTGTCATAGAAAACAAGATGGCAGCGGTAGTTCAGAGTTTTGCCACGCGTCAAAAGATCCTTGTACCGTTGTAGTTGACTTAATTCTATTAATTCTATAGTTATAGTCTATGTGTCGGGGCGCGCCTTCTTGGAGTTCAGCAGCAACTTCGCCAGAACGGCAGTCAATTTGTTGCTGGGCAACAAATTCTGAAATTGAATATCATAGTGATTAATAATTGGATGTCGCTATGGCTGATAGCTAATTTACAACATTCTTGACCTGATATTTCGAATATTTTGGAGATATCGAACTTTTTTTTTTAATTTACCTGCTCACAAGCACAGACAATACCGTGAGATAGATTTTTGCACTTTACCCGATTAAAAAACACAATATTTTTAGTTATTGAAAGTATCGTGAAATATTTAGCTCAATATCACATACATTCGCAGAGCCCCAACTACTAAAGATGGAAACTTAGGTTTTGGACAGCAGTTGTACTCTAAAAAGAAACTAGTAAGTACTTAGGATTTTGCGTAAATCAACTTGGGTGATTCTTGTGTACAAAAAATATCATTCCAACCTCTGTTGGGATGAAAAAGGGGGAATATAGTTGGTTTCATAGATCTTTTGCTTCGTTTAGAACCTTATAAGTTGCGACTATCCTTTAGCTGATTAATAAAGATAGTAATTGTTATTTTTCCAAAACTAATATCTAAAGGAGCCAAGGAGTTTGTTCGTACGGAAAAAGGTAAATAATATATATTTCTTACAAATATAATTAGTATTCGCTTATTACTGGTTTTAATCTATTTTTAGTTGCTTAGCAATTGACAAATTAAATTATCTTACCATTATATCTTTGTCTGAGTATGTGTTGAACCCACCACTCACCCCCTCCTAAAACAAAGGAAAAACAACGTTTTATTCATTTTCTTTTTGGCCGCTTCACCTCCTTGCCATAAAAATTGAATCTACTTCTGATGAGCGGTCTTCGCGCGGGTTATTTCCAATAATATGTGTTTAATATATTTCGGCTATCTTGATGTTATAATACCACTACATGCAATGAAAAGATGTAGACAGCAAGAAGTTAGAGTGAGATACCATTACCAAAAAATATAAAAACATTTTTTTTTAATCAAACAAAACACTAAATACAGAGTACAAAATCACAATTGGGTATTCGAAAGGGTAGTCAATAACGTTACTTTTTATGCATTGTCAAAACGCAGAATTTGTACGTGATTTGTATGAAATATAACAGTGTGACGTCACTGATTTTTAGAAACAAATTGAAATGCAGTTTTACAATTATATTTTCGCATAATATTTAATTTCTGTACGGTGATGGAAGTTTTTAAGACGAGCCGTCTTTTATCTATGTGATTTCATATTTTATTTTAGTCAATTATCCAAAGCCGGTGGCAAAAAAACCAACAGCTTAAATCACCGCCTTCCGTAACTCACGTTATTTTGTACTTTGCAGTGGTTTTCTTTTTTTTATTAATATGTTTTGTCGTTAAATTTTCTTCGTAATAGCTTTAGACGTTACATACCGCCTTATAAACAGCTTCCAGTATTGCTCCAATTAAAGCATTGCTCTTGTCGAGCCGCGCTATTTTCTGGGCCATCTCCTTGTTAGCTCGAGCACGCTTCTCAATTTTATTTTTCAATTGCCGCTCCCTGTGAAATACCAGCATGTCAGGAAATGTTGAGCGAAATGCATATTATTTTATTAGCCATTATTGTGCCACTGCTCCCGGCCTTTGCCGAGCTAGCAATTATAAAAAAAAAAACATTTAATTCAGATAACTTGATCCATGCAGTGCAATTGAAAAATGACAATTTATGACATATCACCACAAAATAAATAAATTAAGGTAGCATCAAAATTAAAAATAACATTAAAATTAATGGCTACTCTACGTCTCTGTCCAGAGCTGCCAAGAAAATTGCTTTACACACAATAAATTAAAAGAAATTGCTAAGAATTTTACTGCCATTATTAGGTATATTTAAAAAGGTTATTTCGCATTATTTTAAAAAGATCTTACTATACTGAGTTACAGTAATTTTGAAATACCAAAAATGTCTAACTTGCCTATTTAACAAAAATACATGATATATATACATTTTGTCGCATTTTTGAGCAAATTTGAGCGCATCATATACCCGTGGGGTTAATAATATTACTTATTCGTCATAGTAAACACGGGTGTATATTAAGGTAATCGGTAAGGATATACTTGACCCCGTGTTTTCAAAATCTGCAGCCAAGAGATGCAAAATGATACCTGAACTCAGAACGGGGACAATTTTTGCATTTCCTTGCCGGCGGTTCACCGGAGTCGAAGTCGCACGAAAAGGGGCTGCCTGCAGACAAAACCAACAAATAATTACAATCGCAGTGCATGCAGTATTCACTTTCAGTTTTTAATGAAAGTAAACAAGATATCTGGGCAACTGATATTTAGACTCGCCAAACATTGAATGTTTATGTAAAACGCCCGCGAGTTAAGAATTAAAGACAACAATCTATACAAGATTCTATAGTACGCGTTTTAGTTTTACTTAAGTATTTTATAGTACGGGAGGCCATTGAGGCTAAATATGGATTTACTCGAGGGTCGTGGGACCTACTGGGTTGTGTTTAGATGCTAAAAAGAAAACAAGTCTATGTGATATATACGCCCTTTCAGTGGTGGGACCTATACAAGTTTTCAAAAATATAAAAACAAAACAGTCGCAAGAAAATACTCGGGCGCATCAGAATGTTAATAGTGTATGCGCCCTACGTGCTTAACGGAGAAACTTAGATTCAACTTAGATAACAGAGAAATATTAATCTGCCGGTTTATATGGTGGGGGTTGCGTGATCAGAAGGGTTGTTAGGTCAGAAGGCTGACGATTTGGAATGCGACTAAAAGTCGAGGCCGATTTTTGAAAATACAAAATCGTGAAATTGAAAAACTCGAGCTCGTCACATAATTGTGTCAGAAGCTACAGCTTGATGTCCATGTCGGGCCGACCCATAATCGCACATTTTGAAAAACCGTTCCTCATGCGTACCTCAGCGGAGCGCTGCGGAGGGGCTAGGGATTATTGCTTACGAGTAAGTCAATAAACTTAGAATATAAATACTTTTTTAGTCTTAAAATAAACAGAATTTGATCTATGATTTTAAATCAAAAAATGGGTGAAAATAACAAAACCCGTTTGTGTACCGTTTTTGATTGGTTTCATAGTAAACTAGCGAGAATTCAGGGTTGTATATCATGGTTGCTATCGCCAATTCCAACTCGTGTAGCGCAAAAACGAATTGCAACTTCGGCACAGTGAAAAAGAAAGGGCCGCGCGCATGCTCGCCATGTTACGCAAATGCGGCATAACATCAAATTCGTACGAATATTACCTATCTTTTGAATGATCAAACATTACATTAGCATAAAAAGTATCATAGTTAATAGCGGTTGAAATTTTACCATGTTTTTGACTATCAAAACTATCGGACTAATTGAATCGCTCAATTAGTTTCAAAACGAGAGTGATAATAAAGAACACAATCGCTTGAGTAGCATAGTGAAATATTGTGTTGAAGTACGTACCGTCGTCGTCGCTCCAGGCGCAATTCGGCGATGTGGTGCTTGCGACAGATTGTACGGCGCTGAAGATATTTGGATCGCTTCGTTCTACGCCGTTCTCCGCGTTGTATCCAACCACGGTCTCCATGCTGAAATGGGAATATTCATACTAGTGAGACCCACTTGCATGATAAGATCCGGAAAACCATTTGAAAATGACGAAGTTTGGTCTTGATTTCGGGGTTGATCCCATAGTAAAAGTTGTTTGTAATTAAGAGTACAATGCTCCCACGAAATTCTTAGAATTAATTTGTTAACACAATCTCCCGAGATGAAAAGTATCCTAATAATAAAAAAATCGAACACACTTCCAGCCGTATTTCACCTCTCACAGGGGGGAGTTGCCTAAAAATCCTTAGCTGACGTCACCTACTCATAATCTACCTCTGTGCCAAGTTGCATACTCCTAGCTCCAGTAGCTTTTTTGATTTCGTGATTAATTAGTGAGTGCATGTATAAATGAGTGACCTTGCTTTTTTATGCAATAAAAAGATTTAAATACTCTAATCTAGGTTTGGAAAGAAATTTATCAAAAAAAAAATAGCTAACAAGTTGTCATGCGCGAGTAAGCCTTGCAGTTTATTTATCTTAGACAACGATAAAACGAAATTACAGGATTTTTTTTATACAATCTCATTTTTATTGTCAAAAAGGTGTGATTCAAAGCAAGTTGAATTCTTAGTAAATGAAAAATACCACATTATGCAAGAGGGATGCTACAAATCGCTAGAAGATATCATTCTAGTTATTTGATGAGATTGATTGTAGCCTTTAGGGGTACAAAGGCTTACCATGGCATTGAGGAAGGTACTGGGGCATTTGTATACACTGGAGGCTGTACAACTGCTGCTTCTGAAAGTAAAGCTCATAATTAAATTACATAAATGGCGACATAATGGCGGTTTTTGCATTACTAGGCTACACAATAAGTTCAAAAACACGTTAATTCTTGATAAAGTTCCTGAAAATATGAGCGATGGCTCATTCGATTCGGGATGACGTGTAGAATAATGTATCGAAATTATGTATCCTACATAAAAAAATGCAAGTGTTATTAAGAAATTAAGATGAAAAAAGGAAGGAATACTTATTTGCATTAAATACAATTTTACAATTACATCTTCGCAACTTCACTGCTTTTTCGCTTCGCGAAATTTCCAACAAAAAAGTTCCAACTCTTGGAACTTTATTATTTATAATTAAAATTTAACGCCGACAAGAGGGTTTCGCCCAGCCGTAACAGCACGGGCGCACTACTGCTAAAGACGCCATCGGCAGAATGAGCCATCGGCGATCGCTTATGCGGTTTGGGAAAAAATCGCTACTTAAAATATGAGTGATATTATTTTTAGCAGCTTTATCAAGAATTTACACATATATATTTGCGGCCAGCTTTTAAACCACTTGCGTTGCTTTTTGCTAACTGTGCCACAGTTGTTTAATAAACAAATGTAATTTGCAGGCAGGCCTCATTGGATGCAAGAAAGTGCCTTACCTGGAGTTTGTTCCATTGATGCCTCTGAAAGAAAAAACTCATATTTAAGATATGTTTAAGAATTGTTAAGTGGCTTTTATAATACTTGTGGCTCTTATAGGTGTACTGTTTCAACAAGTTATTTAAGATCATTGAATAAACCTTACATTTAATGCATGACAGTTTCTTACCTTCTGGCTGTGATGGTGGTGGAGGTGGTTGAGCGCTAGCCTCTTTTAGATGTGCTAGTGTATGAGGTGGTAGGTAGCCCGTTCTAAAGAAATGCTCCTTTTCAAATACCGTTGCATGTACGAATTTGCACTTGGGAAAAGAACACACAGAATTTTGAAAATTTCTGCAAAACGTGTATACTCCCGGAAGCTGTGATAGTATCAGTTCATGTGCAAATATACATAGCGCTCCCTTTCGGCAAGTTCCACGCGCAAAGTTACGGCACATTGTTACATTTTCGGTTTTGTCAGTTTTAATAGTTACAGTTTCAGGTTTTACTTCTTCCGCCTGGCTGAACTCGGATAAAGTTTCATTTGTACTAGATGTATATTCATCATCTACAATCTCTTGTTTTAAATTCATTATCATAGGTGGTGTATCTGGTGGTGGCGGATTAGGCGGCAGAGGTGGCTGTATTTCTGCACTTGCCACTGGAGGGTTATTGACTTTCTCTCGTTTGTTGTGTCCGATTGAAGTAGAATTTGCTTCTACCATCATGGCTTCTTCGAATTTTGACCTCAAGTATTTCTTATGTTTGAAGTTAGGTGAGGGCCTCAAATTCAAGTCTTCATCATTTCGACCTTTAGATTGATTTTCTAGAAATGATTAAATCAGTACAAGTATTAGTATTTATTAAATATGAAAAAGTTCAGGTGCTTGCGTGTTGGAGTGAAAAAGGGACCTGCACATTTGAGGATGTAAAGAATGCCACTGAAGCCATGATAAACATGGTCTACTGGGCACAAGAAATTTTAAAAAAATACAAAATATTGTTTTCTCAGTTGGAAAAGAAGATGAAGGTAGAAGGAATATTGAACACAAAGGACTATTTTGTTTCTCTTGTTATGAATTTATGTAGGGTAGATTGCTTGTCTGTTATTTCTTTTAGAGAATTTTAAAAGGTGTTGAAATTTTGATTTATTTATAACATAGCCTCCCAGGCAATTTTAGGATTAGTATCCTAGGGTTAATATTCAGTGTTAATATATGACACTAAAACACTATATATTATATATACATTATAATTATATAACTTTAAAAAATAATATTGAACTTATTTTGATTATGCCAATAACTTAAAAAAATATAGTTGTAGGGTTTTTTCTCACTGGGCCTAATGTAATTAAAATTAATGACATTATTTTTTGGCACATGTGGTAATTTTGCTGCAATAAATGTACCCTCAACCTTGAATGTTGAGCATGCATTTTCGAGATATACCTAGCGTTTGGAGATTTTTTTTATACTTCATCTAACGGCTTGTTTTGCTATTAGTTAATTGAGATAAACAATAATTACGTTACGTGGAAAGATCTAATCCTGCCACTAACAACTTGCATTCATTTTTTTTTTCAATTATTTTACGGTTTTCTTTTATATTGTAAATTCTCAAAATCAACAATCCATAAAACTTTTGGTCAGTGGGTCGTCTTTTAATTATCATAGATAGTAAAAACAAAAGAGGTTTTTGCAAATTTAAAGCCCTTACCTTCGTCAAGAGTAACACCCAGCATTTCCTTTCCTTTATCATACGTGGGTCTATTTTATTGGTTCGTTATACACAGAAACATTAAAAGCCCACACCTTGAATTAATGTTAATTTTCACGTCCGATAAAATGCGTAATATGGTAAATATCGATCCACCCAACCCAAGTCAACAAATTAACAAAAAATAATGAACAAGATGGCTGACTGAGACTCATGGCTAGTCGGTGTTGCCAGGTTTGCACCGGATTAGTGAGTATCGGAGAATAACCGGTTATTTACCGGTAATAATACTCTATTGATATAATCGGTAATTAACCGATTGATCTCCGGTGATCGTCACATCTTGGAAATGAGCCACAATTCGAAGTCACCACAGTCAAAATTCAATAAACATTTAGACGAAATAGCCTCTAAATACTTAGCTGTGCCTGCTACTTCTGTAAGGTCAGAGATTTTCGGCGACTGGACAAACATGTTACGTTATGACGCTGTTGACATGTTGCGTTTCTTAAATCAAAATCAGCATTTGTTATCTTTATAAAACTTTACTTTGCCCTGCGGCGCTATTAGATTCAGGATAATATTATGAAATAACATAATGATTGAATGTTCACCGAACTTCAGTCAAACCTGCTCAGTCAGTCGATTCTATAGAAATCTCACTTTGTTTGTTGTCAGCACCGATTGAACGAGCTACTTCGAGCGAATGGTTTTTAAACGAAGGAACCGATTACCTATCGGATTTCCCCCGGTTTCGTATTTCTCGACCCGCAGAACGCGTTTGAATCAGAATGGTAATGTCATATATTAAAAAGTACTCTGTGGGTAATGTTATAGATGAGAAATCGTCGCGGAAATTTGACATGTATTTTTAAGCTCTGCAGTTTTGATTATACCATTCAAAATCCGCATCGCTTGACTGTTTTTTCATCGACTTTGAAAATGTGGACTCCACGAAAAACTAAGGGGATCAAAAAAGCCTACGTCTGCCCTGAAAATCCATTCTTGATAAAGGTGAAATATTTAAAAAAAATCAATATAAACTACCCTGTTTAGGAGATTAACTGCAACTTTTTTTTAAAGCATGGTACCTCTGTGGCTAACTAATAACAGCCGCACGGATCGATCCACCATGGGTTAAGCTACGTTTGCCGGGGTTGGTCTGTGGATGGGTAACCATCTTTACATATCGCGACTCTTTCGTGCCTCGGAAAGCACATTAAGCCGTGGGCCCCGGCTGTCATTCGTCAGTCATTTCCCAGTTACTATTGGGTTGTCGAGGTCAGATAGGCAGTCGCTCCTTGTAAAATACTGGTATTCAGCTGCATCCGGTTAGATTGGAAGCCGACCCCAATATAGTTGGGAAAAGAGGCAGAAAAAAAAACCTATACTTATCATCAAATGACTCCTCCAGTCCTCCCGCTCTAGGTGGGTGGATATCATGGAGAGGAAGGGGCGTGTATAAATAACTTATGTTCAGTAAAAGCCGTGCCGAAAATCGTACTGAGTTTACGAGTTGTCTAAGTTAGTGGTGATAGATAGGTTGTATAATAAATTAATTTATATTTTGAAAAAAGGAGCCGAACTCACTCATGCTGGTTCTATTAAAAAGCATCAGGAGAGTATGTAGTCGGGTGGAAAAAACACGTTCGCCAGGCTCACCGGGATGGCCAACTGTTTTATCAAATGTGGCTGGATTACAACAAACCTACTTCTGGATTTATTTATGAAAATTGTGTACATCGCGATCGCGAAACCTTTTTAAAAACTAAATTATGTCAAAACAATCAAGAGAAAATTAAAATGGAAATGTAAGTATCTTGTCATGAAAGTAAACAATTTAATAAGTTTTGGAAATTAACGAATAAATTAAAACATAGGTCGGGGACAAAGAGTATAGTAAGTATTAACCTGGGTTCTCTGCCTTTTCGCCGAAAATTGTTTGCCAGATTTTCACTTGCCAACCAACGTTTCGCAGAATTTTATTTCGCCGAATAATCATTTCCCAACTTATCATATAATTTTGTTTTATTTCCCAACCTCACAGTTACCAACTGTACGTTTGGTCTGCTTTTCATAATGACACTTTATAAATGACAACTCTTAAGTAGCAGAATGTTTTAGTTTGCGTAATATTCATTTAGTTGTTTATTGTTTACCAAATGTAGTTGGGTTTCGTTTAATAATTATGTAATATTATGTGGGTAAGCTAACCTAACTTAACTGTTTCCTATTACAAAAGCGATTCGCTTTTGGCACATCGCCGGCCGCAACCGCGGCACGCTCGCTTCGCTCGCTCGGCTCGTGCGTTGTTTGTCATGCTCTAACCTAACCTAACCTAATTTTTTCGTTTTACAAAAGGGATTCGCTTCTGGCACATCGCCAGCCGCTGCCGCGACACGCTCGCTTCGCTCGCTCGGCTCGTGCGTTGTTTGTCATAACCTAACCTATCGTAACCTTAGACTTCTGTTTTAAACTTATTAAAAAAAAACTTATTTGATTTAGGCAAGATCAAGACTAGGAACTGTTACTGATAAAACGTCATTCGTCTAATAGTTGTGTGGCCTAGTGAAATGGCTGAATGTAATAATTCTGAAATAAAATATTTAATTTGAATTTGAATAGCTGCTGTAACTGTAGGTACGCAGCTGTTGTTTAGTTAGTTATAGAACCTGTTAATGCGAGGCCATCTATTGTACCTATTATGTATCTCTTAGCCTGCCTGCAATTGGTAAGCGGGCTTGTCCGAAAGGTTTACCGCTACCCCGGAACATAAAGGGCTAAGGAAGGAATATGGATGGGTTTTAGTCAGTAAGAGTCTGACACTCCCTTCCGCTCCACCCAGAGCGGGAGAAGTCATTGGATGATTTCCGAGCCTTAAAAAAGCCTGCCTGCAATTACCTTTGTCCATTTGGCCAACCATAGTTTGTGACGTTGGCCCCTGGTACGTTTCCTTACCAAGGTTCGTAGGGGAGGGGCGCGTTGGGTTCGGATCCCACTAGTGCCATGCGCCTCGATCCTCTACAGGTATGTTTGTCGTCTGCTTGATTGTCTAGCCGAACCGCTGAGTCTTTTGATGCAGTGAATAGTTATATTATTGAGATTACCCACCTGGTTAAGGTGCGGGCGGCGCGGTTGTTTAGCGCATACAAAACCGCCAGGGTCTCCCTTGTTTTACCGAAAAGAAATTGCCAAATTATCATTTCCCAAACAAATTTTCGCATAATTTCATTTGCCAAATTATTACTTACCAAAAAATCTCTTTACAAATAATTGTTACGAAAACCTATGTTTGGCAAGTGAACGTTTAAACAATAACTGTTGACCAACTAGTACTTTTACCATTTTTTATCTAGTCAAATATTTCAGTTGGTATAACATATTTTACGCAAAATTAAATAAGCCAAATATTTGGTGTCGTCAATTTTAAACTTAATAAGATCTAACGTTGAAGACGTTTTATTACAAGGGTGCTTTTTCCACTTGGGACAAATTCTAAACAGGTAATAATAATGTTATTATAGGTAATTATATTATTTCTCTCGATAGCCTCCTAAAAATAATCTCTTTTTTCCATATTTTTTTCTATATAATCTAGTCGTTTCTGGCACTCGCCGGCCGCTACCGCGGCACCGCTCGCTTCGCTCGCTCGGCTCGTGCGTGCGGTGGTCACAGTTTTAACCTAACCTAACCATTTTTTTTCAATTAATAACCTACTGTAACTAGTTCCATAAATAACCTAATGTCTAGTAACCATAAATTTGACTTGTTTCAGACAAATTCAAGCACATAAGCTTACAAAGAAATACGCAAATGACATCAAATTTAACAAACAAGTAAAATGTTTATTTTTGCCTTTACATTTTTTGTCATAACAAATCATTTGACTAAAAGTTTATTGTCTAAATATTGTTTGCTGTAATAAATCATTTGATTAAAGACCAAAAGCCTTAATGACATTATCCTTGGTAATAATCTGCCAAGTAAACATTTGACCAAATGAAAATGTGCGTTCTAAAATTATTCCAAATATTATTTTAGTATAAAAAAAGGTTGCTAAAATTTGTTTGGGTAATGAAAATTTGGCAAAATCTTTTCGGCAAAACGGCAGGATCCCCAAAACCGCCATGCTGTCAGAGTATGCGGATCGAGCCTTCAGTAGGTATACCTACTATTTGAATTTTTGCATCGAAAATAATTTTATTTATAAAAAGATAGAAATTACAATAATTTTTAAAGAGTTTTTTGTGATTTATAAATTATAATATTATGTATCGTTTGCTTGGAACAAAATGAACGGTGATCAATAATAAATATTAAAGCAATGATGACTGATTATTCCGATTAATAACATGTCAACATTTTTTTGTAACGGCAACATTTTGTAATGAATATTTAATCACGTTCAATAATCGTTTCAATATTTAATATTTTGAATAAATTGTGCCGACTTGCACAGAATAATGAATACATGGAAGACATGAAAAAAATAACCGTTAGCAATTGAACTGGTTATTTGACGTTCCCAGACTGCATACGAAAATTTAATCTTTATCCAATGGTTTTGTCACTGTAGCTAGTCAAAGATTGGCAAATCTGTAGTCGTTCTATCACTACAGAGTTTGTTTGAAAAAATCACTTTCTTTATTATTTTGATTTATTTGTTAATTCCAAGATATTATGTGTACCTATTTTAGTATTGTCAGATACCATGTGCATTTTGGTATTGCTAGTTTTTGAGTGAACGATGTGTGAACTAGAAGTAGATGGTGCTAAACTTGTAATTTGTAGAGTGCTTGCAGTCATCATCATTCTCCTGCCCTTATCCCAATTTATTTGTGGTCGGCGCAACATGTCTTTTTCTTCCATACTTCTCTGTTAGTTGTCATCTTGGTAGTCACTCCCTTTCTAGCCATATCATCCTTCACACAATCCATCCATCGTTTCTTTGGTCTCCCTCTACTTGTATAGCCATCCACATTCATAGTCACAACTTTCCTGACAACATTTTTCTGATTCCTCCGCATAACATACCCATACCATGACAACAGATTTCCACACAACAAATAATTATATTATAATTCAAACTCAAAGCATTTATTCATACCAATAAGGCGATTTGATTGGGAGACTACCATATTTATTGACGAGAAGACTTTTGAGACTTTTAAATCTTGTAACAAAGGGATACTTAATTTGTGGCACAGAGACAATACACGTTGATAAGACACATTATAAATAATACGGAGTCAGGAACAATGAGTGTAAATTGTGGGGCTGGATTGCAATATCAGCACCCACGTAGGTGTATTATTCGGTAAACTGATATTAATGAAACCGATGAATAATGTTTGTAATTTTATTTTATTACACACATCTTGTTGCCTGCGCCTCCTCCGATTCCGGTGCCAATTTTAAAAGTTCTGGTTTCGAATTTGGTTCCGATGACACCAGCTCCGTAACATTCCAGGTGAACATGGTGGAGACGGTAGCCCGGCCCTGCTAGGAATTTATTTTTCACCTCACAGGCTCGGAAAGAGTCTGTTTGTCATTCGAAATCTGAGCCGAAAATCGATTTTTGCTCTCTAGCGTGGAAAGAGTTTTTAAAATTCGAACCTTTCTGTTTAATAATTTTCTATACTGCCAGTCCACTGAAAATGCATGACACGGTCTAAAATAAAATATTAAATAATACCGCTCACCTTAAAAACTTCCATCACAGTACAGAAATTAAATATTTTGCGAGGATATAATTGTAAAATTGGAATTAATGTTAATAAGTATTCCATTTGATTAAAAAAATCTGTGACGTCACATTTGAATATGCCATAAAAATACTACCCTGTCAAATACCCAATTGTGTAGTAATAGTTTAATTTTTTAAATAAAATAAATACTAATATAAAATGTTGTTTACTCCTTTGCTTGGCAAATATGTAGGTATTAAATTAAATTAATTAGTTATTTGTATTAAATTAGTTTTTTTCTTTCATTCTCCTTAGAGGACAAGTAGGATATAGAACAAAATACAGGGTATTTAATTTTGGAAATATTCTATGTAACTCATAAGATACATTGCCATGTATCTGTTATTTTCTTCACATGAGTCAATGTATCTGAGACGCTCGAACAAAATAAAACTCAACAACACCGGTTTTCTTGCACCTAGCAGTTTCCTCGCTGTAGTGAGGTGAAAAATTGTGTGTTGCGCTCGGCAGCAAAGCTTTTCTGCGTCTCGTACCTTTGAAACCTTCGTTACGCTCAGGATTCTATATTTGAACCACTCGCTTCGCTCATGGTTCAACCCTAGAATCCTTCGCTTACTCAGGTCAGGAGAAGTACTCGCGCCAAAAATCAACTTTCCAGCCTTGAATAACAAATAACTATTGCCATTATAATAATTATCGCAATATCAAAACCAACTGAAAGATTTCGTTGATCATTTGTCTGAAAGGAGAACGAGAACGGAAAAAAAAACAAATTTATTAAATGAAAAACTATAATAAAAATACAATTCAATCTCTGTCTGTACGTAAAACTCAATTCGTTCCATTTATGCAATGGAAATCGACTTACATTATCTAATAATGAGTTTTCTCATTTTAACAATGATGAGTATCTAAGTACATGTACTTAGTATCATTATCAGACGAAAAACTCGACTAATAAAACTTTATCGATCACAATTTTATAAGCACCACGCGTTACGAGCGGATATTATTTATACATAGACTTCTCCTCTTTTGGAGCTGCTGCGTTTTCGGGCAAATTCTGGTGGTGTGCCGGTGCTAGCGGCGCTGTGCTCGCTGTCGCGGTCCGACGGAGGCAGCTCCGTGACGGTGGCGCGCGGGCCGTGCGGCGAGCCCCCGGAGCCGTCGGCGGCGCCACGCTCGGCCCTCGGCGTGGACGGCGCCGAACTCACTAGGCTGGTGAGTTGCGACACGCCCAAAGTCACGGGCGCCGCAGCTATCATCGGCGGCATGCCACCCCCACCCAACGAAGGCGACAACACCGCTTGTGCCAACGCCGTCGTTCCGGGCTGACCCGCGTGCAATGTGTTGTTGACTGATCCACTATCCAGTTCCTGAATGGGTGATAGGACGAGAGCACCAAGGACAGGTACTT
Source organism: Hyppa rectilinea (assembly GCA_951799385.1). Lineage (NCBI taxonomy): Eukaryota > Metazoa > Arthropoda > Insecta > Lepidoptera > Noctuidae > Hyppa > Hyppa rectilinea. Next base: position 20,653,783 of record OX637300.1, read on the forward strand.
CGTTCTGGTAACCCTGGTGTGCCATGATAACGCCCATGTTTTGCATTCCCATGGCAATTCGGTTTTCGCGGTCCATTACCTCTTTTGTGACGTCCGGTGTTGGTATGCGAGGTCTGTTTCGTAATGTTATTGGAACTGCGGACCCATTGCTTTTTTGTCCTGAAAGTGAAAATATAAGGATTAAAACTCGTGTTACGTTCTTAATTTTTATCCATTTTAAAACCAAGTAGGTTTTTTTTTGAGATATCGACTCAGCAATGCCATACAACGTGGCAACGCTGCCAGCCTTTTGGGAACTTTTCCTGTTGACAGCGATGTGAGCGGATTTTTTGATGCCCTTTGATTTTTTTACCCTCCTGTTTTATATACTTGTACAATATACTTATTCTTAAAATTTTAAGTCTTAGTAGGTAGATATGTAAATATGATGTGTATAAATATAGAGTACCTACCTACATATATTATTAATAAGTACGTTAACATTGCACAAAAATACCTGGGAAACGACTTAATGTTGGTGTGAAAAATTATATTACATGGTTGCGTTACTTAATTCGGTTCGTCCGAGTCGAAAGTCGTGTATGAAGTTATGATAAGTTACCGGACCAGATTTCCCCATTTCCCATACAAGTGGTTCCCAAAAGTTTTGGTGCAACAATACGAACAGGTGTTACTATAAGACTTATTGATCCGAACACATTGTGGGTATAGAATTTAAATAAGCAATACTACTTGATCCTGTAACTTTAAACAGTAAAATATTGTACGTCTTATACCTATGTTAAGTTCTAACCTCGTGTGCTTCGTGGCAACGGGTAGCGGGACAAAAATGGACAAAAAAACGGTATACACATTCAAAAAAAAAATGAGCCCAACTACATTACAGTCTAAAAATTAGACTCCAAAAATTCCATATTTTTTTATTAGACACATCAACGTAACTAAAAACAGAAATAAAGAGTTACCATGTCTAGAGCTAGGTCTGTGTTGTCCGCGTCCGGATTTGCGTCCCACCAGGCGTTCGTACAATGACATCTTATGATGAGGCTGCGGCGGCATCACCGGCTGCCCGGCCTCTGGACTCGAGTACACCACCGAGTTATGCCTATTCCGGCCAAATAATCCACCTGAGGAGTATGCAGTCGAAGCAGACCTTACCGACCCCATTCTTGATATTTGTCTTTGGAACCAATTTTTCCTTCTTTCCACCAATGGCGTATCAACGCTTTCCTGAAAATAGGTAAGACTATTATAACATCTTGATCGCTTTTTGTTCCATTTTAGGGTTCCTAAGTCAAGCGAAGAGCACGCAATTTTAAAGTTCCCAATAGTCATAGAACATATAAGAACATAGATAATTATGTACAGATGACCAGCAGGTCAACCTACCCGAAACTGACTAATTTCTTAATCACTCTTGAATCTTAATCCTTTGTTAATAATGTTGAAAATCTATTAAAGAAATTTTACAGATTGTATTAGCTTGATGTGCTGCCGTCTGTACAAGAACTACAATCCTCCGAAATACGACTTCATCTACAATGTAAACTAAGGTTGTTCTACAGTGTCTTAGGTTAAACGAGGGACACGAGTTTTACACGAGTGTTACACTTTCAGGAGGTATAGTACTCGTGAAAATTAACAACTTTCACTAAGACACCAACTATGAAACATGAAAAAAAAAATCTGCTGTTACATTCATGTTCATATAATATATCGTCAAAATGTATCGAACAGCTGCTTTTTTGTGTTTTTCCCTCGTTTATCCTAACGTACTGTAGATCAATCAAACTATCTATAGGCCTGGACTAATCAACATAAAAGTATTCGGATCGTTTAAGCAACAAGAAATCGTCAAACTATTATGGACTTACATAATCAGCGTAAGTTTCGTCGTGACTTTTTCTGGGGGCCTGCACGTTCGCGTAGACCGCATCTTCAGCCTTCACTTTGTAGTGGTCGGCAGAACAGGGTGGTTCATGTCTGCGATAATGCTCTGATGCCACAGTATACGGCAAGTCCTTCGGAACCACCTCCTCCCAGTACTGGTCTTTCAACAGTTCCGGATGCTCCTCATGCATCTCGTCGACTATCATGTAGGCAGCCTGTAAGGTTTTACAAATCGATTCATTACAAGAGGTTTATAACAAATAAATATATGTATGTAGAGTACGCATATATCTAAGGTCCGTATTACAAAACGTTGCTCGAGTCCAGTTAGATCGTCGATAAATGTCGTCGTTTAATAAATGGAGAAGATCATTAATATACGTATACTAAAAAGAAGCAATGCTCAATATTGAACCTTATGGCACACCACCCATCACACGGGTCTATAATTATTGATGTTTTGGTATGCCCTTGCTGTATTTCATTAAATCTGGGAAGATGCCTTGATCCACACATAAATTAAATATTAAGGCTAAGTAAGGTGCTATCGTCTCAATGATCGAGGTGCAGACTTTACTGGACATTCCCCAAAAATATTCGGTCAATTTGATTTTGATTTGCTCAAAGTTTTAATTTCTACTATGGGGTTAATATGTTTCAAGGTGAATTCAATTAAGGAGGCTGTCTTTACAAAATCAAAAGAGAGGGAAGGTGAGGAAATTAGGGTTTCAGTAGTTTTTAGTGGAATACTGGTAAAGAAATTTACAAATTCTTGAGCAAGTTCTTTGCTATCACGAATGGGACCACATGACGTCTCCAATATGTAATCAGAACGATGCCTTTTGTTCCTGCTCGTTTCATTATTGATAATTTTCCAAACCGTCTTTATTTTGTTTACAGCTGATTTAACCTTGTTGCTAATGTATTTGGCAGAGATCAATGCTTGAGTATCGTTCTGTAATGCGGGCCTCAGACAGGTAAGTACTCGGCCCAGACCAGACAAATTGTAATGAACGTAAACGAAGCGAAAGGTGTGTGAAGTGGGAAAGTAGGGATCTAGCAAGCGGCGTCCTGTAGTTTCTATTAGTAATGCTCCGGATATCCGTCTCCGTATCGGCACCCGCGATCTGTCTTCGTATCCCCTATTCTTTACTTTTTTTACGGATCTTTTACCATATTAATTTTTAATTCATATATTCTTTTCTTTAAGTAGGTGATTAGGTAGCAATAAAATACTATTTAACTTCAATCAAATTATTTTTTATTTCTAAAAATCAAATATTGTCAATTGGCGTCCGTTTCAAGGTCACGCGCACTGTTACCGACTGAGTAAGAAAGTAAAGATCCGTATCCGCGGATCTCGACGCCACCGATACGTACCCGGATCCGTAGCTGCGGATCTATATTTTTAATCATCGGCATATCACTAGTTTCGACATACACTGGAAAAAGTGTTTAGCCTTTACCTAACCTTTATATTTTTTTTTCATGATCCAAGATTCCTTATTATTTTTGAGATGCGTCGCGCCACCGACCATTCCAAATTTCCGTAAATGTGGTACTGTAGGCATTGAGCATCAGCCGTCTTCCTCTCTACTACTTAGCTGATCCACAATGAACTCTTTGGAAACTTACCACCTAACTTAACACCTACAATATGAAATGTAATAAATAGTTACCTAATAATCTCGTCGCTTTGTATGTGATAGCCAATGACAGCACTTTTTTCGGTCTGAGTATCAAATGTTTTTTACCATTGTAGGCCGTGATTGTGGGTAATGTAAATAATTTCTCGGCAAAAAAGTTATATCGCTAATGGTACACTTCCGAAGGCGACCGCAACGGCAAACCGTATGCCGCAACGTCATCCAGTCGCTTTGATCAGTCTCCCTTAGCGACACTACTGATGTAACTCAATAAAACCCTTCCGCAAATAGCGATGTTGCCGCGTGACGCTGCCGCTGCCAGAAACCAGTAGTGCCGTCACTAGCTATCACAAATTAAGCGACAAGACGTAGGTAACTATCTAATTTGTTGGACAAATAACTATTGTGAAACTGAAGAAAATATGACCATCTTTCATCGAAGTTGTGACGCCGCGTTCAGAATTAAATTTATTAGTTCGTTGCGGTCAGTCATCATTGCGATTGGGCGACGTACCCTCTTGCGGTTTGCGGTCGCGGTCGCCTTCAGAAGAGCACCTTACATAGCTATACATGTATACCCAGGCCTTCCTCCAACTAATGCATTAGTACATACTAAGTATCTTGGAAGTTGAAATGGCTGGTTTACGAACAACTCTACTCATCAAATGATTGTACTAAAAAAAAACCCTACTTTCCACACAATGTCATACCGCATGCATCAAGCAGACTTTGTAAGTTTGTATCATTTATGATTGATATTACAAAGTAAGTGCAAAAATTACTAACTATCCTTAGCGCCGACTTGTCTAAGATCGGCAAAGGTAACATTCGTAACGAACGACTATCAACCCTCACTCGTAAAATATCGTTCGTGCGCGTAGATTTTGTTATATTTCTCTATATTTTCGAACTTCAACGACCCCTCGACCCAATTTCAAGGGTAGTTTTGAAAAATTAATGATCATGTTCTTTATTATTTACCTACAATCTGAACAACCTAAATGATCGTACAATATGTTCGACATACCTTTATGTGTCTGTCTATGAGCCAATTCAACTCGATGTCGTCATCGTCTTCGCCGAAAGGATTTATTAGCACCTCAGCAACTTTCAACCAGCCGACGTAGAAGCAGAACTGGAACATAATATAATAAATCCTTTTTAGATATGGAGCCATTGAACTGTGCCTCAGCGACAATAGCCTTCTAACTGTGATAAAAGTGAAGTGCTATGGGAAGAGACAGTTGAAAGATTTAAGTCTTTAGAAGCGTCTTATGAGTGGCAAATTAAATACAGACTTATGCTTTAAATCATAATATTTATTTCTTCAAATGGTATTATTACCTACATGCTAAAAAAATAACTTAATATATACTAACTAAAATTAAAAAATATATATATCCATTATGTACAAGTGGTAAAAAAGGGGAAGAGCTCATAGGGCGTCAAAAAATTCATCCTCATCGCTGTCAGTGGGAAATGTGCCCAAAAGGCTGGCAGCGTTGGATGGCAATGCTGATTCTTAGGCCTAAAAAAACTTATATTTTGAAGTTTCGAACTGTCCTCGGCTTGATTGCCTTGGTTACTGAAAAAGTAGTGAAAAATCCAGAGGCATCGCAGGTGCGTTGTAAAATGTCCACCTCAAGTTCGAATGTTTTGTAGAAAGGAGCAAATGCTGCTTAGCGGTTAACTATACACATGTTGGTAATAATTGCCAGGTTCAGCTCATCCACAATGAAAAATTCCGCTGTAGCAGTAGAGGGGTGGATGGCGTTTGACAATAGCCTCTTCTACCATCAGACATTTTAACAACTTAAGCCATTTTTTAATCGTGCAACGAGAGAAGATCCGCCTCATTATTTTGTTTTTCTGTCTTCGTAGTTAGATGAAGTAACAAAACACCTCACATATTCGTACCTGTAATGCGGTGAACAGTGGGAAGTATACGTCTGGCTCGTACTTGGAGGTGCTCCCGGGGGCAGGTGGCACCAACTGACGACCCATCAAGGCAGCCACGAAGTATGTGTAGAGTGCCAGCGTTACCACCTGGAATTTAAATCATTTTTATGTTTTTTGGTTCGTAGGTGCATCCATAGTGCAGCGCAAGGTCGTTAGTAATGACTGTTTCAATCTGATACCGACTTTATTTCGTAACGCATAGCAGTTTTTTTGGAACGAAGTTCCTTATCGCGCGTTGCGAAAGAGGGCTCGACGGAAATTAAGGCCAAAAGTTGTAACAACACTTTTTTTGGAGTAGAATAAGATAAATTTTTTGATTGGTTAATTTTAGACCAGATTTTTTTGATTATTCTTAAAAGAAAAAAAATATTACAATTCCTTCACTAATTAATCGAAAGGAACTTCGTTCCATCCGGGTGTCCCTTGATACCTCTCAAGTTTTTATTTTAACGGACGTGCAGTTGACCGTTTCTACATTTATATCAATTGCCGGCAAGAGTCGGACTTTAGTAACATAATATAGTTATTTGTTATGCAAGGCTAAGCGGGATTGTCCGAAAGAGTTACCGCTACCCCGGAACATAAAGGGCTACGGAAGGAACATGGATGGGTTTTAGTCAGTAAGAGTCTGACACTCCCTTCCGCTCCACCCAGAGCGGGAGCAGTCATTGGATGATTTCCCAGCCACAAAAAAAAAAAAAAAAAGGCTGGAAAGTTGATTTTTGGCGCGAGTACTTCTATTGAAACCTGAGTAAGCGAAGGATTCTAGGGTTGAACCATGAGCGAAGCGAGTGGTTCAAATATAGAATCCTGAGCGTAACGAAGGTTTCAAAGGTACGAGACGCAGAAAAGCTTTCCTGCCCAGCGCAACACAATTTTTCACCTCACTACGGCGAGGAAACTGCTAGGTGCAAGAAAACAGGTGTTGTTGAGTTTTATTTTGTTCGAGCGTCTCAGATACATTGACTCATGTGAAGAAAATAACAGATACTTGGCAATGTATCTTATGAGTTACATAGAATATCTCCAAAATTAAATACCCTGTATTTTGTTCTATATCCTACTTGTCCTCTAAGGAGAATGAAAGAAAAAAACTAATTTAATACATATTTATTTTTGCCAAGCAAAGGATTAAATAACATAAGTAATTATTAGTATTTATTTTATTTAAAAAATTAAACTTAAATTATGTACACTACACAATTGGGTATTTGACAGGGTAGTATTTTTATGGCATATTCAAATGTGACGTCACTGATTTTTTAAATCAAATGGAATACTTATTAACATTAATTCCAATTTTACAATGATATCCTCGCAAAATATTTAATTTCTGTGTCCATCACAGAAATTAAATATTTTTTAAGGTGAGCGGTATTATTTAATATTTTATTTTAGACCGTGTCATGCATTTTCAGTGGACTGGCAGTATAGAAAATTATTAAACAGAAAGGTTCGAATTTTAAAAACTCTTTCCACGCTAGAGAGCAAAAATCGATTTTCGGCTCAGATTTCGAATGACAAACAGACTCTTTCCGAGCCTGTGAGGTGAAATAGTTATTTGTTATGCAAGGCTGGAAAGTTGATTTTTGGCGCGAGTACTTCTATTGAAACCTGAGTAAGCGAAGGATTCTAGGGTTGAACCATGAGCGAAGCGAGTGGTTCAAATATAGAATCCTGAGCGTAACGAAGGTTTCAAAGGTACGAGACGCAGAAAAGCTTTCCTGCCCAGCGCAACACACAATTTTTCACCTCACTACGGCGAGGAAACTGCTAGGTGCAAGAAAACAGGTGTTGTTGAGTTTTATTTTGTTCGAGCGTCTCAGATACATTGATTCATGTGAAGAAAATAACAGATACTTGGCAATGTATCTTATGAGTTACATAGAATATCTCCAAAATTAAATACCCTGTATTTTGTTCTATATACTACTTGTCCACTAAGGAGAATGAAAGAAAAAAACTAATTTAATACAAATAACTAACTAATTTAATTTAATACATATTTATTTTTGCCAAGCAAAGGATTAAATAACATTATATTAGTATTAATTTTATTAAAAAAATTAAACTTAAATTACTACACAATTGGGTATTTGACAGGGTAGTATTTTTATATATGGCATATCCAAATGTGACGTCACAGGTTTTTTTAATCAAATGGAATACTTATTAACATTAATTCCAATTTTACAATTATATCCTCGCAAAATATTTAATTTCTGTACTGTGATGGAAGTTTTTAAGGTGAGCGGTATTATTTAATATTTTATTTTAGACCGTGTCATGCATTTTCAGTGGACTGGCAGTATACAAAATTATTAAATAGAAAGGTTCGAATTTTAAAAACTCTTTCCACGCTAGAGAGCAAAAATCGATTTTCGGCTCAGATTTCGAATGACAAATAGACTCTTTCCGAGCCTGTGAGGTGAAAAAGTATTTTATCTTAAAATCCAATATAAAAGTTACGAACATCCATTTTTTATCGGTATAAACCAAATTCACGTTCTTCACTCGAATTGCTTGTATTGCTTCTAACAAACAATTAGAGATAGGCACCTAAAGCGTTATTAAAAATGATACAAAGTAAGGTGAATCAACAATGAATATTATTTTACACAAATGCTTTTTCTTTAATTTATCAGCCAGGCAATCAAGTAAACGTTCGGCCCAAGGTTAATAACTCTACGTCATCTCTTAGGCATGATTTACCAGCTTGAAAGTGGCTAGGATTTACTATAGTCACATATAATGTCGGTAGCTAAATTAAGATGTCAACTGTTGCTTCATGTCGTGATTTTTTTCGTGGTTGGGATGTGAGGACGCTTGCAATGCCGCACGCTGGTGGCCTCTTTTTGCAAGGATTTTTTTTTTAAGGCTGGGAAATCATCCAATGACTTCTCCCGCTCTGGGTGGAGCGGAAGGGAGTGTCAGACTCTTACTGACTAAAACCCATCCATGTTCCTTCCTTAGCCCTTTATGTTCCGAGGTAACGGTAACCGTTTCGGACAGTCCCGCTTAGTATACGCTGAACATTGGGGGCGGTGGAGTGGAAGATCAAACCTTAAAAGCGCGGCAGTTCGTCCCTCGATTATAATCTCGTCCGAGACGGTGTGCATTGTTCCGAGCGCACCTCGCGAGGATTGTGTACTGCGCAGTCGCAGGCAAGCGGCAGCAGATTTGGCAATGATCACAAGCCGATAACTGTCTTGGCTTTCGAATTTTGGCAGTGCAGTCGGTTGAAGAACGACAAAACCTTCCATACTCCCCATATGGATAAGCAAAAGAATTTTCCGACGACAACGAATAGTAACAAAATAACAGCCAATACAGGATCACTTTGATAGATCCAAGAATAGGTAAAACAATCAGAGGGTTAGGAATGACCACTGACCAATTTCGTCTTGCATGTTGGTGGTAACAAAGTACCTATTTCTTAACAGCATAATCAGCCTATACTGCTGGGACATAGACCTCCTATCTTCGAAAGGGATCCACCTCGCGGCCCCAGTGCGGGTTGGTGCATGTCACATGTTTTCGAATTTTTAGTTCTAAGACATGCCGGTTTCTTCACGATGTTTTCCTTCACAGTTTTGAGAGTAGTGGTGATGAAATTATTTACATAAAGTAAAGCGCCTACTTGGGTTCGAACCCGTACAACTCGTAAATCGGGGCAGTTACCACTGAGCCACCACTTCTATATTGTTCTCTTTTGCCCGGATGGATTTGGAACACAAGGATGAACTAAATTATCACAAACTAGCTTCCGCCCGCGGCTTCGCCCGCAAAATATGTCGTCAAATTATACACACAAACCTTAGTCTTGAATCACTCTATCTATTAAAAAAGAACCGCATCAAAATGCGTTGCGTAGTTTTAAAGATTTAAGCATACATAGGGATATAGGGACAGAGAAAGCGACTTTGTTTTATACTACCTATGGAGTGAAGCGTCATTTGTTTTACAATATCCACACCACAGAACAGATAATTAACTGTTCTGTGATCCACACTACTAATGCTCAAACTAACTTGCACCGGCGACCTTGATCAGTTTTTTAGATGACCTGTAAATTCGCGACATGGTTTTCGCTACGCTTGTCAAACTACGCCACAAACAAACGCGGACTTTTCGAAATGCGCATCGCATTGTGGTTTATGAAATTAGAAATGAAATTATTTATAATTCATACGTACTTATACAAAACATTATAGTTGAGTTACTTGCACATTCTTCTCCATACGAAACTACCTTTTGGAAGGGGCGACTAGAATCAATCCTATTTCCTGTTCATTTTGACGTTCAAAACTGCCTATTCGAAATAAACGATTAACAAAGTCAAATTTTGATTATATTCTGTAAAAAAGGATAGAACATTAGCATCTACGTGGTGCCGACATTATCTGCCATATTATTCCTCAAGAACCACTATTATTAATTTTGTGTGTGCCAGTACCCCTGCGAAGACTTCCTATGGCTTCCAAGCCTCAAGCCTTAGAACTTAAAAACAGGATGTCGTTTTTGAAAATTAATGCCTACCTAGTTTAAATTTCAAAAGGTAGAAAAGAAAGATTTAGGCTGTCCCGCTTGCACCTCAAGAATTAAAAACCTCTTGCAATTTCTGTCCATTTGACGGCGACAGAAAGATGTTTTAAATAATTATGTTTAGCACTAATTGTATTCATCGATTTTGGTGAGTGCTTCTCTTAAACCGATGTCAGACACTTTTTGTTAATATTAGCCGATATTTTTCATTCAAAATGAATTGTCTGAACAAAAAATTAATCAAACGTTGAAAATAAATTTTTTACCTACTAAAAAAAATTCTAAGTTTTGGCCTACCGAGGACCGAATGTTAAAAAAATTAAATGAAAGGACCAGATAAACTTTCATGCCTTTAAAATGTTGTCAGTGTCGTGTCTGAGGAGTGAATGGTTCACTCGAGTGAATGTCCCATTTACTTGAGTGAAGTGGCTGATATCGGCTTTAGTTTAGCTTTAGTGAAGTTCGTTCCACAGTAATAACATGTCGAACATATTTAGCAGCGACGGGTAATACAAAACCTCACGTATAACGATGTCAGAGCGTGAGACCTCGCCCGCATGCACAGATAATTATTATGCTATGTTTTATCATCGGAACGAATTAGCTTGGACACATCACACATGGTAGATCATATCGGTCGTCACGTCTTGTTTTTCTACAAGTATTTGAACATTCATTCTCTGTCAAGTGACGCTTGCATTACATCTCAGATATAATGTTTCAAGACGATCTGTCCTCTCAGGTGATAATACTTAATGCCTGGTAATTGCGCTGATGACGACTTACCTAGAATACCTGGCACTAATTTCAACTTATGCATCATCACCAGCGTGTCTGATACTTGTTTGTTTCCGAGTAATGTGGTATTGTAACAATGACCGTCCGAAACAAACAACGGTCTGTAAACATTTACCCCTTACTAATAGACGTATTATATCAGGTGAATAGTTGCACACCGACTTCTCTCTTTCAGCCGTCAGAAATTTAACATTCGAAAGAAGAAGACAAAGCGTTGTGTAAGTGTACAGACGCTATACAACGCTTATTGGTAAAGCGGTTAATATTGTTAACATTCTCGTGGTGACGCCGTATAATACTAACCTGAGTGTACACGAGTGGAACACACACGGTATCGTATCCAATGAGCGCTCCTAGCCTCCTCCTGATGTCCGACAACTCGACCAGCAGCGTCTGAACAATGTGGTCGCTGGTTATCAAGCCTTCTTTTCTTGCCCTATTAATTATATTGGTTGCCCAAACGAGTGGCATCCAATATTTTGACATCGGGCTTTTTCCATCCATCTTTTCGAAAACTTTCCTCTCGCTCTCCAACATAAGACCTGGAAGAGATGAGGTTATTTAGACATTAATTATGGTATTTATCAAAGATTACTTGAATCTCAAATCTTCTATTCACTTCTATGCACTTACCGGAGTCCACGACATGCTGCCATGTAGGAAACCGTCGCTTTACTCTCAGGGACACCCTCTGGAGCGTGATCACGTAAGCTAGGATGGCATATCTCACAATATTTCTTCTCATTAGACGACCGGTCTCGTCCTGTATAACAAAAAAGGGGTATCGTGACATCTGTATATAATAGTTTAAGTACAGGTTGCAGCAGCTCAACACAGATGACAGAACTTGATGATAGGCATAAACACACACCGGTTTTAGCTGAACATAAAAAATATCGGATATATTTTTATATCATTACTTATAGGGTTCCAAATTGCGAAAACATTTTTTTTTTCTTCTCTTAGTTTGTAAATTTTCATTAAATATCAGTTACGTATTCAACTTTAGCATCTGTTCTAAAAGAAAGACTTTATTGTACCCGACTTAACGCCAATTGTTATTGCCACTTGAAATGAGGAGAAATAATTACACAGTGTGATCTACAATTCCATCAGAATCCTTCGATTCAGGGAGACTGATGGTTTTGTGAGAAGGCCGAGGAGAGGCAGAAAGGACGTATTTTTAACAGGGATGATAGATCCAAGTGGTGAATGGATCTATCACGCAAACAATAAACAATATTGCGGCGCAAACTTTTTAACTTAACATAAAATTTTACTCAAGAAACTATATACATTCTGTCTTAGAAGTATCGGGAATGGATGATTTGTTTATGAAAGGATTTATGTAGGAGTTTCTGAAGGAGCATAGTTTGAAGTTGATTGTAACTTTGGAAGAATAACTAACATTTTGCGTATTATTAATCGTTTCCCGGTACTTTCTTGACATTAAATTGTATTTATTTTAAATCTGATCATTTTCTTTTGCAGATAACATAAGTTTTTTTTTAATTCCCTTTATTACGAGTATAATATCAAACCAATTGAAAAAAACCCATTTTTTATGTTTCGCTAAATCTGGAGTGTGTAGAATGAAAATGAAAATTGTTTTAAAAAAATCATAAATAGGTACCTATTCTTATCTAAATAAGGCGGTCGTAACATTTCGCTTATATTCATAATAATACTAAAAGCCTGCATTTTTGTGAGATTGCATTTAAAAGTGTTACAACGCATAGCAGTGCTTACCAATAGGTACAGAGGCCAGCACATCAAGTTACCACAATCTGTCAAATTTCTTTGATAGTATTTCTTCTTGATTGCAAAGACATAAGGTTCATTTTTAATTGAGAAAATTTTACAGTTAGGGATAGCTTCATGTACTGGCGTCTGTACGTGCCTACGCTAAGCAAGCGCAGCTGAAACAATGTGACCCAAGAACAAGGTACACATAGATCACTAATAATAAGTAATAATAATATCATGTGTTGACAACTACGTGACATTATTCGTTCGGCAGATAACACTGAATTTCATAATAAGTGAAACATGTGATAAAATCTCATTCTTGCAGTTTTCATTGCTGTACGTTAAAATTTCGAAATAAACAGTAAAGTTTGTATTGTTTTACACTAACAATTTTTTAGTGTGTTCCCCGAAAACGATACAACTGAGAATTTTCTCATGTAGGAAATTCAAAAGACTCTCCTCATTATCTGAATTAATTCAAGATCGCACGCTCAGCAGTCGTCAAAAAGTAAATCCACTGCTTTATCCCCTAAATCTATACTAATATTATAAAGAGTTAAAATTTTTAAGTTTGTATGTAGGGGGTAATCTCTGAGATCCCGTGAGATTGCCGGGTAAGCGATTGTCCGAAAGGGTTACCGCTGCCCCGGAACATAATGGGCTAAGAAAGGAACATGGATGGGTTTTAGTCAGTAAGACTCTGACACTCCCTTCCGCTCCACCCAGAGCGGGAGCAGTCATTGGAACGTATCACCGGGATAATAAGTTTAATATCCTATGTGCTATTCCAAATTTAGTGTCCTATAATCTATCTCTGTTCCAAATATCATCCAGCACCGTTCAGTAGTTTTTGCATGAAAGAGTAACAAATATACATCCATCGAAACTTTCGCATTTAATATATTACTAGCTGATCGCGCACAGTTTCACCCGCTGCTAGGCTCCTATTGGTCGTAGCGTGATGTGATGCCTTTAGTCTTCCTCGATAAATGGACTATCCAACACAGAATAATTATGTTCCAGAGATTAGCGCGTTCAAACAAACAAACTCTTCAGCTTTATAATATTAGTATAGATGAGTATGGTGTGTATTAGCAAATTAGCAAGAGTATCTTGGAATTTTCGTTTGTAATAAAAATCTTAATCTTAAATAAAAGTTGTATAATTCCGAGCTGGTCACCCTATACGTGTAAATAAATTAAATTTATTGCTACTTAGTCGTACGATTACATTTACATAGTATGTCCAATATGCAAAGGAAAGTTCTAAGTAGTAGTGAATCCTGGCCTAACCCGTTCTAATAATCCATTCCATTTATTCCCACTGTAATCCGCATAAGTAAATTTCTCATATTTTACTTGTTGTACTATTGTATTTCTCATATTTTACTTGTTGTACTAGTGCAATCTTTTGTATTTCTTTAAATTGGCTCAATTAAAAATCGCCTTACTTTGCCATATTGTAGGTACCTACCTATTGTATATTTTATGAACGAAGTAACCTACGCAGTACATGATCCATAAAATCACGTTCGGTACATAAAAACTGCTCGTTTGTTTCTTACAATGAATATTAAATTGAGCGCAAATGGCAAAAACTCAAGCGCTACAATCAATAATTTTCTTTGTATGTGTGTAGCGGAGGCATAACAAATCCTTTCTATAATGCTTTATCGTCCATCATACATTCGTTGCGGCATTGCATAGCATGCGCGCACGCAGGCTATCAATCCATGCCACCCGGCGACATTCATCGATACAAACAACATTGTATCACTAACTTCTTTATTATTACAATTCCTAAATACTTAATACTACATTTATAACGAACTAAAAGTTCTATTGATATATGGTTTGCACGTCATCTGATAATTCATTCTGAACTATTTAAGTCAGTAGGATCATTTTGCAGAATGAGAACGAATTTCGTTTCCGGTTTTCGGCAAGGCCATTTAGTAGAGTCGGACCGAATTTGATTATTGGCTAATTTCAGTGGACTTGTCCTTTTTCAGTCATTTTCGTTGCCGGCCGAAACATATGTTTGCGGCAGTAGGCGAGTTCTAGGAAATATATAGGTACAAACAGATATTTTTTTCAGAAAAACTCAGTCGTTACAACAAAATTATGAGCACATCAGCTCATAGTAACCGCAAAATATAGATAATATCCGATTCTTAATACATTATTGCTGCCCATTTTTCATATTTGTTTAAATATCTGTAGCTAATAATAATCTACCTGACATACCTACATATACATTCCCCGAAAACTGAATCGAGCCACCCTGCATATTTTTGTTAAGTTTCGTTTTTAATAAATAAATAAATAATGGTAGAACACCTAAAAAACAAGTGGTTTTGTAGTCAGCCAGTCAATCATTCCTTATTGTCTTTGTTCCAAATTTGAAATTGGAATAGTAAATTATAACAGTTTAATTACAAAAGTCGCTTTTCGTTTCTCAAGGGATAATTAGCGTTGCATGGAGAAAACGTTTATTTATTTAGTAACTTTTGTTAACTCCAAGAGCTGTTACGACGGATGTCATGCGGTTTGGCATGGTATGAATTAATGCCACTTTGATGCGATGTGGACTGTTCTCCCATGCTTCCAAAATGTGAGCCTTCAGTTCGGACCGCAAAGTTTCTGGAGCTGATTGATTAATTCGAACAACCCGTGTCAGCTCTTTCCAGCGCTCTATTAGATTCATATCTGGGGTTCTTGTTGGTCATTCCATTCCTGCGATCCGTCTGAGAATCAAAAATGGCGCTGCTCTTTTAGATGAATTTATAGACGCGCGGTTCATTGTACAGCCTGAATAATGGAAATAAATGTGTCGCGCGCTCTCGGACACGTACAGTCAACAGCAAAAGTAGATGATCAAAATCAGAAACTCAATACTAGTGAACGGAGTTCGCGTCAGAACTGTGTGGCGTCGGAGTGATTCAAAAGTATATGATTGTAAATTATACCAAACATTTAGTACTAGTACAGCTGTCATATATTCGTGATCAGTTATAACTCCAAAAGTTATAAACGCAATTTGCATCAGAACTAAGAAGTAAAAAAAAATTTCAAAACTAGTGAACAGTCCACGATTGTTACTTGGAAAGCAATAAAGATATTGAGTATTGAGTACAGTTGAAATCAAAAATTAAATGATGAAACTGAGGCCACGTAATCATGAAGCAAATAATTCTTATTTTTAATTATCCCAGTAATTTTGTTTGTTATGTTTTACGGAAAAGCTGAATTTGATAAAGATTTGCATATTTAATAATATCTGCCAAATTTCATTCAATTAAACCCCGAAAAAAGCATATGTTCATTAAAATTCATATACTTAATTTAAAAACTTTACTATATTAATTGTTTTTTTTTGTAACTTCTGTCAAATGTTCAAAAGTAGCTGATGTGATACAAAACGATAATTCAATAAATATTATTATCTTTGTATGTTCGCGAATTTATGTCAATGTTCAAAAGTAGCTATACAGTAGCGGCTACAGTATATTAAAAACGGAAGGTAGATTGATATTTTTATCTCTAGGCGAGTCTATTGACACTGCTTGCAATGTTCTAAAGTAGCTGATGCGATACAAAATCATAACTCAATAATTGCTTTTGCCCAGTCGGCTACAGTTATGATTTTGTATCGCATCAGCTACTTTAGAACATTGCAAGCAGTGTCAATAGACTAGACTAGAGATAAAAATATCAATCTACCTTCCGTTTTTAATATACTGTAGCCGCTACTGTATAGCTACTTTTGAACATTGACATAAATTCGCGAACATACAAAGATAATAATATTTATTGAATTATCGTTTTGTATCACATCAGCTACTTTTGAACATTTGACAGAAGTTACAAAAAAAAACAATTAATAGAGTAAAGTTTTTAAATTATATGATTTTTAATAAACATATGCTTTTTTCGGGGTTCAATTGGATTAAATTTGGCATATATTATTAAATATGCAAATCTTTATCAAATTCAGCTTTTCCGTAAAACATAACAAACAAAATTACTGGGATAATTAAAATAAGAATTATTTGCTTCATGATTACGTGGCCTCAGTTTCATCATTTAATTTTTGATTTCAACTGTACTCAATACTCAATATCTTTATTGCTTTCCAAGTAACAATCGTGGACTGTTCACTAGTTTTGAAATTTTTTTTTACTTCTTAGTTCTGATGCAAATAGCGTTTATAACTTTTGGAGTTATAACTGATCACGAATATATGACAGCAGTACTAGTACTAAATGTTTGGTATAATTTACAATCATATGCTTTTGAATCACTCCGACGCCACACAGTTCTGACGCGAACTCCGTTCACTAGTATTGAGTTTCTGATTTTGATCATCTACTTTTGCTGTTGACTGTACCTACTTGACCGATTTCGTTTCTTTGAAATGTCGTTTATGTATAAAATATTGTTTAAACAGGCTTGCAGCTTAGGAAATTGACATTGAATACTAAAAGTATATAAAAATAAGTCTTTCTAAGTAAGTACAACGTTAATTGTTACTCAATTTGTCACCAAAGAGCGCCTAGTCCTATGTAGGCAGGGTTTAAGCAAATCGTAATTTAAGTGGCATTGCGACAACCTAAAATAGCTACAAAAGAATTTCGCCAAGAATAGGCAAAGCCGCAGCCATGATTAAAGTTCTTCACAAACGCCACCACTAACGTTAGGGCTCAAAATAACTTAATTAAGATCCAAGAATATGTCATAAGGAGGTAAAAAACATGAAATTTTAATATTAAAGCCACTGGCTAGGTACCTATAGCAGAGTTATTGCTTATTTCATAACGTAGCCCACATATGGCACGCAACGCGATGTAACAACACAATGAAACGCGCTTGTTCAATTGTCGGTGTTAGAACATTGGTACTACTACGGATAACACACAACAAAATGATGGGTGTAAAAATGTTTGTGCTATAAATTGACTGTGTCGTCGTCGGAACGCAACGATTAGGTAGGAGCAGCCATGCGATTGGTTCCAAAGTTGGTCACTCTGCGTCGCATACGGATGTTTGATACCCGAGATTCATTGTTTCTTTTCGCGCCGTGAAAATACCGCAGATATTTATCAACTTTGCGGCACAATGACATAACTAACTGGCACTTCCTCGGCTAACGACGATTAATAAAATAACTTTAAAACGTGGCGACTGACGGGTTAGTAACAAATATTACATAACTTGCACCTTTAACTGCTGTCCGTGTATAAGATCACGTGTATAGTAGTACCTACAATCTACATACTTAGATCAGTAATGGTCGGTCTTTAATCTGTATATATAAGATAAGAGGAAACCGTAACTGACTGTTTGATCTTTCAACAAAGCTCAAACCACGGAACGGATTGGGCTGAAATTTTGCATGTGTAGGCATCCTCTGTTCTACGCGAACGAGTCGCGGGTAGAAAGCTACGGTCTATTATTTTTCTTAAGCGTAATAAAAACATTGACACAAAATTTTGTTTTGAAATGAAAATCTCTATCGTCAAGTACGGACAATCACGACGTGCAACCAGGTACAACTCAATTCTTACAACCAATGGAATTTGAGGAAGCAGCATTAAATTCAATCCCGAACTGTAGGAAGATCTGATACTGATCTGTGTGTTTGTAGGTAGACTACCGACCACCGCCTAAAACAAGGCACCGTACTAACGTATAGGTATACAGTGTTTTAGGTTAAACACTGGGTAACAAGGGACATACTTTCAGGGGGTACTGTAGAGCCTTAGAGTAAAACCTTATTTTGTACAAGGCTGGAAATTATCTGACGGCATTCGAACCTTTCAAATGATTATGAATAGAGTTAGGCTTTTGTACATTCTAGACTTGACGTCTGGCAGCGGAGCTAGACAGATGTATTCGTTATAACAAAGTGAAAATATAATACATGTGTGTCCATCCGTGTTTCTTTTCTTAGTGTAGAAAAGACCCAATACACACATTACACGCTCTACCACTGAGCCCCCTTAGTAGAGGATCTTCCATCCTCTACAGTACTATACTCATGAAAATGAACAACTTTGACTTTGGAACTATACCTGAAATCACGAAAAAAAAATCAGCTGTCCAGTACATTTATGTTTACATAATTCGTCGTAATGTATGGAACAACTGATATTTTTTGGGGGTAGCCGTAAGGCTTATCCATAACTACACGGGGGCCCCGTAAAGGGCCATGGACCGCACGACCCCCGCGTAAAGCCTCCGGCAGGAGGCGTTTCTCCCCTCAGTTTGGGTCAAGAGCCGATTGAAGGCGGCCCCGGCCCGTTCCAGTTTAGGGGCCAAACGTCGGAAGTGCTCCACGAAATTCCATCGGCTGTCGAGGTCGAGACCCAGGTATTTCACCGTGGTCTCGACGCGGATGTGAACCCCCTTCTACCGTGAGTTGGGATCCCGATGGTGGCCTATTCCGAGACCCAACTGCCGGATCCTCTCAACGACTATCGCAACCTCGCGTGTCATCACGTCGGCTGTCGCCTGATGCGACCTCCCCTGCGCTAGGACCAGCGTGTCGGGAGCAGTGTGCAGGGAGGTAGATTCTAACCCTGATAGTCGCTTAATTTACTTTGTGTAAATTATCTATAGATAAATATATCATCACAGCCCTCACTGACAGAACCCACAAAGAACCCAGGGGGGATCCCATCACACTTGAGCACCAGAGTAGTGCTCGCAATACGACTAATAAGAGGGATTTGTTCTTATATCAAAACCATTATTAACACGTTGAGCGCCAACGCGGTCACCGGTGAGCCGCGAACAATAGTTTTTCTATTGTGTCTGCTGCGTGGCAGTCAACGACTTATATTTATATAAATTATAAATACTTGTTGACATCATCGCGCCTAGCAACAAAGTCTCAAAACGTCACTTTCTATCTAATCTTATTATTTCAAAGCTCGAATGCAGCCAGATTTATTTTTATTTATTTATATATTTAAGATACATATACAACATAACTGATTTATATAATCTAAGGCGTTGTACAGTTAAATTTAAGAAACGGTAATAAAAATAAAACATTGAGCATTAGTAAGTGACATAATAGAAATAATGTAATGTAAAGACAAAATGGTGAAGGAAAAGATCGTGAAGAAACTGGTACCTACCAAGCCGCAGTGGGCCGGCGGCGGCGGCGGTGTGATGAATTATCACCCGTTCCCTAACACAGAGAGGCCTGTATCCCTGCAGTCGGAATATTATAGGCGGTGATGCCTTATAGAAGACAACCACCAACAAGAATTGAACATAACAAACCTTACTTCGTTACATAACCGTAACTACTTTTCCACGGCTGGGCAAAGATCTCCCTCCATTCTCAGGACAGAACATGATTCTGTGCTACTTCTTGACAACCCATAGACCAGACATCCGAGTACCTAGTCCCGCCAAAAATGACCGAAAAGAAAATAGGGTGTCTGTAAATTCATCTTCTTTTAATTTAACTAAACTGCTTTTGTATTTTGCCCACAACTACACGCACATTTATTTTCTCACACGTGGTAGAGAATAAACTAGATTATTTTATGAATTACATTACACATAAACAAGCTTCGCCTGCATTTTAATGACAAGTAAGGCTTAATGTACAGTACCGCAGGACGAAACGGATGAGATTTTTCTAAACGAAATTGTGTAAAACATTATGAACTTTATGTCAAGTGTATAAAGTACTAATTGCATTGCAATTACTGGACGCGCGTCTTACAGAGAATTGTAACAAAGTCTCCGGAATTCACGAAGCAAGCCACTCGTATCTAATTTGTATGTTACACCAGTGACGTAAAGTCCATTATGCATTGAAATATTTAGTCATAAAAATTCGCTTCCCTTCTGTTTCGCGGCAATGTAAATTAAGCCTTTTTTTTTTTTTTTAAGGCTGGTAAATCATCCAATGACTGCTCCCGCTCTGGGTGGAGCGGAAGGGAGTGTCAGACTCTTACTGACTAAAACCCATCCATGTTCCTTCCGTAGCCCTTTATGTTCCGGGGTAGCGGTAACCCTTTCGGACAATCCCGCTTACCCGGCAGGCTTGGCCCTGAGGGGCCCCTTCATATGCTGACATCTCTTTGAGGCGCGCGTGGAACATATACGCGCCGTACGGCACGGGTCTGGTGCTGATCGGACGGTGAGTCACCCATTACTCACCGCCCGCAGGCCCGCGCCTACGGTGGCCGGGAGTCGTCACGTGGCTCCCGACGCCCGGGGCGTCTCCTGCGGCGGCTGGGACGGGAGGACCTTTCTCTCTCCCATCCCGCCACCTCCTTCGCGAGCATAACTTTTTCGCAGAAGGAGGTGACTGCCTCCCACTCCCTCTCGCCCCGGACCATGGCTTGCACCAGGGCCGGGCGCGAGAGGTCGCCGCCGCCGATCGCCTCTACGAGGACACGGCGGTGCTCTGCCCATGCGGGGCAGGTTTGCACCGTGTGCTCTACCGTGTCCTCTGGGCGATCCTCGCAGTGGTGACACCCGGGCGTTTCCTCCCGCCTGATGATGTGCAGGAACCTCCCGAAACATCCATGTCCGGTGAGGACCTGCGTCAGGCGGTAGGTGAGGGCGCCGTGACGCCTCTCTAGCCACTCCTCAAAGAGGGGCCTTACCGCCACTATCGTGGCGTGCCCATGTAAAATTAAGCCTAAGATTGCACATTGACGTTCAAAGTTTCACACCTTACTCAAAACGAAAGTTTATCAAGCTTATGACGCAAAAACTTTACGATTGTTACAATAACATATATGCATAGGCACTTCATGAATATGTATGAAACAGGTGAAACTTAATAAGGAAAAGGAAGCCATTATAAATCAGATAGAAAAAATATGCGATAAACATGTAAATCTAAGCAAAGAAGAATCGGATATAATATTTAACAACGATTATGTTCGAGATTGACTGAGATGTACCTACTCGAGAGAAAGATGCTACCATGAACCTTATATGTTTATTGAAAAGGAATTGGAGAATCGATTTTTTATATAGACCTTCGAACCTAGGCATAACCGGACCCTACAGGCTACACTAGACGTCATCAGGCAAAAACATATTGTTTAATGTAAAGTACGACAAAAATACTGACTCAAGAGACCTGACAACGACCTGACGACCCGACTGAGTAGCTTAGCAATTGGAGAATCACCCAGTCTGGTGGATTTTTTAAAAATACATAACTAATATGTTATTAAACGATCAATAAATAACAATATTAAAGGCACCTGACAATACATGGTTCATTCCAAATCTCACTGTTGTCGTCCCCACAGAAAACAAATGCTGAATTTACAAGAAAAGACATTGTTTCGGTGTGTTGTTTCTGGTAAATTAACCAACAGTAAAAATATGCGGTGAAGCAAAATGGTACGTTTTGTATGAAACGTCCTCGCCTGACAAGTAGCTTTTTGTTTCAAACACAATACATTAAATACATTAGTTATACGGTTTTTTGTTTTCGTAAAATAATAAAGATAGGTATAAACACTGGTTATATACGGCGGAAGGCTTCAAAGAACAAAAAAACAGTAAAGTTTTTTAGTGAAGAAGCGAAGCACGCATCCACACCGAACAAATAGAAATAAGAAAAAGAATCAGCTACAGTATGTGTACGAAGCCTAACAGTGCAAAGTAGCATTGTGGTCAAGGTTAAAACATTAGCGAATAAAAATATAGACACGAACCTTCGGCGTTAAGTGTCCAATTAAAATGCTTCGTCGATAAATAGGAACAATCGCAAATTAGTAGGTAACGAGGATGACTATCGACTACAGCCTGCTGACTGTCAACGCACACAATATGAAGCTACAACTATTACATTGATTTATTATTTAGCTGAGCTGTTAATATTTTGATTAATATAGCCAGTGCTAGTCTGTTCAATCAATTGAGGATATATCGGTTTGGCCTCAATAAAAGAATATGTTCACAACATCTTAAGCTAAAGTTTTGTTACGTGTGTGTTATGATTTTCCAAGAATAACACTCCACCTTAGAGGAACAAGATTACTAAAAGTAATAAAATGTAGATAAACGAATAGCCAGCACAGCATTAATTGGTAATGTATTGTTGCAGAAACATATTGGTTAAACATAACGCGACACTAGTCGATCACAAGCGTGCGTCAGACACTACCGATGCTTAACAAACTTCATTCATTGCTACAATAATAACATTACAACAAAACAATAAAAAACACTTAATTAACTCCATCGTTAACATACATTACCTTGTAGTCGCTTCCCGATTGTTTTCAATAGCTGGGAAAATCTGCTGAATGTGAGACACCTAAAATATCAACTGGAAGACTTTAAACAGTTCTCATAGTGGAATTCGCAAGGCTTTATAATGAGCACAACAAAACACTGAGTTATTGACCATAGAAAAAATGTCAGTAAAGTCGCATAAAATTGAATAGTAAGAAAGGTTTATAGTTATTGAAGAAACGAAACTGCTATCATGCTAGTCATAGTCGGTGGTTACGGAGCTCGCGAAACTGTACTTAATCAATGTTTCAACATAGCAAATTGTATGAGGAAACGGCTGACTCAGATTGCCGAGGTTCGTGGTGCGGGTGCGCTACTAACTATTGTACCAAAACATGCAGATGAAGTTAATGGAATAATTATAACGAAAACTCACGCTTCTGTTAATACTACACACATTAACGTTGCTCAATTAAGTTGTACATAATAAAATAATGAATACGAAACGGTTGTATACTTTTAATACTGGCATTACATTTAATGGGAAATTATCTACCTACAGCTAAATAAATGGCGCAATTATGCAATTACGGCCGGATATAACAATGAAGTAGAAAGAGTAATCTTTCGGACCCTATATGTATGATCGTATTTTAATATACCTAATACCCTCAAATGGTTTATATTTTCATCAGAACACTGATATGCCTGCACAAATACCTAAAGCGTAAAATGTCAAAATGTTGTTGAAAAATCAAATAAGCGCTTGCGTTCATAAGAAGGGTGGAACTGACATAATTGGCTACAAAAAATCTACCATTCGTTCTGCCAACAGAAACGAAACCAATTCATGCACGTTATCAAATCATAGTTACGTAAACACAAACACGTATACAGAAGTTCGCTTTTATTGCAACTCTCAATCGCATAATGTAGGAAATGTTGATTTCGCTGAGGCAAAATAGTGATGATGACGAAAGACGTTTCGAAGAGTGAAAAGAATAGATAGTTAAATAAATTGAATACTTGTCTTTACTTTACTAACCGCTCCAGGTATCCCCGCCGATATGAAGAGGGCCAGCGTGTCTGGCCAGGGCAGCAGTTTGTATTGCTCCCACCACCTCTTCACCACGAGGCTCACGTAGAAGCCCAGCACGAACGACATGGGGATCGACTCGCTTTGTGCGCCGAAATACTGACGGACTTTCTCGAATACCCTGTTGGCGAAACACATAATATTGATTAGATGTTACAACCGCTAGGCTCCGTGTGGCTCCGGCTCCTATTAGACTAGAGCTGGCATACAGTAGCAGCTGTGCACAAATGTACCAACATCCGTGACTTCTTAAATAGCCAGCCACATTCCCAACCTGCTGACAGGCAAATTATCTTAATAATACCTATAAGATATTTATTATATTTAGTGCTTCATAATGTAGTGAAGCTGGCAGCCGACCCCTAGAGTCTTGGCACAATTATCATAGTGACGTACCGATTGAAAAATATGATACGTATCATCTAAATCTTGATGAGAACAATTATAATAGCTAGTAATCATCGAGTTAAAATGGCGCAGTGACCCCGTCACGTTTGGCGAAAATCCTTCGAGTCTTTAATGATAGCATGCGGATTTAATAAGTCTGAGTGAAGGTTGACAAACAATAATAGACGGAAATTAACACTTTATGAAAGCTAAGCCGTTTGCTGAATACATTGGTATTCAACTCAATGTTGTGTAAAACAATTAAACATATATTAAGATATTAAGGAAGGCTGCAGAAGTACTTGGTAATAACATTTCATAAAGAAAGTGTAATCCAAAGTATTTTTCGCAGTCAAAATCAATAATAAGAACCATGTGATGTCCGCGATTTTAGTTCGCGGTTTCCAGGCACACGTAAATTATATTTGTGCAACAGAGTAGATAGCTGTTAATTGCGCACTGCAAACCCGGCAGGTCTTAAGGAAAATGATTTTCCTCGCGCATAAACCATAGCACGTTGTATTAGACAAGAACAATCGTGATGAGGACGTGTCGCATTTTAATTTAGAGATCGACCATTATGATTATGATATTTATTTATGAATCATAAAGCAATGAGTAAAGTTGGAGAATAATTGTTTGGCAGAAATTTAGATGAAAGTTCTCAGGATTGAAATTGGCTTTGTAATAGACAAATATGCTGGAAACTGTAAAAGTGAACACCAGGCTTAAGGAGGGATCGGGATGGGAGAAAGGGATCGGGCGTCGGGAGCTGCGTGACGACTCCCGGCCTCCGTAGGCACGGGCCTCCGGACGTTGAGTATTGGGTAGCTTACCGTCCGATCAGGACCAGGCTCGTGCCGGACGGCGCGTACGCGTTCCACGCGCGCCTTAAAGAGATGTCAGCATGTGAAGGGGTTCGTTAGGGCCGAAGCCTGCCGGGTAAGCGGGATTGTCCGAAAGGGTTATCGCTACCTCGGAACATAAAGGGCTAAGGAAGGAACATGGATGAGTTTTAGTCAGTAAAAGTCAGACAATCCCTTCCGCTCCACCCAACGCGGGAGGAGTCATTTGATGATTTCCCACACTCAAAAGAAAAAAGGCTTAAGGAGGCAGCTACCCAGCTAAAATGAAACACAGTTGATCATATCTGCAAGCCGAACGAGCTGAAAGTCAAGAACACAGGAATCGTGCCCTGAGACAGTGTTAGGGTCCTCAGAAAGAGACAGCAGACAACATTTTCACTCGATGTCTTCCTTGTGCATTGTCAAGAATAATACACAATACTGACTGGAAAGAATGGAGGAAGGTCTTGCGCAGCACGCTACAGTAATGGGCCTACCTTACGAACAAGCTTCACCACTGTTCGTACAGTTGGCAGAACTGTGCGCTCTAGAAGAAAAATAGAAGCTTGCGCAGGCAGAACTGTAGTGAGGCATGCGCTTGTAGGCCCATAACGCACTAGTTCCAACAGGCTAACTTACATGTATATTATTCTTCTAATAATCTTCAGAGTTGATCTTCGATCAATAATCGAAGGAGTTGATTGTATCAAAGTAGACCACTTTTAGAGATGTTGATGCTTACACACTGTATACTATATGAGTTTGGTCTGTCTTCGAGACAAACGAGTCTCACGCTATCGGCCAATCTTTATTCGTTCTACAATGGTAAACACCTACATATACGATAGTATTAAAAAAATATAAAACTTTACTCGCATATATACACGTGTTAGGTGATTTACACACAGCACCGCGCTCCGCCGCGGTACGCGGTGAAGCGGATCTCATGTCGCATTGGTCTCTAAGAAATCCGTTGATGACTAACACACGTACACCGCCCGACCGCGCGGTCGAGCGGTGCGCGTTTCTACCGCAAACTGCTCCTACCGCGCGGTCGAGCGGTGTGTTAATCGCCTGAAGTTGTATTAATCAAGCAGTCTTTATAGCATACAAGTTAACAAGATTATAAACAAACTAAGTACATGAACCTGCACTAGTATCAACATTGTTGTGTTGTGAATGCTGCCTTTATAATTGTACCTTAACAATTTTCTTGAATAAAGTATGACGTATTATATAATAATACTAGCTTCCGCCCGCGGCTTCGCCCGCAAAATATGTCGACAAATTATACATATAAACCTTCCTCTTGAATCACTCTATCTATTAAAAAAAACCGCATCAAAATCCGTTGCGTAGTTTTAAAGATTTAATCATACAGACAAACAAACAGACAAAAATAGCGACTTTGTTTTATACTATGTAGTGATATAATCTCCGCCCCTAAGACGACTCTCTGACCGTATCAAACTAATATTATAGAGGTAAAAGTTTGTGAGTTTGTATGTTTGTCCGTCCTTCATGCTCAAATGGTTGAACGGAACTGAATGCGATTGGCACAGAGGTAGTTCATGACCTGGATTAACACAGGGGATACTTTTTATCCCGATAATACGTTCCCTTGGATAATTTCCTACTTCCATGCGGGCGAAGCCGCTGGCAGTAGCTAGTCTATACTAATATTATTAAGAGGAAAGATTAGTATGTATGTTTGTAACGAATCAACTCAAAAACTACTTAACGGATCTGGGTGAAACTTGGCACAAAGATAGATTATAGTCTGGAATAGCATATAAGCTTAACTTTATATCCCGGAAAAATGTACGGTTCCCGCGGGATAATTTCATACATTCACTCGGGCGTAGCCCCTAGCAGCATCTAGTATTTAATAAATTCTGCTAATATAAAAACGTTCCTGATGATTTATGAACTTTGAATATAAAAACACTCCTTGTTATGTCCTTGTAATCTTAACAAACACCCAGACAATTAGGATTGCAGGAAAAACAGATGACTAACAGAAATGTATTCATTATTTGCCGTTTAATTAACATCTTATCCGGCAAGTTGGCTTAATAGTACCTAACTAAATACACGCAATATTTACATAAGTCTAGTAAACCAACAAATTACGAATGCATTACAAGATGACACGTCTTGTCATTGCAGGATCCAATTTTGCGAATGATATAATAATTATAGACGACACGTATGAAAAATTATCAATAATGACGACATAATTATATGACAGTACCTACCTATTTTCCATTCGAGTATCTGAAGTCGCTACAGAGCCTTTAACATATCACACGAGATATTAACGTTATTGATAATCCTTGAGAAGCAGTCGGACTGCTCTGACATTAATAATTCAATATTATACGAGCACGAAAGTAAATTTAGCGTTGAGAAATAATATGACAGCTTCATCGGAAGAAAATCTGTCGAATAACGGTATTCTAGATCGTAAAATCGACGTAAAATTGATATCAAATTATATAATCACTTCAATATAATATACGTTTAATTGAACTTTTGTCCAATTATTACTTTTATGATTTAAAATTGAATGCTTTTAAGCCTCGATTGTGTTTTTGACTGGTTTGACCGGACTGGCAGTAGTACGTTTGTATAATTAATTTTGCATAAATAAGTAATGTGCCTTATAATATTGAAGGGCACAGTGAAAAGGAGGTAATTAGTGGGTCTTACACCTCTGGCTATTGTTTATTATAACTACTGTGGGAGAAGTACTTGCATGATTTACCATTTTGTGTTTCGATTTTTAAATGTTTCTTTGTAGGTACTTTTACTTTCAGATCTCTCCCGATGAAGTTCAAATACCCGAGGAATGGCATGTTTTCATCATGTGTAGAAGTTCACACCTAAGACGCTAAGTTAGCTTCTGTATCTGTTAGGAATAACTTTAGGTCTCGTAGCAGCTACAAGACAAATGCCAGGATCTACAGAAACAAAATCGTAACTTCATTGACCTTAAGAAAAATATTGTGCACACTATTCGTGACTTTGAAGTAAAGTTTTATCCAATGACAAGATCTAAGGTACACTATAACAATGCTGACTGTGTCATGCTCATGCAGTTGCAATCTTGCAATAAACATTATGATTAATTACCAAAGTGATATTGTCAATTGACAATACAACCATAATAGACTATCGACTGTACATGGTGGATATTTATTCAACAGTTTAAATGTTGCTAGCAAAAATATATTTTTAGAATATCAACAATGATTGATGTCTTTTTTCTTTAAAAACTGACATAAAAAGGAGCGGAGGTCTAAAACGATATTAATGCAAAATCTTCTTGCTGAGGATAAGAAGTAAGTACAGTTAATCTGCAATCTGCCGAGCCATTTCCCGACATTATTGGGGCAGCTTCCAGTCTAACCGGATGCAGCGAATATCAGTATTTTACATGGAGCGACTGCCTATCTGACCTCCATAACCCAGTCAATAACTGGGTAATACGATACCCCTAAGCTTGGTAAGATTGGCTGTAGGACTTTCGGGCTGCTGACAACCTGTAACGACTGTCAAAGATCCTCGAATGACACCCGGTACCAACGGCTTAACGTGCTTTCCGAGACACGGAAGAGTCTATGTAAAGTAAAGATGGTCACCCATCCACGGACCAACCCCGGCAAGCGTAGCCAAACCTAATGGATTGATCCGTACAGCTGTTATTAATTAGCCACGAGCTCTTCGAAGTACCTACAGTATGTTAAGTTATAAACACAAGCAGTCATCAAAACAACCTTGGTTTGGGACCCATAGCGGATATGATAAGTACTTATTGTAGTACTTAAAATAACGACAAATTGTATGAAAAAGTGAGGTTTCCCTAATCATGTAACATTCTGCTTAAATTAGTTTCAAAAGAGCCTATTGAACAGATTCATGGAAATTAAACACAAATAACACTTCCTCCCTCTGCGTTAATCTTGGATGTGCCTATTTTGTCCCGAGTGGGAAGTGAAAGTGACGTCAACATTGAGTCCAGAACCTACTCAATGTTTGCGTCATATTAAATCTGAAAATAACAGAGGCACATCCCAATTTACCCTCATATATACAGGTGACGTCTGTCACAGATGTTATTGTGGATCAATGAAGAACAATGGAGAAGCATATCTAATTTTAGTGCCTTAGAGAGGGTGGAAGTTCAGCGCCTTTGGTATTATTTTTAGACATTATTCCGCAAAGCTTGTCCATCTTTACATACCGCGACTCCTCCGTGCCTCGGAAAACATGCTAAGCCGTCGGTCCCGGCTGTCATTTGTACATCTTTGACAGTCGTTACAGGTCATAAGCCAGAAAATCTGACAGCCAGTCATACCAAGGGGTATCGTATTGCCCAGTTACTGGGTTGTGGAGGTCAGATAGGCAGTCGCTC
Source organism: Hyppa rectilinea (assembly GCA_951799385.1). Lineage (NCBI taxonomy): Eukaryota > Metazoa > Arthropoda > Insecta > Lepidoptera > Noctuidae > Hyppa > Hyppa rectilinea. The sequence continues at coordinate 20,683,344 of OX637300.1, forward strand.
CGTGTAAAATACTGGTATTCAGCTGCTTCCGGTTAGACTGGAAGCCGACCCCAACATAGTTGGGAAAAGGCTAGGCAGATGATGTATTCCGCAAAGCTAATGCGCAAATGGCCACGTCGCGCGTCCCACGAATGCTCCCAAAGAGATGGGGCAAAGATCGTCACTCACTGGATCCCTCAAGGTTATCGTTATCAAGGTAGACCGAGACGAATGTGGTGTGACGATCTTAATATATTACAATCATGGCCATGTTGCCAGAGATCATACGAAACACATAGGCTTGGAAGGAAAAAGGGGAAGCCTTTGCCCACGCGTGGGATACCATGTAAGCTAACAAAAGAACCCTAATAATTTACATAATATTATGTCTGTTGTGGAGACTTCATAGTCAATCAAGATGCTTATATAAAATCCATTTTATCATATCGTTTTCCTCAATGATGTTGTTTTTTACTCAGTCATCAAAACAAATTTATCAATGATTAATATTGGAATGAAAACTCGTTTCAATTATAATATCTATTAAGAATTTGTTGAAAAACATGAGATCTTGTTGTGTGCTTACGTTGGCATTGGTAACAGGTTTGTTTTGCCACAATTTTTAGAAAATGTCGTAATATATCGGCATTCTAGAATACGTATATACGTTCTAATGGGTAAAATGCGTGCTATAATAACATATAGGAAGTAGTTTATAAATATAATGTAAGTTTATAAATATAATGTTAGTTTATAATTAATATAATGTAGTTTCATATACACAAATCTAGTCAGATTCATTTCCAATCCGACTAGATTTTCCTATAACTCCTACGATCTTGAAGACAAGTCTTGTTAACAGTATTTTACGTGGAGCAACTACCTAACCTATCTGACCTCCACAACCCAGTACTTAACTGGGTAATACGATACCCCTTGGTAAGACTGGTAGTCAGATTCGGGATTCGTACGACCCGTAACGAGTGTCAAAGATGCACAAATGACAGCCGGGACCACGGATTAACGTGCTTTCCGAAGCACGGAGGAGTGTCGGTATGTAAAGATGGGCACCCATCCACGGCGAACCCCGGCAAGCATAGCTTAACCTGATAGATCGACCTACGCGACTGTTATTACTTAGCCACGAGCTCCTCAGCTCCTCATGAGGTTCAGGCATGAGTAGCTAATGTTATTATATTGTTATTACATAATAGCAACAACTCGCGATTTAAGTTTAGAGGAATAATATGAGAACCACAACATACATTCAGTCAAAAATGTATCGGGAATGGATGATTTGTTTATGGTTCCAAATTCAAATTTTTTTGTTGTTGTTAGATTGGCACAACTGTTTTCCTTTTTGGCGCGGAGTTTGAGTTGCATCTGTTATTTATATTAAATACAGTGCTGGTTTTAGTAATATCATATATAGTGTGTATTGCGAATTTCATAATGGACAAAAATATCGAACAAAGAGTTTGTCTTAAATTTTGCATCGCTAATGGAATTTCGTGTTCGGAGTCGCTGAAAATGTTACAGAAGGGTTACGGTGAATCGACTTTATCAAAAACTCGTGCTTATGAGTGGTTCAAAGCGTTCAAAAGCGGTCGAGATGTGATGGAAGATTTGCCTCGCTCTGGTAGGCCGTCAACGTCTGCAACTGAAGTTAACATCGCAAAAGTGAAGAAAATAGTGACTGAAAATCCCCATTCAACTCTGAGAGAGATAGCCGCCGAACTTTCTGTATCTCACGAATCGATCCGTACCATTTTAACTAATCATTTGGGTATGAAACATGTTGCTGCTCGGCTAGTCCCAAAAGATCTGAAGTTTCTCCAAAAACTCAATCGCATGAAAGTCGCTGAGGACATGCTAGAACGAGTCAGTTCGGACCCGACATTCATGAAACGCATTGTTACTGGTGACGGGACGTGGGTTTACGAGTTTGACATGCAAACTAGTCAACAAGCTTCGGAGTGGCGCCTTCCAACTGAACCGAAACCGAAAAAACCACGCCAAAGTCGATCAAAAGTCAAAGTCATGTTGACTGTTTTCTTTGACTATCGCGGTGTTGTGCACTCTGAATTCTTACCGGAAGGTCTAACGGTAAATAAAGAATATTATTTGAGCGTTATGCGGCGTTTAACACGTTAAGTGCGAAACGAGGCCTAAATCACCCCACATGCAACTTCCTTGTGGTGCGGCAAGGAAAAACGTGAACATCTCTGTCGTGCGAAGGGCATAGCTTTGGTTTGGTCCAGTATAGAAAAGAGATAAATGTATATTTGAGACGCGCTAATGGTCCCGGACTCGATGGTATACCTACCTTGGTACCGGATGTCTTAGGCCTCGTACCGCACTGAATTAATATAATTTTAATGCAGTGCGGAACGAGGCTAAAACGTCCCATATCCTCCCGGACCTCGTACCGCACCCAACGCGAGCTTCCCGCGACTAGTGTTGTGCATCACGTCGATTGGAGAGCACGTCCTTTTACATCGCCGAACATGTCTAAACGATGTCGGAAGAAGTTAATTTAAAAAAAAAACCAGAAACAGAACGATTGCGATTTTTTATAAAAAAGTATATTGTTTACTGATATTTTTATGTTAATTCAAGTTCTAATAAGTGTATTTTTAAAGCCCGAGGCAGAATACATAGGATAGTTTCTTTTCTACTTCTGGTTTTCTTTTTTTTCTATTCTGTGAACCGCATTAAGATTTTCACACAAAAATAGATAAACGTCGTTGCGTCGATATTATTTTTCCCATCACTAATCTTAGCGAAAATTTACCCTATTTCAGTGCGTTACGAGGTGTATAAGATCCCATACTTTGTTTTGCCAATAATTCTTAAACTAGTTATCAGATCCTGGGGTGACGGTAGATTAGGGTTCATCAATTCACTGTCTATATCGATAAGGACCAAATTTTTCATTTATCTTTGATTTCGCGCCAGAAAATGGATTTTAGCCTGTTAGAGGAGGTGGGGTCTAATAGATCGCGTGTCGCCCTAACGTCTGGTCACGGTGCGGGCCGATAAAACCTCGTGCCGCAGAACGGAAAATTTGCAAAAATTGGTGCCGCAGCTAACGTGTTAAGAGAGCAAATTCGACGAAAAAGGCCAGATTTGTGGAAAGAAAATTCTTGGATTTTGCACCACGACAATGCGCCTTCGCACAAGGCTATCATTGTGAACGAATTTTTGACCAAACACTCAACAAATACCATCCAGCAACCACCATATTCACCAGATATGGCTCCTGCTGACTTTTTTCTTTTTCCTAAACTCAAATTACCACTTCGTGGCACCCGTTTTCAATCGATAGAAGACATAAAGGAGAATTCGCAGCGAGAACTGAACTCAATTCCGGAAGCAGCGTTTAAAAAATGTTTTGATGAATGGATTATTCGTTGGCGCAAGTGTATCGTTTCTAAAGGAGCATACTTTGAAGGTGATAAAATAAATTTGGATGAATAACAGACATTTTGTGTATTATTGATCTTTTCCCGGTACTTTCTTGACAGAGTAGTATACCAAGTTGCTGGGCAAAAGTCTGTCTAAACAGCCTCAATTTTACAAACCTCTCTCAAAATTTATCTAAATCGGTTCTGATTATGGGGTACCTAATGTTCCCTATTTCTTTTAGTTTCAGATTTTGTAGTCTTGGGAAATTCACCATAATGTTACGTATCCTAAGATTTGTCATATATTATTTATTACTAGAACTTTGCCCGCGGCTTCGATCTCGTGGTCTTTCCCGCGGGACCCGTTATTTTTCCCGGGATAAAAAGTCTATGTTACTCCCTGAAAACTAAGCTTTCTAATGGTGAAAGAATTTTTGAAATCGGCACTGTAGTTTTTGAGTTTATTCATTACAAACATACACACAAAAATACAAATCTTTCCTCTTTATAATATTAGTATAGATAACACACTAAAATGAAGTCTTTGTTACCGTGTCATCTGTCTGGTCGGTCGTAGATCGTCAGTTCATCGCTCAATTGTATAGGTATGGCTATATCTAGGTATGTTATTATAAGTTTTCTCATTATGTAAACTATAAAATCGGACAACAGGTATAATTTGCAGTGTTATTGTTAACTATGTTTCCGGCAATAATGTAAACTAGTTTACATTAGATCTCCGTTTTATAACTGTGTCAATATACCTATGGGTTGAAGACCGACTAGAGGGGTTCGTTCTATTTAGTTTTAGATATACTTTAACAGCCTTTGTGTGATGTAAGTATTCTCTCAATTGGTTTGCAAATCGCTGTTATAGTACAAGTCAACGCAAAGTGAACTTGAACCACTTAGTTGTATACATGCGGAAGCTTGTAATTAGTAATTGTTCCTACCAAATAATGATTTATATTTGTGTTATTAGTGTGTAAGCTTTATGTAAATTAAAATAAACAAATAAATATATCATAACTTTTCCAGCTCTGAGTCCGTGTTCCTTCAGTAGCCTGTGCTGTGTGAGTCTATCTTCTAGCAGGTTCCAACGAGATTTATCAATAGGCTTTTTATAAAGTCATTATTTTGTAAAGAAAATAAATCCACACTAATATTATAAATGCGAAAGTAACTCTGTCTGTCTGTCTGTTACCTTTTCACGCCTAAACCACCCAACCGAATTTGCTGTAGTTTGCATTCATGAGAAGGACATAGGCATATTATTTTTTGGAAATTCAAGCCCTAAAAGGGTTACAAGGGGTGGCAAAGTTTGTATGAGAAAAATATTTTTATTGCACATTTTTGCATAGGTAGGGTAGGTAGGGTAGGTAGGGTAAGGTAGGGTAGGTAGGGTAGGTAGGGTAGGTAGGGTAGGTAGGGTAGGTAAGGTAGGTATCATAGTTAAGACAGGACAACGTCTGTCGGGTCAGCTAGTAAGATATATTTTGTACCGTCATTGTAAACGTCATTCAATCAAAAACTGTCGAGTTTTTATGAAGTATCCAGCTAGCGGGCCCCTTATGATTATTTTTTTATTGTTATTATACTTTCAGATCGTTCAATAGTGCTCGGAGCTAGAAACTTTTATGTACAGACGCCATGAAGCTATCCCTAACTGCCAAATTTTCTCAGTTAAAAATGAACCTTATGTCTTTGCGATAAAGTTGAAATACTATCAAAGAAATTTGACAGATTGTGGTAACTTGATGTGCTGGCCTCTGTACCTTACAAATCCAAAAATATGACTTTCTGTGAGTTATACTTCAGAAGAGATGCGTTATTTGAACAAACGTCCAGTCAGTGGCGATGCTTTGGATAAGCCTATGTCCAGCAATGGACATCTTTCGTCAGATGATCATGATAACCATTATAACATTTAATATCTTCATTGCTTCTTTTCATCTCGCTAGTAGGTAGATACCTGCTTTCTTAGGTGAAATAATACAATTATAAATAATTGACCTAAAAACGACTCACGTAGACTGAATTCCTAGTATTTTTATTCACATTAGTTTCATATTTTTTGTTCTAGTCGTGAGTTTGTTGTACCACGAGAGCACGAGTTCACTTCGGACAATAAAGACCCTGAAAGTAAGTCAGGAAAGATTGAAGTCAACGAATACTTACAACCTTATAAACAAGACTTGTGAGGAAATATTTATGTTGGTAAGAATGGGTATTACGGGTTCTATACCTTCGTGAAATGAAGACCCTGAAAGTAAGTCAGGAAAGATTGGCGTCAACAAATACAACCTTACAATTACTTATGAATTAGACTTTATGGAAAATATTTATGTTGTTATGAATGGGTATTACGAAACGCTTGAAGTACAATTATTTACCACTTTTCAAGAATCGCAATTTTTGTAACGAATTTCCTTATCGCGCATTGCGAAAGGGGGCTAGACGGAATTAAGACCAAAAGTTGTAACGACACTTTTTTGGAGTAAAATATGATGTCTTTTTAATCAATATATTTTTATTGGTTAATTTTAGATCAGATTTTTTTTTATTATTATAACTTAAAAGAAATAAAATTTTATTACAATTCCTTCATTAATTAATCGAAAGGAACTTCGTTCCAACCGGGTGTCCCTTGACACCTCTCAAGTTTTTTAATTTTAATATTCTTCGACAAAGCGATGAGTACCTTTCGTTAATATTTTGTTCGGAGACTATGAGTACGTCGGTACATGTTTACAACCCGCATACCTGTTTGTGGCCGCAGATGTAAGAGCGAGGCGAACTAAGCCCATTGTCCTTTGTGCGTGTATTCGACAATGATGATGACTCGTCGGCTGTTATATTATAATAATGTAGGTATGCACATATGTACAGAGGCCAGCACATCAAGTTACCACAATCTGTCAGATTTCTTTCATAGTATTTCAACTTTATTGCAAAGACATAAGGTTCATTTATAATTGAGAAAATTTGACAGTTAGGGATAGATTGAGCTTGCGTGCTGGCGTCTGTACATGTAGTCGCTTCATTCACAGGACTCATAATATGAAACTGCAGAATACAGTGTTTGACTTCGTATTTGAATAGGTGAGGTATAGGCTCTTTGCAGGTTCCTTATAATCTGGGGCCCCAGACAAAGTCACATTTTATTTACCGATAACGATAACGAAATTATATAAAATATATATCCGAAATGTATGGAATCGGCATGACCTTTCGAAATGTCACGTGATCAATCGTTTTCTATCGCTAAGATCGCAATGATAAATTGTGTAACGAAACTCGATCAATGTTCCCATACAAATGCGTTGACAAGTGGCGAATCGCTGAGATAAAGAATTATTTGATCAACATTTTTCGAAAAACAATCGACTCCCGGCGATTGACACTTTAATTTTTTTAAGGCTGGGAAATCATCCCCAATCCATGTTCCTTCCTTAGCCCTTTGTGTTCCGGGGTAGCGGTGTAACCCTTTCGGACGATTGACACTTGTCTAGGCCCCCTGCATAGATTTCCCAACAAACCTCCTAGACATGTTTTCGATAAGTTTATAGCATCGCTCCTTAAATTCTTCACCGACTAAAGCTGAAAACCTTCTCCATAGTAGTGTGCCTAAATGTAGTCGCTTATTTAGCTTCGAACATGTAACGCCTCGTGATGTAGTTAACGTTTTTAATACACTTAAGTCCAAAAACACTGGTGATTACTGGGGCATCTTCATTAAACTTTTAAGTAATATAATAGATATCGTAGCCCCCTATCTAGCTGTTACCTTTAATAAATGTGTTGATTTAGGAACCTTCCTGACCGCATGAAAAGTAGTAAAGTCATTCCTTTATTTAAATCAGGTAATAAAAATAACGTTGGCAATTTCAGGCCTATTTCAATCTTACCTGCATTTAGCAAAATATTTGAAAAATTAATACTCAAGCAGTTGCTAAGACATTTTAATTTAAATAGCCTCCTTCATGATGAACAATATGGCTATACAAAAGGTCGTTCGACTACTGATGCAGGTGTTGCTCTGCTGAAACACATATTTAGCGCATGGGAGAACTCGCAAAATGCTATGGAATTTTCTGTGATCTCTCCAAAGCTTTTGATTGCGTGCACCACGACACGCTTTTACGTAAACTACGTCATTACGGTGTTCAAAACGAAGCTCTTAACGTAATAAATTCATATTTACAGAATAGTTTTCAATGTGTAGATGTTAATGGTGTGAAATCTACTGAGCTACCAGTTCAGTTAGGTGTACCTCAAGGCTCAATACTCCGATCAGCACCAGACCCGTGCCGTACGGCGCGTATATGTTCCACGCGCGCCTCAAAGAGATGTCAGCATATGAAGGGGCCCCTCAGGGCCAAGCCTGCCGGGTAAGCGGGATTGTCCGAAAGGGTTACCGCTACCCCGGAACATAAAGGGCTACGGAAGGAACATGGATGGGTTTTAGTCAGTAAGAGTCTGACACTCCCTTCCGCTCCACCCAGAGCGGGAGCAGTCATTGGATGATTTCCCAGCCTTAAAAAAAAAAGGCTCAATACTAGGTCCATTCTTATTCCTAGTGTATATCAATGACTTACCATTCCATTTAAAGGGTCTGTGATGTTGTACTGTTTGCAGATGATACCTCTCTTATCTTTAAAGTAGACAGAGATAGACTAGTGTTTGACGATGTTAACAGTGCACTCTCAACAGTAACGGATTGGTTTACATCTAATAACCTAGTTCTCAATGCGAAGAAAACGAAATGTATAAAATTCGCCTTACCCAATGTCAGAAATCTAGGACCACAAATCGTATTAGATAAAGAGGTGCTTGAAACTGTAGACACAGCAGTCTTTTTGGGAATAACAGTAGATTCTAAACTCCAATGGAGCCCACTTATATCAAGTCTAGCAGGACGGCTTAGTTCAGCCGCCTATGCCGTCAGGAAAGTAAGACAATACACTGACGTTGATACAGCCCGGTTAGTGTATTTTAGCTATTTTCATAGCGTTATGTCGTATGGCCTTCTGCTGTGGGGCAAAGCCGCAGATATAAATAATATATTCGTTCTTCAAAAACGAGCTGTTCGAGCAATTTACTAGCTAGGTGCCAGAGTATCTCTGAGAGATTTTTTTAAAGAAATTGGTATTCTTACGGTAGCGTCACAATTTATTTTCGCCAACATTTTATATATTAGACAAAATATACACTTATATACTAAAAACAGTGATATTCACAACATCAATACTAGAAATAAGGATAAACTACGTGCTCCCTTTCATCGGCTTCATAAGGTTCATAACTCATTTGTGGGGCTTGGTATAACCTTTTATAACAAGCTGCCCTCTTCTTTGCTAGAATTGCCTTTTAATACGTTTAAAACTAAAGTAAAATCTATCCTTTGTTCAAAGGCTTACTATACTACCAACGACTACTTAAATGACAAGAATAGTTGGTCGCTGTGATTAACACAAGACAATGTTTATGTTCTTTCTCCAGAATTAGCCTCATAAAATTATTTTTATTATGTATTCAATTCATTGTGTTTTGGTTGGTTTTTTTTATTTTTTATTAGGCATTTATTGTTGACGTAATCTACTCATTACAATGTTTTTTTTAATGAGTTGTATTGCAAATGTGGTTAGCTAGAGACCTCGACACTTGATCATATTTATTTATCTTCATCCTAGTTAGTAATCATTAACAATTAATTGATTGATTTTACTTCGATGGTCCTAGTTTATCATTTGTAACTTCGAGTTACGGCTGTATGGACATAGTACAGCATTGCACATGTAAGCGGGCACGCACTTTTACCTGGAGGCTCTTTTTTTTCTTTTTAAATTTATGCTTGAGTACAGTCAGTTTTAATGTTTTAATTGGTATATTGGCGAGGGCTAGCTGACATGTGGCAAATGATTGATTTTAATGTGATGTGTTTCGTATGTTAATTACTTCTCATACGATAAATGTGTAGAGTCAAGTTCTTCCAACTAAACAGACAGCTGTGCTGCTGGGGAGTTTGTTGCGCCACTTCTTCTTCCCAGCTAAAGCACTAGGAAGTGGTGAAGGGTGGGCGTTTTTAGGGGTCTGTCTTATGTAACTTAGACCTTCAAAAAGTGCTGATCTAAGCCTAATTTGAATAAATGACTTTTGATTTTGATTTGATTGATTTTAACATACGAGTATTTTGGTTATAAACGCTACTTCATAATATATCCAGAATAGAAAGGACCAGATCGTGCTAGGTGGGTATAATAATAGTTTATTAAGAAATAATTATTACTCCTTTACGGCCGCACAGGTCGCTCCACCAGGTTACCCTACGCTTGACGGGGTTGGCCGTAGATGGGTGACCATCTTTACATACCGAGACTCCTCCGTGCCTCGGAAAGCACGTTTAGCCGTTGGCCCCGGCTGTCATTTGTGCATCTTTGACAGTCGTTACGGGTCGTCAGAAGCCCGAAAAATCTGACAGCCAGTCTTACCAAGAGGTATCGTATTGCCCAGTTATTGGGTTGTGGAGGTCAGATAGGCAGTCGCTCCATGTAAAATACTGGTATTCAGCTGCATCCGGTTAGACTGGAAGCCGACCCCAACATAGTTGGGAAAAGGCTAGGCAGATGATGAATTATTACTCCTTAGTCTCGTCCAGTAGGTATCCCACGGTACTTATTCAGCTCATCTTCTTTTCTTTTTCGTGCGGTTAGTGACTTACCTGGTGTCAGACTTAGCTTCACATGCTGTTGAGAAATATCTCTCAGGTATGCCGGTTTCCTCACGATGTTTTCCTTCACTGATTTTTAAGCAGGTGATAATTATACAATACGCACATGAATCCCAAAAATCAGAGGTGCTTGCCTTGGGTTCGAACTCGAGACCTATGACTTGGCAGTCCGACGGTCACACTACTAGGCTATCACTGCTCATGGCTCATAATGTCTCTTAAAAATACATATTTTTGTTACTTACAACAAAAGTGCATGGGTACATGCATATTTATATTTTTGTGATGATGAATTTAAATATAAACATTTGAAGTTAAGTTTTTTATGTATGTATGTATTTTGTTTTCTCTTCTATTTTTACATACGTTGTCTACATCACTTTTAATTTAGTTTTCTCTGCTGTTAGTGATTTCTTTGGAAATAAGCATTAATTGTATCCATTTTTCGTATTTATTTTTCGGGTTCTTCTTGTCGGTTTAAATGTGTGTGCAATTGTGCATACATAGTTAAATAAATAAAATATATAAAACCCAGTCAGTCCTCATTTTGTCCCACAATTCACCAGGAGTCGCACTTAGACCATGGTTCCGGTAACTGATAAAATGTCAATTGAATACGAGACATTTAAGAGCTACCTGACAGATAAGGTCTGGTTATGGGGACGTTATCAACGAGCGGTGAAACGGGCTGGCTGGTAAAGGTTCGGTGTCCATCGGATAAGCCACTGCTAGTATAACTGCACCTTTCTCTTGATCACGATGCCGTCGAAATACTTCAGGAAATCAAGTCAAAGTCAGGTGGCCCAGTTGGGTCCCCAGAATGAAAAAAATTGTCTATGACTTTAAAGTACTTAACACTGTCAAATGAGTTAAATCCTGCCAGTAACATAAAGGGTTAAGGAAGGAATATGGATGGGTTTAAGTCAGTAAGAGTCCGACACTCCCTTCCGCTCCACCAAGAGTGGGAGAAGTCATTGGATGATTTCCCAACCTCAAAAAATAAATAACTAAAAGCCAGTAACCTAATGAGATAAAACGTCTTTATAACTATTTAAAATGTATTTTTTTTAAGGTTGAATATATACACAGTTTTGAAATCAACAATTTTGTAATGACAAAGTACAAATAGGCTAATACTTCCATGGTTGTAACCGCTCTATAGGTATAAAATCTAATGCGTTCATTATTTCGATAAAAGACGATGATTTTCGAGTTCTACTTCGATAATCATGAAAAAAATACATACAGCACTAAATGTGATATTTAGAATAAACGGATTTTTTTTAAATGGCTACTACGGAGAATCGAGAACTAATGTTTTTTTTAATACCGCTGGAAGTGTTAGTTGCATATAAAATTATTAGCAAGATTCGTCTCAGGCGTCCGAATTTGTGGCAATAAAATACCATCCAGCGCCGGTCGCCAATGAGACATCGGAGGGAGATCAATTTGAAGGAATTAACTAATCAACACGGCTATCAATGAGAGCTGGTGACGCACGAGTCAAAGAATGACCTTATGATTTTATTTAATAAACATAAAATACAAGTAGAAAAAGGTCTAACTATTTAAATCATCATCTGCCTAGCCGTTTCACAACTATGTTGGGGTCGGCTTCCAGTCTAACCGAATGCAGCTGAATACCAGTATTTTACATGGAGCGACTGCCTATCTGACCCCCACAACCCAGTAACTGGGTAATACAATACCCCTTGGTAAGACTGGCTGTCAGATTTTCGGGCTTCTGACGACCCGTAACGACTGTCAAAAATGCACAAGGTCTAACTATTTGAATAGGTAAATATCAAACATGATATCTACATATAGCACTCTACAGCGCATAATCATAAGTATTAACAACTTATAACTGCTGGGTCCAGGTGACATTACCCGCATGGCAACTGATATCTAATTCACATGTCTTTGAATACTACTGACATCTTCATCGCGATTATTTTGAACTCTCCATCTCAACAAACATGACTGAAAAGTAACTCTGCAGATGAGTAACTTCACATTAAGAACTTGGTAACGGTAAAAAAAATTGAAAACACAGACAAAAGACCGCTCATCTTAGAAACCTCCATCACCGTACAGAAATTAAATAATATGCGGAGATATAATTGTAAAATTGTATTTAATGGTAATAAGTATTCCCTGTGATTCTAAAAATCTGTGACGTCACATTGTTATATTTCATACAAATCACGTATAAATGCCGCGTATTGAAAGAAAAAGTAACGTTATTGACTACCCTTTCAAATACCCAATTATATTATCTGTGGTATTATGGTGATTTTCCCACCAAAACTTATATTTTTGGAATAAGAAGTGCCGCAAAACAATTCACTATTGATTTGGTGACTATAGTGTGCGTTGTTCGGGGAATCACAGTCTCCGAATTGACACTCGCGTCACAACCTTGTTATTTCTGCCGAAAATATAATATTGCGTAAAACTCGTTAGTCACAAAATATTCGCAGCCACTCTCCGAGGTACGTACGTACTTCCGCACGTTTTATTAACCATGAACTTAGCTTCGAATTTGTTTATATAAACAATAACCTACGACGTAAAAAGTCACCCTATCGTTACGTCAGCTGAAGGATTGTGGTGAAGTTTATTATACAGTGTGTTTGGTAAAACGAGGGAAATAATTCAGGAGAATGAAGTGCCTTTGAAAATTAACAACTTCTAATATGGGGCTGACTCCTAAATTTGAAAAAGAAAGCACCTGGTTGCTACAACTTGTCCAACTATGCGGAAAAAAATGTATAGAGCAGCTAGTTCTTTTTTCATATTTTTGAGCTGGTTTCTTTGTAAAAGTAGATCATTGTCATGAGTACTTCACTCTTCACGAGCATGTCACTCGTTTAACCTAACACACTGTATATTTATTACGTGCCAATCAATCTAATTTTTGGCAAATTGGGAGCCTCAAAAGTATGGACAGTGGTGCTATTCTGTAAAAATATCATCGTGAAAATGTAGGTGTAGTGAGTTTAAAGTGAGCTGTCAATAGTGTCAATCCCTAGCATTAGGTGCAACGGGAACTCACTTCACGCTTACTTCAAAGTTTTCACGTTGAGCTTTTTACAGAATCGACCAATTACAGCCATTGGTATAATCAAGATTTCTAAAACAGCAGCATACTAATCTGTGATCAAGGATATGACAGCTAAAAATAACGACATAAGTAGGGCTAAGGAAGGAACATGCAGGGTTTTCTATACTAATATTATAAAGAGGAAAACTTTGTTTGTTTGTTTGTTTCGCTGTAATGAATAGGCTCAAAAACTACTGGACCGATTTTAAAAATTCTTTCACCGTTGGAAAGCTTAGTTTTCTAGGAGTAACATAGGCTACTTTTTATCCCGGGAAAAATAACGGGTCCCACGGGAAAGACCACGGGAGCGAAGCCGCGGGCAAAGTGCTAGTAATCAGTAAAAGTCTGACACTCCCTTCCGCTCCACCCACACCGGGATTATAATGATTTCCCATCCTTAGAAAAATAATAAAAAGGTATTACTTGGTCACCAAGCTCCGTCCTTTACCTATCCCAATCTATTTGGAGTTGTCACCGCATGTCCGTTTCTTCCGTAGCTGCGTATTGAGCCGTTATCTCAGATATCATTTTCGTTTTTCTGGGTGCCTTTGTTCTCAGCTACATTCTGTCCTCTGCGCAGAACATGTGCCTTATTTCTCCCTATCACATGACCTAAGCTTAACAACCGACTTCCACCTTATTAAAACTTGTATGGTTAAAAAAATTGGATGCAGCACATACGAAGAACGAACCAACGGCGCCTGGGTCTGACCTATGAAAAGTACTATTTGAACAACATAATATGCATAGGCATCCGGCTTTAATTATTCATAACAAGGCACAATATGCCCGCATAATTTCGACTCGCTTTTCATAATTGCAAAATACAGATTAGCCTTTGTAAATTGTTCGAATGAGACTCATTTATCGAACTAATTTCCCGTTAAAGGTTTACTCAATGTTGCAATACTACGATTATTACAAAACAATTATACAGGAATGACTTGCCTTGCAACACTTCACCTCAGTTTTCACTTATATATTTTATAGAATACATAGGCTGAATAGGTATCCTTTTTCCACTGGAACGCAAGCAGCAACTAGATTTCCATCTAGTCCGGCAGCCTTAGGCCATAGACTCGCAGGGCTGAGAAAAACTGGATGCGGTAGGCCCTTTCTTAGCCAGGCAGAGTGTTGTGGCGCAGCCTGGGAGCCGCCTATGTCCAGCAATATCTAGCCTAGTAGACCGCGATAGGCTGAGTTGATTGCCATGCCTTAGGTTTAGGAACTTTCAACTTTGCCACACATTATAATCTAGGAAAAAAAAGGATTCTATCAATTAATTTTGCGTAACTACCTTATATAACGGGACCACCCCCTATATAAGGAAGCCTTTGAAGTTCGAAGGGGAAAAGTTTGAAAGTCACGCGGATGAAGTCACGTGCGTAGAGCAAGTACTTATTGTATATTGTTTTTAATGTGGATTATAATTGTAGTCAATAGCTACTGTACATTATTTGGTTTTTCGATCCAAATTGAAGTAAGCAAGATAAAGTAAATGAATCAGTAATCGACCGTGCCAGTTGCAGATTACATACTAATTAAACACCCGTATTGTTTGACCTTTTTCCGAACGATTTAATGTGCACATGATCATATTCAGATCACCATACGACAGATATTAACATGTTATTTGTTTTATTTACATATTTTATGTGTAAGCCTAAGGCCTAACCTAAGCCCTCTCCTGGACCATTTTAAAGCCGAAGTGTGCATATTTTCTACTTCAGAGACCACACAACTTCCATGGTGAGTGGTTATAACATTGGTGTTCTGAACTTCTGACCTATAGTTATGAGGCACTCGAATATGATTCGGTCCAAAAGTATTGCATAACATTTTTCTGCTTAACTGTTCGTAGTATAATTGTAAGAGTAGCAATTTACCGAGAATTGCTAAGTATTGTACCTACTTGGTTTAATTTATTACTTTTCTACATTTAACAACTTATACATAAGTACATAAATTAAATGACTATCTTACATACATACAAATAAATACAAAGACAAAAAGGAATGAATAAATACAAAAACAAAAAGTCGAATTACTCATCAGATCGTTGTCGTCTGGAAATGTGCCCAGAAGACTGGCAGCATTGCCACGTTGAATGGCAATACTAATTCTTTGTCCAAAGAACAACCGAGCCCTCTGGTCACGTGAAGTATGGACCAATCGGCGAGAAAGTTTCTTAAAAAGAAGTTGCGTACTCGGGCCTTATGACCCCTAGAGAGTTTCCCTAAACGGCTCAAAACTGTAGTTACCCATCAGGTTACTGTATTTACGCCGCTTAAGGGTGTCAGCAGCAGCGCCAGCCAGCCCGCCATGCACATGAACATGCACGCCAAGAACATGAGATGTCGCAAGGGTGTCGACACAGATTGCGATGGAGTCATCCATTATAGTGCCTATGGCGGATGACGGGAGCGCCTGAAGCCACAAGCCTGACTCCCATTCTCCCACAGCCAGCAGACGGGCACACTTCAGTATTAGGTGACCTGTTCACCAGGGTATTTCTGGGAGCCGCACTGGCGTCAGCCGCATAAGCCGTAAGAGATACATTATAATCAAAGGTTCTACAAAATTGTACATCTTAGTTAAAAGATCAACAAAAAATTAGGATAACATGCTTTCTTCTGAGAATTACCCACAGTAACGTAACCATTTTTATCTTCCAGAATTTCATTGTTACCTATTTCCGAAGCTATCTTGTTACAGTAGGTGCCAGTGGCGTAACTATAGCATCTGAGGCCCTTGGCAAATCCATTGCATTGCAAGAAATTCGGGTTTGTTCCCTCCATTATAAATCGAGATCTGCTGGACCAATATTCATGGTTTTTGTTTCGTTGGATTTGTCTCCGCCCTGAATAGCAGAATACATTTTTTTTTTTTCTCCTATAGGGTTGGTAGGTCGGTAGGTAGGTAGGTAGGTAGGTAGGTAGGGTAGGTAGGGTGGGTAGGTAGGGTAGGTAGGTAGGTAGGTAGGGTAGGTAGGTAGATAGGGTAGGTAGGGTGGGTAGGTAGGGTAGGTAGGAAGGTAGGGTAGGTAGGTAGATAGGGTAGGTACGGTAGGTAGGGTAGCTAGGGTAGGTAGGGTAGGTAGCTAGGTAGGTAGGGTAGGTAGGCAGGTAGGTAGGTAGGTAGGGTAGGTATCACAGTTAAGACAGGACAACGTCTGTCGGGTCAGCTAGTATACCTATATTAACCAAACCATATCCAATAAAATTTGTTATTCAAATTGGACATCTAATTTAGATTAAACTGTGCCTTGACATTATAATCATTTTATTGAATAGGTACCTACTTTAAAATATTACAGATTCAAATATACGCTTACTTAACAAAAATATGGTTGTTAACGGCTGCGCGTGCCACTGCTAGGACAGGAGTCAATGACCTTAGGAACCGAGCAAAACAAAAAAAAAGTCTATAGCGCGGGCAGGCGACGCAATGGGTCCAGGGCCGAAAGGAGAAACCCATTTCTGGGCCTAGCCGTTACACGAATCAAATATGTACTAAAAAAATCTACTACTCTGCCTAATTAACCCATTTAAATCTTAGCCTCAATTACAATGGCCAAGTGTAAAAAAAGTACATTTCTTTATATTTGCTTTAAACAACCTTTGTAAACGGTTACAGCACTTGTTTCATTATACGTCACTTACTTTGCAAACTTCGGCATTAAACAATAGAGCGTACCCTAAGAATGTAATCGATTTAGTGGATATCGATAGTTACAAATTAGAATTGAATAATACTCCATTATTTTAGTATAATTGCTTTTTAAATATATAAAATCATAAAATAAAAAAATCAGGAATATAATTATTTTTTAACGTAAGCCCGAATAAAAAATCATTATAGGAAATAAATAATCGAAAAAGTCGATTGCAACGCGGATTGCACATGGATTGCACTCTTCGATCAATAATACACTAGATACAGGATCAGGAACAAAAATAAGTCGCTGAAGTGGCCACGTTTACACACACAGAAACATTTACATTTGTGACTACAAAATAAAGAAAAACGTTTTATAATATTAACAACTTCAGTTTATTATAAACCTTAACACTCAAGTATAAAGTTTGATTACGATTGCAAAATATTTTTATTTAAGTCCTTCTATCATCCGAGAAAGTAAAAGCAATAAATTCAAAATGTCGCTTGAAAATAAATAGTCATTTTTATAATAAGTACAAAAATATTTATTGTAAGATGAAACTTACACCTTAGGCAATAAGGTTAAAAACATTTTGTTGACAATTTCGTGCTTACTCTATTTTGAAACAAGACATAATTTTTGGTATCACATTTCAATGCTCAGAACCACCAGAACACAGTAATTACTGAAAGACGTAGAGTTGCAGAATAATAATATATTTTTTTAGACGAATGTTCGTTTTCTATGATGGCAAATATTTTTGACCGTAGTAAAAAAGTAGTAGAACTAAATTAGCATAATAGTTATTTTATTAAGACATTGGTTACAATTGTCTGCTGATTGGCTCATTGTTACCAACCCGCAAAAATGGATGTGTCTTCTTATGTGCGCGATTTATAAGTTATAAAATAAATAGTATTAAATCAAATTATTTTTTGAAATGAAAACTTCTTTAGCAGCGTTCTGCACTTTTTTTGTGATGGGTAAAATTTTTTAAATCAAAAATGCATAACGATAATTCAAGTTTTCACTTCTCCGGCCACTCTCGGCATGCAACACGTTGATTTTTTTTACTTATTATTTTATTCGTCTGATTTTTCCTGGCCAAGTTTCGCGACAATAGATATCCATTCTGCATTGCGAAATGGGTTGGTAGGAAATCTACAAACAAAAACAACAAATAAAATAATAATACTACTCCATGCATTCCCTGTTCCAGAACAGTCAATGTTTGTTACAATAGTTGCAATAGTTGGCGTGTGGTCGCAAACATTGGTCAAACAATCATAATATTTGCTAAACCATGTCATATTTACTATTTAAATGTTTTTATTTTATGAAAAACACATACATAATCATATAAATTATTTAAAAAAATATATTCTTTCCAAAATCTTGGTGTTACGGTGGTTATTTACACAATTTTTGAACACGCGCTGCGGCATCTTGACTTCTTAACGTTGGCTATGTTTGGACCATACTACTTTGAAATAAGAGCACAAAATTATTTGTGCTCTTATTTCTCGGGCCGTTTTTGAAGCGCTAATCGGGAATCTAGTGTATTATTGATCGAAGATTGCACTAGTAAACGGCAAATGTCAATGTCAACGTCTGTCAATTGTCATCGTTATAATTAGTGTCATTTGCTTTTCGTATATTTGCGCAAGTGAATGTGTTTTTCGAATTCTCGAGATTTATTACAATATTAAACCTCTGCTGACTGCTCGAATACTGGACTCCGAAATAGATTGCCTTCTGACTGACTCTCGCTTGAATATTGGACACCGTAGCCTGCCATTCCTGCTGAACTTTGCTGGAAAACCGGATCTGGATATTGCTCTTCTGACGAGTGGTTAATACGGTATCATGAGCTTGTGCATTAATTGTGGAATAGCAACGGACCGCTGCAACACAGTAGGAAGGCGAAGATTGGAAGATTAAGTGATTATTTCAATTGTACAGGAATGGGTCGCGCATCAATCGGTGAGCATGCGATAATTCTATAACTTTTTTTATTTTATTTTTTATTGTTTTGAGGAAGGCTTACAGACTAATTACATAAATGCTTATGTAATTAGTCTGTTTAATTAATTTTTGTAAGCATGTAATATCACCAATCTGCACTGAACCTGCATAGTTGATAACGGCCTATTCCTTCTCTCCGAGAAGAAGTCTTGTGTCCTTGCAGTGGGAATGTAATAAAGCCGCTTATGTTTACCTAAATGTGCCAATTAGATGCTTATTGCTAAATGCTAGTGCTAGAACTAATAATTTATTCAAATGATAAATGTTTCTGCTTCAGGTAAATGAAAATGACTTTATCTGTCAAGTTTGCTGGAATCATGCCTCTT
Source organism: Hyppa rectilinea (assembly GCA_951799385.1). Classification (NCBI taxonomy): domain Eukaryota; kingdom Metazoa; phylum Arthropoda; class Insecta; order Lepidoptera; family Noctuidae; genus Hyppa; species Hyppa rectilinea. The sequence goes on from OX637300.1 coordinate 20,702,578, forward strand.
AATGGTAATAGATCAGAAGAGAGTGAACAGACACCTATAGGACACCGGCGAGTGTGTATTCACTGTGGACGTTCTCTTCGTTCGTTCGGCACCAGGGTAGTCACTTCAGTTACCTCCTGCACAATTCCTAGATGCATTATTATTATATTATGATAATCCTTAAGAAGGTGATTAATAAAACGCTATCTCAATAATACGGTTTTTTATTTTAATAAACCTATTGTTGCAATCTAAGTTTACTGTAATTTAAGATTGCAGCGCAGCATGTAGCGGGTTCGATTCCCGCACGGAACAAATGTTTGTATTCACTACATGTAGTTGTTCCAGGTCTGGGCGTTTGTGAATGTGAGTTTAAATGTTTGTAAACACACCAACGACACAGGAGAAATTCGTAGTTAAAAAACAAAAAAAATAACCTAACATGTAAACATTGTCTGATTTCACCAATTTGGCCATTGCTGCGAGACGTGAAAATTGGGCTCATGAAATCTTCCTAGGTGCTCTAATTTATGGCAAAATTCCAGCTCTGTAACGCCAGGCCCAGGTTTCTATGGAGTTTGGGTTTCTCCTTTCCCGCGGACGAAATCCGAATTCACCAATGAAACTGAACGCGCATATCATCAGATCTAAACCGTGTTCAAGACCTGACAGTGTCAATATTTCACGGCAAATAATGACAATATCAACCCTTAGACGGGGATAGGTTACCGCTAACCCGAAACATAAAGGGTTAAGGATGGGACATCCCCCCCGCTATACCCAGAGCGGGAGGGGTAATTTGACAATTTCCCAACATCAAAAAAAAATAGCGGAGATCCCAATCTGTCAAATTTGTTCGATAGATTTTCAACTTTATGTCAAAAGATTAAGGTTCATGTTTAATTGGGAATATTTGACATTTTAGGATAGCTTGATGTACTGTATTGATCGTTCAGAATCTTTGGTGAAATTCGCCCTCAGCAGAAGCTAAATAATGTTATATTACATCACTGATAAAATACCTAAATAACGATAAAGTATTCGTACCAAATGGAGATACATATTGATAAGAACACCTAAATGCAATGCTGTTTGTCCCAAATGTACCTACAGCAATGTAAACTGAGCTAATAACAATTGCTTGTTAATTAAAACAGTTTTAAAATAATACAGTTTTGACCTTGCTAGTTTTAGAAGATAGGTTAAACGCGACCAATATGACTTTTAAAACCAGCAAGTTTATTGTTTTGGACGAAAAGTATTACATGTGCCACTTACATATATTTATTTTATTGATGACTAGCTTCCGCCCGCGGCTTCGCCCGCAAAATATTTCGACAAATTATACATATAAACCTTCCTCTTGAATCACTCTATCTATTAAAAAAACCCGCATCAAAATCCGTTGCGTAGTTTTAAAGATTTAAGCATACAGACAAACAAACAGACAAAAATAGCGACTTTGTTTTATACTATGTAGTGATGAATATTATAGGGGTCGGCTGCCTCAGTACAAGTGTTTTGACTGTCTACACTATTGTAAGTAATTAAATTAAAATTATTTATTTCATCCACTTATTTAAATAAATTTACAATTTTTGGAATTACCTTTTAAGCAAGTTTTTGCTTGTGATAGGTATTTCCGCTTTTCTAATTTACAGTAACTACATACATAAGTGTGAAAATTAGCAATCTAAACAGTTGATTAAATAAAATAAACATAGTAATTTTTATCCTTTAGTTTGCGCTCTGGGTGTGTATGTGTGTGTAGGTGCGTTGGGCTGTGTGTGTGCATGTTTGTAGTATGTATGTTTGTGTCGTTTGTGTCCAAGTGTTTTTGGACTATGTAATTGTATGTAAAATTGATTCGATTTCATTATAAGTTTTGTTTATCAGCCATTTAGCGATTGTTTTTTTGCAGTCGTGGTATGTCATAGGATATATGTTATTTTCTTTATTAACTACATTATATATGTGTGTTGATTGTTTTGTATATTGCCTTGAAGCAAAATAAGTTTTGACTGGGATTTCTGGAGCAACATTATTCTTCCTCTTGGCCTGTGCCCTGGCAGGGACAAAGGGAAGGGATTTATGTTTCTTTAAAACAATCTGAAGGATATATAGCTTCCTAACTGATAACAGATTTGATGTTAAGTATAGGCTTTCAGTGGGGAACCTCAGTGGTTTGAAGAACATCACCTTCAGAAGCGCTCTCTGCGCCCTCTCCAGTTCTAAAAATTTGGTTTTTGTTGCTCCGCCCCAGATTGGCAAGCAGTACATTACTATGGACTGACCCAGAGAGACGTAGATTTGCCTGATAAGTTCTTTGGTGGCCACATGTCGTAGTGACTTAAAGGTCCATATGAGCTTCCTGACTCTACTCATTATTAATTCTAAGTGTAAGTGCCATGATAACCTTTGGTCAAGCATAACACCAAGGTATTTGGTGTGACTAACTTTGGTAATATTTAAACAGGTACATATATTGTTGGAAGGTTCAGAGCATGTGTGGATTTTAATCTGAAGATCTTGTGATGGTTGCGTACTGTTGCAAATAGAGAAGCAGATATAATTGGTCTTAGAGACATTTAATGTTAGAAGATTGCGATTGAGCCAGGAAGCTATGATAGACAAGCCACGTTCCGCGGTACGGCCAACACTGTCCCAAGATGCTCCCGAGAAAACTATTGCTGTATCATCAGCGTAGGAGAATATATGAGCATCTTCTAAAGGCATATTACATAAGGTGTTTATGTAAATAAGAAACAGTGTTGGCCCCAGCACACTACCTTGTCCCACTCCGTAAGTCACAATTTCTTCAGAACTAGTGGCCAATCCAATCCGCACCACATATCTGCGCTCACTCAAGTATTCCTTGAAAAGCTTAAGTGGTACACCTCACACGCCAATATCTTCTAACCTGTGTAGAAGTGTGGGAACAGAGACTGTGTCAAAGGCCTTTTTGAGGTAGTAATATTTTGAATAATTAACATTTTATAGTGTATTAACCTACCTTCTTCATAATGAACATACATAAAACACAGCATCATGTCTGTAATGCCCGTAGTCAGGGGTAAGCGTCACCCACATCTCGAAAATTATGTTTCCCATGTAATTTTTAACCGGACACACACCAGACTCCGGGGCTGCTACTGAGAAATTCCAGATGGAAAAATCCAATAACATTTATCCGAAACGGGAATCAAACCCAGGATCTCATGTTCAGGAGTAGCCCCGGCGACCATCACCCAACGAACCAGTCAGAGGTATAATTAATAATAACAATATACATATTCAAACATGATTATTAATTATACTGTTTTACCAGGCTGCCTGATTATATGCCATTACCTATACTAGTTTTAACTCACCTCTGTTGCTGCTCTGTAAGCGCAAATCGATACAGTAAATTGATGGTGTAGTAGAGTGTGAGATATGCTAGTAACTCCCGCCACACCAGCTTGTACACGCTGCCTCTCCATCTGCAAGCGAAAGTAAAGCTATAGCTTGTTATAAACTTAGAAGAAAACAAGGAAGAAAGCTCAGGTTTGCGTAACGGCGCTCGCGCCGACCGGCGGCCGAGCGCCCGGCACGAACTGCCCGCGGCCGACCTTGCCAACGTACATACGAGACACAAGAGCCAGTTATTCGATAATATACATACCTACATGGTTTTGAACTTAAACCATCATCAGAGAAGAAATATGCAATATTACAAAACCTACAAAAAAATATGGATTACAGCCAGATAAGCTTTTTGTATAATACAAAAAGATTATCTCGCCTATAATAAACCGAGGAACAAATTACAGAAGATATACGCGGATTTGTTATTCAAATCTCAACATTTTATTATCAGTTATAAAACGGAATTGGTTGGCCGTGACGTGATACGAGCGATGTGGGCTTCTAAAAACTTGTTTAGCGTCAGGGTGTCAGACAAAAAATTGAGTATAATTGCATGCCTAATCGCTAACCGTGAGCCGGATGAATCTAGGAACGTGACAGGCTTCAATATTGTAGCAAATAAGTAGGTAGCTAAAGTTGTTCATAACCGCCGCTCTGTCTATCCACCACCACTTGAAATATTTTACTCTATTTTTGTGTGACCAGGATTACAATTTGAAGTCTTATTTGGCTGCGGCTGTCACTTCATAAATTCAGAATCTTTCCTGTACATAAATATTTCGAAGGCAAAAATGTTCTCGTACAGGTATCAAACGGTTTTGTTTTATGAATGGTTTCGATTATTATGCACACATTGTGTGATCATAATTATCATCCACAGACCGACTTCACCCATTGCTCGGCATAGGCTTGTTTTGCTAATCAGCCAGCCTCACCCAAGTTGTACCCGCTACGACAACAATGTCTCTCGCACACTCACTTCCTTTTAATTCACCTAAGACAATGGCTCGATAGATTATAAATTACAATCAATCGTAGGATGAGTTCGATTCAATTGTTGGCCAATTGTTCATTGGATCATCGACCTACATTCCTCTGTGCCTCAGCCTCCTGATCTCGTGATAAATTTCCATTTTACTCGCAACTGCCGTGACACAACACCAATAAAATTACGTATATCTTGTCTATGTATTGTGTTACATTTTATTATTGACTTCAACATCATTGCTTTGCTATTAAGTACAGTTCGTTATTTCTTATAATCTTTACATGAAAAAAAGGCACCCATTTTGTTCATTGACTTTACATCGATACAGTGCCAATGCCAATAGTCTCAGAGTAAAGTGGCTGTATGACATACGGACTGACGAACAGTCGGACCGAACGGGGAAGAAGGGAAGCCGGAAGGGTGCCGTTTCCACTATGCTATCGGGACATACTACATAACATGGGACGAAAGCAGACAAAAAGAAGTGTAACCACCCAAGCCTTTGTTCGGTTGTCATGGTATGGGCATGTTATGCGGAGGAATGAGGAAAATGTTGTCAGGAAAGTTGTGACCATGAATGTGGATGGCTATACAAGTAGAGGGAGACCAAAGAAACGATGGATGGATTGTGTGAAAGATGATATGGCTAGGAAGGGAGTAACTACCGCGATGACGACTAATAGAGAAGTATGGAAGAAAGAGACATGTTGTGCCAACCCCAAATAAATTGGGATATGGGCAGGATAATGATGATTATTTTGTCGATTTTATTGCACTTACAGGCCGAGATTTAAGTTTGATAGGACAGGCCCACTCTGGTCACTAATTAAAAGTGCCCTTGCCTCAGATGTTGGTCCAATACCTACATATAAAAATAGAATCAGAATCCTTATTTGGACGCAGTCGACTTGTCGAGCAAGCGTACGCGACTACGAATTAGGAAAGGAAATTAACACAGCACCTGTTTTTGTCGGAAGTAAAGGCTGCCGAATTAGTGTATGATATAGTCATAGTGTATTACGTATAATGTATTATTATCAACCTCTACGTCTTTTAAGGACTGCTACATGAACGTGCCACGAATACGTAAGTTTCAAGTTCGACTTGAAACTATGGCAGCGATTGTAAAAATTAACTGATTGATTTTAATTGTTTGTAGATTTAAATTAACAATTTATATCTACAGGTGTCTAAGAAAAGTGTAGCCTAACTTCATCACTTCTCCAACATCGTAATCTAGAAAGAAATATCGGCCGTCAAATACATTTCGGTCTATTAGGTATTGAAGATTTTTACGGAACAGGTAATGTTTTATTGCTTAAAAAACAAGACGTTTTACTATAGTTTTCTATTAGTTACCTATAGTATGTAGACAGTGGCGTAAATACTAAGTGCTGTCTCGGTAAGACCTTGAATTCTAAAAACTTCAGCAAAACCTAAATGTAGTTATTGATTGAAATTTTCGTTTGTCATAAGGTGCAAAGAAATATGCACATAAAAACATTAACCTTTTGAACGCCATTGTCACACATAGGCGACAAGCAAGTGCATGCCCTGTACGCCAACGATACAAACATGTGACAATGCGGTACACTATGAACACGAAATCAACAATTAAATAATTACTTTTGTGTATGTTTATATGAATATCTTAAAATTGACGTATTTAATGACATGAAAGAAATTAAAAGACACCATAAAAATTGGAAAATTCGTGATAAAAAAATATGTGTTGTTTGGCGAGGAGGGTACGCGCGTGCGTTTATGTTGTGGCGTTTAAAAGGATAAAAGCTGTAACAAAAGATATCGTCGGTAAGCACAGTCGAAAACGCAAAACTCTTGCTGATCGACAAAAATATGGTTTTGCCAAACGTCATCAAAAATTCACTTTCTCCATTCCCGTCATCTGCCTAGCGTTTTGCCAACTACTATATTGGGGTCGGCTTCCAGTCTAACCGGATGCAGCTGAATACCAGTATTTTACATGGAGCGACTGCCTATCTGACTTCCACAACCCAGTAACTGGGCAATACGATACCCATTGGTAAGACTGGCGGTCAGATTTGCCGGGCTTCTGACGACCCGTAACGACTGTGGAGGAGGGAGGAGTCTCGGTATGTAAAGATGGTCACCCATCCACGGCCAACCCCGGCAAGCGTAGCTTAACCTGATGGATTGACCTGTGCGACTGTTAGTACTTAGCCACGAGCTCCTCTTTCATTCCTTCCACTTTCTCCATTCCCATTTTTCGTTTTTCCTTCAAATCTTGATTCTTTAGGACATTCTTGCGGGTTCAGTTCTCGGACTTGGGACATTATTAATAGTGAAACGGGAAAATCTAGTAACCGAAATTCTGACTACAGCTTGTCTATTAATGGCAACATAATTAAATCAGACTTACAAGTCGCCGCGGCGTTTGAACAGTTCTTTTCGGATATTCCCATTTCAACAACTAAAACCTTAAACTCATCACCTTCTGTTGCTGAGTCTTTACTTAAGGAACATGTTAATATTTGCGATACGGAATTTCATTTTGAGCATATTACCTGTAGAGACATAATTAAAACCTTTCACACTTTAAATGTAAAAAAGACTGCAGATCTGTGGGGTAATTCTGTAGAAGTGGCTAAGTCTGTTATTGACATTGTAGCACCTAATTTAGCTCTTATTTTTAATAATTGTATCGACTGTGGGGAGTTTCCTGACCTAATGAAACATAGTAAAGTAATACCTTTGTTTAAATCAGGTAGTACATCAGACCCCACGAACTATAGACCTACCTTCAGTAAAATCTTTGAGAAATTAATTCTAGAGCAATTACAAAGATTTTTTAACAAACATAAATTATTACATACCAAACAGTTCGGGTTTACAAGGGGTCGTTCAACTACCGATGCCGGTGTTGAACTTGTAGGACATATTTACAATGCATGGGAAGATAAATGCGACGCCTTGGGTATTTTTGTGATTTGTCTAAGGCCTTCGATTGCGTTCTTCATGAAACATTAATCAGGAAACTCCGCCATTACGGGATCCGAAGCACCGCTCTGAATCTTCTTACTTCGTACTTGAGTAATAGAATTCAGAGCGTTGACGTCTCCCGGATCTATAGTAACAATGGGAGTCCCACAGGGCTCGACTCTTGGCCCTTTTTTGTTTCTTATTTATATTAACGATTTGCCTTACCTCATAAAAAATAGTCATGATATAGTGTTATTTGCAGATGACACTTCACTTTTGTTTAAACTTAAACGTCAGCAGCTGGTTACTGACGATGTAAATAGCGCGATCGCAACGGTAGTTCATTGGTTTAATGTTAATAACTTACTTCTTAATGAAAAAAAAACCAAATGTATTAAGTTTACGCTACCCCACGTTAGACAGGTGAAAACCAAAGTGTTAATAAAGGGCGAAGAATTGAATCCTAAAGATACCACAGTATTCTTGGGCTTAACTTTGGATGCTAAGCTTCAGTGGGGCCCACATATAGATAAATTGTCAAAAAAACTAAGCTCCGCAGCATACGCTGTTAGAAAAATTCGTTCTTTAACTGACACAGAGACAGCCCGCTTAGTGTACTTTAGCTATTTTCATAGTGTAATGTCGTACGGTATTTTGTTGTGGGGAAATGCCGCCGATATTCAGACTATCTTTGTTTTGCAGAAAAGAGCTGTTCGATCAATTTATAAATTAAGTCCGAGACACTCTCTCAGAGAGAAATTTAAAGAAATAAATGTAATTACTGTACCTCCACAGTTTATTTTTGAAAATCTTTTGTATGTCCATAAAAATATAAAATTGTTTAAAAAATATAGTGATATCCATGATAAGAATACTAGGAACAAACACAAATTAGTTGTACCCACTACAAGGCTCAAAAAAATAGGAGGCTCGTTCAGATGTCAATGTATACGCTTTTATAATAAACTTCCAAGCCACGTTCAAGATCTAAGCCTTAATAAATTGAAATCGTTCGTTAAACGCAAGTTGTGCCAGAATGCTTATTATACTGTCCAAAGACTTTATTGAAGACAAAAGGGCTTGGGATTGAGCTGCTCCAATTGTTTACATATTGAATATTCTTTCTCTTCTTTTTTATATCCTAAACTAGTTGATTAGCATCTGAGATTACTCCTGGAGCTGCTGAAGATTCACAAAAACTTTTTGCATTATATAACTTCAACCTCTTAGCAATGTATAACTCCATAGCACGTTTGTGAGTACTATGTACCTACTATAAAGCTACCATTTACTGAGTACGTCTTACATTGACCTGAATGTGCCCTGGCGGCTGAGAGCTTGCTCCCTGTAATGTCTCACTGATGGTGATGCGTATGTTGGATCATTTAGCTCCCATCAAAATGGTTGAGCTGAATGGTGCTAATCCATGTGTCATGTTCATGAACGAGCGCCGTCAGTAGGGACTGGTCACCTCTTAGCTGCCACGGCTGTTTTAAAGTTAAAATAATTTTGAATTGTTTTTTTAAAACTTGTAATTATGGACGCTTTTATTAAGTTCTGCATCGTTCTCACGTGTAATTTCAACATGAATGATGTAACACAGTTTTTGTAAACATATTTTGATTTAAAAGAGTGTCCATGGAGTTTCTTGCCCGTTCTTCTCCATAGGTACCTACTGCTTTGGAATGGGCAACTAGCTTCATCTTTCTGACCGACCGACCCCTTTTTTTTTTTTTTTAAGGCTGGGTAATCATCCAATGACTTCTCCCGCTCTGGGTGGAGCGGAAGGGAGTGTCAGACTCTTACTGACTAAAACCCATCCATGTTCCTTCCGTAGCCCTTTATGTTCCGGGGTAGCGGTAACCCTTTCGGACAATCCCGCTTACCCGGCAGGCTTGGCCCTGAGGGGCCCCTTCATATGCTGACATCTCTTTGAGGCGCGCGTGGAACATATACGCGCCGTCCGGCACGGGTCTGGTGCTGATCGGACGGTGAGTCACCCATTACTCACCGTCCGCAGGCCCGCGCCTACGGTGGCCGGGAGTCGTCACGTGGCTCCCGACGCCCGGGGCGTCTCCTGCGGCGGCTGGGACGGGAGGACCTTTCTCTCTCCCATCCCGCCACCTCCTTCGCGAGCATAACTTTTTCGCAGAAGGAGGTGACTGCCTCCCACTCCCTCTCACCCCGGACCATGGCTTGCACCAGAGCCGGGCGCGAGAGGTCACCGCCGCCGATCGCCTCTACGAGGACACGGCGGTGCTCTGCCCATGCGGGGCAGGTTTGCACCGTGTGCTCTACCGTGTCCTCTGGGCGATCCTCGCAGTGGTGACACCCGGGCGTTTCCTCCCGCCTGATGATGTGCAGGAACCTCCCGAAACATCCATGTCCGGTGAGGACCTGCGTCAGGCGGTAGGTGAGGGCGCCGTGACGCCTCTCTAGCCACTCCTCAAAGAGGGGCCTTACCGCCACTATCGTGGCGTGCCCTACTGACCGACCCCTTGACAATTCAAAAGTGCCTGTAATTGGTTTATTTGAAATAAATGCTTTGAGTTTGAGTTTTGAGTTTGAGTTTGTGTTTGAGTTCTTCAAAAATCAAGCCAACGTCGTCAAGGTCGTTGGGACGCAGCTTATGAACTGCTGGCGTTTTAAACGAGAAGCCTCTCTTCCGACTTAAACTTACTTCCCAAGTTCATTTTGCCTATCCTTTTCCCAACTATGTTGGGGTCGGCTTTCAGTCTAACCGGAGGCAGCTGCAAACCAGTATCGTATTACCCAGTAGTAACTGGGTAATACGATACCCCTTGGTAAGACTGGCCATCAGACTTTCAGGCTTTTGACTACCCGTAACGACTGTAACTGTCAAAGATCCACGAATGACAGCAGGGACCATTATTTTATCATTTTTGGTGCGTGATATAAGCTTTATTTTTTTCTGTTTTTGACTTTTCATTTTTAAGATTAATTCATTTGGGTGGGTTATTTTTAGCTCTGCAGCACTAAAACCAGTGAAACAAAACCAAACTCGTTTCTTATATCAATTGGTTTTTAGTAGCATCTTAAAATGTCCACTATCCACCTGGATCCATCATCTGATTACAAATATAACGTGCATTTCAATTATAAACTCCAGTCACGAATAGACCCACTTGGATATTTTTGTTTAAAGGTCTGTATTGTTTAAATAATGGTAAGTAGTACAAAATAGTTTTATTCCAAAGGAGAAGGTCCAAAATGTATGAATCAAAATCGAGAAATATATACGAACGAACTGTATATGCAAATCAATCTAGTAGGTATACTAATATTATGAAGAGGAAAGATTTGTTTGCATGTTCGTAACGAATCAACTCAAAAACTACTTGACGAATCAGGATGAAACTTGGCACAAAGATAGATTATAGTCTGGAATAGCATATAAGCTTTTTATACCGGTAAAATGTGCGGTTCCCGTGGGATAATTTCCTACATACACGCGGGCGAAGCCGCTGGCAAATGCTTAGTTGCTATAACGCGCTAAATATCCCTACTCAAATCGTAGAGGTCTGAAAATCTATGGGATACTTATCGGAGCTATACTCTGACAAAGTATGAAGGAAAAATTATTGAATAATTAATCATTTCCAGACACTATAATAACGCTCGAGCTGTGAGAATAATTATAATTGTTGGTCAAGGTATTCCGTCGATGACGTATAATTATTATCTAGGGTTAATTATAGAACTAAAACAAAGATTAATTTTATTATTATCGACAGATGATTATGGAAAAATTGCAAAAAGTTTGCTAAAGGTTTAGTATTAATACTGATTCAGTTTTAAATACTGATAAGGTAGAAACTTATTTCCAAAAAAAAAATTTTTTCTCGCGGACTAATTTTCGGGGTACATTGCATCGCGAGAAGAAGTTAGTTTTCAATCATTATTTCCTACTTTAACATTGCTCGAATGCCCTTTATGGACACAACGCAGAATGACACTATTTGAGACTGTTTCGGTATTCTATTCAATGGGTTTCGAAACTTTCTCTGCTATTAGGTATTATCATGACCTAAGGAATGTCATAGGCAAGGTAATTTCCACTTTCGAATCAAAGCAAAATTCTTTATTAATGCATTCGAGTCCACCGAGAGGTCCTAGTCATGTAGGTAGGCACACGTTATTATGTTGTACCGTTGTGACTAGTGATGATCTACCAATTTTAGCGAATTTCAGTTTTCTGTCCGAATGAACTGCTTATCAAAACAGAATAACAAATTATTGCGTTACTTTACCCGACACCGGTTAGAAATCAATGTTTTGCTTTTTCTAGATTAAAAAACAAGATGGGGGAGAAGTTTAACTTTGAGGCTTTAGTAAGGTATCCCTTACGTAAACAATCTTAGAAGCAGCCTTTTTATTTATTTAGTAAGAGTACAACAAGAAGCCCGAAAGTCTAACAGCCCGTCTTACCAAAGGGTATCGTATTACTCAGTTATTGACTGGGTTGTTGAGGTCAGATAGACAATCGCTCCATGTAAAATACTGGTATTTAGCTGCATCCGGTTAGACCGGAAGCTGACCCCAACATAGTTGGGAAAAGGCTAGGCAGATGATGAGTACGAGTACAATAACAACGCAAACTCAGAACAAGCTAAAGTTAGGCGTTTGATAACAGCTACAGCTTACAATTCGATTAAGATTCCAAAAACTATATTCTCCGGCCTTCAAAGATCGTGTGAAGAAACTTTTAAAATGAACTCAGGAAATTCTTTAGTATAACTATTTGGCTGACAGAACTGTATCTTGCGAAAAGAGTATGATGTATTTTACGATCCGAATACTAATAATGGAAATTGCGGAATTTTCCCTACGACCATGACACGACATTTTTGAATGATCTGAGAAACTGCCAAGTTGCACAGCACCTGACATGCGGAATACTAAGTCAGATATCGTCAAAATTCTTTGACCTTGTCAGGAGTTGTGCCGCGGTCGAGGACCTAGTGAGCACTGGTTACTAATTACCTTATATCACTAATATCAGTGTCGACCGACCTTCGGAATCTGTACTTAGCAGCAAAAAATATATTGCTTAAGCGATCTAGGATTATGAATGTTTAATACTGGGTTATGTTTGACTGAGTCAAATAATTATACTACATCTGTATGGTACATAATTCTACCTTTGATGTGTTTACAGCGTCGGTATCAACTGTGCTGTGTTATTGTCTTCTCGAATGCGCTAGTCTAGCTAATAGCTTATTATCCGGAATTATGGGGACTGGACATATCGTTTCCAGATACCTGGATAGAGCCACACTCTCTTTAAAATTAAACTACTTTAAATAACAATATGCGGCAGTTTATTTAGCGTAGGTACATTTGTCAGTAAATTAATATATTATACATCGTTACTTATTATCATTTGTGGGATTGTACATTAATTATATATATTAGTCATTAAAATATAGCCTAATAGCCTGTGATCGCCAGTTTAAAGTGTCTGCGTCTCCTTTAAACATTAATATTTTTTTATTGTACTTACGTCATAGTAGAAAAGCTGAATTTTATTATATTGTTCTTGGGTAACTCTCAGAAGATGTTTCCGTAGTAGCCAGACAGTTCCGGCAGTTCTGTTAGGTACTTCTAACATCTTGCCAGACAACGTTGAAGGTCGGTCGTAGGTGCGAGCGCAATGGACATGCGGATGTGAGTAAAGACAGTTACTTGGACTTAAACCCTTTGAACGCCATTGTCACATATACGTGACAATGGCAACAACACTATATCACACGAAATAAACTATTAAATCATTACTTTTAAAAATACTCACACTATCCTTAAAAATGTATGCTTTCGTACGCATTTTATGGAATTAAACAAGTTAAAAGACACCATGGATAAAGGGAAAATCATGATAACTTGGCGTGGAGCGCACGCGCATGCGTTTATGCTCTGGCGTTCAAAAGTTTAAAAAAATACATAATTTTTCAAAAATAATTTATGTAACTATTTATCACGGAATTATCCGGTGTAATGTTATTATTAATCTCTTCTTACTGTGTCGATAGAAAAATAATACCTACATTATAAATTTATATTTTTTAAATTTGTTGGCCTAAAATTCAGCAACGTGAATGCCGTTCGCTGACGCATACATTAGTGCGTCCTCACGTGTGCCTGTGACGGGGCATGCGGAGCAAGATGGGAGGTGAGCCATTGTCTGTGCCGCGTACACATCAGATACCTGAGCCATCTATGAACCACTACTTGTGGAGGTTGTCCTTACTACGACCTACTTGGGTACGAAGTCTGTTTAAGGTTTTCCAAGTAGGCCACGGTAGCTTGTACCCAGATGGGAGGCTTTCTGATGGTTCAGGGAAGAAATCAGGACGCTTAAGCAATTCTTGCTAGTGGTCATATCTACTTGAGGAGGCTGCCTTCGTCTGGACTCACGGACCCAAGGAATTTTTAGCGGCTTTTAAGCCTCTGTGGAACTGGGTTAAAGTTGTGCATTGGGTGGCGTGAGTCATCCTGTAACTTCGCCCTCTCGAGACGGCCGACTATGGTCATGCAAATTTCTGGAGGTGAGATCCCAAGTTTTAAGCAACCAGTAATAATCCGGCTGGTGTCATTTTAAAGCTGCATTCACTAACTTAGCATGGGCAGATCGGCTCCATACTGTACACGCATATTCACCAGCGGAAAAACAAAGTGCCATCCCAGTTGTCCGCAGGATTTGAGGATATGCTCCCAATCTGATGGACGTTAGGCGAGGGAGTAGATTATTTCTAGTATGCACTTACTGTTTGACGTTTTCGCAGTTTTGCCTGCAGTTTAGGGACCTATCCAGTGTGATTCCGAGATACTTTGGGTTATAGAAACCCCAAGCCATGATATATTGAGTGTTCTATCCGCTTGCCTGTTACGGAGGTGGAGGTCGCTGCGTTTTTGAGGGATTTGATTTGGTTTTAGGGCGTTCTTGGCATAATATTGACTGAGATCTGAGATAGCGGTGGAAAGGTTAGCTTCAATCTCCCCAAAGTCAGTGGCTTGGCTAGTTAAAGCCAGGTCATCTGCGGGTCAAAGCGGGTCGTATTTGGGCTCACCGGTTGGTCATTGGTGTAGATATTAAACAGCAGAGGGGCCAGAACACTACCCTGAGGCAAACCGTTCTTTTGGATTCGCCACCTACTTTCATCATCGAGAAGATACATTTGAAAACCGTACGTAGGAGTTCTCGTAGAATTTGAGATAACTAAGAATCTTCTGTTAAGTTGGTAACCTTCCTTAATAACTAATAAGCGCTGAATGTTAACGGTGTTGTAGGCTGTCGACAGGTCTGCAAACACTGCGCTCGTCACGTTTCACGTTCCTCGTTTCAAACCCATCCTCAATATGTTGTGTTAGGTTAAGGACCTGGCCACAGCAAGACTTGCCTGGTCTGTATCCAGCTTGCTCCGCAATAAGTTTTGGGTCAAAGAGGTTTCTGAGACTAGCTAGTAGCAGTCTTTTGAAAAGATTGTTGGTGTGGCACAGGAGGGTACATAGTTTTTAGGGCCGTCATATGTTTTTCCTGGTTTCGGTATAGCGATAACCTTTGATTTCCTCCAATGGCGAGGGAAGTTAGCCGTCTCCAGGCAGTCGTCACATCACATATACCGGGTCGCATTGTTTGATTTGTTCCGATATCTCATTATTAATAATCAATAAAAAAGAAATCTTTTAAATTAAGTTTCAATTTCCAAACGTACTAAGTGTTATCACATATAAGCTTTTGACAGGTGCAGATGTAGATTTATCAGATGAAACATTAATTAATTATTAAAAAGGTAAGGCCCCCTGCCTTACCTTTGCTGTAGGTATAATAATATGTCTGGTTATAGATGTATATCTAATATTATTCCGAAAAAAAAATTACACTTGACACTTCAAATCAACTTCGTTTTAGATAGCAATTTTAAACACCTTCAGCACCTATTACCTGCCAAAGCCAGGATGATCCAAACTTCATAGTAGCTAGTCGTTCCTAATTCTATTGGCATATAAACTTTTACGTTACTTTAACGTAGGTTGAGGTACACTGGCTCTTGGCTCTATTACAAACATTTACTCAAAAAGTTATTATAAGTACTAAACGAATATTGATAAATTCTTCCGTGGAGACTGGACCTGAATCGATCTCGTAGGCACCTACGTCACAATTTATTTGCACACTGGATTCCAACTGGATTCTTATGAGGTGTTATAATCGCTATACATACAATAAGTTGTTTCATACTTAATAATCGTCTTAACCTTGTAGTTACGTCGCAGGGTGCTTCGACAACGGAACTGAAACTTCAACCTACCGTTTGCAGATTCGTGCGAAATCGTGTGTTATGTTATTGCTGTATTTAGATACGCCGTGCTAATATTCTAATTACGTGCTTAAACAGTAGGTATTTATCATTTATGATTAAGTTTGTAAGTAAAATAAATAACCAGCGCTGGGTTTTTATATATCAATACCAGCGCTATTTTTCAAATGTGCTTGCAATAGGTAATTATGAAATGTAGAAATTATTTAATTTCGATTGGATGTCGTTCGTGATTTGATTTGATTTCATGCACGAAACGATTCAGGAGACAGTTTTGTTGTGTATTTATTAGCACGATTTATTTTTCAGTTTTTCGTTTCTTCGTCTATGTCGTAATTATAGTTGCCTAGTGGAAAACGACGACTTGGTACGCTGCTTCGTTTAATATCTTCCGGCTTGGTAATACATTCGAATTTCGATTAAAGGAGTTGGCAAAGCAAAAAATAAAGACTATTAATTCAAGAATTTCTCTACCGTAATAAGCGATAAGTGAAAATATAGCAATGACTTTACAATACGAAGACGTCTACGCAAAGCACGGTAATGTGCTAGTGATGTCGTGTAAATAAATAGGTATACCGTAACTTGACTCAGACGGGTTTCGTTATGTAGTACGCATATAACAGCAAACTTATTTTCATTGTGACTTATTGCGTTTACCGTTCAGTTATCCATTTGAAAAATAAAATAAATATACATAGTTCGGTCGTAGCGGTATTCATCTACATGTTACAAATAATTGGGTTTCTTTCTAGCCGCCAGAGTGCTAATATAATATATATAGTGACTTCGGTTATTATTGTTATTTTGAAGCTATTCTGTTGCAATAACTGTAGTAGTAGGTACCTGCCCATATAAGTTTTTGGTCTGTTGTTTTATTTTTTGTTTATTTATCAAGAAGTGTTTTATGTAGGTATATACATGTATATAAGTAAGTGTTTTATACCTACATGTTCTAAAGCACTCTAAAGAATCACCCAATAGGTTTCATTAGTTAGCCCGGGTTTTTTTTTACAAAAATGATTGTCTTAGATTCTAAGGTAGACGATGATATTAATGAATTCAAAACGCGTAATTAAACCTCTGTTAGTAGGTACCTACCTAACTAATTGATGGAAATATCGGCTTATTATGATATTATTAGCTTATTTATTAATAAGTGTCCTTACCTAATGGAATGAAATGAAAAAGTTGACACTAATTATTGTAATCATTGAAGTACATTGTTATTTGTAGTGGAATTCAATTCGAATTAGGTATACCAGCGGAAATCAAGTGATCATAAGCATGATTGAATAAAGTTTTAATCGATTGGTGTACGCGTCATGGTTACTTTCGCCGCCTTTCGTTGTCAGGGCCAAGCGAGCTGCGATCAGACATTGAATCGATTCTAGTTCGCGTTCAACAAGTAGCATTCATCACCGCGCCTGTCGAGGTCGACTCTAGCGTCGGCTCCGTGATCCTCGCTCTCTCGTTAGCTATGGCACTTAATAACAAACTTTCATTACTTTTCGACGTAAACATGCCACGGTGAGAACAAAGTTATTTTCTAAATTAAACATATACAAGTGGCACGTCACAATAGACGGACGGCAAGAGACTTGCTATTGATAATGTATGTTGTATGGTTACGGACCATCGGTGTGTGATTTCGTCATGTAGGAGCGAGGCGCTCTGTCCGAACAGCTGTTTCACCCGAGCTGTGTGCCTGCGGGCTCCGGGGCCACTTACAACGGCTCGGCGGTCAGAGCCTCACACTCCACCAATAAGAGTCCAACTTACTTGCAAAGGATCCTCCAGAAACATCCGAAACTGCTGCCATTAGGTACTTCACCGGCGTATGATATAGTCATGTTTGGTACAGCTTAACACACTATAAAATTTATATTTATTTATACACACACACGTTTGTTGGCGCGAGCTTGGAACGAGACACACGCGGAAAATTAAATACGTTTTAGAAAGTAATAAAAAGTTTGTTGGCGTTAGTAACTAGGGAAGACGAAGGGAAGTATTAACTAAATAGTGCACTTAAAATGTCACATTCTGCTGATGTGTTATGCACTCTGCCTTCCCCGCACTGTTGCAAAGCATAAAGGAGGGGCGCGCGAGAGCACCGTCCACAGAGTAGCGTCAACTGTGACTGATGAATGATACCTTGCTTGGCATGTTGTTCAAGTTACTCGCTCGCAGTTCGCTGTTTGCTCATGCGTGATAAACGCGGCGCGGCTGCGCGGTCGCAGCCCCTCTCGCAGGTTCTATACCAGCCTTGCATCGCGTCATCGCATGCGCCACTAGATGGCGTTACAAGTAACTTAATGCAGCCTTTGAGCTCAACGAGAGTGAATGCAACTTTTGCATCTCATTACTTCTAGTGGAAGGCGCAGTTAGGTACATTCTGAGTATATCTCCGGATAAAAAAAAAGTGTATTCACTAAATTTTGCTATGGTACCAATCAAGTTGACACCTACGAGTATAATAACGACATTGCACTTAAGTCTTATATCGGGCCGAGAGACCACAATGCAAAGCAACTAACACTCAGTTAACTTATTGTTGGCAACAGCCGCAACAGGCTTGGTAAATGTATTCAATATGGCCGAAAACAGGTAGATATTTGTTTTAGCACTTAGATTATCTTAACGGCGCGTGGTAGGTACGAACGAAGAGTCAACGCACAAAAGAAAAATAAACTGTTATTTTTCTGTTAGTCCTATTTTAAGGTCCGATACCGATACCGGTTATCACAAATCTATCGGGAGCTACACTGCTACCGTCTTAAATAATCTTTACGGTACCTGTAGTAGGAACCTAGTATGAATCCGTGCCAACAATAACGACTCTAGAAAAATACTGTCTTAAGAACATAGCGTACCTAAAGGATTTTAAACAATGGTAGGTTAACTGTCGTCAGAGATTTTCAGTAACTTAACCAAACAAACATTCTGTAACTTAACATTTCAGTTACTTAACCAAACAAATTTTCAATAAATGCCCCGTCATTTATTGAAAATTTCGTACCAACGCATCATTTATTAAGACCTTCGATCTTTATGGAAATCCTCAATCCGCGCGGCGCTGGCGCACGTACTGTCACTTTTATTACAACCACACGGTGTTATTCAACCTTTGGGCAGGGCGCTGCAGTAGATTCCAACATGCTTGATTCCTCTTGACGGCCGCGCACGAGACACAACGCAAGACTCCCCAAGCAAGTCTGTCACAACAAGGCCACGTCTCGCTCCTATATCATGGACTGAACTACTACCAGAATAGAGGTTACCCGCAGTAGTGAACCGAGCTGGGCAGTCTTCTAAAGTGTTCTGCGCGGTATCGTCGAGGCTGTCGTCGTAATAGTGACAACCGAGTGTCGGCTCTGTGCCTCAGTTTCCGAAAGCACCCATGTCCGGAGAACCCTTCATCTGGTAAGGGTACCCGTCCAGCTAAACCTTTATAATGTGTTACTGCCAGCCGCTAATGGCGTGCCCAGCGTGTAACTGACACTGTCAGGGATTTTAATTTATATAACACAAAAACATCATTATATTATAACTTTTACGGATTCGCGATCGGCTCTGAAAGGTATAGACGCAATCACGCTATCCCAAACTGTCAAACTTTCCCCATTGAAAACGATCTTATAATAGGTCTTTACCTATGAAATTGCCGTTTTGTATGAAAAAATTTAAACGAATTTTTTTCATGTATTTTTTATTTGTTTTAATCGAAGTAATCACCGATGCAATCAATGCATCTTTGCCAACGCAGTGGCAGTTTATTGATGCCCTTCTTAAAGAAATCAGCTGGATGGGAGGCAACAAATTCTTCAAAGGCATTTTGTACTGCCTCTCGGGTATTGAATTTTTTTCCCGCCAAGAAGTTATCCAAATTCTGGAAAAAGTAGTAGTCTGTAGGCGCAAGGTCTGGTGAGTAGGGCGGATGACGAAGAGCTTCCAACCCCAGTTCTTGCAACTTGGAGACCGTCTGCTGTGCTGTGCAGTATGAGGTCGCGCGTTGTCGTGCAGGAGCAGCGGAGACGAGCGATTGACCAATGCTGGTTGGAGATGTGCCAGCTTCTCCATCATTGTGTTCAGTTCTACACAGTACACATCTGCAGTAATGCTCACCCCGTTTGGTAAGAAGCTGTGATGAATCACACCGGTGCTAGACCACCAAACAGTGACCATCACTTTTCTAGGGGTAAGTTTTCGTTTAGGGCATTGTTTAGGTGCTGAACCAGGATCCAACCAACTTGCTGAGCGCTTGCGGTTATCAAACAGAATCCATTTTTCATCGCAGGTAACAATGCGGTTCAAAATTCCTTCATTTGTGTGCCTGTTGAGCAGTGCAAGACACGTCTCGACGCGTACTTCGCGCTGGCGATCATTGAGTTCGTGGGGCACCCATTTGTCAAGCTTGCACCTTGCCAATTTGACGCAAATGGACCAATATTGTTTTGACGCTAACGTCGAAAGCTGCTGCTAATTCAGCCGTAGATTGTGTATCATCAGCTTCCACAATCGCCTTCAATTCGTCATTGTCGACCAAAGTCTTCGAACGACCGCGAGGTTCATTTTTCAGGTCGAAATTTTTAGAACGAAAGTGAGCAAACCAATAACAGGTGGTGCTTTGGTTTGTAGTGTTAGCTCCGTAAACGTCGTTGATGTTGCATGCCGCTTGTGCCGCGTTGCTGCCACGACGGTACTCATATTCCATAATTACTCGAATTTTTAACGTATCCATGACTTAGAGCATTTAACCTATGGAGATGGCAAGCGGCGAATCATCGAACAACTTTTTCTGCCACTTTTTGCGGGGGGCGAGGAAAACACATACAGCACACTTCTTAAATTTGACAACCACACACAGAGACATGCTTCCTATTGCTACAAACGCTCACAAAGTAATTATAGACACACAGTGAAAAAACACATACACATTGACAAATTTGTGCGTATCTATGCAATTGTCCTACGACAACAAACACAAACTACTAGTGTTGAGGCACAAGGAATGAATGGTATTTCATTTCATGAATGAACGAAAAAAAAGTTCGTTTTTCTTTTCTTGGAAAAAATACGTTTAATGATTAGTGCCTGCGAAACTACGTAGGTAGCCGCCAGTAATCACAAAACAAATTATAGTGCTATAGAAAAAGAACGATTGTATTTAATTTTATAGTCAATTTTTTTTTCTTATTTCATATCTGATTGCATATCATTCTGCATTTAGGGTCGGCAATTCGGAATGCATACCCCATTCTTTAAAACGGGCTTTCATTTATATACATGTGTCAAAAATCTAGAAAGGGGACAATATCAATACTTAGTATAAAACAAAGTCGCTTTCTCTGTCCCTATATCCCTATGTATGCTTAAATCTTTAAAAATAAGCAACAGATTTTGATGCGGGTTTTTGTAATAGATAGAGGAAGGTTTATGTGTATAATTTGTCGGCATATTTTGCGGGCGAAGCCACGGGCGGAAGCTAGTAAATAATAGAATAAGACAATCAATCAGATGTAGTTTTATTATTTTGTTATGAATTACAGTTTTACACGTCGGTTTTATTGTTTTGTAGTCCGGTGTTGCAAAGCTAAATGATGTCAAAGTTAAAGTCACATCATTTATGTCAAACGAGCTTCCGCTCGCGGCTTCGCCCGCATAGTATGTCGACTAATTATACATATAAACCTTCCTCTTGAATCACTCTATCTATTAAAAATAACCGCATCAAAATCCGTTGCGTAGTTTTAAAGATTTAAGCATACAGACAAACAAACAGACAAAAATAGCGACTTTGTTTTATACTATGTAGTGATAGGCACAAGAAAGGCACTTTTGAACGTGCTCACATATTTATAAACATTCTTAAAGTTAATAATAATAAATCAATCAATGTGACAGGTAAAGTTATTCCAAAATGTTAAAATATATAGTATGGTACAACATTATAAATTATTTATTACATAATTTACTAAGCAACCAGTTTGATTTTGTCTAGACACTAGATTGTCCTGTGGAGCAGGAGTCAGGACCAGTATGTTTCCAAGCATCCTTATCCTTTATATAATCCTCTAATTTGTTATAAGCTTGTTTACAAAGTATACTTTTAATATGAGTTTAAAATTTTCTGTCATTTAATTGCAATACAAATTCTGTTATTTTGTTTTTCCGTGTGTACTTCAGGTAGTAACATTTGTTGATATTTAGTACCATTTTGTTATCGTTACACCATCGACTTAACGCGTCGATATCGCTTTGAAGAAGTTCAGTATCGTCACTAGACTCAAAACCCTAGAGAATTTGAGATCGTCCGCGTATGTACATATTACATTCCGAATATTTGAGGCAGTGCTGGCGATTGTACCACATTTTTTTAACAGCGTACCTACGCGGTCCGCGGTCGATTATTAGATTTCGACGTCATATTTAGCTATCTATTATAATTATTGTTTCTTTTTCAAATTGCATGAGCTACAAAAACTCACTACGAAACGAACAACTATTATTCTTTTATTATCCTAAACATACAATGAAAATAATTTAAATCGACTTCCAAAGAACTTTTATAGTTTTTTTTTTTATTTCAAGCTGACTTGTCCAGATACATACACAAAAAACTGGTTACTGAACCTATTGACTGAAAAATCATTTAATTGGCAAATCATTCATTCGCGTTGTCCCAGCACTATGCAAATCCTACCCCTGTACTACTTTAGCGCTACCTACGTACCAATGTATTTTTTCTATCGTTTCGTCAATAACGATTACTTCGACATTGTACGTAATTAAAAATATTTTAATGTATAATTTATATTTACAAGTGATAGGAAACACCATGGTTTCGAAAATTTGAAGTGGCAGATCGCTTTTTGCACGAGGATACTGCACAATTAACCATTTCTTAGGAGGACTTCCTTGCGACACAATACGACACATAATGGCGGCGGTTGGCGAATGAACTAGTTTTATAGAACTTGTATGGCCGTATGACCAATCGGTCATGGCAGAGGGGTACGCTTAGCTATGCCATCTCCATAGGTTAAATGCTCTAAGATCCATGATGACGAAAAAGATTGAAATGCGATGAAAATGTTACACTAATCAATAAACAAATGACTACTTTTGGAAAAAAAAACCATGTTTTTAAAATAAAATTAATATGAAATTATAATTCTTAGCCAAACAAAAATTATTTTGATTTGAAATGGCCAGTACTGCAGAACGGCAATTTCATAGGTAAAGACCTAATAATAAAAAAAATACATTTTGGATTTCAAAAAAGGAAGGAGGATGCAAATTTGGTCCCACCCTCCAATATCTACATAGATTGACGGATAGGTAGATTTGCATTTCTAAACATTAACGCCAAGTTTTAAATCTTAGTCCGTTCCGAGTTATGCTTTATTAAACATTATTCATCATCATTCTCCTGCCCTTATCCCAATTTATTTGGGGTCGGCGCAACATGTCTTCTTCTTCCATACTTCTCTATTAGTCGTCATCTCGATAGTCACTCCCTTTCTAGCCATATCATCTTTCACACAATCCATCCATCGTTTCTTTGGTCTCCCTCTACTTGTATAACCATCCACATTCATACTCACAACTTTCCTGACATCATTTTCCTCATTCCTCCGCATAACATGCCCATACCACTTCGATCAATACCATGGCGCCATACCATGACAACCGATTCCACACAACTTTTCGTTCACCGGTGTCACTTTCAGACTTCCTCTTATGTACTCATTACGTATTCTATCCATTCGCGTAACACCACACATCCCTCTTAACATTCTCATCTCAGCTGCATGCAATTGTCTTTCATTCATTCCTTTTGTGGCCCAACACTCTGATCCATACAAGACGGCAGGTCTAATCATGCTTTTATAAATCTTCCCCTTAAGTTTAAGGGGAATGCGGGAGTCACAAATTGTTCCCGTGACCTGCCGCCATTTCATCCACCCAGTGTTAATTCTATGCTTAACAGTCCGATCTATTTCGCCATCGCTTTGCACAAGTGAACCGAGATACCGAAAGTCGGAGCAAACTGGGAGAAGCGCGCCATCAAGCGCTATGACCCCAGAACTGGAGAGACCGCCGAAATCGCAGAACCTGTAGGTACTCAGTTTTGGTTCTGCTGATTTTCAGGCCAACAATCTCCAGTTTCCGTTGCCATTTCTCCAGTCTGCTCTGGATCTCAGGTCCATCTTCACCGACAAGAACGATGTCATCGGCAAATAGCATGCACCATGGTGCCTCTTCTGATGCAAGCCTACCGCCACATTGAACTTGTCGGTGTTGCCAGCAGCCGACCGAACGTAGGTATGGGATTGGCTGTACATAGCACGAATTAACTCTACCTACATATATACTTCCGGTAGTTTAAGCAATAGCCAATAAACGAATTTTTGTGCATATTAATAATATCGATCGGCTTCCAGTTTACCTAGATGCAGCTGAATACCAGTATTTTACCATAGATAAACTGCCTATCTGACTTCCACAACCCTAGGTAATGTGGGTGATACTCCTAGGTAAGACTACTTAGTTGTCAGGCTTTCGGGCTCCTGACGACCCGTAACGACTGTCAAGGTCCACGAACCTGCTTTCCAAGGCACGGAGGGGTATTGATATACCTACCTAGGTATAAAGTGGTCACCCATCGACGGACCAACGGTGGCAAGCGTAGCTTTAACCTGATCGATCGACTGAGACCCAACATCGACATAGGTTGATAAATATTGATAATACTAGTCGGTATTAATTAAAAAAGTGCATTGTATTAAACATACTGCTATGTGCTGCTAGGGAGTTTGTTGCGCCACACTTCTTCTTCCCAGCTAAAGCATTAGGAAGTGGTGAAGGGTGGGCGTTTTTGGGGGACTGTCTTATGTAACTTTAGAGTGCTGATTTTCAGCCTAGTTTGAATAAATGACTTTTGATTTTGACCGATTGCCGTCCTTCCGTCCTCGCCGTCGAGACGTCCCTGTGCATCCCCGTCCCTTGTTCGAGCCAGCCCGTGTTGCTGCTAAGCCTGTAGCTTAAATACGCCCGATACAGCCTGCATTGCTGTCCTCCCCTAGCGACGCCAAGCAAGGTAAAGGTCCGTACCCCACAGGCGCTGCCCTTAGTGTGTAGTCGCTTAGTTTGTAAGTTTCTTAAACCCTGCCTGGTGGCTACAATTTTTATTGTAGCACCCACAGGCAAGCCTGGTTAAAAGCAGTAGACAACCCTATGGTTGAACTGCGATGCAATAATAAAAAAAAACCATCTTCGGGTAGTTCGGGTGGTATTTTCGTGGCAGACACGTCGCAGAACAGTTGTAACGTTCAGATGAACATAAAAGGCCACAGCCTCATTAATTACACGTAGGTACAGGTTCGTTTTATTTGATGATGACAGAAAAAAATGATTCGGTAAAACGGGGTGAATAGCGATGCAGGGGTGAATCGGAACGAAACTTATAAATGGATTTTTATATTGAAATAATATAGTAGTGCCAACCAGAACAATTGATCATTAATTACTATACAGTAAACACATTACGAGTCCTTTTTGGCCACAAAATATATTATTTAATGTTTAAATCGCTTTTAAAGTTTCGTCCCGATTCATCCCTTATAGCAGCGACAGCCTAGTGGTGTGACCGCCGGACTGACAAGTCATAGGTCTCGAATTTGAACCCAAGACACGCACCTCTGATTTTACGGATTAATGTGCGTATTGTATAATTATCATTTGCTTAAAAATCGGTGAAGGGAACCAGCATGTAGGTGTCTGAGAGATATTTTTCAACAGAATGTGAAGCTAAGTCAGAGGACCATGGGCAGCATAAAAACTCTGACACCAGGTTAGTCACTAACCACACGAAAAGAGAAGAGACCCCTGCATCCCTAATCACCCCGTTTTATGGTTTTTCTTGTTGAAGCTCTTATTCACCCAAATCTTCTTTTTTGCCTTAAAGCTCCAAGTTTCTCTTCTTCTTCAGCAAGATGATCTAAGTCCCAATCCTCCGAACTGTTTTCACGTAACGTTACGACTGCTCTGCGAAGTATCTGCCACTCGAATTATTCTTAGTTTTGCGGAAGTTGCCCGAAACCAGCCTCGGCGTCCTTAGGTATTCTAACGAGGCAGTTCTCAGGCGCTCGGGGAACCGCCCGAAGCAGCCGCCTTCAGGCGCCCGGAGCAGCCTTCAGGCGCCCGGAGCTGCCGTACGGCGCCCGAGCCGCACCAATGCCCACCGATAGTCGACACCGCGCCTTAGGGTTCCTTTTTACCATTTTGGTACGGAAGTCCAAAAATAAGGTAGATGGGAAGTAAACAATAAAAGACGGAATACACATCGAATTTCTTACATGTATTGTTGTTACAACATTAAATCCTTACCCACCGGTCCCACTCCACCTAGCTGCCTATACATAACTAACTATATGTAAAAACTAGGAATATTTTGTATCTCGTCAAAGTGAAAGTTAGGAAGATAGGGCTTAATTTTGTTCACATTTTTGTTGCATTAGTTAGCAAGAATCGAGGGTTTATTTTCGTTCCGGAAGACGTTTCATTGTTTCACAAAATATCCAAAAACGGAATTCGACAGGTTGATATTCGAATTCCCAATAAATCGCGTCAATTAACTATGTACTCCTCCACAACATAAAAGTTATGCCCTCTGATGCATAGGAACCTACAACTAAACAGTGCGACGTTTAAGTTGCATTTTGCGACAGCAGACGTGTCCTTTTCAACATAACCTTTCAAATATAGAATACCATGAAGCAGGATTCTATAAGATCGCAACATAAGTGGAAATAGTTTCTTCTACAACTAGTTTATTAAGTCACGTGTGAGATCAGCAACACTAGGGGCCCGGCTGCACGCATCATTAAATAACATGACAGTAAAAACACATCATAAAACCGGCAAATAATTTGCGTAATCGCACCTCTAACGAAGGAGCGTGAACCTGGCGATAAGACAATGAATTGTATGCAATTATTATCTTTTCATAAGAAGCATTAAAACTAGAAAGAATGTATAAGCACAGGAAATAAGTATTCAGTATGCAACAAAAATGTTTGGTGAGCTTTATCAATTGCTTTATTGCAACAGTCATAATAATTTACAGTCAGGCGCCATCAGGGAATGCGACAGCACATATTTATTTCTCTTCCTTCCTAAGGTCTTAACGTTCACTCTGAAGTTCGACAGTTCGTCGGATTAATTTTAATGGAGGCAATATAATTACATTACTATAATGACAAATTCAATCATTATATAATCTAGGACCTAAACTATTACATTAAGTATATTTCATATGTTCAGAAGACAATCATAGACATGGAGACAAAAGTTACTTCTATTTTGGAAATGATTAATATTGAAGTCAATATTAGGATATAACAAAAGATTTAAATGAGAAGATGTTTTCATTTTGGCTATAAAAGAAAGGAAGAAGAAATAACAATTTATATAAAAAAAATACATATCAAACTCTTCGTACGATAAGTTCTGGAAAGAAACTGATTGACAGTATGCGAGGTAGCCCGCAAAGTTCTTGATTTCAAGTCCGACTTTTAGAAGTCCTTGGAAGCATCGCATCTTGAAAATCTACAACGCACGTCGTACTTAAACTAAGTAAATTGAAGTACAAATTCGGTATACTAACCTAAATATTGTTTCACGGCAACAAGAAACATTAACAATATATGCATCAAGAACTGGAAAAATTCTGTTGAATGGTAATTTAGGAAGACATCAAGATTTATTTCAAAAATGGTTGAAATAATCGTATCTTGTTTCATAGACATATGAAAATTGTTTTAGAAATGTAACTTCATTAAATGTTGCCTGTAAAATGGTTAATCTTGATAATTGAAGGTACCTGCAACGTGATCAGATATTTTTACTTATCATACAGGATCGCAATTTGAGATGCGGCAGCTAAGCTATGTAAAGGCGACAGAACTCGGGTGCCTGGGAAATGAAAATTTTCTTGCGTTTTCTGCAATTTTCAGCTCAGCATAAGTTTATATGATAGAACTGACCTACGAATTGCAATAAACGTAAGACATTTTTTATTTCGTAAGAAAATTTTTCAATTTCGCGGCCTACCGTAGCGATCCCCCCAAATCCATTGCTGATACAGAACTACAATTTTAAGAGATCACCACTGACTTTTCAATAAAGCAAAAGTATAAAAAGAGTGAATTAAATGAATGTTTTTTTTTAAGTTTTCTACTTGTTTTTTTCTTCCGGTGCTTTTCCTTACTCCCGGCCCGAAACCCCGAGGTAACAAATACTGTATTTTAACCTTTTGACCGCCACAGTCGTGTATAGACGACAAACCAAAATGTGCCCAGCACGGTCGCGACTGTGTGACAGAATTTTAAACGTAAATAAATAATAATAATAATTTTGACCTCACTACTATTTTGTAGGTATTAAAGGATGAATTCGGAGCTTGGCGCTGAGGGCACGCTTTTTCATTTTTGACGTGGCGGTCAAAAGGTTAAATAATGAACATTAAAGTTTGTGTAACATTACTTATGTTCTCTGAAAACTTTTTCACTAACTACAATGCTTCAATTGGTTACGGTTGATGCTCCATCTCAAATTACCACTGTAAATAATATGTGAGTACGTGCAGGCGATGTGTCGGACAAACAATCATCGTAAGTTCATATTTTAGTTACATTACAGTAGCATTGTTGGCATTAATGCTAGCTGTTTAAAGTTATCTAAAATAATCTTAACTAAAGAGATGTTCTGTCGCCCTCTCCAGTTCCCAGTCAAACGTAGACAGCGCAACCCTAGCTTGATCTTCGTCAACGCCCATATCTAGTAAAACTTGAACTTTCTGATTGAACTCCCAAATGACGGTTGGGCCTCCAGCGTACGAGTTGGTCCAGTGCCTGGCAGTCAAGTTGAATAGTTGTATGTCCTCTCTGTACTGTTTCGCTACCACGGCGTCCTGTGGGTCGTTCGGCTCAGCCGCTGACAGCAGCGCTTGTATGGACAGCAGAACTGTGCGGAGGGTGAGGGCAGCCGCCCATTGATCTTTGAGTATGTCCAGGCATATGGCACCGGTTACTGATGATACATTAGGATGCCAAATCTTTGTCATGAAACGAATCTGGAAACATAATGATCTCAAATCAGTTTACTATCATTCTTTCAGTCATCGTGAGAAAACGTAGAAAACTGAGAAATGCGAGAAACATTAATATATAAATCAATATTCTAATATAATATTACCTTGGGTGGATTGAATGGGTAAGTCTCTGGTACTTTTATCTCTAGAAGGAATGTGCCACCTTCGTACGGTGTATCCGGAGGGCCGGCTATCTCACCCTGGAGTTCTGTCCAGCTGTCGTTGACCAACTCTAATTTAATGCTACCGCCTGCGACCTGCAACAACGCAACGAAGCGCTTTCAAATCGGATGTACAGAGAGATATGGTCTGATAAATACAACACCTACGTGCACTCGCCCAAAAATGGACTCTGAGATTGAAAGCTTGAAATTCGTTTGCATGTCATGAAACAATAAGGTCTATTTTCAATTACAATAAGTAAATTAAAACGGAAATTCTGTTTATATTTAAACTGTAGTGTTGCAAATTGCCCTGGCATAACCCAAAAACAACAAAACATAAATCTGCGCTGCTGGGAGGTTTGTTGCGCCAGTTTTTCTTCCAGCTCAAGCACTAGCAAGTGGTGAAGGGTTTCGTTTCTAGATTTTTGTATAAACAAGAAAATTGCCTATAGATCCTAACTCATCACCAATAATAACCATAGCGATTTTTCACATACTAGGATGATACAACTATAAACTCAGCAAATGCACTTAATCTAACAATAATAAATTGTCATTTGCAATGCTTCTGCACACAACACATGTCGGTCGCAGTTTGGATGTGTTCTTTCGTGTGCATTCTTAACAAATTACTAAATCAAACTATGCTAACAATTTTGCATTATGTTTAAACTTCAATTCTCAACTAAAAGGAAATAACAATAAAATTTAAAAATCTCTTTAATTCAATAATCCCAAATTGTCAATAATAATTGACCCCTGCCACCCTTCAGGGAAACCAGGCGTGAAGTTTCAGAGTTAACACAATAAAACCAAATACAAAAACTTACTAAAACCATAATTACCTAGCTGTAGTTATTTGAAACTGTTTAGAAACCCATTATTTCAATCAAATTCAGATTTAGATATCAATTATCAATTTTGTGTTTCATCAATGTACGAATATAAATGTAACATCCCGCCATATTTCTCCAAAGGGTTAAACAGAGGTACACCTACATTTCGACAGATATGTTTAAGTCCCATGTAACTATACTATCATATCACTAAATCTCTCTCTCCATTAACTATACTATTCTAATTTCCAGTTCAGTTCATGTGTTCAACTATCCAGTTTCGTCAGCTATTTTAATTTACCTTTGTATAATCTTTCTAATAATATTTATTTTGCCTTTGTTCCGGAACACCAAATAATCCCATCTACTGCTAGTGCTACTTAAACTGATAAAAGATATTGGCATATTTAAATTTGATAACGCAAAATAACAGTACTTAATTAATTTAATTTTTCAAAAGCATGCAAATGCAACCATGAAGAAGCCATGAATAGGACTTGTATAATAACAACACAATTTAAATGGAGATGCACAGCCAATAAAGAGTTATTGTATTCATTGGGACACATTCAAGGTTAGTAATTATGGTATACTTATAGCTCAATGATTAGATACTATTGCAATTTATAGTAGGTATGTATAGATAATTTTTTTTTTTTAGGGCTGGGAAATCATCCAATGGTTTCTCCCGCTCTGGGTGGAGCGGAGGGGAGTGTCAGACTCTTACTGACTAAAACCCATCCATGTTCCTTCCGTAGCCCTTTATGTTCCTGGGTAGCGGTAACTCTTTCGGACAATCCCGCTTTCATATATAGTTATAATAAGATTATTTGGAAAACTGTTCTATATTTAAAATCAAATACCTACTATTGAATCTTTAAAAACAAAGAAGGCAAGTAGAAGTTGTATGTTGTGTGCCAAAAAATCTGACTTGGCAAATTTTATTATTATAATGAATAAACACAGTCATGATGACTTTAAATGTATATACTGTTCTGAGAAAACTTATTTTAGGAGTTTTAAGGCATTGAGATGTTGATATAGTATAATGGAAATTTAAGCCCATCCTTAGACTAATGTGGAATCTGGTTTAACTGTTATTTATTAAATGTAATACCTCCAAATAGGTAGTTCTATAGTGTAAGCTCTGTCTGTTATTCTTAAATAAACATATAGATAAAACAGATGTTGGTTTATCTTCTTAATTCTCAATCTTCAATATTAGTCATTAAAGAAACAAAAGCAACCAACTTCCAAATCACTACCAAGTGTTTGTAAACAAGTTTTTTATTTTTCTATTTTTATTTATGGTAGCTACCCTACAGTCCCCACACCAATTCGTAATACCACTACTTGCTATGTAAAGAATACCAACACAAAGTATTAAAACATCTTCAAGACTTTATTGGAATATTAAAAATATTATTTATATGGGACCATCACCCAAGCTTTACCTATGAAATGAAAGAAAAATCTTTAAAATCGGTAAAAAATATTAATGAACATACAAAAAAAGCCTCGCCCTATTTGAAAGTCGGTTAAAAATGGCACTAACTCTTAATATTGTTGATCTTGTTTTAAGTAAAAGAATGCTTACTTCAAAATTGATCTTTTTTGAGAATTTTAGTGATATTTAAGATGATTTGTTAGTGAACTAATCATGATTAATTATTCAGTGATAGCAATTGAAACCTGTGTTAGTCTAAATGTGAATAAGTAACATATCTACCTTTCCTGATAAATGAAGACTTATGTTAAGTCATACACTGATAAATACCAAAATACAGCTCAATGAAATTTGGTTTATATTGGACTTTCCTTAACCCATTAGATAGAGATAGAGAAACCGTTTGCTTATGTCTTTGGAGACACTTTTTCTTGTGAACCTATGGGATTCATAAAACGTTTGAGGGGTTGATGAAGATTAGCAGTTGTGAAATAACTTCAACCATGTAGTGACTACTAATAAGTTGAGCATAGTTTATCAACCAGTTGGCTGTTATCAAGGTATTTCACAAATGTCTGCTTTTTCGCATATCTCTTAGCCAGCAGAAAAATCCACAACTAAGATAAAATGTTGTGTGAACTTGATGGTAACGGATTAATTAATTACCAAAGATGATGTGCCATTGCTCTAAGAACTATCAAGAAACAATATGGTAAACATACATTTTAGTAGTGCTATGTTCCTGACTAGTTTTAATAAGATCAGCATTTAAAACACAATACCAGTCCTAGTATCCTTTTATTATATTTGTCATGAAATTAGACAGCCACACTTGATGTGGAATGATGAAGACTAAGATAAACCAAATTTTGAATATTCATGGTAACATAAAAATTATCATGTTCATCATCACCAGCAATTCTGCCGAAAGATGTCAACCTACAAAGGTTGATGTGGCGACGCTTGGGGGAATCAAGCATTGCCACATCTCCCGATTCTGTGCTTCTAGCATCCTTCAGGTTCCTGCTGAAATGGCAGTGACATCCCACGCAGAACAGATGGCAGATGAGGCTCAAAGGAGTGGAGTTGACAGAAAGACATATTGGAGGACTTAGCATTGGAAGAAATCCCACAAGGTGGGTCATTGACATTTAGAATGCCGCAGGATTCCCCTGGATTATCATGTTTATTTCAAAATACTAAGAATTAAGTAAAATACAAGAAATTATAAGTTTGGAAAATATGCTATGATAATTTGATTCAAATAGAATCAGATTTGATTGCCTTGTTGGTTTCGTGGTCACAAGCGCTATTGTTGGCAATACACTCAACACCTATTACAAGGGACTTAAACGTAACGAGCAAAATGTTGGTGTATCTACTTTGGTCAAACCCGAGCCCTTTGGGGAAACAAGGAGTGATGTTATGTTAAATAGAATCAGATTTTATTAAAGTAATGTATAATTAAGAACCATCTGTTTTCAATCGTCAGTAATCAGTATCATACTGGTTTGCAAATAATCTCTAAATCGCGATTGCATGTATGTACATGTAAGTCATAAACATTGTATGTGGGTATTCAGAATACAGCAATGCATGTTAACTACGTATTCTTACCTAACAAAGGTGTCTCATTTATCGTATTAACAGACGAGATTTAAGAAAATATGGCTGGATTGATGATGGAGACATAAACCTATCACTACTATCCATAAAACATGCTGAATCATTCACACCACAACATTAAACAAACAACCAATCACAACAACATTGCAAATTACAATTGAGCGAAATAGTATTACTTTCAAGCGCACTTTGTACTCAAACAGATCGATGTTCTCTTAAAAATATGACATAAAGCAAAAGTGCAAGTAACTGTTCCCATCGATCTGTTTTAAGCGATCACTTTATAGACATTGTTGTTTACTCACCTCTTCACTTTTCATGACCTCCTTGAATTCCCTTTTTATGCGTTTGGCTGCTATATTCGCCATTATTACAAATTTAAGGTAAATTATTTGAATAGACTGAGGATCAAGACCCAATAATGAAAGCAGGCAGGCAGGCAGGCAGAATGGCAGATTGGCAGACACCTATAGTGTTGCCAGGTTTGATAAAATGATTGTAGTCAATCTCAGCTTACCAATCTTTGGTAGAAAAGCAGTATTTAAGGAAATAGCTACGGGGTAGCCCGCAAAATTTAAATTTTCTTATGTTTTTTGCAATTTGAAGGTCAGTAACGGGTTATTTATTGATCAAAATATGATCCGCAGCCGTAACAAGTACGTATTGACAGTATTGTAATACTTAAAATCACCAATACAGCCTTCTAAGTTAATTTATTCCCAAGGAATGATAATTTCATGAATTATCAGCATTTAGGGAGAATTCTTGGGGATTTAGGGACTTGTATTGATGATGCTAATGGTTATAATTCTATAATATGGTTAAAGATTTATAACCTGATACGGGCGCATATCATATTATATTGATCAAAACATTTATTCTGACATTGACCCGCAAATTGCAAGAAAACATAAGATAATTTAAATTTTGTTTGCTACCCCTGGCGCTTCCCTTAATGTACGTATTTGAGCCTAACTTAGTATAATAAGTAAATAAAAAATTTGCCTTTATTAATAGGTACTAGTTTGAATTAAACAATGACGCGCTTTCTCAATACACTATCAGATCATTTTGGTGCTCAGTCTGCACCTACCCATAATTCCACAATTTACACTGTGAACTTTATTTTGTTATTTTTATGTAACTCAATGAAATCCCGTTGAAAATGTTTTATTAAGTTAAGCTACCACTATTTGGAGTGATTTGAATTGGTTATTGTAATTTTTGGGAGATAATTTGATTGTATTTTAAAATCTACTAATTCTTCTTGTTTACTTCCGCTTTGAAACATTCATTCATTGCTCCTAACTCAGTCTCAATCTATGGTTGTTTTATTTTGGTTCAATGTTCATTCGCCTAAAAAATGGCATAGACTATGCTTTCATCGGTCTTTACAAACGCACTTCAAAGGGCTTTATGCTATGGTCGATTAATTGGAGGTGTTATATTATTTTATTTCGTTGAGTGAAATTGCTATCCGTAGTATTATAACTAAACGTGAATGTAGAATGGTGTCTGACGAACGTTTTCAGTCGTGAATGAGCTTTCAGTGCTAACTTAAACAAGTTATGGCCAGTGTTTTAAATAGTGTAAGGACGAAGTTATGTTAATTTACTCCCCATGTCACCGGGTTCCACCTATGTACCTGGCACTTGAAGGTGCGTTGCATGATGTTTATACAATATTTATTAAATTTAGTTTATTATAGAATTTAAATCTTGAAGCATTTCTGTTAGAATGAGAATACTTTTGGCCTTTGTTTCATTCAACACTCGAGCTAACATAAATAACTTGCGTTTAGGGCTATGAAGGGCCCTCCTTGTACACGAATACATTCTCCTTTATACTCGTTGATTGATATGCTGGCCCGTATGTAACTTTAAACGATCTGTAAATATAGAATTCTGAATCTGTTGATTTTTGGATGCTGACATTAATTTTGTTTTACTTAAGTAGGGCACACGTATTCTTAGGGTTTAGTTAACTACTTATTGGGGTCATTATCCGTATGGTAGTTATTGAATGAACCAATAATATTTTATTACGAATAACACATTTTTTTACTGACTGCATGATAAATAATTTCAAATATTCGGTAATTAAGTAATTAAACCCCAAAGTTTTTTTTCGATGTAGACTTTTTCGATGTATTTATAAACTTATCCTGTCTACCATCACAACAATTATCAAATTCTGTGTAATACCAAACATACCAAGTAACAGCTTATAATTATATCCTATTAGAAAAGGTAATAATAATAATAATAATAATAATAATAATTTATTTATTTGCTTAAACACAAAGGTAAGGTATATAGATGCTTTTGAATAGATTTTAATAAAATGATCATTGTTCTCTTCTGTAAACATGAGTACCTACTTATAATTTTTTTTTATTGTTAATTAAAATATATAATGTAAAAAACGAAGTGCAGTTTTTGCCATTGCCCTCAGTCACTCAGTGGCAATAACACTCAAATATTCAATCAATAAATTATAAATGTTGAAATAATAATGTTAATATCACAACATATTAAATCCATATCATTATGGTACAACAAAGTCAGATGTTGAAGGCTGAACAAATCACCTGCAACAATGCTCGCAGGACAATGATTGAATGATGGCTATCAGTGGTGACAGGCTCAACCAACACATTCTTTAAACACTGACACCATTTTCTTCAAGTGTCTTTTGTTAAAATAAAATGGTTGTTATGAAGCTGTATATTGTAAAAGCACTGTGCTTATTATTACTATTTTTTAACTGATTAAAAAAAAGAAGTTAAAGTATAATTTCCTAATGAGATTTTCACTATACAAATGGAAGAGTTCACCGCATCCATAGCTTGTGCAAGAGACTACCGAATATCTGGCTTTATGTTATGGTACAGGCCATGCCTCATAAATACCTTGTTGCTTATTTAGGGTTCATCTTAAAGTTCTAATAGTAAATTTCATGCCAGGCTAAAGGCTTCAGTAATTTCTAGTTGACAAACTGCCCTAAAGTGTTGTGAAAACATTACACGGATACTTTGAAAAAGGTTGTTTATTACAATAGTTTTATGATCTAGTAACACTCAGTGAAACTTATTCAATCTATCGAACTGCCTAGCTTCCCACCTATGTTGGTGTCAGCTTCCAGTGTTATCAAATGCAGCTGAATACCAGTATTTTACATAGAGCACCTGCATCTCTGACCTCCACAACCCAGTTACTGGGTTACACTGGTTAACTGGTTTCAGACTTACTAGCTTCTGACTGCTCACAACGACTGTCTACGAAATTATCTGTCGATCTACGAATCAAAGCCGAGACCAGAGGTTTAACCTGCTTTTCCGTGGCGCGAAGGTGTACTCAATATGTAAAGGATGGTCACCATCCAAGAACCGACCGCGCGCCCATCGACCCTTTCAGTTGTTATCGTTAAGGCACGAATCCCTTCCCAAACTTATTGGACATCAATAACATTTAACTACATTTGCATCTAATAATGATGGAGCTCGTGGCTAAGTAATAGCAGCCGCACGGATCGGTCCTTCAGATTAATCTACGCTTGCCGGGATTGGTCCGTGACCATCTTTACATATCGAGACTCCTCCGCCCTTACCTCGGAAAGCACGTTAAGCCGTTGGTCCCGGCTGTCATTCGTGGATCATTTGACGGTCGTTTAGGGTAGTCATAAGCCCGAAAGTCTGACAGCCAGTCTTATCAAGGGGTATCATATTACCCAGTTACTGACTGAGTTCTGGAGATCAGATTGGCAGTCGCTCCTTGTAAAATACCAGTATTCAGCTGCATCCGGTTAGACTGGAAGCCGACCCTAACATAGTTGGGAAAAGGCTAGGCAGATTGAATGAATGATACATAGGTACTCTAGCATGTAATACAACAGAATACTTTCAATTAATAGTTATATGTATACGTATAGAAGCTTAACCATGCCCAGTTGGAACTGTTTTCGAACTTGATGCTGATATTTAAACGAACTGGTACTGAAAGCTTAACTTCCTGTGACAAGAAAGATGAAAGTCTCGATGTATAAATAGCAAGCTGAATGTAAGGCCAACAGTCCTTAAGGTTGGGTAAGATATTTTACGCATGACGGTATTTCAAGCTATACGATTCCAATATCGGTTGACCTCTGCACCCAAAGAGAATGCAATGCGTCAGTGTATGAGCACCATCAGTCTATAATGTTTCCACTTCTGGCAAACTGGCCTCCAGTCTATAATAGAGAGAGTGCAAATATCCAGCACGCAGGCCCGGACATATGATTACTTAGTTTTAGTTCTAGGAGGTCACGGCAAAGAGCAGGCGCTCGGGTTCGCAGCCACGTCCTTACAACTAAGTTAGTTGGTGCCGATAATAAATAAATAAAATCATTTATTTCGGACCCATGGAATAATCCACTTGTTAGCATAGACCTGGCTTAGAAACTAGTGTTAGTACTTACAACTACCAGAAAAACGTCAGAAACTATTAAAATACTACGCCACAGTGGTATATATATAGGCGTATCCTATGTCCCATTATGGGGCTGTTCCACCAATCGGCTATAGTTTTCAGGATGCTGTTGGGGCTGGCGTCACTACTATTTTTAATACTGGGCCACCGCTACTATTTTTGCTGCTTCTATACAATGCGAGGTTAGCATATACTGGAAATGTCGTTGTCTGAACTACCTACCTACCCTACCTACTGGAGGGCATAAGCCCTTACTCAAAGTATTAAGGGTTCAAAAGTGTTTGCAATGTTCAAACCTAACTTACCATTTTTATGTTAAAGTTAGCTAAGATTGCAAAGAGAAGGAAAACGATTGAAAGCCCAGGGTATATTACGCTATCCAGGGTTTTCGAATTACGCTTCAACGGGATTGTCGGAAAGGGTTACCGCTACCCCGGAAAATAAAGGTCTAAGAAAGGAACATGGATGAGTTTTAGTCAGTAAGAGTCTGACACTCCCTTCCGCTCCACCCAGAGCGATGGGGTCATTTGATGTCCACAAACCCTAAAAAAAAAGGGTAAATAACGTTGCTTAAAGTGAGTCATGGTATGTAGGTAACGCGTTCTATACAAGATTGCAGGTTGTGCCGCAATTGTAACACAATAATAAAGTTGATGGCGACGAATTCAATATTCATTTCGTATGACGCTATTACTTAGAGTTAGCCTAGCCTATATTTGATAAGACGTGAAGACTGAAACCAAATAAACAAATGCAAATGTCTCACGGGATGATTTTTTTAAGCTTGCAGCATAAACGGAACCCTGTTACTAAGACTCGATATTTTCGGAGATAAGCACAAATGCAGAGACAGACAGTCAAAAATTCTATCAATAATTGCTTTGGGCGCTATTGAGGAAGGTCCCAATAATATTTTGTCTCATATATCTACAGATAACGACCCGTTACATTTTTATTATATATTATGTATAGATAGAAGAGAAAAATGAAAAAAAAACAACATTAAAACAAATAATATGTTGTAAAATTTACAAAATCCAGTAACTTATTTAATATCCGGAACAGCCGACTTGTGCTCTGACATTCTTATTACTCATTGGTGATTTCAGTTCGTAACTGGTTACTTTTGAGTAGCGTCGTATACGATGGATCTTATGCCCTTTTTAAACCACCCCGAATCCGCCCTACATTTCATTGAACGTAAAAGGAAAACCGAATAATTAAACATTTATAATTTACCCCGTTTCGAAATCGCAACTTATTTCTAGAACCCGTTAACCACGAGGCCACCGCGACTTCGATCGAGCAGACTGTCTACATCATTCTATGATTCCCCAATATAGTTCCACAATTTTAATACCTAACCGCAGTAAACTTTTGGATCGATAAGGGTTTAATCAAAGCTTTAAAACTAAGCTTAATAAACGAGTATTTTATTTATTTAGTTACAGAGATAACAACTATTTCGTAATTAATTAACGATACACCGATAAGCTTAATAGACTCGAGCGGTTCGCGATCATCTGCCTAGCCTTTTCGCAACAATGTTGGAGTCAGCTTCCAGTCTACCAGAATGCAGCTCAATACAATAATTTACATGAAGCGACTGCCTATCTGACCACCACAACCCAGTTAACGATACCCGAGACTAGTTGTCAGACATTTGGGCTTCTGACGGCCCGTGCAGCAGTGATAGCCTAGTGGTGTGACCGTCGGACTGCCAAGTCATAGGTCTCGAGTTCGAACCCAAAGCGCACACACCTCTGATTTTACGGATTCATGTGCATATTGTGTAATTATCACTGGCTTAAAAATCGGTGAAGGAAAACATCGTAAGGAAACCAGCATGCAGCTAAGACAGAGGCCCATGGGCAGCATAAAAACTCTGACACCAGGTTATAGTCACTAACCACACGAAAAAAAGACTTCCCGTAACGAGTTAAAGATCTATAAATGACGGCCGGAACCACGCCGGAACCCTATCCGAGGTACGGAGGAGTCTCGGTATGTAAAAATGTTCCTCCATCCACTGACCAACCGCAGCAAGCTTAACCTTAACCTGATCGATCTCGCTTAACAACTAACCTTAAACTCAAGCGGCCACCTAGGTTTTTTTAAATTATTTTATTCTTTGTTTAAGAAAATGGAGGTTTTTATCCATACGGATACGCCAACCCATTCGTACCTTATTAACTATAATTTACATATTTGGAATATTAACTTATTATATACATATATATATATCTATTAGAAGGAGAATCATTGACTAGATAACTTCGACAAGCCACAGAACCCCTTACCTAGGTTTTAAAACTGGGCTAGGTACATGGTCGCTTCCATTAATTGCAGGACACCTTTTTTTTTTTGTTTCCTTCGTAAAAATGAGCCTCATTAAGAATGCTGTCTACACTACGTTAATTCTAAGGACAGAATGGCTAAATTAATATTCTTCTTTGTGTTTACCCGGTTTCGAATTCGCTCGATTCGCTATGTTAATTCTCCTGGGGGACTCGATATTTCATTCTTGAGTTCTATTTATATACTTACTTACAGAAACGGTATCTCCTTCCATTGACTGCCTCGTTGATCCTGGGTTCGATTCCCGGGTCGCAAACTGTTACTGGGTGTTTACATCTGGAATTTGTCAGTCGGTCCGGAGTCTGGATTTGTACTCGGTTGATGGCAATAGCGCGCCCCCTATTGCATGGGATTCAAACATATCTGGCGTAATATGTAGATACTATAGGTACGTCTCTGCCTATCCTTCGAGGATTACAGGCGTGATGTTATGTTATATTGTAGACAGAAAACAATTTAATGTATTAAAGTTGGCATTATAAATATTTACTTTAAAGATTTATATTACAACGCAGTTTTCACGTTCAGATCATAGTATTATGGGCTCTCAGATACGAGTACACAACCCTGATATGGCCCTTCCAAGAAATGGCTCAATAAATTAAAAATCGATCAAGAGCGAGTCGGACTCGCGCACCGAGGGTATCGTTTTCTGAAAAGTGTCGTTGTCGAAGTGCTGCCTAGAATGCTCATAAAGTGCACTTTGTTCCTTAGATCAACACTAATCTGTAATCCGAAGCGCATAAAAATCTATTCCAGGAGCCCTAAGAAAATCAGTTCTTTGTTTTGGTTTTTTTTATTGAAAATGAACTGAACATCCACAAATGTAATGATCAACATACAGTTCTTGTGCGTTCAATTATAATTTTTATAATAGTATTTTAAATGTTGAAGTACATAATTATTAGAAATCAATCAGTTATTATTATAAATAATGCAATGCCTATAACTAATTGGTACAACAATTACAGTTAACAAAACTTATACAATAGAGGAGCTCGTGGCTAAGTAATAACAGCCGCACGGATCGATCCATCAGGTTAAGCTACTCTTGCCCGGGTGTTTCGTGGATAGGTGACCATCTTTACATAGCAAGACTCCTGCGTGCCTCAGAAAGCATGTTAAGCCGTTGGTCCCGGCTGTCATTCGTAGATCTTTAACAGTCGTTACGGGTAGTCAGACGCCCGAAAGTCTGAAAGCTAGTCTTACAAAGGGGTATCGTATTACCCAGTT
Organism: Hyppa rectilinea; assembly: GCA_951799385.1. Classification (NCBI taxonomy): domain Eukaryota; kingdom Metazoa; phylum Arthropoda; class Insecta; order Lepidoptera; family Noctuidae; genus Hyppa; species Hyppa rectilinea. Next base: position 20,743,542 of record OX637300.1, read on the forward strand.
ACTGACTGGGTTGTTGAAGTCAGATAGGCAGTCGCGTTGTCATTTTTGAGAAAAAAAAATTCAAAAACGTTGTTTAATGAAAGATAATTCATCATCACAAATAGGTAAGTACTGGGATTTATTTATTTTACCTGGAGCCAATTTTTTTGTTAATATTTTTTTATAGTTTATGTAAATGCTACAGCACCACTAGACCAGCTCACAGTCCTAAACAGCACTTGGTCCAAACCTTGGCAATGTCTTTTCGAAGACGGATTTTCTTTTTACGTTTTTCATCAAAAGTCGAAAACTATCCTATACATAATATAAAATGTTTGAGAATGTGGTAACAGCGCCCTTTCATATGATACCCCACATTACACGCACCAACAGTAGCCCTATACTTCGAATTTTTAAGAACCATTTTCGGCCTTGTTGTAAAATATAAAATAAAAATTCATTCTTATTTGCAAAATAATTCGGCAAACGTCATCTAAAACTATTCTCACTCAACTCAAGCAAGCATTAAGAGTTCTTGAGTAATCTTGAGATATCCAGCACACATAGATATCCAGGACAGACAGACAGATTGAGTCGAACCATAAGGGTTCCTTTTTACCATTGGGTACGAAACGCTAAAAACTCCAGACCCCCGAACCCCCAGACAACACTTATTCCCCGAACTTTTAGATTTTCATTCATAATGCTGCTGCTGACGAGGTCTCAAGTACTCTTCTTCCCAGATCATTGAAAAGGAATGCTATGGCTAAATATTTCAGTAACCATAAAAAATGAATAGTTGACCAAGTAAATAATCTGCCACCCATATTTTTAAGGCAATTTCTCTAAGGAAGTCTGCGAAACGAAAAACGTAAGGCGATTTGTATTTAGAGGACTACCTAAGAGCATCTTATAAGTGCGTACCTTCCCGGCGGATAATATGATTAGATTAGTATTGAGCTGGCAGCGGTATACAACGGTTCAATGAATAGAGACCACTGCTCTTCCGAGATCTAGTCTCGAGTTATAAATGTCCAGCTGGCTGTTCAAGAACGTCATAGATTTCGTTTTCAGACGTCAATCTCGGAAGTAATCGTCTCCGCTTGACATAGCTAGGTTGTAATCTATGATTGAAGCCTCATTTTTCTTTTCGTTTATTCTTTATTTTTCTTTTCGTTGTCTCAATGTTGATACTGACACCCCAATGCCTTTTTTTACGAGGTTTGGTGGATGCATGATGGAATTGTATACAATTGCACCAGACCTATTTATATTTATTTTTTATAGTAGTGGTGGCTCAGTGGCATTGCGCTCGACTTAGTGAGCGTAGGTCGTGACTGAGCGTAGACTGAGTTGTAGGTCGTGAATTCGGCCCCAAGCAGGCGCTTTACTTTGTGTATTTAATTTCATCACAATTCACCTCTGCTCTCAAAAAAGAAGAAAAGAAACTGAAGGAAAACATCGTGTGAAAACTAGTCCAAAAATTCGAAGACATCAGCCGACCCGCACTGGGCCCGGGTGATGGATTATGGCCCACTGCCTAGCTTAGAGAGGAAGCCTGTGTTCCAGCAGTGGTCCGCGAACATTATAGGCTAATTACCTTACCTAGACAAACAACGATTAAAATGTCGACAGCTATTATGTTATATTGTTCGAATTTCGAAACTTAAGGTACAGTTATTTTTTAAATGTAATTATGGTTTGTATTTGTCGTACAAGTAGCTTTACCAGTCCGGCGGATATCCCCCTATCGAAATAACGAACGGGTTATAATCGTTATTCGTTTAAACGTTATTATACATGGTGTATATTATTGACTAGCTGCTCCCGCGCGGTTTCACCCGCTGCTCGGCTCCTATTGGTCGTACCGTGATGTTACACATCCTATAACCTTCCTTGCTAAATGGACTATCCAACACAAAAAGAATTTTTCAATTCGGACCAGTAGTTCAAGAGATTAGCGCGTTCAAACAAACGAAACTCTTCAGCTTTATAATATTAATATAGATTATGATAACTTTTTGTCATTAGGCTACTACATTTGTGAGTAATGCATTGGAGCGTCTGATGGCGCAGTAGTAATATGTGTACTAGCTTCCGCCCGCGGCTTCGCCCGCATAATATGTCGACAAATTATACACATAAACCTTCCTCTTGAGTCACTCTTTTAATTTCTGTACGGTGATGGAAGTTTGTATAAATAGCGGTCTTTTTCCATGTGATTTCATATTTTCTTTTTGACCGATTCAAATAGTCAACTATCTATTGTTTATTCTCTCACACATATGTGAATTTTTTGTTAAACTGCAAAGAACTGCAATTAATTTAAAAAGTTAGTGGTTGTGCCTTGTTCAAGCGCCTTCCTTAGTTAGTCACGTTTGTGTTCATTAAGCTGGTAATTGTTAGGGGCGTCCACATTTGTAATATTTCAACTTACCGTATACCGTGTCTGTATCAGATACCTACGCAGGACAAAACTGTAAAACGGGGTGAATCAGGGGTGAATCGGGGCGAAACTTTAAAAGCTATTTAAGCATTAAATGATATAGTTTGTGACCAAAAAGGACTCGTAATGTGTTTTCTGTATAATAATTAATGATCAATGGTTCTGGTTGGCAACAAACTATATTATTTCAATGTTTAAATCCATTTATAAGTTTCGTTCCGATTTACCCCTGCATCTCTATTCACCCCGTTTTACCGAACTAATAATGATTCAAATTGATTTCCAGTCACTGTATTATACATCAGCTTCTGCCTGCGACTTTATCTGCATGAAATTTCTTATTTTATTGTTCTAATATAAAATATATCCTATGACACTCAGCGATACTGGAGCTTTCAATTAAGGTTTTTTGGAATCGAAGCAGTAGTTAGATTACTCCCTACATAAAAATTTCAAACAAATTTTATTTCTTTTTAATATTAGTATAAACACATCTGACAGCCAGTCTTGCCAAGGGGTATCGTATTGCCCAGTTACTGGGTTGTGGAGGTCAGACAGGCAGTCGCTCATGTAAAATACTGGTATTCAGCTGTATCCGGTTAGACTGGAAGCCGACCCCAACTTAGTTGGGAAAAGGCTAGGCAGATGATTAGTATAAATACAAACCAGTCTTTATTCCCATGGGGTAGTCAAAAAATATAGTACGCCTCCTGTCACACTCCTTTCATACTCCTTTTATTCGCAGTTTTGCTCCCGTGGTCTATTCAACAGGAACCATATACTGTTGCGACTTAAAAAGAAGCCTTATTGAATTTTCGTGATCGGATTAGCGTAGTTTAGTAATCGGATTAGTGCAAACTTTACCTGTTTAATCTTTTGAACGCCAGAGAATAATCGCACGCGTGTGCCCTCCAAGCCAAGCTACAAATTTATTTCTACTTGTTGTCATACATTTCCCTATATCCATGGTGTCTTTTAATGTGTTACATGTCATTAAATACGTACGATAACTTTGATTTTTAAGATATCTTTATAAACACTCACAAAAGTAATGATATAATTTGTTTATTTCGTGTTTATAGTGTTGTTGCCATTGTCACACATTTTTGTCGTTGGCGTACATAGGCATGCGCTTTCTAGTCACGTATGGCGTTCAAAACTTTAATATTAGTATATCAATTACATCTTATTTGTTTTACATTCCTTCAAGCTACTCAACATATAGACGTCCGCCAGCAATTTCAAGTCCCAAGAAAACTCGTATATCTTTCTAATACTTTATACAACTTCGTTAAAAGTTGCAAACTTTCACTAAATCTATTTTAATCCGTTTCGACCATCTTCATCTAGGGATACTTCTTTATTTTTCTTTTGAATTTTTTCGCAAACAAAACATTTTTTGTCATTTTTTTATCATTGCTATTTTGTGGAATATACCAAAATAGTCTAAACGGCCCTATAACGCTTCATATTTAACGTACTTTTTATCTGAGACTGGAAATTCCATTGATAAGGTGTATTTGAATATTTTGAATGGTTGCGTTCTCAAATATACAGAGTTACAAAGTAGACGCTGTGACCTGTAGCTAAGGACTTATAAAACCTTTAAAAGTACTGAAAACCCGAAGTTAGGCCAGTCAGCCATATACGAAATTAAGATAGATTCCCCGTGGAACAATTTATTTTCTTCTCGTTTAATGTTCTTAACGAAAGAAGTTCTTAGCAAGAGTTCGCAGGCGGAAATCGTCACGTTAGAAAAAAGCGTATGTGACTTTCTCTCTTCTTTGCCTCGTCGTCGACGTGTAGCCAGGACCTTATTAAACCTTGCCATATTTCGTTGTCAAAGCTTATTGGAAATTAACCATCAGATACTCGAACTTTGATGACAATTTTTTGCTACAAATTATCTCTCACTGAGACGTCAAAGCGAGATATAAGCAAAAGGAAGATATGCTCTCTTTGGCTGGTGCTGTTTATTAAATTCTTTCGAAAGTTCCCTTTGAGCTTCTATGTACAAATAAATTAGTGGGATTTTTATTTACGTTTCTGTTGAAAATTTCTCATTAATTACAGTAGTTGTACTGTGTCTACACAAATAATAGAAAAAGAAACTTAAGTTCTGGGGACATATCCAAGAGCCTCTTGGAATTAATGCAACAACATAAAAAAACGTAAACAAGTTACAGAACTCTCATGAGTCAAGTACTCATGTCAGATGTGATAAAAGATTACGTGCCTATAGAAGGTCTGTGATTCTGTCGCTGTTTGCACAGTAAAGGTCTTTGAACGATACAGCTGCATGCCGAGGCTCAGCGCGCTCTCAATATGTCTCCGTCTGACGCTGCATACTGGCTTATAAAGCCAAGCTTATTCACACGACATAGGGTAGACCGGGGCCAGTTGACTAATTTTTGAGTTTTTGTGAAACTGTTAATTAGTTATAATACATATAGCTTTATGAGTTTTAATATTTAATTAATAGCACTTTAAACTATATATGTATGTGAAGAAAGTTGAGAATACTTTAATCTACATGATTTTATCAATAATTTTACAACACCTCCTCCTTATGGCCTACCTACCCCTTATCCGGGGTAAATTGACTATACCCTAGGGGCTGGTTGACCTACCCAGTGATTGACAAGATAAATGTCTTAATTATTTATTTAATGTAAATAAAAAGTAGAAAAATAAATACAAGACGGTTTAATTAAAATATTTATTGTGTTATGAAGCAAAACATCTAACAAAAAACCTCCTTTGGTTCAACTTAAAGAATTAAACTTTCAATAAAAGTAACAATCAGTCTTAAAATATAATTTCTATGATGTCCCTCGGTATTTTGGCACGGTTCGTCTTCCTAATGTATGTCCTCATGGCTCTGTAATGAAAAAACAATAACAAGAATAACTAACACTTGCTTTTATTTCCAACTAAAATGAATGGAGTTGGTTGATCAACTAGTCAACTAGCCCCACAGCCAAAAAGTCAACCAACCCCAGACGCCATTTTCATGTTTAAACTTGCACCCACAAAAAAGGAATAATTATTTCGAGAAAAAACACTAATACACACCAAATAGAAGTACAAAAGAATTTGTAACACTCATAATAACTGTTGTATTAACTAGACACATGGTGTAGGAATGAAAAATAGGTGAAATGAAATATTTACTTACGTGGTATGATTTTCGAAAATTCGGCACAGCTCCTGCCTTACGTGCAACAACGCCCGTGCGCCACGGGACACTTGCGGGCACGCGGGAGGTGTGTCGCCTACGCGATCGGATGATGCAATAGTCGTACACAGTTAGAATTATTATTCGTTAGTCTACGTACCCCCATAGGCAACCAGCCCCGGTCTGCCCTACACTAAACTAGCCACTTTTTGTTTTTATCGCTCTCCAATTAGCTCGATTGAGGATTTATATTGTCGTTTGACGGAACTGAACTGAGCAGGTTTACACTGGTTTCTTTGGTTTTTTTTTATTTCGCTGAATTTATTCTTTTCGTAGGGTTACTGTCTAACCCGGTATCAGAGTTTTTATACTGCCCATGGGCGACTTAGCTTCATATACTGTTGAGAAATATCTCTCAGACATGCTGGTTTCCTCACGATGTTTTCCTGCACTTATTTTTAAGCAAGTGATAATTATACAATATGCACATTAATCTCTAAAATCAGAGGTCTTGGGATCGAACTCGAAATCTATGACTTGGCAGTCCTACATACACACCTACCACTGTTGAACTTGACCCCACTAGGCTATCACTGTTGAACTTGATTAAGCTCGACAGAAATCGCGCGGTTACTTAATTAGCTTTATCAGAATTTCATGTGCAGAGTATTCAATGGCTCTTACAAAGGTTCTTTAAATAGATTGCGCTTGTTATTTCAGTTCTCAACTGTAACTAAATAAATATCTTATTATTATTATATAAATAGCATACCCGCTCCCAAAGAGGGACCCTAGGGGACGTCTCAGGTAGGTACCACTCAACTACTTGAGACAAGTTTAGTATCGATAATAGCCCAACAGAGGAAAATTTATAAAATAATGGTTTTTTTAATCCTATTTCTATTTATGATCGGGAGTTATTGTATTGGACTGCTCACCGGCATCGAATCTAATCATGAAAGTGCAACGGAAGAATGGCCGTGCTCGACAGTGCCACTAGTTAATACAACTTAAATATTATCAGTACGGGACTAGGAATACGGATTGCAATAAAGAATGGAAATTAACAATCAATTAAAAAAATCGGTGAAGTAAAACATCGTGACGAAACTAGCATGTCTGAGAGATATTTCTTGACAGTATGTGAAGCTAAGTCAGAGGCCCATAAAAACTCCAGGTTAGTCATTAACCACACGAAAAGAAAAAGAAGAACAATCAATTAAAATTATCAGAAGCATACTTTATTCGGTTATCTCTGCTGGAAGATCAAACGAACACACATGCATCCAAAATCGGGTGGATGGTAGTTCTAAGTACTGGGCACTGTTGACGTAACAAGCTCCACTTACCTCTTAGTGCCTCGCCTTCAGTTGATACTTTGTCCTTTTTTCTTAATTTTTCCCTTTGTCTCTATTTACCCTTCTTCAATTAATGGAAACTGAAAAACAGGCAAAGTTTTTTTTTCACTATTTCTGGTTTGGTTCCATGGTAAAAGTGGTTCATAATGATGAGTAGGTACTTACTTTGGTAGACTTTAATTTGTTTCTTTCTTCGTGTGGTTAGTGACTAACCTGGTGTCAGAGTTTTTATTCTGCCCATGGGCCTCTGAATTAGCTTCCCATGCTGGGAAATATCTCTCAAGCATTTCGGTTTCCTCACGATGTTTTCCTTCATTGTTTTTAAGCAAGTGACAATTATACAATACGCACATGTACAGTCAACAGCAAAAGTAGATGATCAAAATCAGAAATTGAATACTAAATAACGGAGTTCGCGTCAGACCTGTGTGGCGTCAGAGTGATTCAAACGTTTGTGATTGGAAATTATACCAAACATTTACTACTAGTACCGCTGCCATATATTCGTGAACTCCGTTCATTAGTATTGAATTTCTGATTTTGATCATCTACTTTTGCTGTTGACTGTACCTATCCTAAAAGTCAGAGGTGCGTGCCTAGGGTTCAAACTCGAGGCCTAAGTTTTGGCAGTCCGTCGGTTACACCACTAGGCTATCACTGAATAACACCCTGAATAATGGTGGTATTAAATTACCGTCTCCTTTTCATCATGACCAGGACACAATTTACATTCGACACCACAATTTAAATGCTTCAATGGTCTGTCTCGTTCTCATTTTTATGGGCTTTAAATTATGTTGTTAGTATAAGCGACATTATTAGCATAAAATAAAATGCAATAGCCTTCGTCCCTGTTCAGAAATCTTGTGGAGTTCCACAAATATACTTTAACACGATTAGGAACCGCGCGATATCAAAATAAACGGTGTAACTATCCCGCAGGAACTTTTTCGCGAAACGCTCGCTGAACGCTCCTAAAACGAAATTAGTTTGCCCGGCAAATGAGGTAATAGTCGGCCATTACCTCGTTCACTGAGTAAACGAATTTTGAGATTTGTTGACCTTATTAGCACTTTTAATTTGTTGACGTTATTGAAGAATCCTCTGAGCAGTTGTTCTGTGCAGCTTGGGGTTATAGAATGCCAGACTTAAGTTATCAAGTTCGCAGGCTTACTATTCAAGTAGGTATTCTAATATCAATTTTAAGTATATTAATATCAACTATACATAAGGGAGGCTGAGGGCACTTGATTTGTTTCGGGGCCCTAAAGTTTGAAGTTAAAGTATAATATATCTTTTAAGAAACAAATTACTATCTAACTAACTAGAAAATAGAAGTAGGAACGAATTAGGATTGACTTTTATTTGTCACTAGCTTCTGCCTGCGACTTCGTCCGCGGAAAATTGCGATATAGGTACTGTAACTGTTTAGGCAGCGCATGCAAATAATTCTGTTTTCGGAGGTATTTCTTTCCGACTTGCTAGACGAAAATTGCGATAGCTGGGCTAATATGTATGATATAAATATAATTTATAGCCTATAGCACTCAGGAATAATGTAGCTTTCTATCAGTGAAATTGGATCATTAGTTTCGGAGATTACCCCCTACATACAAACTTACAAACTTACAAATTTTACTTCTTTATAATATCAGTATAGAAGTATAGATGAAAATTCAACCAAAAGCGTAAACATAGATTGGTACATCTAGTGTCCCATACATAAGGTCCCATTAAAATAGATGGACAAATTTTAACACAGCGTTCAGTACGTCTGATTTTAACACAGCGTTCAGTAAGTCTGCCAGCACTCTAAAATAAATACATCCATTATGGGTGGACACACTTCTTGTAAGTATTTAATGCGTTTTTCTTATTTTTTTTTTACCATTGACCTTATTTTGGTGGTCTGAATCATGTATCAAAGTTTGTCCATCTATTTTACCATTGACCTTATATACTATGTGAAAGATTTGTCCCCCACCCTAAGGTAGATGATCCACCCGCATCAAGTGCCCACATGCGTCAGACTTGGAGGGTCAAGTTCCTCAAACGTGACCGACAGAAGATACACTTCAGGCATTCATTATGTAAAAAAGTTCAAGGAAAAGACAAAACAAAATTGATATCTGTTTTATTTATGGTTTTATATAGAAACGTTGTCACTTTTTTATCTTTTTATTGTTTTCAACTGCAAACTAAAAAGCTAGTAGTCTTCCATGGTACAATTTGCCGGCGGTTTTCAGATACCTACTTAGATAAGTCCGAATCTTCGTTTTCAGCAAAAACTTGGGGATCGAGTCTACCTCAACAGACGATTTTTTTAAAATTAAAAACAATGTCGCTCTAGCAAATCTAATCACAATTTTCCATTCACGACTCGATTATGAGGAAAGTACATGAAATACACAATAACTTGTCGACCTGAAAAACTCGTACGGTAAAATTTACGCAAAAAAAGCTTCCACGTGCTCGTACCGACGAGTCGACGACGACGCGACGCCATTTACAAAAGTGAGCGATTTTTGACATGATAACTTTTGTATTAAGTGTCTTACAATGTAGGTTTAGTGTCGCTACTATATATAATTATTTTCCATCACACCTTGTATCCCGGAAGGGTTGGGCAGTGGTGTACCTACTTATAGTATAGTCCCAGGGAATTAGGGTGATATTTTCATTTAAATGTGAAAAAAATTATAATAATCAGAACGTTGTAAAATGTAGGTGTATATTGTCTCCCACAGGGATCAACTGTCCTCAGTCTCCACTCCACTGATTCATTAAGTTGAACAATATAGGAAATTCTGAAATAATTAGAGTAACATTCTTAGATAAATTTTCCGATTTTAAAGTTAAGAAGAACTGCATTCGTTTATATTCTCATGTTACAAACAACTTCAGGGTACGTGCATTGTTATAATCGTTAACAAAACATTTGAAATAAATAACATCTACTCGTAACCTATGGGTCACTTGATTCGCTTAACGCAGCGACTCCGTGTCACTTGGCATTAACAGAGAATATGTTAAGGTAGAAAACGCTCTAGGTAGTAGGAAATATAGGCTATCTAGCGTCCCGCGCTGTCCTGTAAGCTTGATTGGCTAGGCAGTCGGGTCTCGGCCGTTGGACTGGCTACTGCGCTCAGCTGCATACTGTGCGATACCGGCTCTAAAATGTACGTCGTCGTTGGTGCTTTTTGCTTTTAGCTTTGTATTTTATATTGGTTCGTTTGAATGTAAATGGCCTGTGAAAAATCTTGATGTAAATTGTGCTCGAGGTGTTGTTTATTGTGTGTGACCTAGACACAGAAGTTGCATTAATATTTTATTTCTCTAATCGCCTTTTTTGGTTTTAAATATCCTTCATTAAGTTGGTTCTACGAATACAGCATGACTTAACTCTTCAGTAACTATGTTTTTTTTTTCTAAAGGTTGCTAGGAATTGTTTGGTTAAATGAGTTTTTTTTTTTAAGTTAAAATGTTACTTGAATGTAGAAAGGACATTAATGTAAGGTAAGGTATTATTAATATTGTTAGGTACAAACTGTATCTAATATTATTCATGCAAAAGTATTAAACAGCATAACCTGCGTGTTTTCTTCATGGTCGGTAATAAACTGAATTTACATAAGGTCTGAAAGTTGACATAAATCTTATTGTTTTTATTTCTCTCCTTGCATGTAATAACAATTACGTGCCTACTTAAAGTTTTATTTGTTGTTTTGTTTTATAATGTAACTTGATAAAATTTACGTCCTTATTTATTGAAATAATCCGAGAATAGAAATTAAATTGTCACTTTTTTCTTTTCTTTGATTTCCTCTTTTTTATTATAAAAACTTTGAATACTCGACTCCGCCTCCCGGTTTGACCCGGTCTATAAACATCTATAAATATAAAATTCAAAGTCCCGATTGACTGATATATCAACGCACAGTCTAAACAGCTGGTCCTAGAGACTTGAAATTTGAAATAAAAATTATTTTGGCGCCTACTTTATTAGTGGACTATAACTTATAGACAATAGAGAAGTTGTGTATACATTTAGATACTGGATACCTGAAACACTTATTTTTATCCCGACATTGCGATATAGAATCAAAGTTCACGCGGATGAAGCGAAGCGGGAAAAAGCTAGTATAGGTATTAATATTATGGCATAAGTCTTTTGCATGCATTAGTTTTCGCGCGCTTGGGTTTAAGCGGTTTTTGTACAAACATATTGAATAAGTAGTTCCCAGCAATTCTTTTTTTTCTCGGTGTTAGTTACTTAGTTTGATGTACAAAATGCGTTGATTTTGACTTTTTAAACCCTGTCTACAAGTCTGTAATTTGAGTAGCTATTACTCGTGTAGCTGACGACAAGTAACAATTCAAATACACACAACGAAAACACATCCAAACACCAGGAAAAATATTGTGCTAACTAGAGTCTAGACGTTCGTTATTTAATAAGAATCCGTGGGTTTTTAAATAAATTTCCGTTTCAATACTGAAGACAGGAAATTCATCAGTTGTCGAAGAAAGTATCAGACCTAGTACTTGTGGTGGTATGCTCTCCGTCGTTTATTTCCTTACATTATGGAATCATTTCCTTCGCCGCTACCGGCACCGCTCGCCGCGTCCCGACTCTCCCGTGCTCCGTCCCAACGTCCCGACGCCTCTCCACCTAAGTATTTATCGATATTTATGATCACCGTAAACATATTTTATACATGCAGATGCGACTATCACGCTTTGATAGCTGCTTCAGAATGTGCATTGCCCTTAGCGACACTACAGACCTTGACACACGTCGCTACATCTAAATGACATTCGCTATTGTTAGACAGCCCCAGACATTCTTTTGTTTCAAAACTGAAGGGGCCTCACAGACGAGTGTGTAACGTGTAAGAATTGAAGCTTTGAAAGGAAAATCTACCTAAGAAAGCCCTAGTATTTTTCTCGTTCTATTTAACTTCAAATAGAACAGTCCGCCCGCTGACTCCTGTGAAACTTGTAACTTAGCGATGATATTGACAACTGATAGTTATATTTCCATCCTAATTGACTGTTGAATCGGAGCTTCCCATTATGAAAAGGTCTCGATGAGATTGTGTCTCGTAATATCTTGTGATGTACTCTTATTTGCATTTTACGACTGATTTCGTAGACGTAGACGGTCTTGATTTGTTTCGTTTGATTTCAGTACAACACGCGGAACTATAGGGGGTTGTATGTTTTGATCTGATTTCTGATTTAAATCATTTTGATTTAAGTAAAACATAGTGTCTTTTTTCTCTTTAAGTATCATAAAACTTCAAGTGTGTCTTTTTATTACGGGAGGACACTGGCTCCTGCAACACAGTTTAACTAGTGCAGGAACCAGAGAATTCCATATTCTGGTGTACAATCTGTTTTATGACAATTAATAATTTTTTGTTGTTGTTGATTGTTTGTTTTGTTGCAGATTTGTGGTGTCGGTAGAATGGTGAAGTGATTGCGGCGCGATGGTGCTGTGTGTGGTAGCTCTGCTGATGCTCGGTGGGGCCGCACCTCTGCACGCTCTTGACACATGTGAGTACCGTGCTCCTTACGTCACGCGTCACCTCCGACTTAGCGCTGCGATTATACTTTTGTTACGTTCTTTTTCGTTTTTATATTTTTTTTCTGTTTAATCAGCCATCCAATATTAATAAACTGTTCAAAAGGAACCAAACCCAAAAACTATAAACACACCACACCTTCCTGATCGCAAAATTAGCGGATGACATAACATGTTAAGCCTATATAATATTAATGTAGGTAGGTATAAGTCCACATTATAAAAGGGTAATGTCGACCTTTTCACTCGCCTTGACCGAAAATGACATGCAGAGCTAGGCAAAAAACATTCGTGTCGCGCTATGATGTAATTACACAAAACGGTATTGTACTTAAAGCTATTATAACTAATAAACTACAAAACAGGCGTCTGACGCCGAGATATAGGTATGTGCTTGATATGGGTAGCGGGCACAACTATATGTATGTCAAAGCTATGCTAAGAATATCGGCATTTAAGGGGAATGGACGGCCGCGTTGCACCTGATTAAATATGATATTGCAGATATTTCACGGTGCCGCCAAAGAATTTACACTTCTAGTGACATGCATTGTAGGTATAACAAAGCATAACTTATGGGTAAGTTACTTGAAAACTAGCTTACCCGCGCATTATTGTCTGCGTCACCTGAGGAGTGATTTAGATAACTCCTAAAATTTTGATTGAAGTCAAGTGATGTCAAAGACAATTTTGTTAACATTTTAATACTTGTGATTAATAATTTATTTATTTGGATAAGGATTAGTATTATGCTGATAAAACTCCTTCGCAAATAATACATTAATTTCGAACAAATTTGATTACCATAAAAAGGGTTATAGTGAGTCAAACTTAAACTATAGACATATGATGTCGCGGTCTTTTTTTTTATTAGAACCTTTAGAGAGAAACAATTCCATTGTATATGATATCTGCGCAGCGCACGAAACGGAAGCTCTCAAAATGGATTTTTTTGCCCGTTTTTGCAATATTTTTCATTTATGCTCCGCTCCTATTAGTCATAGCCTTTAGCCTCCCTCGATAAATGGACAATCCAACACAAAAAGAACTTTCCAATTCCAACAAACAAACAGACAAACTCTTCAACTTTATAATATTAGTCTACTAGATATATCACATATTATCTTCTCTTTAGAACAACTCAGTATGTAAGGATTTTAGCAGGTGGCGTTCTGTAGTGTCTGCTTACCCCTGAGGGAAGAAGGTGTGAGATTATGCATGTATGCGTCTTCTCTTCAAAGTGGCCTGTCGAACTGTGCATAGCGCTACTATCCCGTATTGCTGACATAAGCACTTGTAGCACATATTACTTTGACCATATACCCCTTCAATATTTCACTTTGTCGACGAGAGCAGCCTTCCTGGAACATGTAATCAACATGTCTCCCTTTATTGGGAGCCCAGATCGACGGTTTGCTTGCACGATACAAAAGCAGCATGTGTGAATGACAGGTAATATCCGAGTTAGCTCAGATAGCTCACAGTGCACACAACGTTACCTGTACTCGTATAATATCTGTCTCAAACCTGTATTTCCAGGTTTTTCAATTATTCGAGGCCTTAATTACAATCGAACGATCCGTCGCAGTTTGATAGCTTGTTTGAACGTAGTAAAAGTTTTATTCATATCTCATTCAAGGATTTAGTTTGTTTAATAAATTCGAGAGAGCATCCTTCCTGCTTTACATCAATCAAATTCATATTCAAACGCTGCCTCCCCCTTTTTGAATAAACCCTGGTTTTTCCCTCTCAGCTCCAAACTGGAACATTTATAAATACTTTTTTAGAAATTTTTATCCACTACCTATGTAACTTACGTTAGCTTCTTACATTCATACAAGCAACCTCCGCTGAAACTTTTTGGAAACATGGAGTGCTTCGAATTAACTGTGTGTACCGGGGTACGAAATATTTCGTTGTAACAATGAAGATATCGATTTAACAGTTACGAATAGAAGTAGACATACTTGCTGAAACTTTCAAGGCTACATAAAAAACCTGCTGAACAAAAAAAACAACCAAGACTGATAATGTACCAAAATAAACATTCTAATAATTAATGTGCAAACCATATGTGACACAGAAATAAAAACTTTGTATTTTTGATAATGACTCAAGTTGTTGTAAGAATATTAAATTACTATTATATCAGGTGAACACACCGATTCCTCTTTTTCAGTCGTCAGAAATTTGACTTTTGAAACAAGAAGACAAAGCGTTGCGTAATTATACAGACGCTATACAACGTTTATTAGTGAGGGGTAAATATATAAAATATAGCTATATAGAAACATGCGTTTTGAATGTAACATTTTAATTCTATTCAATTCTATTATATAACACCTAACATCTCTCAGGCATGCTGGTGGTTTACTCACGATGTTGTCCTTCACCGATTTTTAAGCAAGTGATAATTATACAATACGCACATGAATCCAATCCGTAAAATCAGAGGTGCGTGCCTTGCCTAAACAGTATGGGTCTCTGCCCCTGGGCAGCATTAAAACTCTGACACCAGGTTAGCCACTAACTACACGAAAAAAAAGAAGAAACCTAACATGTATGTAGTTACCTTTGTTAAAGTAATTTTATTTAGAATCTGAAACGCTAAATAAATACCGTTTAACTGGTAGTATTAGCAGATAAGTGGATATCGAGAAATCCTTTCAGCAAACGGAATAAATAAAATAAAAGCTCAAATTGAAAACCAACCTAAGGAAAAATGGTTCCAATTAATTATTACAACTCCGCAGCGCTTACGTTCCTCGTTCATCACGACAAAAAGAAATCGACGCGGAAAAGTCCTGGTAATTACCATTCAAGTAATTCCTAGTAAGTAGGCACAATAGCAAACTGAGAGAGTACTTACAAAAGTTTTCACTTAGTCACCACCCAACGGGAAATTTGAGCTGCTTTATAATTCTTTTTGTAGTCACGTTTGCGCTATTACAGCCATGAACAAAGTCTGAAGCTTTAAAAGTAAATATGATTCAAATTTCGCTGTACTTCTATATCTGCATCGACTTTGAAAAAAAAAACGGCTGCAACTTTACTGTTGATTGAATGGAACAGTGCTTATCCGCCCACTCATCTCTGAACGGTGAACCCATTGACAACGCTGCCTTTATTCTTTTTTATCTTTTTCAAAATGAGATCGGAAGAAAGATTGAAATTCACCGCTGAAGATGGGCTCTATGAAGAGACTTCGTGCGTTTTTTGGTCAAGTTTTAATACACTCTAAGAAATAAAGCTGGAACATGCTGAGAAACATGCGTCGTTGAAATAGCAGATAAATAAACTCACTTCTTGCTACTTGGTCTTTATCTGTGCAAACAAAACAGTTTACAAAGCGAAGAGGTTTTAGTATCAGCCCATTTGGTCCAAGGGACATTATGACCATATCACACAACTATAAAAAGTTATAGTGGCAAGTCCCCCGTCGATGTCTGCATGGACCGCCTTAATATTTAATTAGAAAGTTCTCTGCTCCCAGAGCAACGGGGACGCCGTGCCTCGCTGAACTTGTACGAAGAATTATAAATTCCACCAGTCGCTTTTAGCGTTGTTATATTTCAAAATTTCAATTGAACTAAAACTTCTATGTGGGATCGTTAATGAAAACACTAATTATATTAATGCCTTTATTCAAAACACTAATATTTGAGATAGGTCTCCTGCAACCAGTCAGTTAACGGTGAAGAACTACTGTACTTTCAAGATTTGCTTTCAATAAAACGGAAGCGAAGCAGACATTTCAATAGTACCTTTTTGTCCGGTTTTTAGGACTCCGCCGTTGAAAATAGGTCTTTTAGGACCGGCGGTGCCGGGAATAAACTGGGTTTCTTGAAATGCGACGAATCTCAAGCTGCGTGTGACGTTGAAGCTGACCAAACTTTTCTCCAAATAGCGTATTTTACCATTGTAATAGATTTGTTTAGCTGATTCCCACGCGCCTACACATGTAATATTGTCCTAGACCAAAGATGGTCATCAAATATAAAAATGAAGTGTTTTAAATTCTCAATAGTATTGAATATCTAAAAAGTATCACGCCACCATAATAAAAATAAAAAAAATAAGGTTTCGAGGTTAATTTTCTATATGAAAAACTGTGGGGCTGTGAGATAATTCAAGGACTTTTCTTTTTTTCCAACTTTTATGTGTTACTTTTGTTAACGAATCGTTCTAGATTGAAGTGGCGCTCATTTGGAAGAAAGTAAATACCCCCCTTATGTCGTATGAACCTCATATGTTCATAACAAAGAGTAAGTTTTCTACTAACGACAATAAATATAACCGAATAAATCGTTAGGCTCTTATAAGCAAACGGCTTCTAATAGGCGAGCATCTAATGGGTTAATGGCAAATAATGCATAAAGTATTTTTTCTGTAGTCTTATGTCCACTGTGGGCCTCAGATGGGCATTTCCCTCATTGGTACAAGACGTGGACCATAAGAGACACTCTCTGCATTTGACCTATTTTCTAATTAAATGTCATGTTTTTATTAAGACATTAACTAAATAACGCCGTAAAAATGTTTACATAGGCATTGTTGGCTTGCACTTAAACAGTCCTATTAATTTTATTTTGTGCAAGCATTTTCGAATAAAAAAACTTAAGTAAAAGTACGCCCTTTTTGTTCGTTTTTTATTCAGCCGCTTGTACTGTTGCACTTAACAATAATTATTTCCACTCAGTTTAAACGTGGGGGCGTTTAAATATTTGTATATTTCCACGTATTGGATGTCGATACGCCGCAATTACGGAATCATTTCGTATTACTGAGTTAATTAAATAACTATGCTGATATAATTGTTAGATAGTTAGGGTAATTACCAAATTACACCGATCGTATATCGATCCCTATTCACGCGATATATTGAATTCTTAATATGCAATTCCCGTATGCTATCAAGAAGCAACAATGTATGTGGGTTTTGGTTTATAGTATGTAGCTCCACTTAGGTAGCTACATTTTATAAAACGCAGATAGGTATCTGTGGTAGACGATCAGTGTTCGACGTTATTTAAATATATGTGCAGGAAAGGTGTTAATGTCTATCTAGCAACTACAAGATGTCTATACCCTCAAGGTATAGACAACTTGTTGCTAAGCATGCACGCAAGCTTAAGCCCTGCGACATTCACCATTTGTGACGAATGCTCACGTTGCCCCGCTGACGTGTTGGTAATCAGTCCACGTAGGCAGTGGCGACAATGGTGAATAACGTCATGCCCTGTGGTTTTAAAGAATTTAAACGGAAGCCGCAGACGCATCTCAGGACGTAACTGTAGCAACAGGGGATACTGCGGTCTCATACCAAATAAGTCTCCATTTTATTCTCTATATTACAATTATAAAGATTTTAAGTTTAATCTCTTAAGGATCAATATTTTATTAAACTAAGTCGCTATAAGTAACACAGTTTATTTCACTTCCCTCGCATATGAAATTAGGAGCATTTGTAATGGGCAAAGTTTATAAAGCGTTTTGTGAAAGTACTATTTATATCCGCTGTATGGAGTGTTTAGTTAACGAGAATATTGGTTGGTTTTAATAAATAAGCTTACGGTATCCGATAATTCGATTACACGTCTAAATTAAAAGGCACTGTATTGGTCGCACCTAGCAGCTGCATAAAACGAACTCTAAATATTGCATTAATTTAATGGTGTGGTGCAATTTGTTATAATGATTTATTTTTTTAAAGAATAATATTTAATTTTATAAAAGTTTTTGACACGTTATAGCGAATAATGAGTAAAAATATGAAAAATATACGTGGGTTCAGAACATTATATAGGGACATAGTGAATACGTTATGCTTTTAATTAAAATACCTAGCAGTACTTAGTGCCCACCTGGGAACTACATTCATACACCCTCCGGACACCCTTTATTTTAACCACATGACCCTTGCCTAAAACTTGTATTACATACAGTTCGCACAATCTCTTGTTTTGTATAATTTGTCTGGTATCGATTACAGTAACGCAAGAGCCGCCCTTTAAAATGTTCCCGGTGTAAAACAGCCCGGAGCACATTTTGAAGGTGTATTTTATTATTTATTGTGCCGCTGGGTGCTTGTATCGATCTGCCATCAATGGCTGTGTAATTATTACTTGCCGTATATTTATACGCACATCGCCGCGGTATGTTGATAGTTTGGAAAGTCATTACCTCGCCCCGGACCGTTAGCGCTGTCAGCTATACGTTCCGTACACATTCGTCGTGAAAACTACTGAACATGAACAAAAAAAAAAAAACAAAATGCTAACGACCCCCTCGTACAATGAAAGTAATTAAAATAATAGTCCAACGATATCACGCAAAGTGGTTCAAGTCGTAAAAGAAAAGCAAGTGACATTGTAGGTTGGCGTGTATAATGGCGGAGAACGCACACGTATCTAGGTAACGGAGAGATTCCGTGGAGTAGCCGCTGTTGCTCACAAATTTATTCGAGCTCAAACCAATATAGTAGGTGCTTTAAGCTGACATTCGATCGTTTTATGTAAAAAGAATATTGCCTTTCGTGGATGGATATGAATGAGTAGCGAGTCGCCACTGCGCTGTTTATTATTCATTAGACGACTACACGTCACGCAATAGCATGAGCACGCACAAGCTCAGTGCTTCTGAAACTTTCCCTACTTTAAATGTTACCGTCGCCTTCTACTCACCCTTGCGCTGAAAGTGTTTTGTTACAATGGAATTAAAAACAAAACTGTACTCTACGGTATTGTAGGGGGGCAGCAAACTGGACGATGTGAAAAAAGGCAAGTAGATATATATCCAATTTGCCGGACGTCAGAAGCACGCTCACTTTGTGAACCGCTGGCCCAAGTAAATGCTTTGCTTAAACCAAGATCATTTATCCGTGTTTATTAATATTCAAAACTGCCTTTATGACGTTTGCAATTTGTTCTCAAGCGCTGAGCAACAAGAGGCCTGCTTAAATAACGAGACACGCAACAAGCGAATTCTATTTGCATTTGACCTATAAGCGCTTGTCTTTTGTTTGGTGGAGGGGAAAACTTAGCGCGGACTCACAATACACTCCAATTTCGCGAATCGAAATCTAGAGGAGCTCGTGGCTAAGTACTAACAGTCGCACAGGTCGATCCATCAGGTTAAGCTACGCTTGTCGGGGTTGGCCGTGGATGGGTGAACATCTTTACGTACCGAGACTCCTCCGTGCCTCGGAAAGCACGTTAAGCCGCAGGTCCCGGCTGTAATTTGTGCATGTTTGACAGTCGTTACGAGTCATCAGAAGCAAAATCTGACAGCCAGTCTTACTAAGGGGTATCGTATTACCCAGTTACTGGGTTGTGGAGGTCGCTCCATGTAAAATACTGGTATTCAGCTGCATCCGGTTAGACTGGAATCCGAACCCAACTTAGTTAAGAAAAGGCTACGCAGATTTTATTCTATGATGTTATAAGATATGAGAAGCACGTGGTCGGTCTAGACTGACACCAGGTAATACAACGTTCATTGGCTGTGCGGCCCGTCATCGATATTAATGTTCGGTTCCATAATGTGTGTAAGCGCCGTTGCTGTGTGAATATAAATTAAGGCTGTTGAGCAGACGTCAAGAACCTACTGTATGGCTGATTAAATTCATTCCTGTTCCGCTTCGCAAGCAGGACGCAGCTACCTCACTTGTAGTGGATTGATTTCACTACCAAGCATTATTATTCTCATTTTGAGTTAATGACTTCACCATAAAATAAAAATAGACTTAATTAAATGAATACATATTTTTATATTAACATGTGGGGCCCCAGTAGCAATGATTATCTAGTGATAGTTGTTGCGTCCGCGTCGTTACATATTTCACACCGTGTGCTCTCATTGGATACGAAAGATGCGTGATTGTGGAACAGTACAAAATTAAATTTTCGTCTAATAAGGGCCACGCAACGAGTGTTACTTGAATGGAATGATTGATGGCTATTGTACGTCTAAGGGTGGTGGAAACAACAAGCGAGAGCGATTTGGCGACTTGAACTAGAAATCAATATTACATCTGTTGTATTCAAATAACTTTGGTCGTATTCTACCTCAAAAGATATACCAACAATAAATCATTTATAAATCGTTAAAGCTGAACAATGTAGTAAGGTCATTTGGACATTACAATAGAGCGCCCGCGCCCGCTCGTCAGCGATGCGTAGCCTCCACAAGCGACACGTTATCACCCGTTGGCAGCTAATTAAATGATTCAACATATATCACATAACTATACGTACCGTCTATCAGTTTGTTTGTTGCGTCTAATACCTACCGCACGCGAGAACCCTTTGATAGATTGACTAATAAGCGACCCCGTTGAGAATTATACCGTACAAGCCCAATGAGAAATTCGCCTGACAACTTGTCTCATGTTTATTTAATTTAGTACTCTTAATTTTTATTAATTAAAATAGCACTGTCTACGTAAACTTGCTAAGTTTAAGTGGAAACATGCTGTGAGGATGTTACGAAAATAATTAATTTGCTCGTTACTTATGCTGGCTACTCCGGCCAGGGTTAGGGCGGCAAACTGAAGGTTTCATTGTGTTTCAAAAAATGTAACACGCGATGACCTGCCGCCGCATATTTATCAGCCGGTTCTTAGAAATCTCCATCGATTTCAGTTCATCAAAACTTTTGACACGTCAACACAAAGTTTTAAATTGACTTCGCCGTGATTAGGGCGGTTATTACTTTTTTATTGTGTGTGGCTTAATAATCTTTAATATTTCGTTTATTATGTTGTCGTATTTTTGTGTTTTTATTTGTTTTGTTGTAAGTTGCGTTCATTGCCTAAAGCGATTAATTTAACACTGCAGTGCTTGGCAATGCAAACAGCGAAAAGCTTTCTAATGGTGTACAATGTATCTTACGTCACCTCTGCGAGTCTTGCATGATGTACGCGCATCTTGACTGGAGGCAAGACAAGCATCTAAATGTCATCTAAGTTGGCCGTAGTCGGCGGGTCGGTGTGGTGCATAAACCGAGAGTGCATATTGATACAGCACATAATATGTCTGCCGCTATATACTACGTCTGTTTACAGCTCAATGTATCGCGCCGCTCGGAATGGAGAGCGGATTGATTCCCGACAGGGATATCAGCGCTAGCTCCTGCTACAACGACGGCAATGTGGCCCCGCAGAATGGAAGGTTCGTATCTCTTGTTTATTACCATTATGTAGTAACAACCTGCCGGTACCGATTGCAAGCCTCTGGAGCTTTATCTTATAACAAAGTGATTAATTAAAGTGGACTCGAAAGCTTACATGAGTTAAAGCTGAATTGAAGCAAAGCTTAAAACATACAAGTAACGTAAACTTCCGATCTATTCTGTAAAAATCTCACCGTTAAAACTTATTGAACTTAGAGAAGAGAAGTGTCATTCAAGCTAATATGCCAAGGATTTGCAACTGTTGACAGCCCAATTCATCTTAGTGTACCCCGTGCGACTTGCCAGAATAAGCTAACTACATGTCTCATAGTAGTGCAATATCGACGTGGACATTCGTGTATAGCACTGCTATGTCCATATTGTCCATACATAAGTGCAGTTGTCATTAGTCGAATCACTTGAAGAGATATTTCATATAACTCTGGAAGCACTTTAGCGTCCACTTTCACGTAGCCAGCTATGTTTCAATCCTACGCTGGCTTATAAATGTTACTATGCTTTAAATTAAATGCATAATTTCATCAGCATAGCAGGCTTCAATACTGAATATATAAACAGACCAACCCTCTAGACCGGCCAAGCCCTGGGGAAGATGGGGGGAAATGACAGTGTCATAATTGGTGACAACAGCGTGATGTATTATGAGTAATTAAAGAATTTGGCTACCTTTAATCCGTATTATTTTCTTACGAAATAAATTAATGTACGACAAATAGGTACAGACGCCAGCACATCCAGCTATCCCTAACTGTCAAATTTTCTCAATTAAAAATGAACCTTATGTCTTTGCAATAAAGTTGAAATACTATCAAAGAAATTTGACAGATTGTGGTAACTTGATGTGCTGGCCTCTGTACAATATTCCTCATCAATTTAGCGCAGGTTCCTGTTTTGATTTTTCGTTTAAACTTCTACGACTACACAATGGTGATAAGTGATAAAACCCCAAATCGTATTGACAGTCGAAGTCGTGAGTGGGACCCATGGAAATGTTAATTTGTTTACAGCGCAAGCGCTGGTCGTGAACCAATCGATGCTGCCTGTTTATTACAAGCCATAAATTATAAAAGTTCATATGCGACATGTTTATTTTCTTTATTATCGAACACCCAGTGCGTTGTTTATGTTATATCATCAATGATTTATGCAGTACTATTTGTATTACCACACTTAGGACTAGACAAAACGAAGTGTTCAACATTTCTAGTGTCGGTGTTGAAATAGTATCAAAACTTATCGCCGGCGCATATGCTAAGTGATAAATTATGAAAGTTGGTTCACGCCTCATTGATATCTAGAGAGCGCTCGGTGGCGCGTCAATGAGTTTAATGACTGGCCATCTTGGAATTTGATTGGTGCGAACGATTACACTGTCTCGGTGACACATGACAAGTGAATGCGCTAATAACAACACTACTAATATTAGCTTTGATTGATATATTATGGGAGGAATCTTGGTTCGTTGTGAAATAACAATGCGTCTTAGTTTTTATACGTCCTGCTTAATGAAGCGGAGGGCTTTGTACATTCACGGCTTACATACACTTCGTAGCGGACGAACTTATGATGAGTCAGTCCGGACATTAAAAAACTTTTTACATGTTAATAATATTCAAAATGTGCCAATTGCCAATACGTATTACTGGAGTTGTCGATTCACCTACAAATACATTAACTTCGTGCGAGTCGAGAAGAAAATAATTTAATATTATTTAAAAGTGTCGATACGCACTTTTTCAACGAAAAAGGCTTTTTCGGTCGATTCGCACGAATAATAAGCCTTTAAGTCGTCTTCTTAGCGTGTCGATGTCAATCTAAATGAACTCGGTCTTTAAGTAATATCTTATTATACGTAATCATATCATTGTTTCCTCCAAGACAATATCGTGTTTGTTCCAACGTACCTATGTACTGTAACCATTATCTACATATTTTGTGGGGAACTCTATAAATATCTGGATTATAATATGATATTTTTGTGTTTCTCATTGCCCTTATCCTAATGACTGCCAGTATAGTTTTATAACAATTGTGAATACACAAATTGTAATATATGGACAGACTTGTGCTCATCTCTTTATTATCGTCTGTGAAATAAATAAATCTGTAAGAAATAATATGATACACATACAAACAAGTTTATATCAACTTTAATTAAGGCGATCACTTCAAAGGCAAAGTTTTCGAAAAATCAACTTTCGGAAACAAATTGCATTTCTCACAAAATGTTAAAATTGCCTTGGCTATCTGTTTGAACGGTTGTACAAGGGTGTATATAACACAGGGCTGTCGATTTCCTTTGACGAGAGACTCGCTATATCGAGCCGCAGCGCGGAGTGCGCCCCGTTGCGTTTGTGATGTTAATGAATATGCGTCCACACGGCTCTTTACGCCTGATAGCTCAATAACGACATGACTGTGTAAAGCCCTTACTTCACCAACATCTCTGCTGCCACACAAAATCGGCCATGTACGTTCCCTGCTAAAAAAAAACCCTAGACTTGGGGTACGCTAGCTTTCACGCGCGCCTCAAAGCGCCTGCCGCATAAGCGGGTATGTCCGAAAGGGTTACCGCTACCCCGGAACATAAAGGGTTAAGGAAGGACCATGCACGGGTTTTCCTAAAAAAAAAGAAAGGGGAATGTATGCTGGAACGCGTGGGCGAGAGGTGTCGACCGTCTAGCACAGATTACATGCTAAACGTTACTCAACATAGCGAATTCATGGGTCACGCGTTACCATCTGTCTTCTGTCATATCCAAGCTATGATAAGCGAGGGAGACTACTCATAAATGTAGGTAATATTAATAACGACAAATTTCAAGAAAATATGAACAGTACTATATCTTTAGATCTATTCTTAAGCGCAATAACTCCTTTGTTACGGTCCGTCTCCAGATCACCATTGTTCGTCATCCCCAGTTTCTGAAAGGCCGAAATATCTCGTAGAACTGCTTTAAGCGTTCAAATTTCTTATGCTGCGTGATGCAAGAAAGTTAGAAGTTTAGTACTAAAAAAATCGGTGAAGGAAAACATCGTGAGGAAAACCAGCATGTCTGAGAGATATATCTTAACAGCATGTGTAGCTAAGTCAGAGGCCCATGGGCAGCATAAAAACTCTGACACCAGGTTAGTCACTAACCACACGAAAAGAAGAAGAAGAGTTTAGTACGAAATTAAGAAGCTAGTGATTTTTTTTTGTAACTTGGGTCCTAATAATGATAGTTCCGGTGTTCCAACAGGCTTAACCAGGACATAAAGGGTGGAGCCTGGTGCCCGCGGTCGCAGATCGTGACCGAGTCCATAGAATGGCTGGAGATCGACCTGCATTCGGTGCATGTGATCACCGGGACCGGCACGCAAGGCCGCTTCGGAAATGGCCAGGGGCAGGAGTACGCGGAAGCCTACGTCATCGAGTACTGGCGGCCGAAGTTGGGCAAGTGGGTGCGCTATCGGACCGGGGAAGGACAAGAGGTAAGGGCTCTATGTGTTCACTTACTTGTGTATTTCAAGCTTTCTCATACTTTCTGTATAAGTCGTCATCTAACCCCCTTTTTATTGTTTTTTAAATTGGCATCTCGCAGGTCAACCATCGGGTTGTCTACTGCTTAACCGGGCATGCCTGTGGCTGCCACAAAAGAATTGTAGCCTCCAGCCAGGGCTTAATAAAACTAAAACTAACTTACAAACTAAGCGACTACACGCTAAGGGCACCCCCTGCGGGGTTCGGACCTTCCCCTTTTTAGCCACATCATCATGTCTATATTGCAATTGACGCTACTGATTTATGCCCAAAACTGTCCTCACAACATTTTCCTCATTCCTCCGAATCATATGCAACAACATCCTCACATCGCAACCGATTTCCACACAACTTGTGATACCACACAAAATGAGCTGTAAATAATGTGCTATCATAGCCCTTAATATTAGTCCGAACTAACATCTCCTCGTGACGCGCCGTGTCTATTTTTAGAATGTCTGCTTCATAAATTGGATGAGATGCCTTTGTTTCTTTAATTGTCATTGGAGAAGGTATTGTTCATAATCCAATTGTGGCCGTCACAGTGAAGGGATGAATGTAGGCCTCTCCCGAGTTGCGCGGGTATTGTGAAGGCCAGGCGGACCTTCACTTAGGGGGCTCAGTGGTAGAGCTTGTGTTGTGTGTGTTGTAGAGATTTCCTATGCTATAAAATACAAACACACGGCAGTAGTTATTTCAATATTATATTGCTTTGTACCGAATACACCCGTCTAGCCACACGGCTAGTGAGAGTCCCTTATCTTTTATAAAACCTCTCAAACTATTTTATTAATTTCAAAGGTCGAATGCTGTCAGTTATTTACCAGACAGGTTCAACAGTTTTACTTAGGCTCTACAGCACTGATTATGATTTATTTCTATGCAATCCTTGATTACTGACAAAGTTGTCAAGTGTTAGTTATAATTATTACCCACTCATTTCAAGATTGCAGATCCCAATGTTTCATTATTTAAACAATTTGGGTATCTCTACTTGGGTTATTCAAGTTAATAAATAATTGATGACATCAGTGGATAAGGGATATGTCACAAAATTCTAATTTTGAGAAAATTAAGTGCAAAGTTGCGCATAAACATTTTAATATTTCAAAACGCCTTACCTAAATGTGTTTATGAATTTGTAAAATTGTTTGTATCCACATAATACAATTATTCATGAATAGAACCGCGAAAATCTGAAAATGCGACATATCACCTTCATCCACTCATGTATTCAACTATTCAATTAAAGTTCGAAGGTTTACACGTAAAAGTTTCACATAGTCAACAGATGTTTGGTACAACTTGTTGATAATTTCGCCGAGTCTGCAATGCTGCTTTAAAAAGTGCAGCGACATCGAAAGCCAAAGAGTTTCACTGAAGAATTGGCGGCGGAACAAGTTCGCTGGCAGACATTCAAAGCTCTCCAGGCATAAGGTTGTCGCTCATGCGTTCTTTTTGAACGTGTCTGGAAAGTCGGCCCTTTGTGTAAACTTTAAGGGTGCTCATGTTGATAATGTTCATTAAAATTCTTTACATGAACAGGTGCCAGCACATCAAACTACTCTAGTCTGTCAAATTTCTTTAATAGATTTTGAACTTTATTACAAAAGCCTAAGGTTAATTTTCAATTGGGAATTTGACAGTTTAGGATGACTTGTTGTGCTGGCATCTATACATTGACGTACGAAGGGAAGGAGAATGGTAAGGATTCATAGTTGCATACACAACATAGGTATCTATACTAATATTATAAAGAAGAAAGATTTGTATGTCTATGTATGTTTGTAACGAATAAACTCAAAAACTAATTAACGGATCTGGAGCAAACTTGGCACAAAGATAGATTATAGTCTAGAATAACATATGAGCTTTTTATCACGGAAAAATGTACGGTTCCCGTGGGATAATTTCCTATATACATGCGGGCGAAGCCGCTGGCAAAAGCTAATCTAGGAATAAACTTTGAAAAACATCAGGAGTTATAATAATTTTACAATTTAGAAACCACTAATAGCTGCAATAATCAAAAAAATTACGTAAAATAATGTAATTGCTAGTTTTTAACTTTCACTGTCACCTTTAATTTGTACAACTGATACCTATGTTTACAGATATAGATTTCGCAAAAATGAAAGATTTTACGTTGTCAATAAAATCTAACTGAACTAAAATAATTGTATATTGCTCCGAACTAGATATTACCCTGAAGATCTGGCCGTTGACGATGATATTAAGGACTAATTAATTCTAAGCCTTCATAATTTGTCGATAATAAGACTTTGGTTTCATCTTTAAATATTACCGCTTTGAGAATTCCCACGAGGCTGGACTGGAGGATGGGCATCGAATTATTTATACCGGGAAGATATTCATAATTTTTAGATTTATACGACATTACCTACCACTAACAGAATAGTCCATTGTGTTTGCTCCAAGAATTGGTTGTATTTTTTGTTTTGAGATATTTTTACTCTAACCTCACTAGGGCAATTGTTACATTAGATAGATTGGATAAATTACATTTATTATACAATTCTATTGATTTTTTAAATTTTGTATTTGACATTTCATATCTGAAAGCCTTGAAATTTATACCTATTATAGGTACTTAATATTAGGTGTTGCCTCTGAACTCGAATACGAAACGAATAGACCTAAAGTTTTAGTGGAATATTTGTATGCTGATAAAAGAGCTATACAAAGTTATTAGAATAAATGTATTGTCGAAAATGTATTTTTTAATCATCTCAATGTTAATAGACAAAAATTTGGCAGGCTATTGATACACATAATATTTACATATCTAAAAATACAATAACTAACTAAAAGTATACAACAGGAGCGAAAAAATAAATCAAAGGGCATCAAAAAATTCGTCGTCAACAGGAAAAGTTTTCAAAAGGCTGGCAGCATTGCCACGTTGTATGGCAATGCTGATTCTTTGACCGAAAAATAGGCCAGCCGTTTAGTTCATGGCCTTAGTGTTTCAACCCCAAACGACTCGAACATAATAAATCCCAATCAGATTGGATAGATGGTATTGCTTCATTAAAAGTTGGTCATCTTAGTCAAAATTGTAAAGTAATGTTTCTGTTCTTATTATTGTGTGAAGTTAAATCAAGTTTACAAAGACATGCAGTGCACAGACAAGGGCTTTGCTTTGTAATGCGACAAGGGATTTCTCCCATTAGCTAAGTGTAATTCTATATTTGCTTCACTTAATTAAATGTTTGTTCTAACAGTAAATTAAACACATGAATAGTCGTCGCGGCGACATTTAGAACTACTTGTTCTAGTCTTGTTTCAATGCTCATTAACTACTAAGTACGTCAATTTGTATGTATCGTTAGTATGCTGTCGCTGTTTGATAGATTTTACGACTGTAAATTCAAAAATGCACAACCCTATGCCGTTTTCCGAGGTTGTTGCTTCTCAAATACAGATCAAAATTTTTCGACAGTTTGTCCTAAAACTACTCACACAGACGTATATAATATCAAGAGAACATAATATCAGGCCTATTTTTATTAAGTATTCGTTATTTAAAGATTTTATTGTAATCACAACTAATTTAATTGATGTCCCACGGTTGTTCTCGGTGAAATACAATATTATACCATAATCAATTATATCTCGGTCGTGGGGTACAATAGTTGCTTACACCTTGCCATCTTTTAAAGATTTACTGTAGAGCAAAGGCCTACGAAAATGAGAATTTAAAATTTTATGTAGGTATATTATTAGGTAGGTTATTTGATGTTGAGGTCGGCTTCCAGTCTAACTGGATACAGCTGAATACCTGACCTCCACAATCCAGTCAGTAACTGGGTAGTACGATACCCCTTGGTAAGACTGGCTGTCAGACTTTCGGGCTAAAAAACAACTGCCTATCTAAAATACTTTGAAAAAAAAAACAATCTAAAACCAAACAATTACTAAGATTAAATTAATCAGAATCTGAATTAATCAGGTGACAACAATACCATCTTTTCGAAAAACAAGAACGATTTCTTTATCCCGAGATTTATACATCCAGTTCTTTAGTGCTCTTTGTCGTTAATTGAACGTTGAGCGATATATACCCTATTACCCAGTTACATAACAAACAAGATGAATTCTATTCTTTATGATAATTAAATTAAACAACTCTGCTTCTGATTGTCGACTATGATACGAAGACCGGAATGCCCGCATAGTCGGCATGCCCACCGTGTTTGCAGAACAGACGCGAAGTTCGCAAACAACTTGAGCTGCAGTTTTCAATATAAAAATTAGTTTTGACCGGTGTCGTAAGATTTACTAAAGATAAAATCGGGCTTGCGACCGGTTATTAAACATTATTTTGCTCCACTTTCTTCGATTTGGGAACGAACAATGAATGCAATGAATGAGCCGTTTGGGGTTGAAACACTAGGGCTGTGGGTTCCGAGTGCTCATCGAGTATTTCGGGATATCGCTCAGCGGTTGGTCGACTCTACACGTGACCGCTGGTCAATTTTTGGGCCTAAGAATCAGCATTGCCATCCAACGTGGCAACGCTGCCAGCCTTTTGGGCACATTTCCCACTGACAGCGATGGGGATGAATTTTTTGACGCCCTATGAGCTCTTCCCCTTTTTTACCACTTGTACATAATGGATATAATTTTTTAGTTTTAGCTTGTATACAGTAAGTAATTAATTCTTTATGTATTTTGCTACTTGCACTGAATATGCTATGAATTACATTATTATTCTGAAATTAAGTTCTGTAGTCTCTTCGTATTTTAGAACGTTAGCATTATATATTTTATTCAAAGGAACTGCTCAAGGAACTATCTAGTCTCGGTCCTTCCTTTAGCTTTTGCAAAGGATCCCAAAAGTTCTCAGTAGTTCCTTCAAAGGAACTGCTAAAGGAACTAGTGAGCACAAAGGGCATCTTTTACGTGTAGGTACCTTATAGCTTTGCAATAACAAAGAAAACAATTTTTTAATCTTTTAATGGCTGTACATTTATGTACAAGTTTCGCACTCAATTATTAAATGTGAAGTAGACGGACTGATTAGGACTTAAAAGAGTCTCTTAGTCGCCTCTCACTGTTCACTTTTCAAAAAGAATACTTTTGTTTGCAAGGGCTGTGCATTTATAGACTCATTTCGTGCTCAATTATTAAATGTGAAGTAGGGGGCTGACTATAAGTTAAAAGACGTCGCTTTCTCACCTGTCGCTGTCCACTATCGTCCTACTTAAAAATGCACGAGAATTACGCGGGCCTTTTTCTAACTTGTAATTATGTAGTACTTTATAAATTGCCTTCGCAACAAGGGGGGACGGACGACACTTGCTGTTACACGACTTATTCATAAAGTAGCTATTACGTACAATACCTACCAACAATTTGCTGACAAACGGGGTTTTAGTTATAAATCCAAAGATATTATACGGTGACTTATCGCTCAAACGGATTGCCACTCGTAGTTGTACTGGTCTTTTGAGCATCTATTTATGGTTCTACCATAAACAACTATTGATCATTACTCTGAATAACTAATATAGTGTGTCTACGACTTCATATTATGCATACTTTCTTTCTTTGTTTATACGGAAGTCTAGAATCAATAAAAGCTAAAAATATATTTGACTCGCACAAACACTTAATCCGTAAAGTTTTTAGTCGTGAAATGTTTGAACGGCGATGTTTCTGCACCAATTAAAACTCAGTCTAGCCAGTGACGGGATGAGAGCATTTGCCGTAACAATATCTGCCTCATACACATACACAAGCGAAAAGAGCTCTTAGCTTGAGGCCCGCTAATTAAATCAGCCTCGGAAGATACCGATCATCTACCCACTTAATTCCGAGTGCATTCGCCTGAACCGAGCACTTCTCATACGATACTACGTTCAATCTCATTGTTTCTAATTAGCTTTCTCATTAGCATTCGCTGACATTCAGCTTTAAGCATACGTATCAAGTGTCGATTCCTAATTACGCTTCGGGTATTCGATTTTATACTTTAAACATCGATTTTGCTTTTGCATTCTCGTAAGCGCCATTGTACGCCGGTCTCGGATTTAAAATAATACCCATCGGTAAGGCGGGACAGATCACCGGGTACATTTCAATTCCGTTCTATTTATTTTTGCACCACAAAGCCTCGAGATATTATAAGCTGCTAATGCAGCGCCGCGCGCCGCCGGTGAAACTGGGGATTACAGTGGCAACATGAATAAGCTAGGTTAAAATCTACAATTTTCAACTTATCAGTTAATTTGCAACGATGTAAGTAACACGTCAACGTAGATATAATTGTTTGGAGTCCTCATTTAGGTTTACGAGTTTTTTTTTTTGGAGCTTCTGAACATTTACCAAGAGCCGTGGTGCGAATTAAATATGATACGACTTCAAAATAAAGCTCAGAATAGAAGCAATTTAAGTATGCGATGTTCTATTAACAGCTGTTGTTTAGATCCAAAAGATTGGGCCACAGTGAAGGATAGACCTGTCATTGGTTTTTTTATTCTAGAAAACAGTCTCATTTATAAATTAAAACGACTAACTTAAGTGATATGGAAGGGGGATTTTGTATGTTTAAGGAATAGAGGAAAAATCGGTACGGTCGAAAATTGTTCAGCGTCAGACAGACCTCTAGTCCACTCGGCTTTCTGTGTAAATCTGCGACAGTTTGATCTCCCGTCAACTCGCAACTTTATCCTATTAAGCTACGTATTCCCTAGACGGAAATGTTAACACCCCCAAGCTGTGGATTTTCCTTCAAATGGAGAAGGTTCTCATTTTGAACTGCTTTATGTTGACCTCACATCTCTGGCTTTGTATGATTATGAATATCGAAAACCAAGATGGCGGCGTTCGTTTAGATTTCGGCCACGCGCCAAGAGAATCTTGTTGCACTATAGATATGGCACCCTCACAGAATACAATAATGCATTAGAGAGGCACCACTCGCCGCTCTACAGCGATAGTAACGATATAAACAATTGTTACAGATTCTGCAGGGTAACACGAACACTTACTTGGAGAAGAAAAACCACCTGGAGCCGCCGATCTGGGCATCAAAGATCCGCTTCATTCCGTACAGTTCTCATCGCCGCACCGTCTGCATGAGGGTCGAGCTCTACGGCTGCTACTGGGGCGGTGAGTAACGTCTATTACTATTTTTACGTACACGTAATTTCACGTTATTTGTTTATGATCTTCTTAGCTAAGTTTCAGACCCACTTATTACAGCCTTTTGAAATGTAAAGATAGCATTTATAGCACACAATGTTAAAGAAGAACAATCTTAAAAAAGCAATTATGGGTGTTCCTCTTAAACATAACGAGCATCACAGAACAAACAATAGGTACTGCAAAAGCAAGTGAACGTCGCTCAGACAATAAGCCGTGAGCTTATTACCTAGGGTCCTGGGCGACAATAGTTCAGAAGCAGATTCACGTTTAACCTGCGCTCCGATTTCTTGGGAAGCAAGCTGAGCGCTTAATTGAATGTCAGCCGTAGTGAACGTTTGACAGCCCGATTCATAATGCAGCGCGTTTAAAACACAGGTTTATTATTGCCTCTTCGCAGGAACTTCTTCGACGTCTAACGACGGTGACATTTAAATTCCACGTTTGTGAAAAGAGTATAATCTTTTCGTGTAAACCTACATAATACAAACGTCGCGTCTGAACCTGACGGGCGCCGCTATACAAAGTGGCTCTGCTATTACACTGAATAATAAATACAAAACACAGCCATTTCTTTTAACTGTTAATTACAACCCAGCTTCGTAGAAGCGGAAAAATGTAGGTAGTAGTTCAACAACAGATAATTTCTGTAATTGCTACATTGGACACTCGAAACAAAACCTTAATTACCTTGTCACATTGCTTCTGCGTCCATATTCATATTTAAAGGGTTTCTAAAAGTAATTACACGCGTCTACGTTCCCATAGGTCATAAAATAATCAAAATAATGCGTGGGCCGTGTACAAAGTTCATTAAATAAAGTTAATTATGTAGCGTATCACAGAAAATATAATTTGCCGTGTTCATGGTTTTTTTAATGGTTACTACGACGCCGTCGGTTTTGTTGGAGGCCTTAATAGTAAATTCTAGGAATTTCGTTATCGAATGTGCACGGGACCGCATGCAAAGCGTCATTAAGTAAAAAGTGGCAAATTACTAGAGTTAATCATACGTCTGCATTTTTAAAATGCTTTTATTTGCTGTTGGGCTGGCACGCCACTGATACCTCGCTGTCATTACCTGCGACTGCGGCTCTGTATACATTCCCGCTCAAGGAATGTTTGTGTACACTGGCCTCGTAAGGTCTCGGTAATACTTCAAAAGCACTATACATATTTAATTCTCAGGCTTAATTTTACGCCCCCTCAAAGGGTTTAGTAATTGACGTAATTGTGCTTGTTTGTAGAATGTTGACGTTGCTTTGATCGACTGGACGCTAAAGCCAACAGTAACATGTTGTGTTTCATCGTATATTAAAATAATTTTACCGATGTTTGTGGAACTTGTGTCGAAGGGTTTAAGTGGCAAGCACTTCGCAGCGCTCGGCCTCAAACTGCGAGCTAATTTGTAAAACCAGTTTCATTTCAATATTCGTGTGAATATCAGAACTGTTTATATACAAGGGAAGTGATTAGCTTTCAAACAGGATATTCAACGTACGTGCGCTCAATGGCAGATTATTGCAGAGCATTGTTACTCGCTACAGGCTTAGTGCGGTGACGCGTCGCCGCATCGCTTGCTACACAATTATACAATTACCTTTAACAAAGAAAATTTTGTAACTACTAGATGAAGGTTATATAAACTAGCTTCCATAAACCATAACACTTGCCCTCTTGTGCAAGAACTAGCCAGGTGTTCGCCACTTGATGCGTGGACGAGAATATAAATAAAACACATTGTATTTGATTCACACCTTATATAATATAAATACATGCCGTTGTTATTCCTCGGATGGATTTTTTTTTGTCGCGGCGGCACTCGAACGCTGCATTTTCAAGTAAGTGCATGTTTTTGTGAAATTCGCCGACAAATAAATAAGTGATACATAGAGTTACATTAGGAGCCTCGTCACATACGTAGCCACCGCGTCGTGCTGATTTACAGAGCTTTTTCTTGGGAAACGACGCGGTTAGATCCTGTCTTTAAAAGTACTATGTGTTCTTAGAATTTATGGTATTCACCGTTGGTAGAAGTTTCTTTAGTTATTTAAAGCGTGTTTTATTATGCGTAAAGTCTTTGTGCCTGCTTTTGGGTCATCAAATTGCGTCTCACTGACTGCACTAATTATCCTCACTCATCAAGTACACTTGAGCGGGACAGCCATAACAGTTTTTGGGTTACTGTGTCGAATGAGCACATGGGAACATGACTTAATTTAATGATACTCATTACCATCACGAACATATTCAGAATTTCACACCTTTAATAATTTTTAAAGAAGTAATCATAGTCTAACAGCTTCAATGCCATCAGAACAGTGCCAGAATAATAGCAGTATATCGTGGTTGTGGTACGGAAGCAGGTCCCCTGACATCTTCTGTCATGACAACCATGCCGCCATGAATACCACGCAACCATCAATGCGACGCACGAGCACAAAGGGGCTTTTGTTTTAGTGCATCAAAGCATATGTACAGAGGCCAGCACATCAAGCTACCACAATCTGTCAAATTTCTTTGATAGTATTTCAACTTTATTGCAAAGACATAAGGTTCATTTTTAATTGAGAAAATTTGACATTTAGGGATAGCTTGATGTGCTGGCGTCTGTACCTACCATAACTGAAATATCATGAGATACGAAGCACTTTCTTTTATAAAGTTCTTCATGTTGACAAATATTTTGAAAACTATTACTGGTTCAGTGTTGTGTTTGAAACACAGGTTAATCGTATGAATTTCCGTTTCATCTCTTTTGATTGGAATCCCTTTTTTATTTGAGGGTAGGAAATCATCCAATGACTTCTCCCGCTCTGTGTGGAGCGGAAGGGAGTGTCAGACTTTTGCTGACTGAAACCCATCCATGTTCCTTCCTTAGCCCTTTAAGTTCCGGGGTAGCGGTAACCCTTTCGGACAATCCCGCTTATGATTGGAATCCCTGGCTTTACTATTTCAATTTCTGACGATCGTGCAATAGAATTACCCAAGCTCGGAAAGAGCAATAATTATTGGAGTTTATGTGCAAATACGATATCTGATGCGCACGTCTCTGGTCGTCTCATGCCGCACGTGTGACGTTATTTGCAATGCCATTTAAGTGCAAATATCCTAAGTAGGTACAATCAGTGTATGACTGAAATCTTTATGCTTTGAACAAAGAGCCGCTTCAAAGGGCCTCTATTAAGTAGGTTCGTCACGTGGGACGGGAATTTAGCGTAATTATTTCTGGCTATGGGTAACAGGATACCAGTTCGGATTAATTCCTGTGACATTCGCTCCAGTTTGCAACTTTGAACACCTAAGTATAACTAATCAAATATTTTTTATTGCATACATTATGTAGGTACAGACGCCAGCATATGAAGCTATCCCTAACTGTCAAATTTTCTCAATTAAAAATGAACCTTATGTCTTTGCAATAAATTTGAAATACTATCAAAGAAATTTGACAGATTGTGGTAACTTGATGTGCTGGCCTCTGTACAGTCACGTCCACGAATATGTATATACCTAGCAATATTTAGAAGCGATTTTCTCGTAAAATAACTATTTCAACTTTAAGATACGACATTTTCGGTAAACCTATGGATTCGGCAATGCAATGTGTGCATGAACATACAATTTCATTCCATAAGTTAGGAAAAAACCGCTTTTGAAATTAGTTAGCGGTATAAGTTTTGCTCGTGACTGTACACATACAGGTGGTAATTATTAATAATTTAAAACAATTATGTAAGGATTGCAATTTAATCCTGCCGGATTTCACTATCGTCAACACTTAGAGCCGGTCCACACGGCGCGTTGCGTCGACACGTAGCGCTGTCGCTGCGTCGGTTTACATACTAATAATCATAGTGTATACACGATGCGCTGCGTCAAAATATTTGCGTCGACGCAACGCAACGCAACGCGCCGTGTGGGCTGAGCAGGTTGATAACGTTGGTGGATCTCTAAGCTACCACTCATGTTTCCATGCCATTTGTTTCTCAAGAGCCAACAAACTCTTCGGAGTGGTTTTTAAGGGTGTACCCTGACCAAATAACCTTGAGGATTCGTTCCCTCTTCGCACCAATTCAATTCTACA
The DNA here is from genome assembly GCA_951799385.1 of Hyppa rectilinea. Classification (NCBI taxonomy): domain Eukaryota; kingdom Metazoa; phylum Arthropoda; class Insecta; order Lepidoptera; family Noctuidae; genus Hyppa; species Hyppa rectilinea. The sequence goes on from OX637300.1 coordinate 20,780,062, forward strand.
TATATCTCTATCTCTATACCCAGCGCAAGAGATACGTTGCGAGTACGCTCAGGTTTTGGAGTAAAATCTTTATAGAAGCACAAGCATTAGGTTGCTTAGCTTGGGACGATATGGCGTTGTGTTAAATGTCCAAGGATATTATTATTATTATAATACAATTTTCGTCTTTTTTTTAATTTGCGTAATGTTCATTATTAAATTATTCAGTATAAGTATAAGTAGCAAATCAAAATAAGGGTTGCTTTTGGAGGAGATGCATGTTATAAATCATTATTTCTAATTTCTGTGGTTCCGTTGTGAGGGACACTTTGATACTTGCAAAATAAAACTACCATTTTCGAATCAAGATTATGTAGAAATTTAATGTATATTTTTATTAGTTAGTATTTCTTTTGGATAAAGAGAAGTTGACTCCAAAAACTGCACTAAAAACCGCTGCGTTTTGCATGGAGTCGCACCTTAAGTCAAGCCTTATATCCAATTAGGATTAGGTGAGCATCGGCCAATCGATTTCAATGTAGTAACTAACCCAGTGGTCCTAGTGGCTGGTGGAATGTTTCTCCCGCCAAGTAGCCACCAGCTGAACATCTTCGCATTCATTGCATTAAACAAAGTGTTAGTAAAAACGGGCATAGTAAAGTCACATAATTGACTATTTGAAACGGTCAAAAATAAAATATGAAACCACATAATCAAAAGACCGCTCGTCTTAAAAACTTACATCACCGTACAGAAATGAAATATTATGCGAAGATATAATTGTAAAATTTCAATGAATGCTAATAAGTTTGAATTTGATTCTAAAAATCAGTGACGTCACATTGTTAAGTATATTGACTACTGTTGTTTAATTACAGTGGGTTTGGGTTTGTTGTTGCAAATAACTTGAGTCCAAAGTTGACATAAGTACAGTTTATTGAACAGAGTTTCAATTTCTTGAATGTGCATCAAAAGGTACCTTTTGAATATTCTGACACTCTTTGTTTTGTTGAACCGCTAAACAATCGACGGATTGTTGCGCAATACTTTATTACAAACGAAATAACAATTTGCCTTTCGCCATTTTAATTCGCTTTAGTCCTGTCTAATGAAGTTATCAAAAGGTGCTTATCGCCTGCCAACTTAAAAAAAAGAAATTACATTGTTACCAACTTTGACTCTTTATAAAACAAAAGTAATGAGTGAAGTAGGATAGGGTCAAGGTTGGGTTCAAGTCAGGTCAGCTGTCAATTGATCAATTCTCAACAACTACCCTTTCGAATACCCAATTAGTCTATAATCCAGAAATAGGATTTTCGAAAATAGTGATTTTTGTTATTCTAACGTTTTAAATTCTTGTTAAATATCGACGTTGGTAGGCTGTTAGATGTTAGAATGCTCTAGAAACAATTGTCGCGAGTGCTTATTATACTGCGCACGTTGTATGAGTTAAATGAAGGAAACGATCCGGCGCTACAGGCGGCGGGTTAACAACCTGTCTCTGCTTAAGGTCTTTGCATTATTGCGTATTTTCAAACCAACATGTCTTCCATAAACAGAAGATTTCATATTTGAATGGATTATCTCTAAGATTTTTTGACTTATACTCACTGCCACCATGGCTTTTCCAAAATAATGTTTCTACTTACTTTTGTCACTGATTTCGCAAAAGCGGCGAAAGGATATTGTCAAGAGGATGAAGTTATCTACATCCGCTTGGCATTATCCTTTCGTTGATTTCGATATTATTATGGTATCGAGCTTCCCAATCCATTCGCTAAGCCTGATTATGAGAGCAACTATGAGTTAACTATTTGCGAAGCAATTATCGAGGTGCTATTATGGTGATATAGTTTGTTAGGCCCAGTGGCGTAACTATACCATCTGAGGCCTTGGTGGCGTAACTATACCATCTGAGGCCTATGGTGATATAGTTTGTTAGGCCCAGTGGCGTAACTATACCTTCTTGGCAAATTCATTGCATGGGAGATTGTTCTACGCCCATACATTGTTCGCCCTGGAGCCAACAGCATAGAAAAAATCATTTCCTATTTGTAAACTGCCCTTAGTAGCCCATAAGAACAAAGTTTCTTGACGGACACTTTAGAGAAAAGATTTATTTAAAGAAAAGGAACCGATTTTGAGGTTATTTTTAATAAAAGAAAACGTAAGTAATTCCTTCTAAAATCGCTATTTCTGGTTTCTACAAAGCATTAAACTTCAAATACAGTAAAATATTACCGTACATACAGTTGTATATAATGCCTTTTAGGTACAGTTATTATTTATTGGTTGAAGCTTACTCTAAGCGAAGTCCGTTATCCGTTGCCAAAATGCTAAGGTGTCGTTTAAGCAGATCACAGAATCAGTTATTGGAAGCCAGGGCACGTTGAAAGCAATCCAAATTGTAGTCCGTTAAACAGAAACAAAATCAAAAACGCCAAAAGAAATCGCCACATAGGTACATAGTCACAACAACACAACACAGCCACAGGTTCATACACTCACCGGCACGGAAACTTGGCCACATGTAAATTTCACGATATTTCGCATTTATTTATATTTTTGACACCGAAATAAGGGTAGATGTACTCAGTAATTGTTTCTTATGCTTTTAGAACTTGAAATTGAAAACGTCACTATACCAATAACTTTGTTTTATTAAATTGAGCACTTTTGCAGAAATAAGGAATTTTACACTATCAATTTTTAAACTCTATAAAATAAAAATATACCTAAATTGGTCTATTGTCTCTACGTTTTAGTATCGGGTGTTTCCTCCTCTAGCCCTAATAACGGCCTGCATTCGATCTGGCATGCTTTGAATAATATTTCTGAAATCAACTTGCGGTATGTTCTCCCAAGCAGTAAGTGCTGCATTTCGAAGTTGGTTAAGAGTTTCTGGTGGGTCGGAGGTGGACTTTATCTTTCTTTTGAGCATGTCCCAGATATGCTCAATCGGGTTTAGGTCTGGACTACGAGCTGGCCACTGCAATTTTTGAATACCAACTGCTTGTAGATATTCTTCAACACAATGTGCAACGTGTGGGCGTGCATTATCGTGCATTAGGAGGAATCGGTCGTGTCCAATGTATCCCGAATAGACCAAAACATGTTCCTGGAGGACCTCCTCGATGTATCGGGTTACAGTTAGCCGGTTATCAACGATAACCAACTCCGTGCGACCATCGGAACTTATTCCTCCCCAAACCATTATAGAGCCTCCATGGAAACTCACAGTTTGTGTCGTGGTAAGCGGTAGAAATCTCTCTCCTCTTCTTCTCCACACTCGTTCTCGACCGTCTGGAGCACGTAAAGCTATTCGACACTCATCTGTGAACAGCACTCGAGCCCATTGCTCGTGGGTCCAGCTGGCGTGCTCACGTGCGAATTGAAGTCGAGCTACTCGGTGATGTCTGAGGAGTTCTGGACCGCGTGCTGGTCGAGCTTTTAAATTCACTTCCTCCATTCGCCTTCTCACTGTACGCTCACTAACATTCACGCTTCTTGCAATTTGGAGCCGCTGGCGTATCTCAACAGAGGTCAGGTAGCGGTTTCTTAAAACTTCCAGGACAATAAAACGGTCGTCCCGGGCCGATGTGCATCTGACGCCTCCACTGCCTGGTCTACGGAAATAGTGGCCAGTCTCCTGGTATCTTTTAAGGGCATACTGCATTGAGGAACGTGGTACTTTAAGCACCACAGCAACTTCACGCTGTGTCAACCCTTGGTCGATTAATGCTACAGCCTGTGCAACCTGTGTAGGTGTTAATGGCATTTTTATTAGTGTTAAAGCACCTTTAGTTTATCAATAAAAAGCCCAAAACCACAATAGTTCAATAAGGTACCGAAAGGTTTTTACAACACACAAATTGAAACTTGCGACTTAGTCGCTCAAGAGACACGATTTAACTAAAAATTTGAAGTTGCACCATAGTGCACTTAAACATAATGAATTACCCTCTTGAACTAAGAGTAAACAGGTTTTAGACCTACCCTCATAAGAAACAATCAATAGAAACACTTAAAGTTTTTGTTATGGCGAGTATTTGCGAGATAAGCGCTTGGCCAAGATTCCGTGCCGCTGAGTGTATTTATATTGTGACAGGTTCGTCTCGGTGAGACGCTCCGACTGACGTAGTGACGTAGAGATGCTCTCTCGAAGATCAATCATTGTATATCGATTATCAATGACCACCTATTTAATCTGTGGTTTTAATTTAGTAGACCAAAATGACAGATCAATATGTCAAAAGTAAATTAATTTGTTCCGTTTCAAACATAAACACGTTGTTGCTATGATTCTACTTCGATTAAATTAATGCTAAAATAAAATATTTTGTTCCCAACGAACAGTATGTAACGTTTTAGTTTGCGACATTTAAAAATAGAGTTTAAGTACTTAAAAAGTAAAAATATGGCTATTGAAGTCGTGAAATGGTTATGAGAACAATTCACTAGAGTTGCGTCGTAAATGACATTTCAATCGTTAAATGAGAGATTTTGTGATAAGTGAAAAAACATAGTTCAATAGATGGCGTGGGTAAAAAATACGTCTTTGTTTTACTGGCTACTGATAACAAAAACAAGATCCGTAAATAAGAAAGCTTATTTGATGTCAAGAACCTGAGACAGTGACGTATTTTTTACCAACGCCTTTTTTTTTTTTTTTTTTTTAAGGCTGGGTAATCATCCAATGACTGCTCCCGCTCTAGGTGGAGCGGAAGGGAGTGTCAGACTCTTACTGACTAAAACCCATTCATGTTCCTTCCGTAGCCCTTTATGTTCTGGGGTAGCGGTAACCCTTTCGGACAATCCCGCTTACCACCTATTGGTTGCTTACGTTGCTCTACCAACGCCTCTTTTGAACTAATATTTTCTCACTTGTGAGAAAATCCCTCATTCGATTAGTGTCATTTTGTGAGTTTGTTTTGTTCATTATATTTTCATCATAATCGTGCTAGGCCATATTCATCATAAGTTCCATTAAAATTTTCACGGAACTAATTCCATGAAAAAAATATGCATGAAAAACTTTTATGTTGCACATTTTCAATGTTTTGGAAGTGATAAATATCCAACATCCATTATTTATCACTAGATATTATGGACATCGTCGTCGATATCGATATTTATGTAATATGAGCGAGAGCGACACTGTCAAATCTTTTGTGACATTCACATTGACAATTCCTTGATAGATGGCGAGTTCAGTTGGTAATAAAATCAATGAGGTCACTTTTAAAAACCTATTAAGAATTAAACAGTGTCTGCTTGAATTTATTATTTTTAAAAAGCATATTAAAATATAATTAAAATTAACGTACACGTCAAATGTTTGTTGGTTATAGGGCGGTCTAGAGCAATCTCCTTTATGTTACTTACTATACTTAATTTTGTTAAAAATGTTAGGTCACTTTTGAGCTCGCAGCCTCTCGGGCCTCGGGCCCCTTCAGGCCGGGGGCCCGTGGCATTCTGCCAGTCCTGCCACCCTATAGTTACGCCACTGGTTAGGCCGTCTGAACAGCGGCGTTGCTAAGTGTGGTGAATAAGTATACTTTATGGTAGAGAGTATGCTCCTGTACTGAACCTACTTACTTACAAACAATATTTTCTATTACAGTGGGAATTGTCGCGTACTCGATGCCAAAAGGCGACAAGCGCAGCAACGGTGTGGAGCTCACGGACATGGTGTACGATGGCCAGTGGGGCGAAGAGCTGCGCGGGGGCCTGGGCCAGCTCGTCGACGGCAAGTTCGGCGGCGATGAGATCCGAGAAGCCGCGAAGAACTCCGCCTGGGTCGGGTGGCGCAACGACTCCCGCCCGAACACACCAGTCATCACCTTCGAGTTCGACAAAGTGCGAGAGTTTAGCGCCGTCCACTTGTACTGCAATAATAAATTTATGCGCGATGTTCAGGTACGCACTCCATGTTGAATATGCCCGTTAGTACCCGCGATACAAACTTTCGGAGCTCCTGAATATTTTAACGAACTGTCGCGACATTTCAAACCACTAGTTTCAAGTTAATTTTAGTATTCGAGCGGACAGTTTAGGAAAGCGACTAGTGAATTAATAAGGGATTACCCTAATTAGACCTATTCGTAGCGCTTGCTAAAGTTTTGTTGGTAACAAACGACATATCAGAACTTGAATTAATCTACAGAAACTGTTAAAATATTCACGTGGGTTGAAAACAATCGCATAGGTAATTGGAATACGTTATCAATAGCTGAATAAATAATGGTAAAATTGTTGAGTGTCGGAGTATTGTGGTACGAGAGTTTTAATTGGCAGATACTGACATCCACAAGCGGATGGAAAATGTGCCATGAAATTCTGAATTTTAAGCTAACCTTTAGACTCGTTCATTTGTTAATTCTTGTGTAAAAGTTATTTGATGTGCAGTAATTTAATAAATATCTTGTGGCAGGTGTTCTCGGAAGCAATAATATCGTTTTCAATCGGCGGGCGGCACTTCCAAGACGAGCCGATCCGCTACTCGTACGTGGAGGACAACATCTTCGAGAACTCGCGCAACGTGAGCATCAAGCTGCACCACCGCATCGGCAAGTGGGTGCGCATCGAGCTGCGCTTCTCTGCGCGCTGGATACTTATCAGCGAAATTGTTTTCGACTCCGGTTAGTATTTACATCTGTACTAATATTATAAAAAGATTTGTATGTATGTTTGTAACGAAACTTAAAAACTACTTAACGGATCTGAATGAAACTTGGCACAAAGGTAGATTATAGTCTTTTTTTTTAAGGCTGGTAAATCATCCAATGACTTCTCCCGCTCTGGGTGGAGCGGAAGGGAGTGTCAGACTTTTACTGGCTAAAACCTGGATGGGTTTTGTTCCTTCCATAGCCCTTTATGTTCCGGGATAGCGGTAACCCTTTCGGACAATCCCGCTTACCCGGCAGAAGATAGATTATAGTCTGGAAAAGCATAAAATATAAGCGTTTTATCCCGGCAAAATGTACGGTTACTGTGGGATAGTTTCGTATATACACGCGGGCGAACCCACTGGCAAAAGCTAGTAAACTATATACAGAAAGATATTAGTACAGACGAATTTTATCTGATCGGTCTGACCACACGCTTGCTCGAAACGATTGGGCTGTTTAGTGTCTGATTCCATTCTACAAGCAATCGACACGACAAACAATGGCATTAACTTTACACACTTCAATTTCAGACGTAGCCCAAGGAAACTACACACCAGAAAGCCAAAAGCCAGCCGTGGGCAAAGACAAAAAGTTGACAACACTCACCAAAGAGGTTCCCATATCAACCGCACACCAAGAAGATCCCCTATACGTAGCTATAGTGGTGGGCGTTCTAACCGCCCTGGTGATATTGCTCGCAGTGGCCATATTCCTCATAGTCCATCGACACAGGCACAGGAAATGCTTCGCATCGCCCCTGGCCAAGTCAACGGTGTCCCAGAAGCGGACCATAGACAACTACAGCGGGTGCGGGACCTCCATGCTCCCAGAGAACAAGATGATCATAGACTGCCCCTTAGATGTTAAGTCGGATGAGTACCAGGAGCCCTATCAAGCGCTCAAGTGTGCTCCGTATTTTAGCTATAGTACTGTGTTGTTGGAGATGAAAGACTTCGTTAAAGACTCGAACACTGCTCTTTCAGGTAAGGATACTATTTGTGTTTTGTTTGATTTATTTATTTAACCATTTATGTACACTCATAAAAACAGACAAGAAAAAAGGAACAGAACATACGTACTTGACGCTTATTCTAAAGAAATCTCTTCCAGCATACCTGCGATAGGAAAATAGATAAAAGAGATGTAGACAACGTGTGTAAGATTAAAAGAGTAAACATAATCAATCTGCCTAGGCTTTTCCCAACTATATTGGGATCGGCTTCCAGTCTAACCGGATTCAGCTGCATGAAGCGACTGCTTATCTGACCTCCACAGCCCAGTCACTAACTGGGTAATAAGATACCCCTTGGTAAGACTGGCTGTCAGACTTTCGGGCTTCTGACGACCCGTAAAGACTGTCAAAGATATACGAAAATAGTAAACCTAATACATAATAAATAATAATAATAAATATCCTTGGACATTTCACACAACGCCATATAGTCCCAAGCTAAGCAACCTAATGCTTGTGTTATGGTTACGAGATGGCTGATAAACTACTTATATACATTTTTTTTTTGTAAATACATACATATTATAGATAGAAAAACACCCAGACCCAGAACTAATACCTGCAGGTCGTACAAATCAGAATCAGAAATCATTTATTTGCAATAATGTAGGTATACAAATATGATGGTAGTTGGTCTCATTAGTCCCGATACATTTTGCCTTACGGCATGCAAAATTTTTATTCCATGCGGGAATCGAACCGATACATAATTAAGATATATACATACTACCTAAAATAAATATCACTACGATATAAAACTTAATTAAAATGTAATTTAAGATAATAAATACTTGCGTGTTACAAAGTGGACAGATAGTGTACTTTCACTCTTCTTTTAAAAAGTAAACTATAATTGTTAAATAGTACTAAACTAAAGCGATATCAAAAGCTGACCTTGTAGCAGTGATTAATGAGTATGCTGCGTAATCATCAAGAATGGGGATGATGACTATTTTTTTTTAATTAGGCCGTAAGCTAGATTATTAAAAAACTAGCTTCCGCCCGCGGCTTCGCCTGCATAATATGTCAACAAATCATACACATAAACCGTCCCCTTGAATCAGTCTATCTATTAAAACAAACCGCGTCAAAATCCGTTGCGTAGTTTTAAAGATTTAAGCATACATAGGGATATAGGGGCTGAGAAACCGACTTTGTTTTATACTATGTAGTGATATTGGACACGTATTTTTTCTGTTTTTTACGTAATCCAAAGATTACGTCTATACCGTAAAACGGGGTGACATTGATTAATTTTTAATTTGAAATGGATGCCACGCTTGCAGTTTCAACGATAAAAATGTAAAAAAAAAACTGCAGTGTAGACTCATTACGTAAATTAAGTATTGCAACAAAAAAGTTTCAATTAGTCCATACTTTTTTTGGAAAAAAATTAAAACCTGTTTATCATTTTAAATTGATAATGGGGCTACTTTGTCACCCCTTCTTTTTTTTATTTCATTGCAAAGACACCCCGAAAACGACAAATCTTTTAGACCTTTTCGACACTAAACTTTAACAAATATTTTTTTAAAGTTCCGACAACGACTACTCGTTGACGCTTCGGCAAAATATGGCCGATCAGTCAGTCTGGCCATCAGAACAAACCAAATTTTGGCTGCGTTAAGTATCCCGCAATAAATCCGAAAAAACATATCAAGTTTAGCTATCATCAAAGTCACCCCAGCTCTCAAAGTAACCCCGTTTTACCGGTACACTGTATTAAAATGTGACATGGCGTCACAAGTATGTAGTTTTTATACTTACTTGTGACGTAGCGAGCCCCACTCCCCCAAATTTAATGCGTTTTATCTAAGTCATTTTCTATTAATATGATAAAGCTAAAACTACGTGTCAAATATTTTTTTATTATCTGATTGACGGACTAAATACTTCTTTTTTTTACTTAGGCATCATCCCTAACGATTAGTGATCGGATAATCGGATGCATATTTACCTAAAGTTCATTTTTGATTAGGAAATTATGTAAGCGGCTTCTTAAACATATTTTTAAAAAAATATGAATCTATAGTAAAAAACTAAATTTGTCGATTCCGAATTCGCGGGCTTTTTTCGATACAAAAGTGCATTCCATGATAACCAACACCTACACCTTAACATTTACACTAGGTAAATATGCATCTGATTATCCAATCACTGCTAATGATGCAATATTACTCTTTATTAATAAGTGACCTGTATTATCGCCAACAGACAGTTCGAACTACGACTACGCGGTGCCCGAGTTGAGTTCGGCGCCGCTACTGACCAAGCGGCGACTGGACTCGCTGTCCGAACGAGCTACGGACATCATTGAGGACAAGATGGACATGGACACGAGGCGGTCCGGTGCCGGCTCCATACACTCCAAGCATAGCACGCGGGTAACTATATCATGACAAACTTTATAGAGAGAACAGTTCACGGAATCAACTCATACGTCTAAACATACCCTTAGAGGATAGAAGGCTTCTGTTGCCTTTTGAAGAATGGAATTCTAGGACTAATGTAGAACAAAAGATTGTCACATCGACGACGTGTACGCACAACCTGCCCCAGCTAGGTTCTGTCAAAAATCAAAATCAAAAGTCATTTATTAAAATTAGGCTGAAAATCAGCACTTTTTGAAGGTCAAAGCTACATAAGACAGTCCCCCAAAAACCCGCCCACGCCCCACCTTCACCGCTTCCTAGTGCTTTAGCTGGGAAGAAGTGGCGCAACAAACTCCCCAGCAGCACAGCTGTCTGTTTAGTTGGAAGAACTTGACTCTACACATTTATCGTATGAGAAGTAATTAACATTACGAAACACATCATATTAAAATCAATCATTTGCCACATGTCAGCTAGCTAAAACCCATCCATGTTCCTTCCGTAGCCCTTTATGTTCCGGGGTAGCGGTAATCCATTCGGACAATCCCGCTGGGAGATTGGTTCCTAAGACACTGGGTAAAACCTGTCAATGTCACAAATGAAAAGAACAAAAAGCACTGTGTTGAAGAGAGAGGCGACGGAGGGACATTAGCAAGTTTTTAAGAAAATAATAAGTTGTGTTTAATAATTTCAGTCCCCGAACCAGCAAGATGTGTTCATAGATCTAAAGCGACGCCTCGAGACGACCAACGTGATCGAGTTCCCGAGGCACAGACTGAGAATGATCTCCAAGTTAGCAGAAGGTGCATTCGGAACGGTATGTTTTTTTTTTAATATTATTTAATGGCAAACACGCCCAGACCCCTTAATGATACAGTATTTCAAACTCAATCTGCCTAGCCTTTTCCCAACTATGTTGGGGTCTACTTCCATTCCTCCCAAAAAAAAAAATTGCTGTTGTATACATTATGCTCACATAACTCGTCAAAATGTAAGGGACAGCTTTTTTTTCGCGATTTCAGGTGTGTTCCCATAGTAAAATTTGTTCATAATGATGAGTACAATGAACCCTTAAAATATCCCCTAAGAAAATCGCAGATACGTTGTCACCCCGGAGACAATGTATCACGCGGCATCCACACTGTTCAACCCATCACATGAGCCTGGCTTTGGTGTCGCGCAGTCGAATATCCACCAACACTACCTGCCGTGGTACCGGTAAAACGGTGCTCCATGCAAAATACTGGTATTCTAACTGCATCCGGTTGGACTGGAATCCGCCCCCAACAGTTGGGAACAGGCTAGGCAGATTGATTGAGTTGAAATCCATTTTAAAGTTTCGACCAGATTCATTTCGTTTTAAGGTGGACAGTTTTGCGCGCGTAAAAAGAAACGTCGTGTGCCTATATCGTCTTTGGTAGTAAAATAGGTATATATCTGTTCGTTTAATAACCATATTTGACCTGCAAGTATTTGTTCCGGGTCTGGGTGTTTTTCTATCTATAATATGTATATATTTACACAAAAAAAATGTATATAAGTAGTTTATCAGCCATCTCGTTACCATAACACAAGCATTAGGTTGCTTAGCTTGGGACTATATGGCGTTGTGTGAAATGTCCAAGGATATTATTATTATTATTCATGTTTTGAAGGTATACGTGGCTGAGGCGGACGGTGTGCCGGAATACAATGGCGCGGTGACCTCGGAGAAGCGCCTGGTCGCTGTGAAGTTCCTCTGCCACGACGCCACCATTAAGGAGAGGTATATCATGTATGAGCATTAGATTCTACATGTTTGTTACATGTCACTTGTTCCTTGTCTTACTTGTGTGACGTCATTACCTTCTGTGTTTGTCCTTCTTTCCTTAATCTTATTTTAAGTGGTCTAGTCTTACTGTGACGAGATACTGTCTTGTTTAAATGTTGTACTTGAAATTTAGGTTCTATAGGTGCGTAGCCAAAGAAATTAGGGTTGATACCTAGGTATAAATTATGCTTAGTTCGTTAATCAGATAATAAAAAAACATTAGACACGTATTTTTAACTTTATCATAATTATTAATAAAAATTAATGGGATGAAACGCATTAAAGTTGGGGAGTGGGGACTCGCTACGTCACTAGTAAGTTTAAAAACTACATACTCGTGACGTTATGCCAACCCCCGATCCAGCTGTCGCTTGCGTCCCTCCCCCAGCGACGCCCTGAGCCGAGGTCCGTACCCCACAGGGGGGTGCCCTTAAGGTGTAGTCGCTTAGTTTGTAAATTTTTATAAGGCCTGCCTGGAGGCTGCAATTCTTTTGTAGCATCCACAGGCAAGCCCGTTTAAGCAGTAGACAACCCTATGGTTGAACTGCGAGATGCCAATAACAAAAAACACAACGCTATGCCACATTTGAATTCAATGTATCGACGTAATCTTTGGATTACGTAAATAAATAAAAAATGCGTGTTCAGTATTTTTTAATAATCTAGCTCATAGACATTTACAGAAATATTTACAAACAACGCTTTGTCAATGTCATTCTGATGCCAAAAGAACTAAGTAAAGGCTCCTAGCCCGCGAAATTAAAAATACCTAACGTTTATTGCAATTTGTAATTAAGTCTCAGGTAGTATATTTATAAAACTATAAAAAATAAATTTTACATTACAAAAACTCACAACGCATAAAAGAAAAGCGAATAAAAAGTACAAAATACTACTGCGGTACGTTTAAATAGGTTGCTTAAAAGAAAACTTGATTAGCGCAACATTGCTGAAGAAACGAATAAAAAAAAGTCCTGAGGGGACATTTTGGGCTGATTATCCGAACACTTTTCAGGGACGAGTTTGAGCGCGACGTGCGAATCCTAGCAGCATTATCTTCCCCAAACCTGGCCAGAGTGCTGGGCGCTTGTCGGACACCTCCTCTGGCCGTAGTCCTGGAGTACCTGGAGCTAGGCGACCTCTGCGCCTTCCTGAGAAATGCGGTGCCGCCCGCCGCGCACCTACTGCTGCATCTCGCCACGCAGATAGCGGCCGGCATGCAGTACTTGGAATCGCTCAATTTCGTGCATAGAGATTTGGCTGCCAGGTTTGTTTAGCTATCAGTTTTTGTTGTAAATAGTGTTGTGCAACTTGTCTATACTAATATTATAAAGAGGAAAAATTTGTATGTATGTTTGTACCGAATAAACTCTAAAATTACTTAAAGGATCTGGATGAAACTTGGTACAAAGGTAGATTATAGTCTGGAATAGCATATAAGCTATTATATTATTGCATGTACGGTCCCCGTGGAATAATGTCCTACATACACGCGGGCGAAGCCGCTGGCAAAAGCTAGTCTATAATAACTAACAATCTGAGTGATTGATCTGTGAATGGTGATGGATGGGAAATGCTACTTACATATTGCATTCTTCTTTCTCAACGAATTAGATGCACTTCTCCATTCGTTACATATAGCGTAGAAATGATTTAAAAAAACTTCAGTAACTAACATATACCGCTCTACACCATATTGCAAAACCAATATTATTCAACCTTACATAAAATAGACTTGTCAATTGATCAAAACTCAACTTTGGTCCCCTAACTTTAAGACTTAATTCCAGGAACTGCCTAATAGGGAAGAATTACCAAGTGAAGATCAGTGATTTCGGCACAGACAACGAGGCGTATGCGTGTGATTACTACAAAGTTGACGGGCGCATCCCCTTGCCGCTGCGGTGGGCTGCGTGGGAGTCGGTGCTCCGGGCCAAGTATACTACCAAGAGCGATGTGTGGGCCTTCGCTGTCACCCTCCACGAGATCTTCACCCTGTGCAGGCGCAGGCCTTACGAACATTTGACTGATAATGAGGTATGTTCAATAATTTGTGTACGTACGGTATATTACAGAAACAAAAGGCGTTGTACAGAGGCCAGCATTTCATTTTCATTTTCAAATTTCTTTGATAGATTTTCAACTTTATTTCGAAAGTATTAGGTTCATATTCAATTGGAAATATTTGACAGTTTGGGGTAGCGTGTTGTGCTGGCGTCTTTACAATGCAATTTACAAACTAAAATCTATATGTATATGTATGTATACACACTGTAGGTTATGTTCATTTTGAAAGTAAATTAAATTAAAATACAATTAAAATTATATAGGAAAACACGACCAGAAGCCTACAAAATAACACTTAGTTGTAAAAAAATGAACATTGACAACATACATATACAACATTAGTTTTAGTATAATAATATGTGAAACCCGAAACACGTGTCTAGTATTTTTATGCAAAGAATCTATGTACAAAATTTCAAAACTGTATTCTGAAAAACCACAAAGTTATAAGCTTGTTATGTTAGCTGGTAATCCGTATAAAAACATGGTCACTACGTTTCGCGCTCATTGATAATGTTCGGTGTCCAACTTGTAGCCGTTTTTAAATATTTTTGGGAAAAATAAAACATGGTGTAAAAATTATTGGAATCGGCTCAGTTCCTCATTTTGAACTAACTATATTCAGGTTTCGCATATACTAAAAATAATGTTGTATATCGGTCGACCAGCACTCGGCATTATATCGATCGATCTCACCGTCACACTCCAGAGTTGATGTCATCGATAGTAATCTTGTTGGTAATATTTTGAAGAGTCATGAGGAGTTGTAAGTCCCATAGAATGTGAGGGCCCAAATCCAGATCACAGGCTGCTAATGAAAAATTCTTGATACAAAAACCCAAAAACACTTTAACTGACTTAGGGCCGGTTTTCCAATCATTAGACAACTTTTACCTGAAGAATAAATATGACATTACGACAGACTGTCCATGACACAAAAACTGTCAAAATGACAAACTTATTCGTCAGATAAAAGTTAACTGGCCATTGAAAAATCTGCCCTGAGAAATCGAACCAAAGACCTCATTCTCAGCAGTAACGCCTGCGACCACCAGATCAACGAACCATTTGTATTTTCATATACAGAGTTGATATGACAGAGGGGCATTAAATTACACTACGTATACTATACGTGTTTAGTATTAACTCGGTACGGTATAAAAATAAAAAGCACCAAAAATGAGGTTTTTATTTTTTTCCAACAAATTATATAGCTTACAAATCAGAGTAAAACGCAACCACCCTTTGTAAATAAAAACTGACCTTGTAACGCAGTGGCACCGACGCGCAAGCGCCGGAGCGCTGTCAGGAAATATACATCGTGTTCAAACGGGGCAAAAACTTAAAAAAACATTTAATAATAATAATAATAATAATAATAACTTTATTTCACAAAAAAATACAGATTTGACAGTGTAAAATAAAGACAATTTAAAAGAGTTTTGGTAGTAACACGATACAGTACAATCTAGGAACTTAAATCTGTGCACAATAAGGAAAACCCTGCCTCTCAAACTAGGTAACCTGTATCTTGAGAGACAGTGATTTGCGACTAAACTACTGCTCCTATTTCATTGATTTTTGGTACAGAGCTTGAAAATGGTCCCTAGGGAGGGGCTTTCCTTTAAACAGCTATAAGCTGTTTAAAGCCCCTCTGTCGTATCAACTCTGTATGATGATGGTATATTAACAGCTCGCTAATACCACAGGTGCTGTCGAACCTGTCGCACCTGGAAGCCGACGACGGCGTGTTCGAGTGCGTGGCGCGCGCGGCCGGCTGCCCGCGCGACGTGTACGACCTCATGTGCGAGTGCTGGCGGCGCGACCACCGCGACCGCCCCGCCTTCGCAGACATCCACCTCTTCCTGCAGCGCAAGGCCCTCAGCTACGCGACCACGTGATCCTGGCACGTCCCATGCCCCAACCTATCGGGCATGACCTACTAACGAACATCACGGAGCAATAGTTGAGTGGAACTGGACCACGGTTGCTCGTGCTACAACGCACGCGACTCTGGCGAAATGACCACTAGGTTTTGAATTGTTACGCGACCTCCAACGGAGATCTCAGAAGTATCCTCTCAGATCTATCTCTCTTATATATTTATTAGTCTGTTCAGTCAAAATAGGGACGAGTAGTAATAACTTGTCGCCAACACAGCGCAGCGACGAGATCCCCGTTGGGTCGCGCGGATAGCACTCAGCACTTGCTCCGAATGTCCGTGCCCTTGTGATCGCAACAGAATGCTTCTGTCTGGCGCGCGTGGTTTTGTACTTAATAGAAATTCGTGTTAGGTGGCTTCACACATCCGATCGGCTTTGTGCACGGCTTGTCGACCGCTCTGGTTTGTAACTGTAGATGGGCCGCGCCAGGCAGACACATTAGAGCGCCAGCGACCACGGGCCGTAGTGTGATCATCGTGATGTGATTCATTGGCAACTCATGGACTTACGCCGTACTTAGTCATACCGGTGAATAGGTTATAGATTTTATCTGTACTGCATAACTTTACGAGTGAGCTACGTATAATAGACATAGCGAGCGGTCTCCCCCACACGTGTACGTCTTGCGACATTCCGCCTTCTACTTCTGACCGTGCAGTATCGTCGTTTAGATACTCTTCCCACGAGGCACTGTATGCTTTCTATACTATATATAATAATGTTCCAGAACATTTCACACTCTTCCACATAGAACATGGTACGTAATTAGTGAACCCTGAAAGGTAAAGTTACCAAATTTAATAGTCATTTATTTTCGTAAAACACAATTCATTATAAACTGAACTAGGACATAATTATTGTAACAGTAAGTTGTTAGTTATAGTTGCATCCGAATCGAATAAAATAAATTCTATTAGAAATAATTAAATATATAGCTGTTGAGATTTGTCTATTTTCCGTAGTTTGCTGTGTTGAAGTTAGACAGCAGTTGTTCTGACAATATATCAGGGCGCGGCCGCGGCCCACCTCTGTTGCGTTCAGATACATGCGCGGGCTCCGCCGGAACCAAGAGATTCCTTTCATAATATTCACTTTATTTATACTCATTTTACTCTTTATATTTATTTATTCATTAGAATAATTAAATATTTCTTGTACATCATACTGTTATACTAGATTATCTTAGATGAAGAGTTACTCTATATATATTTTTTTTTGTCAAAGCCTATTTTTGTAGGGTTGTCGTCGATGCGTGTATCCGAACGTAAGCTTCATAGTGTTATCACTAGCTCTAACGTTCCCTCTTGTGGACCGAAACGGCTTAATGTTATGAGCCTAATAGAATAAGCACTAATTAGATGTAAGCGAGCGATATATAGGTTGCCACTTAGTAAAGTTTGAATCACAATTACTCGCAGTGTAGAGGACACCCACTGTTATATTTTTTGGAATACTTTATTATGCACAAGTAACAAAATTATGAAAATCTTAAGAATATTCTTCTATGAATTTATTTATTTCGCCTAACATAGGAAAAGCAATATTTAATTCTATGTACTTACATTTTTTATTACGATAGCAGATAATAATTATTGTTATTAAGATGAACTTCCTATATCTTGAATCGAAACTTATTTGTTGCCAGAAACATATTTGATTTATACTCTATGAAATTGTTGGTGAAAACTTACTGTTTATCTATTTAGTATATCTTATTTATTAAGGCTAATTGTACTTTAAAAATGCAACGAGACGTTCGAAATACAATTGAGTTATCTAGATACAAGCAAACATAGAACAAATTAAACTTAAGTCGTGATATTTTATATATTATAAAAAGTTGCTAAGATTAAGTGAGGATAAGTTTTGGGATGATGTGCACACGTGTTCATTGTAAGCGCAGAGTGTCAAAGATTCATCTTGCTACTTAGCTGTTCACTGGGTGGGCGGCGCGTCGGAGTGTCCTCTCCGCTGCGGCTGTGACACGGAACCAATGTTGACTAGGCTAATGAAACACATAGAGGTCTAATTATTTCTAAGTAGGACTCTTTACACTAAGATACGTTTACTTTCAATCAGGCCTTAATTTGTTCGTTAATTATTATTGTCTAGCTGATATAGAGATGAGAGGAAGAGTAGTGTTGTAACGAAGTCTCATTCCCTCATGCTAATGTATCGATAGTTCGTAATGTTAGGCACTAATAATAATAATGTACAATAAAACACCCTCTCTGCCTTAGTGATGCTATTCTTACCCTAATGCTATGAACGAAATATCAAGTTAGAACGAAATTATAATGTATCTTGTAAATACGAAATCTTATGGCTGATGTAATATATCGAGCACTATGGAAAACTTAAATTCCTAACAATGGTCCAAACTTCACTCGCTTTTTTATTTGTACTATACGATTATACAATTTCTATATAGATAAAGAAATAATGATAAATATTAGACTAGAAATACAACTTATGCTTTAATTTTTATTTTATAGATGTTTAACATGTATTTGTCGAAATGCTTAATTTTCATAATCAAAGTTTTATGAAAAAGGTCGATACCAAATGCAGTATTTTTATTTTATACTCTACATCTTTGTACCCAAATAAAAGCAATAATCTAACGAACCTGTGTTTGAGTCCGTCCTACTTATCCTATCGCTAGCTGCGAGCAGCCTCCGAACGTTAAACACAAAGATTCTATTCCTTCTTTTGCTTCCTGAATGGCTGCTCTCTGCGAATGTTTACAAACACTCTCCTTATCGGTCAGCCGCCGAGAACAAACTTCCTCAACGCAGGATAAAACAATTGAAGGCGGACAATACTAAATCCGAGATCGAAGTAACAGTTCACTCGCAAGATGGGACGGGTAAGTTGCCTGGTGTATAGTGTGTGTCTGCTGCACGCCGCGCTCGCGGTCAAAGTCAAGGTGGTGATGCACTCCGAGGAGGACTCCAAGATGGAGGACGAGGAGGCGCCGCGCACCGAGCCCTCTTGGCCCGAGCAGAAGAAGCGGCCCGATCCGTCAATGATGCCTTTCATCAAGACGCATAAACACGCCGACGAGAAACAAATAGATTTCGAAGACGAAAAGACCACTACTACCGAAAAACCGAAACAACAACACCCAAACGA
The DNA here is from genome assembly GCA_951799385.1 of Hyppa rectilinea. NCBI lineage: Eukaryota > Metazoa > Arthropoda > Insecta > Lepidoptera > Noctuidae > Hyppa > Hyppa rectilinea. The sequence goes on from OX637300.1 coordinate 20,799,051, forward strand.
ATTGATTTTTCCGTTAATTTATCGCCAGAGCCACGTCAACAGCATGTTTAAATTCGGTGAGAATTGGTATACTTGGTCTACTGAGAAAAGAACGGACGGTTCGAAAGCGATCAACTACTACATATGCTACGATGAGCCCAAACGATGCGACGACATAGGTTGGGTAAGGCATCTTCAGTAATAACCAATTGTTTTCTCCTACTTGTACCTATTTCAATAAAGTATTTTATTTCATTACTAGCTGACCCGACAGACGTTGTCTTGTTGTCCTCTTGTTCTACCTACCCACCTAACATTTCTCACCTTTAAACCTTCCCTGGACTACGACAAACATTTCAACACCAAAATCAGCTAATTCGGCCCAGCCGTTCTCGAGTTTTAGCGATACTGACGAACAGACATTGATTTTTATTTATATATAAATAGATTAATCGTACACCTAAAACTGACAATATAAGGTGTTAACAAATTAACTCTAAAAATTTCGTGGGAGCATTGTACTCATCATTACGAACAACAATTTTTATGCCTTTGAGGATCAACATCCACAAAGGCCTAAAAATGGTAATAGCTTTAGCCCGCGCCTCGCCACCGTGATTTTATTATTCTTTTTGCTCGGCCCCTAAGGATCGTAGCGTGATGTTGTTAACCTTTAACTATGCTCAAGACCGGGCTATCAAATGCAGAATATTTTTTAAAATCCAACTCGTACATCCAAAGATAAGCGCCTTCAAACAAACTCTTCAATTTTATTAACCAGTATGGATATTAATGTATAATTATCAAAACATTTCTGCACAGGAACGAACGGACGCCCTACCAAAGTGCGCGTTCCAGATCGACTCACTGCTACCAGAAGACCGCGCCTGCATTAACAGCTTCGGCGTGGCGCCGCATCAAGGCAACATTTGTGATGGCGCTGAACAGATGAAAGTACGTACTCCGCTTTGTATGTTTCGTATTCCATCGACACTTAAACATCATTCAAAATCTTAGAAAATTAGCAATTCTTTTGGTAGACTACAATTTGAACCCATTGACCGCCCCCAGTCGGGTAAATACGACAAATGTGTTACGTGCTAGTGCCGCATCGGTCGTATCTATAAGACTGAGAGCCTATGATCGTTTTCTGTTTTTTATTTCATTGCATCGACCCGAATAATCGGCAAATCGTCTATTTGTCGCTATAATTAATTAAGACCGACGACGTGTAGACGTTTTGTGTATTTATGAGCTGGCCGCTGGGGGCGCGGCCATTGATGAAAAACCAATAAATAGGTTAAATTGCATTGCAACCAAAAACATAAGACGTTTCTAACAAAGCGGTCACTAAATAATTAACTCATTACATACCGCTAAAGTACATATTTCAGAATGGCAAAAGAATGTAAAATTATCTAAGATTCTGAATTGAAGTCAATATTTTGAATGTAAGTTAATTGCAATATTGAGTGGCAGGTGGCTGACATGGTCCGTGCATGCGGTCCTCGCATTCGCTCCTTGTGGCGTTTCGTTCGTGTGGGGCGCCGGCCTGCCAACGCGGCCAAGCCGGCTGATGTCAATTCACTTATATGTGAAGACGAGGAAGAATGCTTCATAACTATAGAATATAGGGTAAGCACTGAATTGTTATTATCTATAAAGGGCCTAGAACCTTACACCTATCGTTTCCACTTTGAAAAGCGGTTATTTCAACACTAACCAGTGATCCCACCCCAACAGATACACCACGATCGTATCACCTTCTCCCTTCACGAACCCACTCGCGGTCAGACATTTAAGAGCGTGTTGAAGCGTGAAGTGCTTGCAGAAGAAGATAAGACTACCACGGTGGTCACGGAGGCTCAACCACGCGGACACAGAAGTAACAAGAAGGCAAATCGCGAGGAAGATCCTCCCAGATCTGGTAAGAAGTTCCGCGCCAAGAGTAAGAGTAAGGCCGAGGGCAAAGGGGTCATCAAGGAAAGGAACGATTCAGGTGCTTACACAAATCGAAGAGTGGGTAAGAACAAAATAAAAGTGAGAGAAGACATCTCCGAAGATATTTCTGACTAAGGCTCCTGGTCTGGGGCGCACAGTTCTTGACACTCACGTCGAGCCAAGCCATTCGACTAGTGCCAAGAACTACGGGCAATTTTTGTACAATATTTAACCTTGCAAATTGATAAAATTAAAGTACGTCTTTACAAAGATTGTGGTCAGTGTTTCATTTATTCTAATATTTCGGTTCGGGCTACAAATAAAACTACAAAGTTGATTAAAATGAACTACATTTATTAATGTATAGTTGCGCTTAGCATATATGCCACTACTGTTTATTTTTTTTATATTTCATTAGACTTGTGGTATTTGTTGCCCTTGTTGGGATTGTTGTAAAACATATTTCGGCTCGGGCAACAAATAAAATTACAAAGTTGATTAAAACGAACTACATTTATTCAAAGATATTATAATATAACAAGATGGCGCAATATGAAATGTTTGCGCTGTAAACTGGATTCTATGCTGTTACAATAAAGTTTACTATCTTAAACCATTATTTTAAACGGAAAAACGAGCTGAGCGAAAAGGCCCTATTATCCTTATCTCAAAATATTTATTAATTAAAGCAAGCAAGTATTGAGGATTTTTTATGATGTCCATATTATTTTAATCCTCATGTTTGTTTGAGAGTTGGCGTTATGGTAGTTTTAAATCGTACAACATTTAAATTATTTTAATGGAATATAGTTTGAGGAACTGGGATAAACATAGCCTACAAGACTTCCCTAGGCTAGGATTCGCGATATCTGCATAGGTACCACGCGGGCTAAGTCTGGTGAACTATAAATTGTCCTAGAGAGCGAAATCGTGTAGTCAGCCTAGTAGAGTACCGTGTCCTCGTAGAGGCGATCGGCGGCGGCGACCTCTCGCGCCCGGTCCTGGTGCAAGCCATGGTCCGGGGCGAGAGGGAGTGGGAGGTAGTCACCTCCTTCTGCGAAAAAGTCATGCTCGCGAAGGAGGTGGCGGGATGGGAGAGAGAAAGGTCCTCCCGTCCCAGCCGCCGCGGGAGACGCCCCGGGCGTCGGGAGCCACGTGACGACTCCCGGCCACCGCAGGCGCGGGCATGCAGACGGTGAGTATTGGGTGACTCACCGTCCGATCAGCCCCAGGACCGTGCCGGACGGTGCGTATAGACGGTGAGTATTGGGTGACTCACCGTCCGATCAGCCCCAGGACCGTGCCGGACGGTGCGTATATGTTCCACGCGCGCCTCAAAGAGATGTCAGCATATGAAGGGGCCCCTCAAGGCCAAGCCTGCCGGGTAAGCGGGATTGTCCGAAAGGGTTACCGCTACCCCGGAACATAAAGGGCTACGGAAGGAACATGGATGGGTTTTAGTCAGTAAGAGTCTGACACTCCCTTCCGCTCCACCCAGAGCGGGAGCAGTCAATGGATGATTTCCCAGGCTTAAAAAAAAAAAAGCCTAGTAGAGTAGGACACACCATAAAAGCGCTATCTCGCTCGGCTCGAACTGTCATTCATAGTGCGTCATCTTGTTCTATTAAAATGTCTTTGCATTTAATTTTATTATAGTTCATAAAATATAGCATGATCTCTGCGACAGCTGTCAATAAAATCACGATCCTGCATTTCTTAGTAGTACAGACAATATCATACTTTATGGGCATTCGGACCTAATTAGTGATGGGTGATGAAACGTCGTGATCTCTCGTGTAAATATAATAGTTTGATATGTACCTCGATTCTCCTCAGTACGAGTGCCAACGCCTTGTATACGCTACGTGTTTTTCGTTCTCATTACTTTGTTTTTGTCACCATTGCTGTTAATTTGTCGAGTTTTGTTATCTTTTGTTATTATTGTTAGCTTTTTGTTGGCATTATGCAAAAGAGAACAAAGCAAACTGTTTTGAACAGTTAAAGTCGTGTGTTTGTGATTCGCTTACGTGAACTCAAAAACTCAAACTCAAAGTATTTATTTCAAAGAAACCAATTACAGGCACTTTTGAATTGTTGAAGGGGTCGGTCAGTCAGAGAGATGAAGCTAGTTGCCCATTCCAAAGCAGTAGGTACTGGTATTTTTCTGTTCTTGAAGGCGTACTCCTTTAAGAGAATAAATGTATTTTATATTAAAATATTCGTTTAATTTAGTAACGTTTTTAAATAAATTAAACCCAATTAAATGTTACATTAGCATCGATAATAATAAGAAACGTCGATAATGTCTATCGACAATTTTTTATATCCTGACAACCCTAGAAATGTCGGTTTGCCATACGTCGCAGAGATCAAGCTATCTTTTATGTAGTTACAGTGATCGGATAATCGGATGCATATTTATTTGTATCGAAAAAATCCCGCGAATTCGGAATAGACAAATTTAGTTTTACTTACTAAGGAATATTTACTTAGTTTAAGGTGTTGGATAATATTATGGAATGCACTTTTGTATCGCAAAAATCCCGGGATTTCGGATTCAACAGTGCAATAAAGTATAATTGTATTCATTTTTTTTTTAATTAACAGCTACTTACTATCTACTATTCCTCTTACACTCAACATCATCATTCTCCTGCCCTTATCCCAATTTATTTGGGGTCGGCGCAACATGTCTCTTTCTTCCATACTTCTCTATTAGTCGTCATCTCGGCAGTTACTCCCTTCCTAGCCATATCATCTTTCACACAATTCATCCATCGTTTCTTTGGTCTCCCTCTACTTGTATAGCCATCCACATTCATGCTCACAACTTTCCTGACAACATTTGCCTCATTCCTCCGCATAACGTGCCCATAAATTGATGGGGAGCTTATAAGTAAATACACATCAATAATTATGTAAGCCCCCTGTTTTTTTTTAAATAAATACCACATGCTAAAGACGACGTGTCTTCACCATTTTACAGACTAGTTTCGCATTCCCGAATTTCCTGGAATCCCGGGATTTATATTAAAAAAAATGTGTTTTAAGAAGCTGCTTCCATAATTTCCAACCAAAAACTTTAGTTAAATATGCATCATTGAGTATAATGTATAGTTTTGCTTAGCATATAGGTATGCCACTACTGTTTATTTTTTTTATATTTCATTAGAGACTGATGGTTTTTGTTGCCATTCTTGAGATGGCTGAAAACATTCCCTTTCCGTATTTCCTCCGCATATTTAAAGGCGACAAAGGGTCGCACAGTAGTGTCTTTTTTCTTTGTGCTAGATCCTGCTGGTTCTTCTTTGATAATCATATTTGTATCAGTAGTTGTATCGGATGCTTTATCTTCCACTTTGTCAGCAGATATCTTCCTTTTGCGTTGTTGCGTTGTATCCTGTGTGTCATCATTTCCGTCAAGTTTATGTTTCTTCTGTGTGTCTTTACTTCCTCCAGGTTTATGTATCGTTTCTTCATTCTCGATCTGCGCTTGCGCTTGCTCTAGTTTACCAAGGACCTCAGTTTTGATGAATTCGTTGCCTTTGCTGATAGCTTTTATTTTTGCTGACTTCTCTTTGAGTTCCCGAAGTTCTTTTTGCTGTAACAATTTAGAATTTTGTCATTACTAGGGTCATGTGACTCAAGGTTTTAATATTTGAGAAATTTTCTGGCTTAGCCAGGAATCGAAACCGGCAGGAAGTTTGAATACAATAATGGTGACAATAAGCAAGGTATCGTAGAGAACATAGACAACATAGAGGACACAGCTGAGTCAATCAATTTGTAATTAGTAATTACAAGTATTGGTATTTTGTATAGCTAGGTTAAGGTCTTTGGCTGATCGAAAGAAACCATTACTTATTAGAAATAACTGTACCTGGATCATGGAACGATACATTTTGTATCTCAAGTACGGTGGAAAGAATAGTTTGGCGTCAGCGTTCAAATCCGAAGTCTGAAATAAAATAAAAAAAAAATTTAAAAAAAAGTAAAAAAATATAAAGTTGAAGTTGAGTAGTTAAAATATATTTTTCTCTTTCTCATTATGGCACCAACGGTAATGTAGAGATTATTTATTACTTAAAAAAAAATGGTCCAGTAGTCCAATGGTCAAAGTACCGATAGTAGACCGTAGGTCAAGTAACGATTTCCTTCACATGAGAACTTTTATGTTACCAGTAGTGATGTTCCGGATATCCGTATCCGAATGCGCGGATATCCACGGGAGAAAAAGATCTGTACCCGTATCCGTTACATTTTTGACGGATCTTTAAGACAGATTCAATTCTATACGTCAATCATATGGTAGCAATAAAATATTATTAAATTTTAATCAAATTATTTTTTATTTCTAAATAACAAATATTAAGCGCAAGTTCTATCGTTTCAAGGTCACGCACATCAACACCGATTGAACAAGAAATTTAAGATCCGTATACGTACCGATCTTGACGCCAATAATCCAGCTCCGTATCTTTACATTTTTAATGATCCGGCACATCACTAGTTAGCAGTAACCTTATATCATACCGAAAATCAAAGTAACTCACAATTTTTGTATGCGGTTTGATATCGTTTGACGGCAAGAAGGCGTCAATCTCAGGGCCAACGTTGTTAGAATCCTCCTTTAGTAAATCAGCGGCAGAGTCCAGATTGATAATTTTCTCTTCCCTGTAAATAAACTTGTAATTACCTCGAATTTTATATACCCTATCCAAAAGTAAGCTGTATGCGTATTGAAATCGTATCATGTTTCTTTATTTTATGTTAAGGGGCTCAATATTTTGACGCATTATAGCACTGAGGACATATACGCAGACTATGTTCCTAAGCGCAGGCCACACAGCGAGTTAAACTTAGTTTTTCATTTACTATCGTAACGCGCAGATTTCATCGGTAACGTACATTCCTACTACGGTACAGATAACCCTACGTGAAGCGCAACATTTGACTTTGACAGCGACTTTATATCGTCGTACTAAGTGTGGTTATTGTAGTTCAAACGATACTGCAGAGTGCAGTTGACTGTAAACGCCTGCGCCTGCGCATGGCTAGAATGTTTTGCAATGTGATTTGCCGTTATGTACACAAAAGAGCATGTTTGTTGTTCTAGATTCAAATGTTTCCTCAAACGTAAGTTTTTGAACATTTGAAGAAGGTTACAGAGTGTGTTATACTTGTGCTTTCATCAGGGAGCCTTGTGAAGTTGTTTATACGTTAACGCGATCGTAACGTTCACCGCGTTTGGCTCTCTGATTGGTTAAGAGCTTGGAGCGGGCCAATCGGAGCTCCGAACGTCATAAACGTATCGATCGCGTTAGCGTAGAACAAAGTCGCACTAGGCACTCTGATGTAGGAGGAAGGCAATTCCACACCGAATTTGTTTTTTTTTTGTAATAAACATTCTTTGTTCAGAAGTTAAAATAAAAGGGCTTTTTTCTAAAAGCCGGATCAAGTTTTTGTTAAGAATGTGGGGCGGAATAGAAATACAATCAAATCGGATATGAGAAACCATTGAATAGACTTATAGGAGCTGGAGTCAAATTGTTCTGCAAAACAAGTTTACCTGTCCGAGTAATGCGAAAAGTCATGTATTTTGTACTCGGTCAGCGGCTTCAGCTTTATGTCCATCACGTTCTTGATTGTTGACGGCGTCTGGTACAGTTGCGCCTCATTCGGCATCTCGCGACACTGGACAAGAAAGATAACTTTAGAACGAGCTGCTTACAGTTAGTCGCTAGGTGGTGCCACCAGCGATTGCCGGCATCGATTGATGAATCGAAATACCTATTATTTTTTAAAACATTAAAAGTTTTTTGTGATATATGGTGCATTCATATACAGGGTGACTGAGAGAGGTGAAGCGAAAAAAAAATATCTTCCCATTCATTTTGTTGAGTAGGTATTGAAGTTTTGTATGAGACGACGTATTTTTTTTTCAATTGTCATGTTGGTCTCCGGGAAAGAGTTGTTCCGTTTGATGGTTTGTACCACACGCTTAATTTTCGTTACACCTTTCTCAGACACATTGTATAACAAACTATTAAAAGAAAAGACTGGACAAGGTAGTAATGTTCACTATATTTTTCCTAGTTTGTAATTTATTGTGTCATTTATGATTAGTGTTAGATTACGTGTTATTAGTTTTGAGGCGTGTGGCACCATCTAGCAGCGTGTAGCAGACCTCGTTAGTGGTAATTGCATGCTCATAAATAACATTTGGCTAAGTATGAGTAAATCAGAGTTTGAAATAGTACTAAAGCAAAGTAAGATGGTCTAAGAGAAAGTTGCTAAGCTCGGTGTTCGACTGTTAACTCCAGTGAACTGCAACAATGCTGTTTTTGTATACAGACAGCAGTAGTTTAACACGCGCCTTCACATTGTCTCTGCCTCTTACGTATTAAATGAGTGCTACATCATAACGCTTTGCTCTTGTAATGTATTGCATAATCGTCTGAAATTAATTTTACAGAACCCAGCTAAACTAAAACCATTTTTTTATGACGATTTACACAGTAGCTCCGCCGTCGCAGGCGCATCTCATCAAATGAGCGTGCGTTGATGCGTGTTAATATAACTGAGCACGCATTTTTGTAATGCGGTTCAAGTTTTTCATAGGAACGCGGGCCTATAGTTTACAGTCCATGCGGAGAATCCACGCTCGAACCACGGAAAAAACGTAAAGTGAGCAGAGAGACAGCGGTTGACTTGTATAGAAACAGAGGAAGCAACGTCTCAGTTAGATAAAATTACTCACAATCACTTGTATCCATATCTCGTCTCCCTTAATCCAATGACAACGCAAAAGGAAAAGATGTGCTCCTACGCTAAATACGGCATCAGAGATAGCAGTAGCAGACTGTCGAGAGACTGACTGCACACAACAGCGAGCAAACACAGCACTTGAATACAGCGAACTGCACCTATTGGTCGTGTGTGGCTGTTTAGTTGCGCTACAGTCGACTTGCATGCATTTGTTTAGTCGACTGAAACTTTCGGGCGCTTTAAGGCTGGGAATAGGCCGACGAGATAGCAGAACAGTTCTATTCAGCAAGCAAGCTAAGTAGGCAAGCGATACTATGTAGTGTGTTTTATCCTTTTGAATACTTTCTCTACTGAATGCCAAAATGAGTGATACTCAGCTTACAGAAATCATATTCCGCAGAATTTTGAGGAAATATCGCACGTAATTAGCGTTTTTTATCTGAGTCTCTAATGTATGCCGCAAGCCACCTGCATGCTCGTTCAAGGCACAAGTCAAGCATGGTTGAGATTGACATTATTTTATACTTATAATGAAATTATCAAGTATAGTGGGATTAATGAACAAACTTTCCTTTAAATTCATTTTTGACACTTATACTAATAATATAAAGAAAATACTACTATTATAATTAGTTGTTCTTAAGTTTTTCTTAATGCATGGTTTTCACAAACGCAAGCCGAGATGTAACAATACACTCCTGTTAGGATCAGTTTACTCAGTTTCCATTAAACGGAAAATTCTCGCGGATTCGCGACCGCTTATTCACACCAAGGCCCAAAGTACGCTTTGGACGTGGACTCGAGGATGTACGAGACCGCGCGATGCTCAAAGATATGTGCTGAAACCCTCTGGTGTTGCTAAGTTCGCACTAGTAGTAAACAGAGGCGTGACGAGCGGGTCAGTTTCCACCATACGGTAACATTCTCGCGGATTCAAGCGTTTACTTGCGCATGCTCGAGGATGCGAGAGCGCCCAGTGACGGATGGCTGCGAGCCCGCCCGAACCAGGCGAGTTGCGATGGTGGCGCCACCGCACGCATCGCGACGCGACTCACTGTTTACGGCAATTTGATCGGGGATTGACGTAGTTAGGGGCTATACATCATGGACGACAAAAAGCACGCTCGTCACGCCTCTGTCACCTGCTAGTGCGAACTGAGCCACCCCAGAGGGTTTCAGCGCATAGCTTCGAGCATCGCGCAGTCTCGTACATCCTCGAGTCCACGTCCAAAGCGTACTTTGGGCCTTGGTGTGAATAAGCGGTCGGTAGGATGCTCGCGAATCCGCGAGAATTTTCCGTTTGATGGAAACTGAGTAAACTGATCCAATAACCCCAAGTGCTCAATTGCTTGAGCGCACCGTGTATTGTTCGCCGATGCAACTAACAAGTTGTCCGCCTACTCCCAGCCTGTATCAATGCAAGTTTCGGTGCTAAATGCATTTTGACATGCAATCGTATATCTAACGAACTATATCTATTGCCCTTTTTTTTTTTTTTTTAAGGCTGGGAAATCATCCAATGACTGCTCCCGCTCTGGGTGGAGCAGAAGGGAGTGTCAGACTCTTTCTGACTAAAACCCATCCATGTTCCTTCCGTAGCCCTTTATGTTCCGGGGTAGCGGTAACCCTTTCGGACAATCCCGCTTACCCGGCAGGCTTGGCCCTGAGGGGCCCCTTCATATGCTGACATCTCTTTGAGGCGCGCGTGGAACATATACGCGCCGTACGGCACGGATATCTATTGCCCTAAATTATGCCTTAAAAAAACTCACTGTTAGATCATTTTAATTTGATGATTAAGTGAAGTAAATTATTGTACACCAACCGCGTTTTGCGAACACAAACTTATCTGACTACATGACAGTATCGCCATCACCGAATTTTATGCTGTCATGACCTGAACATTCATAATTTCATGCACAGACAAAAATAATGTAATCCTATTGTATTTCTAGCTATTTAAGTACAGAGCCTATTCCTAAAAAGGACATGTATTAGTTAAAATGGCAACACAGAATCAAACTGTCACTTTGACAGGAGCGCATCTTGACATAAACTGGATAGGCAGAGTAATACCTATAGTACAAGCACATTTTGCCAGGTGTGTGCGTTTAGGCGTATCCTTACGGAATATTCAATACGGATAATTCAATGGGGTAATATAAAAAGCGTGTTGCTTGCTACGTACCGACAGGAGGATCCTGTGTATGGTGATGAGGTTCTGCCTGACGAAGGGCGGCGTGGGCTGGCACACGGCGGTCACACCCTGTATCTCGCGTGGCAACGTCTCGGCGAGCGCTAACAGCATGTGGTTGGGGAGAAGATATCTGTTCCAGACAAACGTTTCTTATCATTGATCCGTTTTCCAATTAGTATCGACCTTTAGTTTAATAATAATAAATTTATTTATTCAGATAACAAAGATCCATTGGGTGAGTAACTATAGTTTTAACCTATGTTAGTACTTAAGTAATAACACAGTGTTACAGGTGACAAGTGACCTCACCAATGGGCTGTCATGTCTCCCGGCTATAGCGCGTAGAATGCTGTTGTGGCTGCCACGGAGCTTGTTCAGCAGCGAGATCGCTTTCTGACGCAGTACAGGATTGAAGCAGTCGGTACGTGCCTCAGCAAACATGGATGACGCGCTACAGAACCGAGGCAGACGCAGCAGCACTCTAAAAGCTTTGTTGTACTGGATACGCAGAGCATTGTAGGCTTTCTGGGTGTAGTGTAGATGAACCAGAGGTTCCCGAGTACATCGATATTCAATAAGTTTTAAACAACGTTATTTTAACCGCGGCCGTACCTCGGAAGAACCGGCGGCATATTAGCCCGAACAGACAATGCTCTGCGCTCCATCTCCATATCTGCGTCATCCTTCAAATCATCCGTCACCAAGTGGCCCAGGTACCCTGTGCAACTCTACACCGTTCAGTAACACACCGGGATAGTGGAAGGACCCATGTTATAGACTTGAAATGCATGTATTTTGACTTGCCTTCACTGTATACAAGGCCATGAGAAGCAGCATACGACTCGCAAATATCGAGAAGCTTACGGAGCGCACCGGCCGAGGGGGCCAGCACCACCATGTCGTCTGCATGACTTAAGTTATTGAAACAGATTCCATCAATAAAGCAACCGACACGGGCGTTTCTGAGCCGCTCTATCAGCGCATTCACGAACAGGCTAAACAACAAAGGTGAGGTCAGGCCCAATTGTCGAAAGGGTTACCGCTACCCCGGAACATAAAGGGCTACGGAAGAAACATGGAAGGGTTTTAGTCAGTAAGAGTCTGACACTCCCTTCCGCTCCACCCCGAGCGCGAGAAGTCATTGGATAATTTCCCAGCCTTAAAAAAAAAAGGCCTATCAGGGGTAGTTACTTGAAATTATTAGAGCTGAAATTATTCTGATATATTAAGTGGTAATTCGATTTGTTTTAACATGAAATAGGATTTCACCGCATCGGGCCCGTGGAGTAAATTATGGCTCGCTTCTCTGCAGAGAGCAGCGCAGAGCCTGTGTTGTTGGCAGTGGGAACGTTGTAGGCATGATTATGCTTCTTTGAATATCATCATGCTTGTGTGGCGGCCATTTTGTGCACGCGGGTTTCGTACTTCCCCTTTTGAAACTGCAGTTTTAAGCGCAGTAATATAAAGGGCAGTTTTAAGTTTTGAAAAATTCATTATTACGATCTTTATTGTTTACCAAGAAAAGTATTTGCGGCAACTTTCAAGGTTTTAAATAGAAAGATTGAGATTTTTCATACACACTGTACTCCCCTTGTCACCTTAACAGGGTTTTTTTAGCAAAATCGTTCGGTATGTTTCCATTATTTGGTGCTAAGATACGTAGCTGCTGCAGCTGCCTTAATGGCGCGCTAAGTAATTCTGTCCCAGTAACTTACGTGGTGCTTTCATCGAGCTCGCGCGCCTGCGCGTCTCGCCACTTGAACAACATCTTGAGCGCTGCCATCTGCTGCGCGTTGAACGACTTCTTGGAGCGCTCGTACAGCGGGATGTGGCTCGTTTCTGTTATCATCACCTTGTTGTACGTCTGAAACAGTTCCAATAATTGGTATAACGAGAGTAAACAGACGCTTCTCGAAGCTGAACGTCACTTGCTCTTGCCATCGCTGTGATATTTTTTTATGTACTTGACTTAAACTTTTTTTTATGTACTAGACTATACATTTTTATGTACTAGAGTGTTCCGTCCATGGTCAGTAGTCACCGGCGCCATTCGGACGGCGACGCATACAGAATTAGGTATGTTGACGTCGTCAGCCGCAAGTAGCCGCGACCAAGCCAAAACAAACGTCACTTAAACAGTTCACGACGTTGTTTGTCCAGGTGTTTGTGAATGGATGGATGCAATCCACGTCGATAGCGAAGGACATATTACGTCAAGTGGATATGGCCCAATCTCCGTGTTATTAAAATAACACAATTCCGAATTAAGTTAAGAAGCCAGCACTGGCCGATGTGGCATCACTTGGGGAGACCGATGTCCATTAGTGGACAACATTAACTTTCTTTTTACCCATATCCCAATGTATTTGGAGTCGGCACAACATGCATTTTCCTTCCATACTTCTCTATTAGTCGTCATGTCGGTAGTCACCCCTCTAGCCACATCATCGTTCACATAGTCTATCCCTCGTTTCTTTGGTCTTCCGCTACTCTAATATCCATGGACATTCACGCAGATACATTTCATCTAAGATGGTAACTTACAGCGGCACATATCTGTCGACTTCTCTCGAACACGTTGCGCAGGCGCCGCCTATTGTCGTCTAGGTCTATGAGGTCGGTCTGCATGTGGCGATAGATGTACAGTAAGTAGTGCGTGTCCATGCGCGCGTACGCTATGAGCTCCTCCGGCAGCGGACGCATGCGCCAATCCGCTAGCTGAAATCTACACAATATTAACATAGCATATTATTACGCTTTTAAATCCCGCAGGGTCAGGCAGAGGTGTACAGCACACCCATATTTAGGTCCCACTCAAGAGGGGGCGAGCCTATATACTATCAACTGGACGCGAATTTAAACTCCGGGCTGCTGCTGAGGAATTCGTAACAGAAAAACCCAATAACACTACCCGATCTGGGAATTAAACCTAGGACCGCATGTTCAGCAGTATCTGAAGGTTCTAAGGTTCTCCAAGAACGTATATCAACATTATAAACTAAGTATATCCAAATTTCATAACGTTAAATTAAATCTAGTATTCGGTAATTGTCTCACTGTTTATTGGCTTCCACCAGGCAGTAAACCTCGAGCAGGTACTTGAGTGAGAACCCTGACATCCTGAGTGCCAAGGCGGCCTGATGCGTGTCGAACATTCCCACCACGTACACACCGAAGTCACGTTGGAGCCATATTATGTCGTTTTCCGCACCGTGGAATACCTACGAAACAAATGAATGTTAATATAATCTATACCAGGTGGGTACAGCTAGTGCCATCCACGAAACCGCGACCCTTTCGACCCTCGTTTATGGTCGAGGGGGCCGCGGGGCTTTTGATCCGAGCATTTCGCGGGAGCCGTTAGCGGTTCGATGCACCCGAGTAGCGTATGTATCGACAGCACTACTACACTAGCGAAATGATGCACACCTGCATTGTAAGCGATTACGAAAAAGAGTGGGCGCGTCTTCATGGAGGGCGCTATCTGTATGTACAGACACCAGCACATCAAGCTATCCCTAACTGTCAAATTTTCTCAATTAAAATTGAACCTTATATCATTGCAATAAAGTTGAAATACTATCAAAGAAATTTGACAGATTGTGGTAACTTGATGTGCTGGCCTCTGTACTACTAGGCTCGCACAAACACAGGGAGCATGCCACACAAGAGAGAGAGAGATACGCAGACTGGGAGGAATGATGTAGCCAATGATGATGATGAAAACATCATGCCGATACTTCCCGACAGGGTAGGTATCATAGCAATCTCTGTTTAGACCAGTTATTTAAGTCCCAATTAACATCATCCGACACTGGGCTGCTATACAGAAACTAATTAATAACCAAATAATACTCTGCGTCATTGCACTAGCAGACTACAGTAGACCACTATGTCTTATTATTGAAAAACATCACAGACTTCAGTTAAAGGCGGCTTCAGTGGATGATGTCACTGTAACTTTAGGGCGCCGTCCTATTGCCATCGCTCATGCGATGATGCGATGCGATATTAGAAAAAGTTCGTAGTCCAGCGTAGCGATCACTCCCGAAATGGCTCTTAGCTAAGATGCACAGTTTCTGCTGTCGAGCAATATTTCTTTAATCTATATAATTATCTAAAAATCAATTGCTGTTCGTTAGTCTCGCTAAAACTCGAGAACGGCTGGGCCGGTTTAGCTGATTTTGGTGTTGAAATGTTTGTCGTAGTCCAGGGAAGGGTTAAAAGGTGAGAAAAGGTAGGTGGGTAGGTAGGGTAGGTATCATCGTTAAGACAGGACAACGTCTGTTGGGTCAGCTGGTTGTAAATAATATTGCCTCCTCTCCGCTTGGTCGCGCGAATGCCATTCGGATATTGGCGCTCGCAATTTGGTCGCATCGCATGATCGCACTTCAATAGGACATTCAGTAGATATCAGTATGTTTGAACGCACGGTCGCACAATCATTTCCGTCTGACGGACGCATCATCACGCGAGCGATGGCAATAGGACGGCGCCTTAGTCTCCTGACTTAGGGTTTATGCACACGTCGATTTACTTGCGCGCCGTCGACACACGTGCCGTATAAATCGCGTCAACGCCGACGGCGCCTTTTCTTTATTACTAAACTTGACAAATATGCACATTTTTCGTTGCGGCGACGTCGCGTAAATTAATCGACGTGTGAATAGGCCCTTAAAGCTCATATACACGAGCGGCGAAGTGTTGTAACTCCGTCCTCACGCACTTACCTTGAGCTTCTTAGGGTCAGTGAACACCACATTCAGTTTGTGTATGTGCTCCCGAAGGGCCAACGCGTCAATTATAAAATCGCCGCCCCTTTGAGTCGTCACCTGGATCAGGCATGTTATACCTACAAAACGAAATGCCCAGTTTAGTATAACAGAGCTCGTGCGCCTCACCTGGCAAGTGCAGCTTCACCTCACCTGCTCCTGCCAGTCTGGGACAGAATCTCCATATCAGTGGAAGTGGTGGTCCTGGACACAACACAAAGGCAGGCATGCTATTATTATTAAATTTCTTTTGTAACATTGCAAAAACTATCTGAACGAAACTTGCCGAGGATCTACCACAATAATCCAAAGTACAAAGGAGATAAAAAAAAAATAAACGAAAAAAAATGGTACATGTGGTTAGTATTAGTCATTTGGAACGAAGTTGTAGGATCACTCTAAGTCAAGTTACACAAGATCAGAAATCAATAAATGAAAATGACATATCATCGAAGTTGCATAACTTGGCTGAGAGCAATCCTAGAACTTGGTTTTACAGAAATGGTCGAAAAATGTATGAAGCCTGAATGCTCTCTTTTATAAGTGATTGATGGACTGGGGTAGGGTACTTAGGGTAGGTAGGGTAGGCAGGTATAGATAAGGTAGGAAGGTATCATAGTTAAGACAGGACAACGTCTGTCGGGTCAGCTAGTCAGTTATAAACAGTGATCGGATCGGATGCATATTTACCTAAAGTGTAGATATTGGTTATTATGGAATGCACTTTTTTATCGAAAAAATCCCGCGAATTCGGAATAGACAAATTTAGTTTTACTTACTAAGGAATATTTACTTAGTTTAAGGTGTTGGATAATATTATGGAATGCACTTTTGTATCGAAAAAATACCGGGATTTCGGATTCAACTTTACTGTTTTTATTATAGAATCAAGTCGGGTGTAGGTATATTCACTTATCTTAACTTTTATACTTTAAAAATATGTTTTAAGAAGCCGCTTCCATAATTTCCTAACCAAAAATGAACTTTAGGTAAATATGCATCCGATTATCCGATCACTGCTTATAAATTTTGAGAGGCATCGGTAAGACGAAGAAGTAGAACATTGCCAGAAGTGCAAACACAGGAACAAAGGAAAAGATCGTGAGGAAAGCAGCATATCTGATAGATATTTCCCAACTGGATGTAAAGCTAACTCAGAGGCCCATGGGCAGCATAAAACTCTGACACCAGGTTAGTCACTCACACACATCATTCAACAGCGGACCCAGCCATCAAAGCCTGCAACAAGCTATTACAGTAATGAATGATTGTTAAGTAAAGCAGGATATCATAATGTTCAATAAGACCTTGATAAGTCCTATAGGAATGATGTTCCACGTCAACCGCCATTTCATTGACGGTGGTCAAGTGTTTCACAAGAGCGTCCAGCCCCGCTGGTGTGTCCACGTACGTGTACGAGGTGTCCTCCAAAGGCTTAGGGAACGACATCGGTAGTATCGGAAGGATGAACTCCGACGGCGGACGATATTGATCCAACTCAATTTTATATGGGTGTTCATATCTGAAAGCATGGTCATGGATTTTAACATTGGATTTATGAAATTCACCATATCTTTTAGTAACTTAGTTTAATTCTCGTGCTTGCCTGATGATCTTACATCAACATTCACTATTAAAATGAGGTGTTTTAACCAAAAATTCAGAGATGACTTCTTAAATCCACAAAATTCATTGTCATTTGCATCATGCCCCTAATTGTAATTGATCGTTGAACCCAGTTGAATGATTTGTTAACCTTTCCACCATCTTATTATGTATCTATTAGACGTAAATTGAGCGAGCCAATTTATAGCTCGGCGTCATGGTGGCAATTTGTTGCGCTTATTGGAGCGGTCAATGGTCAACAAGAAAAAAGCAACTGCTTGCAGCAGAAGTAACAAGCTTAATAGACAATGAGGCGTTTCCATGTTGTCGATGGTCGTTAACAATAAGGGTAACAAGTGCTGTCTCCGGAGAGCCTTTATTTAAAATGTCTGCACAAACATTTATAATTTCCTCAAGTAGGTATGTTAAGAGAACGAGTGTAATCAGTCCATGATTTATGTCCAAAGTGCAAGCAGTAAAGTGTCCAAGAACTATGATTGAACATCTCTTAAACAACAATGTGTTTGATTGCCTGTAGAATGGACCGTTTAACTTGTATGCAATTCTATACTGGTGCTATATATGGCAGCAGTAACGAGACGATAACCGGCCATTATGTTATTACAGCGTTAGAGATGAATTGCGACGCTGCGGCTGGATGCAGGCCCTTCCGGCATGCAGCAACGTGCATGCCCGCCGAGGTATTATTCAATTTAATCGATTTTATTGCCAATTTGCCAGCCATTATGACAGATACACGAGTAACTACTCACCCAACTGCCTCGCCATAGTCGTCGTACAATATATTCAAAGCCAGGGGCTTGATACTGTTTGGTTTGTCCGATATTTTTGGCACCCACAATTTGTTTGAATTGTCGATCTTGTCTTTGAAGTGGATTTGAGGTCGAGTAATATTTTTAGCGCCAAGCAATGTTGCTGAGCCCACCTGCAATATTAAACAATATTAAGAACCTAGAGGATACTTATAGGCCACTGAGACAAAGAAAGCTTTAAGGACAAAGTAATGATGCCGTCGTAAATAATATTACGAACCGTGTGCGTATAATTAGTTATTCGAAAAACAACATTATGATGGAAGTAAATGCACGGAAAAATGAGCTGAGATGGTAATCAGTACTCTCTAGATTAACTCTCTGGATCTTTTACTGCGTCACTTAATTTGAATCATTAACGGAATCAATTATATTATTATATTTTCATATTATTATATTTTGGCACTAACCTTTTACGATATACGCATAATTTTTAAATCTATATTCATCTTAGAAACTTTGATAGGTAGGGTAGGTAGGGTAGGTATGCTAGGTAGGGTAGGTAGGGTAGGTAGGTAGGTAGGTAGGTAGGGTAGTTAGGTAGGGTAGGTATCATAGTTAAGACAGGACAACGTTTGTCGGGTCAGCTAGTAGGTATATAAAAAACCAGTGAAGTGCGTGTCGGACATCGCACAATAACGGGTTCCGTAGTTGAGATGAATTTATACCAAGAAGAAACATTGAGGCATTGTAGTTGAAAAACCGCAACACCTTCAGTTTGGATAGATGTAATTAATAAGTTACAAAATTGCGATTCAAATTTGAGAAAATCACAAAGTTATTTGAATTTTTCAACGTCAACATTGTATGAGAGCGTATATAACCGTCCATTTATCCAGCAGGTAAATTTAAGACGTGAATTAAACTGGCAATCAAGTAGGATAAGGATGGTATCAAAGGCAGTGTAATGACGTGTGTCTTTAATATCAATGTGTTTATCAACGCCGCGAGCGAGGCCGCATCCGCGCTTCCTGGCACCCAAGGTTTCAAGTGAGCTCGACCTCATTTGCGACTTTAATGCACTAAATATCTATACAACGTGTTCAAGATTTTAAATGAAACAAGGTGACAGGGGACTGCGCGGCATTTTTCTATACCATATTTTCTTTACCTGCATTTGTTGTCGCGAGAAACATGTGATTGTAACTACTGTTGTCGCTACGGGTTATACCCACATATTATTCGAGACATGTAATTGATGCTAGTACGGCCTTATTATATATGACTTCGCGTACACAAGTGTGGGAGTCTACTTATACAAAAGCGTACAGCAGATTGGTAGAATTTAATGCGATTTATGATTGATACGCGAATGCGATATGGGTTATCTCTCCGTCATTTGTACGCAATTACGCACGGCTATCTTGCGAGCGATTTTCTAGGGAGGTCTTGCAGACGGACGCGAGGTGTCGAGGCGGTGCTTTAGAATCGCAACGGCTATACGGTTGCAGAAGCTGCGTTACCGAGACTTTGCGCCGAAATAAAATTCTTGCCCCAGCCCCACACAAACTACCTACGACTTCCTATAAAAACAACAGCCGGGTGACAATGTAATATCATTACCATAGGTACACAAAGCGGATTAAATACGTATTATTGAACTTATTTAACTTTAAAACTACCCAATGGAAGCAAAATTAATAAAATAATCGTGTTTAATAAATTAATTAATTAAACACAAGGTTCTCTACCAAACACATGAACAATCACGTAAATCACCCTGAGATCATGGAGAAATTGGTGACAATACAAGAAAGAAAACAAAATACCCGTTGAATACATAACCTCCTTTGAAGTCGGTTAAAAAGGCATACAACAGCCAGCCTAATCTGAACAAAAGCTTTAGACTAGAGCTGCACAAACTAGTGGATATTCTGACGATATTAGCTTTTTCTATTGGGATGTACCTATGTGTTATTTTATGTAGGTTGGTACCAGGGATGTTACGGAGCTCCGTAACCGTAACCGAAACTTTCGGATATCCAATATAAAAAATTATCCGTAACCGTAACCGAATCCGAAATAAGTTTCGGATAATCTCGGATAGAGGCGGAGCCTAATTGAGACTACCCAAAAGGTTTTAAGAATATCAGAGGTATAATAGACTCGATACAACCTCTCGTAACTAGAATATGTAGCAATATGCAAGTTCCGCGGTTTATTTGCTATTTGTATAATCCTTTTATTTGCTATTTGTAATTTACTTTTCAATGAACAATGGCAGAAAAATAGTTGACAAAAATGATTGCGTCTAGAAATATCAGAAATATTAAATGAGTTTAATTATTTTTCTATGATTTTTCAAATAAAAATGTATTTTATTTAAGCCCACAGTAAAAAACATACAATTTTGGGACTACCAAATGACTTTACACTACCCAAGTGTTGCCATTTACATTTATTCAATTTTGGTGTAAACTTTTAAAACTACCAAAATAAAACACAGAATAAAGCATATTTTTGAAATAACTATACCTACTATCAGTAAGAATAAATGTGAATTTTTCGAAAAAACTTTCTTATAAAGAATTTCTTGAAACACATAAACATAGTCGCAATCCTAATCAATGTTACAATTCCATTTAATGTTATGGCAACACCAGTTTAAATGAAATGTCAATGTCACATGAAGCGCGGCCTGTCATTGTTTTATTATTTCTATTTTATTATTTGAAATTATTTCTCGTTGACTTGGAATGCTTACGGACTGATTTTAATTATTTTGTTAGTACAGAGTACCTAGTACCTACAGGTTGACTGACTTTTACAATTGAAGGTTCAAAAAATACGTTCTTAATATAATAATAATAATAATATCCTTGGACATTTCACACAACGCCATATCGTCCCAAGCTAAGCAACCTAATGCTTGTGTTATGGTAACGAGATGGCTGATAGACTACTTATATACATTTTTTTTTTTGTAAATACATACATATTATAGATAGAAAAACACCCAGACTCGTAACAAATACTTGCAGGTCGTACAAATATTTGTTCCGTGCGGGAATCGAACCCGCGACATGCTACGCAGCAGTCAATCGCTCAACCGCTACGCCAACCGTGTCGTCGATATGTAAATATACTATCGGAATCAAATTCTAAAAATGCTCAACTCTGTAGATAATCATGTTATGCTGAGAATTAATTAGGATAGCTACAGACAACCACTGAACGTATGAATTTCTTCAAGTGACATAAGACATAACCTAAAAAAGTTCTAGTCTATATATCTTTTTTTTGGAGCCCTGTCAGGACATAGTTCTTGAACAAAGTTACTCAGGGGTTAACATTTTAAGATATTTTTGACATGTAGACGCTACCATTTCTTCTCAACTATTTTAATGTATGAAAGGCTGCCATTGTTCCTTCTTAAAAATCTAATATCCGTAACCGAAATTATCCGAAACTAACGGATAATCCGAAATAATTTCATATCCGTATCTGTAATTCTGTATCCGGTATAATAATCATTCCTATATCCGTATCCGAAATTTCATATCCATAACATCCCTGGTTGGTACCTTTAGATCCTGCTCTTTTCTGTTATACTTAGCACTGAAAGTTTGATAACTAAAACAAAAGCATACGAACCTGTACTTTTGAAATGACGGGAGAGGAATTCCTATGAGCCATATTACTGTGGCCGGGTCTTGGCTGTACGCCAGCCATAACCGTGTCACTAGATCTTGTTCCGTAAGTTGCGGTGTCAATGTTTATGTTAATCCTTTCCAGGATACTGTCGTTAGCATCAGTTATTCTCTCATTGTTCGAGTCGTTGTCGTCGCTACAATATAACATTTGATTAGAACAGCTGCAATATTCGCAAATGCCTATCTATGTAGAAAAGCACTTCATAATATTACATTAGAATATTTACAAAAAAAAAAGATTGCTAGTCTAGCGCAGTTTACAAAACCAAGCAAAATCATATGACAAATACACAGCAGGCAATAACAGTTTCCGAAATACATTATAAAACAAATAGTACTTGGCAATTTGATGTAAGTTCAAAACAAATGAAGCAAATGCTAAGACAGCTGTTTGTCAAACATGCCACATAGTTAAGCGATTATCTTAGTTAAACACTGAAATACAAATAAAAAATTATTATTGAAGAAACAATGTTAATCAATGTTCTTGAACCATGGCAAGTAGCACATGTTCAAATGTTTATAAAATTCGCAGTTCTTGTGCAATCAGCATAATAGAAACCTGAATAATTTGCTTCTAGTGGAGGCACAGGGCTGACTCTAGATACAGGATATAAAAGACCCATCACATAGCTATTATCCTCTTATTATGCACATCAGACTAAGTACCATTGAGTAAAACTTATTACCCGGAAACATCTTTTGTTTAGAAATTTTCAATAACAATTTAAAATTTGTTTTCATGAGAAAAAGGAAAGAAAATTGGAACTGTGGGCTTTGAATAACTACATGACCAGAAGCTATGGGAACAGTCCAAACAACAATAAGAATAACAGGGATTAAGTGACTCTGACTCATTATGCACCATCTTACATGCATATAAAAATAATATTATTAATAATAATAATTGTGTTTTATTTCAGGCAAAAGATTCCCATTTACAATAATAATAATAAAAGTTGATAAACTAGAATTGATTGACTAGATCCAAGATTAATCAACTAAAACCAAATCAGAATAAAAATTAAAATAAATTAGAATAAAATTAAAATCAAATCAGAATAAAAGCAAATCAAAATTAAATCATAATCAAGTAAAAGTCAGACCAAAATCAATCAAATCAAATTACAATTATAATTACAATTGAACATGAAAAAGTAAAACCGCTGCTGTTACTATTGTAAAGCATTCGCATTTATAGTGTGTAAGGAATCAGGATAGTAATGAAGTGATGAATAAAGAAAACAAACAAACAAATAAAGATTATCAGTAAAAATATTAGTCACCGATAAAAGCTTTATAAATTGCAGTGCAAATAAGAGATTTATTTACGTGTTAAGGAGAATAATAGAGTGAAACTTGTGTTTTTTATGTAGCTGCATTGACAGTATACCCATATAATAAGGTGAGTAATATCCCACCTGCAACAATGCAGGCATACCTTTGGGACTTAGGTTAGACTTGGTTCATCGTCTTCTGACAAACAGCGTAGTCATGCAATGTTGCAGGCTGTGGGTATTTATTGCCTGGCAAATAAAAGACTTGCCCAAACGTTATTGATGAATTATCAGGGTAATCTTATCTATGCCTGTACACAAACACAAATTTACTCTTCTGTAATGCAACATAACATTTACAAACAAAGCATTTTCAGATTACATATCAACTGTTGGTTCCATTTGACTTACCGTCTTAGCCTCACACCTGGTAACTCTGCCGAAATTATTTGGTTCGCTTGTTGAACTACATTTGAGCTTAACTGACTTGAGACAACGTGGAAATCAGTAAAAGTTCTGAAGTGGTCATGTGCCTCTCCAGTAGGCAAATTTTTGGAGAGTTTGATCGTTTTATTTAATTGAACCAGTCCACTCTGAAAACATTAAACACTTTGTAATGATACTGTTACAGTCTCACATATTTTCAACATGGTTTTATGACTGCATTCTTTCAAGGAAAAAGAAATACTGTTACTATTATTATTGAGTCAAGCATAATAGGTCAGATTCAAGTAAGAATTTAAGATCTGAATGTAATAGAATGCGATGTGACTGAAGCATGCATACAACAGCAATATACGACCCGTTGGGCTTGCTTGGTTTTGATTATCAGACAGAACAATTATTTTAATTGAACACAAATAATTGTTTCAAGTCCAAGATTTTGTGTATTTGAGATTTGTCTCTGTGAACCCACCCATGATACAGTGGATATCCTATTGTCTGGCAACGTCTTTAAAAAAGAGAAAAAAAAATATATTGAAGCAGAATTAAACAAAAAAATAAAACATTGTACCTAATTGGGAAAAACCATACACATTTTTGTAAATAATAATGAAATCGTTGAAATAAGTCCTTAAATGTATGATATTTTTTAAAACATTGTTATTACAAACATTTTAATTTAATAAATTGGTAACTAAAGTAAAATTTTATACGTGCTGTAGCATTTATGCTTTATACAAATACTGTGCCCCAATTGCATGTCATCATCTGCCTAGCCTTTTCCCAACTATGTTGAGGTCGGTCGGCTTCCAGTCTAACCGGATGCAGCTGAATTTTATTAGTAGTATTTTACATGGAGCGACTTTCTATTTGACCTCCACAACCCATTAACTGGGCAAATACGATACCCCTTGGTAAGACTGGCTGTCAGATTTTCGGGATTCTGACGACTCGTAACTGTCAAAGATGCACAAATGACAGCCGGGACCAACGGCCTAACGTGCTCTTCGAGGCACGGCGGAGTCATGATATGTAAAGATGGTCACCCATCCACGAACCAACCCCGGCAAGCGTAGCTAAACCTGATAGATCGATCCGTACGGCTGCTGTTATTACTTAGCCACGAGCTCCTCCAATTATAAAATTAATAACTGCAAAAACTTATCAAAAGACAGTTTATCACGACGTAAATTGGTTTGAAACGATGTTGGAAGCCTGAGCGCTTAATGTGCTTTCCGAGTCACGGAAGTCGGGAGTCTCGATATGTAAAGATGGTCACCAATACACGGCCCAACCCCGGCAAGCGTACTTACCTTAACCTGAGAGATCGACCTGTGCGGTTGCTAGTACTTAGCCACGAGCTCCAATGTATCAAGTTGAATACTTAAATAATTTCTATCTATCTGGATTGTGTCACCTCTTGTAACCTTTTGAACGCCCAAACATTAACGCATGCGCGTGTCCTCCACGCCAAGCGACGCATTGATTTCTTCTTTTTATAATGAATTTCTCAATAACTATGGTGTTTTTTAATTTGTATCATGTCATTAAATACGTATGAAAACTTAAATTTTTAAGATAATTATATAAATACTCACGAAAGTAATGATTTAATTGTTTATTTCATCTTATAGAGTTGTTGCCATTATCGCATATTTGTGTTGTTGACGCACGGGGCTTGTGCTTGCTTGTCACGTATATGTGACAATGGTTAAAAGATTAAAAATTGTTATGCTCTTTGTAAATTCACAAGCTTTGGAGTTACAAAAGCAGTTACACAATGAAGGTGTTACATTTACTTAATATTATAAAGTACTCAGTGGAACTCATTGTGTAATAGACAACCAAGAGAATTTTGAAATTTATGAATTAGTTTATTTTTAAAGTTATTGGTTTGGTCGACAAATTAAGATTTGTACTTTGTATGATTGTGAAACTTCTTTCTATATCTAATCTCACCATCCAATATTCCCATCACATGTTAGTTAAATAATAGGTTGTATGTTTCTGATGCATTATAAGGCCTAAAGTTCATCTGCTGTGCTTTTACCTAAAAGATAGATATAGTGTTATTTGCAGATGACACTTCACTTTTGTTTAAACTTAAACGTCATCTGCTGGTTTAATGTTAATAACTTACTTCATAATGAAAAAAAACCGAATGCATTAAATTTACGCTACCCCACGTTAAGTCATTGACTGCCACGCAGCAGACACAATAGAAAAACTATTGTTCGCGGCTCACCAGTGACCGCGTTGGCGCTCAACGTGTTAAACAGGTGAAAACCAAAGATAAAGGGCGAAGAATTGAATCCTGAAGATACCACAGTATTCTTGGTCTTAACTTTGGATGCTCTTCAGTGGGGCCCACATATAGATCAATTGTCAAAAGAACTAAGCTCCGCAGCAATAGAAAAATTCGTTATTTAACTGACACAGAGACAGCCCGTTTAGGTTCCTTTAGCAATTTCCTAGAGTAATGTCGTACGGTATTCTGTTGTGGGGAAATGCCGCCGATATTCAGGCTATCTTTGTTTTGCAGAAAAGAGCTGTTCAATCAATTTATAACTTAAGTCCGAGACACTCTCTCAGAGAGAAATTAAAAAAAAATAATGTAAGTAATGAATATACATTCACAGTTTATTTTTAAAAATCTTTTGTATGCCCATAAAAATATAAAATTGTTGAAAAATATAGTGATATCCATGATAACAATACTAGGAACAAACACAGATTTGATGTACTCACTACAAGGCACAAAAAAATAGGAGGCTCGTTCAGATGTCGATGTATACGCTTTTATAATAAACTTCCAAGCCACGTTCAAGATCTAAGCCTTAATAAATTCAAACAATTTGTTAAACGCAAGTTGTGTCAGAATGCTTGTTATACTGTCAAAGACTATATTGAGTACAAAAGGGCTTGGGATTGAGCTGCTCCAATTGTTTACATATTGAATGTTTTTTTTTTATATCTTAAATTAATTAATTAGCATTTAAGATTACTCCTGGAGCCGCTGAAGATTCACAAATCTTTTTGCATTATATAACTTCAATCTCTTAGCATTGTATAATTGCGCAGCACCTTTGTGAGTACTATGTACCTACTATAAAGCTACCATTTACTGAGTCCATCTTACATTGACTTGAAAGTGCTCTGGCGGCTGAGAGCATGTCATGTAATGTGTCGCTGATGGTGGTGCGTAAGTTGGATCATTTAGCTCCTATCAAAATGGTAGAGCTGAATGGTGCTAATCCATTCGTCATGTTCATGAACGGGTGCGGCACTTTTAAAATTTAACTTAATTTTGAATTGTTTTTAATTCTCGTAATTAAGGACACTTGCCCGTTCTTCTCCATAGATACCTATGCCTATACCTACTGCTTTTAAATGGGCATTCATCTTTCTGACTGATTGGTCTTTACCAATTACAGGCATTTTTGAATTATTCAAAAATGCCTGTAATTGGTTTATTTGAAATAAAGGGTTTGAGTTTGAGAATTGTGTTTTTTGTACAAAATGTAACAAAGTTTAAATCTTACACAGTCCATACTTCCTACGTTCTGATAACAATACTGTCAGGTTGGGACTATCAGTTGAACTAAATCTCCAAAATAGTATTATTCTTAAACATCTTGTAACGTAAATTAAAAAAACTAAACAAATTAAATAGACGCAAATAATAAACAGCATGCTTGTTGTCGTCGAGTCAAGGAACTCGCTGAATCACGTACCTGCGTGCAAGATGTCAGGTTTGGGTAAAATTCTGGAGCCTCAGGATTCAGATCAGAGTTCATTTTACTGAATTTACAATAAATTATTGTTGTTTTATGTAATAAAATAATATTTCGTGTTAGCTACCATGAGCTGTGAGACAAGGGGAGCACGAGCAACAGATTAAATTAACAATGAGTATGGCGCACCCACCCAAGTTATATTGATTTTACCACAGATTATTAAGTAGAGGGTTGAGAATCTGAAATCGATTAATTGAAGAATCGGTATTATGTCCCAACAAAAATTATTATTTGAATCGATTTTAAATAATGCATTGAAAATCAAGATACGTTTGTTTTTAACTTTTTATGATTTGTCAATAGTAATATTAGAATGACTGAATTTGTTTACCCGATAAATTAAAAAGGACAATGCAATACTGCATTGTGCTTTATATTTATACTTTCCTAGCTTGGCCCACACTTCGAAACATGTTACTCAAAGTTTCAACCAGTAGTACTAATAATTGATAGATCTTATCAATAATAACTTGAACTATGGAACCAAAAAAATATACCTATAAAAAAATGAGACTCGAGACAAATAAAATAATAAACGCTATTTATCACAGCCAGATGTCCACCTAAAAAGTGATCTAATGCTTTTCTGACAATTAACAAAAAAAAAACAATATTTTACTCAATCACCTAGAAACGCACTTGCACAATAGGATCATTATGTACATGTGAGCAGCTTTTTTTGATTGCCTCCAATATCGCCACAGAATAATGGAATCGATTAGATCCCGGTAGACTGAACAAACTTCTCATCATCATTCTCCTGCCCTTATCCCAATTTATTTGGGGTCGGCGCAGCATGTCTTTTACTTCCATAAGTACTTCTCTATTAGTTGTCAACTCGGTAGTCACTCCCTTCCTAGCCATATCATCTTTCACACAATCCATCCATCGTTTCTTTGGTCTCCTTCTACTTGTATAGCCATCCACATTCATGCTCTCAACTTTCCTGACAACATTTTCCTCATTCCTCCGCATAACATGCCCGTACCATGACAACCGATTTCCACACAACTTTTCAGTCACCGGTGTCACTTTCAGACTTCCTCTTATATACCAACTCATACCGTATTCTATCCATTCGCGTAACACCACACATCCCTCTTAAAATTCTCATCTCAGCTGCAAGCAATTGTCTTTCATTCATTCCTTTTGTGGCCCAACACTCTGATCCATACAAGACGGCAGGTGTAACCATACTTTTATAAAACTTCCCTATTTCCAAGTACCTATCAATCCCGTACGTGCCCTAACACTAAAATTTTAAGGGGAATGCGGGAGTCACAAATTGTTCCCGTGACCTGCCGCCATTTCATCGACCCAATGTTAATTTTAACAGTTCGATCTATTTCGCACGCTTTGCACAAGTGAACCGAGATACAGAAAGTCGGAGCCAAATTGAGAGAAGCGCGCCATCAAGCGCTATGACTCCAGAACTGGAGAGACCGCCGAAATCGCAGAACATGTACTCAGTTTTGGTTCTACTGATTTTCAGGCCAACAATCACCAGTTTTCGTTGCCATTTCTCCAGTCTGCTCTGGATCTCAGTTCTATCTTTACCGACAAGAACGATGTCGTCGGCAAATAGCATGCCTGTATGTCCACCGTAAGAGCATCCATAAACAAAAGGAAGAGGTAAGGGCTTAAAGCCGACCCCTGGTGCAAGCCTACCGCCACATTGAGATTGGCTGTACATAGCGCGAATTAACTCTACATACTTCCCGGGCAAACCTTTCTCTTTCAAGGCCCACCACACGACATCCCGAGGTACCCTATCATACGCTTTCTCTAGATCAATGAACACCATGTGTAAGTTTTTGTGTGCACGTCCGTACCTCTCGCACAAAGTGCGAAAGTGGCGTCCACTGTTCCTCGACCTGACATAAACCCAAACTGGTTTGGGGTAATCTCGCTCTCCTCTCGCAATCATTTCTCTATTATTTTCTCCCATACCTTCATAGTATGGGACATAAGCTTTATTCCTCGATAGTTGTTGCAGTCCTGTACATACATCACCTTTATTCTTGAAGATGGGCACTAGCGAACTATTGCACCATTCTTGTAGGATCACTCCTTCTTGCAACTACTTATTGAAGAATCGAAAAGAATTAAAAGTCTGCCACATACATCCATCTTCTTGGAAACACTTCCATACTCCTACTAGTTCTATTCTCAAAAATTTGGACATTCTACATTACGAATCATAATTATTTCATTTTAATAAAATATAGATGATTGATTAATTTACAATGCAAATCTGCATTTGCAATTTTTTTTTTGTAATAAAATCAATGCCCGTTCGTTTTTACACTTCTATTTAACCAATTAATCATTTAAATTTGAATCGATATAAATATCGTTATTTTGTAAAAGAATCTCATCCCTTATTTATGTCTTACATTGTATTGTGACAGCAGGCTGTCAAATCCCTGGACTAGTGAGTAGCGACATCTGCCTGGTTCTGTCATTTCCAGCTCGATCCGCTAGAACACACGCACTATTAGGTAGGATTGGTAGGAACGGAACGGTACAAAATGCTTTGATTAATAATTTATGAAAGAACTAGCTTCTGCCCGCGGCTTCGCCCGCGTGGATGACGGAAATTGCATGTTATTATACAATATAAACCTTCCTCTTGAATCAGTATATATATTTAAAAAAAACTACATCAAAATCCGTTGTGTAGTTTTAAAGATCTAAGCATACATACAGACATTAGGACGTGGGAAGCGACTTTGCTTTATACTATGTAGTGAAGACGAAAGACGTCGGAAACTTGTGGTCTAAATAAAACAACATTTTAATTGTTAATATTGTCAATAAATTAAAAATTCTGTTTACTTATTTGTTTGAAGATGTTATTTTTATAAAGAAAACTTGTTTCTCTTTAGGACATTTTGGATTGAATATTTAAATATTTTCAAATGTACAGCTTAGCAAAAAAGAGTAGAATATCCGTGGGCCGCCACTGTGCTGTCATATGGCAACCCGCTGTGACCGCATAGCGTACCGACCTTATAGTCTTGATACTTTTGTTACTATTTTTTTTATACATATATTTAGTTAATTTATAAAAATCAGTAAGTATCAATTAATTGAATAAGAGTTTATTGCTTTAAAATAAATATATTATGCTAGTAATACTGTGTTTTTTAAATTTTCTCTCTAATTTTTCTGGGATTAAAATAAGACGCAGCTATAATGTTATTGTAATTAATCTAATATATTTTCCTCCAAATATGCCACCCCCTCCATTTCATCCGAGTCTTTGCTAGAGTTAGCTGCATATTCGTCTGATTCGTTATCCGATTCAAAGGATAACAATTTTGATCACATGCTGGCATGAATTCTTCCAATCTTCCTCCATTATTGATTGAAATGCGCGCTCAGCTGCTTCTTATAAAGATGAAACATTTGATTAAACTTCTATCAACATTAAAAGTAAAACATCAATATAATCTCTCTCAATATCATACTTAATAAGTAAACTGTACGTTTATGACGGTCGAGCCTACATTTTGGGCTGCAATTTTATGTTTCGCTATTCCCCAAATCAACTGAATCGGATTCAGATCACAGTGGTAAGGTGGAAGTCTTACCACTGTATGTTCAAGTTCTGCTAAAAGCTCGTCTATTTCAAATTTCGGCTCAGGCTTGTGCCGTTTGACGAGCATCAACAGCTGTGACTTTTTCAACGCCTCATCAAATAGAATTTCATTTTTGTATAACCATTCCTTTATATCGGCTACTTTGGTAGCAGAGGTAGGCGCTTTGTTCAATACCACGGCATGATACGGCGGTAATTTCGGAATCAACCTATCTACAACCCATTTTTTTAAATTGGTTTCATTCAATTTTGAATGGTAGTCGGCATTTTTATTTGTTCCAGTAAATATGAGCAAAGCATTAGATATAAACCCTATTTCACTGCCAGCATGAACAATAATATAACGTTTACCTTTTGAATCATTCTGCTTTGCTCCATTTACACCAATCGACTGCCAGCACTTTTTTAGTTTATACGATTGGTGAACGTAGCTTTCATCGAGGTAAACTATGGGCTTTCTAAGCTCAAATGGCAAGCTCAACGGGCAAATTTCTATTGCTGATAATTTTATTTAAATACGCTGCCCGTTTACTATATTCGACCGTTCAATTAATGCAGTTCTTTCTGACTGACATCTTTTATAATTAAATCCTAGGGCGATAAGTATTTTCCGTAAATGCTCACGGCTTCCGTCATATCCCAAATCCTCTCTTCCTATTGGCAGTAAGTTTCGTAAGGTTGGTAACTGAAAAAAAAAACTGAGTAAAGATTTGAATATAAAATTAAATATGAAGGAAACAATCCAGTTGCTGTGACGTGTCAAACGAATGGACACTGCTAGTATGTATTATTTATTCAGTTAAATTTTAATACCAATATATTAATGATAAATGTACCTGTTTTCTCACAGTGTAAAAAAATTCAACTTTTTGTCTGATGGCACATAAGTCAAAGTTATCCAACTCTTTTTTCCGGGTGTAGAAAATACGCCTTTGTTTCTATCTACTTCCAGCACGAGACACGACTCTTCTTATAGTGCTTACTGATTTACCTGAAATGAATAAATAAATATGTATATTTAAAAAAAAAAAAAAAAATTTGATAAATTTCTAATTCTAATGATTTTCATTCAACAATAAAGTTATGTAGAAATCGAATTAAAATTTACATATTGTAAAGTATGCCACTTAAATATCAACCCTAATCTGTCGCGCTATACCAAAATAATGTCAGACAAATTGTAAACATAACCTATGTGCTCGATGATTATATTCAGATTATACAAGCTATTCAAAATAGGATAGGATTCATCAATTAACACTTAATTCATATAAAAACAACAAAACAAACAGTTACGGTACCTGTCATGTCAGCGGTTCTTTGGTAATCATCGTTGAGATCGGTAAGAATGGTTTTGGCCACTTTTTCTGCCAAACATCGCCTATAAAACTTATACAAAATGTCTCTGCCAGCACTTTGAATGGTTTTATTCATTTTTTAGTTAGTTTAATCACGCTTTCAGAGCACAATTATAAATTTTATAAACTTGCGAACTTTGTTTACATCAAACGTCATAAGTTTTTAAATGTTGCCAGCAAACAAAAAAATTTGTTCCGTTTCTAGACTATTTTGCGAAGCTGTACATACATACTAATTCCATGGTATTATGTTAACCAAAGAGTAATATAAATGTTAACAAATGAAGCTTAATCAAAATAAGAAAGAGAAATACTTACAGTACTAATTAATAATGCACATGCAGATCTTCGCTAATCGTCGTATTCCCGGAAACACCCGAATCATTGAACCGTTCGAGTCCTTAACAATGCACTTGCATTTTGCACCTTGTGCGAAAGAAATAGGAGTCAATATTATCATGTGTACACAATCGAAAACAATTCGGGCGGTCGGCGGTCAGACAAAGGTCCGTCAGTCGCAAAGAGTAATTTGGTCAGTCGTCTTGTTACATTGGTGGTGACTGCACGTGTTCTCTTTGTCTGGAATTATATAGAGCTGCTATTACACACCCTTCTTGGTTTTGTTTTCAAAGGTGAATTTAATTTCAACTTTAATTATCTTTTTCAAATTTAAATACTTAGTTAATTTTGTAAAATATTTAAATATACTAACATTTTTCACGTTTTTTCAATATTAAAAAATTAAAAATACCTACGTAAAATACATATTAAGTACTAGAAAAAACATATTAAAAATCAGATTTAGGCTTATATGAATTATAGCTCGCTATTTACTTACATGGAATTATTGAATCAAATTTCGTTACTGATAAATCAATATTTATCTCTTTAAGGACAAAACACATAGGTAATCTTACTAAAATATGCATGAGGAAAATGCACTTAACCACTCTATATACATATCGTCTTCCGACGCTCGGGGAATACGACCGTTGCCGAACAGTGGCGAAGATTTCTATGCGCATTATCACTTTTGGAGACCTGTATTAATTTATTTATCACTTGCGGTGAAAACTACAGGTTACCCCCGAAAAATGCGTTGTGCATATTTTTCGCAATACATAACTCTGACCTTCCAATTTATATATTTATTGAATACTCTTAGCACAGAAATGTACCTACAGTTGGTTAAATTCTCTAAGAGAGAGGCGGACCTAATGCCATAATATGTAGGCAAAGAGGAAAGTAAGAAACTATCATTAAAAAAAAAGATACCTACTTTAAAAAACAAACATTGCTTTCTACTACTGCCGAACACCAAGCACGAGATCCTAGGCCGTTTCCCGAATCGCAAGCAGTTTTGCGTTTTTCGATCTGGAATTTCATGTACCCCGCTTCGAATGCGTTCGGTTTTCTTTTAACAATTTATACTTACGGACATAGGGAAGGCGGGGGGCAGCAGACGGCGGCGCGTCGCGTGTTATGGCAACTCATACTTTTTGGAGGATAGAAATACAAGGGGTATAAAAAGCTATTGTAAATCCCTCCTCCACATGGCGGATAATAAGGTGTCTCAATAGTGTTAATCCACACACATTATATTACTCTTTGCCACACACTCGCTATAGTGCAGTGTGTGGATTAACAACACTATGTACTCTGTGCGAATGGGAGCGGTCTATCCAACAACAACAACAACAACCTGTCCCACTACGTTCTTCGCGACAGTCTGCCGCAATGTTGTACTCACAAAAATAAAATCAAAATACTCAAATAAAATTAAAATACGCAGTGGCAATTGAGTATTTTATTGTTATTTAACTTATTACTAAGTACAAGAAGTAATTGCTGATGTCGGCACTAAGCTGTGATCACAGCGTCCAATAATATGAATAATAATGATAATATCCTTGGACATTTTAAATACATAACGACATACATTACAATTACAAATACATGTATTATTTTATATAGACAAACACCCAGAATGGGTAGCATACACGGCACGATAAACCGTTACGATAAAATCGAAACGTGTGTGCGATAAAAACTGTATAGTTAATACGATGTGTGTGCGGTGTAGGAACGTATGATTTATCTTTACAGTTTTATCGTAGCGTGTGTTACAACTTACACTCGAAACTTCTAAAAATGACACCATTTAGAGTAAAAATTACGTTACATCTCTTTATATTAACCTTTTGACCGCCACGTCAAAAATGAAAAAGCGTGCCCTCAGCGCCAAGCTCCGAATTCATCCTTTAATACCTACAAAATAGTAGTGAGGTCGAAATTATTATTATTATTTATTTACGTTTAAAATTCTGTCACCCAGTCACGACCGTGGCGTGCTGGGCACATTTTGGTTTGTCGTCTAGACACGACTGTGGCGGTCAAAAGGTTAAAAACCACAAATATATTTAAAAAACTACGTTTCCGCCACGCAGATTCCTGTGCGGCCTCCATGGTGTGCATATGCCATTATGATGTGCCGCCGCTGCCATGGTATCTAAATACATATATATATATATATATATATTATAGATAGACACACCCAGAATGGGTAGCATACACTGTACGATAAATCGTTACGATAGAATCGAAACGTGTGTGTGATAAAAACTACAGTTTATACGATTTTTGAACGTGTCTGCGGTGTAGGAAGGTACGATTTATGGTAGCGTGTTACACTCTTATGTTAGAAAGTTATAAAAATGACACCATTTAGAGTAAAAATTATGTTACATAAAACCACAAAATTATATTTAAAAAACTACGTTTCCTTCACGCACTGTGCGGCCTCCACGGCGTGCATATGCCATTATGATGTGCCGCCGCTGCCGTGGTATCTAAATACATACATATAATACATATTATACACACCCAGAATGGGTAGCATACACCGTACGATAAATCGTTACGATAAAATCGAAACGTGTGTGTGATAAAAACTGCACAGTTTATACGATTTTTGAACGTGTTTGCGGTGTAGGAACGTACGATTTATCTTTACAGTTTTATCGTAACGATTTATCGTAGCGTGTGTTACACTCTTAGGTAAGAAAGTTATAAAAATGACACCATTTAGAGTAAAATTTATGTCACATCTCTATACAATGTGGATCCGGAATTACGACATCAAATTAAAACGAGCACAGTACTAGTCCATCGAAACATTTTAAAACACGAAGATTAGTAGTTAATGGAAAATTGAAAAATTGCAATTTTCAAACAGAATAAATAGCAGAATCAACTGCATAAAACGTAAACACGCTTTATCTACGAAAAGTCACTGACCTGTCGCGCGGCGTGGTGCAGGTCGCGGGGCGTAGGTGGACGAAGGTAGGTACTTTAGTCGGAGATCAACAATCCAGCAGCATAAACTCACTAAGTTGCGCGTTATTGATTAATAAAAGATCACTGATTGAATAATTAATCACATAATATCACATCACAATCAGAATTTAAATCACCAATAGTCAAATTTTAACATTTTCAATGTGTCCCCCGTTGTTAATTATGCACAAGCGACATCGTCTTATTAAATTTTCACGGAATCGTCTTAACAAGTTATAAGCATAATTAAACTAAATAACTTACAAACCTAACCTAAATCACAAAACTAGCTACCTATTAAATGCCTAATCAACTAACTAATATTACACTAACACTTAACAATAAGTCACACTGACCTATGAACCAATCCAACTATCATAAATCGTCTTTAAACATAATAACAACTAAAACTCTTCATAAATTAATCACGACAATGCGCGCGCGGCTCTTCTTGAGACAAAAAACTAGAAGGCGCGTGTCCTCAAAAGGGCGCCGCTATTTACTGACTAACATAATAACCGAGTCAAGGACTTTTTGCCGAAAAAATTCCGCTCACACACACACTCGCAATTTTATGCACCACTAATGCATTATTTGCGGAAGTAATATTTCTTTTTCTTTCTAATTGTAGTATTTTGTGGGGGTGGACGGGGCGCGTCAGAGTGGAATAATATGACACCTTTCTCTGTCTTTCAAGGATATTGAGACGTAGAGAATTGAATCGTACGTGTTTGCACAGGTTCTTGACCTTACAATGTTTATTTATTATTACGGACTCAGATCTACATCATGTTGTAAAGTATGAAAATGAAAAATAATTTCCTGTGGCTAAAGTATTCATTGGATTTGGTTGATTTTTTGTATACGAGTTAAGGACATGACACTCTTAACGTGGTTTAAAAAAATGTCGAACGACCTGCTCCACTTTGTATATTAAAACCACAAATATATTTAAAAAACTACGTTTGCTTCACGCAGATTCCTGTGCGGCCTCCACGGAGTGCATATGCCATTATGATGTGCCGCCGCTGCCGTGGTATCTAAATACATACATATTATACACACCCAGAATGGGTAGCATACACCGTACGATAAATCGTTGCGATAAAATATAAAAACTGTGCAGTTTATACGATTTTTGAACGTTTGTGCGGTGTAGAACCGTACGATTTATCTTTAGTTTTATCGTAGCGTGTGTTACACTCTTAAGTACAAAAGTTATAAAAATGACACCATTTAGAGTAAAAATTATGTTACATCTCTATGTTTAAGTACCACAAATGTATTTAAAAAACTACGTTTCTGTCACGCAGATTCCTGTGCGGCCTCCATGGTGTGCATATGCATTTATGATGTGCCGCCGCTGCCGTGGCATCTGAAATAAACAATTACTCATTTTAGGACTTATTATTATTAACGAAGTACTTAATAATTATTATCTAACTTACTAAATTATTAGATAACTTTCATCTGAGGGATGATGGGAAAGATGGTTTAACAACTCTTTTAAGTAAAGACCAATAGCTTTTGCCCGCGACTTCGTCGGCGTAGAACTTGCTTATATCGCAATGTCTTATAATCCCCTATCTATACTAATATTATAAAGCTGAAGAGTTTGTTTGTTTGAATGCGCTAATCTCAGGAACTACTGGTTGGAATTGGAATGGAAATTTTTGTGTTGGACAGTCCATTTATCGAGGAAGGTTATAGGCTATATAACATCACGCTACCACCAAAAAGAGCGGAGCATAAATTAAACATGTTGCAAAAGCGGGCAAAAATATTCCAGATAGATTAATCTATCACTCTGACAATTTTTTATCGAAATCCGTTCAATGGTTTAGGCGTGAAAGGGTAACATACAGACAGCCAGAGTTACTTTCGAATTTATTTTAGTATAGATAATTACTTAAGTTAAACTGTCATACTTATTCTTCTGATAAAAGTCATCTGACGATTCGAAAACCGGTCCTTAATGATAACCGAGAAAGATGGTAATGGAAGGTAGTCGAAGAACAGTATGGAGTCCTACACCTCATTATCGGACAGTACCAACCCAAATTCTGGATTCTTTCTCTTTTAGGCGCGCAATAGGCTCTTCCCCTGATATATGGAACTACTGAAGAAATGTAGGTGAAGATAAATTAGACATGATTAGCAGCCTTTAATATACATACTGGTTGCACATAGGCCTGTGAGATTGAGTGGGCTGCAATTCACTACGTCGGCACACTGCGGGTTGGTAGGCGTCACACGTCTTAAAATTATTAGTTTTAGGAAACATCGGTTTCCTCAATATGTTTTCTTCACCGTTTAAACGCATACAATGCCGCTATTTTTTGTCAGGTGCTATTCCAAGCTCAGTGCCTTCAACACGCATACGTGTCGCCATAATCCCTACTGAGCGCCTTCAACACGCATTGAAATTTATGGACAATAAACACATTTGTGTTGAAGGCACTGGCTTAGAATTTATCAAAGTGTATTGAGCACGTATTTTTGTGCAAGGCAGTGTAAGATAGCAGTGATAGCCTAGTGGTATGACCGTCGGACTGCCAAGTCTTAGGTCTCGAGTTCGAACCCAGGGCACGCACCTCTGACTTTTCAGATTCATGTGCGTATTGTATAATAATCACTTGCTTAAAATTTGGTGAAGGAAAACATCGTGAGGAAACCGGCATACCTGAGAGGTATTTCTCAACAGTATGTGATGCTAAGTCAGAGGCCCATGGGCAGCATTAAAACTCTGACACCAGGTTAGTCACTAACCACACGAAAGAGAAAGAAAGAAGTGTAAGATAGAACAGAAAACACACAGGTGTGTTCATGGCAGTGTATGGTTAAGAACAGTGGTGATTCACACCTTTTTTTTTTTTACGGCTGGGAAATCATCCAATGACTGCTCCCGCTCTGGGTGGAGCGGAAGGACTCAGACTCTTACTGACTAAAACCCATCCATGTTCCTTCCGTAGCCCTTTATGTTCCGGGGTAGCGGTAACCCTTTCGGACAATCCCGCTTACCCGGCAGGCTTGGCCCTGAGGGGCCCCTTCATATGCTGACATCTCTTTGAGGCGCGCGTGGAACATATACGCGCCGTCCGGCAAGGGTCTGGTGCTGATCGGACGGTGAGTCACCCATTACTCACCGTCCGCAGGCCCGCGCCTACGGT
The DNA here is from genome assembly GCA_951799385.1 of Hyppa rectilinea. Classification (NCBI taxonomy): domain Eukaryota; kingdom Metazoa; phylum Arthropoda; class Insecta; order Lepidoptera; family Noctuidae; genus Hyppa; species Hyppa rectilinea. Next base: position 20,837,785 of record OX637300.1, read on the forward strand.
GGCCGGGAGTCGTCACGTGGCTCCCGACGCCCGGGGCGTCTCCTGCGGCGGCTGGGACGGGAGGACCTTTCTCTCTCCCATCCCGCCACCTCCTTCGCGAGCATGACTTTTTCGCAGAAGGAGGTGACTGCCTCCCACTCCCTCTCGCCCCGGACCATGGCTTGCACCAGGGCCGGGCGCGAGAGGTCACCGCCGCCGATCGCCTCTACGAAGACACGGCCGTGCTCCGCCCAAGCGGGGCAGGTTTGCACCGTGTGCTCTACCGTGTCCTCTGGGCTATCCTCGTAGTGGTGACACCCAGGCGTTTCATCCCGCCTGATGATGTGCAGGAACCTCCCGAAACATCCATGTCCGGTGAGGACCTAGGTCAGGCGGTAGGTGAGGGCGCCGTGACGCCACTCTAGCCACTCCTCAAAGGGTGATTCACACCTAGTAAAGCGTTTGAGAGGGTGCGAACCTACGACCTATAACTTTTATGTAAGTTAGTAATAACAAATACATACATTCATATGCATACTTCATCGTTATGGGTATCTGGGTATCTCGTCACCACTGAGGTGTTTGAGTGAAACGTGTCGCTGGTAACACGGTTTATTGGCAACTAAATAGTTATCTGATATTCTAAGAACTTATTGACCTTCCAAGGAGCGATCGGGGCAAAAGCTATTACTACTGTACATCTCTAGCTACCGCCTTTTTTTTAAGGTTTGGAAATCATCCAGTGACTTCTCACGCTCTGGGTGGAGCGGAAGGGAGTGTCAGACTCTTACTGACTAAAACCCATCCATGTTCCTTCCTTAGCCCTTTATGTTCCGGGGTAGCGGGAACCCTTCAATCCCTTCGTCGGACAATCCCGCTTACCCGGCAGGCTTGGCCCTAAGGGGCCCCTTCATATGGTGACCCCTGCGGGCATACAGGAGTATTATGTTCGCAATACCTTTTCCGATGTCTCATTAGCGTGCTCCGCTGCGAGTATCGCTTGCCACAATCCGAGCAAGAGTGGTAGTTGTCGCCGGTGTGGATACGCATGTGGAGTTGGACATTGTACTTCTTCGCAAACGTCTTTTTGCATATACTGTGAATATTGTAGCGGAATTAGTAAGGACTTTGAAATAATAAGAATTAAATTAGGCAATCGTTGTTAGTGGATAGGATGGACCACAAAAGAATAAAAATATACAATTCGCCAAACCTTATTGTTCCACTGATTTATACACACTGCTTTTTATGGTTCCGTACCCAAATATTACTAAGATGCCGCTGTCCGTCTGTCTCCAGGCTGTATCTCATGAACCGTGATAGTAAGACAGTTGGAATTTTAACAGATGATGTATAAAAACAGAATAAAATAAATATTTAAGGGGGCTTCCATATAACAGACATGATTTTATTGCCGTTTTTATAGATGGGTATGGTAGGTATATGGTACGGAACCCTCCGTGCGCGAGTTAGACTCGCACTTGATCGGTTTTTATTGGGTAGGGACCTGCCGCGATAGTGCTGTACTGATCATTATGAACAACTTTTACTAGGGGGCTAAACAGGAAATCGCGAAAAAAAAATCAGATATTCCCTACATTTTGACGAGCTATGTGCACATGATGAATGTAGGGAACAACGGATATTTTTCACGACTTCAGGTTTGGTCCCATAGTAAAGTAGTTTGTTATCATGAGTCTTGTAGGTACTCTACTCACAACACTATCGCGGCTGCTCCCCAGCCAATAACATCAAATGATAAAGTTGTTATCATCTTCTATATTTATAATAAGAGAGCTTCATTAACCTTTTGAAGGCCAGACCATAAACGCACGCACATGCCCTCCACGCCAAGCTACAAATTTATTTCTTCTTGTCATCATGAATTTCCCAATACCCATGGTGTTTTTTAATTTGTTTCATGTCATTGAATAAGTACGAGTGCTTTAATTTTTAAGATGTCATAAACACTCACAAAAGTACTGATTTAATTGTTTATTTCTTGTTATAGTGTCGTTACCACTGTCATATATTTGTGTCGTTGGCGTACAAGGCTTGCGCTTGCTTGTCACATACATGTAACAATGGCGTTCAAAAGGTTAAATTGGTGACTATTTAAGTTATCAAGTATACCTAGTTAAGATACATACGTGCATGAGAATGGCTTCAGCCCCAAGTGCATTATATGATGGTTTCCCAGTTGATATGCAGTCGAAAGAAACTTGCCACAAACTTCACATAGTAAACTAGTTTTTTTAGCTATACCATGTCCCTGGAATAGAGAAATGACACCTATATAATATATACATATATTATTCATATCGTGTTACACATATTATAATATATTATAACATATATTCACATTTCCGTGTGATAAGGAATAGCACCATCCCATTCCTTCCCGTGGGTGACGTAAAACTGGCCACTAAGGGAATTTGAGACCTAGTGCATACAGTTAGCACCTTGGGTCACCTGCGCGGTGGCGGGTAAACCTCCAACGAAAGCATTCTCAACGAGGGTTGGTGCCAGGCTGGCGGCCGACAGTAAGAATGTGCCAAAACACTTAGCAAAATGAATACAAGTGTAAATACAAGCGCGATAGGACTGGAGCGTACCACACAGCCGACGCGCAATGGGTGGCACCCGGCTCCTGCGGGAAATGGACAAGAACATACGACGACATAAGACGCAAGCTCGGAGTGTGAGAGAAGTTAGATTAAGGTGCCGGAGCTGTAATGTAGGTACGATGACTGGAAGAGGAAGAGAATTAGCAGATGTTTTAAAAAGGCGACGACTGAATATTGCGTGTCTGCAAGAGACAAATGGAAGGGTGCAAAGGCTAGAGAAATAGGGGCAGGATATAAGTTTTATTACTGTGGATGCGAGGGCAAGCGAAATGGTGTGGGTATAGTTTTTGATAGTAAGTTGAAAAAATGTGTGGTAGATGTTAAAAGAGTAAAAGTGATAGAGTAATAGCTGTTAAAGTTATTGTGAAGAATTTGGTGTTAAATATAGGTAGTGTGTATGCACACCCAGTCAGGATGTGAGGATAGTGTAAAAGAGAAATTTTGGGAGGACTTCGATCGTGTGATGATGGATGTACCAGAGAATGAAGAAGAGTATCAAGGCATGGCGGTTGGGGATACGGTGACCGTAACACTGATGGCTAAACACTGCTGCAAGCTGCTTCTGCCTTCGACCTGGCAATAACAAATACGTGGTTTCAAAAGGAAAATGAACATCTTATTACCTACACAAGAGGCCGCCACGCGACGCAAAAAAATCTGTAAATGACGAAATAAAAGAACGATAGAAGGTATATTTTAAAAATCTAATGAACGAAGACAATGAATGGAATGGTGTGCTCAATGAGGTACAAGCAAATATGGGTTTGGTAAGGGAAATTAGCATGGATGAAGTAAGAAAGGCAGTTCAAAGTATGAAAAATGGAAAGGCCATGGCCATGGGCCCAGATGATATACCAGTAGAAGTATGGAAGTGTTTAAAAGAAGATGGATGTATGTGGCTGACTTTATTCTTCAATAAGTTGTTGCAAGAAGGAGTGATCACACAAGAATGGTGCAATAGTTCGCTAGTGCCCACCTTCAAGAATAAAGGTTATGTACAAACCTGCAACAACTATCGAGGGATAAATCTTATGTCCCATAATAATTATACAGGTATGGGAGAAAATAATAGTAAAAAGATTGCGAGAGGAGAGCGAGATTACCCCAAACCGGTTTGGGTTTATGCCAGGTCAAGGAATAGTGGACGCCACTTTTGCACTCCACCAATGGTGCGAGAAGTACAGACGTGCACACAAAAACTTGCACATGGTGTTCATTGATCTAGAGAAAGCGTATGATAGGGTACCTCGGGATGTCATGGGGTGGTAGTAACGTCCGGCCGGCTGCTGGCAACACCGACAAGTTCAATGTGGCGGAAGGCTTGCACCAGGGGTCGGCTTTAAGCCCTTCATACCACATCTTCCTTTTGATTATGGATGCTCTTACGGCGGACATACAGAAAGAGGCACCATGGTGCATGCTATTTGCCGACGACATCGTTCTTGTCGGTGAAGATGGACTTGAGATCCAGAGCCGACTGGAGAAATGGCAACGGAAACTGGAGATTTTTGGCCTGAAAATCAGTAGAACCAAAACTGAGTACATGTTCTGCGATTTTGGCGGTCTCTCCAGTTCTGGGGTCAAAGCGCTTGATGGCGCGCTTCTCCCAGTTTGCTCCGGCTTTCGGTATCTCGGTTCACTTGTGCAAAGCCATGGTGAAATAGATCGGACTGTTAAGCATAGAATTAACACTGGGTGGATGAAATGGCGGCAGGTCACGGGAACAATTTGCGACTCCCGCATTCCTCTTAAAACTTAAGGGGAAGACTTATAAAAGCTTGGCTAGACCTGCCGCCTTCTATGGATCACAGAGAGTTGGGCTAGAAAAGAAATTAATGAACGGCAATTGCATGCAGCTGAGATGAGAACGCTAAGAGGGATGTGTGGTGTTACGCGAATGTATAGAATACGAAATGAGTATTTAAGAGGAAGTCTGCAAGTGACACCAGTGACTGAAAAGTTGTGTGGAAATCGGTTGTCATGGTATGGGCATGTTATGCGGAGGAATGAGAATAATGTTGTCAGGAAAGTTGTAAGTATGAATGTTGGCTATACAAGAAACGATGGATGGATTGTGTGACAGATGATATTGCTAGAAAGGGAGTGACTACAGAGATGAGGACTAATAGAGAAGTATGGAAGAAAAAGACATGCTGCGCCGACCCCAAATAAATTGGGACAAGGGCAGGAGAATGATCACATTTATTCACATCGCACTTTGCGACTACGTCCGCTTTTTTTAAATGAATTCTGTGACACTCATGGATAGTGTAGCTTCATTTGTAAAAGAATTTTCGAAACCGGATCAGTAGTTTCGAGTATTACCCCCTACAGACTTACAAACTTATACCTCTTTATAATATAAGCAAGTATTTATATCATAAAGACCATTTTTGCCCTTTGACCGCATTCATCACACCATAGAAGCCGAAAGAAATCCACAGGACATATACCTCAGGTATTGACATCCAGATATTTCTCTTCCTTACTAATTCTTTTTCTACATATTGCTGAATGATCCATTAAAAAAAATACCATAGATAAAGGCATAGCATTTACCTGCATATGTGTATCAAGACTTTTAGCACTGTCGCACTTTTCGTCACAATGGATACATCTGTACCGTCTCAAGCTTGACGTCTGTGGATGGGCAGTGCTTGTGTGAGTTTGCAGATATCTGAAAGCATAATATATATTTACAATACATCCAGCTTCTGCCAACGGCTTCGCCCGCGTGGCTAAAATATATCCCACGGGAACGTATTACCAGGATAAAAAGTATCGGAACGTACTACCGGGGTAATAAAAAGTATTCTATGTGTTAATCCAGGTTATTAACTATCACGTTTGTGAGTACTATGTACCTACTATAAAGCTACCATTTACTGAGTACGTCTTACATTTACTTGAATATTCCCTGGCGGCTGAGAGCATGTCATGCTTCCTGTAATGTCTCGCTGATGGTGGCGTGTGTTGGATCATTTAGCTCCCTTCAAAAAAATGGTTGAGCTGAAAGGTGCTAATCCATGCGTCATGCTCATAAACGCCGTCAGTAGGGACTGCCCAGATCTTAGCTGCCACGGCTCTTTTAAAATTTAATTTAGTTTTCAATATTTTTTTTCTTGAATCTTTTAATTATGGACGCTTTTTTTACGTTCTGCATCGTTCTCACATGTATATTTCAACATGAATGATGTAACCCAGTTTTTCATCCAGATCCGTTCAGCCGTTTAGGCGTGATTGAGTAACAAACATCTAAGACTTCATAAACTTTCTCATTTATAACACATTACAGGATAGTAGGATGTGACCACTATGTGTTTTAATGATGGTCTGACATTTTGAGTACTTTATGCGGCCTACCCAAATATTGTTTCTTTGGTCTAGTTCGGCGATCTCCGCCCCTAAGACGACCCACTGACCGATTCATTGAACTCTTAAGTCTTGAGTAGAGGTACACGATTACTGAGAGATCCTTGCACTGACTGGACAGTTCCACTCAAACTTGTGTGGTTCTTGCCGCAAAAGGAGATTTCAAACTGATAGTAGTAAGGAATATAGAATCTGGATGATCTTCACATCATCCTATCCACCCGTGCGGCTGTCATTACCTAGCCAGGCGCTCCAACACGTTACACATAACAAAGAACCATGCATAAATAATTCACATATTAAGGGGAAAGAATCATGAAATTCTCGTGACGTAATTTGTGGTTATAGCAGTTAAGTACCTAACCGGATTGCAAGAATCGGGTTTTCGTTTGCTGACCTGGTCAGAGGGAAAGCCATGCCACATATATTGCAAACAAACGGCTTTTTTCCCGTGTGCAAGTTCTGGTGTTGCTCGAATCCGGTCCTCGTGTTGAAACCCTTGCCGCATGTCTCACAGGTATACTGGAAAAAATTAAAATAATACATATGTTACAAACTTGTTGTATTATCTACACAAGTCTTCTTCTTTTCCATACTTCAACTATATTAATAAATCCATATCATTTGGCAGCTGAGGATGCCACAAGATACATCAAGGTAAGATTGGCACCCTTGTTAACTGTTAACATAGCCAGTTCAACCAGTCCTTTCTTTCTCGCATCTATCAGATTCTGACACCTTCACCATGTCACTATCGCAAATATCTCATTAACAAACCCAACCAATCCTAGCGCAATTTACGTCACTCATGATACGGCGTTTTAATTATATCGGGTATACCCTAAAGCCAATCATTCAAAATAGGTTTCAATAGAAGTAACAAATGCAAGTGAGTTTTTAATGACTGCAATGTCCACAAACCTTATACTTGTTCAAATGTTTGTTCTTATGTTCTTTCATAGCCCCAGAGTAAGAAGTAGTGAACCCGCAGTCGAATGGGCACTGCAGTTTCAAGCCGTTGTGAGCTCTAGCATGTCGTACTATTTCAGGAACTGTTCTGTATGTTCTTGCTGACCATGAAAGACACATAAGATTTGGATTAGAATAGAAACTTCATTCCCAGCAATTCATTACGTCCCTTAATTCGATACTATAAGTTCACTCTGCATAATTAGTCCCGTTGTTACGAGAAGTGCTGGGTTCCTAAAGAGCATATTTCTGTACAAACTTTTAAAAAATTCAAATTTAAAATAATTTCTTTTACATAAACATGGCACTTATAAAACGACAAACTACATTCACAATTTCAATTAGTTGTTGCCTATGGAGAAGAACTAACTAGAACAACAAATGTTTCTAAATAATTGCCAGATAGCTTGTCTATGAGGTAACAGCCTAATATTTTCATATAAACAACCTGTAAAGGTTACCAATAAAATAACAGTAATAATATCTTACCACAAAGTTTACAAATCAATGGTCTTTCATCATTGATGTGACTTGTGACATGTTTTACAATATGTTCAGTATAGTAATGTTTACTGAGGTCCATTTGAGAATTTAATTCTTTGAAACATGTCAAACAAGTGAATGGTTTTGTGTATTCAATATTTTCTAGTTCCTTTTTCTTTTTAAACTGTATAACTTTTAAAGGTTTAAAAAATGTAATCTTTTTTAGAGGAGAAGTGCATATTATTTTCATTTCTTTCTTAACTGAGGACAGCGTTTTTTCATCCTTAGAACTGCACTGGGGTGTGCGACTATCAGACAATTCTTCAGTTATTAAATGATCATAATCTTCAGAGTCTGTCTTTGTGTCATCTTCAACTGTCTTGATTATCAATTCTTTCCGTTCATTTGTAATTGGCATATTATTTGTAATTTTTGAATAATATTGTTGTAATGTGCCATATTTTGAGAAAAATTGTAATGTATCTTCATTTTCTTTGACAGATTGACAGAATTTTATGATAAGGGTTATTTTTTTAAAGCATTCCTTGCATATGTTGCTCGGGAAAAAATCTTCAGTTGGTATCTGAAACGGCCAATAATTTCAAAAAGACAAACTATTGGCGAAGTTGAGGGCAAAAATAAGAATCTTAGATATTTTAGAACTAGCTTAGGCCCGTGACTTCATCTGCGTAGTTTTCAGAATTGGGTTCAGAGAGAAAATAAAAATGCGAAGCTGGTTTTATCATTTGTTAAATGTGATGTACTTGGATAAACAGTGTCCTTTGACTTAATCCTGAGTATAAGATGTTTTTGCGTGGTAAAGTAACAAACATACAGATTTAGAGGCTTTAATATTTTATTAATATGTAGGATTCATTGCGTTCCTATTTCACGACACTACTAAAGGAAAGTTATTTAGATGTGATAGTATGTCATAAAATTATAATCAATAGCACGAATCATGATCAAAGCACACAACTCAAAGCTTTTCAACTTACTTCTATCGTTAGACATTTTTTAATGTTGTAGAGTGTATCCGAATCTTGTAAACTGCACATGTTATTAGATACTTTCAAACAAAATCTGCATATTTTCTCCATGTTTCTCATATATATAAATATTAATTTCTTTGCAATAAAAACAAAAACAAACCGAAATGTCAGTGAAATAGTTTACATATAAAAATAAGCAGTGTTGCCAATTGCCAATATCAAAAGTTCAAATGATCGTTGTAACATACTAATTCCATGATTATTTTCTGTGACGTTTACGAAGAAAGCTTATTCACTCGAATAACGTAGTATTGGTAAATTATTTACAAAAGTATCGAATAGCAAATCGAACGTTTATAAATACGTCTGTCTCTTGGGAGCCAAGAGTGAAAAACACCGACACATAAAATAGATATTAGTTATGCAAAGCTGCAAAGTTGAAATTTGGCGCGAGTACAAGACGCAGAAAAGCTTAGCTGCCTGCCGAGCGCAACACACAACTTTTCACTTCACTACAGCGAGGAAACTGCTAGGTACAAAAAACCAGGTGTTATATGTTGAGTTTTATTTTGTTCGAACGTCTCAGATACATTGACTCTATGTGAAGAAAAAATCCGATACTTGGCAATGTATCTTTTAGAATACATAGAATATCTCCAAAATTAGATACCTTGTATTTTGTCAATATCCTACTTGTCCTCTAAGGAGAATGAAAGAAAAAAAACAATTTAAAAAAAGTTTTTCGCCAATATATATCGGTTATCCTTTAGTGATCTGGCAGGGACTAGGGGGGGCCTATCGATCACGGGCCCCTGGGCACTTGCCCGGAATCTGAAAGGGTCTGAATATAGGAATGCGTTGCTTTATAGCAGAGTCAAAGAAACGTTTGGAGAGGCGTTTCATGTACGTTACGGATACAGAAGGGGGCTCCCGAGGTTTTTCTAAGGAAGTAGTTCTGGGTGGTCCAATCCTAAGAGGGTAGCGCGGCTTGGCGTGTGCGAAGACGCCGCAAGCATAAGTCATAATAGGGCGACGGATGATCGCAGTGTAGATACGTAATTTGCACTTGAGTGACAACTTGCTGCGTGCGGTCAGGATGAAGAGGAGCCTACTGATAGCAAAAGCGGCGGCGCCGGCGGAGCTGTCCTTATGCGCTCACTGACGGTAAGTTGGTGGTCGAGGATCACAATGTCTTACCATATAAAATAATTGTTTATGGCCTTATTTTAACTTGAAATACGACAACAAATGTATCGAAATGACATGGGCGGTGTTGTCAATTTCTGAACGTAAAAAATATAATTCTCCTCTTTCAGTAGACAATACCTTGTAACGGGTGAGGTTGGATCGTGATCAAATTATGATTCGCAGATTAGAAATAATAATATGCATATATATAATATAACTAACTCAGATTTGAGAAACAAAAACTTATTTTCGTAGCTTGCCTTGTAAACGCATTTTTCATATTGTCAATGTCAAGCAAGAATGACATTAAACATTTGACGTAAATAAATAAGAGGGAGTTAGCGAGGGTTGGGGTTTCAAGGGGAGGTTTGGGTGGAAAAAAGGAGGAAAGTGCGTAGGTACTGTGATAATATTGAGGGAGTGAGGGGGTGATGTCGCATCTAGTCGTCTCCACTGCTCGCGGCAACGGTGGTGCGATTGCGCATTGCAACTTTGACTTGTTACGCAGCTCGGGCTCTCCCTGTTTTACATAAGTTAGCAAGGGACGGAGAATACTGTTCTCATCGAGCGACATATATACAGAGTAGGTACGTATCATGTTGTCGATATTTTGTGGGATAGGCGAAGGATCGTCTGGATACACCTGTGTGTTTGTTTGCGTGAATTGTATTTGCAAATTTTCGTGCCCAGTTTGTCCGTCACATGAATCAGCTTGTGCTTGAGCGTTGTTATTCTTGTTTGACATGACTTTAGAAGATCCATTTTACGTCGTCAAAGAGTAAGTACGTAGCATAAGTACAGTCATTAATTTTGTTTTCACAGCCTGGCGAATTTAACACTTCTCTTGGTCACTAATCAAATTTTCTAATAGCATCTCTGTGTTCTAAGCTTGACACGATATGAACGATAGCCTTTTCATTCAAGAATGGCACAGCATAGCCTAATAATTTTTGGAGTTCAAACTATTTAGTTTTGTTTTTGTACTTATCTATATTTATTTGAACCTTGGATTTGAAAATAGGCCCCTATTTAGTTTATAAATCTTGGACACTGCTGTCTGCTTGCATTAAATCTACCACTGTCCTTGGGTGGCTGCAACAACTGTTTTAATAATTGGGGTGGTGCTTCCAAAATCAAATCTATGTTATATTAAATTAACATAAAACCAATTTCTGTAGGCTATATAAAATTAATTGACTACCTTACAAGGAACAGTGTATTGAATCCATTAAGTACAGTGGCAACCAAAATTCCAAAGGAAATCTCACAAAGCAATAGCTTGACATTTAGTTTGACTTACTTTCAAGTGTCATCATTATTGTCTAGAAATGATTCGATCAATCTACCTAGCCTTTTGCCCAACTACGTTGGGGTCGGCTGCCAGTCTCACTAGTTGTGGCTGAATACCAGTATTTTATATGGAGCAACTGCCTATCTGACCTCTACAGCCCAGTCAGTAACTGGGTAATACAATACCCCTTGGTAAGACTGGTTGTGAAGCTTACTGAACCTGTAATGACTGTCAAAGATCCATGACTGACAGCCGGGACCAACGGCTTAACATGCTTGTAATGATTGTAGTTCATAATTTTGAGCTTATAATGGTGTGTGTATTGATCTGGCGGTTAAGCGTATTATAGATACATGAGTGGATCAGTGAACTGTTGTGTGACTTTATGTTTTTACCTTATCTAAAGTAATGGGACAGAAATATATAATATTCTGTCTTGTTCAATTTGTTCACTCATTTTGTAATCTATACTAATATTATAAAGAGGAAAACTTTGTTTGTTTGTTTGTTTGGTTGTAATGAATAGGCTCAAAAACTACTGGACCGATTTTAAAAATTCTTTCACCGTTGGAAAGCTTAATTTCTAGGAGTAACATAGGCTACTTTTTATCCCGGGAAAAATAACGGGTCCCACGGGAAAGACCACGGGATCGAAGCCGCGGGCAAAGTGCTAGTGTTGAATAAAAAAAAACTAAATAAAAGATTTAGAATTTTATGTGTATTTAACCTGTTATTAGAATATCCTTTTCTTGTTATTATGAAATGAGAACCAACCAAGAACGTAGAAACATAAATCAAGAGAACCTTATTTCATTTAGGTAGATAGTGATGTCACAATTCTCATAAAAGTTTGTCAATTTTATAAATAAAGTACTTGAGTTCATAGCAATGTTATCCTTAGGATGCTAATGGAGATTTGAATGTGGACTGTACTACTTATAGTATATATGACCAGATGAATTGTTGAGAAGTGGCAGTTGTCCACTGTAAATAGATTGTGGCCCTGTCCAAAATATTACACACATTGGGTGAGTCTCATATGCTCCATGTGGGTATGAAACAGAAATAAAGGATTATGATTTAATATTCCCCGCATCCCAGCAGTGGTAACATTAGAGGCTGATTATACAATATTAACACGTTGAGCGCCAACGCGGTCACCGGTGAGCCGCGAACAATAGTTTTTCTATTGTGTCTGCTGCTGCAGTCAACAACTTAATATTAAATCCCTGAGGATTTAATAAAAAACAAAAATCAGGAGAAAAGATGAAAGGATATAGTTGCTTTCTCCCCAGGGGTCCAAACCGCTTTTGCACGGCGTCAGTATGCAACCCAATCAGCCTACATATACAATAAAATAAACGCAAAAGTAAGGTTCCACCAGGAAATCTCACATATAGGCAAAAAGGTAATAACCGAGTGGCTAAAAACCTTAACATACGAGGAAACTGAACAAGTTTTAGCTAGAATTGCTTAGACAATTTCTTTTTTATTGCCTTCTTCTCAATAATGTAGTACTCACAAAGTTTAATTTATAAACCGCGCCTCGAACACATAGACACTTCAAAGAGTTTAAAGAAAGCACATACACACACACACACCCACGCACCCCCACACATACCCCAACACACACACCCTCACACACAACATCACAAACACTGTTTAAAAAAATAAGTTGCACATATAGTTCCACATAGGCAACAACAATTACACAAAGAGCTGTTAATTAGTTTATAAGTAATTTACTGTTATCTTTTGATTTTTGTTCTTGGATTTTATATTTTATTTCTTATTGTCACCCTTTCTAGAAATCGTCTCAATATTGTAGAATTACGGGAAAGAGTAGGATAGTATTACCAATTACTTACTGGGGATCTCTCATTTATAATTGACTAGCTTCTGCCCGCGACTTCGTCCGCGGAAAATTTCTAGTTTTAACATTGAATAAGTATATCCTATGATACTCGGCAATACTGTAGGTTCCCATTAGTGAGAGAATTTTTGGAATCGGATCAGAATTTCCAAAGATTACCGAGGTGATCTTTTCTGCTCAACTTAGTCGCCTTTTACGACACCCTTTTTTTTTTTTAAGGCTGGGAAATCATCCAATGACTGCTCCCGCTCTGGGTGGAGTGGAAGGGAGTGTCAGACTCTTACTGACTAAAACCCATCCATGTTCCTTCCGTAGTCCTTTATGTTCCGGGGTAGCGGTAACCCTTTCGGACAATCCCGCTTACCCGGCAGGCTTGGCCCTGAGGGGCCCCTTCATATGCTGACATCTCTTTGAGGCGCGCGTGGAACATATACGCGCCGTCCGGCACGGGCCTGGTGCTGATGGGACGGTGAGTCACCCATTACTCACCGTCCGCAGGCCCGCGCCTACGGTGGCCGGGAGTCGTCACGTGGCTCCCGACGCCCAAGGCTTCTCCCGCGGCGGCTGGGACGGGAGGACCTTTCTCTCTCCCATCCCGCCACCTCCTTCGCGAGCGTGACTTTTTCGCAGAAGGAGGTGACTGCCTCCCACTCCCTCTCGTCCCGGACCATGGCTTGCACCAGGGCCGGGCGCGAGAGGTCACCGCCGTCGATCGGCTCTATGAGGACACGGCGGTGCTCCGCCCAAGCGGGGCAGGTTTGCACCGTGTCCTCTGGGCGATCCTCACAATGGTGACACCCGGGCGTTTTCTCCCGCCTGATGATGTGCAGGAACCTCCCGAAACATCCATGCCCGGTGAGAACCTGCGTCAGGCGGCAGGTGAGGGCGCCGTGACGCCTCTCTAGCCACTTCTCAAAGAGGGGTCTTACCGCCACTATCGTGGCGTGCCCTGCGCTGGGTTGCGACAGTCGCTGATTCCAGGCCGCCATGAGATCGCGCCGGAGGTCCGTCCGCTCCGCCGCAATTTGCTGCGGCAACGGAGTTTCCCCCCGGCTTAGTACCTCCGCGCGCCACTCGTACAGGCGCGCGAGGACTATCGCCTCCAGATCCCACGGCGGCAGTCCGGCAAAGAGGCTTGCCGCCTCGCCCGAGATCGTGCGGTACCCCCGGATAAGCCGTATGGCTACCACCTTTTGGGGCGCGTTCAGATAGTGGGCGGCTCGCCACCGCAGTGAACGCGCCCACACCGGGGCCCCGTATAGGGCCATGGACCACACGACTCCCGCGTAAAGCCTCCGGCAGGAGGCGTTTGGCCCCCTCAAATTGGGCAAGAGCCGCTTGACGGCGGCCCCAGTCCGTTCCAGCTTGGGGGCCAAACGTCGGAAATGCTCCACGAAATTCCATCGGCTGTCGAGGACCAGACCTAGGTATTTCATCGTGGTCTCGACGCCGATGTGAACCCCTCCTACCGTAAGTTGGGATCCCGATGGTGGCCTATTCCGAGGTCCATGAAAGGACATGGCCTCGGATTTGTGCAATGCCACCTCGAGACCCAACTGCCGGATCCTCTCAATGACTGTCGCAACCCCGCGTGTCATCGCGTCAGCCGCCGCCTGATGCGACCTCCCCTGCGCCAGGACCAGCGTGTCGTCAGCGTAGCATACTACGCTGACGCCGTCAGGGAGGTTGGCCCGCAGCACCCAGTCGTAACCGATGTCCCACAGGAGCGGCCCCAGAACCGATCCCTGTGGGACACCGCACGACATCTCTCGCCGGTTCCATTCCCCATCGCGACCGGGGTAGATGAAGGTTTACGACACCCTGCCTCGCATTGTAAAGGTGCAAATGCATTATGTATTTTAACCCAACACGGATAATAATAAAATTATCTTACTACTATTATAAATGTGAAAGTTTGGATGGATGGATGGATGTGTGTTACTCAATCACGCCAAAACGGCTGAACGGATCTGGATGTTTGGCACAGAGATAGATTATAGTCTGGAATAACACATAGGCTAATTTTTATCACGGAAAAACGTACCCGTTCCCGTGGGATAATTTCCAACAACCAGGCGGGCGAAGCTGCTGGCAAAAGATATTACACTACCTATATACAAAATACAAACCATCATTTAAAAATGTTAACGTTAAAAATATAAAATTTAAGTGAGGAACCTATTTAATTTAAAGCTTCTCTGAAACGATAAAACGTCCGCACAAAGCACGTAGGAAGTAGGAATGATAGTTGAGCTCGGCGAATGTTTTAGCATTTTGCGTTTAGTAATTTTATATTATCTCGGAAAATATATGACCAATTGACATACTGTAGAGGGCAAATCTTATCTCTGTGATGTCCTTGTGATCATAAAATAATTTAATTTGATAAGAATTGATATTTTGTTGTTTAAATAATCATCCAATCCAAATTTTTTAAACATAAAACGAAATATAAAATTTAAAATACAAAAGATAGAAATGTGGTGTCGCGGACTTTTTTGTAGAAATAATTAAGGCGAACCGGGTTGCCATACATTGCTTTCAATTTTAAACAACTGTTTAGGCAGCGCATGCAAATAATTCTGTTTTCGGAGGTATTTCTTTCCGACTTGCTAGACGAAAAATGCAATAGCTCGGCTAATATGTATGATATAAATATAATTTATAGCCTATAGCACTCAGGAATAATGTAGCTTACTATCAGTGAAAAAATTATTGAAATTGGATCATTAGTTTCGGAGATTACCCCCTACATACAAACTTACAAACATACAAACTTACAAACTTACAAACTTACAAATTTTACCTCTTTATAATATTAGTATAGATGTAACAGTTTTGGGGCAAATAAACAATTTTCATTTTTATTTTACAAAAATGTTTCAAGAATTCAATGCCTCTGAACACAATGAATTTTATCATAGTTGCTCTTAAATCTCATGTAATAAATTGAAAGTACTATTACCATTTAATTGTATGATCAAAAGAACAACAATCCAGAAAATTATCATCAAGTTATCATTGAGACGGTTACTGCTCAATACCAGGTTATTTTTCAATGACCGGCCAAATTTTCGCAGGGTGTTCTACCCATAAATATGAAAAACTTTCACTATGGGACCAACTCTGAAATCACGAAAAAAAAATCTGCTGTTTCATACATTTTAGTCGAGTAGGTATTGATATTTTGTAGGAAACAGCAGATTTTTTTTTCGTGATTTCAGAGTTGGTCCAATAGTGAAAGTTATTCACATTCATGGGTAGAACACAAAATTTGGCCGGTCATTGAAAAATAACCCGGTATATAAGCCAGCTCTTGACTGAACATGTCAAACTTTTTACACTACATACTAAATTTAATGGACAAACAAATACAAGTCAAAGGGACCTTTAGGTGCTGGGGAACTCATCTGCATCACTGCCATTCCGAAACAAACCCAGAAAACTGGAAGGATTGTCACGTTTGGTGGGAATGGTAATTCCAATTCTTTGGCCAAAGAACAAACAAGCCCTCTCGTCATACGTCAGTCAGGGAGACATTTTCTTAAAGAAGAGATATTCCTTAAGACATAGAGAACGGTAATTGTATTGTTGATTGAGCAGTCCATGGCTACCTGTATCTAGAGTTTTCACAAAACAATGGTAGTTTATGAGTCACCAAACTAACTGGAAATTGAGTAGTACACAAAACATGGAATGGCTATTTTATTTCTTTCCCTTATAGATATATTTACTTTAAGCTTGAATCAAACTTTTTTGTCTGACTGTGGCAATACCCTAAAGACTAAAGGAAGACAATTATTATGTTTACCTTATATTTTGTTAAACAGTTTAACAGCTAAACAGTCAGTATTGAAACAATGCTGCGAGAGTGCTGAGTAATGTTATATCTACTCTTTAAAAAGTTATTATGCACATGAATATACTCATTATTATGGCAATTCCCTTCATTATTATTACACTAAAATACTGGCGTGTATAATATACACCTCTGCCAAACCCACCTGGGAAAACAGTACAGATGCCAGCACATCAAGCTATCCCTGACTGTAAAATTTTCTCAATTAAAAATGAACCTTATGTCCTAGCAATAAAGTTGAAATACTATCAAAGAAATTTGACAGATCGTGGTAACTTGATGTGCTGGCCTCTGTATATTTTTTCTTGTATTTGTAACTCTATTGCTGACTGTAATAGTAACATAAGTACTATGAATTCGTTGCCTGTTAATAAGGCGAGGCGAAGGCTCGGCCAGTAATGAAATGCAGTTGTTTTAAGAAGTTATCTCTCGCGCAGGCTGTTTCATATATGATTGATTGACCTAGATAGGCTTCGTTCAGGAATATCTATTTGTGTTTGGGCTAGTCTATCACCACAGAGGGAATGTGGGGCAAGCAATACCTGTGGGATGAGGTTATTAAACATTAAACGGTAAGCATTGGTATTCGTTCATATTTTAGAATTATACTACAGGTTTCGAGCTGAACGTCGATAATATAGGTATTTAAACACTGTAAGGTACGTCTTTAGTTACTCATTACCGACACGCCCCAGCTTTGCACGGATACAACGTAGATACTATCACGCGAGCGAAGCCGCAGGGGAATGCTAGTATAAATCATCCTCTTGAATCACTATCTATTGATGAAAACCGCATTAAAAGCCGTTACGCACTTTAAAAGATCTAAGCGCACAGTGTTTTAAGCGATCTAAGTGTTAAGGGGCTCCTAGACGGTCAAACGGTTTGTTTCAAACCTTACGTGTTTGATGAAACCGTTTGATGTCGGTTTGAACCGTTGTCAAACGGCATTGCGCAGTTTGGTTCGGTACGCCGCCATAATTAGACTTGTGTGTGATGCAGACAAGATGCTTTATAACGTTAATGTCCTGCGTCAGAAGAGAAAAAAAAAGAAAAAGACTTTGGTCCAAAGAATGGTACAAACTAAGATATCGTTTTACCCACGAACATCTACAGAAAATGCTAGAAATCTAGCACTAAACTAAGCCGAGTTTGTTCAAACGCGTCGGAACACGATCAAACGGCGCGTCAAACACAACAAAAATATGAAATTTCATCAAACAAGCTTCAAACCCGTAAATGTTTGACAAACCGTTCAAACTAGCTATGTAAACGATCAAAATGGTTTGAGTCAAACCAAAATTTACGTGTTTGAATCAAACCGTTTGACCGTCTCGGGGGCCCTTTATAAAGGACTTTGTTTTATACTATGTATAGATGTAACGTACATACGTAGTAAGCTCGGAATTGATCTACCTTCATCTAGGCTTCTGTCGTGTGATGCTTTGTCAAGCTCGCAAAATGCACGGGACGCATATACAGAGCTGGAGCCGACCGCCACTTCTGATAGCAGTATATAATATTTTAATATTACTTCACATTGGGAAAGAGATGGATACGTCCTGTCCGTCTCATTTTCACACTGAATATTGCTGATTGATGATGATGGCTGATTGCTGTGGTGATGGTTCAGGTCCTAGGTAATTTTAACGCTAAAAATGCTTGCGTGCTAACGATAAAAATGATGATATAATAAATATTTGAGGAACTTTGTATATTTTTATCTGTTTTTAACGCGCAGTGAGGTGTTCAAAGCATTGAACAAGACTCGCGGGCTCTATCTGAGGTGGCAGGAGATCTCCAAGGCGCCCTCTGTACCCAACAGTCCTGAAGTGGAATGGACTTCTACGGAGCTGAGGAACGCACTCCGTAGCATCGAATGGGACTTGGAGGATTTAGAAGATACTATTAATATCCTTTTAAATATTACGTAGTTTTTAGATGTTGTTTTAAGCCCCCTTGTCACAGAGCTTCTTTTCAATTGTGATGATTATATGTCAAAATAAAATCCCGCGGCCTTGCCGCCGCCATCATGTGTATAAATATACATTGTAAAGCTTTTATTTTAAATGAAACCACTCGTAAGACCGTGAGATATAATTATATTTAAAAACGTCCTTTCGTTACACAAAACACAACTCAAAAGTACAATAATAACACTGACACTTATAGAACATTAAGTTAGACGCGACCGCCCGATGTCGGTTCCGAGATGGAAGCCGACCGTGCAAGCCGGAGTGCGTTTAGTTGCCCGTAACCCGTTCCGAGATGGAAGCGTGTCCGTGCAAGCCGAACTGCCGTCTCTCGTTTTTTTTTTTTTTTTGGTAATGGCATCTCGCAGTTCAACCGGGTTGTCTACTGCTTAACCGGGCTTGCCTGTGGCTGCCACAAAAGAATTGTAGCCTCCAGCCAGGGCTTAATAAAAACTAAACCTAACTTACAAAACTAAGCGACTACACGCTAAGGGCACCCCCTGCGGGGTTCGGACCTCGGCTTAGGGCGTCGCTGGGGAGGGGACAGCAAGGGACAGCTGGATCGGGGGTTTTTAAAGCTACTGGCTCAGCGGCAACGCGGGCTGGCTCGAGCAAGGGTCGGGGGTATGATAATGGTACTGCCGTCTCTCGCGGCGCATGGTGGCTTATATAGCGTTTCGGCCGCGGAGAGGTGGCGTCGTGCGCTAGAGTGGGGCTCGGTGGGCGGAGCGCGGTCGGGCGCGCGCTCATGCTATGACGTCGTGTTACAGTCTCCCCCTCTGTCTCCGAAGACGTCCCGGTGAGGAAGACAGGACTTAGGTAAGCTGCTGCTTCTTTGGCGGCCTCCCGCCACTTGACTGTGGCCGAATAATTTCTTTCCGCTGGAGTGTGGAGGCGGCTAGCATACTCAACGGGATGCTCTTTTTCGCCCTCCCCCAGCACCAAAACTGCACCTATGGCATAATTGCTTGCGTCTGACTTCAAACGCTTTCTGCTGTCACCAAACACTCGTGACCGGACATGGCAACCGAAGAGATCTCGGTGCTTGAGAATAAATTAGCAGAGTCTGGTGACAACTCAACGTCTGCCGTATCGATATGCCTACGTGCATCGTCGTATAAGGCATCAATGATCGAGGAGTATCCATCAAATAAGACTGTGCGTGGTCTCTTTTTTAGTGGAGTCGAGAATCCTATGGGTATTAGCGGCCCATAAGGTCGTTCTAGTACTTTCTCTATTGCGCCAAGCATACCAGTGTCACTTCTGCCAGGGGAAAGGCGTCATCAGCTGAGGGATCTGTTCCGGCATTTTAACTGGCGTAATCACGGGACTGGGTGTGTTTATCATCGGCGATTCCATTGTTGGCAAGCACACACTGGATAAAACACCCGCAATGTCCATCGAGAGATCCACGCTTTCTGGATTCGACTCGTAATTCTTTTGTGGCTCGTCGATGAAATTACAAGTTCGCTGGGGTAGGTTTAGGGCTAACATGGCATCTTCTATAAAACCTACTCCGAGGAGCGTTCTGTTATCCCTTGCTTCAGGGAGTATGACAAACGAGGTAATGATATCACGTCCGTATATATTAACAGGCGTCTTCACTGTCAGAGCGTCCTGCTTCCTTGCTACTCCATCAGCGAGGGTAATATCATGACCTCCCTCTCAAAGTTTAAACCGTTCTGTTCTAAACAGATTATAGAGCTGGTAGGAGGCAACACTTGATTTTAGCGCACGTATCAATGTACGCTATTCCCTTCAAGCCTTGTATGGTAATGGGTACTGTGGGGCGTGGTCGAACATCAGTCATGTTAGCGGAGCAGAAACAAAAATCAACTGCTGTTTTAGACTGCTTGTCTTTGCACTTCGGACAACGACTGCGTATCACTCCTGGCTCACCACATCCATAACAAGAAAACTTTGGTTTGCCATCATCTTCCGAACTTGTTGTGGGTTCACTCTTCACAACATTCTGTTTTTCAACGTCGTCCTTTGCCTTCCTTCTGCAGACCTCAGCCGTGTGTCCGGGAAGACGACAGTAACCACAACGTACCTTAATTTGTTTCTTACTATTTTTATATTTTGTTGTATTATCATTGTTTTGTATTTTGTCGTTATTACTTTGTTCTCCCTTTTCTCGTAGTGTTCTTTCTATATTTCTTGCCTTCGTCAAAAGATCATCAAAGGTTTTTATCGAGTCTCTGTATAGTTTCTCCCTCACAGCAAGTTTAAGCTGGCCAAAGACGAGGCTAATTTCTTGCTGGTCGGTGTGTGGTTCCGACATCTCGGCAAGCAGCGCCCGCTTTTTAGCAATGAAGACCTCCGTAGGGGTCTGATCGTCTTGTTTTACGCAGACGACGCAGCTTACGAGTGGGTCGGGGCCTTAATAGTTTGTTATCGAGCCCCACGTTGGGCGCCACTGTAAAGCTTTTATTTTAAATGAAACCACTCGTAAGACCGTGAGATATAATTATATTTAAAAACGTCCTTTCGTTACACAAAACACAACTCAAAAGTACAATAATAACACTGACACTTATAGAACATTAACGCGACCGCCCGATGTCGGTCGATGCGCTAGAGTGGGGCTCGGTGGGCGGAGCGCGGTCGGGCGCGCGCTCATGCTATGACGTCGTGTTACAACATAAATTATATCAATGTGTATCAGCCATTAGATATTTAACTTAATTGTTTAATTTCCTGAACATGTTTTCACGTATCGTAGAGAAGAATTCTTCGAAATTTAAAATTGACAACAAAGAAATTTCTGAACGACGAAGTTTTATTGAAGCCACGAAGCAAGAAGTGAAGGTACTTTTGTTTTTTATTTTTACTGTTATCTACCAATTATATTATCTGGGCACTTCAAGTTTTGTAAAGACATAACTCATACTTCTTTTGTCCAAGAGCCGTTACTTTCTCACTATGTTCGAGTATATAAAAGAAGTTGACAGAGACTTACAAATGTTTCTGTTTCAGGTGATGAAGAGCAAAATGAGCCTCAACAGGAACCGCGACAACGATGGGACGGCGCGGGAGCCTCTCCTGGGCGAAGAGAGCCCCATGCATCTTAGCAACGTTTGGACTGCCACGCCGAAATATACCAAGTACTCGAAACTTGCCAACCAGACCGACAGCCCCAATAGATTCGACGGCTTCGGCTACGACACTGATATCATGTCGATGCAAGAGAAGATGTTGACCAGCCAGAACGACCAGCTACAGGTGATCAGCCACTCCGTCGGCTCACTGAAGACGGTTTCCAAACAAATTGGAATAGAACTGGACGAGCAGGCCGTGTAAGTACCTACCTCTTTATTCGTTTACCGCACACCACATGCTCGATTAGTTAAGCGGGATTGTCCGAAAGGGTTACAGCTACCCCGGAACATAAAGGGCTTAGGAAGGAACATGGATGGGTTTTAGTCAGTAAGAGACTGACACTCCCTTCCGCTCCACCTAGAGAAATCATTGGATGATTTCGCACCCTTAACAACATGCTCGATTAGTGGGCGTGATCAGTTAGGACGTGACTGCCATGTGCTTTAACACGTTAAGTGCGGAACGAGGCCTAAATCACCCCTCATGCAACTTCCTTGTGGTGCGGCAAGGAAAAACGTGAACATCTCTGTCGTGCGAAGGGCATAGCTTTGGTTTGGTCCAGTATAGAAAAGAGATAAATGTATATTTGAGACGCGCTACTGGTCCCGGACTCGGTGGTATACCTACCTTGGTCCCGGATGTCTTAGGCCTCGTACCGCACTGAATTAATATAATTTTAATGCAGTGCGGAACGAGGCTAAAACGTCCCATATCCTCCCGGACCTCGTACCGCACCCAACGCGGGCTTCCCGCGACTAGTGTTGTGCATCACGTCGATTGGATAGCACTTC
Source organism: Hyppa rectilinea (assembly GCA_951799385.1). Classification (NCBI taxonomy): domain Eukaryota; kingdom Metazoa; phylum Arthropoda; class Insecta; order Lepidoptera; family Noctuidae; genus Hyppa; species Hyppa rectilinea. The sequence goes on from OX637300.1 coordinate 20,860,284, forward strand.
CTTTTACATCGCCGAACATGTCTAAACGATGTCGGAAGAAGTTAATTTAAAAAAAAACCCAGAAATAGAACGATTGCGATTTTTTATAAAAAAGTATATTGTTACTGATTTTTTTATGTTGATTCAAGTTCTAATAAGTGTATTTTTAAAGCCCGAGGCAGAATACATAGGATATTTTCTTTTCTACTTCTGGTTTTCTTTTTTTTCTATTCTGTGAACCGCATCAAGATTTTCACACAAAAATACATAAACGTCGTTGCGTCGATATTATTTTTCCCATCACTAATCTTAGCGAAAATTTACCCTATTTCAGTGCGTTACGAGGTGTATAAGATCCCATACTTTGTTTTGCTTATAATAATTCCTTAACTAGTTATCAGATCCCGGGGCGACGGTAGATTAGGGTTCATCAATTCACTGTCTATATCGATAAGGACCAAATTTTTCATTTATCTTTGATTTCGCGCCAGAAAATGGATTTTAGTCTGTTAAAGGAGGTGGGGTCTAATAGACCGCGTGTCGCCCTAACGTCTGGTCACGGTGCGGGCCGATAATACCTCGTGCCGCAGGAACGGAAAGTTTGCAAAAATTGGTGCCGCAGCTAACGTGTTAAGTGGATGGACGTCAAAAATGTAGCACATTCACTGCTTTTTTTAAACGGTATCGCTTCAAATAGTCTTTGCAATGTAATCTTTATTTCGTTGTAATAAATGGCATTGAATGATGGCCGTGACTTTGTGCGGCGCGGCTCTGTGGCTTGGCAAAATTTTACTTTATGATTCGTCGAATTAAGTAATAAAATGATTGCGTGTGTTCATGTCGAAACACAATCATTTTCCAGCAGGACATCTCGCCAACTGATCATACCAACTGACCGTGAATGTTGTACTTTATTTTGTTCATTGGTTGTGGTGACGCAGAGGTTAGAAATCTGAAATTAATGTTTCATAATCACGATAATCATGTTTTTACAATTAGGACTAGCTTCTGCCCGCGGCTTCCCGCCTTGTGGATGACGGAAATTGTATGGATTAAATTATAGTGTACATTCAGTCAAAAAAGTATCGGGAATGGATGATTTGTTTATGGTTCCAAACTCAAATTTTTGTTTTTTTTGTAGTTGTTAGATTGGCACAACTGTTTTCCATTTTGGCGCGGAGTTTGAGTTGCATCTGTTATTTATATTAAATACAGTGCTGGTTTTAGTAATATCATATATAGTGTGTATTGCGAATTTCATAATGGACAAAAATATCGAACAAAGAGTTTGTCTTAAATTTTACATCGCCAATGGAATTTCGTGTTCGGAGTCACTGAAAATGTTACAGAAGGCTAACGGTGAATCGACTTTATCAAAAACTCGTGCTTATGAGTGGTTCAAAGCGTTCAAAAGCGGTCGAGATGTGATGGAAGATTTGCCTCGCTCTAGTAGGCCGGCAACGTCTGCAACTGAAGTTAACATCGCAAAAGTGAAGAAAATAGTGACTGAAAATCCCCATTCAACTCTGAGAGAGATAGCCGCCGAACTTTCTGTATCTCACGAGTCGATCCGTACCATTTTAACTTATCATTTGGGTATGAAACATGTTGCTGCTCGGCTAGTCCCAAAAGATCTGAATTTTCTCCAAAAACTCAATCGCATGAAAGTCGCTGAGGACATGCTAGAACGAGTCAGTTCGGACCCAACATTCATGAAACGCATTGTTACTGGTGACGAGACGTGGGTTTACGAGTTTGACATGCAAACTAGTCAACAAGCTTCGGAGTGGCGCCTTCCAACTGAACCGAAACCGAAAAAACCACGCCAAAGTCGATCAAAAGTCAAAGTCATGTTGACTGTTTTCTTTGACTATCGCGGTGTTGTGCACTCTGAATTCTTACCGGAACGTCTAACGGTAAATAAAGAATATTATTTGAGCGTTATGCGGCGTTTAAGAGAGCAAATTCGACGAAAAAGGCCAGATTTGTGGAAAGAAAATTCTTGGATTTTGCACCACGAGAATGCGCCTTCGCACAAGGCTATCATTGTGAACGAATTTTTGACCAAACACTCAACAAATACCATCCAGCAACCACCATATTCACCAGATATGGCTCCTCCTGACTTTTTTCTTTTTCCTAAACTCAAATTACCACTTCGTGGCACCCGTTTTCAATCGATAGAAGACATAAAGGAGAATTCGCGGCGAGAACTGAACTCAATTCCGGAAGCAGCGTTTAAAAAATGTTTTGATGAATGGATTATTCGTTGGCGCAAGTGTATCGTTTCTAAAGGAGCATACTTTGAAGGTGATAAAATAAATTTGGATGAATAACAGACATTTTGTGTATTATTGATCTTTTCCCGGTAGGTACTTGCTTGACAGAGTAGTATATTATGTAGTAGTTTTAAAGATACACAATGGATTTTGATGCAGTTTTTTTTAATAGATAGAGTGATTCAAGAGGAAGGTTTATATGTATAATAACATGCAATTTATTAATTAAGCAAAATCGCTTCCCGCGTCTGTCCTAATGTCTGTACATTAGGACAGACGCAGGAAACGATTTGGGCATGTAATGCCTAGGATTGAGAAAATATTGTCAGAAAAGTCGAGTATAGAAACGATGGATGGATTGTGTAAAAGATGATAAGGCTAGAAAGGTAGTGACTACCGAGATGACGACTAACAGGAGAAGTATGGAAGCAAAAGACATGTTTGCTTTGGATATGGGCAGGAGAATGATGATGAAGTACATCATATTTTGTTCAACCTTAAGGTGGCAAAGTAACAGGGGGCCAACCACCAGCTCAGACAGCAGCATTATTCTAATATTAAGAGATGGAGCTACTTATACTGAATACAAATTGCTCACACTGAAGTAATATTCAAATAATACTGCTCTTTGGGGTAGTGGATTGCATTCAGTTTGTCGGCTTTACCTAGCAATATATATAAACGACGATTTTTCTTTTTTTCCAGGATGTTAGATGACCTGAATACAGAACTCGAGAATGCCGATTCTAAGCTGGACTCCACATTGAAGAAAGTGGCTAAGGTGCTCCATATGAATAACGGTAAGTCATCATCTGTCCAGCCTTTTCGCAAATTCGTTGGGGTTGGCTTGCAGTCTTACTGGATGCAGCTGAATACTAGCATTTTACGTGGAGCGACTGGGGATGTAGGTGACTTCAGTTGCAACCAATTGACCGGGTTTGACCCTTGTGCAAATTTCAAATATTTTCGAGTAATTTGAAATTTTATAGTTTTTCAAGAATATCTACAGTATGTAACTTCAAATTACTCGAAAATGGTTGTCATTTACACAGGGGTCAAGGGGGGTTATTTGTCTGAATATAATCTCTCCTACATCCCCTTAACGGATTGCCGCTATAATACCAATAACCCTGTATACAGACCTAAGTTTCAAAGTCGAAGTCAAATAATTTATTTCACATAGGCACAAGAAGCACTTTTGAACGTCAAAAGCAGCAGGTACTATGTATGTTTCCATATTTTTGAACATTCAAAGGTGTAATAAATCTCTGCCACATCCACGCGGTTTGCGGTTATGCGTTATATCGATCATACCTCTTTGTTCTTATAACTGTCCAAGTTGAAGGCATATACCAGGCGTAATCTATACCTACTAATATTATAAAGCTGAAGAGTTTGTTTGTTTGAACGCGCTAATCTCTGGAACAGCTGGTCCGAATTGAAAATTTATTTTTGTGTTGGATATTTCATTCATCGAGGAAGGCTATGTAACATCACGCTACGACCAATAGGAGCCGTGCAGCGGATGAAACCGCGCGGGAGCAGCTAGTTACATACATTCAGTCAAAAAAGTATCGGGAATGGATGATTTGTTTATGGTTCCAAACTCAAATTTTTGTTTTTTTTGTAGTTGTTAGATTGGCACAACTGTTTTCCATTTTGGCGCGGAGTTTGAGTTGCATCTGTTATTTATATTAAATACAGTGCTGGTTTTAGTAATATCATATATAGTGTGTATTGCGAATTTCATAATGGACAAAAATATCGAACAAAGAGTTTGTCTTAAATTTTACATCGCCAATGGAATTTCGTGTTCGGAGTCACTGAAAATGTTACAGAAGGCTAACGGTGAATCGACTTTATCAAAAACTCGTGCTTATGAGTGGTTCAAAGCGTTCAAAAGCGGTCGAGATGTGATGGAAGATTTGCCTCGCTCTGGTAGACCGTCAACGTCTGCAACTAAAGTTAACATCGCAAAAGTGAAGAAAATAGTGACTGAAAATCCCCATTCAACTCTGAGAGAGATAGCCGCCGAACTTTCTGTATCTCACGAGTCGATCCGTACCATTTTAACTTATCATTTGGGTATGAAACATGTTGCTGCTCGGCTAGTCCCAAAAGATCTGAATTTTCTCCAAAACCTCAATCGCATGAAAGTCGCTGAGGACATGCTAGAACGAGTCAGTTCGGACCCAACATTCATGAAACGCATTGTTACTGGTGACGAGACGTGGGTTTACGAGTTTGACATGCAAACTAGTCAACAAGCTGCGGAGTGGCGCCTTCCAACTGAACCGAAACCGAAAAAACCACGCCAAATTCGATCAAAAGTCAAAGTCATGTTGACTGTTTTCTTTGACTATCGCGGTGTTGTGCACTCTGATTTCTTACCGGAAGATCTAACGGTAAATAAAGAATATTATTTGAGCGTTATGCGGCGTTTAAGAGAGCAAATTCGACGAAAAAGGCCAGATTTGTGGAAAGAAAATTCTTGGATTTTGCACCACGACAATGCGCCTTCGCACAAGTCTATCATTGTGAACGAATTTTTGACGAAACACTCAACAAATACCATCCAGCAACCACCATATTCACCAGATATGGCTCCTCCTGACTTTTTTCTTTTTCCTAAACTCAAATTACCACTTCGTGGCACCCGTTTCCAATCGATAGAAGACATAAAGGAGAATTCGCGGCGAGAACTGAACTTAATTCCGGAAGCAGCGTTTAAAAAATGTTTTGATGAATGGATTATTCGTTGGCGCAAGTGTATCGTTTCTAAAGGAGCATACTTTGAAGGTGATAAAATAAATTTGGATGAATAACAGACATTTTGTGTATTATTGATCTTTTCCCGGTACTTTCTTGACAGAGTAGTATATTGTTGTCCTCTTTTAGAATGTTTATTTTAAAGTGATGAGGTGAAACACAGGTTTTAATTAAACCTAGATCAGGCAGAACACTACATTACACATGAAAAATTGTACCTCGCTTGTAATTATGTACACCTTAATTTTGACTTAATTCTTGAATAAATTTATTTAATTAATAATTTATTTATTTTATGCATTGTTTCAGATCGCCGTCAATGGCTAGCAATAGGAATCCTGGTAGGCCTTCTAATGATAATATTAATACTATTTGTTATAATTTGAAGAATGTACCAGATCGTTTTGTTTTTGTAAATGTTAGATCATGTTCGTAGCTAAGTGATATAATATTCTTGTATGATATCTTCATAGTGTACTTTACGATCTATCCTATCACTAATGTAGATATTATTATCGGTTAGAATTGTAACTCACTTGTCGATGTTATCTGTTGGCCTATCTTTCTTCATATTCGTGTATGTTCACATTTCCCTTTCTAAAAGCTTATTTATATATTTCTTTATAACTGATATATAAGGTCCCATTAAAATAGATGGAAAACTTTTAGAAATCACTCAGACCACCAAAATAAGGACAATGGTCGAAAAACCACATGAGATACTTACAAGAAGTGTGCAAGTACCTACCCATAGATGCGTTTATTATAGTGTGCGGGCAATTTATTATTTTAGGTCAAAATAAAATCACTTTAATGAAGTTTTTTTTTGCTTGGATATCTTTGGTTAGACGTACTGAGCGCTGTGTTAAAATTTGTCCATCTATTTTAATGGGACCTTATAATTATATATATATAACCTACTTATATATCTAACTGTGCCACTCATATACCCGTTTGCACTATAGTGAGAGAATTCCACGCTACATAAATACTCCTTTGTCCACGCACCGCGTTATCTTGCTGTGCTGGTTGAAACACCATAAGTAACTTATTCTTACTTTCTCACTATGTTCGAGTATCTAAAAGAAGTTGACAGAGACTTTCAAATGTTGATGTTTAAGGTGATTTTGACGAAGGGTCTGACCGCTTAACTGAGACGTTCTTGAAGAAGATGCGGGGTGCGGGAGGGGTGGTGGTCACAAGTTGACCAATCAGTGTGCGCTTGCGTCGCGTCACAATACCCCTCTCGCACCGCACAGCTACTTCAGGAACTTTAAGTGGTCGGGCTACAGCTAACTCACTCATGCAAGTCCGGTTAAGCAGTAGACAACCCTATGGTTGAACAGCGAGATGCCATTATTAAAAAAATATATATAATAACTCACTCATTATGAGGTTCGCTTTCTTGTTGACAATTGATGCTTATTACATTACAAATATCAAAGTGCTCCGACACGGCTTAGATTTTATTTTGCTGTGTAGTTACGCATTCTCTTAGCAAATTAGGGTGCCCTTGTCGTGTAAGTGTGTTTCGTATATTCGTCACCGGTAATCGGCGCCGATTTAATCATATTATCAATATTTTGTGATTGTGTTAGTTTATCAAACGGCAATTTTGTTACAATTCTAATTAAAAAACCCAGTGATTCTATAAATGTATTCGATAGCGACCATCACATAAAGAATAAACGTCATTGTAAAATTATATTTTAAGTAAGTTATATTATTATAAACCACTCCCGGGCTCCTAAATCGAGTCACGATGCAGTTTAATGTTTATAGGTTAGGCTAACAGTTCAAAATAATGATAAACAAGAAAAAGTTTTTATGCAGATTTGAAGCTTACATGTAGATATACTAGCTCTTGAAGATGCATCAAGCTTTGATTTGTCAATCTATTATTATTTGTTTTGTGTTTGCATAAAGTCTCGAAATTGTTATTCCTCATTTTTTTTAATTATGGATACTGCACCCGAAGTAGCTGCGCAAGCTGTAGTGCTTCTTCAGTCCGGGTTTAGTTTCCATTATTTAAAATAATCTTTAAACAAAAATATGCAGGGTGCTTGATTTTGTTCCGGGAGTATATTATTATTCTTATAGTTGGAGCCTATACTTTGTAAGTTGTTGATTTGAGCTGTATAAATTATGTATGGATTGCGATTATAATATTGACCGTGTTGTTTCGTCAACTGAAAATAACAATAGCTTAATAAGTTTGCTAACTGTAATTAATTATTGACACTTTATGAAATCTGTAAGTACCTACTTATACTCAAGTGTAATAAAATTCAAATGGGACATGGTATAGGATATCAAAGATTTGATGACGTCACCCGAAAAAACAAGAAATCAAAGACGTTTTGTTAATTTAATTACGTATGTACCGGTGTTGTATTGATATCCTTTTAATCATTTCCCTTTGAAATAGTGTATAACATTATAGTACTGTTCTGTAGATCTTATGTCTGTATGAAAATGAAATATTCGACATCTGTCGTGATACCAGAAAGTTCATGATGTAGGTAGAACCTCATTTCGCCTGCAAAAGGCGTAAAGGAGTAACCGACCGCAGCCACCGATGACTGTCGCTCTTATTGACGACACGTTTGGCGCAGTGGTTGAGCGATTGACTGCTGCGCAGCTTGTCGCGGGTTTGATTCCCGCACGGAACAAATATTTGTACGACCTACAAGTATTTGTTCCGGGTCTGGGTGTTTTTCCAAATATGTATGTAATTACAAAAAAAAATATATGTAACTAGTTTATCAGCCATCTCGTTACCATAACACAAGCATTAGGTTGCTTAGCTTGGGACTATATGGCGTTGTGTGAAATGTCCAAGGATATTATTAATATTTATTATTGCGGTGTTGTCGGTGGTTGTCCCGAGTCTTACACAGCTGTTCAAAAGCAGCGAAGATAATTTATTTGATTCCATGTTAAAGACTTACACTTGACTAATTAACTTTTATAGTTAAGGTTTTGACTCTAGCGTGATGCGATAGAAACAATAGGATAAAAATATTGTATAACTGACCTCGTAAGAGACTTACCAGCTTTTTTTTTGGGTTGGGAATTATGCTCGTCGTTAAACGTCAAGGTGTGATAGTTTCAAGTCTAATGGCTAATTTACATTTTTTTGGGTTGGTAAGGAGTCCAATTCAAGCAGCAAGATGTCTTTACTTAACTCAGGGTTTCCAGGAAAGCGGTTCCTTCATATCATAACGGCCGTCAAGGGAATCTGTCATTTTAGTCAGTATTTGACATGGTGGTGTATAACATTCTGTATTTGGACGGCCGTTGTGGTGTGACCGTTGTTCGTTTTGTTTGGGCGAATTTCACCATGGAAGCTGAACGCGATTAGCACAGCTATACTGAGTTCAAGACATGTCAATTATGGAATATTGGCACTGAAAGCTCTTGAACGCAGTTCAGATGTGCTGATCGCGGTCAGTTCCATTGGCCCTTAGGAAACCGATGCTTTAGTGAAGTTGCATTTCGATGGGAGTTTTCGTCGAATGCGGTAAAGCGGAATTACGAGGTCGACTAGGAATTTGTAGAATTAAGTTCTCTATACTTATATCTGTACCTACTTTTTATTTAATACTAGCTGCAGTTTAGCTTCGCCCGCGTGGGACAAAATTCTTTTACTAAAATATTCAGCCAGTGAAGTCCCGTCAAAATCGGCTTAGCCGTTTCCGAGATAAGCCGGAACAAATAGACAGACAAACATTTACAAAATCGTTTTTTTTTGTTATAAATACTTGCCGTAATACATCATTGTATAATCAATTTTGTTTAAAACGCTATTTTGTCATTGTGCTCTACAATGACAAAATCTCTCTACATTTCTTTACTCTAATTTGATTATTTTTATGTGTAGATTTTACTTCACAGGCGTGATGACTATCGTTATTCCATTATAGTTTCGTCAAAATTATGATAATATAAAATGTTTGTTTATGTCATCATACTGTCGTTGTTGCTTTTGTATGGATGACGCCCATCACGTCTGTTCAATTTCGCGCATTAAGTAGAAAATTTTATGCCCTGTGTTATGTCTAGGTACCTACTTCTATTTATTAGCAAAATACCTACTTGTGACTTTCTTCTTAATAAAATGCAACGAGGTATCCTCAGTCGCAATAGTTTTAGAAACGTATGAACACGAAGTTAAATAAAGAATCGCATTTTAATTGTTTACAATTGCTTCCAATGTACCTAGATATTGTTATGTTTATGTTGAATATATCATTAAAAGACGACTTTTGTATTCTTGTGGTTTTTATTTGTTTAACTATAGAATCTTCGTTGCATTGAGTGACCACGTATCAGCGTGACATTGCTGGTTTATAGGAAGAACAAAGTAATCTTAAGGCGAATGCGTCACAGTAGTCCTGGACATTCAAATTTTCTTACATTATTACAAAAATCGTATGAAAATTTGAATTTCGCGGGCTACCCTGGCGCTTCCCCTTTTAGGCGTGCGGCCAAAAACAGAACGATTGCTGCCATCTTGCTTTTATATACATTCCACAGCGCCACTCTGTCAACGTCATTGATATGTCAAAAGCTTGTGGCAGTGTAGTACAGACGCCAGCACATCAAGCTGTCCCTAACTGTCAAATTTTCTCAATTAAATATGAACCTTATGTCTTTGCAACAAAGTTGAAATACTATCAAAGAAATTTGACAGATTGTGGTAACTTGATGTGCTGGCCTCTGTACAGTCGAGTTCATTAATATATTGGCACTGTCAAGGATTCAAAATATTGTGAGCGTTGGAAAGCTCAATAAATTCTATAGAACCTATAGATCAAAAATATGTCCTCAAGTGAACGGTTCAATAATATATGCTGTGCATTGTGCAATAATATGTGATCATGAACAGTTCAACATAACTTAACGTCATTTGAAGTTAATCTAGCCAGTGATAAATAATGTTGCAAACTCCTTGACCATGCGATTTTAAGATTGCTATTAAAATCATCTTTATGACGTAAGTAATAAGGTTGAATTTGAATTACATTTACTTGTTTAGATATTATTGTATTCATGTGTGCATACATAATTGTGAATCCTACAATGTTCAGATAATAATGATCTTGATGTTGTTCATATAATAATGTGCTTTTGGCTGTATATATGTTACTGAGAAAAACCAGTCACATATTAATGAATCTAAATCTTGACCACAATTTAATGATGCTTATACACACATCAAAAGTGTCTAGGGATCAACATATATTTTTGCAATAACTTTTCTCTTGATTGATATTAATTTAAATTTTCTTTAAGGATTCATCAAATAAAGTGTTTTCGTTTGTCACAGTAACGATAAACCAAGTCACCTTTGCATTAATAAAGAAATTTGCCATTTTCCTAATAAAGGGATTTTTGACATTTGAACCACTAACATTAAAGTTCGAAAAAAAGACTGAAATAACAGTTTTCTTTAAAATTTTATTGGGTAACTTAAACAATTAATAATCCGTGTTTCTACCGCGAACACTAACAACACAAGAACATCGGTTTGGCATACTCAAAATGAGTTCATCCAAATCACGCTGTGGAATGGCCGCCCATGTTCGTTGCAACAACAAAAAAAGGTCTTCTTGCAACTGGATACCCTCCATATTCGGCAGAGCTCTTCTCTGTAGCATATCCCATGCATGCTCAATCGGGTTCAAGTCTGGCGACACGGAGACAAGACCGATACATTCAAATCTTAACTCGAAGAGCTCCAACAATAACCGCCATGATGTTAGCCGTGAGGCTTCATCACTCTTCAGGGAACTTAATTAGCGACCAAACAGTCAGAAACCGCTTGCATGAAGTGAACCTTCATTCCCGAAGACCGCTACGGGTACCACCTATAGCAATGCACAATCGTAGGATTCGATATCAATGGGCTCTTGAACACAGAAATTGGGCAGAAGAACAATGGCGTTTCGTGTGCTTTTCTGATGAGTCTCGTTTTGGTATGAGACCGGATACAAGACGTATACGACACTGGAGAACCCCTGGACGCCAACAGCGATTAAAATCCTGCCAGGAAGTCCATCCTTATAGTGGTGGAACCATCATGGTATGGGCGGGTATTTGGATCGGCGGAAGAACTGAGTTGATTTGGATCAGAGGCAACCTCAACGCTCAAATTTATGCTGAGACGATTGTATCTGACGTCATCGTTCCTCTACAAGTGCAAATCGGTCCCTTATTTCAGTTAATGCATGATAATGCACGACCGCACACCGCAAGAGTTGTAAGACAGACTCTCGCCGCAGCTAACATCAATGTCCTGCCCTGGCCTGCTCAGTCGCCAGACTTGAACCCGATTGAGCATGCATGGGATATGCTACAGAGAAGAGCTCTGCCGAATATGGAGGGTATCCAGTTGCAAGAAGACCTTTTTTTGTTGTTGCAACGAACATGGGCGGCCATTCCACAGCGTGATTTGGATGAACTCATTTTGAGTATGCCAAACCGATGTTCTTGTGTTGTTAGTGTTCGCGGTAGAAACACGGATTATTAATTGTTTAAGTTACCCAATAAAATTTTAAAGAAAACTGTTATTTCAGTCTTTTTTTCGAACTTTAATGTTAGTGGTTCAAATGTCAAAAATCCCTTTATTAGGAAAATGGCAAATTTCTTTATTAATGCAAAGGTGACTTGGTTTATCGTTACTGTGACAAACGAAAACACTTTATTTGATGAATCCTTAAAGAAAATTTAAATTAATATCAATCAAGAGAAAAGTTATTGCAAAAATATATGTTGATCCCTAGACACTTTTGATGTGTGTAGTTGTCACAATATTATGATTTTTTTTGACGGTCATATATTTTTGAAGCCTGAAAGGGCCAAGATATTAATGAACTCGACTGTACAAAGAGTAGACAGAATATGGTGTAGTAGCTGCAAAGCCGAGTTGGACAAACAAATGTATAGTATGAGTTGGCTTGCAAAAATTATCCATTACACGTTGTCTGCTGGACATGAGCTCCCAAATCTTTGCCTCGTCGACCGCTCCTGTGAATCCCACACTCGGCTGACAAGCGCTACTGCTGAGCACGACGTCCTGGGTTCGATTCCAAGGGCGGGCAAAGTGTTATTGAGATTTTGCCATCAGGAATCAAATCACTAGGTAGTTACAACTTCAGCGGTTTGTGAATGAACATGGATGGGTCTAGTCAGTCTGACACTCCCTTGCGCACCACCCAGAGCGGGAGGGGTCAGTAAAATGTGGTGATTTCCCACCCTAAAAAAATAATAGATACAGCAGTCTAGTTTTGTGCCCGGCTGATAGCAATAGGCTTGTCTCATAATACTTACATTTGGTTTGAAACATTAACCGGCGAGATGTGAGTACTAAAGTAGTTCTATGTACCCGCCTGCCTAACCCTACAAAGACGTGTTGTTATAATAATGTGAATCTATCGAATGATTGTGTGCCGTATGTTGCTTGGCTCCATCTGTGCAGTGAAACTGAAACTACGAACAAGTCGCGGACACGAGGTAACTACCTACTCGCACCACAAGCTATGGTACCTAGTTCAAAAAATGGTTAACAGATGGTCTTAGCCCTGACTAAAACCCACCCGTGTTCCTTCGTTTGATTCTGCCAGGGCTTGAAACAGAGACTCTTAGATTTAGGACAAACACTATTGTAGGTACCTACCTATTGCTTGCGCCGAGCGCAGGCGCAGGGCTCTCTTGTCCTGTCGGTGAACTGAAACCTATAGATACTGTAGAAAATATTTTTTTTTATCCATGTTGCACGAATTAGATTTTGGTTACGAATAATCCCTTGAGGTATACAAGTATCTACAGTCACGCGCTATAGAGCTCTAACTACCTATCCTATCCGGATGGTGTCAGCACAGGGTGTCAGCGTGGATGACCTAATTCGAAAAAGACTCCCAGGTGTCACGGGTTCACACAACGCCATATCGTCCCAAGCTAAGCAACCTAATGCTTGTGTTATGGTAAAAAGATGGCTGATAAACTACTTAAGTTTAAACATTTTTTTTTGTAAATACATACATATTATAGATTGAAAACCACCCAGACCAGATATTGGTTATACTAAGACACCGATATAAAACACTGATGCAGTTTTAGTTGAAATAAATCAATTAGAAAAATAAACTGCTATTAAGCTTATAGAAAAGAGTAGGTAAGTACATAAATTGTTTATTAGTTTAAGTCTTGTTCAGACATTATGAAGGTCTAATAATTTAATTAATTACCCGTCTTGAAAATATCCTGTAATATCTAGATACTTTATTTTGATATAAATAAACAGTAAGCAATACACAGTCCTCCCGTAAGTAAGTAGGTAGATCTTGTGTTCCTTGCAGTTGCGGAGGATAAATATTATTTAGTGTTCGTCAATCGCCAGATGAAGATCCGCTGCCACTAGTCATTCTGTCGTAAAACTCGGGAACGTAGTCATAAGTATCCGCATTGAAGTCTTCATACATTGACTTTTTCAATGCAGTCCAAGGTTGCCTGTCTTCCGCTTGAAATAGGCTTAAACGGTAAAAAATGTTAATATATACGTAACGGGTTTGCTTTCCTATAGAGATGAGAGATCCGGAAATTCAGTTATCAATAATTCTCGTAAAAACATTATCGTCAGTCTACATAAGTGTGTTCTCACATGTAACTTCATCTTTCTGACTGACAGACCCCTTGACAGTTCTAAAGTGCCTGTAAATGGTTTATCTATCTATCTATACATATTAAATTCAAAGTACTGACTGACTGATATATCAACGCACTAACGACTTGAAATTTTGCACAGAGATACCTTATCCCTAAAAAACCTAAAAAATCCTTCCTTAGTAAATACTAAGGAGGGATTTTTCGAAATTCAATCCCTAAGGGGGTAAAACAGGGGATGAAAGTTTGTATGAAACACTTTATTCCTTGAGTTGATTAACTTGAAACATGGCACAAATACTTATAAAGACTTATTCAGCTGCATCCGGTTAGACTGGAAGCCGACGCCATTATACTTAGTTGGAAAAGGCTAGGCAGATTGATACACAGACTTATTCATTCCTCTCACGGTTTGAAAACGTGACTCTGGTTAATAAAGTATTTCGTTATTCAGTTCTGGTTTCACCTATCCCAATAAAAGCTTCGCTTGAAAATTGGCTGTCGTTAGCAACGTATCGCTATTATTATTTTGGGATTTCTGTGTTGGAGACATATTATAGTATAGGTACCTACCATTTGTGGTGTAGGTGTGCAAGCAGTAACTCCTGATTAAGGTGGGGTGGACGATTGAATAACTTGTTATATATTGTACTATAGTTTCTGTTTTGGTTTATCAGCTAGAGAGCAGAAACAACAGATGCTGCCGTCTGCATTGTGTTCTCTGTGTGTCTGGGGTAGCCTTTTATAAGGAAGTGGTGGAGCTGACTGTTAAGGGTGCTGAGTAGGTAATATTAGGTTCACAAGTGCCTACTCGTGATAACGATTGTAACGCGTACCTAAGTAGGCACTTACGTAATGCGCTTCCTTCATATTACTTGGATTAGTAAGACGAAAGAAGCGCAAGTTATAAAAATTACGAAATGGCACCTTTCCAAAGACAATATAAATAAGGCCGAGATTTTTAAACATTATTTGCTTTTGACGTGTTCCTTTCTTTTGACAAAGATCGGATTAACGGCAGAGCCACAGTTGGTTCCAAAAGGGTTACCGCCGCCCCCAAACACAAAGGGCTAAGGAAGGAACATTGATAGGTTTTAGGCAGTAAGACTCTGGTTGGAGCGGAATGGAGTGTCCGACACACTCACAGAACAGATAACTGTTCTGTGGACACACTCCACCAGAGCGGGAGGAGTAATTTAAAAAATACGATGTGGGTGCTATTTCTAGAACTCGGCCCTAGAGCCTTACCTATGCTTTGTTAGGAATCAAAACACTCACCTGTTGGTGCATGACATAAAGGCACGAAGGAATTGACTTGAGAAAAGGTGCATCATGTTACTAAAGCCTGTACAGTTGGACCACTGACAATCTGGAGCCATCATCAGTCCTACAGCTTTGCCACGGCAGATTAACGGCGCGCCGTACATGCCCTGGATACAAAAAACGACAAAGACTTTTGAGCCAAAACATAACCTGCACCTTAGTTGTGCTTGACAGTATAATCACAATCTGAATGCTTTTGAAATTTAAAAGGATGTTAATAACATAAGCAGCCTTTAATATTCCCACCGCTGGGACGCAGACCTGTAATAGGGCTCAAGACAGGGCTGTAATCTACCACGCCGGCCACACGCGGGTTCGTGGATGTCACAATGTCTTCGAATTTTTGGTTCTAGGACATGGTGGTTTCCTCACGATGTTTTCCTTCACCGTTTTTGATAGCTCGAATTATTGGTCTGCCCAGCAATTACTAGGCCATTGCACTGTTAGTGTGTTCCGCAATTATTCCGCTAGTTTTAGTTTGTAAACAATACTGAAGATAGGTAGGTAGGTAGGTAGGTACTAGGAATAATTCGCCTCTAGAAGGGACGCAAGCAAGAAGGCAGTCTAAATACCCACTGAATAGGGCGGCTAACTGCTACCTAATTAGTTGTTAAGTATCGAAATTACTAAGTGTTTATCAACCTACCTACCTATTTGAAGAGCTTAATCGAATTATTTATTAAGGCTCCCGCAGACAGGTGGGAAGCGACACAGTGGAACAATATCTATGGAAACTTGGTGGAAAGTGTTCTAAAAGAATCGCGTCGTACAATCGCCTCGCGCCTGTCTGCGGGAGCGTTTATTAGCACAGATAACTTACGTGACACGGCTGAGCAGTTCTGTCAGGCTGTGAGATAATAAAATAAGGGTAAGTAGAGATTCTCAAAGAACTTCACATGTGGGAATTAAAAAACAATAAAATGTTTGAGAATGTGCAAATAGCGATCTTTCATATGATATCCCACATGCCCTAGTAGTCCCACTTCGAATTATAAGAGCATGACGTTTCAGTATACAAAAAGAAATCTTCCCTAGTATACCTTAGTAGAAAAATAGTTGGGCAAACGCCATCTAAAACTATTCGAAATTTCAAGTCTACAGCATTAGTAGTTCTTGATATCCAGCTTTGACAGACGGACAGACAGACAGACTGAGTCGCACATTGAGGGTTCCTTTTTACTATTTTGGTACAGAGCCCTAAAAACAGCAAGACAAACACTGTTTTTTACCGGTCTGTTTACGGCTACTTTCAAACTTAGGAGATTTACGTTAAACACCAAATCAACAATCATTAGGTGCCTATACCTAATCACTTAACAAATTTAAAGTAACGCCATAAACGGGTTGTCTAAGGCCCGTATTACAGAACCCCGCTCAAGACCCAAGCATTACTCAAAACTAGTTTTAACCACAGAACACAGAACAGTTAAAGAGGTTAGAAGGGCCTTGTGGGCGGGACAGGCGCGCCACACATTTGCGCGGGCGCTCCAAACCCAACCGAAATTAGAATCACCGGTCAACAGTCACGCTCTTATTCTGAAAGCGTTCAATTCTTCGCGGAAAAAAAGAATTATGCCGTCTTGCCCAATTATAACGTGTCGGAAAAGAAGTCAGGAGTGTAATGTGGCCCGAGGAGGGATTTCTTTTCACCGGTAACTCCAAAAACCTTAAAATACGAGTGATATTTGTAATTATTACAAAAGTATTATGTAGTTTGTAGACAAAAACGATAAAATCGCATTCAGATGCAAAATTATACATTGCTTGCATTACATTGGTACGATCTTGCACGACGTGAGCGGTCGCGCAATGTATTGCGGTCCCTGCGAACGTCGCGTGAGTCGATTCAAAGCTTCAATTCTGGGAAATCTATGCGCGTCGATAGTGTTGTACCAAATTGTAAACTATGTCGATATTAAGATGTGTATACGAATGATTATTGTCAGTAATATAACAATGAAAATAACTTTGTTTATATTAACACCAATTATTGTATAATGTGGATTATTTATTTATTTATTTATTTATTTTTAAAGAAAGCTTACAGACTAATAAAAAATATAAAAAACATGCATAACAGAGGACATTTGCTAATGACAAGCTTCCACATGTTACTGTCAGTATAACAACAAGTCATTTGCGTTGACTGTTAGTGACTATTTAAGTAAACTGATTACAATATATTTTTAAAACTGCTTAAATAGAATAATGTTGTGTCGAAACAATTTACTAACTAATTTCAAGTCGTGCAACATCAAAAATAGGAATATAAAACTAATTGTGACTATCAAAATACTCATTGTTTAAGAGTTTTCTAATTTTCTGTGCGCTGGTGCAAAATAAGTCAATTTCTAAGTGTGATGGTAAACTATTAAAGGCTATAGCACTACGTATACAGAAGGCGTTTCGCCTGTACTTCGTTGATGTGTGTGGTACATGGAGTAGTGGCCGTTTTCTTAGGTATACGTTAGTGCGAAGAAGTATGTTGCCTAGTAGTTCAGGACAATCAACCGAGCCGTTCGCGATGTTCACTAGGAAACAGATATCACTGACATTACGCCTTAATTCCAACGGTAAGAAATGGTATCGCTTGCAACGGTGTTCGTAGTCAACTGAGAATTGCCTAGCCTTAAAGTCCAAGTACCGCAAAAATTTCCTCTGGACAGACTCAATACGAGATTTGTAGATTTCATATTGAGGGTTCCATACCTGGGAAACATACTCCAAGTGGCTACGCACTAGGGAACAGTAGAGGACTTTGAGTGGTTTTAAGGAACGAAAGCCAGAACAAGCTCTTATGATGAAGCCCAAAGCTTTGAACGCCTTGTTGACAACCGTTTCTACGTGTTCATCAAAAAGTAGCTTGCTATCATGCACTACACCAAGATCTCTGATACTGGTTTTGCTGCTTATGTAAGTACCGTCTAGTGTATAACCTGAGCCAATAACAGATTTTTGGCGAGTGAATACCATATGAAAACATTTAGAAACGTTTAGTTGCAATTTGTTAGTTTTGCAATATTGTACAAATCTGTCAAGGTCGGACTGGAGTAGCTCCGTGTCAGATAACGTGCGTACGAATTTTAGGACCTTCATGTCATCAGCGAACAGTAAGATACGGGAGTTTTTGAAGCATTTTTTTATGTCCATGATAAAAATTGTAAACAATAAAGGTCCTAAAATTGAGCCTTGAGGCACTCCTGATGGGACAGACTTCCATCCCGATGTGTATCCACGCAAAACTACAGCCTGCGTCCGATTATCTATATAAGACGAAAACCACCGGAATAGGTCACCGTGAATACCTGCGGACAATAGCTTCTGAAGAAGCACTCGATGATCTATACGGTCAAAACATTTGCTGTAATCAGTGTATATCCCATCGACCTGGCATCGTTTCTCCATCCCTGTGGTTATAATTTCATTGGATAGTATCAGGTTGGAGGCAGTGGACCGTTTACGGAGGAAACCGTGTTGCTCGTCGTCAAAGTGGCGCTGCATAGCTGAGTAAACCTCAGCGTGCACTAATCGCTCAAGAACTTTTGAGAAAATACATAACTTGGATATGGGGCGGTAGTTTTCTATTCTAGATTTATCCCCTTTTTTAAACACCGGCGTGATAAATGCTGATTTCCACATCATTGGTACGGTACCCTCCCTCAAAGACCGTTCAAACAGCACACAGACTGGCACCACAAGGCTCTTTGCACAATTAATGATGAAAATGGGGGGTATAAAATCAGGCCCACCAGACTTAGATGGGTCTAAGCCCTTGAGCAGCTTAAGGACCATCTCCGGGCAAATGCTGACAGTACTTAAGTTTACCGAGCTATCGGAGTGAATGTCCAAATAAGCGTCCAAGTCATCAGGTATTGAGTCAGGTTCTTGGAAAGTAGAATGAAAGTAGGAAGAAAAGAGCTCAGAGATACTCTCACCAGTGTCTGCGAACGAGTCCATATAATGCATCACATTAGGCAATAAGTTACCATTTTTTTTACTTTTGATATACGTCCAGAAACATTTTGGATTTTTGGCAATTGAGGATTCTATTTTTTCCATATAACCATCAAAGCAAGCTGCCTCCACCTCCTTAGCTCGGTTTCGCAAAACAGAGAAAGAATGGTAATCGGATAAGTTGCCATAGTTTTTGTATTTTTTATGGTGTTTGTGTTTTTCTTTTAATATTTTAATTAAAGCGCTAGTGTACCAGGGTGGATGTGTAGATTTTTTAACGGGTTTGACGGGTATGTGCAAGTCCCTGAGCTCGTATAGCTTAGTATAGAATACAATAAGGGCTTGGTCAAGGGATCCAGCAGACAGCAACTTTTTCCAGTCAACAAGGTCTAGCGCAGATGTAATTGCAATGTAATCACCCCGATAGAAATTATACTTAATGCTAGGTTTCTCAATAAGTTTATGGACCTCAACAAAATCAGCGTTAATAATCAACGGTTTGTGATGTACATCAACGGGCACCGCCAGGGGGTCACAATCATTCACCTTTATTGAGTTGTTTGAGAAAATAAGATCTAACAATCTACCGTTGACGTTACGCTCACTGTTAAACTGGGAAAAGTTACACGCGTTGATTGTGTCAAAGAAATCTAAAAAACATCGAGTAGACACATTCCCAGGATATAATAGACCAGAACTATCATCAGACTGCTGCCATTCTACATCACCGCCAAAGTTAAAATCGCCTGTTATTATAAATGTATCTAGCGGGTGGGCAGATACTATGTCGTTAAGTTTATGGTGGAAGTTTTGTAATTGTGTTAAGTACGAATTACCAACATTTTCCTTGCACAAATATAGGCCGCAAATATTGAGGTTGTAACTTACCGCTGGTCTAGATCGCTTCAGAACAATGGATACCCATATATCCTCGGCGGAGGTACGCCAGTCACATCTTTCCACAACGGTCAAGTCATTCCTTACTGCTATCAACACTCCACCACCCCGTGTCTGTGCCGTTCGACAGTAGTCCCGATCCCGCCTCCACACAAGATATCGACTATCAAACAACTCACTGTTACTAATACTATCCACTAACCATGTTTCCGTAAATATAATAACATCGTAAGAATTCATGCATACATTCCGATATAAATCTTTTGTTTTCGAGCGCAAACCTCGAACGTTCTGATAATATATATTAATCATTTTTAATCTTAACAACAACAATATTTTCAACTAGAATAGGATAATTATTTTGCGATGAATTAAATAAATAATTGAAGGAATATATAAAATTCCAACAATAAAAAACTACGATGGAGGTAGAAAACGAAAACTGGTCGGAATCTTTTAGGCACGGCAATACACAGAGAATACAAACACCAAACTTTGAAACGCACGCAGCTAATGGGTTAGAATGAGGAATAAAAGAAACGACACGGGCTCGGTGAGTCACATCTGAGTAGGCCAAGCAATTCAAATTGCACTCTAAAGTAATTTTAGTAGGGATTAATTTGGCACAACGACTGCAATTAACATGATGATGACACTTCGAAATTAACCTACACAGCACTAATGAACGACACAATAATTGGTGGAATACGCTAGTAGCACTCACCTGCGTACGGTTCTCAAACTTATTTTTAAGTATTGATTTTGCACGACTAGACTTAGACATTTTATTTACATTTATAGGTTTAGATCGGTAATTAAATAACTTTATTTTATTTTTATAAGGTCTTTTTCGGATTTTAAAACTATTGTAGGAAACGCATTATTAATTTAGTTTCTTAGTTAGTTTTTCGTCTAAAATCTAATTTTCGATGCAAACACTTTTTTTTTAATTGTCCGTAAGATCCTGTTACAAGAAAACTGTGGTTTGAAGCAACTGGTAGAATTGAATGGATAGGTACAGTCAACAGCAAAAGTAGATGATCAAAATCAGAAACTCAATACTAGTGAACGGAGTTCGCGTCAGAACTGTGTGGCGTCGGAGTGATTCAAAAGTATATGATTGTAAATTATACCAAACATTTAGTACTAGTACAGCTGTCATATATTCGTGATCAGTTATAACTCCAAAAGTTATAAACACAATTCGCATCAGAACTAAGAAGTAAAAAAAAAATTCAAAACTAGTGAACAGTCCACGATTGTTACTTGGAAAGCAATAAAGATATTGAGTATTGAGTACAGTTGAAATCAAAAATTAAATGATGAAACTGAGGCCACGTAATCATGAAGCAAATAATTTTTATTTTTAATTAGCCCAGTAATTTTGTTTGTTATGTTTTACGGAAAAGCTGAATTTGATAAAGATTTGCATATTTAATAATATATGCCAAATTTCATCCAATTGAACCCCGAAAAAAGCATAATTATGTTCATTAAAAATCATATAATTTAAAAACTTTACTATATTAATTGTTTTTTTTTGTAACTTCTGTCAAATGTTCAAAAGTAGCTGATGTGATACAAAACGATAATTCAATAAATATTATAATCTTTGTATGTTCGCGAATTTATGTCAATGTTCAAAAGTAGCTATACAGTAGCGGCTACAGTATATTAAAAACGGAAGGTAGATTGATATTTTTATCTCTAGTCTAGTCTATTGACACTGCTTGCAATGTTCTAAAGTAGCTGATGCGATACAAAATCATAACTGTAGCCGACTGGGCAAAAGCAATTATTGAGTTGTGAGTGACATAAATTCGCGAACATACAAAGATTATAATATTTATTGAATTATCGTTTTGTATCACATCAGCTACTTTTGAACATTTGACAGAAGTTACAAAAAAAAACAATTAATATAGTAAAGTTTTTAAATTATATGATTTTTAATGAACATAATTATGCTTTTTTCGGGGTTCAATTGGATGAAATTTGGCATATATTATTAAATATGCAAATCTTTATCAAATTCAGCTTTTCCGTAAAACATAACAAACAAAATTACTGGGCTAATTAAAAATAAAAATTATTTGCTTCATGATTACGTGGCCTCAGTTTCATCATTTAATTTTTGATTTCAACTGTACTCAATACTCAATATCTTTATTGCTTTCCAAGTAACAATCGTGGACTGTTCACTAGTTTTGAATTTTTTTTTTACTTCTTAGTTCTGATGCGAATTGTGTTTATAACTTTTGGAGTTATAACTGATCACGAATATATGACAGCTGTACTAGTACTAAATGTTTGGTATAATTTACAATCATATACTTTTGAATCACTCCGACGCCACACAGTTCTGACGCGAACTCCGTTCACTAGTATTGAGTTTCTGATTTTGATCATCTACTTTTGCTGTTGACTGTACTACTAAATGTAGCACAATTTATGATCGCAACATTTTGCAGAAAATGATTATGTAACGCGGGTGAAACCGGCGGGCACAGATATTATTCATAAATTAACATGATAAAATTAATAAATACTTTTTCACGGAGTAGTTCACAATAAATTAAATTATATTATGTTAATTCGACTTAGCATTCGATATGGACGTGAAATTTGAAATTTCTTTATAGTTTTTTTGCATATTGTAGCATTGTTTTACGTTTTATGTTATTAAAAATGCTTTTTTTCTTTCTTTCTATTATTATGCCGTAAAACAGAGCTGCAACTAGCATAAAACTAAAGAAAATTTAAATTTCCCGGCGGTATCGGATGTTCCCCCTTAATTTGTCTTTGATTTAAGTTTATTTATATGTAATTAGGAAGTTATTCGTACCGTATCCGTAACTTGAAAAAATGCAAAACTTTAATTAACTAAACTACAGTAATTTTATCGATATGATTAATCGACCTTTTGGTGGCCGTAACATATATGAGAAATAAATTGCTTTTACACGTGTGTGAGTGTACGTCCAGAGCAGTATTTGCGTTAGTGTGACAACCAATAGTAAACACGCGATGTAAGTGCGTGTGGTTTATTTGTGTGCGTAATGCGCGTACGTATTATCTCTTGCTTATAGTGGAGAGACAAGAGTGGGAGACATGCGGCGACACGCGTTCTAATACAAATCAGGAACTACTTCCATTCTAACCTCTTTATCTGTTCTGTGGTTTTAACCAATCAAATGGAACAAATGTCTGACACTCCCTTGATGAGATCTTGATTTTTTGGTTTACGCTTATTAATATATTACACTTACATATATATAAGTACCTACGTAAAATTTTCCGTTAGTTTTAACAAGAAATAGATTCTTACGTCTCTGACGCAGAAAGACGCATCTTTTTCGATCATTCCATGGAATCCCAGGTTAATCAGAGCTTTCTGAAATTTAATGGACAACGCTTCACACCACAGGTTCTTCTTCACTATATCCAAGAACTGAACTCTTAAATTCCGTTGCAGCAGGAACTTGTCCACAGGGTAAATTTTGTCCTGAAATGGCGAACACTTATTAGGCTTCCTCTGAAACACCTTTATCTTACGCCACCATTTTTGTAATTTTACACTTATTTTACCGTATCATTTAATAACATGTATTTTTTGTTAGTTACAACTTTACAAAGAATTTTGGTACCTACCTACCTATAGATAACTTGCCAGCCAGTAATATTTTCTTACAAAATACATGATAGCAGTGATAGCCTAGTGGTGTGACCGTCGGACTGCCAAGTCATAGGTCTCGAGTTCGAACCTAAGGCACGCACACACTCTGATTCTACGGATTCATGTACGTATTATACAATTATTATTTACTCAGAAATCGGTGAATCATGTCTGAGAGATATTTCTCAATAGTATGTGAAGCCAAGTCAGGTGCCCGTGGGCAGCATAAAAACTCTGACACCAGGTTGATCACTAACCACCTTAGAGCATTGCTCTAAGCTAACCACACGAAAAGAAGAAGTAAAGATACATAATAATTATACAGAACATATTTCCTGTAATAAATCTACCTAACCAACTAAAACTTCTGTTGTGAAAATAATATCATATGAATATATGCGACATTTACACAGTTGTACACTTTATTTTATTCAAATATGGATAAAGTTGGATGCAGGCAGTTGGAATGTTCGGAGCAAAAAGTTGTCGCAATTTATATTGTTCACGGCGAACTCAAAGGGTAAACTCGACATGATTCGAACTTCGACCGACATCTACACAACAGCGAGTGTTGTTAAAAGCTTTGAGCATAACACCGTTAATAGGACACGAGACACACATGGACTCCACACATATTTTGTCCTTCTCTTTACGGAGAATATAAAATAAACGTCACATGTGCGCAGCAAATGTTAAATTAAAACATGTGCATTCATTTGGTATGGGGAAGTTGCGGGATGAAATAACCGTCTATTATATGCGTCGCCAATGTTTTTTGGGAATCAAAGTTCCTTAACGCGGGTTGCGGTTAGTGTTGGCTGATAGAAATCGTCACGTAAGGAAGAAGCGTTAGGCCTCATTTACGGAGACGCGGGGCGTCTCGCGTCGCGTGTGGCGTGGCGTCTCGCGGCGCGTCGGACGTTTTTTCTGTTTACGGTGGGGCGGCGCGTGAAGCGGCACGCATCATCGCACGCGTAAACACAAACTTATAGCAATATACGACCATGTTCATAGAGAAGCGAGACGAGAAGCGTGGCGGTGCCCGCCGCGAATCCTCTAGCGTGTGAATCCGTATAGCGATAAACGCCGCGTGTGACGCGTCGGTGCCATCCGCGGGCTCGGCCGCAAAAAACGCCCTAATTCAAACAAACGCGTCTAAAATCGCTTCTCCGTAAACGCACTCATACAACGCCATATATTTGAATTCAGTGCGGGCCGCGCCGCTCAACGCAACGCGACGCGCGACGCCCCGCGTCTCCGTAAATGAGGCCTAATGCTCCCTCCATACGTCTTTCTCCCTCCCTCTCTTTTTATAATATAATGTGTACGAGTGTTTTTGGAAAGATATAAGTACGTCCAACTTTACTTGCAATTGGTAAATCAACAACCCAAGCCAATCATTCAGTAAGCGGGATTGTTCGAAAGGGTTACCTACCGCTACCCCGGAACATAAAGGGCTAAGGAAGTAACATGTATGGGTTTTAGTCAGAGAGAGAGTCTGACACTCCCTTCCGCTCCACCCAGAGCGGGAGAAGTCATTGGATGATTTCCCACCCTCAAAAAAAAAAGCCTATCATTCAACTACATCCAGATCTTGCCGTGAATCTTTACCATTACAGGTCGGTTAGGTATTTAGGTATAGCTTTGTTTTTGAATTGGCAAGGAGTCAGTTTATTTTTGATTGAAACGTTACTTTCATTTTGGGTTATTATTTAGTTTAGATACGGATTTTATTGGGTACCATTTTATGAACATCCATGCTAATTAGTTTTACTTAAACATTGTTTGTTGACAGAGATGAGTCGCTATTGAGACTGGAATAATATTGTTCCTATTTTAATACGTGGGAACTGGGAAGGTATACGGATTCCTTGTTACTTTACCCCTCTATAGAAGAAATGCCATCCGGCGGTTAGGCATTCCTCTTGCAGAGCTATGTTTTCTTCGCCCCTCCAATCTATAGCGATTGGTCTCAAAGGTACTTCCGTTAACAGATCAGGAACTTTCCGCTTAAGCAGCATAATTGCCGCGGACTTGGACATCAAATAACCTCGGTTGCCCGGGTCGAGCTTGGAAACTGAAAACAAACATAGCACTTGATTATCTTCCATCCTTCCTTCCATTTTATCTTGAATCTTGAGCCTTGGTCAGTAATCGCTTTTAACCAAAAAATTGCCTGATAGCCACGGTTGGTGCCAACCGGGTTAGCGGGATTGTCTGAAAGGTTTGCCGCTACCCCGGAACATAATGGGTTAAGGAATGAAGGGTTTTAGTAAGAGTAGTAATAGAGCGGGGGGGTCATTTGATGAAGTCAAAATCGCAAATAAAACAGGGTTGGTATACGTTTTTATGCACTGGACTGAATTCTTCTGGAGAATGTACCCATGTAAGGGCTCCTTTGTAACTGTATCTAAGTAATTTAAGTTTAAACCCTACATTGTTTCCAGCTTTACCCAGAAATCGAATTTGAGAGAAAATAAACAAAGGTGTTTCCAATTTTAAATAATATACTATATTGTGCAGTTTGCCGAAAAGTACTTTATTACCTATAGTGTTAAAATTGTAGGCATATCTTAAACAGTGAAAATATAATATTGGTTACAGTTGTTGCTGTTGTTGTTAGAATGATGATGATTGTCACAGTTGACGTAAACTACGATCCAAGAATGAAATATAACTGTTAGAAATAAAACCGTGCAAATTATTTTTTTGCTTCTGGCAATAAGGCAGTGCTCTTAAACATTTGGACTTAATGTTTAGTGTTTTCAACTAATGAAATTTGACGAATGACCGAATGAGAATTTTGTTACACACAAACCTTGTCCTGACATTTAAGGGGTCATCCATAAATTACGTCACACGAATTTCATGATTTTTTGCCCCTCCCCCGTCCATGGCACAGCTGGTCACACTTGTGAGACTACCCAACCCTCCCTAGAGTGTGGCGTTACATATTAAAAAAAAATCACATTTAGAAATTATTGAATAAAACAGGGGTTCCGAAGTCAGTTTTATATCCAATTACATTATTGTTGTACTAGCTGACCCGACAAACATTGTCCTGTCTTAACTATGATACCTACCCTACCTACCCTACCTACCCTACCTACCCTACCTACTCTACCTACCCTACCTACCCTACCTACTCTACCTACCCTACCTACCCTACCTACCCTACCTACCCTACCTACCCTACCTACCCTACCTACCCTACCTACCCTACCTACCCTACCTACCCTACCTACCCTACCTACCCTACCTACCCTACCTACCCTACCTACCCTACCTACCCTACCTACCCTACCTACCCTACCTACCCTACCTACCCTACCTACCCTACCTACCCTACCTACCCTACCTACCCTACCTACCCTACCTACCCTACCTACCCTACCTACCCTACCTACCCTACCTACCCTACCTACACTACCTACCCTACCTACCCTATGTCCGTCTCCTGGTTCTAAACTACCTCCCCACAAATTTTCAGCCAAATCGGTTCAGCCGTTTCTGAGTTATAGATAGTGTAACTAACACGACTTTCTTTCAAATCCAACAATTAACAAAACAAAAAACGATTAATTATATTAATTAAAGAAATTAACAATACGTCTTCGGGCTCCAGTTGTATTTGTGATGTTGACGACGAAGGAATTATAGAAAAAAAAAACATAATTCTTTGATTTTAGATTCCACTTTACATCAACATCGTTACTACTTTTTAAACTATTCCACAAGTTGCAATGTATGTTTCATATAGTTTACGGTAAAGATTACGTAAATCACTTGTTTCGTAAGTTACAAATCACAATATAGCAGAACTAAGATCGACCTTGTTTCTACTACAATTAAATGAAAGAAAATTTAAAACTTGTATTAAAAGTACACTTTGTAAACAAGCTTATTACAAATTAGAGGATTATAATATAAAGGATAAGGATGCTAGGAAACATGCTGGTCCGGCTCCACAGGACAATCTAGTGTCTAGACAAAATCAAACTGGTTGCTAAGTAAATTAGGTAATAATTAATTATTTGTAAAATACTATTTTAACATATTGGAATAACTTCTCACACATTGATTGATTTATTATTTATTTATTTATTTCCTTTGGAAAACTTACAGCTAAACAAAACAGAATAAGAAATTGAAAAAAAAAACTGACAGCCAATTATAAGTTTTCACTTATAGTTTACAGAATAATTTAAAAAAAAAGTCTGTGAACAACATAGTACTGCCAACAAAAACAATAAATCGCCAAAGCCAAAATTAAACATAAATATTGAAAGCATAAAACAATACATACAACAAAACTAGAAAACTAAGCTACTCAGGTTAACATAGTTTGAGCAATAATAAGCATCATTTAAAAAAACTAAGGCTCAAGCATTTTCTCGCCATCGACCACGCCATCGACACACCTGTATTAAAAGGATCCAAGTCATGCTGGTTACATACTTCATTAAAGCTTCTACTTGCACGCACTAGGAATGAGTTCTGCCTGTAGTTAGTAGAACTACGTGGCACACGAAGCGGGGGATGGGACCGCTTCGAACTTCCGGGGACATTAAAATAAAATTTGGATAGTATTTCGGAACTATTAATATTATTATTAAAAGTCTTTAATAGGAAAATGCAGTCGGAGATCTCACGACGATTAACCAGGGTCAATATATGATATTTCTTACAGAGGCTTAGGTAATTTTCAGAATGATACGGTACTCTCTGATGGTAGCATAAGTACTTGATAAATCGTTTTTGGATGCTCTCTATGCGATCAATGTACTTGTGGTAACGTGGTTTCCATATTTCAGACGCGTACTCCAAGTGACTTCTGACAAAAGTACAGTATAGAATTTTTAAGGTTTTGGCTTGTGAGAAGCACTTGGATAACCGCATTATGAAACCCAGTGACCTAGTTGCTTTCGCAACAATTGCATCTACATGTGATTCAAATGTGAGTTTTGAATCATGATGGACCCCCAGATCACGGATGGAATTAGATCTGGGTAGTACTTGATCACCAAGAGTGTAAGATGAGGTTATGACGGAGCGTTTACTGGAATATGTAATTACCGAACATTTTGTAGGATTCAGATCCAATTTTTTCTGTGACAGTATTCCTCCAAACGGCGTAGATCATCCTGAAGTAGTATCGCGTCCACCTGCGATGATATTATGGTATAAATTTTCATGTCATCAGCAAAACACAACAGTTTGACACAGACAAGAGTCGATATCATTTATGTAGACTATGAAAAGCAATGGGCCAAGCAACGTACCCTGGGGAACTCCGCTAGGGATAGGTACCCAGCTAGACATATAGTTGTTTAATACTACGGCTTGAGACCTGTTCTTTAGGTAGGAAGAAAACCATCTGAGTAGGTCACCGCGTATTACCAGGGCGTAAAGCTTCGATAATAGGATGCAATGGTCAATTCGATCAAAGGCCTTACTATAGTCCGTGTAAACGACATCGACCTGTCCACCATCAGCCATAGCGTCGGTGATGTATTCATTCAGAAGTATCAAGTTAGTGACTGTTGACTTACCTTTCAAAAACCCATGTTGAGAGGAACTAAATGAATTTTTGAGAGCAGCGTATACCTGATTATAAATAACCCTTTCGAAGACCTTGGCTATAATGCAGAGTTTGGATATCGGTCTGTAATTTTCTAAGTTAGTTTTAACTCCTTTTTTATGAACAGGCGTTATAAACGCCGACTTCCAAAGCTCAGGAACGACACCAACATCCAAGAATTTTCTGAATAGAACCGAGATAGGACGAGCAATCGTAGAAGCACATCGTACAAGAAATTTAGACGAGATGTTATCCGGACCCGCCGCCTTAGATGTATCTAACTTGCGTAGCAAGTTAGCAACTTCCTCAACGTTAACCGTGATGTCACAAATATCAGATGCCATATTAGAAGAATCAGTATGATGAGGGGTAGTAGAAGATGAACGACTATTGTTAGTATTGAGAAAAGTAGAATGGAAATAAGCGGAAAACGCCTCGCATATTGATTCGCCGGTATGCAATGTCTCGCTTTTTTAATTTAAGGTGCTTGGTATGGCGTTTGAGTTGTGACGTTTCTTTACAAAGGTCCAAAAATATTTAGGGTTGTCTTTGATAGATTTTTCTGTTAAATTCAAATAGTTAACGTAACACTCAGATTCTAATAATTTGACCCTTTCACGCAGAAGCTTAAACGTTAATTCGTCACTTTTATTACCGTATATTTTAAATTTCGTGAAGTATTTATGTTTTTATTTAATGGTTCTAATAAGTGACGAACTATACCAAGTCGGATACGTTTTATTCCAAAACGATTTTTGAGGAATATACTTTGTGTGCAAATTAAATATAAATTGATTAAAAAAATCTAACGAATCTTCTATTGACCGCGTCGAGAACTCGGTTTCCCAGTCAGTCATACTGATGTCTCTGTTGATGGATTCATAATCACCTTTATCAAATAAAAATTGGGTCCTAGGCGCACACTCTAACAGAGATGCCTCAACGAAATCCAAATTAATTAAAAGTGCCGGATGGTAAGCATCGATGGGCACCAGTGGGTTTGAACATTCGGTCACGCTAACTAATCGATTAGACAGTGCTAGGTCCAGAATTTTGCCATACCTATTATGCACACCATTATATTGTTTGAAATCCAAGGTACATAACTCGTCGCAAAGCGTAACCTCATCACTACTTCTAAAATTCATTGGGACAAGTGAGAGGTCATCAGAAGGCACCCAGCTAATACCACTCATATTAAAATCACCAATAATGAGAAAAGAATCAGAAGAAGTATTATTAATAACTGTTTGGTTTAATTTTGAGAGGAAGTTAAAAAGTTGTAAAGAAAATGAAAGACCCAGGTTTTGTTGACATAAATAAATAACACAAATATGCAAGGTAATATATTTACGTGTATTAGAAATTTTAACACGTAAGCTGAGCCATAAATCCTCTGCTGTAGAATGAAAGTTGGGCTGGCAAATAACTGATAATTGCCTTCGAGTAGCAATAAGCACACCCCCACCACGCGTCTGCCCAGTCAAAACATAATCTCGATCACGACGCCACACAATGTATCGTTCATCAAAGAATTCCGAATCCAAAACCCCGTCCAATAACCAAGTCTCTGTAAGAACGATAATATCATACGAATTTAGTAGCATTTGACGATAGAAAGTATCAGTTTTTGTTCTGAGTCCGCGAACGTTTTGGTAAAATATATTTAGATTAGGAGCCATTGTAAACAAAGTCAATATCAATAATTTAATACAAATAACTAACTAATTTAATTTAATACATATTGATTTTTGCCAAGCAAAGGATCAAATAACATATTATATTAGTATTTATTTTATTTAAAAAATTAAACTTAAATTACTACACAATTGGGTATTTGACAGGGTAGTATTTTTATGGCATATTCAAATGTGACGTCACAGATTTTTTTAATCAAATGGAATACTTATTAACATTAATTCCAATTTTACAATTATATCCTCGCAAAATATTTAATTTCTGTTCTTTGATGGAAGTTTTAAAGGTGAGCGGTATTATTTAATATTTTATTTTAGACCGTGTCATGCATTTTCAGTGGACTGGCAGTATAGAAAATTATTAAATAGAAAGGTTCGAATTTTAAAAACTCTTTCCACGCTAGAGAGCAAAAATCGATTTTCGGCTCAGATTTCGAATGACAAACAGACTCTTTCCGAGCCTGTGAGGTGAAAAATATATTAAAGTGCGTTGGAGCTCTAAAGTAAACAGCGCGATAAGGAATACAAAGGATTATTGTAGCTAGACAAAGGCGAGGTGTCGAGCTCATTAGCGCGGCAGGGGTGTTAAACCTTTTACAATATGATAAAATGATGCAAAATATTAATAGCGACTGAGATAAAATAATACAGCATTAGAATATAAAATAGCGTAAATGATTTAGAAAGCACACTAGATAATTTTGCTTAAATCAGATTCTTTTCTTATAATTAACACCCGAGAATGAGTATTTTTCAGTGCATGAATTTTCCCATGTTTAACCCATACGTACTCATAGTGTTTCTCCTTGGCCAAGATTTTAACTTTAGTCAAAAGTTTCTTGTATTCAACACTCAGATGATCGTTTACATACACACGCTGAGAAATGCCGTGAAACCCGATGTCGGAAGTGGATAGGCTCTTGTCGGCGCGAGCGGCCGCAATAAAATCTTCCTTGACATAACGATTTAGGAAAATAACAATTATCAATTTTTCACTGGAGTTAAAAATAGGAACCCGTGAAATGTAGTTCACCTGATTTTTTGCACAGCTGTAGTTAACCTGCCGGCCAATGGCTTCGCCAATAGAATATAGATTTTCATCTTTTTTAACGGGTACTCCCTTAACTTCAATATTATTAAGTCTGGACCGCTGTTCATAATTCTACAGATCATACTTCGTCTTCGCCAAATCAGTCTGCAAGCTATTCACGGTTTCCTGAAGCCTGTCGAGCTCAGCTACTTTTGACTCAACTTCCTCAAGTCTTGTGCCAAGCTCATCAAGTTTCCCACCAGTGACATCACATGTCTACTTTAGCTCGACTAAGTCATCCTTAATCACTCGAATGTCGTGTACAAGAGTCGGCAAATTAATTAACTGTCGTTTCATGTCGCGGATTTCACACAGTATCGTTTCGAGAGACGCAGGTTCGGGAGTAAGCACAGCTGGTGATGGGGCTCTGCATGTGGGGCATTTCCATTGTGCCATCCTAGCGGCACCCAGCTTTCTCCATCCGGCTTCGGAAATGTTCGCGCAACCAAAATCCAGGTGTTTCTTGCAGCTCCCACATTGGACGCCATCATTGAATTGCGCATTGCAAGCTGCACACGTTTTCATTTTTTAAAACACTTGACACCAGATGTACCGAATAAATAGGATATGAATTCCGAGTAGGATGTAAAAAGGTTGGCGATCTATTTCTCTCGAGTAGCGCGTACTGCTTCAATGAGTGGTCACAGTGAAGTGAATATTATTATTAACTTTTAGAATGTTTGAAAATATGTGAGCACCATGTACAGAGGCCAGCACATCAAGTTACCACAATCTGTCAAATTTCTTTGATAGTATTTCAACTTTATTGCAAAGACATAAGGTTTATTTTTAATTGAGAAAATTTGACAGTTAGGGATAGCTTGATCTGCGGCGTCTGTATTTATGACATACTTAAATTTACCTGCCATTACTATATGTGTTTTTCTTTTCACCTTTTGTGGTGTGGTGTTTTTATTCTGGGTGTCTTCACATACATATAATATTATAATTCATGTATACAAAACATTGTAAAACATTTTAAAAGAGTAATGGTGGAGTTTTAGTTTCTTGCTCATTCTTCTCCACACGGAACTACCCTTTGGAAGGGGCGACTAGAATCAATTGTATTTCATGTTCATTTTAACGTTCATAAGTGCCTTAATTGTACCTATTTGGAATAAATGATTTGACTTTGACTTTTCATCCGCGAAAATCAGTGGTCAATAAAAGAAATAAAAACAAAGAAATCCACCGCTAATTGAGGCGGTTGGCGCGTAACACTAGTAGAGAGGGTGGCCGACAAAACAATTGGTATCTTATATTTACACACATATAGTTTTATATGTTTTTGGGGTTTTCATAAAGTAATAGTTAAAAGTTCGGGTTTTAATTTTAACACTTAGATTATAATACATTTTGAAATGTGACGTCGCGAAATTTTGGACTCCTCCCACCCCCTTGTCACACAGTGTCACACTTCGTCGACCCCCTTCCTCCCCATTAACGTGTGACGTAATATATGGATGGCCCCTAAGAGCAGAACAAAAAAGAAATTGGCCGCATCCGTCGAACCGTTCTCAAGTGATTTCACTTGCAAGCTCATCAAAGTCCGAGTCACAAAGTGAATAAATCATAATATTATATAAATCCGAAGTTCAAATTAAACATAAGCAACTTGTTCACAACAATTCAAATGTTTTATTTTCATTTCGTTGACCTAATCTATAGTTTAAGGACTTACCTTAAGCTGTCAATAAATTACAACTTAATTTGAGTTGCTAGGGAAAAGTTAACTATCTCTGAACTGTCACTTTGACAGTTACATTTTACAGTTTGTATAAATTTTTGATCTCAAATTCGATCTGGGTATAGTCCAGTTACTGGACTATACCCAGATCGAATTAGTACTGGAGTCACTCCAGTACTAATTGACAGTGAATATCTGTCTGTTTGGATAGTGGCGACTCGTCAAACTCTGCATAATACAACACGTAGTCAGCGCGGCGGTCGATAGCGCATTGACTCATCCGCCCCGCGCCTGCTCCGCGAAAACTATTTAGTTATTTTTTACCTGTCGGTCAACATATTAACTTAAATAGTAATATACTTATGAATTTAGGTAGTTTGTTATTTTGTTGAATATTCTGTGTATTAAGTACTAGCTTCAGCTCGTGACATCGTTCGCGTTAAAGTCGTAACTTGTTACACAGCAATATAATAAAATAACAACTACATTTCCCTCCCGTCTTATTACTTACTTTTCTCGTCTACCCGTGTTTTGATTGACTAATTTAAACAAAAAACGGTTATTCAGATTTAAACATAATAGTTAAACAATCATAATAAAGCCCGCGTGTTTTAGCGGGGTAATGATGAGTAGGTACTATAAAAATAATTAGTATCAATCAATTTCGCAGCGCACGCCAAATAATGAGTTTTATAGGCAAATTTTTGATGCCTATTTTTGACACTTTTGTTTCATGA
Source organism: Hyppa rectilinea (assembly GCA_951799385.1). NCBI lineage: Eukaryota > Metazoa > Arthropoda > Insecta > Lepidoptera > Noctuidae > Hyppa > Hyppa rectilinea. The sequence goes on from OX637300.1 coordinate 20,894,620, forward strand.
TTCTGACGGCCTTATTACCTAAATTACAACATCAAAAAATATAATTAAGTATAAGGATAATAACTGTGGTCGTTGACCCCACAAATTTAATTTTAAGGACTATACTAACTGCGGTCGTTGACCCCACAAAAATCATCAAAACAATTGTTTTATCGTGTTTAGATATCGACCCATCACGGCTGCAAAGTTTCGCTGCTGTTTCAATTTGATCCTTTATTTACATTATGTAGGTATTTGAAATCAATTATGTAAAATGTCATTATAAACGAAAACAAATAATTTTAGTACATACTTACATTTAAAATTTTGATTATAAAGGCAATATGGCGGACGCCAACCATCATACAAAATTATGTTCAATGAAGTAAGCCTGGCTTTGCCGAAAGCTTTTAAATTAATTGAATATAATGGATTCCTTAACGGATTCGGATATAACGGACTCGAAAGGATCCGGCGGACTCCAATGGATGGATATTCAAGAATTAATTATTGTGAAAATTTGAACTCAATCAATCTACCTAGCCTTTTCCCAACTATGTTGTGATCGGCTTCCAACCGGATGCAGCTGAATGCCAGTTTTTTACATCGACCGACTGCCTATCTGACCTCAACAACCCAGTTACTGGGTAACAGGATGACTTAACCGTGGTAAGACTGGTTGTCAGATTTTAGGCGTCTGACGACCCGTAACAACTATCAACGATCTACGAATGACAGCCGGGACCAACGGCTTAACGTGCTTTCTGAGACACGGAGGGGTCTCGATTGTAGATAATGGGATGGTCACCTACCCACGAACTTAAAAACGTAGATTAAACAATCTGCCCATGCGGCTGTTATCGTTGAGATACGAGCCCGGTGCAGTGTGAAAACTGAACTACTCAGTTAAAAAGTAGGCATGGTTTCCTTAACGGATTGGGTAATATACCCAGACATGACTATCGTTAAGTATGTCTATATAAATTATGTAGTAGTGTAAAGTGGCTCCCTATCCACTGCGTCCACCTCTGCACGCTTAGTTCTTTTAAACTACGTAACGAATTTGATTCGGTTTTCAACAATAGATAGAGTGATTGAAGATGAAGGTTTCTATGTCTAATAACGAATTGTTTTGCTACGAATTTGCTACGAAACGCGTGCAAAGTCGCAGGAAAAAGCTAGTTTATTATAAAACTGTTTAGATATATTTCGTTCTTTATCGAAAATGAAATGATCTGCCTAGTGTAAGTCCAGTCAGTAACTACTTAAATAAACCATGCAGGTACTTACTGTTAGGTATGAGTAGCTTGGTGACCTGCACCCTTATGCCTCGCCGCGGGTGTCTGTACGAGGTGCCGACCACAACGTTGATGGGTCGCGTGTCCACCGGCTCCGTCCTGGGGTTGGTGCAGCATATTGCTGCTGTTATCACAGCCACCCGGGACACCAGGGTGCCGACGCACAGGCCTCGGTACCGGGACGAGAAATATACCTGTAGTAAGTGATGTTAGTAATACCGCGTATCATTAATTTTCGTATCGTTTCTCAGTTTTATTTTCTATTTTTTTTAATTATGTTCGGCAGGTCACGGGAACAATTTGTGACTCCCGCATTCCCCTTAAACTTAAAGGTAAGATTTATAAAAGCATGATTAGACCTGTCGTCTTGTATGGATCTGAGTGTTGGGCCACAAAAAGAATGAATGAAAGACAATTGCATGCAGCTGAGATGAGAATGCTAAGAGGGATGTGTGGTGTTACGCGAATGGATAGAATACGTAATGAGAACATAAGAGGAAGTCTGAAAGTGACACCGGTGACTGAAAAGTTGTGTGGAAATCGGTTGTCATGGTATGGGCATGTTATGCGGAGGAATGAGGAAAATGTTGTCAGGAAAGTTGTGAGAATGAATGTGGATGGCTATACTAGTAGAGGGAGACCAAAGAAACGATGGATGGATTGATGATATGGCTAGAAAGGGAGTGACTATAGAGATGACGACTAATAGAGAAGTATGGAAGAAGAATGTCTTCTTCTTCCATACTTCTTCTTCCGCATAACATGTCTGTTGCGCCGACCCCAAATAGATTGGGATAAGGGCAGGAGAATGATATATGTTATTAAGCCTATATTGATTTCGGAAATGACTGGCGAGACAAAACTTACCACAAAATTGACAGATCCATGTGTCGGCTTAAATGGCTCTCTCCCATTACATTGCAGAAAGCAAGCGCCTAAAATCAACAACACGATTAAACCAGGAAATTTTATAATATACTTATAAATATTAAAAGGTGTCAAACTACCAATCAAGAACAGTATTCTTAATTTATTCATGCTACAGAAGACTTGAACATTGAAACTGAAATAAACATTGACCAGGATTTAATTAAAATGGTGAAACGGTAGTTAAATTTGCCATCAAAATAAAGATAATGGTGTGCTACGCATTCATTATAAACTAGCTCTGAATTTAATACAAAATGCTTATAATACTTTATAGTAGCCAGCGTTAGAGCAACATAACGCTTTACGCTTGGCTTACTTCATGGAAAATATCCGCTGAAAGCGTCACAGAAAAAAATCTCTTAGATTTTTTCCAGGTAATATAAACCTGGTTCTAGGTAAAGATTACCTAGATTCAGGCGCTTCTGTTCTATTGTATTATGAAGATAAAACGTTTCAAAGCCTGAATGACAAGTTAAGCCTTTGGTTGCGGTACGCTGAAAAGAAACCTCAATGCGCGAAAACAATTTAGGTAGTCAGCTAATAATATAAGCATCACAAAGTCTATAATATGTATATTTTAAAAGGCGGGAATAAAAGCATAATATATAATAAATCGCTAGTTTTTTTGTGAGAGAATGATGTAGGTAACCCAGATTTTGTAACCATATAATGATTTAAAAGAGTGTCCATAGTGTTATGTTTGTTCGCACGTAACTCCGTTGCTTGCCAACCGATTTGAAAAATTCTTTTTTTTGTTGGAAAGGGTATACTTCCGACATAGTCCCATAAAAATTTTATCGAAATCGGATAAGCGGTTTTTGAAAAATCTAAAAAAAATCCTACTTAGGTAATATAACTATGTAGACGATGTTCTAATAAGTTCCTGTCACTGTATTTTACATACCAGGTAGTGGTATTAAAATTGGGGGGGGGGGGGGGGGGTTGTGTAGATACCACAACTAAAAAGTGAAAAATAAAAACTTTTTTACAAAAAATTTAACCGACTTCCGAAAAAAACACTACAAAGTGAAAAAAAAATTTGATTTCGGAAGTGGTTTCGGTGGCAAAAAATAAAAATACAAAACCGAAGACACTGACTTCCGAAATCAAAATTTTTTTTCACTTTGTAGTGTTTTTTTGGAAGTTGGTTTTATTTTTTGTAAAAAAGTTTTTATTTTTCACAATCGTTGTGACAATCGACCAATTAACCCTTTGAATAATTGGTCATTTTTCAGCGCACAGTCACGAGCTTAAATATATTGTGAGTAAAAATATACAGCACAAACCGCCCTGCCAACCTTTCGACAATACAAAAGTCTGTATTTAGTTTATATGAGATAATAAATGCTTTGTTTGAGTTTGAGTTTGCGGACGGGCGATGGAAATAATTAAGATTATAATAATACACTTTCATTTTATAGGGAAGGTGGGGGTGTAGTAAGTACCTATAGTATATGGGGCTGAGGCGCTGCCGCGGTGGAGCGGATTCCGTTGTGCAATGAGCCGTCAAAGACGCTTAAAGTGACGAACATATTTTGTAGTTTATCTGGACTTAGTAATTTGCCCTATTTTTTTTGAGGGTGGGAAATCATCAAAATGTCTCCTCCCGCTGTGGGTGGAGCGGAAGGGAGTGTCGGGCTTTTACTGATTAAAACCCATCCATGTTCCTTCCTTAGCCCTTTATGTTCCGGGGTAGCGGTATCTAACCCTTTCGGACAATCCTGCTTACCCGGCAAGCTTCGGACCTTCAAATGCTGACATCTAGATGAGGCGCGCGTGGAACACGTACGCGCCCGCCGTCCGGCACGGGCCTGTAGTGCTATTCTGGAATATAATATCACCGTGGAAACGTAGGTGAATTACATAGCTCACTTTACGCTCGCTTCACCTTCGCTATCACGGTAATATTTTAACAACCGACTGGTCCTGATCGGACGGTGAGCTACCCACCGCCCGCAGGCCCGCGGCTACGGTGGCCGGCAGTCGTCGCGCGGCTTAGTAATTTGCCCTAAGGTATATTTAAAGAAATTACACTTTGACCTTCGAAAAAATTTTACCTAGATACCTGCATAATCGCGTTATTTTTATTTATGTAAAAAAAAAGTAATGAAGTCACGAGTAAATTACGATGTAGTACTTATCGACGTACCGGGCGTTTCGCGAGGCCTTGAGCTAGTTTCTTGTATGAGTGGCTAAAGGTTTCTGATAACGGGATAACCTTACATCTATTAAAATGGCTAATGTATGAAATGAGATCAGTACCTAAAGGTACAGTCAACAGCAAAAGTAGATGATCAAAATTAGATATTCAATACTAATTAACGGAGTTCACGAATATATGGCAGCTGTACTAATAGTAAATGTTTGGTATAATTTACAATCACGTAATTTTGAATCACTCACTCCGACGCCACACAGTTCTGACGTGAACTCCGTTCATTTGACGACACGGTTGGCGCAGGGGTTAAGCGATTGACTGCTGCGCAACATGTCGCGGGATTCGATTCTCGCACGGAACAAATATTTGCACGACCTACAAGTATTTGTTACGGGTCCGGGTGTTTTTCTATCTATAAAATGTATAAATTAACAAAAAAAAAAGTATATAAGTACCTAGTTTATCAGCCATCTCGTTACCATAACACAAGCATTAGGTTGCTTAGCTTGGGACTATATGGCGTTGTGTGAAATGTCCATGGATATTATTATATTATTATTATTAGTATTGAATTTCTGATTTTGATCATCTACTTTTGCTGCTGACTGTACAGTCACGAGTCGACTCATGTGCTCAAGAGTCTTAGCTAGGTACCTACACTTACACCATCGCCAGATTCAGACGCTATTTTTTCCTCAAGTTGGTATTGATTTCGTGGCCTTATGAACATAACATTATTAAAACCGCACGCTTTTCCTCTTTGCATTTTTAATTAGCGAGCAAAACGCTTCTGAATTTTATTTTACTTAAGGTGAATCCTCCAACCAGCCCGCGAAATTCAAATTTTCTTAAGTTTTTTGCAATTTGCAGGCCAGTGATAGGTTGTATGTTGATGAACATTTGATTCGCGGCTGTAAGACGTATGTAGTTACAGAATTATAATCATTAAAATCATTAATACAACCTTCCGAGCTCATAAAGGTTCCGGAATGACTTTGACCTTGTAAAAAGTCATTTTTACACCTTTATGAGCTCGGAGGGTTGTATTAATGATTTTGATGATTATAATTCTGTAACTAAGAAAATTTGAATTTCGCAAGCTACCCTGGAACATCAACCTTAAGTGTATCTAAGGTTTATTACTCGTGATTGTGCCTACCTAATTACTTTTTCCAAGTTCGGAAGGTGCCTTCTTATAATATACGTTAACGGACTTTATTATCAGTTTTGTAAATAAAAATTGCTATACAAATTCGGTGGGTGAATGACCGCTATTGACATGATAAAACGCGACCATTTAGTTAGATTGTTTTGGATACAAAATAATACTATAACAAAAACACAATTCTCATAGGCATGGATGCAGCCCTATATAATCCCGTCAAAGCAAAATGGATGATGAGCAAATTTTCATCCAATATTGCATGAGGCTTAACTTTTATTAACCGACTTCAAAAAGGAGGAGGTTCTCAATTCGGATGTTTGTATTTTTTTTTTTTTTTATGTTTGTTCGCGCATAACTCCTTTGCTTGCCAACCGATTTGAAAAATTCTTTTTTTGTTGGAAAGGGTATACTTCCTAAATGGTCCCATATAAATTTTATCGAAATCGAATAAGCGGTTTTTGAAAAATCAACAAAAATCTAAAAAATCCTACTTAATATATGTGGACGATGTTCTAATAAGTTCCTGTCACTGTAATTTACATACCAGGTAGTGTAATTTTGGGGGGGAGGGGGGGGGGGTTGTGTAGGTAGGTACCACAACTAAAAAGTGAAAAATAAAAACTTTTTTACAAAAAATAAAACCGACTTCCAAAACAAACACTACAAAGTGACAAATAATTTTGATTTCGGAAGTCGGTGGCAAAAAATGAAAATACAAAACCGAAGACACCGACTTCCGAAATCAAAATTATTTGTCACTTTGTAGTGTTTGTTTTGGAAGTCGGTTTTATTTTTTGTAAAAAAGTTTTTTAAACTACAAGCTTCTGCCCGCGGCTTCGCCCGTGTGGATGTCGGAAATTGTTACATTATTGGAGTTTTGGTACAGAGGCCAGCACATCAAGTTACCACAATCTGTCAAATTTCTTTGATAGTATTTCAACTTTATTGCAAAGACATAAGGATAATATTTAATTAAGAAAATTTAACAGTTAGGGATAGCTTGATGTGCTGGCGTCTGTACAAACCCTAATTATAAAATATATAATATAGCCTATGTCACCCGGGTATAGTGTAGCTTCACAATACTAAAAGATTTTTTTAAATCGGTTTAGGTATGTGTTTCGGAGCCTATTCAATGCAAACAAACAAACAATCAAATCATTCCTCTTCTAATATTAGTATAGATTAGGGTGAACTATTAGTTGGATTGATTTTTTTAGAATGAATCTTCTTTTATACAGACGGTAAGGACATCCAGCTACGGAAATTACCCCATACTGTCAAATGATCCTAATTGAATATGAACCTTATTCTTATGTGATAGAGTTGAAAAATTATCAACGACATTTGACAGATTGGGGTAGCTTGATGGGCCGGCCTCTGTATTTGCATAGTTTATAACACATTCGCTCCCGTCTCCGTCCCTCTCCGTCTGTCCGATTAGATCTTTAAACTTGGAAAAAAAAATGAGTTTAATGCGATTTTCATCAATAGATAGATTGATTCAAGGTAGGTATAGGTATAGTTTATTATTTATGTAGCTTTCGCCCGCTCGATAGCCGTGCGAAGCCGGTGCGAGTCTGTAAGTACTTAATGTTATAAAGAGGAAATATTTGTAAGTATGTTTATAACGTATAAACTCAAAAACTACTTAACGGATCTGGATGAAACTTGGCACAAAGGTAGATTATAGTTTGGCATATAAGTTACTTTTTATCGCTGGCAAAAGCTAGTAATTAATAAAGCCTTTATTGTTTTATAGCGTTGTGATCATTCGAAATCTGTTCAATATTATAAACATAATCGCAACCTTATTATTATTTACGACACGGTTGGCGCAGTGGTTGAGTGATTGACTGCTGCGCAGCATGTCGCGGGTTCGATTCCCGCACGGAACAAATATTTGTACGACCTGCAAGTATTTATTCCGGGTCTGGGTGTTTTTCTATGTATAATATGTATGTATTTACAAAAATACATGTATATAAGTAGTTTATAAGCCATCTCGTCACCATAACACAAGCATTAGGTTGCTTAGCTTGGGACTATATGGCGTAGTGTGAAATGTCCACGGTGATATTATTATTATTATATTATTATTTATATTTAATTCAATTAATAAAATCGTAGCGAAATCAAAATTGTATATTGATTTTTTTAAGTTCCGACCCAATATTGGGATAAGGGCAGGAGAATGATGATGTTTTTTTAAGTATTTTTTGAAAGGTCTGGGAACGATTCTAATCACGAAAATTTATTTTAGAAATTTTGTCTATTTGTCTGAATAATGTTCCAAAATCACGCAATAGGTACTATCTGGTGAATTTTGTTCCAATTTTGCATATAGATATTACCTATATGTCTGGTCAGTTAGGTAGTACCTAGGCTACAAATCGTCACGCTATGGGGGATGAGCAATATTATAACACAGATTATGATAATATGTTCGTGCTCTTCTATAGATTAGCTCAAAGGAGATCATGTTTATTGAGCCTTTTATGAAAGTGCCAACGAAAGAAAATGGTACTTACGTGTGGTCGTATCAACTAGTCATTTGGAGCAATGGTTAATATGACACAGAAGTTGTAGGATTGCTCTCAGTCAAGTTATACTGTGCTGTGGTGTCTCACGTCTTCCACGTGAACAGAAACTAGTTTAGGCACAGAACAGTTAAAGAGGTTAGAATGGAAGTACCTAGTTCCTGATTTGTATTAGAACGCGTGTCGCCGCATGTCTCCCACTCTTGTCTCTCCACTACAAGCAAGAGATAATACGTACGCGCATTACGCAATAAATAAACCACACGCACTTAGATCGCGTGTTTACTATTGGTTGTCACACTAACGCAAATACTGTCCTGGACGTACACTCACACACGTGTAAAAGCAATTTATTTCTCACTAGCTTTTGCCAGCGGCTTCGCCCGCGTTTGTAGGTAATTATCCCACGAGAACCGTATATTTTGCCGGGATAAAAAGTAGCCTATGTGCTATTCTAGACTATAATCTATCTCTGTACCAAATTTTATCCAGATACATTCAATAGTTTTTGCGTGAAAGAGGAACAAACATCCATCCATCCTCACAAACTTTCGCATTTATAATATTAGTAGGATATATGTATGTTACGGCTACCAAAAGGTCGATTAATCATATCGATAAAATTACTGTAGTTTAGTTAATACCGGATACGGTACGAATAACTTCCTAATTACATATTAAATAAACTTAAATCAAAGACAAATTAAGGGGGAACATCCGATACTGCCGAGAAATTTAAATTTTCTTTAGTTTTATGCTAGTTGCAGCTCTGTTTTACGTCATAATAATAGAAAGAAAGAAAAATAGCATTTTGAATAACATAAAACGTAAAACAATGCTACAATATGCAAAAATACTATAAAGAAATTTTCAAATTTCACGTCCATATCGAATGCTAAGTCGAATTAACATAATACAATCTAATTAATTTATTGTGAACTACTCCGTGAAAAAGTATTTATTAATTTTATCATGTTAATTTATGAATTATATCTGTGCCCGCCGGTTTCACCCGCGTTACATAATCATTTTCTGCAAAATGTTGCGAACATAAATTGTGCTACATTTAGTACCTATCCATTCAATTCTACCAGTTGCTTCAAACCACAGTTTTCATGTAGCAGGATCTTTTGGAAAATTAAAAAAAAAAGTGTTTGCATCGTAAATTAGATTTTAGACGAAAAACCAACTAAGAAACTAAATTAATAATCCACATTATACAATAATTGGTGTTAATATAAACAAAGTTATTTTTATTGTTATATTACTGACAATAATCATTCGTATACACATCTTAATATCGACTTTGTTTACAATTTGGTACAGTACAACACTATCGACGCGCATAGATTTCCCAGAATTGAAGCTTAGGATCGACGTACGCGACGTTCGCAGTGAACGCAATACATTGCGCGACCGCTCACGTCGCGCGTCGTGCAAGATCGTACCAATGTAATGCAAGCAATGTATAATTTTGCATCTGAATACGATTTTATCGTTTTTGTCTACAAACTACATAATACTTTTGTAATAATTACAAATATAACTCGTATTTTAAGGTTTTTGGAGTTACCGGTGAAAAGAAATCCCTCCTCGGGCCACATTACACTCCTGACTTCTTTTCCGACACGTTATAATTGGGCAAGACGGCATAATTCTTTTTTTCCGCGGAGAATTGAACGCTTTCACAATAAGAGCGTGACTGTTGACCGGTGATTCTAATTTCGGTTGGGTTTTGAGCGCCCGCGCAAATGTGTGGCGCGCCTGTCCCGCCCACAAGGCCCTTCTAACCTCTTTAACTGTTCTGTGAGTTTAGGTGCGCGTAACTTCGTTCGCATGGATGTCGGGAAACAATAATGTTCCGAAGGTTCCCTGTTGGACATTTTATTGAGTTAATAACACCCGGACGATAATGCAAATTATATGGATAAATAATATGAGCCTTTTAAGGGTTAGAGGCTGTGATTATATGTATATTAAGTACCTATTTTAAACTCAAACTCAAAGAATTTGTTTCAAATAAACCAATTACAGGCACTTTTGAATTGTCATAGGGTCGGTCAGTCAGAGATATGAAGCTAGATGCCCATTCCAAATCAGTAGGTATGGAGAAGAACAGGCAAGAAACCCCACGGACAATCATTTAAACCAAATATGGTAACAAAAAATGGTTACATCATTAGCTATTACTATTATACATGTGAGATCGCTGCAGAACGTTAAAAGCATCCGTTATAAAATATGTAAAAATAATTCAAAAATTAAATTTAAACAAGGCATAGCCGCTAAGAGTGACCAGTCCCTACTGACAGCGCCCGTTCACGAACATGACGCATGGATTAGCACCACTCAGCTCAACCATTTTGAAGGGAGCTAAACGATATAACATACGCCACCATCAGCGGTACCACAGAGCGGTACATTAAATATTTGGCACACTGTAAATATCCGGATAAAGACTAAAATGTATACGAGAAATGTTATTTTAGTCTTAACTTAAATGTGTTCAAATATGTTAACTTTGTTTTAGAATAATTTTTTGTCATGTAATTTAGTTTTGCGTGGCTACTCGTATATTTAAGACACTCTGCTACATACCTTTTTTTTTGAGGATGGGAAATCATCCAATGACTTCTCCCGCTCTGGGTGGAGCGGAAGGGAGTGTCAGACTCTTACTGACTAAAACCCATCCAAGTTCCTTCCTTAGCCCTTTTTGTTTCGGGTAACGCGGTAACCCTTTCTGACAAGCCCGCTTGCCCGGCAGGCTCGGCCTTAACGGACCCCTTCATATGCTGACATTTCTTTGAGGAACATAGGTACGCGCCGTTCGGCACGGGTCTGGTCCTGATTGGACGGTGAGCCTGCTACATAATATCTGAGTGTTATTTTAGATACTTACCTACCTACCATTGATATTTGGCAAATATCAACAGCGTAGGTAGGTAAAAACAGTGTATGCATACACTGTACAAATATTATTTATACAGTGTAGGTATGTATACGTAAGTAACTTATTTGCAACTACTGTTTTTTTAACACCCGCCGTGTCGTGTTCTACACATCACAATTATTTGACTATGATAGTAAGAAATACCACTGAGACTACCATCAATAACGGCCGCTTCTAATACACACATCAAAAACGATTCTTGCTATTGTAGTATATTTATATTTCTTTTATAAATAATAACTCCTACATTTATTGTTCATTTAATCACAATTATTATCTAACAATACAATGTGTACCGTAATATACGTAGTATAAAATAAAGTTGAAACGAAATTTAACTTTTGATGTTTTACGAAATTAAATACTGACTTTTTACTATATACCTACTTTTCGGCAACGATTTCTCATTGAATTTATAAGATGGTGTACCTAGTTACCTTGCGGCAATCGCACCCAATGGAATTTTTACAAGTCTTTTTGTTGTTGGGTTGTCGATACTCCGTGCAGGATCTCTAGAACACTTCTCTGGATGCTCGAATCTCATGCATGCTCGGACGGATTGAGGTCTGGCGATTGTGCAGGCCACGGCAATACTCAGATGTTTTCCATTGCCACGTACTCTCTGGTCCTCCGAGCAGTGTGCGAACGCGCATTGTCATGCATCAGCTTGAAATCTGAGTCAAGACTTTGTACAAAAGGGTGATTGGTGAACATAAGGCCCGAGGACATCTTCAACGTAACTTTCAGCGTTCATATTGCCATCTAGAAAAACGAGCTCAGTTCTGAATCTGTTCTTCACAATACCCGCCCATACATCAAACTCAACTCTAACTCAAAGCATTTATTTCAAATAAACCTATTACAGGCACTTTTGAATTGTCAAGGGGTCGGTCAGTCAGAAAGATGTAGCCCATTCCAAAGCAGTAGGTACCTATGGAGAAGAATGGGCAAGAAACTCCATGGACACTCTTTTAAATCAAAATATGTTTACAAAAACTGGGTTCCATCATTCATGTTGAAATCATCACTGTGGAAAGGTGCACTTCCTGGACGCATCTCAGCCGTTTTGCATTTCAGGGACGACGATACACTCTTACCGTTCTCGTATTACGCCTAAATCCAAACCGGGATTCATCGCAAAATAAAATTTTATCCCATAGCTCCTGGGTCCATGGATAGTGTTTCCTACACCATTCGGTTCGATGGCGTATAGGTAGGCCCATGATTGAGTGCGTCTTGATTGTAGGCCGTATTTATGCAAAGTCAAATCAATTATTTGAAATAGGCACAAGACAGGCAATTTTGAACATCAAAATGAACAAGAAGAAGAATTGATTCTAGTCGCCCCTTTCAAAAGGTAGTTTCGTATGGAGAAGAATGGGCAATACACTCCACCGTTACCCTTTTAAAATGTTTTATAATGTTTTGTGTACATGAATTATATGTGAAGACGATGCACCCAGAATAAAAACGCCATACCACAAAAGGTAAAAAGTAAAACACATATAGTAATGGCAGTTAAACTTAATTATGTCATAAGTACATGGTGCTCACATATTTACAAACATTCTAAAAGTTAATAATAATAAATCGATCAATGAGTGAGTGAATGGTACAAATTATAAACTATTAGCTAACTTACTTAGTAACCAATTCAATGTTGTCTAGACAATAGATAGTCCTGTGGAGCAGGATCAGCATGTTTCCAAGCATCCTTATCCTTGATATAATCCTCTAGCCTCTAATTTGTAATAGCTTGTTTATAAAGTGTACTTTTAATATGCGTTTTAAATTTTCTTTCAATTAATTGCAATATGTCACAGGGTTTGTTGTAACATTTAACACAGAACCCCATAAAAGATGTATTTACTTTTGATAATCTGAAAAATGGTTCATATATATTTTATCTTTAGTTCTAGTATTAAAGTTATGCCGATCACTTATTTTGTTAAAAAGATGTCGATTTTTTTTTTACATACTTTCATAATATTTTCATAAACGAATTGGCAAGACGTCATAATATATTATGCAGCCTATATCTCACGGTTTGGTGGCAAACAACAACACTGCTTGAGACTTGAACCTTTAAACCTATCTCACGGGCGGTTAACATTGGCTGACGTTTTGCAATCAGTTCTATGTGTCGGTCCTGTCGAGCAGTTGTACTCCTTCCCCGTCCTGGTGCTGCTCAGCAGGATCCCCTGTATTAACGCAACGCTGCCAAAGACGACAAATTACGCTTCTATTGACACCAAATGCCGAGATACCTGGGACTGATTTCTTCCCGCTTGTAGGTACCATTCCTACAGAACTCAGCAGTCAAATGGCGTCTTTCCATGGACCATGACATAAAAAATTACTCACCACTATATTTTTTTAAACAGAGTATCTAAATAGTTATTTGTTATGCAAGGCTGGAAAGTTGATTTTTGGCGCGAGTACTTCTATTGAAACCTGAGTAAGCGAAGGATTCTAGGGTTGAACCATGAGCGAAGCGAGTGGTTCAAATATAGAATCCTGAGCGTAACGAAGGTTTCAAAGGTACGAGACGCAGAAAAGCTTTGCTGCCGAGAGCAACACACAATTTTTCACCTCACTACAGCGAGGAAACTGCTAGGTGCAAGAAAACAGGTGTTGTTGAGTTTTATTTTGTTCGAGCGTCTCAAATACATTGACTCATGTGAAGAAAATAACAGATCTACTTGGCAATGTATCTTATGAGTTACATAGAATATCTCCAAAATTAAATACCCTGTATTTTGTTCTATATCCTACTTGTCCTTTATGGAGAATGAAAGAAAAAAACTAATTTAATACGAATAACTAACTAATTTAATTTAATACATATTTATTTTTGCCAAGCAAAGGATTAAATAACATATTATATTAGTATTTATTTTATTTAAAAAATTAAACTTAAATTACTACACAATTCGGTATTTGACAGGGTAGTATTTTTATGGCATATTCAAATGTGACGTCACAGATTTTTTTAATCAAATGGAATACTTATTAACATTAATTCCAATTTTACAATTATATCCTCGCAAAATATTTAATTTCTGTACTGTGATGGAAGTTTTTAAAGTGAGCGGTATTATTTAATATTTTATTATAGACCGTGTCATGCATTTTCAGTAGACTGGCAGTATAGAAAATTATTAAATAGAAAGGTTCGAATTTTAAAAACTCTTTCCACGCTAGAGAGCAAAAATCGATTTTCGGCTCAGATTTCGAATGACAAACAGACTCTTTCTGAGCCTGTGAGGTGAAAAAATATTTTACTGTGATAAACACAGTGTAGGTAGGTACAGAGGCCAGCACATCAAGTTACCACAATCTGTCAAATTTCTTTGAAAGTATTTCAACTTTATTGAAAAGACATAAGGTTCATTTTGAATTGAGAAAATTTGACAGTTAGGGATAGCTTGATGTGCTGGCGTCTGTACTTTATAATATTTGAGTTAAATAACAAAGGGGTTTGGGTAAAGTTGGCGTCGTTTTGAAGTTGAGCGGCCAGTAATGAAATTTATACATTCCTATAGAGCAAAATAAAGCGATCAAAAGTTATTAAGGGCACATTTATCTAAACCATATCAGAACGGAGATATTTGGGTTTGTATAGCTCATTTAAATCGAAGAAGTTATTGAAGTATTTTGCAATCTTTTATGTTTCTGCGGTATTTTCTAAGAAATTAATGTGCCCTTTGGTGGTTAACATTTATTGGCAGATTAAAAAATCAGTTCCGTCAGTTACGGTCACAGAATTGTAATGTTGCTGCAATGCACCTATTTGGAGAAGTAAGAATACCTGCAGCATTATTAAATGCGTTTGGAGTACCATTGCTAATCATAGGCTGACGCAGGAAATAATAAATGGTATACCTCAGCATAGTAGTCGGAATCAGTTAGGCGAGTATGTCATTGCGAATAATCTTAATAGAAGACGGGCTGATTTTCAATATATGAATGCTGAAGTTCCTGGGCTGGATGATTTCCTATTTTAAGTGCTGATGTATTAATACTTTACGCACTTGGAACGTACCAAGTACAACAAGCTTGCAGCTACTACGGAGAATATGTAAAAAGTGATAGTTCATATATGACTGAAGTATACAGAGAACCGAATAATGATTTTTCGAGGGAAAACTTAAACTGATTGATTGATTCGTGGCTTCTCAGAGGCAGGGTCCGATCCCGACATTCATCGACGCGGATATATTACGTATAATTATATTCTCGTTGAAAGAGCTTCACAGGGGCTGGATGCAATCCTGGAGCACTATTGTACTGTGGGTAAACAGGCCTTAGGCTGTTGTTCGCATAATATTATGTCCATTATATGGTACATGGGATGGGGCAGATATAATTTGAGTCCGCCGGCGCAATTTCTAGATTTCATAATTCGACATGACATTGAGAACGAAAATCGATGAAGAGAGTTAAAAATGTTTTTTCACCTCACAGGCTTGGAAAGAGTCTGTTTGTCATTCGAAATCTGAGCCCAAAATCGCTTTTTGCTCTCTAGCGTGGAAAGAGTTTTTAAAATTCGAACCTTTCTATTTAATAATTTTCTATACTGCCAGTCCACTGAAAATGCATGACACGGTCTATAATAAAATATTAAATAATACCGCTCACCTTAAAAACTTCCATCACAGTACAGAAATTAAATATTTTGCGAGGATATAATTGTAAAATTGGAATTAATGTTAATAAGTATTACATTTGATTAAAATAATCTGTGACGTCACATTTGAATATGCCATAAAAATACTACCCTGTCAAATACCCAATTGTGTAGTAATTTAAGTTTAATTTTTTAAATAAAATAAATACTAATATAATATGTTATTTAATCCTTTGCTTGGCAAAAATAAATATGTATTAAATTAAATTAGTTCGTTATTTGTATTAAATTAGTTTTTTCTTTCATTCTCCTTAGAGGACAAGTAGGATATATAACAAAATACAGGGTATTTAATTTTGGAGATATTCTATGTAACTCATAAGATACATTGCCAAGTATCTGTTATTTTCTTCACATGACTCAATGTATCTGAGACGCTCGAACAAAATAAAACTCAACAACACCTGTTTTCTTGCACCTAGCAGTTTCCTCGCTGTAGTGAGGTGAAAAATTGTGTGTTGCTCTCGGCAGCAAAGCTTTTCTGCGTCTCGTACCTTTGAAACCTTCGTTACTCTCAGGATTCTATATTTGAACCCCTCGCTTCGCTCATGGTTCAACCCTAGAATCCTTCGCTTACTCGGGTTTTAATAGAAGTACTCGCGCCAAAAATCAACTTTCCAGCCTTGCATAACAAATAACTATAGTTATCATCATGCAATAAAAGGTATATAGTGTGTTTTTATGATTTCCCAATATCCAATACTGAAGGCACACTGACGAACGATCGTAAAACAGTAAAAATAATCTCTAATATCAACCTTTTAAAACCACAAATAAGATATCTTACACAGAACAATAGTTAAAGTACTTAAACTGATGACATTTTAAAAATATTCAAATACAAATATATCAGCTCCGATATTACTTAGGACAAAAATAATTGGCTATAATGCGTAGTTAACACAGCTCAATAATGTGTTATGAAAATTATTTGTGGCTGCTGAAAAAAAAAATGACGCCACCACTCTATACAAAAAGACTCAAACCCCTTTGTCAAGCAACGAAAACATATGAAATCAGCAAAAAATTGTTAGCTTTTGTTTTAGTGAACACAAAACATTTTTATTTGGTAAACAAAACACAATCGAAGAGTTTCTATTTTTGAAATCAGCCAGTATTATGTTTCCGAGAACAAAAAGATTGTATACCTACTTTGTTAAGAAAAAATAACGTGTCAATTAATAAAATACCTATGTACTTTCTGTAAATAATGCGTGTTGCTTAGACTTTTTTAATGTGTGTACTTCCTTAAAAGACAAAACTGGGATAAACAGAAATATCCGACTGCGGCAGGGCCCTTAAAACGGATAATGTTTTATAACGTACCGTACAGTACCTGTGTATTTAAAGAATGAATGTATTAAACCCAAGAGATACTTATAACTTCGTAGATTGTATCAGACTGTGGGAGACGCTTGCAAGTACAACTCTCATAATATAAATAATGAATAATTATGTAAACAAACCAGAATTTGATCCCGAGTTGTAACTTATGTTAACTGCTGTGATTATGACTGAAACATCCACAATCAAATAAATCACTTGACATGTCAAACTGCCAGCTAATTTGCTAATTAATAGATAGCTGTTCATTAAACCTGCTGCTAGATTCGACGCCTGTGTCCCAGCACTACAGGCTGATTAAGTAAGCAGGAACATTGATTTATTAAAAAATAAATCAATGTTCCTAGCCTTTTCCCAAATATGTAGGAGTCGGCTTCCAGTCTAACCGGATGCAGCTGAATACCAGTATTTTACATGGAGCGACTGCCTATCTGACCTCCACAACCCGTTGAGTAACTGGGTAATACGATAACCCTTGCTAAGACTGGTTGTCAGAATTTCGGGCTTCTGACTGCCCATAATGACTGTCAAAGATCCACGTATGACAGCCGGGACCATCGGCTTAGCGTGCTTTCCGAGGCAAGACTCCTCTTGATATGTAAAGATGGTCATCCATCCACGGACCAACCTCGGCTAGCGTCTTAACCTGATGGATCGATCCGTGTGGCTGGTGTTACTTAGCCACGAGCTGTTTTATGCTTTTTATTTTTTTATTTATTTCGTCGCACACATAAATTACTGTTGATCTTAATTTGAAGGCTCATTACCAAGGCGACGATACAAGTATCTAGTAATGTTACAATTGAAACTCTAATAATTGTTCCTGCTATACATAGGAACAATTTCAAAGTTTCTAGAAGGGTAATATAGGTCTACTTAATGTGTCTTAGTCAGTCTACAGAGTCAGACCTAAATTGTATCTAACACAAGACATTGTATTCGCCTCGATAGTGACGACGAGGTCGATAAAAATGTTTTTTAAAAGTAACTTGATTAACGCCGGCCATGGAACTAAACTTTACAAATGTAGCAAGTTCTGAGAACGTTGTTGGGTAGGGTTAATCTTGGTGGAAATAAACATAAACTATAATGTATTTAGTAAGTCCGTGATATAAAACCATCTACCGATACTTTGACTAGCGAATTCTAGACCCATTCAAAAGCTAATCTCCATCTCGACGCAAAAAATCTGACACCGTATTATACTGGAGGAAATCCGGCTATTCGCGGAAAAAGCAATAAATCGTACCTAGCCGCAGATAGAGAGATCGGCTCGAGGGGAGGGGGTGTGAATATGCGTACAGGACTGACTAGCGAGTGTATGGGTGCTCCCGGGTGCAAGAGCCCCAGAGGCAGATCAATAGGCAGGCGTCCTGCGTGTCCCCGGTCCCGCCCGCGCCGCGCCACTCGCTGCTCGCCAGTCGCTCCCGAGCCTCGTCCGCGATCGAACGCCGTGCTCTGAACCGCGATACCAGACTACCAAAAATGGAGGTAAGCTTGCCCAACACCACCATTACTTAACTATAAAATCATCTTAATTTTTGTAAAATCAATTTCACTTGTTGTGCATATCGCGCGCCGCCATTCTCGAACGTAATTAATTATTAACAATAATTTTAATGAGCGAAAGTGAAAAAATATTTCTCCAGAAATAGGCATTTCTTTGTGCTACCGAAAATAATACAGAAGTGTAATTTATGTGGATCTTTTGTAATAATATCTGTTGGTTTTGTAATTAGACATAATTACAAAACCAACAGATATTATTAAATTAAAAAAAAAATACTTGATCATTTTTTTTTTATTGGTATGTAGGTATTTAATTTATAGGACAAAAATTCTGGAAACGTAATTTCTGTTAAAATATCGTGAGGGATTATTTCAGTTCGTTACATAATATAAATGAGTGTGCAGCATCCCGCTACAATCGGAAAGGGACGGCGGGGGTGGGTATAGATTTGTTTGTGTGCGTTAACTCCGGGAAGTCGACAGTGATATCGTGTCCTATGTTCGACATGTTCGTGCAATATGACATAATAATATTCACGAATGGAGCTACTTCTACCATTACCCACTTTTCAAATTATTTACAAACACCGCCATGACTTAATAAGTACAACACTATAACGGCGATGGAGATAGTTATAAATAGTAAGTCACAGCTGTTAGGTATGTCTGTTTAATGATTGTTTGGTGCTATTTATAGGCGCGGTGAATAGAGGCCAATAACATGAGGAATGATTGTCAACAGTAGGCATAACAAATGACTCAAACGGGCTGGACTATCGCAATGGCACTGGGTAGTGACCTCTGAGACATCCAGTTAATTTTAGCGGGCGCCATGCCTGAGTTACAATTAAAGTCGTTGACTGAGCACTGCCAGTTATCGCGGTTACCAATCTATTGCTATATGAGTCTTTGTTCTTATAATTTCTTGACGCGCGAACTCTAGCTTCCCGACATCGACAGGCTGTCCGTTTCGTACATTTCTTCTTGTTTTCTATTACTTACTCACAAAATGCTAAGCACGCGACGGTTTTGTTTCTTTTGGTGGAAGCCGCGGCGACATTCATATCCGTCAGCATTTAGCCCTGACGTAGATAATGATCGGTGTATTGATTTCAGGCTAAGTATGTGTGGCGCCTGGTGGCAGGCCTGATCCTGCTGACAGCTGTGGTGGTTTCGGCTGAAGGTGAAGTATGGGAGGAGAGTGAGCACGAGGTCCTCATCCGGAGCGAGAGGGGTGCTAAAAATAGAGGTTAGTATTTAGAGCGCGCGAAGCTAACCAAGCTTCCTACTTATACCGATGCATTATATTTCAGTAATTCTTGTTAATTAAAACGTTTTTCTAGGAAACCATTCGAATTGTACACTCTAAACTGCAACTACAAAAATGGGGTTTGGAGCGAAACATAAATTGAATTTCCTCTTCAGTTCATTGAAATGCTTTTGAGTAGGTACAGACGCCAGCACATCAAGCTATCCCTAACTGTCAAATTTTCTCAATTAAAAATGAACCTTATGTCTTTGCAATAAAGGTTTTGACAGATTGTGGTAACTTGATGTGCTGGCCTCTGTACATCCAGTTATCTCAATCTGTCAATATCTTTGATAGTTTTTCAACTTTATCACAAAAGTATAAGGTTTATTTTCAATTGGGAAAATTTTACAGTTTCGGATAGCTTGATGTTCTGGCGTCTGTACCTACAAATGTTTCGTTTATATACAAACGTTTCAACTCGTGGTATTTTTCAACATCACTGCATCCTCGGCCCTGTCGGGGGTTTTCAGAATTTGCACTGGATCAATTGTGTTTATTCGTAATGGTATTTAACAGGAACTTTTGAAAGTAATGTCTAGTTCTGCGCATCTAAATTCTCGTTCCTTTGAAGAAGAACCGCTAATAAGTTCTTGTCTTTTGAAATACTTACCTATCTTACAAAATTCTCAGTAGCTATGTAGATAGATAGATGGTAATAGCTTTATAGCTGTTTATTGTGTGTCTGAACTGTTAGGAACGAGTTAACGACGCGAAGATGGCGTATATTTGTCGAGGTCCTTTTGTTTTCTTATTTTTGTTGCTACCCTACTTCCAGTTAGCTCAAAATAAATCCCTCGGGCCGCTGTCTGTAGCCCATCTGCACATGTTGGGATGCATTCAAAACCATGCCTTTTTTGACAATAAAAACAGAAAGTTTGGTTATTGGGATGGAAGAAGCCGTGATGTTAAACGGCTTGTTTTAAAAGTAGGTCGAGATTATTAGAAGAGGGTTGATTGTCTTTGTAAAGATAAGACGTGGGAGATTATGGAAGTAAATCTGTAGTGGGTTTACGTATTTGCAAGTAATATATGATCGCATCGAACATTCATTAAATTAATGTTTAATAGATAT
Source organism: Hyppa rectilinea (assembly GCA_951799385.1). Taxonomy (NCBI): domain Eukaryota; kingdom Metazoa; phylum Arthropoda; class Insecta; order Lepidoptera; family Noctuidae; genus Hyppa; species Hyppa rectilinea. Next base: position 20,915,567 of record OX637300.1, read on the forward strand.
AACTTACACACAGATACAGACCAGTTCTAGTCGCTTTAGACCGTCTAGTTCTTATTGTTTAGGTTATAGGTTTATTAAATGAATAGAATTTTTTAACTAAAAATGCCAATAATTATTAACTACTTACAAAAAAGAAAATCCGATGGAAACTTTCATATTTATTGGGCTTGTGATACCTTAAATAAATGACCTCCCGTATCATGAATACAGAGACTTGCCGCTACATTCGCGGCCCTTGGAGCGAGTGTGACGCCAAAACCAATATGCGCTCCAGGAAGCTGACCCTGAAGAAAGGTGACCCAGCCAGCTGCGAGAGCATCAAGACTATCCAGAAGAAATGCAAGAAAGGTACGTGAGACCAGGCTGCAGAGTCCAAGATACTACCTGTTTTACTTGCCTACATAATTATAATTACTAATACTTAGCTTTATAACTGGCTCACAGTAATTCATTACCGCCACTTACGGCCTATTGCAAAGGCAACCGTTTTCTTGGACTTTAGCATGTCTGCCAATCAATCTATCAACTCAGCATATCGCAGTCCGCTACTGGACATAGGCCCTCCCAGGCTGCGCCACAACACCCTGTCCTCCGCCTTCCGCATCCAGACAGTCCCAGCCACCTTCTTAGGGTCATCGGTCCATCTAGCTGGGGGGCGTCTCACACTACGCTAGCCGATACGTGGTCTCCACTCCAGGACTCGACTGCTCCACCGGCCATCGGTCCTTCGACAAACATGGCCAGTTCAGCTTGCTTAGTCTGCAAGCTATGTCGGTAACTCCGGTTCTATAATCATTGTTTTTTTTTTACACCAAGACAAAACAACAATATTCTCATTTTAGATATCTGCTATAGCCACGTACGAATTCACTATAGTGTAATATTTTAAAAGCAGCGAATACAACTGAAAGCAAGTTTCAGCGAACTGTCATTATGTTCAAGTTTTTTCCGAAGAAGCGAGAATAAAAGCGAAAAGACGGCTGAAAAGAACTCTTATAGGTAGTTCCTGGGGAACACCTTTTGATTATCTATAATATTTAAATACCACGCGACATTTGTCCAGTATTTAATTTATATATTGAAACTTTGCCATGTTTATTCAAAAAAAGGCATGACATATCAAATCGTAATGCCTTCTGCAGGACACTGGGATATAACAGAAAGCTAATTCGATCAAAAGTGCAGCTAGCACCATAGGAAATTGAGTGCAGGATGTTTTAAACATAAATGATCATTTAATAGCTTGACTATTGCGTAAGACGAGAAGGGCCTAAACTCACAAAAGTGTATGTATTTGTATAGCTTGCCGCTATGAGAAATCTAACTGGAGCGACTGCAGCCCCAACGGCGAGATGTCCCGGACTGATATGCTGAAGGCTAACAGCGACTCTGGTTGCGACCAAAGCAGGCGCGTCACTAAGAAATGCAACAAGAACAAGCAGGTCAAGACCTCCAAGGACAAGGGTAAGAAAGGTCTGTCGCCCCCTCTTTATTACCGAATTACTTCAAAAAGAGGTAATATTAGTCACAACATTCCACGAATCCTCTAATATAACAGGTATTTCAGCTACAAATACAAGTTCACTCACTGGCGCGGCGCGGCGGAGCTTAATTAACTGCTTGTCACCGTAAGCCTTTCGGGTATTGTCTATGTTTTGGCATGTGTCCAACTGTGGCATTCCAGAGCCGAATGTATTTACCGCTAACTGCGGCAGTACTTCCTCGGCATTTACTATCATCCTGAGGTAATGTATTGGATGTTAACAGCATTGGCGGGGAGAGATGGTTCGTTCATATTCTTACTTTATTGAACTATGTGAAATCTTACACGGCGGACTCAATTAAAGCTTCCCAAACAATATTTTAATATATTTTTCTTTTTACAGGTCGCCGTATTCGCCAATAAGATTTAATGTCCATTGAATTATGACTGGACTTCTTTTTTCTACTGATCATGATTCATCTGTTAATGTAATAGTGCCAAAATAGTGAACACTTTTAAACAGTTTCTTACAAACATTAATTAATATATACGTAGTTACAACAGTTACTCCATGTACATGAGTACAATTTATCTCTTATTAATATCGTATTGTATGAACACTAGATAATGTTAAGTTAAGTAGTACATATTCCTCTGAATAATGCTGGTAAATCAAAATAATTCTGTAATCTTAAGATAATTAAATAAGTACTTAAATAAGGTGGTTGATTTATTTTGTGTTCCCAATTAAACAATATACCTATTCCCTTAGGTATATTTACGTACCTAAGTAAATTAACTAAGCAGCTATTTCTGACATTGTTGAAATATTGAATAATACACAACATCATCATCATCATCATCTGCCTAGCCTTTTCCCAGCTATGTTGGGGTCGGCTTCCAGTCTAACCGGATGCAGCTGAATACCAGTATTTTTACACGGAGCGACTGCCTATCTCACCTCCACAACCCAGTAACTGGGTAATACGATACCCCTTTGTAAGACTGGCTGTCAGATTTTGGGGCTTCTGATGACTCGTAATGACTGTTAATAATAATAATGTTAATTGAATAATACACAACATGAAATATAAATTACTAGCTTCTGCCCGCGACTTCGTCCGCGAAAAATTGCGATATACTGTAACTGTTTAGGCAGCGCATGCAAATAATTCTGTTTTCGGAGGTATTTCTTTCCGACTTGCTAGACGAAAATTGCGATAGCTCGGCTAATATGTATGATATATATATAATTTATAGCCTATAGCACTCAGGAATAATGTAGCTTTATATCAGTGAAAAAAATTTTGAAATTGGATCATTAGTTCCGGAGGTTACCCCCTACATACAAACTTACAAATTTTACCTCTTTATAATAATAGTATAGATATAGATAACACAAAACCTGAAAATTTATATTTCCTTTGCCGAAGTAATCAAAACACAGCACCTATGTTATGAGTACTGTGTAGGTCAGGGGGTCCTTCACTTAGGGGACTCATATGATAGAGTTTGTGTAGTGTATCGTAGGGATTTCCATCCTACAAAATAAAAACACATGGGCAGCAGCTAATGAATTATATTGCCTTTAAACTTTTGAACGCCAGAGCATAAACGCACGCGCGTGCGCTCCACGCCAAGTTATCATGATTTTCCCTTTATCCATGGTGTCTTTTAATTTGTTTAATTCCATAAAATGCGTACGAGAGCATACATTTTTAAGATATCTATATAAACATTCACAAAAGTAATCTATACTAATATTATAAAGAGGTAAAATTTGTAAGTTTGTATGTTTGTAAGTTTGTATGTAGGGGGTAATCTCCGGAACTAATGATCCAATTTCAATAATTTTTTCACTGATAGAAAGCTACATTATTCCTGAGTGCTATAGGCTATAAATTATATATATATCATACATATTAGCCGAGCTATTGCATTTTTCGTCTAGCAAGTCGGAAAGAAATACCTCCGAAAACAGAATTATTTGCATGCGCTGCCTAAACAGTTGTTTAAAATTGAAAGCAATGTATGACAACCCGGTTCGCCTTAATTATTTCTACAAAAAAGTCCGCGACACCACATTTCTATCTTTTGTATTTTAACGTTTATATTTCGTTTTATGTTTTAAAAAAGTATTTTTTCGACTTACTTCTGTTTGGTGGTAGCCATACGGCTTATCCGGGGGTACCGCACGATCTCTGTCGAGGCGGCGCGCCTCCTTGCCGGACTGCCGCCGTGGGATCTGGAGGCGATAGTCCTCGCGCGCCTGTACGAGTGGCGCGCGGAGGTACTAAGCCGGGGGGAAACTCCGTTTCCGCAGCAAATTGCGACGGAGCGGACGGACCTCCGGCGCGATCTCATGGCGGCCTGGAATCAGCGACTGTCGCAACCCAGCGCAGGGCACGCCACGATAGTGGCGGTAAGACCCCTCTTTGAGAAGTGGCTAGAGAGGCGTCACGGCGCCCTCACCTACCGCCTGACGCAGGTCCTCACCGGGCATGGATGCTTCGGGAGAGAGAAAGGTCCTCCCGTCCCAGCCGCCGCCGGAGACGCTCCGGGCGTCGGGAGCCACGTGACGACTCCCGGTCACCGTAGGCGCGGGCTTGCGGGCGGTGAGTAATGGGTGACCGTCCGATCAGCACCAGGCCCGTGCCGGACGGCGCGTATATGTTCCACGCGCGCCTCAAAGAGATGTCAGCATATGAAGGGGCCCCTCAGGGCCAAGCCTGCCGGGTAAGCGGGATTGTCCGAAAGGGTTACCGCTACCCTGGAATATAAAGAGCTAAGGAAGGAACATGGATGGGTTTTAGTCGGTAAGAGTCTGACACTCCCTTCCGCTCCACCCAGAGCGGGAGCAGTCATTGGATGATTTCCCAGCCTTAAAAAAAAAAAGGGTGTCGTAAAAGGCGACTAAGTTGAGCAGAAAAGATCACCTCGGTAATCTTTGGAAATTGTAATCCGATTCCAAAAATTCTCTCATTAATGGGAACCTACAGTATTGCCGAGTATCATAGGATATATTTAATGTTAAAACTAGAAATTTTCCGCGGACGAAGTCGCGGGCAGAAGCTAGTACATAATATAGATAGAAAAACACCCAGACTCGAAACAAATACTTGCAGGTCGTACAAATATTTGTTCCGTGCGGGAATCGAACCCGCGACATACGGTAGTGCGCAGCAGTCAATCGCTCAACCACTGCGCCAACCGTGTCGTCGAGATTTAATAAAATTGTTTATTTCGTGCTATAGTGTTGTTGCCACTGTCACGTATAAGTATGTGACAATGGCGTTCAAAGGGATAACGAATACATGTGTCAAGCAGCACGGCTACTGACCACGGATCATCATGCAGTTCCTGCAGTACATCCTGTAATTCTGTTTCGAGACCACAACTAAATATCAAATCTTATGTCGGAAGGCTATGAGGTTCCGACATAAAATAGTTCTGTAGGCCTTCCGACATAAAATTGTTCCCTAGACCTTCCGACATAAAATACCGTAGGCCGTAGGGCTTAACACGTTAGCTGCGGCACCAAATTTTGTAAACTTTCCGTTCCTGCGGCACGAGGTTTTATCGGCCCGCACCGTGACCAGACGTTAGGGCGACACGCGGTCTATTAGACCCCACCTCCTTTAACAGACTAAAATCCATTTTCTGGCGCGAAATCAAAGATAAATGAAAAATTTGGTCCTTATCGATATAGACAGTGAATTGATGAACCCTAATCTACCGTCGCCCCGGGATCTGATAACTCGTTTAGGAATTATTGGCAAAACAAAGTATGGGATCTTATACACCTCGTAACGCACTGAAATAGGGTAAATTTTCGCTAAGATTAGTGATGGGAAAAATAATATCGATGCAACGACGTTTATGTATTTTTGTGTGAAAATCTTGATGCGGTTCACAGAATAGAAAAAAAAGAAAACCAGAAGTAGAAAAGAAACTATCCTATGTATTCTGCCTCGGGCTTTAAAAATACTTTATTAGAACTTGAATTAACATAAAAACATCAGTAACAATTTACTTTTTTATAAAAAATCGCAATCGTTCTGTTTCTGTTTTTTTTCATCGTTTAGACATGTTCGGCGATGTAAAAGGACGTGCTCTCCAATCGACGTGATGCACAACACTAGTCGCGGGAAGCTCGCGTTGGGTGCGGTACGAGGTCCGGGAGGATATGGGACGTTTTAGCCTCGTTCCGCACTGCATTAAAATTATATTAATTCAGTGCGGTACGAGGCCTAAGACATCCGGTACCAAGGTAGGTATACCACCGAGTCCGGGACCATTAGCGCGTCTCAAATATACATTTATCTCTTTTCTATACTGGACCAAACCAAAGCTATGCCCTTCGCACGACAGAGATGTTCACGTTTTTCCTTGCCGCACCACAAGGAAGTTGCATGAGGGGTGATTTAGGCCTCGTTTCGCACTTAACGTGTTAAGCTCTAATAGTATTTACCTTCATAATTATTTGTAACCCATATTCTATAATGGGTTACAAATAATTATGATCGCAATAAGTTAATATCTACGGTTATAAATATCGAACAATGAGACTGAGATTTCTATGATGTGTAAGACAAGAAGAGTTCATGAGCTAAAGAGTTTCACAAACTAGGTTTCCGTGAGATTTTAAAATGAAGACGAATTAGGCTGAGAATCAGGATTTTTTGAACCAAAAGACAGTACCCCAAGACGCCTGGCCTTCACTGGGTATTTCATAGTACAGGCGGCCTTACGGGGTGGTGAGCAGGGCGGTCGCCCGGGGTCTCGCCCTTGCAGGAGCCTCGCACTACAACCGGAGCAAACGCTCCTCGAAAAACTTTAAGCTCGGTTTCTGTAGAAACACGGGGATTATCCGAGCGCTACACTTTGTATCGTAGGTATACCTACCTACCGCTCGTGTAAACCCACATGTTTTATTTCGATCATTAACTCTTACACCTCTTATTCTGTTTGTTAACTTTTGTAATTCAACCAATATAAAACATATTAATAATAAAAAAAAATCACATAACTTTTGCCTTTCTAGTCAAACATGAGAAGTCTTATACCTACTTTCGAATCACATAAGGTAGACGTTCTAGTGTTTCCCTTTACTTTGCGCGTTCAATAAATGTGACAAATGTTAGAATTAAGCTGTCAAGCACTAGGACCTTACTTAGCACAAAAGACAAGAGCCTCGCAAAAATCTCTGCCGTTAGGAGCCTCGCAAAAATCTCTGCCGTTAGGAGCCTCGCTATGGTTAAGGCCGCCGCTGCTTTCTAGTGCTTTAGCGGGGAAGAAGTGATGCAACCAATGTGACCAACGTCCCAGCAGCTATCTATTATGTTAAAAATTTGATAAATCAAGTTCTGTTAACTCAAAAAATGGCTGCTGGGCTCAAAGTCCGTCAAATTTCGTAAAAATGGACTGAAAAATAAACAATTGACAGTGACAGTTCATTTGTAAGCAAATATAAGTTTCCGAATATTAATCCAACACAAGTCTCGTCGTGGTAGGGATGGGTAGGTCCACCTCTGCTCTATGGCCATCCAGTAGAATATTAAATGACAGGAGTGACATTGTTCACTAGTGTTCTGATGAAGGGAATTTATATAAAATTAATATGTATACACAACGAGCGTGTTCATCGAGAATTAAGCTACGGTAAGGTGGGAAACAAAAAATGCCTCAAAGAGAAACCTTGATTTAACTTTAGTAACTACTGTCTAAATAAACACAGTTTATTGTGCAATGTTGTTGAAATTAGTGCACCTTAGAATTCTTTTTTCAATGTAAATGCAAAAAAAATGACATTGCTTTGTTCTCGTCGTAAAATAACGGAGTTTTTAAGTAAGTTTACTACACGTTTATATCGAAATAATTATAGTTTTTTTTTAAGGCTGGGATCATCCAATAACTTCTCCCGCTCTGGGTGGACCGGAAGGGAGTGTCAAACTCTTACTGACTAAAACCCATCCATGTTCCTTCCTTAGCCCTTTATGTTCCGGAGTAGCGGTACCCCTTTCGGACAATCCATAGGATAGGAACCGATATTAGGAGTAGGTATAGTGATTAAAAAAAAACAACGGGTTGCACTCCGGGAATGCCGGCAGAAGTGAAAATTTGAATATTAACGTTGTGCATTTTTTTAAATTTTGGAATGGTTTGGGAATAATTTTGCACGAATTGCTTTAACAGTATAAAAGTAGGTACTGTCATTTATGTGGTAAAATACAATATTTATTTATTGCGCTATAGTACAGAGGCCAGCACATCAAGCTATCCCTAACTGTCAAATTTTCTCAATTAATCAAGTTGAAATACTATCAAAGAAATTTGACAGATTGTGGTAACTTGATGTGCTGGCCTCTGTACACAAACATGAAACATGACAATTTATATTACCTACATTAAAAATTAACAACACTTCAGAACTATTACAATTATTTTACATAAAAATGTTTATCCCTCCCTACGTCTTACGAATTTTCGATCAGGTCACGTGTCCTGACGGGAGTGGCATCGAGCGGCATCTTTTGTTTTCCAAAAAAATGTATTCGATACTGCAGTCCCGGTGACCACAGTTGACACACACGTAGTTCTAATAATATGTATAATCGCCTGACGACCTCTCTAAGTTAGTTTCATGCATGTGCAAAACAGTTTTTCATCAGGCGTTTGTCGCCACACATCGGGATTACACTTTTCATATTCAAATGGGCATTAGATTAATAATAATTGAGGACTTATAAATACTTACTATACAATGTCAATTAAATTGTCACATACACATACTTTTCATCAAACTATCGATATTTTTGTAACGATACCGAACTACCATTTAGAAACACTTAGGCGACAAGAATGTGCCTCCACCTCGGATATAATCTACTCTCAGCTTGATTTACAATCATCCTATTCGCAGAGCCTCGCAGCACACGTAGTTTGAACCGCTGAGCGCTGATACGGATATGGGGACCGATTGCAGACGGCTGCATCGGAGTTGTACAGGACAGGATGTGGATAAAATAGCCGTACTTATTGCCTATAAATACACAGATGACGAAGCCGGAACGGATATTAACAATTTTTTCTTATTTATGTAGGTACTGTACGTACCTACCTGCAAATCGTTATCAATGTTACGGATAAGAAAAACGTTGTTTCACCCGATTCACGTATCAATTTTATTTGATGTTCAACCTTATTTTTACTAACGGACAACGCTTAATTTGGTTATCCAGATATCCGGATGGCGTGTCCCATAGAAAAATAATATGACTGTGCCAAATCTCATAACTTGCTAGTTAGCAAGTGTCGATTTAGGTCTACTTTGTACAGTTGTACAAAGTAGACCTAAATAGTGACTATTGTGCTATTTGTGACTAGTGAGTTAGACCACGGTGTAGTTAGGAAATGTGGTATACTTAATTTCAGAGTAGGCTTAGCAAATTTAATAATTAAGTTTTTCTTTAAAAGATTGTGGTCATGACTTTTTCTTATCAAAAACAGGACATTGAACGTGAACGCAGAGCGCTGGCTGTCCGGGGTAATATGTTGGTTCGCAGGTTTGCTGGTTGCTCAGCTAAGGTCAAATTAGCATTATTCAAAGCCTATTTATTTTCAATCATTCTACACGAGCAGCCTGTGGATTAATTATATTCAAAGGGCATACAGCGCTCTGCGGGTACAATGCAATAATGTCTTCAGAATGTTGATGCGGTTGCCGCGGTTCTGCAGTGCTTCGGCGATGTTTGCTGAAGCGCGTCTGAATGACTTTTACGCAATAAGACGCAAGCATGTGTCGTCACTGTTAGGCAGAGTACGCGGCAGCAGCAACGGCATTCAGAGGATAATTTCTGACAAATACCAGTGTCCAATACACTCGCACTGGGTGAGCATTGTGGTAGGGACAGTAAAGTAAATGTGTGTGTTGTAAAAATGTGTTTTTGTGATTGACATTTTTGTGATTGAATTTTTGTAACCTTAATAACATAGTTTATAAGTTTCAATTGTTACTAACCAATGGATCATTGTAATCTGACATCAATAAATAAATTAAATTAAATTAAAAACGTATTCATTTAAAGTTGAGGATTCTAGGTTCTACATTCGCACTAAAATAGCAGTAGAGTTTCTAATTAATTCATGTTGGAATATGTACAGGCGGCATGATGTCAAGACCTGTGCATGCTTTTAAAAAATCGAATAGTTCAGCAACGTACGGCCGCGGTAACTTTTTTTTCACTCACTAGCTCGGAAAGATTCTGTTTATCATTTGAAATCTGAGTGCATTTTGTCCACTTGCGTGAAAAGAGTTTTTAGAATTCGATTAAGTATAAATTCCATTTTATTCCAAAAATCTGTGACGTAACATTAGAATGTTTCATGGAAATCACGTAGGTACAAATTTCGCGCTATGACAATTCATAAAAAGTAACGTAATTGACCATAGATACTACTACACACACACTATATACACACTACGATACACTATATTATATTGTCTGTCAAATACCCAACTGTAGTAATTTAACTATAACTTTAAGAATAAAATAAATACTAATTTCATGTAATGTGTTATTTAAATCTCTTCTTGGCCAAAAAGAAATTTGAATAAGTTTAGTTTTTCTTTAATTCTCTTTTGAGAACGAATATTGAGGATTGAGAAAAAAATACAGGGTATTTCATTTTGGAGATCTTCTATGTGTACTTACCTACATATCTCATTAGATACATTGCTGTTATTTTCTTCACATGAAATGTATCAGAGACGCTCAAATAAAATAAAACTCAACATATTATTATTGTAATAGCAGTTTTCTTGCACCTAGCATTTTCCTCGCTCTAGTGAGGTGAAAAGTTGTGTGTTTCGCAAAGTTCGGAAGCAAAGTTTTTCTGCGTCTCGTACCTCTGACGCCAAAAAACAACTTTGCAGCCTTGCATAACGAATGACTACTTATATATTTTTTTAAACATCTATAACACATAAAAATTGAGGATTTCGATTATCTAAAAACCACCCACAGGGCCAGTGAAAACAGTCAGTAGTACCTAATATATAATTTTATTGTATGACGAATTCCTCCATAGCTAAGTTTAATTAGTGGTAATGAAGTGTTTTATGGGCAAAGTCAATGGTTTTTATTTTTTAAGGCTGGTAAATCGTCAAATGACTTTTCCCGCTCTGGGTGGAGCGGAAGGGAGTGTCTGACTCTTACTGACTAAAACCCATTCATGTTCCTTCGTAGCCCTATATGTTCCGGGGTACCGGTAGGTAACCCTTTCGGACAATCCCGCTTAAAGTTGAAGGCTAACGCACCAATCTTTAATGTTTACATTTTTCATTTTTCGCAAATCCACACACGTGTAGATAAAATAGGTAGTATATTATTAGGTAAATACCCTATATTTTAGTTTTAGATGGTCTACTCTTGTATTAAAGATTTGTGTTTACAAAATAAAAGAATTACATACAAAAACAAAAAAACAATTTTTTCAATGAGAAACAACACGAAAATGCGAAGATGAGATGAAAGGGCCAGTGTAGCCCGCGAAAGTAAAGTGATATTCTCATCTATTAAATAGGTACTTATAATTACTTACTTGTTATTAGTAACCACAGATATAATATGTGCTAGTAACCCTCTACTTACTCAATTAAAAGAGAGAGAGAGAATGATTGAGATATGCCTTAGAGCATTTAACCTAAGCTCTAAGAGATATGCCGAACGATTTTTTTTAATTTAGATAAATGGTAAATTAAATTGACATACTAAAATTAAATTTAATAATAGCGTTTTCTATTTATTAGTTATGTAAACACTATCTCAGGCACATCAGAGTGGAGCTGTCATGAGAATGACATTGACTAGTGCTGTCAGTTCACCACGAATGAAAGGCGGGAAAATTAATTTAAGTTAGAAAAAAAAAGTCTACCGAAAAGTTTTGGTGTAGTGCCAGTGCAGTGTAGTGAGTGATAAAATACAAGTGGCGACGAGAATATAGGTCAGACAAAATCAATAATAAAATCAATCAAAAAACAGTACCTAATAGGAAAAATGGTATGTTTGTTTTGATCAAGTAAAATTTTAAAACACGAATACACGACCTTGCATTCCTGCCTATCCAAAATGAATAAAGTGATAGATGCGTAATATTCTAATGTAAATTGTTATATTCTCCCTAAGGCCCACTGACCTCCGTATTTACTTACTGGTATAAATTTTGCCGCAGGAAGGATTCTGATATAGATGTATTGTTACTGTTTTTAAACTTATTTATATAGAAAGAGACGAATCACCTAGAAAATCCCTGATTCTATACTTCTATATAAATAATATGACTACCATACCATTGAAATAAGGTGAATATTAAATGAGAATACAAACCACAGTCATTAAGTTATTTGGAGCAGCTTAGTATTTGAAACCACCCCTACGACGACCCACTGACCAAACTATTAACATAGGTACATATCTAGGTACTGTAGAGCCGAGGTGAAACCTTATGTTGTACCTAGCTGGTTGGTTAGAAAATAACTACCAGCATTCGAGCCGTGCTGCAGAACGGATGTATTCTAAGAGTAATAAATTCTTTACCTGCTGATCCTATGTTTTTAACCTTCCAAGCCGGAAGCGTTACACAAATATACACAGTACATTACACAAGCGTGAGCTTGAGAGAGAGGGAGACCTCTCTGCACTCTCAGAGCTCTAGAGTGCAGAGCCCTCTGGTTTTCACAGAAGCTGCAGAATAAACTGCAACTTAGAAGCTGCTTGCGGCTCCACTGTAGGACTTGCCTGAGAAGCTTTAAAATCTTCTCTGGCAAAGCAAAATAATAGCAAGAGATGAATAGGGTAGATGGCTGTGACAACAGTAGATTTTTTGCCAAGGGAGTAAACAACTATTTTTAAGGACTACTAACTAACTATTTTTTGCTTTAAATCCAGAGTGGTGTTAAAAAATTCTAAAATAGAATCCCGAGCACAACAAGGGATTCTTAAGTAGAATCCAGAGTGCAGCGCTTCAAAGTACCTCATTTTAGCTTAAAATAGTGTTGCTCTTAAGGAGGTTAGTCTATTTTCTATTGCCCCTTAAGAGAAAACAAGTATGTGCCATTTAGTGCACTTGTAATTCCATGCAAATTAGGAATACAAACCAAAGATTTTCATTGTTGTTCAATATTGTTTTGTTTAGAAACAAAACAATATTGAACAATATTCTTCCTATCAACTCAACACAAAAGGTTTTCATAGTTTTTATGAATGTACTTTACATTCATAAAAACTATGAAAATCTTTTGTGTTACTTAAAAAAACCCTAGTTTTGAATTTACTTTTATGTAACATAATAATACATGCATGTTAATAACATGAAATGTTATCAATTGTCTTTTTCTATAAAACTTTGGTGCTTTTTTCTGCACTGGTCCTTCCTCCTTCACATATGCCTCTGTTAGACACTGAGCCTAATTTGATTTAAGGTACTTTGAAATCTGTGTGCATAAAGTGGGAAACTGGCTGTCTGACTGGGTGACATATCAATGCACAGCCCTAACTGCCGGACCTAGCGACTTGAAATTTTGCAGATCTGTAGGTATGCATTCACTAAGAAACGATTTTTCGAAATTTCATCCCTTTATCGTCCAATATGGTCGTAAAATAGAGGATGAAAGTTTGTATTTAATTTTTTTTTTACACAACGTCTTAAATGGGATGTGTCAAAGTTTGTATTGAAGAATTTTGACACGCGCCGCGGTTCGATTGACTCGAAACTCAGTATGTAAACCTACAATAAAAAACAAAAGAAACAATGTCTTTCATCAAGGTTTATTGAAAATGTACCCCTCATCATCATCATCATTCTCCTGCCCTTATCCCAATTTATTTAGGGTCGGCGCAACATTCACACAATCCATCCATCGTTTCTTTGGTCTCCCTCTACTAGTATAACCATCCACATCCCTACTCACAACTTTCCTTTCAAAATTTCCCTGTTTCCCCTGCATAACATGCCATACCATGACAACCGATTTCCACACTTGTTTTCAGTCACCGGTATCACTTTCAGACTTCCTTTTATATACTCATTCCGTATTCTATCCATTCGCGTAACACCACACTTCCCTCTTAGCATTCTCATCTCAGCTGCATGCAACGAATGTCTTTCATACATTCCTTTTGTGGCCCAACACTCTGATCCATACAGGACGGCAGATCTAACCATGCTTTTATAAATCTTCCCCTTAAGTTTAAGGGCAATGCGGGAGTCACAAATTGTTCCCGTGACCTGCCGCAATTTCATCCACCCAGACCCCAGTGTTCATTCTATGCTTAACAGTCCGATCTATTTCGCCATCGCTTTGCACAAGTGAACCGAGATACCGAAAGTCGGAGCAAACTGGGAGAAGCGCGCCATCAATCGCTATGACCCCAGAACTGGAGACCGCCGAAATCGCAGAATATGTACTTAGTTTTGGTTCTACTGATTTCACGATGATGACAAGAACGATGTCGTCGGCAAATAGCATGCACCATAGTGCCTCTACCTGTATGTCCGCTGTTAGAGCATCCATAATCATTAGGAAGAGGTAAGGCTTAAAGCCGACCCCTGGTGCAAGTCTACCGCCATATTGAACTTGTCGGTGCTGCCAGCAGCCGACGGAACGTAGCATGAATTAACTCTACATACTTCCCGGGCAAACCTTTCTCTTTCAACGCCCACCACACGACCTAAGGGGGTCAAATGGGGTAGTCAATTTTAAAAGGGATTTTATTGTGTCTTGGTTAATTCATAATAATGATATTTTGTGCCTCGCTTTTCTGGATCGAAATTTAAGAGCCAATGTCTTCATAATATGAGTATCTACATGTTTGTGTGTGACAGGGTTGTTTATTGAATCGGGAAAGACAATAAAAACACTACAAATTTTTTACAATTGCTATATTAAATCTTTTAATAAATTTGTCTGATGATGTATTTGAGCCTCACTCAATTTATCGAATAAATATTTTGCACCTATATTTAAAACGTCTCCCTCAAAAAGTATTGAATGAGACTCAAATGGCACCAGTCAAATTTTTTCATTATGAAAAATTAAATAAATAAATAGTTCATCCTTATCTAAAATAAATAATAAAATATTACATGCTGATACAATAAAAAACATATTAATATAAAATTTAAAAAAAATGACAGAGTTCGTGAGTGGATTTACTGTCTAGTTGAAGTAAGTGTAGCTACACATTATCTACACATTACTATCCGCCAACTATGAACTTTAAATATTTTTGTCGTTAAATATCACAGGTTTATGAATGCGCGGACGTGTTGTCGTATCACTTGAAGAGTTGTTTAGCGTAGTGCCATATTCTGAAGAAGTACTCGTCGCGCCGGAGGAGTGAGCCTCGCGCGTATGATCGGATGTCGGCGTCCATGTTGTGTTCGCGCATCCAGGACGTGGTCGTCTGTGTGCTGAACGACGTCGGCTCCGTCATCTCAGTCTGCTCACCAATCTCCTCGTCTGCGTGTGAGTCTGGAATCATTGTAACTAGTTATATTCCTGCTTCGCAATATTTTGATTGGTCAGACGGTCGTCTTAGGCGTCTTGTTAACATAATTAGGTAAATTTGAAGCTTTAATCTCATTTGCGATGTAATCGTTTACCCAATTACCCAAAAGATTCGAAGAAAATGCGATTAAGACGCAGATGAAATAGCCAGACTAGAATATTTCTAACATAATATTTAACATAGTAGGTTTGTTTTAAACAGGCTTACCTTCTCCGGGGATAACCTTAAAAGGTTCATCCGACTCCAAAGGTTCACTGATTCCTATTTCGTTGCGAGCGTATATTCTTATCATGTAAGTATGGTTGTCACTTAAATCTTTGATGTTGAATTTTAGTGTATGTGCATCGACTTTTCCAACTTCCATCCACATTGTTTTAGTGACGTCACGAATGGCAATGTTGTAACCCAACAGTGGTGCCCCACCGTCCCATTCAGGAGTTCCCCATGAGGTCATCACAATGTTGCTACCCACTGTTCGTATTTCAAGTGGAGCTGTTGGCGGCGATGGTACAGCTACAAATTGAAAAAAGAATTAAACTCTAATTTACCTACGGTTCTAGAAACATGGCTGTTTTTCTTGAAGCTGAAGTTTACTGAGAAGTTTATTCCGTAATTTGAACTGTACAATAACCCAAATAAAGTATTTTTTTTTAATTGCTTTGAAAAAGTTAATAAATAAGCTAATGTTTTATGAAATATCTTATATCACGCAATGACTACTTACTTGCATGTTTCTCTAGTCTTACTCCTTGGGACTCTGCTGGCAAACTGACGCCTATGGCGTTCTCGGCGGATATCCTGAAGACTAGTTCTTCTTTTTCCTTGATATTTTCAATACAGTGTTCGTAAACTGTTCCATTAACAGTAATTACTTTGGTCCATGATTTCGCTTTAGCAGTCTTGTATTCAATGATGTAATCTAAAATAAATTTTGCAGCTTTAGTGACTTGTCGGAGTTGAGTGCTTAGTAACAATAAAGACCTTTTTGCGATGCTAGATATCGCAAATAGGGATACCGCTTCTGCGGGGCCACTATCCTCAATCGTAAATATCTGATTTGGATAGAAAAAATGAATATTATGACTAAAATGAGTGTAAAGTTTTCCACCGTGTATACGGGAATATGCGAAGATGTCCTTAATTAAATATCTATACCAATAATCATAAAGCTGAAGAGCTTGTATGTTTGTTTGTTTGAACGCGCTAATTTCAGGAATACTGATTGAAATTGAAAAATTCTTTATATGTTTGATAGTCCATTTATCGAGAAAGATATATAACATCACGCTGCGACTAAAAGGAGCGGAGCATACAAAAAAATGATGCAAAAGTAGGAAAAATTATTCCTTTTTCAGAGCTTCCGTTGTTTGCGCTGCGTAAACGGTTTACGTTTTACGCATTATTATGTATGACGGAATTATTCCTCTTCAAAAGTTCCAAAAAAAAGTCCGCGACAGCATGTCTATCTTTTAAGACTGACTCACTATAAACTTTTTCATGGTAATAAAAATTGTTCAAAATTAAAGCATTACTTGCGAAGGAGTTTTATCAACATAATAAATTAATCCTTATTCAAATAAATATGTTATTAATCACAAGTATTAAAATGCAAACAAAATTGAAATCACTTCATCAATCAACATCTTAGGCGAAATCATAATTTTAAAATAACTCCGCAACAAAATAAGTTCGTATGTTCGGGTTCACGTGTGTATAACGCGTAAGACGTTAAGAGTTGTGTTTTGTTTGAACGTGCTAATCTCTGAAAGTAATGATTTTTAGTCCGAGAATAGTACACTATTGTAAAGTATATTGTAGTTTAACGAATACTTTATCATCAAAGCTATCACATAAACTTACTTGTCACAACACTTCCACCGTCACTCTCTGGCGCAGCCCATTGTAAAGTAACTGATCTTGAAGTAGTTTCTCTTACTGCAAAGTTTAGCGGCTGCGATGGTGGTGCTAAAATAAATAAAGAAATAAGTTATAAAAACAGTCATCCGATTGTGATAAAACAAATCCTCAATCAATCAATTGTGATCCTCATAAAAATTCAACAGAACTTACACAATGTTTTTCCTATCGTAATGCTTTCGTCTGATATGTATGGCAGACTAGTTCCGATTTCATTTCTTGCACATATCCTAAATTGGTAAGTAGTGTTTATAGTCAACTTCTCTATTTTAGCACTAGTCTTGGTAACTGTCGCAACATGCTTCCATTTTTTCCCTTCTTGTTTAATTTCAATGCTGTAATCGATGATCGGTGATCCTCCATTTTTCTCAGATGGATACCATGTTATGGTCAGAGAGTCACTGTTAATACCAAACATACCTAATGGGCCTAGCGGTGGAGATGGCACATCTGAAACATTTATGTACACATTAGAAAAACATTCTTAATTGTAATAATGCTCGTGGCTAATTAAATGTAAGTTCTCATTTTATTACACAGAATAATAATGATTATTACCGAGCGCTGTCTTGATAACTATAGGTTCACTTTCCAAAGCTTCAGAGAACCCTATGGGATTTTGGGCCATAACACGGAACATATATTCACAATTCTCATTCAGTCTTTGTATGCAATAGGTATCTACATCTTTATCTACATCCGCGACTTTAACCCATTTATTAGTGTTGGGTTCATGTTTTTCTATTGCGTATTTAGTCAATTCTAAACCACCGTCATCGAGAGGCGGTTTCCATTCGATCGTTACCGATTCTCTGCTTATTTCTCGCATCACAACTGGACCTTCAGGTTTGCTGGGCTTGTCTGAAATGTCATTGAAATAAATTACCTTAATGTCGAACAGATTAATAAACCACCTAGACCAAAATTGCAAGCAATTGCAAAAATGAACAAAAATAAGGTAGGTGTTTAATATTGGGGAATTGAGGAACCATACTTGAGTGGTGGTTCTAGCTGTCACTAATCGATCTTTGACTGTCGTTACGGGTCGTCAGAAGCCGCAAGACTGACGACACGAGTCTTACCAAGAGGTATAGTATTACCCAGTTACTGGGTTTATGGAGGTCAGATAGCCAGCCTTTCCATATAAAATACTGTTATCCAGCTGCATCCGTTTAGACTGGACCAACCGACCAAAAATATCCAACATTTCAAAATAGGCAGATTGATTGAATATTAGTGGTGATTTCGTAATGGTTCAGCTATTACTATAAGGCTCCGAATGTCATAACATTAATATAAACTGCATTGTAACTTACCGTAAACTTTAAGTGAAAGGTCGAAGGAAGTACTTCCAGCTTTGTTATTGGCTTCAATTGTGTATTTGCCAGAGTGTGAGCGTGTCAATTGGGTTATCGTGATAGTACTGACAGTATCAGTAGTTATTATTTGAATATCCTCCGATTCTTCAATCTTAGTACCATTGATGTACCAATTAGTTGCAGGTTTAGGAATACCATTAACTAAAGCCTCAACTGACCACTGATCTCCAACTCTGTGCTTCTGATTGACCTTATCGTCCGATACTTTGATTATTGGTTTCTGTTGAACTTCAACGGTACACGATGTCTCTATGTTACCATGTTCGTTTGTAGCATTGCAACTATATTTGCCTTCTGAACTTTCTGTAGCCATAACGACTAGTGTTGCTACCCTATTGATGTAACTCGCTCTAGCGGTCTTTAATTTCTTGTTGTCTTTGAGCCACGTTACTTTTGGTTCCGGAACACCTCCAAATATGCACGTTAGTTCTATGTCCTCATTTGGTTCACTAACTAAATCTTTAAGTGGTTTTTCTACAGTTGGAGCTTGGCCCCTAACGACCTCTTGTACAAGAATATATTCAGTTATTTCAGATGCTTCACTTACACCTACTTCATTGACAGCGAATACTCTGAACCTATACGATGACTTGGTTTTAAAGTTCTTTACGGAGAACTGTGTCTTTTTGATGTTCTCAATCGATATCCATCTGGAAATATTAATTAATTAGTTTTTGATCTGGCCAATTGCTAACACAGCTATTCTAGGTTAAAGTGTTAGCAGTCTATAGGACTGCGAAAACTTCCTAATGCATTAATGGAACATCCATCTCAATACTTACTCTGTAGTATTAATTTCTTGATATTCAAGAATATAACAATCTATTTCCGAGTTTCCTTTAGTGTCAGGCTCATCCCAACATAAGTTAATTGAATTGTTTGTTATTTCTAAAATAGTTGGTTTTCTTGGAGGTGAAGATATATCTGTAAATTGCAAAAGCATTTATTAGATTCTGGTGTTTGAAAATAATTAAAAATATTTTGTTTTACACTTCCAGTCTTGTTAAGTTTATTACTCACCAATGACGACTAAGTTGATTTCTATGTTTGTTTCCCCACAGTTATTTTCCAAGCGGAGTTTATAAATTCCAGCATCGGTATTTTCAACTTTTTTAATAGTAAGACTTGCGGACTTAGCGTCTATTGAAGGTTTGGTATGTTTGGATTTCTTAATAATTTTAGAGTTCACCACCCATTCATCATTGGGTTGAGGAACTGCTTCATATTGGACATGCATAGTAATATCACCACCTCGCCTTATCCTGTATTCGCTGTCGTACTCGAGAATCTTCGGCGGGAATTCTACAACTGAGAATTATTTATTTCACAAGTAATCTTTATTTAAAACTAAGTAATTTAATTGGAACAAATAGTTAGTTACGCTTTCATTACTGTATAATTAAATAGGTAACAGAATTAGCAATAAAAGGGTAAAAAACTGTACATATATGTGTTTTGTTACTATTTAAATAAGTCTTATATATACATATTGTGTTGATTGCTACTAAAGATTATTATAGAGTGCCATGTGCTCAGGATCCCCTTTATTTAAGGAATCCTTACTCACATGCACATGGCCATGTAATAAATTTAATTCATACCTTCTACTATCAATTTAGTTGAACATTTGGCATCAAACAGAACGCATGTATATTCACATTGATCTTCTTCAGTAC
This sequence comes from Hyppa rectilinea, assembly GCA_951799385.1. NCBI lineage: Eukaryota > Metazoa > Arthropoda > Insecta > Lepidoptera > Noctuidae > Hyppa > Hyppa rectilinea. The sequence continues at coordinate 20,935,593 of OX637300.1, forward strand.
ATTTTCTTATTATTAAAGTGCGTTTCGTAACATCCGATATAAGAGTGAATTTTTCAGTATCTTCTACTACAGTCTTCTTTTTGTACCAGGTAACATCCATAGTTTCATCTGGTATTTCAACTGTCAAGTAGGCATCGGTATTAGCTGGAACTACAACAATTTCGGGAAGTCGTAGAACAAAGTCAATGGAAGGCTGTTCTACGATTAATCTTGCTGAACATTTGTCATTTCCAACTTCACAAGTGTAAATACCTGCGTCGGAAAATTCACTATCATAGATTTTAAGTTTCTGTTTTTTACCGTCAATGGTTAGTTGAATATGATTCGAAAATTGAATTTCTGATCCATCTTTGAACCATTGCACTAAAGCGTCACCCTTTGTTAGTTCGATATCAAAGGTTGCTTTATTTCCCTTATTTACTTTTTGGTCTTGTAGACGTGATATAATCTCAGGTGGCAGTTCCACGACTGTCACTTCTGCCGTGCAAGAGTCATCACGTAGTTTACATGTGTATTCGCCTTCGTCGTGAACTGACGTATTTCTAATAAATAGCTTTCGTACGTTTCCTCGTTTTTCCAGTTCATATTTATTTTTCTTAGCCTTGATTCTCTCACCGTCCTTTTCCCAAAAAACGTCAGCAGTTTCAGAATTAATTTCGACTTCTAAAATAGCGATATCTCTTTCCTTAACTTCAAAGTCTTGTAGGCGTCTAATAAATTCAGGTACGGTTTCATGAACCGTTAATTTGGTACTGGTCTCTTGATCTTTCACTACACATTTAATTACACCAATATCTGTCAACTTAGTCTTCTTAATTCTAAGTTTATGTACCCGTCCTTCTTGTATTATTTCTCTATGATCCATTCCACTCACTTCTTTATTATTATGATACCATTTAGTGGAAACAGTATGAGACGTCTGACATTCAAGAATTACAGTCTTGCCTTCTTCTATTTCATAAGTACTCCTCAAATTCTTTATAAATGTCACTTTATCGACATCAATTGTTACTCGTGCGCCATGAGAAGCTTTTCCTGCACTATTCGATGCAACACATTTATAATCACCAGAATCAATCTCGGAATCAACATTGGATATTATTAATTCAATATTTTCCCCGTCGAAATTTTGTGTGACGGTCTCAGAAGGAGTGATTATGTGATTATTCCTGTACCAAGTGATGGAAGGTACAGGATTGCCAGTTACTTTAGCTACTAATTTGATGATTCCATTTTCTTTTACGGTTATTTCCTGGAATCTATTAATGAATAGCGGAGGTTCAGCATTTTCTTCGGTCGGTTCTAAAACAATTAAAACGTTAGTGATAACTATCATTTCATAATCATCTGCCTAGCCTTTCCCCAACTATGTTGGGGTCGGCTTCTAGTCTAACCGATAACTAGTCTAGTGATAACTATCATTCATACACCAATAATATCTGTTAAGTTTCGCTAACTATTAATTTTAACTAAGTATTTTAAAAAAGTATGTGGTCTTACCTTCTATAGTTATTACTGCAGTAGTTTCTGTAGAACCTTCTGAATTAATCGCTTTTAATGTGTAAACTCCGTCATCTTTACCTTTTTTTGGTTTAATTACTGTGATTGTATGTGTTTCTCCATCAGATTTTGTCGTGAGTGATTTGACAGGCTTATTATTTTTGTACCAGGTTACCGTTGGTTGTGGATTACCGACCACTTGAGTTGATAGGACGACACTTTCTCCTTCTCTTATAGTCATACTCTTGAGTGGTTCTATAACTTGGGGTTTTTCCTTTTGGCCCGTTTTTATCTTCAATACAATGGGTAAACTGGCTTCACCTTCCCTGTTAACCGCAAGTACTGTATAGGTGCCCTCTTGAAATTTCTTTACGTCAGAAATTTTTAATACACTGCAATACATATGCATGTCCGACTCAGTAGCTATAGAAATATTTTCATTGGGAATTATTTCTTCGCCTTTAAATAACCAAGCTATATCTGGTTCTGGAATTGCTACCAATCTACATTCCAAAAATATTTGGGATCCTTCATCAACGTATTGAGCCTTTGGTCGCTTTGAAAATGTTGGTGGGATGCCTTCCAGAATATCTGCTAAAGAAGATTCTCGAGACAGACTCTTTCTGGAAAGAATGGTCATTTCCGATCCATGATCAGAGAGTGGAGCTTCAACTGTTAACTCCGTAGTACTCGATGCAAATCCAGCTGCGTTTTTAGCTACACAAGTAAATGTTCCCGCATCTTCTGGAAAAACTTCTCTAATAATCAAAGTAGCTACATTATCATCATCGTAGTACATTTGGAAGTCTTGTGATGGCTTTATGATGGCAGTTTGTCTAAACCAAGTAATCTGCGGTCTAGGATATCCTTCAACTTGACATTCAAATTGTACCGTAGATCCATCAGGAGTGTGTTTAGGTCGTAATTTTTCAATGAATATTGGCGCAATTGCTTGCTCTTCTGGTGTTGGTTCTGTAATGTACAATATGATGATTCGTCAAACATGCAACAAATGTATATACAACAAACATAACGTGATAATTATAATTATTACAAAACGATAAGGAGGACCACGCAGGGCACAACCACGCACTCTCGGTTAAAACAGAACAGTTTATTACGTACGTAGGGATTTCATTGTTCTCGATATGTAGGATTTTACAATTTATATTTTTATTTAGACAATAGGACTACATGGACGTGTAAATAGAACATTTCATTCAAGTAAATAGGTATTATAGTAAACAGACGCAACAAAGTATTTTTTTTCCGTAACATAATTTCGTACTCACTTTCAAATACTGGAAGCTTATCAATCTTCTCATTAAGTTTCTTTTGTAAATACAGTGTGTAATTTGCTTCATCCATTAAATATTGAGCAGGTACCCATCCTTTTTCTTCTGTGAGGTGTTTACGTACAAACCACCAATCTTGGTTTGTTGTTTCTGCAATGAAAAGTAACATAAAAATTCATGTCTTAATCATTAGTTTCATACTCACCAAGCTCAGCCAGAACTAACTTAAAATAATGCGCAATATGTTGTAGCATGAGTGCAGTTTGAACACATGTATTATTATTTACCCGTGTTGTGACCCGTGTTGCTAAGTCTTTCTTAAAACATTTGAACATTAGCTGTTTAAATCTTTAAAACTGTGTCTGGCTATAGAGCAAATTTCATTAGATGAATGAATATATTTGATAATCGCTTTTTCGTTTATTACCTAATATGTATAACCGTTCGCCTTCTACCAAATTAATAGCTTCGTCTGTCTCCGCAATGTAAGAATAAACAGCAAATACTGTATCACCACTGCGTACGTCAACAGGAGTTTCTGAAAAAAAAAAACATGATAGCGCTTGTCTAATACAATAACAGTCAAATAAGAACGCCCGTACCTACTTTTTTGATAAAACCTACTGGTATATCAAATAATAGATCATTTAACTCAATGGTAATTCATCGTTGCCTCCTATAGATGTATTATGACGAGTGGCGACCATAATGATCCGTGTTGATTACGATATGAATCATCCGGGTTGATTGACAGATTTTAAATATGGTTTTCAAACTCATACTCATGTTTCAAAAATTACAGACACTTATGGATTATCAAGGGGCCGGGCAGTCAGAAAGATGAAGCTAGTTGGAACAATATTATAACGTTATTTGATATTCGGTAGATCAACATTCCTAAGCTCCGCATTTTTGTTTTTTTATGATTATGATTAGCTTTAGTGTTTATTAAAGTATAACGCCGCAGCCTTCTACTTTATTAATATGAACAGCAATGAAAGTTGTTGTTGGCTTCAGTATGATATTTTTACTTAGTCCTATCTTTTTACTCTAAGGCCGAGACTCCACCAAAGCGGAGACGGGCGAGTGGAGAGGAAATGTTTTCTATACAACCAATAAGTAAAACTGAGCGGAGAAGAGATGTGTGAATAACGAAATTCTTTTGATTGTTTAAAACACATCTCCTCTCCGCTCGCCCCGTCTCCGCTTTGGTGGAGTCCGGGCCTTAAACTAAAGAATTCTAGCAAAGGGATATTGTAAAAAAAGGCCTATGAATCAACACGCATGAAACCTTTACAGTAATTACTAGTTTTATTTTTATAATTTTCATTACAATTATTTCTATTAACGGACACTCCATAATTTATTACGAATACATTTTAAAAAGTAATTGACTTAGGTCATTCTCCGGTGTTATTATTTCTTGGTTTAATTTGACATTTTGAATACGCGAAGGTATTGTACCTCATACAGCCAAGTTTTTGTGCGTACCGTTATAGTGTGCACCGTAATTACATAACTCAGTATTCTCAGAGCTTGATCTATGAATATACCTTAAATTCACTAATAAACGAAAAGTTATTACAGTAAATATGTTTCTATTGACCTAATTAAACCTTAAAATCCAAAAGTGTTGTATTTTTTTTAGAATTCTTAGAAGTGTCTGTAGTTTAAAATAGTTATAACCGAATGTAAAGATTGTGTCGAACACAAAAAGTATATTCACTTCCCTGTTGGTTCTTAGGCTAACGATGTATGGACGCCAAACAATGTCCTTTATTTGGCACCGTAATATTACTTACCAGGAAATTCTTGTTCCCTGGCAATGCTCATCGATGCATCTGCTTCTGCAATTAAATTATTCCGAAATTTAATGTTGGCATTTCAAGTCAGAAAATAGTATTATTCTTAAAGCCTTTCTTAAAGCCATGCTTTGCTTTTCGGTTTCATTAAAAAAACCATTTTATTAGCCACAAACAGGTTTATTGCATTTGCTAAAGAAACGACAGACCATTTTATTCATTCTAAGCATTTTAAATATAACCATGCGTAAGAACTATGTCTGCATTATTACAAATTATATTATAAAGCTGCTTATCGCACTGCTAAGCCTTTGAAGCTGTCCACATCGGTCAATCCAGTCACATCAAATATAATACCTTGCAGTTTTGAGGGTTTTCTAGGTTTTCTCTTAGTTGAAATGGTGATTTGTTCCTCTTCATATGCATCTTCATTAACTCTTTTAGGTTTAAACTCAACACTTAATTCTTCTACTTCGCTGACTTCATATACTGGTTTTTTAGGCTTACGTTTGATAATCATTTCAACATTTTCATCAGTTTCACCTTCGCTTACTATTACTTCTTCAGCTTGACTATCATCCTCTACTTCTTGTTTTAGTTGGATTGAAGTTTCATCTGCTGCTTCTGATATAGTAATTTTCTTTTTTGGTTTTAATTTTATTTTACTTGAAAGCGATAGTTCTTCTTGCGTATATTGTTCGACTTGTGGCTTTACGTCAAAGGATACTTCTTCTTGTTCATCAACTGTGTATTTTGGCTTTCTCTCTAACTTTACACTTATGTCTTGCGAAACTTCAGTCTCTTTCTCCTTTTCTTTTGGTTTAGATACCGTAATAGACGAAGAAATTTCTTCGAGTGACTCCTCTTTTAAATCTTTAATTTTTTTCAGAGGCATCATTACGTTAGTTGTTTCCTCTGATTTCTCTTCATCGCTTTCGAAAATTTCAATCACATCTGGTTCTTCTTCATTCTCTTCATAAAACTTTATTGAAGTTTCATTGGCTTCTTCACTAAAAGTGGGTCGTTTAAGTGGTTTAAGTTTTACTTTACTTGACATTGATATTTCTTCCTCTGCATATGAATCTAATTGTATGTTAAATTCTTGCTCAACGTCTTCTTTCGTTTTAGTAGATTTTGGCCTGAAAGTTACATTTTCTGGTTCAGTAATCTCAGGCAGAGTGACTGAAGGCTTTCTAACTGCCTTCAATTTCTTTTTAATTGTAACTTCATCTTCGATTTCTTCAGTCTTCTTAATACTTGGCCGTTTAGGTTTTATAGTGAACTGTTCAGGTTCATCTTCTTTTACCTCAGATATTTCAACTTCGAGTGGCGCATCTTCTGAAATTTCGCTTTGATTTTTAGCTACAACTATGTCTTCATAGCCAAACATAGGTTTTTCTAACTCGGTTTTTTCAATTTCAGGCAGTTTGGGCTGTTTATATACTTTTTTCTTTATCTTTTCTGCCTCTTTAACATTTCTTGATAAAATTCCATTTTGACGGACGCTACCTAAAAATGTTATAGCAGGTTTCAATTCTGCAGGAGGCCATTCTTTATTATACCTAATTGGTTTTTTGAGTTGGACTTTGGGTAAAGAAACCGTTTTTAATTCTTGTTTTGGTTTCTGAGTAGGTTTTTTCAGTTTTAGTTTTGTAAACTGCGGGCCCTGAATTTCTTCAGCGTGTTGTGCTTCAGTTATTTTAACTTCTTCGATTTGCATGGGTATCGGTTTCAATTTTTTGGTAGGTTTTTGTTTTTCGGTTTCTTCAAGAGATTGTTCAGGGCTATCTTTTGGTTTGAGTTGCTTAGTCTTCTTAGGCTTTTTGTCTGTTAATGAAATTTCGGTATCTATTTTAATGGGAGTGACTGGTTGTGTTTCTATCTCCACAGGAATTTCAGAGACTTCTGTTGGTTGAACAGGTTGAAGTTCTTCTTTTGGAACCTCATCTTGAACCAAAGGTTTTTGTTTCTTTTTAGTTTTTGGTTTCTTTTCAATGGCAAGTTTGTCATTAGTTTCAAGAGAAATATCATCATCCGGTTGTTTTAAATCTTCTTCATTAGACATTGTCTGTTCAGTATGTTCGTTAAAATCTTGAGGTTCTTCGAATTTAACAGTGACTTTGTTCTTTTTCTTTTTTGGTTTTTCCTTAATAGAATCCTTATATTTTGGTTCATCAATCGACTGTTTTTGTTCATCAATCAGTGGTTTTTGTTCATCAATTGGTTTCTCTAGATCATCAATCGGCTGTTTTTGTTCATAAACCGGCTGTTTTTGTTCATCAATCGGCTGTTTTTGTTCATCAATTAGCTGTTCTTTTTCGATTATTTGGGTTTTAGCCTCTGTCTTAATTATGTCTGTCTTTGCCTCATTTTCTTGCTCATCAATGTAATTTTGTGGGATAGTTTCGGGTTGCTTGATTTCAAGATTTTCCGGTTTATCAGCTACACTTTCATTTAGATCTCGTTTCGGTTTAACTTCCTTTTCTTTCACTTTTTCTGGTAAGTCTTCCAAATTTTTATGTGGTTCGTTTTCCACAACACTAGGTTGATCGATTTTAGTGTCTTCATCCTCGATCAGTTTTTCTGTTTCGGGAGCTGATGGTTTTTCTTTGGTGAAATCAAATTCTTCGGGTTTTTCTAGTTCTACTTTATCCAAATCTGGAATATCGATAATTTTTGTAGGTTTCTTTTTCAACTTAGCCGCTTCCTTAACATTTCTCGATAGTTGACCGTTTTGTCTCACACTTCCCAAAAATGTTATAGCAGGTTTCAGTTCTGCAGGAGGCCATTCTTTATTATACCTGATTGGTTTTTTGAGTTGGACTTTAGGCAAAGAAACTGTTTTTAATTCTTGTTTGGGTTTCTGAGTAAGTTTTTTCAGTTTTAGTTTTGTAAACTGCGGGCCCTGAATTTCTTCAGCGTGTTGTGCTTCTGTTATTTTTACTTCTTCGATTTGCATGGGTATCGGTTTCAATTTTTTGGTAGGTTTTTGTTTTTCGGTTTCTTGAACACGGTTATCTGCCGTTTCCTTCTTGATTAGAGGTTTGATTTCCTGCGGTTTTTCATCATCAGCTTTTTTGTCGGTAACTGCAAATATATAAATTTAAAATTATTGTCTGTACTTATACCTTACTTTTACACATTTTTTAAAACGCTATGTTATATTGGTTTTCCCGCTTATTTTTTAAATTATAAAACACTGAAACAAGTTTTTGTAAACATTTAGACATTGAATTGAAAAACCCAAAAGTCCCGAGAAATGTCAGAGACGTAAATCATGTTTAGTGTAATTAAGCATATTTTAGTTATTATATTATAATAATAAAAATTAAATCTGGCGAAATACAGTAATTATAGCTCTTAAAAAATATGTAGGTATTACTAAGTATGATGACTAGGATAAACTGTATTACAGGCGGATACAATAAAGTTTATGAAAGAACTTCTCATATGCCGAGCGGTGTCATTGTTTTTAACGTGCAATTAATATCAAAGCCGAGAACAGTCAAACACAAACGAATAAAAAATTATTATTCGTAGACATTGCTAGCCTAAACTAGAGAAAATGACAAGTTTTAATAATAAAAACTCAAAAATATGTATATCATAGATAAACAAAACAACTTGTTTATTTCAACATTGATAGTTTTGGAACCACTAAGTCTGCATTTAATTTGCATATACATGTTTTTTACCTTTACTTCAATATTTAGTAGATATACATGTGCAAAACATGAATGCTGTACATCTGATAAATATAACAAGTATGATCTATTTCTTTGTTCAAACAACCGATAGAGTTTTGCTTAAAATAAAATAAAACACTAAGGTAGGTACTTAAAGTTTCTTTAAACCATTATTTTTAAAGACAGTCTTTTCAATCAATTTAAATTTGAAATAGCCGTGAATTTTACGGCTATCTGACTAGTATTTTATTTTCATTTTCTTAGGCAACCATTGTAATAATTCTTAAATGCGCTGTTTATTAATGGACACATAATTTAGTAGTATGTTATTATAATACCATAACATGATGGCTGATAAGTTTGGCCGCCTGATAAGTTTATGACCTATGGAACATCCAGATTTCACGTGTTATGATATAATAAGGAGCTAATTTGTTGCCATCAGTTACAAATTCAAAGCCGGTTCGCTACTGCAAAATTCTTAATAGAAAACACAGCAACACAATGTTCGACTTGAGAATTGTATGCACTAGCGTAATTATTATCTAATAGTATTTTATAAAATAAGTGTTCTGTTTCGCTAAAGCGCAGATGAATCATTTAGTTTTCTAACCAGTCTCTACAGACTTTGATCTCTGGACTTGATGGTTAGAAAAAGTAAATGACAGAGTCCTCAAGTATTCACTGTGAATGGTCTATACCAGTTACAGTGAATACTTGAAGGCGAACCGCAAAAAATGGCCATAGTGAAAAAATACTATTTAAAGATCACAGTCGAATAATTAAAATTATAATGAAGTTTTTAATTTCGTTCATGTAAAGATTCGCTTTATTTGCATTTACCCTTGCCGACTTAAAATAATTGTCTTTACCTTTTACGAATTACTGTTGTGGGCAGCTCCTTGGCTATTTCAGCACAAATTTGTGTGGGTAAGAATATAAATGGTGAAATACTGCCATATGTGAGTTCGTCTGTTTTGTGTGCAGTGATAAAGGGTACTGTGTGTGCTGTTATAATGTGTTGAGTTTCAACTCTAGGACCTACCTTCTTTTTGATAGTGCGTTTAGTTACTTTTCTTTGAGATTTCTTACCGTCTGGCGCTACGAAATCCTCGACGGTAGTCTCCTCGGGTAATTCAACTATTTCAACAGGCTGGGCTTCCTCATTGTCTTCAAGTTTTTCTTCAGTTACGGTCACAGTTGTTACTGGAACTTCGTCATCCCTTTCGACAGTAGTTATTTCCGTGACTTCTTGTTTGGGTCCCTTCTTCTTCTTGATAACCCGTTTGGTCGTCTTGATGGTTTTGTCTTCTCCTGTTTCAGTGTGCACTAGTGTAACTTGTACCGTCTCCGGAGTTTCCTCGACTACTTTAGCCTTGTCTGGTTTGAACAAGTCTTCGAGTGGTGTAGCAGTGTCCTCTATGATGTCTTCTATTTTGTGTACCGTGACTGTGGGTTCTGTGTCATCTATGTGCTCAGTGATGATGTGTGTAGTTTCGAGCTTGGGCCCTACCTTCTTTTTGATTGTGCGTTTAGTGACTTTCTTTTGAGTTTCCTTACCGTCTGGCGCTACAGACTCCTCGATCGTAGTCTCCTCGGGTAATTCTACAACTTCGATCGGCTCGGTTTCTTCAAAGTCTACAGATTTCTCCTCAGTTACGGTCACAGTTGTAATGGGAGCTTCATCATCTTTTTCGATAGTAGTGATTTCTGTGACTTCTTGCTTAGGTCCCTTTTTCTTCTTGATGACCCGTTTCGTAGTCTTGATAGTGTTGACTTCACCTGTTGCGGTACGCACCTGATTAACTTGAACCGATTCAGGTTCTTCCTCGACTACTTTAGCGTTTTGTGGTGTGGGTAAGGATGTGAGTGGTGTGGTGGTGTCGTGTGTGAGTTCGTCTGTTTTGTGTACAGTGATAATAGGTATTGTGTCGTCTGTGTGTTCAGTGGTGATGTGTGTAGTTTCAACTCTAGGACCTACCTTCTTTTTGATAGTGCGTTTAGTTACTTTTCTTTGAGATTTCTTACCGTCTGGCGCTACGAAATCCTCGACTGTAGTCTCCTCGGGTAATTCAACTATTTCAACAGGCTGGGCTTCCTGATCGTCTTCAAGTTTTTCTTCAGTTACGGTCACAGTTGTTACTGGAACTTCGTCATCCCTTTCGACAGTAGTTATTTCCGTGTCTTCTTGTTTGGGTCCCTTCTTCTTGATAACCCGTTTGGTCGTCTTGATGGTTTTGTCTTCTCCTGTTTCAGTGTGCACTAGTGTAACTTGTACCGTCTCCGGAGTTTCCTCGACTACTTTAGCCTTGTCTGGTTTGCACAAGTCTTCGAGTGGTGTAGCAGTGTCCTCTATGATGTCTTCTATTTTGTCGTCTTCAAGTTTTTCTTCAGTTACGGTCACAGTTGTTACTGGAACTTCGTCATCCCTTTCGACAGTAGTTATTTCCGTGACTTCTTGTTTGGGTCCCTTCTTCTTCTTGATAACCCGTTTGGTCGTCTTGATGGTTTTGTCTTCTCCTGTTTCAGTGTGCACTAGTGTAACTTGTACCGTCTCCGGAGTTTCCTCGACTACTTTAGCCTTGTCTGGTTTGAACAAGTCTTCGAGTGGTGTAGCAGTGTCCTCTATGATGTCTTCTATTTTGTGTACCGTGACTGTGGGTTCTGTGTCATCTATGTGCTCAGTGATGATGTGTGTAGTTTCGAGCTTGGGCCCTACCTTCTTTTTGATTGTGCGTTTAGTGACTTTCTTTTGAGTTTCCTTACCGTCTGGCGCTACAGACTCCTCGATTGTAGTCTCCTCGGGTAATTCTACAACTTCGATCGGCTCGGTTTCTTCAACGTCTACAGATTTCTCCTCAGTTACGGTCACAGTTGTAATAGGAGCTTCATCATCTTTTTCGATAGTAGTGATTTCTGTGACTTCTTGCTTAGGTCCCTTTTTCTTCTTGATGACCCGTTTCGTAGTCTTGATAGTGTTGACTTCACCTGTTGCGGTACGCACCTGATTAACTTGAACCGATTCAGGTTCTTCCTCGACTACTTGAGCGTTTTGTGGTGTGGGTAAGGATGTGAGTGGTGTGGTAGTGTCGTGTGTGAGTTCGTCTGTTTTGTGTACAGTGATAATAGGTATTGTGTCGTCTGTGTGTTCAGTGGTGATGTGTGTAGTTTCAACTCTAGGACCTACCTTCTTTTTGATAGTGCGTTTAGTTACTTTTCTTTGAGATTTCTTACCGTCTGGCGCTACGAAATCCTCGACGGTAGTCTCCTCGGGTAATTCAACTATTTCAACAGGCTGGGCTTCCTCATCGTCTTCAAGTTTTTCTTCAGTTACGGTCACAGTTGTTACTGGAACTTCGTCATCCCTTTCGACAGTTGTTATTTCCGTGACTTCTTGTTTGGGTCCCTTCTTCTTCTTGATAACCCGTTTGGTCGTCTTGATGGTTTTGTCTTCTCCTGTTTCAGTGTGCACTAGTGTAACTTGTACCGTCTCCGGAGTTTCCTCGACTACTTTAGCCTTGTCTGGTTTGCACAAGTCTTCGAGTGGTGTAGCAGTGTCCTCTATGATGTCTTCTATTTTGTGTACCGTGACTGTGGGTTCTGTGTCATCTATGTGCTCAGTGATGATGTGTGTAGTTTCGAGCTTGGGCCCTACCTTCTTTTTGATTGTGCGTTTAGTGACTTTCTTTTGAGTTTCCTTACCGTCTGGCGCTATAGACTCCTCGATCGTAGTCTCCTCGGGTAATTCTACAACTTCGATCGGCTCGGTTTCTTCAACGTCTACAGATATCTCCTCAGTTACGGTCACAGTTGTAATGGGAGCTTCATCATCTTTTTCGATAGTAGTGATTTCTGTGACTTCTTGCTTAGGTCCCTTTTTCTTCTTGATGACCCGTTTTGTAGTCTTGATAGTGTTGACTTCACCTGTTGCGGTACGCACCTGATTAACTTGAACCGATTCAGGTTGTTCCTCGACTACTTTAGCGTTTTGTGGTGTGGGTAAGGATGTGAGTGGTGTGGTAGTGTCGTGTGTGAGTTCGTCTGTTTTGTGTACAGTGATAATAGGTATTGTGTCGTCTGTGTGTTCAGTGGTGATGTGTGTAGTTTCTACTCTTGGACCTACCTTCTTTTTGATAGTGCGTTTAGTTACTTTTCTTTGAGATTTCTTACCGTCTGGCGCTACGAAATCCTCGACGGTGGTCTCCTCGGGTAATTCAACTATTTCAACAGGCTGGGCTTCCTCATCGTCTTCAAGTTTTTCTTCAGTTACGGTCACAGTTGTTACTGGAACTTCGTCATTCCTTTCGACAGTTGTTATTTCCGTGACTTCTTGTTTGGGTCCCTTCTTCTTCTTGATAACCCGTTTGGTCGTCTTGATGGTTTTGTCTTCTCCTGTTTCAGTGTGCACTAGTGTAACTTGTACCGTCTCCGGAGTTTCCTCGACTACTTTAGCCTTGTCTGGTTTGAACAAGTCTTCGAGTAGTGTAGCAGTGTCCTCTATGATGTCTTCTATTTTGTGTACCGTGACTGTGGGTTCTGTGTCATCTATGTGCTCAGTGATGATGTGTGTAGTTTCGAGCTTGGGCCCTACCTTCTTTTTGATTGTGCGTTTAGTGACTTTCTTTTGAGTTTCCTTACCGTCTGGCGCTACAGACTCCTCGATTGTAGTCTCCTCGGGTAATTCTACAACTTCGATCGGCTCGGTTTCTTCAACGTCTACAGATTTCTCCTCAGTTACGGTCACAGTTGTAATGGGAGCTTCATCATCTTTTTCGATAGTAGTGATTTCTGTGACTTCTTGCTTAGGTCCCTTTTTCTTCTTGATGACCCGTTTCGTAGTCTTGATAGTGTTGACTTCACCTGTTGCGGTACGCACCTGATTAACTTGAACCGATTCAGGTTGTTCCTCGACTACTTTAGCGTTTTGTGGTGTGGGTAAGGATGTGAGTGGTGTGGTAGTGTCGTGTGTGAGTTCGTCTGTTTTGTGTACAGTGATAATAGGTATTGTGTCGTCTGTGTGTTCAGTGGTGATGTGTGTAGTTTCAACTCTAGGACCTACCTTCTTTTTGATAGTGCGTTTAGTTACTTCTCTTTGAGATTTCTTACCGTCTGGCGCTACGAAATCCTCGACGGTAGTCTCCTCGGGTAATTCAACTATTTCAACAGGCTGGGCTTCCTCATCGTCTTCAAGTTTTTCTTCAGTTACGGTCACAGTTGTTACTGGAACTTCGTCATCCCTTTCGACAGTAGTTATTTCCGTGACTTCTTGTTTGGGTCCCTTCTTCTTCTTGATAACCCGTTTGGTCGTCTTGATGGTTTTGTCTTCTCCTGTTTCAGTGTGCACTAGTGTAACTTGTACCGTCTCCGGAGTTTCCTCGACTACTTTAGCCTTGTCTGGTTTGCACAAGTCTTCGAGTGGTGTAGCAGTGTCCTCTATGATGTCTTCTATTTTGTGTACCGTGACTGTGGGTTCTGTGTCATCTATGTGCTCAGTGATGATGTGTGTAGTTTCGAGCTTGGGCCCTACCTTCTTTTTGATTGTGCGTTTAGTGACTTTCTTTTGAGTTTCCTTACCGTCTGGCGCTACAGACTCCTCGATCGTAGTCTCCTCGGGTAATTCTACAACTTCGATCGGCTCGGTTTCTTCAACGTCTACAGATTTCTCCTCAGTTACGGTCACAGTTGTAATGGGAGCTTCATCATCTTTTTCGATAGTAGTGATTTCTGTGACTTCTTGCTTAGGTCCCTTTTTCTTCTTGATGACCCGTTTCGTAGTCTTGATAGTGTTGACTTCACCTGTTGCGGTACGCACCTGATTAACTTGAACCGATTCAGGTTCTTCCTCGACTACTTTAGCGTTTTGTGGTGTGGGTAAGGATGTGAGTGGTGTGGTAGTGTCGTGTGTGAGTTCGTCTGTTTTGTGTACAGTGATAATAGGTATTGTGTCGTCTGTGTGTTCAGTGGTGATGTGTGTAGTTTCAACTCTAGGACCTACCTTCTTTTTGATAGTGCGTTTAGTTACTTTTCTTTGAGATTTCTTACCGTCTGGCGCTACGAAATCCTCGACGGTAGTCTCCTCGGGTAATTCAACTATTTCAACAGGCTGGGCTTCCTCATCGTCTTCAAGTTTTTCTTCAGTTACGGTCACAGTTGTTACTGGAACTTCGTCATCCCTTTCGACAGTTGTTATTTCCGTGACTTCTTGTTTGGGTCCCTTCTTCTTCTTGATAACCCGTTTGGTCGTCTTGATGGTTTTGTCTTCTCCTGTTTCAGTGTGCACTAGTGTAACTTGTACCGTCTCCGGAGTTTCCTCGACTACTTTAGCCTTGTCTGGTTTGCACAAGTCTTCGAGTGGTGTAGCAGTGTCCTCTATGATGTCTTCTATTTTGTGTACCGTGACTGTGGGTTCTGCGTCATCTATGTGCTCAGTGATGATGTGTGTAGTTTCGAGCTTGGGCCCTACCTTCTTTTTGATTGTGCGTTTAGTGACTTTCTTTTGAGTTTCCTTACCGTCTGGCGCTATAGACTCCTCGATCGTAGTCTCCTCGGGTAATTCTACAACTTCGATCGGCTCGGTTTCTCCAACGTCTACAAATTTCTCCTCAGTTACGGTCACAGTTGTAATGGGAGCTTCATCATCTTTTTCGATAGTAGTGATTTCTGTGACTTCTTGCTTAGGTCCCTTTTTCTTCTTAATGACCCGTTTCGTAGTCTTGATAGTGTTGACTTCACCTGTTGCGGTACGCACCTGATTAACTTGAACCGATTCAGGTTCTTCCTCGACTACTTTAGCGTTTTGTGGTGTGGGTAAGGATGTGAGTGGTGTGGTAGTGTCGTGTGTGAGTTCGTCTGTTTTGCGTACAGTGATAATAGGTATTGTGTCGTCTGTGTGTTCAGTGGTGATGTGTGTAGTTTCAACTCTTGGACCTACCTTCTTTTTGATAGTGCGTTTAGTTACTTTTCTTTGAGATTTCTTACCGTCTGGCGCTAAGAAATCCTCGACGGTGGTCTCCTCGGGTAATTCAACTATTTCAACAGGCTGGGCTTCCTCATCGTCTTCAAGTTTTTCTTCAGTTACGGTCACAGTTGTTACTGGAACTTCGCCATCCCTTTCGACAGTAGTTATTTCCGTGACTTCTTGTTTGGGTCCCTTCTTCTTCTTAATAACCCGTTTGGTCGTCTTGATGGTTTTGTTTTCTCCTGTTTCAGTGTGCACTAGTGTAACTTGTACCGTCTCCGGAGTTTCCTCGACTACTTTAGCCTTGTCTGGTTTGAAAAAGTCTTCGAGTGGTGTAGCAGTGTCCTCTATGATGTCTTCTATTTTGTGTACCGTGACTGTGGGTTCTGTGTCATCTATGTGCTCAGTGATGATGTGTGTAGTTTCGAGCTTGAGCCCTACCTTCTTTTTGATTGTGCGTTTAGTGACTTTCTTTTGAGTTTCCTTACCGTCTGGCGCTACAGACTCCTCGATCGTAGTCTCCTCGGGTAATTCTACAACTTCGATCGGCTCGGTTTCTTCAACGTCTACAGATATCTCCTCAGTAACGGTAACAGTTGTGATCGGAGCTTCGTCACCTTTTTCGATAGTTGTTATTTCCGTGACTTCTTGTTTGGGTCCCTTTTTCTTCTTGATCACCCGTTTAGTCGTCTTGACAGTCTTGACGTCACCTGTTTCACTGCGCACTTGTGTAACTTGTACCGTCTCCGGTTCTTCGTCAACTATTTTGGCTGTGTCTGGTGTGTACGATTGTTCGAAAGGTGTATTGGTGTCGTCAACGATTTCTACTGTTTTGTGTACTGTGATAATGGGTTGTGTGTCATCTGTGTGTTCAGTTGTGATTTGTGTAGTTTCAACGTTGGGACCTACCTTCTTTTTGATAATACGTTTAATAACTTTCTTGTGTGTTATCTTACCGTCTGGTGCCGTAGACTCTTCGACAGTGGTCTCCTCGGGTAGTTCAACGATTTCAACGGGCTGGATGTCTTGTATTTCTTCAGGCGTCTTTTCTTCGGTGACGGTAACAGTTGTGATTGGAGCTTCGTCATCTTTTTCGATAGTTGTTATTTCCGTGACTTCTTGTTTGGGTCCCTTTTTCTTCTTGATCACCCGTTTAGTCGTCTTGACAGTCTTGACGTCACCTGTTTCACTGCGCACTTGTGTAACTTGTACCGTCTCCGGTTCTTCGTCAACTATTTTGGCTGTGTCTGGTGTGTACGATTGTTCGAAAGGTGTATTGGTGTCGTCAACGATTTCTACTGTTTTGTGTACTGTGATAATGGGTTGTGTGTCATCTGTGTGTTCACTTGTGATTTGTGTAGTTTCAACGTTGGGACCTACCTTCTTTTTGATAATACGTTTAATAACTTTCTTGTGTGTTATCTTACCGTCTGGTGCCGTAGACTCTTCGACAGTGGTCTCCTCGGGTAGTTCAACGATTTCAACGGGCTGAATGTCTTGTATCTCTTCAGGCGTCTTTTCTTCGGTGACGGTAACAGTTGTGATTGGAGCTTCGTCATCTTTTTCGATAGTTGTTATTTCCGTGACTTCTTGTTTGGGTCCCTTTTTCTTCTTGATCACTCGTTTAGTCGTCTTGACAGTTTTGGCGTCACCTGTCTCGCTGCGCACTTGTGTAATTTGTACCGTCTCCGGTGCTTCTTCAACTATTTTGGCTGTGTCTGGTGTGTACGATTGTTCGAAAGGTGTAGTGGTGTCGTCAACGATTTCTTCTGTTTTGTGTACTGTGATAATGGGTTGTGTGTCATCTGTGTGTTCAGTTGTGATTTGTGTAGTTTCAACTTTGGGACCTACCTTCTTTTTGATAATACGTTTAATAACTTTCTTGTGTGTTATCTTACCGTCTGGTGCCGTAGACTCTTCGACAGTGGTCTCTTCGGGTAGTTCAATGATTTCAACGGGGTGGATGTCTTGTATTTCTTCAGGCGACTTTTCTTCAGTGACGGTAACAGTTGTGATCGGAGCTTCGTCATCTTTTTCGATAGTAGTTATTTCCGTGACTTCTTGTTTGGGTCCTTTTTTCTTCTTGATCACCCGTTTAGTCGTCTTGACAGTCTTGACGTCACCTGTTTCACTGCGCACTTGTGTAACTTGTACCGTCTCTGGTTCCTCCTCAACTATTTTGGCTGTGTCTGGTGTGAACGATTGTTCGAAAGGTGTAGTGGTGTCGTCTACGATTTCTTCTGTTTTGTGTACTGTGGTAATGGGTTGTGTATCGTCTGTTTGCTCAGTTGTTATTTTTGTCGTTTCAACCTTGGGACCTACCTTCTTTTTGATGGTTCTCTTTGTGATTTTCTTGTGTTTCGTCTTACCATCTGGCGCTGTAGACTCTTCGACAGTGGTCTCCTCGGGTAGTTCAACGATTTCAACGGTCTGGATGTCTTGTATTTCTTCAGGCGTCTTTTCTTCGGTGACGGTAACAGTTGTGATCGGAGCTTCGTCATCTTTTTCGATAGTTGTTATTTCCGTGACTTCTTGTTTAGGTCCCTTTTTCTTCTTGATCACCCGTTTAGTCGTCTTGACAGTCTTGACGTCACCTGTTTCACTGCGCACTTGTGTAACTTGTACCGTCTCCGGTTCTTCCTCAACTATTTTGGCTGTGTCTGGTGTGTACGATTGTTCGAAAGGTGTATTGGTGTCGTCAACGATTTCTACTGTTTTGTGTACTGTGATAATGGGTTGTGTGTCATCTGTGTGTTCACTTGTGATTTGTGTAGTTTCAACGTTGGGACCTACCTTCTTTTTGATAATACGTTTAATAACTTTCTTGTGTGTTATCTTACCGTCTGGTGCCGTAGACTCTTCGACAGTGGTCTCCTCGGGTAGTTCAACGATTTCAACGGGCTGGATGTCTTGTATTTCTTTAGGCGTTTTTTCTTCGGTGACGGTAACAGTTGTGATCGGTGCGTCGTCATCTTTTTCGATAGTTGTTATTTCCGTGACTTCTTGTTTGGGTCCCTTTTTCTTCATGATCACCCGTTTTGTCGTCTTGACAGTCTGGACGTCACCTGTTTCACTGCGCACTTGTGTAACTAGTACCGTCTCCGGTTCTTCCTCAACTATTTTGGCTGTGTCTGGTGTGTACGATTGTTCGAAAGGTGTAGTGGTGTCATCAACGATTTCTACTGTTTTGTGTACTGTGATAATGGGTTGTGTGTCATCTGTGTGTTCAGTTGTGATTTGTGTAGTTTCAACGTTGGGACCTACCTTCTTTTTGATAATACGTTTAATAACTTTCTTGTGTGTTATCTTACCGTCTGGTGCCGTAGACTCTTCGACAGTGGTCTCCTCGGGTAGTTCAACGATTTCAACGGGCTGGATGTCTTGTATTTCTTCAGGCGTCTTTTCTTCGGTGACGGTAACAGTTGTGATCGGAGCTTCGTCATCTTTTTCGATAGTTGTTATTTCCGTGACTTCTTGTTTGGATCCCTTTTTCTTCTTGATCACCCGTTTAGTCGTCTTGACAGTCTTGACGTCACCTGTTTCACTGCGCACTTGAGTAACTTGTACCGTCTCCGGTTCCTCCTCAACTATTTTGGCTGTGTCTGGTGTGTACGATTGTTCGAAAGGTGTAGTGGTGTCGTCAACGATTTCTTCTGTTTTGTGTACTGTGATAATGGGTTGTGTGTCATCTGTGTGTTCAGTTGTGATTTGTGTAGTTTCAACGTTGGGACCTACCTTCTTTTTGATAATACGTTTAATAACTTTCTTCTGTGTTATCTTACCGTCTGGTGCCGTAGACTCTTCGACAGTGGTCTCCTCGGGTAGTTCAACGATTTCAAGGGGCTGGATGTCTTGTATCTCTTCAGGCGTCTTTTCTTCGGTGACGGTAACAGTTGTGATCGGAGCTTCGTCATCTTTTTCGATAGTTGTTATTTCCGTGACTTCATGTTTGGGTCCCTTTTTCTTCTTGATCACCCGTTTAGTCGTTTTGATAGTCTTGACGTCACCTGTTTCACTGCGCACTTGTGTAACTTGTACCGTCTCCGGTTCCTCCTCAACTATTTTGGCTGTGTCTGGTGTGAACGATTGTTCGAAAGGTGTAGTGGTGTCGTCAACGATTTCTACTGTTTTGTGTACTGTGATAATGGGTTGTGTGTCATCTGTGTGTTCACTTGTGATTTGTGTAGTTTCAACGTTGGGACCTACCTTCTTTTTGATAATACGTTTAATAACTTTCTTGTGTGTTATCTTACCGTCTGGTGCCGTAGACTCTTCGACAGTGGTCTCCTCGGGTAGTTCAACGATTTCAACGGGCTGGATGTCTTGTATTTCTTTAGGCGTTTTTTCTTCGGTGACGGTAACAGTTGTGATCGGAGCTTCGTCATCTTTTTCGATAGTAGTTATTTCCGTGACTTCTTGTTTGGGTCCTTTTTTCTTCTTGATCACCCGTTTAGTCGTTTTGACAGTCTTGACGTCACCTGTTTCACTGCGCACTTGTGTAACTTGTACCGTCTCTGGTTCCTCCTCAACTATTTTGGCTGTGTCTGGTGTGAACGATTGTTCGAAAGGTGTAGTGGTGTCGTCTACGATTTCTTCTGTTTTGTGTACTGTGGTAATTGGTTGTGTATCGTCTGTTTGCTCTGTCGTTATTTTTGTCGTTTCAACCTTGGGACCAACCTTCTTTTTGATGGTTCTCTTTGTGATTTTCTTGTGTTTCGTCTTACCATCTGGCGCTGTAGACTCTTCGACTGTGGTCTCCTCGGGTAGTTCAACGATTTCAACGGGCTGGATGTCTTGTATTTCTTCAGGCGTCTTTTCTTCGGTGACGGTAACAGTTGTAATCGGAGCTTCGTCATCTTTTTCGATAGTTGTTATTGCCGTGACTTCTTGTTTAGGTCCCTTTTTCTTCTTGATCACCCGTTTAGTCGTCTTGACAGTCTTGACGTCACCTGTCTCGCTGCGCACTTGTGTAATTTGTACCGTCTCCGGTGCTTCTTCAACTATTTTGGCTGTGTCTGGTGTGTACGATTGTTCGAAAGGTGTAGTGGTGTCGTCAACGATTTCTTCTGTTTTGTGTACTGTGATAATGGGTTGTGTGTCATCTGTGTGTTCAGTTGTGATTTGTGTAGTTTCAACTTTGGGACCTACCTTCTTTTTGATAATACGTTTAATAACTTTCTTGTGTGTTATCTTACCGTCTGGTGCCGTAGACTCTTCGACAGTGGTCTCTTCGGGTAGTTCAATGATTTCAACGGGGTGGATGTCTTGTATTTCTTCAGGCGACTTTTCTTCAGTGACGGTAACAGTTGTGATCGGAGCTTCGTCATCTTTTTCGATAGTAGTTATTTCCGTGACTTCTTGTTTGGGTCCTTTTTTCTTCTTGATCACCCGTTTAGTCGTCTTGACAGTCTTGACGTCACCTGTTTCACTGCGCACTTGTGTAACTTGTACCGTCTCTGGTTCCTCCTCAACTATTTTGGCTGTGTCTGGTGTGAACGATTGTTCGAAAGGTGTAGTGGTGTCGTCTACGATTTCTTCTGTTTTGTGTACTGTGGTAATGGGTTGTGTATCGTCTGTTTGCTCAGTTGTTATTTTTGTCGTTTCAACCTTGGGACCTACCTTCTTTTTGATGATTCTCTTTGTGATTTTCTTGTGTTTCGTCTTACCATCTGGCGCTGTAGACTCTTCGACAGTGGTCTCCTCGGGTAGTTCAACGATTTCAACGGTCTGGATGTCTTGTATTTCTTCAGGCGTCTTTTCTTCGGTGACGGTAACAGTTGTGATCGGAGCTTCGTCATCTTTTTCGATAGTTGTTATTTCCGTGACTTCTTGTTTAGGTCCCTTTTTCTTCTTGATCACCCGTTTAGTCGTCTTGACAGTCTTGACGTCACCTGTTTCACTGCGCACTTGTGTAACTTGTACCGTCTCCGGTTCTTCCTCAACTATTTTGGCTGTGTCTGGTGTGTACGATTGTTCGAAAGGTGTATTGGTGTCGTCAACGATTTCTACTGTTTTGTGTACTGTGATAATGGGTTGTGTGTCATCTGTGTGTTCACTTGTGATTTGTGTAGTTTCAACGTTGGGACCTACCTTCTTTTTGATAATACGTTTAATAACTTTCTTGTGTGTTATCTTACCATCTGGTGCCGTAGACTCTTCGACAGTGGTCTCCTCGGGTAGTTCAACGATTTCAACGGGCTGGATGTCTTGTATTTCTTTAGGCGTTTTTTCTTCGGTGACGGTAACAGTTGTGATCGGTGCGTCGTCATCTTTTTCGATAGTTGTTATTTCCGTGACTTCTTGTTTGGGTCCCTTTTTCTTCATGATCACCCGTTTTGTCGTCTTGACAGTCTGGACGTCACCTGTTTCACTGCGCACTTGTGTAACTAGTACCGTCTCCGGTTCTTCCTCAACTATTTTGGCTGTGTCTGGTGTGTACGATTGTTCGAAAGGTGTAGTGGTGTCATCAACGATTTCTACTGTTTTGTGTACTGTGATAATGGGTTGTGTGTCATCTGTGTGTTCAGTTGTGATTTGTGTAGTTTCAACGTTGGGACCTACCTTCTTTTTGATAATACGTTTAATAACTTTCTTGTGTGTTATCTTACCGTCTGGTGCCGTAGACTCTTCGACAGTGGTCTCCTCGGGTAGTTCAACGATTTCAACGGGCTGGATGTCTTGTATTTCTTCAGGCGTCTTTTCTTCGGTGACGGTAACAGTTGTGATCGGAGCTTCGTCATCTTTTTCGATAGTTGTTATTTCCGTGACTTCTTGTTTGGATCCCTTTTTCTTCTTGATCACCCGTTTAGTCGTCTTGACAGTCTTGACGTCACCTGTTTCACTGCGCACTTGTGTAACTTGTACCGTCTCTGGTTCCTCCTCAACTATTTTGGCTGTGTCTGGTGTGAACGATTGTTCGAAAGGTGTAGTGGTGTCGTCTACGATTTCTTCTGTTTTGTGTACTGTGGTAATGGGTTGTGTATCGTCTGTTTGCTCAGTTGTTATTTTTGTCGTTTCAACCTTGGGACCTACCTTCTTTTTGATGGTTCTCTTTGTGATTTTCTTGTGTTTCGTCTTACCATCTGGCGCTGTAGACTCTTCGACAGTGGTCTCCTCGGGTAGTTCAACGATTTCAACGGTCTGGATGTCTTGTATTTCTTCAGGCGTCTTTTCTTCGGTGACGGTAACAGTTGTGATCGGAGCTTCGTCATCTTTTTCGATAGTTGTTATTTCCGTGACTTCTTGTTTAGGTCCCTTTTTCTTCTTGATCACCCGTTTAGTCGTCTTGAGAGTCTTGACGTCACCTGTCTCGCTGCGCACTTGTGTAATTTGTACCGTCTCCGGTGCTTCTTCAACTATTTTGGCTGTGTCTGGTGTGTACGATTGTTCGAAAGGTGTAGTGGTGTCGTCAACGATTTCTTCTGTTTTGTGTACTGTGATAATGGGTTGTGTGTCATCTGTGTGTTCAGTTGTGATTTGTGTAGTTTCAACTTTGGGACCTACCTTCTTTTTGATAATACGTTTAATAACTTTCTTGTGTGTTATCTTACCGTCTGGTGCCGTAGACTCTTCGACAGTGGTCTCCTCGGGAAGTTCAACGATTTCAACGGGGTGGATGTCTTGTATTTCTTCAGGCGACTTTTTTTCAGTGACGGTAACAGTTGTGATCGGAGCTTCGTCATCTTTTTCGATAGTTGTTATTTCCGTGACTTCTTGTTTGGGTCCTTTTTTCTTCTTGATAACCCGTTTAGTCGTCTTGACAGTCTTGACGTCACCTGTTTCACTGCGCACTTGTGTAACTTGTACCGTCTCCGGTTCCTCCTCAACTATTTTGGCTGTGTCTGGTGTGTACGATTGTTCTAAAGGTGTAGTGGTGTCGTCAACGATTTCTTCTGTTTTGTGTACTGTGATAATGGGTTGTGTGTCATCTGTGTGTTCAGTTGTGATTTGTGTAGTTTCAACTTTGGGACCTACCTTCTTTTTGATAATACGTTTAATAACTTTCTTGTGTGTTATCTTACCGTCTGGTGCCGTAGACTCTTCGACAGTGGTCTCCTCGGGTAGTTCAACGATTTCAACGGGCTGGATGTCTTGTATCTCTTCAGGCGCCTTTTCTTCGGTGACGGTAACAGTTGTGATCGGAGCTTCGTCATCTTTTTCGATAGTTGTTATTTCCGTGACTTCATGTTTGGGCCCCTTTTTCTTCTTGATTACCCGTTTAGTCGTCTTGACAGTCTTGACGTCACCTGTTTCACTGCGCACTTGTGTAACTAGTACCGTCTCCGGTTCTTCCTCAACTATTTTGGCTGTGTCTGGTGTGAACGATTGTTCGAAAGGTGTAGTGGTGTCGTCAACGATTTCTTCTGTTTTGTGTACTGTGGTAATAGGTTGTGTATCGTCTGTTTGCTCAGTCGTTATTTTTGTCGTTTCAACCTTGGGACCTACCTTCTTTTTGATGGTTCGCTTTGAGATTTTCTTGTGTTTCGTCTTACCATCTGGCGCTGTAGACTCTTCGACAGTGGTCTCCTCGGGTAGTTCAACGATTTCAACGGGCTGGATGTCTTGTATTTCTTCAGGCGTCTTTTCTTCGGTGACGGTAACAGTTGTGATCGGAGCTTCGTCATCTTTTTCGATAGTTGTTATTTCCGTGATTTCTTGTTTGGGTCCTTTTTTCTTCTTGATCACCCGTTTAGTCGTCTTGACAGTCTTGACGTCACCTGTTTCACTGCGCACTTGTGTAACTTGTACCGTCTCCGGTTCTTCCTCAACTATTTTGGCTGTGTCTGGTGTGAACGATTGTTCGAAAGGTGTAGTGGTGTCGTCTACGATTTCTTCTGTTTTGTGTACTGTGGTAATGGGTTGTGTATCGTCTGTTTGCTCAGATGTTATTTTTGTCGTTTCAACCTTGGGACCTACCTTCTTTTTGATGGTTCTCTTTGTGATTTTCTTGTGTTTCGTCTTACCATCTGGCGCTCTAGACTCTTCGACAGTGGTCTCCTCGGGTAGTTCAACGATTTCAACGGTCTGGATGTCTTGTATTTCTTCAGGCGTCTTTTCTTCGGTGACGGTAACAGTTGTGATCGGAGCTTCGTCATCTTTTTCGATAGTTGTTATTTCCGTGACTTCTTGTTTAGGTCCCTTTTTCTTCTTGATCACCCGTTTAGTCGTCTTGACAGTCTGGACGTCACCTGTTTCACTGCGCACTTGTGTAACTAGTACCGTCTCCGGTTCTTCCTCAACTATTTTGGCTGTGTCTGGTGTGTACGATCGTTCGAAAGGTGTAGTGGTGTCGTCAACGATTTCTTCTGTTTTGTGTACTGTGATAATGGGTTGTGTGTCATCTGTGTGTTCAGTTGTGATTTGTGTAGTTTCAACTTTGGGACCTACCTTCTTTTTGATAATACGTTTAATAACTTTCTTGTGTGTTATCTTACCGTCTGGTGCCGTAGACTCTTCGACAGTGGTCTCCACGGGAAGTTCAACGATTTCAACGGGCTGGATGTCTTGTATTTCTTCAGGCGTCTTTTCTTCGTTGACGGTAACAGTTGTGATCGGAGCTTCGTCATCTTTTTCGATAGTTGTTATTTCCGTGATTTCTTGTTTGGGTCCTTTTTTCTTCTTAATCACCCGTTTAGTCGTCTTGACAGTCTTGACGTCACCTGTTTCACTGCGCACTTGTGTAACTTGTACCGTCTCCGGTTCTTCCTCAACTATTTTGGCTGTGTCTGGTGTGAACGATTGATCGAAAGGTGTAGTGGTGTCGTCAACGATTTCTTCTGTTTTGTGTACTGTGGTAATGGGTTGTGTATCGTCTGTTTGCTCAGTCGTTATTTTTGTCGTTTCAACCTTGGGACCTACCTTCTTTTTGATGGTTCTCTTTGTGATTTTCTTGTGTTTCGTCTTACCATCTGGCGCTCTAGACTCTTCGACAGTGGTCTCCTCGGGTAGTTCAACGATTTCAACGGTCTGGATGTCTTGTATTTCTTCAGGCGTCTTTTCTTCGGTGACGGTAACAGTTGTGATCGGAGCTTCGTCATCTTTTTCGATAGTTGTTATTTCCGTGACTTCTTGTTTGGGTCCCTTTTTCTTCTTGATCACCCGTTTAGTCGTCTTGATAGTCTTGGCGTCACCTGTTTCACTGCGTACTTGTGTTACTTGCACCGTCTCCGGTTTTTCATCAACTATTTTGGCTGTGTCTGGTGTGTACGATTGTTCGAAAGGTGTAGTGGTGTCGTCAACGATTTCTTCTGTTATGTGTACTGTGATAATGGGTTGTGTGTCATCTGTGTGTTCAGTTGTGATTTGTGTAGTTTCAACGTTGGGACCTACCTTCTTTTTGATAATACGTTTAATAACTTTCTTGTGTGTTATCTTACCGTCTGGTGCCGTAGACTCTTCGACAGTGGTCTCCTCGGGTAGTTCAACGATTTCAACGGGCTGGATGTCTTGTATCTCTTCAGGCGCCTTTTCTTCGGTGACGGTAACAGTTGTGATCGGAGCTTCGTCATCTTTTTCGATAGTTGTTATTTCCGTGACTTCATGTTTGGGCCCCTTTTTCTTCTTGATTACCCGTTTAGTCGTCTTGACAGTCTTGACGTCACCTGTTTCACTGCGCACTTGTGTGACTTGTACCGTCTCCGGTTCTTCCTCAACTATTTTGGCTGTGTCTGATGTGTACGATTGTTCGAAAGGTTTAGTGGTGTCGTTAACGATTTCTTCTGTTTTGTGTACTGTGGTAATTGGTTGTGTATCGTCTGTTTGCTCAGTCGTAATTTCTGTCGTTTCAACCTTGGGACCTACTTTCTTTTTGATGGTTCTCTTTGTGATTTTCTTGTGTTTCGTCTTACCATCTGGCGCTGTAGACTCTTCGACAGTGGTCTCCTCGGGTAGTTCAACGATTTCAACGGGCTGGATGTCTTGTATTTCTTCAGGCGTCTTTTCTTCGGTGACGGTAACAGTTGTGATCGGAGCTTCGTCATCTTTTTCGATAGTTGTTATTTCCGTGACTTCTTGTTTGGGTCCCTTTTTCTTCTTGATCACCCGTTTAGTCGTCTTGACAGTCTTGACGTCACCTGTTTCACTGCGCACTTGTGTAACTTGTACCGTCTCCGGTTCTTCCTTAACTATTTTGGCTGTGTCTGTTGTGAACGATTGTTCGAAAGGTGTAGTGGTGTCGTCAACGATTTCTTCTGTTTTGTGTACTGTGGTAATGGGTTGTGTATCGTCTGTTTGCTCAGTAGTTATTTTTGTCGTTTCAACCTTGGGACCTACCTTCTTTTTGATGGTTCTCTTTGTGATTTTCTTGAGTTTCGTCTTACCATCTGGCGCTGTAGACTCTTCGACAGTGGTCTCCTCGGGTAGTTCAACGATTTCAACGGTCTGGATGTCTTGTATTTCTTCAGGCGTCTTTTCTTCGGTGACGGTAACAGTTGTGATCGGAGCTTCGTCATCTTTTTCGATAGTTGTTATTTCCGTGATTTCTTGTTTGGATCCCTTTTTCTTCTTGATCACCCGTTTAGTCGTCTTGACAGTCTTGACGTCACCTGTTTCACTTCGCACTTGTGTAACTTGTACCGTCTCCGGTTTCTCCTCAAGTATTTTGGCTGTGTCTGGTGTGTACGATTGTTCGAAAGGTGTAGTGGTGTCGTCATCGATTTCTTCTGTTTTGTGTACTGTGATAATAGGTTGTGTGTCATCTGTGTGTTCAGTTGTGATTTGTGTAGTTTCAACTT
This sequence comes from Hyppa rectilinea, assembly GCA_951799385.1. Lineage (NCBI taxonomy): Eukaryota > Metazoa > Arthropoda > Insecta > Lepidoptera > Noctuidae > Hyppa > Hyppa rectilinea. Next base: position 20,962,566 of record OX637300.1, read on the forward strand.
TAGGACCTACCTTCTTTTTGATAATACGTTTAATAACTTTCTTGTGTGTTATCTTACCGTCTGGTGCCGTATGCTCTTCGACAGTAGTCTCCTCGGGTAGTTCAACGATTTCAACGGGCTGGATGTCTTGTATTTCTTCAGGCGTCTTTTCTTCGGTGACGGTAACAGTTGTGATCGGAGCTTCGTCATCTTTTTCGATAGTTGTTATTTCCGTGACTTCTTGTTTGGATCCCTTTTTCTTCTTGATCACCCGTTTAGTCGTCTTGACAGTCTTGACGTCACCTGTTTCACTTCGCACTTGTGTAACTTGTACCGTCTCCGGTTTCTCCTCAAGTATTTTGGCCGTGTCTAGTGTGTACGATTGTTCGAAAGGTGTAGTAGAGTCGTCAACGATTTCCTCTGTTTTGTGTACTGTGACTTTGGGTTCTCTGTCATCTGTGTGTTCAGTGGTTATTTCTGTCGTCTCAACCTTTGGACCTACCTTCTTTTTGATGATTCTCTTTGAGATTTTTTTGTGTTTAGTCTTACCATCTGGCGCCGTAGACTCTTCGACAGTGGTCTCTTCCGGTAGTTCGACGATTTCTACTGGTTTGATCTCTTCTACATCTTCAGGCGTCTTTTCTTCGGTGACGGTAACAGTTGTGATCGGAGCTTCGTCATCTTTTTCGATGGTTGTGATCTCCGTTATTTCTTGTTTTGGTCCTTTCTTCTTCTTGATGATACGTTTTGTCGTTTTGACGGACTTAACGTCCCCGGTTTCGGAGCGTACTTGTGTAATTTGTACCGTCTCAGGTGCTTCTTCGACAGGTTTAGCTTGTTCAGGTTTGTGTAATTCTTCGAGTGGTGTAGTGGTGTCGTCAACAAGTTCCTCTGTTTTGTGTACTGTGACAATGGGCTGTTTATCATCTGTTCGCTCAGTGGTTATTTCTGTCGTCTCGATCTTTGGACCTACCTTCTTTTTGATGATTCTCTTTGTGATTTTCTTTTGTTTAGTCTTACCATCTGGTGCCGTGGACTCTTCGACAGTGGTCTCTTCCGGTAGTTCGATGATTTCTGCTGGTTTGATCTCTTCTACATCTTCAGGCGTCTTTTCTTCCGTGACGGTGACTGTTGTGATCGGAGCTTCGTCATCCTGTTCGATGGTTGTGATCTCTGTTACTTCTTGTTTTGGTCCTTTCTTCTTCTTGATTATACGTTTAGTCGTTTTGACAGACTTAACGTCACCGGTTTCGGTGCGCACTTGTGTAATTTGTACCGTCTCAGGTGCTTCTTCGACTGGTTTAGCTTTTTCAGGTTTTTGTATGTCTTTGAGTGGTGTAGTGGTTTCGTCAACAAGTTCCTCTGTTTTGTGTACTGTGACAATGGGTTGTGTATCATCTGTTTGCTCAGTGGTTATTTCTGTCGTCTCGACCTTTGGACCTACCTTCTTTTTGATGATTCTCTTTGTGATTTTCTTGTGTTTAGTCTTACCATCTGGCGCCGTGGACTCTTCGACAGTGGTCTCTTCCGGTAGTTCGACGATTTCTACTGGTTTGATCTCTTCTACATCTTCAGGCGTCTTTTCTTCGGTGACGGTGACTGTTGTGATCGGAGCTTCGTCATCCTGTTCGATGGTTGTGATCTCTGTTACTTCTTGTTTGGGTCCTTTCTTCTTCCTGATTATACGTTTTGTCGTTTTGACAGACTTAACGTCACCGGTTTCGGTGCGCACTTGTGTAATTTGTACCGTCTCGGGTGCTTCTTCTACAGGTTTAGCTTGTTCAGGTTTGTGTAAGTCTTCGAGTGGTGTAGTGGTGTCGTCAACGAGTTCCTCTGTTTTGTGTACTGTGACAATGGGCTGTGTATCATCTGTTTGCTCAGTGGTTATTTCTGTCGTCTCGACCTTTGGACCTACCTTCTTTTTGATGATTCTCTTTGTGATTTTCTTGTGTTTAGTCTTACCATCTGGCGCCGTGGACTCTTCGACAGTGGTCTCTTCCGGTAGTTCGACGATTTCTACTGGTTTGATCTCTTCTACATCTTCAGGCGTCTTTTCTTCGGTGACGGTGACTGTTGTGATCGGAGCTTCGTCATCCTGTTCGATGGTTGTGATCTCTGTTACTTCTTGTTTGGGTCCTTTCTTCTTCCTGATTATACGTTTTGTCGTTTTGACAGACTTAACGTCACCGGTTTCGGTGCGCACTTGTGTAATTTGTACCGTCTCGGGTGCTTCTTCTACAGGTTTAGCTTGTTCAGGTTTGTGTAAGTCTTCGAGTGGTGTAGTGGTGTCGTCAACGAGTTCCTCTGTTTTGTGTACTGTGACAATGGGCTGTGTATCATCTGTTTGCTCAGTGGTTATTTCTGTCGTCTCGATCTTTGGACCTACCTTCTTTTTGATGATTCTCTTTGTGATTTTCTTGTGTGTAGTCTTACCATCAGGCGCCGTGGCCTTTTCTACCGTGGTTTCTTCCGGTAGTTCGACGATTTCAACTGGCTTGATCTCTTCTACATCTTCAGGCGTCTTTTCTTCCGTGACGGTGACAGTTGTGATCGGAGCTTCGTCGTCCTGTTCGATGGTTGTGATCTCGGTTACTTCTTGTTTTGGTCCTCTCTTCTTCTTGATGACACGTTTTGTCGTTTTGACGGACTTAACGTCCCCGGTTTCGGTGCGCACTTGTGTAATTTGTACCGTCTCGGGTGATTCTTCGACAGGTTTAGCTTGTTCAGGTTTGTGTAAGTCTTCCAGAGGCGTGATCGTGTCGTCAACGAGCTCCTCTGTTTTGTGTACTGTGACAATGGGCTGTGTATCATCTGTTTGCTCAGTGGTTATTTCTGTCGTCTCAACCTTTGGACCTACCTTCTTTTTGATGATTCGCTTTGTGATTTTCTTGTGTTTAGTCTTACCATCTGGCGCCGTGGACTCTTCGACTGTAGTCTCTTCCGGTAGTTCGACGATTTCTACCGGTTTGATCTCTTCTACATCTTCAGGCGTCTTTTCTTCGGTGACGGTGACAGTTGTGATCGGAGCTTCGTCATCCTGTTCGATGGTTGTGATCACTGTTACTTCTTGTTTTGGTCCTCTCTTCTTCTTGATGACACGTTTTGTCGTTTTGACGGACTTTACGTCCCCGGTTTCGGTGCGCACTTGTGTAACTTGTACTGTCTCCGGTGCCTCCTCAATTATTTTAGCTGTGTCTGGTGTGTACGATTGTTTGAAAGGTGTAGTGGTGTCGTCAACGAGTTCCTCTGTTTTGTGTACTGTGACATTCGGTTCTCTGTCATCTGTGTGTTCAGTTGTAATGTGTGTAGTTTCAACTTTAGGACCTACCTTCTTTTTGATAATGCGTTTAATAACTTTCTTTTGTTTTAGCTTACCATCTGGCGCCGTGAACTCCTCGACAGTGGTCTGTTCCGGTAGTTCGACGATTTCAACTGGCTTAATGTCCTGTATTTCTTCAGGCGTCTTTTCTTCAGTGATTGTAACGGTTGTGATCGGAGCTTCGTCATCTTTTTCGATCGTTGTTATTTCCGTGACTTCTTGTTTGGGTCCCTTTTTCTTCTTGATCACCCGTTTCGTTGTCTTGACAGTCTTGACGTCACCTGTTTCACTGCGCACTTGTGTAACATTTACCGTCTCCGGTGCTTCCTCAATTATTTTTGCCGTGTCTGGTGTATACGATTGTTCGAAAGGTGTAGTGGTGTCGTCAAGGATTTCTTCTGTTTTGTGTACTGTGACGATGGGTTGTGTATTGTCTGTGTCTTCAGTTGTGATTTGTGTTGTTTCAACTTTAGGACCTACCTTCTTTTTGATAATGCGTTTAATAACTTTCTTTTGAGTTATCTTACCGTCTGGTGCTGTGTATTCTTCGATTGTAGTCTCCTCCGGTAATTCTAATATTTCAGCTGGCTTCATGTCTTCTACATCGTCAGGCGTCTTTTCTTCGGTGACGATGACGGTTGTGATCGGAGCTTCGTCATCCTGTTCGATAGTTGTGATCTCGGTTACTTCTTGTTTTGGTCCTTTCTTCTTGATTATACGTTTTGTCGTTTTGACGGACTTTACGTCACCGGTTTCAGTGCGCACTTGTGTAATTTGTACCGTCTCGGGTGCTTCTTCTACAGGTTTAGCTTGTTCAGGTTTGTGTAAGTCTTCGAGTGGTGTAGTGGTGTCGTCAACAAGTTCCTCTGTTTTGTGTACTGTGACAATGGGCTGTGTATCATCTGTTTGCTCAGTAGTTATTTCTGTCGTCTCAACCTTTGGACCTACCTTCTTTTTGATGATTCTCTTTGTGATTTTCTTGTGTTTAGTCTTACCATCTGGTGCCGTGGACTCTTCGACAGTGGTCTCTTCCGGTAGTTCGATGATTTCTGCTGGTTTGATCTCTTCTACATCTTCAGGCGTCTTTTCTTCCGTGACGGTGACTGTTGTGATCGGAGCTTCGTCGTCCTGTTCGATGGTTGTGATCTCGGTTACTTCTTGTTTTGGTCCTCTCTTCTTCTTGATGACACGTTTTGTCGTTTTGACGGACTTAACGTCTCCGGTTTCGGTGCGCACTTGTGTAATTTGTACCGTCTCGGGTGATTCTTCGACAGGTTTAGCTTGTTCAGGTTTGTGTAAGTCTTCGAGTGGTGTAGTGGTGTCGTCAACGAGTTCCTCTGTTTTGTGTACTGTGACAATGGGCTGTGTATCATCTGTTTGTTCAGTGGTTATTTCTGTCGTCTCGATCTTTGGACCTACCTTCTTTTTGATGATTCTCTTTGTGATTTTCTTGTGTTTAGTCTTACCATCAGGCGCCGTCGCCTCTTCTACCGTGGTTTCTTCCGGTAGTTCGACGATTTCAACTGGCTTGATCTCTTCTACATCTTCAGGCGTCTTTTCTTCCGTGACGGTGACAGTTGTGATCGGAGCTTCGTCGTCCTGTTCGATGGTTGTGATCTCGGTTACTTCTTGTTTTGGTCCTCTCTTCTTCTTGATGACACGTTTTGTCGTTTTGACGGACTTTACGTCCCCGGTTTCGGTGTGCACTTGTGTAACTTGTACTGTCTCGGGTACCTCCTCTAGATGTTTAGTTTGTTCGTGTTTGTGTAAGTCTTGGAGAGGTGTAGTGGTGTCGTCAACAAGTTCCTCTGTTTTGTGTACTGTGACAATGGGCTGTGTGTCATCTGTTTGCTCAGTGGTTATTTCTGTTGTCTCGATCTTTGGACCTACCTTCTTTTTGATGATTCTCTTTGTGATTTTCTTGTGTTTAGTCTTACCATCAGGCGCCGTGGACTCTTCTACCGTAGTTTCTTCCGGTAGTTCGACGATTTCAACTGGCTTGATCTCTTCTACATCTTCAGGCGTCTTTTCTTCCGTGACGGTGACAGTTGTGATCGGAGCTTCGTCGTCCTGTTCGATGGTTGTGATCTCGGTTACTTCTTGTTTTGGTCCTCTCTTCTTCTTGATGACACGTTTTGTCGTTTTGACGGACTTTACGTCCCCGGTTTCGGTGCGCACTTGTGTAATTTGTACCGTCTCGGGTGATTCTTCGACAGGTTTAGCTTGTTCAGGTTTGTGTAAGTCTTCGAGTGGTGTAGTGATGTCGTCAACGAGTTCCTCTGTTTTGTGTACTGTGACAATGGGCTGTGTATCATCTGTTTGTTCAGTGGTTATTTCTGTCGTCTCGATCTTTGGACCTACCTTCTTATTGATGATTCTCTTTGTGATTTTCTTGTGTTTAGTCTTACCATCAGGCGCCGTGGCCTCTTCTACCGTAGTTTCTTCTGGTAGTTCGACGATTTCTACTGGCTTGATCTCTTCTACATCTTCAGGCGTCTTTTCTTCCGTGACGGTGACAGTTGTGATCGGAGCTTCGTCGTCCTGTTCGATGGTTGTGATCTCGGTTACTTCTTGTTTTGGTCCTCTCTTCTTCTTGATGACACGTTTTGTCGTTTTGACGGACTTTACGTCTCCGGTTTCGGTGCGCACTTGTGTAACTTGTACCGTCTCGGGTGCTTCTTCGACAGGTTTAGCTTGTTCAGGTCTGTGTAAGTCTTCGAGTGGTGTATTGGTGTCGTCAACAAGCTCCTCTGTTTTGTGTACTGTGACAATGGGCTGTGTATCATCTGTTTGCTCAGTGGTTATTTCTGTCGTCTCAACCTTTGGACCTAACTTCTTTTTGATGATTCTCTTTGTGATTTTCTTGTGTTTAGTCTTACCATCAAGCGCCGTGGTCTCTTCTACCGTAGTTTCTTCCGGTAGTTCGACGATTTCTACTGGCTTGATCTCTTCTACATCTTCAGGCGTCTTTTCTTCCGTGACGGTGACAGTTGTGATCGGAGCTTCGTCGTCCTGTTCGATGGTTGTGATCTCGGTTACTTCTTGTTTTGGTCCTCTCTTCTTCTTGATGACACGTTTTGTCGTTTTGACGGACTTAACGTCCCCGGTTTCGGTGCGCACTTGTGTAATTTGTACCGTCTCGGGTGATTCTTCGACAGGTTTAGCTTGTTCAGGTCTGTGTAAGTCTTCGAGTGGTGTAGTGGTGTCGTCAACAAGCTCCTCTGTTTTGTGTACTGTGACTATGGGCTGTGTGTCATCTGTTTGCTCAGTGGTTATTTCTGTCGTCTCAACCTTTGGACCTACCTTCTTTTTGATGATTCTCTTTGTGATTTTCTTGTGTTTAGTCTTACCATCAGGCGCCGTGGCCTCTTCTACCGTGGTTTCTTCCGGTAGTTCGACGATTTCAACTGGCTTGATCTCTTCTACATCTTCAGGCGTCTTTTCTTCCGTGATGGTGACAGTTGTGATCGGAGCTTCGTCGTCCTGTTCGATGGTTGTGATCTCGGTTACTTCTTGTTTTGGTCCTCTCTTCTTCTTGATGACACGTTTTGTCGTTTTGACGGACTTTACGTCCCCGGTTTCGGTGCGCACTTGTGTTATTTGTACCGTCTCGGGTGATTCTTCGACAGGTTTAGCTTGTTCAGGTTTGTGTAAGTCTTCGAGTGGTGTAGTGGTGTCGTCAACGAGTTCCTCTGTTTTGTGTACTGTGACAATGGGCTGTGTATCATCTGTTTGCTCAGTGGTTATTTCTGTCGTCTCAATCTTTGGACCTACCTTCTTTTTGATGATTCTCTTTGTGATTTTCTTGTGTTTAGTCTTACCATCAGGCGCCGTGGCCTCTTCTACCGTGGTTTCTTCCGGTAGTTCGACGATTTCAACTGGCTTGATCTCTTCTACATCTTCAGGCGTCTTTTCTTCCGTGACGGTGACAGTTGTGATCGGAGCTTCGTCGTCCTGTTCGATGGTTGTGATCTCGGTTACTTCTTGTTTTGGTCCTCTCTTCTTCTTGATGACACGTTTTGTCGTTTTGATGGACTTTACGTCCCCGGTTTCGGTGCGCACTTGTGTAATTTGTACCGTCTCGGGTGATTCTTCGACAGGTTTAGCTTGTTCGTGTTTGTGTAAGTCTTGGAGAGGTGTAGTGGTGTCGTCTACGAGTTCCTCTGTTTTGTGTACTGTGACAATGGGCTGTGTATCATCTGTTTGCTCAGTGGTTATTTCTGTTGTCTGGACCTTTGGACCTACCTTTTTTTTGATGATTCTCTTTGAGATTTTTTTGTGTTTAGTCTTACCATCTGGCGCCGTAGACTCTTCGACAGTGGTCTCTTCCGGTAGTTCGAAGATTTCTACTGGTTTGATCTCTTCTACATCTTCAGGCGTCTTTTCTTCGGTGACGGTGACTGTTGTGATCGGAGCTTCGTCATCCTGTTCGATGGTTGTGATCTCTGTTACTTCTTGTTTTTGTCCTCTCTTCTTCTTGATGACACGTTTTGTCGTTTTGACGGACTTAACGTCCCCGGTTTCGGTGCGCACTTGTGTAATTTGTACCGTCTCGGGTGCTTCTTTAACGGGATTAGCTTGTTCTGGTATTTGTAAGTCTTCGAGAGGTGTCGTGGTGTCGTCAACAAGTTCCTCTGTTTTGTGTACTGTGACAATGGGCTGTGTATCATCTGTTTGTTCAGTGGTTATTTCTGTCGTCTCGATCTTTGGACCTACCTTCTTTTTGATGGTTCGCTTTGTGATTTTCTTGTGTTTAGTCTTACCATCAGGCGCCGTGGCCTCTTCTACCGTGATTTCTTCCGGTAGTTCGACGATTTCAACTGGCTTGATCTCTTCTACATCTTCAGGCGTCTTTTCTTCCGTGACGGTGACAGTTGTGATCGGAGCTTCGTCGTCCTGTTCGATGGTTGTGATCTCGGTTACTTCTTGTTTTGGTCCTCTCTTCTTCTTGATGACACGTTTTGTCGTTTTGACGGACTTTACGTCACCGGTTTCAGTGCGCACTTGTGTAATTTGTACCGTCTCGGGTGCTTCTTCTACAGGTTTAGCTTGTTCAGGTTTGTGTAAGTCTTCGAGTGGTGTAGTGGTGTCGTCAACGAGTTCCTCTGTTTTGTGTACTGTGACAATGGGCTGTGTATCATCTGTTTGCTCAGTGGTTATTTCTGTCGTCTCGATCTTTGGACCTACCTTCTTTTTGATGATTCTCTTTGTGATTTTCTTGTGTTTAGTCTTACCATCAGGCGCCGTGGCCTCTTCTACCGTGATTTCTTCCGGTAGTTCGACGATTTCAACTGGCTTGATCTCTTCTACATCTTCAGGCGTCTTTTCTTCCGTGACGGTGACAGTTGTGATCGGAGCTTCGTCGTCCTGTTCGATGGTTGTGATCTCGGTTACTTCTTGTTTTGGTCCTCTCTTCTTCTTGATGACACGTTTTGTCGTTTTGACGGACTTTACGTCCCCGGTTTCGGTGCGCACTTGTGTAATTTGTACCGTCTCGGGTGATTCTTCGACAGGTTTAGCTTGTTCAGGTTTGTGTAAGTCTTCCAGAGGCGTGATCGTGTCGTCAACGAGCTCCTCTGTTTTGTGTACTGTGACAATGGGTTGTGTATCGTCTGTCTGTTCAGTTGTGATTTCTGTCTTCTCGACCTTTGGACCTACCTTCTTTTTGATGATTCTCTTTGTGATTTTCTTGTGTTTAGTCTTACCATCTGGCGCCGTGGACACTTCGACAGTGGTTTCTTCCGGTAGTTCGACGATTTCTACTGGTTTGATGTCTTCTAAATCTTCAGGCGTCTTTTCTTCGGTGACGGTGACAGTTGTGATCGGAGCTTCGTCGTCCTGTTCGATGGTTGTTATCTCTGTAACTTCTTGTTTTCGTCCTCTCTTCTTCTTGATGACACGTTTTGTCGTTTTGACGGATTTAACTTCCCCTGTTTCGGTGCGCACTTGTGTAACTTGTACCGTCTCGGGTGCTTCTTCGACAGGTTTAGCTTGTTCAGGTTTGTGTAAGTCTTCGAGAGGCGTGATTGTGTCGTCAACAAGCTCCTCTGTTTTGTGTACTGTGACAATGGGCTGTGTATCATCTGTTTGCTCAGTGGTTATTTCTGTCGTCTCGATCTTTGGACCTACCTTCTTTTTGATGATTCTCTTTGTGATTTTCTTGTGTTTAGTCTTACCGTCTGGCGCCGTGGACTCTTCGATAGTGGTCTTTTCCGGTAGTTCGACGATTTCAACTGCCTTGAGGTCCTCTTGTTCTTTGAGCAACTTTTCTTCGATGACAGTTTTAGTTGTGATCGATGATTCGGCCCTATTTTCGTTGATTCTGTTATCTTTATTGTCTTTTGCTTTAGTTTTCTTTATTTTTGTTTTCTGTTGTTTTGGTTTTGAGTCTGTTGTATCATCTCCGGAGTCTTCTAACAGTTCAAATATAACATTCGACTTTTCTTCATCAAGTATCTCTTCTATTTGAACCTGCGCTTGCATTTTGGGTATATGTAAAAATTCGTCTGGCATTTCAATAGTGCTTTTCTCGGTGATGTCCGTTTCGGATGCTTCATCTCCTTCGTATTCTACAATATTCAAATCGTTACTCATGTCTGTCGTCTGTTTCTTAGTATCTTCATCTTCTAAAGTTTCTTCGATTACTATGTCTCCCTGTTCAGAATCGTCATGTCTTGTTCTCTTTTTCTTTCTTAGTATTGTTCTTTTAGTTTTAATTTGGATTGGTTCTGAATTGCCAGGTGCTTGTACAAATTTTGTAATTATTTCTTCACTTTCTTCTATATCTGATGATTTTGGTGAAATTTGTGTTACCTCTGAAATTAGTCGTTTTTGTGTTTAGTTTTGATGTGATAACATAATTTCATGTGAGCGTGTTTAAATTAAGTATTTAAAAATGTAATTATGCATGTATTACTGAACATATTGCAAGCTAAACTAGTTTTTGTGAACGTGTTGTTCTCAATGCAGTTTTTATGTCGTTTATAATAGCTTCCATTTGTTTACAGTCAGCGGCGTGCTGTTCAACGTTTCTTCGAATGCAACTTTGCAGGTACATAAAATAACCATTGATGAATGTATATTTTAATAACGATAGTTGATCGGTTTTATTTTCCATGAATCCATTGCATTTAACAAAGCTTAACCGTGGCGCGATCCATGCGTACGCTACTATTGCTTGTATTTAATAAACCATACCCTTCATGGATTAAACAAAAAAGTTTTAACTTGCGTGAGAGAGAGTGAGCGTGAGTGTTAGTTTTAAGTAAATTTTAGAAGGTCGAAGTTTGCAATATACATCTCTTCTTGAATCTCGATTTGAGTCGATTCAGCTGAGTATAGTTTGATTACCGTTCTGTATTAAGAACGATACTCAAGTACTGATTCTACAAATAAATGGTGATTTACTGATTGAAGATCAGAGAGGAACATTCTGCAATACAGACTTTAAACCTGAAAAGACGACAAATTATTATAATAATTATCGTGTGTTTTACGTGCCACGTTTCTGGCCTGGCATTGAGGCTTAATATAAAAAATAGAAGACAAGTCAGTGGTCATCACCGAAGCACAGCCGGTCTCTTAGGCCCTTATCTACAAATATACGAGCCTTATCACGGTCTCGTTATTGATAGTTTTGACAGATTTACTTAGGAAAATCTGGCAAATGCCGGGCAAAAAATTATAATGGCGAGTCCATTGCAACATTTTTTTAAATAGTTGATTTGGCCTCATGTGTAGTGGGTAGAATGTCGTTAAGTATTGAAAATATGATCTTAGTTTCACCCGAAATTGTAAAAGAAAGATGTGAATGGAAGGCTCATTAATTGGTGTTTTATTATTTTAAAATGAATGCTTTTGACCTTATTTCGTGACCTTATTTTGTCAAATTACTATGAAAGAAGAAATTTAATTCCAGTCGCCAGGTTGTTTTACTTTGCAAAGCAGCTCTTAACGATTTGTTTAGGAATAATTTGTCAACTTAATTACTTTATTTTTATACACAGTTAAAAAGGGTTTCGTAAATACCTGTTTTGTATTAAATATTTGTTATAGCAACTTGCTGTAGCAAGTTGCTGGTAAAACACTACACTGTTGCCGGTATAATTTTCCGGTAATAAGTGGCACAGTATCTTCTTATTTGAATCAAAATGTTAGCCCTCGTAGTGTAGGAAATAAGTAGTAGGTGATTGTACCAACATTTCTGGCTTATGAGGTACACACACCGACATTTATTAAAAAAAAATCGAATTATCTTTAGAATCCAATGATTCTCAACTTTGGCAAGCGTTCGACATATGTGCGCGTCATTGTTATTGCACATTAAGACAAATTAGAAGTTAAACGTTACCTACAAAGTCCTTGAGAAAAACCAACGTCGGACAGTCCAAAAGCTCACCGTCTGACGGCGCGTTCGTGTTCCACGTGCGTCTCAAAGAGATGTCAGCATTAGGGAATAGGTTCGTTAGGGCCGAAGCCTGCCGGGTCAGTGGGATTATCCAAAATGGTTACCGCTACCCCGGAACATAAAGGGCTAAGGATGGAACATAGATGGGTTTTAGTCAGTAAAAGTCTGACACTCCCTTCAGCTCCACACAGAGCGGGAGACACGCACAAAAAAAAAGTCCTACAAGAAGTGACCTTAATCACTGATGTTTTGTATTAGGCACATAAACTAACTGTTAGGGATTCTTAGTGGTGTGTGCTGCTGAGTGCCAAAAATGTTGATTGACGAACTCACCACTCTACGTCCGATATAAAAACCAAACGTAGTATTACAGTCCGCTATTTTACTGAACACCCTTGAGAACCCCCATTACTAACTAATTGGCTTACACCTGTAGTAACACAGTACTTAATCCGTGACTTAATCACACATTAATACTATTTCTGGCTAACCAAAGAGTAAAATATACATTTATGAAAAGGGCTGGAGACGAACAGCATGGCAGCGAACATCAAGACAACACGAACCCGAATCTGATTGGTCGTCTGACATTGAGCGTCATTCTTTGTACCCAATAGAAATAATTCATTGATATGATAACTTGTTCGAATAAATGGTGGCGATAAATAAATATTGTCCTTTGCTGTCCTGCCTTAGGAACGCCCCAATCCGAGGTGCTTACTCCACAGGGGGTAGCGTGCCTTTAGCGTGTAGTCGGTTGGATTTTAAGCCCTGGCTGGAGGCCTTTATTTTATTGAGGCCTCCACAGGTTTAGCAGTAGACAACCTCCTAGGTTCAAGTGCGAGATGCCATTCGAAGAAAGAAAAACATTCTTAAAATATTCGTTTAAACTAAACTAATCTGAAAACTACTCAAGTGGAAACAAACATTAAACGTCAATAGGAACAAAGTTATCTTAGTTTTATTTAAGTTAGTTCTAAACATGCTAAATAATATGTTACTGCTATCAACTTAGAAGTAGCGCTGGGCTGACTCGCGTGTGTCACAGTTTTAATCTAACGTAAACCAATTGGTCAGGATGCCTTTGCCAAGTTACTGGAACTGATTAAGCATTAAAGACCAAACGCTTACTGTGACTGCCATAAGCTATTCTGCGTTATATCTACACGTGGGTAGTTGTTAATGATGTTTTACGTAACGAAGCTGTTTTGTTAAAGAGCAAAATAATCCGCCTGCGACATCTACACTGAGATACCAGTTTAAAGTGATCTTATTAGTGGCCTATAGGTATATTATTCATTAAATGGCTTCAAATGTATAGAAATTTAAATACTACTTCAAATTACCAATATTTACTCATTGATTTCAGTTCCGTAAGTACTATGTAGGCTGTTCTATCAATGCCTTCGTTGGATTCAAATTATGTGCCACTGGAACCTTTAGGCTTGTTGACAGACAGACTTGCGTTTCAGAATAGACCGTGCATGGTTTAAAGTTTACACAAAATTTCACAGTTATAAGCCTTACGCAAATAGGCTATTTTGTGGTTTATAACCTGAGGCATTCTGAAGGCATATGTATAAGACCATTAAAATTTACTTAGAAAATGATTTTTTAAACTTACCATGAATTTGAGATTCTTGTTCTGTAATTAAAATTCCATGATGGTCGTCATCAGTCGTAGTTATTTTACTTTCTAATAACTTTGGCTTCTTTTCGGAGTACGGCACTGCCTGCTCATCGATGAATTCTGTAGAAACCCCAACTTCATTGGCGACTGTAAAACTTTTTCTTATTTTTTGTGATTTCGTTTCTGGTAAATGTAATTCAGTTTCATGTAAAAGACTTCCACTGTCTGTAATTATTAGTGGCGTTACACTAGTTGTTGTAATTTTTGTGGTTTCAGTCTGTGTTTTTGGTGTTATTAAATCTTTAACTTGAGTTTCTGCTACGTTTTCAGTGCATTGTACGTGTGTTAATAATGTTATAGACTTTTCAGCCTTAGCAGATTTTATTTGGTCTGTTCTAAAAGTGTCTTGTGAATCTTCTTGTGTAATTTCGTCAACAGTTATACTTTCTGTGGTATTCAAAGTTACTGATGCTTTTTCCAGAGGGGCTACTTGTTCAAAGTTTGTTATTATTTCACTTTCGTGTACAACTACAGAACTTTGGCTAATAGGTCGCATTTCAATGTGTTTTCCACTAACGTTTGTTTCTTTAGATCGTATAGATTTTATTGATGAAATATTCTCATCGACGACAATTTCAGTTTGTTCAATCGGTTTCATCTCCAATAGTTGTTCTGTTATTTCTTTGGTTGGTTCGTTAATGACAGTCATGTCCCATGGCGTTTCTTCTGTAACATTTTCAGTTACAATGTAAGACTTGTGAGCTTCAACATCCAAAGAGGCTGTATTAATGTCTGGTTTTAGGAAACTAGGTATATCTTCAATTTTTTCGACAACGTCTGGTTTAATGTTATAAATTTCTTGATGGGGAATATGACTTTCATCTGCTTTTTCAATTTTATGCTCATTTGGCTTATCAAAAGACTCTGGTTTTTCTCCTGCTATGATTTCAAATTGTTCAAGTGATTTCATTTCAGTTAAAGCTTTTTCAGCGGTTTTATAGTTTTCTTCACGGCTCAATATTTCATCAGAAATTTCTTGCACCACATTTTCAGAAGTAGTATAGCTTTTGTGTAGTTCTAGTTCATATCGAATTTCACTTTCTGTAGGTTCAAAGTTGACATCAATACTTTTTAAGCTCTCGATTGCATGAGGTTGAATATTAATAAGTTCTGTAAGAGTATCTTGCTTCTGCAAAGCTTTCTCATCTTTAGCAATTTTATCTTTTAAAATTTCAAATTCTTCCATAGGTATCGTTTCTGTTGTGGTAATGTGGTTGATAGGTTTTATGTCCACTTTTTGTTTTCCGCTTATTGGAGCAATTTTATGCGGCATCTCTTGTTCTTTCTCTTCTCCAAAGGTATCTGTTATAGTAACATATTGTTTAGGCTCGATTACAACTCCAGGTGCTTCTAGCTGTGGTGCTTTGTCTTGAGACAAAGTAACTTCGGATTCTTTCAAAGTTATTTCCTCTATTTGAATAGGTAAATTAGTGATATATGTTTCTTCAACTTGCTTGAGTGGACTTATTTCTTTAGTGTCTATCAGTTTTTCTGTCTCTGATATTTCAACTTCCGTTACTGTAAGATGTTGCCCTACTTCTAAGTTAACTGAAGGAACAAGTTCTTTTACTTTTTCAAAAGCCTTTAACTCTGTTGGTCTTTCTTCGTAATTTGTCGCTTGTATATGAAGTGGTTTCAGAGCTTCTATAGTAATATCGCCCATTTCTGTTTTTTTATTGCTAACCATATCCATGTTTTCTTCAATTTCTGATACTTCTAATAATTCAATATTTATGTGTTTGTGTGTAGTTAAGCTTACATCGTTTGTTACGGCCTTTGGTATAATATTTTCCTTTAACGCCTCTTCTTTTTCTGCTAATATATTTTCTGATATTTTTAAGCAATCTCTTGGCTCTAGACTTACACCGATTTGAACTGATTTCATTTCACTAAGAGACTCTAATGTTACTTCTTTTTCACTCGAAACCGTTTCATTAACACCTATGCTTGCATGCAATGGCATATCAACCGTAGGTTTTATTGTTTTTGTCTCCGGTAGTAACCCTTTTGTTTGAAAAGCTTCTTCTTTATCAGAAGATGTAATTTGAGTTACATTAACGTAATTTTTGGCCTGAAAACTTAAATTAACCGTCTCGCCTTTTATCGGTGCCATTGTTTCTAACGATTTTTCTGATTCTGTAACAATTGTTTCCGTAATATCAACAGATTTTTGCTCTTCAATAACACCTGTGGATTTTCGTTCAGTAACCACGTCTTTTTCATAAACATCCTCGACTTCAAAAACAAATGGCTGTATTTCTTCAATAGCTTCTTGCACGCCATGTGTTGTTGTCGCACTTGTAAGTGTATTTTTGAGTGTATGGAAATCTTCAACGTCTTGACTGGTTAGGACTTCTGTACTTAGTATAGACTGTTTTTCACTAATTGAAGAATGAGCCGTTGTAGTGAAAGGTTCTGGTAGTTCACTCAGCGCATTTTCTTTTTCAACTGTTTGTATTTCTGTGATTTCCTTAGCTGTTATTTCAATAATATTTTCTGTCGCTTTGTATGAATCTGTTTTAGTATCTATTAAACTCGTCTCTTTTTCTCCGACTAATACTTCTGTCCTATGTATGTGTTTTTGTAGTTCATCACGAGTCAATGAAGCCTTTGATGATTTGACAGTAGAATCCTCAAAGTCCTCAACAATACTTGAGACTATTACTTCAGTATCAATAGAACTACTGTATGGTACATAGCCAATTGAAGCGTCGTGTTTTGGCTGTAATAATTGCGCGTCAAATTCCTTTTCTTTGTCAATAGGTTCAGTATAACTTGTTATGGGGGCTTCAGTTTCAGTAATGTCCCCACTAATAGTGGATGTAGTCAGCGGCTGTTCATGTATCAAAGATTCACTTTCACCTAGTATTATCTCCATTTGTTCTAATGTATTTTTTAATATAGGAGTTATGTTTGAGTTCTGTAATATGATTTTCTCGTCTTTAAACTCTGCAGGTATTTCACTTGTCATAACTTCTTCAGTATGAGCAGTTTTTCCATATATTTCATCAATTTTGGGCAATGCCTTTTTGTAATCCATTTTTAACCTATCGGTATCTTCTATATTATCAGAATGTGAAATAACTTCTGAAGTTTCTATGCTTTGTTGGCAAATTATAGAGACCTCCGCTTGTTGATTATCAGGTACCTTTTTTGCTGATAATACATTTTCCTGTTCTATAGCTAGTTTTTCGTCATACTGAGGTGCTTGTAAGGTTGTCAAAGATATTACGGGTTTCGTCAAATTATCCGTCTCTTTCTTAACTAGTTTTTCTTCCGAAGAATGAACTATAATTTCCTCTTGACATACAGCTTCTGTTACTGTAGTTCCTTGTTTAGCATTAACCCATAATAAATGATTCTTACTTTCTATAGGCTCCGGCGCAATTTCAGTTCTATTTTCTTCAATTAAAATAGCTTGATTAGAGTCAATGTTAAACGAAGCCAAAACAGTATTCGTTTTCTGATCAGTATCTAGTTCATTTTCTTTTTCGTTGTAATTGGTCGTGCTAACAATTAATTCGTTGTGAGCAATGTTTTGAATACTAGCTATTTTTGGTGCATCTTTAACAATGTCATCCGTATATCCAACACTAGAATCTACTGTGACTTCCGATAGTACAGCAACCGGCCGCCCTGTAATGTCTGCAGACGCGGTAAATGTTTGTGGTAGTAGTGTAATATTATAATCACTTTCTTTTTCATGCTGCAATACTTCCGTAACATTAAGACTTTCTTCAGTTGGAACTATCTCGGGATTTAGATACTTAAAATCAGGTTGTACATTATTTTGCAAAACGGATTGACTGTCTAATGTTTCATTTTGAGATATTTGCAAAGGAATCAAATTATTAGAAACGATTTGTGCTTCTTCATAATTTGGAGCAAGCGTATCAAGATTTGAAAGAGTATCACGTGAGTTTACTTCCGAAACTACTGCAATTTTACGATCAGAATCTATGTCCATCTTTGCAAATGTAGTTGGTTTTGGTTTATCGGCATCGAGAATTTGTTCACTTAAGCTTGTAATCACTTCTGTAATATTTAAACTTTCTTTGCCAATAAAAACAGCTTCAGCTGCACTCTGCATAAATATATTTTCTTGCAGCTGTAGAAGCTGGTCCTCTACATTTGTTTGAAGAACTGTTATTTCTTTTTGTAAATCTCTTGTCTCCGACGCATTTTCGGACAAATTTGGTTGTTCGACCATGAAATCAATTTGATCAGCAGCATTTACTTCTTCAGATAACGGAGTCTTCAAAGAATGGCTTGATGCTGATTGAGCATGCACAGTTTCAGGTATTTTGTTTAATTTTAACTTATTTTCACATTCCGAAGATTCAGTTTCAGAAACAGTTACTGATAAATTTGGAATTAGCGATGAAATAACAACTTCGGGTTTTCTTGATCTGTATTCTTCAGTAGATTCTTTGTCGTGTATAAGAGGACATGTAACTATTTTAGCACTAGAAGTTATAACGGTTTCTGTTGCAGAGTCTTCTATTGGCTTTTCTGATGTCTTAATGTCATCAGTAGAAGTCATTCCTAAGGTCTCGCAAGTAATTAGTGGCTCAAATGCCTTAAAATCGAAGTCAGCTTTAGCTGTTACTTTATCATCTTTTAATACGAGATCTCTTTCACTTTCATGAACATTGACTTCATGTACAACATTTTTATCTAAAGCTGATATCGCAATATCAGCATGAGAGCCAAGGGTGGATCTTGCTTCTTCCAATGTGATCTCAGAATCGTGAACACTAGTTTCTAAATTAAATGTATGTTGAAGTTCATTGATACCGACGCTCGCATTTTTAAGATCTACGGTATCAGCTAGAAACTCTGATTCCTTTATGTGCGATGTTGTTACAGTGTTATGCAGACCCGTATGCAACATTATATCGTTACTAACTGAAACTTGGGCAGGCATTTCTTTTGCTGAAAACTCTCCTTCTTTTTCATGTAGTTCTTCGATAGATATAACTAAACTATCTTTTGATGCAATGTCTATATTTGCTTCCTGCGTGGGTGGCAATTTAAGTGCCGATAAAATGCCTTCCCGTTCTTGAACATTGTGAACCTCAGTTACAACTTGGTTTGAAACGAGAACGTCTTTACGTGCCATTTCGGTGGGCACAATCAACTCGGGATAATATTTTCCGGACTTATCTTCAACAAACACTTCACCTACTTGTATTGATTCTAATAAATTGAAATTAAGTTTAGACGTAGCTGCCTTTTCAATATTTACAGTTTCGACATCGCCTTCTTTCATTTCTTCATTAATCTCAAGAACATTTAGACCCACTAAAGGTGAAAATGCAACAGTAGCATTCGATTTTTTCGTTGGTGGCTCATGAAGTGGTGATTCATTCATAGATATTATTTCCTCAGATATATTAAGCGCGTCTTTTAAAATCATAGTAGCTTTCGCAGTTTCTGTATGCTTTTCCTCTTTTTTAAAGTCTGATGTAGACATGTTGGCATGTATTTCCGTTGTTACAAATGATTCTGCTGGTACAATTTCTTTTTTTGCAATATTTTGAGTAATGCTTTTATTTGCTTGGTAGTCATCTACAGAACTATTTATTTCGACTTCTGTTACTACTAAAGGTTCAATTTCGGTTACTGATGGCTTTATTGTTAATTTAGAATTTTCTTTAATTTGCAGCTGTGATTCCTTTTCATGGACTTCTTGTACATCAGCAATCAAAGAATAATTTGTGTCAAATTTCAGGTTTGCAGTAATATCGGTTATTGTTTTACCAGAAAGAATATGGGTTACCTGGCTAGCGGGTACTACCTCAACCTTGTTTTCGGAAATATCCGTAGCAATTGTTGTAAGGTACGGTATTTCATCTTTTTCAAGTACACCGGTTTCATCCTCAATGTAAGGTTCTTGTTTTTCCTTCGATTGCATAGTTTTTAGAGTAATTAATTGTTCTTTTGTTGATGTTTCTTCTAATTGCTGTTCTTCATTAGATATTTTCTGTTTAGTGTGTTTTTTGCGTTTGACTTGTTCTCTTTCTTTGATATCTGTGAAATTATAGTATAGTGTTTGAGGTGAATTTATAATAGAACATAATAAGTCATAATGTTATAAAATGGCATGTGTCTATATTTAAGCTGACGTATAGTAGGTATAATGTATTATATTTTAAAATTATGTTAAATTATATAAATGAACATAATGAATGTTAGTACTTACTTTAACTTCTGCTTGAGTCACACGTAAATAAAGTAATTATTATTGAAAATGAAGCACATTCTTGAAGCCAAACGAAGTATTTAATTGCTGTATAGAATAAACAGACACACGATTAAGCTGGTTTTATATGCGAAAACAAATTCAACACTTTGCATTTCAATGAAGTACCTAATAATTACGTTTTAATAGAAAGCTAATACAGTCAGATTATACTTGGTGCCATATAGGACGATGTCTTTCGTAAATGGGGAGAAGTTATAATATAATAATATATGTAGAAGTTATATTAATTAGTCAGACCATAATTCTTGTAGTTTTTTAACAAAGTTCATCATTCATTGCGGATACGTAAACTGCAACATATGGGCTATTGCTACTAGAAATACATTAAGAATTGTAACCATACCTTCGAAATACGAACTACGTAGTAGATTACAAGGTGATCATGAAGGTAACGAGAAGATCTGATCATCTGCCTAGTCTGTTCGCAACTATGTTGGGGTTGGTTTCCAGTCTGTGGGCACACCATGCCTACTGGGTTTGCTAGTGGAGTTACTGCAACACTCTTGTATTAAATAAATACTTTGGTTGATCACTGTAGAACACTTTTTTATTTCAGAAAAAGTTAGATTGCCTATCCGACCTTGAGAACTCGCTTAATGGGTAATACGATTCCCTTGGTACGACTGGTTGTAGAGTTTCGGGCTACTGACGATATAAAATTTTATTTTGCAGTACATACTATACAGCTTATCATAGTGGCTCATAATTCCACTGACTCATAATTCCACACACATGGAATTATGAGCCACTATGATAAGAAAAAAAGGTAAGATCGTACGTCTTGACTATTAATTTAAATAGACGACAGTATCTAGGTTAAGTAAGCACCTCTTACTTAAAAGGGGGATCAATTTGACATCGTCCTACCCTACACAGAACTTATGCAGAGTGGAAAATTGTAGGTACTTAGGTTTAGGTATACACGTAATTTGGAGGATAATTAATATTCATGCCTTCACGCATTTTCTATGCATGAAGGCATCTTTTTCATAACCATTTGTTTCTTCTACCCTTATAAGCAACCAATAAACTGAAGGAATAGTAAAATTCGTCATTTGAAAAGCCATGTGCAAATATTAGTTAATACTACCATCAAAATATATCTGTGTGTTTACACATATAACATCACATGCTACTAGGTGGCATGTTATTAAATCTATTATTATTTGGCATGAATCAAGCGTCTTTAGGGATAAAAAATTAAAAAAATAAAATTATATTATTTTCGTGTTGTATAAAATTATTCTGCGCTGATTCAAAATTGTGCGTTTGCTTGTTCTGTTCAATACTAATTCATATAGAATTACAGAACCAGAATAGTTTATAATAACTATAAACATTGCTGCCAGACGCCACGAATTTTTTTTTCTAGGCGATCAATCGACGCTACAAAATAAAATAAGCACACACTGTTTTTATTTTTGGAAATACTTATGTAAAGTCAGAGCAATTAATACCCAAGCAAATTGTCTTTCAGAAAAACACCGCAGGAATCTGCTAGATGCGGAAAGCACAGAAACGAAGTGGTGGAGCTCGGAGGACGTCGTCCATTAGCGGACGTTTTCCGGCTGTAATGATGATGATGATTACAGATACAACTGTCATCCTTTGATAGTTGTTTGAAATGACTATAAAATGACTTCACTTGACAATTAATTTCGCTGACTTTACCTTCCAATACTATTTATTATTCATAGTTCCGTTTTATTTTGCCTATTAGATGAAAGCAGAAGATTACACTCCATTCATGCATTTAAGCGTAGAAACAATCAAAGCATGAGTTGTGAAAACTTCCGTAATATAAATATTATGTATTAGTTTTAAATAATCTCACCTTGAACAACTTCCGATATTTTAGTAGTATCTAAAACAAATAATAATTAGTTAATATCAAAATATATCTTGTTTGACGTTTATCAGTCATCATTCTCTAGCCGAATCTTATTGACAAAAATCTGCCAAGCCTTTCCCTAACTATGTTGGGCTCGGCTTCCAGTCTAACCGGATGATGCTATCTGACCTCCACAACCCAGTCAGTAACTAGGTAATACGATACTCCCTAGTAAGACTGGCTGTGGCTGACAGACTTTCGCGCTTATGACTAACCTATTGACAGTGCAGTGGAAATTTAACGCAAATGACTTGCACTTACAGACAACCGCACATCGGTGCACTATGAAATTCAGTTGAAGGCCCCTTTTATACGGCATGGTTACTTTACGATACGGCGTATACACCGTACGCGGTTTTGTAAACCGCGCAGTAGAAGGAACGTGACCGTCAACAAGTTTCCATAGTGATCTATACGTCACTGACGACCGTGCCAACACGGTGAATCAACCGTAGTGTTTCACGGCAAGAAAAAGTGTATGTACAAAGGTTCTTCCTATCCTTATTTACACGCACTTTTGAACTATCAAGAAGTCAATAGTCAGAAAGGTGAAGCTAGTTGCCCACGCTAAACCGTAGTATGTTCTAATGGAGAAGAACGGAAAAGAAACTATTATTTAAAGAAATTTAAAATAAAATCTTGTGCGTTCAGGGGATCCCCGTCAGGAAAGAAGTTCCGTAAGCGATGCTCGCTCACACCCACACTCGCATAAAATAGAAAGGGATAGAGAGAAAGTCACATGGAGGGAGCAAAACGTTTTTTGCTTTACGAGGACAGCCGTGGCAATTGTCATGTAAGAAAAAAGCGCTTTTGACTAGTGTCAACTGTTACAGCAAGCCATAACTGATAAGAACTTCGCTCCACTAAAAAAAAATGTTATCAGACAATATTTCTAAAATCATTCAAAACATTTTTGATCACGAAGAGATGGAATTCTCTAATAACTCATGTTATAAATATACTAGGACATATCATTTTGATATCGATAATCACAAGATTCGTTCCGAAAATAGATACTTAGGAAAATATTACTTAGAATGCATAATAATTTATTACTGCACCAACTGGTATTATCGTACTTCTATCTTTCCAATATAAGATAATCAGCCTATAATGTTCCCACTGCTGGTATATATGTTTTATTTTTGTGAGAGGGATTGGGTAGTAATCAACCACGCAGACTCAGTGCGGGTTTTTATAAGGCACATTTACATAGTATGTATAAAATACAATTTGCGGTTTCGTGCAGAGCAAAGTTACCTTTTATAACTGTAGCAGTATGTATCTCTGCCGTCTGTTCAGCTGATGATTCCACTATAACCTGTAAGATAGCAAGATGCAATATTTAAGATTTGCAAATGGTTTTAATGCAGCTAAGAAAAAAATTTGCTTCGCATTGTTTTGCTTCGTCGAAACAAAATCAGTGACGACGCGCAATGTAGAGCATTGCGCGTCGTCACTGATTTCTCAAATTTTCCACGGAAACAGTCAAAATAATTCGGATTCTATTGAATTGTTTTGTTTTTCTTTATCTCAGCATATATATTTTTATTAAATATCTGTTAGTGGTTAGAAATTAATAAATTAACAATTTTTGTACCTCTTGCGCCTCTTTTTGTTCCCAGGAACGTGGTTTAAAATCTTCTGGATAGAAATGCGCAATCACTTCTTCAACTGATGAATGTTTTAACTCCACCATTTTCAAAAAAGCACGGAATCCAACTTTGGCTGCGATTACATCTTCATCCTGAGTGGTTTCTTCCGTAAGTACTTCAGTAATAAGTGCGCCATGTCCTTGTCGTTCTACTAAACGAACTAAAGCTGACTGCGATTGTGGAACTCTTAATGCTGGGAAATATTGAGAGTCATACAGACTTTCTATTTGTTCTGTCGTCAGGCCATTTCGCATCATGAAACCTATTTTAGCTAATTCTCTTAAAGGCGATTCACCGGGACCAAACTCTTTAGCGTTAATTACTTCCAACAGTTCATTAATCTCTGCAACAACTCGTGAATCGCCCTCAACCATTCTGATAATGCCTTTTTGGGTTTCATATGAGTCTTCAAACGGCTGTACCATTTCCTCCTTTTCTGTTTGCGATGATATTAAATATTCTTGGGGAGTAACGATGGGTTCTGCTTTTTCTTCCCTTGGTTCTGATCTCTCTTTTTTATCAGCTTTTTTATAAGTTGCAACATCCACGGTTTCAACATAGTCAGCTTCGGTAACAACTGGTTCTGCTTTGTGTTTATCAATTTTTTTTACTGTTTTGGGTTTTTCCATAACCTGGACTTCTTCTATAACCACTGCAGAATCTATTACATCTTCTGTTACCTTAGCAGTTTCTTCCGTAACTATTTCTTTTTCACGCTTACTGACTTTTTCTTTTTTATCTTTCTGTTTAAGATGTTTTGCTTTTCGTATCTTGTCTGTACTATCATATACAGTCAGTTTGGCTTTAGTAATAGCCATACCTATGTCACTAACGGCTTTACACATGTATGTTCCTTCTGAAGCTTTTACACACTGTTTAACCGTGCATGTGGTGCGATTATCTTTATTTTCGATTGTATAACGTTCATCTGTTCTTATGACTTTGTCGTCCTTGTACCAAATTATTTCTGAAATAATAATTTAATGTTATTACTCTTCCTTAATTACGCTTTATAGACAGATGAATATGAATGATGATATAGAAAGTGGGATGGGAAGGTCAAAAAAATAATGAATGGAATGTGGTAGGAATAATGTGTAAAAGAAGGGAGTGAAAGGTATTGTAGAAAAAGTAAAAGTATATAAAAATTTGACAAGGGTAAATTCGACTCTTAACCTAAATGACGAAGCTGTACGCGAGTTGTCTAGTTATTATTGCTTTTGCTGTTCAAAAACCTGATATATGCACCTAAAGAGAGACTTGCACAATATTATTCTCAACAAAATATCGTTGTTTTAATGTGAGATAGCAAATACGAGTTAAATTACTTACATAAATAACTTCTATTAAAACATAACTTTTTTATGTTTTACTATCTTTAAAAAGTTACAGTTATCTTAATATCTAAACGAATATTAAAAAGAATTAAAACCCGTAACGACCAATGTACGAGAAATCGAGGATGAGAGTATATTATGAAGTACATTGCAATCATAATATACCTTTTTTTTTAGGGTGGGAAATCATCCATTTACTTCTACTGCTCTGGGTGGAGCGGAAGGGGGTGTCAGACTTTTACTGACTAAAACCCACCCATGTTCCTTCCTTAGCCCTTTATGTTCCGGGGTAGCGGTAACCCTTTCGGACAATCCCGCTTACCCGGTGGGCTCAGCCCTGACGTGCACCTTCAAATGCTGACATCTCTATGAGGCGCGCGTGGAACACGTACGCGCCGTCCGGCATGGGCCTGGTCCAGATCGGATGGTGAGCTACCCATTACTCACCGCCCGCAGGCTCGCGCCTACGGTGGCTGGCGTCCCCCGCGACCGGTGGCTAGGACGGGGGGACCTTTTCCTCTCCCATCCCGCCACCTCCTTCGCGAGCATGACTGTTTCGCAGAAGGAAGTGACTGCCTGCCACTCAATCTCGCTCCGGACAATGGCTTGCACCAGGGCCGGGCGCGAGAGGCTGCCGCCGCCAATCGCCTCTACGAGGACACGGCGGTGCTCCGCCCAAGAGGGGCAGGTTTCCACCGTATCCTCTTGGCGATCCTCTCAGTGGTGACACCCGGGCATTTCCTCCCGCCTGATTATGTTCAGGAACCTCCCGAAACATCCATGTCCGGTGAGGACCCGCGTCAGACGGTAGGTGAGGGAGCCGTGAAGCCTCTCTAGAGTCTCTAGCCACTCCTCAAAGAGGGGCCTTACCGCCACTATCGTGGCGAGCCCTGCGCTGGGTTGTGAGAGTCGCTGTTTCCAGGCCGCCATGAGATCGCGCCGGAAGTCCGTCCGCTCCGCCGCAATTTACCGCGGAAACCGAGTTTCCCCCCGGCTTAGTACCTCCGCGCTCACACGATCCCCGCGTTAAACCTCCGGTAAGAGGCATTTAGCCCCGTAGCAAACTACGCCGTCAGGGAGGTCGGCCCGCAGCACCCAGTCGTAACCGATGTCCCACAGGATCGGCCCCAGAACCGATCCCTGTAGGACACCGCACGACATCTCTCGCCGGCTCAACTCCCCATCGCGACCGGGGTAGATGATAGATTATAATGTACCTGGGGTAGGATTTCCACTGTATACAGCTTCGAAAGTAACGGTTTCTTCTTCGTCGACACGTTCTCCTAATATGTCTTTCACAAACGTAGGTACTGCTTGAGTCGCTGTAAACAAAAATAATTAGGAATATTTTATTAAGATTTCAGAAGGTTTGAATAACGTTGTAATTTGATACCTACAACTACTTCATTGAAACTGATATTTATAGTTTTTTAAATACATATATTTAAGAATTCAGTAACTTTTATTGTCATTATGAAAAGTTATATATGTAGTACCTCGAGTAGGTCTGTGATCCGGGCCATGCGATCCGAATGAACGATCTAAAATTAAGTACGGCTATCAAAATGAATATTATGTTACCTTTTAATGCTGCTTGTAATTCCTCCATGTGTGTAACCCATTCTGGCTTTCGGTATTCCTTGGTTCCAATTATACCTTTAAGATAATACAAGAGTATGTTTAAAATATATATTTACCTTCAGAATGTTAATAGTAGGTAGTTGTTGGTTCCGTTTTGTTATAACGGTTGTGTAACTGAGTGTATAAAATGAAGCACAAGGAAATAATCATACTGATTCGAGTCCCGTTAACAACACAATACGTAAAACTTAAAACTTGTTTAAATTTAAAATTTAATTGCTAATGATGGTTTCAAAAGACTTTTTGAAATCGCACAACACACATCTGTTGCTGGACGTACAATGGTGGTCACTGCAGCTTAACCAACCAATCAAAATATTGTTTTGAAATGTTCAGAGTGATTGTTCGGTTTTATGTCGTACTAAAGGTTTTAGTGTACAGTATGTGTACGTAAGTATGGGCTTGAAGGAAAAGGAAGCATAGGTAGGTTACATAACAATATTCATACATCATATATTGTTATAATCAAGCCACTGAAAAGTGCTCCAACTGTAAGCATAAAATTTTAATGATTATACAACTTTTAAAAATAATGTATATTCTACGTAGAAATGGGTTTATAATACTTACTTTCAACAGAAAGTGCCGCAATTGTCGAAGTTACTCCCAGGGGATTAAATGCCTCAAATACTATTTCCCCGGTGTCGTCTTGGTACACTTCAGGTATAATTAATATTGAAGTGCCATCTTCCATTTCCTCTATTTGATATTCTTGCGACTGTATTATCACCACGCCTTGTTTGAGCCATCTTACTTGAGGTTTGGGAATACCTACAGCCTTTGCTTCGAATCTATAAAAATATTAGTAAATTACAAATAACAAATAAGAATGATCTTAATTACTATCATAGGATAAGTTTTTTTTTACTACAAAAATAGTCATGGTTACTTGAAATAAAAGTAGAATTTGATTGAATTCATACATTTACATAAGAATAAAACTAAGAATTTCATTCTCACTTTATTCTTTAATTACACAACAACTTTACGTAAAATCGGAAGAATTTTCTATGCTGAACCCAGGGCTACTAAAAATTAAACATTTTGAGATGCATGCTAGCCGTTGGGAGAGCAGGATACTATCTGACAACGTGTGTCACACCTTCGCCGCGAAATGTAAGAGCACTTACATGACTGTGCACTCGAGAGTCGAGGCTACTGCAAAAAACAAATTTGCAAAAGGAGACGATGTCAGATCTGACCAACGTGAGTACGTGCTGCGTGACACTTGTCCAGACCACCATGGATACCACTTCCAATCTACATTTTAAAGATTTAGAATGACATAAAGGTGGCATCAGTGACTCAGACCAATTAAATAAAAAGTACCATTGATTTTAAAAAGGGCTAAGAACCAATTCAGTGCGGATAAACCTTTAAAAATCGATTAAGATCAACTATGGGATAATTTAATGGCATGATTTAGTCTATTGGATGAAATAATTGGTATGAGTAAATAAAAAAATAATTCCAGACCTGGTTAGTTCCCCTTCTGTAGTAGTAACTACAGTTGGTAATGCTTTTACAATGCGTGGAGCAAATTCCTCTATGTCACTTGTTTTCTGTGAAATAAAATGGTCACGGTTAGGGAACCGGTGCTGTTTTAAAGAACCGGGATTTTTGGGACCTTCTGGTTTAAGAACCGGGATTCCCGGTACTATCGATACTTTAATAAGTCTTTGTAAGAGAGTTGAGTGTTGAAACGGAGAAAGTAAAAAAAAGACGAAATGACAGGGCAAAGTAAAAACATTTAAATCAAATCAAATAAAACGTTTTATTTCTTGTTTTATAGACACTAAATCAGTCTTATTTAGTATAATTTTTACTGGTAATTACGCATATTATGCCAGCAACATTTTTTAACATTAAATGATTTTTATGCCTAATCCTATAAAATTATAAAAATTTGGAATACTTGCTCAGACCAATATTACATTGGTCTGATACTTATGGTTACAATGGGGGCACTCAATAACCTAGGTACCTATTTATTTATTTTTAGAGTATTTCTATCTTGCCTATTTTAAAAATTTAAGAGCGTCCAAACTCTTATCACTTAAACGTGATCTTATTTTATTACATAGGTACCGTTCCGAGATTTCCCGGGACTATTCACTAGTCACGGTATTAGACTTTATTTATTTAAGGCGCTAAGTCATGACTTCAGGTGGGGTTTTGGGGTTGGAAATAATAATGGATACAAAATTTATCACCCATCTAGCGCCAAGAAAACTATATATTACCTATGTATTATCTTACCTCATCACTTAGGATATCCTCCTCTGAGGCACTTGGCAAATATTCGTATGCTAGAAAAAAAAAAAACATAATAAGAACGAAGACTATCCGTAGTAACATTAATCAGCGTTTAATTCCTGTGCAATGATCAAGTGTCATACTTTGGTCGTTAATGTGTTAAAAATACCCGTTCAGGTCGTTTTACACAACCCAATAAAGGGCATTATACAACCACAACAACAGGATGCGTCGCAGTTAACATTCATGAAGCTCTCATATCACAAGCATTTTGATTCCATATTTTAAACTTAATATCTTAATGCAGTAAGTAAATCCATCATATGGATAGATTGTTCTTATAAATAGATGATCGGTACTTTTGTAACTATAATTATATCACTACGCTTCTTACTTTTATGATTTAAACTCATTGTTACATTATTTTTTTATTTAAGCTTAGAAAATAACCATTCTCAACACTGCGGTGTCGATTAAAATCCAAACTTCAAATTGTTCTACAGATGCATGGCAAAAGTGGTCAATGTTATTAGGTGCATGAGGTGAATTAATATGAATAAATCGTACACTCCATATATTTAAATAAACATGCCAACTAATTTTCATGCAATGATGTATGTAGAATTTACATCGCTACCTTCAATTTCAACAGTACATTCGCAGCTACAACTGCCATAGTCGTTTGTAGCTGCACAACGGTACATTCCTGACATTTCGGGGAAAGCTTCTTTTATGCATAGTTCACATAAGCCTGATTCTTGTCGGGCCACTGTTATATCTCTAGCTCTTTGTACAGGTGTACCACCATGATACCAATCTATTCGTGGCCACGGTTGACCCTTGATTTTACAAGAAAGTTTTATTGGTTCCCCATCCATTATTACAACAGATTCTAAGGGAGTAATAATTATTGGCGCTTGCCCAATTACTTTATCTTGTTGTTCTAGCAGTGAAGCAGAACATGAAACCGATCCTGCAAAGTTTTCTGCTCTACATGTAATGACGCCTAAGAAATCTTTGCTTATATTTTCAATGCATAGACACGACACGTTTTCCCTGTCTGTTACATATATGTTAGTTAATTTATTTTGTTTAGCATATGTGGTTACTTCTCTTGTGTCTATGAACCATTGGAAGGAAGCGGTTGGACTTGATGTAACTTCAACCTCTAGTAATAGAATATCCCCTAAAACAACTGTTTTTGGTCGTAAAAGTTTTATGAAAACAGGTGGCAAAATTTGGTCATCATCGCATGATTTTAGTAGTTTAATTGAACTTCCTGATTTTGCAACCACGTTATTTTTTTCAACAATCACTTCATATTTTCCTACTTTCTTTTTGTCAACTTTTTGTACTTTTATTGTTGATATCCCATTCTCAGTATGAATATCACAGTCATCTTTTCGTTCTAGGAGTTGATTGTTGCGGTACCACTTCACAATGTTATCATCCGCAGGCTCATACACAACAGTCAATTCTAATGTGCTATTTTCCAATATGTTCAAAGCCTTAATTGGCTTAATAATCAATGGTTCCACCTCTGTAAAATAGTGTACTAGTTAATCTAAGTATTTTTAACACCATGAGTTCTCATGCAACCTGACAAAATAAAGGACACCAAGTGCATCAACTATTGTGGCGTTTTGCAATATTATTAAGTAAGTAAGTTTGTTATAATATGGCTATATTATATATAAATAAATTATGAATGCTTCCTTATGATTCCCATTCCCTAAAGCAATATGATACGAAAAAATAAAAATTTACCCAAAGATTTTTTTTCGTTGTTGTTTAGGGAAAAGAATAATAAGTATTATTAATAGGGTGATATTCCGTGGCATAACACGACTGAATCTAGAAGTGACAGAAGACATTATAAATTTTTTTTTGCTTTATTTTAACTTTCTTTGAGAAATCGTTAAGCAGCGTGACTGCTTTCTGTTGATTATTACATTTAAGAATTTATAATATCTTTTATGAAAACGTTTGGTGTTCTCAGAATTTAATCAATATTCTGATATTTACATCGCGTTTGTTAAATACACATTATGAACGTAACCATGCATCTGTTTGTAAAAGACAATTTAAAGAACATATTTTAATACCCTATAATGAGGCTAGCGTATCATCTTATTAAATTCATTAAAAATAGTTAATAAACTCGTACCTTTCTTTTTATCCTTCTGGATCGGTTTTTTGATTTGCTTCCGTTTAACAACTGTTGTTGTTTCTTCCTCAGTATCTTCAGTTGGCTCACCTTCTTTAACTACTGTCGTTTCCTGAACGATAATCTCTTCAACGGACTTCTCTTTTTTAATCTTTTTCTTTTTCTTTTCTTCTGTCTTTACGTCAACTGTTACTTTTTCAGTTATGACGGTTTCAAGCTGAACTTCTTCAGATTTGTCTATTTCTGGAGCTTTTTGCTTTAGAATTGGTTTAAGTACCGCTTCCGTAGCTTCCACCACAGGTTTCTCTTTTTTGATAGGCCGTAATTGTACTTCTTCTGGTTTTTCTTCTTTGGGTGCTTTTTGCTTTGGAATTGGCTTGAGGACAACTTCTTCTATAGGTTCCTCTTCCTTCGGGCGCCTTCTGCCGGTTGGCCACTTGGGCTCCTCGGGCTTTGCTTCTTCCACTATTTTTTCCTTTTTGATTGGCTTTAATTGCACTTCTTCTGGTTTTTCTTCTTCGGGTGCCGTTTGCTTTAGAATTGGCTTAAGGACAACTTCTTCCTTAGGTTCTTCGTCCTTCGGGCGCCTTCTGCCGGTTGGCCACTTGGGCTCCTCGGGTTTAGCTTCTTCCACTAACTTTTCCTTTTTGATTGGCTTTAGTTGTACTTCTTCTGGTTTTTCTTCTTCGGCTGCTTTTTGCTTTGGAATTGGCTTGAGGACGACTTCTTCTTTAGGTTCCTCTTCCTTCGGGCGCCTTCTGCCGGTTGGCCACTTAGGCTCCTCGGGCTTTGCTTCCTCCACTAGCTTTTCCTTTTTGATTGGCTTTAGTTGTACTTCTTCTGGTTTTTCTTCTTCGGGTGCTTTTTGCTTTGGAATTGGCTTAAGGACGACTTCTTCTTTAGGTTCCTCTTCCTTCGGGCGCCTTCTGCCGGTTGGCCACTTGGGCTCCTCGGGCTTTGCTTCCTCCACTTGCTTTTCCTTTTTGATTGGCTTTAGTTGTACTTCTTCTGGTTTTTCTTCTTCTGGTGCTTTTTGCTTTGGAATTGGCTTGAGGACGACTTCTTCTTTAGGTTCCTCTTCCTTCGGGCGCCTTCTGCCGGTTGGCCATTTGGGCTCCTCGGGCTTTGCTTCCTCCACTAGCTTTTCCTTTTTGATTGGCTTGAGTTGTACTTCTTCTGGTTTTTCTTCTACGGGCGCTTTTTGCTTTGGAATTGGCTTAAGGATGACTTCTTCTTTGGGTTCCTCTTCCTTCGGGCGCCTTTTGCCGGTTGGCCACTTGGGCTCCTCGGGTTTAGCTTCTTCCACTAACTTTTCCTTTTTGATTGGCGTTAGTTGTACTTCTTCTGGTTTTTCTTCATCGGGCGCTTTTTGCTTTGGAATTGGCTTAAGGACGACTTCTTCTTTAGGTTCCTCTTCCTTCGGGCGCCTTCTGCCGGTTGGCCACTGGGACTCCTCGGGTTTAGCTTCCTCTACTAGCTTTTCCTTTTTGATTGGCTTTAGTTGTACTTCTTCTGGTATTTCCTCTTCAGGTGCTTTTTGCCTTGGAATTGGCTTAAGGACAACTTCTTCTTTAGGTTCGTCTTCCTTCGGGCGCCTTCTGCCGGTTGGCCACTTGGGCTCCTCGGGTTTAGCTTCCTCCACTAGCTTTTCCTTTTTGATTGGCTTTAGTTGTACTTCTTCTGGTTTTTCTTCTTCGGGTGCTTTTTGCTTTGGAATTGGCTTGAGGATAACTTCTTCTTTAGGTTCCTCTTCCTTCGGGCGCCTTCTGCCGGTTGGCCACTTGGGCTCCTCGGGTTTAGCTTCCTCCACTAGGTTTTCCTTTTTGATTGGCTTTAGTTGTACTTCTTCTGGTTTTTCCTCTTCAGGTGCCGTTTGCTTTGGAATTGGCTTAAGGACTACTTCTTCTTTAGGTTCCTCCTCCTTCGGGCGCCTTTTGCCGGTTGGCCACTTGGGCTCCTCGGGTTTAGCTTCCTCTACTAGATTTTCCTTTTTGATTGGCTTTAGTTGTACTTCTTCTGGCTTTTCCTCTTCAGGTGCTTTTTGCCTTGGAATTGGCTTAAGGACGACTTCTTCTTTAGGTTCCTCTTCCTTCGGGCGCCTTCTGCCGGTTGGCCACTTGGGCTCCTCGGGCTTTGCTTCCTCCACTTGCTTTTCCTTTTTGATTGGCTTTAGTTGTACTTCTTCTGGTTTTTCTTCTTCGGGTGCTTTTTGCTTTGGAATTGGCTTGAGGACAACTTCTTCTGTAGGTTCCTCTTCCTTCGGGCGCCTTCTGCCGGTTGGCCACTTGGGCTCCTCGGGTTTAGCTTCCTCCACTAGCTTTTCCTTTTTGATTGGCTTTAGTTGTACTTCTTCTGGTTTTTCCTCTTCAGGTGACGTTTGCTTTGGAATTGGCTTAAGGACTACTTCTTCTTTAGGTTCCTCCTCCTTCGGGCGCCTTTTGCCGGTTGGCCACTTGGGCTCCTCGGGTTTAGCTTCCTCTACTAGCTTTTCCTTTTTGATTGGCTTTAGTTGTACTTCTTCTGGCTTTTCCTCTTCAGGTGCTTTTTGCCTTGGAATTGGCTTAAGGACGACTTCTTCTTTAGGTTCCTCTTCCTTCGGGCGCCTTTTGCTGGTTGGCCACTTGGGCTCCTCGGGCTTTGCTTCCTCCACTTGCTTTTCCTTTTTGATTGGCTTTAGTTGTACTTCTTCTGGTTTTTCTTCTTCGGGTGCTTTTTGCTTTGGAATTGGCTTGAGGACAACTTCTTCTTTAGGTTCCTCTTCCTTCGGGCGCCTTCTGCCGGTTGGCCACTTGGGCTCCTCGGGCTTTGCTTCCTCCACTAGCTTTTCCTTTTTGATTGGCTTTAGTTGTACTTCTTCTAGTTTTTCCTCTTCAGGTGCCGTTTGCTTTGGAATGGGCTTGAGCACGACTTCTTCTTTAGGTTCCTCTTCCTTCGGGCGCCTTCTGCCGGTTGGCCACTTGGGCTCCTCGGGTTTAGCTTCTTCCACTAACTTTTCCTTTTTGATTGGCTTTAATTGTACTTCTTCTGGTTTTTCTTCTTCGGGCGCTTTTTGCTTTGGAATTGGCTTAAGGACGACTTCTTCTTTAGGTTCCTCTTCCTTTGGGCGCCTTCTGCCCGTTGGCCACTTGGGCTCCTCGGGTTTAGCTTCCTCCACTAGCTTTTCCTTTTTGATTGGCTTTAGTTGTACTTCTTCTGGCTTTTCCTCTTGAGGTGCTTTTTGCCTTGGAATTGGCTTAAGGACGACTTCTTCTTTAGGTTCCTCTTCCTTCGGGCGCCTTCTGCCGGTTGGCCACTTGGGCTCCTCGGGTTTAGCTTCTTCCACTAACTTTTCCTTTTTGATTGGCTTTAGTTGCACTTCTTCCAGTTTTTCCTCTTCGGGTACTTTTTGTCTTGGAATTGGCTTGAGGACAACTTCTTCTTTAGGTTCCTCTTCCTTCGGGCGCCTTCTGCCCGTTGGCCACTTGGGCTCCTCAGGCTTTGCTTCCTCCACTAGCTTTTCCTTTTTGATTGGCTTTAGTTGTACTTCTTCTGGTATTTCCTCTTCAAGTACTTTTTGCCTTGGAATTGGCTTGAGGACAACTTCTTCTTTAGGTTCCTCTTCTTTCGGGCGCCTTCTGCTTGAGGGCCATTTAGGCATCTCTTGTTTATCTTGTTCCACTGGTTTTTCTATGGATTTACGTCTCCATACAGGTCCGTCGTCTTTTGTTTTGAGTTTTTGTTCTTCTTCTTCTTTAATTTTTAATATAGCAGTGTCTTCTTCGTATGTTAATATTTCTTCAGCTTCTTCTGTGTCAACTTTCTTTATTGATCCTTTCCTTACTTGCCTTAAAGTCACATCTTCTATTTTTTCTTTTACCACTGCAGTCTTTTCAACCTTTGTAGGACGCAGTTTGATACTTTCTTGTGTCCAAGGAATAGAGTCCTTTCTTTCCTCTCTTAAAGTGGGTATCTTTTCTTCGACACGAGGCTTTCTCCATTGAGGACCTTTCCTTTGGTCTTCTTCCTCATCTCGGTCAGTTTTTAGTATCGTTACATCCTCCGTAATAGACAAAGTTTCTAGCGTTTTGTCACGTTGGGGTTCCCTCCAAGATTTGGTTTCTAAGTTACTGACTTCGTTTGTTGTGATAATTTCAGTGTCATCTTGTAATCTCAAAAAGGAATTATCTTCAGTTTCTGACACGTTTTCCGAAAATGAAGGTTTCGTTGCTGGTTTTGGTTTTCTCCAATGTTTGACTTCAAGACTTTCTTCCTTTGTTTCTTGCTTAGTATCTATCTGTGATTGTTTACGCCAGGGTATGTTCGAAACTAGTTTTTTTGTCTCAATATCTTGCAAATTTTGGATTTTCAGTAAATTAGTTTCCTC
This sequence comes from Hyppa rectilinea, assembly GCA_951799385.1. NCBI lineage: Eukaryota > Metazoa > Arthropoda > Insecta > Lepidoptera > Noctuidae > Hyppa > Hyppa rectilinea. Next base: position 20,997,539 of record OX637300.1, read on the forward strand.
TGTAGATTGAAATGATGACTTACTCACTTGAGTTATATCAATATCGTCAGAACTCGAAATTGTAACATCGGTCTTGTCTTGGAACGTCTTGCGAACGGTTTTACGAGATTCTGAAAAAAAAAGAGATTTTAAAATACAAATTATAACAACTACATCATTAGGTTAAACCCCGCACTCCTAAACTTCTTTTATAATTCTGCCCATATTATTGCTAGTATTTGCGATGGCATGAAGCGTAGCCATCAAGCGTTATAAGATGTTTTAGAATGCGGAGGTAAGATCATCTGGAATGAAATGTTTTGGACGATTTATTAATTCACAACATAACTAATAATTATGTAGAAAGCATCATTAAGTGATTAAAATCATAGAAACAAGCAGTTTTTATTGTTACTTTATTTATTGGAATTCATAATTTGACGACTCAACTTTTGTTCTTAAACCTATCCTAAGTTTGTAGATAGTTGCTCAAGCAATAAGTATTAAATTCCCTGCGAAGTCTGTCCGTACAGAAGAAAATTATTCGTTATCGATTAGGTACTCATTAGTGGTGGAAAATTAGAAACCTAAATGTAAATATTTAACTTTATTATGAAACCAATTAGCATATTTAATAGGGATAGCGTATCGACCAAAGGTTGAGCTGGCCGGGATTGGTTCGTGGAAGGGTGTCCATCCATTACATGTCGAGACCGCTCCTTGCATCGGAAAACACCGTAACCCAGTCTACTACCAGTCTTACTTAGGGATAACGTGATACCTAGTAACGAGTTTTGGTGGTCATATAGGTAGTCCATGAAAATACTGGTATTCAGCTGCATCCGGTTAGATTAGAAGCCGACTCCAACCCAGTTGGGAAAAGGCTAGGCCGATTGATTTTGTCACTACAAGGGTTATTGAAATAAATAAAGACCAGTAAAGAGGTTATTGTTCTCACTATTGTGAACGAAACTTGCTAAGGGATCAAACAATAGATTTGATTTCACGGTTTCATAGCAAAAGTTTCTCAAATGTAATAGTACAAATGTACTAAGACCCCTTTTTCCAGTTTTCAGTATATCAATTTAACCTTGTTTAATACCTACATTGAATGAGTGTGACAGCTTTTCAAGTCTGTTGTATCGTCCGTGTCTCGTGTGTACTGCCGCAAATGCGGAAAAATAATCTGTTTAAAAAGTCAATCTTAGAGATCTAATAGAGAATTGTAGACTTATAGATTTTCAATTTGTTGACCATTTCCTATTTTGTTAAGTACCTGGTACTTGTAGATACGCTCACATTGTCCTCCCTTACTTACTCGTATTAACAATGTTATTTGAAACATTTTACAAGCAATTCCTTTTAAAAGAATAACCGTTTGATCTTTGCCCAGCAGTGGAACAACATACTCAGGTAAACTGAAAAAAAAATGTAGCTTCTCTAAGAACTGTACTGCTAACATTAACACATTGAGCGCCAACGCGGTCACCGGTGACCGCGAACAATAGTTTTTCTATTGTGTCTGCTGCGTGGCAGCCAATGCCTTAAATAAAGGGTTTTTCAACCAGAACTTAATTTCTAAAACGAAAAAAAACAAGGAATTTAGATTAAGATGGTTCAATTCTTTGATGAAAGAATTGACATAATCGTGGTGGAACATTTGCCAGATATCATTTTTCATCCATAATTTCCAAACGTTTCTCTTCGTAATACAATAAAAATTTGAATCATCCTCATCTTTAGTTCTAAATAAATGCTTAATGTAGTTAGTTATAAAATGTGTTCGGTAGTAGAATAAAGTATTAATAATATATTTTTTACCAAAAACATTTCATAAAGACAAGTTTAAGTAATAGCATTTTGTGGTAAAAGAGATCGTTTAGAAGGTTCGTAAGTACAAAGGCAAGCACATCAAGTTACACCAATCTGTCCTTTGAAAGTTTTTCAACTTTAATACAAAATCTTGAGGTTCATTTTCTATTAGGAAAATTTGACAGTTTGTGATAGCTTAATGTGCTGGTGTCTGAACATAGCTTATAAAATGCGTCAGTATTCGGCTAAGATTTACCTGCCTCATACATATTGTTTTAGCCGAATACTTTCTCACAAGATACAGTCCGCCAAAGTCGTAGTTATGATGCCCTCAAAACGTGGAGGGGTGATACCAGTCGTGAGTTGCGTATGTTCCAACCGGCCTAACTTTTTTATTAATTACAAGATAATGGAATAATATGATGAGATGAGACGCTAATACGAATTTCTGTCTGCCTTAAAGGCAGAATGAAATTGAATATAAGCTGACATGGCGTGTGTATGTATGTATCGCATTTATTTTATATCATGATAATATAAATTCGTTTTTGTCGGTGAAGATGGACCTGAGATCCAGAGCAGACTGGAGAAATGGCAACGGAAACCGGAGATTGTTGGCCTGAAAATCAGTAGAACCAAAACTGAGTACATGTTCTGCGATTTCGGCGGTCTCCAATTCTGGGGTCATAAGGCTTGATGGCGCGCTTCTCCCAGTTTGCTCCGACTTTCGGTAACTCGATTCACTGCCGGTATTCAGCAAGATCTTTGAAAAAATAATGCTTAATCATTTTGACACGAATAAAATACTTAATGATCAACAGTATGGTTCCACCGTTGTACAGCTGACGCCGGTGTGACCTTATTAAAACACATTTTTAATGCGTGGGAAGAGGCTCAAGACGTCATAGGAATCATTTGTGACCTCTCCAAGGCATTTGATTGCGTTGATCACGAACCTTGCTGTTGAAGCTAGAGCATTACGGACTTGTAAAACTTGCGCTTAGTTTGGTAAAATCTTATTTAAATGATAGACAACAGCAAGTTCAAATAAAAGGTGTCAATTCACTTGGTTTAAAAGTAAAAATGGGTGTGCCACAAGGTTCTATATTGGGTCCTTTCCTCTTTTTAGTAAATATCAGTGATCTTCTCCATTTATTAAAAAATCAACCACAAATGGTGTTATTTGCTGATGACACTTCTTTAATTTTTAATATAGATAGACGTGCTAAAAATTTTGACGACGTAAATAACTCCCTACTGCAGGTCCAAAATTGGTTCACTGCAAATAATTTATTATTAAATGGAAAAAAAACTAAGTGCATAAGATTTTCTTTACCAAATGTAAAACGTAGTGATTGTGAGATAGTATTGAATCAAGAGAAACTAGAATTTGTCGATAAAACTGTTTTCCTAGGGATCACGCTCGACTCAAGGCTAAAATGGGGTCCTCATTTAACATCTCTTGCTGGACAGCTAAGTTCTGCAGCATATAATAATAATAATTGAAGATTGCTCATTGCGCACTCGAAGCGTACAGACGTGCTCATTAGCAATATTTTATAACATTAGTCATTTTATATTGACCTCCTTTTGTGCATTACTGACGTAATGTATCTTAACTTTGTGTAAGTGCTACAAATAAATACATGGAAATAGTGACATTTTATAATGGATAACAGCCCCTTTAATTCAAGGGGGGCAGTCCCTTCTGCTTCGCCAGCGAAGACGACGACGGTCAGAGCCCAAGAATCTGGCAACCCGGTTGAAGTGGTCTCTACTCTCGAGTTACAGAAATGGATGGCCAATATTGAACTGCAACTCAATGAGGTTTGCTCTATTGCTGCGGATGGGAAACTTAACACGGAGCAGAAATTGAAAATTTCAAACCTGTGCCGTAAAATAGGATCAGGCACCTCTCAGATGGCAGTCCTATACCAGTCGCTAAAGCAAAAAGCCGCCCACGCATACAATATGATCGATGCCATGCAAGAAAAGCGTGACCTGTCTGAACACCTCTCGGAGCTTAAGAAGACGATACAGGACTCAAATAATACAGGAAATGTTTCTTTTGCCGAAATGGTGAAGAAGGGCCCAAACAGTTATGTGCGCCCAAACAACGTGAGTTCTGTTGTCATTTATCCCGAAGACAAGTCCAAATCCAGTGACGAAACAAAGATTCTTGTACAGAAAATTATTCGCCCCGATGACCTTAAGCTACAAATACGAGGTCTCCGTAGAACAAGAGATGGAGGCGTTATAATCAGCACGGAGACAAAACATGACGCCGAGAAGCTTAAACGTGCAGTACAGGCTTCGACATCTGGACTTACTGCTGACGAACCCAACAAGCGCAAGCCCCGCATCGTGGTCATTGGAGTGCCAACAAACCTTACCGAAAATGAGGTTTTTAGGTATATATTTCAACAGAATATAGCGGATAAACTTCCAACAGTGACTTTGGAAACTTTTTTGACGCTAATAAATTTGAGCCACAAATCTGGAAAGAAAGATGCTTCGACCTGCAACTATGTGATTGAAGTGCCAGCAATATCCGCAAGACCCTATGCTCGCGCAAGTTTTTATTTATAAGTTTTTTCCGCTTACAACACAGAATTGAGCTAATCATTCCTTTCTCCTTACCCATACATTCCTTATCGTTCGGAACGAGATTGGAAGATCATTTGCGCGCGACCAAAGAAAAGTCAGTGCGTTTTTCGCATTCAAACCGCTCACCGCTCATAACCTCTAATTATAGTGAGCTAGTCTCGTCTAGCTTACTTAAAAAGTGCGTTTTTCGCATTCAAACCGCTCACCGCTCATAACCTCTAATTATAGTGAGCTAGTCTCGTCTAGCTTACTTAAAAAGTCCATTCTTTGGATTCACCGCGCCGCTCATAGTCAGTGTGATCATCGCATTCAACCGCTACATAACCTCAAACCGCTCTTCGCTAATACCGCTTACTCAACCCGCATCCGCATCAAAAACTGTATAACTAATAAAATAAGTGTTGGCCGACACAAGTGGGACATTTAAACAAGTGAATAGTGCATCAAGGAGAAGCAGGAAGAAATCAGGGAACACGTGAGACGTCTGCAAAGGGCTGTCCTTGCCACGTGTTACGTCCAGAAAGTCTCAAGTAAGTCCATCCATCCATATTCCTGAAAACCATCATATCACGAAAGCTCAATTCTGTGTCGTCCAACAGTTCACCACGCTAAAATCTACACCCCAATAAAATTAATTCACCGCATACCAAGGTCCTTCGAAGTCGTTTTTAAAACTTAACCACCATAAGTTATTTCCCAAACGAGGCTTTTTGTAAATTGGTCGTCTTGTCCCGTCAGAGACTTAACATTGGTGACGCGATGTTACAATTGCCACCAATATGGTCATGCAGCGAAGTCATGCAGAGATGGCCAGCCGATATGTGGTCACTGTGGTGAGGCAGGTCACACGATGTCAAACTGCGCCAAGAAATCAGACGCAACAAAATGTGCAACTTGCTCACGTTTTAAGAAGCCCAGCAATCATAAAACCGGAGGCACTGAGTGCCCTGCTAGAAAGTTAGCAGAAAATCGATATATTAATTCTATTGATTATGAGGGCACCTAGTGCCTGTGTCACTTCAAACTCAAGGTTGGACTTCCGTGTTACGCTGCACTGTCCTACTAACACTCGGACTATCGCTGTCGAAGCTAAAATTGCAGTCGTCTGCATAAACAATAACGCGCGTGTTTAATTTGTGCAACAAACACTTTAACCTAGTTTAAGAAGATCATTTATTATTTAGTTTTATGATAATTAATTTTAAATTTTTGTCACTATTTATTTGCATGTTACATTAAATATTGTTAAGAATCCAATTTTACCTGGAAAAGTTATAATAAGCATTTGTACCGCCTGCGACACAGGTATATCCTAGTGCAGGCATATTTAACATTATGTTACCAATTGTTTTTCCTAAGTTTTATTTTTGTATTCTGCCACTTTACTTTTTGTATAAATTATTATTATTCTTGGACATTTCACACAACGCCAAATAGTCCCAAGCTAAGCAACCTAATGCTTGTGTTATGGTAACGAGATGGCTGATAAACTACATATATACATTTTTTTTTGTAAATACATACATATTATAGATAGAAAAACACCCAGACTCGGAACAAATACTTGCAGGTCGTACAAATATTTGTTCCGTGCGGGAATCCAACACGCGACATGCTGCGCAGCAGTCAATCGCTCAACCACTGCACCAACCGTGTCGTCAACATATGCTGTCAGAAAGATCCGTCAATATACTGATGTAGATACCGCGAGGCTAGTCTATTTTAGTTATTTTCATAGTTTTATGAAAATACATAAATTAGTAAAATATCTTACGGTATTTTAATAATTTTTATTCTGCAGAAAAGAGCTATCAGAGCCATATATAATGTCCGTAGGTGTGATTCTCTAAAAGAACGGTTTAAGGTTATTAACATCATGCCTGTACCTTGTCAATATATCTATGAAAACATCATGTACGCAAGGAAAAATCTGCATGTTTTTAGTAAAAGAGGTGAAAGACACAATTATTTGACTAGAAATAGGGACCAATTAGTTCAACCAGGTTTCAGGCTGGCTAAAGTAGATTCATCTTTCATGGGGTACTGTTTAAAATGTTACAATAAAATACCTCCTCACATTCTTGAACTTAATGAAACAAAATTAAAAACTTGTATAAAACGCACACTAAGTATGCAGCCACTCGTATTATAAATTGGGAGATTACATTGCTGATAAAAATGCTAGTCCAGCTCCACAAGGGCGCATCAACTAATTGATTAGATTACTAACAACTGTTGGAGCTGCGGAAGATCAACAACATAAAAACTAGGTATCTTTGCATTGTATAAATTCAATCTCTTAATACTGTATAATTGTTTAGCACATATGTGAGTACTATGTACCTACTATAAAGCGACCATTTACTGGGTACGTCTTTCATTGACTTGAATGTGCCCTGACGGCTGAGAGTATGCCATGCTCACTTTAATGTCTCGCTGATGGTGGCGTGTGTGTTGGATCATTTAGCTCCCTTCAAAATGGTTGAGCTGAATGGTGCTAATATATGCGTCATGTTCGTGAACGGGCGCTGTCAGTAGGGACTGGTCATCTCTTAGCGGCTAAGGCTTGTTTTAATTTTATTTTTAAATAGTTTTTACATATTTTATATCGGATGCTTTTAACGTTCTGCATCGTTCTCACATGTATAATATTAATATGAACTATGTAACCAATATTTTGTAACCATATTTTGTTTAAAAGAGTGTCCATGGAGTTTCTTGCCCGTTCTTCTCCATAGGTACCTACTGCTTTGAAATGGGCAACTAGCTTCATTTCTCTGACTGGCCGACACCTTGACAATTCAAAAGTGCCTGTAATTGGTTTATTTGAAATAAATACTTTGAGTTTGAGTTTGAGACTTGTGCAAAGCGATGGCGAAATAGATCGGACTTTTAAGCATAGAATTAACACTGGGTGGATGAAATTGCGGCAGGCACGGGAACAATTTGTGACTCCCGCATTCTCTTTAAACTTAAGGGGAAGATTTATACTCGTAAAAGCATGGTTAGACCTGCCGTCTTGTATGGATCAGAGTGTTGGGCCACAAAAGGAATGATTGAAAGACAAATGCATGCAGCTGAAATGAGAATGCTAAGAGAGATGTGTGGTGTTACGCGAATGGATAGAATACGGAATGAGTATATAAGAGGAAGTCTGAAAGTGACACCGGTGACTGAAAAGTTGTGTGGAAATCGGTTGTCATGGTACGGGCATGTTATGTGGAGGAATGAAGAAAATGTTGTCAGGAAGGTTGTGAGCATGAATGTAGATGGCTATACAAGTATAGGGAGACCGAAGAAACGATGGATAGATTGTGTGAAAGATGATATGGCTAGGAAGGGAGTGACTACCGAGATGACGACTAATAGAGAAGTATGGAAGAAAAAGACATGTTGCGCCGACCCAAAATAAATTGGGATAAGGGCAGGAGAATGATGATGATAATATAAATTAGGATAATTAAAAAAAATTAACTTCATTAGGTATTTCTACAACCGGATCTATCAAATACTTTCAAGTTATTCTAAATACATATATATGTATAAACTCGGGTTTTATTAACATAGATACCGTCAGCTCGGCGTGCGCTATTACCTATAATATGGTGGAAGCGCCTATTTGTTTGCGTTTTCATGGTATAATGATTTTATTTAGCAAGGCGATACACCCATGTAAATGATAGATAAGGCGGGAACTTTCGCGAGACAAGAAGCGTTCGACGTCTGAAGTACAAAGTTAAGTATTTTTTTTAAATTATGATTGTAATAGTAGAGATTCTGTTTAACTGATTTAAATACTGGGTTCAGAGTTAATACGAAACCGAAATCCTTACGGTGTTCAAGAGTGAGCTCGGGACAGAAGAGGGATACCGAAGAAGGCGAATACGGTTATAAATATTTCCATAGCTAATAAATGATTTTATTGTATTGTTAGACACTGGATCATCAGTCAGAGCGTCTAGCAGGTCCCAAGAAATAGGGAGAATAGTAGTTTTTTGGTTGGAAATGACTTAGACCCACACGATGAAAGAGGTACCTACTCAATCTGAAGCACTGATAAGATAACGAAAGTTAATATTCGCGATTTTACCTTATAAGGGTTTTATATAATGAGATTTCAAGACGTTCTCTAATTTACAAAACGAAAATATGCATGAAACAAAAGTGGTAAATCTAGGTGACCAATTTTTAACTGTGGTGTGAGTTCACGAATTAGTTCAGATAATTTTACACAGTTGTGACTTCCCTTCATATGTCAGAACGAACGACTCACGATTCGTTCGTTCTGACATAAGCTTTTTCTTTCAAGAGACGGACCTCATTTTGTTAAACTTTATCTGTGGCGTTAGGTAATTGCTCTCAATTGCTATAGGTATAGAACACACGATAGGTATAGGTATAGCAATTATGAGCAATTACCTAACGCCGTGATAAAATTAGATACTTCGGTACCCCTATTTTATCCAGTAGGTAGCTGATGTAGAGACTGACCTGTCTGGTCTGTGGCATGCAACCTTCTAAGTAATTCCATAAACTCGCGTATGTTTACAGCTTCTTATCGCCTGGGTTCCCGACTCAGGGTTTTTAGTGGTGCCGTGGAGCTGTTGTTTTTACTGGGTAAACTTCGGTTAGACTTTCGTCTTTTGGCGTAATTGTATTAAGTTCACTTCATCTAACCTAACCCTCACTGATCAATGACTCCAAGAGAAAACCTATCAGATGATTCATTGATTTCCAAATTTCTATGAATGTTTAGTGATTGATACTATGTACAGACGCCAGCACATCAAGCTACCCCAAACTGACATTTTATCCAATTGAAAATGTACCTTGAATGAAGTTTTGTAATAAAGTTGACAATCTATCAAATAAATTTGACAGATTGGGGTAGCTTGATGTGCTTATCTCTGTACATACCTTGTCATAATAATCATGCGTTTTATATCTGTTAAAGGCGTCTCAAAAGCCATCGTTGCGCGAATACGTGATCATCGCGATTATTTATTCGGGATAGCCAAGCAACAACGACAATCTGCTTGGACAGACTACTCTATCAGTGACCTTTCTGAACAACTTAAAAACAAGTAAGTATCACGCATACCAAACTGATTTAAGTGGTCGTTGCTACTAGGAATATCTATATATACATTCAGTCAAAAAAGTATCGGGAATGGATGATTTGTTTATGGTTCCAAATTCAAATGTTTGTTTTTTTGTAGTTGTTAGATTGGCACAACTGTTTTCCATTTTGGCGCGGAGTTTGAGTTGCATCTGTTATTTATATTAAATACAGTGCTGGTTTTAGTAATATCATATATAGTGTGTATTGCGAATTTCATAATGGACAAAAATATCGAACAAAGAGTTTGTCTTAAATTTTGCATCGCCCATGGAATTTCGTGTTCGGAGTCACTGAAAATGTTACAGAAGGCTTACGGTGAATCGACTTTATCAAAAACTCGTGCTTATGAGTGGTTTAAAGCGTTCAAAAGCGGTCGAGATGTGATGGAAGATTAGCCTCGCTCTGGCAGGCGGTCAACGTCTGCAACTGAAGTTAACATCGCAAAAGTGAAGAAAATTGTGACTGAAAATCCCCATTCAACTCTGAGAGAGATAGCCGCCGAACTTTCTGTATCTCACGAGTCGATCCGTACCATTTTAACTAATCATTTGGGTATGAAACATGTTGCTGCTCGGCTAGTCCCAAAAGATCTGAATTTTCTCCAAAAACTCAATCGCATGAATGTCGCTGAGGATATGCTAGAACGAGTCAGTTCGGACCCAACATTCATGAAACGCATTGTTACTGGTGACGAGACGTGGGTTTACGAGTTTGACATGCAAACTAGTCAACAAGCTTCGGAGTGGCGCCTTCCAACTGAACCGAAACCGAAAAAACCGGCGATTCGCGGCGAGAACTGAACTCAATTCCGGAAGCAGCGTTTAAAAAATGTTTTGATAAATGGATTATTCGTTGGCGCAAGTGTATCGTTTCTAAAGGAGCATACTTTGAAGGTGATAAAATAAATTTGGATGAATAACAGACATGTTGTGTATTATTGATCTTTTCCCGGTACTTTCTTGACAGAGTAGTATATATATGATATAATTATGTTATCGCCGGTTATTTTGACTAACCTTACGGGATAATTTTGAATATTCAGCAAAATATAAAGAAATTATATAATATTTTGGTAGATTGGAAGCCGTAACTATCATTTAAGCTTCGCATTTATAAGGTGGCTAGTAAAGTGGCTAATAACATCGTCAAAGCCTGTTTTACAGAAGTTTTGAAGATGAAGTCTACGAGAGTCAATGGATGTTTTGTAACTAGGGCACGTAATGTCCGGTGTGTGGTGAATGGCGCAAACCTTGGACTGAATCTGTTGTGATTTCTCTGCAGAATAGGCCGATTTTGTGCGGACGTGAACATAGTGATATTCCAATTTTATAACCATAATGGGGCTTATTTAAACACAGGCGGTGAATTAATAAGGGTCGATGACGAAAATTCCTGATTAATAATGGTACATGTACCATGTATTAATCAGATTTTCGTCATCTCAATTTTCCCAAATCTCAATTTCAATTCTCGCATTAAGTACAACCTTAAATGATCTATAACATACTTAATAGAAAAAAGTAAAATTTAAGAAAACCTCAAATTTGATACCAAGTAAATTTGATTCGTGGTTTTTTTTTAATTTTGCGTGTTTTCTCAGTTTTGTTTCATCTCTCAAATCAAAATCATAAAAGGCGGTCACTATCGTCTTCCATCATCATTACTGAATTACTATTATGTCGCTAACACAGAAAAATGTCCGCGTGTTAGGCGGCGGGTTACGCCCGCGAACACGCTCAATGGGGAGACCAAGAATGGGCAAGGCAAGAGTCGGGAATGTTTTCTGACAAATCCAGATTTATGCTGTATGCATATAATGAGCAGCGAAGAGTCTACCGACGACCAGGGGAACTTCTTAAGCCAGCTTGTTTTAAGAAAAAAGTGGCGTTCGGCGATCGATCTGTCATAACAGATCCATTGCCGAGCGGAACATTTAAGGAACAGATGTCCGCCCAAACGAAAGATCGAACTAGAATGTCTAGAGAGTTGCACGGAGTTAGCGCTGATAAGAAATGACACGCTATCTACTGCAAGATATGGGGGAAATTCTAAATGAGCATGTCGGCCCATATTTGATACAAATGGGTGAAATATTCAATATGCATGCATGACAACGCCAGGCCCACATACATTTCATTTCATTTCATTTCATTTATTCATAACAATTTTTACATTGTGTCGAATATTAAAGATTTTACAATTTTACAGCCCAAATTGTAAATGAATATTTTCATGACGTTGGCATCAATTGCACGGAGTGGCCCGTGGGATGTCCGGACCATAATCCAATTGAACACACTTAGGCGCGCTTGGCAGGTGTGTAATAAATCGAAACGCCGATCCAGCTGCACTTCGAGACCTGAACAATGCGCAGTGGAAGACTGGACCCATATCCTGCAACATCGCATAAGAAAGTTAAGAAACAGCATACCTATTCGTTTGGCAGCTGTGAGAACAGCCCGTGGAGGCAATACAAAATATTAATTTTGTTTTAAAGTTATTTTTTTTATCGTGTAAGACGTACCATTATTTTATCAACGTAATAATTATTGGTATTTTGTTTTTTATGTGATTTTGACAATTAAACTGTTTCCTATTTCCAAATGGAGTAAACAAACCTTAACAACACAGATGCATCGGAAACCGAAAAGAATCTCTTTGGTCTAACAGAGAATTTGTACTTAATCAAAATTAAATTTTTCTTTGTTCTAATTGAAAACTTTAATTTAAAAAAACCCCATGACTGGTAATCATTACAGGACTTTTAAACCTTGCAATTATAATTGAATCGAATTACGTGCAGATAGATTTGTATAGTATATTACCGGACTCGGAGATTTTAGCGAGTATCTGTCACGGAACATTCGTGCATCACTAGGACAACGAGACACGTCGGAGGTCAACATTTTCTGCCCTTTTTAAATCACTGAAGTGGGGATGCACAAGTACGCAGCTTTTTAATCCTTGGACATGTATTCGCAGTGGATCGTTACGGGAGAACGTGATAATGTGCACCGGTCTGTTTGGTTGAATTACCAATAGGTGCTTCATAACAATATTCTGATTTTAAAGTATGTAGTGTTTCTTTCCCGTTCTTCTCCATAGGATCTTATTACGCTTTGGAATTGTTAGTTTCATCTTTTTGACTGATAGACTGCTTAGCATTTCAAAAGTGCCTGTAATTGGTTTAATTAAAATTAATGCTTTCTGTATGAGCAAGTTAAGTGAAGAGTTTGTCGTGAAAGTTCACGCGTCTTGTACTCGATTTGTTATCAGGCTTATTAGTGACAATAGTCATGTTTACGATATCATCTATCCCATTACAATAGAAAATTTAAATCAAGTTATTCGCCACTTTATCAGAAAAATTGCCAGAAATGATATGCGGCGTCTCACTAATCCAACAGACGAACGGTAAAATGGTTAACTTAGCGTCCCTCATAATATTTGCGGCAGCATCACGTTATTATCATCTGGAAGCGGTGATTATACAGAGAAAACCTTCAGTTACCTCAAAACAGCCCAGAAGCTATCCGTAGGTACTGCCGCTAGTCAATCGACATGGTGGTGATTCATGGGCCCATGATGATTTTTATCCAGTGGGATAACGTGTCAGTCAGTATATTTCTATAACGCAATAACTTCTGGACCTTGAGGAATAGGTTTTGTTGGAGCTTTTAAAATATCTCGGACTACCACTTCTACAGGGTGTATATCATTTCCGATGATCAAGGGTGAAACGTTCCACATAACCAATCAGAGTGGACCTAGATAAAACTGAACACCTTATAAGTATCAAGATGTCAGTTCGGGCCTGATACACTTGAGTAGTATGTCAAAAAAAACATTGCACGAGCGGCTGGACTTAAACTTTCACGCGCACCATTTTCGTCTGCATCTTTTTGCATTTCCGATAACCGATATGTTTAACTTAAATTAGTTACTGTCTGAATATATTTTAATTAACTACTTATTAGAGAGTGGCATAAAAATACAGAGCAATATTAAATAATTTAACCACTTTTTTAAACTGTGAATTTCGGAACCAAACTAAATTATTATTTGTGCGACTTTGCCTTCAATAATTGAAATATGTAGACACATTAATTCTCAAAGTTTCAAGCACCTTAGTACGTAATATTAGGTCTTTTTATATGAAATTGGCGTTTTGCAAACTGGCCACTTTGATCTCAAATATTTGGCGTCTGATTAGGAATTCCAAATTAAAATGTATTTCAAATTTAGGCTTTTGTGTTTGTGTTTCGAATTTAGCGATTCATTTGTTTTCGGTCCATTTGATTTTCTTTGACATCGTTCAATACACATCATATGGAAATTTTAAAATATTGGGTTGTTTAGGAATACGTGTTCCACCGTCGCACCAGCGCCGCAGAAACAGCTCGATAGAGTAATGATGTGTTAAGGAAGCTACTGTAAAATAAAACACAGTACGGTTTTGGTTCTTTCGTTTTCGTTCTGGAAATTTTGACTTGCAGAATAAACCCCGTGGACGGTCGGCGACTCTAGTTGACAATGAATAATTAAGAGTGATCGTGGAAGCGGATCCATCGCAAACTTCGTCAGAGTTCACGGCAGGCTTCGGTGTGAGTGATAAAACAATTTCAATTCACTTGAAAAAAATTTGGAAAGAGGAATAGCACGAATACTGGTACCGCATGAATTGAGTGAAGCAAACTAAGAAACACAAGTCGAGTGCTGCGTCACAATAACGAGGGGTTTTTGAATCGTTAATTGTGATGTAAAATCTATTCTATACGATAATCGGAAACGCTCATCACATTGGTTGAACCCAGGACAACCGGCCAAATCCTGCTACAAACGAAAGTTAACTCAAAAAAAGGTGCTGGTAAGTGTCTGGTGGACCAGTGCTGGTGTCATCCACTACAGCTTCCTAAGATCTGGCCAAACGATTACGGCAGATCTATATTGTCAACAATTGCAAACTATGGTGGAAAAGCTAGCAGTTAAACAACCGAGATTGGTCAATTGCTCTAGCCCACTGGTCAATTGCTTAACGACAGCGCTAAAGCACACACTGCATAACAGACGGATCGCTAAATAAGAAGAGTTGCGATTGGAATGTACCCGACACCCACCGTACTCCCCAGATCTTGCTCCAACAAATTACCACTTTTTCCGAAATTTGGATAACTTCTTGCAAGGAAATAAAAATTCCGATGAGGCTGTCGAAGGCCGACTTCAAAGATTTTATTTATTCTTTCTCCCACAATTTTTAAAAAAAGTAATCAGTGAACTAACTATAAAATAGCGAAAGTGCATAGATAAGAATGGCACTTACTTTGATAGATAAATTAAAATAATATCATTAAAAAAATTCGATTTACTTTTTCCAAACAAAACGCCAATTTTATATACCCCATGGACCCAATATACAGGTACCCTAGGTACATCAAATTCGCTACTCATTTTTAAATACCGCCCTGTATGATGACTATCGGAGTCGCTAAAGAATTATTCTTATTATAAATAAGAAACGAACGTCGCCGTTATTAGTCTACATAACATAAAACCATACCGGTAATCCCGGGGTAATAGGGGGCGAGCTTATTGCCATCAACCGGGTACAGATCCACACTCCGAACAGATTTTTGCTTAGAAAATTATTCACATACCAAAAAAACATTTAAAGCTACAAGTCTAACTCGATATATCTTAATTTGTTTGTTTTTTCAGGATTCCTCTGGGCGATGCTTAGGCTATGGTACAATTTAGTAAACATTTTTTTTAGCTGTTGCTTTTCCATGTTTGTTTGTTTTCTCGCACTGCGCACAACGCTAGGATACGTTACTTACCGTTCTACTCACCTTTTATCCAGTGTATAATTTTCTTCTCAAATCCTTCATATGTGTTTTTTAATATCAACGTAACGAAACGTTACGCAATTGAATGTTCTCGTACTTTGACCAATGATGGCAAATCTATTAGATTCTATATAAGACTAAACCATATTTTGTGTTTTGTGGTGTGTAAATGTTGTGCTGTTGTTTATGTAGTTGTCAAAAATTATATCGTTAAAATAACTTGCATAAAATACATCAAGGCATAAATGCAAAACTTACTCCAACACTTTAATTTCATTAAATATTAAGCTATGTTTGCTTATGTAAAAGATTTCTATCAAAGCTGGCATCAATTAACTGGCGTTATTCAAAAATAGAATCTCTAGGAGTTATAGTTAATCAACTGTTTAGTTACAACAGTAACAAAAAAAACCCATGTGACTAATTAAATCACAACTTAGATTTGGATGGCATGAAGAAAGAAAATAGAAGTTTAGACAGAGTTGTGCCAGTTGGATGAAAGAAAGCAACCAAAGCGACCTCGCTATCCATCAAGGAATATGCTCTTCATGGCAGCATACACGCTCTTTGTTTTAAATAATTTAAAGTTTCAACATGTCTGATGGATAGCAGGCACTAAGTGTGAGTGCGTCGTGTATAATGTACGATGATTGTAACTCTACTCTACCTACGGCTTTAACGAGCATTTCACACTTGAAAGTTTTGAAGATTGTTTTGTTGTGTATAGAATAATGCGAAATTATTATTAATTTATAGCATTTATTAAACAGATTTCACATAAAGGTAACATACAAAATTTTAAGTCATAAATATATTATTATTAAATATTCTAAGAATTCATTTAGTCATAAAATACTGCCACGCCTAATAACTTAATACAATTAGGTGAAACATACAACACATTTTAATTTTAACAATATCGTGCACTTAAAACAAACTAAGTTAAAGATCACTGTAACGTTAAACTATAAAATCTCATTCAATTTGGATTTGTACTTGCAAAAAAAATTAGGTCATCAACATCGGCAGTGTTGTCAAAACATAGAAACTGGCAAGGCAAGTAATGCGTGCGTACTTTAAGTCGTTTGAGTGGTGAGCCGCAAGGGTGAGCGACTTAGTACACTAATTTGATGTTTCTTTGTCATAGAAGAGTTGACAGCGGAACTAGAGGCATGGCGAGTTACAACCACGATTAACTTTGTGCTCCGCGAGAACGACCCTCCCAGCGCCCGGTATACCCACTATCGCAAACCTTGACATCGACATAACGGTACATACGTGACACTGACAAAGTTAGTCGTAGCTGTTAGGTAACATCAGGGGCGCGGGCTCCGCACCCTCGTGCAGCGTTGTTAGGTGTGACTGATCTTAAACATAGTGCCAAATCTAAATCGGACAATACAAACAATGATTCATGCTTAGACAAGGTTAACTTGAAACGGGAACTTGACATAACTTTGTGGTCTTTCCTGTTCATATAGGTATTTGACTTTTTCCCAGACCACAGAAGCTGCCACAAGTCTCAGTTTCAAAGACTATCTGATTAACTGCACTTCAAATGAAATGACCTTTGTAAACGTTGGACATCACTGAGATCATTTCCATTAAATTCACAGGTCAGCCAGGCTATTTCGTAAAAACTCACTACCTATTGGATTGACTTACGGATCCGCAGTGACAGTTGTCAGCGTCAGTGTCTAGTTTCGTTTTACTGCGGATGCAGAAGTGACCTCGATACTGAGTTTAAGCAAAATAGCTGAACAGATCTCAACACAAAAAGCGTAAAACTTTTTTAATACTAATAATTATGGTTAATAAGGCCAAATAAATAATTAATTAACTTTAGCAGGCTTATAATTATTATAAATGAGTATTGGGTGAAAAATACATTTGATGTTTTGTCGAAGGACGCGTCTTTGTTTTCTAACGCAATTTGTTCTAATATACAGTATAATCGTTCAAAGAATACATTTACATTTAGTAAACATCGTAGCGGTAAAGCAAAACAAAACAGTCGTAAAATGTCTCGTGTTCATGTTAATCACAGTTACGTGTGTCCATCTATAGGAAAGCTGCTCTCGCCGCTCGCTGCTCTTCACTTGTCGTCGCCTCGTGGTATGACTAGGACTATTTACACAAAAAGCTTAAATATACAGCGATGTTAGATGCGGAAATTCGCCCAAATAGTACTACAAGTTAAATTTACAATCGAGTCGATTTGCGAATAATGTTAGGGTTTGCGGTGTGTTGCTCTGTTGTGGTAGCACAGCGGTGAGCATGTATTTGGTATGAAAGAAAGGTACATGATATTCTGTACATAGCTGTACGCAAAAACGTTTAAAGTATTTAATGGTTTCATTTATATCTAGCTCTAGCAGTCCCTCACTCTTTTCTGAGGAAATAGGTGTAACTTGTGAACACTGTTTGTGTTTCATACAATGTTCTAGGATTGTTCATTCTATGGACTTAAACGCTTTAAGTATCAGTAAGTAGGCACAGTTTATAAATACAACAAGTTTTTTTTTAACAGAAGAGCTTTTGATATTTTTGTTGTTTGACAGGTTTTTTTAAAGTGGTACCGTGGTGGTAACTTTTTAAAAGTGGTGCTTCTTTGCGGAACCGTTAATTTATCTTTCTGTCAAATCTTAGTGTTTTTGCGTACAAGTGTGTACATTTCTTAAATACCATAATTAAATCTGTTCACCACTGTATTACTGCGGCACAGCAACGCACGTTATGTGCGCGTAGTGACGGTAATATCACGCGGACTATCCAATTGCCTACCTACGTTCCGAAGGAGCTAGGTCGTTCAACACTAGGTAGATCGAAGTAGAAACTTGCACTCGCGGTGGTTTGTGTCATATTGTCAAGATGGTGATCATGGGGTGTGTCTTTAAGCGGACATAAGTCGTTATTGCGGTAACCGCTACGATTTTAAAGCCTTTTTATTTAATACTATACTCGCATGTCAACTTTCAGAGTTTTACTCTATGTAGTAGTTTTCACCCGATCTCAAAGTGATATAAAGATGAAACAAAGAAACACTACATTAATGGATTAAAAGTGCGCGACGCGAGCTCGCTGCCTGTATCTATGTCTTACTTTTGACGACTAGCTTTGCCGAAGTCTCGACTTGGCCGGCAGCGGTAGTGGCCCGGCAAGTGAAGGTTCCGGTGTCCTCCTCGTAGGTGTTACCGATCAGCAACACGGCGTTGTTCCCTTCGTGGATCATCTGGAATTAGAAAAAACAAATCCTGAAAACTTCAACTTTAAAAACAGGTTACTACGCCATTAGGGCTAGGAAGGCCTGTATCTAGGAGTGGACAGAAAGGTATATGTCTCTTGTCAGTTGTCATAGTTCGAATACTGCAAGCGAGAGATACTTAATTTGTACTAAAACTTTTGTACATATTGGCAGTTCTTTAGTTTAAGATATTTATGTGTAGCTAGAAGTTATGACAGTAAAGTTGGCACAAGTTAGCGAGCTAGAAACTTCATATGAAAACCTTGCGTGTAAGTAATTACCTGGAAATCTGGTGTTTCGGGTATAAGAGCACCTTCGCGAAGCCACTGAATCGTCGGCTTGACTTTGCTGGTTATTTGTGTTTTGAACTGCGCTGGTTGCCCTTCATAGACCACAAGATCTCGGAGGGATGTTAAGGTTGGCAAATTGTCGGCCTGATCGGGCTGGGTTACTTTAAGTTTTGCGGCAACAGTCACTCGGCCAGCCGAATTATAAGCAACACACTTATAATCACCCTCGTCTTCAGGGAAAGCTTCAGATATGCGCAGGGTGTACTCATCCGCTGTCCGTGACATTTGGAAATACTTGGAAGGCTTGATTAACTTTTCTCCCTTGTACCATTGGACAGTAGGTGCCGGCTTACCAACAATCTTGCAACTGAATTCAATCGCTTGTCCTTCCGCAACAACCTTGTCTTTCAAAGGCTCAATAATTTCAGGTGGCGCATTAGCGGCTTTAGTTTGGGGTTTTGGTTTTTCTTTGGTAGCAGGAGCATTAACTGAACACTCGGCGTCACAGCGTGCTTCGCCAGCGGTATTTATTGCAACACACTCATATTTACCCGAATCTTGAGGATAAGCTTCAAGAATAAGAAGAGTATATGTACCATCTTCTTCTAGAATTTTATTTCTGATGTCTGGTTGAACTTTTTTGCCATTTTTCAGCCAATACACATCAATAGGCTTTGTTCCGGTCACCTTTGTGTCAAACCTAACCAGTTGACCAGCTGTTACATTAACATTTTGAGCAGTTAATGTGAAACTTGGCGGAGCAACTCCTCCTCTTCCCTGTCGTCTGCGCTCCTCTACCACCAAGTTAGCGCTACATTTTGCAGTTCCACCGCGGTTTTCAGCCACAGCAGCGAATACTGCAGAGTCCTCAACAAAAACTTGTCTGATAATCAAAATAGACTTTGTGCTAAAAGTGTGGATCTGGAAGTCTGCAGAATTTTTAATGGGGTAGTTTTCCCTGTACCACTTGATTGTTGGTAGTGGGTCTCCATCAAACTCAACCTCAAATCTGGCTTGTTCATGTTCAAACACTCGGCAGGGTTGCATTTTCTTAGTAAAGACTGGAGGTTTGCTAGGCTTTACAGGTCCTTCCACAACTCTCTCTTGAGTTTGTGCCTTATGTTCCATTTCAGTGGTTTCAGTGGAAGTTATTTTGCGAGTTATTTCAGTATCTCCAACAACTTCTTTCTGGATTTGTTTTTGTTTGGCAACATGTACTTCTTTTCCATGGACAGTAGATTCCGAGGGACCCGGAATTCTAGGTTTTGGGAGAGTCTTCTGCTGCACTTGCTCAGTGGTAACTTCAGTTTGTTCTCTGCAATAAAAAATATAAATAAGTACGTAAACGATTTTTTTCTTAAAATACTTTAGTTAATTTAAACGTATGGCAAAACGGTGACTTACAAGGTGTCTTCATATCTCTGAGCCATGCCTTTGGCAAGAGAACTACTCGCGATTTTATCTCCAGGAATAGCATATTGGTGAGTGGTTTCCCTGAACCGACTTTCCTTAATAACCTGTTCATTCTCTAGTTCCTGTAGTTTATTGTAATACTCTTCACTCTTCTTCTTCTTTACCGTTTGTTGCCATTCTGTTTCAGGCTCCCTAATTAGTTTGGGTTTTAGTTCAGGCCTGTGATCAATAACCCCCTGTCGTTGTAAGACTTGCCTTTCTTCAAATGTTTTTTCTAATTCAGTTTCAGAGCGCTGATACTGCGTTGTTTCATCATACCATGCTGTGTATTAACCAAATAATATGTTAATATAATTTCTACAAAAAAATATTTAACACATTTCCAAGACATACCTCTCCCAGAATCCGTTGGCAAAGCTGACAGAAGCAATTGATTTAGCTGCACTCCTTTTGGACAAAGAGAGGGAAGGTAACGGGAAGCTGGGGGGTAATTTTTGTGCGTAAGCGGTTTGTTGTAGTGTCCGTGGTTTGGTAATGTATGTTAGAGCAGTATAGAAGCTGTTTTTGGTAAGTATGTATAGATTCTTTAATCATTTTATATTTATGGATATTGTTAACTGCAAAATAAGCGTCATGTTCTCCCCCAGATGTATGTAAAACTTACGTCGAGGAGCATTCTTCAAAACTCCTCTGTAGTCGTCGTGTCTTTGTATCACTTTAAGTTCGGTGGAAGCTACCGCTTCACCTGCTGAGCTTCTGGCAATCACTTCAATTTTGCCAGTGTCGTATTGCCTGGTTTTAGGTATATCAAAGTGATACATTCCATCGTAGGTCAGCTTGTATCTGGAACCCTGAAATCAACATAGGATTTTTCACTAGCGGTGCGTTTTACAAATGATAATGTTAGAACAAAAGTCAATTGTTCGATAGTTACATTAACAATAGTGTTGCCGTTGATGAGCCACATCACTCGAGGTTTGGGATGTCCGGTGACGCGACAGCAGAACCGAGCCCACTCGCCTTCTTCAACGGTCACCGGCTCTGGACGGCTCACAAACACTGGTGGCGATCGTGCCTTCGCCTCTTCAATCGCTTGTTCTGGTACACTACAGCAAAAAAACGTTTTGGTTAGATTAAGTTAGCTTGTTTTCTTTCTAGAATTTAGCTGCAGGCGTAGGTAAGTTAATTGTTTTCTACTTTAGATGTAATGTCAAAATGATGTTAAATTCTAGTTTGAAATATTGAAACAGTTCACTATCGTTTTTACTGACTTATCAGATCATATCTTAATATAGATATTTGGATAAGTCAGTGGATGACCTGAGTACCTATGACTTCTCTCGACTGAGATAAAACCAGAACAGTGGCAATGGTTCTTAATAACTGGGATCATCCGATATAAGACTTGCCGGCTGCGTGGTTTTCCAAAAAAGAATACCTACTTTAAATATATCTAAAAACGAATGCTATACTCTCTTTCCGCATTTATCGCGGCCTAGGTGCTAAGCGATGAAAACGTACATGTTTGTAAACTTTTACGTGCTGAATAAACATAAAAACACTTACGTTTGCCAGGCAGCTTCCATCTCTCTTATCTTCTCAATACTCTTCATATGTTTAGGTAATTGAGAATCGTAAACGATACCAGGTTTGCCGGCTGTCTTGATAACTGCTCGGGTTTCATCCATACCGTACAGGTTAGTAGCGCGGCAAACGTATTCGCCACTGTCTTCAGGGTACACCCAGCCAAAGTTCATCGCCACGTAACCAAAGTCATAGATGGGCGTGAATCGATTCTCTGTAAAGAAATATTTTTTACCACCTCAACTCAAAACAATCAAATGTTTAGAATATCTTCATGTTAAACTAAACTCTTCAACTTACTGTGTAATAAAGGTTTGCCATTAAAGAACCATTCTACTTTCATGTTGGGATCGCCGACAGGTGCAAGCTGACACTCAAACTTCGTAGACTCCATTTCTACTAAAGTGGTTTGATTTTCAATTTGTGTTACGAAACGTGGTGGTTGTTTCTTATCAGCGTCGAATAAGTCGTCTTCAGTCAAAAAGATTTCTGAAGTATACTTCTTGATAGTAGCTTCCATCTGCGTCAGTGCTTCGGATTTCTTCATGCCTCGTGGCACTTGATTTTGTAGAATAATATCAGGCAGTTCTATAAAAAATTGTTTATTATTTTAAAGTGAATAATAATTGTGTAAGTCAGTCTAAAGTCTTTTTAGGATTTACAATGTTATTTCTTATATCTTATATACTTACGTTTGCAAGATACTGTCGCCCTAGTAAAATCTTCGCCATTGTCATTAACTGCACGGCATACATATTCACCTGAATCTTCAGCGTAAACGTACAAAATGTCAAGTGAAACAAAACCCATATCGTAAACAGTTCGGTATCTATGACCAGATGGCAGAAGTTTTCCATTACGGTACCACTCGATGCGCAGTTTTGGATCTTCTTTAGGTAACACACGACATTCAAACCGAATGCTTTCAGATTCTTCAACAGTGTGAGACTGAATCTGAGTAATAAACTTAGGTGGGCTACTTATAATCGGCTCTTCCTTTGGCGCATCACTAACACGTCCTCTTTCAAGTTCCTTAATCTTCTCTCCACTCATTCCTTGTGGCAGCTGAGATTCCAATACGATATCACGTTTAGCACTGCATGTGATCTTTGCAGTAGTCGTTGCGGAACCCCACCTATTCGTTGCACGACAAGTATACTCTCCAGCGTCACGAGCATATATGTAGTCAATGTCCAAAGCAATAAATCCGAAATCATTGAGCATATGAACTCGGGATCCGGTAGCAAACGGTCTGCCATTGTAGAACCAATCAATTCTCATCGTAGGATCACCAACTGGTTCCACCCGGCAGTCGAAGTGAGTGGGTCCGCCTTCAGGGACATCAAGGTTGTCTTTAATTTCCACCGTGAACTTCGGTGGGTTGGGCTTTTCATCTTCAATTGCAATTTCTTCGCGCTTGTGCAATGTCTCTTCCAGTTTTTGGATGCTTTCAGTACCAGACTTGAAGTGCGATGGTAGCTGTGGTTCCAAAATAATACCTTGCCTTCCTTTGACTTGTAGTTTGCATGAAACGGTTGCTTCTCCATGTCGGTTGGTGGCTTTGCAAGTATAAAGACCTGCATCGCGTTGGTAAACTCCACCAACTTCCAAAATAACAAATCCAAAGTCGTTTATGGTTTTTACTCTAGATCCAGTCAAAAGAGGTTTTCCATTATGGAACCATTCAACTCTCATACTTGAATCATTAACGGGAATGAGACGACATTCAAAGTGAGCCGACGAATTTTCAGATAAAACAAGATCTGAGGGTGTAGTGGTGAATTCTGGTGGATTGCCGGTCTCAGCTTCCGGAGTCATGGAATCTACAGTGCCTGAGTAACCTTCAAGAGCTGCTATTTTATCGATAGTTCCCTCCATACCTTTAGGTAGTTGTGACTCCAGAATAATGTTTCGTTTTCCTTGAACTTTCATTGTTGCTGTTGTAACTGCTTCTCCATAATTATTGTATGCTCTGCACAGATATTCACCGGAATCTTCAGGGTATGTCGGAGATATTTCAAGAATAACAAAACCAAAGTCGCAGAATGTTCTGAATCTGGAACCAGCTTTAAGAGATTTACCGTTCCAGTACCACTCCACCTGAAACAATACACATAACTTGTAGCTATTGATATTTTAATAATTTTACAATATTAGTATGTTTTCTTTAATTATATTAAAACATATTTATTGTTAGGATACTCCGCGGGGCCACGCGGATCATAAAGTTAATGACATAAATATATTTTTTAAATTTCTTATAGTTAAAGTTTGATGGACGAAAAAGTTGCATATTAATGTACTTAAACCATCACTCTTAATATCCCATTGCTTACAATTGCATGCCCTAATAATACTTGCCTTTAAGTTAGGGTCATCGGTCGGTGTCAACCTAGCTTCGAAGTGTGAATTCTCTCCTTCTCGAAGATTATCAATATTCGATAATGGTACGGTGAAAACTGGGGCTTTACCCCTTTCTTCCTCTTCCTTGACATCCTTTGTGCGTATCATTGAGTCCTCAAGAGTTTGAAGCTTCTCCAACCCACCTTCCATGCCCTAAAATATAAATTAGTTTTAATATCGAATTAAAAGTAATCCTTTATGAAAGTAAATAAATATCTTGCATAAATACTTCTATTAATTTTATAGGTACATACCCGCGGTAGTTGCGAGTCCAAGATTAAATTCTCCTTTGAAGTACATTTTAGCGCAGCCTTAGTAGAATCACGGCCCAACTTATTAGTAGCCACACATTCATATTCACCTGAATTTTCTTCATAACAGTATAGAATATCCAAAATAACGATACCAAAGTCGTGGAAAGTTCTGTACCTGTGGCCATGAGGCAACTTCTTGCCATTGTAGAACCATTCCACTTTAAGGTCCGGGTCATCAACCGGTACTAATCTAGCCTCGAAGTGTGCACTTTGGCCTTCAACTAATTTAGTTACGTCTTGTATTTGAGTAATGAACTTTGGTGGTACAGCCGAAGCAGGAGCAGGCGCTTGCTGTTGAATTCCTTGTAAGCTTTCTAATTCCCTGATCTTGGCTAACGAATCGGGTTGCAAACTGTCTAGATAAACTCCACCTCTTCCGAAGCAAGTTATAGTCGCTTTAGTAAAGTCCTCGCCGTATTTATTGTACGCGCGGCACACGTATTCTCCAGTATCATGGTTCTGAGTGTAGGCTATATCTAGCACAACAAAACCAAAGTCAGAAACTGTTTTGATTCTGGTAGAATGACGAAGTGGCTGGCCATTGTGGTACCATTCGATCTTCAAATCAGGGTCATCAACAGGCACAACAGTGCATTCAAAGTGAGCAGACTGTCCGTCTTTCAAACCCTCAATTTTTTGAATGTGCGTTGTAAATCTTGGTTTTTGTCCTTTGCTTTTGTCTACACATTCTAATCTCACATTAATTTCAGCCTGACCCCATCTGTTAGTAGCTCGACAAGAATACACACCTGAATCGGTGGTTTTAGTTCCAAGTATTTCAAGTACAACCATGCCGAATGCGTAGACCGTACGGATGCGATGACTGGCTTCGATGGATTTTCCGTTGTAGAACCATTCGATAACCATACTTTGGTCGCCAGTAGGTATAAGAGATGCTTCATAGTGAGCTATCTGTCCCTCGCTAATGTCAACGATATCTTGGAAGACAGTAGTGAATTCTGGAGCCCTTCCGGTGTCGTCATCAGGCTTCTGGCCTGGTTCTCTACGAAGAGATTCCTCAAGATTTTGAATCTTTTCCAATCCTTCGGTGCCTTTAGGATGTTGCGTTCTTTCAATAAGATTTTCTTTACTAGTACAAAAGACTGTTGATGAGGTAAAGGCTTCACCTTTTTTATTATAAGCCTTGCAAGTGTATATTCCACTATCTCTTTCGTATACATCTGTCAAATCTAATGTTACGAAACCAAAATCACTTGTAAGTTTGAATCTTGAACCTTGCTCCAGAACTTTTCCATTAAAGTACCATTCAATCTTGAGATTCGGATCGTTTTTAGGTTCAACCTGTCCTTCCAAGTGAAGGGCTTGCCCTTCAATCAATTGATTTTCTGCTGATACAGGTACCACCCATTCTGGCTTAGGATAATCAACATCCGGTACAGATGTTCTTCTGGATTTAGACAATCTTGCCTCCTCGGCCTGTTCTACAGCTTCTAATCCGGCTTTTCCTTGCGGATGCTGAGTGTCGAAATAAATGTTTTTATCTCCAGTACATCTCAGTGAACCTGATGTTGTTGCCGATCCCTTGCTGTTGGTAGCCTTGCATGTATAAATACCAGAATCTTCTTCGTACGTATGAGTAATATCAAGAGATACATAGCTAAAATCGTGTGTACTCTTATATCTCGAACCAGATGGCAACGGTTTATTATTGAAGAACCATTCAATCTTAAGTGTAGGATCCCTAGATGGCTCCACGTTGCATTCGAAATGTATGTTATCACCTTCTTTGCACAAGATATTGTTTAAGTGCGAAATAAATACAGGTATTTCGTACACAGGTTCCGGTGCTTCAGGTTTTTCTGCTTTCGGCTGCTCCAGAGCGCCAATCCTATCTAATGACTCAGGATGAAGTGTTTCCCCGAGTAACCAGTGACGATCCTCAATTTTTATGGAAGCAGTTGAAACAGCTTCTCCGATAAGATTAGTTGCTTTGCATGTATAAATTCCAGAATCATCAATCCTTATACTGTTAATGGAAAGAGTCACCAAACCAAAATCAAAAGTGCTTTTTAATCTTGATCCTGTAGTAAGCGACATGCCATTTTTGAACCATTCGATTCTTAGGTTAGAGTCAGTTCGCGGTTCTACTTGAGCTTCCAAGAACACATGTTGTCCTTCAACGAGTTTGTCGTAGCTCTTCAGATGTGTTGTGAAAATGGGTGCCTGTTGAACTCCTGAATCCACAAACATTTCTGGCACTTTGTTCATGGCTGCTTCCTTCAGTTGAATTTGTTCCCATGCTTCAGGCCTCATTGTTTGATCTACAATGGTAGACTTAGTCTTCACTTTAAGTGCGGCCGAGGATACCGTGCTTCCGGCTCTATTTATCGCTTTGCACATATAAAGACCTGCGTCATCTGCCACCACCGAATTGATGTCTAACGTGACAAACCCGAAATCATGAGTTGTGCGGAATCTTGAACCTGTTAAAATTTAAAATAAAATTTTATTACCTTGGTACCAAATATGCCTCTAGGTGGAACGCATCACAAGTATATCATAACAATATTTATAATTTGCTTACCCATTTTGAGCTCTACTCCATTAATGTACCATTCGAATCGTAAGCTCGGGTCACCAACTGGTACCACGCGTGCTTCATAATGAGCATGTTGTCCCTCCCATAGTTCTGAAGGTCCAGTAAGAACCTGGGTAAAGATTGGCTTTTCAAACTCGCGTTCAGGCTCATCTGGCCTACTTTGCTGTGGTTGTTCAAGTTTCTGAATTTTCTTCATGCCTTCTGGATGTTGGGTGTCCATTTGGATCGCTGCTTTAGCTATAAAACAAGACAGTAATATGGTAATTAATAAACATTATGAGTATATTTCAATTTTACTTAACACGTTGAACGCCAACGCGGTCACCGTGTGTCCGACAAACAATAGTTTTTCTATTGTGTCTGCTGCGTGGCAGTCAATGACTTAAGGCGATTAACACACGGCACCGGTGTTAATCGCCTTAAGTAAAATTGAAATGGCTGTGTGTTTGTGTGTTTGGCATCAACGGATTTCTTAGAGACCAAAGCGACATGAGATCCGCTTCACCGCTTACCGCTGCGGAGCGCGATGCCGTGTGTAAATCACCTATGTGTGAGAATAGGTCGAAGTTAAACAGCTCTTATCGACTATGAAGTGATATTAAAATAATAGTGCTATAAGAGGTCAAGTCGGCCCGTTAATGTAGTTTAAATTCAATAAAATAGTTACTTTTAATTCGCATGGCAGCGGTCGTTACAGCTTCTCCCAATAGATTCGAAGCTCTACACATGTAGACGCCTTCATCTTCATCTCGAACATGAGTGATTGTCATCGAGACATAACCAAAGTCGTGAGTTTTTGTGATTCTGGAACTGTCCTCAATAAGTTTCTCGTTTCTGAACCATTCCACTTTAAGAGTAGGGTCACCGACTGGAATTAGTCTACAGTCAAAGTGCGCTGTTTGACCCTCTTGAATGTTATCAATGTTTTGAAGTGGTTGTGTGAACACAGGTCTTTGGCGTGTCACTGGTTCCGGTATTTCAGGACGTTTGAAAGGTTCTGCAGATTCTAGCTCTCGGATCTTTTCTAAGCCTTCAGGACGTTGAGATTCCGATATAATGCTTCCTTTTGCGGTTACTGTCATGGATATTGCAGATACACATTGACCTAGAGCATTTATTGCCTTCACTGAATATTCACCAGCGTCTTCAGGGACACAATGTTGAATATCTAATGACACGTAACCAAAATCAAAAGTGATATGGAATCTTGCAGCAGATTGCAGGGCCTTGCCGTTATGATAAAATTCGATTCTTAAGTTAGGATCATGTACAGGTTCCACCTGGCATTCAAAGTGTGCTGTCTGACCCTCGAAGACGTGAGTCGTTCCACGGAGTTCTGTAACTATCCTAGGTGGACTTATCTTAGGTTCTTCAACTTCCATTCTAGTACTATGACCCTGTGCTTCAAGTTGTCTGATTTTTTCTAACCCATTCGGATGTTGAGTGTCTAAAATAATGCTTCTATGCCCTGTAATATAAAAATAGTTTATAATTAATTTATATTTAACTTTCTACTGGTGATTTTTGCGTAAAATTAACTGTATATTTACCTGCAACCTTCATCGTGCATGTGTTAACTGCTTCACCAAGCTTGTTAGTGGCCTTGCACATATACGTTCCAGAATCTTCAGAGTAAGTGTAAAGAATGTCTAATGCAACATAACCAAAGTCATGTGTGGTTCTGTACCTATGACCCGCTCTTATCTTTTGCCCGTTGAGGAACCATTCAATCTTTAGATCTGGGTCGTTGATTGGCTCTACTCTACACTCAAAGTGAGCGTGGTCTCCTTCTTTCAAATTTTCTAGGCTTGTTAGAGCAGTCAAGAAGACTGGTCTCTGACCTGGCTGCTCTTCTTGCACTGGTTTAGGTCTCTCATAGTTCTCTAATTCTTGAATTTTCCTAAGCCTTTGTTCGTCTAACGTGTCCAAGTAAAGTCCCGCTTTGGCTAAAATTATAATAAAGATTTTAGTATTGTTTTTATTTATTTATAACCTGATATTTGTAGAAAACGGTTATTCCTATTATTACTTACCGTCTACTTTCACAGAGCTTGTGGTGACCGCTTCACCAACAGCATTTGTAGCTTTGCACATGTAAGTGCCACTGTCTTCAGAGTAAGCATAAAGGATATCTAATGCTACATAACCGAAATCGTACGTAGTCTTGAACCGATGTCCTTGTTGGACGGGTCTTCCATTGCAGTACCATTCAACACGCATAGTAGGATCGTTAACAGGCGTGAGTGTAGCTTCCAGGTGCACTGGCTTGCCTTCAGATACTTCTGCGTTTTTCAACGGTTTTCCGAATTGGGGTTTCTCAGCTACAAAACTTTCATCACGAACTACACGTCTGTATCTACTATCATCTTCGAGATACTGTATCTTTTCTAGGGCACTTTCATGTTGTGTATCTCTTATAATAGACTCCTTGGCTGCAATATAGTAAAAAGTAGTAAGTATTTTGTCTGCGAAGGATAAGTAACAAAAGGTTTACAGTGAGATCTAGAATTATTGAATACTTACATTGAACGTTCAGTTTAATTGAAGAAGTTGCTTGTCCTAAGTTATTGATAACCTTGCAAGTGTATTCTCCGGAGTCTTCACCGTACACCGTTAGTATGTCTAGGGCAGCAAAGCCGAAATCGTACGCTGTACGATAGCGATGGCCACTTTGTAGGACCTTTCCATTGAAGTACCATTCCACCCGCATATTTGGATCGGGGTAGGGCTCAATACGGCATTCATAATGAGCGCTCTGGCCCTCTACAAGTTTTGAAGGACCATTCAGTTGCGTAATGAATCTCGGAGCTTGGTTGACCGCCACTTCAACGTCTTCTCTACGTTGGTAGCGCGAAGAGTCTTCCAACTGTTGTATTTTCTCTAACGCACTCTCGTGCTGTGACTCTAACTGAAGTGACGCCTTAGCTATAAAAATAATTGTTATTAAAAAATGCATATTCTTGGTTACAGATTGATTACACCTTGTTATGTTTAACTTACATTGAACAAACAGAGTAGATGATGTTACAGCTTCTCCTAGCTCATTTATGGCACGGCATGTATATGTGCCCGAATCCTCAGGATTGACGTATTTCATATTTAAGGCGACATAACCGAAGTCATGCATTGTAGTCAAGCGATTTGCTAAAAATGAAAAGTGTTTAATTATTGATAGTTGTATACAAGTTTCTACGAACACTTACATATTTAAGTTTAAGATACTTACAAGCTTCAATAGGTACGCCATTACGTAACCATTCCACGCGAAGTTTGGGATCTCCAACAGGAATAAGCCTGGCTTCAAAGTGAGCTGCTTGATTTTCGGCAACTCGAATATCTTTCATGGGCATGGTAAATACTGGTGCTTGCGTTATAGACTCATCTTGTGCACTGTGTCTCTGATATCTAGAAGTATCTTCTAATTGATTGAGTCTTGGAAGAGCTCCTTCGTGCTGCGATTCCAAATATATGGATTTACGAGAGTGTACAACGGCGATTCCAGAGGTGACTGCTTCGCCAAGTGCATTGATAGCGCGGCAGGTGTATGTTCCGGAATCCTCTGGTAAACAAGACATAATATCAAGAGCAACGAAACCAAAGTTGTTGGTTTCCGTGAATCTTGAACCACTCTTCAACGGCTTGTTGTTGTGATACCATTCCACTTTCATCGTAGGATCAGAAACAGGTATCAGCCTGCACTCGAAGTGAGCTCTTTGGCCTTCTTTGATTTCAATATTTTTCAAGGAAGTCGTAAATATTGGGGCTTGTGTTGTAATTTCATCAACGAAATCGGTCCTGTGATGTTTTGATCTGTCTTCCAGTACTTGGATTTGGGTTAGCCCAGCCTCATTTTGTGTGGCTCTAATTATGTCTGTTGTGCTGCGGCAAGTCAACCTACAGCTAACTTCATCGGTGCCAACATGGTTGACAGCTCGGCATGTATAAACTCCAGTATCTTCAGCAATCAAATCAATAATGTCAAGTGCAACATAACCAAAATCATGAATGGGTCGGAATCTGTGTCCAATAGTAACCGGGTGCCCATTTTTGAACCATTCTACTTTAAGATTGGAATCTGTAACTGGTTCAAGTTTGCACTCAAAATGAACATGGTGACCTTCCACGACATTATCAATGGACTTTGGTTTTGTAATAAAGCGTGGTTTTATATTAATAGATTCGTCAACTACCTCGCTCTTCTTGTAACGTGACGCATCTTCTAAATATTGAATTTTTTCTAGTCCTGAAGGATGCTGCGACTCAAATATAAGATCTTTTTTAGCAATTACTCGCAAAGCACACGATGTTACAGCTTCACCAAGTTGGTTAGTAGCTTGACATGTGTAAACACCCGAGTCTTCTGGATATACACTCAAAAGGTCAAGTGCAACGTAATCAAATTCATAAGCGGGTCTGAATCTGTGCCCAGTCTTTATCGGTCTTCCATTGCAGAACCAATCTACCCTCATGGCTGGATCACCGACAGGTTGTAATCTACATTCCAAATGCACATTGGTCCCTTCTACAGTCTCAATATTATGTAGAGCTCTTGAAAATTGAGGTGCCTGCCTCACAGTTATATCTTCATGAACTTGTCTGGATCTACGCGCAGCATCTTCTAGCATTTGTATTTGCTCTACAGCTTGCTCATTCTGTGTATCAGTTACAATATCTGATCGTTCAATAACACGAACCATTGCAGAAGTGTGAGCAGAACCCAAGTGATTAACGGCCCTCACGGTATATTCTCCAGAATCAGCAGATGTTGCGTGAATTATATCAAGTGCAACAAATCCAAAGTCATAATAGGTCCTGAATCTTGAGCCGACTGTCACAGCTCTGCCATTATGGAACCACTCGACACGCATGGTCGGATCACCCATGGGTTCCAACCGACACTCTAAATGAATATTTTTACCTTCTGATACTGGAGGAGGATCAGATAATGGCTGAACAAATACTGGTTTAGACTTGGATATTTCTTCAATTTCATACATAGGTTCCACAAACTTTGATTCTTCAATGTGCCTTGTTTTTTCGTATAATCCACGGTGAATACTTGACGTGTCAATGCTGGATCGCGCTAGTATAAAACATAAAATACAAATTAATAAACATAATTTTTTTTTGCCTTTTCAATCGTATGTATGTAAGATAGTCATTAAATTTTTAGTATAGTGTAAATAGTTTAATTAATTTATAAATAAATGTTATAATAAGTTTTGTTTAGTTTTAAGGACATATTTTGTACAGTTACCATTTTTGATCACAATTCAGTATGTAACCATAGAAATATGTGTCAAAGTATATAAAGTCAGTGTGCAAAGTATTTAATAAATAAGTGACTGTTGTTAGTGTTGATTTAAAGTGTTTCAGATTTATTACTGGACTAAATTAGCTCAATGTATTGGGCTGACTTTTAAATATTATGTGCAGTTAATTCTTGTGAACGCAAACCGTATTCACACTGCCTAGTTACGTAATAACAAACGAATGCTTTTTATAGAGAACTTACTTTCAACTGTCATAGAAGCACTCAACTGGGCTTCTCCAGCTGCATTGCGCGCTACAACTGTATATACTCCAGAATCATCTGCGCGAACACTGGCAATATCTAGCGCTACGTAGCCAAAGTCATGGTATGTCTGAATCCGATTAGCACTCTTAATTTGCTTTCCATTGAAATACCATTCTACTGACATAGTCAAATCACTTTGCGGCTCGACTCTTGCTTCAAAGTGAGCGCCTTGCCCTTCTACTATTTTATTTGTACCCTTTAATGGTCCCAAAAATCGTGGTTTTTGTGTAATCTTCACTTCCTCTTCTGCTCGTCTTGCATATCTACTGGAATCTTCGAGATGCTGAATTTTCTCATATCCACCAGGATGTTGAGATTCCGCGATTATATCTTTCTTTGTCACAATGCTAAGGTTAGCACTAGTAGCTGCCTGACCTAGAGCATTATAAGCTCGACAAGTATAGTGACCGGCATCGTGAACCGTCACGGATTTTATTGTCAATGCCACGTATCCAAAATTAAAGAATGTTGTAATTCTTGAACTAGCTTCAACAGGACGTCCGTCTTTCAACCATTCAACTCTTAGAGTTGAATCGCCTACTGGTTCCAGGCGAGCTTCGAAATGGGCGAACCCACCTTCCTTAATATTTATTTGATCTTTAATTGGTGTTTTGAACTCCGGCCTCTGCGTACTTTCAGGGGCCTCCTGATAATACTTTTGATGTTGCTGTTGCTGATATGCTTCCAATTGCTCAGTCTTTTCAATGTATCGTCGTTGTTCTGGTATGCCAAGATCCGCAGTAACTGTACTCCGGGCAGCAACTTTGATCGAAGCGGTACTAATGGCTTCGCCTAATTTATTTACAGCTCTCACTGTATACGAACCTGCATCTTCAGCCCGTAGGTGCATGATGTTAAGGGAGACGTAACCGAAGTTGAAGATTGACGTGATTCGCGAGCTAGCTGTAATCGCTCTTCCATCTTTGTACCACTCTACTCTCATTGTAGGATCACTGACCGGAGTAAGTTGAGCTTCGAAATGAGCATTCCTGCCTTCTTGTAGCTCTCCGAGCTCTTGCAGAGGCCTTATGAATTGAGGCCTCTGTGAAATCTGTTCTTCTATTGACTCTTGGTGTTGATATCTGGAATAATCCTCCAACTGTTGAATATACTGCAAACTCTCTGGATGATGGCTTGTTCTTTCGATTGTTGCTCTTGGAGTTACTTGCAAAATAGCCTTAGTTTCTGCAACACCTGTCGCACTTATAGCTCGGCAGGTATATTCTCCACTGTCTTGGATATTAAGGCTGAGCATATCGAGAGAAATATACCCAAAGCGGAATATAGATGTAAACCTAGAACCTGTAAAATAATATTTAAATTTATTTTACATACATGTTTGAAAATAAAATCACAATCATTTAATTTTGTATTTACTTACTGGCTTCGATACTTTGTCCGTTCCTCAACCACTCAATTTTCATAGTTGGGTCGCCAACTGGTTCTATCCTCGTTTCAAAGTGTATTTTGCCACCCTCCATCTGTGAAATACTTTTGAGTGGCACAATAAACTGCGGTGGAGGATAAACTCGATCTTCCTCACCTGGAGGAATGTAAGGTCTTGCCCTTTCCACGTGCCTCAAGTATATGATTTCTGGTCCAGGAGCAGGCCTATAAAATAAAAAAAACGTAACTTAACATATATTTTACGCAGACATAAAAATAAGTAAGAAGTTTTAAATATTACTTACTCTGGCTCGATAATCTTTGTAGGCCGGGGCAAGTGCAGACGCTTTTGCTCAGGCGGAGGCTCTTTTGGTACTTCGACGTAGAGCCTTGCCCGAGTAGCGGTGGAGCCTGCGACGTTCTGGGCTGTGCACTGATACCATGCCGCATCCGACGCCTTGGCTCGCGGAATGTCCAGCGTCGAGGCCCCACCATCGGTATTAATTCGTAACTCTGGATTGGGTATTATCGGAACGCCGTCCTTCTGCCATGTGATTCGTGGTGTAGGTGTGCCAACTGCGCGTGCATTTAAAATAACAGGTTCCCCTTCGCGTACGCTCAGAGTACTGAACCGTTCAACAAACTTTGGTGCAACTACTTGTTCCTTTTCGATGACATTAAGTCTGCACTGGAAAGATGTTTCACCAGTCTTGTTGCGAGCAACACATGTGACTACACCACTGTCACTAAGTTCGACGTTTGTAATCATAAGTGCATGATTACCTGATTCGTTTACTAATATCTTATGATTATAATCGTCTCGAATTTGTCTATCGTTAATGAACCACGTGACTTCTGGGTAAGGCCTGCCAGTGACGCGGCAATCGAATCGCGTCATTTTGCCCTCCGTGACATCGCGGTCTTGGCAGACTCTTACAAATTGCGGAGCGAGAGCTTTCTCACTTATTTCTACTCTTTCTTCAATTCCTGTTTGTTGAGTGTCCATGATATACTGTGATCGTTGATCTTGCACATAAGTCTCTTGTGGAGATTCAACGGCGAGGTATGCAGATGTAACAATGCATCCATTGGGATTTTCGGCCAATAAAGTGTAGTGGCCAGAGTCAGACTTTTGTGTGTTTCTTATCCTAAGAGAAGTTTGATTATGCGTAGTAACAATTTCATTTTTACTGGTATTTACTAACCGCTGACCGTTCTTGAACCAAGTCACTCTCGGCCGCGGATTACCAGATAGCTGTACCTGAAACAGAGCATCAGCGCCTTCCTGTAGCTTGGAATTCCTTGGCTTTTGTGCAATTTTGGGTGGTGTTACAGGTCCAAGCGTTTTGTCAATCTCAGTACTGATATGAATGTCACTTTCATTGACATATCTCTTAGTAATAGTTTCCCTGAATGAAACTTCTCGCAAAAGTCTGTACTCAAAGGTGTCTACTTTGAAATCTTCTGTGGATGAATACTCGGTACCGTTGGTGTATGCGACTTTTTGTGTCTGTCTGGACTGTTCGGTGGAGTACCCCTGTGTACCGTAGGATTTGTGCTCCACGCTCTCGCTGACGTGTCGATAGCTTTGTTGCTGCGAGGACTGCTGCGCAGGAACCGGGACGCCTTCGGGCTGGATATACACGGAGCAAATGGCCTCGCCATATTGATTACGGGCCGTGCATGTATACTCGCCTTCATCGCCCGGGCCGATCTGCTTAATTAATAAGGACACGTCACCAGTTTGTTCATTGTAGCTCATACTGTACTTGTTGCACTCTACTAGCGGGGCTTTCTTTCTTGTCCACGATACAATAGGGGTAGGATTGCCTCTAAGTTTTCCTTCAAATTTTGCATTTCCACCTTGGGCAAATCTCGCATTCTTAAAGATTTGCTCAAAGATTGGGGGGGAAGGTTCGCCGGGCCTGCCTGAAGTTACAGGCAAGCGGTCGCCAGCAGATTCAACTGCAACAAAATAAAAATATACTATTAGCGCTATTACCATCGAGTTACGAAGTGAAATGTGACTATGTAGTTAGGGATTTAATGTTCAACTAGATCCAAGTCTGATAACAAAAATACTGCTTCTATGGTGAAGCAGTTTTTTTATTATTGAAGGAACAAAGTGATAAATAAGTATACATAGCATGATAGACTTGTTAGCAGAGGCACAATATTGCACACACCCTCATTGGCCAATGACCGACGTGATTCAATCATTTCACGAGTACTACTACTGTCATTTACGGGATTGGACGAAATCGAAATTGGCTCAGCAAATTAAAATTTCTTTATCCATGTCTGACCTGGGAATGGGACCCTAGACTTTATTTTCCGCACAGCAGAAGCAACTTCTCGAATCCATGCGAAGAATATCAGAATAAAAGTCCTAAGTCCAAACCCTTGTGCCAAATTTTATTCAAATCTGTTTGAATAAAATTTGGCATAGGAGTATGTCACTTTCACATTTTTTAAATATTAGTTGAATATAATATTTAAAAAAAAATGGGTAGCTATTTAGGAACAGCTGATTAACTTAAATCTCGGTTCTATAAATCAGAAAGCTGTTATTCACCAAAAAACACTACGTACCTAGGAGTAAGCTACTAGTAGTACTTTTATTCCTACTACCTATGAAAGCCTACTTACTATATTATTAAAATTAATTGAGTTTAATATTTTTTAAAAATAATTATTAAATAAATAGCAAACCACTGGAATCGCCTATTCTACTTCTAGTTTCAACCTTACATAACCTGCCAGAAACCACGGCATTCAAATGTCAACAAAAGTTTTTATAAAATATCAGTGAGTACGTGTTTAGTTGTTGTACAGACGCCAGCACATCAAGCTATCCCTAACTGTCAAATTATCTCAATTAAAAATGAACCTTATGACTTTGCAATAAAGTTGAAATACTATCAAAGAAATTTGACAGATTGTGGTAACTTGATGTTCTGGCCTCTGTACATACGGCGCGCGGCGCGCTATTTTTGCCTTTAAAAGTTGTCCATGTTCGTAAGTTGTCGTGTGATAAATACAAAAAGTTCCTGGAACGTGCGTGCGTCGGTATTCCAGCTCTGTTCGGATTGGATGCGCATGAGTCACGGGAGTGACGAGGCGGGCGAGCTCTTTTCGCGCGTCTATTTTAGTATCCACCACTCGGATCTTGTTACGATCGCCATTTTGGTGGACTCTTTCGCTTTCCTACATATTCCAAAGATCGTTTAAATCTATACTAATATTATAAAGAGGAAATATTTGATTTTTTGTTTGTTTGAAATGAATAGGCTCCGAAACTACTGGAACGATTTTTCTTTCACCGTTGGAAAGCTTAGTTTTCTAGGAGTAACATAGGCTACTTCTTATCCCGGGAAAAATAACGGGTCCCACGGGAAAGACCACGGGAGCGAAGCCGCGGGTAAAGTGCTAAGTAAAAATAAATCGTACGCCTATCGTATGGATTTGAAATGTTATATAATAATGCAGTACTTTAACTGCAAATTTGTTTACAAACTTCGTGTGCTCACATAAGTACAGTTAGGAATGGAGAGTGGACCGATGAAGTCACGGGATCAAGGACCGGTTCTGCTGGTGTTATGTCAAGGAGGCATCGGTCGCAAAACTTGTTCGTACTTTATGTAGGCACTGTAGGCACATACATTATGTGCGACGAGTGAGCTACTATTATTGGAATCTTGGAATGTACCAACCTTCTTAGGTTTTTAGTGACTTGGCCCAAGTATTTACATAATTTTGTCGGGACCCTACCTAGTTATAGGTAGTAATAAAACAAACCAATAATAAAAAGGTGGCATTATATGTATGATTACAATGACTCGTTTACACAAAGCAAACATTCAAGGTTTGCTTTTTAGGTCAAGGTCATAACTAGTACCTTATAAATTCGCTTGAAGAATGCAACACTACAAAGTGAGAGTTGTGTTTTGCTCACAGATATAGATTTGCTGTAACGTCTCGTAAATTAGGGCCTCATTAACAATTTTTCTAGAACTTTCCATGAACATGATTGTAAGTAAAGATGTTTTCATATCTAGATAATAATTATCGTATTCAAGCCCCAAATTGGCAATCCACCAAATAC
The DNA here is from genome assembly GCA_951799385.1 of Hyppa rectilinea. NCBI lineage: Eukaryota > Metazoa > Arthropoda > Insecta > Lepidoptera > Noctuidae > Hyppa > Hyppa rectilinea. The sequence goes on from OX637300.1 coordinate 21,035,779, forward strand.
GACAGCATCACGGCGCAGCATAATAGTTAGAATTATTGTTTTAAATCGCTCGCATTCAATGTTCGCAGCTGTGCAATCTTTAAAACCTTATGTTATTTTCAGTTATATAAGCAGGTATACATACATGGCGAACTACCTAAATCGAGTAATGTTGTATAGGTATTAAGTAAATTATATTAATTGGGTTAGGTAAGTAAGACCGGTTGGTGACCGCAACTCCACGTTAAGGCGTGTATTTAGCTTTAACTAATCGGCTTTCAGTTACATCTATACATATTTAAATTCATTCAACTTTGTCAACATTATTTGTAGATACATTTTTAACCCAAACACTGCCACGAACACGTATGTGTGTTGGAGGCATTGAGCTCAGAATAGCACAAAAAATAGTGGCTAGGTCGGTATGGTCTACAACCTACTTTGTTTACAGGCAGCAAACTTGGAACTTCTTTATTTTTTATTATTTAGAGTGTCAGAAGCCCGAATGTCTGACAGCCAGTCTTATCAAGGGGTATCGTATTACCCAGTTACTGACTAGGTTGTGGAGGTCTGATAGGCAGTCGCTCCATGTAAAATATTGGTATTCAGCTGCATCCGGTTAGACTGGAAGCCGACTCCAACATAATTGGGAAAAGGGTAAGCAGAATGATGATGAGAGTGTGCTGAGTAGTGAATTCTTTTACATCACTCTTTTAAGTATTCCAGAAGGATAAAAAGTTATACTTCACTACATAGTAAATAAATAAATAAAAATGAATATTGGCAATGTGTAGGATAGATAAATATTTTTGGCAGTAGTATCGAAAAGCTTGTTAGAATGTACAGACGCCAGCACATCAAGCTATCCCTAACTGTCAAATTTTCTCAATTAAAAATGAACCTTATATCTTTGCAATAAAGTCGAAGTACTATCAAAGAAATTTGACAGATTGTAGTAACTTGATGTGCTGGCCTCTGTACCTAGGGTATTTCATCTATAGGTACTAATATTATAAAGAGGAAAAAGATTTGATTTTTTGTTTGTTTGTTTGAAATGAATAGGCTCCGAAACTACAGGACCGATTTAAAAAATTCTTCCACCGTTGGAAAGCTTAGTTTTATAGGAGTAACATAGGCTACTTTTTATCCCGGGAAAAATAATGGGTCCCACGGGCAAGACCACGGGAGCGAAGCCGCGGGCTATATAAATAGCTAATAGGAATATAAATAGCTAAATGTTGTTCCAAATTAAAGCGATTCTGGCTCAACACTACGAAATTGAGTGCATAGGTGTAAAACCGCAGAGCGTATCCGACCACCAACTGAACATATTGGTTGCATTCGTTGGCTCTCACGTGTGTTACTGTTTCTGTTTCCACAGACGAGCTAAGAACACATTGCGGTAATATCATTATGGCATTCACTGTCAGGAGAATTAACTGTTAAGCAAATTGACCCTGACCCTACTCCAATTTGTCGTGTTAAAGTCATCTTATACAAGTGTCAAAGATTTCCAATTGTGATTTCAATATACGGATGGAAGTATATTTTTTTTCAAACTAGGAAATACTTGTACAAGACGTGAAGACGCACACAAGGCAATAGCAAACGTGCTATGTCATACTTAACATAGAAGAGGCCTATCTAGTACATAGGTCCCTTCTGCAGCGGAGGAATTCCTAGTTCATATATTTATGTAGGCATTTTTGTCCCTTAATGTCATTCATTTTCTAAGGAATATCTGTACCTCACCTATATGTAATTGAAAAAGTATACAGGGTGGAATTTTTGAACTTCACCTGGAGATAGCGCTCATTGTAAACATTCCTTTATATTTAAAAAGAAACAAAACTGCATGCAAAGATTTTTAAAAATTCGCTTGCCCACACTCGTGAATCCAACCGGCTAAAATCAGAAAAATTACAACTTTTATGGCATCAATCGATAGGGTCAATCATAAGGATCAAATCTCTCTGACATACATGATACATTAAATGAAAGGAAAACCATGAAATTTCGAACATTAAGGGCATTTTAGTTGCCTGTCTATTCAAAATAAGACAGTAATTCAACCTTGAACCACCCAAAAATATATGTAATTTCGGAGAAATTTATTGTCATGCTCATTGACTCTCTACTGCGTCTTATTGTTAGGGTTCCGTATCAAAATGGTAAAACGGAATCCATATGGTGCGACGCTGTCTGTTCGTCTGTCATAGCTGGATATCTCAAGAACTAGGTACTAATAATTTGTCTTGAAATTTGGAATTGTAGTTAGTTGACCTTTACCCAACAATTTGGGGCATCATATGAAAGAGCGCTGTTAGCACCCCCCCCCCCCCCCCCCACCTTTATCGCAAAAAGAAAAATCTGAAATTATTTTGCGCAATAGTAGTTTATGTAAAGAATACAGGAAAAATAAAACATCAAACCGGTCGGTTTTTTTTTCAATACAACCGTCTTTAGCGTGCAAAATCAAAAAAAAAGGAAAGATCCTTGTGGTATTGGTTATAATAATATTCAAATCACAACAGTCATTCTTTCAGTAATATCTTATTGTTACTTGTTACATTGACACGGCCGAAAACGACGCCGACGCCGGCGCCGGCGCAATCCCGCCCGCAGTCGGACCACAGCTAAACCTGACCGAGTCCGCGCCATATGGTCACTGGCCCTCATTATGAGTCACACACACGAGAAATACGAAATGTACGATTTCAATTTGGTTTATAAACTTATACATGCCTTTCTACTGAGTTATTGGTTAAAATATGTAGCTAGTTATGTTATACAATGTCGAGATGATGATAAGACAGTACATAAAAGCACTGGCAATACATAATGTTTAGGAGTTTAAGAACCATGGAATAAATTCTAACATTTTAATTAACAAAATGTTTATTTTTAACAAATTAAATAGTAGTTATGAGCAGACTACGGATTATGCCAATCTTTTACTAGTTATAATGAAAGAACTGTTGGATTTATTAATTGATTTCATTTTTAATGGAAACTCGACCTTCGTTACATATAAACAGTATTTATTGTTAAAAGTCTCAAATCCGAAATTAAAATAGGGCCTTAAACTAGTTACCTCTAATAATTGAATTCTACCTGAACTAAGAATGACTAGGAATAAACCTGTACCGCAGGTAGCAGACTCAAATGCTTATACAAAAGTATTATGTAACAAGCTTCTGCCCGATGGACATTGGAAATTATACCACGGGAGTAGTTTCCTAATGTTATGTTGCGTTGTAATATTTTCCACGAATTTATGCAGTTTCTTATATTCTTTTGTTAGGTTATCAGTTGTTAATTTCATATTTTGAATATTTGGCCTAATTTCGTTCCGTATTTGTGTTATATTTTCAGTTTGGACGTTCATAGCTTCCTTATTATTTAGCTCATTATTTCGCTACAAAATTGGGCTAAATCACTTTTGAAATTATATTCTAGAGTGTGTGGTTTTCTCTTTCGTGAGTCTATGTTAACCCAATCTTCATCATCCTCAAAATTGAGAAAATTAGAGGTGGATATACCACTCACACTCCCACCAAACATATTATGTGTCTTTGTTGAATTTCGCGGTAAATTCATGCTACCTAGCTCACGAACTAGAGAACCGGTCCGTAGATACACTGTTTGTGTGATTTAGTTAGCTTTTTCTAAATACATTTTATTGTAGCACCATAGAAGTTGATTGAGTACGGCTTTGGCTTTAATATTGTATACTTTAAAGATATTTTATTTAGTATGTGAAACACACCGAGAAACGACGAGCAAAAAAAATTCAGTAAACGAAATAAGAAATTAGGTTTTTTAGCTGATTTGCACGGATATAGTATGTGACTTTTTTTGTTTATTTTTATAATTGTGCGTCCTGTTTGTGCTGAATAAATATTTTTTCTTTCTTTCTTTCTAAATGCAGCAGTCTCCGAGACTATACTTCTCGCATACAAGCAAATTAAAAAGCACGCGCGGGCACTATGCTAGCGCGCACAAACACATTCACACAGTAGTTTGCTTCCTATCCGTTGTATATGTCCCTAAAGAACTTAATAATTAGTGCTTATGGCTTGTAAACTTTGGTGTCAAATTGGCCTGCGGCATTAACTTGTTTTAAATATACGTTGTTACTCTAATGTTACTTATTCTACATCTGTATGCTTCGTCATTATTAGACAACGATTATTTATGTTAATATTAAATTATGTCTCATATAAGTGAACTGTATCATGTTCTTGTGAGAAATAAAGTTCCTTCAAACTTAATAGTCGTCAGAAACAGAAATAGACACTGTTCGTAATATTGGCCTGACCTACATAGGTCCATGGCGTAAGTTCTAATGCATTTTCGACATTTTGTCCACCTATTAAGGTTACCTAAATGTGATTTGTTTGCTATTATTGATTAATCAATGTAATCTATTCATTTCAAGATGACATTTTTCGATGATTTAAGACAGATATTGTTATAATTTAAAAATTAACAGAACTTTATAAGAGCATGAGGTTTTTAAAGCTCGTCAGGTATTAAAAAGTACCCACTGCTCGTCTTATATATATTTTTCTCCTAGATAAGTTGATAAGTCTCTTATTTGTACGTGTTATAGAAATAATAAGAATTAGGTAAGTACTATTACGATTTAGAGATAAATATTTCAGTTTTACTTTTTACGTTTTCATAGTTTGTCTGCAAGAAACTTTCAATTTTCCCCGTTAATACCAACCTACTATGTATTTACCGTACCTACTTACACAAACGAGTTTGCACATGCTTTACCCGCTAACAAATTATTTCTCCTCACATCTTGTCTATTAATACTAGACCATCTCCGCTCCCATTTTTTGCGTGTATTAATAATTCTACCTTTTTTAAATTTCATGTTTTTCTTATTGCTATCTCGGGTAGCGATCAAAGTTATTATGGTCGATATAATTGCCAGCGCCGCTACTTGCCGCGCGTAAAAGAAATTGCGGACCGCTTCTTAATACCAATTAATTTAATCATTTTTATTTATACTTCTTGTTTGCCTTGTAAGTGGCCTTTTTAAACGCCCTGTTTTAACGATCGTTTGTATGGTGGGCTATAATTTATTCAAATGAGGACTTTTATTTTTAAAGTGCGTGTATAGTACAATACAACCTTTGTGGCTTGGTAAAGCTTTTGAGCATAAATTATCTCCCAACCAACTAACCTAATCAAACTCATATCATTTGATCGGTTGTTGATGTTTCAGTCAGCCAATCACAACAGCATAAGTTTGACAGTCTGTTTGGTATTTTGTTCGTTGATTCAGGCACCGACGACTTATAACGAATCAAAGTCATCAACAGAACGTCCTAAGAAGCAGCTAGTAATTATCTAACTTTGTTTTCTATAAATGCAACATAAATCATTATTAACATTTTATTAGCTTAAGAGAGCATTCCATATCTTTTATAGACCCTTGGTCTTCTTGAGCTAGGATACTACTTATGTACAGACCCTGGCAGACTGGACCCTGCTTGTACCCAAGGTACAAGCACCTCAAGGTATCCCAAACTGTCAAAATTTACCAATTGATTATGAACCTTATGCTTTTGTAATAAAGTTGAAAAACTATCAGGGAAATTTGACAGATTGGGGTAACTTGATGTGCTGGCCTCTGTACTATCGACATCGCCACATGTGAACCACGCGTCACACTGACGTCACTGCCATTAGTCTAATGAATGAACCACAAAAACAATCCACCCATATGTATACTGTAGAGTCTGTGGTAGAGTTTTGATTCTAAATACGACCAATACAGCTGGCTACTAGGAAAATTACCCTGGCTGCATTCGGTCTTTCAAGCGAATTTGGAATTAATTTTAAATAATATTGCATAAGTTTTTGTTTGATGAAAAAACAATGTTAAAAATAGACGCATATGTGTGCGCACGTTTAGGTAGGGTAGGTAGGTAGGTAGGGTAGGGTAGGTAGGTAGGTAGGTAGGTAGGGTAGGGTAGGTAGGTAGGTAGGGTAGGTAGGGTGGTTAGGTAGGGTGTGTAGGTAGGGTAGGTAGGTAGGGTAGGTAGGTAGGTAGGTAGGTAGGTAGGTAGGTAGGGTAGGTAGGTAGGGTAGGTAGGTAGGTAGGGTAGGTAGGTAGGTAGGGTAGGTAGGGTAGGTAGGTAGGTAGGGTAGGTAGGGTAGGTAGGTAGGTTGGGTAGGTAGGGTGGGTACGTAGGGTAGGTAGGGTAGCTAGGGTAGGGTAGGTAGGGTAGGTAGGGTAGCTAGGGTGGGTAGGGTAGGTAGAGTAGCTAGGGTAGGTAGGGTAGGCAGGGTAGGTAGGGTGGGTAGGGTAGGTAGGGTAGGTAGGAAAGGTAGGTAGGTATCATAGTTAGGGCAGGACGACGTCGACGACGACGATTTAGATGCCGGGTCAGCTAGTATATTATAAGTTTGGCGTCTTTTCTTCCACGCCCCCGTCTTACCTAATACTCGTAACTAGCACACTTCAATTAGTGCTACAGTGCCTGCATACCTACTGAGAATTTGCTATTTTGGTCATCGACTTTTAAGATTAGTAGAAACTTCTAATTCAGAACTAGCAAGTTTATATTCTGCACGTTATACCTTCAGGGTTGCCTACACAAAAGACAGGCATTATTAAGTTGTGATAACCAAAACTGAACAGTGGAATTACGGAAAATGTAACATTATACAGCAATATGTTATGTAGCTCCATATAAAATACTGGCATACAGTTGCATCCGGTTATTCTGGAAGCCGACCCGCCATAGGCAAAACAGATTAATTGAAAATTAAAGAACTTAATAACGCGAACGCCACCCATCCAATTCGAAAGCAAACAAGAGAAAATTCACAAACACATTACAATCATGGAAACATATTAACCGGCTGCTTCATTTTGCAATTAATTAAATGAATTGTTTGAGCTTGGGAACCGCGACATACCAATTAATTATCAATTGTAATTAAGTTAATGTACCTATTTATTTATTTAACTTTAGCTGGGAATTAAAATCATATTTAAACATGCGAAATGTATTGTATACAGATATTAACACAGTTATGATTAAAATCTGGTCTGATATTGACAGCCCTATGTTCATTGTATCTTATGAGAAACTCGATTGAATAGTGTAAGTTCATTGTTATCATTTCTAGCGTTATGATCGCTGAGTGTACCAGCGCAGCGGCCGGCGGCGGCGCCTGCGATGCGGTCGGTTTCGTATTCTATGTGCTTAACGAGACGGAATAACCGGGATCGCGGTGACCCCGGTCCCCGAGCCAAGTCACGCTTAAACTTACATGACGTGCATATCACAAAAAAATTATTGGAACTTGCTTTTTCGAACAAAAGACATACCTAATCAAATATTTCAAATACTTTTGGTGTAGGCCACGTGACACTCTAATTTGTTTAATTTAGACTGATAATAAAACAGTTAATTCAAAGTATTAAATTAATTTGTTGTTTTGCCCTTTTAACTTTGCATAAACGATGTTGTTTCTCTTCATTTTTCCACGTAATTTATATTCTTAAACGTTGAAAGCTCTAAGGTTCTTCTTAAAGAATTTATGCAATGATACGCGTCTCTAAGAATACGAATCTTTGCGTTATACTGTACTATGGCTAATGCAATATACAAGTTAGTAGGTACAAGAGTGTTAGTGGTACAACCATAATTCATCTTTAAAAGGAGAAAGCTAACTCTCGTTATGCACGACTATATGGCTAGGGGATATATAAAATTACTGTTTATTTAGGAGACATAGTCGTATTAGAACTGTTAGATTTTTAAACTTATCTAATTTAGTATACCCTCCTAAGTTTGCACCGAGAGATATTAAACAGTTATGTAAAGATTTATCTATTGCTTGTACGTTCAAAAGAACCATAGGTAATTTAAATGAATTGATTGTCGTAATTAACGCTAGAATGTAGAGAAAATGCCACAAAGCTCGTCTATTAATAAATCAGTGAAGACATTGACTTATCGTCTAGGTATTTTAGTTATTAAAAGCTTTTATTAGTACCTTTTGATCGAAAGATCGGGATTGATGACCTAAGTTTCAGTTCATATAACACTGCTTCTTTAATTTTATTCTTTCAGTTTCAAGTAACTTTACGATTGGTTACGTGTGAAGATAAGGATTGAAATGTGTCTTTTTGTTTCTATTAATTAATAATAGGCACTGTATTATTCGTCTATACCTCTAGAGCAGGTGATACGCTCTTCGGCAAGTTAAATATATAAAATATTTCAATAAAATTATGAAACTTTCACTGAAAAGCTATAATATGCTATCGTAAGATTTGATCGAGTGAGCTTCATTACATAATCACTACATAGTATAAAACAAAGTCGCTTTCTCTGTCCCTATGTCCTATGTATGCTTAAATCTTTAAAACTACACAACGTAGGTATTTTGATGCAGTTTTTTTAATAGATAGAGTGATTCAAGAGGAATGTTTGTGTATAATTTGTCGACATATTATGCGCACGAAACCGCGAGTGGAAGCTAGTAATGAATGAAATAGAAAATGACATTCGATTTCAGAGTGATTTTAAAGCAATAACGTTGTAAGAAATGCATGTATCTACTGATTGCATACACACATATATTTAATCAGTAGATACATACATTTCTAAAAGTGTATTAGCATTACGACCATTTTGGACTTGTATTTTATTTATATTTCCAGTAAATTATGGATTCAAGTTCAAAAACAGTAACCATTGTTATTTGAACCGTCGACAACTATTATAATTTTAATGATAAGCAACTTAACGCACCGGGTTATTCTACAAGCAAATCGTTATGGCTCAGAGCGAAAGTAGCCTCAACTGCTACGTTTTTAACTGTTCACTCAGATAATACATTTGAAGATAAGAGCGGTAAAAGTAAGTGCTCTCCGAGCAGTAAGTGTTGTCTCGCACGTTTTAATGTTACATATTATTTGCGAACGCTGAACTCGACACAGACCATGATTTCATTATCTCCATTGCGAGGTTTGTGTGACTCCAGAGCTTTCGAATAGTTCACGAATCGTGACTTATCTGCGTGTCAGCTAACATCCGTGCCTATATAATCGTTAGTAAGAAAATTCACGGCATATCGTACTATGAAGTGATCGTATTGTATTAAACAATGACCATTTGAGCAAGAAATGTTTTCTAATGCTTTGTTAGTGAATCAGCTGTTCAAAGAAGTGTTCATCGTGAATAATTTCTTATCGACTTTTGTTCCCAGCTCAGAGACGGCGTGGTCGAAAGTTTTAACTTGCGCTTTCGTTGAGAAATTTAAATCACTATACCGCTCGCGGGATGGAAATTTGTAGACATCGATCCATGCGAATATTATTTTCTCATTAACGTTGGCATTTTTTCTCGTGATGTATGTTGGTATGTTATCTAAGTTATTTCTTGTATGTATGTAAATATGGTTGCATTACACGTTATTCCTAGATTGATAGCTATGGAAGAGAAGATGTGTAATTTATTTCTCATCGTTCGTTTTGTTTTTGTATTTATAAATAATGTAGTTGTTGCCTTTAGAATTTCTCAACACATCATGAGCAAAAAGGTGTGCTTAGTAAAGGTGTTAGGTTGTTTTTATTGCGTGTGTATTATTTTCTCGTGGAGTGGTGAGCAGTGAGCAGCCGGCAGCACCAGACACCGCGACGCGCTACAGTTAACATGTTACGTTATAATGGGTAGTGAGCACGTTCTAGCTACGCGCTAGACGGAACACGCCAGCACACCACACATCGAGATGATCATCTAGCTGTGGCGCCGACCGTTGGCCGAGACGCGCTCTTTAACAATTCCATGTAGTTCAGTAGGATGTACCGAACTACGTCTACAACGTATACCCGTTACATTTTATTCTCGTTAAAGCAACGTCACATTGATACATCATGTTAACATACTTTTTAATGAAAAAATCGATTGCATCCATTCAGCCATCTCATTCATACTGGCACTTGTTCAATTGTAAAAAGTGAATGTGATTCACGAACAGATAGGTATTTTATGCCGTTTCTATTGAACGTCGATCGAAGAAAGAGTGAAAACGATGCTCGATGGCATTTTACCGGCGTTTTTCACGTCATACTCTAATGACGCTATTATTCTACAGTTCTCAGTCGTACGTCGAAATAGAAAACCGATAATTAAAGCGATCGGAGCAAAAACTTGCAATGCCACGCCCTGTTACGTTTGCTGCACTCATATAGCATGAACTTATTATGGGTCGAGGATACTCGCTTACTTACTTCACTTTTTATTGATATGGTACATCGGGCTTCAAATTATATTGCTCACATTCATATTACTTATGAATATAATATTTTATCAATATTTTAAGAGACTGAGTGTTATCTCAAACCACATAAAGTTTTAATGAAAGATTTGTTTTCACGTGAATTATTATTTAGTTTACATGTGTGTCTGAACGTAGATGGGCTAGAGTTTAAATTATGTGATGAAACCGCTCTACCGCTAAGTGTTCACTGCACTGTTGTTGTAGAATTATTTACTTTTCGAAAGCTTTTGATTTTTATGGTGCGACCAATTAGTGCGGGCAGTGCATGTTGATTGGTTCATTGTAGTGATATTATACAACGTGCTATTCATGAAGTATTTCACCTGCGAGCCTGTGAGTCACGCAAGTGTCTCGGTGATATCGTGTTTATACCCTCTGTTACAGTTTTACATAATTTAATGCTAAACAGTGTTCAGTTTGAACAACTGCCGATGATGTGTCTCCTCGTTACTGCTTCAATTACGATTATTTCGCGTTACGTACCAAAATATTTTTCATAAAAAAACCTGTTTTCGACTTTCTATCTAAACCGATTATTAAAATCTACTGAAATTCCCCGAACTAGAAAAAGTAGAATTCTTGTAAGGATGCCAAATCTCGAAGCAGATACAAAGAGCTGCCGATATAACGCGCGATAAAAAATGTTAAGCTAGTCGGTAGGTAATCAAATTTCAAGATGAGCTGTTTTCATTTTATTTCTGGAAGTCTCGAAATATTGTGCAACTTTAACATCCCGCAGCTCGTCACGTAAACACTATGTTTATCTCCATCTTTATAAAACAAATAGACCGGGATTATCTTACAGCATACCATGCAAACTTCATATAAAAATAATATGTTAGTTAATAAATCTGAGGTTTAGTATGGTAGGTGAACTAGTGGTTAGGTACTTCGTGTAAATACATTTGTTTAAGTTAAGTCAGACGTTGAAGCATTCATGTTGGGTAAAAAATAATCCTTGAATGGAAACATATTTGTACAGATTCCATATAAGGATAAGTCTTTGCGCCTTATAAGTAAACAAGTTCTTAATGCTACCACAAGTTCGCGGTGCAACCTTAATGGAGGGACGAGCGAACTCACGATTACAACGATCTGGTGCCCATTTAAGATTTAAATAAAAACCATTGGTTCGGGGTCGTAGCAGCGACTAAATTACGACTTAACAGCTGTGAGTTCACTTGTCATCCTTCATGTTTATATTATAGGCAATTCGCTGTATTTTTGTTGCATATAGGGCTGAGATAGAAAATCATTTTACAGATGGTAATTTTTTTGGACATATGAATACTGATATGAGTAATGTCGGGGCGCCGACTCCCGACCAACAAGGCGTCGCGCAAGGCGACCCGCTTGCGAGCGTAATATTGGGTCATGTCAGGGCGCCGAGGCTCCCGACCAACAAGGCGCCGCGCGAGGCGACCCGCTTGCGAGTGTCTTTAGTTTCTTCCTGGTGCGTAACTTTATTTGTGCATAGCGCTTTTCCACCGCGAGCGAGATAGTGCGGCTATTCTGGGGCGCGCGCGTGGGCGCCGCGCGCGCTGCCTTGCGCCCGCCGCCACTCCGCGGTACAAGTAATTATGTGATGAATTTCAGGACCATGATACATCAAAATAACATTCGCATTAGCAGTGATTATTATTATTTGGTTAGATTTATTTAAGCTCCGTACAGTGTTATGAGTATGGTATTTACTGTGTACACAAATGGGTACATAGCCCAGGGGACCTACCTTGCTGCGAGAGCACCTGCCGCGTGTAGTGGTGCTGCTCAGTGCGCTGCTGCACCACCTGCCGCTCGGAGCGCTGCTCCGACCACCTCGACTGCTTCTCCATTTTGCCGCCACTGCAGCACAACGCACAAAAAACTCTCACTCGACGCTTCTAGTCCTTATCGTAAAACAATCCTCGTTTCGGCGCTCGTGTATTAAGAAATAAATACGCCACTGCGAAAAACTTATACTAGTACACGGGTTCATTTAGCAGAAGTCAAGTCATTATAACCCAAGTCCAACAACCAAGACGTCGGTCGATTGCGAATAGTTAGCGGATAGTGCGGAGTGCGAGAAGAGCGCGCTGCGCCGGCGGCGCTGCGAGGGCGGCGCGGGGGGCGTGCGACCGAAATACGACGGGTTATTTCGAGCCAAGCGCACTCCCGCATGCCTCCTCCACGCGCCCCACTCCCGCGCACGCCGCCGCCGCTAACGGCCCCCCCTCACACCCGCACATTTTGCATTGCTAAACAACCTTACAAAACAATGCACTCTCCCAACAACACATAACATAACAAAACTAAGAATGTTACAGCCCGGAATATCTAGTTGCGACAGGGCAATGCCGCCGTCCTGATGTCAAAGTTCAGTGCGATAGGTGTTGTCCCAGGGCGGCTATTTGTGGAAGCGTCAGTAATTTGACAGATTAGGATTGTACTAGCCACTTCCTTATCATACTCATATAGCACACAAGGTTCAGAAGAAAAAATAAAATAAATAAAATACAATAAATACTTATCATATTTCTAAAACCACTAAATCAAATTTTAAATACGAAAATACTATTTTAGTTTAAACATTTTTTAACGATAAAATATAAGTGCTATCACATCTAATATTAGTTCAGTAAACTAAATACAATCACTACATAGTATAAAACAATCGATTTCTCTGTCCCTATATCCCTATGTATGCTTAAAGCTTTAAAACTACGCAACGGGTTTTGATGCGGTTTTTTTAATAGATAGAATGATTCAAGAGGAAGATTTATATGTAGGCAGAAGCTAGGTTTGAATAAAACCCCTAAAGATTTGTAGTTCAGAAGACTGATATATTTTGTGTTCACAGCTTCCTCTTTACTACTATTTCTCTGTACCCTACGTGGTCCACAATGACCACATGCACTCCCGGATTCCTAAATCGAACAACCGTGTATTTTATTGCCACTCTGCTAGGCTAGATTTTGGCATATCACCTGAATTACGTCATGTAATTCAAGAATTTACATCAACTTTCAGCATTCGAATTTATAAAGAATATATGTTGCAGCGTCTACTTTATACAATAAGTTAGTAAAAATATCTTAAATTATATGTTGAGGACTGAGGTCTATTCATTACCTATGTAGGCAACAAATGTAAATAAACATCCAACTCTCATAGTGAAAATATGCAAAATGGAAAAATAAAGATGTTATCATTCTCTCTGCATTTTTAAGTAGGTGTCACAAAGAAGTTCCTATTTCAATCAAGGAATTATCAAGAAAAATCACTCACATTTGACTGACTACGTCTTGGGGATAAAGCTAGAAAATCGCAAGAAATTCGCAATGGTCTACTAAGCCCGATCAACCTGAATAACCTTAAAAGATTAAAAATCGATGTCTTGTGTAACATGGACATCAGTAGGTTTAGTTTTATACCTTTCCCATGCTCTAACTCATTTCTTCTTTGCCTGTATTTTCTAAGCTGTCTTTATAACCAAAACCGACATAATAGCGCTCATGCCTTTTCTAATTTTAAGACACGGTGTTCGCCCGAAAGTCTATCCTAATCTTAACGTACAGCAAAAATTGTGGTCTTTAAAAATATATATCCATAAATGCGGCGTGTAGGCAGTCGCAACATTTTTCTGTTGAAAACGGCGCATTCATTAACATAAGATGATTCGTTCGGAAATGGGTCAAGTGGGACATTGATTCAAGTGGTAATTAATGTCGTGTGGAAAGATTACATATGCGCGTATTAATTCTGTAGTCCAGTAAATGCGATATTTTTCTGCAATACTAATTTAAGTAAAAGTCGACGAACACAATTCATGAAAACAGCATGTGTTATGCTTTGCTTCGCGAACCTGTTCAGTATAGCTGATATTTTAATGTCTCCATTTTTTTGTTTTAATATTTAAATAACAATATTTAAATATCTGAATTCCGCGCTCTGAGATAAATCTCCTTTGTTTTGTCTTGCCGTAATAGAGATGTTGAAAATTCTAAGTAAACAGCTTCCATCCGTTGTGCTTTTTTTCGGCGATATATATTTATTCACACTTACAGTATTTGGGACTTAGTAACAGTCATTTTCAATACCTAACATAATTATATAAATTTACTAGCTGACCCGACAAACGTACCTTACGGTAGGGTAAGGTACGTTTACGTAGGTAGGTAGGGTAGGTACCCTACCTACCTACCCTACCTACCCTACCTACCCTACCTACCCTACCTACCCTACCTACCCTACCTACCCTACCTACCCTACCTACCCTACCTACCCAACCTACCCTACCTACCCAACCTACCCTACCTACCCTATGACCATCTTTTGGTTCTAAGCTACCTCCCCACTAATTTGCAGACAAATCGGTTCAGCCGTTTCTGAGGTATAAAAAGTGTAACTAACACGACTTTCTTTTATATTGTATATAGAAAATAATAATATAGGTTTCTTTTTTGTTTTTTATTTATCATTTATACAAATTATCACAGGATTACATATTAAATAGCAACCAAAAACCACTAAGGTTTAAACTGGTACTACCTGGTACCACTAAGGTTTAAACTGGTACTACCTGGTACCACATACATTTTTTTTCAGTCACAAAAGTTATGTTTCGGGCGTGTTGTTGATTGCACTAATTAGCCAAGTAACTGTGCTATCGAAACGTGAGAACTGTTCCACACTGTGATCATTGACTAAAAAGTTCTTGTGAAAAATCTTCAGCAAGTTTCAATCTAACGGCCATGTCATCTTCGTTCAGTCAATTGCTCCCCGGAACCATCCTACCGCCCCGCTGACGTCCAATATACGCTGTACGTAATTAGGCCCGGCGCCCATTGGCGGCGCGTCATGTCATTTTAGGCGAACATTGAAATTTTAACTTTATTTCCACGCTGTTAAGTTATATTTTTATTCGTCGCCTAAAACTACTTTGCCATCCCGGGCCACCATTCGGTGCCGGGCCTTGGGCTAACTTTTCAACTGTAATGGATGCACCAAGAACACCACATAAATGAACCTCTGAACCTAACCTAACTATTATGAATTATTTTGCCATTAATTCACCAACTAACGTTACGCAACGTACTAATAAAAGGCCACGAGTACTTGACGAATGCTCGCTAAAAAACTTTTCATCTTTTAATGACAAAATAATGACCATAATGAACTAACTTCGAGTTTCTCAAAACAATCATCTGTATAAGTTGGAGGAATATATGATTTCTATTCAAGAGCAAAACGAAGGCATCAAATGACAATATAGACAATACTGACTCAGTCTCGCAGACGATGTTAAAGCAGTCAACATTAGCGAAAACAAATACAATTACATATGTATTATATTGGCACTGGAAGATAAACTAGATTCCTTGTAAACGTTTACCTAGTCTTAAAACGTTTACAGAAGTTAGAAATGTTCCCAGGATACAAAATGAAAAGAAGCCTGATCTTTTTGAATACGTCATGAACTTATCTTTAGACCGTAAATTATATCTAGAAAATTATATCTTATCTCTATTCTATCTATCTATTATTATTATATTTTATCTAGAACTAAGTAAAAACGACATAATAAATGTCGCCAGGACGTCGTCTAAAAAAATAGTTTAAAAAAACTAAAAAACACGCTTTTTATAGAAAACCGAACTAAAAATAGAAAATAAATTTTACTTTTTTAAAAGTGTGGGGTGCTTTTTAAGATAATATTCACCACCACCATGCACCCCACGCTTTTTAAAAAGTAAAATTTATTTTCTATTTTTAGTTCGGTTTTCTATAAAAAGCGTGTTTTTTAGTTTTTTTTAACTATTTTTTATTTCCTACTTTTTAGTTCAAAATAATGTATTGTCATCGATCCTCGATAAATCTACAAAGTTTGAACGAAATCTGGCCGTTTAAAGTGGGTCAAAATCGCTTCCAAATGAGTCGGTTACAAACATACTCATACATACAAGTGAAGCTAATATAAAGCGTGTAAAAATAAGGATAATGGGAAACTATTATTAAATTATTGCATTGTCATCGGTCCTTGAGACGTGTGCAAAGTTTCAAGTTGATCAGACTTTTAGAAACCGGTGAAAATTAAGCTCAAAGATTCCGTTACATACATACATACATACATAGATACAACCCGAGCTAATAAAAGCGTGTTAAAAAGAGACAAGCAGTTCGTCAGTTATCGAGTTTACAAACACGCTGACCAAATTAACTTTCCTAGAAGCTGTAAAAAAATACAACCAATCTAACAATCAACCTGATCAACTCAACTCAACCATCCTTTTTTTCTGAGGGTGGGAAATCATCCAATGACTTCTCCCGCTCTGGGTGGAGTGGAAGGGAGTGTCAGACTCTTACTGACTAAAACCCATCCATGTTCCTTCCGTAGCCCTTTATGTTCCTGGGTAGCGGTAACCCTTACGGACAATCCCGCTTACCCGGCAGATATGGGCATCCTTACATCGAAACAACGGATTTACATCTCGAAAAAATAGCCGAGTATAAGTTTGTGTGGCCCTCAAATTGACAAATTTATCTACGCAAAGAAGATGGAATACTTTTTTTTTTTTTTTGAAGGCTGGGAAATCATCCAATGACTGCTCCCGCTCTGGGTGGAGCGAAAGGGAGTGTCAGACTCTTACTGACTGAAACCCACCCATGTTCCTTCCGTAGCCCTTTATGTTCCGGGGTAGCGGTAACCCTTTCGGACAATCCCGCTTAAAGATGGAATACTAAGGTTATTTGTGTATATGACACGAATGTAAGTTCGTATCAAAAATGTAACCCACTTAAACTAGCGAAGAACCAAAGTCATGGAAACTGACTAGAATAATTAAAAGGACCATGAGTCAAATTGGGCTCAGTGTCCAACAGAGTTATAGCATATGCCGTTGTGAAGGATTTTGTTTGTACTAAAATTGTTACTGTGGGCACCACCTTCAATTCCATTGCAGAAAAAAGATATGCACCTAAATAGGTTTTGTAGAAAAAGACAATTGTTAGGAGTCGTAAAACTTATTGAAACAATATACTCATTCTTAAAATGTTTAAAATAGTGGTAAACAATAGATGCGCCTATATATATCTAGGGAATATGGTATCTAGGGTTAGGCAGGCACATACAATTTAATCCACCGGCAGGATATTTAGACGACATTATTATTGATATTGATTGAAATGTTAATAAAAATAATTTTAACTGTTAGCAGCTGTTTTATTTTTTATGTATACATTAAACCTGGAATTAAAACTAGTTAAAGATGTTCAATAACAAAACCTACAATGCCATAACAGCACTACTTTTTGCAGAATTTTAGTTTATTTATGGTCGGAGAAAAATATATATAGCAAAATAACCCCATGGATTCTCCGCAAAAATGAGTTTAAATCTTTATATTTAGTGCTTTATAATAAGTATATTCAAAGTGGTCTCATCTCTGTTGGAGGGTGAGCCCAGTCTTCATATATTTTTGCCCATGGTCCTTTGACTAGTAGTTAAATAATGTGCAGAAACCTTCCGTGTCTCTGAAAGTACGTTCAGCCGTTGGCCCCGGCTGTTATTCGTGGATCTTTGACAGTTGTAACGAGTAGTCAGAAGCTTGAAAGACTGACAGTCAGTTGTACCAAAGGGTATCGTATTACTCAGTTACTGACTGGGTTGTGGAGGTCAGATAGGCAGTCGCTCTATGTAAAATACTGGTATTTAGCTGCATCCGGTTAGACTGGTAGCTGACCCCAATATACTCGTAGTTGGAAAAAGGCTAGGTAGATTGATTGAACCTTCAGAAACATCCGTGTCCGGTGAGGACCTGAGTCGGGCAGTAGGTGAGGACGCCGAGCCGCCTCTGTAGCCACTCCTCAAAGTCTTATCGCCACTATTGCTTATAGTCTAACAATCCCTCTCCACAACACTACATAATGCTAAATGCACCAATTTTAATTGTTTGAAACTCAAAACTCATATAACCGTACCTAACATAATTAGAGTGACTAGAGGGTACTGTGCGTTAACTATACCACCGCCTTATATGTATAGAATATGCATCTCGCAGATGCTCCATTACCACACACATCTTTTGTATCGGTCCTGGAATTTACCCACTGTTCGTCAACTAATCATTATATCTACAATTCTCAAACAACACTCACTCCCAAAGACTCAAACGTCAGTGCAATGCTGTAGTCCCCCGGCCCCATCAATTTAAACATTCATACACTCAGAAGTTTTTCTGTTTCAACAGCCCTTCCCATTACAATATTATTATATAATAAAATACACACTAAGCAAACAAAAATGTAAAAATAAACTGAAAGATTTTCTGCTTATATGCAATTATAATAATACGCTACGCTAATATAGAAGAGCTTCTAAAAACTTTAAGATAAATATTACTTAAAACACACTCAGACACACTGCATCCTTACTCACAACACATAGGTACCACACTATATTTTGTAAAATAATATTATGTGATATATTTACAAATGTAACACTATTTAAGATCAAGTATTGTTTACAGTTCATAATTTCAGGGGCGAGAACTGTGACCTGAAATACAGGTTCGGCCTAGCTCAGGCGCAGTTGCCCAATTTTTATTTTGTGCATTTATGTTGAACTACTTACATAGGTACCTATATTGTCCATTGTTCCAAGTACTTATGTCTTATGGAGTAATAAACCTATTATTATTAAAAACAAGTACTTAATCATTCTCAATTTCCCCTTTGATGTAAACATGGAATAATATAAAGTTTATTTTCCTTCCATGTTAGCGACGAGCAGGATTGCTCGTCGCTAATCATATTGACAAAAAAAAAAAGGGCCTGCGATTCTACGGTCTAGTGTTCGATTATCAGTATACTGCAGGTAAGGTAATACAGTTATCTAAGCCTTAATAGACTGGTGGTGCGAGCGCGTGCCGACCGCTACCGCCCGTCGCCCGCGCTGCAGCAATTTCTATGTAATATGATTTAGACAGAACCCACTCAACCGCGAAACTCCAAGTAAACAAGTTATCTGCTAATGGCAGTATTGGAAGCTTCAGTATTTACGTCTTGTTTACGGTGTATTTCTATATTTTGTATTTGACAGGTAATAAAACGGATACTACCTTAGTTTCTGCGTTTTTGTCAGTTTATTTTCTTAGACAACAGCGCATCTCTCAGCTCAGCTGTACCTACCTAACTAAGGGTAAGTCAGTAGAAAAAATACGACTGCTGGCCAACGGATGGTATTAATTTTAGCTTATATTTTTTGGCCCATAAAAATAATTTTAGTTTCCCTTTGTTTCTAGTTAAGTTATGGGGTTCACATAATATGTGGCCTTAGAAAGAATGGAAAAAAATTCTCTTCTTATGTGCTTTTAGTGTGCACTATCTATAAATTAATCTAACAGCTAATAAACTTTTACTATTAACATTAACTGTTCCCGAATTCTAAGCTAAAAACATGCAACGAAAGATGATCCATTTTTTTATATTGGTCCGTATGTCTATTCTGTACAATACGGATAGATAGACTTATTTTTTCGGGCAACATAGTCTTACAACTCTCGGTATTATTACTTTAAAGTAAGATGATTTTATAGGTGCCTAACAGCGATGCGTGAAAGATGGTGGCTCCTAGAGATGCCTGGCCTGAAGGATACCTGAAAAGTATTGAGCGTTTTTACGGATGGTTTTAGAAAGCCATTAGCATGGTTTCATATTTTTAGTGCAAAGAATTTCCAATGATTCTTTAAGATTCCTCAAAAGGTGGAAATTGCAGACGCTGCGTAAAAAAACTACCAAAATAGAGGAACTCATTTTGTGATGGGTAAAAATTTTAAACTCGCGTCGGAACGCGTGACCTGATCGAAAATTAGTAAGACGGAGGGAGAAATAAACTTTTTAATGTAAAAAAATTGTAGTACAAATTTTTAATGTACTAAGTATAAATCGTCATGTCTACTGTGTACTATAGCGCAATAAATAAATATTGTATTTTACCACATTAATGATAGTACTTTTAATTATTGCAATTCATGAAAAATATTCTCTAACCATTCCAAAATATGCAACGCACAACGTTAATATTCAAGTTTTCACTTCTGCCGGCACTCCCGGAGTGCAATCCGTTTTTTTTTATAAACTGACCAAAAATTTTGTCGCTCGACTATCTAGAACCATTTATACTGAATCAATAGTACAAGTTTTTGTTCCGTCGCTTCCTCCGCGCTGTAGGGTCATGAAACTTGCACAGAGTCCGAGAGTCAGGAGACACTAGTTAAAACTTCGGTAAAAAGAAAACAAAATCAGCTGACATACAGTAAGGCAAGTGACATGACAAAAACCCACCCACTGAACCCTTTCCCAAAAATAATTTAACAAAGTTAATAATCTACGCTTTTTTTTTGAGGGTTGAAAATCATCAAATGACTTCTCCCGCTCTGGGTGGAGCTGAAGGGAGTGTCAGAGTCTTACTAGCTAAAACCCATCCATGTTCCTTCCTTAGCCCTCCATCTACCCTGGGTTTACCATAAATAAAACCAAGCAGCATGTTAGCGGCAGGTAGTAATAATTAATTGTAATAGTGTGTGTGTCATTATTGAAAACTGGCCAAACATTTACGACAACAATAAGTCAAAGGTAAATACAAACATCTTTAGGTACCGATTCCTAAAGATGAAGAAACACACAGACCAAAAGCTCGGCATTCAGTTTCAGTGTTAAAACTTCCACAGAGCCACTCTAACCGAGCCACTTCATTAAATAATTAATGACGATCGATAGCTTTATTATAATATATATGCCTCTATGTATGTGCCATACGATAGCCACTTAATTAACTTCGCCTTGAATTTATAATTTGAACTGGATTATTTTACTGTTTATCTGATATAAGGGCGGTGCGGCGGTAACACAGTCGAATGTATTCTGGGGGCACGGCAGTGCCGCCAAGTAGAGCAATTGTATTTGATTAGACAATATTCTGCGTTTGTAAACCAATTGCTTTTTAATAAGGGATGCGAAAATTGCGCAAAAAATGCCAAAATGTTCAATGTTAAGTTACGTAAGTATTCCTTACGTGAATTTGCTTGTCTCACTATAATTCCCGAGGTGCACAAAAGAAACCACAAAACTGCCAGCTGTCATTCATTCTCTCTCAAACAAAATGATTCGATGAAAGGGTTTGTAGTCGCAGCGACGAATGTGCAAAAGTGTGTAATAATGTGGTGTTTATTTCTGAAATAACAGATGACACATGTATTTTTGTTTATTTTTATTAAGCTTTCCATTGCAGGCAAAAACGTGTGCCAGCAATGAGATATTTAAAGGTGCTGTGTGGGGGCGGGCAGTTACATTAATTAATTGAAAGCATCAGCCCCATCTGGGGCGATGTGCGACTTCCACATAGAAATATACGGCAGCATAGGTACATTACTGTCGCAACCCAGCGCAGGGCACGCCACGATAGTGGCGGTAAGGCTACTCTTTGAGGAGTGGCTAGAGAGGTGTCACGGCGCCCTCACCTACTGCCTGACGCAGGTCCTCACCGGACATGGATGTTTCGGGAGGTTCCTGCACATCATCAGGCGGGAGGAAACACCCGGGTGTCACCACTGCGAGGATCGCCCAGAGGACACGGTAGAGCACACGGTGCAAACCTGCCCCCTTGGGCGGAGCACCGCCGTGTCCTCGTAGAGGCGATCGGCGGCGGCGACCTCTCTCGCCCGGCCCTGGTACAAACCATGGTCCGGGGCGAGAGGGAGTGGGAGGCAGTCACCTCCTTCTGCGAAAAAGTCATGCTCGCGAAGGAGGTGGCGGGATGGGAGAGAGAAAGGTCCTCCCGTCCCAGCCACCGCGGGAGACGCCCCGGGCGTCGGGAACCACGTGACGACTCCCGGCCACCGTAGGCGCGGGCCTCCGGACGGTGAGTAATGGGTGACTCACCGTCCGATCAGCACCAGGCCCGTGCCGGACGGCGCGTATATGTTCCACGCGCGCCTCAAAGAGATGTCAGCATATATGAAGGGGCCCCTCAGGGCCAAGCCTGCCGGGTAAGCGGGATTGTCCGAAAGGGTTACCGCTACTCCGGAACATAAAGGGCTACGGAAGGAACATGGATGGCTCTTAGGCAGTAAAAGTCTGACACTCCCTTCCGCTACACCCAGAGCGGGAGAAGTCATTGGATGATTTCCCAGCCTGAAAAAAAAAAGCATAGGTACATTAACTTTTTCTACAATCTCAAGCTAGAATTCCTCGAATAAAAAGTTTCAGTAAGCTTTTCTGGTAAATAAATATCTGGGGAAAAGAATTTGAACTATGTTGATAGTTTATTTGTACAGAAAATAAAGAAAAGATACTGACATCTGTTTTCAAGAAATTTTCAAACATTGTGAAAAAAAAATCTGCTGTTCCCTACATTTCGACGAGTCACGTGACCAAAAATGTATAGAACAGCTATTTTTTTTTGCGATTTCGGAGTTGGTCCCATAGTAAAAGTTGTTGAGGTTGGTGGTCTGTAGCATATGCTTTTGTATGTATATACCTTTTCGGTTACACCTGTATAGATTTGCAAAGTAGGTACTTACAGTTGACAAGTATTCACACTAGCAGTTTATTGTAGCGATCTGTGAAGTAGTCTAATTGCTTTGTATTTAATACTATAATGTTCCCACCGCTGGCACACAGGACTCCTCTTTGAAAGGTGGGCCGTAGTCTACCAGGCCCAGTGTGCGTTGGTGGAGGTCACATGCCTTTTTTTGGTTCCTCAAGATGTTTTAGTCTACCAGGGGGGCCAGTGTGAGTTGGTGGATGTCATGTCTTTTTTTTTGGTTCTAGAACATGCCTCAAGATTCTTCACCGTTTTGAAAGCAGTGCTGATGAAATTATTTACTCAAAGTAAAACGCCTGCCTGGGTTCGAACCACTTTTTTTTTTTTTTTTAAATGGCATCTCGCAGTTCAACCAAAGGGTTGTCTACTGCTTAACCGGGCTTGCCTGTGGCTGCCACAAAGAATTGTAGCCTCCAGCCAGGGCTTAATAAAAACTAAAGCTAACTTACAAAACTAAGCGACTACACGCTAAGGGCACCCCCTGCGGGGTTCGGACCTCGGCTTAGGGCGTCGCTGGGGGGGGACAGCAAGGGACAGCTGGATCGGGGGTTTTTAAAATTACTGGCTCAGCGGCAACGCGGGCTGGCTCGAGCAAGGGTCGGGGGGTTCGAACCACGACCTACAACTCGTATATATATCGGGCAGTTACCACAGACCCCTCACTGCTCCAGTACTACCTAAGATTTATTGCTTAGAAATGTTTAGTAGTAGCTGAAGTTTGCAGTTTTTTACTAAGTATTCTTATTTACATTCTGTGGCCCTTATAATTTGTATACCTACACGTTTTTTTTGTTTTAATTGCATTTTCATTTTATTTAAATGTAACCTTTATAATGTGTACTTACTCATTAGTTTAGATACAATAAAATGCCAAACCAATTAAAAGTAAACACCTGAATAGAATAAAATTGAGAAATTTAGTTTAATTTTGGATAAGTAATATGGGCTTTACCTAAAATAAATGAATTTTATTTTTATTTCAATATAAATTAGATAATAGGTACTTGACTTTCTAATTACCTAGTCTCTAAATCATCAGATTTTCTCCGCTCTCAGGTCTACAGTGAGCTACTATGTAAACGCAATAATCTCAAGCGTTGGTACTCGAACAACATTTGAACGCAACTCTGAAAATAAATGCAGCTCTATAAGGAACACATTCGGGCTGAAAGCAATCTTTGTGATGAGACGGTTATCGATGTGAACAGAAATCAATCTGCTTTCAGTCTAACTGGATGCAACTGAGTACCAGTATTTTACATGGAGCGACTGCCTATCTGACATCCACAACCAACTAACTGGGTAATACGATACCCCTTGGTAAGACTGGCTGTCAGACTTTCGGGCTTCTGACGACCCGTAACGACTGTCAAAGATGCGCAAATGACAGTGGGGACCAACGGTTTAACGTGCTTACCGAAGCACGGACGAATCCGGGTATGTAAAGATGGTCACCCATCCACGGACCAAACCCGGGTAGCGTAGCTTAACGTGACGGAGCGGCACGTGCGACAGTTATTACCAGCGGCGGT
Source organism: Hyppa rectilinea (assembly GCA_951799385.1). NCBI lineage: Eukaryota > Metazoa > Arthropoda > Insecta > Lepidoptera > Noctuidae > Hyppa > Hyppa rectilinea. The sequence continues at coordinate 21,060,196 of OX637300.1, forward strand.
GATGTGAACAGAAATGTGAAACTTTATGTTATGAAGAACCTGCCTCCAGGAGATAACTGGAAAAATACTTTCACATACCATTTTGTAGTACACTGAAGGTTCAGGTAATATTCTGTAAATGTTTTCCTCACTTTTCTTTCCGGTAGGTTGCACTCCTAAAGCCCAAATAACACACATCCCATTTCGGTGATCATATTCACATCCAATGCATTTATGATAATAATTCTATTTCTGTTAGTGAAAATCATGCAAACGCACACAATTGTCACCAATATAAATAACATAATGCGTCATTGAAAAAGAAATGAGCGTTGAAATCTACATAAATTGATTCATCGGGCAGAATGTCGCTGTAAGTGCACCGAGTTATTCTCATAAGTAATCGCGAGATCAGTCATGCTGTGACGCATATTTACGGGTTTATTTCGGGCTGAAATGCAGGAGTCAGCTGTCGGGCGACCGCGGGGGAGGAGGACATGCGCGGTGCAGGGGCACGGGGTGCTGTTATTACTGGCTCAAACGAACACTGCAAGTTTATGTGGACCTGTTACTTGAATACGCATACACATAAACTTGTTTGTAAAATGTTCGAAGTTTTACATCTAAACTTCAAAGATTTTTGCGCGTTGTGGCAAGTGTTTTGTGTAACCAAATAAAAAGAGGGGGCGGTTCATGCTTAAAATAGAAATATGCAACAAGAAGGACTATAGGAATAGGTATTTTTGGCAAAATGAGGGGGCTAATTCAACTCCTCAGCTTATGTAGTGTAAATTCTGTAGGAATTCAACACCGAGGAGTAGTGGGCTTATCCTCAGACAATATTTATATGATAGAGAAGTGTGGATAACGAAGACATGGCGCGCCGGCTCCAAATACATTGGGATAAGGGCAAGAGAATGATGACAATGATGGTACCGAAATTGCAATGGATATTTTACTAAATACTGGATTTATATACCTTCCTACGTAAGATTTGCGTCTATAGGTATTGGTATATATTTTCAAACCTCACGTACAGATCCAATATTTGTCACTTGCATGACACACGCATGTCCAAAATAAGTAAGAGACCAATGCACAACAACTCACAAGTGACTTGATGCGACTCATGTTCGGGTTTGTTTACAAGCTGTTTGCCGGAGTCATCGTGTATCGTATCGTCGACGTAGACGGACTAACCGTAATCGATTCGAATACAACTCAATTAGCTATTCACTAATTTATGACGAGACACTTGGCTAGAACCCAGTGCCTTATGTTTGAACGTGTAACGATTATTATTGTTCTATGTTTAGATTTATATTGTCATAAAACTACTAACTAAGACTTGGCTGGGAAGAGAGTTGCCAACAAATGATATGCAAAAAATTTGTGATCGTATCACAATAGCTGGTCACTGGAATATTTCTCGTGTAAGCGCGCTATTTTGGAGTGAGTGCCGGCTCTCGGGTTGCACAGGTAGACACGGGAATTATGCGATGCCGCTTGTTTCTAGGTGAGGCGTATATTAATAAGAGCACGGCTATATTAAACTCACTTCGGATTCACGAGATCGCATCGTATTTCACTTACGTTATTCTTGCAAATGTTCTTTTTATGTTTCCCATTACTTTTTAATGCGTTCAGGTAGGTGTTTTGTAGACAGTACTCAGATACTTTCATCAATCTCAATCTGTGTATTCAGCAAAACAAACGAATGAACGGTGACCATTATTCCTACTACGTCCTATATCACTTTTTTCCATCAGGGTTAGTAACTAGCACTAACGCAGATTTTTAAATATCGACTGTATGTAATGTTGTGCACATTATCTAGGTTCATATTAATTCGACAAATTGTGGGCATACGTTGTTAGCAATATTTCTCCTAACAGACATTGTTTTAGAATACCGGTACAATTTAAAATGTACCAGACGTTCTGGATTACGCATTCCAAGTGTTTAAAATAAGGTCACCTGTATTGCGCAAAGGGTTACTCATTGAATGCCATCAGGCTGTAGTCAGCAGCGAGAGCGCGCTCGTGGGCGACTCGACGTTGTTTTTTTTTGTTTTTCGACCAGAATATCGACCACCTACTAACGAATGCTGCCAAACATCGCACACGTATGTACCTGATCTTTCCAATGATCTCGCACACCTTTAATTTTACACTGAAAAGATGAATTATTCGACCTCGTCTGTCTATTTATTCAGTGTGATGCTTTTGTGAAGCTTCATCATTTGTATCTATAAAGAAGTCTTGCGATTCTGGCGAAATCAACTGTTTTTTTATTGCATTTGTTGGCTTAAACCACTGAAACAGTTTTGCGAATATTATGACACCTGAATCGTGAGAATGATTGATATTAATGCGGTGCGATATTAATATCAGAAACGGCTTATTTGATTTAGATGCGGTTTTCACTAATATATTGTAGTAAGCTTCACTTTACCATTTAACATTTAGTGTTGATTTCATGTCAATCGGTTCATAAATAAAAAAGTTATGTCAATTTAAAGAATCACGGCGATCATTTGTTAAGGTTTGCTGCCCGAAAAGTCACTAATCCACGCGGACGAAGTCGCAGGCACAGCTAGTCATAAATAGTTTTGTAAATTTTTTCATCTTATCACTACATAGTATAAAACAAAGTCGCTTTCTCTGTCCCTATATCCCTATGTGTGCTTAAATCTTTAAAACTACGCAACGGATTTTGATACGGTTTTTTTTTTCAATAGATAGAGTGATTCAAGAGGAAGGTTTATGTGTATAATTTGTCGACATATTTTGCGGGCGAAGCCGCGGGCAGAAGCTAGTATCGTATAAGATGAAAAAATAAACAAAACTATTTACTATTTATCAAAGAAAAGTATGAAGAGGCCTAAGTTATCGAAATACGATGAACCAAGGATACAATTTGGGGAACAGGCTGCTAGCACAGTTCTACATACAAAAATAAAGAGATTTACGACTAACCAAACATTGAAACTATAGCATAAACACGAGCACAGAGAAACGTATCGATCAAATAATCGATGAGACGCTTCACTTGGCAGAAATTCTTTCAATTCTGACCGCAATGACTGTCACAGATAATTATTGTTATATAATTATTGTTGAGATGACGTGTGACGTGTCCGGTCGTTGGGACAAGCGAGAATCGCTGATGAGTAAACAACAGCCACTAGTAATTAATACGACACAGACGACTCAGCCGAACGCGATTTAAACCACGTGAATTAAAATAATGGTCGCATTACAACGCCATTTCGGTCGACCAGTTTTATGGATATAAACTGTTAAACCTTTGGTCGTTCGTAAACAAAGAGTTTTGTACACAGTGAGCAGTTGTTAACAATAGCTAGGGTTTATCATACCAACTGTCACTGACAAAAAGGTATACATAAATAAAACTGTGTTTATCAACACGTCCCTTAACTGCAACACGTTCTTCACATTGAGTACAGGCGCTTCAATACGTCCCTTAACATTAAAAACATGGATCTCCCTTTAAAATATTCAATTCATATTTTCTTTAGTCGGTCTCTTACATAATATTTTTTTGATGCAGAGCCACGATCACCGGTTCCTCAAGGGCTTCTCCAGTGGCTTCGACTTATAAATTAAATATTGGTAAATTTTCTTCTGAAATCCCAAACCTATTGGACCAAGGTATTTCTTTAGCTGGTTATTGGCCGCTGGAGTAAGTGTTGTTGCACTATTCGCATGTATTCGCAATTATATACTTAGGAAACATACATCCTTCATGGAAATATTGTTGTCATCCAACGCAAGAAGTAGTTGGGTAGGTACTCCGAGCTAATTATGAAAAAGTGAAAACCGATAGAGTTATCAACACCAGGCAGCAAAGCAAATTGTGAAAAAAAGTAAGTATATATATTCATGACTGTCAAAAGAGCCGACAATATGTGTAGCAACTATGCCGTTTACCACGTTAAGTTTAAATTTCTCAGTTTTTCAAACGTTACAGCATTTTCTTTTTCCTTGTTTTCAACCATCACTTTTTCATGTAAAATAAAGCATAAAATGCCATATCTGAATGAAAGCATCACCAGTCTCGATCACTGACACCTAGAATCGAGACGATTGTCTAATAGGCTACACGTAACTGCATCGAATGGTCCGTGACGCGAATGTGCGTGTCAATATAGCCACGGAAGTCATCTCGCAAATCAGGGAAGCTAGTCATCGTGTCTCGAAATGATCACGAATGCTATTGCGCCAAATTAAGATCTTGTAAAGAACAGCAGAAGGTAGTGATTAAGGCATTACCCTAGCAGGATCGGTTTGTTAGACCACATTATGGGAGTCCTTGCTGAACGGTGATCTTTGTTGCTGGGTTTACGTCTCTTCACCATTATTGTTAGTGTTGTGGACCAGGCCCGAGCCGGACGGCGCGTTCGTGTTCCTCTCTCGCCTCAAAGAGAGGCCAGCATCAAGGACAGGGCCCGTTAGGGTTGATGCCTGCCGGGTCAGCGGGATTGCCAGTAAGGGTTACCGCTTACCGCTGCCGTAGAACACAAAGGATTAAGGAAGGAACATGGACGGTTTTTGTCAGTAAGAGTCGGATACTCTCTTCGGCTCCACCCAGAGTGGGAAGAGTGATTTGATGATCCCATCTTTAAAAAAAATAATATGACATGACATAGATGTAAACTAATGGTACATGTAGGTAAGCTGTTCGTAGCAGACACCCGGGGGCGGACGCCGCGGCGTGACCTCGGTCAGTTTATTGGCTACTACTGAAATAATAATGCATTCGTGTGAAGTTGTTTATGGCGATAGAAAAAGAATATCCTTGACGTTGCCTAGAAATGCGATCTGAGCTACGTCCAAGTTGCGGCACGTTATGATGCAGTGGAACATTCCAGAAACTTTCAAGATCAGATTCTAGTAACTAAAATATTTTAAACAAAGCTAGATAAACATAATTAATGACCGCGAATTGAAATAACGTAAAGCTTTTATCTACCCTTCCAATCTTTAAAATAAAACCTATACATAACATTAATAAAGTAGGTACTAATAATGCCGGATATAATTTACTTAACATAACTGGAAATTGAACAGCAACATCTGCATAATTTGCACTAATAATATTATAAGCATTACGATCACCTTTAATCGTGATGTTTATCGCATCCCATCTGAGTTATAAGTCGTAATTAGTGAAATGTGGAGGCGGCAAAAGGCCAAATTCCAGCAGCAGAGCTTTTACAGGCTATAAAAACTTCATAAATAAAGTTCCAAATCCTACAGATTCTACGAACAAAACGAAACATTTCAGACTCTACATTTCAAAACCAACTCGATCATGAAAATCCTATATTCAATTTCAGGGAACAGCAGTTACAGGGCTTTGTTGATAACACGCACATAGTGGGGCGCCTGGGGCACTGACGTGACACGTGTAACAGCGATTGAATTTATATGGCCGAGGTGAGATTTTGTTTTTTAATTATTTGAACAAAAACTATAAAAAACACACATTTCAGAACCTAAATAGTCACAGAAGAACAGATTTCAAAGACACCTGTGTGAATGACGAATCGTTGGGACCTTGAACAGGTAGTAAAACGTGTAGAGGGAACGGTAGCGTCAACTCCATGTCAAAGCGCGTAATTTGCGTGTGGGCGAGAAAATCGGTTATTCGATCTACCCCAGCTCTTCAAGGAAAGCTCCTCCAGCGACGCATTGGTGTTCTTCACGTAGGATACCTGGGTTACCGATATACGTTGCACGTGGCAAAGATCAGTTCTCATCCGCCATCGTCGCCTCCCGTTGTATCAACAGGTATAGATGTGGTAGTCCCAGCATGACTTCGATTGCTACAGACAGATAGTCCTCATTTAGTCCGTGATCGTCATGCAAGCTAGTTTTTGCATGCATTGTAGTTTTTTGGACGCTGTATGTACCACGGACACCCAACACTCTCCAATATACACACATAGCACATCTCCTTCTGTTTTGTGTATTTATTCTCTTTCTCTCAGTACTTGCAGCTTTTAGTATGGTGTAGTACGTAAGTGACATTCTAATACTTATTATAATTATAAGGGTGTGAGTCTGGAGCCTGTCATACAAGTCCCGAACCCAGTATTACTCTAGCTCTCTCAAAGGTTTTAAATATATCTGTAACCTAGACCCTGTGTACCAAAATTGTACCTTTTTGAGCGAAATTAATTATTATTGTATGTATAGCTAGTTACAGCTTCTTCCACCGCGCGCCCGCGACCACGTACGAGATATGGGGCGGACCACTGCTGTGTACAGCCGTAGTGTAATTGAGAGATAGGTCCACTTCCTGCAGTGCCAGAAGCTGATGTTGGCCTTGCTTAGCTTGTCTAAATGAGTACTACCAGTTTACTTACAGTATAGAATGACCCCGACGCACTTGACTATGTTGGCCAAATGTAGTTCTGTCATCATCATCTGCCTAGCCTTTTCCCAACTATATTGGGGTCGGATTCCAGTCTAACCGGATGCAGCTGAATACCATTATTTTACATGGAGCGACTGCCTATATGACCTCCACAACCCAGTAACTGGACAATACGATACCCCTTGGTAAGACTGACTGTCAGATTTTCGGGCTTCTGACGACCCGTAACGACTGTCAAAGATGCTCAAATGACAGCCGGGACCAACGGCTTAACGTACTTTCCGACGCACGGAGGAGTCTCGGTATGTAAAGATGGTCACCCATTCACGGGCAACCCCGGCAAGCGTAGCTTAACCTGATGAATCGACTTGTGCGGCTGTTAGTACTTAGCCACGAGCCAACTGAAGTTCTGTATTGAACAGATTAGACTGTATAAACAGGTTAGTTTCCGCGGACGGAAAGGGCCTAGTGCTTGTTTTTGGGTAAACATGCCTATTATGTACTACTCTGTCAAGAAAGTACCGGGAAAAGATCAATAATACACAAAATGTCTGTTATTCATCCAAATTTATTTTATCACCTTCAAAGTATGCTCCTTTAGAAACGATACACTTGCGCCAACGATTAATCCATTCATCAAAACATTTTTTAAACGCTGCTTCCGGAATTGAGTTCTGTTCTCGCCGCGAATTCGACTTTGGCGTGGTTTTTTCGGTTTCGGTTCAGTTGGAAGGCGCCACTCCGAAGCTTGTTGACTAGTTTGCATGTCAAACTCGTAAACCCACGTCTCGTCACCAGTAACAATGCGTTTCATGAATGTTGGGTCCGAACTGACTCGTTCTAGCATGTCCTCAGCGACTTTCATGCGATTGAGTTTTTGGAGAAAATTCAGATCTTTTGGGACTAGCCGAGCAGCAACATGTTTCATACCCAAATGATTAGTTAAAATGGTACGGATCGACTCGTGAGATACAGAAAGTTCGGCGGCTATCTCTCCCAGAGTTGAATGGGGATTTTCAGTCACTATTTTCTTCACTTTTGCGATGTTAACTTCAGTTGCAGACGTTGACGGCCTACCAGAGCGAGGCAAATCTTCCATCACATCTTGACCGCTTTTGAACGCTTTGAACCACTCATAAGCACGAGTTTTTGATAAAGTCGATTCACCGTAAGCCTTCTGTAACATTTTCAGTGACTCCGAACACGAAATTCCATTGGCGATGCAAAATTTAAGACAAACTCTTTGTTCGATATTTTTGTCCATTATGAAATTCGCAATACACACTATATATGATATTACTAAAACCAGCACTGTATTTAATATAAATAACAGATGCAACTCAAACTTCGCGCCAAAATGGAAAACAGTTGTGCCAATCTAACAACTACAATAAAACAAAAATTTGAATTTGGAACCATAAACAAATCATCCATTCCCGATACTTTTTTGACTGAATGTAATACGCTATTTCAATTGTTACAATTTTATTATCAATTCAACTTTTTCAATAAAACTAATAAGAAGGTGCATCTTAATAGGTATGTACCTAAACTTTTTAATATAATATGTTATTACCTGAACATTCCATTTTGAATTTTTAAATTGAATTCACTGTAACTGAAATCCGAGGTTTTCATGTTTTAACGCTCCAGGCGCTCCAATAATAATACAAGCGTTATTTTTCAAAACAAGCTGAAAATACACGAAACCGTGCTTTTGGTATGTAACGGTGATGAAATATTTTGTAAGAGTAGATATCTATATATTTTACTCATGCCATTTCCGCTTCTTTATGGGCATAATGTCCTTGGGAATCTGCCGGACGAACAATAGGCTAATTGACTAGAAACTTGACTAGCTGAGCATCCGTTTCCTGCAATACGAGCCTTCCACCCTATATTAAAACAGCAGCATATTGGAAAATTGCCCGTTTCCTTGGCATTCGTTCAAACTATTTTGCGTTGTGTCGATGAGACGTTCCTCTAAAATTAATTTAATGTTTGTCACGAACACTTCTTAGTGGTAAAATTACTCGTTCCACAGACATGATCTAGATCAAACAAAAAAAAACGTTTCTTGAGAAAACCGCAATGTATTGTGGATTTTCTATTTCTTTGTTAAGAATGGTTTTGCGTAAGTAGATATGTGAAGTGACCAATTTGTCAGTACATATTTCGAACATGCGACATGCTATCGAGTAAAACTACGGTAACGTCACTTTCATGTTAATAGTAACAATTCATAATTTTAATGTTATTAAGCTTAAAATATATGAAACCGAACATGTTTAGAAAGTATGTACATTGCCATCTATACTTCACATCATCATCCTTCTCCTGCCCTTATTCCAATTTATTTTGGATCGGCGCAACATGTCTTTTTCTTCCATAATTTTCTATTAGTTGACATCTCGGTAGTCACTCCCTTTCTAGCCATATCATCTTTCACACTGTCCATTCATCGTTTTTGGCAACATTTTTCTAATTCCTCCGCATAACATGCCCATACCATGTCAACCGATATCCACACAACTTTTCAGTCACCGGTGTCACTTTCAGACTTCCTCTTATGTTCTCATTTCTTATTCTATCCATTCATGTAACACCGCACATCCCTCTTTTTTGTTTTTTCTCTTTCATTCTGATCTCAGCTGCATGCTTGCCTTTCATTTATTTATTTTGTGGCCCAACTCTCTGATCAATACAAGTCTAAACACTTCTTCTAATTTTAAGGGGAATGCAGGGGTCGCAAATTGTTCCCATGAACTACCGCCATTTCATGCATCTAGTGTTAATTTTATGCTTAACAGTCCGATTTACTTCGCCATCGTTTTGCACAAGTGAACCGAGACACCGAGAGTCGGAGTAAACTGGGAGAAGGGCACCATCAAGCGCTATGACCCCAAAACTGAAGAGACTTCTATACTACATATAATATTATAAATACTATAAATTGCCCTAAGGGCTAATATTATTACAAATAATGTTATTCTGATGAAACTAATTGAAAATGCCAGATTATCTTCTGAACTTCACCCCGCCTCAAAGAAATTTCGTCAACAACTAACCTTACCTTTACTTAGAAATTGCGAGTTTGCTAAACCAACCCGCGGTATTACCTGTAGACACCTTGCTTGATACCAATTTTTCAAAATATTAGATATCTATGAGCGAAGGATAATCACTGTAATATGTTACCACCGTGTTTACTTTATTGGAACTGACTACAATCATATTTGTTGATTGAGTTTGGTTTGGCTGTGGATGACCACTGGTTGTTATTTTCTGCTTAGAAGCAAACATCCGGCGAACACTACACAAACGAACAAAAATCGATCGATAGTATGTATAATTTAAACAACGATATAGTTTAATTTAATTCTAATTTCGAGTTCATCCGTTTTTACATTATTTTTTTTTTCTAGATCTTGTCAGCTTATTCTCCGTGATATCGTTTTGTATTAATGTAATAGCGTCTATAAATTATAATAAAAGGCGTTATATCTAAGTACGGAGAGTGTATTGAATTATTGTAACAGTTCCTATCCTAAATAAAAGTTGGAAGGCTGAGCAAAACCGAATTACAATGTATTATTGTTGGCTAACAATTGGCTCCGGCTGCTCGGATGAACCAATAAAAAAATTATATACGTAGTCCTAATCCCTCTTCTATAGCGCTGAAAATACCTACTAGATATCAGTAACTATCGATAACCTCCATCTAGTTACATCAATATGAAGCATAAATAAATTTAAAAAAAGCTATTTCATGGCAGGCCTTAATCTCGTCTCGCTCGCGCGTTTATTTTAACGTCATCAGATGCCACATTCCATGTCTCGCCATAACAAGAATCACACGCTCCAGCGCCTAATATTGACACTTAATGCTCCTAAAATAGTCAGAAGTCTTTGTTAGGTATTGAACATTATTATCGTACCTACTACTAACGAAGTCCTTCTTTGATTAGGTGTCATACACCCAGGCCACGTAGAAAAATTCTTGATTTCGAATTGGTGATGATGATGATATGGTAGCATGTCGGCTCCGAGGTAGTTTACCTCACTCCCACCTAGAATACAGGCAAACGTAGTACGACCTGTGATCGAAGATGACTGTTTCTAAATAACCCTACGCTGATGAAATTTTAGGTTCTCCTTAAATTAAAATTAGTGTTTAGATCAGCTTGCACCAATAAAAGAGGGTTGAGAACAGAAGAGTGAATGTAAGTAAAAAATCAATCTGCCTAGCCTTTTCCCAACTTTGTTGGGGTCGGCTTTCAGTCTAACCGGATACAGTTGAATACCAGTATTGCACATGGAGTTACTGCCTATCTGACATCCACAACCCAGTCAGTAACTGGGTAATACTGATAAAGTAAGAGTGAGTGTCAATTATAGGTGGTTATTACATAAAACAATTCAATTATCACCGATCATCAACATTATACAACAAACCCTTGGATTAAAAACCAAGGGCCAGATCGAGGTAGAAGAACCCAACGTTTCAATATTGTTTTAGCTGTTACAAGCTCTTGTAGCCAGTCTGAAACCATTTCCTTTACAGGAGACAAAACTTTTCTGATTCTGCAAAACAATATAATCTAAAAGGTTTCGATATTTTCTTCCAACAGCCATTTCATCACAGCGAGTAAATAAATGCTCCATTTGACCTTTAATATAAAGTGCTAGCCTCCAGTGCCCGGCCAAAGAAAGCTAATATAATATCGGTAAGTATTTTTCGAGGACGCCGTAAGAAAGCAAACTGCAGCAAATTCCATTTATGGGTATGTTACAATAATGAAATTAAACACAGTCGTGTACTGTGCACATACACCGGCACCGGTTCGATTTGCGAGATTGCGAAGTAAATAAAACCACAAAGCTTTATGTTATGATCACATTTTTCTTTTCTTCCTAAACGAGCACAGCCACTCTAAATCTAGACGATAAGACTAATCGACAAGATATGACGAGCCATGCACAGACAATGTTTGCTGTACCATCAGGTCATCCGTATCAAATAAATGTTCCTACTTGTGTACCTAAACCTAAATGTCATTGGAACGGCCTATCTGTTTCTTTCAATACCTACGAAACTTGTCTCCTAACCCGACGTTCCAATTTTACTTTTTTTTTTTTTTAAATTGGCATCTCGCAGTTCAACCAAAAGGTTGTCTACTGCTTAACCGGGCTTGCCTGTGGCTGCCACAAAAGAATTGTAGCCTCCAGCCAGGGCTTAATAAAAACTAAACCTAACTTACAAAACTAAGCGACTATACGCTAAGGGCACCCCCTGCGGGGTTCGGACCTCGGCTTAGGGCGTGGCTGGGGGGGGACAGCAAGAGACAGCTGGATCGGGGGTTTTTTAAAACTACTGGCTCAGAGGCAAGGCGGGCTGGCTCGAGCAAGGGTCGGGGGGATGAGAGTGGACAGGGACGTCGCGACGGGCCTCGACGGCGAGGACGGAACGACGGAAATTTGTGTCTGTGTGCTAATCTAACAGTGCTAGTAGCCGGGCTGCTCTCCTGGAGGAGAGTGGTGGCATCGTCGGGGGCAATGAGGGTATGCCGTGGACGGCGAACCTTACTAATGTGGGACGGGGTGTATCGGGAGGCGGCCGCAATCAGGGGATTGCGGTGCTTTATGGCAGTGTCAAAGAAACGCTTCGAGAGGCGTTTCATGAACTGCTGAACTGTGGGGAGTTTAAAATCTACATGAAGGTCCATGTTACGTACGTAAAAGGGAGCTCCTGAGACCCTACGGAGGAACCGGTTTTGTAGTGTCTGCATTCGATGCAGATACTTGGGTTTGGCGTGCGCGAAGACGACGCAAGCGTATGTCATAATGGGACGGATTACAGCCTTATAGAGACGCAGTTTGCACCGGAGTGACAATTTGCTGCGTTCTGTAAGCATGAATTGGAGCCTACCGAGAGTGAAAGCGGCCCGCGAACGGACCTGCTTTATGTGCTCTGCGAAACTGAGATGTTGTCGAGAGTGACACCCAGGTACTTGGCATGCTTCGCCCAAGGGATCGGCTTGCCGTACATGGTGATCGGATTAGGGGGGTTGGGGAGGGCCCTACGAATTCTCCTAAAGAGATTCTCCATTTCCGGAACCAAGCGCCTAGGGCGTTGGCCGAGTTCTGGAGAGTCTGAGCTATAGCTGGCGGACTGATCCCCGTGTAGTAAATGGCCGTGTCATCGGCGAATAACGCCAATTGGGCCTTTTTACTCTTAGGGATGTCGCTAGTGAACAGGGTAAAGATTAGGGGGGAGAGAACGGAGCCCTGGGGGACTCCGGCGCGAATCGGGTGGGGGGGGCCAATTTTACTTGCTAGAATCCATTATACATATTAAAAACATCCCATCCAATTTTACTTGCTAGAATCCATTATACATATTAAAAACATCCCAAACTTATAAAAGATTATAAATTATAAGTGTACATAAAAATGCATGTCTTTTTTGGCAAAAGACGAAGAACTGCAAGTGTGGTGCCGGCTTGTTTCATGCATGTTTGTTTGTCTGCAGGTCGCAGCTGCTGTTTGTCACGGCGGTTAACGAGCTTTTGGCTTGATAGTTGGCAGTAGCAGTACATAGCTAATCTGTCTTGCTGACTTATACCACCCTACGTACAGAACATAAAGTGGGCAACAAATATAACCAAACTACTTACTTATGGTTCCCACTTTTAAGGACAACACTATGGTTAGAGAGTATTGGATGTCTATGGTTAACAGGTACAAACCAGTTGATCTAAGCTGTCAAATAAGTAATGTGTAATATAATTAAGGATTATCGAACTAGTAGTTTGTGTGTCCCGCGTTTAAACGATATAACTTCGCTGTCACTATACAGGGTGTACCCGAAAGGGTACATACATACAAAAGGATATGCTACGGTCCACCAAACTGAACAACTTTTAATATGAGACCAACTCCGAAATCGTGAAAAAAGAATCAGCTGTTCCCTACATTTCGGCGAGTCACGTAACCAAAAATGTATAGAACAGCAATTTTTTTTGCGATTGTTTTGTTTGGTGGTCTGTAGCATATTCTTTTGTATACGCTTTCGGCTACACCCTGTATAACTATATGCACTGTGGTGTGATTTAAATACACAAACTGTTAATAAAACCTGAGTTTCATTCGAGTGAACAGGGCGCGGTATAGCGCCCAAATACGCATTGTTTGAAAACTAGCTTCATTAAATTTCCTACAACACGCATTTTAATAATCAAGACAGAAAATTTAAGAAATGAATTAATCCCCGAGACATTTATGGATTTAATTAATTTATGATCATATTTATCATTTGTGTTTGACTTGGGGAATCTAGATAATGATCCAGCATATAATTTTGAAACGTTGGAATGTGCCCTGACACCGCTATGGCGAACAAGAATAGATACGAAAAATATGTGGTACTTATAAATTTGTTGTTACTATAAGAAAAATAACATAAACTCCTAATTTACAGAATGGTCTATGGTTCCATCTTGTTTTGTGATGGCTCTTAGAAATAGGCACCTACTCATTAATGTATCAAATATCTTTATTACATCTATGAGAATTTCAACTTTGTTGTCTCATCGAGTAGCCATAAATTGATTCACAACATTGTAACGATTGGCTTAGGTAAAGTACATTTCTGGAAAGACTCCAGATAAATTTTTCTGTTAATACTTCATAAGTAAAAATAAAAGAGATCATTACGAATAACCCATATGTTTCAGGATGTCATTCACCTTGATTTGTGATGCCATTTACAAAAAAATATGTTCCACAAATAATTTTTATCCACTCTTATTTAAAATTGTACATTTACTGCGACAGAACACGTTAAAAGATATAGACAATATTTTGATCTTAGATATTTCATTTCTCAACATGTATTTATAATTTTAGGCACTTCAGTTATCTATAATTGAGGATCAAATGGCACAATGCCAGTTCCTATCATTCTTGGACATACCTTAACAAAATATACGCTATAATGGAACTGTATACTCCAAAACCGAATTAAGTGACTGAATTGACTTTTGGTTAACATTAACACTGACTAGAGTACCGTAATTTCATTAAACCACGACAAACTGATAACGACTGAGCTTTTTATTTAGCATTCTGCCTAGCCTTTTCCCAACTATGTTAGGGTCGGCTTCCAGTCTAAGCGGATGCAGCTGAATACCAGTATTTTACATGGAGCGACTGCCTATCTGACCGCCACAACCCAGTCAGTAACTGGGTAATACGATACCCCTTGGTAAGACTGGCTGTCAGACTTGCGGGCTTCTGACTACCCGTAACGACTGTTAAAGATCCACAAATGACAGCCGGGACCATTCCACAATTAATGATTGATATATATCTATACTAATATTATAAAGAGGAAAACTTTGTTTGTTTGTTTGGTTGTAATGAATAGGCTCAAAAACTACTGGACCGATTTTAAAAATTCTTTCACCGTTGGAAAGCTTAGTTTTCTAGGAGTAACATAGGCTACTTTTTATCCCGGGAAAAATAACGGGTCCCACGGGAAAGACCACGGGAGCGAAGCCGCGGGCAAAGTGCTAGTGATTGATATAGCTAGCTTGTAAAAACGGTGGCGGGATGACCTCACTACTACTGCTACTGCTACTGCTATGCTTATATAGCTTGTACCTAACTAAAGAGAAGAATATAATAATAATAATAATATCCTTGGACATTTCACACAACGTCATATCGTCCCAAGCTAAGCAACTTGCTTGTGTTATGGTAACGAGATGGCTGATATACTACTTATATACTTTTAAGAATATCTAACTAATGATTCAATAGGATTTTCACTGTTTTTTTTCCTGGACTTTTGCAAAAGCTCTAAATTAAAGTACCTACTTACGATTAATTAAGGAATAAGTTTAATTAACTAGTGGTAGTGGTAGTATCGTCACGATTTAGTAGTTAGAGTTATTTAGTGACAATGCTGGGCAAAGAGCAAAGAGAAATCAGTCTGCCAGCTATAAATATTTAGTTTAACATTCTAATTGTCTGCAGAGGTTAATGACTGTGGCGAGGTTAAATATATTATATTTAACTTTTCCAATTATACAAAATATCAGTTCGAATCATACTTAAGTTTTTAAAGCTTTTTGGAAGTTGCTAAAGTAGTGAAATGTGTACTTTAGGATGGTACACACAGCACATTTGGCGAATTAGCGCGACTGACAGAGAAGATGCAGACACTAACCTAATTACCATCCTGCAGCATCATTGATTCACATTACCTATATTAGCGCCAGTCTGTTGAACCCCGATCGATGTTCATTTACCTGCCAGTACTCGCATCCATCAAGAAGTACGGCGACGATCAAATTACTACGAACATAATTAAGATAGGTATTAATTACTATACAAGAATGCTATTCTTTCTTGATTTTCATTAGCAGTCGCTCCAAAAGATGTACCAATACACCTTAAATAAGCAGGCAACTGTAGCTCTTATGCCAATAACAATAATATATACAACGCCATAAACATTTCGACGAGTTCTGTAAATCTTTTGGCGTATGTACAATGTCACCTTGACGACGAGTGGTGGTCTCACTAGGTATTTATGCTCTGGCGCCGATCCAGGAGATGTAGGTCGCTTGCGCGCGCGCACTGCTCACAACGATATTCATATCGCGAACATACATTTTAAACAATATGATCAATGGAATAGAATTGTAATTTCAAAATGGGTTTGATGGCAGACTTACGACTAACTCGCATTGATTTACTTGAAAACAGTCTGATTCATAGAGAATACTTACTCATTTGCTATGTATACGGTACCCAACACCTGCATTTTCTAATGTTAATTTTGGAACGGTTGAATTTTGTAGTCAACAATATATTCTAGATTATGATTGTTACCTCATGATTTCCAAGAATAGCTGACCTTTATTTCTCTCCTGTAGTCGGCATAACAATCGACTAAGAAATCTATACTTGTTCTTCTCTCGTGTTTCACCTTTAAAGAAAGACCATCCATTAAAATACAGTCGAAGATAAATTCAAAATAGGTAGAAATAAAAGAAGTCGAATGTTTTGACACAGGGCATTAAGTTTCACACAATTTCTAAAAAAAATTATTGTAAATGACCCCTCATAATTCTGACCTCTTTCTTGTAAACGTATCTATGTATTCGAGAAAATCGATAATAAAATAGTCTTCTCTATGGTACAGAGGCCAGCACATCTAGCTACTCCAATCAGTAAAATTTCTTTTGTAGATTTTCAACTTTATTACAAACAAATAAGGTTCATGTTCAATTGGGAATATTTGACAGTTTGGTATAGCCTGTAGCTAGCGTCTGTACTTACGTATGTATTATCATTATCAGAAATCAGATACGTTCTTTCAATTGGATTTGTATTGAAATAGCCTCTGTATCCGTCGTTAATCTTCTGATGAATTCAGAACTGTTAGAAAAACCACTGTATATATATCTATTACTGGCAAGCTAAGTACGTCATTGTTTATGGAATCTTTTAACACCGACAGATTCACGGGCAATTACTGCAGAAGAACAAAAATAAACTTGGGATGAAAATAAACTTATGTAACATGCGCAGAATTCCAGGTAACCTTTTATATTTTAAATGTTTGTTCAGGTAATCCAGATGTAGACACGTTATATGTTACACAGAAATATGTAGGTTCATTTTAGACTGCTGATTCACAACGTTGTTTACGTTCCGAGAACCAGTCTAATTACATTTACGAATTAAATGGAACCTCATCGGCTCCTAACTGGCGAAATGGCTGTATCTATCCAACCAAATAGATACAGCCATTTATTTTTTATATTTCTATGGATGTATCTCTACCTATCCCTTCTGGGAATGTGCTGTTAAGAATTATGTGTTTGTTATCTTTATAATTATTTTAACAAGAAAATTTGTAAGAATCCGTCTTATTACAATTTGTTTTAAATTGGAAGCAATGACTTAAAAATGTAGAATGATTCGAACTTGAATGGCCTCACTAGCGTGCATTCGATCTTAAGTGGTATACGCTACAAGTCTTCGTATCAGCATTGTATCGTGCTACCCAGTAACTGGTATGTGGATGTCAGATAGGCAGTCGCTCCTTATAAAATGCTGATACTCTACTGCATCTAGTTAGACTGGACATATGTATGTTCGAACGTCCATAGTGCACTCCCAAATCAGTTTAATTATAATATTTTTTATACTCATAATTTGAAAGAAAGAGAAGGTTGAAGAACAATTGTGGTTTTCAATAAAAATAATCATTTAAAAACTAAGTCGTTATCTCTAAAAAAACGTTAGTCTCTTGTACTAAAAAGAAAATCCTTCGGAATGTGTAAATTACCTATGCACCATTTTAATAAAAAGTAAAAAAATAATTAAGTACAATAATGTCAAAATAGTATAAAATGATAGTGGAGATTCCACGGCTTAGGAGAGCAACGACGCATCTTCCAGCTGCTGCAGCCTAATCGGTGTTAAAGGTTCTTATTCTATCAACCTTTGAGACGCGTAGTGAAGCCACTAGGAGTGCCAGGACGTTACAACCATTGCAATACAGTATTTTTTCGTCACAATTACGTGCGGTGCTCCGGGATAGCAGTAAGGTAACGGCATATTTTATAAAAAGAACGCTCTTAAAATGACGAGCTTGTCAAAAATTATTCAAATGTCCAATTATTCAACGTTTATCCTTTTGGAAGTACCTATTCAGTCTCCAAGTGAATAGAACTAGGTTTGGCTTGGTATACGGTAACCAGAGCATTTTAGACCGCCATAATATGCTTTCACCGTTGGGGAATAACAAAGTTGAAATACCCTTTGTGAAACATGGCACCCCAATTTGCCAGTACCGTGCCCAAATAAATTTAGGCTGTAAAAGGCTTGTCGTGCAACTAACACAGGTACGAGGTAGGTAATGTTATTACCTGTGATGGCACAGCACTTTACCATTACACATGTATGTCTATGTACCACTAACACACACAATAATAAAGTGGACTGGAGTATGTACTAAACAGAGATCAAGAGAAGTCCGAAAATGGGGTCGTGAAACAGTGGTGTTTTGGCATGGCATTTTGGCCTCACGGGGCGTTTTATATTGTCATACATGTCTCTCACAGTTAACCAAATTACCGCTTTATATCTTGATATAAACACGACCTCAGATAGAAACTGACGCGTTCACAAGAGCAAGAGTTAGGAGAGAGTATGAACGCTTAGGCACTTCATTAGCAGAGAATTACCCAAACAATTCAAAATAAAAAACAAGTCTTTTAAGTATTCAAATTAGGCTAAGAATCTCAAGTTGGGCAAGAGCCACTTGAAGGCGGCCCCAGTCCGTTCCAGTTTGGGGGCCAAATGTCGAAAATGCTCCGCTAAGTTCCACCGGCTGTCGAGGGCGAGACCCAGGTATTTCATCGTGGTCTCGATGCCGATGTGAACCCCTCCTACCGTGAGTTGGGATCCCGATGGTGGCCTATTCCGAGGCCCATGAAAAGACATGGCCTCGGATTTGTGCAATGCCACCTCGAGACCCAACTGCCGGATCCTCTCAACGACTGTCGCAACCCCGCGTGAAATCGCGTCGGCCGCCGGCGCCGCCTGTTGCTACCTCCCCTGTGCTAGGACCAGCGTAGCCTACGCTGACGTCGTTAGGGAGGTCGGCCCGCAGCACCTCGTCGTAACCGATGTCCCACAGGAGCGGCCCCAGAACCGATCTCTGTGGGACACCGCACGATATCTCTCGCCGGTTCCATTTCATTGCCCAAGAGCCTGGCAAGCCGTCGGGCCCTGGGGCGGTATTCTTGGCCTTCAGCCTTCCTACCGCCGCTCTCAGACATATCTCGGTCAATTCGGGGATGTCGTCGTCGTTCTCGTGGTCCGCTTTGGACACCGCAAGTGCTGTATCGGCGTTTCCGCGGCCGGCTACGCGACACCTCGCAGCGTAACTCGACGCCGTCACAACGAGTGCAGTAGTTTTTAGTTTATTTTTAAAATTATGTATTAGTATATAGTTATTATTTTTATACATGTACTCTATTTTATGGGCCTTCGTTGCCTTAAATAAAGGATAAATAAATAAATAAATAGGCGAGGAGTATGCTCTCCCCGTGAAGGGAACAGAGAGCTCACCACCTCCTCCACCAGCTGAGGGCGGAGACTCTGCGGCAGTGCGCACCATTTTATATGGGCGCCCCCATGGATCTCTGTCCAGAGTCCCCACCACTGACCGACCCCTTGATAATTCAAAAGTGCCTGTAAATGGTATATTTGAAACTAGTTTTTGCTCCACGTGGAGTTCGGTTATATCGCAATATCGGAAAAAAAGGCTGTGTCCTTACCCGCAATCTATCTGTCTGCCAAATTTAAACGAAATCCGTTCACTGGATTAGGCGCTTAAAGGTGACAGACAGACAGAGTTACTTTTATAATATTAGTAAGGATAACTGCTTTGAGTTTGAGAGGACAAACAACTCAGCGAGTATCGAGTCAACATTTGAACAATCGCAGCTTTGCCGTCAGTTATTTGCCTATCGCAAAATGATTGAAGCTTGGTCTCTGTCGGCTATCTCATCAATGTCCAATTGTTCACTATCGATCATGCAGCGCACCGCTGGGACAGCAACTCCACCTCCCACCACCACCTCACTTCATTTTGATTACTGAGCAATTACGGATATTGGTCGAGTAAGTCTATGTATTATATTGTGTATATTATAGACGTAGGGATATACAACATGGCGCTACAATGGTGATGATAATTTAACACACATAATAATATACATGTTCACATTTTTGTTTCATGGAGACATTATACTATATTTCCATTAACCGTTATTATTTATGGATTTATTTAAAATGATAGAAAATAGCATCTGAGAGCCACCCGTACTTGGCATTCGCAACAATGAAATTAAATTGAATTAGCAATAATAATAATAATTATTATATAATATCCTTGGACATTTCACACAACGCCATATAGTCCCAAGCTAAGCAACCTAATGCTTGTGTTATGGTAACGACTACATACTAGGATGAAACAACTGCAAAAAGTAGGCGAATGGATTTTATTACATACTAGCTGACCCGACAGACGTTGTCCTGTCTTAACTGTGATACCTACCCTACCTACCTGCCTACCTAACCTACCTACCTACCCTACCTACCCACCCTACCTACCCTACCTACCTACCTACCCTACCTACCTACCCTACCTACCCTACCTACCTACCCTACCTACCTACCTACCTACCTACCCTACCTACCTACCTACCCTACCCTACCCTACCTACCTACCTACCCTACCTACCTACCTACCCTACCTAAAAATAAATAAAATAAAGAAAAAATGTATTCTGCTATTCAGGGCGGGGACAAATCCAACGAAACAAAAACCATGAAAATTGGTCCAGCAGATCTCGAGTTATAATGGAGGGAACAAACCCGACTTTCTTTTATGTATATAGATTTAGTTTGTTTGAACCTTTTTTTTTCAATTAAGATTTATTTTAAGCTCTACCCGTGTGTTAAATTAATGTCGCCATTGTAGCGCCACATTGTAGATCTAAAGTCAGTCACGTTCATCATGAATAAATATTATTATTTTTGATATTTTTCGGCCCTTGTGGTCCTTCGGAAGACGCACGAGGGGCCATAAGCCAACTCGCAGAGGCCCCTTAGGCGTTTTTGAAATGAAATGAGGGACCATCCGACAATTATCCCTATTTGCACTATGTAAGTGCATCCATTTTTTTTCTGGTGGAATATTCTCATGGATGTCCTCCGCCCTGGAGACAAATCGAGTATTACTGACAAATAACCACACCGGTGTTCCCTCGCACACTACTGTAGATATTGTATCGCGAGTTTGGGTGGCTAAAGTGGACTAGTTACCTAGAACTATCAAAAGACGGCCCCTGCCTGACCAAATAACAAATATTGTATTATTTTAAGATATTTCCAGTCAATTCCAGTTGACAGACATCTGCGTAGGTTAAGAAATATTTACATACATCAGTAGGATTTATGAACCTAGAGATGTTTTACTAATATTTTATTTCTATGACGATGTTTTAATAACATCTAAAAAAAAATTGACCCATTATGCGGCAAATGCCCCAATAACCAAAATAGCTGGGTATAACTAGACATTTCAGTATTTCGGGGCTACGTCCGCGGATAACATGACTTCAGAACTTCGTCGTCCGTCGATGCTTATCTACTTATTTTTTGCTGTCTCTCTTAGATGTTTTGTAAATACAGAAAGAGTTATAAGAACATCTTCAGGTTCCTACGTGATGATTGAGTTCTTGGGGATAGGCAAAATCTTGCTCGCCTGTGCCAAAATTGCCCATATTCAAGCACAATTAAATACCTACCTTGGTACTAAGACTAATAAATAACGAAGACTTACATCTTTAAGACTTCAGGTGTCATAAAGTACACTGTACCTACCTAGACAAAATATTATTTTATATGGTGGAAACATGAACAGAAGAAACGACCGGCGGTCATAATTGGACCTAGTTATGCAAACAGGAGCCAATCCACATATATCCCAAAATCGACATAAGGACACAGAAGCTTTCAAACATGAACCTTCTATCGACCCTGTAAATATCAAGTTCTGACAATTTTGGCAGAATAAAACATTTCCATGACAAACATTGTTTGATATTCAATAGACATTTTTGAAACTTTTAAAATATGCATTAACATAAATTCTAAGAATTTTAATATAATTTTAAAGAAACATGGAATTTTTCATTTTCATTTCTATATATTTATGGTATAATGATAAATTAACAAAGAACCAACACAAACACAGATAGTTTTGCAATTTATTTGGCACAATATTGTAAATAAATTGTATTCAAAACAACAAATCATTTTACTGTATACAACATTTTCACAAAAATAGCTTCGTCTCATAACTTCCATTGTGTGGGTTGATTCTGTTTTGCATAATTAGGACCAATTATTGTTTCTGCTCTCTGGCTACTGTACCCCGTGTGTCGAACAGGTTTGTCCTGTGGTGATTGATCACATTAATATTATAAAGGCGAAAGTTTGTGAGTGAGCGAGTGTGTCTGTATGTGTGTGTGTGTGTGTGTCTGTATGTGTGTGTGTTTGTTACTTCTTCACGCAAAAACGACTGAACGGATCTGGATGAACTTTGGCATAGAGATAGATTATAAGCTAGATTAACACATAGGATACTTTTTATGGGTCCTGACTCGGTCCGAAGAATAATACAAGATGTTTTACTACCATTTCAGTGCCATTTTTAAAGGCAAAGTGATTTTATGTACAGAAAATTGTTAATTTTTAAAGATAAATTTAGTCAATGATGTTTTTTTATATTTTATAAGTTAGTACCTACTTGTTAACCTAATAATATTAGGTTAACAACCTAATATTATTTATTGAATTAGTCTTTATACATATTATGTATAAAGACTAATTCAATAAATACCACCGTGCCACTAGCTATAAGATTGTAAAGATAATTAACAATAATTTGTGATTTATTCTATAAAGCGTATACTATATTAAAAAAGGATAAGTACCTACCTACTTGTTTATTAATTTATTTAGCCGAACATTAATTTATTTTGCACTTATTGTGGTGCACAACTCTTCTGTTTGAATGTACATCGTCGTTTTTACCTTCGGGTCGAGTCTACGCAGGCCGAGCGGGGCCGGACCCCTGTTTATCTCGATAGTAACTTCCCGAGGGAGAATTTCCGGTATCGACGCGGGTGAGGCAGCGGGCAGAAAATACTGGCTTATTTATATAAATAAATAAATTTGATTTGAATGCGCTTAGGAAGAACGCACCTCATCATCATCTGCCTAGCCTTTTCCCAACTATGTTGGAATCGGCTTCCAGTCTAACCGGATGCACCTGAATACCAGTATTTTACATGGAGCGACTGCCTATCTGACCTCCACAACCCATTAACTGGGAAATACGATGCCCCTCGGTAAGACTGGCTGTCCGTTTTTCGGGCTTCTGACGACCCGTAACGACTGTCAAAGATGCACAAATGACAGCCGGGACCAACGGCTTAACGTGCTTTCCGAGGCACGGAGGAGTCTCGGTATGTAAAGATGGCCACCCATCCACGGCCAACCCCGGCAAGCGTAGCTTAACCTGACGGATCGACCTGTGCGGCTGTTAGTACTTAGCCACGAGCTAGGAAGAACGCACCTATATAACGTATTTAGATAAATCGGTTGATTCGAAATACCAATGAATGAGGTGCTTTCTTAAATTTACAGCTAACGTGCCATCTGCACGATAGTCTAAATCCCGTTTACTTATGTTGCAATATGCTTGAAAGTCCACCCCAGCTGATTCCCTCAGCAAATTATTCAGTATCATAAACCCTAGCGTTTCTGCTTTCAATTCGAACAACAAGAAATTGTCGTAAACAACTGCCCGCTAAAGTACTTTTAATGAAAAAAAAGCTTCAGTTTTATTTAGTTTAAAATAAACACTTCAATGTTATTTTCAACCGAGATGCACATTAAAAGGCAATTTATGAACACAAATATAAGTACTTACGTACTACCATTACACAGATGCACGTTAATATTGGCAATTTGGCAAAAATGGCTGTTTGGTCGAGCCGTAATCGGTGCGAATATTTCAGCGGAGAAGTATTTGAATATGTGTTCAAAGCGGTCTCATCACTTCTGTACGTAGCAATTGAAATCTCGTGCATTCTTGAATGGTTTCTACCTGTCGGTCGATTCTGTGAAGTTCTCACCGTGAAAACTAAGATGACGTGAGCTCTCGTTCCACCTAGGGATTGAAACTAAGATGACGTGAGCTCTCGTTCCACCTAGGGATTGAAACTAAGATGACGTGAGCTCTCGTTCCACCTAGGGATTGAAACTAAGATGACGTGAGCTCTCGTTCCACCTAGGGATTGAAACTAAGATGACATGAGCTCTCGTTCCACCTAGGGATTGAAACTAAGATGACGTGAGCTCTCGTTCCACCTAGGGATTGAAACTAAGATGACGTGAGCTCTCGTTCCACCTAGGGATTGAAACTAAGATGACGTGAGCTCTCGTTCCACCTAGGGATTGAAACTAAGATGACGTGAGCTCTCGTTCCACCTAGGGATTGAAACTAAGATGACGTGAGCTCTCGTTCCACCTAGGGATTGAAACTAAGATGACGTGAGCTCTCGTTCCACCTAGGGATTGAAACTAAGATGACGTGAGCTCTCGTTCCACCTAGGGATTGAAACTATTGACAGCTCACTTTAGCTTACTTCACCTTAGTTTTCACGGTGAAATGATTACAGAATAACACCACTGAAGTTAAAATCAATGTTTGTGGCTATATCCAATACCAACCTAGATCTTAAGACCATTTATGACCTAAAATAATTTATCGCTTAAAGGCTTTACTGAAAAATAAATGAGTTTATTCCATGAAGGGTCATGAAATCAATTTGAAGCTGAGCGGTTCAGTGATTGACTATCAGTTTCGTCAACAGAACACCTACTGCATAATGACAGACACATTTTTTCCAAATATCCAAGCGCTGGATACATCACAAAGGGTAGCCGAACGTAGACGCCCTGCAGCTGACAATACAGTTAATCCGCCGCTATCAATGTGATCACAGTCCGCCGCGTGCCTATATGCCTACACAGTTAATTAAGGCGAACACAGAAATTGATTAGTCCATGTTCTCACAAACAATGGCGCGTCTGTGGCATCCTATCTCGCGTTATTTCCGTCGGAACGGCACAATGCACGGGAAATGTTATGGTGAACAGAGTGCATCTAGGACACTGCTCCGTGCAAACCGACAAGCCGCCGGAAACTCAACGAGTTTGCTCTCACACAGTGGAGGTAACTGCACTTTATGACAACTCATTGTTATCTCTATTGCACAGCGGAAGTTCTTGTTATGTGAGGTGTCAACTTGTCTTGGTGTGTGCAGACTTATTGTTTTCTCACTGTTCCTGGAGTACCTGCCTCACAGATATACTAATACTTACGATTTTTTTTTGAGGTTGGGAAATCATCAAATGATCATCCCGCTCTGGGTGGAACGGAAGGGAGTCATCTGCCTAGCTTTTTCCCAACATGTTGGGGTCGGCTTCCGGTCTAACCGGATGCAGCTGAATACCAATATTTTACATGGAGCGACTGCCTATCTGACTTCCACAACCCAGTAACTGGGCAATACAATACCCCTTGGTAAGACTGGCTGTCAGATTTTCGGGCTTCTGACTACCCGGAGTGTCAGACTCTTACTGACTAAAACCCATCCATGTTCCTTCCTTAGCCCTTTATGTGCCGGGGTAGCGGAAACCCTTTCGGGCAATCCCGTTGACCCGGCAGGCTTCGGCCCTCCTCTAAGCTCTTTGAAGCGCGCGTGGAACACGTACGAGCCGTCCGGCACGGGCCTGGTTCTGATCGGACGGTAAGCTACCCATTACTCACCGTCCGCAGGCCCGCATACTAGTACGCTGGACTACATAATATTTTGGAGCTGATAGCAACGTACGCGTCTATAGAACTAATCCCTACTAGACCTCATTATAAATTCATTTATTCAAATTGGTTAAATGGTCATTTGCAACAATGTGTCAATTTAGTTCTTGAGACGCTAGCTCTTCTGCTTTTAATCGGCACAAAAATCAACTGTAATATCTTATAGTTTAATTACGCCAGTCGCTCCATGTAAAATATTGGTATTCAGCTGCATCCGGTTAGACTGGAAGCCGACCCCAATATGTTGGGAAAAAGCTAGCTAGATCTAGCTAGCTAGATCTATCTAGCCGCCTAGATCACACGATCTAGGCGGCCAATTGACGGGCCCAAAACGTGAGATAAACTGTTCACCGAAGGCGGCTCTCAATTGGGCCATTGTTTCGCGTGCCGCGTGGCATGTGGCACCGTCTTGTTGAAACCACATGTCAGGCATGTCCAATTCTTCCATTTTGGACAAAAAAAAATCGCCAATCATCACACGGTAGCGCTCGCCATTCACAGTAACGTTTCGGCCATTGTCGTCTTTGAAAAAGTACGGCCCGATGATGCCACCGGCCCATAATCCACACCAAACAGTACATTTTTCGGGATGCAGTGGTAGCTTTTGCAATGCTTCTGGCTGGTCTTCACTCCAGATGCGGCAATTATGCTTATTGACATATCCATTCAACCAGAAATGAGCTTCGTCGCTGAACACAATTTTTCGATAAAAAAGTGGATCTTCCTCCAACTTTGCCAATGCCCATTCACCAACTGTTAGACGTTGTGGGAGGTCGTGTGGCTTCAATTCTTGCACCAGCTGTATCTTGTAAGGTTTTACACCCAAATCCTTTCGCAAAATTTTCCACGTAGTGCAGTAACAGAGGCCCAATTGCTGCGAACGGCGGCGGATCGACATTTCACGGTCATCACTAACACTGGCGGATACAGCCGCAATATTTTCTTCGGTCCTCACTCTACGTATGCGTGTTCGTGGTTTAATGTCCAATAATGTAAACTGGGTTCGAAATTTAGTCACAAGCTTCCGAATAGCTGCCTCAGTAGGCCGACCAAACTGCCCATAAATTGGAAGAAGTGCGCGATGCACTCTCTTAACCGAGCATGCATTTTGATAGTAAAATTCAATAATTTGCAAGCGTTGTTCGTTCGTAAGTCGATTCATGGTTAAATTATAGACCAAACTGAACAAGTTTGACAATAACACAAGACACGATTCACGCGTGATCTTTCAAAAACAGTGTTGCCAAAAAGATACCAGTAAAAAAATCACCCTTTATAAGTTGGGAAAAGGCTAGGCAGATTGATTGCATTAAGCCAGTCACCTACCTAGCTGCTTTTAATTTTATTCTTTGCATGGGTGTCTACTAACTATTGAGAACTCATCTCGAAGACTCCATTACCAAGGAATTTATGGTCCTGTTGTCAATACTTTTAAGACAGCACCAATGATGACAGTTGAGTGAGTTTAAACCTTAGTCGATTTAACATTGTGATGCAAATGGAAAGCTTCTGTTTCTGGATTCTTCGAAACTGCTTTAGTTCAACGCGACGCAAAGTCTACCTTTAGGTGTACATAAAATTCGCCTGTTTATTGACATAAATTACCGCAGACCAATATTTAACTTGTGCAAGTCCGGTTAAGCAGTAGACAACCCTATGGGTGAACGCGAGATGCCATTTAAAAATAAAAAAAAGTTATAGTCGGCAAGAAGCACGGTTAGTATCTATACATAGGATCTTTAACTATATATCTGAAAACGTTCTTACTATAGTCTCTTATATCAGCTTATCTGGGACAATCATCATAAACTTAACTATTGGAACTTTTCAATGCTATATGATTTCTGAATATTTTCCCTTTCAATTCTCAGATAAATGCCCTAACAGAACTAGCAAAGCAAACCAAAGCAAAAAAGGTACATTCTATAAATATGTTACAGAAACAATGCGAGAAGTAAACAAATATGTCATTGAAATGGGCGACTTACACGGTCACGTAGGAATTTAGAAAAAAATAATTAAATATGACATGTTATTGTAAATATGGTCAAAGGAAATACAGGCTACTTTTATTTATTTACTTACTAGCTGACCCGACAGACGTTGTCCTGTCTTAACTGTGATACCTACCCTACCTACCTACCTACCTAGCTACCTACCCTACATACCCTAGCTACCCTACCTACCCACCCTACCTTCTCTACCTACCTACCTACCCTACCTACCTACCTACCTACCTTACCTACCTACCTACCCTACCTACAAAAAAAAAATGTATTCTGCTATTCAGGGCGGAGACAAATCCAACGAAACAAAAACCATGAAAATTGGTCCAGCAGATCTCGAGTTATAATGGAGGGAACAAACCCGACTTTCTTTTATATATATAGATATACTAGCTGACCCGACAGACGTTGTCCTGTCTTAACTGTGATACCTACCCTACCTACCTACCTGCCTACCTATCCTACCTACCTAGCTACCTACCCTACCTACCCTACCCTAGCTACCCTACCTACCTACCTACCCTACCTACCTACCTACCTACCCTACCTACCTACCTACCTACCTACCTACCTACCTACCTACCTACCTACCTACCTACCTACCTACCCTACCTACCAACCCTACCTACCTACCCTACCCTACCAACCCTACCTACCTACCCTACCCTACCAACCCTACCTACCTACCCTACCCTACCTACCTACCTACCCTATAGGAGGAAAATCAGCAGCTGATCGAAAAAAAAATAAAAATGTATTCTGCTATTCAGGGCGGAGACAAATCCAACGAAACAAAAACCATGAAAATTGGTCCAGCAGATCTCGAGTTATAACGAAGGGAACAAACCCGTCTTTCTTTTATATATATAGATATATAGATAGATTGGGCATATTTTTACAACTTGAAAATTGCGATGAAGATTCTAACATCATTTTGCTCTTTGAACAGTCACTAGTCTTTGAATGTAATCTTTTATTAGTTTTTCTCTTTTCATGACATCCTGGAATCTTTTCTGACGAATTTATTCTTGGCTGTTTCATGTACCCTAATTATCTTTAACCGACTAGTGATGACTTACGAAAGAAATTGAGTAATTATTTCAGCTTCAGATGCGGATAAGATTACAGTTTTGTTGAAACCGTTTCCTAAAATATATGCTTATGTTCAAGTGCTGAAAAATACGTTACGGGGATACGCGTAGGCGCTCGCTGAAACACACACTACGAGATCTACCTACCAGCGGCTACAGAAAATAAATAAAACAAATACCATCGAACTGACTATCAAAATATATTTGTTTTATTGTAACTACTTTACATAAAGAATTTTTGCTAAGAACTGTTTATTAACGGGCTTTTTTCCAACTATGTTGGTGTCAGCTTCCACTGTAACCGGATGCAGCTGTATACCAGTATTTTACATAGAGAGCATTTTTTTTTTTTTAAGGCTGGGAAATCTTCCAATGACTGCTCCCGCTCTAGGTAGAGCGGAAGGGAGTGTCAGACTCTTACTGACTAAAACCCATCCATGTTCCTTCCGTAGCCCTTTATGTTCCGGGGTAGCGGTAACCCTTTCGGACAATCCCGCTTACCCGGCAGGCTTGGCCCTGAGGGGCCCCTTCATATGCTGACATCTCTTTGAGGCGCGCGTGGAACATATACGCGCCGTACGGCACGGGTCTGGACATAGAGTGCCTATCTACCTATCTGACCTCCACAACCCAGTAACTAGGTGATACGATATACCTTTGGTAAGACTGGTTGTGAGACTTTCGGGTTTCTGACAATCTGTAACGACTGTCAAAGATTCACGAACGACAGCCGATCTGACTGATCAACCCATGCAGCTGTTATCTAATATTTAGTCACGTAGAATTAAAAAAAGTCATAATGATTTATGTAGATAAGAAACACCGGTGCCATCTGTACTGTCGACACGAAGTATCGTGCACACACAGTCTGACAATTTTTATTTTTGTCTCACACCCTCGTTCGCTTTAGTCAGCTAGACTACTGATTTGTTCGAAGATTATCCGACAGGTGGAGTGGGGGACTAGATACTGGTGAATGGTGACAAAACACAATAACTTGAAACTTTCAGTGACACTCGCTACGTAATGCCGACGTGTGGCACAAGATGTCCTCACAATGGCAAATTGTTTCAGGAACAAATAATAATTGGCTATGCTGCCATTTATTTTTTATATTGTCCTATGGATTCAAGACGTGAAAAGTGGTTTATGGTTGGTACCTACTGTTTAGTGGTCACAAAGACACTCAAACAGGAAGTTCAAGTTGATTACCCACGTTTGTGTACCTAGTAATTGGCAATGCCGTCAGATGATTGAAATGGGTGAACATTATCAATAGTTGCGCCAAAGGTCGTGGCCTGTAGATCGTTAATGAAAAGCTATCGATCAAACAGATCAAGATCGCATCCGGGCGGGCGGGCGCACGGGCGCGGCTTGGCGCAGAGTTATTCCCAGAGCGCGGCGCGGGCGCGGTCGGGGCGCGGGGCGGGGGGCGCGGGGCGAGCGGGCGCCGCGCTCAGTGTGTCGGCGCGCGCCGCCGCCGCCATGGGCAACCAGCACTCCGCCTCACACTACGTCCACAAGCCCAGCAAGAACGTGCGCTGGAAAACCGCAGGTAATCCCAACACCCGCACCCTTCGCGCCGCTACCACCACAACGAACCCCCCACACGTGGGCTGCTCGTCTAAGCCCCCTGCCTGTGTTTCTATTTTTAAAAAGACTGCGCGCTGCGATTCCTAAAGCGTGGCACAACAAAACAAATCGTAAGACCGTCCGCGTTCATGTAACGATTATCACGCGTCTAATTTTGAAAGGAGTTTTATGCCAAATGGCTTATACCGGCAGCACCGTCGTTACCGAACAAAGGTTAACGCCCGACTAGACATATTTAATTTTAACTTAAATCATCCAAATGCATTGAGTAACGCCCAGCCACGTCTCGATTTCCAGGTCGGCCTGCAACGCCAGGAAAGCCGGATATCATACCGATACTATCGGACGAGGAGCCGAACTCGATCACGCTGCGATGGGCGCCGGCGGCCCACGACGGGGGCGCGCCGCTGCTGGGCTACCAGGTGGAGTGCAACCGGCTCGGCGCGCCGGACTGGATCCGCACGGCGCCGCCCGTAGTGCTGCGGCCGGAGCTCGTCCTGACGGGGCTGGAGCCACCCTACCGCTACCAGTTCCGGGTCGCCGCGCTCAACGCTGTCGGTCGCTCCGACTACAGCGACCTGTCTGACGTGCTCACGGTTAGCTCCGACCGCCTCCCCCATGAACCGCCCCTGTTTCTTCAACATTTAGATGATCTGACGGCTCTTGAAAACGATAAAACAGAATTCCGTGTCGCTTTCTCTGGTATCCCGCCACCTACGATAGCGTGGTTCAAGGATGATTATGAAATTTTCAGCAGCCGAAGAACAGCGATCACTACTAGCGAGTCCACTAGTGTTCTTGTCTTCCACCAAACATTACCAAGTGATGAGGGAGAAATAAAATGCACGGCAACCAACCGCAGTGGACACGCGGTCACCAAAGCTCGATTGTCACTCGAAGCCGCACCAAAGTTACGCTACCCGCGACAATACGAGGACGGATTGTTGTACGAAATTAACGAAACTGTTTTCCTGAAAACGACAATAGTCGGGAAACCGATACCGACAGTAGAATGGCGACACGACGGCCAACCCATAGTGGTAGACGATCGAGTGGAGATCTCGAATACTTCAAAATTCTCGATGCTCAAAATACACTCAGCACGAAGAAGTGACCGCGGGGAATATCAGATTCACGCAAAAAACAGTATCGGGGAGGACACGGCTGCCTTCCTGGTGACGATCACGGCGCCACCAGACCCGCCGCAGCGCGTGTGCGTGGCGCGTCAAGTGGACAAGTCCGTCACGCTGGACTGGGAGCCACCCGACGACGATGGCGGCTGTCGCATCGGCAACTACGTGGTGGAGTACTACCGGAACGGTTGGAACGTTTGGCTCAAAGCGACTACGAGCCGCAAGACGAACGTTACCCTGTTCGATCTCATCGAAGGGAGCGAGTACCGCTTCCGTGTAAAAGCGGAGAGTCCGTATGGGATGAGCGCGCCGAGTGAGGAGTCGGCGCCCGTGAGGATACCGGGCCGTCCGGTGGATATGGAGTTTTTGGCGGTGGAGTCGAAGATAATAAACGAGGTGCTCACTCGGGAGGACGGCAGCGAGACGCGCGTGTCCCCGGCGCCGCGCCGCAAGCGTGCACAAACCGCGCCAGCTGAGGCGCCGCCGCCACTGCGTCAAGCTCGCCGACGCTCGCCGGTGCGGGACCAGTCCGGCAGCAGCGAGTTCATGCTGGTACTCTATCCAGATTCGCAGAAACAAATGGAAAAATCAGGTAAGCATATTTTCTTACATTGTAATTAGCTGTTTAATTTAAGACATGTTCAGACATTGTTTACCTATTGGCGTTGGTAAACTAAACATTGCCTCTATCTATCGTCAGCCTACTGATGTAAGAACTATGATTTTACCTAGGTAATTACAATATAGGATGTGCCTAGTAGATAGTAACCAGACTCTATTCTGGATTGGATGGATTCATTCCAGAAAACATGCATTGTATCACGCTTATCTTTAATTATTATTGTATTTAGATGAAATAGGAGAAATAAACAATTCATTGACTGAGAAGAGATGAGATGAGCTGAGTCTAACCAAACAATTATAAATGCTTTCCTTTCGTTCTTAATAGGTTTGACAAAACCTGTTGAAAGCATGCGGTTTTCATTTTACAGTTCTACAATAGATAAATATCTAATTCGTCAGTACCTATTATGAATGTTATGCGGACTTAATTAAACATTCTGCTATTTGCGAATTGATTTCAATAACATACCGTCAAACGGGGTGAATAGGGATGTAGGGGTGAATCGGACGAAACTTTAAATGGATTTTAACATCGAAATTATATAGCTTGTGGCCAAAAAGGACCCGTAATAGGATTACTGTACCTATTATAATTAACAATTACGTGTCCTTATTGGCAACAAACTATATTATTTCAATTTTGCAATCTCTTTAAGTTGGTCCCGATTCACCCCTGCGTCCTTATTCACTCCGTTTGACTGTACTTCAACAGGTTAAATTTTTATAAAATATTTGGTTCGTGCTGTACAGTAAATTGAGAATGATGTTTCTCCATTGATTCTACCATCTCTGCACGCTACAAAATACAAATTAAGGTCGTAAAAATTTATCCGTGTCCATCAATCCCAGAAAAACCCTTATTCGTTTTCTGGTCTGGATATGATATTCATTCCTATTCAGGAATTGCGACCGTTTTAGGAATTTAAAGCATTACCCAATGTTTTGTGTATCCCCTAAATAAAATGGGATAATGCTCTTAATTAATACGAGGCTTAATTCAAATCACTTGATTATGGCCATAATAAGATGAATGCATTTCAAATAAAGACGGGCAATGGTTCGCCGCATGGTGCGTCTATAAATAGTCGTCCGCCAAAGTCAGCTACAAGTTTAACACAACGGTATTTACTTAGTAACGCGCTAGCAGAACTCCAAACAAACATAAACGCGAGATGCTGACCGCATCGCAGCTTCTGCGAAATTAACATGCTACAGAACATTTGCGAAATTAAATCTATTTCCAGTGCACGTAAACGAAGTTTACAACTACCTATTATTAAATTTGCTTTATGTTTGAATCTAAACATTAAAGTTATGCGTATTTTCAATGCTACAGTAAAACAATATGCAAACTCAATTTCACCTATCGTCCAATACCGGGTTTAACTGCATTGGCGAATTTATTTAAGTTTGCAAGCATAGGTAGCTAAGCTTTGCGTGTATAGGTAAATACAATACGACTACAAAACACCTTTTCATTTCAGAAAAGAGACAATCCATTCAGTTGGACCTGGACTCTCTGACGCCGCCTCCCCTCTCGTTCTCTGCGCCGGAGCTGAGCTCGCGTTGTATGATGCCGTTCAAAGCGCTGCGCAACGCCGTCAGCTCATCGCAGCTCCTGCATGAACTAGCAATGGCACGCGTTCACAAAGCTGTGGCTATGAAAGAAGAACAAACCAAAAACAAAGACGATAGACCCCCTAATCACAAAACTGACATTCCGTATAATACTAGCTTTGATCGCGACAGCGTAAATAATGATCGAGATATGCCGAAACTGCACGAAAAGCCCAAGAACCCAGAAACATTACCTAAAGCAGACTCTGTTGATAGCACACAGCTTAAGAACGGCCCGCGCCAAGTGTCACTGGATTCTGAAACAACTGATCCCAAATGGCAACATATGTCTTTTGATGAAGATTACACTGCTAGCACCGTTTCCTCTGACGGGGAATATACAGATGATGGAAGTCTTGATGGAGATATTGATCGCCGAAGTCAATATTCAAACGAAGAGGAAACATACAACCCAAGAGACAAAATGGCACGTCTGTCGCCTCTTAAAGATTTTATTGAGGAAGAAGAAGAAGAGCTGTCGGAACACGAACCACTCAAGCCTTTGCCTCTACCCGATCCCAATTTTGTTCCAAAACCTATATTGAAGAGAAGAGAAACAGATATGTTGGAAGCAA
The DNA here is from genome assembly GCA_951799385.1 of Hyppa rectilinea. NCBI lineage: Eukaryota > Metazoa > Arthropoda > Insecta > Lepidoptera > Noctuidae > Hyppa > Hyppa rectilinea. The sequence goes on from OX637300.1 coordinate 21,094,771, forward strand.
AACCAATCCCTGGAACTGAACTTCCGAAAATAGAAGAAAAACCTAAGACCATAGAAAAACCGATATTCACCGAAAAACTGAAGACTGCAACTAAACCTAAAAGTATAGAAAAACCAAAAGCGACAGAAAAACCAAAGAAAGATGAAAAGATTACTATATTTAAGAAAATCACTAACACCAAGTTTCCGAAATTGCTTCACAAAAAGGAACCTGAAAAACCCAAAGAAGAAAACTTACTCAACGATAATCTTAAAACACATAACAAAACTGACAAATTACAAGATAAGGTCAGTGACGAAGGGAGAACAGTGATTGATTATTACGGTAGTATAGTAAAAGAATATGGCAGCCAGAAGAAGTCGACTGCACCAATGTACCTTAAAACAGAAGACTTAAAAGCAGTTGCTGAAAAGCAGCAACTTGAGACGAAGCCTGAAAATATCGAGGAAAACAAAACAACAAAACCAAAGAAGACATTAAATAAAACAAATAACAGTAAGGCGTCATCTGCAAAAGGAAAAACTGCCAATTCTATTAATAAATCAGTTAAGCCAAAGCAGCAGGGCACTATCGATAAAAATCAATTGGAAAAGAAAGGCAAAGCAACGGTTCCTCGTTCTCCAGAAATCCAAAACAACACGCCTAAGAAGTGTAATCAACAAGTAGTGCTGAGGAAGGCAGAGCGGGCTACCATCGTCATACCTATCAACTATCAAGAACTTGAAGAGAAAGCCAAGATGAATGTGAGGTCAGCCATCGACTATACAGTAGACGTTTGCCTCCTTGTTTTAGCTTTTTGGGTATATTTCTTTAAAGACGAGAGGCTCGCCATTCCCTTTCTCATACTGATCATATATCGACAGTTGCAAGAAACTCTGTTGCTGAATATTCCCGAGTGGTATGAACTCTATACTCCCAGTTGGCTCAAGAGGAAAACTTCTTGACCTCTCCCAAAAGACATGTTGTGCGAAAATCTGATTGAATTGTGAGCAATGTATGATGCGTGATGTTGTGAACATATTTGTTTTATTAATAATTAAACTTACACATTATGTCTAATTATAATATTAAATACAAACTCATTCTAAAGTAAGATAACTAAAACTAGTTGGCAAAGACTTCACATTAACAATTTTTTTCTAAAAATTGCTTACAAAATTAAAATGTATATACACCACAGATTGATATCATTACCAAAACATGTACGTCTAATATCTCAGTTCAAGCTTCCAGTGACAGACTGTGTCCCTTGCATACCGCCTCGTAAAGTGCGAGACACCAAAGCATGCGCTCGAAAAAACACAGGACTTGTTCTAGGCGTATATTTTAATGAAAATACAGTGACCGAGCCAGCGATTCTAACCGCCAGCAGTCGGAAGTATAATGAGCAGGTATGTGGAAGATTATGGTCACTGTTAAATCTAGCTCCTATACCGAAACTTGGAGAAACTAGGGTGTTCTACGACTTGGACCCAAAGTATGCTTATGTCGCAGTCGCTGGACTTGGCACCGAATGTTTCACGTACAATGGAATCGAGAAATTAGACGAAACTAAGGAAGCAATAAGAATAGCAGCAGGAGCTGGTGCAAAAGCCCTTCGGATGTTGAACCCTAAAATAATTGATGTGGAGTCGTTTGGAAACGCTGAGGCAGCTGCCGAGGGAGCCAACCTCGCGTGCTGGGAGTTTAACGAATATAAAAGTAGAACAAACAAAGCAGTCATACCCAAGGCCAACCTCCATCTGTACGATGATTGTGATGTGGATGGTTGGAAAATAGGAGCATTAAAAGCAGAAGCTCAAAATTTAGCAAGATATTTACAAGAAATGCCAGCAAATATATTAAATCCCACTAAGTTTGCCAAAGTAGCTGTGGATCTTTTGTGCGAGTTAGATGTAAATGTAGAGGTGAAAACAAAGGGTTGGGCAGCTAATCATGAAATGGGTGGATTCGTGTCGGTGGGCAAGTCCTCGGTGCAGCCGCCACTGTACGTAGAAATAAGTTATTACGGAGCAGACGAATGCACCCGCCCTATAGTCATGATAGGTAAAGGAGTCACGTTTGACAGTGGAAGCTTAGACTTGAAGTCTTGCAATGACTTAAAATACATGAAAGGCGACATGGCCGGGGCAGCATGTGTAGTAGCTATCACCAGGGCCGCGGCGAGACTTAAGCTCCCCGTCAATATCAGAGGTATTCTGCCGCTGTGCGAGTTGATGCCCAACGGAAGTAGTCCTAAATTCGGGGATGTTATTTCCTGTGCTAACAATAAATCTATTCAAATAAGGATGCCATCACGCGAGGGCCGACTGCTCATCGCAGATAGTTTAATTTATGCACGAAACTACTGGCCCAAGTTTATCATCGACATAGGCACAATGTCTAAAGAGTTGGTGCACTTCCTCGGCGGAGCAGCGTGTGCTTGTTACACCAATTCAGACGAGCTGTACCATTACCTTGAGTTGGCAAGCTGTCAAACAGGTGACCGAGTCTGGAGGATGCCTCTTTGGAAGTTCTACGAAAATCGAGTGAAGAATTGTGAAGCTGCAGACGTCGCGAACACGGGACGCGAGCACTACGGCGACTCGGCGAACTGTGCGGCCTTCCTGAAGCAGTTCGTGCACGACAGTCTGTGGGTGCACCTCGACACCTACGGCGTGGGCTACTCCAAGGGCTGCGACTTCCCGTACCTGGCGCGCGGCATGACCGGCAGGCCCACCCGGACCGTCATTGAGCTCTTACACCAAATGATAGCAGTGTCTAAATTATAATACAAGTATTATTCGCTTATAGATAACATTGTGTGTAGCCACTCGTGCGTAAGATTTGGATTTTTTATTATATTTGGCAAATAATAAACCCTTTAACATTCGATGGTTTTATTCTGTATTGCAAGCGTATGTAATGAAGTAACAGAAATCGGTCACTAGTGCGTAGAAAGGCGAACACGTAAGTGTGGTTGTGTGGTCGTAATTATGACAATTGTTATGCGCTGATGTATGAAGGCGCATTACGAATGTGCAGCGAGCGCGTGGTCGCGGGCGCATCGCATGAATGCCGTCACGAGGTGGTCGCACTTGAGCGGCTGGTGCGCGTGGGCCGCGTAGCAGTCCTCGAGCGCGCGCCGCAGGGCTCCGCACGGCGTTGCCGGCCGGCCCACCTCACAGCTCAGCGAGTCTACCATCCGCTGCACCGCCGCGCAGCACTCGCCCAGCTCCTCGTAATACTCCCTCAATGTCTCAACAGTCTCCCGCAAGTGATCCTCACCAGCACCAGAACCAAACGCTCGCCGACGTACTTTCGCGGAAACATAAACTTTATTATCCCCTTCATGGCACCGACAACTAAATAACAGTTGGAAATTGCTAATTTGGCGATTAAATAATGAAAATAAATACCCTGATGACGGAAACATAATATTGTTAACAAATCACTATGGTTTCATGAGGCTGTTGAAATAAAACGTGTGTGTTGGTTATGCTCGTTTATTACTTAAATTATTAATAAAAAATATTTAGGAACATTTTATGGCACATAAAAAAAATATATTAATTGATTTAAAAATCTATACAGACACTTAAAATAAAATTTAAAACATAAATCTATTTAGATAATTGTATCAAAACTTTTATGATGCATATTATGTTTTTAATAGCTAAAGAGTTAACATGCAACCTAACTATGCCGGCTGCACGATATGTCATTTATAACAATTATTAGGTACCTACTAACAATATTTGATTATTGATAAACTATTTCCATAAAAAAGTTTGGATAGTATTAAAATAATACCTAAGAGTGTGTGTTTTGAAGAAAACATTACAGAACTTACATAGATATGTATAGACCTAATAAATGCGTTTGAGTCTTAAAAGTATACATTAATTGTTGCTACTTTATTAGTGCATCCAAACTTGCTATCATTTTGTTTTGACCTAGCAGCTTGATACAATAAGCCTGGTACAATGTCTGGATTAGAAACTTAACATTAATCATTGTTATGACGTAGTTTATTTCAAAATATTAAAAGGCAAATACAGTGTTAAAGTTATTCTCAAAGGTACCTCAACGTTTTTTTTTCTGATTTAAGAGCTGTTTCACAGTAAATTGTACAATTGTGTTCGACAATTTGCTAAGATTATGTCACAACTAATGAATAGTAACATTGTATTCGTAACTAAAATAAAAAGGTACTGAAGCATAAAACAGACTGAGGTATGTAGTTGACTACATAATATATGGCCACGCGGCGACGTCCGCCTCAAATCAAACGGTGATGCGAGCCAAAAATAAAAGGCTAATTCGTAAATCGTTCAGCGGTACCCAGTCACAATAGATTGTTCATATATTATTAATACACAGGGAATATAGGTTAGCTATAATTATTTATGAGTAAAAAGTAGTGTACGGTTAAGCACGAATCTCGATTCAAATAAGGTAAGATAATGACAGATTTCCTTTTAATCACTACTCAAATAGGTACTCGAGTATAAAAACTCGAGTATTTGAAATGCATGCCAGAGCATATTAATTTCTATAATAATTTCTTGCGAGGCTTCCTACGACTTAAATACAATATTTTGTATTTCACTAAACACGACCAATAGCGTCGTTCGGTTTTTAAAAGACTTAGAGATATAACTTCCTGTGAGAAAAAACTGCTCTCTGGCACAAATGGATGTCCCCACATCATACGAATTCCAAGTGTTGATACATTGGCAAAAATGTCTCGTCATAAATACTTTCAGTTGAAACTCATAGCCAAGTATAATTATTTACTAAGAGATTGACACACATCATTGTCAATTACCAAATGCCATTAAAGCGAAATCTGGCAATCAGTTGAATTCAGTTGGGCATACATAAAGCGATGATGGGTGCGTGATAGTGCGGTGCGTGCGGCAGCTGCCAGGTATGTTGTAGATGGACTAATGGCCGTGATTGACGCGCTTCGGAGCCGTGAAGGACGCACTTTCCACGTTAATGAACGTGCGCCGGCGCCGGCGGTCCCGCCGAGCGATACCATCTGACGTATATACCTATGCGGGTGGATTTTTGAGATGGGGCAGGAATGGTTGGTACCTTAACGGTTGTAGCTACAGGAAAACGGCCTTAGGCAGTCCTGACTTTAACTTTTTAATTTGTATTCATTGATTTTTTAAACTTGTAGAATCAGCAAGAAACTTGGCAATTTACACAAAACTTTTTTGATGTAAACCGATCTTGGTTTTGTAAAAACAAGCTTTGTAAAACCAACTGAGGTGAGAGTACCAGAAAAATCAGAAATCGCAAAAAACTTCTGTAAATTTTGTAGGGAATAAGACCTCAACTTACTATTTTTCTTATAGATTAATGGCCGCTACAAACTACAAGAAACTTTTCCCATACAAGTCTAAACTTTCTACATTTATTGAGAACTTTTTCGTTCAACATAATTGTATTCTCAAAGTAAATAAATTCATAAAGCGGATTCATTCGAATTTCGAAGTTTTACATTGTTCTAGTTCATTTTCGGCCAGCCTTCATTATACCCATAGCGGACGAACGCAAAAAGTTAAAATTTTACATACGTGATTCGAATGTGAAAGTGTACGAACTGTCAGCGTCGGTAGAAGGGCCACAGCAGAATATTTATCGGTGATTTAGGCGCTTTTAGAATCTAAATGCATCGGTACAGACGAAAAATCGCCTATCGCCGCAGCTGAAAGTACCTAGTCTGTTGTGGCCCTTAAATATCACCTGCCCCGCAAGCCAATCTAGATATCTCTACGGAATGTCTGCAATGGAACCTTTTAACTAATTCTTTTCTGCCAACACTTCTGTTAATACAAGATCATTAAATTGGCCATAAGCTCCGCAAACTGAGCGTTCTTAGTCCGGATATCACTTAGCACTTATTCATCCCAACTTTATGGTAAAACGCCCTGTCATACCAAAGAAGTTGGTCTTAAATACAATAATATAAAAACTGGATCACGGAAGTCACCTTAAACACTACAAATAGCCTACATAGCCTCTATGACACTAGAAATATTATTATTATTATCTATTGTGCAGAAGTTTGTCTGCGTCCAAGACTAGAACTCTCGCTACGCTGACGTTTGTACGGTACGTACAAATATAGTTATGTTGTAACGAAATGACGATGACGCGGGAACCCATTATGGCAGTATGGCAACGTTTGCGAAGTATCACGAGACCACTTTATGAGAGCAGAAAATCAGAAACGTAATCACTGAGATTTTCAAGGAATGCGTTTCAAGCGCGTTGACCAGTATGAAAAACAAGCCATGATAAAAAAATGAGGCAATTTTTTTCTTAGAATACCTATTGCCTCTTTAGTCGCAACCGCTACTGCAGATCATGAGGTCCGTGAGGGTTCGATTCCCAGGTAGGGAGTGTTATTGGGGTTTTTCAACTAGAATTACTGAGTACCTGCCCGGGGTCCGGATTTGTACCCGCTTGATGGCCATTGGCTCATTCTCTATTACGTGGAGATATAACACGCTAAATAAAATGGGATTTATTAAACAAAGTAAATCAAACCAAATAGTTTGATCTACGACCCGGTACTGAAAGGTACCTAATGCTATAGGCAGTAACACCACAACCTAGCCCTTTGGCATAAACAGACATGATGTAATGTTACATCAAAAAAATCGTCAGTGGAACGAGAATTCCAGCTCAAACACAGAACACACAAACATATTATGTAGCTTTGGCAAACAATTTGACTATTATATTAGTGAAGTAACTCACAAGATGGCATGATTACGTTTACAGTTCGTTCTTGTAGTGGAAGGGCGCGTCGGTGACCAGGTCGGAGTCTTCAGTGTCGCTGATGTAGCCCTCCTGGCCGGTGTAGTGCGTGGGGTGCACCAGCAGGGGCGCGGCGGAGTACGCCTCTATGTTGCGCGTCTGGAAATGCGCCTTCCATGTCTCGCTGTCAAAAATCGTCGAAGTCGTTGTCTTAAATTAAAAAAGTAATCAGCGTGCCCAGTAGGTACGAGTTTGTCATACGTTAACTCGACCGATGACGTTCGGCGTTCCGATTGGCCCGCTCCAAGCTCTTAACCAATCAGAGACCCAAACGCGATAAACGTTACGATCGCGTTAACGCATAAGCAACTCGCACTAGGCACCTAGAACTGTAGACAGGGAGCCAACTATCACCTCAAACAGCAATATTATTTTCATATTACTTTAGTGAGAGAAAGAGATGAATTTATACAGGAGGTATAGCTCCATCTCTCCTATTGTGAATTTTGACATATTATGACTTGGCAGTCCGACGGTCACACCACTAGGCTATACTATGCTGTCAGAAAATATGATTGAACAGTACTAACTTGGGGTGTTGATTGAACATGATGGGCAGGAACTCGTCGACGGGCAGCATGCGCTCGAGCGGGCGCGCGTTGAGCAGCTTGCGCGCGCCTTTCTCGCTGAGCAGGTAGCCGAGGGTCCAGTAGGAGTACAGCGGCCGCGTCGTGTGCTGCGTTGCGTACTGCTCCTCGTCGTCCAGCAGGATCTTACGGCCTATGTAGCTGCAACAATGCATGACACCATTATCGTTTATGTATCTGTCAAATTATAGCAGTTAAAATATCGTATGTGAATTTATTATTCCCCAGTTTCATGTTAAACATAATGTTCTCGTTAAAATTTGTCTTTACAATGCGATATATATACACGGTTCAATTAAAGTCGTTTAAATCCTCTTAAGGGGTCATTGTACTCATTATAACGAGTCACCTTTAAGAACCTGAAATCGCGAAAAAAAAAATCTGCTGTTCAGTACATTTATGTTCGCCTAACTCGTCAAAATTTTATTCTGTTTTTTTTTGTTGTTTTAGCGGCAACAGAAATACATCTGTGACATTTTTTTGGGTACGGAACCCTCAAATTGGTTTATTATTTTAAACACGTAAAAAGAAGGTAATGTAAATAATTAAATGATAGTAACAAGATTCTTGTTTCTAGGATAGGGGTCACCAATTAATTTCGCTCGGGTTCCGTTTAAGAAAATGTAATGACACAACTTTTGATGATTTTTTTTTTTATTAAGACATGTAATTACGGAAATAACAAAGGTATTTTTCGCTTGTTAGCTCGTTACTTCCCTAGGCCGTTTTCGAATTGACGTCAACAAAGATAATGCGGGGGATACATTTTTATTAAATTAGGTACTCTGTAGTGCAAGTGGCTGTGTTCCCGCGGTTCGAACAGAATGGGACCGCGGTCCGCCAGTGGGCGACCCCTGTTCTAGGGTAAGAGCCCCTAAAAAGGCACCACGTTACGCCTGTATTTTGCGAAAGAGTATAGTTTTAGGCAGAAGAAGAGCTGTTCGATCAATTTATAAATTAAGTCCGAGACACTCTCTCAGAGAGAAATTTAAAGAAATAAATGTAATGACTGTACCTTCACAGTTTATTTTTGAAAATCTTTTGTATGCCCATAAAAATATAAAATTGTTTAAAAAATATAGTGATATCCATGATAAGAATACTAGGAACAAACACAAATTTGTTGTACCCACTACAAGGCTCAAAAAAATAGGAGGCTCGTTCAGATGTCAATGTATACGCTTTTATAATAAACTTCCAAGCCACGTTCAAGATCTAAGCCTTAATAAATTCAAATCGTTCGTTAAACGCAAGTTGTGCCAGAATGCTTATTATACTGTCAAAGACTTTATTGAAGACAAAAGGGCTTGGGATTGAGCTGCTCCAATTGTTTACATATTGAATATTCTTTCTCTTCTTTTTTATATCCTAAACTAGTTGATTAGCATCTGAGATTACTCCTGGAGCTGCTGAAGATTCACAAAAACTTTTTGCATTATATAACTTCAACCTCTTAGCAATGTATAATTCCATAGCACGTTTGTGAGTACTATGTACCTACTATAAAGCTACCATTTACTGAGTACGTCTTACATTGACCTGAATGTGCCCTGGCAGCTGAGAGCATGTCATGCTCCCTGTAATGTCTCACTGATGGTGATGCGTATGTTGGATCATTTAGCTCCCATCAAAATGGTTGAGCTGAATGGTGCTAATCCATGTGTCATGTTCATGAACGAGCGCCGTCAGTAGGGACTGGTCACCTCTTAGCTGCCACGGCTGTTTTAAAATTAAAATAATTTTGAATTGTTTTTTTAAAACTTGTAATTATGGACGCTTTTATTAAGTTCTGCATCGTTCTGACGTGTAATTTCAACATGAATGATGTAACACAGTTTTTGTAAACATATTTTGATTTAAAAGAGTGTCCATGGAGTTTCTTGCCCGTTCTTCTCCATAGGTACCTACTGCTTTGGAATGGGCAACTAGCTTCATCTTTCTGACTGACCGACCCCTTGACAATTCAAAAGTGCTTGTAATTGGTTTATTTGAAATAAATGCTTTGAGTTTGAGTTTGAAGTGTTAAAAAACCTCAAATTTTCCAATTATTTAAGTTCTATTTAATTTAAGGCCAACCAATACCATCACCAAGGTAGAAATCTAGAATCTGGGATGATATTGAATATTTAATCACAGAAAGCCCACCAATAGCTTTTTTTCAAATTTGGATAGTTATCTTGCCGCCATCATGAACACAGTTGATACAGTCGACGTGTGCATATCCCCCATCACAACACAAGTAAGCTATTACAGCTTGTTACCGCATTTCCGGCATCGGGGCGACTTAATGTCGTCCGGGCCGAGGGGTCCGAGAGATGATCAACCAGTGTTCTTCGAATGACATGATAGATTCGCAACAAATTGCCACATGACATAAAAAGTTAGTTATGCCACAATTGAAGAAGAAACTACACCAATTTCTGTAATAACCAATGTATAAACCAATTTGTGTAATATCAGTGATAGCCTAGTGGTGTGACCGTCGGACTGCCAAGTCATAGGTCTCGAGTTCGAACCCAAGCCACACACCTTTGATTTTACGAAATCATGTGCGTATTGAAAAATTATCACTTGCTTGAAAATCCGGCAAAAAAAGCATGTCTGAGAGATATTTCTCAACAGCATGTGAAGCTAAGTCAGAGACCCATGGGCAGCATAAAAACTCTGACACCAGGTTATACACTAACCACACGAAAAAAAGAAAGACTAATTTCTGTTAAATATTATTTATGTCTTGTCCCCGGTTGATGGTAATACGGCCTCGTTGGTCTAGAGATCGCGCTATTGTTAAGCATCAAGTCCTGAATACAATTCCAAGGTGGTTTTATCGTGTTATTGCGGCGAATGGAATTTCTTAGTAGCAGCCTAGACTTTGGATTTGTGCCCGGTTGATAGCAATACGCTCGCCCCGCATTGGGGCTCAAACCTAACAGGCGAAATGTAGGTGCACTATAGATAGGTACACACTTCTGCGTAACGCTTCGCGGAAGACAGGCGTTATATTATGTCTAACAGCTGGCACTGTGGTTGGAGTGTAATTGGTATAATTGGGTATTTGAAAGGGTAGTCTAGTCAATAACATTACTTTTAAGAACTGTCAAAACGCGGGATTTGGACGTAATTTGTATGAATCAAACGGAATACTTATTGGCATTAAATGCAATTTTACAATTATATCTTCGCATAATATTTAATTTCTGTACGGCGTTGGAAGTTTTTAAGACGAGCGGCCTTTTTCTAAGTGATTTAATATTTTATTTTTGACCGTTTCAAATAGTCTATTGGCGCTATTTCAGAGTAGGTCTCATAATGAAAGGTGCTCATAATCATGGGTACTTTCACGCTCTGAAAGGTTAACAATGAATTAAAAATCACCGTGTATAACACAAGGTTAGACAGTGAATAAAAAATCACCACATAAGTCTAGGATACTAGACGGTACATACATAAATACTTACACTAAGTCCCAATCGAGTTTCTCGATCTCGCGCATCAGGCGCAGGAACCGGTTCCGGAAGTAGGACACGAAGTGAATGTCGTCCTCCAGCACCAGTGTGATCGCGAGGCGCTTGTCCACGACCTGTCACAGCGATAATATGCTCGGTACAAGTTGCACTGTAGCCTTTTTGTTTTGAGGTTGGGAAATCATCCAATGACTTCTCCCGCTCTGGGTCGCGGAAGGGAGTGTTAGACTCTTACTGACTAAAACCCATCCATGTTCCTTCCGTAGCCCTTTATGTTCCGGGGTAGCGGTAACCCTTTCGAACAATCCCGCTTAACCGGGAGGCTTGGCCCTAGCGGGCTCCTTCACATGCTGACATCTATTAGGGGCGCACGAGTAACAAGTACGCGCCGTCCGGCACGGGCCTGGTCCTGATCGGGCGATGAGCTACCCATTACTCACCGCCGGCAGGCCCGCGTCTTGGGTGGCCGGGAGTCGCCACGTGGCTCCCGACGACCGGGGCGTCTCCCGCGGCGGCAGGGACGGGAGAACCTTTCCCTCTCCCATCCCGCCATCTCCTTCGCGAGCATGACTGCTTCGCAGAAGGAAGTGACTGCCTCCCACTCAATCTGTACAGCCTGATTCAAACTTTATGACGGCTCGGAACATGACGCGAGTAGTAAAGACTAATTCATGAGATCGCGGTGGTAAGGGGTGGGGTACTGCGCACTGAGAAACTCACCTCAGACCCTCCAAAATGTCTGACGCTTACTAAACAGTCTAAAAAATCATTCCTTTACCAACACCTTTTGTAAATGTGTCACTAAGCAAGCTAATGCATACATAATTGTATTTAACGACTTGAAAACAAAGATCAAAATAGCATACACCTTTGACCATTGGCCGAAGTATCCCGCCATTAAGATGACGAACATATTTCGGGTGACATTATCCTAACTCATTCATAAAGCACATCTAGTTTAAAAGACTTGCACTAAGGGATACGCTAGCCTCCACATTTAGGATTTCTTGGGCCCAGATGGAAGACGGATGTGTTCTCACTTCATCATCAATACGATTTTGAACAAATCAGTAATTTACAGATTATTATGAAAATTACAATAAACAACAACTCACCTCTTGCCATATGTAATAATGACTCAAAAAGCACCCCACCTCGCCTGCCTTCATAGGCCTGGAAATATTAAAAATATAGGGTTATACTCAACATCACTATCATTAAATATTATATAACAAAGTCCTCCACCGCGTCTGTCTGTCTGTTCGCGATAAACTCAAAAACTACTGCACCGAATTTGATGCTGTTTTTACCAATGGATAGAGTGGTTCTCGGGGAAGGTTTTAGACTAAAATTATTACAAATTATATACTAAAACTTTTAGTATATAATTTGTCGCGGGCATCAGCAAGTATATTATAAAAAGCAATGGGATACATTTATCCCAAAGCCAAACTAAACAAAATACATCGACATAAGTGACGGTCAGCTTCAAATGTAAGTTTGTAATTGAAAACAAAGCCTTTTTTTGTGATAAGACTACCAATAAACCTAAATAGCCGACATCCACCCTAACGAAGTCGCGGTCAGACTTGTTTGCAATAAAATAATGAGAAATAAATATAACCTACCTTTTATGATAAGGATCTTCATAGTTTGGCATTAATGTAATGGATAAATCCTTCAAGTTGTCCATATCCAAGTTCCTGAAAAGAAATTGTGGTTAATATAAACTTTTAGGGTGCTACACACTTGTTCGCTTCGACCTTTTTAAAGCAATTGGGTATTTGACAGGGTAGTCAATAACGTAACTTTTTATGAATTGTCAAAACACGGAATTTGTACGTGATTTGTATGAAATACTCAATATATTTATTGCTTCCACATGTGAACTTAGGTGGAAGGTAAAAAAAATAAGATCATTGTGGACCCTGTCGGGCACTGCAAAAGTAGGCGAGGAAGAGCGCTTTTGTTTAATTAAGTCATTGACTGCCACGCAGCAGACACAATAGAAAAACTATTGCGCGCGGCTCACCGGTGACCGCGTTGGCGCTCAACGTGTTAATTAATAAAATTGTAAAACACGTCACAGATTTTTAGAATCAAATGGAATGCTTTTTAGCATTACATGCAATTTTACGATTATATCTACGCATAATATTTAATTTCTGTACGGTGATGGAAGTTTGTAAGACGAACGGTCTTATTTTATGTAAAAACATATTTTATTTTTGACCGAATCAAATAGTCAATTACAAATATTGAGCTTTTCCGTTCGCACCAATCGGCCAACTCCATTCAGCATCTATTCTCTCTGATTCATATTCGGGTCAGCTCTAATTGCGGGAACAGATTGTTGCAACGTAACATGAAATGTAAGGCCTGCCGTACACGGACTGCTTCAAGTAGTTGAGAAGTCGGTCTCTTGAAATCGCGACCGCGCGGTGAACTATAGTCATTCATTCGCTGCCGTACACACGACTGCTCGAGCAGCCGCGACCGCTTCAAGCTCTCTCAGCTTCAAGCGTCAACTGCATGACGAAATTCCATCGTGCCGTCGACCGCTCGCGTGCGGTCGCGAGGCAGCGACAGCTCGAGCAGTCAACAACCGGTCCGTGTACGTCGCTCAGCCGTTAACTGCTCGAGCAGTCCGTGTATGGCAGGCCTTACATTCAAGACACGTTAAAATAAATTTGTCTATTTGTGTTAGCGCGTAATGTAACGCACGACAATCATTGCGATTATGGGTGCAACTGTGCAAGCAACGGTATAGGTCGTGGAGGTATTTAAACTTAAGTCATAACATTTAAAACCTGTTCTCGTAAAAAAAAACATCTGAAAAAGTTGGAACATTGTCCTTCGATAATCAGAAGGTTCCCAGGTTTGGTTTAGCACAATGACGGGAAGAACTTGCGACTTTCAGTTTCGTTCTCAATATTTTACACTCGTTACATTCGATACGCCAGGAGTCGCCAAATGGCGGACCCATTTTGTGCGGACCGCGAGAACACAGCCACTTGCACTACAGAGTATGTAATTTAATGAAAATGTATCTCCCGCATTATCTTTGTTGACGTCAATTCGAAAACGGTCGGGCGAAGTAACAAGCGATACAAATTTCGTAATTGCATGTTTAGTATTTTTTTTTTCTATTAAACGGACCCCGAGTGAAGCTAATTGGTGACCCCTGCGGTACACCGTCCGGTGGTGTCGATTGATGCTGACCCGAACAAGAGTATAGCACGCCTTAGCGAGGGTAACATTAAGAAATAGTGTAGTAATTTGTCGCACATCAACGCAAAACGCTCAACATTATTTTATTTATTGAGGTTAACATTTTCTTACGTTGGAAACAATAAAAAAAAACCTAACTTTTCAATGTCCGGATAGTCACTATTCATCATAGCAAAAACGCACACGCGTGCCCTCCACGCCAAGCTACAAATATATTTCTTCTTGTTATCATGAATTTCCCAATATCCATGGTGTCTTTTAATTTGTTTTTTGTCATGAAATACGTAAGATAGCTTATATTTTTAAGATATCTATATGTATAAACACTCACAAAAGTAATGAAAACATTTGGTTGTGTTGTTACCATTGACACATATTTGTGTCGATGTCGTACAGGGCATGCGCTTGCTTGACACGTATATGTGACAATGGCGTTCAAGAGGTCAATGACTGAAAAAGAGCAGATTTTTTGTGAAATTTTCTGCCAGAATAAGGTCAGTGCCATACGTGTTGAGTACTTGTTCTGATATAGTAAAACCAATAGTATCTTCGAAAAATCATCACAAAGACATCAACAACAAATAATTTACCTCCCATCAACAGCTTTAAAATGCTTAACATCCATGCCTAATTCCTTGAAGCTCAGCTCCATTAGCTCCCTCCTCTCGTTCCGTCTCTCCAGGTTTATCATGTAGATCTCATTGCAGCCGAACTTCCAGAGCTCAGGGTATGTCACGTAGTCCTGCAAGTATTCGTCGAGAGGCAACGGACTGCCGCGACCGATAGCTTCAGTTTTTATGTTCAACAGCTGCTCGAAGTCACTCTTTGGGTCGTGGTTGTCTTCTAATGGGACCGGAGCAAACCCATAAAGATCATCGTTGCATATGTGCAGAGTTATACCTGTCAAAATAATAAAATGCCGAATTATAGTATGTTAAAAATTTAAAAGCTTTCATTATATTTTCAAACGCAAAGCATTTATTTCAAATGAACCAATTATAGGCATTTTTGAATTGTCATAAGGTCGGTCAGTCAGAAAGATGAAGCTAGTTGCCCATTCAAAAGCAGTAGGTTCCTATGGAGGCGAACGGGCAAAAAACTCCCTGGACACTCTTTTGAACAAAACGTAGTTAAACGTGGTTTGGTTTTATAAGATTTCATTCTTATCTTCTAATAAATTTACCATATTTCTTCGCATTGACTGCAAAAGCAATGATGTCGTCTTGAGGGCCGTCATAGAAACGCATCTTTTCAGGATTATAGGTCAGTTGGTCAGAGATGCGCGGCCTTAGGTACGCTAGCACAGCTGTGTGTACCATTGGTACTTCATAGCAGCCCTGCTTTTCCATCCTCTGTATGGGCTTATAATCATCCGTTCTCTTGTAGTAGTAGTTGTCCGTCATACCACACCTTGAAGGTAATATGTGTTAGAATTTTTCATTTCTTATAAGAATATCAATTTCAAGAATACTTCATAGATAATGCAGCAACGGAATGGTTACGATTAATACATAACGCAAATTAAATTGTATTTTTATATCCAGAGGAGTTCGTTACTAAGTAATAACCTCTGCACGGATCGATCCATCCGGTTAAGCTACGGGGTTGGTTCGTGGATGGGTGACCATCTTTACATATCGAGAATCCTCCGTGCCTCGGAAAGCACGTTAAGCCGTTGGTCTCGGCTGTCAAACGTGGATCGTTGACAGTCGTTACGGATAGTCAGAACCCTGAATGTCTGCCAGCCAGTTTTACCACGGGGTATCGTATTATCCTGTTACTGACTGGGTTTTGGAGATAGGCAGTCGCTCCATGTAAAATGCTGATATTCAGCTGCAACCGGTTAGACTGGAAGTCGACTCCAACATAGTTGAGAAAAGGCTAGGCAGATTGATTTTATATGTTCAATAACAAAAAGTATATGAAATTGCACATGGTAGCAGTAACTAATCATAATACATAACGTGTTTTATTATTTCCTGTCAACTGCTACACGCCATGACCTACTCCTTCTATTTGGGTCTCACAGTAAATCAAGAATAATTGCTTGTATAAACACAATAGAGCACACTGAGTGCACGCACAGACACCGCTGCGTAAACAGTGTGCGACTTCTTCTTTGTGTGTGTTATGCACTGGTTTCAGTATTTTATTATGTGACGTAGCGAATAGAATAAGACTGGCTGTCAGATCGTCGGGCTTCAGACTTCACGTAACGACTGTCAAAGATCCACGAATAACAGCCGGGACCAACGGCTTAACGTGCTTTCCTAAGCACGGAGGAGTCTCGACATGTAAAGGTGCAGCTTTACATGTCGAGACTCCTCCGTCCCATCCACGTACCAACCCCGGCAAGCGTAGCTTAACCTGGTGGATCGACCCATTCGGCTTGTATTACTTAGCCACTGGTTTTATTAATAGGATGCGAGTTTTATTAATATGATAAAGCAAAAAAAACCTGTAATATTATTTTATTATCTGACTGACAATGACGGACTAAATATATTTTTTTTTTTTTGTACCCTGTCATCATCTTATGGGACTATACATCAAGCCAATTAGTTGCATACTATTTTAATACTGACAAACCTTTCAGAAAATAAGGGCCCTATACCATTACAGATTACAAGTCTACAATTTTATGAAATAGTTAAATTGTAGGTATATTTCATAACACAGAAATTACTAACATGAATTAACAATCTACAATTCTTACGCAATTATTGAAGCGTAACACAATGCAAGGGCTGTATGTAAATTGTAGACTTATCATTACAATTTACATATTTGTAAGTAGTTTTCCGTTACAATTATGTGGCTTAGAGTTTTCTGGTGACTTGTAAAATATACAAAATTATAAATTGTAAAATTATGTGGTATAAGGCCCTGCCAGAAGAACGACATTCATGATGAAATGAATGAGAGCTAATTATAATAAGCAATATGGATGGTAAAATACGCAAAAAGTGGAGAGCTTAATAAAAAGCGGTCATATTTTTATGTACCTACTGTAACAATTCTAGTTAACAAAAATGCATGAAAAATTTGCAAAAATAAATAAAGCATTAGAAAAGCACCTTGTAAAACACTGCACATGCCTTGTCATGCATTAGCTTGACAAACTGTAGCTAACCAGAAGTTTGAATACAATCCATCTGATACCAGCATCGGAGCGGATATAGGAAGATTTTTAGACACAAGTTCTTTTAGAGTAGATGGATTTGTGAGGAACACATCAGCATCTATCATCTGGAAAGTAAAAAACAAACAACGTATCAGTAAGAACCGATCTATAAAAACGGCAAAAAATTACGTTTGTTGTATGGGAACCCCTTAAATATTTTATTCATAGTTAGACAGTTGAAATTTTCACAGAAATACATCATCTGTGAAAATTACAACTGTCTAACTATCACTGTTCGTGAGATATAGCTTGGTGACAGACAGACGGACAGCGGAGACTTAGTAATAGGATCCAGTTTTACCGTTTCAGTATGGAACCCTAAAAAAATATTAGTACTTTTGAGCTATAAGTAATTTGAGAAGACCATGAAACAAATGATTTTGACAAAAATTTTTAGAGATAAATTAATAAGCAAAAGGATTATCTAAGTGTCGTAGCAGGTGGCCTTCTGTAGTTACAGCCTAAATCATGGGAAAATAGTTGCAAGTAGTCTAGTAAAACTAGTAGCTACTATACTCGCAAGCTACTGATAAATAGATAACAATATTCCAGTACAAACTGTACAAATTCCAGTGCAAGTTATGTAATCACTGTTACAGCATAATGGCTTCAACAGAATGGTCTCATGAGTCATGACTTAAATCGCTACACCCCATCGTGAGATTTAGATTTTTATTTTAACCTTCCAAAACTTGTGTAACTTGTTTTTTTCTAGGGGAGATTTTGATGTATTGTGTTACAAAAAGTATAAAGCATTGATAAAGCATTTTCAATTATCGCTATTCAAAAATTACTGTAATTAATTAGTGTAACACGCAGGCGATTTCTATAAGATGGCACATAATATTTGAATGCAAGTTTTGTCTATTCCAAACAGAGATGCTTGTCCTTCTTCAATTGATTCAAGTATTGCTTATAATTCGCTGCCAAATATTTCATTCAACTTTATTGAATGTCTTTTCAAGATTTTTATTTAATTTGTTTTGTCAAAGTTTGAGTGATAGAAGTATTCATGACAGAATTTAATGCTATTTTATTGTATGGTCCATTTTATTGTGCTCTTTAAACCTTCGCCAGTTTATAATGTCGACCAGCTTGCCCGTATCTTGCAACAATTTTGAATTTCATGTGTTGTTTAGACAGTGCCAATCAATTGTTGCTTCAAAAACTAGCAGCATGTAAACGAGAGATCACTTTTCAGATCTTAGACCTAATTGAATAGAGTTAATATTCCATTATATTATTTATATCAGTTATATTTACAAATAAATATCTACAGTATGATTGTACTACTAAAAAACGGGCATACATACACAACTAAAATTATAGAAAATAGTATGTACCCATTCAAGGACACCAAGTGAGATAATAGAAGGTTTTTTGTTGTAATGGCCCTGAAAGTGTTAATTAGCTGTCTAATTACGAAACCAACAAAGGTTCATAAGTCTAGCAAAAATAATAACGAGAGTGAATGGGTTGGATGTCATGTTTTCGAATTTTTTGTTCTAGAATATGTCTATCCTCACCATACTTTTCTTCACCCGCATCAATAGTAATGGTGATGAAATTACACAAAGTAAAGTGCCTGGGTTTGTTACCACTGCTCCTAAATTCCTAGCCAAAAGTGTATGCTATAATTAATTTGAATAAATTGAATATCATGTATCAACAAAAAACTTGCTTCTTAAATAAATTGATAACGTCTATTTCATATTATTATAAGCCTAGCTACTCGTTTTGGATGTGATAAGTGATACATGACATTGTTCCAGATTCCACTGTTAATTAGATCACACAGATAAGTAATGTACATATACATAAAAATTACCAACTCACAAAGAAGCGTTTATTTCAAATAACATAAAACTTACAAAGAGATAATCTGCCCACATTTTTCTAGCAAACTCCAGAGCATTTTCTCTCAACCGTATAACATGTTTGAAGTGTTCAGGACTCCAATGTATCGAGCTCTTTTCATCTTTATGTAGACGTCCACTGGAACTATTTGTTGTGATATACACTCCATTGTATAGTGACGAATACTTGTCTGACCATTTCTCTATTATTTCTATGCTTTTATCTTCGTTGAAATCACTATGTATCCTTAAAAATAAAAACGGATGCCTGTTACCCGGTAAATTATAACTACAGGAAAAACAAATGTTTTTCAGTATCAATAAAACTGTTATAAATTTTAATGAACTAGTTATTTCATTTTCGTAATTTGTTTTAACCTGCATGTCATGGTAATATTGTTTATTTCTTTAACTTTAAATCTAAGTACATTCTAAATTAAGAAAATCCTGTTTGGATTTACTTAATTTAGAATGTACAATTTACTATGATTATTGGTTGTTATCTTAGCCACAGTATAAACTCCTATTTGGAAGAGGTTGACATACTAAAGCTGCTACTAGCCATCAGCGTTCGAACGCGTGCTGTGTAGTAACAGTGCACACATTTTTTTTTTAAATTATGGTCGGTCAATGCGTATTGCCGCACGGACGATGGTCGGTTTAGCACTGTAACCGGCATAAAGATTAATAAATTAGGAACGCTACAGGTGTACGCATGCTCGTTTTAGTAGTGACCGGCCTTACGAGTTAAAAAGTCACAATAAAATAAGAAAAACACTTACCATAAGTACAAACGCTTCTTAGGATAATCTAAGTTCCGAATGCAAGTTAGAAAATATGGCAAAGTATGGGCTTTATTTCGTACAAGCACCGATATTCCAACTGTCGGCAATTTGTAAGTTTCATTTCTGATATTCTCACCATAACACGAATACAAACAGCCGCAATAAAAGTTCACCAGCAATGCCAACTTAAACAATCCCATTTTAAATAGCTTTCACTTGTAACTCACACATAAAATTTACAATTATCAACTAAAATACAACAAGTGAGTTACAATCAAATGAATTCAAATCAATCCGAATTCAATATATTGAAATGTCTTTTCTGACGGAACAATACAGTTCGGTTGATTTGTCGACTGACGTGCCGCGGTCTACTGCTGTCACTGCTGTCAGCCTGTCGCTGCCATTATTAGTGTTGCCAATCTACTTTTCCAACGGCATCCCTGTTTTCTGTAAAAAGACGTTATGCGAACCCTAATAAATTGGGATAAGGGCAAGAGAATGCAATCCCTTTATTTAGTCGTTTAGAGAAGCACCAGAGTAGCCCGCTAAATTCAAAATCTATATAACAGTTCAGTGCCAGGTTGTGTTGATCAAAATAACATTCGCGGCGTATTATCTTTAGAATCATCAATACATCTCGTATAAATTAGGACTGTCCTCAAATGTCGTAATTATAGTCATTACAAGAACCGTTTGGAGATTTCGTTGGGCAATCGGACCCCAAGGTCCGGGTTTCAGCCCCAAACTTCTTGGAAAAATAATTATCGATAAGATTATTAAAATTTCATTCACCGCTTGATTATTTTCGCAGCCGTAGCAGCAGCACAGCATGCCGAGGCAAGAAGATGGGATGTCGCTAGTATCGACCCACGTTTCGTCCCAGATTAAAACCCCACTCACTTTCCATAGATAAAGACATGCCAGTCTCTTACCGTCTTCGCTTGCCAAGCCATTATGGAGTGGCAGCCACCTCCTTCTGCGAAGCAGTTATGCTCGCGAAGGAGGTGGTGGGATGGATGAGGGACAGGAACTCCCGTCCGGGAGACGCCTCGGTCGTCGGGAGCCGCGTGACGACTCCTGGCCACCGTAGGCGCGGGCCTGCGGACGGTGAGTAATGGGAGCTCACCGTCCGATCAGGACCAGGCACATGCCGGACGGCACGTACGTGTTCCCGGCACGCCTCAGAGATGTCAGCATAAGGGGCCCGCCAGGGCCGAAGCCTGCTGGGTGGGCGGAATTGTCCGAAAGGCAGTCGGTCGATTCTGTCAAAATCTCACCGTGAAAACTAAAGTGAAGTGAGCGTGAAGTGAGCCGTCGTTCCACCTAATGCTAGGGATTGACACTATTGACAGGTCAATATACTCACTTCACTTACGATTTCACGGTGAGATTTTACAGCATAGCACTACTGTCTACTGGTATGGAAATAAATAAGACATTGTATATGATTTTATTTTTTGGTTCTATTATAATAATACTGTTTATACAAGATTTTTTTCGTAAATTACAGGTTGGAGATGCCTACTCATTATAAAACGATGTGACATTATATTCTAAAATTGCAAAACCGGCACTTCATTTGATTTTACGCGTATTCCTATAAGTATTTACTTATCTACAACACTATGTCGATATCGCTCAGTATAAGAATATCGTAATGGCGTTAAGTTTGGAATATTTATTATGTTACGTACGCTGCAGTCAGCTGTGAAGTTACCTTTTATAAATAAATATATAATAATATAAGTTGTTTTATTGTTAAAGAGATCGAACTGGATTCGTAGTTGACGCAGAAGATTTTCAACACCAAAATTGAGATGTTGCCTCCTTTTACCACTTTGCCACTGGCCCACTGCCTGGTTTCGAGTTGAGCCCTGAGCCGTACATTGACTGGCCTTAGTCATTATTATTTCAGCGTGCGAGAGAGATGGAGTTATACAGGATGAATAGCACTATCATTTTCACAAAGGGCCAATTTTGACTTTAACACGTCATAGTACGGCCTCAGTCGGTCTATCCTCACTAAACTCACTTCACTTACGTTTTCGTGGTAAGATTTTTACAGAATAGCAATACAGGTGGGGGGACAACCCACCCCCCACCTCTTATAGCACTATTTTTTTTATATTGCTTCACATTGGGAAAGAGGTGGAGCTATACCTCCTGTATAGCTTCATCTCATTCTCTCGCTGGAGTAATATGAAAATATTACTGCTATTTGAGGTGGTGAACGGCCTCCAGATCTTTTTACGAAAATAGCCAAAAAATAGAAAAAAAATGTATATCGCTATGATCTTCAGTCGGTATATGACATAACTTGTTCAAACTAATGCTCCACACCATACTTACCTATGATAGTAACTTAAACGACTAAATTTTGAGATTCAAAATATACACTGTAGATAGTTACCTATTATTTAACTAAATGTATTCTTATTTTTTATATAATCGGCTATCCTCTCCTAAAGATACTAACAGTAACTCGAATATTTCAAGCACAGTTCTACTTCTACTGCTCGCGTCACCCATTCACACAAACGCCAGGTTCATGTGGTTGCAAGGACAGTCAATTAATAGAATTGATAACACGCTTAAAAACAAGCATAAGAGTGCCTTTAAAGCACAGATGTGCTATGCAGCAATGCTGCGAGGATGTGAAAGCTAAGCTACGAAAGTATGTGACCGTTTCCACTGATTCTTTGTAGCAGACTAGTAAGATGCGCTATGAAGATGCGCCGCTGCGATGACAAACGCGCGCTTACTGTAGAGCCTGAGTGAAACCTTATGTTGAACATGGTTGGTAATAATCTGACAGCATTCGAACCTTTAAATTATGTTTAGAATAGTCGATAGGTATTTGTACAAGTGACAAGATTCTGTCTTTGGCCGCGGGGCTTGGCAGATGTATTCGATATAACATAATATATAATTGGTGATTCACGGTCTGTGTGTTTGCTTTCATAGCGTAGCAAATCCTAATACACACAGAATACACGCTCTACCTCTGAGCCCCCTCAGTGGAAGGTCCTCAACCTTCCACAGTATACTGCTCTGCACATAGCTACACCACTCGCGACGATACATAGCACGCATCCAGAGCATTAATCCAGATCATGCATCCATCCATATAAAACAGCTTAGCAGAACCCGTTTCCTTCAGGGTTATACTATATGAATCAATGAATATGATTGGCGGATTTCAAACGCATCCATAGCAACGTAGCATGGCATATCTCTGGTAGAAAAGCACCCTTATTTAACTTAAAACAAATATTCTTATACATCCTACTAATATTATAAATGCGAAAGTTTGTGTGGATGGATGGATGTTTGTTCCTCTTTCACACAAAAACTATTGAATGGATCTGGATGAAATTTGGCACAGAGATAGATCATAGTCTAGAATAGCACATAGGCTACTTTTTATCGCGGAAAAATGTATGATTTCCGTGGGATAATTTGGTACATACTTACACGCGGGCGAAGCCGCTGGCAAAAGCTAGTACTTATATACAATTAGTCTTCTATGTGAATCATGGTGGTATTTTCTACATAAATAGTGTCGGTTTTGCGGATCTCAGAGGGTGGTAGACAAAATGGTGGGGGATGGGACCAGAAGCCGTTTTCCGTGCACACAATGGAGGACTCGCCGACGATTTCGTACCCGTCGTCGCAGGAGTATATCATCAGGTCTCCCACCGGGTACTTGCCGTGCTTCACTGAAGGCTCCGTTAACAAGCGACCGTTCGCCGGCACCAACGGGTCAGGGCAATAAATTGCTGGAAACAAAAAATGGGTTTTTCATTTGTTTGGACAATATCATTGGGCATTATGCCTCTAAATTCAAAGTTGGGTCTAAACAAAACATGGTAAATCTCTCAATATTGTGAGTACAAACTGACATTTGCGGATGGAATATAAAAGAAAGAACATTGCCCAAAAATGTATGGACACCGTTCCCACTCTGTAGCACTTTAAAACCTATGATAATCGAAGGGCCATAGCCATCTTAATTGTGTGACAGCGAAACTGACGCATTTTCTGAGTGCATGCCAAGTAAAATATTTTAAAACAGACCTAAAACTTTAAGATATTAACTCCTTTCTATAAATGAAATCCTGAAAAGCAGTATTGACTGAATTACTTTGTATCAAGTGTGATGAAATGTAATAGTGACAGAATTAATAGACTTTTCGCTGACTACCATAGAGATCAGATCTGATAATTGGATCGCATTTCGGATTATTCCACTTTGGGACCGTTCATGTACTACGTTAGCAGTTTTATTACGATTATTTACTCCCCCATCCCCGTCAGCAAAAGTAGGCATAGCTCTTACAATGCCTACGTAAACATTGTTATATGAATTCTTCTTTTAATGCATTCTTTTTTTTTAATGATTCAAACGAAACGAAACAATAGATTGACGGAAGAAATTAGGACAAGTGAATACCGCGCGATTATTCCCCTACCCGGTTTTAAGCGAGTACCTTAACGTATTACAGTTTATTTTTGAAAATCTTTTGTATGCCCATAAAAATATAAAATTGTTTAAAAAATATAGTGATATTCATGATAAGAATACTAGGAACAAACACAAATTTGTTGTACCCACTACAAGGGTCAAAAAAATAGGAGGCTCGTTCAGATGTCAATGTATACGCTTTTATAATAAACTTCCAAGCCACGTTCAAGATCTAAGCCTTAATAAATTCAAATCGTTCGTTAAACGCAAGTTGTGCCAGAATGCTTATTATACTGTCAAAGACTTTATTGAAGACAAAAGGGCTTGGGATTGAGCTGCTCCAATTGTTTACATTATTGAATATTCTTTTTTTTTTTTTTAATATCCTAAACTAATTGATTAGCATCTGAGATTACTCCTGGAGCTGCTGAAGATTCACAAAAACTTTTTGCATTATATAACTTCAATCTCTTAGCATTGTATAATTGCATAGCACGTTTGTGAGTACTATGTACCTACTATAAAGCTACAATTTACTGAGTACGTCTAACATTGACTTGAATGTGCCCTGGCGGCTGAGAGCATGTCATGCTCCCTGTAATGTCTCACTGGTGGTGGTGGTATTTTGGACCATTTAGCTCCCATCAAAATGGTTGAGCTGAATGGTGCTAATCCATGCGTCATGTTCATGAGCGGGCACCGTCAGTAGGGGCTGGTCACCTCTTAGCTGCCACGGCTGTTTTAATATTTAAATTAATTTTGAATTATTTTTTAAAATCTTGTAATTATGGACGCTTTTATTAAGTTCTGCATCGTTCTCACGTGTATATTTCAACATGAGTGATGTAACCCAGTTTTTGTAAACATATTTTGGTTTAAAAGAGTGTCCATGGAGTTTCTTGCCCGTTCTTCTCCATAGGTACCTACTGCTTTGGAATGGGCAACTAGCTTCATCTTTCTGACTGACCGACCCCTTGACAATTCAAAAGTGCCTGTAATTGGTTTATTTGAAATAAATGCTTTGAGTTTGAGTATTCATTATTTGGGGGACTCCTCGGAAATGCGTTTTGTTTTCAAACATAAACAATGTGTGGGTTGCCATCAATGTATAAAAAAGTAAGTAAGTATTGCTGACGTAATCACCATTCAGACCCCCCACCCCATGTCAACTAAAATAAGCAAAGCAAAGACCACGCCTCCCCTCCCTTACATAACACTTGAACGGCCCCTTTTCCCCACAACTTTGCTCACCGCCCACTGACACTAAGTATACGGACCTACAATTTAGGCGGATTCATATCGGTAAACACTCACGGATGCAATGCGGGACCTCCCCGGACCACGTGCCGTCCATCTCGCACTCGAGGCCGGGCGCGCCCACGAGCCGGTACGCCCAGCTGCACGTGAACACGGCGCGCCCGCCGAACGACGAGTTGTACTCCACCAGACTGAGCTGCGGGCCCAACGTCTTCAACACAGGACAGAACGTCTCCTCGCACGTCGGCGGCAGTGATGACCAACGACCTTCGTAATAATCATTATATCTATAATTTGTATGTATTTACAAAAAAAAGTATATAAGTAGTTTATCAGCCATCTCGTGGTTTAGGCGCATTAGGGCTAATTCTATAACATAAGCATCAGCAGGTTGCTTAGCTTGGGCCTATATGGTGTTGTGTGAAATGTCGAAGGATATTTTTATTTTTAATAAACAATATGGAGACCACATTTAATAAAAAATGAAACCACAAGTAATACTAGTCCATAGAAGAATAGCAAAATTAAAAACCGTAAATAAAAATAATGATTTCTAAACACAATAATAATTAATGTTATAGTAAACACTATTTTGACAACATGCCTTAAGCCTAAAAGACCGGCAACGATACACGCAGGCGTCAAGTTCATTTAATCATTGTCCTAGTGGTCTAATTCTATAGTATTCTACTTGGTGAAAATTAAAACACTTCTTTTTGACTTAATTTCTGGATCGATTTCGCTTAGTTTGAAGAAACTATTGCCGTCGCGCTGCGACATACCTCCCACCGTAAAGTGCGAAAGGGACAACTGCAGCTCAGGCTGATTTTACCTAAAAAATCTTAATTTAGAGGAAAATGTGTTTTTTATGTTTTTAACAAACAAGAAAATGATTTTCTGTTTTGTTAAAAACTAATCAAAAGACATTGCCTACTTTTGTATGAAAGTTGGACCAAGTGCTGCCTAGAATGCTCACATAATGCATTTTGTTCCTCAGATCATCACTATTCTGTAATCCAAAGCGCATAAAAATCTATCCTTGGAGTCCAAACAAAACAGTATTTTGTTTTGGATATTTTTATGAGAAAAAGTAACTAAATACTTTTTTATAGAAGTTGGACCAAGTGCTGCCTAGAATGCTCACATCGTGCATTTTGTTCCTCAGATCATCATTATTCTGTAATCCAAAGCGCATATCTATCCCTGGAGTCCAAAGAAAAAAGTATTTTGTTTTGGATATTCCTATAGGAAAAAAATACTTTACAGCCACAAATGTACTAAACAATTATAATTATTAACGCACAATAACTGTGCATTCAATTATAATTCTAATAATTGTGTTTTTTAAATGTTTTAGTAGCTACGTCATTAATTGATTATTAGATATTAATCAGAGCTGATAAGATACCATGCTAATCACTAAAATACAACTAATTGGTACAACAATTTCAGTTAACAAAAGTAATACAATAGAGGAGCTCGTGGCTAAGTAATAACAGCCGCACGGATCGATCCATCCGGTTAAGCTACGCTTGACGGGTTTGACCGTGGATGGGCGACCATCTTTAGATATCGAGACTCCTCTGTGGCTTGGAAAGCGCGTTAAGCCGTTGGTCCCGGCTGTCATACGTGGATCTTTGACAGTCGTTACGGGTAGTCGAAAGCCAGAAAGTCTGACAGCCAAGACAGGCTGTCAGACTTTCTTTCTCATCAAGGGGTTTCGTATTACCCAGTTACTGACTGCCCCGCAAGCGCAGGTATACGATCGCGAAGGATCGAGACAGATAAACAAGAGAACAGATTTTTGTGTTAATTCGGCGTGATTCGGTACGATACTATTGTAACGGTTTGGTATGAATACATTTTTGAGATAAAATATCCCAAAAACGTTGTTTAATGCAAGATGCACACACAAAACTGGGATTTATTAATTTTTCCTGGGGCCAATTTAAAAAAAAATGCTTTTTTATAGTTCACGTGTTATAGTTCAATGCTACAGTATGGACTAGCTCACACTCCTAGGCAGCACTTGGTCCAAACCTTGGCAATGTCTTTTGGCTGATAATCGTCTGAACATGGCGGTAAAAACGGCCTATTTTCCTGGAGTTTGGATTGTCATAATTCTTTTAGTTTTGGAAAAGAGGAAATTAAAGTAGCACATACTTAATTAGACCTAGATTTTTTGGAATTCATTGCTCTAATTCCACGAAGAAAACAGCAGAATGCGTTTGTATGGAGAAAGGCCCAATAGAGTCCCCTCTTATGTATCCTATTTGGCATTAGGTCTGCTAGTTCTAAAGCTGACATTTGTCAGCAACGTGCGCACCGAACGCGCCGCATTTCGTAAGATTCCGTCAGCATACGGCACGGACGGCGCGTAAGGCGCGTATGATGCTGATAAATGAGCCTTTAGAATCCGTCTGAAACATTTCACCGTGAAAACTAAGGTGAAGTGAGCATGAAGTGAGATGCATGAACAACAGTTTGGTTTCACCAAAGGGCGTTGTACTACTGACGCTGGTGTCACCCTAATAAAGAACATTTTTAACGCCTGGGAAGAAGCACAAGATGCCATTGGAATCTTTTGCGATCTCTCTAAGGCGTTCGATTGCGTAGAACATGAGACGCTTCTGCTGAAACTAGAGCACTATGGGATTAGAAATACAGCCCTTGATTTACTTAGATCATACCTGAAAGATAGAAAGGTTAAAGTTCAAGTAAATGGTGTGAACTCGCTGGGGTTGGAAATGACAATGGGCGTTCCTCAAGGTTCGATATTGGGTCCATTCCTATTTTTAGTTTACATTATCGATTTACCCCAATTACTTCAAAATCAACCGAAGATGGTGTTATTTGCAGATGACACGTCATTAATTTTTAAAATTGATCGACGCTCACAAAATCTTGACGACGTGAATAACTCTATTCTTCAGGTCCAAGATTGGTTTACCGTAAATAATTTGGTACTAAATGAAAAAAAAAACCAAATGCATTAGATTTAAATTACCTAATGTTAAAAGTAGTGATTGTGACATCATATTGAACGGAGAAAAGCTAGAATTTACTAAGCAGACGGTTCTCCTGGGAATCACGCTAGACGACAAGTTACAATGGGGTCCCCACATAACAACTCTTGCGGGACGGCTAAGCTCGGCCGCTTATGCTGTTAGAAAGATAAGGCAGTTGACAGACGTAGAAACCGCGCGCTTGGTCTACTTTAGTTACTTCCACAGCATTATGTCGTATGGCATTTTACTGTGGGGTCGGGCTGCTGACATTGAATCCATTTTTATTCTGCAAAAGCGAGCTATCAGAGCTATTTACAATCTACGTCGCCGCGAATCGCTTAGGGAACTATTTAAAAGTATTAATATTATGACGGTACCATGCCAATTCATTTATGAAAACATTATGTATGTAAGAAAAAATCGACATCTTTTTAACAAAATAAGTGATAGGCATAACTTTAATACTAGAAATAAAGATAAAATAGATCAACCCTTTTTTAGATTATCAAAAGTACATACATCTTTTATGGGGTTCTGTGTTAAATGTTACAACAAAATACCTTGTGACATTCTGCAATTAAATGAAAGAAAATTTAAAACTCACATTAAAATACACTTTGTAAACAAGCATATTACAAATTAGAGGATTATATAAAGGATAAGGATGCTTGGAAACATGCTGGTCCTGCTCCACAGGGCAATCTAGTGTCTAGACAAAATCAAACTGGTTGCTAAGTAAATTAGGTAATAATTTATTATTTATAAAATACTATTTTAACATGTTGAAATAACTTCTCACACATTGATTGATTTATTATATATTAACTTTTAGAATGTTTGTAAATATGTGAGCACCATGTACTTTTGACATACTTAAGTTACCTACCATTACTATATGTGTTTTTCTTTTCACCTTTTGTGGTGTAGTGTTTTTATTCTGGGTGCATCGTCTTCACATATAATGTTATAATTCATGTATACAAAACATTGTAAAACATTTTAAAAGAGTAACGGTGGAGTTTCTTGCCCATTCTTCTCCACACGAAACTACCTTTTGGAAGGGGCGACTAGAATCAATTCTATTTCTTGTTCATTTTGACGTTCAAAAGTGCCTTACTTGTGCCTATTTGAAATAAATGATTTGACTTTGACTTTGATGTCGATCCACCTAATGCTAGGGATTGACACTATTGACAGCTCACTTAAACTGACTTCACCTACGTTTTCACGGTGAGTTTTTTTTACAGAATAGCCCAGCACTACTGCTCCGGGTCTGCCTAAGGGGGCGTCCATAAATTACGAGAGGTGTTTTTTACAGAATAGCCCAGCACTACTGCTGCGGGTCTGCCTAAGGGGGCGTCCATAAATTACGAGAGGTGTTTTTTACAGAATAGCCCAGCACTACTGCTGCGTGTCTGCCTAAGGGGGCGTCCATAAATTACGAGAGGTGTTTTTTACAGAATAGCCCAGCACTACTGCTGCGGGTCTGCCTAAGGGGGCGTCCATAAATTACGAGAGGTGTTTTTTACAGAATAGCCCAGCACTAATGCTGCGGGTCTGCCTAAGGGGGCGTCCATAAATTACGAGAGGTGTTTTTTACAGAATAGCCCAGCACTACTGCTCCGGGTCTGCCTAAGGGGGCGTCCATAAATTACGAGAGGTGTTTTTTACAGAATAGCCCAGCACTACTGCTGCGGGTCTGCCTAAGGGGGCGTCCATAAATTACGAGAGGTGTTTTTTACAGAATAGCCCAGCACTACTGCTCCGGGTCTGCCTAAGGGGGCGTCCATAAATTACGAGAGGTGTTTTTTACAGTATAGCCCAGCACTACTGCTGCGGGTCTGCCTAAGGGGGCATCCATAAATTACGAGAGGTGTTTTTTACAGAATAGCCCAGCACTACTGCTGCGGGTCTGCCTAAGGGGGCGTCCATAAATTACGAGAGGTGTTTTTTACAGAATAGCCCAGCACTACTGCTGCGGGTCTGCCTAAGGGGGCGTCCATAAATTACGAGAGGTGTTTTTTACAGAATAGCCCAGCACTACTGCTCCGGGTCTGCCTAAGGGGGCGTCCATAAATTACGAGAGGTGTTTTTTACAGAATAGCCCAGCACTACTGCTGCGGGTCTGCCTAAGGGGGCGTCCATAAATTACGAGAGGTGTTTTTTACAGAATAGCCCAGCACTACTGCTCCGGGTCTGCCTAAGGGGGCGTCCATAAATTACGAGAGGTGTTTTTTACAGAATAGCCCAGCACTACTGCTGCGGGTCTGCCTAAGGGGGCGTCCATAAATTACGAGAGGTGTTTTTTACAGAATAGCCCAGCACTACTGCTCCGGGTCTGCCTAAGGGGGCGTCCATAAATTACGAGAGGTGTTTTTTACAGAATAGCCCAGCACTACTGCTCCGGGTCTGCCTAAGGGGGCGTCCATAAATTACGAGAGGTGTTTTTTACAGAATAGCCCAGCACTACTGCTGCGGGTCTGCCTAAGGGGGCGTCCATAAATTACGAGAGGTGTTTTTTACAGAATAGCCCAGCACTACTGCTGCGGGTCTGCCTAAGGGGGCGTCCATAAATTACGAGAGGTGTTTTTTACAGAATAGCCCAGCACTACTGCTCCGGGTCTGCCTAAGGGGGCGTCCATAAATTACGAGAGGTGTTTTTTACAGAATAGCCCAGCACTACTGCTGCGGGTCTGCCTAAGGGGGCGTCCATAAATTACGAGAGGTGTTTTTTACAGAATAGCCCAGCACTACTGCTCCGGGTCTGCCTAAGGGGGCGTCCATAAATTACGAGAGGTGTTTTTTACAGAATAGCCCAGCACTACTGCTCCGGTTCTGCCTAAGTGGGGGGCGTCCATAAATTACGAGAGGTGTTATTTACAGAATAGCCCAGCACTACTGCTGCGGGTCTGCCTAAGGGGGCGTCCATAAATTACGAGAGGTGTTTTTTACAGAATAGCCGAGCACTACTGCTCCGGGTCTGCCTAAGGGGGCGTCCATAAATTACGAGAGGTGTTTTTTACAGAATAGCCCAGCACTACTGCTGCGGGTCTGCCTAAGGGGGCGTCCATAAATTACGAGAGGTGTTTTTTACAGAATAGCCCAGCACTACTGCTGCGGGTCTGCCTAAGGGGGCGTCCATAAATTACGAGAGGTGTTTTTTACAGAATAGCCCAGCACTACTGCTCCGGGTCTGCCTAAGGGGGCGTCCATAAATTACGAGAGGTGTTTTTTACAGAATAGCCCAGCACTACTGCTGCGGGTCTGCCTAAGGGGGCGTCCATAAATTACGAGAGGTGTTTTTTACAGAATAGCCCAGCACTACTGCTCCGGGTCTGCCTAAGGGGGCGTCCATAAATTACGAGAGGTGTTTTTTACAGAATAGCCCAGCACTACTGCTCCGGTTCTGCCTAAGGGGGCGTCCATAAATTACGAGAGGTGTTATTTACAGAATAGCCCAGCACTACTGCTGCGGGTCTGCCTAAGGGGGCGTCCATAAATTACGAGAGGTGTTTTTTACAGAATAGCCGAGCACTACTGCTCCGGGTCTGCCTAAGGGGGCGTCCATAAATTACGAGAGGTGTTTTTTACAGAATAGCCCAGCACTACTGCTCCGGGTCTGCCTAAGGGGGCGTCCATAAATTACGAGAGGTGTTTTTTACAGAATAGCCCAGCACTACTGCTGCGGGTCTGCCTAAGGGGGCGTCCATAAATTACGAGAGGTGTTTTTTACAGAATAGCCCAGCACTACTGCTCCGGGTCTGCCTAAGGGGGCGTCCATAAATTACGAGAGGTGTTTTTTACAGAATAGCCCAGCACTACTGCTCCGGTTCTGCCTAAGGGGGCGTCCATAAATTACGAGAGGTGTTTTTTACAGAATAGCCCAGCACTACTGCTGCGGGTCTGCCTAAGGGGGCGTCCATAAATTACGAGAGGTGTTTTTTACAGAATAGCCCAGCACTACTGCTGCGGGTCTGCCTAAGGGGGCGTCCATAAATTACGAGAGGTGTTTTTTACAGAATAGCCCAGCACTACTGCTCCGGTTCTGCCTAAGGGGGCGTCCATAAATTACGAGAGGTGTTTTTTACAGAATAGCCCAGCACTACTGCTCCGGGTCTGCCTAAGGGGGCGTCCATAAATTACGAGAGGTGTTTTTTACAGAATAGCCCAGCACTACTGCTGCGGGTCTGCCTAAGGGGGCGTCCATAAATTACGAGAGGTGTTTTTTACAGAATAGCCCAGCACTTCTGCTCCGGGTCTGCCTAAGGGGGCGTCCATAAATTACGAGAGGTGTTTTTTACAGAATAGCCCAGCACTACTGCTCCGGTTCTGCCTAAGGGGGCGTCCATAAATTACGAGAGGTGTTTTGTACAGAATAGCCCAGCACTACTGCTCCGGTTCTGCCTAAGGGGGCGTCCATAAATTACGAGAGGTGTTTTTTACAGAATAGCCCAGCACTACTGCTCCGGTTCTGCCTAAGGGGGCGTCCATAAATTACGAGAGGTGTTTTGTTTTAATTTTCTGTCCCTCCCTCCCCCCTTGGTGAGATGTCGTGAGATTTTATTCAATCCCCTCCCCCACGTGAGATTTTTCAAAATGTGTGTTTTTTACGTAAACGCGTTGGATTGGTATTGTAAAAAGAAGAAAAAAATGTGAATGATCTTAATCGTATTATGATTACGCTTAAGATTAAATCTTAAGCATGTACAATCTGGATTAAATGGACCAAAATAGTATTTTTTTTTTTGTTTCAATCAGAAAAAAAATTGTGTGATACTTGCCGAGACCCCCCCTCTCTCCAACGTAAGATAAGATGAGATTTGACTCGACCCCCTCCCCCCCTAAAATATCTCACGTAATTATGCCCCCTAAACAACGCATATATTTACCGTTGCCCATGCAGGTGAGTATAGAAGATCCGTTGAGGTGGAACCCGGGCTGGCAGCTGAAGTGCGCCGAGTTGCCGAGCTTCGTGCCCTGGGTGAACTGGCGGATGCGATGCGACGACACAGCGACCGGCGGACACACTACGTCTGTGGAGAAGGAAGCCAAATGTTATTGAGAAATCCTTAGGGCGAGGTCTCTTAGAGACATTTCCTGAGTGAAACATGTCAGATTCAATTAACTTTGTGTTAACGTGGCAACGCTGCCAGCCTTTTGGAAACATTTCTCACTGACAGCGATGGGGATGAATTTTTTGACGCCTTATGAGGATTTCCCGTTTTTTTTAAATTATTGTACATAATATAGTTATTTGTTATGCTAGGCTGGAAAGTTGATTTTTGGCGTGAGTACTTCTATTGAAACCTGAGTAAGCGAAGGATTCTAGGGTTGAACCATGAGCGAAGCGAGTGGTTCAAATATAGAATCCTGAGCGTAACGAAGGTTTCAAAGGTACGAGACGCAGAAAAGCTTTGCTGCCGAGCGCAGCACACAATTTTTCACCTCACTACAGCGAGGAAACTGCTAGGTGCAAGAAAACAGGTGTTGTTGAGTTTTATTTTGTTTGAGCGTCTCAGATACATTGACTCATGTTAAGAAAATAAC
Source organism: Hyppa rectilinea (assembly GCA_951799385.1). Taxonomy (NCBI): domain Eukaryota; kingdom Metazoa; phylum Arthropoda; class Insecta; order Lepidoptera; family Noctuidae; genus Hyppa; species Hyppa rectilinea. The sequence goes on from OX637300.1 coordinate 21,128,977, forward strand.
AGATACTTGGCAATGTATCTTATGAGTTACATGGAATATCTCCAAAATTAAATACCCTGTACTTTGTTCTATATCCTACTTGTCCTCTAAGGAGAATAAAAGAAAAAAACTAATTTAATACAAATAACTAACTAATTTAATTTAATACATATTTATTTTTGCCAAGCAAAGGATTAAATAACAAATTATATTAGTATTTATTTTATTTAAAAAATTAAACTTAAATTACTACACAATTGGGTATTTGACAGGGTAGTATTTTTATGGCATATTCAAATGTTAACATTAATTCCAATTTTACATATATGTCCTCACAAAATATTTAATTTCTGTGATGGAAGTTTTTAAGGTGAGCGGTATTATTTAATATTTTATTTTAGACCGTGTCATGCATTTTCAGTGGACTGGCAGTATAGAAAATTATTAAATAGAAAGATTCGAATTTTAAAAACTCTTTCCACGCTAGAGAGCAAAAATCGATTTTCGGCTCAGATTTCCAATGACAAATAGACTCTTTCCGAGCCTGTGAGGTGAAAAATATATTTTATGGCCTTATGGTTTATTTAAGATTTGTGTTTAATTCCCGAAAATAATTACAGTCAAACGGGGTGAATAGGAACGCTGGGGTGAATGTTAACGAAACTTTAAAATAGATTTTAACATTGAAATAATATAGTTTGTTGCTAACAAGGACACGTAATGGTTAATTAATATACAGTAAACACATTAGGGGCCCTTTTTGGCCACAAACTATATTGTTACTTTTGTGTGGTATACCGTCAAAGGGTATACTTAGCTCACAAAAAAAAAAAGAATTTGTGTGGAATAAGCGAGTGCAGGTGAGGGGTACACAACTGAAACGCTAGCTGGCTAGCACCGCACTGCTTCATTCCAGAATTGGATTAGCTGTTACAACCATCGACAGATAGATGGACACAGATACATAACACTTTGACTATCGCAGTCTTTGCTGGAAATAGGCGTCTCTCAAGTTGAGCACACACCCGGTTTTCAGTATTCCGTCTTTTTATGAAGTATTTTAAGTTAGTGCCAGACGATACGCTGTCGTCAGACTTTTCGCCTGTTCCACATCATTATCATCATCATCAGGACTTAGGTCAGTTTTGTCCAGCTGCTACTAACCGGGTGACAGTGGCTCAAATATCAATTTGTTTCTCCGTCAAATTCTAAAATCACGCTAGTTTTCACTCTAGGCGGAAGTGGTGAGTACACCTTTATCGCAAGTTACGTTTAAAGCTTACGTAATAAAGGACAAGCTTATTGCCTTCAACCAGACTTCAGCTAGCTACTGAGAATTTCTTAATGGCAAACCTAAATAATACTGGCGGACCTAGGGATCTAACCCATGCATGACTGACCCAGTAACTCATGGTGAGCGCAGTCAGGCTATACAAAAGAGGCAGCCCCCACACACCCATTTATACGATGCCTGCGTGGCATACAATAAAATTGAAGTTGCATCACCTGAACACAGTTTCTGACCATGCAAATCTTGGGGTCGAGACAAAGTCACATTCCGAAAATGTATGGCATTGGCATAAGCTTTCGAAATGTCACGTGATCAATCGTTTTAGATCGCTAAGTGCTAGACAATGTCAAATTGTGTAACGAAACTCGAATACTATTCCCATACAAATGCATTGACAAGTTGACATTCCGAATCGCTGCGATAACGAATTGTTCGATGAACAATTTCCGAAATAGAAACGACACGGAGCGATTGACACTTGCCTGCGGTTAATTACTTTGCCAACCCCATATTTATGAGCTGCGATAGAGCCACCTTTTCACTTATTTTCTATTTTATCAGATACTAGCTTTTACCAGCGGCTTCGCCTACGTATATGTAGTAAAGTATCCCACGGGAACTGTACATTTTTCCGGGATAAAAAGTAGCTTATATGCTATTCCAGACTAAAATCTACCTTTGTGCCAAGTTTCATCCAGATCCGTTAAGTAGCTTTTGAGTTTATTTGTTACAAACATACATACAAATCTTTCGTCTTTATAATATTAGTATAGATAATGTTATCTGTTGGAGGTGGAATGTAAGACCATTCCACCTCAAACAGATAACATTATCTATACTAATCAAACAGATCAGGAAAATGACTCACTAACAACTTTAATGAGCACCGTGTTGGTGTGTCCGCCGGGCGAGGTGCACGTGTACTGGTCGCTGTGCCGCGCCGACATCTTGCTCAGCGTCAGCCGGTAGTGCGACTCCTTCTCGCCCTCCTCACTCGACCACGCTGCAAAGAATACGTTCACAATCAGATCATCAGTGTATTTATAGGTTTTATTTGTCATAGGTCTCGAGTTCAAACCCAAGCCACGCACCTCTGATTTTACGAATTCATGTGCGTATTGCATAATTATCCCTTGCTTAAAAATCGGTGAAGGAAAACATCGTGAGAAAACCAGCATGTCTGAGAGATATTTCTTAAAAGAATTGTAGGTACTCATAGATTGCAGAACTGGGGATCGTAGTGGAACATTGTGTTGTGTAGTCCCCTGGAGGATTGATTTAGAGGATTTTAGTGGAACGTGCGGCTTTAAGCTCATTTTATATTTCAAATTTCAGTTGCTTTTTGTATGTCTTTTTGAGGTCAAGTGTTGTGGTTTGAAGGGTCATTTTAATTGGTTAAGTCTACACACGCAGCCGGTAATAAACCGACTAAAAGACGAAATGGTTGCTTTGCCCGACAAGGGGATTCCCCACAGACGCTGTATTAAGTAGTCATTACTCAACTGCGGGTCTGCTGCATACTGTATGTCGACTGAGTTAGGTAATACGGGCTAGGTCTAGAGAAAGTCGGTTTCATTAACGATAACGAAATTAGATAAATCCGAAATGTATTTAATTAGCATAAGCTTTCGAAATGTCACGTGATCAATCGTTTTCAATCGCTAAGTGCTAGACAATGTCAAATTGTGTCAATATTTTACAATTTGGTTGCGTTGACAAGTGGCGTTCATGACAATCCGAACGCTGAGTTAACGAATCCTACGATCAACAATTTTCGAAATCGATTCAATCGATCAAATGACAGCCGGGACCATCGGTTTAACTTGCTTTCCGAGACACGGAGGAGTCTCGTTATGTAAAGATGATCACCCAACCACGGCCAACCCCGGAAAGCGTAGCTTAACCTAATGGATCGACCTGTGTTGCTTTTAGTACTTAGCCACGAGCTCTTGAAGATTCACGAAATTAAGAAGACTAAATAATTGTTCGTATTATATCAAAATGTTTTATTAGATACTATTTAATAATAATGTCAATGTTAATTGTCTATAGCCTTGTTAGATTTATGGTAGCAAATAAAAAACAAGTGTTCTTTTCTGAAACGTCACACATGCTCATAGGTTTTGGGCCCAGAAAAGATCCGAAATATAATAGTTTATTGTTAGTTTTTAAAGTATTCAGTGCTAAAATATGAGTTCCAATTTTCTGACAAACGTTCCAAAGCTGGTCGTGAGAATTACGATAATAAGTTGAAAATTTACTGATACTTGAAGGCGATAAGTATCTGAAGCAAGAAACTCATTCCTGTGCTGACGGACCAGTGGACGTGACAGATGAAGAAGATGAAGAGCACGAGCTTAAGTGATTTTGACTATAGATGCATGCGTTATGTGTATACATAAAGAATGCGAAGACCACGAAGAAATTGTGGACGACATTAAAGATTTGACAACTGCCAAAATATGACGAATTACGTGACACAAATAGTGGAAACCTCGCAGCGATTACTGGAACAGGTTTTCAAATTTACGTTGAACGGGTTGGTTCTTTACTGCTAGCCGGCTTACTAGACCGATTCATGCCTATGATCATAGCCATAGAACATTTCGGAATCAATATTACTGCCGACTCCATTAAGACCAAAAAGTTGGATGTTGGATGTGAAAATTTTGGTACCTGGTTAAGTACAGTAGGCGTACGGTGTTCATAATATTGAACGGAATAATCAACTGAACACACATTATATTGTTGTTTAATATTGAATACATATAATACGCTGCATAATACAATCGATTTAAAATAATGACAGACATGACAGGACTGTAATGAAAATCTTCATGGTAACGGTATGCTTTCAAGGAGACCATGCTCCGTTACGCAAACTCCAACGTATCTCCTCCTCATCACTAGCATGGTGGCTGTTTAAAGCATGTTAGGACCTCAACTCATGAAGCCTCGATCCAGATAAACTCATGGTTAACATGCACGTGGAGGCAGATCCACGTGAACACTTGGACGGTATTCTATTTCCACTTCCGCCAACAGATTTTTCTTCTTTTTGATTTGATTTTGATTGATTTTCTCGCCGATTGGTCGACGCTTCACGTGACTGAGGGCTGGATTGTTCTTTGGTCAAAGAATTAAAGAATTAGCATTGACATTCAACGTGGCAATACTTCTAGCCACGTTTCCGGACGATAGCGATGCGAATAAGTGCTTCGACGCCGGCGTCCTTTCTTTTTTTATGTGTATATAGTTAGTTAGATCGTCATTTAATTTAAGTATAATATAAGTTGTTATTATGTAGAAAAATAATTTAACTGTCGTATGAAATGTAGTTTAGTGTCAATATTATGCTTTGTCTAAGAGCCAATTATCGGATTTATCGTCAACTAGCTTCCGCCCGCGGCTTCGCCCGCAAAATATGTCGACGAATTATACACATAAACCTTCCTCTTGAATCACTCTATCTATTAAAAAAAACCGCATCAAAATCCGTTGCGGAGTTTTAAAGATTTAAGCATACATAGGGATATAGGGACAGAGAAAGCGACTTTGTTTTATACTATGTAGGTAGTGATTGTATGGCAGCCTGTTTGTCGTTATCAATTTTTATGATGGATTGCCTCCAATTTGATATGTTGTTCATTAAGCGTATTAGATGGATTGCGTTTTTAGCAGCTTCAGCTACACATGTATACTCTGCTTCAGCCGTTGATAAAGCTACACTCCATTGTTTTTTGCTATCCCAGCTAACGGGAGCACCGGCGATTTCGAAACAGTAGCCACTGTACGATCTTCGATCTATCGCACAAGATGCAAAATCTGCATCAGGTCGACCGTACAATTTGATTCAGGTTTTCTTGTAACAAGGGCCTACGCTTTTGGCCCCTTTTAAATAACGTAGTACACGTTTTTAGCTCCTATAGTGGGCCACTCCAAAACAACTGTTGAATTGTGACAAATAGCTCACACTGAATAATATATCAGGCCTGGTGGCCACGGCTAAATACATCAGTGTGCCAATCAGTTTGATATGGTAACTTATCATCACACTTTTAATTTTTCTGTAATTTCAGATTAAGTCCCATTGGTGTAACTGTTGTCTTCCATATTAAATTTCTTGAGGGCTTTTTCAATGTATTGTCCTTGATGTTATTTTATTTCGCCTCGTCCTTGCCTTTTGATCTGTACTCCTAGAAGTTGTTCAGGCTCTTCTAGATCCTTCATTTCGAATTTTTAATTTAGCATCTTTTTTATTTCTTTTAATTTTGAGTCGCAGGAGTAAGTTATTAGAGATGTCAGCATATGAAGGGGCCCCAATGGGCCAAGCCTGCCGGCTAAGCGGGATTGTCTGAAAGGGTTACCGCTACCCCGGAACATAAAGGGCTACGGAAGGAACATGGATGGGTTTTAGTCAGTAAGAGTCTGACACTCCCTTCCGCTCCACCCAGAGCGGGAGCAGTCATTGGATGATTTCCCAGCCTTAAAAAAAAAAAAAGGAGAAAGTTATTAACAAACCATCTACGTATGTTGCTATCGTAATTTTAGCTTCTCTCTAATACATATACACGTAAGGCTCTAGACAGACGGACTGCATTTCAACTGCAATCCAACTGCAAATTGCAGTTCGGATGCAGTTTGAATGCAGTTGACACGACTGCAATAGAACTGCAAACCAAACGTGCAGTCCGACTGCAATTGAACTGCAATCGGACTGCACCTTTGGTTTGCAGTTCTATTGCAGTCGTGTCAACTGCATTCAAACTGCATCCGAACTGCAATTTGCAATTGGATTGCAGTTGAAATGTGGTCCGTCTGTCTAGAGCCTTAGTGTCTTGCAGATGGTTCACGACCCATCCATTTTTTGAAATGGCGTTTGTCCCTTTAGGGCTTTAGTTGGGCATATAATATGTTCGAGTTTTAATCGAACACTCAGCGAAAATGCATAATTGCATCGAACGCAAATATGCATATTCGCTCGTTCTCCAGTTTTTGGGGCAGTTCGCGTTTAGATCTCGTCAGAGACACCACGTACTCCCTAAACCAGTACCACTACCATTTTTGTCAATAAGTTAACCATTTAAACTATTACCTGTACCATTTTACCATTTAGTTAGTTATATAGTTTATCATTGTTGTAACCAAGTTTAACGTGATTTAATATAGCTATATCCATTATTACTGACTTTAACTTTACCATACATATCCTACCAACACGAGAAAGTTTGAGCTGGGTCACCATACCATCAAGCCCAAACTTTCTACATGGTCCTTCGAGCATTCAATAACCAGTGCCTACCAAGTGATATAGTGCCACGCTTACCAGACGACTGCTGTAGCTGTATTTGGAGATCCTTGGGTTGCTGAGACGGTCAGTTGGAGCAATAAGGTCAGATTGAACCAATATTTTTAAACTAACCATTACCAACAATTCATAATCCAACTGCAAACATGGATTCTGATAGTCTTTTCATAAACCAAACGGAGCTGTATGAAATTCTGAATAAGTTTTTGACCAATTTAAAGAAGGATGGATCCGAGAGGAAGACCGTCGATAATTACAAGCGCAAGGCTAGTATGTTAGAAGCATACTGGCGGGATTACCAAGATAATCATAGCAAAATGTGTCAGCTAGCGAATTTTGACCACGTTTACTTTAAGAAGGGTTGTTTCGATACAGTCCAGGAAGTATATTTAAAAGCAAAGGCGATCATTGAAAAAACCCTAGCGGAGTTAGGAGCAACGCTGCAGCAGGATGAAAGCCCCCGTAAAACAAAAGCAGAAGAGGTACAACCACTACCAGGTCTCCGGGCTAGGCAACCGCTAAGCGCTGACCATCATCGGCAGGAAGATGAGACGCCGCAGCCACAACCAGGTACGTCGTCTCGCTATGAGGTGTCCTCGCAGCGAGAAAACATTCTCTATACAGAGAGGGGGTGCAACAAACTGAACGGGTTAGTAAAGAAGCAGAATATTAATTTCAAGGCGTTCATGAGAACCGTGGGTAATATGCAAGTAGATCAGTTCGAGAATCAATGGCAATTTGAAAACGCTCTAAAATCACTAGACAGCCGATGGGGTGAGATTGACAAACTTCATTGGGAAATTGAAGGTGAGGATGGAGGTGACGATACTACATACCAAATGGAATTCTGCAAGCACGAGAAAAAGTACAAGGAGTTGACAAACCACATCAATAAAAAGATGTGGGCAGTGAAGCACCAAGAGAAGTCGGCTCCAAAGATGGACGTCCCCGTGTTCAATGGGGCTTACAACCAGTGGGTTCCGTTCAAAGACTTGTTTAGCGAGGCGATCGATAAAAACCCGTCAATGTCTAATGCGCAAAAAATGCAGTTTTTGAAGAGTAAGGTGACTGGAGAAGCAGAGCGTCTAATTCATCATTTACAGATTAGCTCTGACAATTATCAAGTATGCTGGGAGATTTTAAACCACAGATACGGTAACAAGAAATTGATTTTTACCACTCATATTAACATTCTACTTGGACTTCCCAACATACAACAGCAATCGGTGGCCACAATTAAGAAACTGCACGACATAACCAAGGAGACATTACACGCCATTCAGAATCTGGGAGTAGATACAACAACTTGGGATCCACTTCTAGTGCACCTACTAGCGCAAAAACTTGACAACAATACCTTCACCGACTACATAGAATCGGTCAAGAATCCGAGAGAGCTACCCGATCTGCAAGAGTTCCTCGAATTTTTAGAGACGAAATTTACAGCGCTAGAAGCGTCTCGTCGCAAACAGGAACCAGATAACCAGAAAACCACGCAGCAAAAACCATATAACAACAATCAAAACCAGAAGAAAAGATTTTACCAAAACAATCATCAGTCAGGCAACAAAGATAATTCAAAACTTAATATGAGTGCGTTGCACGTGTCGCGATCGATGACCTGTGCATTGTGCAATTCTGACCACGGGTTGTGGCGTTGCCCTGATTTTTTACAAATGACGCACGAGCAAAAAGTACGCAAAATTGAGCAATTGAATTACTGCCAAAACTGTCTATGCAGTCATAATAATAAACCGTGTCAATCGGATAAACGATGTCGGAAATGCCTAGCTGCACATAACACGTTACTGCACGAGGCATTAACAAAACAAAGTCCAAGTGCGTCAGCAGAGACCGCCAACAGTGTCGCAACCAAAAAGAGCGCATCTAGGTCATCTCACGCCTCTTGGGATGACATGTCTGAGATTCTGTTAGCCACCGCTATTATAAAAATAAAGGGATCAGATGGAACTCAACACAAGATGGGAGCTTTAGTCGACCAGGGTTCTCAACTGTCGTTAATCACTGAGAACGCAGCCCAGACTTTGGGATTAAAAAGGGCTCATTTTAAGGGTCAAGTTTTCGGAGTCGGTGAAAAAGAAAGCAATGCAAAGGGGATGTTACAGGTAACACTACAGTCGGCGAATAACGAGTTTACTTGTGACACTAACGTCATTGTCATGAATAATTTGATCAAACGACTACCAAATAACACATTTATCAAACCAACAACATGGAGCCATATCCAAGGGTTACAATTGGCTGATCCAGAGTTTCACATAAGTAGACCCGTAGACCTGCTTCTAGGGGCAGATGTTTACAGCAAAATAATGTTAGGAGGAATCTTGAGAGGAGACAAAGACGAGCAACCAATCGCTCAACAGACGCAACTCGGATGGCTACTCTGCGGATCCATGAAACCACACTACCAATGCAACGTGGTTATCAACAACACAGAAGAACTATTGAAATATTGGGAAAACGAAGACATAATCCAAAAGGTAGAGATGTCCAACGAAGACCACGAGTGTCTACAGTTTTTTATTAAAACCACTAAAAGGCTTGAGGACGGAAGATACGAAGTCCGACTACCACTTAAGCCGGAGCACAAAGAAAAGTTGGGTGTAACCAAACCACAAGCATTAGCTCAATTCAGAAACCTAGAGAAGAAATTAGACAAGGACAGTGAATTAAAAGCAGAATACCAAAAATTCATGGATGAATATCTTGAATTAAACCACATGATACCATGCAGTATTAACCAGACGCCCGAATGCTACTTACCACACCATGCGGTCATACGGGCTGAATCCACCACTACCAAACTGAGAGTAGTTTTTAACGCCTCAGCAAAGTCATCATCTGGGTACAGTCTTAATGACGTCATGTACAGGGGCCCAAATATACAGAAAGATCTTCAAGAACTTATCCTGAAATGGAGACAATTTCAATTTGTGTACACCTCTGACATCGAGAAGATGTACAGAATGATACGAGTGCACCAAAAAGATCAAGCTTACCAAAAGGTATTATGGCGAGAATCCAATAACCAACCTATTCAAGCATTTCAACTCGTCACGCTTACATACGGTACCAAACCAGCAGGATTCTTAGCGATGATGTGCTTGAAACAATTGGCATCTGACGAAAGACAGAAATTTCCTGACGCAGCAAAGGAATTGGAAGACAGTTTCTATATGGACGATTTTTGCGGAGGGCGTCATTCAATGGAAGCAGCAAATAAACTGAAATCCGATCTCATCGAATTATGCCGATTGGGAGGATTTAATCTTAGAAAATGGACCTCAAACAAACCAGAGCTCTTAACTGATTTAGAGAGAGAACAATGTGACCAGTCGACGTACGAGTTCAAGCAGAACGATTCTACCAAGACATTGGGTCTTTGTTGGAACCCACAGAAAGATAATTTCACCTTCAACTCGAAAATAGAACCTGAATCACCTGCAATTATTACCAAAAGACTTCTACTTTCGGACATTTCCAAGCTGTTCGATCCATTAGGGTGGTTAACCCCCTTAAGCACTACCATGAAGCTCCTGTTTCAAAATGTCTGGTTGTCTAACATAAAATGGGACGACCGCTTACCAGAGGAAATGAACTCCGAATGGACCAAATTAAAGCAAGAATATTCAGAAATAAAAAGTATGGAAATCAACAGATGGCTAGGAATGGGAGAAAACCAGACCATTGAACTGTTCGGATTTAGCGACGCCTCAAATAAGGCATACGCGTGTGTGATCTACTGCAAGGTAGTCAAGAAGGAAGGGACAACCATTACATTAGTCGAGGGGAAAGCCAGGTTGGCACCCATAAGCAAAGTCGTATCTACACCAAGACTGGAGTTAATGGGCGCTCACCTGTTGGCTCAGCTAATGCAGAAAGTCCAAAATTGCTTATCCGATTACCCCTCGAATGTATACTGTTGGACTGATTCAACTGCAGTATTAGGATGGATACAAGGAGATCCAGCCCGATGGAAACCATTCGTAACCAATCGGGTAAAAACAATCACCAATATCATACCATCAAAACATTGGCAATATGTGAGGACTACAGACAATCCAGCTGACTGCGCGAGTCGTGGTTTAACTGTTGGACAACTCAAAGACCACAAGCTATGGTGGCAAGGGCCGTCATGGCTGTCATCATATACAAACCAGGAAAACCACCAAACCATGTATGAAACGAATTTAGAAATAAAACCGTCTATTTTAAAACAAACCAACGCAGTAGTCATTGGGCAACCAACAGAATCGCTGACTACCAAAATTATCAAGCATTTAATAAACAAATATAGCTCCTTCACAAAAATCATACGTATTTTTGCGTGGATACTGCGATTGCCTAACTTACACAAACATGCTCACCGACCCTACCTCGAATTACACGAGCTTCGTCACGCTAAACATCTGATAATTAGAAACGTTCAGCAGGCAGAATTTGCGGACGACTTAGATTCTCTAAACAAACACGGAAGAGTGCACTCCAAAAGCAAGATTTTGAGTTTGAATCCAACCATAGATGAGCGTGGAATTTTACGAGTGGGTGGAAGATTGGAAAATGCGCACATGAGTTTTGAGATGAAACATCCCATCATCTTACCGCACGATCATCTGCTAACCACATTACTTACCAATCAAGCTCACAAATTGACCTTTCATGGCGGGGCGCGCCTAACATTAGCAAACCTTCGACAACAGTTTTGGATTATCGGCGGGTATATGGCAACAAAAAAGTTTATAAGAAAATGTGTCATATGCAGAAAACAAAATCCCGTGCGGCAACACCAGCTTATGGGAGATTTACCAGAACCAAGGGTGAATCCAGAACATGCATTTTATCACTGCGGCGTAGACTACACAGGATTCGTAGAGGTCAAAGCTAATAAAGGCCGGGGAGTCAAAACTACAAAGGGGTACATAGCAGTTTTTGTATGTATGGTCACGAAAGCGGTTCACCTAGAACTCGTGTCAGACCAAAGCAGCTCCGCATTTTTGGCAGCTCTAACCAGAATGGCAGCCAGAAAAGGGGCACCACGACATATGTACAGTGACAATGGCACTAACTTCGTGGGAGCAAACAGGATGATACAGGAAGAATTTAACCAACTTCAAGAAGTATTCAGCGAAAGTTTCGTAACTGAGATAACGGAATTGGGCATAGAATGGCACTTCAACGTACCTAGTTGGCCCAATGCCGGCGGTCTATGGGAGCGGGCAGTACGCAGTCTAAAACATCACCTCAAGAGGGTCATCGGTCAACAAAGACTAACCTTCGAGGAGTACACCACATTGTTAGCTAAGCTAGAAGCGTGCCTCAACTCACGACCCCTATGCGCGATATCTGAGGATCCTGATGATGTAAATTTCCTTACACCAGCTCATTTCTTATCAGGAAGACCAGGGACGACTGTAATAGAAACAGAGCAAGATGCTAGAACCAGATGGCATCTAACCAACAAACTTTTTCAAGATCTTTGGAAACGATGGAAGGCTGAATACTTAGTACAACTCTCATCTAGAAGTAAATGGATGGAACCACAAAAAAACATCGGAATTGGAGATCTAGTGGTAATTCACGATGAGAATCTACCTCCAGGAAAATGGGCTCTTGGACGTGTAGTTAACACACATCCAGGAAAAGATAGTCTAACCAGAGCCGTTTCATTAAAAACAAAAAATGGTGTCATGAAGCGCCCTATTGTGAAACTCTCAGTTTTGCCTCTAAACCAGAACAACGCAACGATACCAATACCAGATAACATAAAACCAGCCGCCAAATTGCCAGAAAGAAAAAGAAAACCGAAATCAAAAATCACAACTGTAGCAACAGTTTTACTCAGTTTATTGATGCTGATTTTTCCATCTTACGGTTTAGATGACATCAAACCAATTCCAAACAACCAGACGCTTTACTTTGACCCAGTATCAAAAGTACAATTAATCAGGGATAAATGGACCTTAGTCATGTATTACGACATGGGACCCTATTGGGCAGGCATAAGCACCTATAAGAAAATACAAAATTATCAAGAACAATTATGCGCTACTATTGAAATACAAAGCCATTGTAACTTGATCGTGCAACAAGCCCGGCACGATTACCAGGAACTCGAATACTACAATGAACTTTTGCTAACACAGCATTTTGATGTCTACGCTAGACAGCGACGCGCCGCAGGGAAGACGGGTCGGCACCGACGAGGCTTAATCAACGGTATCGGGTATCTAGCGAATGACTTATTCGGAGTGTTGGACTCCCGTTTCGCAGACCAGTATGAAAAGGACATTGAAATCATTCATCACAATGAGAAACACCTTTCGAATTTATGGAAAAACCAAACTTCCATAATTGAAGCAGAATTCAACCTTATGAAAAGAATGGAGAACACTGTAAATAAACAGCACAAATTTATAAACAAGAAGCTTATGGACTTGCAAGAAAACGCGAGCACTCTCCAGCATGCCATACAAAATATTTCATATGTCAATGATTTCACATTATCAGCGATGTCTGGAAACAGCTTGCTGCAAGGATTAAGGCGGCTTCAAGACACGTTGCTCGATGCATTAACAGACATCTACCACGGCCAAATTAGCATACATTTATTGCCACCATTGCAACTTAAACGTGAGCTCCAAATCATTTATGGCCAAATGCCTAGCGAACTCACATTACCAATAACTAATTTAGACACTGATCTTCAGTATCTTTACAAACTACTGAAGGTCAAAGCCAGAGCAACGCAAAAATTTGTTATTATCGAAATCACTTTTCCATTAATATCCAGAGATAATTTCAAACTGTACAAAATAATACCCGTACCACACCAAACAAATACCATTATGACAACGATAATTCCAGTTTCCGAATATGTGGCAGTCAACCTAAAAAGAGATTCCTTCTTTAGCATGACCACACAGGAACTAACGGCATGCCTACACCATGGAGCAAACTACATATGTCAGCTGTTAAAACCAATAACAAACCTAAAAGATGACGAAAGTTTTTGCGACAAGAACGTAGCAACCAACAAATGCAAAGTAAAAAAATCCAACTGCACCAACGTATGGCTTGGATTACATTTGACTTCTCAGCATTTTTATTTTTGTTGTGAAACATACACAATAAAAGTAATATGCGGCGATCATGTAACAGTTCGTCAGCTGAGCAGAGCCGGGGTCATTGGCATAAGTCAAGAGTGCGTTATCAAAGGGAATGACTTCTCGTTATATTCAATACGTCATCAGTCCAACCAAGTGACCATTTCACCAACTATCTACATGCCTGAATTTGATCAGATTAACCACTTGATCAATATCAAGATCCCTGATGACAGGCTGACTGATGACGGAAACCTAACCGCATCAATGACCAGTCTGGGGGAGGCCATAGACAAACTGAAGAGAAGCGATACGGAAATAGACGATATATCAAACCACGACATCCACCAATACGTAATTTGCTACGTGTTGGTGTCGATCGTTCTATGCGTAACGGCAGCCTGGATGTGGCAGACCGGGCGATGTCGCCTGTGCCGAAAGACTGCCTCTGGCCGACGTGACGAGGTATCCAACCGCCAGCAGACCGCGGTGGCCACGTCACCTCCGAGACCTCGAAGCCGCAGCGAGAGCCGATATGATCAGGAGTTGGCAGCGACTCCGATGACACCGAAACCAACCGAAAGACCCGAACCATATAGTGAAGTGATCAGTGCTAGGGATCTTAAGTACAAAAGTGAAATAGATTTATACAATTTCGCCAAACGCTGGCCTAGTGCGAACTATAGTGCGGTTAAACGGGGCAGAAAGACGAACACAGAGAAACAGAATGTTGCTTTTACTGTGGAAGACCCAATAGTGTAGTTTAATGTATTTGTTTAATGTATTTTAATGTTGTTGTACTAACCATAATTAGCATAGTTTAGTTTTAGTTATTATCTCGCATTCTTCTCGCGCTTGGGAATATGTTCGAGTTTTAATCGAACACTCAGCGAAAATGCATAATTGCATCGAACGCAAATATGCATATTCGCTCGTTCTCCAGTTTGTGGGGCAGTTCGCGTTTAGATCTCGTCAGACCACACCACCACGTACTCCCTAAACCAGTACCACTACCATTTTTGTCAATAAGTTAACCATTTAAACTATTACCTGTACCATTTTACCATTTAGTTAGTTATATAGTTTATCATTGTTGTAACCAAGTTTAACGTGATTTAATATAGCTATATCCATTATTACTGACTTTAACTTTACCATACATATCCTACCAACACGAGAAAGTTTGAGCTGGGTCACCATAGCATCAAGCCCAAACTTTCTACATAATTGTTTATAGTTTACTGTATGAATGACATTTGCCCACAGTTCCTCTGGGAAGCTTGATTCAAGCATTAGACATCCCGTCTTCTCGACTAATCTCCGATTTTTATGCTCTGCGAGACCATTATTTTGAGGTGTGTAGTGTGACGTTAATCTGCGTCATACTCCATGTTGCATTAAATAATTATTTAACATTTTGTTTATATACTCGGTTCCATTGTAGATGTTTAATTTAATGCTTTAATGCATTTTGACCATATTTTTATATTCTGTAAATATCTAGAATACCTGCCTTTCAATCATCAGTAAAAGTAACGAAGTATTTTGATCCATCATGAGTTTCAACTTGCAAAGGGCTACACACCTCAGTGTGTATGATCTCCAGTGGCTCTCTTGTCTGTATACCGTCTGAGGTATTAAATGCTAAGCTCGTCATCTTTCCTTTCAGACATGTTTTACAGTCTCCCAACTTTTCCGTTTGATTAATTTCTAATCCTTTAATTAGTTCTTTCTAGGATGCTGCTTTCAGGTCAGATTCATTTAGATGTCAGAGTTTCTTGTGCCACTTCATAAAATTTGTGTCTTCTTCTACTGCGTTGACCTTTTCCACTTTGTCAAAAAACAAATTATTCTTTCTATTCCACTTTATCAAAAAATATAAAATACAAATCATTCTCTCTATTTGCCTTGAGAACAATCTTGCCGGCACTATTTTTATGAATGCCTCATCTTTCTGGAATACAACAGTGTATCCATGATCAGTGATTTTTCCAACTGACATCAGGTTCATTGAAAATTCGGGTACAGACGCCAGCACATCAAGTTACCACAATCTGTCAAATTTCTTTGATAATATTTCAACTTTATTGCAAAGACATAAGGTTCATTTTTAATTGAGAAAATTTGACAGTTAGGGATAGCTTGATGTGCTGGCGTCTGTACATATAGAGCATTACTTATATCATATTGTCCATCCTTCACTCTAACAGTAATTTTTCCTTTTACTTGAGTGACACACTGATCGGAAACTAGTATTAATGTTCCAAATTCACTCTTAATGTTTTCAAATTTTTCTTTATCGCCACACATGTGGGATGTACATCCACTGTCGAGGCACCAAGTATTTTTCTTCAAATGCTTCGCAGTCGTCAGGCAAATTTCTTGAAGATTAAAACTTCCATGATTTGAATTATGTTCACTATATTCGGCTCTTACTTTACATTCAGAAGCCTTATGTCCCTTTCTTTTGCATTTGTTGCATCTGAACTTGAATGTTCCGCTGTTATTATTACTCACTTGTATTTTATTTCTGCTCTAAAGCCTGCTATAAAATCTGGCCTCACTTTCTTCAATAATTTTAATGTTTAAGTTTTGGCAAACTGTCTCTAGTTTCGATGGCAATCCTAAAATTTTCGAATCTATGTGGCAGGCTATACAGCATTATAATACTTAATAGTTCTGGGTGGATTTCGAACACCCATTGTTGCCAGTTTATCTACCACATCCATACAATTATTTAAGTGATCTTAAACATCTTTTTCAGCCATTTTCTTAAGAACGAGCTGTTTAAGCAAAGTTGCTTTTCGCGCAGGACTAACTTAACTTTGATGAATGGATATAGTTTGTCCCAAAAATCTTTTGATATTTTACAGCCGGTTACCTGCTCGAGCTGAGGTGGAGACATCAGTAGCATGATCTCAGCACGAGCCATCATGTCCTTTTTCAGAAACTTCTCTGTCTCTTCGGCAGTCGCGTTCACGGATATTTTTGTGACTCCGCTAACTGTTAAAATGTAGGACCTTTTAGCACTTAGTCATCGACAATGTTCCATGTTGCTTAGCAACCGATGTTTTATAATGTCATATTTTTTACTTCTCTAAAGTTTGAAGAATAAATGTATTGACCAATAAATGTATTATAATTGTATCATCAAATCACCCAATTAGAATGCTAACGTATTCCCATAACTCATTTTTTATTAGGATGGCCTTAGCCTGTACGCACCAGGTATCATAATTAGTTTTAATTAGTGGCTCTATCCGACGACGACATCGTTCCTCAAACAAGCCACGCTCTGCTACCAATTAAAAGTTTGGTAGGTACCTGGTTAGGTACAGTAGGCGTACGATGTTAATAATAAATTAATTGAACACACATTATATTGTTGTTTAATAATAAATACATATAATACGCTGCCCAATACAATCGATAGAAAATAATGACAGACATGACAGGACTGTTATGAAAGAGATCATGCTCGGTTATGCAAACGCCAACAATATGGAAGTATGTGAAACTGAGTGCAATTCAGCATTAGTTGGAAGTATAACGGTACTGGCAAGCATGGTTCACAGACAACTCCGCAGAAGTCTAACACAAATGTTTAAAACACGATAACAATGACTTGTTATATAAGCAAAGAAACTGGCCATTATCGTAATCAGTGTCCACTTTTTAATGAAATAGCAGATAAAAAGAAACAGACTCACGCTTTCAACGTTGTTTTTCATAGCGGAAAGTTGAGTAAAAGTGATTGGTATGTTAATTCCGGAGCTAGTATGCATATGACAACAAATAAAAATTGGTTGAATAATCCATTATATACGCCGAGTTTAGCGGAAATTATCTTCGCAAATAAGAACGGTCCCTGTTGTATGTTCAGGAGACGTCGAAATCTCAACATATAACGATTACAAGATAACCATGAAGAATGTTTTGTGCGTGCTGAGTTTACGACTAACCTGTTATCAGTCAGTGAATTGATAAAGAATGGTAACAGTGTCATCTTCGAGTCTAACAAATGTCTTATTCGTAATAAACTAGGCAATTTAGATGCGGTACTAAGCTTGTTGGTGGAGTTTACAAGTTGAATCTTAAATCAACACAGAACTGTCTACTAACTCCGTCAGCGGCCGACAGCGACACGTGGATCGATATGAATAAAATGAAACGCGAATTAGTTGATGGAATGGATTATACTGACACATTAGTGACGAGTAAGTCAAATTGTGAGATTTGTTGTGAGGGAAAACTGTCTAGGTTACACTTCACCACGGGTACACGAGCGAAATACTACTTATAAATACTACTAATACTACTGATACTTCAAATTGTTCATTCAGACATATGTGGTCCCATGGGAAACAAGTCTATTGGTGGTGCTAGATGCTTTCTACTGTTGATCGGTAATTATAGCAAAATGACTCATCTATTATTTAAAAGTTAAAAGTCAAGCAATCGACCTGAATTCTTTAAAATAGCTCATTTAAAGAATTCAAGTCGACGGTAGAGAATATTCAAAACAAGAAGATCAAAATATTGAGGGCTGACAACGGATGTGAGCACTGAACATTTTGAAGATTTCTTAAAGTGTGAAGGCTACACAAGAAAACGAATACCCTACACGCCGGAACAAAATGGTCTTAGTGGAAGATCAAACCGAACCATTGTGAAGAGAGCCAGATGTTTACTTTACGATGTTGGTTTGGAGAAGCCAGTTTTGGGCCGAAGCTGCAAATACTGCTGTTTATTTGAAAAACAAAACAATAAGTTCAGGCATTGAGAAGACGCCGTATAAGCATGTTCCTAAAGAAAAGAGGGCCAAGTTGGACAAAAATGCAAGACTGGTGGGTTTTAGTTGGTGGTCCAGTGATGCTGGATGTTCCTAAAGAAAAGAGAGCCAAGTGGGACAAAAATGCAAGACTGGTGGGTTTTAGTTGGTGGTCCAGTGATGCTGGATGTTCCTAAAGAAAAGAGAGCCAAGTGGGACAAAAATGCAAGACTGGTGGGTTTTAGTCGGTGGTCCAGTGATGCTGGATGTTCCTAAAGAAAAGAGGGCCAAGTTGGACAAAAATGCAAGACTGGTGGGTTTTAGTTGGTGGTCCAGTGATGCTGGATGTTCCTAAAGAAAAGAGGGCCAAGTGGGACAAAAAATGCAAGTTTTAGTGATAATGTCAAGGGTTATAGGGTTTATGATCCTGTGAAGAAAACAGTCACAACTTGCAACTAGCAGAGATGTTGTGATGCTAGAAAAGAAAAAGCATCAAGACACGGCAACAGTTTGTTTAGAAAACACAGATTCAGTGGGGGATTTGAAGGAAGAATCAGTGGTTAAGTTAGAATCTCTTGACCAGGCAAGCTCAAGTGAATCAGATTATTATACAGGATAGTGAAGATACCCATGATATGCAGACAGACGTGAGAGAAGAGCAACAACCTTCAGAAGGTGTCTTGCACAGAACTGCTGATTTACCCGTGACAGTCAATGAAGAGAGACCAAAGCCACAGAAGGAGAAGCCAGAACGGTATGGATTTACTTATATGTGCACCACCGTAGCAGAAGATAAGATAACATATGCTGACGCTATCAGTGGTCCTGAGAAACAACAATGGTTGCACGCAATGGCAGAGCAGTTGCAGTCATTTGAAGACAAACAAGTGTGGAACGTTGTTGATGCTCCAGATAACGCGAGCGTAGTGAAGTGTAAATTTATAGTAATGCTGACCCGGCAGACGTCGTCTTGCCTTAACTATGATACCTACCTACCTTTCCTACCTACCCTACCTACCTAGGGGTATGAAAAATAGATAGTAGCCGATCCTCAGACCTGCTGAATATGCATATAAAATTTCATAAAAATCGGTCAAGCCGTTTCGAAGGAGTATGGTAACTAACATTGTGACACGTGAATTTTATATATAAGATTATAAAACTGAAGAGTTTGTTTGTTTGAACGCGCTAATCTCTGGAACTACTGGTCCGAATTGAAAATTTATCGAGGAAGGCTAAAGGCTATGTAACATCACGCTACGACCAATAGGAGCCGAGCAGCGGGTGAATGCGCGGGAGCAGCTAATGGGTGTATAAAAAGAAATCTGAATGTGACAATAAAGTGAGATATCGTGCGCATCTTGTACCAAAAGATTGCTTGACGTCTAAAGCTGCTTTGACGTCTAAATGAGCATGTGCAAATGCTCATTTAGATGTCAAGGCAGCTTTCTTTAATGGTTATCTAAAATCTAATCATTTCTATGCATTTGCCAGAAGGTTTTCATGTTAAAGAAGCTAGTAAAGGTTTATGTGTATAATTTGTCGACATATTATGCGGGCAAAGCCGGCAGAAAGCGGAAGCTAGTTATAATAATATTAGTAATAATCGATTCGGTACTAGAAGAAACGATGCTAATTTCTTATGGAGTAAGGGAGGTCGCACGCCTTAGATTAGTACTCATATACACTAGCGGCACGTTTCCGTCGACGTGTCAAAGGCTGCAGTTGATTCTACCCACAGAACAGAAAAAGTGTCTTCTTTGTTCTATGTTTCTGCATTTGGCAACTTGGTATATAAGGTGTTAAAAAATTAACACTAAAAACTTCGTGGGAGCATTAAACTTATCATTACGAACAACTCTTACTATGGGATCAACCCCGAAATCGCGAAAAAAGTATGAGCTGTTCCATACATTTATGTACACGTAACTCGTAAGTATGGAACAACTCATATTTTTTTGTAATTCTTAGGCTACGTCCACACAGACAGGTCGCTTAGCGGTTAGAGCTTAGTGGCTTACAATCTGGCTACTTGCTTATATACACGGTGGCCGCACTAAGAGGTGGTTTACGTGGTGGATTGTTAGGTGCTTGGTCATTTGCTTGTCGGCACGTTGACGAGATGTCACTTTCAAAAATAGCTCTTAAACTGCTACTTACAGAAAATTAATCTTTTAAATATACTTTCTCACGGTCTTATCCGTAATGCTGGGTTCACGACATAAACAAGTCACGGTCAAGTCATGGGGAGTTTAATGTTCTGTATAAACAATTGCGTAATTTTGATGAAACGAATATCTGCGACCAGAGAAACATTTGATCTACGTCTCCATAAGGTTCAAGGAAAATTAACTAATTTCATTTCATCCATTTGTTTCTTCTAAAATGCCTCGCGCCTCGTGACAAAAAACCAACACGTTTGTACACGCTAAGCGACTAGCTAGGCGTCAAGCGCGCAATGCGGCCGTTCGCAAACATGCTAGAACGTTCGCTAAACTACTCGCTAGGTGACTCGCTATGTGACTCGCTAAGCTCGAAGCGCTAAGCAGGACGTTGCCTTAGAGTTAATTTTTAACACCTTATATAGGCACTTAAGTCGCTCTGTCATAGCTTATCGTCGCTTATAGGTCTCTTATAGGTAGCTCATGGCATAAGGAAAGTTGCACACTTAAGCTAAAGCCGTATTATCTTATTTTTCTTTAATGCAGGCAAATGCTCGCTTAAAATGGAATAAAATCGCAATATTTTGGCTTTCAGATTGCTAACTTAAGTTACGTATGGAACGTACGATTAACCAATGGAAGTTGATAAAGAAATCACTGATTCTGCCCAATATACAACTAGTTTTGAGATAAATAACCACATTTCCGCCACATACGGTGTTTAATTTTAACTTCAATGTCAAAAAACCTTATCTTCGTAACAGCAAGTCATAGCAGAATAACAATAGAATAGAATGGAATAGAATATTTTTATTCCAGACCGGAGTCCATAGGTAACAATTTTACCTTAAATTCTAGTGTTAGTAGGCTACAGACACATAAAACACAATGGCAGGATAGCTTTTGAAAAAATCGCGCATTTTTCGGAACATACGAGTAAGTGCAAGGTTCGTTTGACGCGCCACGAATTTCAAATCTGACACACTGCCATTTTATCCGTCCCCGTCCCGCCATATCAATGTCACTCGGGCAATGTGAACTTAGGTAGTATATCTACAGTAATATTATAAAGCTCAAGAGTTTGTTTGTTTGAACGCGCTTATCTCTGGAACTACTGGTCCGAATTAAAAAAATATTTTTGTGTTGGATAGTCCATTTATTGAGGAAGGCTATAGGCTATGTAAAATCACGCTAGGAGCCGAGCAGCGGGTGAAACCACGCGGCAGCAGCTAGTTTAAGATAATTCTGAGCTCTGTTGAGCACAGCTAATATGATACAATTTTAAACTCGCTGTAGAAAGGAAATTTCTTATTGGATGATTGCATGCCAGCCATGTATCGAATGCACAACCATGGGTCGAATAACATTCGTCAACATTAGCACGCACAGCCCTTTAACCATGTACAGACACGGATTTTAATTCATTAGCTACTTACAAACGTTATTTTTAACTTAACAGCACTTATTAAACACGAACTGAAACCGCATGCTCTCAAATAAGATGACAAATTACTAATAATCGGAAATAGTCTTATCCATAGAGGTTTATCGCAGTAGAGATTATAAAGTAGGTTGAATACGTCTAACCAATCTATTTTGCTACTGACCTCTTTTAAATTGGATCTCATTAGATAAATGTTATTTCTGAAAATCTATCCATGACAGTTGAACAATTATAATATTTCACTGTATTCTAACGTTACCATGGCTACGCTAAAACAATTGTCGCTAGGTTACGGTTGCTAAACTCGCAAATCAAAATTCAAGACGTTATGACTTTCCTTGTCTGGATGTACAATCAACAGCAAAAGTAGATGATCAAAATCAGAAATTGAATACTAAAGAATGGAGTTGGCGTCAGACCTGTGTGGCGTCAGACCTGTGTGGCGTCAGACCTGTGTGGCGTCAGAGTGATTCAAAAGTTTGTGATTTGAAATTATACCAAACATTTACTACTAGTACAGCTGCCATATATTCGTGAACTCCGTTCATAAGTATTGAATTTCTGATTTTGATCATCTACTTTTGCTGTTGACTGTACGTGTATAACCGACTAAACCCGATTTGCGTTACACGTCTAAAATACGAACAGTGGCAAGTGGCACAACAATAAAAGTCCGTGACTGTACATTATTTTAAATCATTAGAAGTCATATTTTTATGTCTAAACAGCAAGTGCGTGACAATCCAACACG
Source organism: Hyppa rectilinea (assembly GCA_951799385.1). NCBI lineage: Eukaryota > Metazoa > Arthropoda > Insecta > Lepidoptera > Noctuidae > Hyppa > Hyppa rectilinea. Next base: position 21,151,807 of record OX637300.1, read on the forward strand.
AGGCTGAGCCAGTCGGGGCAGCCATAGACGGAGACGTCACTGCGAGCCTCGAAAGCGAAGACGGATGGAGGGCAGCCTGTCTTTGTATTTAGAAACAGTACTAGTAGCCCTACTATTGTCCCCAAGCAGAGTTATAGCGTTATTGGGAGTGACGATAGTACATATACCTCGGTCGGCGAATCTTACTGATGCTGCATAGCTGTGTATCGAGTGAACCAAACAACAACATTATTGATCTGTTACATGATGGGGAAGATCCTCATTCCGAAAATAGAAGCGCACCCGCGGTTATTGGCAAAAAATATTCTGAAGGGTGCAATGGATATAGCGTGGCTTAGCGAGTTTTGGTGTTTATGGCTTGGTGTAACATGAAACAAAAAAAAAGGTACAAGGGGAAACATGCGACACATCCACGCCAATCGGCTATCGGCCAGCATTATGCTGCGACCCTAAGCACACCAGACCCTACCGGTACAGTGTACTAAAAGGTAGAAGGGGAAACATGTGACACATCCACGCCAATCGGCTATCGGCCAGCATTATGCTGCGACCCTAAGCACACCAGACCCTACCGGTACAGTGTACTAAAAGGTAGAAGGGGAAACACACAACACATCCACGCCAATCTGCTATTACTCAGCATTTTGCTGCGACCCTATCAAACTACTCAAACTAGTGCCTACCGGTACAGCGTACTAAAAGAAAAATAATACAACAAGCTATAATTTAGCTCACAACCATCCTACAATAAATTCATATGGGTAATTTCATTACTATAAACTGATACTATTGGTATGTGATACTTTTACTTTTGGAGAGTTACCATGGAGATTCCTGCCCGTTCTTCTCCATAGGATAGCTAAAGAGCTGATCTTGACTGATCGACTCATTGACAATTCAAAAGTGCCTGTCATGTTTGGCGCAATATAACATATTTTCTTTCTAATTTAAATACACACTTCGCGTTTGATTATTTGAAAGTATTACCAGAGCTGTGTTGTCCGACGGCCTGTGTCCAGCTCCACTCGGGGTCCCCGAGCGCGCGGCGGGACACGCAGTCCAGCCGCACGGTGCTGTCGGGGAACACGAACAGCTCGCCCGAGTGCTCCACCACCGCCGACCCGCTCACGATCGTGTACTGGATGGTGGGCGGCGCGTCACCTGCAACGTTACAATGTTACGGATCAGTACTGCTATTCTGTAAAAATCTCACCGTGAAAGTTTGAAGTGAAGTCAAAGTGAAGAAAGTTTAAAAAAAGAAGCGAGCGAAAAAAAAAAGTGAGCTGTCAATTGTGTCTATCCCTAGCAGCTAGCAGTCAATGAAATGACAAATCACAGAATCGTCCGACAGGTGTATATGACATTCACATACTTATGCAACATCTTCCAAAATTATATAAAACTAGCTTCTGTCCGCACCATCACCTGCGTGCAATTTCTTATTTTAAGTATCACAAAATATATCGTCAGAAAATCGGTAGCTACTCATTACTGAAAGAATTTTTCCAATCGGATCGTAGTACCGAAGATTACTGCCTACATAAAACCTCACACAGGAGATTTTATTTGGGCCTTTTCTGAAAGTGCCATAAAAAAAATTGTACGGTCAGCAACAAAAGTCAATTATCACTTCAGTTTTTTTTATATTCGTTATTGACTAAAATATCCGTCAAAAAACTAGTAAAATTTTTCACGTAGGTAATTTAAGTGTTATTTTCTTTATAAAACAAACTTGCACTTTGCCCGCGGCTTCGCTCCCGTGGTCTTTCCCGTGGGACCCGTTATTTTTCCCGGGATAAAAAGTAGCCTATGTTACTCCTAGAAAACTAAGCTTTCCAACGGTGAAAGAATTTTTAAAATCGGTCCAGTAGTTTTTGAGCCTATTCATTACAACCAAACAAACAAAGTTTTCCTCTTTATAATATTAGTATAGATAATCGAATTTTGTTTTAAAACAATTTCAGAAAAAGTTCAAACATGTATAGGTGGATTCTGAACGTTATCATTTTTACCTTTTAATATATAAGTATCTAGATTTTAAAAAAATAAGTAAACGAGCATAATCTTTTATAAATCACAAATACCCAGAGCATCCCTCAGAGATGCCAGAGTCCCAGCTGTGGGAAGATCCTAATTATATTTGCCTTCATATTATATGGTTTCGGAAACAAGTGAAGTAGAAGCAAGATAGTATACACTTCCAACTTCCTACCGGAACACTGAACAGCTACTCAAGCCACCAAGCTACCTATACAGAAGGAAGTATGTGTCCTGATTTATACGTTGAAAAATGCGCCCTATTTTTTAGTTTTACCGGATTAAAAATACAATAATGCAAACTTCATGGTGTCCTTAAAATTTAAAGAAGAAAAAAGAATCGTAATCTTTGAATATATTCCGACTAGTCCAGCGTGTCACTGTCATCATATTTTTAAGTAATATATAAATTAAATACATTGGATGTTAAGTGCCGGATTAACCACGTATCGAGAGTAGGAAATGGGCCCCGCGCTTGCTTAATTGGTCATTGGTCAGTGGGCCGTCTTAGGGGCGCTGTGGATATTTACGTATTCATTCTATTAATTTTATTTTTTAAGTACAAAACAATGCATACATTACCAGCTAGTATCGACTCCAAATAAATTGGGGTAAGGGCAGGAGAATGATGATGATGATGATGAGTCTTATGTATTGAATGGGGAAAAGAATAATACAATTAATAAACTGATAATACAATTAATTTCGCCTCTTTGACCGGACTTGATCATAAATGGCGAAACGTGGGTGTCCACAGTTTGGTATTCCTTCGGGGCTCGGGCACTGCACGCGTGATATAAAACCAATACTTAAAATTATTGAAGAAATTTGGAATTTTTATAAAAACTGTGAAGACAATACCGTATGATATACCTATTATTAAGGAAGTTTTCAACCAATGGTGACCCTGCGACCGTGCTGCAAAAGTGTTGATGTTCTCTACTTGATTCCACAATGGAGTTTCGCAGCCACAAGACTCTGGGAAGAGTTCACACGGTTCGAGGAGATGGAATCTACAAGGGCTGGACCCACGGTGAGCAATCACGGTTGTAATAGAAGATAAGACAAAAGGGCTACCAAGATTCAGAGGTCCTTATGAGGTACATAAAAATTTCTTTCTATTTCTGACCCCAACATCAAACACTCTTGTTGCGTACACAATAATAGAATTAATGATACATTCACCTACGGGTAGCATAGGGAAGGCTGGCCATCAGACTGCAACAACATGGACTAACTCAACCCTTAAACATTACCTGTAAAGTTGGTTACAACAGTGGTAGGTACACACTCAGGCAGCTTGGGCGTCCATTCTCCGTTCTCACAGTGCAGCATGTTGTCTCCCTTCAACTTGTACAATCCAAAGTGCTTGCAACGAGACAGCAATACAGAGCCGTGGGGGAAATGTGTGTCTTTCTGCAAAATGTATTTTTTTTTAATTTTAAAGCTATACTTAATAACATGTCAAAATAATCTTTGATGAGAAATTAAAAATGGAATGTTTTACTCTATGGCATGGTAACAGCATAAAATATGAACATTAAAAAAGTGCTTTATGCATTTAGTCCACTGCAGAGACAAACTTTGCTTTTTTTTATGTGTCCTATTAACAACATTACATAAATTATTTGTAAGCCATGTGAAGTGCCAAACCTTGTTATGGGTTGCAGGAGTACATATGGCAATTTATGACAATTTTTTATTTGGTAGATGTGGCCTTGTTTGGTATTTGTAAGGAAAAATCGATTTAGCCAAATTAATGGTTTTCCTCAGTGCAATATTGGTGACTCATTAATCAATGCTTTTTGTTATTGTTTATTAGCAAATAGTTTTCCTTAAAACAATAAACTTGTGTTTACTCAGAAATATGTAGGTATGTCTAACCATTCTTGGAAATTCCTTAAAATATTTATTTGTACTTACATTTATAGATGAATTCTTAAATGATATGGCGAGGAGTGGATGTTCATTCCGATAAAGGCATTCTCTTAGTATTGGTTGGAATCTCCCATCTGAAATTTACAAATGGTCTGTGGAAATTACCTAGTCTTGGAATTAGGCACCATCCATCTTTCTGGCACCATCTATCTTTATATAATGGAAGAGATTTCCGAGGTTGTCTGTATAAATATTATATTCACAAGTTGTTAACTAAATAACTACTGAACATTAATGAAAATGCTCACTGACATAGCCATCAGGTCCTCACGTGTGCATGTGACGGGGGCGCGTTGCTGAATTTTGGGCCAAATTAATTTAAAATATAAATATATATTTAAGTTCTATTTTTGCCATTGATACGCTAAGAAGAAGAATGAAATAGCTACAATTTTAAAGGTTATACTGTAAACTAGAATAGCCTGGAGCCTGGCTGGCATTTGCCTACCAGGTTCCAGGTTGACCGGCTCATTGCCTCTTCCCTGAGGAAAACACTTGTTTATAATAACTTGTAAATGCCCAGATTCGAGTGTTCCATAATAAACTTTAACATATGGAGACACTGATCTGGGGTAGCCCAGGGCCCAACAGGGTCAACACTGTCTTGACCTGGATTGTGTGGATAAAGCTTTTCATACCTGGAGTGCTGGAGCAAAGTGGCCCCACCCAATTGCCATCAATACATTTAATCTTGCATATAAGCCTCTCATTTAAAGGTCCTATCAGGCCTGGAAATTTCACCTATAAATAAACATGTTTTTATGTTAAATACCTTAACCTATTGCTAGAATATAATTATATACTTAAAGCATGTGCTTGCGAAAAAACCATTTTATGAAATAACTGTTTATCAGAGCCAATTTACTCTGGACACTGAAGACTTTTTCTAGATAATGATGATATACCTACCTCAGAAATTTTTGAGAAGTCTGATCTAAATCTAGTGATATCCAGATTAGCATCCAAACTCTGTACATCCGGCAGAGAGCACTTATAATCATCTGAAACAAAAGGAAAAAACATCATTTAAAACCTCGTTCTAGTTATCTTCTGACGAAGAAAAAAAAGAACAAAAAGTTATAGACTAGCATTCTAAATACAAACAAAACGGCTATTATGTTTTTATCATTATTATTTTTATTACTACCTTGCGGATAGGTCACGTTATCGTCGTCTTCACAGAAGCCCCACGGAGTAAACAATAATATCAATAGAGGTAAAAACATTGCTTCAGAATCAAGTTTACGCTTCACAGTATCATATCGTCCTGCATTAAGGTAGTCACTGAATAATGTTATTCTTCTGTAATCTGGGTTGTAACTCTTATTTTATTTATTTATAAAACTGGTTAGAAATAACAGCTGAGTGTAGCACAGTAGCACTTGTAGCAAGTGTTGCAATACTTGTAATTTACTTAGCATGGAAATGTCAAACCCAAGCACCTGCACAGAACCCAAGTCTCCGCCGAAAACTAACATGCTACTGTTGCTGCACCTTACCTAACTATGGAAGTTTACTGCTACCATCATACTAGCATCATCATCATCAGCATCGGCTGATAGGAGTTTTATACAGAACAAAAAAGGACCTAGTAGATTAAATTATTGCGATTTTTAGTTTCTTTTACTGTTGCTATCTAAGCTGCTGCTCAGGTACTCTTTGATAATACGAATGTAAGTACTGTATTTACGAGTCTACCTGGCCAAAAGGGTGAAAAATACGATATACTTTAGTTCCGTCGCAGGCGTAGGTACTCAACCTACGGCCCGTATGTCCTAGGGGTTTTGTATTTCCAGAAGAATACACGTTGACCTTATCACTAGTTCATTCGCTTGCTCCTAAGGGTAGAAACGGGACTAATTTATGTAGGTATCTACTTATCTGTTTCAAAAATCATTTAAGTAGTAACTACTGTTACAACAATAATACGACTGTTGTATTTACATGTATTATTTCATTCATTACTTAAATGAATTTTAGTCAAATGAAGCAAGCAAATTTCAGAGTAATATCCAACTATTCCATTGAGAGATACAAAAAGAAACCGGTTGTTTTGGCAACACTGGTCTAAGAAACTCTAATTGAGGACAAACTCCCGCCACTCCCGGACGAAGTAATGGATCATGAATTCATGATGGACTGACATGAAGATGGGTGGCACTTATCTCGAGATTAGTGTTGTAGGTACTATAGTTATACGCGCCAACCGAAACTATGAAATTAAACATAGATATAGGTACTTAGACTTTATTTCACATCTTGGCAAAGGCCTTCGGGCCTCTCCCGATTACTGAATACTTACCAGAAAATTTAACAATTTTCTTTTAAACGAGGTCATTTCTGTGGTTTATAAATGTACTGCCTAAGTACCTACCTACTTTGTGCACTATTGCATGAGATATCATTTTATGATAGTTAAGTCACTTAGGTCTCTCGAGAGCATCAATTGAATATCAAGGCCAATAGTTTCTCGTGCCTACCGTCCAGTAGACTGACCTTTTCTATTGGCGAGGGCTAGTCGGTTAGTTAAACAGGATGCTTTAGTGCACTTCGTTTCCTGAGCGCGTAGATTTATATTTTATAGATGAGAAGGTAACATCATCTAGTTTCGGTACTGTAGGCTGCCAGAATGGCTGGTTGATTGAGAAATTGACCATTATTTGTATAAGTGACTTATAATTCTTTCAGACCGGCCAAGTATATAAGACAAATGGTAGTCCAAAAATGGTCTACAAACATTTCGGGCACGCTAGATAGCTGCATACCTACGTTAAGAGGGTCTTGGGATTCCCAATAGTCGAACTGACTTGTTCGGCTTACGAGTACCTACCTGTTAAGCGGTAGGCATAAAAGGAAAGGTAAAAGAAAACAATTTTCAATTGTCAGTAACATACAGAATTTATTAAGTATAAATTACGAAATTTTATGCAATTTTGTACGTAGAAGACACATATACTTAAGCACCATATCGCTAGACATATTGACTTAATAATTAATTAATTGGTTTTATAAAGTATGTAGTTTATTGTTCCAAAAGTCATTTGATCATTATAAAAGCGAGCTTTAGCTTGACAACAGCCGCAGGTAGGCGTGACTCTGTCGTGCTCAAAAAAGCCTTACATTATTTAGCATGAAGAAATAACTGAACTAAGGTAAATGTTATGGTTTAGTCACCAAATATTACAGTCAAACGGGGTGAATTAGGGATGCAGGGTTGAATCGGGTCGGAACTTTAAAAGGCATTTTAGTTTGCGGCCAAAAAGGACCAGTAATATGTTAACTATATCATAATTAACAATGAAATGCCTTTGTTGGCAACAAACTATATAATTTCAAAGTTAAAATCCTTTTTAAAGTTTCATTCCGATTCACCCCTGCATCCCTATTCACCCCGTTTGACGGTACATTCATCTCAGTAAATTAGATTGCTGCATTATCATGCAATTAACAAAAGAGTGGGTACAGCAGTGCGATTCTGTTACCATCTCACCGTGAAAACTTACGTGAAGTGAGCGTGGAGTGGGCTGTCAGTGTCATCCCACTTGATTTTAGGGATGTACCACTTACAATCAAAATCGAGATTTTAATGATATTTTTATGCTAATTTTAATAAGTAATTATTTTATTTTATTTCAAAGCTAGCTAGTACCTACTTTGGTACTTACTTACTTACAACATAATTAGTAATAAACTCAATTTCGTTTTTATTTCTTTTTTTCCTAGACTAGCCTTTGTATTTTAACTAAAGGCGCGAGCGGGTCACGCATGTTCGCCAGCATATCAAGTTACCCCAATCTGTCAAATTTCAAAGTGCACACTTCGCGCAAGCACGTTTTTCGGTTGACTAAACGTCTAGTCGTAGATATTTATTCGAGTTTACAGACAATAATTTGATTTTAAACCTTAAAACTTGTACAGTAAGGTTCAGAATCGATTGAGAGATTGGTCTGAATCCCGCGCGGCGTTCACTTCACCGCGCTGCCTGCAGGGAATTTTGGCAGAATCCCGTGCTCGTGAAGTGGTCACTTCACGCAAGCACGTTATGCGTTGTCATAGTTACTAATATGAATACCTATATCGTTGACGGGTGTACATCCGGTTGACAGGGTGTAAGTTACAAAACGGTGATTCTTTACAAATTGCTGCAATGTTCTAGCAATGTGAGGAATGTGTGTAAAACTTAAAGCAATGTGCTTTTAGATGTTTTTATGACTAAATCCAAACGTTTTTGTACAGTCAAATTTCTCCAAATGATTTTAAACCTTAAAAATTTTACCGGTAAGGCTCTAAATCGATTGAGAAAATTTGTCTCCTTGCAGTCATTAATATGATGTGACTGCAACTACAATTTACCAATAATTCGTCACGTGCGCATACCTACGTGGACACACCAAGAACATTGCGAAAATACAATACCAACGTCCAATAAGTACAAAATATATTTTATTGTTCCAACTACCTATTCGTTCTTCGGCTTTGGCTCATCGCCGCCCGCCTTTTGAAAGTGCGTGGAGCGATCACTTCGCGGAAACATCATTATTAAGATGCGGTACTTTGTGTATTTATTATATAACATTAGGTATAAATATGTGCGGCTTTTTGGGACATACCTTTAGTTACCTACCTATAAAGGCGATTTTAACACACTGTACACCGCGCGCCGACGGGTAACGCGGGGCAGCGCCCATATCGTTTGCTATGGCCGCCTCGCGCTACGAGACAGAGCGCGGTGCAGTGCGATATTCGCTTTACCTACTTCAGTAAACATTGCCAATAAGATGATGATAATACCTAATATTCATCATCATCAACATACCTACTGCCAAACTCGACCTAGCTCACGGCATCTCATTATCTCTATGTAGGTAACTCTCGGTCTCCGCGACGCGACTTACAGCGCAAGCGTACCTACTGAGAACTCGACTGTTAGGAGGTTGCCATGGCAATCACGCCACGGTGTTTGTTAGGGTCGTTGCCATGCCAATCACGGGAATACCGTGATTGGCATGCCAACGGCTCAAACAAACACCGTTGGCGTGATTTGTAGGCGCTGTCAGTCACGTGCTACTTTCTGTCAAGTGGGCCATGTCTATTCGTTCCTAAAAAGCCCGTCACAGACGTAGCTATAATATAGATTAATATGAATCATAGCAAGGCATATTACGACATATTTTCCATATAGATTTTCGAGTGACCGCACACGCAGCTATAATATATAATTCTATGACATCACAAAAATATCTCAATGTTAATCGAAAAAATTGTGTCAAAAAGTAATACAGTCTATAATATAGGTTGCTGTAGTCGAATTTAAGTTGTGAGTGTCGTATGTGTCTTATTATACTCTCCTGTCGCAGGTCTGCTGGTAGGAAATGATGTGTAATGATGATGTAAGTAGTTCCTTTGCGTTCTTCATCAATATGTATTTTACTTTATTATGTAGTCAGTGTGTAAGAATAGATAGATAAATAAATAAATAAAATTTATTCATTAGTATCACAATCAAAACAATTTGCTAATACATTTCTTCTACTGAGTCTGCTGCCTCCCAGGGTTCAGCTTCGCACTGCTGAGAACGAAGGGGCATCAGGTGTGTGTGCGCTGCACAGCGATCAACTGGAAAAATTGGTATGCATGTATTAATCATTTATTTATTACATTTTCAACTTGCAATTATTCACATAATATAAAAGTGACAGACTTTAGTGCCCAAATGGTTGGCAGAATTGCCGCATTGTATCGTGGTGCTGTAAAAATAGGCCAGCCTTGTGGCCACTTAAAGAGTCGACCAACTGTTTGGTGATGATTGTCTCAAAAAACCAAGGGGCATTAGGACCCCACAGCCCTAGTGTTCAATTTCAAGGCATTATGGTAATTCTGTCAGGCCTCTTCCTATTGCTGCGTGCCAAGCCGTTGAGCTCTAAAACAGCTGTCACCCCTGCGGTGACAAGAGCGCTACAAATGACGTCTTTAATGGCGGCGTGCCGTGCTATCCGGCCTGGGCTCTTACTGCAAGGTAGGCCCCTATGGAGTCCCTCGCCCACCATACTGGCGCCAATGTGTAGTCCCGTGATAAAAATAAATGATTATACCATGGTATGGTACCTGAAGCTGCTAATACCACTGTGGCTGGGACCTGGGATTTATTGGCCAATCTGCATCCGGGCAAGCATAGCACTTCAGGTCCAATCAGGTGCAGGCTAAAATCTTCCCTGTCAACTTTTCAGTGCTGTGGACAGAAGACAGAAACATTAAGCTAAATAATATTTGATTTATTTTTATATTACTCATTTTATTAAATTAAATCAGAACTATCGCTGTTCAGTTGCGGAATTCACTCCCGCCTGACGACATTAGAGACTGCCAAACAGTTGCAATTTATGTATTATGTTTTTTCTTTTTAAGCTTACAGACATCGTCTACATCTCCTTTATCGAGTTTCCTATTGTAGTTGTGCTGGAACAGATTTCTTTAGAAACAAGCATCACCTATAAAATTATGTATTTTCTGTTCCTTTCTTCTTGTCTGTTTTTATGTGTGTACATAAATGGTTAAACAAAATAAATTATTAAATTTTAACATTATCTAATACACACATCATCAAATTAATTTTTAAATACTGACAACATTATCATTTCTATTTCAAGTGAGCAGAGAAAATGTCTATTTTTGTTCTCCTACATAAATCACACAAATATTTACTTACAAGAATGAGATGTATAAGTTGAGTTTAGCTGCAACCTGACTTTTCTTTTCATAAAACTAGAGCACAATTTTCTAATATGACAGACACTTCTATTGAGGTATCTGAAAACAAAAATAAGTTAAATCAACAAAAGTTCAGGTAATCCCAATAATCAGCGGGTAATACCATTCTCCTGCCCTTATCCGAATTTATTTGGGGTCGGCGCAACATGTCTTCTTCTTCCATACTTCTCTATTAGTCGTCATCTCGATAGTCACTCCCTTTCTAGCCATATCATCTTTCACACAATCCATCCATCGTTTCTTTGGCCTCCCTCTACTTGTATAGCCATCCACATTCATACTCACAACTCTCCGGACAACATTTTCCTCATTCCTCCGCATAACATGCCCATACCATGACAACCGATTTCCACACAACTTTTCGGTCACCGGTGTCACTTTCAGACTTCCTCTTATATACTCATTACGTATTCTATCCATTCGCGTAACACCACACATCCCACATAACATTCTCATCTCAGCTGCATGCAATTGTCTTTCATGAATATTTATAGCTTTTTAAGTAGTTCATTAAATTATCAGTCTTACAAGACAGAAAACATAAAAAAAATGATAATAATGTTTCATAAATTTTTTGAAAACAATCATTTGTACTTACAAATAATTAATAATACACATGATGTAAAATAGGTACTGGTATCCAGCAGCATCCGGTTAGACTGAAAGCCCAGTAAGCCCACCCCAACAAACAGTTGGAAAAAGGCTTGGCAGATTGATTGAATTCTGATACACATCTGAAAAAACAAATGTTGTTTATCATATTTAAAGGGTGATACGAGGGGTGATCAATAATGTTTGACATTCATTTTAAAGGTTGCAGACAGCCTATTTAGGTTAATCAATAACATTAATAAAACGAGGTGGGTAACCCATACCCATTGAGCAATAAATTGAGGGCTGACACTGGGCAGTGTCCAAAGTATGTCTTTGTGACGGCAGGTAGTTGAATTTCAATCACACAACTCGAAGCATTTGTTTCAATTAAAACATTGGCAGGCACTTTACATTATTATCGTTTTCCTACCTCTTTTACCAGGCGGTCGTTTAGTTTGAGTTTATAGTGAAGCTAGCCACCCCATCACAAGACGAAGCAAGTCCTAATATGGAGAAGAAACTTTATGGACAGTCTTTTAAATCGAAACCTTATGTTACAGAGGTTAACTTGTTTGATAATTACTTCTTCTTCTTCTTCTTTTTCTTTTAGCACAACTTCCATTAATTACATCACACGCCATCTTTTCTTCAAAGTGATCAATCAATCCACAAAGTCTGAACCGGGCGGATATGCCGCGTATTCAAATACAGAATCTTATTACTTATTTAGCTAGCTCAATAAAACATACAATGCCAAAATTTTATCTGGTTAATTCTTTTATAAATAAACATGCCAATTAAAAAAAACAAAGACGTTTTTAGAATTAAACTTAAAATTGAAGTATAATTATTTTTCTAAACTCAATATTTATTAGTACTGGGTCACATTTCCGGTTGTTCAAGGAATTTACTCAAACAACAAGTTTTCATAACTAAATGTATGTGCAAAATATTCTTCTTATTTTATAGTTTGTCAATTATTTTCGTAACTAATTTAGCTCTCCTATTCAATAATAACATTGAAGTATTGACCTTTAAACACCGCGCCATTTTCTGTGACGCCAGATCACAATAAACAGAACTTCTAATGTCAAGTTTAGTGTGGGTTGTCTATGTTTTTCTTACCACAGAATACGCGGTCGAATAAACTAATATTGCGAAATCGTATTCGAGATAAATTTGCACGACTAAAACTGACATACGTATTATATTTCTTATTTTTTTAATAAAAATATCGTTCTATTCATGCAGAATAAAAACAATCTTAGAAATATTTGTTTGAATCATCATTCGATTATGAATTTGTTGGTTGAATTAGTATTGCAATTTTATTCTTGCTATCGTAAATAACTTGTTTATGCGACATTTTTAATTTGAAAAGCGGAGGCAATTAAATATTATTCAGTGCAAAACTTTCGAACACCATTATGACAAAGCTGTGGGACAGAGCGCAATGGATAGTTGTCAATGCCAATAACTAAGCTTAATTTTCTTATTATTTTGAGTACCGGTCGTTTTCGTGAGAATTGGCATAACATTTGATATTTTTTTCTTATTTTCTGCAACATTAATATCTAAAGCAAAACACAATATTATGTACTTAGATATATAAAAATATATGTATATAAATTAATTATAAATAATAAAAATACAAATATTATTATATAACTAGTAATATAAATTATAATTACAATCTGCACTTAGTTTTTTTTAATAAATGGCAATATTAAATTATTACAACGATTTAGTGAAACAAGTATTCATTATATATTAGGTTTTACCCGGTTAAAACCTAAAAATATGATATTTTAAAAGCTAATTACAGAATAAACAATTGAAAAATTAACCTTTTTCGTGTAAAAGTAATTTTAGTCGATTATCTCAAATAATCGTTATTTCAAACGCGTACTGTGGTTGGAAAAAACATAGACAACTTAGAATATTGGCGGTTTTCGCGTAAGTTTTCGATTCAACTTTTCAGACTTATTTTGCACTTTGCAGTTTGCCGCCATGTTTAATAATTAAGCATGGCGGCAAACTATGATTATAAAAGAATTAACCAGTTAGAATTTTGGCATTGTATGTTTTATTGAGCTAGCTAAATAAGTAATAAGATTCTGTATTTGAATACGCGGCATATCCGCCCGGTTCAGACTTTGAGGATTGATCACTTTGAAGAAAAGATGGCGTGTGATGTAATTAATGGAAGTTGTGCTAAAAGAAAAAGAAGAAGAAGAAGAAGTAATTATCAAACAAGTTAACCTCTGTAACATAAATTTCGATTTAAAAGACTGTCCATAAAGTTTCTTCTCCATATTAAGACTTGCTTCGTCTTGTGATGGGGCGGCTAGCTTCACTATAAACTCAAACTAAACGACCGCCTGGTAAAAGAGGTAGGTAAACGATAATAATGTAAAGTGCCTGCAAATGTTTTAATTGAAACAAATGCTTCGAGTTGTGTGATTGAAATTCAACTACCTGCCGTCACAAAGACATACTTTGGACACTGCCCAGTGTCAGCCCTCAATTTATTGCTCAATGGGTATGGGTTACCCACCTCGTTTTATTAATGTTATTGATTAACCTAAATAGGCTGTCTGCAACCTTTAAAATGAATGTCAAACATTATTGATCACCCCTCGTATCACCCTTTAAATATGATAAACAACATTTGTTTTTTCAGATGTGTATCAGAATTCAATCAATCTGCCAAGCCTTTTTCCAACTGTTTGTTGGGGTGGGCTTACTGGGCTTTCAGTCTAACCGGATGCTGCTGGATACCAGTAACTATTTTACATCATGTGTATTATTAATTATTTGTAAGTACAAATGATTGTTTTCAAAAAATTTATGAAACATTATTATCATTTTTTTTATGTTTTCTGTCTTGTAAGACTGATAATTTAATGAACTACTTAAAAAGCTATAAATATTCATGAAAGACAATTGCATGCAGCTGAGATGAGAATGTTATGTGGGATGTGTGGTGTTACGCGAATGGATAGAATACGTAATGAGTATATAAGAGGAAGTCTGAAAGTGACACCGGTGACCGAAAAGTTGTGTGGAAATCGGTTGTCATGGTATGGGCATGTTATGCGGAGGAATGAGGAAAATGTTGTCCGGAGAGTTGTGAGTATGAATGTGGATGGCTATACAAGTAGAGGGAGGCCAAAGAAACGATGGATGGATTGTGTGAAAGATGATATGGCTAGAAAGGGAGTGACTATCGAGATGACGACTAATAGAGAAGTATGGAAGAAGAAGACATGTTGCGCCGACCCCAAATAAATTCGGATAAGGGCAGGAGAATGGTATTACCCGCTGATTATTGGGATTACCTGAACTTTTGTTGATTTAACTTATTTTTGTTTTCAGATACCTCAATAGAAGTGTCTGTCATATTAGAAAATTGTGCTCTAGTTTTATGAAAAGAAAAGTCAGGTTGCAGCTAAACTCAACTTATACATCTCATTCTTGTAAGTAAATATTTGTGTGATTTATGTAGGAGAACAAAAATAGACATTTTCTCTGCTCACTTGAAATAGAAATGATAATGTTGTCAGATTTAAAAATATTTAAAAATTAATTTGATGATGTGTGTATTAGATAATGTTAAATTTTAATAATTTATTTTGTTTAACCATTTATGCACACACATAAAAACAGACAAGAAGAAAGGAACAGAAAATACATAATTTTATAGGTGATGCTTGTTTCTAAAGAAATCTGTTCCAGCACAACTACAATAGGAAACTCGATAAAGGAGATGTAGACGATGTCTGTAAGCTTAAAAAGAAAAAAACATAATACATAAATTGCAACTGTTTGGCAGTCTCTAATGTCGTCAGGCGGGAGTGAATTCCGCAACTGAACAGCGATAGTTCTGATTTAATTTAATAAAATGAGTAATATAAAAATAAATCAAATGTTATTTAGCTTAATGTTTCTGTCTTCTGTCCACAGCACTGAAAAGTTGACAGGGAAGATTTTAGCCTGCACCTGATTGGACCTGAAGTGCTATGCTTGCCCGGATGCAGATTGGCCAATAAATCCCAGGTCCCAGCCACAGTGGTATTAGCAGCTTCAGGTACCATACCATGGTATAATCATTTATTTTTATCACGGGACTACACATTGCCGCCAGTATGGTGGGCGAGGGACTCCATAGGGGCCTACCTTGCAGTAAGAGCCCAGGCCGGATAGCACGGCACGCCGCCATTAAAGACGTCATTTGTAGCGCTCTTGTCACCGCAGGGGTGACAGCTGTTTTAGAACTCAACGGCTTGGCACGCAGCAATAGGAAGAGGCCTGACAGAATTACCATAATGCCTTGAAATTGAACACTAGGGCCGTGGGGTCCTAATGCCCCTTGGTTTTTTGAGACAATCATCACCAAACAGTTGGTCGACTCTTTAAGTGGCCACAAGGCTGGCCTATTTTTCAGCACCACGATACAATGCGGCAATTCTGCCAACCATTTGGGCACTAAAGTCTGTCAACTTTTATATTATGTAAATAATTGCAAGTTGAAAATGTAATAAATAAATGATTAATACATGCATACCATTTTTTCCAGTTGATCGCTGTGCAGCCCACACACACCCGACGCCCCTTCGTTCTCAGCAGTGCGAAGCTGAACCCTGGGAGGCAGCAGACTCAGTAGAAGAAATGTATTAGCAAATTGTTTTGATTGTGATACTAATGAATAAATTTTATTTATTTATTTATCTATGTATTCTTACACACTGACTACATAATAAAGAAAAATACATATTGATGAAGAACGCAAAGGAACTACTTACATCATCATTACACATCATTTTCTACCAGCAGACCTGCGACAGGAGAGTAGGATAAGACACATACGACACTCACAAATTAAATTCGACTACAGCAACCAATATTATAGACTGTATTACTTTTTGACACAATTTTTTCGATTAACATTGAGATGATTAAAAACTACTTTTTCAACTATACATTTACTAGAATAACTCTGTATAGATCTTTTATAAGCATCCAAATATTCCACTGATTTTTAAATGTCGTATTTGACATTTAAATATCTGAAAGCCTTGAAATTTAAGCCCGTCCCAGACGTAGCTATAATATATTATTAAGTCATTGACTACCACGCAGCAGACACAATAGAAAAACAATTGTTCGCGGCTCACCGGTGTTCGGCGTGGCGTCTAACGTGTTAATATATAATATATATTTTGCCCTCACTCGGTCTGCGGTCGTTTTTAAAGCGCACGGTTTTAAAGCTTATTTTTTGTGTACAGGTGTACTAATTTTGAAATAACACTATAATCAATCTAGGTACCCAAAAAATTCCACTCAGGAACACCCCGTATCCTCAAAATATATATTAATATACTTAAATATGTATCAATATGCTAAAATATACTGAGATATAAATGTCGACATATTTTTGTGATGTCATAGAATTATATATTATAGCTGCGTGTGCGGTCACTCGAAAATCTATATGGAAAATATGTCGTAATATGCCTTGCTATGATTCATATTAATATATATTATAGCTACGTCTGTGACGGGCTTTATATGAACGAATAGACATGGCCCACTTGACAGAAAGCAGCACGTGACTGACAGCGCCTACAAATCACGCCAACGGTGTTTGTTTGGGTCGTTGCCATGCCAATCACGGTATTCAGGTGAATACCGTGATTGCCATAGCAACGACCCTAACAGTGATTGCCATAGCAACCTCCTAACAGTCGTGTTCGTCGAGTTCTCAGTAGGTACGCTTGCGCTGTAAGTCGCGTCGCGGAGACCGAGAGTTACCTACATAGAGATAATGAGATGCCGTGAGCTAGGCCGAGTTTGGCAGTAGGTATGTTGATGATGATGAATATTAGGTATTATCATCATCTTATTGGCAATGTTTACTGAAGTAGGTAAAGCGAATATCGCACTGCACCGCGCTCCGTCTCGTAGCGCGAGGCGGCCATAGCAAACGATATGGGCGCTGCCCCGCGTTACCCGTCGGCGCGCGGTGTGCAGTGTGTTAAAATCGCCTTTATAGGTAGGTAACTAAAGGTATGTCCCAAAAAGCCGCACGTATTTATACCTAATGTTATATAATAAATACACAAAGTACCGCATCTTAATAATGATGTTTCCGCGAAGTGATCGCTTCACGCACTTTCAAGGCGGGCGGCGGTGAGCCAAAGCCGAAGAACGAATAGTTGGAACAATAAAATATATTTTGTACTTATTGGACGTTGGTATTGCATTTTCGTAATGTTCTTGGTGTGTCCACGTAGGTATGCGCACGTGACGAATTATTGGTAAATTGTAGTTGCAGTCACATCATATTAATGACTGCAAGGAGACAAATTTTCTCAATCGATTTAGAGCCTTACCGGTAAAATATTTAAGGTTTAAAATCATTTGGAGAAATTTGACTGTTTGTACAAAAACGTTTGGATTTAGTCATAAAAACATCTAAAAGCACATTGCTTTAAGTTTTACACACATTCCTCACATTGCTAGAACATTGCAGCAATTTGTAAAGAATCACCGTTTTGTAACTTACACCCTGTCAACCGGATGTACACCCGTCAACGATATAGGTATTCATATTAGTAACTATGACAACGCATAACGTGCTTGCGTGAAGTGACCACTTCACGAGCACGGGATTCTGCCAAAATTCCCTGCAGGCAGCGCGGTGAAGTGAACGCCGCGCGGGATTCAGACCAATCTCTCAATCGATTCTGAACCTTACTGTACAAGTTTTAAGATTTAAAATCAATTATTGTCTGTAAACTCGAATAGGTATCTACGACTAGACGTTTAGTCAACCGAAAAACGTGCTTGCGCGAAGTGTGCACTTTGAAATTTGACAGATTGGGGTAACTTGATATGCTGGCGAACATGCGTGACCCGCTCGCGCCTTTAGTTAAAATACAAAGGCTAGTCTAGGAAAAAAAGAAATAAAAACGAAATTGAGTTTATGACTAATTATGTTGTAAGTAAGTAAGTACCAAAGTAGGTACTAGCTAGCTTTGAAATAAAATAAAATAATTACTTATTAAAATTAGCATAAAAATATCATTAAAATCTCGATTTTGATTGTAATGTTAATGCTTGGTCAATCCCTAGCATCAGTTGAATGACACTGACAGCTCACTCCACGCAAGTATTCACGGTGAGATTTTTACAGAATCGACCGGCAGTACGCTCGGTACAGTTCGGTGGTACGTCCTAACTAATAAATAAAATGTGAAAGTGTGTTTGTTTGTTTGTAACACTTTCACGCTAAAACGCGACGGATTTGGATGAAAGGCCATGTCCTGGAATACTCAATAATCCTAATTCATAAGACAGTTCCGAGATCAAGAATCAAGATCTTTCGAAGAAAATTGCGCGACATTTTCAAATTCGGCGCTAGGTTGCATAGTAATTTGTAGGTACATAATAATGAAATAATAACGAACAATTTTTTTCTGTGTGTATGGATGTTTGTTCCGGATTGGCGTAAAAATGGCCGAACGGATTTGGATGAAATTTGGCACAGAGATAGTTTATAACCTGAATAATCACATAGGGTATTTTTAATTCCGGTAATATGTTCCCGTGAGATATCCCGATATCAACGCGGGCGATGCCGCAGGGAAAAGTTCGTACTTACCTAATTTAAAGTATTATTTATAAGATTATGTTTTATCATACTAAGTTTCTCTCTTCTTTACATGTTAGTTATTAATTTGTTGTTTGTGTATCGACCACAAGGTTTCTTGGATGCAATCAATGCATTGATTGGCACCCATTTAGTACTTTCAATAGAAAAAACGCAACAATCTACATCAATTGACACCAATATCGTTAGGTTAGGTAGCTAGGTAGCTTTTAATGATCACAGTTCTGCAAATACATACTTGCAACGGCTGCGAATCACATTTTGATCAACATACAACCTAACACTGACCTTCAATTTGCAAAATACTTATGGAATTATGAATTTCGCGGCCTACCCTGGGGCATTCACCTTAACTTATGTACAGACGCCAGCACATCAAGCTATCCCTAACTGTCAAATTTTCTCAATTAAAAATGAACCTTACGACTTTGCAATAAAGTTGAAATATTATCAAAGAAATCTGACAGATTGTGGTAACTTGATGTGCTGGCCACTGTACTTATACTGCTGATGTTATTCTCATTATAGCATAATAATATAATAAAGATAGTTGTATCAGAAATACAATCGCAGACCAAAAATTCGTTTATTTGTACAAGTTGGACATTAACGAAGACAAATGGTTTGTTTCCAGTTTGCTTGTTATTAATATAGAATTGACAGGTAAGGAAACTTTGAGAATAATTCAATGATAACTTAGTAAGTACCCAATATAACAAATAATACGATTCTGTAGAATTATTCCTGATTCTATAATCCGTTAGGTAGGTATGTCATGCCCCATTTCGAAAACGTAGGTATGTCTCGAATTTAGAATTTGGGGTAAGATGTTTTCTTTGCTGAAACCTCTATGTACCTAACCTAAAATTCTTAATAGGCTGTAAAAAAAATTCGTGTCCGACCTTAGGGGGGGGGGGGGGGGGTTGATCATTCAATGTCCTATTACACACATTATATAGTTAGGATAAACTTAAAACAAATTGACTCCCTATTCAAAATGTAGTCACGCAATAGAACATTTTATATGGGGGCTAAATAAAAACCATCCGAATTATTATTTGTGTTGACAACGAACGATTTTTCGGACACGAATTTTTTAATATTCTGTATAACAAGAATTCAAGAAAACATAATAAACGCGCAGTGCAAAAACTTGAATACTTACTTAGTCAATTAAAAATACAACATACAAAATGTTTAGACCATTACCACGCGATTTACAAATAATGTGATTTTGTCTACACTGATAAGGGTAGTAAACGACTGAACGAATTGTTTGCATTAAGACTCTGATGACATCACCTGCACCGTATGTATGTATTTCAGTCGGTCGATTCTGTAGAAATCTCACCGTGAGAACTAAGGTGACGTGAGCGTGAAGTGAGCTGTCGTTCCACCTAATGCAGAGATTGACAGCTCTCTTTTAAACTCACTTCACCTATAGTGTATTTCTTTTACAGTTTCCAATTTGGTAAACAAACACGGGACGAAAATTCTGATTTTTCGTATCAATCAAACACTTTGAGTTAAGCATTAAACGTCTTGAACTTTGAATAATACACTTAAGGCATGAATTATTAAAAAAAAAATGCTTCAGAGACACATACATTACCTAGAAATCTTAATATTAGTCGCGACATTTGTTTACCAAATAAGACAACTAAAGAAAAATACACTATAGGTACGTTTTCACAGTGATATTTTTATAGAATAGCACTGCTGAAGACAAAAAGAGATCAAGCGAATTACCTACCCAATTTACAGAGACCACAAGCTACCACAATCTGTCAAATTTCTTTGATAATATTTTAACTTTATTGCAAAGTCATAGGGTTCATTTTTCATTGAGAAAATTTGACAGTTAGGGATAGCTTGATGTGCTGGCGTCTGTACATGTACCTAATTACGTCACAACAAATACTTAGGCACAGCAATAATTGAATATTCAACTTACTCCTTTACTAACAAGGCACAAGGCATAAAACACGAATGCTTTTAAAGGCAGTTATTTATATGATATCACATTTAAAAAAAATTAAGCAATACAATATTTAATTAATATAATACGAATCACAATGTTATCGAAGCATTTAAACGGGTTCGGTTGTAAATAATTAACGATATACTTAATATACAATCTATTCATTACAACGATAACTACTGAAACATTATTATAGGTAATTAGTACCAGTAATGTAATTGAAACTTGAACGAATATATACTCTATTGTATTGTAAATACATTATGAATTACGATGCGGCAAAGTTATGCTATAGACACAGAAACAGCTCGATATCGTTAGATAGGAAATTTATTTTATTTAAGCATGTAAGTAGAGTTTTTTAATTAACGACTTTAATTAGGTATGGAATAGGGATGATGACTAAAATGTATTGTTTAGTTCGTCAGCTAGATTATTAAAATAATATTGGACACGTTTTTTATTTTTTTCACGTAAGTAATCGAAAGACGTCACTCCTTTTTAGATTGTATACTGAGTTGTGACGTAGCGCGCCCCGCTCATCATTCTCCTGCCCTTGTCCCAATTTATTTGGGGTCGGCGCAACATGTCTTTTTCTTCCATACTTCTCTATTAGTCGTCATCTCGGTAGTCACTCTCTTCCTAGCCATATCATCTTTCACACAAGCCATCCATCGTTTCTTTGGTCTCCCTCTACTTGTATAGCCCTCTACATACTCACAACTTGCCTCACATTTTCCTAATTCCTCAGCATAATGCTCGTACCATGACAACCGATTTCCACACAACTTTTCATTTTGAAGAATTATGCGAACATAAATGTACCTGAACAGCTGTTTTTTTTTCTAGATTTCAGGTATAGTTCCATAGTCAAAGTTGGTCTTTTCACTAGCATAGTACCCCGTGAAAGTACTTAGGTATGTCCCTCGTTTCACCTAACTCACTGTATAAGCAATGTGAAACAGTGTTTTGATTTTCCCACAGTAAGTACGTAGTACCACACCCCAAAGAAAGAAGTCTCTAGCAACGATTAAAATAGGCTCCGGGTTCTTTCAGTTTACATAGACGTGAAAACCTAAAAGGTTGCAAAATTTCAAAACAATATATTTATTTCGCATTGATGTAAACATCTGTTGTGTTTCGAAACTTCGACAGTCACATTTTCTTTACGCCAGTTTAATGAATTAAAAAGTTTCCCCTTTTCAGGAATGGCTTACCTAACTTCTTTTTAACGTTAACATTTACATTTTCCTTATCCCGACCTGCACTTACAGGGCTTCAATGAAAATATTGTTTCGCAATTTGTTAGGGTCGGTATAGGTAGGTACTTGTTGTACAGTCACGAGCACCAATAACAAACACAAACAGTAAACATTGAAGCGCCCCTGTGCAATTTTCTGTCTGAAATTAATGTTTAAATAGTGTTTTGTTCATTTCTTTTATGTATTTAATATTTTCAAAATGTGGGACAGTGAACATTTGGAAGTGATTGAATTTACAGTTTTTGTTTTTCAAATCGCGAATGAAAAAGAATTGACCAATCAGAACGCTCGACTTCTCCCACTGCCAACTTCATTCATGATATACCTAGATTTATTATAATATATTATAATATTATATATTAATTATAAAGGTTCCGGAATGACTTTGACCTTGTAAAAAGTCATTTTTACACCTTTATGAGCTCGGAGGGTTGTATTAATGATTTTGATGATTATAATTCTGTAACTACATACGTCTTACAGCCGCGAATCAAATGTTCATCAACATACAACCTATCACTGGCCTGCAAATTGCAAAAAACTTAAGAAAATTTGAATTTCGCGGGCTACCCTGGAAGATCAACCTTAATGCGCTTTATCTAAGTAATGTTTATAGAGCCTGATAATGCCAAAAAAAAAGTGTCTAATATTTTTTTATTATCTGCTAACGGAATAAATATATTTTCGTTCTTTTACCTTGTCATCATCCCTATTATTACAAGCCTAATACAATTCATAACACTTGCTTTGACGTACTCTTTTTTGCGACGCAAGCGCAGTGTAGTGTGTCGAGCTATTTGGTATACATGCAACAAAATCTTATTGTTTCATTACGTACACTGCCAATATTCATTTTATTATTCTTGAGCGTACGTATTAACTTAAGCTTGTGGCATTTATAAGAGGGCGGTTTATAAGAATTGACTATCAACTTAACACACTCACAGCATTAATGAAAAGGAGCTAGTTCGACTGTACTTACGTACTGAAATATAAATACCAATGTAAAACTCTTTTGATAGTCAATAATTGTTGCACATCACTGGGCAAAAATTTACGTAAATATTATTGCACATTTATTATAACAGTATGCCATACTACTTATTTATGATTATGACACAACCACGAACTATGTTTGCATTTGACAGACTAAATCATCGATTGTTTAAAAGAATCGGGTTTTTATATTTATACCCGGTTTTTTAGGCCCACAGAACCGGGAGTAACCGGTTTCGATGTCCTAGCCTCATGCTCAGGTCACTTTAGAACAGGCGGTCAAAGAAATAAAGCTTTGCGTCACGTTGTACCCTAAAATTATAATGTGATGATTTAAGAAAATATAAATTGGAACTGATTAAAAGAGACAGGAGACTTTGCATACAAAAACGTGCTCCATTAGTGGTTGTTACGTTCCACACAAGCCGTCGGAAGTAGTGCATCTAAATTGAACGCGCAAGTTAGTAGCGCCATTGCCACTATTTCCGTTTGACAGTACAAGACCCCGTCATGCCCATGGAATTGCTCATTGTCATTAGTCAATAACAAACAGGCACAATTGGAAAATAAATACTATTGTAATACTAATCAGTCTTACACTTAGGCACCGCATATTCACAATAACATAGAAAAATCATTTGCGTTAGATAAATAGAAGTTACCACTGTAAATAAGGTATACCTATGTAGGTATATCTAACTCTAACAGCATTAAACTTTTCCAAAAACTTTGTCCATTAAACAGCTTGTATAATATAACAATAGGTACTTTCATAAGTACAGTAAATTAGAAAATGAAGTAATCTTAACAATTAAATACAATATTTATGTTGTTCAGATTATTCTATACTTAAAATATAATGGATATTGTAAATATTAAAGTATTTTTATAATCAAATTGTGTTCATGATTGCAACTTAGGTACTTAATTATAAATATTTGATCCTGAACAGAATGATTTTCTTTATACATTGAATGCCTTCAATGACCTAAAAAAGCTATTACGATTTGAACTCAGAGCAGAGCAGATTTTGTGGCACTAAAAGGGAGACACAAAGACACTAAATTATTGAAGGCTAAGTGATGGAATCAACATTCATCAGTAGAGGTTAAATCTACTGATTTATATAGGTTTAATTTAAACGACTAACTTTAGTTGGATACCTAGCATATAAAGCACTCATTTACTCTTAATAATTAAAACATTATAGTATTATCACCAAAATAAATATAAAATAGATACATTAATATTGTAAGTTTATCAGTTATAAGTTTTTTTTTTTATATTAAGGAAATAACATTGGACTACTTTTGCCTAATTATAAAAATGACCAATATAGTAGGTATATTTAATGTACCAGAGGCACGGTAATATTATCTATACAGTATTCCAACTTCATACAAACGGACGAAACGCGAGCTATACCTACGCGCCTCGATCTCGGCAAGCGCTCGGCATGCAGGCAGTCGCGACTGTGCCGCAGTGACAAACAGACGGTGTGTTGTTTTTTTAACAATAACCGCGTGATTTTTCAATAAAAATAAGTTCAAGTACATATTTAATATGACGAGTAGGATACATGATTTGGTTGCATGTTTTCTAAAACAACTTTTAATTAAACTTTATATTAGAATGCGGCTTTTTAATACTTTAAAATTTCATAATAAAGCATTTCGTACGTCTCAGTCGAAGCGCAATTTTTTTTCGGTCGCAAATTTATAAGACCGATTTGTTATTCAAACATAAACATGGTATTTTAATTAAATCTACCAATCAAAAAACAACACGCATTTTTATTGAAAACAAAGTATTTTATTTGTTTATAAAAAAAAGTGTATTCACAATCACAAAACTAAATGGAAACACAAAGTAGGCAAATGTAATTCAAATGCTTGAGGCGGGCAGCCCTATCGCATGTTTACGTACCGCGCGGCTGTAGGCATTTATTTCAAAGATGCGGCCGAGTTACAATACTGTATGGATAATATTACCGTGCCAGAGGGTGTGTGAGAGAACCCATCTACCGAATTATAGATAGGGATGATGACATTTTTTTTTAATTCAGTCCAGCTAGATTATTAAAAAATATTGGACACGGAATTTGTCTTTTTTTACGTAATCGACAGATTAAGTCGATACATTGTGTTATAATGTGGCGTCACTCCTTTGTTATTTTATATTGACTTGTGTCTAAGCCCACTCCCCTTCTTCACCCACTTCAATGAAGCAAAAAAAACGTGTCTAATATCTTTTTATTACCTGACTGACGGACTAAATAATTATGTTGTTTTTTTTTAATATTTCTATCCTGTCATCATCCTTTTTCAAACGAAACCTAGGGAACAGAAAATATAACATCCTTGTGTTGCATGGACGTGGAAAAATACCACTTAGGTACCTATTCTATCCGTCTGAAATACATATTTCTTCATTAGCATGGATACAGAGCCAAAGCTAAATACAATAACAGAACTCTTCCTATACACTACTTCTTGGAATAAAAAAGCCTTTCTATTCTAAGACACTACTCTAATGTGATGTGGGTTACATGTAAAACAATTTCAATCAGAAGAATCGGAGCAGCAATTTTTGGCTTCTTTCAAATGAAACGAAAGAAAGCTATGTACTCTTGTAAATAATTAGAAAGCTTGTTGATGTAACTTGTCTGAAATCGAAATACGAGATATCATGAATAGTATACCCTATACTTTTTTTTACATTTTAAACAGATTTTTATTATTTCTGTTATGTAATATTAATTATAATTGGACTGGACAAAATTCAAGTCAGCTATTATAAGATAGAGGGCCCCTTAATATTAAATTGGTCAAAATATTTTATTTTGGGCACAAGTCATGCGAAGTATTAAATAACATTCTATGCAAAGCATTTTACATCTATCTATATATATATAAAAGAAAGTCGTGTTAGTTACACTATCTATAACTCAGAAACTGCTGAACCGATTAGGCTGAAAATTTGTGGGGAGGTAGCTTAGAACCAGGAGACGGACATAGGGTAGGTAGGGTAAAGTCAAAGTCAAATCATTTATTTCAAGGTAGGTAGGGTAGGTAGGGTAGTTAGGTAGGGTAGGTATCATAAATAAGACAGGAAAACGTTTGTCGGGGAGCTAGTCTATATTATATAAAAGAAAGTCGTGTTAGTTACACTATCTATAACTCAGAAACGGCTGAACCGATTTGGCTGAAAATTTGTGGGGAGGTAGCTTAGAACCAGGAGACAGACATAGGATAGGTAGGGTAAAGTCAAAGTCAAATCATTTATTTCAAGGTAGGTAGGGTAGGTAGGTAAGTAGGGTAGTTAGGTAGGGTAGGTATCATAAATAAGACAGGACAACGTTTGTCTGGTCAGCTAGTAATATTATATAGAAAATGTGCTGTAAAGGCAGTCAACTTCATAGAGATTATTATGAACTACTAAGTTTAGGTAGGTATATAATTAAGCACCTTTATAATACTAGTAATAATAGCACTTCATAGGCATGGCACTAGGATTATACACTGTAAATACAAGTTGGAACAATTAAAAAGAAAAATTTGTAGTTATAATAAGAGATAACAGTTTGAAAAGATAACATCATTTTTATATGATGTTCAAGCTTATTTAACATTATGAACAGATCTATAAAAAAACTACATTCTAAGTCACATGACTAAAGCAAATTGCCTCCACTAATTGATAGAGAAAAACAGATAGGTACGCAGATGTATGTTTGTTGGCTACAATTATATGAAACTATTTAAACATAGCATATGCATTCAGACAAAGTCTTATCAAATGGTGACTGTAGTTCAATGTCAAATGAAGAACAATTCTCCTTGACTAGTGGACAAGGCTGGTTATTGTCAACACTTAAAGATAATTATTGTAAAGACGATGCAAAATGGAAATTGAGATATTAAAATGAGTCAACAAGCTTGGACATGTTTTTCAAGGCAAGCAAAGAGATTGTAACTAAAGAGTTACAATTACTTTGTTATTAAGTTTAATATTTGAACAGGTTTTTGTTGTTGTCTTATTACTAAAATTGTAAAAATACATTGTCACATAAAATGTAAGAAACTATTCGAGTTTACATAATTTAGCACTTGTTTTAAAAGCTATAAAAAATTGAGAAGAACCTAAAGTCACTGGCTTTCATAAATTACATTTAAAATGGGTGAATTGATCACTGTTATGCAGGTGTAACAAAACATTATATTGCAAAAGAACTAGGTACAATAATTACAAACAGATTTTGGCTCAGATCTATTTACTTCTAAAACATTTACAAGACCAAGTACATCAAGCTACACCAATCCGTCAGTTTTTCAACTGTAATACAAAATAATTGTAAGGTTTAATTTCAATTGGACAAATTTTAGCTCCAGATAGCTTGATGTAGTGGTGTTTACATCAAGTTGGTGCAGTGATTTTTTTAAATCAATATTTTTTGATTTTTCCTTTACGGTTTATATGATTTGTAAGTTTGAACATTTACTTGAAACTTATAGCTATAGCATAAGCAATATCAGCTTATAATGTTCCCACTGCTGGGCACGGGCCTCCTCTCTTCGAGTGGGAGTGGGCCGTAATCCATCATGCAGGCCCAGTGCAATTTATGGTTGTAGGACATCCTGGTGTCCTCACTATGTTTTTCTTTACCGTTTTGAGACCAGTGGGGATGAAATTACTTACACAAAGTAAAACACATGCTTAGGTTGAATTCAATGCCATGCCCAACCACTCATAAGTCGGGGCAGTTACTACTGGGCCAGCACTCCTCTTATAGGTATCGTTTTGGTTTAATTAAATATATCTATATTGGTGGTTAGCAATATTCAGATCACTGGAATGTTAAGTACAAAATTGATTTATAATTTGTCAAAAGAACTCATTTAAATGCAAGCTTTTATGGAAGTATTTTTTATTACCCAGAATGCCATAGAGTATGGAGGCATAGAAATATGATTGCCATATTTTAAATGTACTGGTTTCAGATCTGGTAGCGAAGACTCATAATATAATGGCCAACCATTCAATAACAAAGTCTTTGATATCCTGTTATTAGACGGAGCACTCAGTATGTACTCATCAATAATTAAATTATCGCCATGCAATGCAGTGCCATTTAACAAAAACCTTGCTTTGGCCATCTCTAAATTGATGGCATAAACTGTGATGGCTGAAGTGTCATTAGTATACTTTCTATTTGCACAGTGCACATACATTCTTTGCAAGCGAGAGCATTTGCAATCAACGTGTAATACTTTGTTTCCTACAAGCTTTTTGTACAGAACACTCAGCCACCAATCTGGCAACGGTTCTAAGTTTTTATCAACCATACTATAATTTCCACCAACAAAACTTTGTCTCACCACTGTGGTAATGTTGTATTTTGCTGCCAGGCCGAGCTTGTCTAGCCATAGAGGGCTTCCAGCAAACGAATTGGATAGTCCAGGTGCTCCTCCTCCATATGAGCTGCTTGTCTCTGTCAACCACATGGGCATATGCCTGTATTTCTTGGTGTGATTTCTCATAGTTTCTATTTGCTCTTTCAACAAATCAAATGTGTTAGGGTCCCAGAAATCTTCAAGTGTTGCTGTTCTGCTGTTTAAATAATATTGATGCCAGGATACTACACTGACAGTCTTTGAACCATTTCCCAAAAACTCCCTCATGTACTCCAGGCAATACGGCCGCTTGGACTGTGGTCTAGTGGTGTCTGGACCAACTAATAGGGAATGCTTGTAGCCAGAATGATTGAGAAGTTTACGAAGTTTCTGGAAGTCATGAGCCAACATCTCTGGAGTCAGACTCATATTGAATACATGTTCAAAAGAGTTTGGCTCATTACCAAGCTGCCAGTCCACATCAAAATGATTACTTTTACTGTATTCTAACAGATCCCTGGCATTTAGTTCACTCCAACCATGATCATCACGGAGCAACACATTAAATGCAAATAATAATTTATTTTTAGTAACTTTGCAAAATTCATTAATTTCTGTCCATTTCTTACCGGTCATTATAAAGAAAGGCAAGAATTTGTGTTTGCATAGCTTTCTAACAGCAGGGCAGATGGACTTGGAGTGGTCTTTGGGGCAATGCTCGCACGACGCGACAATGTCGCTCTCGCTGAATATGAGTCGGTCAGACATGGTGCCTCCCAGCCGCAGCCGCGCCGGCGCTAGAGCTGCAGCAAGTTGTCGCAGTTTTGGCTTACCAAACTCTATTCTATTATAGTGCTCAATTTCAGAAGTATCAATTCCCATACTTAGGAAATCATCTGGTATTATCGTAGTTACCACCTGATTCTCTTCAATTGTTATGTAGCATTTCTCGCCAGAGTTGTACTTCACAAACAGCACCATTAAGGACACGTTGCAGCAGAACGCTATGGCACAGGCAGCCACCAGGCTTTTGTTGGACAGCATTTTGGGAATATCACATAAATATTAATGACATGAAAATTTCAGAGAATCACTCACACGGTTTGCAGTATCGGTCCAACTGTTTCAGCATTATTATCAGTTTTAATAAACAGACAGCACTCACTCACAGCACACTCTCCCTCACTAACTGACGTTTGTCATTTTCGGATGATCGGGATGGGACTGTCAGTGACTTGACAGTTGACAAATAAAGACAATTTTATCTATGACAAGTTGTAAGATGTATAGAGCTGGGGATACACATGCCCGAACCTTGCACACTAGCATGCCAGCTCCTTGCATATGCCAGCTACTGTCATGAGTATACGCTAAATAGCAAGCCATTTCAATTATTTATATTAAAAATAAAATAAAGATATATAATATAAAACGTGTAGAGCTAAACGAAACCTTAACTGCACTTGAACGCCTGGAAAATATTGCTATCACAATCAATAATCCTAGATCAATTAATGAAAAAGAAAAAGATGAGTTTAGATATAAGATCATTGCCATTAGCCCATGTGTGTTGAGGGCACTGAGCTTAGAATAGCACAAAAAATAGTGGCACTATTTGTGTTTAATAACGCTCTGGATATGCAATCCAAAATTCAAGTTTTATTATAAGTAAATGTAATTAAAAACCATGAAAGATAATTATTCTATTTTTTTTACTCACTTCAATAAAATTCTTTTGTGCAGTTGAGTTGCTACTTCACTTCAAACAATTGGAAAGAACTGTGAAATCGACCATTTTCCTACTCTGTACAATGCTTCTAGAAATACAAAATTTGTCTGGGAGCATTCTCAAATGGTTTCTGTAACCACCAGGATCATGCATTCTTTAAGTAGACAACATGCTCCATAATCTTCCCTTCTACTAATCCAATCTCCATACCCAAATCCGTCTTCTTTTTATCTCTCATTAATTTAGCTACAAATTCAATTGCTAGTAAAAACACGATTCTGTTTAATTCTCTTCGATTGCTATCCAGTTTTGGCGCGCAAGGATAGGTACGAGTTACTCTCACAAATTGTTCTGTTTAAGTATACGCGATGGTAATACTGGCATGCAAGATTACAAATTGCATGCCAGTATTACTTTACTTGCAAATGTATCCGCTGTGTGCCAGTTACTCGTAAATACCAGTAACTTTCATGCCAGCTACTTTCCCGATTTACTGGCATGTATTCTATTCATATATTCTAGCCTTTTGGCTTATCTTCACTACATAGTTTAGAACAAAGTCGCTATTTTTGTCTGTTTGTTTGTCTGTATGCTTAAATCTTTAAAACTACGCAACGGATTTTGATGCGGTTTTTTTTAATAGATAGAGTGATTCAAGAGGAAGGTTTATATGTATAATTTGTCGACATATTTTGCGGGCGAAGCCGCGGGCGGAAGCTAGTGTATTATAAAATAAGTTATCTTTTTGGGTATTATAGGTATATAACGCATTTGTGTAGGTTTACTCTACTGTACCAACTTATCCTAACTAATATTATACCTAAATGCGAAAGTAACTCTGTCTGTCACCTTTTCACGCCTAAACCACTGAACGGACTGCGATTAAATTTGGCAGGGAGATAGAGAACGGCTTAGCTACTTTTGTGTCAAAAATATCTTCCGATATTGAAATATAACCAAATAGTCCATTGAAATGTTACAATTTAAGGACCGAATATTGCATTTCTTAGAGGACGCAATTTTATTTTTGGGACATGTTTGGGGGGTCAATAGAAGCTTAACCTCAAGTTTGTGGGGTTGCCACCATGAAGGTATAGATAAAAATGGAGACCACACTCCGAATACCTACTTGAAGCTATACCTATGTATCGCTATCTCGCTCTTTGTGGGCAGCCCCTCTCTTTCTCAGTAGGGTAACCTTTATTTTAGTTTTCCTGGGACACGCTTGTAGTTACTTTCCATTTAGTGATTAACATATTTATAAATTTCTCTACATCACTGTTTACTACTTAGATTCTAGCTTCTAAAGATTGTATGCAACATGATATGATGCATGTTTATGAAATTACGAAAAAAGTTGTTTGATAAAGTGTGAAACTTGTGATGTTCCTGAGTGTGTAAATTTGGCTGTTTGTCATTAATCATACAAAAAGTTCTGGGTAGACGTATTATACAGAATTTTGCACGAAAATAGAGCATGACCAGAGGTGTAATTGCACAACACTCTACCAGAGAATAATAGTTATCATTGTGACAGTTATTATAAATTTTGTCTGCATAAAAATGTAAGTATCGTTATGGATTCAGATTGTTATTGATAGCGTCATACGCAATTAGAATGCATGACATAGGTTTAGTTACCGCGGGTAATGCGATATGAATGACTGTGATAAGTGGGGGTTCGGGAGAAGCTGAAAAATACTTTTTAGTTTTGCGTAAAAACTAAAAGGAATTTATTAGGGATGTACTTATAAATTACTATCAACTCTTTCTATGGGAACAATACACAAATCGCGAAAAAAAAACTCAGTTTAATTATTTTTTTAGATTACTTAAACATAATGGACAGCAGCTTTTTTCGAGTATTCTGGGTTAGTCAGTGTTCAGAATTTTTTACCATGTGGGCAAATGAATATTATTTATATATATTATGCGGGACTGTAATAGGAACAGTGTGAAGCCTCAAAAAAAAAAAAAAAACATATTCCGAATTAAATCATTTATTTAACCTTATTTATAACTTCTCAATTATACATGACTGAATATCATTGCTCTATGTAATTTCTGTCTCTTACCACGTAAATCACTGAGTATATTTTCTGTATGTCTCTTTAAGTGAGCACGTATACGCATGTTAAAAAACGAATTAGCTATTTGCTTAACTATCTTAGTGTCATGCAAATCATTACAGTAAATT
This sequence comes from Hyppa rectilinea, assembly GCA_951799385.1. NCBI lineage: Eukaryota > Metazoa > Arthropoda > Insecta > Lepidoptera > Noctuidae > Hyppa > Hyppa rectilinea. Next base: position 21,184,377 of record OX637300.1, read on the forward strand.
GATTCCGTGATGGGATGGTTAAACATTCCCTGCAACAGAGGAGTAAAATGTTGTGATACGACAAAACTTCTATAATTTTTAATTTAGGGTAAAAAGTTGGGCACGCCACGATAGTGGCGGTAAGGCCCCTCTTTGAGGAGTGGCTAGAGAGGCGTCACGGCGCCCTCACCTTCCGCCTGACGCAGGTCCTCACCGGACATGGATGTTTCGGGAGGTTCCTGCACATCATCAGGCGGGAGGAAACGCCCGGGTGTCACCACTGCGAGGATCGCCCAGAGGACACGGTAGAGCACACGGTGCAAACCTGCCCCGCTTGGGCGGAGCACCGCCGGCGCCGTGTCCTCGTAGAGGCGATTGGCGGCGGCGACCTCTCGCGCCCGGCCCTGGTGCAAGCCATGGTCCGGGGCGAGAGGGAGTGGGAGGCAGTCACCTCCTTCTGCGAAAAAGTCATGCTCGCGAAGGAGGTGGCGGGATGGGAGAGAGAAAGGTCCTCCCGTCCCAGCCGCCGCGGGAGACGCTCCGGGCGTCGGGAGCCACGTGACGACTCCCGGCCACCGTAGGCGCGGGCCTGCGGACGGTGAGTAATGGGTGACTCACCGTCCGATCAGCACCAGACCCGTGCCGTACGGCGCGTATATGTTCCACGCGCGCCTCAAAGAGATGTCAGCATATGAAGGGGCCCCTCAGGGCCAAGCCTGCCGGGTAAGCGGGATTGTCCGAAAGGGTTACCGCTACCCCGGAACATAAAGGGCTACGGAAGGAACATGGATGGGTTTTAGTCAGTAAGAGTCTGACACTCCCTTCCGCTCCACCCAGAGCGGGAGCAGTCATTGGATGATTTCCCAGCCTTAAAAAAAAAAAAAAAAAGGGTAAAAAGTTGTATTACATATAGGTAGGCAAAACAATTTGCTACAAATAATGTCTTCGCAATTTTTTTGTAAGACTCATTATTTCCGAGATACCGCGAAAAAAGTGTTTTCACCCTTTTTCCAAGATGGCGGCCGGGGGACAAGGGTGGCGACCCCACAAACTTGAGGTTAAGCTTCTATTGACCCCCCAAACATGTCCCAAAAATAAAATTGCGTCCTCTAAAAAATGCAAAGCTAATGTAACATTTCAATGGACTAAAACTCCACGCGGACAATGCCGCCTAGTAATATTTCAGTATTAGATCAACATTTTATTTAATATGTTCTTATCAAGTAGAGCATCTGCCATCTTATCTCTTCACCACCTTTTGTTAACAGGTAGGAAGGGAATGTCTATCGTTCCTGCTGTCATAGGACTTTAGGAGATGCGCTCCTCTATTTCTAGCTAGGCTTGAAAGCAGTAACCTGTGCCTGTTGACTGCTCTATGACGAGAATCTGTACTATAAAATAAGAATAGGGAACGAAATAAAACAATAATAATGGTATAAATACGTTTTATTTTAAACTTCAGCAGCGGAATGGTTGTCGAAAACAGGTAAAAGTTGTCTTAAACAACATATTATTTACATGTAACTTAAAGTAGGTAGGTATATAATTAAGTCATTCAAGTTATAAAGAAGAGAAGTATAAATTAAATACAATGCATCAAGTAAGTTATACAATATCATGTACGTAGGTACTGCAGAATATTTCAGTACAACGTTAGGATACATAATCAGTTGTATATTAAAATGCATTTGCACCGAAGTAGATAGGTAGGTATTATCAAAAGTCCATAGGAAGTGTGCTTGCTGTAGTCTTGGATTAAATATGTTATATCTGAATTACTAATTAAATACAGGAGAATTCTCGACTGCAGTAGAGTATATTACTTATAAATTATGTTCTGAGACATTTAATCAGAAGTACAATTATTTAAACATTGATATCATATTGATACTGATTGATTCTACGACATTTATCTAAAGTGTAATGTAATATTATGTTGACAATTGAGTAGGTTCGTTACATGCAAAACAGACATAGACATCAAGTATTATGCTATAAAATATCGTACATAAATTATACATTTCTAATCATATTCTAGATAACAAAACTCCATTTCACCAACAACATAAGTAAATAAACTAAGTACAAAAGACTCAACAAAAATTTAAATGACTGTACCTAAACTGTTACTAAATCTAAACACTTAGATCGGTTCCATTACAATGCGGGTCACAGTACACTACACACAAATTAATATACTGTGGTTAAGTGTAGGTATGTATACATACCCACAGTGTATATATTCACTGTCATACCTACTAGTACAGACGCACATAATTCTTACGACTCGTCTCCCCAAGTTTTGTGCTAAATATGAAATCAATAATGAGTTGGGAGCGAGTTTTCTACACAATAAGTAATCATTTAAAGTTCATCGTGTTTAGGGCCAGAGAATTCTTCATGGCTAATAAATCCGTTCTTGTCCTTATCCTCATGTTGGAAGATTTCCTCCACAAGCTTATCATGACTTTCAAGCATTTGTTTGACGTCGTCGCTCATCTCGGCGCCGTCAGAGGGCACCATCTGCTTCTTCAAGTATTCGCTGACCTGCACGATAAATAACAAATTACGTATTTACAAGTGCTACTAACTATTATTTTGTGGGCCACGGGGTCATCCCATTTTGTGTCGCTGAGAAAAGTTCAATTTTCCCTACTGTAGCACCCTTCATTATTTCGGTTTTAATTGTAATATTGTAAGCATGCAATGTTTAGTGTTTACGGTAGCAATTGATTTCCAAAAATCATAATTAATTAAGATCAGAATTCCTACCCATTAGGTTCACTAACTAACTGTCTGCTTTAACGAAGGAAGTTTGAAATATTTCATTATTATATTGAAAGTGGAATTCATTGTTGATATAGGATAGGTACCTAGACCGAAATGAACCCATGCCTGAACATTATTACATTCACCAAAAATATTTCATGTAACTAATTAAGTAAAGTACAAGGTATGTTGCCAAGATATACGGGAGGGAGGGGGGATGAAAGTTAGGTCTTCGGGTAGTAACTATACCTACATAAATGAATGTAGGTAAGTACCATAATAAGACTACGGATTTTTGAAGCTATATACATAATTATCGGTAAGCTGTTAAGCTGTGAAAAGCCTAGCATAACATACGTTGCAATCTCGGTAACTTATCATTTTTGCCTATTATTGGACAGGTTATATTTAAGTAACCTTGTAAAGGAAAAGGCATAGTAGCAAAGATACGTACCACTTATAAGGGCATATCGTTACGGTTGATGAAACATGTAGATTTCTAAGAATATGCTGTTACGAGAATTTTAATAGGGAAGCAAGAAGTGCCATTCATTTCACTATTGAAACTAAACGCGGTCAGCATATTGGGCTCAAGAGCTGTCATTACTGATGAATTGAACTGGATCTACCCTACAAGAAAAATGTTAACTGATGACTAGGCAGCATGGTCTCAGACCTTAGCCTGTTCCGTCGGGAACGAATAAAAAAAAAAAAAAAAAAATCAAGAGCTGTCAGTGGCATGGCAATAGTAAACATTTTTAATGACATTGACATCTATATTATTGTATATTTCTATCAATGTTAACATTGACAGCTCCTAAACGCGATTTATTTGTGTTGATCGCTTTCAGTTTTGTTAGTGTAGTCAGGCCTAAGAAAAGAAGACATTTAAGTTATGATACAATTACTTCTACACAGATATTTGGTTAATGAGCAACGTATACGGCAACGATAAGTTAACGGGACAGTGTTAGGACCTCCTCCCGCACACCGTCACCTGAAGCCACGGCACTGACCTCCTCGCGCGACAGTTCTTTGTCCCCGTCGGTATCCATCGCCTGGAACGCTAACTCTATACTCACTTCTTCGCGGGAGAGCATGTTGTCGGCGTCAGCATCGATTTCTTTGAAGACGTTGGTGGTCGGGGGCGAGTCGCCGATATTGATGAGCTCCACTTCAAAGTGAAGGGTGGCGTGGGCCGGGATCACGTTGCCGGCCCCTCGCTCTCCGTAGCCCAGAGAGGATGGGATGGTCAGTTTACGTTTCTCACCTGGAAATATATAAAGTGATCATGAACGAGTGGTCAATTAATAAGGATGATAATATCATCCTTATCATATTATGATAGTGGTTGAGTTTTATTTCCCAGGATTTTTTGGGATGAAGAAACTAATAGTTTCTTTTATTTTAACAGATAATATTTTTATCAAACAATAATTGAATTTTCTTCCACAAGGTTCTATCAGTTTAAAAATAAAGTACAACAAGCATAGTTCTATATTTTGTTGAAGTGGTGCATTACTGAGCCACCCATAAACTTGTGCAAGTGTGTTACTTCATAATAGACCATATCCCACTTGCTGAGTGTCTTAAGCCGGATTAACCATGTTAGGCAATGCATTTCTCAGGACTTCTATTCAGCAATTTCAAAATCATCAGTTCTTTTAAAATTGATGAAGGGATGTGAGTAATAGCATCCGTAGCATAACCGGACTGATCTTTCACTCCTCAAGAACTTACAGTAAAAGACTGCATTTGGGCTCTTTGAAATGGTCTTAATGAATAGGTTATAGATAAGTAATGATCCAGGTCTTATTAGTTATAGTGTATGAGACCGTGTCATGATGGAGGAACAAAGAAAAATAAGACATACCTATTGTCATTAGGGATAGGCATTTGTCTATTAGATTTATTATTTATTTAAAATATTTAGAATTACTTTTGTGCACACACTGGGCAAGGGGCCCTTAGCCAATCGGGGCAGTTGCCTACTCTGCCTAAAGGTTAATCCGGCCCTGGTCTTAAGTCTTCCTTCACTCGCACCGTGGATGAACAAAACAATACCACTGATGTGGTTCAATAAAAAAAAATAAAAACATTGAAAAATAGTACTATTGACACATTGGGTACCTAATTTTCATGTCAAATGTAATGAATGCATAACTAAGTCTATGAATATCTGAACAAAATAATGTATTGATTACTGAATATGCTTACAGTCAGTCATGTTCATTGTTGCGGGATAACCTTCTGATATATTATCCGCTTTAACATTGATGGCTATACAGTCATCATTGCTATTTAATCAAAAATACTCAGATCCCTCAGTGAAAAATTCCGGGAATTCTGATTCAAATGTAAATGGTGTAGTTGCTGGACTGTCTGTTTCCATGGGGGTATTACTGTCTGTCTCCATGGGGATATTACTGTCGGTCTCCATAGGAGTATTAAACAAATATGATTCCAATCCCGGGCTTGATTGTTCTGCATTACTAACAAATGGTGTTACTATTTCTGAGTCTTGTGATTGCAAACTCTGACCTCCCAATATCCGTCGGGACGGTCCCGCTTCAGAATTCTCCAATTCAGTATTCTTAAACTTGTCATTGTCTACAAACTCATTTGATTCCAAAACATCCTCAAATATGTTTACATCAAATTCAAAATGGTGGTTGTCATCGAAAGTGGAATCCTGTGGTAAACCTATAAAATCTTGCGGTATGGAAACTGGTAAAATGTTTTCATCTGGGTCATCAGAAATATTGGAAAGTACTGGATCATTTGTGGTATTAAGTATATGTAGATCATTTGTGGTATTGAGTATGTTTAGATCATTTGTGATCCTGAGTGAAGCTAGATCACTTGTGACATTGCTGGGCAGATCATTTGTGAAATTGATAGGTAGATCATTTGTTATATTGATTGGTAAATCATTTGTTGTATTGATCGGCAGATCATTTGTAATATTGATAGGTAGATTATTTGTGCTTTCAAGTATATGTAATGTTACATTTTGATTTCGAGGGTCAGCGGTAGCATTTGCATTAGCTGTGAATACTCTTATGTTCGCACACTTCTGGTCTTTGATGCAAACGTTGTTGTTAAGCAGCCACTCAATATTATGAATATTGCATCCCCAATCCAAGCTCTCGTTTTCCTTTATCCATTTGCTAATGGCTGATCTTATGTGATTAATTTTATGCGAGTTTACATCAACTTTTTTAACAATTAAGTCAAAATCAAAGATATGTTTGAATTCTTTGAAATCATTGAAGGTTTTTAAAAGAATTGGATGGCTGATGAGTATTTTTCTTGGTGGCCCCAAATCCATAAAAACTTTGATAAGCTCTATAGAGACTTCTTTCATTGTGAGACCCTTGTTTATTGGTTTTAAATGGAGAAACTTAGTGAAAGTGTCCTCGTAAGCTAATAAGTTATTATATGTGGAATCAGGGTCTAGACTAATGGGTACAAAATCTAGACTAAATTTAACATTTGGCCGGTTTTCTCCTATACAAACTGGACAGATTTCAGTAATACATTCTATTGTATTTCGGTTTACTAAGTACTGTTTTTCCATTATTGCCATAAGCTTAGGTGCTTCAGGATGGCAATGCTCTTTATGACCTTCCCATACAATGTCGAAAGAATCCTCCCAAGGTACAATTATTTTATCTATTCCACAAATTGTCTTTATTAAGTATTCTTTGCCATTTATAACGACAATTTTAAAATTTTCAAGATCGATTTTTAATGCCATATGGTCGATGCTATGTGCCTCAAAATCGGCGCCTTCTTTTTTTATCCTCTGTTTAACAATATTGATAAAATCCTGACTCGCCATGTTGCACATGAAACCTTGGCTGCGCTCTGATTGATATGTTAGTGGAAGTTTCGTATAATAAGCAATTTTCATATCCGATAAAATAGCATCGTTGATATCTTTATCTCCGAAATAGTCAACAGTTTTTTTTGGAAACGCCTCCATTTTATGTTAACGACAGCTTGTCTAGCCGGGCAATAATAGGAAACCAAAACAAACAACACTGTTCACAACTACATTATTATTCACCGCACAAATGCACTCAATGGCTTAATCCTACGAATTGTAAGTTCTCAATACTTCCCTGAATAAACTATGTGAAATTAATAACCAGTCCAATTTTCACTAAAATTGAACAGTCACGTTTATTACGTATGCATCGAAGGTGAGCGATCCCAGCAAGACTGTTGCGCTGTTGCCTGCGCGGACCGCCCGCGCCCTAGGGCCTGCGCGGGGTTGTCGACCCGCGCACGTTCCTCGCAAACCTTCAATGTCACTAGTGCGCAAGCCTGCGACTCAAAATAAGGCGTAGTATGTAGTTGCTGGGCTGGAAAATGGTGTAGGAAGTAAATGACAAGCAAGCCGCGCCGCTTACTGCGTTGTTCTCGAAGGCGTGCTGTAGCGAGAAGAGCAGCGTAGGTACCTCGTACGCGGCTGTTTTTGTGAATTAGAATTAGACGATTTTGTAATAAGCTGTACCTATTCAAAGTTTCGACACCCGCACGGATTCATTATTCGCGGATTCACAGAGTCTGTGACATTTGTACTTAGTGTTTACTGTTAGGTAGGTACTCACCAACACACATGTCGAGAAGGCCCTGGTCCCATCCCTTGATCACCTGGCCGACGCCGATCTGGAAAGTGAAGGGCTGATCGCGGTCATAGCTGGAACAAACAATAACTTTCTATTAGTTTTTCACGCATTTCATTAAAAGGTTTGTCTATAATATTGTTGTTGGTGGATTTAAGTTCTGCGCGCTTTATTATCTAACCTAGCAGGGATAGCCTGGAGGAATGATAAACAGAAAGCTCCGTCCTTCCACAAGAAATGTTTAGTATAATAAAACTTGATGTTAGAATGCAACGTAGGTAAGTATGTAGATACTCTGTTGGAGCATTGAATGTAGTGTGCAAATTCTAAGCTCCTGTAAGTAAGCTTACATTCTCTATACTAATAAACTTAGGAGCCGGCCATCGGCACGGAATAGCTAGTTAGTAGTACTAACGTTCATCACTGCGTTATGAACCGATGGGGTTGGTATTAATGCACCGAAGCGGACCAATCTATTAAAACCATTGAGTGCTTTCGACTACGCTGAGCTGCGTAGCGGTTCGTAGCACAGTAGGTACAAACCCACTTGTAGATTAGAGGATACGAAATCGGTGTTTTTTTAAACTTCTAATTTTCATACATACCGTAAAACAAGGTGAATAGGGATGCAGGGGTGAATCAGGACAAAACTTTAAAAGCGATTTAAGCCTTAAATAATATAGTTTGTGGCCAAAAATGACTCGTAATGTGTTTACTGTTTAATAATTAATTAATGATCAATTGTTCTGGTTGGCAGCAAACTATATTATTTTTATTGTTAAAATCCATTTATAAGTTTCGTTCCGATTCACCCATGCATCCTTATTCACCCCGTTTTACCGTTAGTTTAATTAATACTAGCTGACCCGACAGACGTTGTCCTGTCTTAACTGTGATACCTACCCTACCTACCTACCTACCTACCTGCCTACCTACCTAGCTACCTACCCACCCTACCTACCCTACCTACCCACCCTACCTACCCTACCTACCTACCCTACCTACCTACCCTACCTACCCACGCTACCTACCCTACCTACCTACCTACCTACCCTACCTACCTACCTACCCTACCTACCTACCCTACCTACCTACCTACCTACCCTACCTACCTACCTACCTACCTACCTACCTACCCTACCTACCTACCTACCTACCTACCCTACCTACCCTACCTACCTACCCTACGTGCCAAAAAAAGAAAAAACAAATCCCACGAAACAAAAACCATGAAAATTGGTCCAGCAGATCTCGAGTTATAATGGAGGGAACAAACCCGTCTTTCAGCTGACCCGACAGACGTTGTCCTGTCTTAACTGTGATACCTACCCTACCTACCTACCCACCCTACCTACCCTACCTACCCACCCTACCTACCCTACCTACCTACCCACCTACCCTACCCACCCTACCTACCCTACCTACCTACCTACCCTACCTACCTACCTACCCTACCTACCTACCTACCCTACCTACCTACCTACCCTACCTACCTACCTACCCTACCTACCTACCTACCCTACCTAACTACCTACAGACCTAGGGTAGGTACCAAAAAAAAAAAATGTATTCTGCTATTCAGGGCGGAGACAAATCCAACGAAACAAAAACCATGAAAATTGGTCCAGCAGATCTCGAGTTATAATGGAGGGAACAAACCCGTCTTTCTTTTATATATATAGACTAGCTGACCCGACAGACGTTGTCCTGTCTTAACTGTGATACCTACCCTACCTACCTACCTACCTACCTACCTGCCTACCTACCTAGCTACCTACCCACCCTACCTACCCTACCTACCCATCCTACCTACCCTACCTACCTACCCTACCTACCTACCCTACCTACCCACGCTACCTACCCTACCTACCTACCTACCCTACCTACCTACCCTACCTACCTACCTACCCTACCTACCTACCTACCCTACCTACCTACCCTACCTACCTACCTACCTACCCTACCTACCTACCCTACCTACCTACCCTACCTACCCTACCTACCTACCCTACCTACCTACCCTACCTACCTACCCTACCTACCTACATACCCTACCTACCTACCTACCCTACCTACCTACCTACCCTACCTACCTACCTACCCTACCTACCTACCTACCCTACCTACCTACCTACCCTACCTACCTACCTACCCTACCTACCTACCTACCCTACCTACCTACCTACCTACCTACCTACCTACCCTACCAACCAAAAAAAAAAAAAAATGTATTCTGCTATTCAGGGCGGAGACACAAAACCAACGAAACAAAAACCATGAAAATTGGTCCAGCAGATCTCGAGTTATAATGGAGGGAACAAATCCGACTTTCTTTTATACATATAATACTAGCTGACCCGACAGACGTTGTCCTGTCTTAACTGTGATACCTACCCTACCTACCTAAATTGTACCAACGCTTATTTACTAATTGAATTGAATTGTGCCTTCCTTAGCCCTTTACCTACCTACCTACCCTACCTACCCTACCTACCTAGCTACCTACCTAGCTACCTACCCTACCCTACCTACCCACCCTACCTACCCTACCTACCTACCTACCCACCCTACCTACCCACCCTACCTACCCTACCTACCTACCCTACCTACCCTACCTACCTACCTACCCTACCTACCTACCTACCTACCCTACCTACCTACCTACCTACCCTACCTACCTACCTACCCTACCTTCCCACCCTACCTACCCTACCTACCTACCTACCCTACCTACCTACCTACCCTACCTACCTACCTGCCCTACCTACCTACCTACCTACCCTACCTACCTACTTACCCTACCCTACCTACCTACCTACCTACCCTATAGGTGGAAAATCAGCAGCTGACGAAAAAAAAAAAAAAATGTATTCTGCTATTCAGGGCGGAGACAAATCCAACGAAACAAAAACCATGAAAATTGGTCCAGCAGATCTCGAGTTATAACGAAGGGAACAAACCCGTCTTTCTTTTATATATATAGATACAGATAAATTAAAGTAGACCCCAAATCTGTTGACTGTAAGAGCTGAATAATGAAGTACAAATTATACTACTATCCACTTTTAGCGTTAGCTAATAGTCCAGTTACAGAATTTATTAAAAAAAATAAACTAAAAAACGTGAACTGTTCCCTCTAGTGTTGCGAAGTGGAACTTGGTGTGAATATACAAGTTCCGCTATCCAACGCTAGGTGGCGCTGTGTGAACGACTTAAAGCAAAGTTCGCGAAAGGGTTCCGTTTGCCATTACAACGTGTGTGTATGGCACATTTTTTTACAAAATCAATTATATGAAATCAAAAATTATTAATTAAATAAATGACGTGTTATTCCATTAGAGTGGGTAGTATAGTAGGTATTTATGTAGGTACATTGGTAAGTATGAGTATATAGTACTACGAGGATACATATAAAATGTAATAGTGATAATTAATAAATAAAGGATCGTCTTGTACATGATCATACCGTAGCTGTCAGAAAGGATTACCGATTTCTTCTCGTATTAGACATGGTATCTGTGCATGGTATAGTTTGCGACGATGGCTAAATCTATCCTGATCTAATTGCTTCGGATATCCCTCCCCTTCAAGATCCGTGCAATCGCATGGTGCCTTAATTTCATCAGTCAGCAGATGCTGAAACGCACTAAACACAATTATCTAGTGGCTAACTTAGTCTAACAATAATGTATTGTTAGAACTAAATTGAATTAAAACAACATTGTATTGCAGTGTGTCTGTTTTCTCCGAAGGCGTGGGCAGCGCTGTGCCTACCTATTTATTATGTGCGCTAGAACAGAGCACACGGTTATATAACTTACTTATAAAAATTTACTTGTGACGCTGAGCTTTCGTGTCTAATATTAGCGGCTATGAAATGAAACCAATTACCAAGCCAAGTGGACTAAAATATCTGCAATTGTATGAACTGTTTAGCGCATCACGTTATTATGATCGAATTCACAATATCTGAAAGTGTAATCATCATAAAAATGTGTTTGTATACTGTATGTATGACTAGTATTGCGTCCAGCAGTTTATACATATGTACAAGACAATAGTATCTCTATGTATCTACGCACTACGCGTATTATATTTAACGTTGTCGAGGTGAATTTTGTCCATATATTTGGCCAATGTGAACGGGGTATCAGATAAATCGGCCCGTAGGTAGAACAATACTATTCCATAAGCCTTTGTTCGCAAGTCCAGTTTGGTGCATCCATTACGGTTTATCATGGTGTACAAGGAAAGCAAGGCAAAATAATGCACCGATCATTATAAACTAAATTTTAATTTTGGATATACCGAAGCTATGTTGCAAAACGAAAAGATATCGAACAGACTCTTTGCGTGTCTCTGCACTTTTTTTCCCTGATTTCGCATTTTTTTTTTAATTGGAATTCTTGTTTCTCTTTGACAGGTCTGTTTCGCGCCAAAAAAAGTAGACGAGTCATACATAATCGTGAATACAAGATCCAAAGCTGTATCAACAATGGCTGTGGCCAGTATCTATCGAGTTAATAGTCTAATTATCTTAATATTTTATTTTGTATTCACGCTTCAACATATATGACACCAATCTTTGAAATAAAAATGAAATACTCTTCGTTGATAAACGTATCTTTTGAGAACGGCTGCACTGATTGGGCTGTTTTTGGTTTTAAAATGTTCGTAATACGGAATATTATGAACATTTTCTCAATCAGGTTCTTACGGAAAGAAAAATTTAATTGGAAAAGTTTCTCAGAAAATCTTCAAATTCGGTAAAGATCGTCCTTTTTAGTACCTATTCACTATAGTTTGGACAGGACAACGTTAGTGGGATCAGCTAGTACGTAGATAATATTGATCTTACTACCTACAAATTAAACTTAGTTTAATGAACGGGTTGCGGCTAACCCGATATAAAACTCATCTATTTCACTATCCATCGTGGGGAGATTTGCATCACGTAAAAGGCTGGAGGACGGAAGTTAAATTGAGTTACAATTCTAGGCGCATGAGCATGATCAAGAGGAGAAACCATGTGCGGCAGACGGTTTATAATAAGTTTTAAAGCGCGATTGGTAAACTCATCAACCTATCTATGGAAACACATGCTAAGGTCAAGTTCCTAAGCAGGATTGTCCGAAAGGGTTACCGCTACCCCGGAACATAAAGGGCTAAGGAAGGAACATAGATGGGTTGTAGTCAGTAAGAGTCTGAAACTCCCTTCCGCTCCACCCAGGGCGGGAGAAGTCATTGGATGATTAGCCAGCCTCAAAAAAAAAAAGTTTGTGCCCACGGCGGCCACACGAGACGTACAACAAATCATTTTCCAATGAATATATAAACGGAGAAACTGACTGACTGACTGATATCAACGCACAGCCGAAACTACAGGGACTAGGATCTTGAATAAGTTTTGTTCATGGCGTTCATTTATAATGTAGGGGAACACTAAGAAGGGGTATTCGGAAATTCGACCTTTATGGGTGGTGAAAAGGGGATGTTGTTTGTACGTACGTACACCCACACAGACAAAGCCGCGGGCAGATGTTAGTTAATTCATCCAGCATTTTTTTTTAAGGCTGGGAAATCATCCAATGACTTCTCCCGCTCTGGGTGGAGCGGAAGGGAGTGTCAAACTCTTACTGACTAAAACCCATCCATGTTCCTTCCTTAGCCCTTTATGTTCCGGGGTAGCGGTAACCCTTTCGGACAATCTCGCTTACCCGGCAGGCTTGGCCCTGAGGGGCCCCTTCATATGCTGACATCTCTTTGAGGCGCGCGTGGAACATATACGCGCCGTCCGGCACGGGCCTGGTGCTGATCGGACGGTGAGTCACCCATTACTCACCGTCCGCAGGCCCGCGCCTACGGTGGCCGGGAGTCGTCACGTGAATTCATCCAGCATGTAGCCTTAACAAACCACCTACATTCCAACTTACCCAAACTATTGATTTGTATCTATATAATTATGTACATGTATGACCAATCACAAATATTTTAATCAGGTTAAAATATTTTGCAACGAAATCTTAAATATTTTTTACTTGTTTGCGAATGAATTCGAGTAGAGTATTGGCTTAACAGCGATTTATTTTCACAAAGGCTCCTCGAAGTGTTCAGTCGCCAGCGCATCAAGTTACCACAAACTGTCAAATTTGCACATTCGATTTTGAACTTAAAATTCAACGCTCTAAGGTATAAAATCATTTAGAGAAAATTGACAGTTTGGTATAACATAATGCGCTGCCGATTGTACAATTTCACACGTGTATTATTGAGTTTTTATGAGAAATTAATAGTTCCATGAATTTTGTTGGAATATTTCTTTTATAGGGTGGTGCTATAATCTTGTTCCAACATGAAATACAATTATTTATGCACCTCTACTGGGTAAAGAAGATAGGCAGCTGAATAACTGGTGCTTATTCATTGCGTTAACAATTTGTGAGGAAATCTTAAATAGATCAATTATATGGCTTTACATAAATGGAGGAGTGATGGCCCCACTCCGCCTCCTCCAGGCGAACATCAACCACTGCGCCTGTGCTCAGGACCTCTTGCTCCAAAGCATGGCGCAGTGGTCGATCAATATCGCCGTGGTCGCTGAGCCGTACTTTGTCCCGCCCAGGGATAACTGGGTGGAGGACCTGAGCGGCTCAGTGGCCATAACTTCGTCGGCCGCCGCCGGCACCCCGTCCCTCGAGGGTGTCTCGAAGGGACAGGGGTGCGTCGCAGCACGGTTCGGAGAGATTGTGGTAGTGGGAGTGTACTACTCTCCGAACCGAACTCTCGCCGAGTTCCACAACTCTCTCACAGAGTTGAGTGTCGTCGTCTCCAGAAGCCATCCCTTCCCCGTGCTAGTGCTCGGGGACTTCAACGCCAAAAGCCTGGCCTGGGGTTCCCGCTACACGGATGTGCGGGGTAGGATGGTGGAGGACTGGGCTCTGGAAGCAGGCCTAGCCGTCCTCAATCGGGGTTCTGTTCCCACGTGCGTGCGGATGCGGGGTGAGTCCGTTGTGGACATCTCGTTCGCTAGCCCCGCTCTGTCACAGTGCGTCTTTGACTGGCGCGTAGTAGAGGAGGTGGAGACCTACTCCGATCACCGGTATATCCGGTTCGACGTCTCCACCCAGACCTCAAGCGCGCCGGTCCGACAGGCCCCGAGTGGTCCGCGGTGGGCGCTGAAGCAGCTGGACCGGGAGCTCCTCCTGGAAGCCTCGATCGTGCAGGCCTGGGTTTCATCACCGGTCAGGCCTGCCGACATCAACGACGAGGCAGAGTGGTTCCGAGAGGCCAAGTCCGAGATCTGTGACGTGGCAATGCCCCGAGTCCGGCCAGGATGCGCCCGACGTCAGGTGTACTGGTGGTCGCAAGAGGTGGAAACACTGCGTAAGGCGTGCGTCGAGGTGCGCCACCTGTACACCAGGCACCGCAGGCTCCGCATCCGCCCTCCGGATGCGGCAGCCACGGAGGCGGAGCTGTACGAGGGGTACAGAGCGGCGAAGACCGCCCTCCAGGAGGCTGTCCAGCGGGCCAAGGATGTGGCCCGCGAGGAGATGGTGGGGACTCTGGACCTAGATCCATGGGGGCGCCCATATAAAATGGTGCGGAACAAGCTCCGCACCTGGGCCCCCCCTCTGACGCAGAGTCTCCGCCCTCAGCTGGTGGAGGAGGTGGTGAGCGCTCTGTTCCCTTCACGGGGGGAGCATACTCCCCCGCCTATGGCTCCGCCCGAAGCGGACCACGAGGACGACGACGACATCCCCGCAGTGACCGAGGTAGATCTGAGAGCGGCGGTTGGAAGGCTCAAGGCCAAGAATACCGCCCCAGGACCCGACGGCTTGCCTGGTAAAGCCTGGGTCCTGGCCTCAGGGGCTCTCGGGCCCCGACTGGAGGCGCTCTTAAGCGCATGCATGGAGAGAGGCCAGTTTCCGCTCCGTTGGAAGACGGGGAAGCTGGTCCTCATACAGAAGCCAGGGCGCCCTGCGGACTCTCCGTCCGCATTCCGGCCCATAGTGCTGCTCGACGAGGTCGGCAAACTCTTTGAAAGAATTATTGCGGGCCGCCTCGTCGGGCACCTTGGAAGGACGGGGCCGGACCTTGCGGACTGCCAGTTTGGCTTCCGCAAGGGGCGCTCGACGGTGGACGCCATCATGCGCGTTAGAGCCCTCACGACGGGGGACGCGGTGTCCCAGGGTAGGGTCGTCGTGGCGGTGTCACTCGACATCGCCAACGCCTTCAACACCCTGCCCTGGAGTTGCATTGGGGAAGCACTCCGGTATCACCGGGTGCCGACCTACCTCCGTCGAATAGTCGGGGCGTACTTGACGGACAGAGCCGTCATCTACCCCGGTCGCGATGGGGAATGGAACCGGCGAGAGATGTCGTGCGGTGTCCCGCAGGGATCGGTTCTGGGGCCGTTCCTGTGGGACATCGGTTACGACTGGGTGCTGCGGGCCGACCTCCCAGACGGCGTCAGCGTAGTTTGCTACGCTGACGACACGCTGGTCCTGGCGCAGGGGAGGTCGCATCAGGCGGCGGCCGACGCGATGACACGCGGGGTTGCGATAGTCGTTGAGAGGATCCGGCAGTTGGGTCTCGAGGTGGCATTGCACAAATCCGAGGCCATGTCCTTTCATGGGCCTCGGAATAGGCCACCATCGGGATCCCAACTTACGGTAGGAGGGGTTCACATCGGCGTCGAGACCACGATGAAATACCTGGGTCTGGTCCTCGACAGCCGATGGAATTTCGTGGAGCACTTCCGACGTTTGGCCCCCAAGCTGGAACGGACTGGGGCCGCCTTAAAGCGGCTCTTGCCCAATTTGAGGGGGCCAAACGCCTCCTGCCGGAGGCCTTACGCGGGAGTCGTGCGGTCCATGGCCCTATACGGGGCCCCGGTGTGGGCGCGTTCATTGCGGCGACGAGCCGCTCACTATCTGAACGCGCCCCAAAAGGTGGTAGCCATTCGGCTAATCCGGGGGTACCGCACGATCTCGGGCGAGGCGGCAAGCCTCCTTGCCGGACTGCCGCCGTGGGATCTGGAGGCGATAGTCCTCGCGCGCCTGTTCGAGTGGCGCGCGGTGGCACTAAGCCGGGGGGAAACTCCGTTTCCGCAGCAAATTGCGGCGGAGCGGACGGACCTCCGGCGCGATCTCATGGCGGCCTGGAATCAGCGACTGTCGCAACCCAGCGCAGGGCACGCCACGATAGTGGCGCTAAGGCCCCTCTTTGAGGAGTGGCTAGAGAGGCGTCACGGCGCCCTCACCTTCCGCCTGACGCAGGTCCTCACCGGACATGGATGTTTCGGGAGGTTCCTGCACATCATCAGGCGGGAGGAAACGCCCGGGTGTCACCACTGCGAGGATCGCCCAGAGGACACGGTAGAGCACACGGTGCAAACCTGCCCCGCATGGGCAGAGCACCGCCGTGTCCTCGTAGAGGCGATCGGCGGCGGCGACCTCTCGCGCCCGGCCCTGGTGCAAGCCATGGTCCGGGGCGAGAGGGAGTGGGAGGCAGTCACCTCCTTCTGCGAAAAAGTTATGCTCGCGAAGGAGGTGGCGGGATGGGAGAGAGAAAGGTCCTCCCGTCCCAGCCGCCGCGGGAGACGCTCCGGGCGTCGGGAGCCACGTGACGACTCCCGGCCACCGTAGGCGCGGGCCTGCGGGCGGTGAGTAATGGGTGACTCACCGTCCGATCAGCACCAGACCCGTGCCGTACGGCGCGTATATGTTCCACGCGCGCCTCAAAGAGATGTCAGCATATGAAGGGGCCCCTCAGGGCCAAGCCTGCCGGGTAAGCGGGATTGTCCGAAAGGGTTACCGCTACCCCGGAACATAAAGGGCTACGGAAGGAACATGGATGGGTTTTAGTCAGTAAGAGTCTGACACTCCCTTCCGCTCCACCCAGAGCGGGAGCAGTCATTGGATGATTTCCCAGCCTTAAAAAAAAAAAAAAAAAAAAAGGTACCTACATAACACAATGCTACATTATTCGATATTAAATTTCCATTCTCTTAGTACATAATTATGCCAGTTTTAATGTTTCATTCGTCTGTATAGATTTCGATTAATTGATATAATAACGTAATTATTATTATTTATGACCATAAGCAAAGTAATTTTTTTATTAATTCTTTGTATGTGTGTTCCCGCTTCGTTTTATAAAATCAATAAACAGGATGATTTCATGGGCCTCGGAATAGGCCACCATCGGGATCCCAACTTACGGTAGGAGGGGTTCACATCGGCGTCGAGACCACGATGAAATACCTGGGTCTGGTCCTCGACAGCCGATGGAATTTCGTGGAGCACTTCCGACGTTTGGCCCCCAAGCTGGAACGGACTGGGGCCGCCTTAAAGCGGCTCTTGCCCAATTTGAGGGGGCCAAACGCCTCCTGCCGGAGGCCTTACGCGGGAGTCGTGCGGTCCATGGCCCTATACGGGGCCCCGGTGTGGGCGCGTTCATTGCGGCGACGAGCCGCTCACTATCTGAACGCGCCCCAAAAGGTGGTAGCCATTCGGCTAATCCGGGGGTACCGCACGATCTCGGGCGAGGCGGCAAGCCTCCTTGCCGGACTGCCGCCGTGGGATCTGGAGGCGATAGTCCTCGCGCGCCTGTTCGAGTGGCGCGCGGTGGCACTAAGCCGGGGGGAAACTCCGTTTCCGCAGCAAATTGCGGCGGAGCGGACGGACCTCCGGCGCGATCTCATGGCGGCCTGGAATCAGCGACTGTCGCAACCCAGCGCAGGGCACGCCACGATAGTGGCGGTAAGGCCCCTCTTTGAGGAGTGGCTAGAGAGGCGTCACGGCGCCCTCACCTTCCGCCTGACGCAGGTCCTCACCGGACATGGATGTTTCGGGAGGTTCCTGCACATCATCAGGCGGGAGGAAACGCCCGGGTGTCACCACTGCGAGGATCGCCCAGAGGACACGGTAGAGCACACGGTGCAAACCTGCCCCGCATGGGCAGAGCACCGCCGTGTCCTCGTAGAGGCGATCGGCGGCGGCGACCTCTCGCGCCCGGCCCTGGTGCAAGCCATGGTCCGGGGCGAGAGGGAGTGGGAGGCAGTCACCTCCTTCTGCGAAAAAGTTATGCTCGCGAAGGAGGTGGCGGGATGGGAGAGAGAAAGGTCCTCCCGTCCCAGCCGCCGCGGGAGACGCTCCGGGCGTCGGGAGCCACGTGACGACTCCCGGCCACCGTAGGCGCGGGCCTGCGGGCGGTGAGTAATGGGTGACTCACCGTCCGATCAGCACCAGACCCGTGCCGTACGGCGCGTATATGTTCCACGCGCGCCTCAAAGAGATGTCAGCATATGAAGGGGCCCCTCAGGGCCAAGCCTGCCGGGTAAGCGGGATTGTCCGAAAGGGTTACCGCTACCCCGGAACATAAAGGGCTACGGAAGGAACATGGATGGGTTTTAGTCAGTAAGAGTCTGACACTCCCTTCCGCTCCACCCAGAGCGGGAGCAGTCATTGGATGATTTCCCAGCCTTAAAAAAAAAAAAAAAAAAAAGGTACCTACATAACACAATGCTACATTATTCGATATTAAATTTCCATTCTCTTAGTACATAATTATGCCAGTTTTAATGTTTCATTCGTCTGTATAGATTTCGATTAATTGATATAATAACGTAATTATTATTATTTATGACCATAAGCAAAGTAATTTTTTTATTAATTCTTTGTATGTGTGTTCCCGCTTCGTTTTATAAAATCAATAAACAGGATGATTAAATTATTAATAATTTTGCGATGACAAATTTCTTAAATGCAATATTAGTTATGCTTGCTTACGAATCCGATTAGGTATTAGTTGTAGTTAATCTAATGAATTATAGATTGTGTTTGTATAGTGTTAGAAGCCTTGATTACTTGTAATTAATAGCAATTCCGGCTTTAAGTTCAGAACGAGCATGCGTGTAATGTGTCCGGTGACGACGTGAAAGCAATCTGTTTGTGTTATCTTATGTCATTCCTCGTTCAGCCTGCTCTAACGAACCGCCATTTTGGAATTCATTATCCTATTATACACCTAAAAGGGGGACTCATTGCAGCTGCACGTGCAATGTGCCATCGCAAAGGCTAACGGCAACGGCTAAACCGATTGTTTATCACTCACTGGTTGGATTGTCTAACTGGCCTATAGTTATGCGGCATCGCAATGTCTACCGCACAGATGCATTTTCCACTCTGTTAACACCTTTATTTAGTCGCTTTTTGTATAGTCCATGGCATTAATATTTTTGTTAACTTAATTATATATTTTTGTTACCTATTATTTTGTTATTAGTCTGTAAGCCTTCTTAAAATGAATAAAATAAAATAAAAAAATAAAATTAAAAATTATCTGTGTATAAACACTAGAATAATTTGCAATTGAATATGATATAAAATAACTTACAATACAAACAAATTAATGTTAAACTTACCTTATTCTCAGATTTTTTTTAGAGCACTTACAAAATTATATGTAACCACTACCTAAGGGGCGGAGACCTGGTGTCCTGAAACACAGACACTCCGTCTAGCTTAGTCACCAGTCTCCCCACAGTATAATATTACAAATTTTTGTTCATAATGGTCTTAACCTTTAGTAAAATGTACTGTTATATATGTATTGTGGAGAGAAATAAAATAAATCTTATTATTAAAAACAAAACTTCAATCAAACGAATGATTTTGTGAAAGTCATAGTTTTATAGGTTTTTCTACAATCCATCGAGGCAACCATATTCTCCTAAGTCTTATGACTAACCGCTACACCGTTTACGTAAATATATTTGCGGTCAATGGCTAACTTTTAGCACCGCTTGACCCTCTTCCGTCTTCAAGTGATAGTTCTATACTACACATTTCACAAATGACTCTTCGCCTACTCGGTATGCATGTGTTTCATAACTGTTTACCAAAGTGCAAGTTTCCTTATTACTCAACTTTGAAGAACTCCATTATCGCAATATTGATTCGCTTTGACTATAACTTACTAAAGTACTTACTAAGAAACCGTTTCATGCATTTCTGTTAAATTTTATGTTACTACCGTGATCGGTTTTCATTTCTTAGCAGGTAATTAAGTTCTACGGAATAAAAAATACCAATTATCTATCTACGTCTGAGCTTTTGAACTATCTTGTAGACGATCAGATTTATAATGCACTTGCAAGCATATCCCAATTAGGTTCACCGTATTTACATTATGACTGGGTCTTTAGTAACGGTTTAGTGCATGAGAGCCAATTAAAGAGTCACCTTTAAAAAGTATACAATAGAATATGTTTACGGATAGAAAACGTAGCGGACAATACATGAATGTTTGCATGCGCGCATGAATGTTTTGGTTCTTAAGGTGTTTGTTTCTTCAATGTTATTAAACATGAATGATTGCGGTTTTCCTCTGTTATTAATTCAGTTCTAGCACCTTGGCATCTTATTGAACCGAAACTTTCTAACAGTTTATGCTATGGACTCTCTTCATATTCATTCGGGTTCGAAAGCTAAAGTTGGATGTTAATATAAATATGTACCTACTTAGTTATAAGTAGGTATTGCGGACTTATATGTTGAGTCATAATCAGCCTATAATAATTAAGCAGGATTGTCCGAAAGGGTTACCGCTACCCTGGAACATAAAGGGCTACGTCAGGAACATGGATGGGTTTTAGTCAGTAAGAGTCTGACACTCCCTTCCGCTCCACCCAGAGCGGGAGCAGTCATTGGATGATTTCCCAGCCTTAAAAAAAAGCCTATAATAATGTTTCCCACTGCTGGGACATATGAAATATAAAGTAAGTGATGTGTCTCAAATGATGAATTAATTTAAAAGTGTCTCATTTGACAGCTTCCGTACAGTCTAAAGATATTGGTTTTTGAATGGAACGAAATGAATAAGGCTGAAGCGTCATCTATAGGTTTGAACGCACCTGATCTCTGGAAGCAAATCAGGAATAGAAACAATATTTGAATTGAAAAATATGAGAAAGGCTATAGGCTGTTTTACATCAAGCTAGGTACCTAGTTGTAAGAGCCAAGAAAACGGAAAAAAGCAGTAAGAAAAAATGCTAAGCGAAAATGAATCTTGGGCCGGAGACGCAGTTGGAGGAACAGGATATTTCACGCGGACGACATGGTGGGCGGACGCTAGTAATTAATATAATAAGCACGAATTAACATGTACTGACGCCAGCACCTTACTCTTAACAAGAACCTTATTCTTTTGTTATAAAGTTGAAGATCTATCAAAGAAATTCCATTGATAATAATATACAATAAGCACATGAATCCGTAAATTCAGAAGTGCGTGACTTGGATTCGAATTCGAGACCTATGACTTGGCAGTCCGACAGTCACACCACAAGGCTATCACTGCCGTATCAAGAAAACTAAAATGATAAAATACTCATCAAAATCTGTGGAAGTTAGACAACGAAGGCATATGAGATGCGACAATTGAGGACAGCTGTTAAGTACCTGGAAGTTAGACAACGAAGGCATATGAGATGCGACAATTGAGGACAGCTGTTAAGTACCCACTCGACATCAGATACTGACCTCGCCTACTTGCAACAACTAATGAAATGTTTCCTGCAGACTAACTTATCTTAGACTTCATAATGTAATAATGCAACGAAATAAGAAACTTTGTTTTGGAAAGGCGGAGATAGGTACAGACGCAAGCACAACAAGCTATCCCAGACTGTCAAAAACTCCCAATTGATCCTAAACCTTATTCATCTATACTAATATTATAAAGCTGATGATTTTGTTTCTTTGAACGCCCTAATCTCTGGAACTACTGGCCCTAATTGAAAAATTATTTTTGTGTTGGATACTCCATTTATCGAGGAAGGCTATAGGCTATGTAACATCCCGTTACGGCCAATAGGAGCCGAGCAGCGGTTGAAACCACGCGGAAGCAGATAGTTTGTTGTAAAGCTGGGAATCTATCAAAGAAATTTGACAGGTTTGGGTAGCTTGATGTACTGGCCTCTGTACCTACTTAATAACTTCACCTATGATAGGTCATTGATGGTTTTTACGTGGAAATTAACACCACATTCTGTAAGGAACATTCCGTAGGGCGCTGTTTGCAAATTCTGCAATGTAGTCATGCATAGATGTTGACCTCACAATTAAATAAAAGTTACGTCCATATTAAAAATTTTACCAGTTATATCACGAGAAGATTCTAGTTCGTTATTCCATTCGAAGTATCGTATCGTACTTACTGCACCTACACAAATTAAGTTCGTTGCGTCATTGACTTGTTGTTAGTGAAATCGTTCTCGTCGCATCTTGAACTGGTATTGCTAAGTACGGGTATTTACGCATTCCCACGTTATTTATGAATCACAATGATTTGTGAAAGCATTTGTTTCACATGACAATTATAGTACCTCTTTTTCTAACCCGGAACAGTATTTTTATAACATACTTAAATTACTAACTTTCATAGATTTTTCATCTACCAACTCGCATTGGGCCGCATGGTAGATGACAGCCCACTCTCTCATGAAGAGGGGAGTCCTGCGTCCCAGTAGTGGGAACTTTGAAAGCTGATTATGTTAGCTCAGACATGCAAGTGAAAATCGCTTTAATAAGTTTCTTTTCACGTCTGTACACACGTTCAGCTGACGGGCAAGCGTGGCTGTGTATACTGCCAGTATTCAGTGTAACTTTTATAACTTTAATCCACCTCGCCCCACCAGTTTCCAGTATATTTATTTAACCCACCAGAGATCATAAGGCCGAGTTTATAAAGGATTGATTTCTGCAAGTCTTTCTAATAAACACTCTTCCTTGTCTTTTTTTTTTAAAGTATCGCTCTGGCAGTATAACTTGTTCTATTGCTTTTTTACGCAACTGGGCTCTGATGTCCATTTAAAACAAAAACCAGTTGGCATTCTGCATTCAAATGTGAGTGTGCAGTTTCAGGCCATACGTGAGTATGCTAACGGAGGAAAGTATGCAGTGGGTACTAAAATGGAAATCAAAAGACAACAAGCAAGACAAAATGGAGGGCAATCGTTCTCACCTGTGATTTTTTTAACGATTCCATATTAGTTCTTTAGTATTTCATTCGTAAGTCATCATCATCTGCCTAGCCTTTTCCCAACTATGTTGGCTTCCAGTCTAACTGGATGCAGCTGATTACCAGTATTTTACATGGAGTGACTGCCTATCTGACCTCCACAACCCAGTAACTAGGCAATACGATACCCCTTGGTAAGACTGGCTGTAAGATTTTCGGGTTTCTGACGACCTGTAACGACTGTCAAAGATGCTCAAATGACAGCCGGGACCAACGGCTTAACGTGTTTTCCGAGACACGGAGGAGTCCCAGGCACGGCCAGTATTTTATTCGTAAGTATCATTGTAGAAAACTTTTTACATTTCGTAAGCGCGAATACCTCTAGCAATCTTCTAAACAGAGAAATTCCGTTTGCTTCAACATTATGCATTTTGTTCATAAAATCATAATAACATGCAAGCAGGTACATCACTAACTACCCGAATCCTAAACAGCTAAGCCGATTTTAACGAATGGGGTACCCTGGTGCATTCAGCGATAATGGAAACACTCGCTGGCTTATTTACCTACGGCGGGAGTCGTGTGCGCGTGGATTTAAATTCAGGGCTCCAGCATCGCACAATTTGGAAACTGATTTTTAATTTTCATTGACTGAGCAGTAGTTTTGCTGTTGCAATTATTTTAAAATCCAAATTGATTGCAGGTATGACTGAATAAGCTGATCGTTTTATTCATGATTAATATTTTGTGGGGGTGTTAAAATATTGATAAGATTGTAGACTGACTGAAGTATTACCTAACCTGAAAAAAGCTAATTATTTTAGCTTAATCTGACAGTTTTATTTTCTAAGACTAGCAGTTGTCTAGTTTTCTCTGTGAACCGTAAGTCTTCTAAACTTGCAGTGTTAACTGATCTCATTGGATTTATAATGAGATGTCGCCGAGAACTATGCCCCGAGCCTTCATTGCGACGCTGACACCGCTATTGGAAGTAGAAGACGTGCACGTTTAAATGTAAATATAAACAACGACTTGACAAAACATCGAGCTTCCTTTATTTTATGTCAAGTAGTTAAATTAAAGATTTGAAAAAAAAAATCTGCTGTGCAGTACATTTTGACGAGTTAGGCTAACATAAATGTACAGACGCCAGCACATCAAGCTATCCCTAACTGTCAAATTTTCTCAATTAAAAATGAACCTTATGTCTTTGCAAAAAAGTTGAAATACTATCAAAGAAATTTGACAGATTGTGGTAACTTGATGTGCTGGCCTCTCTCTCTATTTCAGGTTCGCTCTCATAGTAAAAGTTGCTCGTTATATATGAGTACAATGACCCCTTAAAGGGAATTTAAAGGACTTAAATTTAACCGTGTATAAGTTTGTAATGGATAAACTGAAAACACTTTACCAATTAAAAACAATCTTGGACTTATAGAAAGGTAAATTGTAAGCGATTAACATTGGGTAATCGCCACTTTTTTTGTAGGTACAGGGGCCAGCACTTCAAGCTACCGCAATCTGTCAAATTTATTTGATAGTTTTTAACTTATTACAAAAGTGTCATTGTCAAATTTTTCCATTTGGAAATAGGAATAGCTTGATGTGTATCAAATTTGTCTTGGAAATAATACATTGGGTTAGCACTGACGTGTTCTTGTGTGGGGATTAAATTGGCAAACGTAAGGTGGGTCGCGTTCAGTGGCTGGTACCAGTTGGATGAGAGTTGCCGAGAATCAAATTGAATGGCGTGCAGTAGGAGAGCCCTTATTCGCCTGCTGTAGGCTGAAAATCGTGATGTTCACATGAACATTCTAAATCTTCAAACAAATGTATGTCTGTATTCACTTGTACTGTAGGAAGGTACCAATACAGATATATACAGAATAATTAGCTAATGCAACCGGTTCAGTAAACAATACGAAATTCAATATACCGAATGTCAAAACTAAATCCGTAGGCATCCGGATAATTATTTACAACAATTAGCAGTATTGACTAAATGAATAGGCGAAATGCAAACTATTCATAATGAACCAGAAATAGTATCTATTGAAAGTGGTTTTAATTTCGAAGTCCAGTGTAAAGCAGCTTTATTTTGTGGTTTTCATTATGAACCTGTAGGTAGTGCCTGCAGGCTTGACGCATCCGGGCAAATATTTTACCGGAAAAACAGGAATTGATTACTTACCGTCCACCGGTTAATTGCAGATATTCGCAATTAACCACGAGTATGCTTTTATTCCAGTTGCATGATGATTTCATTTGTTCCCGAATAAAAGCAAATAATTATTTTAAAAAAATCTGCTGTTCCCACACACCACATCACATTTTGACGAGTTATGCGAGGATATTGTGATTGATAATTTTAATGTGCTGATTGTTTTTTTGCGATTTCAGATTTGTTCCCATAGTGAAAGTTGTTCATAATGATGATTACAATGGCCGCTTAAAATAATGCCCATGAATTGAATTCCACCCTGTATAAGTGAGAATATAACATTTACGCGATGATTTCTGTGCAAATTAGCGGGTTATGATATAGATTTTTAATAATTTTCTACACTCATTAGTTTAGAAAGTCGTAACTAAGAAAACTACCAAAGTAGCGGCCAAGAAAGTTATAAAAGTCATTACGAAATTACACCGAAAGTCACGAGGAAGATTATATTAAACCGTTAAACATTCGAATGATTGCTATTCTATGCAAATGGTTGTACGAAAGAAATCCATCGCCTGCTTGCGTATTGTCTGTTTGCTTGCACCCATATCACGTAAACTGGTGTACGTATTTAAACGAGTGGAGACAGAGGGCGGTGGGCGAGGGGAAGTCACGTCAACTGAGAAAGATTTGAGACATTTCAAGTAATGACGTCACTCACACATTTAACATGCATAGCAGGAGGTAGCTTTAAATTTTCCACTGAAACAATTCGATTTCCATTAAGCCCGGGCAGATACGGCTTCTAGCAACAAAGTAAGAACCACCAACAAAAACTATCTACTTAATGGATTATGTTTACTGTACTTATCTGAATTTATCCCTTAGTTAGTATCTACATATTATTATAAGTACCTACATATATGTATACAGTCTAATTTAATGTTTTACACTCAAATGATTACTTATTTTAGTCTTTAAAAGTTATAATTATTATCTTCTTGCTAATTTATCTTCTTATGAATATATTGTTGTCTTCTTTTAACATGTTTATTGTAAAGTGATGACCTGAAACACAGGTTTTAATTAAACCTAGATCAGGCAGAACAATACATTACACATAGAAAAAATGTAACTCGCTTATAATTATGTAAACCTTAATTTTGACTTAATTATTGAATAAATTAATTTATTATTGTTATTAGTTATTATGCAATTTTAAAATAAATTGTTCTATAACAACGTTATTGGGCTACTGCGCTTTTCAGTTCTCAATTTATATTGACTGCACAATATCTACACTACTACTACTACGACTACCTACATAATAGTCAGCCGAGAGTGCCGAGGCCGACAGACGGACAAATTTAGCGCGGACTCCTAAACAATTAGCTGAATTAGTAAAATATTGAAACATTGATGTCCAGAATTGCCTAAAGTGAAATACGGAACTGAAATTAGCCTATCAATATCCATTGAATAATTTTACATGTAGACGGCAATGGACTCGTGGTTAAATAATATAATAGCCGCACGGGTTGATCGTCGAGGTTAAGCAACTTGCCGAGGTCGGTCCCTGGATGGGTGACCGTCCATAATATACCGTTACCCCTCCGTGATTCGCCTCGAAAAGCACGTTAGGCAGGTAGGTCGCGGCTGTCATTTATAGACCTTTGACTTCCGAAAGTCTGACAAGCAGTCTTGGCAAGGAGTACCTATCATGTTACCCAGTAACCGGGGTTTGGAGGTCCGAGAGCCACTCGCTCTGTGTACATCATTTTAGTATTATTTTATCTCACATACATCGACATCGACATGTAAAAAATTTAAGAAAATATAATTTTACATAATAGTTATTTGTTATGCAAGGCTGGAAAGTTGATTTTTGGCGCGAGTACTTCTATTGAAACCTGAGTAAGCGAAGAGTGGTTCAAATATAGAATCCTGAGCGTAACGAAGGTTTCAAAGGTACGAGACGCAGAAAAGCTTTGCTGTCGAGCGCAACACACAATTTTTCACCTTACTACAGTGAGGAAACTGCTAGGTGCAAGAAAACAGGTGTTGTTGAGTTTTATTTTGTTCAAGTGTCTCAGATACATTGACTCATGTGAAGAAAATGACAGATACTTGGCAATGTATCTTATGAGTTACATAGAATATCTCCAAAATTAAATACCCTGTATTTTGTTCTACCTATATCCTACTTGTCCTCTAAGGAGAATGAAAGAAAAAAACCAATTTAATACATATAACTAACTAATTTAATTTAATACATATTTATTTTTGCCATGCAAAGGATTAAATAACATATTATATTAGTATTTATTTTATTTAAAAAATTTCACTTATATTACTACACAATTTGGTATTTGACAGGGTAGTATTTGTATGGCATATTCAAATGTGACGTTGTGACGTCATGTGATTTTTTTAATCAAATGGAATACTTATTAACATTAATTCCAATTTTACAATTATATCCTCGCAAAATATTTAATTTCTGTACTGTGATGGAAGTTTTTAAGGTGAGCGGTATCATTTATTATTTTATTTTAGACCGTGTCATGCATTTTCAGTGGACTGGCAGTATAGAAAATTATTAAATAGAAAGGTTCGAATTTTAAAAACTCTTTCCACGCTAGAGAGCAAAAATCGATTTTCGGCTCAGATTTCGAATGACAAACAGACTCTTTCCGAGCTTGTGAGGTGAAAAAACATTTTTATCCGTTTGGTGACATGTGAACAGCATGTGATCATCACATAATTATTTTATCTATTTTAGCTTAATTTTTCAGTCTTTACCTATTGCGGTACAGTAATTATACTTGAGGTGCATCTTCTTCACATATAATGAATGCATACAAAATATTGTAAGTATAACATTTCTTCTCCATAAGAAACTAACTTTTGGAGGGGACATCTAGAATCATATTTTCTTGTTAAGTTTTATAAAGAATACCTTTGTGCAACAGAGGAGTTGATTTTCACCTTTTTATTAATACTGCTATTCAGCTGCATCCGGAATCTGACCCCAACATACCTAGTTTGCAAAATTCTAGGCAGGCGAGTTTTACGTGTCGAATTTTTGATTGAACACCATGTGAGGGAGGAATGTGGCATGTACGCTGCTCCGATCGCATTTTAGAGGCACTTTAATGCTAAAAGGTATGCATTATCCACTCAGTATGATAGAGTTTTCATGGATCCTCTGAATACCTAAACCCAAATTTTAGTTACTTTTCAACGTCAGGTAGCAGACATAAGTTATAAGACTGCTGAAGTTAACTGCAGTTTAATTATGTTATGCGCAGGTTACGAAGGCAAATGTTTAAGTTGCCAATCGATGGCAGGGTCGCTTACTTTATTATTAAATGAATTAGTAATAAAGTAATGGTGTTACAACCGAGATCTTCTTATAGTCTACCTCTTTAGTCTATGTCTTTAGTCTCTTTGACTTTAGGAATAATGATTCCTTATGGCTCAATCGTATTGCCCAGTTACTGGGTTGTGGAGGTCAGATAGGCAGTCGCTCCATGTACAATACTGGTATTCAGCTGCATCCGGTTAGACTGGAAGCCGACCCCAACATAGTTGGAAAAAAGCTAGGCACATGATGATTCATTATGGCTGTGTCGCATTATGGCAGTTACGCAGCTATAGCGTGAAGGTCGTTAAACATAAGTTTTCTTATTTGAATATCATTTATTAGATAATAAGCCAGATCCACACGACTACTGCAATGAATTTGCAGAATAATACAGGTAACCATATTATAATAATGAACTGTAAGAAACTAAAATACACAGTGAAATCCGAAGTAAACAATTGCAGTCACATGACTGTTGAAGCCTTTAACAAAACTCTACTTCATGGAATTCATGTTTTTGTTATTGATTTACTAAAAATAAAACTAAATGAATGCTACAGGACACCTTCATCATTAATTTATTTAAGGCGCTCGACTCGTAAACCAGTCAGTTCGATAAAAATAGTATCGATCCTCTAGATCCCACCTAATTTGTGGAATTATATAGCTGCCACAAGTTTGACACTTTCAACTTTGTAACATGAACTCTCTAGGTCGAGTAATATTTTATGACGCTTTTAAACCGCATGACACCCAAAATGTTGACGACAAAGGATTGCGTTGTCGCTTACAGTAAGATGATGCATTTGATTACGATCCGTTTATGTCTAGACTACGTCATTATTTAATATCAAAATTATCGCAGTCGTGTCGAACTTCATTAAACTTCATCCTGTCCATCAATTTACATGAGAATATTGAATAATCCACACCTGTAGCGTCTTGTTTAAATGAATGCAATTGGCGTGAACAAAATTTTGGAGCCTGTGCGAGACGGGTACGCGAACTTGCGACTATGGATCCGTACCTTCGTGCTTGACGTGAACTGACAACATTATGTAAGTAACATGCAGCGAGATTATGTAACGTAAATAAATAATTAACATACGTTCTTGAAATGCGCTTGCATACAGAGAAAATATGTGTCATCGTTGTAATTTGATGTATTTCGCTTGTTAATGCTGTTGCGAAACGCGCGAGAGATCAAAGTTTAAACTTTTAAAGCAATTTTGTTATGCGTTGTTTTTTATTACGAATGGTATTTAATTGTGATTGATTATTGAGAAATTGATATCGACATAGGTTGGTATCGGGGTTAACACGAGATTCAAGAGTATAATATAACCTATGGGTTGGGTCTAAATTGTTGGCCGTCGTCACTTGAGACGACATCAACATCACCGCAATCCTGCATCGCGCAAGTAAAGTTTCCCGAGCGACTAGCATATGTACAATGTCCCTACTTCAATGGTGTAGTTCCAACCACCACGGAGGACGACCTTCCCCTTTCGATAGAGGATGAGTGAACTGCACACCCTGTTCCTGATACCTCTATAGCAGTAATCACAAGTCACGTATCATTCAATAAAATATCTTTGTTATTGTATAGTTTTGCGAAGAAGTGCTACTATACGATACTACTGCTGATTTATGAAATCAATGCAACCGTCACAGTAAATGCATATTTGTTAATAGGATCAAATTTTAATTATATTATTATACCTAACGTTGTTGTAGCTTTGAAAGTTTATAAAATTAAAATCTTTTATATAATTATTTTAATTACTAGCTGACCCGACAGGCGTTGTCCTGTCTTAACTATGATACCTACCCTACCTACCTGCCCTACCTACCTACCTACCTACCTACCTACCTACCTACCTACCTACCTGCCCTACCTACGCACCTAACTTCTCTCACTTCCTTTTAAACGTTTTCCCTGGACTACGACAAACATTTCAATACCAAAATCAGCTAAATCGGCCCAGCCGTTCTCGAGTTTTAACGAGACTAAGGCACAGCAATTGAGGCATTTTTTATATAGATTAGATTCGTAGAGCAAAGAAAAACTTAGTCATGACGGGATCTGCGTTTGTTAACCCTTCATGCGCGCTGCGCGTTAAATCGCAAGATCCGTAACTACATACGGTCTCTGGTGAAAGTGACCTGTCTAGACTAACGGGTACCTGATGACGCCACATAGCGTAACCTGTGCCTCCACTTACACTTTAATGTCATTACTGCCTTCCGCAGTATATCCTCCTTTCCATATTGCGATAAATTCTATGTAAAAGAAAAATAACTAGCAACGTTTCTCAAGTCAGTATTAATCGATGCATTCCTTTTTCAAATTGCCAATTATACCCAGTTTCTGTTACGCACCATTTTGTATTCCCCAAAGATAGTCGTGAGTTAAAGACGCGGTTTTATTCATAGAAATTCCTATAACCACATAAAAGTGGCTTTAATGCAATCGAACGCTTTAATTTCCGCGGAACCTGACTGAACTAACGTTTATGTACGATATTTTCTTGGAAATAAAACGAAACGAAAATTTATACCACAACACGTAGTTCGCGGAAAGAATAATATGAGCGTATCAAGTATATTTATTTTAATTCCCAGTTCCCCGTATGCACTTAATTAACAGATTGCTTGCAAACAGAGCTGCGAATGGCTTATAGATCCATATTTAATTTGATTTCTCAAGCCCTTGGAAAGGGCGGTTCGGTTCTATTGAACTACGTACTTATCGTCTCATGCTAACCAAACCTGACACGAGGTCGCCATGTCAATTAAATATACGAATTTGTAAAGTGGTTTATTTTGGACTGCCACATGGAAAAGCTGGTCCCTTTATTTGCTGGCTCACAATAAGCGATTGTTGGAGTTGTTTCTTTTATTCAATGCTCTTATTATAAACACTCGAGCAAGTTGACGGAATGTAACGAATCCCTAAATATATTGAGTAGGTAGAGCCATAAAAATACATATTAAAATGCCTATACCACGTCTTACACGAGAGCATCTGAAACGCGGGGATGTTGAATTTTTCACACCCCCTCGCCACCCCAACGTGGCGTCACCCCGCACTTAATAAAATATTATCAGGGTAGACTTCGTCACATCTCAAAAGTGGAAACTTAACTCTTTCTTGCTATCAAATTCTTCACAACAGTTGTTAAACCACTATTATTAAGTATTCACTCAGTCATCAAATAGAAATCGACACTAAACATTTTTTTAATTACAACCAATAAGTTAACAGTTCCGTAAATGGTTACGTAGCTGTAATTTGGACTGAATCATGCATTTTGGCAGTCATTAATCTTTATGCAGTTTTTATAAATGACAATAACGTGATTCGTGGTTCGAAAGTTTTTGCGCGCGGTTCAAAAGTAGGTAACTGTAGATACCCGTATGAACCAGTTTCGTAGAAATACAGTGTTATTTATTATAGGATTATTATCGCCTGACATTTTAACATGAATTATGGAACGTTTGCCGATGATGCCTTTCACTTTCAAGAAATATTTCTTAATTTTTTTAAGCAATAGTTACTTACCTATTAGTGACCTTATTACTTGAAAAGTGAAGTAGTGAGTAAATACGTAATATTTAATATTTGTGCATGTTCAAGGAAAAAAGACTCGTCGCCAATATTCTGTCAGAAGAAGTTCTTACCTAGAGGAAAACAAAACGACAATTCTCTCAATGGCGCCTGAAGCGACCGGAGCACAGCCGAGTGGTATCCGGAAAATACAAACAACTTCTCCGGTATCAATGAAACTTTTCTTTTACCGCATGACACGTGATTCTGCATTTATGGAATAACTACGATTGAATGTTTGCATGCGTTTATCAGAAATGGTGAAAAAATGAGCATACGTTACGAAATTGCAACATTAAAAGGGCCATCTTCCATCCTTATTAGCCTCGAGAAAAATGATATCGACACACGAACGCGTAACTAAATTGATATTATCAGGACATTCTTTTTATTGTCAGCCTGTTCTCTTGAGCTTTAATGAAAAAGTAGTGAGTTACAAAAAGAGGTTTACCTCTCCTTTGAACTCTTTGATAGGTGATTCTGATGACAACGCTCTCTGGTCTTCATTAAAATCAGTGCTTCATAACTTTCCTGTAGATATTATTATAATAAGTATTAAACGGTATAATAGTGAAGATTACCTAGAAATTTATTCTTATGTCATAACTCCAGGGTTACATTCTAGCACTACGCCCACAACTTCGTCCACGTTTAAAATAATTATAGCTTCCCATTAATTAAAGAATTTTCATAATTGTATTGGTAGTTCCGATGACTACCACATACAAACAAATTTTACCTCTTTATAATAATAATACCATGTTATTTTAATTCAATTTATATGCAATGATCTTTAAATTTCTACAATCTAATACAATAAAAACTTATACATACTTAAATTAAAAGACTATCTAACTAACTATATATACAAATAAATCCAAAAAAGAAAAAAGGACACTTAGGCGTCGAAGTACTCATCCGCATCGCCGTCATCAGGAAACGTGCCCAGAAGACTGGCAGCATTGCCACGTTGAATGGTAATGCTAATTCTTTGGCCAAAGAACAATCCAGCCCTCTGGTCACGCGAAGTGTCGACCAATCAGCGAGAAATTTCCTTAAAAAGGAGTTGCGCACTCGGGCCCCATGACCCTAGAGTTTCGACCCCAAACGGCTCAAATCTGTAGTTACACATCAGGTTACTGTATTTACGCCGCTTGAGGGTCTCAGCAGCGGCAGCAGCGGCGCCAGCACAGCCCGCCGTGCTAGGAACATGAGATGGCGCAAGGGTGTCGACACAGGTTGCGTCCCACACCAGAGGCCTACCCACCTTCCAAGGCAACAAAGTCATTCCGTCTGGTCGCTTACCAATAATAATTAATAAGTAAAATTTACAAAAAGTCCTAGAATATATGGTACAGAATGCATAGGTTTGTAGATGATGATCTTCGAAACTGCATGAAGATGAGTTATAACTAACTTATAGTATCTCGATGTGCGTATCTAAGTTTCATTTATAAATACGAGTAATTAATTCATTTTTATTCATAATTAAAGTTAAGAAAAATCGATGTTGCCATATTTTACGTAAAAAAAATAGATTTTTGAAAAATAATTCATACGGTAGTTGATTTTTTGATATGATGTAATTCATACGCTAGAGTGATGATATTAAAAAATAAACAGTTTCATATATTAGGGCGGACCCAAACGCTCGCACTGTAATGTTTAAAATGATTTTTTACATGACGGTAACTATTATTTCGATTCCTAACATTTGACTGGCCATCATATAGCTTGTCCGTTACGATTAACCATTTCTATTAAGTTACCGACCAACTGAACTTCTCTATTCAAAATCGAGGTTAATATACTATCTACAGTATTCTGCAGAGGACTGTCCGCCGCGCGCCGCTGTGCGGATCACTTAATTCGTACACAAAGTTAACTGCAGCCGATACTGGGACACGGATTTACCGTGATTATTCGCGTAAAATCACTGTTTGTCAGGCTGCGAACTGTGTATAGTTTTAAGCGAAATTGATTTAGCCTTTAAACATATATAACTCCCCTTAGGGCCGAGCCTGCCGGGTAAGCGGGATTGTACGAAAGGGTTACCACTACCCCGAAACATAAAGGGCTAAGGAAGGAACATGGATGTGTTTTAGTCAGCAAGAGTCTGACACTCCCTTCCGCTCCACCCAGAGCGGGAGAAGTCATTGGATGATTTCCCAGCTTTAAAAAAAAAGACATATATAACTACTTTTATAGTTCTGAAACAATAATGCAAAACCTATAAAGAATCAATATTTCTCTCGATCAATATCAAACGCAGTAAATATCAGTCATACACATGTGCGGTGCTGTAAGATTATTTCTCGTATGCTTAGCACGACTAACTCGTAAATTAAGTCAATCTATTGTATGCCCATGTTTTACGACGAGAACGCAAAATAATTGCATGTGGTCTTGACACCGAATTGATAATTTTACATTCATAATTAAATATCTCTGGCTATGTTTCGAGATTAGATCTCATTTCGGACTTAACTTTGATGAATTTAAATTATAATTAGTGCACATTAAATATTTTGTGTAATCAAAACTGCGGTGAAATCCGACAATATCCATGGGCGTAATCACATATGTCAAGCGGGCGGAACCTCGCACGAGGTGAAGTTTATTTATTGTAACTTTCACATGATACAGACAGACACGTGCATTAGCATCCCTCATAAACGCAAAAAGCCAAACTAGAAACAAATTAATTAACGTAAGCCTAAAAATGTATCACAAAGGTACAGAGGCCAGCACATCAAGTTACCACAATCTGTCAAACTTCTTTTTTAATTGACAAAATTTGACAGTTAGGGATAGCTTGATGTGCTGGCGTCTGTGCCATTAGTTACTTAAATAGAAAAAGTTTAGCAGGATAACATAACTAATCCATACGCTTCCACTGAGCTTAGAATAGCACAAAAAATAGTGGCAGTGTTTGTGTTTAAGCGGGATTGTCCGAAAGGGTTACCGCTACCCCGGAACATAAAGGGCTAAGAAAGGAACATGGATGAGTTTTAGTCAGTAAGAGTCTGAGACTCCCGTCCACTCCACCCAGAGCGGGAGAAGTCATTGGATAATTTCCCAGCCTTAAAAAAATGTTTTAAATACTAGACGTCTGATTATTTTGATAGTTGATCAAGTGATCAAAATGTGTTTTTTTAGACGTTCACAAAAAGGCCCTATCTTTAATAGAGTTTCCAATAATATTTTTGAAAGCGCAAGTGGACATTAGGTATTATAGGTTCGTTTAAATACATGTCATTAGTGATGATGACAGAGCAAAAGAAATTGTATTCAGTCCGTCAGTCAAAATAATAAAAGTTTAAAATTTATCATGTAAATAAAAAAATACTTAGAACGCATTTAACTTGGTAGTGGGAGCTCGCTACGTCACAACTCACTAAATAACCTACATAGGAAAGACGTCATGCCACATTTTAACACGACGCGTGACGTAATCTTTTGATTACGTAAAAAAAGTAAAAATACGCGTCCAATATTTTTTAATAATCTAGTTGACGGACGGTCTGATAAAACTATTTAAGTCATCTTCCCTATTAAGTAGGTATAGATATATGTATAATACAAACCCACCTGACCCCAAGCATTTCCCATGAGATCGTTAATCGCGTACATTGCCTAGACTCCATGGGAGGACATTGTTACGCACTGGACATATATATTAATGGGCTGGCTAATTAAACTGATATCTAACAAACTGAAGGTACTAGATACTTGAGCAGCTCTGATTGGATAAATGAATTCAATTTGTTGCTTGCTAATCATCAATATTTCAAATACGCATGAATTCGAAGTTCCAAAATCAAAACATGGAAAAAAAAAGACATTTTCTGAAAATATTTATTACTAAGTTTTTGATCCTATGTAATGCTAAAGCATGCCAAAGGCAACATAATAGCAACTGTAAATTAAACAGATATCTAGGAGACCCCATATATAAGTTTAACAATAACTTAATTGAAACACAAGAACCGACGACCAACGAAAGTGTTTCTCTTCAACAATAGCACGTTTAACCGTTTAATTCACACACAGCATGGTTACTGAGTATCCAATGTGATTAATCTAGGTTACTACTGATAGAAAGTTCACGACAAAACACGGATAGCATCGAAAGTAGTCCGTGACACTGCTCAGTATATTAATATAGTGCCAAGTGCTCTAAACTTGCTTTGGCCAACGGTACCTATTCGAGTATTTGATCTAACTTACCCATATACAAAGATACGGACTCGATGACCGTTTGAATATTACGAAAATAGTTTGAAGCGATGAAGGTTAATATAAATTTTTTCATATGATGAGAGTGCTCAATTCCATAGAGTCCTGTATCCTGTGCTCAATAAAAGGAGGTTTAAAGTTAAACATTTAATGAAAAATCCATTGATGATGATATCAAGCTGTTGGTATCTGTAGTCAGAATGATTAAGCTTAAATTAGCCGTTACACGTTATGTATCGAACATTGGTTTACGTAACCCGTTAGTTTCCTCTCACCAACGAGATAACGCGGACGCAAACTATTATATTACCCTCACAATAATGATATAGCGGACAACAATAGAGTTACTGTAAAGGCGATAATATGCGGTATGCCCACCATTATTAGTGTATATCATGTGTTCACATCATTATGTACGCTCATATAAAATCTAGATCTTACGTCGCTCTAAAATAATTTTCGTAAAATAACTTGTTCTCCGTAATCATGAGTGACTCGATGTAACTCGGAGCACTTTGCTATAAAATGTTACAAAACTCAGTCAGCTGAATAAAATTCGATTTTAACTCGCATCTATTATTAATCCTTACAAGTTTTCAATGAACAGGAATGCGATGTCACACGAGGAGTCGCAGCTGAGTGAATTTATTTCACACGATCCTAATTTGAGTGTAGCAAAGAGAAGTGGACTATCATTTCACGATAAATTGGTGCTAGTTAAAACACGCTTTGAACAATGGGGATGTTTAGACATTCTTTGCTGATATCTCGAACAAGAAAGTAGTCGCACAGTACGATCCACCAGGTTAAGCTACGCTTGCCGGGGTTGGCTGTGGATGGGTGACCATCTTTACATACCGAGACTCCTCCGTACCTCGGAAAGCACGTTAAGCTTTTGGCCGCGGCTGTCATTTGTGCGTCTTTGACAGTCGTTACGGGTCGTCAAAGCCCGAAGATCTGACAGCCAGTCTTACCAAGGGGTATCGTGTTGCCCAGTTACTGGGTTGTGGAGGTCAGATAGGCAGTCGCTCTATGTAAATACTGGTATTAAGCTGCATCTGGTTAGACTGGAAGCCGACCCCAATGTAATTGGGAAAAGGCTAGGCAGACGATGATCTCGAACAAGAAAGCACGAACATTAGTTAGAAAGACAAAGTCTGTGACGACGATAACGTTGCGCTGAATTTTTAAAAGCACGGTTAGTGAACCAGATGTGGTATCCGACAAACTCACAGAATACAGAAAATTTAATATTTATAGTCGGCAACACACCTTGTTTTTGCCACGTTATGAGACATTGCGGCATCGGGCAACAATTTTCCTGGCGACGTCTCCGTTTGACAGCCACGCCGACCGCTTCGCCGCTTGTAATTGAATTCTTTAACATATGGAGCTATTCACCGCTCGGTGCGTCTCAAACTATATTTTAGCCGCCAACAGTTTTTCGTTTTAATTTTCACTCAGTTTTGTGTTTGGCCCTTCTTCCATCTAATTGACAACTGCATTTATTAGTGAGGTGCCTCATATCAATGAGGCGGATATTTTATCAATACGAGGAGCTGATGCTAAAGCTAAGGCAGGAACTGAATCACCACGCCAGAGTATGTGCAATATTTCGAAGAGACAGGAAATAGCCGTGAAATGAACACATCGTTGGAAAATTGAAGTCAGTTCCCAATAGCAATTTGAGGAAGTGCTAGACTGCCAGCGTCTGGTGGCTTGCCTCGTCATCGCCTTATGTATATGCTAATTTAGAAAGATAACTTGTTTCACGAAGACTTTCGAACATGAATAGTACCTTAATAACGTTTAAACTGGAATTAATGAGGCGTTGCGAGATTATTTTTGCATTGTATCTTTCCCTATGTAGCAAAAATAATTCTATTATACGAACTACCTATTCATTTAATTTCCACAATGTCTTATAAATTAAATTCAAAAATAAAAGTTAACGTGGCATACGTAAATGCCACAATACAACGTACGATAAAAGCGCGAAGCGGATTAAAAATTAAAGAACAAAACTGGTCTCACACATTTTAAGTGTCGCTAGAATTTGTAGTGGTACAAAATATTTGCCAACGCGAATGGGTGGTCCGTAAGAGCTAATGAATGTACATGACGCGACGCCACCAAGTTTCGCGAGAGCTCGTAACTTGACACAATGTGGCGCGGTGCAGCCGCGGCCGGCCGTCCCGGGGATATCTCATCGTCCGCGTGGTCCGCCTTCAGCCACTAACAGCATTACGGCGAAGTCAAAAGACTTCATACGGCAGTCAATAGACGGTCTGCCGGCCCCGCAGAAACAAAACAAGTTCCTGTTTGCTTATAAAATATTTTGTGACAAGCAACGGCTTAATATGTGCATGATATTAATATTTTATGGAAATTTCTAACTTGTCCACATTTTGAAGATTATTACCATTGAAGAGAACCTAATTAAGGCTTCTCTTTGCTTTTACATATATTAGGTCTGAAGAGATTGTTATCCCACTACGGCCACTACGCAGCGTAGTTTCGAGATTGGTTTGTCTACCAATACATTCAAAGGCGGGGTGCAGTTCCCGGCAAGTTGTAGTAATATTATATTTTGTTGGGAAACCTCACCAAGAGTAATAACAATGGAAGACTTAATCCCTCTTATGTTTCGAGGGGCAAAATGGAGAAATAACGTTACCGAAGCTGTAAACATGACAGAGAGAGTGCAAAAACAAAATAACGGCGTGTCACTAGCTTGTTTCATTGACTGCAAATAAGAACTCCGAGTTCACTCGACCTCAGTATG
This sequence comes from Hyppa rectilinea, assembly GCA_951799385.1. Taxonomy (NCBI): domain Eukaryota; kingdom Metazoa; phylum Arthropoda; class Insecta; order Lepidoptera; family Noctuidae; genus Hyppa; species Hyppa rectilinea. The sequence goes on from OX637300.1 coordinate 21,223,947, forward strand.
GAAGAAAATCATATGTGTTTGTTAACTTCAACTTTGCCTTGTGTCTTGCTACTCAAAAATAAAGGATATATTGCACCCATGAGTATTTCTAAAATTTTATTAGCATATAGATTTTACAAACTGCCAGGAGTATGAGGAGATGTAAGGTATTATGCAGAGGACATCCGGGACAGTAGCAGCCGGTGTGCTGTTCCAATAGATGCATTTGCACGACAACTAGAAAATATCTCCGTCGATATTATAAAAGTTGCCGAACTCAACAAAATTGAGAATTTCAAAATTGTTGTATTGAACACAGTGAAGTCGTTATAAGTTTGTGAGTTGCGGCCATCTTGTGCTGTGGGAGAGTTTTACTTTGTGGGAGGATCGTATGTATCGCTTGACACTTATTAGGTAAGGTCAGTCATTGTTAGAAAACTAGTGAATAGTTTCCGCCTGCACTGCATATTTAAACATTATTCAACTTTAACATTGGCGCTGAATACAGTACCGTGAAAGACTAGACTTAGCGGTCGGTGCGGCTATCTCGAGTGCGACATCAACACGTACGACAGGCTATAACTTGAGGAGCGATGCATCTTCCTCCGGTGTTAATATATCATTTCGTCGTAACTAAGTAAGACAGACAAATTGCTCACTACTTTATTTAATATTTATTGGACAGAAGGGTGCCCGATCAATCAACCGAAGATCTGAAAGGCGCAAACTTGTCTAGATACATTCTAGTTTTAAAATATTAATTTTTAAAGTTCTCTATGTGGTCTGCGCTCATGAAATAGAAATGAGAAGTTTATGGATCGGATGCTGAATGTATTTAAACTACGGTTAAAATGGCTACAGCAGACCACAATGATGGTACTGTTGAACCGAGTATGGCTGACATTATTAAAGATTATTTTTATTAAAACGTTTGTTTTATACAGTATTTCGTTAGATATTGGTGGTTGCATAATAATTGTCATGGTAATCGTGATGATATCCTCACTTCTACTTTGACGGATAGATATTATAATATGATCGGGCATGGTTTTCTTTTAAGTTTTATCCAGTAACCTACAGTATAACTATTCAGGTACATTATGTAAGTTTTCATTTTTATTTTGGTCATGGTTTACTAACGCCTCGCCCAACATTAGAGGTGTACGTAAGCAAATAATTTGTAGTCCACGAGTGTCGGGGCGTGTATTGGCTTGGCTGAGCTTGGTCTTGGGGAGTCGTAAGACTATTAACTAGGCTAAAAACGTAAACCCCTACGATATCGGTTTTGTCGGGAAATCGCGACGGAGCGACAATTTTATTATAGGTATCACGCGTTTGTTACCATAGTGTTTAATGCATACATTTTTAATAAATAATGATGTTATTAAATTATGATTGTACACATTGTGTTGATAGGAATTCGATTAGCAGCGATGACAATGAGTGTTTTAAATGCAGCTTCAACGATGAATAAGACACGGCGAGGGCGGCGAGCGACAGCGTGTCTAAACATTGGTACAACCAAACATGGTAATAAAACCAGGTAACGGATGACAAATCGGTTCTCATTACAGAAACAGCTTCTGTCTCTACGCTAACGCTATACATCTTTCTTGAAGCCCAAGGTATAACAGAGAACATTCCTTTTCTTAAAAAAAATATGCACAACATAAACAGTGTGCAAAATAACCGTTCATCTTAAACATTTGTCAAGAGAGGCTTATGTTAACTTAGTAGGGCTAGGGAACGCGTAACGTTGAAAAAATGTCGACCCTTAACCTTACGTGTACGGTGAGATATTTACCTGTTTAAGAATATGCACACTTTTTATTGCGGCTCGAGAAAACACGAGACATTTATATTTGTTAAAGTGGGAAATCTACAGAGCGTCAACCCTTCCAGCGATCGGGAATCTGCGCGTGCCTTTAGCACCGTCTAGCGATTGTACCTACTCAGTTGCCTGATTTTCCGGTCAGATTTTGAAATCGTTTGAGTAAAAGACGCGGGATAATTTCGTCAAAAGCGGGACATAAAAAAAAATATTAGGTATATTTATTTATTTGAGTTTCAAATATTTTAATGGAATTTCGTAACCTTACTAATGACAATTACGGTATGGTTTTCCCTATAAGGTAAAGGTGTCTTCAGAGGAGATTAATTTGAATAAGTAGTACCTACATTGATCCTCAGAGATACCTCTGAAGATTCAACTTATTTTGAAGCAGCACCGTCCAAAAACCGAAAAGCGGACTGCTGGCTGCGCTGGATTTTACTGTAGGATCAAACAGCGATATCTGTCTTTTTTAAATTAGACAATTCAGTGAATTGATATGTCTTAATGACATTCAAAGTATAGACAAACGCATGCACGGCTTGTCTTTAAATGACGTTAGCGAAGCTTTACTATTTCGTCATTTGCTATTTATGCTCACTTCTGACGAAAAGTCTGGTATCGTCGTCTGCTCGCCGCCGTCGTGTTTGTGGTGCAAGCAACGCCGCGCGGCGCTCCGCGACGTTCGCCGAGCCCGCACCGACGTGGAAAAGTGTTCTTAATTATTTACGCAGCCACCGCACTTAGTAAACGCGGCGCAACTCACCAAACCGGATAACGTCGCAAGCCAGCAGTAAACGACGCCTCCTCAAAGATACCTTTGCATTTTCACTTTTACCTTAACTTTTATTTTACAGACCGTTATTTTTTAAAATCAAGGTCTAAAGGGACACGGGTGCCAAAAGGACCCGAAATTCTGTAGCCAATCGTCCGCAATAAAACAGGCGAAGATCGCAGCCTCAAACAACGTTCGTGTATTATTCAGCGAGGGTGGAGGCGGCCACATGTGTCCACTGACAATCCACCGACCGCGGAACTATGTTTTTCGCTTTTGCATTAGTGTAGCAATATGTAAAACACCATGTTTATTTCTTTATAAAATACTCGGGTATACGGGCATTGAGCTGCGATATTGCCCAAGTATTTCGCAGATTTAGGTAAGTGCGATCTTGGAAGCGAACATAGGTGAATAATGTGTAGCACGTAAAACATCTTGCATTTAAGTTATTGAAGTGTAAAATATTACGCATTCAGAATGAAGGCTGGGGGTCTATGGATATGCAGATTTTTTTATTTACTGCTCCAGTGGGACGAGTTTTGTATCGTAAAATAGCAAGAAGCAACTATTTAAGTCAGTTCGATTCCTTTGCAATTATGACTGCCTACATGTATATCCAATTGACTTACTAGGACCGTTGTATTTCTTTTCTTATGGATGCAACAGCAAAATTAAATCTGACAGCCAGTCTTACCAAGGGGTATCGTATTGCCCAGTACTGGGTTGCGGAGTCAGATAGGCAGTCGCTCCATGTAAAATACTGGTACTCAGCTGCATCCGGTTAGACTGTCAGCCGACCCCAACATAGTTGGGAAAAGTCTAGGCAGATGATGATGATGGATGCAACAGCAAACTTTTTTGAAGTTTCCATAACCTCAGCTAACGAATTCATTATTAACCGCACGGTACTAGGCAGTCCTAATGGTTGCGGAGCCAAGGTTAGCGAGTAACGTTGACATTTAGTGCGCAGTGTCTTGCCACAGTGCCGATAGTGTGTCGTTAAATGCCGTGTGAATGTGGACCCAAGTTCGGTAGGTAGCTTGCGAAATACTGGCAAAACTGGAAAACATCGTTAGTAGGTGAAATATGAAAGAGGTCGGTAAGTTTTAATTCTGTCGATTCAACTTCTTGGATGGCACCTGTTAATAATTCAGGGAGTGGTAGGGGAGACCGCATCGTTACTGGTACGCCAGGAGGATACGGCTGTCTCGGATGTGCGAGCGCTGGAAAGGGTTACCTCATCGCACACATTTCGGAGTTTACTTTGACGATCATTTTACGATAGGTACTGTGCATTTGTGCATCCGTGGTACTAGTAGCTTAGTTTTCATGTTTTTTTTAGAACTATGAAGAGCGTTAAGAATTTTTTTTTTTTTTTAAATAGCATCAGTGCCTTAAGTATCACAGGCTCAGTGTTATCTGAATCCCACCTAGCAACTACATTTACTAGCTTGTTTTATCGATCTATGTAAAACTATAACGCGCTAAGTTCATACCTAATCGATGTACTCACCGTGAAATGATTTTTTTATTGTGTTATAAAACGTGACGTCAATATGGTTCATTCTGAATTGGATATATCTAATGCGGTTTAATCTACAAATTGCTTAGGTACAGACAGTGTCCTCGAGCAAGTTCTAGGAACTTTGATCGATACATTGATTGGCTCAAAGGGCCGTTCACGCATGGAGGCTTGGCTTTTGATGTCAAAAGCACATTGCTGTCTCCGAAGTCAAGCCTGTATCTTCTCACAAAGGGCTAAGGAAGGAACATCGATGGTTTTAGTCGGTAAGAGTCTGACACTCCCTTCCGCGCTAGCCAGAGCGGGAGGGGTCATTTGATGATTTCCCACCCTCAAAAAAAAAAGCCTGCCTCTTCTAGTTTGGTTCGGCAGTGGTGCGGTCGCTGGGTGTATACGGCACGGTTTACGACTGTGGCTCGCAACTCCTGCACTACAGTGTACGGCATCGCACGTGAACACACGTCGATTACCTGACGCGTTTTCTATTTATTCGGTAAACAGGGACCGTTTTACTCTGTATATATCCACTTTGCTGAACTAAATTTAGTTGTAGTGGCTTCTGTACCTAGGACGCTAAGGTAGGCCGTTTGATACGTTTGTTGGGCCCTCGATAAGCTATTGAATGTTGAATAAGAATGGGATTAGAACAGTGGGTTTTGGAAACACTCCTACTGTACCGCAGTTTCAACTGATTTTACTTGAGACGGGTGGTACAATTTCAGTAGTTCCATTTATGGGACAGACATTAATTTTAGCAACATTTATACGTGTGTCTCTCTTCTTATCCACAATAATAAAGTTTGATCTACTCTTTCTAAAATAATGATTTTGCAACGAAACTCCTTTGTGGAACAAAAATGTGTTTGTATGCAATAAACACCGCTGCATTTTAGAACTATGGCGCTCAGTTCAAGTCCCCCCGCGATGTTTTCAATAAAATTCTGCTAGCGTGAAATATGACATTTATGAGCGAATAGTAAATCTAGTTATCCTTATATAGAGTTTCTTCCAAGTGTACCTACATTGACGCTCATTTTTTTTAATCCTTTGACAGGTTTTCCGATAGTTCTATATTCAAAGTTACTTTGCTTGATATTAGTACCTATTATCCGCCGTAAGTCCTAGCCAGCACGCATTCAAACTCTTTTATAAAATAATAACATCTTTATACCAACTCCGGTGGGAGTAGACTTAGGCGAAGTTCCAACATATTTCCCTTGCCTCATGAGCGTTCCTACTCGCAGCTCGGGTTTGTGTACGGCGTCTTTATTTCGGGCCGTTACTTCGGACGCGGCTACGAACAGCAATAAACAAGTTTCGATTCGAAACCGCGATGGATAGCTTGTATGTTTTTTTTTTCAATATTAAATATTAAAGGGCGGCAAACCTCGCCCGAGCTATAAAGTTTGGCCCCTATGTATCACCTGGGCCTTCGCATCTACCCGCAACCGACAATCTTATTTTATTGGCTAGTGCTGGGGTCGAGGAGCCAATAATATATCGATATGAAGTCATTTCAAATGGAAATATACACTCACAACGGCTAATCACATTGTTTTCAAGGCGCTATTTACACATTCGTAATGAGGCAACTGGTTGCAATCGATAAACGGTGTGGTCCCAATACATAGGTAATAATTACCTGATAACAGAGAGGATTAACATGGCCACTAGGCGCGATTCAAAGCATTTAATTAAAATGAAACGCTTCATGAATATGGAAATGAAATCAGGAAAAAAATTAAGAATCAGCGTGGAAGTAAACAATGTAGGTAGTAGCATCCCTAGCGCGGCGAACAGGCAATACATTTCGGCGCCCATTTCCTACATACTTGAATGTGTGCAATTCGCAGAAAGACTCGGATCTACGCGGGCACACGTTACGTAGTTGCACAGCCTACAGCGTCGTAGATTCACCTCATATCCGCGAACAAGCAACGTAAATCGGGCCAATCTGTCTGTTGTGTTTCATACATCCGAGATGTCATGCGAGTTCGTGACTCTAATGAAGAGACACAACGCAATGAGTAGCCATTTTAAATAACAACTCTTATAAGTAGGTCAATAAAGTTCATATCGTCTTGGTTATAACTTTTTTTCAAAATGAACTATTCCAATATGCTGAAGAGTTAATTTTTTGGTTTGAATGTGCTAACTTCTGGAATAGCCATTCGAATTAAAAAAAAATATATCATTTCACAGCTCAATTCTTGAGGAAGACTGTTTAGCAACAAGCTGCGACTCTCAGAATTCGCGGAAAAGAAACCAATAAGAACGTTAAGCGGAAACGAAATGGGGGCGGGCGATACGATGCGACGAGGTGTATTGGAGGAGCAAGAAATTTCACGCGGACAATGTCGCAGCAGGACATCTCTTAGCTGACCAATCCAGACCCTTTAAAATTTAATTTAATTTGTTTTTTTTAAATATTTTTTTTTAAATCTTTTTACTACGGACGCTTTTTACGTTCTGTATCGTTCTCACATTTATAATTTCAATATGAATGATGTAACCCATATCTTGTAACCTATTCTGATTTAAAAGTGTCCGTGGAGTTGCTTGTCCGTTCTTCACCATAGGTAGGTATCTACTGCTGCGAATGGCCATCTAGCTTCATCTTTATAACTGACCGACCCCTTGACAATTCAAACGTGCTTGTAATTGGTGAAATAAATGCTTTGAGTTCAAGTTTATTAAGTGAATTTATAATTGTGATGTACCTTAGTGTGGCCTGCTACTGAGCCTCGACAAACAAAACTCCCAATGCATTGTGTCTTTGTTTAGAAACTGTTTTGATTTTAACAACACTACCGGTCTGTTAACGAGTTTAATCAATCTTCATATAGTGACAAGTTTAATCGAAATAGAGAAACGCGTTTATCACGGCAGGCTAGGTCTTAGAAATTAATTAACGCTAGTGAATATTTTCAGGTCTGTTAATAAACACGTACCTAGGCTTAACGTGCCCTCAGCCCGCCGGCACCAACCAGACGCCATCTAACAAAAAGCATACATCTGAATTTTTATTTTATATCAAAACGCACAGCCATTCAAATCGCAATAGCAGCCTTTCGCAGAGGCAGCGTTCGTGTATGCTTTTTGGTAGAATGGCGCGGAGAAAATAAAAAGAATTGAATAAAAACTACGGTGCAGTTTACGTTTAACGTGAATTAAAATTAAAATAAATAATTAAAAATAAAACTAAAATCGCAATGCTAAAAAATAAAACAAAAGAAACGTCTTAACCTTTTGAACACCATTGTTTAATATACTTAGGTGACAAGCAAGCGCATGCCCTGTACGCCAACTACACAAATATGTGACAATACTGTACACTATCATACGAATTATAAACAATCAAATCATTACTTTTCTATGTGTTTTTAGAGATATCTTAAAAATTTAAGCTCTTGTACGTATTTGATGTCGTGAAACAAATTAAACGACACCATGGATAATTCATAATAATAAGAAGAAATAAATTTGTAGCTTGACGTGGAGGCCAATGCGTTTTAGTACTCGCGTTCAAAAGGTTAATATAAAAAGAAAATATGAAGCTCAATATAAGTCTATTTTGAATTTATACTTACTTTCGAAGCTTGTCTGGATTTCGATGACGACAGGGTTTAGGTACGTCACTTGCAAACTAAGTTGCGTCAAACCTTTGCAATTACAATGCCTTGGCAGTTTTGTTTAAGTATAACAACATGTTTCCATAAATTGAGCGATGCTCGGAATAGCCGCCGGATAACACCTACGTTTCGCATATTAATAGAAAAGTTCGCAGCCTACGTCTTCGTCTAAATAAAACTCATTAATCAACGCCTTATTGATATAGAACTCATGTTGGTAAATCACTTTGTTACCTACCCTATTATTATTAATCTGAATTCTGCATCTTTATTTATTCAAGACCAATAGTTTATCAGCATTCAACCTTCATGTTATCGGTAAACATATTTAAAAAAATCCTTATCACTTCTTGACGAATTTATCGAATAAACGAGTTTTGATTGAGATAAATAATAGGTACCTAATCATTTTTATTGAACGACTTATTTTAAACGTTCGATTTTCTGCAGTCGATATTTTTATTGCTTTGTCCTCTACCTCAATGGGGGACAGTAATTGTTTAATTTCCCCAGATATTATTGGTAAGGCACCTAAGTTATTTTACTATCATTAAAAGATACCTACTCAATAGATTTCCGTCCATGCCTCGTGGATAATTAATGAATACTTGTATAGATAATAATGCTTCTGCAATGGTCGCCTTCCGAATCGATTATGTGTGATTACCTATAATAGCCTGTCGTTTTGAGACACGTCAGAGAGCAAAAATTGAATAACAACGACAACCGATAAACGTACGTATTGTACCTATTAATTCTTATCTCGCGTGTTTGGTCTCGTTTCGGCCTAACCTACCGATAAATTCGTACACGGTCGAAAAGCGATACCAAATCCTACCAAACGCCTTTACAATTTAATTAAATACTGCCAAGTTGTTAAAAAAAACCCTTTATTTTTTTTTTTAAGGCTGGGAAATCATCCAATGACTGCTCCCGCTCTGGGTGGACCGGAAGGGAGTGTCAGACTCTTACTGACTAAAACCCATCCATGTTCCTTCCGTAGCCCTTTATGTTCCGGGGTAGCGGTAACCCTTTCGGACAATGCCGGCAGGCTTGGCCCTGAGGGGCCCCTTCATATGCTGACATCTCTTTGAGGCGCGCGTGGAACATATACGCGCCGTACGGCACGGGTCTGGTGCTGATCGGACGGTGAGTCACCCATTACTCACCGCCCGCAGGCCCGCGCCTACGGTGGCCGGGAGTCGTCACGTGGCTCCCGACGCCCGGAGCGTCTCCCGCGGCGGCTGGGACGGGAGGACCTTTCTCTCTCCCATCCCGCCACCTCCTTCGCGAGCATAACTTTTTCGCAGAAGGAGGTGACTGCCTCCCACTCCCTCTCGCCCCGGACCATGGCTTGCACCAGGGCCGGGCGCGAGAGGTCGCCGCCGCCGATCGCCTCTACGAGGACACGGCGGTGCTCCGCCCAAGCGGGGCAGGTCTACACCGTGTGCTCTATAACCGTGTCCTCTGGTAAATAAAACCCTTAAGATTATGTATATACTTATCAAATCCAACATGTCAAGTAGTATTTAAATAAGGATCCTTTTAAATGTGACGTTTTATTTCACCACCAATATTATGCTGCCTAGTATTGGCATTAATCGATTAATTTTTTAACCGATTACTTAATTTGATTAATTTAAATCGGATTACATTTAATCGTAACTAAATTAATCTCAATATAACTGACGTACGTAGGTACCTATAACTGTATTTCAACCTAAAGTAGATGAATGGGCTGTACCTAGACGTAGGAAGCATCAATCATCACTTTCCTAAAAAAAAATATTTTAACGTTTTAATTAGATACTATATTTATGTATCTATTCTAATGACTATTCGGTTCCTGTGATTTTTATAAATAAATACATTAAATACATACTCAAATAAAAAGATTTTTTTATTTCCAAACTTGTTCCTACTTTATTAATCATACATTTTAAATCGTCATTAACGAATAATAATCGTAATCAGCAAAGTTATGATTAGGATTTTCATCGAAAAAATCACGATAATTTTTTTCATGGTAATTTTTTAGCAGATTAACTTTCTGCCAACTCTATACAGCCAAACAGTAATTAAACGTTTCGAATATAGTTAAGTGAAAGTATGTTAATGTGCTGAAAGCCTTATAAACTCGCCAGAGGATCAAACATTCCGTTTTTAGTAGCCCACACACGCCTATCTATTTTCGTCAAAATGTATGACAAACGCAATAAACTCTCGCGCCTTTGTCGGCAGACTACGTGTTGCAGTTGGAGCATGCTAGCGCTTAAGTATACAATACGTTATCGAAATGCGAAAAGTCACAAAGTAGCGAATACTTAGAAAAAGTTATTGCTACACCCATTCGTATAAAGCCACGTAGGTGCTCTCATTCTCACAGACGAACCAGCTCGCGATAAGGGTACTTTATCGTCATCGCAACGAAAGTTTATATAAACAGAAATGTTATTTCGATACGGCCAATTAGAGTGAGATTAAAAAATACCATGTGTTGGATAAGCAACGGAAATATTCTTTAAGTTCACAGTTATTCTCGTCGTTTATTCATCAGAAGTAGGTAGTTATTTGTACAGAGGCCGGCACATCAAGTTACTACCACAATCTGTCAAATTTCTTTGATAGTATTTCAACTTTATTGCAAACACATAAGGTTCATTTTTAATTGAGAAAATTTGACAGTTAGGGATAGCTTGTTGTGCTGGCGTCTGTACCTATTGATATGTGGATCTTAGCACCATGTAGGTCTGCATTTAATCAAATTAGATGTCCTCTTGCTTGAGCTTGCGAGGTCGCACTGTATCGAGTCCTGTCGATGTCCAAACAACACATCTGTACTTACAGTTTGTGGTACATCTCTAGTCACATAGTCAATAGCTGAAACGGCTCGGTAGCACATGTTGCGATAAACAATTGAAGTTTTATGTTACATATTTTATATAATTCATGTAGGTACTAATTTTGTTCGTTATTGACGATATAGGTACCTATTTGTTGTGAATTGAAATGGGTTAACTGCACTAGAAGCCCTGCTACAGGAGATGGATGAACAAAGGCGTCGTACATTAAGTTTTTAGGTCATTCACAAAAGCGCTGTGTTACAAGATACTACTGATCTAATAAGAAAATATTACAATAAGTACCTACCTATTGTAAGAAACACATTCTTTTAACTACTTATTTTTTCTACTGGCCTATTTCGGGGCTCCTGACTAAAATCCATAGATAACTGACTGTCAAATTATTCAAATATGTCAAAATATTGGGTGGTAGTTCTAAACCATTAAAATAAGAAGATTAGGTAATTGTTTCGGTAAACCGTTAAATTTGAACCATTGGATCTAATATCCAATTTCGGTCCTGCGTTTAATCAATTAGTTGCTAGGCTTGCATCTGTACGCATGCGCGTTAAATAGACTGATCTCTTATTAATTTTGTACTTAATTATTATAATAATTACACAATATTAATTAGATCTCCTTTCTAGACAATAGTGTCGGGGCGCCCGTCACCGCCACGCGCAGTGCGCTTCGTTCCCTATCGTCGCCCCGTTATGTAAGGTTAAGTAGAACTCGGTAGCACGATAACATTGTATCCATTGAAACATGTGCTCGATTAAAAATGTACTGACAGTTTATCACTACATAGTATAAAGCAGTCTGTATGTATGCTTAGATCTTTAAAACTACACAACGGATTTTGATGCAGTTTTTTTTAATAGATAGAGGGATTCAAGAGGAAGGTTTATATGTATAATAATATGCTATTTCCGTCATCCACGCGGGTGAAGCCGCGGGCAGAAGCTAGTTGGTTTATAAAACAACAAGTGGATTAACATAAAAGTGTCTACATGTGTCTGCAACCAAATTTATAGCCGATAAAGCCAGTTTGAGTATAAGGAAGTTTGATTTAAGAACTGGTTATGTTTATAAATATGAAATGTGGCTTTAACTTACTTGATTTCTAAAGTTTCTGACAATCATTAGCAAGAATTCCAAACTTATGCGAAACTGAATATTTTTCTTAAAACTATTTACGTTACGCCTATGGACAAGTAGGTACTTGGCTTTTTAACTTAAAATCTTGGTATACGTTGGAAATAAACACAATAGGCAATTAAAATATTTTATTCATGTGTAAACTTTATCGGTACTTATGTCTAAAAATGTCTTTTGCATTATGCATATTATGCGTTGACTTCCTACTTGGTAATACAGGAATATGTACAAGTATCTATGAAGTGATTACCTACCTAATTAATTATGGACATGCCTACATACTTATATATTCGACTGTTTTACATTATTGTCTTCTACGTCAGCGTTCGTTAACTACGGACGTGGAATCGAGGAAAATGTTTCTCATTAGTCATTATCAACTGATAAAAACTACACAACATACTTAATATTCCGCCGGTAAAGATATAAAATAATAACGTCCTTATTTGACAGCGTAACAAACCTGACACCTAACTAGAATACTGGCTGTAAAGAAATAAACAGAAACAAAAGAAGGAACCTTGCTGTAAAAGAAAAAATAAAACTTTGTTGCAAAGTATTATTCATTGTCTTCGGAATAAGACACACCAGCTATGAAACTAGCTTTCTCAGCCCCAACAGCACTTTTATTGCAAGGTAGGCGTGTCAAATGTCTGGGAAATTGTCCCTGTCATACGTTACGAATTTAACTGGGCAAATTCGAGACACCTGATAATAATATGTATAGGTACTGCAGTACACGTAATAAGACGAACTAAATTGACCCTAAGTATTCTATTGAATACGTATCATGGATGTCAATAATCAATATTTGTGAATGATTTCAACGGTTCAAGAACACGTATCCGCGACAAATCATTGTTACGAATCACTTAACATTACACTAAGTAACTTCATACCTACTGGGTTTTCCTAACGTGTCTTGTGTAATATTTTACGACAGTGGATACGACCACGTCAGTTTTTTAAATTAAAATTTCCGTCACGGTGTACCGTATGCGTAACGTATGCGCCTGCGACGAATCAATGTTACGGCACTGCTACACTATTCCTTTAATTACAGCCTATGTTATATAAACTAGATTTATTGCCTGGTAAATACCATGTTACACAGAATCCTTCGGTTCAATTGCATTAAGTTACATTTATAAAATTGATTCAGAAAAAGTTCGCTCGGATACAGTAAATATAAAATATCTTCTTTTGTCCTGATAACTTGGATAGCGTCAGCTGTCGTTTTTATTGTCCACCTCCAGGTAATGTTCTTGTCAAGAATGCAAGTACTCTGAGAACATAAGTCTGAGAAAAGGAAACCTTCTTTGATACGACAACTTTAAATAGAACTCTAAAGAGTGCGCGTTCTTCGTGCAACTTTATTAAGTTGGTGTTCAGTTGTATGGAATCAAACACTGCCTTCACTGACTCTAAGGAGCGCTTCTTGATTAAATCGTCTCTCAAAGGACATTCTTATTTATAGTCCTTTACATTTTATTACGCGGAAATTGTCTGCTATTTTTCATGCGCGCCTGTAGTTGAGGCTTTCTACAAACACATCAAAGACGGATTCTACAAGTGGACCGTTTTCTCAATTTCGTCACGAACCACTAACCGGCAGCTTTATTCCTTCGTATGTTCGTATGCTAGGAATAAACACTCGTAACAAGAACAGTTTTACTGCGCTTCCAGCTACCCGTCCACCCGTGTTCAACCACAGAGTAAAATCAATTGAATCAGGCAATCGAGACATTCACTTGTTCATACTTATGAACTCTTTATAACCACATATAATGGTACTTTCTCTTGGGGTCATGAGGTGCGGATCCAACGCGTGCACGGTTGTGAATTGTGAAAGTTACAAGTGTAAGGGACACTCGTTTATGTTGTGAAATGGTTGCACGTAACAAGGTTTGAAGAGATGGACAAGATAATGTACAGTCACGAGAGTTCTGTATTAACAATAACTATGGTGTTATCTACGTTTCTACTTTTCCATAGCTACCCAACCATCTGGGTTATAGGCAAGTAGAAACAGTTAAGATAGGAAGTATTACCTCGAAGTGTTGTTCTAAGCAAAATTATTATTGGTAAACTAACAATATACATAATTATGAATATGTATATCCTCGGTGTTAACACAAACATTTTAAAAATGGACATCGTCAAGTAGGTACTCTGTGCAGCTGAACTAACAAACTGTCCTTCTCTATTAAGCATCTCAACGAGTAAGACTGGACACATAATGGCGGAATTTAATTTAGCTAGCGGCGTGAGAGCAAATTGTGTTAAAAATAACTTACACAAAAATAATATCATGTCCATACAATTAGTGGTGATTAAAATATATCTGCAAACAGAAATGCTTTTAAACCGTGACAAGTGGATTTTAAACTGAGAATTTAATGTTCTTTTTTCTCAAAGCCGTAAACGTAGGTGCTCTGTGGTCGATATGTGCTCAAGCGGTATTTCCTAGACGCCTCTGTCTCAGCGACTGGTTTTGACAATACGTTGAGAACGTATTAGTTTGTTCGTTTTTTATCGCTCATGTGAGTATTTTCCGTTGCAGGGCCCTTGTTTTACCAGTTAAATCTTTTTGTTTTTGTGTATCGTTTGTGACTGGTGTTTATTAAACCTTCAGAGTTTAATGACTCGCGTCTCGATGCATGAGATCACGACCAATTGGACTTCCTTATAAAGAGGTTACCTGCCCACGTTGGTGCATTATCCACAAAATGACGACATTTGACTGCGAAATAAGAAACTCGTACGCATTAGGAATGACCGTTAGTGGCTTGTTTGGTAAATTAATTATTTATCAGTCCAGTTTATATTGATGTCTACCAGCTTTCCGTCTACGTGTGAGTTTATGTTTGATCATAGTCTGTCTAGGTCACACATTTGGGAATCCTACAAAATACCGTTAGGAATCCAAAGAAGATGACCGTAAGGCTTCGTTTTTTACGCAAATATTATATGTGACCTGAATAGAACCTTTCGAATAACCAATTATATTTCAATTTCATTCGAAATATGTGTGGTGGATAGAGAATAAACTTAGAGGTTTCAGGCGAACCGCAGACGTGCAAAACACACAGATGACAATTAGGTATTTAGATAGTCAACTCGTTAGTGCGTTGATACAACAATGCGGTGAGCGGTGTTTCGGATCAGATAAATATGAATTTGCAGAATCATAATTGCACTTATCAAAAACCTTGAGAGAACGCTGGCTTTTGTTTCACTTGCCAACAATGGTATGAACGCAATGTAATATATCCACCGCACAATGCGCCCGAATACAATTTAAATAAAGGCCGAAATATACTTCACACGTAATCATAATGAGTGTATTCAACGAAACAAACTGCAACACTAATTCTAACATATAACTTGACGTTTTAGTTCTTCACGTTTTCAAAATTCCGACAATAATAGGACAACCTAATGAAATGTTCAACATAAGTCTCAGTTCACGTCAGCATCACGTTTCGCAATCCATTAAGAACGTATGTAGATGAGAAAATTGAAAAGCTTGTTAAACTACATGCCATATTCATTTGATTTATAGTCTACACTCTATCGGTCGTATCAAATAGCAAGCGGAATTTACGTTGACGATATTAAAACTACCCGACAGATGACAGGGCGTACAGCTTACGGCATGTTGAGGGTATTGTGTCAGAGTTATGTTGGAAGTTAATATTGGACGTTGCGAACCGGTGTAGCCGGTGCGGTTCATACGTCGTCGCCTGCAACCACTGCAATTAGAGTTATTCTCTCTCTAATCGACGGAATTGCACGAAAATATACAAAACCAGAGGTGGACGCGGGAGTTAAGATGATTAAGACGGTGCTTATATTGCAACATTGAAATGGATATACCTAACACGACAGTTGCCGCTGAGATCACTACATAGTATAAAACAAAGTCGCTTTCTCTGACCCTATATCCCTATGTATGCTTAAATCTTTAAAACTACGCAAAGGATTTTGATGCGGTTTTTTTTTAATAGATAAGAGTGATTTAAGAGGTAGGTTTATATGAATAATAACATGCAATTTTCGTCATCCACGCGGGCGAAGCCGCGGGCAGAAGCTAGTTAACAATAAATGCAAGCTTGAGTCCAGTTAAAATCAAGACCTGCCTAAAGGGGTTTGTTGGAGCCAATGAGAACCAAAAATAAGTCCCAAAAGTAGCTGAAAATCAAAAACAAACCAAGTGAGTACCGTCAAAAAATTTGAAATGCACCTTCATCGAGTTCCAGAGTCAATAAAAGCCCAAATCCTACATATAATAAGGAATGTTTCATTTTCCAATGAATTCCGTGAGTTTTAAACGAATGCAAAATTTCCATTTCTCGTAAGAGGGATTTAGTGGGCATGTCTATTCGTGTTTACCCAATTAATTACTTGGACGGTTTCCGACAATCCCTCCACATTCGGGAACTTAATTTTCTTTTAGGTGATTGGAAGTTTCCATTTAAATTTCTATCGTTGCGGCGGCAATCGGTCAACACAAATACAAAGTAATCAAATTGTTAATGAAACCGCTTGAGAACAAAATGGATAGGACGCGGCTGATCTGGCATTTGTAGCTATTGTTCAGGTTCTAATCACCCAGTAATCTAATTAAGCTGATTATTTTGTTCTGATTATATTTTCATACATTTCTTTTGCTTTTACTTTCAATTCATTATCCGACTAGCTGCTCACTTAGCTTAGAGTAATAATGCTAAGTAAAAAATAATCCAGCGGGCAAATCTTCGTAATTCTTCTGTAATAATAATATCCATTTTGCTGTATAAAATTTGCATGCAGCAATTTAATAACACTAATACCTAGTCTTACCTTCGCTTTTTCATGCTCAAGCAATTAACTTACACTACCACAATTCTTTCAATAGTGTCCTAATTAAATGGGATTTATAACCGCCAAATTGGCAGTATCATCTCTGCCCAGTAACAAATACAGAAGAGGCGTGATGTTAAGTAGAAGTTTATTACTTCAAGAAGGTGTTTTCCTGTTTCAATTCAAGTTATTCAACTTTCTGTTTCAATAACAGCCGGATCATTGAATGCCATAACTAAAGTGGTTACCAGAAAGGAAAACCCATTCAAGGCTTAACTTTATGAAAAGGATTGGTTGGTCTGTTGGTTGTCCAAAATCAGGTCGTTACAGATGTAAAAAAAAATGATGCGTTATTTTTAGCATAAAAACTGATAAAAACCTATTTAAAAATGTCCTCTAAGTTAATCTGTGTGTAGAATGAGTATGCCTATGCATATACTTATGAACTTCAAACTTCGTCAAGAGGCGGGAGGCTTGTCATAATCCCTATTATTAACCGTAACGTAGTTGGGGACACTTGGAATGGAGGCTCGTTACACGCGATGGATGAACTCCGGTGGCCAACTTAAATTGTAGCGCCACATAGTTACGCACTCAGGTAATGATATGACGCGATAATGGAGATGGCTTCCACACAGTTACCACTGATTGACTTAGCGCAGCGAGGCTCAGTTAATCAGCGGTAACAGAGGCTTTTTTTTTTTTTTTTTTTAAGGCTGGGAAATCATCCAATGACTGCTCCCGCTCTGGGTGGAGCGGAAGGGAGTGTCAGACTCTTACTGACTAAAACCCATCCATGTTCCTTCCGTAGCCCTTTATGTTCCGGGGTAGCGGTAACCCTTTCGAACAATCCCGCTTATTTCGGACAATCCCGCTTAAGCGGTAACAGAGGCTGAAGTGAAGATAATATAATGGAACAAGCGGTCACCGATGACGTATAGCTCCTAAGATTGTCTTTCAGACATTGTGGCGTGTATAGACACGAATTACGTGATAAATCTTTTATTGTCTAAACACACGACCGTTTCCCATTTAATAAACGTTGTTTCTTTATAAAGATTGTCATATTATGAGAATCACAATCCGTATTTCATCATTTTCACCTTTTTAAACATTTCCGAGTAACGCAACGTATCGTACGGAATCAAAAAAGGTTATTTGTAAAAAGAGTTTTTTGTACACACTGCGCAATAGCGGTTTTTTGTTTATGGACATAGATACTGCGTACTGCAAGATCGAGATTAATGCTGTATGCGCGCTATTACACCATTGTTTAAGATAATCAGATGCGCTTTCTCTTGCAACGGTGTCAGGTAGAAGCCTCGTAGACTTACCATCATTTTATTTATATTAGCATATATTATACGCACGTAAAAGCCGTAAGATTTTGTAAATCTGTGTAGCCAGGTGCGGTCCTGTTGCAGTAAAAACAGCACAGATTAGCGTTAGTTAGCTTCCCCTGTGGTGTGTTCCACGGAGACAATTAAAAAAGTTAGCGGCCGACACTCTCGGACGCACCAGAACACGCTCCTCCATATTGTATGATAATCTGAGAGATAGTCCAACTTTTTACTAAACTTTGTTTCTGCAATACCCGTACCGTACTGAAATAAATTACGGAGTCGCTCACTAGAATTTCTTTATTAGATTACAGTATAAAACCGAAAGTCACTAAATTGAAATATATCTAAGATAGCTGCGAGGAATCGTAACATTTGTTACCGAAAGGCTAAACGTAAATGTATCTCGAGTGTCTCACACAACCGTACGAAACAGGAAAAACCGGTCAAGAGCGAGTCTGACTCGCGCACCGGTGGTTCTGTTCCATCGTTGGTGATTTCTGAAAAAGTGTGCTATTTAGAGACATCGTTTTATCTTCCCTATATTTCTTAAAGAAACTTCTATTAAACAGGATAAATGCAGATTTTTCTCTATGTTAACTTCGGTATTTTATTTTACATTGTTCATAAAAAGTACAAAACTACGCGGCCACAAAAAAAAAAAAAGAAAATGTGCAAATAGCGTACTTTCATAAGATACATGCCCGTGTATCCCCACTTCGAATTTTAAGACGTCATCTAAAACTATTCCAACAGGTTAATAGCATTAACAGTTCTTGAAACATAAAGAGCTGTGACAAACGGACAGGCACACAACAGACAAACTGAGTGGCATGAAAAGGGTTTCTTTTTTACCATTTTGTTACGGAACCCTAAAAATGATACAAATATGTGAATAGTTAACACAATCCTAATCGCATACAAGATTCCTTCATTACGCTACAAGCGAGCAGCGCCGCCTGATAGAGCCTCCCGGGGTAATGTGCCTCTTACGCAAACCTTATAAATAAATATAAGGTAAAATGTGTACGAGTGGAATGTTTCTTTTATAATGCTTAGAAGTGAAACTAAAATATCGATTTCTACATGAATGCCAGAAACTGGTAGCGGCAACGGAAAACCGCAGGCGTTTCCGCAGGACGGAGCCTTACTTACCAGTGAGCATAATTGAAATAAGTAAAATCTTTACATGAAACGCGAATAAGTTAAGATTGTATATAATTAAACGGTAAATTTTACACGCACACCCATAAACGGTAATAACAAAAGTTTCACCCGGTTTATGAAACAAGCCGAAGTTTCGTTAGTTAATCACATCGCACGTCTGAAATTCGCATTCGTACGAAGTATCTGAGGATGGTCTGTGAGCGCGAACAATATCCTGGTCCCTCGAAGGCAGCGCATACTTGGGAAGACTGCGGAATTCTCGTCGGTGGATGAAATGCTCTTGATCTATGCAGAAAATTAGTTTTTGGGAAGCATGTGACTAATAGAGAAATATGGAAGAAAAAGACATGTTGCGCCGACCCCAAATAGATTGGGATAAGGGCAGGAAAATGATGATGAAGGTTTAATGACTGCTGCGAGTTGTCTGCACCGAGACAGGAGACGAATAATCTTATAAACAACCCAAGTCAAGTCATGCCACTAACAAGATTTCTAAATTGTGTAACGTTGTACGACATGAGAAGCGCAAGAGACCCAGATTTAAGAAAGTTGGACGAGCTGATTACCATATTTCTATTAACTCTATTATGTTTATTAAGGTTTCTCTGTGCAGACATGAATTGCTCGCTACAATTTCCTTAAATACAACATGAATGACAAGCATGTTTTGTTGGAATAATTCTAGTGTAGTTTTTAAAAGGATCTTTAATTACCGAGACTCCGTGTCTTGGAAAGCACGTTAAGCCGTTGGTCCTGTCTGTCATTTGTGCATCTTTGATAGTCGTTACGGGTCGTCAGAAGCCCGAAAATCTGACGGACAGTCTTACCAAGGGGTATCGTATTACCCAGTTACTGGGTTGTGGAGGTCAGATGTCCATGTAAAATACTGGTATAACCGGTATTCAGCTGCATCCGGTTAGACGGGAAGTCGACCCCAATATAGTTGGGAAAAGGCTAGGCAGACTTACTTAGTATTTAAAAGGATCAGTCATCCCAAAGAATGTAGCTTTAGTTAATTTTAGAACAAAAGGTATAGCAAATGTTTTTACTGAAATCCGAAGCGCCATATTGCAAACCAAAAACCAACAGTAGTGGTCACTCGTCAACAGTGCGATGAGAGTAAAAGTAAACTCGTATAGATGCAAATGTATTGCAATCAAAGTTCTGTTTATTTAGTTACTTGGGAAATTAAACATGGAGTTCAGCATTCTTTTTTTTTCCAATCTACTTAACTCTTTTATTTTTTTCGTTTTCTCTATGTATTCTTTAGTATGATTAAATAATCACTTATATTGCAAATATGGGTAAACAATATGCGGACTTGGTTTGTTGGATGAAATGTTGTGTTCTTTTTGGTACGAATTCGGATTCATCTTTCTTATTAACCTAATCAGGACTTCTTATTGCGCTGAATGCTGCATTACTCTGGTCTTTTTTTTCCTGCGATCAGTTTAAAGTGTTCGTTCATCCTCAAATTCAAACCTTAAAAGATCACAATTTTAATCATATCACCATTACAGAACATTATCTTCATACAAGCAATTTCCTACTGACTGCATTATTATCTTTGTGGTATGTTAGCAGAATTTAGGTACCTAAGAAGAATTTCGTCTGCAGAAATTAATTAACATGACCGTATCCGTATCGAAACCTCTAGTTACAAAGGCGATTCTCAGACGATGGAGATCCGATAGTAGGTTTTTCATTACAATCAGGGGGCATACTTGCATAATGTAGGAAATTGAAGACAGATGAAATGGAGTGATGTAAAATGAAGACGATGTGATCTCTCTTCTTCTTATCGTGTGGTTAGTGACTAACCTGGTGTCAGAGTTCTTATGCTACCCATGGGCCTCTGACTTAGCTTCACATGCTGTTGAGAACTATCTCTCAGACATGCTGGTTTCCTCACGATGTTTTCCTTCACCGATTTTGAAGCAAGTGATAATTTATACAATACGCACATGAATCCGTAAATTCAGAGGTTTGGGTTCGAACTCGAGACTTATGACTTGGCCGTCAGACGGTCACACTACTAGGCTATCACTTCTGTAATACGCTAATATATGCTGTAGTTAGCTGTTTGACGATGTGATGTGACGGCGCCAAGGAATGAAAGTGAAAAACTGGATACTTAACAGTTTATGTGCTATACTAATTGGTAATTGACAACAAAGAGGTTGCTTTTATTACTGCCTAAACAAACGCAGCGGGGGGTTAATATGGAAGATGATGTTGATCGATCACTTTTTGATATAACTGCGTGAGATCAAATTTTATCAGTTTCGGATCAGCTATATTATATTTCCTGAAAAACTGGATACTTAACAGTTTATGTGCTATACTAATTGGTAATTGACAACAAAGAGGTTGCTTTTATTACTGCCTAAACAAACGCAGCGGGGGGTTAATATGGAAGATGATGTTGATCGATCACTTTTTGATATAACTGCGTGAGATCAAATTTTATCAGTTTCGGATCAGCTATATTATATTTCCTTTATATGGTGCGGCCGGATTAATCAAGATAAAACAAAAGCATTGTGAATCAATTCGATACTGTGCAACATAAGCAAGAATTTAAATATATTGGAATTTTTTGCATAATGTTCTTTGCAAATATTGATGTATTTGCTATCCAGGATTGAAGTATCTTAGGTGATGATCCAGGGGTGGTAATTGAACGTCAAATAAAAAAAGGTTTGGTTTAGCTCGGCTTGTCAATGAACGTTTTGGATTTCTCGCCAATAGCTTAATCTTTCGTATGTCGTCATTACAGACACAATTAAACTGTGGCTCGCGTAGTACTGCGTTTCGACAATCAATGCGTTAATGTAGGCAACTGAGTATGCTAATACCCCGATCTGCACACGATTATAAGCTAAGTACCATAAGCACGCATTATTTATAGCTAAAAATATTAATAATCTTCCTCGCCTTTAAGTGAAATGGCCACGGGCTACATGATTAGCCAAGGTGATGCCGACGGGAGAGTAAAATAGCAAAATCTTTTACGGTAGGAAGTGCAGCATAAAAATAAAATAAAAAATGCCATAATAGGCTATTAGCCTTGTTAAACTAGCATGGTAATCAGTTTAGTCCTATCAAGAGCTATATGAAACCGATCCTTCCCTTCCTATGAAAAACTTTAAAATATATATTTTTTCGAAGATAAACTCATCTACCTAACCAGGCTATTAGCCTTGTTAAACAAGCATGGTAATCCTATCAAGAACTATATGAAACCGATCCTTCCCATCCTATGAAGAACTTTAAAATATATATTTTCAAAGGTACACTTATCTAACATTTACGTTAGTTAAATTAAGGTATAGGACATAGGTACAGAGGCCAGCACACCAAGTTACCACAATCTGTCAAATTTCTTTGATAGTAATTCAACTTTATTGCAAAGACATGAGGTTCATTTTTAATTGAGAAAATTTGACAGTTAGGGATAGCTTGATGTGCTGGCGTCTGTACCTGTATGCAGGTAAAACGTCTGGATTTTAGGTATTAACAGTGTGTTTATTACTCTTTGTTCACAATTGTGTCGTTATACTTATCTTCCTATTTTATGTAGAATTTTTCAAAACTTGGTAACAAATAACCGTAAAATTTTCATGTTAATGGCGAATAGCGGCGTTATGGTGCTAAAATTAACATTATCGAATTAGTGATGCGCTATTTACTTCATAGTTTTTTAACACTTTAAACGGGTCATCGCTCCGATGACGTTCAACAGCCGTCCATAGCAGGAACTAACCGGAACCGTCGCGCGATAATATTAATCAGTTCATACTTAGTATACCATTAATAAAATGCACATTATCAGACGTTTGTTTATTTTAAAAGTTGAGTTTCCTGCCTGAACAATATTGGGAACCGGTCGGAAAGTTAAGAATAAAACGACGAACTCAACTTACCCGCTACTTAAACACTAATGTCACGGTCACGGAACTGCGCCTTGCTTATTGCTTAGATTGTTAGTAGTTTTGTATTCAGACTAAAATGCTGGCGTTCAAATATTCACGTACCTGGAATCGAATTTGTGACCGTCGTCCAGTGTTCCAGTGTAGTGCATGGTGAGCATGTCGCCGTGTTTGGACTTCACCGCGCATTCTTCAGGGACGCTCACCACGTCGACCTTGAGTTCGGTGACCTCAGGGCCCGCGAAGGTAGCCCCGACCAGAGCCAGAACCGCGAATACGCATGGCAACGTCATGGCGAACTTACGAAAAGTTATTTCAGTTTCAAGAGAGAAAACGCGTGCGTTATCGTCTGCGGCCGGAGTTCAACTGAGCGGGTTCCGGCTCCGGCAACTTGGAATTTGGATAAAGTTTGCTGTTTACCGCTACGTCGGAGTGAGTCATTCGCCGTCTCGTTTTATCGTAGAACACGCGGAGCAATAAAACGAGATAGATGTTGTTTTATCAGACCTCGGGCTAGATGACGCGGCGCCTCATCGTGCTTGCCACGCTAGCGATGACGTGATCGTCATTCGCGCCGTGTACCACTTTTACCCAAACTTGCCAACTTGTGAAAACATTTTTAATAAATTATTATATTAAAATGACGCAAACGGGATGATTTTTTAAACAGATTTGAGTTGTTGTTTCTTTGGTCCCTAAATACCCACAGGTTTTAGATAGTTACTGTTGATTTATTTTGCTGAAATGTTACCATATTAATAAATTATTCATTTTGGCATACTACCTAGACTGTGATTTTGTGCGTATTTTTAATTATTTTCTACTACGTTAACTCAGTGTTCTATGATACTAAGTATTATAGTAGTCACGTACTTTAACGAGAATTAAATTAGTTTTATAGAAGGTTATATTCACGGAAACAAATAGGTAGGTATCGTATGACTTGAAGATTAGTACACTGGTGATTGATGAGAAGGTAAGACCTAATGGCTAGGGAAACACCACCATTGCGTCACGTCATGTGCATAATGAAAAATGATGCCAGCATTTTAATAAATTGAACTCCAATGATGATAAAACTGTCTTTAAGTATGACTTTGAAGGTTTTCTAACTTGTTAGTGTTTCACCGCCTCCGGGACTCTCCTATTGAGGTTTCCCTTGCCAAGATAGATAGGTGCCCAAATAACTTTGTAGGCAGTCCGTTGAAAGAAAAGACTAATGAACAAGTTAAATTCAAATATTTAGTTAGACACAACATTACATAACATTACGTCTGTAATTCTTGGAGGGTTAGGCAGTGGTGTGTATATATAAAACCAACCAATTGCGAGTCGGAGTGGCGCACGAAAAATCACGTTCGTTGTATGAGAGCGTTTTTTGGAGACAGACGGACGGCCGGACAACAGCGGAGTCTTAGCAATAGCCCTTGGGAATAATATGGAACCCTAAAATAGGTTAAGTAATATTAATGTTAATATACTGATTGCCTCGTTGCCTCGTTGGTTTGATGGTTCCAAGCGCTACTGCTGAGCATGAGGGCATGGGGTTCGATTCCCAGATCGGGCCAAGTGTTTATTGGTTTTCTTATTATGTGGAATGCATAAATATCAGCCTGTAGTCTGGATTTAAGCTCGGTTGATATGGCAATAGGCGAGTCCCATATTACATAAGAGTTAAACTTACGCAATGTGAGAGTATTGTGGGTAGTTACACCTATACTTAACCTTTCAGGGAATGGGAGCGTGATTTTATATTAAAGCTTGATTTCGATATCGGCTGCACTTGTCCTGCCAGCCGCTTATTCAGAGTAAGGCCGTCCGTCCGTTCCGTGTTGCACTTCTTCTTTTCGTGTGGTTAGTGACTAACCTGGTGTCATAGTTTTAATGCTGCCCATGGGCCTCTGACTTAGCATCACATACTGTTGAGCTTGAGAAATATCTCGCAGGCATGCCGGTTTCCTCACGATGTTTTCCTTCACCGATTTTTAAGCAAGTGATAATTATACAATACGCACATGAATCTGAAAAATCAGAGGTGCGTGTCTTGGGTTCGAACTCGAGACCTAGGACTTGGCAGTCCGACGGTCATACCACTAGGCTATCACTGCTTTTTTGCATTGTGTGTGGCATTGAACTGGTGTGTATTCATGCAGTTGCTTTGAGTTGACAAGAGGAGCTCGTGGCTAAGTACTTACAGCCGCACAAGTCGATCCATCAGGTTAAGTTACGCCTGCTGGGGTTAGTCCGTAAATGGGTGACCATCTTTACATAACTTTCGTGCCCCGGAAAGCACGTTGAGCCGTTGATCCCGGCTGTCATTCGAGGATCTTTGACAGTCCTTACAGCTAATCAGAAGCCCGAAAATCTGACAGCCAGACTTACAAAGTGGGACCGTAGGTATTGCCCAGTTACTGGGTTGTGGAGGTCAGATAGGCAGTCGCTCCATGTAAAATTTTGGTATTCAGCTGCATCCGGTTATACTGGAAGCCGACCCCAACATAGATGTGAAAAGGATAGGCAGATGATGATGCTTTGAGTTGACAAGATGTGGATTGTGCATCAACTTTTATTCATATTGTTGGAAGAGGAAGAAGATGACGATGATGATTGTATTATGCCAATAGTAAAAGAAAAGACAACAGATTTGTTTTTGTAAAAGCAGACAACGGGTAAAGTTACAAGACGCTAATTATTCATCTTTTTGTTGCCAATTTACTTTTTGACATTCACGTTTTATGCTGACTTCGCATTGTACGGAAATCCGATATAATGTGAGATCAGCTTATACTGGAAATGTATAGCTTCATGTGTAGCCGTGTGTACCATCGCTGCAGCGGACACGGCACTAGTGGTACGTCGCGACGCCGGGGGACGGCACTGCCGTGCAGCAGTGCTGCCGCTGCATTGCTGCGGTGCTCGGAATCATCATCTGCCTAGCCTTTTCTTAACTATGTTGGGGTCAGCTTCCAGTCTAACCCGATGCTACTTGAACCAGTATTTTACATGGAGCGACTGCCTATCTGACCTCCACAACCCAGTGGGCAATACCCCTTGGCTGGCATACTGGCTGTCAGATTTTCGGGAATGTAATCTCTAATATTTAAACCTATTAAGAATAGGTATATAGGGACCAGTAGCGAACTGGCCGCGTGCATCCAAGATCGGAAATATATCTTTAAATTATGTAAATATTATAGAGAAAAATCAGTTCATCTGACAACCCTCACTGAATAGTTAAAATTAACAGAGGACATTACAATATTATATAACAAATTGCATCATATGCACAGTTACAAAGTCAAGATAGGCACAATTTTTATCAGCAAGTAGATAGGCAGTGCAATTAAAAGAATTGTCCAGATTTCGAACGTCAGTCGTGATTATAATGAGCATTTTGAGGTCAGAGGTGTCAATGTCAATGCAAATGCTTTCGGCCGGGTTGCTCTTGTCAACCACTACACGTAATAACTATTTTAGGTCGCGAATTCGCGATGTCTCAGTTGCCAATAGAAAATATATTTAAGATCGCGGCGCGAATTGAGCTGTCTGTTTATTTCGAATTTTAATTTTAAGACTCGAACCTTTAAGGGAGAAATGGGGCCAAATGTTACGGAACATGACTCGACACAGCAATCAGTATTAAAGTATAGAAATAACGCTTGGCATCATCTACCCAGCCTTTTCCCAACTATGTTGGGGTTGGCTGCCAGTTTAACCGGATGCAGCTGAATACCAGTATTTTACAAGGAGCGACTGCCTATCTGACTTCCACAACCCAATAACTGGGCAATACGATACTCCTTGGTAAGACTGGCTGTCAGATTTTCGGGTTTCTGACGACCCGTAACGACTGTCAAAGATGCACAAATGACAGCCGGGACCAACGGCTTAACGTGCTTACCGAGGCACGGAGGAGTCTCGGTATGTAAAGTCACCCATATACGGCCAATCCCGGAAAGCGCATTTAACCTGATGGATCGACCTGTGCGCTTATTAGTACTTAGCCATGAGCTCCTCGGCAATTGTGGCGATTTGGCTACGAATGTACTTAGATACTTCGAGCAACTTAGCGAAAAGTACCTAATCGCAGAAAAAGATGATGGATGCGGATGACTTAATGCAACGAGCTCAAATACTGAGAAATAAATGTGTCTCAGGCATGCCGGTTTCCTCACGATGTATTCCTTCACCGTTTTTTTAACAAGTGTTACAATACGAATAATTATGAATCCGAAAAGTGCGTGCAAAAAATTGACACCTAAGGCTTCGCAAAGTGTCGGACTTTCACACCTTTAGGCTATCACTTCATTGATCAATATTTTTTTTATATTTTACGAGTGGACGGTCGTGAGTTCGAACCCAAGCAGGTGGTACTTTGTGTATTTAATTTCATCACCACTGTTCTCAAATTGGTGAAGGAAAACATCGTATAAATCGGAAACCGGCATGTCCTAGAACCAAGCATTCGAAGACAAATCTTCTTCCTCTTTTCGTGTGGTTAATGACTAACCTGGTGTCAGAGTTTTAATACTACCCATGGGCCTCTGACTAGCATCACATACTGTTGAGAAATATTTCTCAGGCACGCCGGTTTCCTCACGATGCTTTCCTTCACCGATTTTTAAGCAAGTGATAATTATACAATACGCACATGAATCTGAAAAGCCAGAGGGTGCGTGCGTGCGTTCGAACTCGAGACCTAAGACTTGGCAGTCCGACGGTCATACCACTAGACTATCACTGCTTTTTTAGGGTCTCCCTTGTTTTACCGAAAAGAAATTGCCAAATTATCACTTCCCAAACAAATTTTCGCATAATTTCATTTGCCAAATAATTACTTACCAAAAATTCTCTTTACAAATAATTGTTACGAGAACCTATGTTTGGCAAGTGAACGTTTGAACAATAACTTGTTCACCAACTAGTACTTTTACCATTTTTTATCTAGTCAAATATTTCAGTTGGTACTTATAACATATTTTACGCAAAATTAAATAAGCCAAATATTTGGTGTCGTCAATTTTAAACTTAATTAAGATCTAACGTTGAAGACGTTTTATTACAAGAGTGCTTTTTCCACTTGGGACAAATTCTAAACAGGTAATAATAATGTTATTATAATTATATTATTTCAATTCAATTCAATTTATTTATTTGTGAACATAGGTATATAATAGATGTTACAGTCAGTATGGATGATCACTATGTCTACCATTTAATGGTGTACAAATATTATTTCTCTCGATAGCCTCCTAAAAATAATCTCTTTTTTCCATATTTTTGTCTATATAATCTAGTCGTTTCTGGCACTCGCCGGCCGCTGCCGCGGCACCGCTCGCTTCGCTCGCTAGGCTCGTGCGTAGGTTGTCACAGTTTTAACCTAACCTAACCTAACCATTTTTTTTAAATTAATAACCTACTGTAACTAGTTCAATAAATAACCTAATGTCTAGTAACCATAAATTTGACTTGTTTCAGACAAATTCAAGCACATAAGCTTACAAAGAAATACGCAAATGACATCAAATTTAACAAACAAGTAAAATGTTTATTTTTGCCTTTATATTTTTGTCATAACAAATCATTTGACTAAACGTTTATTGTCTAAATATTGTTTGCTGTAATAAATCATTTGATTAAAGACCAAATGCCTTAATGACATTATCCTTGGTAATAATCTGCTAAAGTAAACATTTGACCAAATGAAAATGTGCGTACTAAAATTATTCCAAATATTACATTGGTATAAAAAAAGGTTGCTAAAATTTGTTTGGGTAATGAAAATTTGGCAAAATCTTTTCGGCAAAACGGCAGGATCCCGCTTTTTTAGGACATGTGACATCCGCCAACCCGCACTGGGTGGTATATTATGACCCACTCTCTGTCTTAGAGAGGAGGCCTGTGTCCTGTGGGAATATTATAGGCTGATTATGTATAGATGTTGAAGGAAAGGTTACACGACAAATAAGATGTAAAGTATTTATTATTACTAAATTATCTTTGCATCCTCTTTTGTAACTTCCGCCTTCAAGCTATGGTACAACCTCTTTTGTTTATGAATATTCCTAGTACTCGCACTTAGTTCTCATAGTTTGCACTGAAGGCTTGAGTAATTCAATTAATTTGAACAGCAGATTGAAGCGGCCGTCCGTCAATTTAATTTGCTCAGGCCTTATCGATATTTCGTTCTGTTTTTATGAGTCCTACGGATATAAAATTTTAACTGCGTTATATTTTTATTTATTTGTCAAACTGTGCATAATTTTGCTACAGGCTTGTTAAATGTTGATATAATGCGATTTAATATTTGTTAATGGTTGATTGTTGACATGAATGTATGACGATAAGCACACTGAACACACTTTTCTGTGTGAAGCCATCCATATCCTTTAACTTCACTCACTCACTGTTTTTTCTGGTTCAGATTTAGTAACGTTGATTTTGTGTAAATGCCTAAGGTAGGTAAGTAACTAAGTTTTCTCCCCGATAAACAACGTAAGGACGTAGCATCTTTTACATGAAATGATTGGAAATTAAAAAAGAACGACAATTTTGTTAGGCTTCTTAACTATGTGCATTTGAGCCACAGCTATAAACAGTCACCTCAAATAGGGACACAGACGATACACCTCCACAAGTCAATTGTATTATTTAGTGTACCCATATGGCTGAACCCTATCTCTTAAGATACATGCTATTGTTTCACGACATTTTGCCCATGGTACTTCTGTCTGATGTTGCTAAAATTCTGTTTAAATTTTGTAAGTCTTCGTTTTTTAAGTCTTCATAATGACTGGACGTTTGATCTAAATGGTTGATAAGTTTTTTTATTTTTTGATTGTATCTGTAATGAGGTATGACGGGACTGCCATATATTTTACATAAAAGTCCCTGAATTCAATAAAGAGTTAAAATAAAGATACAGGCTAGACCTCATTTAAGGGATAGAGTCTATATAATTGTGCTTATAGTCTGACAAATTTAAAATGCCATTGCCAATGCCATTTAAAATGCAATATACAGTGACATTTGTTCTTGTTTTATGAAATAAAATTCTGGGTGCATCGTCTTCACATAATTATAATGTTATAATTCATGTATACAAGACATTGTAAAACGGTGGAGTTTCTTGCCCATTCTTCTCCATACGACACAACCTTTTGAAAGGGGTGACTAGAAACAATTATATTTCTTGTTCATTTGGACGTTCAAAAGTGCCTTTCTTGTGCTTGAAATAAATTACTTGACTTTGGACTTTGACTTTGACTTTGATTAAAACTGTATTCTATCGGAACTATACTTACTTACTGAGCGTGCGCGGAGCCCCGCGTTTCTGCACATCAACACCTACGCTATTGCGCAATGGGCAGAGCTATTAGGAATCTAATCATTGTACTTCGCATCCTATTGCATAACTTCCCTATTACTTTGCCGATGTCCCTCAACGCGTTGTAAAAGTACAACGTACCCAAAGTGCAGTTCCAACTTTACTTGCTTCACGGAACTGGAGTTAGTCTTTTAGTACTCTAAGCGAACTGGGTCAGGTTAGTGCTTAGGTAAAAGATAAACTACTATTCCAAGTCTGTGAGTTCTTCTAAGTCTTCAAGCCTTTTTTGTACACGTTTGTACTGCATTTTTTATCAAAAGTGAGTTCTAAACTTAAACAAGTGTCCTTGGGGATAGCTTTGGAAATAGACGGAGATTATTGACGGTGACAACGACAAGGGGCAGTTGGAGGAGTTAGTACTTAGCCACAAGGAGCTCGTGGCTAAGTACTAATAGCCGCACAGGTCTATCCATCAGGTTAAGCAACTCTTGCCGGGGTTGGCCGTGGATGGGTGAGTATCTTTACATACCGAGACTCCTCCGTGCTTCGGAAAGCACGTTAAGTCGTTGTTCCCGGCTGTCATTTGTGCATCTTTGACAGTCGTTACGGGTCGTCAGAAACCCGAAAATCTGGCAGCTATTCTTACCAAGGGGTCGTATTGCCTATTAGTTACTGGGTTGTGGAGGTCAGAGAGGCAGTCGCTCCATGTAAAATACTGACTGACTGTAGGTGATGAACGGGGAGATGTTGGAGTGTTCCCACTAGTATTTCTTTCACATTCCTGTGCGACCAAACGCTGACAAGTTTCTGGTATTCATTTACAAACGTTATTAGGCTACGTTATCAAATATTGTTAATTAGATACTTAAAAGTGATAATATACATAATTATTATTTAGTCTTATGTATAAAATTCAATTGTAAATAATTGTTGTAGTCTGACAAACGTTTCAACATAGATCACAAAATAATAAGGTATAGTATATGTAATTTTAATTAAAATCATAATTTTCAACTATTGAAAATGCACTATGTATTGAGGCCGATTGTATTGGTTGTGTATGATTTTGGTCCCTTGCGCCGACCCAGGAACTAATATCAAACTGAGGTTTCAACTCCATATCATGAATAGACGACAGTAAAAGGCGATCCACTCTCTATTCAAATCAAATCAAATGTGTTTATCCGTGCACGCCTAAACATTTTGTCAGAATACAGTTCGCTGTGTGAATAGATAGTATTCATTGAACAATTGGTCATTATATAACACAACTGTACAATCCGTTCTAATGTTGTCCACACGCACAATGCAAACCCTTTCCCCCAGAACATGGAACCTTCCATTGAAAGGTTTTGAGATGAATTTCATTTACCTAAACACCCCAATGGTTGCACAACACTCCGCTAACAACACTGGTTCAAACAAATAACAGTTAGTTGCTGTAATAGACTAAATAAAGATAATAAGGAAACGGTTACATAAAAACGTTCCTCTGTTTTAGCAGAAGGGGGGGGGTCTACCTACTGGTAAAAGCGTTATATAAAATGAACCCGTGCCCGAAGACTAATATTTGAATAATATAGGAACCACCTTGTCCGCTTAGATGCTCGCCATAGGCACCATCTGAGGGTGGAACTCGGCGACAGACGAGCGGAATTCACGTACATCCCCGCTCCGCAAAATGCTGTACCCACAATAAACGTAGAGTAACCACACCAAACCTAATTATCAAAATTGTTAAACAGTGAAATACACTCTATTCGTGCTTTAAATAAAAAATAAATCTATTTTTACTGATGCAAACACTTCTAGCCTAAGTTGTGGTTAACGCTTGCTTTTTGGAAACTAGGAAAATACGGAAATGTCCTTGGTTTTCAAAGCTAAAACGCCAGTTAATTTTTCCATTAAAACACCACCACCAAATAGACCATAAATTGTCTAAGCGGGAAAGATATCTATAGCGGAAATATGTACCTACTTCGGTATTAGTTAGTAAAATACAACAATCAATTTCATCCATCAACATGATGCCATTCTGGTTTCTGCGCGGCGTCAGTGAGGATATGTTTAGGCGGCATGTCTAATTAGCTCACTAATTGATGTGCCAGCGCTTTTACATACCTGAGTATAACGTCGAATTGAATACCGTATAGAATTAAATTATAACATGCAGATGTCGCCGTTATTAATAAATAGGTAACAAATCCAAAAAGCAATGGATGGGGTACGTATAAGTTACTATTTAATGCATAGATTTCTCCATTCCTAAATATTATAACTTACAGTATAAGACCAGCCAATGCCCACAAATCGCTGCCTCCTGCACGGAGCGCCACCCTGCAACCATTTTGAAAGCCCGTCCATGAAATTACAGCCACTAACGCCTCCCCCACTTATAACAGAACTTTTATGGAATCGTAAATTGTTTAGAAGTGGGTTGTGTTAGCTGTCTCGAGCGTCTCCGGGCGCTAGGACACCTACATTTTGTGGAAACTTCCTTCATTGCGGCGACAGTGTGCAGAAACTGTTTCGTGTGATGTAGCCGGAGCGCCGGTGCCGGAGCGCCCGCGGCCGGCGACGCGTACCGGCCGGCTCGTTACGAAATATTAAATCTTTTTTGTAAGATAGTTTCCATTTTGGAAGGCTGCTTAGCGCAGTAAAATGATAATTACTCAGTTGCCGGGCGGTGAAGGTTAGATAGGCAGTTGTGCCAAGTAAGTATTAGCAGTTTACATTGGACAACTGTTTATTTGCATCCTTTAAGATATACTTAGCTGCATCCGATTACACTAACATAGTTAGTAAAGGTAATGATGTTGACGATGATTGAAAAACTAATTGGCAAGAGGAAGTAATGACAAAAATAGACACAATAGATGTTATTCTACCTGTTGAGATCACGTGCCTTATTCTTCCATATACAAAAGTATTCGTGATTAATGCAAAGAAAACCAAAGAAAAAATGTGGAAGGTGAAAAAAACAGTGATAATCATATTACTCAGCGGAATTGAGATGAGTGACAGCTGATGTTTGGGGAGCTAGAGATGACCCTAATTCGTGTTGAGACAGACAGACGGGTACGTAGACACCGTGCTATTATACAATTTAGGAAATAATATGCTTATAGGAATAGCATCGTAACCCCGTAATAATTTAAATAAGACCTTTTTGAATTTCTCCCATAATATATACATATGTACCTACATACCTACATACATTCTGGATAATAAAGGTCATTGGGCATATCTGACCCGCTTTGCAAAGAGTCGCGGACATTAACCAAAATAGTTTTAAACTAAGGGCAATAATATGACCTTTCATTGTATATAATAATTTAATTAAATATCGACGGAGAAAAATGTACAGGATCGTTTAAAAAAACGGTTTCAGATGATTTTATTTCATAATGAAAAGGCATAAAAAGAATTTCGATACCATACAGCATGGTGCGCGGATGACCCAATGTTCAGAGGCATGTATACGCTGTATCTTTCGCACACACCCAAAAAAAAAACACAGATAGAACAATTATAGTTTTCTTGCGCTCGCGCACTCACTCACCGCCCTCACGTCATTTCCGAATGCAACAGTACTATACATATACATATTTTGTTAAACCCAACACAACATGGAAGACAAAGTATAGAAGAGTACTGCTCATGTATACACGGCCGCCGCACTGCCGGGAGCTGCGCCCATATCGCTACTACGCTAGCATAGTTTATTATCTGTCTTGGGCCAGACATCAGGAAGCAAAAGACCCGCTGCCTTTTTAAATGATCTTATGCTTGATTTGGATCAAATTTAATAAAACATATTTTGATGATATAGTATTTCATTCATCTTCCCTATATCAGTCTATATTATTTAAATTTTTCGAGATTCCCGTGGCTCACATTAATGTGACTAATGACATCGTAAATCAGAGCATTAAATGAATACCATTGCTATATTTTGTTTGTGTCCGCCATGGGTATGGTTTCCATACTAAGGTGCCCAATGACCTTTGTATACTTTAATTAAGTCCGTTTTTAGAATTCCGTAGTCAACAAGGAAACCTTATAGTTACGCCATGTCCGTATGTCCGTCTGTCCGTCCGTAGCTTAGCTCAGAGGCTTAGTACTAGAAAGGTATAATTTGGCATGGATATACATATTAATTACGCCGAGGAAGTGATAAAATAAAATCATAAAAAATAAATATTTTGGGGTACCTCCTGTACATGTAAAGTGGGGATATTTTTTTCTCTTCTACCCCATGGTGTGGGGTATTGTTATATGGGTCTTTTAAAAATATTGCTGGTTTGTGAAAACAGTTTTTCGATTAAGGGATCCGTTTCTGAAATATTAGGCTTTAAGGTGCTAATTTTTATTAAAGAGTCAGTGTTTGCCCCTCCTACCAGCTAAACGGTTAGTTTTGGATAAGTGAATAAAAATACGATAGTTGTACATATTACGTATAACGAAGTAAAAAAAAATGTTTAATTATTATTTGCACAATAGTTAGGGACAGACAGACTGAGTCGCACCATTTTTTTTTGTGAGGTTGGGAAATCGTCAAATTAGGGGTAATTTGACGACTTCCCAACTTCTCTGGGTGGAGCGGAAGGGGGTGTCAGACTTTTACTGACTCTGAAACCCATTCGGTAGCGGTAAACCTTCGGACAATCCCGCTGTGAGCTGCACCATAATGGTTCCTTTTTACCATTTTGTCCGGAAACCTAAAAATGGTTTTGATAGTGCTTTCATTTCATAGCTGCAGATTTTGCAGATCAAGTTTGACTTGACCATCCACAACAAATGCCTCTACGAATATAATGTGACGGTAACAAGTACCGGTGGTCACAACGAGGTTAACAATAGTAGCAAGACGTGCATTGTCCAGGAGTACACTTTCTGCATAACGAAAGACAACTTCACAATGACACAACGCAAGAGGAGTAAATTATATTTTAATTGGTTTCAAACAAATACACACGGAAAATCACGGGTCATAATCAAAAATCGCGCCTCACGAGGAAGTACAGAAAGCGCAGTAGATTTCTTTTTATTGCCAAAACGCTCACGCTTGGCCACTAACACATGTAAGGTAATTTTTTTTTAAATAATATTATTTTTAGCCTTTGTTGTCATATTACAGGACATATGTATGACTGCTTTTCTCCTTTTTTTCTCTTATCTATTTCGAACTAGTGTGGATGAAACCAAGTATCAAAGGACCAAATGAATCCCTTCGTAATTCTATGATACGTACGTTGAAAGGCACGGCACAGTATTCGGTATTCACCCGCATGTAATCCGAGAGCATTGCGAGTCCGAATGAACAAAAAAAAAACATTAATCCATCATGAATCCTTATTTTTCTGCCCGTAGAATAGGCTTTAGTGTTGGGTATGTACACTATTACTTTTAGGTTGTCTGCTGCTTTTTACATTATTTAATGTTCAATCAATGAGTATGGTGATTCACACACTGCCCCGCTACACGCTGCGGGTTGCGAGCCAGCGTGGCGACCACAGAAATTAATAATTAAGATTTGGTGTGTGGCGTTTTCTGTGGTGGCGACGAAGTTGCAGCACTGCGTGTGAATGCGTTTTCTCAGTAGCGTAGCGTGCCTTGGCGGGGCCCCGTATAAAAATATGTATAGGGGCCCTTATGAAGAGGTCGGGTTGCCAACTTTCGAACGCACGCTTTACACGGGCAGAAAAGATTTTTTTTTTGACTTTTGTCATTGCTGAAATAAAATATAAATTGGGAAGTTTTTATTAACTTTTGCTTACGCACGTCGGGGCCCCCGTGACCTGGGGGCCCCGTATAATTTATATGGCAAATACGGCGGTAGCTACGCTCCTGCGTATTCTGCATGCACTACGCTAGTTCTCAATGCAAAGAGAGATAAGAACACGCACTCCCGAATCGCCTTATTCGTATTATTAGGCGTTACATGGAAAGCAACATACCAAAAAAAAAGAATAAAGTGATGATATGTTATCAATGAGTAAGTTAAGCAGAAATGTAAGTACCTATAACACAATCATAATGAAGTTCATAACAAAGTCTCACACCCTGAAGGGTTAATTAACACAAGTCAATTATTAACCGACACATTCATTCTAGAAACAGGCAGTCGACACAGATGGGCAAAAACAAATAATACAGTACTTATTGAG
This sequence comes from Hyppa rectilinea, assembly GCA_951799385.1. NCBI lineage: Eukaryota > Metazoa > Arthropoda > Insecta > Lepidoptera > Noctuidae > Hyppa > Hyppa rectilinea. Next base: position 21,260,471 of record OX637300.1, read on the forward strand.
ATCATGTTTCGCACGTGTCGCATTAAAAATAGACATAAGGAAAGCACTTTGGCCCCTGTCACCTATGGATAAAGTCTCTTTGTTTGACTAGCGAACGACGCGGTGGGCGACAGGATGCCTGAAACTATGAATTGCCACTCAAGGGGTTCGATATCCGCGTATTCGATGCAGTTTAGGTGCCGTAGTACCTTCTGCTATGATTGTCGCGCGTCACTTTCATACTGCACTTGAAATCTTATACACGGTGATTTTTAATTCACTGTTAATCTTTCAGAAGATGAGATTGCTCATGGGACCAACTACGAAGTAAACAAAAAATATAAGTACATCTATTTCATACATTTTCTTCCATTCAAAATTGGATTTTTGTATGAGAATCCTGTTTTTTTTTCGATATTTTAGAGTTGGTCCCATAGTGAAAGGTGCTTATAATCATGGGTACTTTCACGCCCTGAAAGGTAAACAGTGAATTAAAATCACTTACCTGTTTGCTCGCTTTCATTTGAAGAGACGATAACGATAAACAACGTCATCAACAATTAATGTTCGTCTGTTGTCTTATAATGGTATTGATTTGTTTGGCTTTTTAAAAGGTAATTAATACACGCTTACTTTATAACCTTTAAAATCAAAGAGTTAAGTTATGTAAGAATGGTGCGACCAGGAATATGAAAAAAAAAAACTCAGATTTTGACTCTTATTTTGAACGGGGCAAATAAAAAATGTCGCACAGAATTATATTTCATCTAAGTTGCTACGCCGTTAGGTTGCCCGGCAACCAACCGTAGCACAAACGAATGTTTCCAGCTGCTTGGAAGTGGATCTACCCTTTTGTAGGCGCCTACGAAATGCCGTAGCGAGTGGCGTAGAGAATGCGTAGTCGTGCTACGCATCCACGAGGCGTCGTAGCATAGGGATGCTGCACGCCCTAATAAAATATAGAGACTGTCGGGATCATGTTGCAAGCTTTTGAAACTTCAGATACGTATGAATATCTAGTTTTTTACACTTCAAATAATTTGATATTTATTTTTAAAGTATTTATTATTGAATTTATTATAAGCTGAAACGCGGCTAGCTACACACCAGTTTAATACAAAAATAACTAATCAATTTAATTAAATTCATTATTAATTACGGTTTTTGTTTTTTACCTGCAAACATAAAGAGGTATTCAAAATCACAAACATACCCGAACTGAACGTAACACAATGCAACACAAGGGAAGAATTGAATTCGGTTTTGTGACGTCGGGATAAAAATGTTAGTTCGCTTCTACAGCAATTTAAAGTATTCAGAAAACGTTCTTTTGTTAACAATGCATTTTAAGTTTAAACAAGGATTCTATATTTTTAAGGACAATAATGATAACTTTCTTTTTTTTAAATAAGAAAGAAAATTAGTAATAATAATATTTATACATCCCGTTACCATAACACAAGCATTAGGTTGCTTAGCTTGGGACTATATGGCGTTGTGTGAAATATCCAAGGATATCATTATTATTATTATTTAACCCGGTTACCCAGCAAACTCGTTCCACCCTAAGTATCCTAATAGACAGCACCCTATGACTATGCGAATTATAAACTAGTTAAATAAATTAAATCGGTTAAGCGGTCGCTAAATCCATAAAACCCTAGTCCAGTTGCCCGGCTCTGGTGACACCTGCTAGGGTTTTCCAAATTAGGAATATCTGCGGTCGGCACTTATCATTTTGCATTTATGACGATAGATTATGCACATGGCGCCATCGACGGACATGTATGAATAAAGTATTACAGCTCAGACGGAACAGCTCGTAGCGGTGTTTGTCGGCACTTAAATGCATCATTCAATGTTTTTAAGTAACCGTTTGCAGGCTCTGTGGATAGTTTATCATGACTTATAACTTAAGCAATAACTTAAATATTAATGTTATTGATCGGTGTTGGTCTATAGACGGGTAACCATCTTCAAATATCGAGACTCCTCCGTTCCTCAGAAAGCATGTTAAGCCGTTGGTCTCGGCTGTCATTTGTGCATCTTTGACAGTCGTTACGGGTTGTTAGAAGCCGAGAGTGTGACAGCCAGCCTTACCAAGGGATATCGTATTACCCAGTTACTGACTGGGTTGTGGAGGTCAGATAGGCAGTAACTCTATGTAAAATACTGGTATTCAGCTGCATCCGCTTTGACTGGAAGCCGACCCCAATATGGTTGGGAAAAGGCTAAGCAGATTGATTGAGTAAGATCCCATCTAACTTAAGAAAGGAACGGCAATAGATGAGTCAAGAGACCTGCAAGTAGATAATTAACAAAATTATCTTCTAACTAACGATAGTTTTCTTTAAGACTCACGCAGTCAAGCACGACGCAACAACAGCGCCGATTTGATACAGTTTTATGTGTGTTGATAATATTGTGGTTTATTTAATAAACAAGGTGCCTTATTTTAGTTCATCAACTTTGTTTTATTCGCAGAAAAAGACAATTTTGTAGAAGGTAGGTACATAATGCATTATTAAACGCAATATAATCCAAGACATGATTACACAACGTCGCGCTGCAATGGTGACATTGATTTAACACACATACGTTTTCACATTTTCGTTTCATGAAGACATTATATTTCCATTAAACGTTATTATTTACGGATTTATTTAAAATGTTAGAAAATAGCATGTTAGAGCAACCTGCACTTAAAGAACTATTAGGCAGCGGTCATTTGCCGGGGTCACGTATCATAACATTCGCATCAAAAAAATTTAAACGAATAATATACTATAAGAATGAAGCAACTGTAAGAAGTAGGCGAATTGATTTTATTATTTAGTTTGCGATTTATTTTATCCTATCAACATTTATATGATTATTGGGCACTAGACCTACCCGTGTGTTAAATTAATGTAACCATTGTAGCGCCACGTTACCATACATACCATTTAACTTACAAGATTTTGTCCAAAAGATACCTACCTACATATTTTTTGTACATACTTACGTAAGAAGGTATTTTATGACAAATACAATACTAGTATTCCGAAATCGGTAATATAACCGACGCATTTACAGAACATTCATGGAGTCTTTGTAAAATTTTGTTGTTTGGCACACGCTACTCGCCACTAGGTGTCGCTGTTATAAATTGTCACACATTTATGGAGTAACTGGAAATGTTTTTTTTATATAGTAAATATTCAAATACTATTCATATCACAAAAACAATATACTTATTTGTAACATATAGATAAAATGTTGTGGCACACGTAGGTATTATGAAATATAATATAGTAGGTAACATGCTGTATTGCAAGGCATAGAAATGTTGGTTACACCCATAGATATAACAAAGAAGGTTACACCGTACCCAGTTATAGACTTAGGTACAAGTAACCCTTTAATTATAGAATTCTTTACGTTCCTACTTAACTTACTACCTATGTTAAGGCTGCAGACAGCAATAACTTTAAACTGATTAGTAATAAAACCCATAATTGCAATAACGTGTTCACTGTTTCCAAAACCTACCAGTAGTGGTATTCTGTAATCATCTCACCGTGATGACATAGGTGAAGTGAGTTTAAAGTGAGCTGTGAATAGTGTCCTTAGCATTATGTCGAACCCATAGGTACAGACGCTAGCACATCAAGCTATCCCTAGTTCTGTCAAATTTTCTCAATTAAAAATGAACCTTATGTCTTTGCAATAAAGTTGAAATACTATCAAAGAAATTTGACAGATTGTGGTAACTTGATGTGCTGGCCTCTGTACCTACTGCTTTGGAATGGGCAACTAACTTCATTTTTGACCGACCCTTTGACAATTCAAAAGTTCCTGTAATTGGTGAGATATTGACAGAAATGTTCACTGTAGTTAATAAAAAATTCTCATTTACTCATACAAAAGACAAACAAACTAGAATTACACATAACGCCTACACGGTATATATGGTACCGTTAGACCAACATTTACCACGCCACTGTCCACATAATAGGCATCTGTTTACTCCACAGGGGACCACGATGCACACTAGCTCACATAAATATGTAAACAACACGTGTGGTACATTCAAAACTAGTGTTGTAAACAATATTTTAGTATAACATATACAGTAAATAGGCAAGGAGGAAAGTTATGAAGCGAATTTATGAAATGGATCAAACGACTAGAAGGGCCGGATAAAGTGGCCGAGGGTGAGTGGCGCAAGACGCGAGATATAGCGGGTGTGTTGTATTGAAAGTCTTGTTATTAAACTTATTAAAATTAGACCATAACTTTTTGTTAATTGACTTTTAGGTATGTGCAGACGCCAGCACATCAAGCTATCCCAAACTATCAAATGTTCTGAATCGAACATGAACCTTATTACTTTGTATTCGAGTTGAAAATCTATGAAAGAAATTTGACAATTAGGGGTAGCTTGATGTGCTGGCCTTTAAATAAGTCAACTATAATTACGTTTATTATCAAAAATATAAGGAATACCGTTAGTGCTCTTAAATCAATGTTAAATTCACTCATGATTTAGCTGAACTAGGTGTGAACTGAACTGAACTGTGTTTCAGGCGATTGCAGGTAACAATAATTGATTAAATGATCAGAAATAAATTAATTTTAATTTTAATTTAGTCTTATTGGTTAATCATATATTAATCTTACTATGAACCTTTGAAGTTTTTTTCTAACTTTTTTAACTAGTTAAAACTTTTTTAAATCAAATAAGGCTAACAAACACATAGGTATACATAGTTCGGTTTCACTCAGTTTTGCACACAATGTCTAAAGAGACCTGTTTACTAGATATCTAGTAAGAAGTTATTCAAGGTTTAAAACGCTACCGCTTCCATCGAATTCCCAGTAGTGTTATCGGAGGTGTCGGCGGGCCAACTTCAATCACTTTACCCCAGCAGCCAGCTCCGGCGAAGAGGTGTACGGAATGTTGGTCCAGCACGTGATCAGGGATCCCGATCGACCCAATGAATAGTTCTTACTACTAATGTTAAATACGTTTTTAATACCGGTGATTGACAATGTTAGTTGGAAGGTGCAAAAAACAATTGCATGTGCCAAATATAAATTATCGTTTAAGCGGGATTGTTCTGGTAAATGGTTACATTGGTTACCGCTACCCCGGAACATAAAGGGCTAAGAAGGAACATCGATGGGTTTTAGTCAGTACGAGTCTGACACTCCCTTCCGTTCCACCATGAGCGGGAGGAGTCATTTGAAGATTTCCCACCCTCAAACAAAAAAAAAATAGATTATCGTTGTGGTAATAAAATAATTACTTGAGGGAGTAATTGATCATGTCAAAAGTAAAAACCACCTAAAAGCGTCTTATTGAAACGTTACCTATTGGTGTGTCTATGGTTGCTGCGGTCTATCGGGGCTCGGTCATGGCGTCATGGGTCACAGCTTACCTTACCTACTATAGGATGTTTTTAAGGATGCGAAATGGTTGGAGTGGAACTCCCTGTCAGACTTATTTACTGACTAAAACTCATCCATATTCGTTCCTCAGCCATATGGGTTCTGGGACAGCGGTTACCCCTATTCTAGGATGATTTCCTGATATTCGTTATCTGATGCTGGAGTGTTGTACTTATCTGTATAGTGTGTGTATCGCCCCGCATGCAGTAAATCGACCAAGTAATCAACTAATAAAAATGAACCATTATGGATTAAATACATAAATGATAATAAAAATTATTCTGAATTAAAATTGGTAAAATATTAACATTAAAATCTTAGAAATATTTTACAAAGTTATTTATATTGTAACATGCCTGTACTAGGATGAACCTATGTAACAGGCGGCAGAAGCGCGCACATTATAATAGTAGTGCTGCGGCTGCGTTAGATTCAAACTTACTTCCAGTGCTGTACAAGTCACATACTTCCCGTATCAAGAATGCCTGATATGCGTTACGACGTCTATTTTCCCGTACCTAGACCTCACTTCAAACCTCCACAGAGACATGGAAAGACCACAGCTGATTGTTTTTGTGGTACCAATCAATAGGTTACATCCTTGTGTATACACAGCTGCAGTCGCACGGGGTTCTAAGCAATATCTTAAAAGTTACAGGTATTTTTGGAAATGGTTGATTTTACGGGAAAATACTTACGGGCGCATACAACAGTCATATTGCTAGGGATGGGGTGTCATAAGTAAAATATTTTTTTGTTTCAGATTTATTATTGTTTAATCAGGTGGTACACAATCAACGAAATCTATTTTTAACAAAACTAATAAGTTATTAACTATGTTAATGTTAACTTTTGAACTAAAACAGTAAATTCTTATTTTATATTATTATTTATTTTAGGTACTTATAAAAGCTGAATTACAAAAATAGTCCCTAATTTATTTATCACAGTTATTTATTTTACTCGATAATTTGAAAAAAAAAACTAATAAAAGTAACAGTACAGGTACCATACCATAAAATGATATAAGCTTTAATAATTCTTTACATAACATCCTGCATAATCACGACTAATAGGAACTTTGAGTATATATTGAGATCTAATTTAGTTATGAATATAATTTTTACTAAAGTAATTTTTATTTTTATATAAAGTATTGCGTTCTGTAAAAACGTATTAAATGGGCACATCACTACGACTAACTGAAGCTCCGCGCGCGCGCACGTTCAGTGCGGTACGGGGTTTAGGATACGGCCAAATAGTTCCCGTATCGCACTATTGTAAAATAATTACCTTTCTGTGCGTTACGAAAAAATAATTCCCGTACATTTTTATTCGTAAATTTTAATACACTTCAAGCAAGGACACTGGAAATATATGCGTCTCTTTTTACCTTTTATGAATACTTGAAAAAATCACCCCCGCACGGAGCGCAAAACAAGGACAACTAGCTGCCGCACAGAGCAGAACTCAATTACAACTAAATACTTCCCGTAACGCAGTGAATGTGTTAATAAAGGTAGAACAAGGATTTGTAGTCGGTTTCCTTGTTCCTGGCTTGACCGCCGGCCGACTTGCCCGAGATTGCTTTTTAACTTTCAATCCCTTCCGAGAGGGAAGCAATTTTCAAATTCCAAAATACGATTGCAACTTAGCAATCGTATTTTGGAATTTGAAAATTGCCGAAGATTAGAAAACAATTTAATATAAAACTACTTGAGTTCACGACATTATTTAATAAATATCTAAATAAAAATAAAAGTTCTTGAAAATAAATAATAATAATAGGGTAGTTCTTCGAGGTCCCTCAAAACGCGGTCACACGGTCTTAATTCGTAACCTATTAAACATTCAGTCTTAGGACCAAATACAGATTAATCTTTATTTATATGTGTACATAATTTAATCATTAAACATCTAAAATTATTTATAATGTTTATAAAAAAAAATATCTAATGTCGAAAACGGGAGCAAAATCGGTGTTCTTCACGCGTCACACTCTGTTCGCGCTCACGGCAAACTTTGATAACTTTTGTATTCAAATTATAAGCATATAATGTAATGCATCAAATTAATTGTATTTAACTATGCATCATAATTATCAAAGAACATTAATTTTATCTCTTAAGTGACAATAGTTAATAGGCTTTATGTCTCTGTCACACGATTTTGTTAGTTTCGAGAGCGCGCAACAAAACAGCACCTATCTTCCAAGAGCGCCAACTTGGCGCTACAAATTTAGCTGCGCGGACGCTCAGTAGTATCCCGGCGTCAGTGGGCGAGAAACATACATTCATCGCTTCAAAACAAAAAAAATAAGAGGTGAGTTATTCTTTGAATATTTTCAAGTAGCTTTGGTCTAGAAACTTTCATGCGCATATTTTGAAGGATAATGCTTATAATTTTCCAACTCATTTTGTATTAAGGAATAAGATAGATATTCGAGATTATTCCCAAGTACTTTGTTTGTTTATTTACCTATAAGTTTAATCGTAATTCTCAAAAATGTGAAATTTTCGTAACTTTCGTGGCACAACTTTTGTGGTTATTTGTCCACGAAAGTTAGCTAGCGCACCACGAAAGTTATATATCTCCATTGAATGATAACTTTAGATTACTTGTGACGCTGCAGATGCATTAACTCGATTATCGCGAAGCTCAAAAAAGGTGTCATGTAATTGTATAAGTGTTTATGCATGTTTGTGTTTCATTTTTTTTTACGACTCGTAGTAGGTATGTGTTTCTGTTTGTAGGTTTTCTCGTAGTCAATTTAACAATATTTCCTACTCCAAACTGGGCTGTTTTACCAATTGTATTCCTCTTGCTTAAAAAGTCCCAACGTCAGCGTCATACTTTCTGATTGTCTTGTACTTTAGGTACCTACATAATCACAGCAGTCGTGTTATTTTTTTCAGATTAAAATTATTTTCAGATTACGTTCAAACTGAAACTATGGCACCGCAAAGTGCAAAGGAGCGACGGGAGAAAAAGTGTCTAGCAGAGATGAGAAGAAGAGGAAGAATAAAAAATGATACAGAGTACACAATGCAGTAAAAATGAAGGCAAGAGAAAGGTACTACAAAAGAAAAGCAGAAGGGAATGTCCCAGTTAGTGAAATGAGTAGTAGAAGGAAAAGAGCCGTAAGAGAGCAAAACTGCATAAAAAGCCGACTTTTTCGTCAAAGAATGAAAGATCGAGAGAACGTTGCTCTTCAGGAAAATATGATCGAGTGCCCCGAATCTCCAAATTTAGTTGAAGACCCACTGTGCCCTCCTAAGCAAAGCAATTGTTAGCAACCTATGTACTAATAAGCTCATCTCAAAACACTAAAATTGTTGATCTCAAATACAAACTGATTCATAAATAATAAGTCTTTTATTTTATAAACTGGAAATTTGAGAAAAAATAAGGATTTGAAACTATATTTTGCTTGTAGAAAATGCGTCTGTGACTTTCGTGCCGTCTTTCGTAACTTTCGTGGGCACAGAAATTTCAAAATAGAATATCTGTGTAGTTTATGCACCGATTTGCATAAAATAAAAAAAAATACGTATTATTTTTACGTCTTAAATGTGTGTACATTTATTTGTAGATTATTAAATTAAAAAAAATCGCCATGAAAGTTACGCGGAGAACACTTTTTGAAGAACTACCCAATAACAGTACCTACTTCAGTTTTGCATTCAGTTTATTTAATTCTAGGCGCGAAATTTCTTCCGTTTGCTTCCAGTCGTCAGCCCGTTCGCTCAGGTGATTTTATTTCCTGTACTGCCGCAAGAAACAGGCCGTAGCGAAAAAAAATCTGCCTGCCTTTGGCACCTGTCCCACCGCCAACGATTAGCGACAAGCGGGTAGAGCGGAATTTTGGATAGTTTTGTCGCATAAATCGAGTGCGCGACTGGTACGAGCGGAATGACTGCCCAGTCACTTGCTAGTATGCGGATGAACCAAAGGAGTCTCTCGGGCCGTATCAGAATGTATTTATTTATTTCTTAAATATCGCAGCATTTTTCTGAGATAAGGACCTTTCTGATCTCGCACAGCTCTTTTTTTATATTTTTTTTGTTAGTCTTATTGCTCCTTTATTTTTATGCATTCTGTCTGTTTTTCCTTGGCATCTCCCTAATAAAATATTTTTCGTATTTTCTCGCTAACCGAGCGTAGCTAAGCGAGTATTTTCTGCTCGTGTCTGTGTCTTTTTAGGTAATGTTTAATAATTATATTTCTTTTGTAAAATGAAATGTGCCCTTCATTCATTAAAATCTCACTTTTGACTTTGATTTCTAAAAGCTTTGATATTTGCGCTCGGTAACCGAGACAACCAAACCAACCGAAACGTTAAGTTTCAACCGCTAATATATGACAATGTTTAATTCTAGAATAATGGTTGAACATTTAAAATATGGTTGTTGTAGTTGATAAAATCTAGGTTTAACCAAATTATCGCAACCTATCATACCCTGTAATCCCGAAGAGTTAGGCAGAGATTTGCCAGGTACCGTAAAACGGGGTGAATAGGGATGCAGGGGTGAATCGGGACGAAACTTTATAAGCGATTTAAGCATTAAACAATATAGTTTATGGCCAAAAAGGACTCGTAATGTACCTACTGTATAATAATTATGATCAATTGTTCTGGTTGGCAACAAACTATATTATTTCAATGTTAAAATCTATTTATAAGTTTCGATCTGATTCAGCCCTGCATCCCTATTCACCCCACTAACCCTTTTTTTGGTTTTCGGGGGAACCTTCAAAAGTTGCCTGGACTTTTGGGGAAAAGACCAGGCAGTGTGGGATTCTTACCTCACTAGAACCTACCCGGTGATTACCATCAGCACATGGAGGGGGCCCCGTTACCTCAAAGACCACTCCGGAATCCTTGAGGAGACAGTAAAGGGGTCTCCCCTGAGCCTTATTAGACAGTGCCGCCTTATTAGTACTTGCTACCTAATATATACCACCCGTCCAGAGACTCCAGTATCAGAAACCGAAAGAAAATCTGCAGCGAATTGCAAAAAGTAGGTATAAGATATATCGCCTCATTCTCATATCGGCCGCTCAGAACTGAAAAACATCACATACGTTAAAACTGTACTTCGTCAGGCATAAAATGAGCCTTCTAAGTTCAGTGTCGAGCAAATACAATGGTTACTTCAGTATCGGAAGACGTAACATAATTTAAAAGCTAATAGTCTTAAACTATGATTGACACGTTCCAACTAGGTTAAATGCTCTAAGGTTCCAACGTGGCAAGGCGGTCTATGGTGCCCACGAACAATTGTTTTTCTACTGTGTCTGCTGCGTGGCAGTCAATGACTTAATAAAATGTACAGACGCCAGCACATCAAGCTATCCCTACCTGTCAAATTTTTTCAATTAAAAATGAACCTTATGTCTTTGCAATAAATTTGAAATACTATCAAAGAAATTTGACAGATTGTCGTAACTTGATGTGCTGGCCTCTGTACAAGATTATAAAATGGGAGAGGAAGTAATAGTAGTGCATCAAAAAATTCGACAACGTGGCTGTCAACGGTCAAAAGTTCCCAAAAAGCCTGGCAGCATTGCCGCGGTGTATCGCAATGCTGATTCTTTGACCAGAAAATAGGTCACGTGAAGAGCAGACCAACCGTTTGGCGATGTCTCGAAAAATAAATTGGGCACTCGGACCCTATGGCCCTAGTGTTTCAACCCCAAACAGCTCGAACATATAAGTTCTGATAAGGTTTTCTGCACCTGCAGCAACTGCACAACCCCGCCGTTGAAGATGGGATGGCGCAAAGGTGTCGACACACGTTGCATCCCACACCAAAGGCCTACCTACTTTCAAGGCATTAGTGTGTTTTTTTTAAATTGATAAGAGTGATTCAAGAGAAAGGTTTATAATTATGTATAATAACATGCAATTTCCGCCATCCACGCGGGCGAAACCGCAGGCAGAAGCTAGTATATTATAAAACAGGTCTACAACCACGGAATAGAAATAGTTATTTGTTATGCAAGGCTAGAAAGTTGATTTTTGGCGCGAGTACTTCTATTGGAACCTGAGCGTAACGAAGGTTTCAAAGGTACGAGACGCAAAAAAGCTTTGCTGCCGAGCGCAACACGCAATTTTTCACCTCACTACAGCGAGGAAACTGCTAGGTGCAAGAAAACAGGTGTTGTTGAGTTTTATTTTGTTCGAGCGTCTCATATACATTGACTCATGTGAAGAAAATAACAGATACTTGGCAATGTATCTTATGAGTTACATAGAATATCTCTAAAATTAAATACCCTGTATTTTGTTCTATATCCTACTTGTCCTCTAAGGAGAATGAAAGAAAAAACCTAATTTAATACAAATAACTAAGTAATTTAATTTAATACATATTCATTTTTGCCAAGCAAAGGATTAAATAACATATTATATTAGTATTTATTTTATTTAAAAAATTAAACTTAAATTACTACACAATTGGGTATTTGACAGGGTAGTATTTTTATGGCATATTCAAATGTGACGTCACAGATTTAAATCAAATGGAATACTTATTAACATTAATTCCAATTTTACAATTATATCCTCACAAAATATTTAATTTCTGTACTGTGATGGAAGTTTTTAAGGTGAGCGGTATTATTCAATATTTTATTTTAGACCGTGTCATGCATTTTCAGTGGACTGGCAGTATAGAAAATTATTAAATAGAAAGGTTCGAATTTTAAAAACTCTTTCCACGCTAGAGAGCAAAAAGCGATTTTCGGCTCAGATTTCGAATGACAAACAGACTCTTTCCGAGCCTGTGAGGTGAAAAAACAATTGTTTAAAGAAACTTTTTTTTCTATTCCGTGTCTACAACTATACCATCAATGCTATCTATCGGGTTTATCTGAATCTACGCCAAAGAGTCATGGTGAGAGAGAACACCATCGCGGCAGCTTCTGGTTTCTTAGGTCGATATATAGATGGCGTTAGCTGTATTGTGTGTTGAATTAAATAATAATGTTGTAGCCTTTGTTTACCACGTTTTTAATTAAGTTAAGTACCAAAATGGTTAATGTTGGTAAGCATTAAATTACAATCATGTACTTTTGTTCTTTCACAGTTACCTGTTGACAACAAAGCATTTTTTCGCACGGTGTTTTGGTGGTAAGATATTCAACTGGTAGGTATCTGATATCTGCTAAACTTCTAATGCTATAAGGTTGAGCTTTCTAAATATAAGTGAATATTTGAACCAATTTTGTTATTAGTAATTGCCTATAACGTAACATGGCGAGTAGAACTAAGAATTGAATAAACGAGTCGAGTAAGTGTATCAATGACCTAAAAAAGCAAGTGCTCTCACAAAACAGCGAGCGAAGTGAGCTCACTCTTGAAACGAATGAACAGAGCGCGCTTGTCACACGATGAGCAAGCTCATGCGAGCAAGCACCACCTAGTGAAGCTTGCCCTTCTTCGACACGAGACACAATCGAAGGTTTATCACAAGAAAATCGAATGTAGCGAACACCGTTTATTTTTTATTTATTTAATAACTAAATAATACTTAAATTTTATCCCTAATTCATTTTTATCCAAATACCTGCGAGTGAGATCTAAAGAGACAAAGTACAGACGCCAGCACATCAAGCTATTCCAAACTGTAAAATTTTCCCAATTGAAAATGAAAATTATGCTTTCGTAATAAAGTTGAAAAACTATCAAAGAAATTTGACAGATTGGGGTAGCTTGATGTGCTGGCCTCTGTACCTACCTAGATAAAAATCTTGTTCGCGGACTTCAACAACAAAATACCTACCGTACTAAAACTTGTTACGTAGTTAGCTATTTCGTAATTTAGCTTGACGTCATTATACAATTGTTAAAAGGCGTATAATAGGTACTATCGAGAACAGTCAGTATTTTCCACATGACTGCCAAATGCTGAATTAACAATGCAACCTATAAAACGCGTGCGCAATACCCACTATTCAGTCCCTTGCATACTCGTCCGCTGTCATGTGCAGATACGGGACAACGTTTTAGACTAAATCATTTTGAAGGTGATCAGATTGTAAAGGTGTTGTCTTATTGTTAAAGCGACATTAAAGGGTTATTATAACCCTGTCGAAAAATGGACAATAAAGGTTTTGTGGTGGATGAGAGTATGGCAGTGACAAGTGACGTGAGAACAGAAGATGAGGCGGGTTGTGTGGCTGTGTACAGGAGTGGACGCGGCTCCGGAGACCAGCTGTGTCCTTGCAGCGGGTATTGTGGCGCCGTAATACCAGCTGGTCTGTAAGTAAACACAATGGAATGTTTAGACAACTTAACATTCGGTTTTTGAAAATGTTCACGAAGCAACGACGCAGCGTCGGGGATAAAAGCATACAGAGTAAGAAATCTTTACTCATTATGGTAAGAGCAAGCCTCTAAAGGATCAGCGTGGTTATTTCGTAACCTCTCATAAATAGAAAAATGACATAAATGGCAATGTTTTCATATTTTCGGATCAGCCATGTTCATTGCGTTATAGATTTTCCTGAGCAGATGAATTTTTGGTCAGGGGTGGTCTTAGGGGCGGATCAAACCAATGTCAAAACGTATCAGGAATTTCCTTCATCCATAGGATTGTGACTGGAAGAGTGTTTGGCAACCAAGGTGCTGTCTAGCAATTATGATAAGCTGAAGTCTAACACCGTATTAATCTTATGATACATAGGTAGGTAGATAACTGCCGTGATAGGTTGACCAAAATAATAACCATCTCTTGACAACAGATTTCATTCAATAGGCTTTCAGAAAACGGATGTAACGATGTGTTTAGATGAAAGGTTTAGGTACCTACAAAGAGCGTGCTAAAGGTGTGTGCACGCTGCCACAGAATAATAGTACTGCACTGCTCATCACTACATAGTATAAAACAAAGTCGCTTTCTCTGTCCCTATATCCCTATGTAGTATGTACCTATGCTTAAATCTTTAAAAGTACGCAACGGATTTTGATGCGGTTTGTTTTAATAGAAAGAGTGATTAAAGAGGAAGGTTTATATGTATAATTTGTCGACATATTATGCGGGCGAATTCGCGGGCGGAAGCTAGTGCTATATAAATCTTACCTGTATTACCTTATACTTAAATAAGTATATTTCTGAGGGCTGATTTTTCAATAGCCAGATAACTTTTATCTGAAGAATAAAAATGGTGGTTTGACATATTTTCTATGCAAAAGCTGTCCAACTGCCATTTTATTTCTCCAACTAGCTTTCAGCCCACCACTTCGTCCGCCTGGAGTTCGGTTATATCACAAATGCAATGGTATATAAAGAAGGGTTCCAGCCAGGTATCAAGTATCTAACTGTATAAATTTCTAGAAAACTTCAAACAACTGGGTGATATTAGTCACGTAGAATTTCGTGTGAAAAACAATTGTCTCTCAAGTCTATTTCCGCAAATTTTTATGTCTACCCTTGAGATTTGAAAGTCATTGGAAAGAGCCGTATTAAGGAAATTCTTGGTACAAATACAGCTTCTCTTAGAGCACGATGCAACGCTTAAACTTTTTGTTTGGTTGCGTTGTATAGTTGCGGAGGTTTTATATTTCACAACAACGCAACAGGAGTGCCCATGCGCAGAATAAACTTGATGATATGAAAAACCCGTTGTTTCGGTGATTGCCACGTTTTCTGAAAAAAATAAATACAATCTTTCATACAAATGGTAAGTATACCTACCTACGTTGTTCTTAAGGGTGGGAAATCTTCAGATGACCCCTCCTGCTCTGGATAGAGCGGAAGGCATGTCAGACTCTTACTGACTAAAACCCATCCATGTTCCTTCCTTAGCCCTTTGTATTCTCATGGCGACATGGAAATACGACTGTCGCAACCCAGCGCAGGGCACGCCACGATAGAGGCGATAAGACTCCCTTTGAGGAGTGTCTAGACTGGCGCCACGGCGTCCTCACTTACCACCCGAGGCAGGTCCTGACCGGATACAAATGTTTAGGGAGGTTTCTGCATATTATCAGGCGGGAGAAAACGCCCGAGTGTAACTATTGCAAGGCCACCTCTCGCGTCCGGCCTTGGTTCAATCCATGATCCGGAGCGACAGGGAGTGGGAGGTAGTCACCTCCTTCTGCGGAGGAGTAATGCTAGCGAAGGAGGTGGCGGGATGGTTGAGGGACTGAGCCTCACATTCCGGACGCCGCGGGCTCTGGACGTGTCGATTAGGACCAGGCACGACCGGACGGGACGTGTCAGTAAGAGAAAAGAGAAAAAATAGGCAGATTTTCGATAAGCCCTGAAACACTTTACTCTTTTATTTTTAGTTTATCCCCGCTCTGCGAGCCGCCGACTCATTAGGCATTAATGGCGGTCCACTCAGGTCAATCTTAGCGTGATAACTTTTAAACTATTCGTCCAAATTACTTTGTCTAATAGACAAAGTTTATCTACATTAAATACTGAAAGTGATAAATGTATTAAATGTAATAAAAATTAACTAGCTACTCTAAAAAAGTATTCAATTATATTTTGGGTATAATGGTTTCCATATAAACGGCAAACATAATTATGCTGTTGCGGACTTTTATATAGAACTGTTTAAGACAAACAGTCCCACAATACATTATCTTCATGTAACTCAAATGTTTAGGCAGCGCATACTAAGATAGCTTCCAGAGGTCAGGAATTTTTCCGACTTACTTGATACTTTTCGTTATACTATAGCCAAATCACACAAAATCTGTATAAATTGTAGCCTATGTGTAATTCTGATGTATAAGCGATTACTGGTAAGTTTCATAGCAATCCATTCAGTCGTTTTTGCGTGAAAGAGGATCAAACATCCATCCATCCTCACAAACTTTCGCGTTTATCAATGCTACTGAACAAAGATAGTTTAACAAATGTTCTACGTGATTCTTGAAATTGGCATAACTTTTTTATTTATGAAACTATGAAACAAATACTAAATGTTAAGTGAAACGACAATATATTAGTGAAAACCACATCTAAATCGGATAAGCCGTTTCTGAGATTAGCGTGCACAAACGCACGAACATTCGAACAGACAAAAATTCTAACAATCATTGTTTTGGGTGCTATTTGCGTTGATAAAGGTCCTAAATATTTTTGCTCATACAGATCTTCCATGTACAGACAACGATCCGTTACATTTTTATTAGATGCTAGCTTCTGCCCGCGACTTCGTCCGCGGAAAATTGCGATATACCTACTGTAACTGTTTAGGCAGCGCATGCAAATAATTCTGTTTTCGGAGGTATTTCTTTCCGACTTGCTAGACGAAAACTGCGATAGCTCGGCTAATATGTATGATATAATATAATTTATAGCCTAGGTATAGCACTCAGGAATAATGTAGCTTTCTATCAGTGAACGAATTTTTGAAATTGGATTATTAGTTCCGGAGATTACCCCCTACATACAAACTTACAAACTAACAAATTTTACCTCTTTATAATATTAGTATAGATAAAAGATAAAACTTATCCGATTATTTAAAATCAGCCCTTAGTGTAATAAGATACTTTCCCACATCTTTACGGTAAAAAATTGGCTGATAATTGAATCAGCAACATGTCTGTCTAGTGTCTGGTAGGATCTAAAAGAACATCATAAACACGTAATAAAACATGCAGTATTAAGGTTTGTTGCTCTGTGAGCTAGTGGTAGCCCAGGGCTAACTACCAACTGAACCCAGGAAGGATCTCATTGCGTAAATAATTTCATCACCAATACTCCTAAAACGGCGCAGGAAAACATTGTGAGGAAACCGAAATGTCCTAGAATCAAACATTTGAAGACATCTATCAACCCGCATTTGACCCGCGTGGTGGATTCCTCCTTTCGAACAGAAAGGGCCTGCGTCCCAGCAGTAGGAACAACAGGTTGAATTATGCCTTAGGTTAGGGTAACCTCATTTGAGAGTTCTTTTCGCCGTCAGTCATATAGTTTCTTTGTTCAGTAGAGTAACATTTGGTTAGTAGTTTATATACTAAAATAACACAAACAAAAGATTTTTGTATTTTTAGATACTTACTTAATCAATTTAAAAAAAAACACGTGACCTACATTAACAAAACATTTGATAGACATTTTTTCTTGTTCAATAGTCGACATCTATCTTTTTACTCGATCATTATTTTGTAACTCCATCGCATGCAAAGCAAGTGTGACACTACATCAGTACGCTACTGAAGCGCCGCGCCATGTTTGCGGTTTCAATATAGATGGCGGTAGAGGACAGTACCAATTGAACAGAGAATTTCTATTTTGCCAAGTTAGTAAGTTATAGCGATATAAACATAGTTGCTCTATTATTTTCCCGAACGTGGTTAGAATTACTGTGAACTTTGCAACCACACATCTTTACAAAGTATTTATTTTATTATGCCAATTTATTAAAATATTGCTTTACAGTTGTGATTATTGATAGAACAAGGACACAAAAAATTGAAAGCATTGATTAATTAATATCAGTTTAAATTAAAGATTCCTTTGTTGGTTCATATGAATAATAATCCTAATTCTACTTAACTACGTCTCAAAAGACTGTGATCCAGAAGTAAAATTTGACGAAAAGTTCAACAATAAAACTATTGTTGTCATTTTGTTTATTTAAATCTCTTCAATCAACAGTGTTCAACTGCCTTCAACAATTCCATCGCTTTACTGCTTGTTTGAATTTAAGTAAAACTTTGAATGTTAAAAACTTTGTTTTACGTTGAAAATTAGCAATGATTAAAAGAGGAACTAAGTTTTAATATCAGTCACTCATTGGGCAACAGGTTCAGTTAGTAAAGAAGTTGTCAAATTACTCATTTTCAAGCATACTGCAGAAAGTATTATAACTTCCCGGGTTCTAAAGTGAATAATTGACGTATTTACTTACGCATGCGCTTCCAGTTCGCCGCGAAGTGAGCTACGTCTGCTAAGTGTCAGGAGGTTCCAGCCAGACGGAAACTATTCAGTTGTCGGCATTTTACGACAGCGGTGCTCAGTGTGACCGGTGCGCGACTTACCTGCTTGTCGGCCACTACTCGAGAACCCATAAATTATCAGTTAAACGAGCACTATCTTAAAAAGGTAAGTTAACTCGAGGGTTAAAACTTATTTTAATAGTTAACTTTCAAGCCACGACTTACTTTTCGCAACTCAAATGTTCACGTAACTAGGCAATAAAGTTTGCAGCAAACTATTAAGTTTTGAATTTACGAAAGTGCAACTGTTTAAATTATTCTCATTTGCCTTACGTCAATGTTAGCAAGCTTTTATAGGCATGATATTATTATTTTTGCTTTGTTATAACTTTCTTAATTATTTTTTGTTGGTGTTAAGTTGGCATGCATCAACAACAGGGCTTGCTGAACGGTGGTTCTTACTTGTGCCAGGATCTAGTGATCCGTTGTACACAAGGGCCCCCAGTAAAAAAGAAAAAATCTTTGAAAACCATCCACCGTAGAACGGCATCTAAGAAGAGATTAATTCTTTACTTTGAAAAGTGTGTACCCCAATTAAATATTGCGTTGACGGAGTTAGTACTCTGCCCATTGCATGTGCTTCTTACGCTAGCATGTTTCAAGTATATAGTGTAGTTTCATTGTTTCTCTCATGCACATTTACATGTATAGTAAATTGTATAGGTACTAACTAATTATTTCTTATCTAAAGAAATAATGTGTACCTACTAGTAGAAAATTAGTAGTTAGTAGTACCAAGTTATATTCATATTAGTAGGAAGAAATTAGAATTTTAGAAATATATTTTCTAGATTCACTAAACATTCATCACAATTCATTGCCATATAAAACCAGGCACATATCTGGAAAGGAGGTAATTCTTTAATCCACAGATTGAATTTCAAAACTAAATAAAAATAAATAATTTAGCTATCTAACTTACTTTCTTGGAGGTTGAATCTTAGAAGACAAAGCTTTTAAAAAAAATATATTATTGTACTGCTTGGATTAACACAATAATTACAAAAAAAAATCTACTAATTAATATTGTCCAGATAAAATAATAATAATTAATTTATCTACTTACATTACAAAACAAACATTTTTATTAAATTTTATAGCCTTTAAACCTTTTAATAGATTTTCTATGATCCATCGATATCGGTTTGTTAGGTAGGTACCTACTCCTTTTGCAAAAAAAAATAGTATTTCCTTAGAAGTCACATGTTGCCGCGTAGGGATACCGCTAGTAAGTTTTACGTCATCAAGCCTATCGGCGACCTTGGATACCACGAAGTGGGTCGGTCCCCTCCAGCCATTATCTGAGACCTTCCTGTTACAATGGTTCCACTTTCGATTTCTCCACTTTAAAATGGATAACTAATTACCAAGTCAAGGAGTCCATTTTAGAACTTCGGGTTTTTTTAGAACGTCTTCGAACCGTACAATTAGTTCAAGGTTTCTGAATTTTCGGATGAGTTTTTAACTGATATTATTATAAGGATGCGTAATGTTAATACCTCTTTAAAATAATATTTTTTAATACAACTTTTCGTGAACTGCCGCGACGCGCGACGTCTTTATTAATTTAAATAAAATAATTCATCCATCATCCTGCCCAACTCGACCCACAGCTGGGTGGGCCTCTCTTTGCTTATCCAATCCCCAATCTCTCGTGCCAGCCCCATCCAGGTTTTACCCGCGATGGTAACAATGTCTCCAACCCATCTCGCTGTATAGGCGTACGCGGATTCTGTTAAATGCTACGCTAAACCGCGAACAGCCAACTTAAAATCAGCCTTCGGCAGTCACTATTGAAACATTGTTCGTACGAAATTAATTACGTTAAATGGTATCAAATTAAAGCTAATTGTGTTATTAGTTTTCTGAAATCACCTTATGCCTGAAATTTAAACCACAATCATTGTTATTAACTGGCAGTCAAGTCGTAAATTAAGATAAAATGAACAAATAATTGAAAAACACTTTGACCTACCCTTTATAAAGGGTGTAACTGAAAGGGTACATACATACAAAAGCATATGCTACAGACGATATCTTACATATACTGGGTGTAATCGAAATGGTATATACATACAAAAGGATACGCTACAGACCGCCACCAAACTGAACAACTTTTACTACGGGACCAACTCCGGAACCGCAAAAAAAAAATCAGCTGTTCTATACATTTTTGGTCACATGACTCGCCGAAATGTAGGGAACAGCTGATTTTTTTGTATGTACGAGTATATACCATTTCGATTACACCCAGTATATGTAAGATATCGTTTTTTTTACTTATTTCTCCGGATATGTGCCTGTATCAAGAACACTTCATGAACCATATACAGTTGCTACATACCCTGCACTATTTCAGAGAAAACTTTGAAGGACGAGCAACGCCGCTTATGAAGATGCCTATCAGTGCCGAAGAGACGTCCCTTCTCGGGTAAGTAAAAATCACTCATTAATCATAACATTAAAATGTAGAGAAACCTATTTTATTTTCCTATTATAAAAAAACACGCGTAGAAAACTATTTCGTATTGTCTTCTTTTTGTCTGTATTATAATAACAATGACTCGTATATGAAGTGTCTTCAATGTACCTAAATATTATTTCCATTAACCACAGAAAGCAATATAAAGTAGGACTTAAGATAAATACTGTATGAAATTGTAACGAGGTTTGTAAAAATGGATGGAAACCTCGTTGGAACCTCTAAGTCCTTTAAACTTTTCGCAGAACACAGAAAAGTAAATTTAGATATTTTCATTATTTTGTAAATCACATCTTTTCCACTTATAACGGGTGATTTTTTAACAGGAATTTTTTTGATTTTCAAAAAGAACACAAAAAAATTGAAAAATTTGATGAAATCTTTATTGGAATCGATAGAACGATCAATATAATTTAATGTTTGAAGATGATTTCATGCAAATGCTGGCCGCGGCTCCGGTTTAGATGGCCCATTCGCAAGGCCCAATTTCGGCACACTCTGTCCAACATATCAGCCGGTATATCACGAATAAATGCTTCAATATTGGCTCCCAGTGCGTCAATCGTTGCTGTTTGTGTTTATCCCTGTAGACATGAGCCTTAACATGGCCCCACAAGAAATAGTCCAAAGGCGTTAGATCACACGATCTAGGCGGCCAATTGACGGGCCCAAAACGTGAGATAAACTGTTCACCGAAGGCGGCTCTCAATTGGGCCATTTTTTCGCGTGCCGTGTGGCATGTGGCACCGTCTTGTTGAAACCACATGTCAGGCATGTCCAATTCTTTCATTTTGGGCAAAAAAAAATCGCCAATCATCACACGGTAGCGCTCGCCATTCACAGTAACGTTTCGGCCATTGTCGTCTTTGAAAAAGTACGGCCCGATGATGCCACCGGCCCATAATCCACACCAAACAGTACATTTTTCGGGATACAGTGGTAGCTCTTGTAATGCTTCTGGCTGGTCTTCACTCCAGATGCGGCAATTATGCTTATTGACATATCCATTCAACCAGAAATGAGCTTCGTCGCTGAACACAATTTTTCGATAAAAAAGTGGATCTTCCTCCAACTTTGCCAATGCCCATTCACCAAATGTTAGACGTTGTGGGAGGTCGTGTGGCTTCAATTCTTGCACCAGCTGTATCTTGTAATGTAAGGTTTTGCACCCAAATCCTTTCGCAAAATTTTCCACGTAGTGGAGTAACAGAGGCCCAATTGCTGCGAACGGCGGCGAATCGACATTTCACGGTCATCACTAACACTGGCAGATACAGCCGCAATATTTTCTTCGGTCCTCACTCTACGTATGCGTGTTCGTAGTTTAATGTCCAATAAAGTAAACTGGGTTCAAAATTTAGTCACAAGCTTCCGAATAGCTGCCTCAGTAGGCCGACCAAACTGCCCATAAATTGGAAGAAGTGCGCGATGCACTCTATTAAACGAGCATGCATTTTGATAGTAAAATTAAATAATTTGCAAGCATTGTTCGTTCGTAAGTCGATTCATGGTTAAATTATAGACCAAACTCAACAAGTTTGACAATGACACAAGACACGATTCCCGCGTGATCTTTCAAAAACAGTGTTGCCAAAAAGATACCAGTAAAAAAATCACCCTTTACATACGGACTGATGCGCAAGGTATTATAAAATGGAGGACCAACGCCCGGCCGTAACTTCTGTTATTTATGAGAACCCGGTACAACATTCACACGACCATTTTACTGAACTTTACTATCCTGTATTTATTCGAGCTAGCACTAGAATGTACTGTAGATCCTAAGAGAAACCTTCTGTTGAACCTGGCTGGTAAGTAACTGGCAGCATTCGACCTTTGAAATTAATAGAATCGTTTGATAGGTTTTTATAAAAAAAAAAAAAAACCGTCCGCGTCAGTAGCCGTGCTTGACGGATGTATTCGTTACAAAGAAATAAAATGTCTGAGAGATATTTCTCAACAGCATGTGAAGCTAAGTCAGAGGCCAATGGCAGCATAAAAACTGACACCAGGTTAGTCACTAACCACACGAAAAAGAAGAAAGAAAGCAATATAATTGAATAAATACTGCCCGAGTGTTTGTATTTTATAGGTTAAAAAATCCACAACACATTACAAAGTTCTACAACTGAGCCCCCTAAGTGTTGGTCCCAGTTACACTACTGACAACATCCAATTTTAAAACGGCGGTATAAAGTCAGCTGTAATACCAATCAAATAATCTACAAAACCCTTGTCAGACCATGCATTACCTACGTGGTTCCGGTTTGGAGTAATGCGTAAGCAACTACAGCAAACTTCAAGTAGTCCAAAACAAGGCTATAAAAGCTGGTATTAATACACCATTTCGGATTAGTCTTAAAAACTTACACAATCAATTAAATTGCACAACATTTATTACACAAGTCACTTATAAGTTTTACCTTGAAACTAACCCTACATATCAAAATCCACTTATTTCTAACAATGGCTAAGCACGATTTAAACATTTAAAATACATCGAGTCTTGTTCATACGTACTTACTGTCTCTCACATCACTTTGCTGTATGAGTAACAAAGACGGAAGTCTTCGATGACCGGACTTAGTCTGAAGTTGGACACGATTGTAGGTAGATTTGGAAAGAATTACCCTCAGTACCGAGTTCATATGCATTTTTGTTTTACGTATTTAGTTTTAAAGTAAAATTAATTTTGAGTTACTTACTGCGTTTGTGTCTACCATCGCTATGTATGTAGGTAAATCAGTTGTTTAACGTAAAAAAAATGATGTCCATGTTTCACAACAAGTCGTTTTGTTCATTACTTTTAGTAGATATTTAAAATATTTAAAGAGGAAAGATTTCGATTGTTTGTTTGTTTGCATTGAATAGGCTCCGAAACTACTGAACCGATTTGAAAAATTCTTTTACTGTTGGGAAGCTACACTATCCCCGGGTGACAGAGGCTATATTATAATTTCAAACAAATTAAGGATCCTTACTAAAACTCCAATAATGTAACAATTTTCGACATTCACACAGGCGAAGCCACGGGTAGAAGCTGGTGTCTTATAAAGGCGCTCAAGCCTACAATAACACGTTTTTCTTATGTTTAATGCTTTTGGAATAATGTCAAATTGTCATTTGTTTGTTTTTATTTTAAAAAAGTAAAGTAAAAAAAAACAAATTACTATTATGTAAATGTAAAAACTCACAGCCAGCCTTTATTCCCACTGGTTGATTCGTTGCTTACCCTATAATGGGTATGTTGTAAGCTGAATGTACAAAACGCTACATTATATTTTATTGGCTCGCATCACAATGACAAAGATTTACAACGTCTGGCGTTCTTCCTGATTTGGGCCCCTCAATATTTGCTTGTATCACTACATAGTATAAAACAAAAGTCGCTTTCTCTGTCCCTATATCCCTATGTATGCTTAAATCTTTAAAACTACGCAACAGATTTTGATGCGGTTTTTTTAATAGATAGAGTGATTCAAGAGGAAGGTTTATGTGTATAATTTGTCGACATATTTTGCGGGCGAAGCCGCGGACGGAAGAAGTATAAGTAATTGTACTATGTAAGCAAAGCGAGGCATTCTATTTCCATGACTTGTCTGACGGCGCTTTGGATGGCAGGCCAATCACTGTTCAATGCATCCGACCATATATGAAAATAATAAATACAGACACAATACATTGTTTTACACTCTTTTAAACGTAGTTTACTAAACAATCTGCCTATCCTTTACCCAACTATGTTGGGGCCGGCTTCTAGTCTAACCGTATGCAGCTGAATACCAGTATTTAACATAGAGCGACTGCTTATCTGACCTCCACAACCCAATGACTGAGTAATACGATACCCCTTGGTAAGATCAGCTGTCAGATTTCCGAGCTTCTGACGACACGTAACGACTTTCAAAGATGCACAAATGACAGCCGGGAACAACGGCTTTACGTGGTTTCCGAGGCACGGAGAAGTCTCGGTATGTAAAGATGGTCACCCATCCACGGTCAAACTCGGCAAGCGTAGCTTAACCTGATGGACCGACCTGTGCGGCTGTTATTATTTAGCCACGAGCTCTTCCCCGAGACTAAACGATTGTATAAATTACGACGGAAAAATGAGATACGTTTTCTATAAAAATAAAGTTTACGTTTTTCTCGCATCCCGCGCTTGACTTTACCTATCTAATTAGATCCATCAGAGAGCCACGCGCTGTCATTGTAGGCGGGTGACATCTGTGTATTGAGTTAAAGCACTGTGCCTTGTGTCTGTCTAATAAGGATGATGACAGGTTTAAAAAAAAGAAATTATATTTAGTCCGTCTGTCATAAAATAAAAAAATATTAGAAGGGCTTTTTTGCTTTATCATATTATTAAAAAATGACATAGAAACAATGCTTTAAAGTTGGGGAGTCGGAGCGCACTACGTCACAACTCGGTTTAAAATCTACATAGGAGTGACGTCATGCCACATTTTAACACAATGATTCAACGTGATCTTTTGATTATGTCAAAAACCGGCCAAGTGCGAGTCGGACTCTCGCACGAAGGGTTCCGTACCATTATCTATAAAAACGGCAATAGTAAATATGTTTTTATTTTATTCAGATTTTTAGATTTTTCAAATTTCAACTGTCTAACTATCACGGTTCATGAGATACAGCCGGAGGTGCAGACGGAGGGACAGCGCAGTCTAAGAAATAGGGTCCTGTTTTACCCTTCGGGTACAAAACCTTGAAAAAAGAGTTGGTTTAAAATCGTTGGCAGATATTTGACAGTTTGGTATAATAACTTCATGCTCTGGCGACCATACATCAGAAGCAGGATAGTTTACTTGTTTTATATTTATAGTTTACTTAATTGAAGCAGTTTATTGTGTTCTTTTAAACCTTAGATAACTAAGGTTTCAAAGAACACAATAAACTGCTTAAATTTAATTCTTCCATTGTAAAATAGACCATTACGTTTTGTACTTACCTACCATAAAAACCGATACCTAGACTAGCATTTAGTCTGACCACGTATCACTTTACATTCAGTCAACTTGCAGCTTTAATGTGAAGCTATTACAGTTCGATTTCAAACAAAGTTTTCATCCCATCTAGTTACAGCGCAGATTGCGTCGTGCGAAAATCCGACCGCTTGTGAAATAACGCTTTAAATACACATATTGGTTGGCAATAATGAACTCTGCAATGCTACATGTTTAATTGTATGTCGCTAATAGTATTAGAGTTCGCTAACCACGATGCTCGTATGTAACATTCAATTATTTGAAAATGGTATACTTGTTTATGAATGAGTACAAGACATGTCATCTGCCTAGCCTATTTCCCAACTATGTTGGGGTCGGCTTCCAGTCTAACCGGATGCAGCTGAATACCAGTATTTTACATGGAGCGACTGCCTATCTAAACTCCACAACCCAGTCAGTAACTGGGTAATACTATACCTCTTGGTAAGATTGGTTGTCACAGTTTTAGGCTTCTGCCGACTGTCAAAGTCAAAACATTTATTTCAATTAGGCACTAGAAAGGCACTTTTGAACGTCAAAGATCCACTAATGACAGCCTGGACTAACGGCTTACGGTATTCTTTCAGTGATTAAAAATAAATATATTTAAATAAAATTAATATTTTTGTTACGTAGTTTACGTTGCTTTTAGTGTTATTTGGGCATTACATGAAAGAAGAATTGAGGTATTTAGCAGTATTTAAAATGAAAATAACTTGAACGCCACTTCATACTAGTTTGAATAATTAGTAATTTATAAATGTTCTCTTCGTTTTCCTGAATATAATTTCTTTGCTAATAGTACAACATACCATGAACACAAGAATGAATTTTAAACCTCTTTTTAAACATCAAAATAAACTGAATATTAGACTACCTAATTAGAGATGGACTAACATTTACTATTTTGGTAACATTTCTGTCGTTCTTATTAATTACGCATACCATACGAATCTAAATCACACTAGCTAGAGCCATTCGATGCTAAATTAGAAACAGACTATTGTAACTCGATTTGTCTACCCAAATTGACTAGATTAGATGCCTTTTATTTACAAACTAGCTGACCCGACAGACGCTGTCTTGTTGTCCTCTTGTTCTACCTACCCACCTATCTTTTCTCGACTACGACACACATTTCAGCTCCAAAATCAGCTAAATAGGCACAGCCGTTCTCGAGTTTTAGCGAGACTAACGAACAGCAATTGATTTTTAAGCAGTTTATTGTGTTCTTTTAAACCTTAGATAACTAAGGTTTCAAAGAACACAATAAACTGCTTAAATTTAATTCTTCCATTGTAAAATAGACCATTACGTTTTGTACTTACCTACCATAAAAACCGATACCTAGACTAGCATTTAGTCTGACCACGTATCACTTTACATTCAGTCAACTTGCAGCTTTAATGTGAAGCTATTACAGTTCGATTTCAAACAAAGTTTTCATCCCATCTAGTTACAGCGCAGATTGCGTCGTGCGAAAATCCGACCGCTTGTGAAATAACGCTTTAAATACACATATTGGTTGGCAATAATGAACTCTGCAATGCTACATGTTTAATTGTATGTCGCTAATAGTATTAGAGTTCGCTAACCACGATGCTCGTATGTAACATTCAATTATTTGAAAATGGTATACTTGTTTATGAATGAGTACAAGACATGTCATCTGCCTAGCCTATTTCCCAACTATGTTGGGGTCGGCTTCCAGTCTAACCGGATGCAGCTGAATACCAGTATTTTACATGGAGCGACTGCCTATCTAAACTCCACAACTCAGTCAGTAACTGGGTAATACTATACCTCTTGGTAAGATTGGTTGTCACAGTTTTAGGCTTCTGCCGACTGTCAAAGTCAAAACATTTATTTCAATTAGGCACTAGAAAGGCACTTTTGAACGTCAAAGATCCACTAATGACAGCCTGGACTAACGGCTTACGGTATTCTTTCAGTGATTAAAAATAAATATATTTAAATAAAATTAATATTTTTGTTACGTAGTTTACGTTGCTTTTAGTGTTATTTGGGCATTACATGAAAGAAGAATTGAGGTATTTAGCAGTATTTAAAATGAAAATAACTTGAACGCCACTTCATACTAGTTTGAATAATTAGTAATTTATAAATGTTCTCTTCGTTTTCCTGAATATAATTTCTTTGCTAATAGTACAACATACCATGAACACAAGAATGAATTTTAAACCTCTTTTTAAACATCAAAATAAACTGAATATTAGACTACCTAATTAGAGATGGACTAACATTTACTATTTTGGTAACATTTCTGTCGTTCTTATTAATTACGCATACCATACGAATCTAAATCACACTAGCTAGAGCCATTCGATGCTAAATTAGAAACAGACTATTGTAACTCGATTTGTCTACCCAAATTGACTAGATTAGATGCCTTTTATTTACAAACTAGCTGACCCGACAGACGCTGTCTTGTTGTCCTCTTGTTCTACCTACCCACCTATCTTTTCTCGACTACGACACACATTTCAGCTCCAAAATCAGCTAAATAGGCACAGCCGTTCTCGAGTTTTAGCGAGACTAACGAACAGCAATTGATTTTTAAGCAGTTTATTGTGTTCTTTTAAACCTTAGATAACTAAGGTTTCAAAGAACACAATAAACTGCTTAAATTTAATTCTTCCATTGTAAAATAGACCATTACGTTTTGTACTTACCTACCATAAAAACCGATACCTAGACTAGCATTTAGTCTGACCACGTATCACTTTACATTCAGTCAACTTGCAGCTTTAATGTGAAGCTATTACAGTTCGATTTCAAACAAAGTTTTCATCCCATCTAGTTACAGCGCAGATTGCGTCGTGCGAAAATCCGACCGCTTGTGAAATAACGCTTTAAATACACATATTGGTTGGCAATAATGAACTCTGCAATGCTACATGTTTAATTGTATGTCGCTAATAGTATTAGAGTTCGCTAACCACGATGCTCGTATGTAACATTCAATTATTTGAAAATGGTATACTTGTTTATGAATGAGTACAAGACATGTCATCTGCCTAGCCTATTTCCCAACTATGTTGGGGTCGGCTTCCAGTCTAACCGGATGCAGCTGAATACCAGTATTTTACATGGAGCGACTGCCTATCTAAACTCCACAACTCAGTCAGTAACTGGGTAATACTATACCTCTTGGTAAGATTGGTTGTCACAGTTTTAGGCTTCTGCCGACTGTCAAAGTCAAAACATTTATTTCAATTAGGCACTAGAAAGGCACTTTTGAACGTCAAAGATCCACTAATGACAGCCTGGACTAACGGCTTACGGTATTCTTTCAGTGATTAAAAATAAATATATTTAAATAAAATTAATATTTTTGTTACGTAGTTTACGTTGCTTTTAGTGTTATTTGGGCATTACATGAAAGAAGAATTGAGGTATTTAGCAGTATTTAAAATGAAAATAACTTGAACGCCACTTCATACTAGTTTGAATAATTAGTAATTTATAAATGTTCTCTTCGTTTTCCTGAATATAATTTCTTTGCTAATAGTACAACATACCATGAACACAAGAATGAATTTTAAACCTCTTTTTAAACATCAAAATAAACTGAATATTAGACTACCTAATTAGAGATGGACTAACATTTACTATTTTGGTAACATTTCTGTCGTTCTTATTAATTACGCATACCATACGAATCTAAATCACACTAGCTAGAGCCATTCGATGCTAAATTAGAAACAGACTATTGTAACTCGATTTGTCTACCCAAATTGACTAGATTAGATGCCTTTTATTTACAAACTAGCTGACCCGACAGACGCTGTCTTGTTGTCCTCTTGTTCTACCTACCCACCTATCTTTTCTCGACTACGACACACATTTCAGCTCCAAAATCAGCTAAATAGGCACAGCCGTTCTCGAGTTTTAGCGAGACTAACGAACAGCAATTGATTTTTATTTATATAGATAAAAAATATTGCCAAGTTTTGTCTTAATGCGAATTAAGTGAAGGTAAAAAGTGAACATAAAAAATGGTTCCAGCATCTATTTGTTTCTTGCTTTTAAAGGAGAATTCTCATTGTTAATCAGTAACGCTTACAATACATATAACAGGGCTGATGCCTAGGTAAAAAAAAATATAGGTAAGAATTTAGTCCTTTAATCAGATAATAAAAAAACCGACGAAGTGCGAGTCGGACTGGCGCACGAAGGGTTCCGTACCATTTACTATAAAAACGGTAAGAGAAAATCACCCTCGTTGTAGTTGGTTTTTTAGTAAGTATTTGTTGTTATAGCGGCAACAGAAATACATCAACTGTGAAAATTTCTGTCTAACTATCACGATGCATAAGATACGGTCTGGTTACAAACGCACGACTGACGGACGTATTAACTGTTAATAAAAGGGTCCCGTTTTTCCCTTTGGGTACGGAACCCTATAAAAATATTAGACGTATTTTTTGCTAAAACATGAATAAAAAATGGCTGAGATAAAACTCATTAACGTTGGGTAGTAGGGGCTTGCTACTTCGCAAGTAAATATAAATACTACTGACATATTTATATTATAAGAGTATTGAAATCAAACATGAAATAAAAAGTATCTGTTCGCCGCTGTACTCCCCTGGTTAGACCGCTACTGCGGGCAGTAACGAACAGGGAAATGCACCCAACGCGCGATGTCCGGATCTCGTCCGCCCAACATCCGGACACTCGACGTCCGGATCTTTGGAGCTTTTCACTGATCAACATGAAATAAAAACAATGTGTTCGCCACACTACAAACAATCTCATACAGTCAAAGGCAATTTATTATTGTTAGATAACTCCGACTGTTTATAATTATATAGTTTTCTGTTTGACCTTTTGAACGCCAGAGCACGCGCGTGCTCTCCACGCCAAGCACGAAATTTATTTCCTCTTGTTATCATGAATTTCCCAATATCCATGATGTATATTAATTTGTTTCATACAATTAAATGCGTACGAGAGCTTAATTTTTTAAGATATCCATAAAACATACCCAAAAGTACTGATTGAATTGTTTATTTCGTGTTATTAGTGCACCGCATTGTCATATAGTTTTGTGTCGTTGGCGTACAGGGCATGCGCTTGCTTGTCACTAATATGTGGCAATGGCGTTAAAAAGGTTAATAGTCAACCTCTTAAACGGAAATAGGTACTTATGTTTTCACTTTCGGATTTTTTAAATTAAATTTTTTGTTATTTATTTAATACAATTATTAGGTATTAATTAACGCTCCACGTAATAGTCTTTTTTTATCTTTTGAAGCAGTCCAATTCTGGGTTTTACAGTTGGGGCGTTAGTCGTAGATGACGTATGCGCATGTAACGTACTATTATAACCTAAACGATAATGGAAAAATAACACGAACTTACATTCACTGCGTTCTAAAATTTAGCGTAAAGTTTCAACAGTTATCATTTTAATAATCTGATAGATAAAGCTCAGTAGAAGAAACTTATAGAGGAATCCCCATCCAAGAATGTGAAGTGATAGAAACGTGAATGTCGCGTCTCAAAGGAATACCACCGTGGGAGTATATTTTCTGTGACATTTCCCTTATCATACACATATTTTTCTTGTGGAAATCTCGGAATCAAAACATTATTATGTCCAGACATTATGCGGTGTCTTCACACGTCAAAAAGATTTAGATATTTAATTAACATCTATCTAGACTTTTTCTATATTGGGGTCAGCTTCCAGTCTAACCAGATGCAGCTGAATACCAGTATTTTAGATAGAGCGACTGCCGCCTCCATAACTGCCGCTGGGTAACACGATACCCTTTGGAAAGACTGGTTGTCAGTTTCGGCTTCTGACGACCCGTAACAACTGCCAAACATCTACAAATGACAGTCGGGCTTAACATGCTTTCCGAAACACGGTGTGGTCTTGCTATGTAAAGATGGTCACCCATCCACGGACCAACCTCGGCAAGCGTAGCTAGCTTCACCTGATCGATCGACCCGTGCGGCTGTTATAACTTAGCCACAAGCCCCTCATCAATCAATCAAGCCAATCATCTTAACGGATTGTAACTTTAATGTATTTTCTAATAAAAATAGCAACTACAATCATTAAGTATTATTCATGTGTAGGTAGAGGTCTAAAGGTCAGAATTCTTCTCTAAGTTCTAACAGCTGTGCCTACACGATGGGTAGGCGGGCCTATGAATATACTACGAAATGATTCTGCTTTCAACTCGAACTCGTCTCTAGGGAGCGGAAGCTGTATAGGTACGTTTATATTTTTAAAAAGCAAGCTGTCCTCTCTAGATGAAGATTTATACCTCACAAGATCTGAACTGATCTGGGATAGTAACAAAAATAATTTCCTTGGACATTTCACACAACGCCATACAGTCCCAAGCTAAGCAACCTGATGCTCGTTTTATGGTAACGAGATGGCTGATAAACTACTTATATACAAATTTCATTTTTTTTGATGATAGATAATGATAGAATAAATTATAAATCAATAGATAAGTAGTACTATTCTGTAAAATATACCGTGAAAACGTAGCTGAAGTGAGTTTAAAGTGAGCTGTCAATAGTTTCAGCCCCTAGCACCTTAGTTTTCAGGTTGATCCATCGACATCAAACGCTCAAATATCCCGACCACCACAGACGGACGACACCGAGCAATTTGACAGTTTCGTAAGACCACAGATATGCCAATGTTGGAAATTTAACCACTATTCCGGCATACTCGCCTCACCTGGAAATATACCATAGGATGCCAATTATTTCCTTAAGACGGGCACTAGCCACAATCTTCGGAGTAGCTTGTTTCCGCAAGATATACTCGAGTTATTTTATGCATTCGATTTTGTAAGCTTAGTGGCGCGCGTTCTACAACTTGTTGGCTGCACGATTGCGTTAAATACTTACATTTATTTCGTTCTATTACATAATTCGATAGAAGAAAAATAATAATATAGTATTATTAATAGGAATAATATTTAATTATTTATTTGCTTAAACTTTACGCACACAATAACGGTACAGATTTAATGCCTTGCCTTGTGCCGCCGCGATGCGCGCAATGTTTTAAATATCAATAGAGCAATAGGCAACCATAGTTAGTCTACTTTTCTTGCTCCGGCTACCTTTTTCATTCGAACAGAATCCGAAAACCATGCCACAGGATCTTTTGTCGCTGGAATAACATTGTCAGGGAGGCGCTGTTAGTAAACATTTGTGAAATTGAGTTGAAAAAACAAGATGGCGGCGTTAGTTCCAATTTTGGCCGCGCGCCAGAAGATACTTGTGCAACTATATGCTGAGGGGCTGACCGAATCCGAATTCCATCTGTCCGACCGCCATTTCTCTGATCGGATGCAGTGCACTACCGCTCTAACAGTCCTCACTAAGGTTCATGATGATGTACTAGTTCTAAAGTTCACGTCATGTAAAAGCCAGCCTTAAAAGTTTGAAAAAAGAAAACTTAAATACCTAAATACTTATTTCCCAACGATATAAAATCGCTCTTATGATATCACAATTGTGTTGAACCCCTTTAAAACAAACAATTTCATGTTTGTTAAACTATGATTGTTCATAGAAACGTTATTAAGTGGTATACTTGAATGCAAATGTTGATTCTAAGAAATCGACGATATGTTAAATGGCCCAGCGTTGCATAAAATATTGGTCACTCGTCATAAACCGATTGAAATGGTCACGCGAGGCCCGAACACCCTTGATATTTTTATTTGCATTAAATACAGCTGCATATATGTTTAGTCGCTTTCAGAAAAACTTCACTACGGGAACGACGGTAATTGCTCTAATTAGTGGTAGAGTATGAGAAGTTATAATTACAGTAAAATATCGATCGATAAACTTCGTCGTTAATTTTGAGGGTACGCACTTTATTCTGGGTGCTGCTGGTTGTTGGAGTCATGATTTGCTGCTTTGCAACATAATAAGTGTCAAAGCGATAAGGTGAGTCGCATTGGTCGTGCCTGGTGTAGTCGTTCTCAGATTGAAAGTGGCGCTGTTGTCCCCGACCTCTCGTCCTGGCCCCTTGCCAAGAAGCCGGGTCGATTCGGTGCCCCCTCGCGCGGGGCGAGGGCATCGCCTGGGTAAGGCTCCAACCGAATCCTATGTCTCGACCTTATTTCCAAACGGATGTTTCTTACTTTCGCTTTTAATGTGGCTTTAAACCCGGCTGAAGGTCTCTGAACATAGCATAGTTACGTACTTAGATACTACTGTTCTGCAATGCAACGCGCGAACTAACTCGCGTTTTTATTGCATATTTATCATTCCCTGACATGTTCTTTGGACCTCGTCCTACTTCATAATAATTTGTGCGTAGGTTCTTGTACTTTAAATAATACATTCTTAAAGTCCTGAGGGGTTAGACTCGGAGATAGACGTGGGCGCCGCGTCCAGTACTGTCAGCGGCAGACGGCGCATTGACATATTTCAACTTCGGCGCGTTCGAGTATGTTTGCGTAATCGTTTAATAAACAATATTCTCAAATATGGTACTTTGTCTAACAAGATTTCACACCATGATATCTTACGACAAGACGTCAGTGCTTATAGATAATATAACATACGATACAATATACGACCGACCATTATTTAATTTAGTCTCAAGCATTTTTAACAAGAGTGGTAAACTGGTGCTCCTATTTCAAAAAAATCGGCGAAGGGCCTGTTGAACCCCGCGTAGTGAAGAGTTCCGTAGATGGAATTAATTAATCTCAAGAACAAACTTAACTTTGTAGTTGGAAAATGATCTTCCCATGATTTTTTAAAAATTATCTTATTGCAAATTTAAATTTATAGTGGCAAAATATTTTTTATGTGTTAAAACTATAAATTATAGTAGTTCGCTTGCTTGCTTCTTGCAAAATTTTATGATTCTAGATCAACGGGAAGTTTTGATTTATTCACGAGTATCGAATTATGTGTCTTTAGAAACTTGATTTTTGGAACTCCAGGGGACCGTAGGCCTACGTATTTGATATTAATTGCAACTTGATACGTCCACGCGTTCCTCAGAAAAAGAGATAGACAGACTCACAGACGAACTGACGAAAGGACAACCTTAGATTATGAAATAATATAATGGTAATAACTAAAATAGTATCTGCAACACTAAATAGTATAGTATTTATGATCTAAGTGATCCTATAAGGTGTCCGTGTTTCCTTTGGAGGTACAGGGCCCTAAAAAGACTAAAGATATTACTGCTAAGTTTACCTTGTTACTTACATCCTTTACTTGAATCGAATTAAACGAAATTGGGGGAATTGTTCTAAAATGCCGTTATGAACAGTTGATTTTGCTAGGCAGATTAATAAATTTTCCGACTTTCAATTACTTAATTCAATTACTAAGAATACTGAGAAAGCTTTGAAGGTTTCAGGTCCGAAGTTGCTTAAAAAGGCCATGTCACAGGCCCAATTTAGGGGGTCATAGATCATGTATAGAATTTAAGGTTATGTATGTTGGATTCATCAAAAAGGATCAGTCAGATTTTTATTCTAGAACAAAAAGTTCGAAATCGGAATGTTTCAACTCTTGTCAGGGTCTGATTGCATCAGTGGATCGAAATCGATCAGCACTCGCACTAAGCCGCACTCACGGAGTGACCGCCGTCAATATCTCGTTACAGAACATAATTGCTTCCCACTTCGGTCGTCTTAGTGCGTAATTCTCTGCTGATGTTCCAGATCTAGTTACGAATCCAATTTCTAGGACTGAACTCACTAAGCGGCTTTTGTTAAGAAGTTCAAGTATGATAACAATATAAACTAGGGTCCGTTTCTTTGCTTCCAACAATTGTATAAAGCTATTGAACTTCAAGTATGCGCCATTTAATTGGACTGTCGTTTACTGGGAAGAGCACTTTTGCAAATACGTTTTAAGATCGAGGGCAGTGAAGTGAGATCAATAATAGCTCTTTATGGTTCTGTCTCATGAACCTGCTTTAGAAACTCAAAATCTTTTCACAATTGTACCATTACGTACCTACTCTTTACATTGTACTATACGTATACAAAGTGGAGACTACAATACGATCATAAATTGAAATGCGTATATCTGATGCTGTCCCCAGCCTGCGTACCAAAAATTTAATCAAATATATCCAATAGTTTAGTCACTATAGCTAGTCAAAGATTGGCAAAGCTCATAGTCGGCCCATCACTATTATTTAGTTTGAGAAAAATCACTTTGTAAATTTCGGTGTTAGGATTTATTTGAGAGTTCCTAAATACTTTCTATTCATCAGTCTGATCAGTGTTTTCATTTATGGTCGTATTGTTTTCTCCACATTGTATAGGTGCCCTAGCAGGTATCCTATCAAATTAGTTATATCTGGGAAGGCAATATCACAAGTTAATAATAAACTATAACTTCGTACCTTGTTATTTGCTCTGATTTCCGTGAGTACTTGTGAGTTTCTCCTTGGAACGGAACATCTATAAAACAATATGAACCTTCGATTGTTCTCGAACATTTTCTCAATAAGTGCCCCTTTAATAAACTTTCATCTTAAATAATAAATATTTTCTTCTCTAGTTGTTTAGTTACGCTTTACTTTGACTTGTTTCTGCGACACTAGTTTATTTTCTAGGAACACCCTTCGATTCTGCTGCGGTCACGAACATCATGTGTCAAAAAAAGCTATTCGCTTCGAAAAAATTTCAACATTATTCAAAAACTTGAAGAAAATTCGTGACACTGCCGGGGTGGATAATTATTGCTTTTGGGTGCAAAGCACGAATGTACAATATTCAGGTATATTTAGTTAAGGCTTCTTACATCCGACCCGAACGCAATCCCGAAAGAACTAGGTACTTCATTTTTAGGTAGAAAATCAGGTGTGTTTACTTATCTTACTTTCCAATCCACGATTTCCGGATTTGTTACCGATTCGACAGACCGTAGTCTAGCCCCTCGCCACGGTTCGTTATTTAGCTTTATAAAACGTTACATTAACTAAAGAGGCTACATTTTATACTCAATTGGACCATTTCATTGTCCGCAGAATGTCGTAAATTCGCAATGTATTTGTTACAGAACAAATGTGTGTACCGAACTTTTTATTTGTACTTAAACGAGTCTCATTAAAATTTATTGCCAAAAAGATCCTAAGTGCAGTTTCAGATTGTGGATAATTGTAAATCTGTAAAGTTGTTATTGAATTGAACACTCAAAAGCGTAATAAGCCAGTAGAAATGCTATGTTAGCAAATATACTAAGTGGCGCATAAGTAGGTAATTACCTGATTTCCTAAGGCTATAACTTTTTGAAAATGGCTATATCGGACTTATTTTATTTTCTTTCAGTTTATCTTTCAGAATAATATCTGTCAAGTGGCCGCCGTCAGAATTGATGCACACTTGGGTGCATTATAGAGCATTTTGCATTACCTTGACACCTTACTTCTGGTGATAGATTCGCCACTTCTTCTAATAATTACGCGTTCTTGTAGAGTATAGCGCAACATGATTTAATACTGTGAATTTTCATTCGAACTTGCAAAGAGGCGGTATTTGCCACATAGACTACCTACAGGATCATGAATCTATGCTTTATAAATGATAAACATAAAGCAACCACATGAATTGAAAGCCTCGGGTTAGACTACCCGTCCGCTTGTTGCCTAGAATATCAAAGCTCTCCATTTCAACTTGAAGCTAACCAAACGAGTGACCGGCCACCTTTCAGTTACAACGTCGCTCCTTCCTTGTTAGCATTAAATCTGAAGCTTCGCTGTCTGTTATTTTGCCTGGATGAAACAAAAGAGCTTCCAGACATAACAATTAACCATAATCCTATTACAATTCTACGTTTCACGTCGTTTCCCTGAAGTGTATAATACATTTTACTATTATAAACATGATACTTGTACAGTTGGGCGATTCTTTAAGAATATCACCGTGACAACTTGGTGGCGTGATCATGAAGTGAGCTGTCATTCCATCTATTGCTAAGAATTGACACTATTGTCAGCTCTATTTAAACTCCGTTCACCTACGTCATCATATTGAGATTTTTACAAAATACCACTACTGTATTGTTAATCATTGCCATTTGTTTGTAAGCCTTTTTTTTAAGGATAGTAAAAATGACTCCTGCCGCTGTGGGTGGAGCGAAAGGGACTGACAGACTCTTACTGAATAAAACCCATTCATGTTCCTTCCTTAGCCCTATGCGTTAAGCTAGTTTTAAATATGTGTACGTAACGCCTTCATACTGTACATCATTAAAAGTTGGTAGGTGAAGGTCGGTTTACATGAAGTCTTGATTTGTACGCTACATTCAAATGAAACTACAACGTGATGTTTTTTTTTTTGAGAAACCCTATGGTTATTTAAACTTAAAATACCAATCTAGCTGCTCAGCTTTTTCCCAACTATATTGGTGTCGTCTTTTAGTCTAATCGGTTGCAAACTTTATAATGGGTTCAGTATTTTAAGGCTCCTGCCGACAGGCGCGACGCGACTTCGTGACGATTCTTGTAGAACAATTTCCTTCCCAGAAATTGTTTTACTATTACGTCTTTGAAAGGCTCCCTAACTTTATAATGGGTTCAGTATGTTAAGGCTCCTGCCGACAGGCGCGACGCGACTTCGTGACGATTCTTGTAGAACAATTTCCTTCCCAGAAATTGTTTTACTATTACGGCTTTGAAAGGCTCCCGCAGAGGCGCGTCGCGACAGCGGCAACCTCCCCCTGTCGCGCCGCGCCTGTCTGCGGCAGCCTTTCAAAGACGTAAGTACTTAAGTAGACAAAATATGTCCTTTTCCCAGTAGCCGCCCCCATCAAATACAAGATAGGTAGGCACTTCTCTATAAGCTGTTTTAAAAGTACAGATCATTTGTAGCCTAGTGGTATTTTAAGCTCCTGGCTAAGTAAAGGAGCTCGTGGTTTAGAAATAACTGCCGCGCAAATCGATCCTTCAGGTTCAGCTATGCTTGCCGGGGTTGGTACGGACCACCCATCCACGTGGATGGGTGACCATTTTTACATATCAAAACTCCTCCGTGCCTCGGAAAGCACTTAAGGGCGTTGGTCCCGGCTGTCATTCGTGGATCTTTGAACTGTCAAAGATCCACGAATCCTCCGACTTTTGGGCTTCTGACTACCCGTAGTTTGGGGAGGCATCTCTTACGAAGCTCGTACCGATCTTGTGGTGTTCGATAGAGACAGTTTGAACGCTCACTGATACGTGGAAGAGGTTTCACAAGACCATGTCATACCATTCGCACCATTAATTGGTGATAACTTTCGTCTTATGCATGACATTGCGAGTTGCCATACCGCAAAATCCGTCGCTGAATATCTCAATGAGGTCGGGATTCCAGTTTTACCTTGGCCAGCACATAGTCCTGATCTCAACCCAATTAAACACTTTTGGGACAACCTAAAAAGACGTGTTCGAGCAAGAGTACCAGACCAGCCCCTAAGACCCTAGGAGAGCTCAAGACGGCTGCGGTAGAGGAGTGGCCCAATATCCCCCAGTCAGATATCCAAGACATAATGGATGGATTGCCAAACCGGCTCCAAGAAGTCATTAGAGCCCGAGGCAGTAATACCCATTATTAAAATTTTAATTCTAAAAATACGGAAACCATTTTTCAAAATAAAACTCATTTAAGTTTCATTAATAATTTTCGCTAATCCGTTTTTTCTGAATATTTTTTTTAATTAACGCAGTTTTTCAATACTGTTATGTTTTTTGTTATCTCTAATGATTCCTTTTGACATAATTTTCAAATGTGGTCTTAATTTGACGATCACTGTAAATTGAAAGAAATTCAAGGTGGGCGGTTAATTGTGCCTGTGAGTGTATATGCTCAAAAACTTTTGAGAGAAATGGGAGAACAGAAATAGGTCTAAAGTGGGTTAATAAAGTAGGATTGAAAGTTTTAAGTAAAGGAATTATGTGAGCCTGTTTCTAAACTGACGGCAAGGACCAAAAATTAATTGAGTGGTTGAAGATGTGAGTGAGAACAGGAAGTAATGAGAAAAGGATAAGAGTTAATATTCTTGAACACAACTTAACATTACCGACTGCTGAAGACGTAATCGCAAGTCATCATTCTCCTGCCCTTATCCCAATTTATTTGGGGTCGGCGCAACATGTCTCTTTCTTCCATACTTCTCTATTAGTCGTCATCTCGGTAGTTACTCCCTTCCTAGCCATATCATCTTTCACACAATCCATCCATCGTTTCTTTGGTCTCCCTCTACTTGTATAGCCATCCACATTCATGCTCACAACTTTCCTGACAACATTTTCCTCATTCCTCCGCATAACATGCCCATACCATGACAGCCGATTTCCACACAACTTTTCAGTCACCGGTGTCACTTTCAGACTTCCTCTTATATACTCATTCCGTATTCTATCCATTCGAGTAACACCACACATCCCTCTTAGCATTCTCATCTCAGCTGCATGCAATTGTCTTTTATTAGTAAACGTAATCGCAAGTATAGACCTCCTAACGTGATCTCAACTTTGTAAGTTCAATTGGACATAATAACCATTTCATAGAGAGTTGTATTTAGAGGGGCATGATTTTAATGAATATTAATTTTAATGATTTTAATATTATGTCAGTACATATTTTTTACGGGTGCATATAACTTGTTTTATTACCATACAAGCTAGACCAACCTGCAACTTGCAAAAATTGTTGAAAAATCGAATTTCGCGGATAACCTGAGCTCATCCCCCTTAAGGATTTTCCAAAGACTTTTTATAAACGGTCCTTATTTTAAACTTTTATCGCAGTTTCCTAGCTAATCCCTTTTCTATTGCTCCTATTACCCGATTATATGTAGTATAAAACACTACAAAGTCAAAAATAACTTAAATTTCAAAAGTCGGTGATTGACGAATTAAAGTTGTTTTTCACTCTGTTGTGTTTTTTTGTAACACGGTTTTTTCACTTTTAAGTGGTGGTACTTGCCCTACACAATTTCGAAAACCACTACCAGCTATGGAAAGAACAATGTTTGGAAGTTAAATCTGCCACATAGACTAGGGGATATTGGGCCACTCCTCTACCGCAGCCGTCTTGAGCTCTCCTAGGGTCTTAGGGGCTGGTACTCTTGCTCGAACACGTCTTTTTAGGTTGTCCCAAAAGTGTTTAATTGGGTTGAGATCAGGACTATGTGTTGGCTAAGGTAAAACTTGAATCCCGACCTCATTGAGATATTCAGCGACGGATTTTGAGGTATGGCAACGCGCAATGTCATGCATAAGACGAAAGTTATCACCAATTAATGGTGCGAATGGTATGACATGGTCTTGTTAAACCTCTTCCACGTATCAGTGAGCGTTCAAACTGCCTCTATCGAACACCACAAGATCGGTACGAGCTTCGTAAGAGATGCCTCCCCAAACCATTATGAACCCTCCCTGATAACTCACTGTTTCGATTATCGCGCACGGAGCAAACCGTTCATTTTGTCGTCTGCAGACACGCTGACGTCCACCTGGACCCCTTAAAGCTATTCTGCTCTCATCGGAGAACAGTATGTCCTTCCATCCCTCGACTGTCCAGTTAGCATATTCTCGTGCAAAGGCAAGTCTAGCTCTACGATGCTGTGGGAGTAGTTGTGGAGCGCGAGCTGGACGAAAAACCATTGGATTTCCTGCTGCCAGTCTTCTTGGTGCGTTCACTCACACGACATTTTTCACCTAAAAAAGACGTGTACGAGCTTCAGTAGCGGTGCAAAAGATTGAATGATTTCTGACCACATTACTGACAACAAAGCGGTCATCCCGAGCTGAAGTGCGTCGATGCCGCCCTTGATCTGGCCTCCTCGTGTACGAACCAGTCTCCCGAAAGCGCCTGATAGCAGCCCGTACCGTAGTTCGCGTTACACCACATTGGCTGTACCCAGCGTCAGCTAAAGCCAGTGCCCTAGCAGCACCAGTTGCATCGAGTGGCATTTTTTAGAGTCACAAAGAACAATTGAACACTACAAACTTAAATCGAACCATATTTACACACTCTGGCAGAAAAAATCAGGAAATGTAAGCACGGTAACGCAACTGCAACAATGTCAAACAACGACTAAATTCCAAAAACGCTACGATGATACAAGTTTTAGGGATCGAAATAAGAGTAGAAGTGTATAGTGTGTTGCTAAAGCACCCACTTAATAAAAAACAAAACAGAAGATAAGCCACAGTTAACATAAATAAACAGGGTGACGAAAGATATGGGTGGGTGGTTAATTGTGCCTGTGAGTGTAGTTCATAGACAATTATCATTTTTCTTGGCGTCAAACTTGTAAAGATACCCTTTGCATTCCGGTTTACGCTCAGGACACGGTACTGTGACTGTGCTTTTAAAGTTACTGACGACTTCCGCTGTGCAATGGGGACTAAGAATCTGACTGTTCTTGTAATGCTTGACTTCAGTAGCGCCATCAACTCAGTGGATTTCGACATTTTGCTAGGTATCCTTAAATCTATAAATTTCTCTTCTTCCACTTTAGCTTGGTTCAGTTCCTATCTTCGAGGACGCCCTCAGTGTGTTTACCTGGTGGAGTCCTTTTCTGATTGGTGTAGTTTCATAAGGGTGCTCCTCAGGGTAGCGTTCTCTGTCCTCTTCTTTTTCAATATTCACTAACTTTGTGACCAGAGTTAATCTCCTCTAGTTTTCATCTTTACGCAGAAGATTTGCAGCTTTCCCGACATTGTACTGTAGCTG
Source organism: Hyppa rectilinea (assembly GCA_951799385.1). Classification (NCBI taxonomy): domain Eukaryota; kingdom Metazoa; phylum Arthropoda; class Insecta; order Lepidoptera; family Noctuidae; genus Hyppa; species Hyppa rectilinea. Next base: position 21,303,059 of record OX637300.1, read on the forward strand.
ACGTGGGTTCTGCAATTGCTGCAACGAATTATGACCTGGCTTGCATCAGCGTTTGGGCCAAGTTATTTGGTTTGCAAATCAACCCAACTAAATCCCAGGCGATGATCATTGGCAGCAGATTCGTTCGCAATGCGACTGATGTACTGTGATGTATTTCTGATTCCTTAATATCTCAATGGTGTTGAATTAACCATACCGAAACCGCTAAGGTTTTGGGTGTAATTATTGACTCTAATCTTTCATGAATTCATTTCTAATCAATGAAGTTAGTCGAAAGGTACTTTTCTTTCATTTGCTGAAATGCCTTCAAAGTCTCTTGCCCCTGAAGATTAAAATTACTTTAGCTCAGACTCTTATTCAGCCGATGCCTGCTATCTGGATGCTACTAAGGAGCCATTAAACAAGCTTGAGCGCTTGCAAAACCTCTGAATTCACTTTGTTTTTGGTCATCGTTAGTATGACCATGACTCCCTATCCGCCTTCGAAAGAACACTCGGAGTTTATGATTTCTTTTCAACATCTTGCACAACCCGCCCTAGTCTTCTGACCTGCGTCAGCGTTTTTCTTACGCTCGGCCTAATGGCGCACCGTGTAGATCTCGCCTTAGATCTTTCAATCCCATCGTCATAAAATCAGAAAAAAACTCTTAGTCCTTCTTTAAACATGCTTTGATCACGGAACTCACATCTGCCTAGTATTCGTGATATAAGAACTATTTCGCTATTCAAACTTCGAGTGAAAGAGCATGACCTCTCCTTTACGGGGTGTTTATGAGTATTATATATTTATTTAATTATGTTTATATTGAAATGAAATTGAATTCATGGGCATTATTTTAAGGGGTCATTGTACTCAATATTATGAACAACTTTCACTACGGGAACAAACCTGAAAACGCAAAAAATTTCAGCTCTTCCAGACATTATGTTCGCATAACTTGTCAAAATGTAGGGATCAGCTGATTTTTTTTTGCAATGTGTACAAAAATATTAAAATAAATTAATTTAAAAAAAGTAAGATAATTAGAATTTCGCTGGCTATCGTAGTGCTTTCGCCTTTAGTTTAAAACGCTTTCAAGGTCTTTGTTCTTCACTCACTTGAAGCTTTGACGGCAAACTTACTCAAGATGGATTGGAGATTTTATTCTATATAGCATTCTATAAATATTAGACAAGCGCTTGCAATCTTCTTCTAGGGCGAATATAAAATTGTATTTTCTTGTTATCTACATTTATTGAAGCGCTACTCGTGATTCTACGAGCTTGTTCTTAATGAAGCTTCAAAGTTCAAATCAAATAAGTAGTCTTGCTCAATACTTTTCCGTTGTAGATTTTTTATTATTATTACGTTTGAATAAAAAGTTCTTTCTGCGAACATAAAATAAATAAAACGTGGGTGCGGCTATAAGAAAATTAAATAAATATATACCCAGAAAGATTAAAAGTTCTCCTCGCTGCGTTGATTAAGACTCAAACCATTTCCATGGACGTGTGCACAAACACTTTTCCTTTATTTGAAAAAAATTGACACGTTGATACGTCGTTGTCGTTGTTGATACGTTTTCTTATTGTTTCTTGTGTTTAATCTACGATTTCTTTACATTTTAAATATATACTGGTAAACATTAAAACACACACAAATAGAAGCCAAGAACCCCAACATTAGCTAAAGCTATACTTTACAGACGGAACATCTCGATTATTGTACAATCAGGGAAATAGATTTGTTAACCAAGTTGTCACCCCACGTCAATTGGTCTTGTTATAACCACTTCATACAACTACTAAAGAATGATTTGTGATTTGAGCATACAGTCAATTTGCTTTAGCTTAAAAACTAATCAATCTATTTCTTTTACTCTATATAAATAGTAGTTCCGCTATACTCTAAAATGCTAGAAAACTTATGAGCAAAACTCTTATACATATACATATACTACAGCTATCTTTCTCCACAGCATGGACGACATTGAGCTGAAGAACATCCAGCTGCAGTTCCCGAGTGCCCTTCGGTTCAGCGGTGAAGTGGGCTGCGCGGAAGTGCGTGTGCGCACTGACCGCGCCGACATCGTCGTCGCCGTGCAGGGCGACCGCTCCAAGCCTGCCATCATTACGTACCACGATCTTGGACTGAACTGTAAGTTCCTATCTTTACAATTTATACCTTCTTCCTTGTGCTGGCTTGGCTTTGTGCCAGGCTCTGGTCTCAGGTCTTCGCTATGTGCGCGATTGGTGCGGTTGGTCCAAAACATGACAGAAAAGCGTGCTGCAGTTTTATTGGTGTTTTAGTTTCTAAAGAACGAACAGTAGAAATTAAATTTAGAATTCCGTTTAGGATTTAAATCATAAAATAAGCGCAGTTTTTTACAATTAATATGGCCTTGCACGCAATGTATTCGGTGCATTTAATGTAAATGCTCGATTTAGCCAACAGCGCAATCTGATAAACATGTTTGTACATTGGGAAGTGAGTGTTACCTGTGTACCAACTTATTTATTGGCGTGAAGAGAAAATAGCCGCAGGCGCCCCGCGCGTTAGCCCTGTTTGCGCAGAATCCGGAGGATACGTGTACAACAAGCATGATAGCATATTATACATAGTGTCAGGTCTTTTTTCGAAAGTTTGCAACCACGCAAAACTACTACTTCTTAATCCCATAATTCCTTTACAAAAATCTTTTAGGTCTCCACCTCCACTTTTATTCGTTAAGAAACACCACACCTCTATAATGGTTAATTAAAGCAGCAATTAACACCTGGAAGTGCCAACGTATTCCGCAACCAGAAACTACGATTATAAAAGATCAGTCCAGCCGTTTTATGTTATTTGAAATGACAAAACTGTTACTATAAACGTCGAAGGCAATTCAATCAATCAAATATTAAGACTGACATTTTACATTTTCTGTCCTCTTTGGAATCGCGTTGGGATCCGAAAATTACCAATTTCGGCAGCAATTTTCGGATTGTTCCTTGTTTTTTTTTGTACAGCAAAACTATTATTGTTTCAGTGTTTTTATGCAAGTAAACCGAAATCAGTAACTTTTTTTAACGTTGTAAGTAAGACTTCAAAAAGTGAGGCAGTTTTATTTTCGTTTTTATTTGTTTTTGTGTATATTCCTCGATACTATGGTCAATTAATTTGGACCGATTTTGGAAATTCTTTTTCTGTTTTGTAGAAAAACTTGCGCGGTGGTCCCTTATAAATGTTAATAATTATGCTTATTAGGTTTTGAGTTAGCTTCAATCATACGTATTTTTAAATTGCCGCTGACAAAAAAAGAACAAATTACGAAACCAAAAACACCGAATTCCGAAAAAAAGTTGTTTTATACTTTTTAGTATTATTTTGGGCCTTTTTTATTGTAAAAAGTTTCTATGTTGAATGATTTTATTAAACTGATTTAAAACTTTCATGAGTAAGTTATCAAAACCTGACACGGCATACAGACTAGACTCTCGACAACCTTTGATCGAATTCCTAGGTTTACTTTGTATTATGATAAAATGAGGTTTTATCACATTAAACGTTATACAATCTCATTTTGGTAGCGCAGAATTCTTCATTTAAAACATAAGGTTTTGTATTGGGGATCAATTGCATTTAATTTATTTTACGAGATCTATAATATCATCGTCGTAAGTATTATGAATTTGTCATTTGATTCGTAAACCATAAGTCGATGATTCTAACCTTCCTATTTATCCCGAAAAAAATTCTTTTTGCGCCCCGCAGTTAAAATTTCACCATTGTATATTGTAAATATTAAGTTATATCTAAATAGGTGTGATAATTGATACTCTTAATAATTTGTAGTCATAATTCTTTCGCGACTAAAATTGAAAAAAACTTGTGTATCGGCTATGGCCGTCGGCTTCACAAAAGGTAGGTGAGGTTGTTCGGAATGAGATACATTTTCACGGCAGCAACGAGTTTTCAGATTGTTTCTATAAATAGATTTACGCCAAAGCGAGAACGCATTTCGTGATAACATCATTCATAATTTCACTCATTCGGTGTATAAATATTTCCTTAAAAAACATTTGAAAAGACGTGGAAATTTAGGTATATCGACCATCCAATATCATATTCAAGGAGTTTAATTTTTGGGGAGTTTTATGGCGATTTAACAACGTTATCGACTTATTCATTGCTGAGTAATTGAAATACATGAAACAGTAGAAGGAAAACGTATCATCAAAACGTGAATCTAGATCCTCATTGAATATGGTTCTTATTGATTTCCGTAAACTTTGTTACGTAACTTGCGTGCTGCTTGAAGGTAAGACGTCTCTTTCAGGTGGAGTATATTTACATTACCGGGTATAGGACAAGATATGCCTTGTTTGCGAATCATGTTTAGCCGTAGTATAGCACAATAAGTTTAGTGGTGGCATAGTTTGATGGATTGTGTAAGGGATCAGTGCGGCGTTCCAAGGCTGGCATGCTTTCTGAACAATTACTACACGCCCACATATTCCATTGAAGCTGTTAATTGATTGTCGGATTGCAAATTGTTCATTAAATATCAGAGCTTCTCATTGGATTGTGAAGAAAATTAAGTTATCGCACACAAAGAGATTTTTATGCTCATGCTATTTAATTATTTTGGTGTTAAAAAACTAGGATACGACACGACTAATCGATTTAGAATAAAGACGAACGAAGAAATAAAACACGCTCGGGAGAGAGCTTTGCTTTTAAACAAAGTAATTATTTCTTTATTTTCCATTGCTATTTAATTATTTTGATGCTAAAAAACTAGGATACGACACGACTAATCGATTTAGAATAAAGACGAACGAAGAAATAAAACACGCTCGGGAGAGAGCTTTGCTTTTATACAAAGTAATTATTTCTTTATTTTCCATTGCTATTTAATTATTTTGATGCTAAAAAACTAGGATACGACACGACTAATCGATTTAGAATAAAGACGAACGAAGAAATAAAACACGCTCGGGAGAGAGCTTTGCTTTTAAACAAAGTAATTATTTCTTTATTTTCCATTCTTCCCTTTCCAATGACGTCATAGAAAAAGGAGAACATTTCCCAGTTCACCTCCAGCTTGCTTGAACTAATTTACTAACTGCTCCTGCTGCAAGGTTACTTCGTATAATGTAATAAAGTGGCCGAGCCAGGTTGACATAAGTGGACTGCAGCCACTTAATATCAGCGAACAAGGTAGGTACTTACCTACCACTAAGGTACTATCCAACATTGATTATCTCTTATTATGGTCTAGTGAAGCGCAACTGTTGAGCGTGAGGTCCAGGGTTTTATTCCCGCGTCGGGCTGTGATACTGGTTTTTTTTTTGCCTTTCTGTTTGGAATTTCCTGTCTGGTGTTTGGATTTGTGCCCATTTAATGGCAATAGGACCGCCATCTGTTACATGGGGTTTAATGAGATTGAGTTTTTATTTTTGTACAATTTACAGAGGTATAGTGTGACGAGTTGAACTCGCGTGGCGAGGGTTTCGTACGAAGAATATATTATTATCTATTTGTTTTTTATTTTTTGTTGTTTATCACTAGAAAAATCATGTTCTCCCATACATTCCAACGAGAAAAGTAATTTTATACGTACTATGTTGAGAGATTTACAGTTTTAGACTGAAATTTATTAGTAAAAACTATTTTCTGTATTTTTCTAAATATTGGCGTCAGTAGCTAATAGAAAATTTGTTTGAGCCCTCTCAAAAAGCATTTGGTCCTTCAGTGCAAAGTACGGTATCCAATAATACAAAAATAAATTGAATATAGAGAAGAAGTGATCCCTTTTTTCGAAATTAATTTATTTAAGTTACACGTCCATGTTTGATTCACTGAAATTTGTATGGGTTCGGAGCAAAAGGACAGACAGATACACGAGTAATCCTGTACGAGTCCCGCTTTTTCAAACGGACCCACGGAACCTTTATAAGGAAATCTATTACGTTCACGTAAGTATTAAGTACTTAAAATGTCGCCTACGCCCGACTGGATGCGTAGGCGACTTTGTAAGTACGTTTCTTGAACATTTAGTTTGAATATTTATTAAATGATCATCCCACTATGAGTACACGATTCCCAACTACTTACTTATTCTTAGAAATAACTCGTAGCTCGTTAATACGAAAGTTGAAAAGTGTTGGAAAGCTAATGCTTTAGCGCGCCTCAAAGAGATGGAAGCAAAAGGTTCCTGCAGGGTCACCGGGATTGTCAGAAACGCTTACCGCTGCCTCGGAACACAAAGGGCTAAGGAAGGAACGTGGATGGGTTTTAGCCAGTAAGAGTCTGACACTCCCTTCCACTCCACCCAGAGCATGAAGAGTCATTGATGATTTACCCCACTCAAAAAAAAAAACAAATGCTTTCGCTACAATAAGTCCCTCGAACTCATCTTACTTTATTGTGATTACGAGTATGTTGTCTGAAGTTTATTTTCCAGAGAATCTTTCACAATATTTAAAATGGACGAAATGCATTTTTATCGTGTCCTTATTATTTAGTAGCTCCCGTGGCTTCTCCCGTATGAATATCAGAAATCATCCCACGGGACCAAAATGTAACGGATTGAAAACAAAACAAATATTTTATGTATTAATCCAGGTTAAAATCTATCTCTGTGCCAAATTTCAACCAGAACCGTTCTTTAGTTTTTGCATGAAGAAGTAACAAACACACACACATAAACTTTCGCCTCCATAATACTAATGTGATAAGCTCACGTTATAGTGACACATTTACAAGTGTTCAAAAAAATCTCCTAATATTCCGAACCACTCTCAGAACCTATCAGAATCGTTTTCAGCATATTGTGTAAGCTGCTTGCCATCTTGGCTGAGTTGTGCCGCTTCCTCAATAAAGCACAAGTACAACAAACGCTGCAATATAGTAAAACCGCTGCACCGATGACGTAACAAACAATTTTCCGGCCCAAAAAACGTTTCGAAATCTGGAAGGTACCTACCTTCGAAGAACCTTACAGTAAAATAAACGTTAGGACGCAAACAATTTACAAGTTATTAATGCCTTTTAAACATCCAAAGTTCGTTATAAAATGAATGAACACTTCATTGATTAGCACTTTATTTTCTTCGGCTCGTACCCATCAATTTTCCAACCTCAACATGTTTTTGTTGTTCCCCGTACAATAAGGGATTGTAATTGCTTACTTTAACTCCTTTCAATATCGATTCCCGCAACTCGCCATTTGTCGGGCGAACACAATAGACAGATAAACAAAAGACGCAAGTCACCGGCACCCCCTGGCCCGGCTCGAGTCCGCCGGCTATGGAGTTCATTTATGCTTTCGGAAAATAGGCAAATGAAGTAGGTTTCAATCTAATAAATTACTGTAGTGGTATTCTGTAAAAATCTCACCGTGATGACGTAAGTGAAGTCAGTTTAAGGTGAGCTGTCAATAGTGTCAATTCCCAGCATTAGGTGGAATGACAGCTCACTTCACGCTCACGTCACCTAAGTTTTCACGGTGAAATTTTTACAGAATCGACCGACTTACACAGAGTTGATATGACAGAGGGGCATTAAATTACACTACGTATACTATACGTGTTTAGTATTAATTCGATACGGTATAAAAATAACAAGCACCAAAAATTAGTTGTTTTTTTTTTCAAACAAACTAAATAGCTTACAAATCAGAGTAAAACGCAACCACCCTTTGTAACGCAAATAAAAACTGACCTTGTAACGCAGCGGCACCGACGCGTGCACGCCGGAGCGCTGTTAGGAAAGATACATCGTGTTCAAACGGGGCAAAAACTTAAAAAAACATTTGCGACTAAACTACTGCTCCTATTTAATTGATTTTTGGTACAGAGCTTGAAAATGGTCCCTAGTATAAGCTGTTTAGAGGAAAGCCCCTCTGTCGTATCAACTCTGTATAGAAAGTCTGTAAACAAAGTCACTGTATCATAAAATGAATAAATCCTGTACTCATGATTTACGTGACTTATTAACACAACGTACATTCAGGGCAATAGTATAATTGGGCAATTAATTAGTGCGGTTGTTGAGTTTTAAACCAATTAATTTGCCTGTTATCACTCAAACTACACACATCAAAAGTGTCTAGGGATCAACATATATTTTTGCAATAACTTTTCTCTTGATTGATATTAATTTAAATTTTCTTTAAGGATTCATCAAATAAAGTGTTTTCGTTTGTCACAGTAACGATAAACCAAGTCACCTTTGCATTAATAAAGAAATTTGCCATTTTCCTAATAAAGGGATTTTTGACATTTGAACCACTAACATTAAAGTTCGAAAAAAAGACTGAAATAACAGTTTTCTTTAAAATTTTATTGGGTAACTTAAACAATTAATAATCCGTGTTTCTACCGCGAACACTAACAACACAAGAACATCGGTTTGGCATACTCAAAATGAGTTCATCCAAATCACGCTGTGGAATGGCCGCCCATGTTCGTTGCAACAACAAAAAAAGGTCTTCTTGCAACTGGATACCCTCCATATTCGGCAGAGCTCTTCTCTGTAGCATATCCCATGCATGCTCAATCGGGTTCAAGTCTGGCGACTGAGCAGGCCAGGGCAGGACATTGATGTTAGCTGCGGCGAGAGTCTGTCTTACAACTCTTGCGGTGTGCGGTCGTGCATTATCATGCATTAACTGAAATAAGGGACCGATTTGTACTTGTAGAGGAACGATGACGTCAGATACAATCGTCTCAGCATAAATTTGAGCGTTGAGGTTGCCTCTGATCCAAATCAACTCAGTTCTTCCGCCGATCCAAATACCCGCCCATACCATGATGGTTCCACCACTATAAGGATGGGCTTCCTGGCAGGATTTTAATCGCTGTTGGCGTCCAGGGGTTCTCCAGTGTCGTATACGTCTTGTATCCGGTCTCATACCAAAACGAGACTCATCAGAAAAGCACACGAAACGCCATTGTTCTTCTGCCCAATTTCTGTGTTCAAGAGCCCATTGATATCGAATCCTACGATTGTGCATTGCTATAGGTGGTACCCGTAGCGGTCTTCGGGAATGAAGGTTCACTTCATTCGTTCCTCTACAAGTGCAAATCGGTCCCTTATTTCAGTTAATGCATGATAATGCACGACCGCACACCGCAAGAGTTGTAAGACAGACTCTCGCCGCAGCTAACATCAATGTCCTGCCCTGGCCTGCTCAGTCGCCAGACTTGAACCCGATTGAGCATGCATGGGATATGCTACAGAGAAGAGCTCTGCCGAATATGGAGGGTATCCAGTTGCAAGAAGACCTTTTTTTGTTGTTGCAACGAACATGGGCGGCCATTCCACAGCGTGATTTGGATGAACTCATTTTGAGTATGCCAAACCGATGTTCTTGTGTTGTTAGTGTTCGCGGTAGAAACACGGATTATTAATTGTTTAAGTTACCCAATAAAATTTTAAAGAAAACTGTTATTTCAGTCTTTTTTTCGAACTTTAATGTTAGTGGTTCAAATGTCAAAAATCCCTTTATTAGGAAAATGGCAAATTTCTTTATTAATGCAAAGGTGACTTGGTTTATCGTTACTGTGACAAACGAAAACACTTTATTTGATGAATCCTTAAAGAAAATTTAAATTAATATCAATCAAGAGAAAAGTTATTGCAAAAATATATGTTGATCCCTAGACACTTTTGATGTGTGTATTTCCAACCACCGTTTTCATTAAATTCAAAGAGCCAGAATGTCACAGATGTCGGCGCTAATTATATGCGGGTGCAGTATTATAACCTATTCTTTTAACAAGCTACTATAAATTATAGAAGTACACAAGCATATTGCTCATCTCCCATAAATAAAAGTTTCACACATTCAGAAAAATAGACAAAAATTCTAAAAACTATATTTTCGGCATTAGAATCGTTCCCAGGCCTTTTTTCAAAAATATTAAATGTACAGTTTTAATTTTCTTACGATTTTATTACACCTATGTACTCGCATAGATATACTTTTTTTTTGAGGTTGGGATATCATCAAATGACTCCTGCCGCTCTGGGTGGAGCGGAAGAGTGTCAGACTCTTACTGACTAAAACCCATCCATGTTCCTTCCTTAGCCCTTTATGTTCGGGGGTAGTGGTAACCCTTTCGGACAGTCCTGCTTACTCGTATAGATATACCAGATTACACTTTCGGCTATATACACCAGACTCAACCGAACGCAATGATCGGCTTGTCCGTCTATTTGGCTATTCGGCGAGTCATCGTTACTAGTACAACATATACATATATAGCTTTAACATAAAAATGCATTGCATTTGTACTTAAACATTTACCTCGTTGAATAGTCAGTGTCACTTAGACTTGCGCAACGCATTAGATATTAGGGATGATGCCTAGGTTAACAAAAAGAAGTTATACAGAGTTTATACGACAGAGGGGCTTTCCTTTAAACAGCTTATACTAGGGACCATTTTCAAGCTCTGTACCAAAAATCAATTAAATAGGAGCAGTAGTTTAGTCGCAAATGTTTTTTTAAGTTTTTGCCCAGTTTAAACACGATGTATCTTTCCTAACAGCGCTCCGGCGCGCGCGCGTCGGTGCAACTGCGTTACAAGGTCAGTTTTTATTTACAAAGGGTGGTTGCGTTTTACTCTGATTTGTAAGCTATTTAGTTTGTTTGAAAAAATAAAAACCTCATTTTTGGTGCTTTTTATTTTTATACCGTACTGAGTTAATACTAAACACGTATAGTATACGTAGTGTAATTTAATGCCCCTCTGTCATATCAACTATGTATAATATTTAATATACTTATAACAAAAAAAAAATTAAGAAAATAAATTAAACAAAAAACAATATTTAGTCATCAATCAGATAACAAAAAAATATTTGACACGAATTTTTTGCTTTATCATTTTAATAGAAAATGACTTAGACAAAACGCATTAAAGTTGGAGTGGGGCTCGCTACGTCATAAATAAGTATAAAAACTACATATTTGTGACTTCATGCCACATTTTAATTTAATGTATAAACGTAACCTTTGGATTACGTAAAAAAGGAAAAAATATGTGTCCAATATTGTTTAATAATCTAGCTTACGGACTAATTAAAAAAAAATTGTCGTCATCCCCATTAAGTTCAGTAAGACAATTGCCCCTGTTACTATTATCTATTTGAAGTGGATCCCCTGTTCATTCATTCATTACCTCATTGCATTGTTCATTACGCTTTCCACAACTCACACGCCACAAGACCGTATTTATGAATCTGAAATAGGTACTTAAACGATCGATTTGCTAACGGAACATTCCTAGAACCACAATAGTCGGAATCGTATTGGGTTCGACTGGGAGCATCATTAATTCATGATTTATTGATTAGTACATTTTCTGTGATCGATTTTGCTTTATTCTAGCACTGTTAGACTATGTTCATTGTTAGACGACTTACCTATAGTTCGTGATGCTTTACACCGTTTCGGTACAAAAAATCGCTTTTTTTTTGAGGCTGGGAAATCATCCAATGACCTCTCCCGCTCTGGGTGGAGCGGAAGGGAATGTCAGACTCTTACTGACTAAAACCCATCATGTTCCTTCCTTTGCCCTTTATGTGCCGGGGTAGCGGTAACCCTTTCGGACAATCCCGCTTACCCGGCAGGCTTGGCCCTAAAGGGCCCCTTCATATGCTGACACCTCTTTAAGGCGCGCTTAGAACAAATACGCGCCGTCCGGCACGGGCCTGGTCCTGATCGGACCGTGAACCACCCAATACTCACCGCCCGCAGGCTCGCGTCTGCGGTGGCCGGGAGTCGTCACGTGGTTACAAAAATTCGCTTGCATTCCGTTCCGTGACGATGTAAATTGAGCCTAAAACTCTGTAGGTACATACTCTCAGGTTCCTGTATACACGATTCAGTAAATTTTAGAATAACACCATTTTCCTTAGAATTTACCGTTCTTAGAAACACTTCAACAAGCGTCAGTAAGTTTTTTGCGAATTTGGCACGACAGCCATTCCGATTTCGTTAAAATCAGTTCAGTAGTTTAAAAGTTATAATGATATTTGAAGCTGAAAGCGACGCCATTAAGGGATTTTGGTGTACATGAATAAAAATTGCAAGTGTCATTTCTATCAATTTAAAAAAATCTTGATTAAGCCTTTCTCGGATAGGGGACTTTACTATTTTATAGCTTATGATAAACTGAGCCGAAGAGTTTTTAGCCAATATTTTTGTCCGCTCAGCGTTACTTTCATAACGTTTTCGCGCTATGAAAGTAACGCTGACGCTAATTGTAATTAGTTGCTGTATGTAGGGTCGGCAGATACTTGGTGCCCGCGATGTTAATAAACATGCTGTTGCAGGCGGGTGTTCCCAGCAATACATTACACTTAAGCACTTAATATCAGGCCCCGCTAGTGACCGCCTTTAATGATACTTAATATAACATTATCGAGTTAGTTCCCCTAGCAAGCTGCCGCCGCCGCGCCGCTGGTATCAAGTGCCTATTAACGGAAAATTATAACGAAGTATTATTAATTTACTGTGTTAAAGAAAGGGTAAACTAAATATTTTTAAGAAAATTAAGTTTTACCTGATTTTTAAGCGTAGCTACTTAAGCTTCGACACAGAAAACCATGAACCATATCATCAAAATCTGCCTAACCTTTTCCCGATTATGTTAGTTAGGGTCGGCTTCCAGTCTAACCGGATGCAGCTGAATACCAGTATTTTACATGGAGCGACTGCCTGTCTGACCTCCACAACCCAGTAACTAGGCAATACGATACCCTTGGTAAGACTGTCTGTCAGATTTTCGGGCTTTTGACCACCTGCAACGACTGTCAAAGACGCACAAATGACAGGCGGGACCAACGGCTTAACGTGCTTTCCGAGGCACAGAGGAGTCTCGGTATGGAAAGATGGTCACCCATCTACGGCCAACCCCGGCAACCGTAGCTTAACCTGATGGATCGACCAGTGCGACTGTTAGTACCTACTTAGCCACGAGCTCCTTCTACAAAACCATATGTGTAGGAATAATTATAATGTTCATGAAAGTTTTAATATCGTACGTAATTTCCACGTTCCCGTGGCTACAGAAAAAGTAAAATGGTTATGATACTAAATTATGAAAGGAAATTCATCAAATCGATATAATCAATCAACTTTTACAAAGCCTTGGTTCACAATATCCGTTGTCCATCAGTCATCATTATCATTTAACTATTGATACGAAAGCCCGAGTTTATTGTACTTTTTCTATATAATGCAAACTTTCGCATATTTTATAATATTAGTAGGATAGATTCGGTTTTGACAGAATATTGTGGAACGTGGAACTGGTTAATAGGAAGAGCATTTTAACCATTAGACATTAATAACGAACCCGATCAACAAGTAAATCATTTTCCCTACTATTTAAGATGAAGAAAATACCTACAACGGAGCGCTTAGTCGCTACATCCGTGGTCCATTGTAAAAGTATAAGGAGAAGCGTCCTCTTACTCTAATGAATGTAATGCTCACACTTCACAGCAACCGACCAATTCGTCTTGTTTGAACGAAAGCCTTTTCGGTTTCACTTTGTGACACGACACGAATTCCTACTCTGGCAACACCCCGCCGGTCCCTCGACAAACTGGAAGCGACATCCCGCTTTGTTAAAAAGAAACTCCCCGAGGTTTAAGGTTCTGATTGAAAAAACATTTTCGGTGAAATTAATGGCTGTACTTTTTGGCCTAAAATTTTTTGATCGCGTGTCTTGTATCCGGATGACGTCAGAAGGCAACGTACCTTGGTGTTACGTAAACAGCTGTTGGCCCACCCTCCGTGGAGACGGCACTGATGTCACTGCGCTTCATTGCACCACCAGACGCTAATTCATTTACCAACGCTTCGGGAAGCACACGCTTTACCCTCGTCTTGATATTTTAGTGCTGGGGGCCCGGTGTCCAGTAGACCGTGACGCTCCTAGTAAACGGTAAATTACAGAATATCGATAAATCTTCAACGCTTGCTAGAGCGTATCATTTGTATATCTAAAGCTTGTAAAACTTTCAGCTTTGCGGCTTATCCGCCACAGTACAGCCTGTTGCCGCCTTCCGCCTCTTCCGCCACGATATTAATTAATATTTTCCACTCGTTATTTTTACAACACTCAATGTGGCGTTCGGGATATAGGTTTTGTAGGAAGTTATCGGTCAATTGTACAAATTGAAAAAATATCTCGATTGATTCGGTTGGTTGGATTTAGGCCACATTCAAGGAAATTTAACAACATGAAGCTTAGGAGGAAGCCTATTTACAACAACTTGCTCTGACCCAAGTTGAGCAACATGAAAGGACACGTGTAAATTCTTACAAATTTTCCTTGTCATGTTCGTTGAACACAGATTATCCCTTTTAACATATTCCTTGTAAGTAGCTATCCCTTGCGGCTTGGATCCCGTTCTGAGCTCAATCAAAATACACATGGGGAGGTGATGTGACGGTTTTGTTATTTAAAGCAATATTATGAACTACTTGGAAATACCATTTGAAATTATGATAATACGTAATAAAATTATTCATATTTAATTAAATGCTACTCTACGCCCCTTGAGTCGTGTATGGGGCTTCGCTACCCAGGGTGTCGACAGATCTAGGGAAATAATGAGCCTGTATAAATTAAACGGGGAATATTTCAGGGCGACAGTCTACTTTGGTTCTGCTTAGTCAATACTCTAAGCATGCTTCTAAATTCAGGTTGGTTGAAGATAGGTCGTCAGGTCATATCTCACCTCTACATGAATGACTTTAAAGCCTTGCCCCTAACAAATTCCTACAGATGGACCTACTGAAAGTAACTGAAACTTTCAGTAGCACCAGAAGAATGGAATTCGGTGTGGACATAATATGCAGTCATGCATGTAAAGCGAGGGGAGATTAAGGAATCCGAGGGAATTTAACTCACGGATGCCATACACCTTAGACCCCTCTCCTCATCCGAATACTATAAGTATTGGGATACTTCGGAAGCGTTAGGTATCAACGTCGATGACATGAACCAATCATTGAAAGAGCAGTTCATTGGTTGCCTGAAGAAGGTATTAATTAGTCTACTTTCAGGCGGAAATAAGGTTTTCAGCGGTTTGGTGTCTTTCGACATACTTAAATGGATTCACACCGGACTCGCCGGCCTGGATTCCTATTCAGGTCAGCAGTGTACACTGTACAGACTCTCCTGGTTCCGCACACCATGTCACGTTGTACGGGAACTACTATTATTACTGACGGGACTGTTTTCGCCAATGAGCCTGATAGCGTGGTGCTGACCACTATTTTTATATTTTTAAATACCTCTTTTTTAACACACGACACCGCTCGACCGCACGGTAGGAGTAGTTTGCGGTAGAAACGAGCACCGCTCGACCGCGCGGTCAGGCGGTGTACGTGTGTTAGGCATCAACGGATTTCTTAAAGACCAATGCGACATGAGATCCGCTTCACCGCCTACCGCGGTGGAGCGCGGTGCCGTGTGTAAATCGCCTAAGGATGAAAATAAATAAATTAAATAATACATTAAAATCCTTGCGAGGTTATTTGAAACTGATGACAAAATACGCGAAGTTACTGGACGCCGGGAATAAGATAAGTGATTCAATCAGGCCCTGACCCACAAAGAATGGCAACAATAGGAACGAAAACATTTTGGCACCATCACTCTTCAATTTCGTAAAAAGGACTTCTTCATCTCCGAACTTTGAAGGTCCACTAATTTCATCGTTTCCGGTGGGAAAAAGTGATTTCGTACGGGAAATTGAATTATACAGAATACGGAATTACGAAACGTCCCTACATCTTTGTGCGTAGCTGTGGCTTATCGTCATGCTACTCGGACACAAATGATCAAAAATTTCACCAAGTGATTTAAAACCTCTTCAGAAAAAAATGCTAAAAAAATTGTAATGGCCCACCGATAGATGGAACGTGATTATAACTCAGGGAGGAGGCTTACGGCCACCTGCTGCTGTTAGTAGCATAATCAGTCTTTAGCGTTCCCACTCCTGGGCCTCAGGCTTCCTCTCGATGAAAGGGAATGAGCCGTAATCATGGGCCCAGTGCGGATTGATAGATCAGTCACATGTCTTCGCATTTTTAGCTGCAGTTCGAGCCTTTGTTAATAGGTTAGGCCAAGGAATTACACGAGGAAATCTCACATTTTGAAGGCATTTTTAAATAAGTTACTTGGGCCAGTAGTTGTTACCATGCAGAACCTTAACCTAGGCAAAACAAATCCTAAAGCACGTCGTTTCGATCACATAAAAGTAACAGCGCAGCGGTGCAAGCGAAGCGTTAATCGGCTTCTGAAGAAACTGCAAATGGTTTGATACAAAGTTGATTCCGAGCACGCTAGACTGAATGGACAGCTTTGATACTTGGCGGGAGTCATCCATTGATGTCGGAACGTCCACAATAATAAAATGCCAAAGTGTCTGTTTGTCTGTTACCTTTTAACGGATTTCGATGAAATTTGGCATACAGGTTGACTATGATGATGATTTTTTAAATTTGTATTGCAGTAGTAGGTATGTTCCGTGGGAGAATTATCGAACTCCACGCCGCGGGCGAAAGCTAGTATATTTATATTTTCTTTAAGAAAACTTTGATGGAGTATTTATAGACTAGGGATCTAAATTGTTTGTTAATCTCAAAATAGAAGTACCCACTTAAACTTTGTTTACTTACCCTTAACGACGACGAACAGACAAGGATCGCAAGTGATAAATGACGGAAATTCTATTATTTGAATAAGCCGCAATCAAACTCCGAACTTAAACTCAAACCATTTATTTATAAACCAATTACAGGCACTTTTGAGTTGTCATAGGGTCAGCCAGTCAAACAAATTAAGCTTAGGCAATAAGATTGACATAGGAAACCAGATAAAGTTTGAACCCAAGCAGGTGGTTTACTTTGTGTATTTAATTCATCATCATCATCACCAGTGCTCTCAAAACGGTGAAGGAAAACATGTCAACAAAACGGTATGTCCTAGAACCAAAAATTCGAAGACATATGACATCCGACAGTCCTATCCCTATCTTAGAGAGGAGGCCGGTGTACCAGCAGTGGCAACATTATAGGCTTTTTTATTTGAGCGTGGGAAATCATCCAATGTCTTCGCCCGCTCTGGGTGGAGCGGAAGGAAGTGTCATACTCTTACCGACTAAAACCCATCCATGTTCCTTCCTTAGCCCTTTATGTTCCGGGGTAGCGGCAACCCTTTCGGACAATCCCGCTTACCCGGCAGGCTTGGCCCTAAGGGGCCCCTTCATATGCTGACATCTCTTTGAGGCGCGCGTGGAACATGTACGCGCCGTCCGGCACGGGCCTGGTCCTGATCGGACGGTGAGCTACCCATTACTCACCATCCGCAGGCCCGCGCCTACGGTGGCCGCGAGTTTTCACGTAGCTCCCGACGCCCGGTAACATTATAGGCTAATGATAACTTAGTTTGCTTATACAATCAGGGATCTCAGACAGTACACTTTGCAGTTGAGGTTTTATTGCTCCTTATTTCCTGGTAAAACTTGTTTCTGTAGAGGGACCGGATCAATAGTTTGTCTATGTTAATAATAGTGTGAAGTAACAATATGGCTGAACCGTCTGAAGAGGAATTATGTAAAGCTAATCAAGTGATTAAATTATCATAAGCTCAACATTAATATCACCTCTCAAGTTGTTAATAGGTACGCGTTTAATCATTCAGAAGCACTTTGCTAACGAAGGTTCCTATCCAGTGACACATCTATTCAATGCCAGGAAACAAATTACTGTAAAACGTTTTGCATTTGTAGGTAACCTACACTTCACTTTAATATTTTGATTAACTTTAAAATTGTAATTTACTTTAAAAGAAAATTGTGGACCATAGTCATGTTAGGAACATAACTATATACACAAACCTTCTTTCTGAACTACAAGAACTGAACTACAACTACACGTTATTTATTGCAAAAAAAACTTGAGAGGTGTCAAGGGACACCCAGATGGAACGAAGTTCCTTTCGATTAATTATAAGAGAGGTTATAGTGCGTACTTGCTAAAAATACAAAAGCATTTATTATTATCTGTATATAATCTCTACTTACCTAACTCCATCAGCAATATCCGGAACTTGTGCAGAAACACTGTCAGGATTCATTATTATTATTATTATTTTATTATTTATTATTTACAAAAAACCTGTATACACTCAACAAAAATAATCGTCGCGACACCACACTGTTCAATGCGAAATAGAAATGAAAATATCTGGCTTGCTTTCTATAAGAGAGAGAGACAGACAGAGAAACATGCGACGCCGCACAGCCTACAATAGCTTACTATAGCAAAAAGTGTCGTGACAACTTTTCGTAAGAACTTTTTCCGTCTAGCCCCCTTTCACAACGCGCGATAAGCAAAACCTACGTCACCAAAACCTACGTCACCAAAACCTACGTCACCAAAACCTACGTCACCAAAACCTACGTCACCAAATCTACGTCACCAAAACCTACGTCACCGAAACCTACGTCACCGAAACCTACGTCACCGAAACCTACGTCACCGAAACCTACGTCAACAAAACCTACGTCACCGAAACCTACGTCACCGAAACCTACGTGACCAAAACTCTGAACACAAAATATCTGGCTTGCTTTCTATAAGAGAGAGAGAGACAGACAGAGAAACATGCGACCGCACAGCTTACAATAGCTTACTATAGCAAAAAGTGTCGTGACAACTTTTTCGTAAGAATTTTTTCCGTCTAGCCGCCTTTCACAACGCGCGATAAGGAACTTCGTTCCAAAAAACATTATTGTTGGTAGATGTGGTGATGCCTTCTTGTTGCCACCTCCTTCGAGACCGATAAAAAATTAAAACGAACTTTTTAAAAGAAAAACTTCAGATAGGTACTATAAATTATTACACCGTCGCGAAATTAGCAACGGGTGAAGAAACAAAGTTAAATAAAGAAAGTATTTTATAAGCTTAAAAGAGGCCTAAACATAGGTTTCCAATATACGGACCTTATTTGCTTCATAACTTCGGAGAAGGCAATAACAAGCTCCGAAAGTTTGATCCAATGACTTATCGATATTTGTAAATATCCTTTGTCTAAAAACTATGTTCAATTCCCCGAAGTTCATTATTTGTGAACAGATTCTTTGTAATAGTGAGACAAATATTTGGCAAAGGGACGTGATTAAAGATTTCAAGCAAGTTTGACAAATACTCTTCACAATTTGGCAGGGTATCCAAACTGAGTGCTACGGTACGTTTTTATATGCCAGCTTTATCTTGCTCTCATTTTCATATATATAAATATATTTTGTACGTGATTAGTTATTGGAATACTAGTAAACCCGACGAACATTGTCCTTTTCAAATTTCAAAGAGTTATACAATATTCCCAAAAAAATTGCGTTCCCGTTTTTCCAAATTTTCTACCATGAAAACAAGTTCAGACTTTTAAGAACATTTTAAAACATAAATAACCAAATCGGTCCAGTCGGTCTCAAGCGATGCGCTAACCAAAGGACGGCGTTTCATTTTTATTTACGAGTACTCAGAGTGTTCATACAATTTTCATAGAAAACCATTTTCAATTTTGTCGCATTTTCCAATTTTCACCAATTTTTTAATTTTTTTTTTACGTAAGAACCTGATTGGGGCTATTAAGAACATTTTAAAAACAAAAATTAGCCTAATCGGTCCTGCTGTTCTGAAATGATGCACTACCTACAAACATTATTTAATTTGTAATGTAACGATGACACAAAATATTCCATTAGTTTTATTATTCAATTGTGTTCCTGAACGGAGAAGGCTCTGCACATTTTGTATCGAACCGGGTATCTAGCTTATGTAACCTATTACCTAACCACTGAAGCGTAAACTTACAACTAAGCAGTAGTTAAACAAGGGAAAAATTAACCTAGAGCCGATACACCACACAATTTTCTCCTATTTAGGAAGTAGCGGGCGAAAATCAGTAAAAGCCACATTTTCTATTCGAGTTTCATTTTCATTCGGAATCCCGACGTCGAATTACGTAACAGTTTCCTTTACCTACTGCGACCCCGGTCTCGCCGCTGCTACAGCCTGCTACTCTAAACTTGAACACATGTATTTTTTAATATAACTTCTTTTATACGAAGCTGATAATGCAAAAAGAACAGTATACAATATCACTATTCTGTAAAAATCTCACCGTAAAGGTGTAGTTGAAGTGAGTTTAGAGTGAGCTGTCAATAGTGTCAGCCCCTAGCATTAGGTGGAACGATAACTCACTTCAGGCTCACGTCACCTAAGTTCCACCACACCAACCACGGTGAAATTTTTACAGAATCAACCGGCTATACGTCGTCTTTAGTGATGGTTGCGCAAGTTTGTTTCGGACTTAGTTGGTCTGATTCGTAAATGTCACAAAGCAAATGGTTACATAATACAACCTGTGGGTCTGATTCGTAAAGTTCACAAAGGAATCATTACATGTTACCTGTGTTGTAAGAGGTTTAAAAAAAAACAATAAGTTAATCTAAAATCACATTCATTTTTGGATTTAAAAGACTCACCAAAATCACGGGATGTACGTACAAATCGTGTTAAATAAAAACATAGGTTATGTAAATTGCCCATAACTAATTGATTTTCAGTAATACAGCAAAAACTTTCCATGTAATGATATTCTTCGTAACATGGAATAGATTAAAAATAGCTCTCTGAATGCGGTAATTGGAGGTTGCAAAGTGAGTGATATCATACGCGCATAATGTAATGAAACATTATTATTATTATTATTATTATTAAAACATTTATTTCAAATAGGCACAAGAATGGCACTTTTGAACGTCAAAATGAACAAGAAATAGAACTGATTCTAGTCGCCCCTTCCAAAAAGTAGTTTCGTGTGGAGAAGAATGGGCAAGAAACTCCACCGTTACTCTTTTAAAATGTTTCACAATGTTTTGTATACATGTATTATAACATTATATGTGAAGACGATGCACCCAGAATAAAAACAATACATCACAAAAGGTGAAAAGAAAAACACATGTAGCAGTGGCAAGTAAACTTAATTATGTCATAAGTGCATGGTGCTCACATATTTACAAACATTCTAAAAGTTAATAATAATAAATTAATCAATGTGTGAGATGTTATTCCAATATTATAAAATAATATGGTACAAATTACCTAATTTACTTAGCAACCAGTTTGATTTTGTCTAGACACTAGATTGTCCTGTGGAGCAGGACCAGCATGTTTCCAAGCATCCTTATCTTTGATATAATCTTCTAATTTGTAATAAGCTTGTTTACAAAGTGTACTTTTAATATGAGTTTTAAATTTTCTTTCATTTAATTGCAGTATGTCACAAGGTATTTTGTTGTAACATTTAACACAGAACCCCATAAAAGATGTATGTACTTTTGACAATCGAAAAAATGGTTGAATTATTTTATCTTTATTTCTAGTATTAAAATTATGCCTATCACTTATTTTGTTAAAAAGATGTCTATTTTTTCTTACATACATAATATTTTCATAAATGAATTGGCAAGGTACTGTCATAATATTAATCCTTTTAAATAGTTCCCTAAGCGATTCGCGACGACGAAGATTGTAAATAGCCCTGATCGCTCGCTTTTGCAAAATAAAAATGGATTCAATGTCAGCAGCCCGACCCCACAGTAAAATGCCATACGACATAATACTATGGAAGTAACTAAAATAGACCAAACGCGCGGTTTCTACGTCTGTTAACTGCCTTATCTTTCTAACAGCATAAGCGGCCGAGCTTAGCCGTCCCGCAAGAGTTGTTATGTGGGGACCCCATTGCAACTTGTCGTCTAGCGTGATTCCCAGGAAAACCGTCTGCTTAATAAATTCCAGCTTTTCTCCGTTCAATATGATGTCACAATCGCTACTTTTAACATTAGGTAATGTAAATCTAATGCATTTGGTTTTTTTTTCATTTAGTACCAAATTATTTACCGTAAACCAATCTTGGACCTGAAGAATAGAGTTATTCACGTCGTCAAGATTTTGTGAGCGTCTATTAATTTTAAAGATTAATGAAGTGTCATCTGCAAATAACACCATCTTCGGTTGATTTTGAAGTAATTGGGGTAAATCGTTAATATAAACTAAAAAGAGAAATGGACCCAATATCGAACCTTGAGGAACGCCCATTGTCATTTCCGACCCCAGCGAGTTCACACCATTTACTTGAACTTTAACCTTTCTATCTTTCAGGTATGATCTAAGATCTCATTCTATGTTGATCAGTTTTTTATATGCAAAGCTCGCTCCACTGAATCATGTAATTACTGATAGCGACCGCGGTTAAAATGTAAGTCCGCCTCTTACAAGCTATAGCAACTAGATAGTGGCCGGTCGAAGTAATCAAGCTGACACGCCGGTTAATTGCTTGCATTGTGCTATCGACTAGAGATCGCCATGGAAACCCTTTCCCCTCTTCATTCATTTGTTCTATTATCCGGAATTAATGATGGCATATCTGATTTGGTACTAGCATCTGTGAAGTATTCGCAGTTGTATTCAAGCATCTGAGTTAGTAACTAATAAATTGGACGTGGTTTAACGAGACCCACTTTTTTAGTTGTATATGTACATATATTTCAATATGAATGATGTGACCCAGATTTTGTAACCGTATTTTGATTAAAAGAGTGTCCATGGATTTTCTTGCCCGTTCTTTTCCATAGTTACTGTTTTGGAATGGGCAACTAGATTCATCTTTCTGACTGACCGACCCCTTGACAATTCAAAAGTGCCTGTAATTGTTTTATTTATAATAAATGCTTGAGTTTGAGTTTAGTTCGACATGTTCAATGTTCATGTCTCAATCATAGAACGCTACACAAAACTTTAGGTTTTCGTTGTTCAAAGATTCGGTACGCAAAGCAAAACACTAACTGATACTATAATGTTTTATGTCACTAAATAGATCTGTACTATAATCCAGCTGAAGATAAGTATCAACAAAATCTAAGCTGACAATACCGTTTCGCTCCTGATGACGTAGGCTGATTTAAACATACCGTACACAGATAAATCCGAAGATAACAAGGAAGATTAAACTAGTCTTTGGAACGCGGCATTAGTTATTTTTGCTCCAGATACATTGTGTATCCTGGGATAAACAATGTTTCTTTGGCAAAAATAACTCTCGTAGTTTTCTTAACGGAAATTGTGTACGCGTTTTGAATATCGTTGTGTGCACAGATTTGTTGAGTATTTATAAGCAAGGGATAACGTTTGATTATCGGCATGTGATGTATAATGGTGAGCTTCTGGGACAACCGTATCTCGGCTGTGAATGAGATCTTTTCACTCATTCACGTCTTCAACACGTTCTGAAGAGCTTCAAAGAGTAGTTGAAAAGGACTCTGTGACAAGTTTATATGAGTTTTAAAACGCGTTGAGAATACTGAATGCTACTTCGCTCGGCTTTTGGGTCACTATCCCGAATTGGTTTGTTACTGAAAATGGTTTTTATCGTTATTGGAGTGGAGGCTTTTTGTTTCCAGCTTTGTATTAAATGGTCGTGTCGCTGCAGTTTATGACGTATAACCTTTCTTTATGTTCGTTTCTCCGTTCATAAAACTCTCTACTGAGACTTTCTGGATTCTTTGTTAGCTAAGTAATCCAACATTCACATTTTACTTATGAACTTTACGATATCCAAAGTATTATTTAATTATTGTATATTCAATTTCTGTAGTGAATCGATTCTTAAAATAAATAATAATAATAAATTTGTTTATTTACCCAAAAATAAATACACACAGACACAGTTCAGAACAAAACAATACAATAAAATAAGCATAAAACATAGCTTCTATGCATACAAAAATAATGAACCCTGTCTCTTAAACTAAGAAGAATTCTGTATCTTAAGAGACAGTGATCGGCCAAAATTTAAATTTAGTAAAACTAAAACTTACAAGAGTGAAAGTGAAAGTGTGTCGATTACCTTTACTAATGCATATTAATATTATTCAAGTATGTGTGAGTGTTGAGGTGTATGTACGGTGTATGTACATACACCTCAAGGGAGGAGAGTGTACCGATGTATGTGTGGGAGTGTGTATGTGTGTGAGTGAGTATGAGATCTTGTGGGTGTTTTTGAAGTGGTTAATTATGTCAAGCGATGTATGATAGTAGTATAGACTCTGTTTTAGGTACGGTATAGTATCTACTTAAAGAATAATATTGCTTGCAGCTTGTGTAAGGTACCAACGAGATAGATGGGGAGACAGCGACCAAGAAATATCTCTCTTTAAGATTGTTGGAGCCGAGTATGCACTGGGACGATAAATTACAGGTAGCTTCCCATCCTATGTCGATCTTGCTTATATGAAGTTTGTATGCGTTCTTGTTATGAAACAAGAAAATTATTTGCTCGACTTTACGTAGGAGCTTAAATATATGAAATTTATAACAGTTTTATAAGACTAGCGCATTATTTTAAGCGAATATTTATTGTTTCTTAAAACGTGATATGAGTACAGTGTTGTGACAGGATAACTAGCACGGGAGCACGTAAAATATGTAGGTGGCACTCCGGCAAGACTTTATTGTTTGTTTTGTAATAAATAAAACTCGTACGAAAGTTACGTGAAATATTTAAATATATGTATATAGTTAAAAAAGCTTGGACGTGTGGTTTCGTACCGAAGTATTCAGACATTTTTCTGCTACTGTGCTTCATGGAACTTAGATATGTTCCAATAAGTAACCGCACCAGTCGGATTAATATGACAAATGTTTTCATGTTCGTGCCGCCTGAGTCGTGTTTATACGACTGAGAATATAGTTCGGTTTTCGTTATTTATGTAATTGCAAGACCATATTCGTCTGAAATAAAGTTTTTTTTTATGACTTGGACGCTGGGGGCACTGCTATTGATGTTAAACCAAGCGGTGTTCGTTAGTAAGCGCATCGCCTCAAACGTCTGGACTGATTTTTAAATTTTGTGTTTTAATAATAGTCCGAAACAGGTTTTCTCGGAGAGAAAAAGTTGCCGGTAATATTATGTGAACATTGAAAACTGAAAGTATGTACATTTTCCATCAGAGTTTTGTATGAACTTTTACCAGCCAGGACAATGTATGCGGGTTACCCACTTAAACAAACTACTTACTATAAAAATTGGTCCAGTCTCCATGAAAACTACGTGAAAATAAAACTAACTTTATTTATTACTTGCTTCTGCCCGCGGCTTCGCCCGCGTGGATGACGGAAATTGCATGTTATTACACATATAAACCTTCCTCTTCAATCACTCTATCTACTAAAAAAACCGCATCATAATCCGTTGCGTAGTTTTAAAGATTTAAGCATACATATGGATATAGGGACAGAGAAAGCGACTTTGTTTTATACTATGTAGGTAGTGATAGCTTAAATCTTCCCCTAATACCATGATGCAAAGGCTATTAAGCCACACCGCACTGCTGCCGGAAATTGAACAACACCTCTCAATGTATAGAGTTGTTGTATGTTGCTCAATTTTCGGTCCGTAATAGTGTCGTGTTTAGACATTGAAGCGATCGAAATTTTGAAAAGCTGTCCGATAAATTGCATTATAAATTAAATGGTAGATATTGTTGTATGGCCCGATTTCGCTTAAAATGTAATTACCGCGCTATTGTTGCCGTAATTAACATTTTAGTCAACATTCTATGCCCTTATTCGGTACATATAGGTACCGTTTGTACAAAACACGAAATACTCTTTTATTTTGTATAAACGTTTGGAAATAGGCTACTTGCTTTAACTTGCAAACCAACTCCTTGACAATTCAAAAGAACCTGTACCTATATTTTAATTTAATAAAATGCTTTAAGTTTCGGGTTGAAATAAATGAATAGAACAATATTTGAACCAGTCACTCTTGCAAATGCTCGTGAATTTCCAAATCGGCCGTTTGATATATTATAGCGTAGGATAAAACAGTTAAATGGTACTTTACGGCTTTACGATTAGGTGCGAATGGGAGACGAGATAGGGATACCGTTTGACAAATGTACATCAGTTCCAGTGTTAAAAAGGGCAGTTCCAAAAATGCAGCTAATAGCAATAATTTTTTTCTTCGTTCTTCTAAATAATTGCCTGCTTACCTTACGTGTTTGTTATAAAATTTTGCAGCAACAAGAATGTGGAACTGAGGGGCCGGAACAATTACAAAGGTACTGTGGGGAACTTCACTTAGGGGTAGATGGATGTTAGAGCTTGTGTAGTGTATCGTAGGGATTTGTTATCCTATAAAATACAAGCACACGGCCAGCGGAAATTCAGTTTTATTGCTTTGTAACGAATACCGTCAAGCAGCACGGCTATTGACGTAGTCACTTTTTTTTTAATAAAAACCTATCAAAAGTCGAATGCATATCAGTTATTTACCAGCCAGGCTCAACATAAGGTTTCGCTCAGGCTCTACAGTAGGTACTGTAAAAAAATCTGAATGGTCCGAATTAATGTACTCGAAATTTTAAGAACAATAACACCGCTTGGATTTTAAATTAAAGTGGAAACGTTTATACTACTGTAGCTATCATTGTACAACGTGGAGGTGATTACCTATTCAATCTGCGGACAGTTAATTAAACGCGTTGACGTTAACTGGCCACATTGCCCTTATTACGTATCTACCTAGGTAGGTGTGTCCGCGGCGGCCCATACTGTGCATATACACTCCGTTTACATAATTTGATTGCATCGTTATCGGGAGCATGGCCCAGGCACCGAGCCTCTCGACTTAATATTAATTATAAATCGATATTTTCTGTTTTGCTCATCTCAATAATTATTATTCACATAGCAAGCGGCAAGGTTTTCGGAATAAATTTCTGATATCCTTCTTTTTTGGGTATTGATGATTTGCAAGGTAACTTATCCGCGCGCCACCAAATCACCCGACAGTTCTATCACTGAAGTTTTTTTGATTATTCAAACTATGAGAAACTTAGTTTTGCTATATTGTTTAACTTATTTATATGAAAACTCTTTGAAAGATATTGGCCACAAAAAAAAATATGTTAA
Source organism: Hyppa rectilinea (assembly GCA_951799385.1). Taxonomy (NCBI): domain Eukaryota; kingdom Metazoa; phylum Arthropoda; class Insecta; order Lepidoptera; family Noctuidae; genus Hyppa; species Hyppa rectilinea. The sequence goes on from OX637300.1 coordinate 21,330,110, forward strand.
TAAAACCTGCATTCAATAATTGTACGAAATTTAAAATTGGAATAATGAGGGAAAGCTTTCTGCAAAATGCTGAGAGGAGGTAGCTTGTAATTACTTTTATACAATTACACCCTTAGCCAAGATGGCGTTGAATGTGCTCTGCGAGAACAATGTCGCGACATTAGAGTGGCCTTCTCAGTCCGCTGAACTCAATCCCATAGAGCATGCGTGGGATTTGTTAAGGAGAAAAGCGTTCCGGGCTTTCCCCAAAAATGTTGACACGGTTGAAGAAGTTTTTGCACATCTTTCCAGAGTATGAAACGATATTCCGCATGTCACAGGTGACAATAGACAACCTGATACTCTGCACTGCAGGCCACAGGCTAAGTACAGTTATCGCGAGTGACTTGGGAGGACCAGCAGTTCTAGGACCATGCGTTAGTTTTTTTTTATCAACAAAACGACATTTTGTGTAAATACCTTAATCTTTTTGCGTAATCACGCTTCTATATTAAATTATGCTTCTATTCATAGAAAGGGTCCATGTAAAGTGTTCACATTAAAACAATTAAGTACCACTTATAAATACCCTTGTTCCTTAGACTTTGAGTAGAACAGTTTTTGAACTTGGGCTGACTTCTCTCGTTTGTTTTTAGCATGATAATGAAATAAAGATGGTCGAGTCCTGGTCTGATTTTGAATCCGTGTGCATTTATGGAGCTGAAAACAGACAACATAGGTACAATAAAACCGGGTCTTCACTCTCGAGCACCAGGGCGGAGTACTCGTTATGTGTTTAATGGGAGGTCAAAGACCTGTAATGAAAAAACACGGGAGGAACGTTGAAAACGTTGAATACTTTATCGACACAACCGTCCCGAAGCGCGCGTCCTAACAAAGTCTTTTTTTGATTCTTTTACAAGACCCTATCATACTATTTAAGTTATTTTGAAAGCTCGATTGCTGTCAGTATTTTCTAACCGACCAGCTAGGTTCAACATAAGGTTTCACCTAGACTCTACGGTACTATATGCTTCAGCGGGATTATCCGAAAGGGTTACAGGTACCCCGGAACATGAAAGGCTAAAGAAGAAAAATGGATGAGTTTTAGTCAGTAAGAGTCTGACACTCCCTTCCGCTCCACCCAGAGCGGTCATTTGATGATTTCCCAAAATCAAAAAAAAACTATATCTATGTAAATCTTTAAGTTTATGTGTGAATATATATTGGAGATGGTAAGATCACGACACTCTTCCTAATAAAAATGTGTCGTCGTAACGAAAAAGAATGGGACGTAAACTGTCGCACAAAATGGGCGAGCTCTGTCGTGTTTTCAATTTCACCCGTGTGCATATTGATTTGTAGTGATTTACATTTACACCTTACTTCGCCTCGATACATTTCACATTACCCGTCGACCATCAAGAAATTGATACACGCTTTTATATGTATTACAGTCTTAAAATAAACATGTGCTGTGAAGGTCGGGGACCTTCCTTGTCCTGATTTGCTACGCTATCAAAGCAAACACAGTCAGCGGATATCCAATTATATATTATTTTGCACCGAATACATCTGCCAAGCCTCGCGGCTAAAGACAGACTGTTCATTTTTACAAAAACCTATCAAACTATTATATTCATAATTCAAAGTTCGAATGCTGTCAGATTATTACCAGCCATGTTCAACATAAGGTTTCACTCAGGCTCTATAGTACTTACCTACATATAAAACACGATATTTCGTCCTAATGCAAACCAATAAGATAGTCATAAAGCGTAGGTACAATTATATATAATTACTTCTTTTTATACGTCTATAAATCGTTTTTGATGGTGTTTGTTATTGCATAGGTCTGTTTTTGGGCAGTAGCATGTAGATCACTAACTTTAAAATTCGAGTTGCACTCATGAAGGGTTTAATCATAGGGTAGAATCATACAATATTTAACAAAGCATATGAAAAAAATCTTTCTTAAAAAAATAAAACTCGTATCTTGTATGGGAACCCCTTTATTTATTTTTGTAATATCAGCTTAATAGTACTCACGCAGAAAATCCAGTACCCTTTACGAACGGAACCTTATAAAATATAAATCTGTCATTTCTGTCGCGCGGTCACGTAAATGGAGTTATTTCAAATAGGGACGAAAATGGTGTTATGAAACAGTTACACATATTTCACGTAGCTTAGTATTTACCCAAATTAAATTCTTTCCGTAATCATTATTGCCCAAGTTTTAACTTGAATTTTTGCACTGTTGCGCTGCAAATAGGTCGCAGACCTACCGTCGCCGTTGCCAGTTTCATCGGCACTTTCAGTTATAGCTAAGAAACTCGTCAAACAGTTAGGACTCATGCGAGTTCCTACCTAATTGTCGACGAGACAACGAGCAAACTGTATAATAATTGGTTCTTTAATAATAAATTAAGAGTTGCCGTTATCTGATTAGAAAATCAAACCAAAGAATATTGATAGGAACAAATAACAAGCTTAAGGAATGCTAATCAATGACCAGAGCTACCTCTAGCCCATACACTGCATGAACACGTATGTGTGTTGAAGGCACTGAGCTTAGAATAGCACAAAAAATGGTGGCAGTGTTTGTGCCTATCATTAAAGCACTGGAGCCACCCGTGTTTATTAGGAACTAGCTGACCCGGCGAACTTCGTTCCGCCTTTTTTTTTTTTATGGCTGGGAAATCATCCAATGACTGCTCCCGCTCTGGGTGGAGCGGAAGAGAGTGTCAGACTCTTACTGACTAAAACCCATCCATGTTCCTTCCGTAGCCCTTTATGTTCCGGGGTAGCGGTAACCCTTTCGGACAATCCCGCTTACCCGGCAGGCTTGGCCCTGAGGGGCCCCTTCATATGCTGACATCTCTTTGAGGCGCGCGTGGAACATATACGCGCCGTACGGCACGGGTCTGGTGCTGATCGGACGGTGAGTCACCCATTACTCACCGCCCGCAGGCCCGCGCCTACGGTGGCCGGGAGTCGTCACGTGGCTAACTTCGTTCCGCTTAACAGTTACTTTTCTAAAATAAAACATTTTTTCGAAAATAAACGTAACCCAAGTTACTCCTTATTACATCAGCTACCTGCCAATAAAAGTCCCGTCAAAAGCGGTCCAGCCATTTCAGAGACTAGCCGGAACAAACAGACAGACAGACAAAAATTGTAAAAAATGTTATTTTGGTATATGTACCGTATTATACTCATATACATGTAGTAAAAAACGGTTATTTTAATTTGAAAGACGTCTGTATTCGACATGTGTAATCGTTCAAATCGATCCTTGAACACGGCTCATGCTAGCGTCGTTTTCCTAGAAAAGTAAAGTTCATATTTTATGAATACATCAGCCTGCAACTGCCTCCGGGTGTTTTTAATTATCCGGCTCTCTGAATAACGAATTTAAACAGTCTGCCTTCGTTATCTTAATAAAATACAATAGGTACGCAAGTTCTTTTTTCAGAGAATTTTCAGTTCACATCTGTATTATATTGTTTCAAACTAGCTCGCGCACTTGACTTCCATGGTTTGTACAATCTAACGAAACATTGAGAGATATCTTTATCATGAATGAATTTACTTACACAAAAATAAATGATCTAAAACAACATCAAAATCCGTTACAGAATTTAGAAGAAATACGTGGTCACACAGGCAGTCATGAGAAGCGAGTTTAATTTAAAATATGTGTATTTACACAATTTAAAAGCCGATTAATAGTCTTAAAATAATATCCATATTTTTTTAAAGTAGGTAAATAAAACGGGCGGTAAAAAGTCATAGGGCATCAAAAAAATGTTAATATAAAGTGAGTCTTCGAACCCCATGGCTCTGCCGGGTAAGCGGGATCGTCCGACTGAATGCGTAGGCGACTTTGTAAGTACGTTTCTTGAACATTTAGTTTGAATATTTATTAAATGATCATCCCACTATGAGTACACGATTCCCAACTACTTACTTATTCTCAGAAATAACTCGTAGCTCGTAAATACGAAAGTTGAAAAGTGTTGGAAAGCTAATGCTTTAGCGCGCGTCAAAGAGATGTAAGCAAAAGGTTCCTGCAGGGTCACCGGGATTGTCAGAAACGCTTACGGCTTCCCCGGAACGGCGGAACATAAAAGGCTAAGGAAGGAACATGGATGGGTTTAGTCAGTAAGAGTCTGAAACTCCCTTCCGCTCCACCCAGAGCGTGAGAAGTCATTGGATGATTTCCCAGACTTAAAAAACAAGGTGTCGTGGGCTGTCATCCCACCTAATGCTTAGGAACTGACACTATTGACAGCTCATGTTAATCACTTCGCCTTCTCTTTCACGGTCAGATTTTTACAGAACAGCACTACTGGTGTTTCATACGTGTGCGTAGATTGTACATTTCGTTCCAAGCTGGAAAATATTTACAAAGCTCTGAACAAAAGATGATAGTGTGATGCTCGTCTCGCGAGCATATAAATTGTGTAAGTAATGTATTGTATTCTATATACACACAAGTAAGAGGAACACCAAAGAAACGATGGATGGATTGTGCGAAAGATGATATGGCTGGGAAGGCAGTGACTACAAAGATACTAATAGAGAAGTATGGAAAAAAAAGACTGTTGCCCCAAATAAATTGGGATAAGGGCAGGAGAATGATGATATGTAAGCATTTTACGACATTTAACCACTTTTACTCTTAATCAAGAACGTCCGGCAAATAAATATCCCTATAGAACTCCCTGAATTGTTTGTTGAGGCAAGACCACATTAAACTATGATACAATATTATTTATTTTTTTAATACTTTAAGCACAGAAATGTACAGTGGCGGACTTAATGCCATAGGCATTTTCTACCAGTCAACTGGGTGATGCAGAGATAAACAGTGGTAGGTTAGGTTAGGCAATAAGAAAATAAGTGTAAATATTTATTTAATTACGAATACACATATACAAACTATAAATATAATAATAAATATATATCTTATTATATTATATAAATAAATTCATTACTAATGAATCTAACTAGTTCTATTTATTTCTGTAATTCGATATTACAAAATAAATGAGTTTGCCTGTTGCAATAGAAAATAAATACCAATTTTGAATGAAACGAATCTACTTATTATATAACAGTAAATACTCTATTGTGCCTAACCTAAATAAAATTAAAAGCTGGTTATCAACATTTTATTAATTTATATCATTTTTCCCTGACACTAAAAAGGCTTAAATAAATAAATTAACGTTTATTTCAGACAAAAAATATACAGTCCATAGCACAAAAAAGAACAAAGCAATACAGGAGGCACACAAAAAACAATACAACACGGAACAAAAAATTACATACATAAGCGGGGGGGGAACAGTCCGCCGCTCAGAGCGCTGTATGCAAGTGCATCCAGTGACGTAGCAGTGGAGAGTCCCACCTGTCCGCGAACACGCCTAGAATGCTGTTGCGGCTAGACCTCACACGATTCAGCAGCGACGCACACTGTTTCCTTATCAGGGCATGAAAACCAGTAGTGCGCGCTTCTGCAAACATCCCTGAAGCACTGCAAAATCGTGGTAGTCGCAGCAGCACCCTAAACGCGTTGTTATATTGAACACGTAAGGCGTTGTATGTCCCCAGTGTGTAGTTAACCCACAGGCTGCAAGTGTATAGTGATTGGCAGTAAGACTTAAAAAGTGTAACTTAAAGAAGGAATCTTATGGCAAATGGGGAAATAAAAATTTGTTGTGTGCAACTCTGGGGATGTTAGATTAAACGATCTTGATACTATTTAATTTTTATTTATGTCTTTAATATTAATGAACATGAGGTATATTACGTATGTGTATATGTCATAAAAATAAATCAATCGTGGATTATTTTATGTGCCAATTTATAAAATATAATTTAAATCGTACTAATAATTTAACACCTCATTCAGAACTAGAAAACTATTCCAAGAACTCCACTTGCATTTCTTGTTCTTCATCCGATGATGAAGGTAAAGAGGTATTTATTATAAATCGCTCTTCCAGCATTTCAATTATTCTGTCTTGCTCGATGAAATCGTGTTAAATTTTCTTTACATACATTCCTCTGCCATCCGCCGTATAGTATTACTGGAAACCTCTATAAAGAAGCTACAATTTTAAGTAAGAAAAATATAAAATAAACTCAAAGTATCACACAACGCACTCCAACTTATCGTAATTTGATAAAACAAACAAGTGACAATTGACATTGCCATATGAAATCTTTATCCATATTTTTTTATGCCAGGAGATTCCGGTAGACGTATACCACAACGCGGACGTGTTTAAATCCCCATGACATCGTTATCATGGTTAATTACTTATTCAATGGTTATGTTAGGACTTGTTAATTGTTGCTTTAATTTTTGAACGGTTAGGCCACCGTTACATTCAATTGGAATAGTTATGTTACTCGTGCGACCTCAGCCTTATTTTGGCGCCCACTAGAGCTTTGACCACCGCATCAAGCTGACTCTTTATAATCTCTTCTTTTTGTCGCTGGAGTGTTTTGCAATGATAAGTACTATAATAGACTGGCTGTTATTGTAGTTATGGGATCGTGAATCAAACAAAGTGTTTGATTTACTTGGTTTATTATAAATCGCATATTAATTGATGATACATGCAGTAGGACTATAACAGAAACAGGAATTAAACACAAATCTTAAGTACACAATACTACGACTTAAAACTAAAAAAATAATATAAATATATTATGTTAAAAAGGGAAGAGCTCATAGGGCGTCAAAAAATTCATCCCCATCGCTGTCAGTGGGAAATGTGTAGATGGCAATGCTGATTCTTTGACCTAAAAATTGACGAGCCTTCTGGTCACGTGTTGAGTCGACCAACCCCTGGGCGATATCCCGAAGTACTCGATGGGCACTCGGACCCCAACGCCCTAGTGTTTCAATCCCAAACACTCGAACATATAACTTTCAATAAGGTTGTTATACTTGCGCCGTTTGAGCTTTTCTGCACCTGCAGAGCCGCCCCAGCACAGCCCACCGTGCTAGGAAGATGGGATGGGAAAGATATGATTTATAGCTAGGAAGATAATACTAATTATATTTTTCTTCAACTGTTTGTCTCATCTATTCTTTTCTAAATCAATGTTCATCTCCAATCCGCCATTTACCTATAAAAAAAGGCGCGGAGGTTTTATTCTATAATTCAAGCTTTCACAGCACCGAGGTAGTGTAATTTCCTACATTATTCGGTTAATATCACTGACTCTTGAAAATGGATGGATTAATAAAAGATTTTTCATTTACGTGTGCGTTAAAACAATACACAAAAGAATGAAAGGTTTTTAGTTTGAATTTCTAACGTCTATCCATCGTGCGTGAGTGGTGATATTTGTAGAAACAATGGTATTTGGCCCTTTTGTGATAGAAGAATGCCAGTCGAAATTGCCGGTGAAGGCATGCTTGCGACCTGCATCGCGAACATACGTACCGTTGTAATACGTGGCGAGTTCACGAATACTGCAATGCGATTTCGTAACAAAAAGCATTGCTCAAACTATCAGAAATCATTGAGCGAATGCAATTTAAGATTAATTGTACGTGAATATTAACGCTACACATACAATATATATATCAACGTCCACGCACTCCTTGATAAGCATTTAACGTTAACCAAAGTCGAAGTGTTACCTAACTTATATGTATTTGTGGTTTCTATTAATAACGGCAAACGTATCTTCTGTAAAATGTTGTCAAATTCATTACATACCTACCTATTCCACAACGAGTGTCAAAAATAAAAGACCTTATTGTGTTTACTTTTAAAGTCTAATTTGTTTTGTGTGTCCACAGATGTTTGCTTCCAACCGTTCTTCAACTTCGTGGACATGAGGGCCCTTTTGGAAAACTTCTGCGTGTACCACGTGAACGCCCCGGGACAAGAGGACGGGGCCCCGAGTCTACCTGAAGAGTGAGTACTTAACCTTACTCCACGTAGGCATATAAGCCTAGTTTTATAGTTAAACAATAAAAAACCTGAAGCTCTGGTAAACAGTTCAAGAACACTTTATTTGTCTCATTGAATGTTAAAGTTCTTCGAAGAGCTCTCCGCTTTGAAATAGACCACTATCGGTATTAAGACCTACAGAACAGTTCCTAGGGTAGTTAACTTTATTGATGTCTGTTCAGCGCGATTAAGTGGCCCGGCCCACAACACAGGGATCGATACGCCTATCTACAAGCTGAATGACAGTTCTACTGAAATTGATAATGACGTAGTAAATTACGCGTGCCTTAGAAAAATACGTTCTTTATATCTTGTCTGGGTACTTTACATTAGGTACCTACAAATGTTGAGGCAATTTATTTCAAAGTGTTGGAGCTCATGGCTAATTAATAACAGCCGCACAGATCGATCCATCAGGTTAAGCTACGCTTGCCTGGATTGGTCCGTGGATGGGTGACTATCTTTCCGTGCCTCGGAAAGCACGTTAAGCCGTTGGTCCCGGCTGTCATTCGTGGACCAAGGGGTATTGTATTACCCAGTTACTGACTGGGTTGTGGAGGTCAGATAGGCAGTCGCTCCATGTAAAATAGTGGTATTCAGCTGCATCCGGTTAGACTGGAAGCCAACCCAAACATAGTTGGCAAAAGGCTAGGCAGATTGATTAAGCTCTAGTCTGGGTACTTTACATAAAGTACCAACAAATTGAGGCAACTCATTTCAAAGTGTTGACTTGTCAGGTGCAAGTGTTAACGCGCTCTAACTAGGTGCGGTGTACTATTGATATTTCCCTTATACACAGAAATTACAGTTTACATAGACACGGACGGTGTTCTGTAAATGAAATGCACAAACAGCAGTCGACACGAGTAACAGTGTACATACTCCTACGTCCTAGTGGCGTCGCATTAATTCTATTGCGTTTGCACAGTTTACCCGGCATCGGAATGTGCCTCACAATGCATAGTGCTTTCTAATTCACATAATATTGCCATTCCTTCGCACCAGCTTCTCTGCAATCCTGAATCTTTAGATTTTATTGTGGTTGAATGGAATGCATTGCGAGCTCATTGGTTTGTGCCAAGAAGCTTGTTTTATCAATGAGTTGTGGACCGAGAAATAGTACAACTTATTGTCTTTTAATACTATAAAATAACAGTTCATGTGTGTAAATCACACATGAATTGACTATTTGAAACGGTCAAAAATGAAATATGAAATCACATAGGTAAAAGACCGCTCGTCTTAAAAACTTCCATCACCGTACAGAAATTAAATATTATGCGAAGATGTAATTCTAAAATTGCATTTGATGCTAAAAATCGGTGACGTCACATTGTTATATTTCATACAAAACACGTATAAATGCCGCGTTTTGACAATTCATAAAAAGTAACGTTATTGACTACCCTTTCCAATACCCAGTTGGGGTCATCCCAGTCACAGTAAAATAAACTCAATAATTAAATGTCTATTACTGATATTACCATATAAAAATAATGCAACAACTGTTCAATTAGATTGCTCAGTCGGTAATAGTAGCCTATTACTGACTGAGCAATCTAATTGAACGGCCTGTCTGTAGCACATACGCGATACTAATCGAATATTTTGAGGTTTGCACTTGCCATTATTAGCTTTAACGAACCACACAAGATTCTTGTGACTGGTGTTGCGTAAACATTTAATTTTTTTTTAGACAAAAAGCAGTGATAGCCTAGTGGTGTGACCGGACTGCCAAGTCATAGGTCTCGAGTTCGAACCCACGGCACGCACCTCTGATTTTTCGGATTCATGTGCGTATTGTACAGTTATCACTTGCTTAAAATCGGTGAAGGAAAACATCGTGAGGAAACCGGCATGTCTGAGAGATATTTCTCAACAGCATGTGATGCTAAGTCAGAGGCCCATGGGCAGCATTAAAACTCTGACACCAGGTTAGTCACTAACCACACGAAGAAGAAGAACATTTTAGACGATTACTCAAACAAGAGGCCCAGTGGTAATAACGAAGACTACGAGATGTAGCTTGTGGGTTCAAACCCGTGCAGACACTTTAGTTAGTTACAATTATTTTCAGTAAACGAAAATATAGAGGAAACTGTCTCAGAATAAAAAAAATCGAAGACAAGTGACATCCACCAACACGCACTGGGTCCGTATGGCCCACTCCCTCTCACTGTGAGAAAGCCCGTAAGACCATTATAGGCTGATTAATAATGGACTCGAACAAGTCTATGTAACACGTGCGAGTTAACACCATTTAACACGTACGTGTACAATTTGGTTAGATATAAATACTAATGCAATTTAAACAATGCTCCGTCGAGCTGCAAGAGTTACCTAACTTGCGAAGAGGTATATTTGATTACTTATTCTGGTTGCAGCCTGCGGCGCTAACACCCAGGTTTCAGGAACCATTTTAAGTGGTAATGTCAGTCTTCTGTAGGCTGTTGGGTAGTAAAGACGTGCCTATATCAAACGAGGGTATTTCGAGATATAACGCGCGCTCTAGCATTATTCCCGATGCATTTTCATTGGAATTATTCGTGTCACAATTTTATAGCAAACCGTGGGCAGGCTCCACGTGGGTTCACTTTCCATCTTTTATAAAATACCTTAATTTTGCTTAATCTGCTTTGACATGATTATTACTGAAGGACTCCGTCAAATATTACGTTTTCGAAAAGAGATCCGTTGCCAAAAGTTTGAGAACCGCTGGTGTTATAAATTAAACTCAATTAGAACTATAGGTACTAAATAAAAATTATGACAAGAATAATCTACAGCCGCACAGGTCGATCCATCAGTTTAAGCTACGCTTGCCGGGTGTTAGCGATGATGGACGGCTCAGTACCTAAATAATTATCTCATACTAATTATTTAGTACTTAAAAAACTATACTGATGTATTTCTGTGTCATTTGAATAATAAAAGGCGGGGTGGTTGCGTACGAACGTCGCAACTCGTCATAGATAACTAATAACATAGACAATATTTAAAAACGCACGGGTCGGCGCGAGGAAATCGAGACAAATAATCGATCGCGATCAAGCGCACCCTCACTTCACTCACCCCCGCCACCGCGGCAGTCGCACGAGTGTCGCCCGCTAGGCACGACGCGGGCTAAAAATATCGTACGCGCATCAAAACGTCTGCGCAGCTACCCAATTTAGTGCATATTATTTTCGTAGTTTTCTTTCCTAAACACCCAGTGCAACGATCCGCTACACCGGGGTTGGCCGTGGATAGGTGACCATCTTTACACACCGAGACTTCTCCGTGCCTCGGAAAGCACGTTAAGCCGTTGGTCCTGGCTGTCATTTGTGCATCTTTGTCAGTCGTTACGGGTCATTAGAAGCTCGAAAATCTGACAGCCAGTCTTACCAAGGGGTATCGTATTACCCAGTTACTGGGTTGTGGAGGTCAGATAGGCAGTCGCTCCATGTAAAATACTGGTATTCAGCTGCATCCGGTTAGACTGGAAGTTGACCCCAACATAGTTGGGAAAAGGCTAGGCAGATGATGATAAGAATTATGTACGTATATTTATCATAGTTTAGTTTTGTTGTAGCAAATGTCATATAAATACACACATCAAAAGTGTCTAGGGATCAACATATATTTTTGCAATAACTTTTCTCTTGATTGATATTAATTTAAATTTTCTTTAAGGATTCATCAAATAAAGTGTTTTCGTTTGTCACAGTAACGATAAACCAAGTCACCTTTGCATTAATAAAGAAATTTGCCATTTTCCTAATAAAGGGATTTTTGACATTTGAACCACTAACATTAAAGTTCGAAAAAAAGACTGAAATAACAGTTTTCTTTAAAATTTTATTGGGTAACTTAAACAATTAATAATCCGTGTTTCTACCGCGAACACTAACAACACAAGAACATCGGTTTGGCATACTCAAAATGAGTTCATCCAAATCACGCTGTGGAATGGCCGCCCATGTTCGTTGCAACAACAAAAAAAGGTCTTCTTGCAACTGGATACCCTCCATATTCGGCAGAGCTCTTCTCTGTAGCATATGGAAGGACGGTATCGCTGCACCACACGGAGACAAGACCGATACATTCAAATCTTAACTCGAAGAGCTCCAACAATAACCGCCATGATGTTAGCCGTGAGGCTTCATCACTCTTCAGGGAACTTAATTAGCGACCAAACAGTCAGAAACCGCTTGCATGAAGTGAACCTTCATTCCCGAAGACCGCTACGGGTACCACCTATAGCAATGCACACACACAACGCTCGATATCAATGGGCTCTTGAACACAGAAATTGGGCAGAAGAACAATGGCGTTTCGTGTGCTTTTCTGATGAGTCTCGTTTTGGTATGAGACCGGATACAAGACGTATACGACACTGGAGAACCCCTGGACGCCAACAGCGATTAAAATCCTGCCAGGAAGTCCATCCTTATAGTGGTGGAACCATCATGGTATGGGCGGGTATTTGGATCGGCGGAAGAACTGAGTTGATTTGGATCAGAGGCAACCTCAACGCTCAAATTTATGCTGAGACGATTGTATCTGACGTCATCGTTCCTCTACAAGTGCAAATCGGTCCCTTATTTCAGTTAATGCATGATAATGCACGACCGCACACCGCAAGAGTTGTAAGACAGACTCTCGCCGCAGCTAACATCAATGTCCTGCCCTGGCCTGCTCAGTCGCCAGACTTGAACCCGATTGAGCATGCATGGGATATGCTACAGAGAAGAGCTCTGCCGAATATGGAGGGTATCCAGTTGCAAGAAGACCTTTTTTTGTTGTTGCAACGAACATGGGCGGCCATTCCACAGCGTGATTTGGATGAACTCATTTTGAGTATGCCAAACCGATGTTCTTGTGTTGTTAGTGTTCGCGGTAGAAACACGGATTATTAATTGTTTAAGTTACCCAATAAAATTTTAAAGAAAACTGTTATTTCAGTCTTTTTTTCGAACTTTAATGTTAGTGGTTCAAATGTCAAAAATCCCTTTATTAGGAAAATGGCAAATTTCTTTATTAATGCAAAGGTGACTTGGTTTATCGTTACTGTGACAAACGAAAACACTTTATTTGATGAATCCTTAAAGAAAATTTAAATTAATATCAATCAAGAGAAAAGTTATTGCAAAAATATATGTTGATCCCTAGACACTTTTGATGTGTGTATATTGTTTATCAGTGGTTTTTGCAACGTGGGTCGAAATCTAATCTCTCCACTAAAAATAGAAAACCTCGTCCAAAATAATTAAGACAATATTAATTACAATGTATCATTCTTCAAAGCTTATCCGTCTATAGGTGTAAGTCGGACTCACCGGCAATCTGAAACAACGCACAATAATACGACTTTCATTTTCTCGTAATGAGAATACTAGCAAAACTATTATTATTTTTGCTTAAAAAACGGTGAAGGAAAACATCGTGAGGAAACCGGCATGCCTGAGAGATATATCTCAACAGCATGTGAAGCTTAGTCCCATGGGCAGCATAAAAGGGACACCCGGATGGAACGAAGTTCCTTTCGATTAAATAGTGAAGGAATTGTAATAAACTTTTATTTCAATTTTATTTTAAGTTACAATAATCAACAAAAATCTGATCTAAAATTAACCAATCAAAAAATATTGATTTAAAAGACATCATAATATGTTACTCCAAATAAAGTGTCGTTACAACTTTTGGTCTTATTTTCTGTTCTGTTTTCCTTTCGCAACGCGCGATTAGGAACTTCGTTCCAAAAACTCGACACCACTCACTAATCACAAGATTGTCTTTTAACAAAAATAGAACAAAAACTTTCCAATTTTGCCTCGCAGTCTTTGTAAGAATAACCCTTATTTCTAATCCCGATCTCTGACTAACATTACTCTCTCTGAGTTTGCGTGGTCAGTTCGCTCCCAATAGTTTTGTGTTGGTATCCATCACCAGTCACTACCTCCATGATTAATGAATATAGACAGACTTCCAAACTATTTGGGTGTTGCCGATACTAACGCTGAAATTACGTAACTATCTCTCTAATCATAATTCATGTCAGTTGTTTAAATCTTGAAAGTCAAAGCTCACGTCGCCTTTAGTTTTCAGCAGGATTGTCCGGAAGGGTTACCGATACCCCGGAACAGCTAAGGAAGGAACATGGTTGGGTTTTAGTCAGTAAGAGTCTGACAGTCCATTCCGCTCCACCCAGAGCGGGAGGGGTCATATGATGACTTCCCACCCACAAAAAATAAATGCCTTTAGTTTCTAAAACATATTTTGTACGAGATAGATAAGGTTGACCGTAGCAGATATTTTAGTTCAATTGCCAAAGAAACTCGGGCTAACAAGTCTATTACCAGTCTTGGCAATATTTATTATATTATAAGCCGTACCGAAAACGCTTGGAGGGGACCGGTGGCTACTGGTCCATGAAAATGGCTAAATCTGCCTCTGGGTTATACAAACTTTTTTTTTGTAACCTTCCATCCTTCAGAATCGTAGTTAGATAGTATGTTCACACAACCACTTGGTAATTGTACTTGAAATGTGTACCAGAATTAACAAAACCTTTCAACTTGGTCACAAAGTGAAATAAAAAGTAGTGGTAATGGACCTTGACCTACCTGTAGATTGTATTACACTAACTTCGTAATCCTTATAACAATCCGCTTTGACTCGTCTAAATTGAAATAATAAAAGAGGGAAATGAAATCAGACTTTAAAAAGTGTGGTAAAATGGAATAGGTCAAGTTACGCCCCCGGCGCGGTGCAGCGGGGCCGTGCAGAGGCTTGGCGCACCGTCGTCATAATGAGCGCCCTGGAACGCAATAACTTTAAACAGGTTGGAAATCCAGGGCATTCTTCACCTGTCTATTGCACCCATTGCAGGGGCTACGCAGCCACATTAGAAAACGCTCAATGGAGAATTGCAGCATATTCTATTGAAGCCGCAGAAGAATACCTGTCAAGCATTTGTCTCGTTTCGCGGGAAATTGAATTCTCAGCTTGCTTTGTTTGCAGTGGAATGCATTTGATTCAATTCTCTGTAGGCGCCATTTAATTAAAGCACCTGTCGCAACGTGGCACGATGCGGCCTCGTATCTGTTCTAACATTAAACTTGACTAAGTATTATATTTCATACAAGCTGTAAAGCAGCAGTAGCTTTTTTCTGACCACAACTTCGTTATGAATAGGACTTTAATTAAATTAAACGAAAGGAAAAGTTATTACTGAACTCCGCAGCACTTCCAGCCTAAGTTTACGAAATAAGTGTCCCGGCCGTTGAATCAAGATAGAAATTCAATCTTCAATAGAAAAAGTAAAGCTGTGTTCCTCTTACAGAATTTCTTGTCAATAGTCAGTAGAGTGGATGTTGACTATTTGAAAAAAGACCGTTTATCATAAAAAACGACCATCACCGTACAGAAATTAAATATTATGCGAAGATATAATATTGTAAAATTGCATTTAATGCTAATCAGTATTTCATTTGACTCTAAAAATCTGTGACGTCACATTATTAAATTTCATACAAATTACGCGTTTTGACAATTCATAAAAAGTAACGTTATTGACTACCCTGTCAAACACATTGGGTGTTTGACAGGGTAGTCAATATGCAGGTACAGTTTAAAGATTCCCACCGAAACTGCCATCGATCCTTGTTGAGCTGTCATACGCTTATTAAGCGCATCACTGGGTAACCTAGATCTGATACGAGTCTCTATGATGTACGCGTATGTAACGTGTGGGAATGGAACGTCGCCGTCGCCGGGATGGCAGCCGAGCGATGCCAAGAGATAAAATGATGCGGTCAGGACTTATAAATCGATACTAAAGGGCGCAACAAAATTGTATCTTGAAGTTGATGTTGGTTTCAGGGTTACCGCTACCCCGAAACATAAAGGGCTAAGGAAGGAACATGTATGGGTTTTAGTCAGTAAGAGTCTAACACTCCCTTCCGCTCCACCCAGAGCAGAAGAAGTCATTGGATGATTTCCCACGCTCAAAAAAAAAGGCGAATACTTACAACTACATACAAACTCTTTCGTTAGGATGTGACTACCAACATTGAAATAGTAATTTGGAGGGGAGCGCCATGTTATCGTAGTTTACCTCTACGCTTCGTACTTAAAACGGGTTTGTAATAGCGTCGTAAGATAAATGAGCGTGGATGATAGAGTCAACAGCAAAATTGCAGGATGGGTAAATAAAACACAAATTAGTTTATTGTAAAGAAATTCTAATCTGAATATATTTTACCAATTTTTTTTGGGGTTAAATTGGAATGAATGTATAGACCGAAGAGTTTTGAGACCACCCAGAGCGGCAAAAGTCATTGGATGATTTCCCAGCCTTAAAAAAAGGGTTCGGATAAGCACCTGTCTATTAGAGATTAAATATGTTTTACATATTTTTTTTGCACTTAATTTGGAATGTGGATGGCTATACAAGTAGAGGGAGACCAAAGAAACGTTGGATGGATCGTGTGAAAGATGATATGGCTAGAAAGGGAGTGACTACCGAGATGACGACTAATAGAGAAGTATGGAAGATAAAGACATGTTGCGCCGACCTCGAATAGATTGGGATAAGGGCAAGAGAATGATGATGTAGTTATGTATGCACTTAATGTTGAATGTGACATATACAGAGTTGATATGACAGCGGGGCATTAAATTACACTACGTATACTTTACGTGTTTAGTATTAATTCGGTACGGTATAAAAAAAAAAAGCACCAAAAATGAGGGTTGTCTTTTTTCAAACAAACTAAATAGCTTACAAATCAGAATAAAACGCAACCATCCTTTGTAAATAAAAACTGACCTTGTAACGCAGCGGCACCGACGCGCGCGCGCCGCAGCGCTGTTAGGAAAGATACATCGTGTTCAAAGTGGGCAAAAACTTAAAAAATCATTTGCGACTAAACTACTGCTTCTTTTTAATTGATTTTTGGTACAGAGCTTGAAAATTATCCCTAGTATTAGCTGTTTAAAGGAAAGCCCCTCTGTCGTATCAACTCTGTATATCACACATTTCATTAACAAAAATAAATTACGACGAGATAAGAATGTATGAAGAACTCATAATAGTCCGAGAATTTCGCTATTATTTATGAATATTTTAGTAAATGTAGTCGTCTGGTGATGATCCAAAGAATGATAAAGTTATTGTGATAACATTGTGGGTGCTACTAGCTTTACTGATCAGCGACGCGCAGCTACCGCGATCTATTCCCAGGAAAGATCAATGTTATTGCTCTTGGTCTCTGGGCCTCACCTCTTGTTTAGATAATGACCTGCAGCTGCTAGAGCAGGCCGTTAATATTACAGGTGTAGACCATGTTATTACCTACCTAGCAAGCTTAAATTCACAGACTTTAATTTGTCTCTTAACCGCTCAGCTGTTGAATTATCAAATATGATTTAAAACAATAGAAAAAGTAATTGTGTCTCATTAGTCACTTAGCTTCAGTTTTGATTGAAAATATGGGCGGATTTCACCTATAAAACTGAACACGAATACCGGTAAACCACGTTTTAAGAGCTATCAGTGTCATTTTGTTTATTGACAGTGACAGTTTTTGAACGCGCTTTAGATGTGTTAATCGCGTGGTGAAATTAGCATTAAGTGGATACGGCCAGACAAGCGACAACACAGCCCGCATCCAAATTGTTAACCGGTCAAAGCAAACAAGGTTTTATTCGCTAAAGCCATCGCCACACGGTCCCCTTTGTCACGGACCCGCCGCGTGTATGCCCGTTTCCACGCAAACTTCGTTCAGCAAACTAGGCGGGAACGCGCGGGAAATGACAAACAAACCATGCATTCGGAAAATTGACGAAACAATGCTTTGTGCTGCTCTCGCTCTTTATACCTGAAAATAAACGTAGCAGTTTGATGTCAGTTGTTTAATGTTATTGTAATGATCACACTGGTCACTGTAATAATATTTTGTTAATTTCAATGATTATTAGTTAGGTTAGTATCTTTAAAGGTGACTAACTTCGAGATTGGAATACAAAATACATAGAAACGATAGGATGTGTTAATGACTCGGCTTCGCTCCCGTGGTCTTTCCCATTTTCCCGTGGGACCCGTTATTTTTCCCGGGATAAAAAGTAGCCTAGACAAGTGTCAATCGCTTCGTGTCAAATCGATTTAGAAACTTGTTGATCGAACACAACAACAATTTGTAATCTCAGCTAGTCGGCTTGTCTAGAACGCCACTTGTCAACGCATTTGTATGAGAATATTGATCGAGTTTCGCTACACAATTTAACATTTTCTGGCACTTAGCGATCGAAAACGATTGATCACGTGACATGTCGAAAGCTTATGCCAATTCCATATATTTCGGATTTATCTAATTTCGTAAGAAAATTTCAAATGGAGGACTTTGTCTAGGCCCCCTGGTGTTACTTTTTAGTGGCGCAACGCTTGATAGGAGTTACATTGTTAATTACTTTTCTCCGAGGTTTCAAATTCTACATTTATTTAACTGACCTGATCAACGTGCTTATACTTTTATCGGTCCATCTCGGAATAACATGTTTGTATATAGAAGATCTAGAGTAGATCTATAAATTCAATCAATATGGAGCAGCTGACCTACTTAGGCGCTCACAAGCTCACATATTCATAAAGAACGGCCGTTTTATATGTGGAGCATATTTTTTGGGAATAGAAAGGTGAACCAACCTGACAAAAAAGACAGAGTTTATAAAACCTTTTAGGGCTCTCAAGACGATCTTTGTCAAAAGATACACTGTTCCCGAACTCAGCAAAAGATTCTATGACCAACAATTTTTTTTATCTAATTTTCAAATGTACTTCTTAGATACCAATTGATTCTTGAATGTAGAAATACCCAATGCAAAAGTCTAATAAACTTCGTAGTTTTGAAGAACTGCAATTTCCTGTCGTTTCATGGAGTTTCGGGTTTGGATTAACTGTAAAACAAAAAAGAGTCGTCAACCCTCAACCCGCAATGCCCGAAGTAAAGTGTCGGTGAGTCGATCACTATTTGCCACTCAAAATTCCAACCTGGGTACTAAGAAACCTTATATTTCTTTTGTGGAAACGATTTCCTACCTAAAATATATCTACGAAATTTATTTAGAATTCATCGCGAGGAAACCAACATGTCTGAGAGATATGTCTCTCTCTGTGAAGCTAAGTCAGAGGCCCATGGGCAGCATAAAAACTCTGACCCCAGGTCAGTCACTAACCATACGAAAAGAAGAAGAAGATTTAGCATTGCATTTGGTTCCAGTTAGATTTTATTTACACACACGCCATTGCAATACTATTTATGTCAGGTCCCTATTGGTGGGATATTCATCCCAACCTTGCAATTTAACTTTGTACCGGACTATAATTTCGAAACAGCATCACGTAATATTACTTTATTTCAACCATCAATCATCGTGAAGACATTATACGTCAAAGGCGTCCGCGTCGGGAAAGCTACATCATCAAAGTATTACCGACACCCACCAACACAAACAATTGTAATATAGCTCAGCATTACTAACTCGTAGCTTCACTGATAGCAAGTGCGGTATTACGTCTGGTAATGGATACCGTCCACATCCCTTAACCGATATCCCTTCCGTCCGCTCCGCTAGATAAACGACTATCATGACTCTCCTAATATGAAAATCATAGTATCCCGTCATATTACCCTACTCTGGTTAAAAAGGAAAAGTTACGTCATAGCTAGTAACACGTAAATGTATCCGAATCGGTGTCTGCAGTTTTCAGCCATGTGGGCGTCGCTCGTAAACTTCGTATTAAGATTTATTTCTCAAACGTGAACTAGTTCTTATTGGATTTCCATATTCGCTATTACATAGGAAGAGTACGTCCTTGACGAAAGTTCGGTACTTCTTGTTCCCTTTCGATGCCTCTTGTTGCACTTACGACTGACGAAAGTGCCTCCTCAGTGAGGAGGCACTTTCGTCAGTCGCAAGTCGGTCCGAGCGGGTGAGGAGTCCTCACCCGCTCGGACCGTGCTGCTCCACTATCTGGCGGATTTATTATGTAACAATCTCACTGAGAAAACTTTGTTAGAGTGAGCTTGAGATGACATCATTTCACCTGATCACATCAGAATCACTTCACCTAAGCTTTTACAGAAGACATCGGCTATAGTAATACAATACAATCTCAAACACACCCAACAAATATAGTAGTTACACTAATATCCCAAGTTCATCGTACGGGCCTTCGGGGAACAATAAACATTCAGCAATGGACGCACACAAGCTGTTATGGACTTCATTACGTACCCGTAACGTATAAATCCAACGTCGATGAGCGGTCATTCGTTAAATTTAGATCCAGAAAGATCCACTGCGATTTGATGTAACAGGGATGTGCAAGTCTGGACTCGACAAAATAAATTTAGTGACGTAAGTTGTAGTACCATTTAGTTAGTTAACCGTTTATTCGGTGTCCTTGCGAGCGCGAGCGAGTCAGGGCGTGCGGGTTGTATTGATTTTTTTGAACGGCACGCGCCACCGACTACGTCCAAGTAATGTGAATAATGCCTTCTTGTCCCGCTATCAGTCTTTTTCATTTTCACATATCATAAGCTGTAGGAATTATAACCTTCGTGACCCATCAGCAATCCCTGAACTTCATTTATAGGTGGCACGGAACCTCCAGCCAACCTTAGGTGGGTCTAAGATATAACTATAAACTAATGTTCCTAATATCCACTTTTGTTATATCCGACTTCAGAGGATCTACGTCTTGCTAGCAAGAAATTAAGTGTTAAATCGCTCGGATTTGTCGTAAAGCGGTGCTCCCCGAATTTTAATGTCGCTTCGGAAAATGCTTGTTCAAGATCAGTATAAAATCATCCACGAAATCCTGCCTCTGAATCGCTAATATAAGTTCACTCTACGCAATCGATATGGAGCGTTACATTAGTATTCGACGCGGTGGTGGAAATTAGCATTTCCACAAAGATGTCTAAAGCACACCATATTTTATTCAAATTCCTATTTTTGTGTCTTTAATATTATTTATTTTGTTAGAGTAGGTAGGTAAACGACATAATGAGTAAAATAAGGGATACATGGATTTATAAATTGTGTAAGAGCCAGCGACACACTCGCACCCCTTCAGAAATTGACACCTATCATATTTAGATCACGAGTGGCTCGTATCATACAATACGACAACGTTCTGAAAGCTTTTAAGAACATTTTATAAAATTATTTTGCAGCCTAGTTTAACGTGGCCCGAATATTCGCTTTGTATAATAATGAGTTTGTTTGACGGGGGAACGCTGCTATTCTCTAGTTAGCAAACAATGTCCTACACGGATGCTACGTATGTTATGAATCTTGCGAAGCGTGGACATTGCTGACATGATCAATTCGCAAGTTAGTTCAAGTAAGCGTTAGCGGCGGAGGCTCCGCGCCTTGGCGGCTTTATGTTAGCAAAGTTTATTGTTCTAATTAGCGCCACAATAGTTAAACATTTTGGCAGCGACCCTGCCGCATACTACGGATAGTTTACAACGTTTTAAGTAAACACACTTACCTATACTGGCAGGCCGTTAGACGAGATGCTTGTACAAACACATCCCTAATCCCAAGTGATTATATCATAAACAGCACTACACACATAGTTTGTGACTATAATGTAGTTTATTCAAAGATTCTATTTATATTATGAGTATGTTACTCATTTAGTTTAAAGATGTTGAAAAATTGTATCAATTAACGGCTTTATATATTTCAATGAACCTTGACCTACATTCAGTATACTGAAGTGGAATTTAAAATGTGTGCTCCAGATACTTCATGAAGTTTTTATAAAAAATCTAGTCCACATTTATACCTTCCATCTTTTGCATTTTCAGGCCATGTAGCCTACTGGAATTGGGACAAATTCTTTGAACTTGCAGTTGGTTGGTTGGCGAAATGTACAACTTTATGGAACGAAGTTTTTTTAACATGGTTGAGGTGAGAGTTGACTGGTAGGAGTCGTCACGTACCTAAGGAATAACAATTATGCTCATACCCATATGTGACTTTCTCAAGGGAATGTGTGAATTTAATACGTGTTTTTAATACAGAGCCATCTAGTATACATTTTTACACACAAGTGTGTGGTAGGTAAGTTTCTTAAAGGTTCTAAAAACTTATACTATGCAGCTTAGTATTAAAAACGCGGGTTGGATGGGTCAAACAGTCTACACCAGCTAAAAGAAACTTTAAAGTAGAAAATAAAGTCAGTTTCAAGGTCTCAAGTGTCAAGTATCATTAGTTTTTGTTTAAATGATACGTGAGCAAGCACGTGCAGTAAAACGGGGTATATAGAGATGCAAGGGTGAATCGGAACGAAACTTTATAATAGATTTTAACGTTGAAATAATATAGTTGTTTGACGACAAGGACACAACATATAAGAGTCCTTTTTGCTCACAAACTGTATTATTTTACTATTAAAATCCCTTTTAAACTTTCGTCTCGATTCACCCCTGCATCCCTATTCACCCCATTTTACGGTACTGTTAGTTCCAGACGGGGATCCCCCGACATGGACATGTTTTATTTTTTGTTTAATTTAAATTTTATGTCAAGTTAACGAATTAGGTAACTCAAAATAGAAAGTTACTAGTTTTCAAATACATTTCCTACATACAGTAGGTACATACTTACCCATAGAATACTTCCCTTACACTCGTGTCTCCTGTGTCTCCTGTGAGCATTCACTGCGAGTGGGTCGAGTCGACACCGCAAAAGAGCGCCATGAAAGCGTCTGGACCGACAAAAGTAACACAGACACGTCTCGCTGGCACTTCTGCTCACGCCGTGCGGACGCACGGCTCATGATTCACACCTAGACTGTACTGTACTTAATTAAAAATATGTGTACACATCAAACACCAACGTCCTTACTTCGTACGGCTCCCTGAACATAAAAACAGCGATTGAATGCTCAGTAAACAATTAATTTAATTGCATTCAAGTCCTAACATCATTAATTACTGAAAACGAATCGTGTACCTACTTAACTATTTTTCTAAAAAGCAGTCCCGCTTCCATTCTTGGTAATCCAATCCATTGGCAAGCCGTTCTTGGTAAAACAATCGATAGTGCAGTGCAATTGGTTTTATTCTGTCTACATTCACTTTAATTAGCGAATAGATAAACTCTCGTGTATTTTGAAATCAGTCCGAAGTACCAGCTTTCACAATAACCGGGACTCAACAATAGGACATTGTTCCTGTACAAGCCCTCGGTTTTCGAGCCCTATTTGGATTCCCGAAAACAAAACTCTACGAAAACAAAAAAACATGGAAAATTGTAACTGAAACAATGTCACGTTATGTTGTGTGCTTGAAACAATTTCGAAAATACATGAGCCTTTTATTGGTTCGGAGTATTTGTAATTCTTTCAATTTGATTTAGCTATCGATGTCGCTTCATTTTATTTTTGTTTGTATCAATTTTCAAATGAAAAAGGGCGAACAGAAAAATATCTCTTCATAGTGACGATTGAGGATATCATGGCGCGGGATGATAAATAAACATTTGTAGAACAAGTTTGCACTTCATTCTCGAAACATCACGAATTGTTACGAGACCTTCTGTTTACAAGGCGTCAAAAAAACATCCATTACAGATTCGGCGTGAAAAAACCTTTCTTTAAAAAATACTCCGCACCGCGTCCTACCGCCATTTTTCTTCGACTAGATTGTTGTGTAACACTGACCGTATGACGTAACTTGACGCCTGGCATCCTTGAGCTGTTAAAGATCTTACCTATTAGTTACAGAGGTATCCTGAGCAATAGTAATCAAACATAAGTGCTGCTCCTACTACCGAACGATTCTGTAACATTTTTTACTTTTCCAGTGCCCTTTTTTAAGGCTGGGCAATCATCCAATGACTTCTCCCGCTCTGGGTGGAGCGGAAGGGAGTGTCAGATTTTTACTGACTAAAACCCATCCATGTTCCTTCCTTAGCCCTTTGTGTTCCGGGGTAGCGGTAACCCTTTTGGACAATCCCGCTTATTTTCCAGTGCCCTGTCTATAATACGTTTAGTTTAACTGTTCGGATGCCGAAGAAATGCGTTGCGTATCAATTGTGTGCTCCTCCCGCGCAAATGTTTGGACCACCTCCCTAATTGACGGATTCAGGTCACGTTAACGTTCTTAAGTGATGCTGCCAATCGAGCACTACTTAGAAGCAATTGTCTTTTTAAAGTTTGATTCGGATGCTGCTGTAAGGAGCAAAGTTCGTTCATTTTGCAGCGTACTTGGCCTCTTTAGAATAACAGCGACATATTCTGGGTTTGAACAATGTTTTTATCGACGGTTTACTGAACTCAATATTGCATTTACTTCGGTGTCGATTCACCTCCGGGCCTCTTGTTTCATTGATGCTTTGTTGGCGTCCACTAAACCTACAAGACCGAGCAAACAAAGGACAGCCCTTTCACTAGTGTGGTACCTATATCTGTATAGAGATCACTTCACCCCAAACGTTCTGCAACCTCAGCACACATTAGTACACAGTATTATGTACTAATACCCTATTTTAGATTCACTCTCGTATTCCGAGTCGAAATTAGCATTATCTTGGCTTTCTCTATAAAGTTTGTAAAGTAAAGCTTTCGTTAATCAAGACACGTTTTTCTTTAATTCCATTCGTTTGTAACGGATATGCTACACGCAATGTGCGTCATTTAGTATAAAATGTGACTCATACAGTTCGAATTTCAATTTGTGAACTATTTTGGTCGCGCTATTTGTTAATGTTTCGCCAATTTCGTGTCTCATACCTGGAATAATTAAAACATTCAACATGCGATTGCTCGTAAAAGTTTTATTCCATGGGGTATAAAGTATAAAAAATATACGGCTGAACAAATCAAAGTCCAGAAAAGACCAGATACACACGTTATTGTAGATTGAATAGATAGAATGTATTTAGGAGCCAACCCCAGCTGTTATGGGGATAATTCATTGAGGAAAATGAGACTTCATTGTATCGCTACTACTTTTTATGTGTTATTACGTAAATTACATGCTACATTTTACTATCCACATCGTTTGTAATGGAACTTAGAAAAATGACGTGTCGTTCACATAAATTTAGGACATGATTACCCACAAATTGCGACCTTATAACAGTCTACACGAGCGTTAAAATGGACTATCTGCGAAGCTTGGCGGAGTAGTCATTAAGACGCAACCGCCGGGACATCCGGCCTCGATGAAATCTCAACAGATACTAGTGGCTGAGCTGCGTTGTTCGTTTCTGTTCTTCACTGCAGCGATTTATAACTCCGCATTTTATTATCCACATTTCTTGAAAACTGAACTAGAGTTTTCATATATCCCTATAGAGAACAAAAGATGGAGGAAACTATTAATACCAGCGTTTGGTATTCCCTAAACATTGCAAAGTATTAAGCGTGTATACATAATAATGCATTTGCATACCCTTTTTAACTCGCCCTACCTATGCCAATTACCTTCTTTGACCGACTTACTTACGCTACACAAAATTGCACCACAAAACAAATTACCGTTGAAATATTTTTCTTTTTCCTTTGCCCACATTTCCTAGCTAGTTCCGGCAATCGTCGGTAGTCTTTTAACGTTTTTTGAACCGCCATTCTTATGCATAAATAATTTTGTTTTTTGGCACATGGATTAAGGAAGATCCAGCAGTAGATGCCTACCTAAACTCAAAATTACTTATTCAACATAAATTGGAACAAATACCATTCGCGCCGTCACGTAAAATATCCTAAATAACCTCGGTTACCATAGCAAGCAAAAAAGCAAAAATAATAATCGAAAAGTAATCGATAAGCTAAAATATATAGCTTATCGATTAAGTGGCTTTAATCTTCGTTGAGGACGAAGTAGATGCTTTAAATAGCACCATCCATTTGATAACTAAAAGAAAAGACTAATTTAGTGATAGATCTTAATTTCCTTTGGGATCGTGACGCAACCACAAAAGAGTACCTTCACAAACTGTGCTGGTACGTATCTGAGTGCTGTCTTCGAGCAAGTTTCAAGGTCAACGCGAATACTTGTGTACCAGCCGCTGCTGTTGAGAAACTCTTCGTTTAAGTTTTTCGAACTACTGCAGCTCTCAATGTCATGAAACTACGAGGCTTGTTAAATTTATTTTCGCTTTTAGAGCAAACCTTGAATAAGTATTATGCTTTAAAGAAACAAAAGTGATCTCCGTTGAAATTTTAAACATAAACCTATGGACCACTACAGACGGGTATTAAAATTCATGACATCAAAGCCACCAGGTTACCTTTTGTTCATTTTTCCACATCGAAAGGACGTTATAAAAATGCAAAATATACAAAGACAACGTTGCGCGCGGCGCTTTGATCGGAAAACAAAGGTACCTTCCGATTCGTTTTCCGACACCTGTTCGCAATGTGTTTAACTTAAATGAAATACTGTAACCACTGAAAACACGATATTGTGATGTGTCGAAGTTTGCGTTAAAAAGCTGTATGCGCGAAGTCGCGAATACTGTATGACTGTACACAATTATCGGTTTGTGTACTTTGACGTTGCTAGGAAACTAAAAAAAGGTGTAATCATTATTCTATTTTTATCAAGCTGCAATACGACTGCCGTTCATTGTACTATATCTATGTTGATTATAGTGGAGCAGGTCATTAGGGCGTCTCATTACACCTTGTAGATTAAATACTAGAAAATATTGTTCTGAATGAGGCCAATTGCTTGTTATGCTTAGTAATTAGTCTTGGCAATTTAGTTGTGGCGTTGTCACCGATCAAACATCTTCCAAAAGGGACAACCAAGTAACGATGTCTGGCGGAAAAGAGCGTTCAACCTTTTAAAAGGTCGGGGCGACATTAGTAGGGTTTACAAAACAGCGGGCGTCCTTGCGTTGGGGTTCGTCATCTGGTTCAATACTGTATTTCGTCCTACATTGTCTTGAATATTACAAGATTTGATTTTATCTTTGGTTATTATAAGCTAAAGTACAGGCTTATTGTATAAATGGTGCTCGCGGGCACGAAACTTCGGGCCGCTGATCCCCTTTACAATTCTATGCGGCATCAGGTACTCGTCGTAATCAATGCAAACATAAACATAAAATTAATCTTTAGTAATTTTATGTGACTACATCTTATTTTTGGACAGTTACTACCCGCAATAATGTGACATCGTTGCTATATTAACAGCTTAGTACTTATCAACGTGAATACCTGGTCATGCGTCAACAGCTCCAGATATATAAACCCTCAAACGGCAATAAGTCTTACTTAGGTGCTAATTAAAAGTATCGTAAAGAGGATCCAGAAAACCGTATAATAAATTATGTAGTAAGATTTTCCCCGCGGGCTATCCGATAGTAGTTCCCTCTACAGACAGAACTTTCTTACTTTTTTTACATCCATTTAAAGAATTAAAAATATTCAGTCTGGATGAAAATATGAAAATAAAGATCTTCTCTGATGTACATTCCCTAATTAAAATTTTGTTTCATGCTTTTAAAGATAAATACAAAAATTACTTAGATTTCGTGTCGGTTGATAAGAACGAGGGCTTTCTTAGTCTGTAAAAGTATGACGTATAATTCCCATTCGGAGCGCTAGACTGGTAGACGCCGGTAACGTGGTATTAATGTTGAAATTAAAGAATTTATTTGCAACTGGTTCATTTATCTTTATTACTTTAAAATAAATTACTAAAAACAATCTGCAGATTCAACCCAGTAAGCATCATATACTAACTTAACAAAAATGTAGTATTGGATTTCACTAGCCTGTAATATAATAACCAAGTGTCAGCTCTTTGTCTAAAGAAAATAACTAAAAAGTTGAACCTTTACTTTCCTACTTAATTTTAAATATCTTGCGTAATCATTGCCTAACGCAGCTTGCATGATAAACTGAAGTAAATCACTGAACTAGATTAACAGTGACAACAACCGGTATAAGGGGCAGGAATGAATAATGAAATGACAATGAACAGTCTTTCCCGTGAAAGGTAGGTGAATAAACTGCATTAATGGGGCGTCGCGACATATCGGCGCCTAGTCCGCGCGTAACAAATGTATACATAGTACATCTGCTCTCAAACAAGTGTTATGTATAAAGAAAATAATAGTTAAACATTTATTTTTTTGTACCACGTTGGGCGCCAACTATCTCTTGCTTGGCGCCCAACGTGGGTCTCAATTCAAAATCATAATACCTAAACATGTTTTGGCCACAGCACTAATTAGTTTCTATTCTATATTGTTTCTAGTCAATCTTAATTGCCTTGTGCTTTCGAGAACAATTGAATTTTCTACTCTAAAAGGAATTATACAGTGACAATAGCCATTATAGTTACAATAGACATTACAGTGACATTGTTTGCCACTAAGAAAACTCCGCGTATTAATTAATTTACAAGTTCATCTTCAATGAAATGTTTACTTTTCAACTAAGATTCGTTTTCATTGTTCTTAAATTTTCGCCTTTCGTTGAACAAAGCTTGGTGAATGAAACTATGAATTCAATTCTGAATGAGCTTAAAAGTTTGCACAATGCAAATGTGTACCCCATGAGTAGACACATGATATAATTCGAATAAAGTTCGGTTATTTGTAAGGCGGAATGGAATCGGTAGTGGGTCTCGTACCGCAGTGTTATGTAACAGACTGCCGCTCGATATACACTGTACCTACTACATGACGGCGGCGCGATGGCTACCGGCTGACGACGTCTGGTCATGCCGGTTGTTATCCTTCGGGACTTTAAGAAATCACTCACTGGAAAATTGTATCGCCACGACATTTTGGCTTTATAGGCGCGGACCCGCTCCCCCCATATTATTCGTTTAACTGCCCTAAATTCCGTCTAATTTCTGATTTACAACATTGTATTAAAGCTTTAATCCAGTCCTTTATGTTTTTGTTACAGTATTAATGTCCCTCGGCTGACGTCATGAGTTTCCAATGTTAATAGCCATTAGCGTTTAATTCAAGTGTTGCATGCGCTGCGATTTTATCCGTTAAACTGGGTTAAAATCATTTACAGAGTAACGCCATAATTTGGTACACAAACATCGTTCAGCAATATTAGGACCACGCAGTTATACCCCTCGGTATTTCTAGTTTTTTATAAGTGAGAAAGTACCAAACAACACTTTAGGTACTCTTTGATGTCAGAAGTTTTTGTCATCTTTTGTGTTTGTTTCATATTTATAGGTAAATTGACAATTTATTCCAAACGAACTCGAGTCTCAATGCTGTCAATATTGATTCGAACGACAAAGAATTATAACTGCCTTTTCTTGGCGCACTTGTGTCTCTTTGTTCTTTCAAACATGAATGTATTCTGTTTGATACTAACTTTTCCTTCGAATATGCTGGTGAAGCCGACTGGCTGTATGATTGTTTGTTACACAGCTCATAGGCTGGCATATTGATAAAAAAAGCCGTCAACAACTTCTTTACTTTTAATTGACCCGCAGATTGCTCTACTTATAGAGTTAAGTTATGGAAGAGCGGAGTCTTCGAATACAGGCATTGTTTGCTTAAAAGAAAGCTCCAACCACAAACTAATTATTGTAATCTTGTTGAAGAAAAAAAACAAATTTGATTTTTTTTTTGAGTAAATATCGCTAATAAAATCATAGAGCGTCAGAAGGGCTATCAAGAAGATCTCAACTCGGTAGCTGATAGAGACATTAGGGGTGACAGTTAAAATTCTGCAGAGCTTAGCAGCGGTGGCCTGGTAGCAATTCACCGCACGGTTGGCGCACATGGAGAATATTCCACATTCGCCACAATATGCTCTCATCAATCTCTGTCAAACACGCGGTTCCACTTTTGAAAATATTATACTGGTAACTGGTTACTAAAGTGGGTATTACTTCACGGAGCCGAAGTCTGCAACCCCTTGATTACGTTTTGCAAACACTACGGAGTGGAGACCACTTAACTTACTTAGGAGGGGTTGTCTCATAGTGGATCTTAAACTTGAGGGATAAGTTTGATAGCATCGTGGTTGTCTTGGTGACGTATTAGAAATATGTATGTAGGTAATAGGTACAATGTAGACGATAGATTCACATTCATGAGTGTTACACTTTGAATCGCGTGTCATTAATTTTAAAGTTTTATCGATTCGTTTTGCGGTGTGGGGCCGGTCTCACGGGACCTACTTGCAGTCTGTACATAATTCATTCATAGGCGCCGCAGTGTTATGTAATGCTGACCGCGGCCGCACAATACCTTGCTTTATGACTTTTGTCACAGAAATAATCAAACAAAAAAAAAATATTTTTCATTATTTTTTTTCTGCGACAGTTTTTCTGTGTGATTTAAGAATCTAAATTATTATTGCAGCGCTGGATGTGATGTGCTAGCTGGCTATCTCAGGCTCTAGGTTTCATGAAATATTGGTTCCACCACCTCTGTCACATATATTAACACCATCCGCATCGTAATTTTAAATTTTGTACGCAATAACGACCAATAATTTTGAATTTATATTCATACACGGATAATTAATTCGAACGAGAAATGGAAAGGTGATTTGTCAATTACAATAAGTAGTTTAATGCATTATGATACTAACATGCTTTCACCATTTAATGACATAATATGATTGAACATTTATTAATATTTTGGTTATATATTTTCGTCATAGTTTTTCTTTAAAACACTGATAGCCATAATAAACCAAAACATCTAGATGCGATGTTTTGGTTTATTATGGCTATCAGTGTTCTAGTGTCTATGGTAATACTTCCATGGAAGTTGGACTCGCAAACTTGAAAAATGATTGAAATTTTAACGATGTCTCGTTTGTTGCAGCTACTTGTACCCCACCATGGATGAGTTGGCCAACCAGTTGAACTACGTGCTTGGCCACTTCGGGATCAAGTCGTTCATCGGGTTCGGGGTTGGCGCAGGCGCCAACATCCTCGCTAGATTCTCTCTAGTGCACCCCCAAAAGGTATAGACATCCTACTTAGATTTAGGTAGATGCTGGACGTGCTCCAAATGAATCTGCCCAATATTTGTCATTTTATTAGTACGCCATCTGCCGTGTCACTTGCATGAAGAAAATTGTTACCGCTACTTCCAGGATTGATGATACCTAGTTAAATTTAGGTTGCAGTGGGAAATGTACTTTCGTTTTAGACTACTTAACTGAATAAGTCATTCAGAGAATAACCTCTTGATTGAAATCTGAAAAACAATTGGCATATCTGCAAAACTCGCTTATAACTTAAGTGGAAACTTACCACTTTACTTCGTCTGAAGTCGCACTTGAGTATTTTCAGCAGCAAACCAGAGCACTCATTGCCTACTTTTTATTCAACAACTTGGTTAAATTATAAAGTTGAGGATTAACAAAGCAGCCATTATTTGTAACATGTTTGCCACGATGTTCCGATAATCGCATCAGTAAACGGTGCGAAAAACTCCAATCAACATCTTAAGAAGCTCTCTCTCTGTTATTGGATTGAAGAGCTGATACGGAAAGCGGTAACAAGGCGTGCGCCGGACGCCGCGTTACCGCTTCCGCCGCGGTGAACCGGAGTAGCTTACACGATTTTAAAAGAATGTTTTTATACATTTTATTCTTTCATACATGCAAGCCAAGTCTCGCATTAATCGTTTAAATTCTTCTGATAACATAACGGATAAATTGTTAAGTTACTAAGCTCTTTAAGAACATGAGCTGAAGTTGTATAAAAGCAATATGTCACGCGACGCTATTCAAAACCTAGGCTTTCAGTTCGTACATTCATGCACATTTGAATGCCGTCAACGCTGTGTGCATGGACGTGGACTCGACTGATATTGGTAACATACGTACCTATTGGTGTATGTCGCCACGCTGTACGCTATGCATCCACTCACTGTACAATGGCTAGGTACTTTGCGTTGATCCGCTGGCTAGCAGTAAGCCTCTTACTTCTACCAAATGGGAATAGGACTCCCAAAATATGAGTTGCAGTTAAATAGGCTGAACCAGCATTCAAAAGGTTTGGATCGCAAGTTATGATGTTCCTCCGAAGCACGTCAGAAAAAGTTAATTTGTTAAATATTTTACGCCTTTGCTGTTTTGGAAAAGCATAAAGAAAAGCCCGCCTTTGTTGAAAGAAAGGCGTACTTTAAAAGGATTATTTCCGCTCGACGAATAGTAGCATCCTTCTGTATGCATACTTTTAGCACCATCTCGTGTAAATTGTTATCTACCACTTGCGCTCGGTGCTTTTCACTCTGTGATGGTAAATATGATATAGGTACTTATTTGTCACCGATCGTGAGCACCGTTAGTTTATAATAATGATATCCGAATTATGACCGTTATATTATAAGTAGCTGTTCCTGGCGGTTTCACCCGCTGCTCGGCTCCTATTGGTCAAAGCGTGATGTTACAAATACGGACCAGTAGTTTCAGAGATTAGCGCGTTCAAACAAACAAAATCTTCATGTTTTTAATATACTAGCTTTTGACCGCAACTTCGCACGCGTTAAATTCGTAGTAAAACAATTCGTTATTATACATAATAATATAAACATTACTCACATCTATTAAAAAAATATATAAATACACTGTATCTATTAAAAAAACTGCATCAAAATCCGTTGTGTAGTTTTAAAGATCTAAGCAAACATACATACAGACATTGGGACAGACGCAGGAAGCGACTTTGCTTTATACTATGTAGTGACTAATATTGTAAAGCTGAAGAGTTTGTTTGTTTAGATAGATTCTGTAAATTGTCGAAAAATTGTGAACCATTACTATTTAACACAAGTTTATAATCTGTCAATGTCTAATTGTGAACTAACCTCGACAGCCGATTTGATCAACCTGCTTCATCTAAGTTGGTCGCAGTAACTGGGCTATTTAGTATTAGCGCATGGTGCGTTCGCGCGTAAAGAATAATGCTTTAAATTGAAAATGTTTTGTGATGATGTAAATAGTAAACGGAGTTCATAATCGTATGATTAAAATCTATTATATCATATTATTATGGCATATACGTACGTATTAAAATCCCGAAATTTCATTATACCTATGACTGAAATACCGACGTCCAAAACAACGGAATTTAAAATACCGAAAGTTTTAAATGCCGTTATATCTAAACATAAAATACCGATGTCCAAATGCCCGAACGGATGAAACCCCGAATGGACGAAATACAGAATGTTCAAAATACCTAAAATTTGTACTAAGTAAATGTAATGTAATGTATATTATGGTACTAGGAGAATTTAGGATGCAAGAGAGACTTTCTTTTTCGTGTGTTAGTGACTAACCTGATGTCGGAGTTTATAAGCTGCCCATGGGCCTCTGACTTATCTTCACATGCTGTTGAGAAATGTCTCTCAGACATGCTGGTTTCCTCACGATGTTTTCCTTCACTTGATGTTTTATACAATACGCACATGAGTCCGTAAAATCAGAGGTGCGCGTGCCTTGGGTTTGAACTCGAGACCTATGACTTGCCAGTCCGACGGTCACACCACTAGGCTATCACTGCTATTGATATTGAGAGACTTGGAGCACCCTGACTCGGGCAGGTCTGCAAGACCCCGCCACGTTTTTAAACCACCCAGAAGTACCCAACCATTTTTTTCATTCTGCCTAGCCTTTTCCCAGCTATGTTGGAGTCGGCCTGCAGTCTAACCGATTGCAGCTGAATACCAGTATTTTACATAGAGCGACTGCCTATCTGACCTCCACAACCTCCTTGATAAGACTGGCTGTCAGACTTTGGGGCTTCTGACTACCCGTAACGACTGTCAAAGATCCACGAATGACAGCCGGGGCCAACGGCTTAACGTGCTTTCCGAAGCACGGAGGAGTCTCGATATGTAAAGATGGTCACCCATCCAAGGACCAATCCCGGCAAACGTAGCTTAACATGATGGATCGATCCGTGCGGCTCTTATTACTTAGCAACTAGCTCCGCGCGGTTACAAACGTGGCCTCACTCAGTCTTGTGAGTTATACGAGCTCCAAGGTGATACTCGTTGAGACGAACACCGGCGGTGAGTGATCGCTAATCACACAAACAAAAATAGACTGCGTACGGAACACGTACGGTATAAAGGAATTGCAGGCACGAATCCGCCTTTGTTTACGTTCCACTCCCGCGGTGCATTTCTGTTCGACCGTAGACATCTAACCGATCCGCTGTGCAAACAGCTAGTTTTACCTTGTAATCCATTAATTCCACCATCACAATGTTTGAATTTTATTAGTCTAATGTCGTTGTCTATCAGTATAGCTATAGTTCTGGAATACACCTCCTGTGGCACTGACTTTTATTTTGTCAATTTAATAATATTCATGACTCTAGTCATGTCGACAAGTAGACGAACTTTTCAAACAATAATGAACTAATACTCCACATCGCAGCCTTGCAGTATTGTCTGTCCTTCCCCCTTAATCCATCTAAAGGTTGTCTTTTTATTGAAGGGGCCCGGTGGAGCCGAGCCTTCCGGGTAAGCGGGATTGTCCAAAAGGGTTACCTCTACCCCGGAACATAAAGGGCTAAGGAAGGAACATGGATGGGTTTTATTCAGTAAAAGTCTGACTGACCGCTCCACCCCGAGCGGGAGAAGTGATGATTTCCCAACATTAAAAAAAAAGTAGTCTTTAAAAGATCGCTTTTAGCGATAAGACTGCCCATTGTGTGGCACAATGTTAAATTTCGTACATTAATATGTATGGTATCTGTAATTTGTATGGTATAGATGCATAACAAAAAGTGAAAAGAACTATTCAATTAATTATTAATTTCCTTTATAATCCATCGGATTGGAATTGATTGTGTGTTCAGCAATTGAAGCGCAAACGTTTTGCAAACATAACAAGACATGCTTGTAAATAAATTGAATTGGCATAATCTCTTAATGAATTAGTTATCTGAGTTATTCCTTAATCACCAAGCCCATCGCTTTATGGATAAAAGGTGGGGAAGCGTTTGTCCCACTCATATAACTGACGGTATAATATATGTATAACTAGCCTCTGCCAGCGGCTTCCTCCGTGTGGATATTATCCCCCGGGCAGTAAGTATCCTATGTAATAAGCCAGGTTATAAACTACTAGCTTCTGCCCGCGACTTCGTCCGCGGAAAATTGCGATATACTGTAACTGTTTAGGCAGCGCATGCAAATAATTCTGTTTTCGGAGGTATTTCTTTCCGACTTGCTAGACAAAAATTGCGATAGCTCGGCTAATATGTATGATATAAATATAATTTATAGCCTATAGCACTCAGGAATAATGTAGCTTTCCATCAGTGAAATTTTTTTTGAAATTGAATCATTAGTTCCGGAGATTACCCCCTACATACAAACTTACAAACTTACAAATTTTACCTCTTTATAATATTAGTATAGATATGTCTGCCAGATGTCATCTAGATCCGTTCAGCCGTTTCAGCACGAAGAAGTAACATACAAACACACTCAAACTTTCGCTATTGGTGTGTATCGGAACATCGTGGCGATAACCAAATGTCTCAAGCTGACACTTACAGGTTTATCGATTCTTCACGAAACTTTGACTAAAGTTTTCATATTTTCAGCGTGTCTGATGAATTGTTAGATATTATTCTAATGAATATCCGATTTGAATGTCGACGAGAATCGAATTTTTCAATTAAAATGTTAGTTTCTCTGAGTATTGATTTACCTTTTCACAATTATTAGAATATTCCGTGTTCCACACAATTCATTCTCATTAAAATTGAGTATTTAGGCTTAGTCATTGTTATACCAAATATTGAGGGGCCTTCGTTGCCGAATGAACAGGTGGAGTTTCACACAGATGTTATCTATCGATGTCAGACGACACGTTCTCGTTTATGACACATGCGGACTGTTTAGTCACTCATCAACGCTTATGGACTGCTGACAGTACCTACCACAATAATTGTTCTGATTTCGATCTGACCTGTCTTACGAGTTACGTCACAAGTAAGCGTATAACGGTTAAACGGGACATCTGAAAAGTGATTAATCATATCTAATACAAACTCAAAGCATTTATTTCAACTAAACCAATTACAGGCACTTTTGAACTGTCAAAGACTCGATCAGTCAGGAAAATGAAGCTACTTGCCCATTCCAAAGCAGTAGGTACTACCTACGGAGAAGAACGGGCAAGAAACTGCACGGACACTCTTTTAAACAAAATATGGGTACAACATTCATAATATTACTATACATGTGAGATAAACAAGCCATAGCCGCTGAGAGATGACCGGTCCCTACTGATAGCGCCCGTTCCCGAGCTTGACGCATGGATTAGCACCATTCTGCTCAACCGTTTTGAAGGGAGCTAAATGGTCATGGCACACACGACACTATCAGCGCCATCAATTAGTTATGCGCTTAGTCAATGTATATATAACGAGATCTAGATCATCTCTTAGCGGCTATGGCTTGTTTTAATTTAATTTTTTAATATTTTTTACAGATTTTATATCGGATGCTTTTAACGTTCTGCATCGTTCTCACATGTATAATATTAATATAAACTATGTAACCAATATTTTGTAACCATATTTTGTTTAAAAAAGAGTGTCAATGGAGTTTCTTGCCCGTTCTTCTCCATAGATACCTACTGCTTTGGAATGGGCAACTAGCTTCATCTCTCTGACTGACCGACCCCTTGACAATTCAAACGTGCCTATAATTGGTTTATTTGAAATAAATACTTTGAGTTTGAATTAGGTAATTTATCTTCATGTATCAGCTTAATACCTACCGTCGTATACATTAAACCCGGTGTATTTTAGATTAACGTATTCTCCATAGGTATAATACAATCTTTTTCACGCTACTAATCACAGAAAAAGCTCTAATTAGGATCGAGTATTAATACGGCAGCCTGGGAGCCATAGATACTACAATAATTATCAGTTAACACATTATTTATTTATGGATGGATTACCATCCTTACATACCGAGACTCCTTCGTGCCTCGGAAAGCATGTTAAGCCGTTGAGCCCGGCTGTCATTTGTTTGTCTTTGACAGTCGTTACGGGTCGTGAGAAGCCCGAAAATCTGACAGCCAGTCTTACCAAGAGATAGTAACTATAGTATTACACAGTTACTGGGTTGTGGAGGGCAAATAGGCAGTCGATCCATGTAAAATACTGGTATTCAGTTGCATCTGGTTAGAAGAAGAAAAGACTGGGCAAGTTGGAAGGTAAAGAAATACAGATCTTATATTTGATGAACAGAGTGCTATGTTAGGCCAGGGGGGCGAAGAAATATGGTGCGCAAATCTAGCTGCATTACAAATTAAAATTTACTACAATTATTGGAAAATCATGCATTATTTCGTAAAAAAAGAAGAGAACTCACACTCACTCTGAGTGGGAGTTTAGTAAGAAAATAAATTTGACACTTAATTAGGTCTGACCTTAATGAGAAATTATTAAAATGTCAAAAAAAAGCTCTGCCAGAGGCTTCGACCGTATAGTATCGGAAGTAATCCTACGGATCGTACTACCGGGACAAAAACCTTGTGTTAATCCAGATCAAATTTCATCCTGATCTGCAATTCTGTTGTGATTGAGTAACAAACATCCATGCAAACATGCGCATTTATAATAGTAGTGAGATTTGAACAGCTACCAACGTTCTCTAATTTGCAATAAAAGAAGAGCTTGATTATATTAATGTACATCGAACATACTAGCCTTGAATTCCAAGGTTGCATGGAGCGGGGTATCAAGGTGACAACTGACAACTAATATCGATTACTTCAATCAACATAATACGATATAGTTATTAATGAACTTGGAAATGAGCATTCTAATATCTAGCATAAAGTTTCTCTTGTCCTTCGAAATTATTTATAGGAAATGTAATAGAAATGTTCAAAGTTGAATCTAAGTAACAAACAAGCAAACTTACTTTCGCATTATATCATAATTTAGTTATAATGTTTGGGTAGCTGTGTGTATACCACCAACGGACCAAGAGTCGTGATGGGTACATATCCACGGGCCAACCGCGACAAGTGTAGCTTAACCTGGTAGATAGACCAGTGCGGCTGGTTTTACTTAGCCAAAGGCCACACCATTATAAAACTTTTTAAAGAATGAATGAAATTGTCTTTTGATAGACAATTGATGAAAAAAATACAATATGGTCTTTAAAAGTAATATTATCTAAAATAATTATTATCTCTAATCTTTTGTTCTTAAAAATGATGGTACCGACACAGTATCTAGGATTGACCTTGACTATTTATGTGACGACCCAGCGCAGACGCAACTGTCTGATTACCTGTATGACCTTAATCAGAATAACACCAATAAATGTAAAGAAATTACGCGTCAACTCATATATGCGTGCTAGTATACCATTATGTACGACTGAACAATAAACTATAGCCGTCGGGGGTATAATGTAGATTTCTGGCGACTTTTCAAATGGGTTTAAAAACCTTCTGTTCATGCAACGATTCCATTTTTTCTACGAACTAACCCCATTAAAGCAGGGATTCAGAAAACGGTGTGTCACCTACACGATATCATACTTAAAATACAATGAATGGATTGATTGTTATTATATTTATGGCGGGATTAGATTAGATGGAGTTGGTCAAAATAAATTTTAAAGAAATTATGAAAAAAACTAGCTGTTGCGAGCGGCTTCGCCTGCGTGTATGTCGTAAATTATCTCAATGGAACGTACTACGAACGGACAAAAACTATCCGTTGTTTTAATTCAGGTCATAAACTACCCCCATGCCAAGTTTCATCCAGATCTGTTCAGCCGTTTGAGCGTGAAGAAGTGACAAACACACACATATACTCGCCTGTATATTATAATAATAATGTGATTTGTTTCTTGTCAAAGTTTGAAGTGAAATGTTGTGTGTTTACTGACAAAGATTGTCACTTAGGATTTAACCTACTTCTACTAATTAATACGCTAATATATTCGAATCGTTAGTCGAGGATCTAAAAAGGCGAGCCCCTTTATAAGATCATTAAGTTTTAGAGGATCAATTAAATATTTTCCCTCAATAAATTCCAGGTAGACGCGTTGGCCATCATCAACTGCACTTCGAACCAGGCAGGCTGGATCGAGTGGGCTTACCAGAAGATGAACTCCCGGTCCCTGAAGAACCGTGGCATGACCCAGGGCGTGTTGGACTACCTGATGTGGCATCATTTCGGACGGGTATGCTGTTCACTTAGACATGGGAGTTATCATGGCTCATCGAAATTTGCGACATAGACAAAACTCTACAAAGGCCATTTTTTTTCTTAAAATCGATGAGCCATTTTAACGAACACGTAGTTATTTGTGTTGTGTACTTGTGTGGTTGTTTTAATGAAGACAGCGTAACGGTGTTTCGTTTCAGATCCGATTTCATATTTTCCAACAATGTTGTTAATACACCGTGTGTTTTCTTTCTATTCGTGACTTGAGGAAAACGTAGGGATTGCGTGTTTTCTAAATCATGCGGTTCTTGCTAATGCGAATCATTTTCAAAATTTATTCTTTTGTTCAAATAACATAATTTTTAAAACATAACTAACCAATTGGCTTACGCGATTGTAAAAACGAACTAACCGCACATGAATGAAATAACCAGTTGATGTAAATTCATTATTTTTAGAACTTCAGATAATAAGATAATTTAACAGATCATTTTTCTAAACATAACCATAATGTATACGGAACACACCAACCATCCCCGTAAAAGTTACGACACTTATATAACAAACCAATCTAGTGTATACGTTGTTCGCTATGCGCTTGCGATCGCGTGGCGAACTTTATGTGCTTCGTGCAAACGCGATACCGACATTTAATATTATATTCAGAAATGACTGTGACCGTGACCGATTCCTTTACGATGCTCCGTGCCCTTACCCCTAATGAATGCAAAACGGATCAATTATCATGTAACTATCGACCTTGTATACGATACTAAACTACCAACTATTCAGTTACAAAGCAGAATTTATCTTGTACTCTACAAAACGAGAAATGTTTGGAAAGAGTCCACATTTGTATCCTTTCATTTCTCGGAAAATTGTGTAGTATTAGCTATTGTAATCTCGTTGGATGAGACCTATTGATTTATTCATCCGTCTTCCTTTCATTTCTTGGCTTATGACCCTTCATGTCATCAGCCATGACTTTAATAATCATAACTGGAATCTAAAAGAAAAGAGACCCACACATACCTCTCAACGCCGATCTCGTACTCCTCAAACATTTACCTGTTCCCTTCCTTATGAGTGGGAACAAAGGCAAAAGTCTAAATGTACAATGGTCATTTGCTGCAGTTCCCGGAGGAGCGGAACCACGACCTGACCCAGATGTACCGCATGTACTTCACCCGTAACGTGAACCCCACCAACCTGTCGCTGTTCATCGACTCGTACGTGCGCCGTACGGACCTGGGCATCGCTCGGGAGAACGAGACCATCAAGGTGCCGGTGCTGAACATCACCGGGGCGCTGTCCCCGCACGTGGACGACACCGTCACCTTCAATGGACGTCTGAACCCCAACAACTCTACTTGGATGAAGGTAGGCTTTGTTCATCAATTCTTTACCCGCAGCCCTAACCAACCGGTCGCAGGAATTCGCGATTGTCGAGTACTTATCAGTCATTTGTTCGGACAACAGGAAGCCGCCATTTGTCGAAGTGACGACGCATTCGAGTTCGCCGAACCACATGAACTCGACGATGCGTGGTCGCGCGACAGTAGCTTTGGTTAGGACAAGACCTACGGAAAACTGTCGGAGTTCAATGTCTACGAGTCCTCCATCGCTGTTATGATAGATTATTCAATATTCATGCAGCACACATTTTGGGTTAGCATAGGTTCTGATTATATACTTATATCTGTGCTGCCAGCATTTACTTAATTCAAATCTATGAAAACATAATGCTAGACCAGATTTGTTCAGATTTAAACTCAAACACGTTTGACATTTTGGTATGCATATTTAAAAAAACAGTACAGTCAGCAAGAAAGTTGGCAGTTTTTACAACTTTTTGAAGCCAATCAATCCTGTTTCGATCTAACACTGTATTGGACCAACTGAAGTTTGAGTACTAGAAAAGTCAAACATCCCATTAATTTCGTAGGATTAAAACCTACTTTTACCAATTCTTCTTTTTTTTTCGTGGGGTTAGTGACTAACCTGGTGTCAGAGTTTTTATACTGCTCATGGACCTCTGACTTAGCTTCACATGCTGCTTCAAGCAAGTGATACTTATTATACAATACGCACATGAATTCGTAAAATCAAAGGTGCCTTGGGTTCGAACTCGAGAGCTATAACTTTTTACAATGATGATAAATA
This sequence comes from Hyppa rectilinea, assembly GCA_951799385.1. Classification (NCBI taxonomy): domain Eukaryota; kingdom Metazoa; phylum Arthropoda; class Insecta; order Lepidoptera; family Noctuidae; genus Hyppa; species Hyppa rectilinea. The sequence goes on from OX637300.1 coordinate 21,371,430, forward strand.
TGATAGACTGGCCGAAAATAAAAACAACTCAACTTCTAATTTAGAACGAATGTGCGTTACAGTTTCATATTCTTTGAATCGGGAGGTACCTGATACTTGTTGACAGGCCTACACTGTCCTTCCATAACTATCAACACTGTAATTTGAAACCATTGTTACATAATTGCCCCTGTAGGCCTGCGTGTTTGTAAGCGGGATTGTCCGAAAGGGTTACCGCTACCCCGGAACATAAAGGGCTACGGAAGGAACATGGATGGGTTTTAGTCAGTAAGAGTCTGACACTCCCTTCCGCTCCACCCAGAGCGGGAGCAGTCATTGGATGATTTCCCAGCCTTAAAAAAAAAAAAAAAAGGCCTGCGTGTTTGTTTTCTATTATCAAAATAAGATCTGAACACATAACAAAAACAGATATTATCAAATTACTTATAGGTATATAATTACTTAGTTAATACAAAAGAATCATGACGGAAAACAAGTCTTAATGAGTATACTCATTAAAAGACTCATGTTGTTTTTGTCTGTCGGTTCGGTTGCGTCACTTCAATAACTTGTTATTACGTTAATGAATAACTTAATCCTAGTAACGATTCTAAAACAATATGTGAAAATATAATATTTCTTATTTGACGAACTAAAAGGCATCTTGTTGCGGTGTTGAGTACTGCTGGATGGACGCTATAGGCCACACGTGTGCGATGCAACCATACAAAATGTAAGTTCCCATCTACGACTGGGCGACCGGTAACTGTGATCGGTGGCTCGTGTGCGCCGAGCCTAAAATTAGTAGCAATACTTCATAACATACACAAATGATTTAAATACCAAATAATAAATAGAACCGCAGAGGTTAAAAATAACAAAAATGTATTTATTGTTGTCCTAAATAGGCACCAGAGTGAAAATTTTCAACCACGGGATTGCATTGCATTAAAATGTTAACTTAGAGTCAGCTCACACCGAGACGCGACGCTGCGCGCGCCTTTTACTCAAAATATAACTTTATTTACTACACGAAAAGATACTCATTTCATTGTGAGAATTCAGAATACGGTGCATCGCCGGCGCTGCGCCTCGCGAAGCAGCGCGACGTCGCGAGGCGCAGCCTGAGGCCGCCGTAGCGGCTTGTGTCTCCTATTTCCATCCAACTTCGTGTAGAATAGATTTGGATGCATAACTAACATTTTGTGTATTATTGATCGTTTCCCGGTACTTTCTTTGACATAGTATGTCGTTCTCATGCGCTTGCAAATAATAAACTGCGGGTGGACGCGGCGGGGCGGGTGCCTCTACGAGTATCGTCCCGTCGCGTCGCGACTCGGTGTGAACTGCCCTTTACACTTGTTAAAATGTTAACAAATTAATCTGCTTGTCACTGCAATAATAGAGACGAAGTTAACTGAATAATACTTAATACGGAAATAAAGCTCTGACATTGACCATGGCACATATACTGAAGCTTCTTGTTGAGTAACGTTAAGCTGGGCTTAAATGTGACCCACATTCATATCTGAGGATTTAATTACTGCACAAAATATGGATTCTGCATTTTATGAATGTGTTGTTTGTGTGTTACTACCAATGTTATAAGACTTATACTGTTAATAGTGAAGCAGGTGTGATCTTTTAGGAAATTTGCGAAAATCCCGAAGTGGAAACCCATCATGAGATATGTCTCTTTTTGAGACACCCCGCTGCCTTAAACGAGGATATGTTATGCCATAAATACTGATCGAAAATCATTAATGCGTAGACATTTATTCGTCTGTTCAGGGGACTTCAAAACGGGATTTTAAGACCGCTCCTGTTTTAGACTCAAGATTAAACAACTGAGGTATTTATACATTTGGACCACCGATAAAATTAAAGTTCTAATTACAAAACTAACGTCAAAAACAAATATATGTATGCTATCAATTTTATATTAAGAACTGTACTGTGGTGTACAAAGATAACAACTACAATAAGTGACCGGAAAGATGGGCTTGGTCTAATGTTAGAACTCGTTTTGTACTACTCGTAAGACGGATTAAGTGTAACAAATGTCCTCTACACATCTCTGCACAGATTAATATTTCCAAATCGATGATTCCAGATCTCGGATTCGGGAATGGTGCTTGAGGAGCAACCAGCTAAGATATCGGAGGCCTTCCGCCTGTTCTTGCAAGGCGAAGGCTACGGTAAGTGAACGTCACGTCATCGACGAACTACGTAGACGTACCGATGCAAGCTTAGCTTTGCATTGCAGTTCGAATGATTGACAATAAATTGCACTCAACACGCAACGCTCAATAGATGCAATATCGTAAACATTATTAATTAATACTATGATTTGCTTGCAGCAAACACCCTTGCGTTAAAGTGCGATGTGTTTCATCCATTTAATACAAATCATAAGTGCTCGAAACTATTACTATAAAGTACGTTTAGGAATGGAGCTTGGAAGCCCAAGTTATGTAAGAATTCGACATCATATTGCATCTATTCTGCAGCTTATGTAAATATGTTTGATATGATTAATGTTATTCATTCTAAGCAATAAATATTGACCAAATAATATTAAATATTGTTAGTTCATTGCATATTTTACTTTTGGATACGTTTATTTTATTGGGAAACGTTTACTTCGCAAGATATCTAGTCTATGCTACTCTTCTTTCTATTCAACAAACTGCCCTTCTGATTGTATAAATATGATATGAATATGATTATACGCTTTACTAAAGATAATGGTAAGCTGATATTTTGTACGTCTGAAGCCTGAAAGTTTATTTTTATTGTCCTGTTTATGTTTGAGCCTGGATATGCGATAGCGTTATGCAGTCCCTAACTATTGGTATGTACCGAGGGAGCTTTCCTTCCGTAGAGCTAGATCAGCTTTGAGTCCTGTGGTACTGTTGTGGTAACGTCTGTAGATAGTACCTTGATTAATTTCTCAATTAATGTAGTTTTTGAGAATTACTAATTTCCATTCTTTTTAAACTCGATACATTGTGTGATTGTGTTAGTATTCCCGTGTTGCTAGTTAATACATTTATATTTTTCCATGTATACGATTCTGGCATAAACAATATAATTTGTAATTCATTTTTCATAATAATGTAAGGTACAGTCCGCGAGGTATAAGCTGAGCTTTGCATTTGTGTGAGTGTACATGGATAGTGTAGGTGTGATAACCGGCCTTAGGCGCGGCGCCATTTTCGCCCGGTGGTTTAAACTGATTTTGGGTAACCGGCCTGAGGCGCGGCGCCATTCTGTCTCGCCGCGCTCCTCTCACTCACACTAATCTGTCTCGCCGCGCTCCTCTCACTCACACTAATGCAAAGCTCAGCTTATACCTCGCGGACTGTAGCAATTGTTTTACAGCTCCTGTATTTCATTGACAAGTGTACATAAAACATTTGCATGCAAACAGTCGTTCTTAACTATCTTGCTTATTATGATTGATTCAAACACTCCACATGAATTGTTTGGCAAAACTTTTCTTTTATATCTTTAACATTTTATATAAAATAGTACGGATCATTGGAAAAGAACTAAATCATAACCATTTATAAAATGTGCATGACTAAACATTTTTTTAGTAAAATATGAGATGTTTTCAATATGTACTTAGTTACTTACCTACTTACTTACTTCATTAAAATCAAATCTTTAGACTATAAAACCTTAGTAAGTCAATAATTCAAGAATTCAATTCAGTTCAATTCAGTTCAATTGCAAAACACCTCTTATTGTTTTATACGGTACCTATTAGATTTGTGATTCATTTTGTAGATGGAAACTTGTTTATATAGCAGGCTGTATGTTGCGCTATTAATTTCCAACCGTGCCTGTTAGACTCAAATTAACATTTCAAACAGGTTTTTTTGGCATTTTAAGGTCTTAGAAACAGATACTTAATCACCTTGCTTTGTCTTGAAAATCTATAATTTATTTTTTTAATTACATACATTATGCTATGAACCTAAATGAATGAATGAAAGACGCAGCATACAGCGATGCCATAAACAAATTTCGTGTAAACTTTTTTATTTTTTTTTAATTGTTTTTGTTTCTCCACACTCGTAGCTGTGTTAGCACTGAACAAAACAATCCGGCATGTTAGTTCGTCACCAACATCGAGCATAAGCGTCAGTTAGCCAGTTGCATAATACCCAGCTTTCGTAGACGAAGTAAGTGTTGATTCTTAAAGCATTTTTTTATGGGACGCGGAAGTTATCTGAATTTAAGTACATGTGAAGTTAATATTCTCGGGTGTCGTCTTTTCAACACAATTGGGTATTTGACAGGGTAGTCAATAACGTTACTTTTTAAGAATTGTCAAAACGCAAAATTTGTACGTGATCTGTATTAAATATAACAATGTCATAGATTTAGAATCAAATGGAATACTTTAAATGCAATTTTCCAATTATATCTTCGTATAATATTTAATTTCTGTACCGTGATGGAAGTTTTTAAGACGAGCGGTCTTTTTTCTATGTGATTTCATATTTTATTTTTGACCGTGTCAAATACTCAATCGTTTTAATGTCTAAACACACTTCGTCGGCCCTTTTTGAAGGTACCTACCGCTAAAGAAACTAAGCTGTCATGTAGCAATTATAATAAAAAAACTTCAAAGTATTCATAAGCCGGGGCCCGCCCGTATAATATAAATCCAAGGCCGACTATTCACAGTATCAATCAATTTTGATAGCTTCCGCTCCTTTTGTAAATCTTTACAACGGCTATCACACAAAACACGCTGCTTGAAGGTCTTTACATTGCTGTATATTAAGCATGATTTTAAATCTGAGTTATATTCTGTGTGATAGTCCTTTCTATTGTAATAATTATTTTATTGGATGTATTTAGAATCACTGTATATTGTTGTATAGATTGCACCGATTTTTTTTTAAATATTAATGCACCACGCTCCTGCAGTCTTAAAGACTCACTTTTTTACATCTAATAAAATAATTTAATTATTGTATGATTTAAGGCCTTTCTGAAATAAAATTAGATGAAAGTTATTTTAGTAAAAACAATGGGGATGATGACATTAAAAAAGGAATTATGTTTAGTCCGCTAGTCAGATAATAAAAAAATATTAGACACGTATTTTTGCTTTATCATATTATAAAAAAATGACTTAGAACACATTAAAGTTGGGGAGTGGGGGGTCGCTACGTCACAACTCAGTATAAAATCTACATAGGATTGACGTTATGCCACATTTTAATGCAATGTATCGACGTAATCTTTTGATTACGTGAAAAAAGAAAAAATACGTGTTCAATAATTTTTAATAATCTGGTTGATGGACTAAAATATAAATGTTAGTTATCATTCCTATTGCTAACATGTAAATATGTACTCATATTATGGTGGTGGTTAGTTAAAATAAAGCAGTTACTGCCTGAAGTTATTATTTGTTGAGCAAAATCTACGTAAATAAACTATCATCGTGGAAAAAGCCACCTTATTTACATAATAAATTACTACAAAACATACGTTTTTTGCCAGATATACTTCTTCCAGATATACATATGTGGCTCGGAAAAGTCATAGTTCGCTCGATTCAACCTTTTTTTACAAGTTACATTTCTGAACGTGCTTGTATGTTCCAGTGGCACCACTGTCGCCGACCAAGATCACGGCTTTCCGGCGACTGTCGGACGCCGGGCGCCGTCGCCCGTGCCGCCACTCGCCCGTCATCCGCATCACCGAGAACCCCATCTCGGAGGCGGTTGTCTGCTAAACACCCACCTATAGCCTCGCTCGCACAGAGATAACCCCACGAATGCCAGACCAATACAACCAAGAAGCTTGTCTAACAACCAGTGATTCTATTCTTAACAACTAAGTACGATATAGTTACTTAACTATCGTATGTGTACTGGCTACAAGGGTATTTTGACGCCTGAATAACATTTAAACAACTGTGAAATTTTCACAGAAATTGCATTGACAAAACATTATGGCGGCGTTCGTTCCGATTGTGACCACACGTCAAAATAGCCTTGGAGCATCGTACTGAATAGCAATGCTGACATTCGGTTGTTACTTCCCAATGTCACCATCACTTGGCTAACGTCATATTTTGTACCACAATTCGTGGGGCCGCGTCGAGCCGGGAACGGTAACATCTAGCTAAGTTCCTCACATCTTGTGAGTCGCACTGTTGAAGTTATATCATTTATCATTTAAGGAGAATTTTATTAGAACCCACTGATATACAAAATTAAATGTACCACTATCGAGCGTTATATCATTCAGTTAGGCTAACGTCACACGTATTTATTTACGCGACTGTGTAAGGGAGTTAGTTAGCGTGGTTATTTTGTAATTTAGTAATAAATTGAACACGAAGGGCTGCTGTGAGAGCGGCGCCGAGTTGGCGATGCAGGGCGCGTCACTGATTATGCAAACGTGGAGTCCTCACTCACATATCTATTATATCTACCCAAGTAAGGTACTTGAAAATGCATGCTACAAGTCATACGATGTTGGGACATACGCCTTTAACGATTGTATTTAGGTATTGTGAGAGAAGAGCCCACGTTAATGCATCAGCTGCTGGTGCGCTTGCGCAGCCGGCGGCGGCGCCGCGCGCGCGCTAACACGTCGCTGGGTGCTATGCTAAGACCAAGATAGATATTGAACTTGATCATTTGATGACAGGCGTTTTGGAACAATTTTAGCTTCTATAAGTGACCCTTTTTTTTGTTAATATAATAAGGCCTAATGTGTCTTGCCAGTCGCAATTGCGACCAAAGAGGCGATCTGTTTTTAATATTATTCAAATCATTATTATTTTATTGAAATTGTTGATCATGTTTGCTAATCAGTATTATTTTAATTATTTTCTTTTACGAATTGTACAATCATTTCTTTTTATAGTTATAATTAATATTTAGGTAATTATCACCGCTTCTAGTAGTTGACCTAAATAATGTTAGAGAACAATAAAGTTAATAATCATGCAACAGCTTATTAAGTATTTTCCTTTGAATTAAGTATTTATTATTAGTATTAAATAAATGTAACTTTACGAGTATATTAGAGGAAAGAATTGTGCTTAGTTTTAAACCGGAGGGATTACGATTGTGGCGTGAAGTTATCATATAATATGTAGATATACCAAGCGCGTATCATATATACACTTCGAATTTATCGTGAATCATAACGCGTGGATCATAGGCGACGTACGCGTCGGTAGATATTTTACTAATCTTTTGGCCGGCTACTTGAATTTGAATAATAGTAAATGATTGTCTGATTAGCTAGGAGCACTCGAAAGTAATTACCAGCGGGTTGTGTTGATTCAATGGAAGGACGGCCATGCATAGAATGTTCGAAACAGTGTTTACGATGTTGAAAGATTTCTCTTAATAGATAGAATCTTGATCAGTAGCGGATTCTCAGTAGATCTGTTATGCCACCTCCACGGTATGGCGCGCACTTGGAGGCACGCAGAGCAGCGACACGCGTCATACGACACACTCGAGCTCGCCTCTACGCTTTCTAGACGTACAATCTATTCGTTGTTTAGTTCATAGAATACAACATTGTACTACTATTTTATTTCCAAGTGTAGAAGATGTTTTCCTTAGATCATTTTTGTTCACCATGCATATTTGTGTGAATTTATTATGAATCTATTAAAAGTGTTTTTATGAAGAATTCTGTTGTTTTATTCACTAAACTTCGTTTTAGAAATTACACACCTAACATCTAATACAAGACCACTGTACCATACTCTGGTATTCCTTTGTATTTCAAATATGTACAGACGCCAGCACATTAAGCTATCCTTAACTGACAAATTTGCCTAATTGAAAATGAACCTTATGCCTCTGTTATAAAGTTGAAAAGCTATCAACGACATTTGACAGATTGGGGTAACTTATTGTGTTAGTCTCTGTACGTACCTACCATTGCAAAAAAAAGCAATGTGGAATAAAATTATCACATTGTTGCCGATTGGTGATTTGGTAACAATGGTAGATTTTAACGAGCGAGTGCTCATGCAAAGACCGAGAAATGTTTACAAATGGGTATTAAAAAGGGTAATCAATCACGTTACTTTTTATGAACTGCCAAAACGCGGAATATGTACGGTATTTGTATGAAATATAACAATGTGACATGAGTACAAAGCGGAGGGTGTACCGATGCAGCGAGTAACAGAAGTGCGTGATCTGGGGGTACATCTCACTCCAGATCTTACGTTTCGCGAGCATATAATTAAAATATGTAAGAAAGCGTACAGAAACCTCGGCTTTGTACTCAGGCAGTCACAGGGGTTCACTAATATTACGACGATTAGGGTATTATACGACGCACTAGTCAGGAGTCACTTGGAGTATGGTGCTGTCATATGGGCTCCACATGAAGCCAAGTACTCTGTCATGCTGGAGCGCGTACAGAACAAGTTCACGCGTCACTTGTACTTTAGGCTGTACGGGGTCTATCCATTGTACCCGCTGATGTACCCCACCCTGTTTGTACTGGGCATGGTCGGGTACAATGAGTTGAGGGTGCGGCGACAGTTTACTCTCGTCATATATTTAATAAAATTACTCCGGGGCAAGGAACACAATCCGGGAGTGCTTCAGTGCTTGTGGTTTTGTGTTCCGGACCGCTACGTGTGGAGGCGGAGGCGCCCGCCGCTGCTGGCTGTGCCAACAGCTAGAACAAACATGCTAGCCAAAACACCTCTCACGCGAGCAATTCGTACAATTAACGAAATCCAGAATAGGCTAGACATTTTTTCGTGCTGCTTCAGTGAACTCGCAAAGGTGACGTTACACATGTTATGTTACGAATCGGACTAGAATCTTTATTATAGTAATTTAGTTCTGCAATATTATTTTTTAATTATTTTTTAATTTAAGTAAGTCATACTTTTATACAGTAGATGTTTAAGTTAGTATTAATTAAGTTAGTAGTGTTTAGTAATAATTTAGTGTTTATAATGTTTACATTATTATCTGTGTATCTGTATACTTAGTTGTATTTAAAATATTATTATTGTCCTAGCTATCGAATTAGGTTTAAACCTGTAATGGTAGTCTTAGAGTTTTTACTAAATAAATAAATAAATAAATAAATAAATAAATCACAGATTTTTAGAATCAAATGCAATGCTTAGTAGCATTAAATGCAATTTTACAGTTTAGTTTTATGCATATTAATATTTAATTTCTCAATCTTCTCTGTACGGTGATGGAAGTTCGGTCTCTTTTCTATGTGATTTCATATTATTTTATTTTTGACCGTGTCAAATAGTCAAATTGAACGCTATACAGGGATTGATTCATGCAAAGGTAAGTGAAATTCCATAGGTTTGAGTAGTTGCACAGTATTGTGTGTTTATTAGCTTGCTTGTTTGTCATCTTTATTTAAAATCTACGGTTGTTATTACAACCATAATCAAATGGTAGGTCTTTCACACATCATTAGGTGATTCCCTATTAATAGACGACTAGCCGCTTGTAAGTATAATATCTACACATAGTTACCAAACTACAGTTTAAGAAAAATCCTGAGATGCGATGATAGGTACCTAGGTACTATAAAGATTTCCTAGTGAGAGGCCTATTTTAAGGAGTGGGTGATTTCAGGTAGTGGATGATGATGACAATGATTTTCTTAACTTAATTCAATATGCCGAGCCTTTTCCCAACTATGATAGGTTCGGATTTCAGTCTAACCGGATGCAGCTGAATACCAGTATTTTACATGGAGCGACTGCCTATCTGATCTCCACAACCCAGTAACTGGGCAATACGATACCCCCTGGCTGTCAGATTTTCGGGATTTCCGTACCTTTATTACGAAGTATATTTCGTCTAGCGCTTGATTTAAGAAGGCTTGTACCTCTTGTTTGGTGTAAAATATAGAATTTTTTCGCTTTGAATTCATCCGACTGTATTTTCAGCAAAGATGACAGTTTGGCGAAACCTTTCAAATGTACATCGTGTTTTGTACCTATTCGTTTTTAAGATTGAGCAAACGTATTTTTTTTATCGCAGGAAAAGTCGTTTCCCGGGATTTTGATCCGGGGAAACGACTACTTATTTCGTCGAGTAACTTTAGCGATGAAAAAAGAGTTTGGAAATCAGGTTGTAACGGACTACTGCCCGTGCCGGAGCACCGCAGTATTCCTTTGATTCCAGTAAGTGTCTTTTTTTCCGTCCGATCAGCACCAGACCCGTGCCGTACGGCGCGTATATGTTCCACGCGCGCCTCAAAGAGATGTCAGCATACGAAGGCCCCTCAGGGCCAAGCCTGCCGGGTAAGCGGGATTGTCCGAAAGGGTTACCGCTACCCCGGAACATAAAGGGCTACGGAAGGAACATGGATGGGTTTTAGTCAGTAAGAGTCTGACACTCCCTTCCGCTTCACCCAGAGCGGGAGCAGGCATTGGATGATATCCCAGCCTTAAAAAAAAAAAAAAGTGTCTTTTTTTGCACAACTCGGGTGTTCTTTTCGGGAGCTAAACATCAACCATAATCATCTTAAAAAAATATTTTTCATTCAAGAAATGCAATTGTTTTAGTTTTTCCTAACGCTTGTGTACGCAACTGTACCATATTAATAAATACTATATTGGAAGGTTAAGAACGTTTCTAAGATATATGGCACGGCCGCTTTTTTGTAGCTATCCGACCTTGGTCGGGTTATGTAGGTTTTCGATGCTTCGTCAGTATTATAATTGATTTTCTTTAATTACTGAATTTAATGACATGAAATTTTGCATGTGAATAGTTGAATGAATACACTAATTATTGGCATACATTTTACCATGCAATTCCTTTAGAACGTCGTGATATTTGACTGCTTTGTAAACAGTGATCTATTCATGGTAAATTGTCCTATAACTCTTTAATTACAAACGGAACATCATTGATACTTGGCAACATGTTGCAGACACTTACAAGGTTTGTATAAACGTGAAAATCTAGACCCCAAAGTGCATACTTTAAGAACTAAGACCTAATAAGCGTATTTTACGTTTATATCTGCGATTTTTTCTAAATCTGTTTTTTAAACAAATATAAACAAATTCAAAGCAACGTATGTAAAAATCTACAACTCTCTATGTAAGCGCTTTATATGAAAACTAGCTAATGGCCAAACGTTCGCGTGGCGGAAACTTGAATTTCTCCGAAGTTTATGCATGCACTAATTTTATTCATACATACACAATTACACACAAATACACACTATTTTTTGGACACATCTCTTTTCTTCTAAAGTCTATGGATCAAAAAAAGTTCCGCCAGGACAACGTTCGCCCAGCGGAATCAGTTTTTGGTGAATTTCTCCACAATGGCTGCGTGCACAAATTTTTTTTTACTATACACAATTATACGACGTCATACACTAAATATCTGCATAATTAAAATCGTTAAATTCAACAACATTCCGCTGCGCGAACGCACACGATTTCAGAAGCGACTATAATTGGTTTATTTGAAACTAGCTATAGCCAGCGGCTTCGCCCGCCGCGCGTTTATGTAAGAAATTATCCCACGGGAACCGTACATTTTTCCGGAATAAAAAGCTTATATGCTATTCCAGACTATAATCTATCTTTATGCCAAGTTTCATCCAGATCCGTTAAGTAGTTTTTGAGTTTATTCGTTACAAACATACAAATCTTTCGTCTTTTTAATCTTCTTATATATAAAATTTCCATGTCACTATTTATGAAATTTTATATGCATATTTAGTAGGTCTGAGAATCGGCTACTATCTATTTTTCATACCCCTGGGTAGGTAGGGTAGGTCGTGTAGGTAGGGTAGGTGGGGTAGGTAGGTATCATAGTTAAGGCAGGACGACGTCCGCCGGGTCAGCTAGTATCTATATATATAAAAGAAAGACGGGTTTGTTCCCTTCGTTATAACTCGAGATCTGCTGGACCAATTTTCATGGTTTTTGTTTCGTTGGATTTGTCTCCGCCCTGAATCGCAGAATACATTTTAATTTTTTTTTTTTTTCGATCAGCTGCTGATTTTCCTCCTATATGGTAGGTAGGTAGGTAGGTAGGTAGGTAGGGTAGGTAGGGTAGGTAGGTAGGGTGGGTAGGTAGGGTAGGTAGGTAGGGTAGGTAGGTAGGGTAGGAAGGGTGGGTAGGTAGGGTAGGTAGGTAGGGTAGGTGGGTAGGGTAGGTAGGTAGGTAGGGTAGGTAGCTGGTGTAGGTAGGGTGGGTAGGTAGGGTAGGTAGGGTAGCTAGGGTAGGTAGCTAGGTAGGTAGGCAGGTAGGTAGGTAGGTAGGGTAGGTATCACAGTTAAGACAGGACAACGTCTGTCGGGTCAGCTAGTTAGTATATATAAATGCTTTGAGTTTGAGTAACTTGTGGTGTGTAACAAGCATCCAAGGTGGGATAGTGGAATTTGGTCCAAGTATGTTGTATGTCGTCAGAGCTTGTCTTGCTCTCGTGTTGAATTGAGTTCTTATAAAGCCGCGGTCCCCGATCCTTTGCGGAGGCCCACGCCACTGGATGCGTGTCTGTTCCTATTTCGAAACACCTCCACAGTTATACCTCTTGTTTTGCCCAAGGTAGAAAAACAAAAGAAAAAAAATGCTCTGAAAAATAAAAACTAGGACTGTAAAATTAGGACAGTACACACCACTAACAATAATACCCAAATCAAATAATAATAAATTCTTTATTTATTTTAAAGTAAATGATATCAACAAGTTGTGTTAAATATAAATCATGGACAACTTTAGATACGAACTATCTACATGATTACTTATACGTAAGCATAATATCTTAAGCAAATAACAGAACGACGGATTTATTAATAATAATAATTAAGTTAGGTTACAATGGCATGGAATGCCAAAAGTTTTATACACATCGGTATTACTTATTGGTATTTTCTATTATATATTCTTACCGGAGACTTCACGTTAAATAAAATATAAGAATAATTAGCTATAAATATACATATGTGCACCTAATAATATAAACGCACCATTATCAGGCGATAGTTGGTCATTCCTATAATATTATCAAACAAATAGGGCCGGTTCCACACGATCGCCGTATAAACCACAACTTTTCTAGTTTTCGGTCTCAAAATGTTACTTGCTATGTGGATTCGACGTTATAGCATAAAGAAAATTCAAACAATAAGTAAATAATCTCAAATAATAGTACCACATTGTTCCTAAGTTTAAGAATACATTCAACTTTAATTCAATAATACTAAGCCGAAAGGTTATAATTACACGGTCTCCAGAAAGCGATTTAACATGAACAACGCATAAATATATTACTGAATTAGCAACACAGATCTTACATCTATTTAGAATTATGATATTTAATGAGTTTACTGCAATTTATTCTATCTGTTGTGGTCTGATCGTAGAAATAGTCGTTATCTGCCTGGCCTTGCACGACACGTAGCCATTTAAAGATTTGACCGGTTATATCACGATGCGCCTAATCAAAAGTCAGGCGAATCGACGAAAGCAAACTCTATCGTTAATAGCCAGCTGACCAATCGGAAAACAGTTGCATTTTATGTCGCTAGAGAAACCCGCATCAAATGGGTTCGGTTAGAACTGTTAAGCGGGACTGTCCGAAAGGGTTACCGCTACCCCGGAACATAAAGGTCTAAAGAAGCAACATGGATGGGTTTTAGTCAGTAAAAGTCTGACACTCCCTTCCGCTCCACCCAGAGCGGGAGAAGTCATTGGATGATTTCCCACCCTCAAAAAAAAAAGATTAGAACTGTGACCACCCGCGCTACATCTAAATTGGTCACAGTTACCTGGCTATTTAGGACCCCAAAGTAGGTATAGGTCGAATAGGGACTATTTCTCGACACAGCAGCAAAGGAGGGTTTTTTTTTTACATGTATCTGGGTCGTTGTAGCCAAGCATCGGTTGCGCAAATCGTTGAGCGCTTAGCGTTGAACGATATGATGGTCGGCGGCGGATGTTATGTGGTCAAAGTTAAACGGCGGCGTATCCTGAAATGGCCAGGCGGATCACGAAATAGGGATAATGACTAAAATTTATATTTTCGCCCTTCAGCTAGATTATTAAAAATTATTGAACACGTATTTTTTCTTTTTTCACGTAATCAAAAGATTACGTCGATACATTGTTTTAAAATTTGACATGACGTTTTTTTTTTGTTTATGGCATCTCGCAGTTCAACCATAGGGTTGTCTACAGCTTAACCGAACTTGTGACATGACGTCACTTCTCTATAGATTTTGATTTTATATTGAGTTGTGACGTAGCGCGCCCCCACTTAAATGCGTTTTATTCAAGATTTGTTTATTTAAATAATAAAGAAAAACATACGTGTCTAATATTATTTTATTGCCTGACTGACTGGATAATATATCATTTCTTTTTTTTTATCCTGTCATCATCCTTATTGCCATTCTAAGATCGGACGACGATCAAATCAAAATTTCCAGATTTTATAAATGATAATAATTTTTAATTTTTTAGCTTATATTTAATTATTGTTTGTTTTTTTTAACATTTTATTTAACATTTGTATGCCTTTGCGGTAAAACATAGCGCTCAAATATGTTAACTTAACACGTTTATGTAAATACCTATGTTTAACAAATAAAGATTCTGATTCTGATTCTGACGATTTACTTATTGTGACAATCACTCGCAATCTACCACTACCAACATGATTACAATATTGTTTTAAAAATAACGTGTTAATTATATAAAGTTCTAAAGGAGTTTTCTTTAATAATCTGACATTAAATATTGAACATATATTGCATTTAAATAACAATCTGGTTACAATAGCTACATACACATATTTTTATCTAAAACAGTATTTTTTTACAATAAATATTGTAAATATTGATTTGAAAATACCATCTTAGTTATATGAAGTTCTATAAGGAGAAAATTGTAACAGCAGAATGTTCTCAGTTTTCCTTAGTAATCTGACATTAAATATATACCGTATATTGCATTTAAATAACAACCTGATTACAATAGCTACATACACATATTATTTTTTAATTTTACGGTAATTAACGTATCCTTACAGGCCCTACCTACATGATAGTGGTTAAACGAATTTTAACACTGCGTAGAACATTGATACAATAGACTCGAGAACGAAGGTACATATATATAAGGTGACTGGTAATTCGTGACCGATATTTAAACACGTGATTGTACTCATGATTACAATCAACTTTCCCAAAGAAACTTTTTTTGTATCCTCAATAGTTTTATTTTTTCACAATAACAATACTACTGGCGCGCGCAAAGTTCGATGAACTTCGCGCCGATCAGCTGTTAGCAGCTATTGAGTATACAAAAAAAGTTTCTTTGGGAAAGTTGATTGTAATGATGAGTACAATTACGTGATTAAATATCGGTCACTAATTACCAGTCACCCTATATTCATAATTTCACTTCTTTCGCACAATATTGCGCAATACACAATTCTAACATCCTTATAATAAACGTTGCATAGCATCTGTATAGTTACACAACGCTTTGTCTTCTTCTTTCAAAAGTCAAATTTCTGACGACTGAAAGGGAGAATTCGGTGTGTAACTATTCACCTGATATAACACATTTATTAGTAAGGGTGTTAGTACAGTGAAACTTGGTTAAGTGGGACCTGGATAAGTGAGAAACCTCCATAACTGGAACTCATGCTGAGGTCCCAACACTTTGGCACTGAATTGCCTCTGTTAGTGAGACGAAGCAAACCTCTATATCTTGGATTTGTTCCTTCCATTTTATCGTCATAGTTACCGACTGCGAGTGAATTTTATATGCATTTAACCTCTAAACAATAAAGATAAAAAATTATGTATAATATTTACATAATACTTTATTTTATTTAATACTCGCACCTCTATAACTGAAATAACCTGTATTCTGACCTCTAAATGAGACAGATATTTATTTATACCTAGATATCTGAGACACTGGGTAAGTGGTATACCTCTATAAGTGAGACAAATTTGCAGGTCCCTTGATGTCTTACTTAACCAGGTTTCACTGTATATAACATTTTCCTCTCGCTGAAGCAAAATAGCCAATAGGCATACGCTAGCTTAAATAAACATACCATGACGACCCGTGATTTCTTTATCACAAAACGTAGGCTTACATTAAAAGTATCAATTTCTAATTAAATATAACATAATTATGATATGCAATCGCGAAACGAAAACATTAAACACTTTCAATTCCCACAATCGACTTCTACTGTCAATAACAATAGTATTTATATAGTGCATGGTATTTTCGTTTCGGGATTTTTTTCTATTAAATACATGATGGGAAAATACAGTCGCCTGCTAAAATAAGACACCTTAATTAGCTACATAAAAACAATTTAATTATATAATTATACCGTCTCTATCCATAATATACAAAGTTGATACGACAGAGGGGCTTTCCTTTAAACTGCCTATACTACCATTTTCAAGCTCTGTACCAAAAATCAATTAAATAGAAGCAGTAGTTTAGTCGCAAGTGTTTTTTTTAAGTTTTTTCCCCGTTGTATATTTCCTAACAGCTGATTATGTTTATTCGCATAGGTCATTCACCTTAAAACGATAAATCTTAGTATAACCTACGATGCGTTGTTATACGGTCAGTTTTTATTTACAAAGGGTGGTTGCGTTTTATACAGATTAAATGTAAGCTATTTAGTTTGTTTGAAAAAAAGACTCATTTTTGGTGCTTTTTATTTTTATACAGAATCGAATTAATACTTACATTGAATTAATAATAAACACGTAAGACGTAGTGTAATTTAATGCGCCTCAGTCATATCAACCCATATTGGCAACAGATTGAAGATACAATATATAAATATCACTTCTGCTGCTTCAGCAGAATGTCTTCAAAGCGAGTCGCCTTCTATTAATTTATACATGAGTTCAAACGATTTTATATACAATGCTGGATAGAATACGTGACCTAAGATTCTTAGGGGAACTTAGAACCAATGGCTAACAAGCAATAGTGTAAATATATTTCGTGAGTTACTAAGTTCCTCTACCTTTTACTAAAATGTACGTGAAGATATACAGGTGAACCAGGGCATGTTCAGTTGTGGAACACGATGATCAGTATGATGGAAACGATGATGATCAGGGCAAGGAACAGGTATACCTTCTTCTTCCTCAGCTTATTCTGAAAGAAATAATTATCACTTGAATACAAAAATCAAGCTAAATTCTAGTATTTTTGGTACAAAGTCAAAGTCAAAACATTTATTTCAAATAGGCACAAGAAAGGCACTTTTGAACGTCAAAAATGAACAAGAAATAGAATTGATTCTAGTCGCCCCTTCCAAAAGGTAGTTTCGTGTGGAGAAGAATGGGCAAGAAACTCCACCGTTACTCTTTTAAAATATTTCACAATGTTTTGAATACATGGAATTGTAACATTATATTATTATGTGAAAACGATGCACCCAGAATAAAAACAATACACAACAAAAGGTGTGGTGTAAGATTTAACGACAAGCAGCCGGCCTTGAGGGGTCACCATCATCATTTTACTGCTGATGTCACGAGCCCCAATATGTATAATAATAATAATATAATATCCTTGGACATTTCACACAACGCCATATCGTCCCAAGCTAAGTAACCTAATGCTTGTGTTATGGTAACGAAATGGTTAATAAACTACTTATATACATTTTTTTTTTTTGTAAATACATACATATTATAGATAGAACGTATACACGGTTCAACTTCAAAAAGTGATCTTCTCCATTATTCTGCATTTGCTGTAATTTTATGTTTTTATTAACATAGTATTTGAGAACCCATACTAATATGAAATAAGTTCTATAATCACAAAGTTATCGTTATTCTACGAGAAAATTGCTTTTGAATGTTTCTATATTGGTGCTCTTGCAGCAATAAAATGATCCACCACCTCCCAACTTCGAAAAACCCCAGGAACATAATCCTCCCGGACATAATCTGCAGTGACTTATATGGAAAGCTCTCAATCGGCTGCGTACTCAAGTAAGCCGCTGCAGGCACAATTTGTCGAAGTGTTGGATTACTGATCCACCCGACACCCAGTGCGAGTGAGGAGCCTCAGACCAGACTATGCCCCACCTGCTGGAGTGCCCTAAGTGCACGTTCACCTGCACCTCGGATGATCTAAACAATGCTGCTGACGCCGCGATTAATGTGGCAACCTACTGGGCGCATTAACAGTTAGTTGCACAGAGGGGGTCCCGTATTGGTATTTCAAGAGGAAACAGATGTCCACCGGGTCACCGGGTGGTTTTAGTGAAGTAAGAATCTCAAACTCACTGGTCTTTTCCCCAAAAGCCAAGGCGCCTTTTAAGGTTTAAAAAAAAAGGCCATAATCCACCACGCCGACCCAGTGCTAACATTAGTCAGCGAGGGTTTAAGCCGTTCCAAAAAGCTTCTCAAAAACTATGCGTACCTTGTAATTGGCTGCCTCCCTGAGTTCCTGCGTGGCGCTCTCAACATTCACGGAGGCATATTCCACGCTGGTCTCAATAGAGTTCACGACTTCGCCCTGCGCGTGAATCATAGTGCCAAGCTCCTTGAAGATTTGGTTCACATCCATTATGTCGCTCTGGAATTAAGCAAGCGTGTGATACAATGAAACAAAGTAAGGAAGTTCAACTCTGGAGAGATGTATAATGGCAAAAAATATTTTTGTGTATCCTCTTCTTGATGTTTTATGGCATCCTCTTGTATTTTAAAGGGCATTCAGTTTTGGTTTAACCTTTTGAACGCCATTGTTACATATACGTGACAACACGCGCATGCCACAATGGCAAATATGTGACAATGGCAACAACACTGTAACACGAAATAAACAGTTAAATCATTACTTTTGTGAGTGTTTGTATAGATATCTTAAAAATTGAAGCTCTCGTACGTATTTAATGAAATGAAACAAATTAAAAGACACTATGGATAGTGGGAAATTCATGATAACAAGAAGAAAACAAGAGAAATAAATTTGTAGCTAGGCGTTAAGGGCAGGTTTATGCTCTGACATTCAAAAGGTTAAGCGCATTATACCTCTGAACTATCTTTAAACAGTTGGATGGGAGGTAAATACTCATAGAGTAAATACCAAGTAAATACCTCCTCATAGATATTTAATATTTGATTGAAAGACTGCATCAAATGCAGATGTTTGTACCGAATAGGTATGTCTGGTAAGATACTTATCACAGGTTTCATACTACATGTCTAATTAAAGAAAGAAGCATACATTTAACTAATTTATACCCGCGACTACGCCCACTTGAAATTTCGAGCCCTAACTCACCGCGTTGCAACACATCGGCCGCCCGCAATAACTTCGTTTTCGCTTAGCGTTCATTGCGACTTTTTTTCTTTTTGTGCGTGATGTCATAAAGTCTATCCCATCTTTAAGAATTCGGCTATGAAATGCAAAAAGATTTTATTAAATCCGACAGGTGATTCCATAGATTCGCGGGTTCAAGTAAATTCTTCAGCCTTATTAGAAAACTAGCTGTGCCCACAACTTCGTTCGCGTGGAATAGTGACAATGTTCGCCGTGATTCTTTAAATTGACATAACTTTTTTATTTATGAACCGATTGACATAAATAAACACTAAATTTTAAGTGAAGCTTACTACAATATATTAATGAAAACCGCATCTAAATCGAATAAGTCGTTTCTGATATTAGCGTGCACAAACACACAGACAAACAGACAAACCGACAAACAGACAACAAAATATTTAATTACAATTTCGGGTTCGGCATTTTTATATATTGCCATTGTACAGACACCACTTTTCTACAATTTTATTATATATATAGATAATATGGATAATGAAACCATGCAAGTTTATTAAAACAACTCAAGCTTGAAGTAAATGCCTTTTGAAATTTCCCATAATATTGTATACATTGGTCGACGCTATAGTAAGTTACAAAATGTTTTCATACGAGTATTGCGAAGCCAAAATAAAGATGCGATTATAATCCAAATATTATGTTTAATTAGTTATTGTTATGAAACCTTTAATGAATGGCTGAATACATCCACTCTACTTAATAGAAATCTTATTATTATTTCTGTCTAGGTTTCCGAGGTCACATGGAAGGCGAATCGTGCTAATTTCACATAGTGCTGTTTTGCAATTATAATATGATGTTAACATGATTTTACATGTATTTATCTCGTAATACACTACCATTAGATTCAAATAATTTTTGCCAGAACAATGTGCCTGCCTAGTAATTATTTATCACATACAAGTTATAATTCAACATAAAAACAGCATGAAAGCATACAAATGTATTTTCCCATTTCCGAGATGTTATCTCAAACAGATGTTAATTAAAATGAACAAATTGCGTTTGAGGATAATTACGTAACAGATATTGTTTATAGTTCTAACTTTAGGTGCAACGTTTAAAACCAATAGCTCCATTAGTTGAACTGTTAGATCTTATCGATTCGTGTTGCTAATTCGTTCTTCGATAAGCGTTGTTGGTTTTTAAAACAAAGATTTTTATTTGAGATGGGATATTTAATGTTTTATTAACATTTGCATGTTTCTGTACATGGACTTGATGGGAACTAATAACCTTTTGAACGCCATAGTCACGTAAACGTGACAAGCATTCGCATACCCTGTACGCCAACGACACAAACATGTGACAATGGCAACAACACTATGACACGAAATAAACAATTAAAACTTTACTTTTGTAAGTGTTTATATAGACATCTTAAAAATTGAAGCTCTCGTACGTACGAGTATTTAATGACATGAAACCAATTAAAAGATACCATGGATATTGGGAAAGTCATTATAACAAGAATAAATAAATTTGTAGCTGGGCGTGGAGGGCATGCGCGTGCGTTTATGCTCTGGCATTCAAAAGGTGAATATTACTTGTGAGTCTCGGGTAATATAACCAGCTTGGTTTCGCTGCGTCAAGTTGCCAAGAATCCAGCCGCTGACTAACTAAAGTAGTAACTATAGACAATCATTCGTTTGACCATTTCTCGCATGATGCTATAGCATGTAAACGTGGAAAAGAACAGACCCTTCATTTTTGTGCATTCCACGTTGACACAGTTCAAAGCTTTATCCACTCCTTTAATTTTTCGATTATTCTGTAGGCGAATGCAAGCAGAGTCCCATATTAAATGTCAAGGGACCGGTTCACTACTGAATGTGTTCATCAAAGGTTTTACTTCGGAGTGGAAGTTTCCGAATGTAAAGCAATAATGAACGGACAGTGACGCGTCTTTTTTTTCTTGAGGCTGGTAAATCATCCTTTGACTCCTCCCGCTCTGGGTGGAGCGGAAGGGAGTGTCAGACTCTTACTGACTAAAACCCATCCCTGCTCCTTCCTTAGCCCTTTATGTTCCGGGGTAGCGGTAACCCACAGTGACGCGCCTGATATCAACTTTATGGACCTGTACATCATGACCACCGTTTCCCAATGATGTAGCCTTTACCTAGAAGTTAACCTAATTTTATCGATTCTCGATTCGTACCTCTAGTTGCCGAATGTCCCTCTCTCGCTCTTCCAGCTCGACGAGCGCTCGCTCATCCTGCAGCGTGATCTGTTCCTGTTTGCGCAGGTTTGGCTCCCCCATCTCCATCAACTCCTTGTTCTGGCTCATAGTTGCTGAAAAAACGAACAGTCATCATTGCTTTCTCTGTCACTTTAAGGGTGTATTATTGAGACAAAAATACTAAATAGACAATAACGGCATTGTCTATTAAGTTTTCTTCCAAAATCCATTCTTCGTAAAATAAGAATTTCTATAACACATCTGTCATTGGCAGAATTGTCGACATCAGCACTGATTGTCATTGGAAATAGAACTAAATTACAATATCTACAGGAAATACATAGAACGAACGATACAGCATCATATATTATTAAACATTTTATTTTCGTCTATTCTCAACCGGGACAGCATGGCTACAGTAATTGGATTAGGTGCTCATAACTACATAATCTAACGTTATATCATGACAGAATGCCGTGCCTCATAGTGCATGACACGTTTGCTACGGATAGAGTATTGAAAAGGGTGGTTTAATATTAAACACAATAAACACCCTTTCCATTAAATATAAATAGTATACTTAATTTGAGATAAGGTTCGATACGTGTATTTCAATTTTCTTTATCATTCATCACAGCTTTTATCTACCCATTGCGGAGTATATGCCTTTCTTTTTATGGCACTCGTTCCTGTTCTAACGTTAGAAGAACCACCATTATTTCAGTGTAAGAGGGAGATGGAGCTATATAGGGACAATATCACAAAGAATAGTCACAACGGAACAATAATTGCATTAATTCCTAATAGTACGGCTTCTGACCTGTGCTATTCTCGTTCAGGTCTTAGTAAAAAAAGAATAAGAACAAGTAAGGTATGAACATTGGTTGTTGGGGCCCTGAGGCCAAGAAGCTCATTAGTGAGACAGGGCTCCGGGAGCAAACGGGTGACTCCCGCTCCGGCTCGTTCTTGGTGCAGAGGTTAGCCATTGCCATTCAACGTGGCAATGCAGCACCTTTGCGCCGGGACCAGTTAGTAGCGCGTTATTCGACTGGTTTATTTATTTTTGATGACGTGCTGTTGAACCATGAACATATAACTTTGTTTTTTAATAAAGTAGGTATGAAAGTACTTACTACCCATAGCGAAGGGATCTCCGATGTTCACGGACTGCGCTTTCGACTTTTTCACATCTTCTTTGCTCTTCTGCGCGGCCAGCCTTTGTGTCGCCTGGCAAATAACGTTTTTATAATCTTCATCTTTACTGAACTAGTAATACCTATACTCTAAGATGTTGCCAATGAACCCTTTACTTGAGCTAAGATGTTGCCAATGAACCCTTTACTTGAGTGATTTAAGCTGTAAGGACCAAAATAAAACAATGCCGATTTTATACAAATTGCCTGTGTGGCGCTGAACGCTCAGGGAAACATAATAGATAATTGGGCCTCACAAGGATACTGTGAATTTATGTGGTATAACGTTTAGTTAGAAATTTTAAAATATTCGGGTGTGATGTAAAATGCCTAAATTGTATAAGTTGTAGTTTTCTTTCTGATCTGCAAGCAGGCGTGTAAAGTTCAATGGAGTAAAGAAACCTTTATTAATCAACTTTAAAATGGAGGTCCCAAAACCTCTGTTTTTTTTTTCTAGTCAATGTCAGCCGGATAACGGAGTAACAAACATTATTTGCTAATTACAATAATTATATTTCATAATTATGTTGTAGGTACCTAACAAAGTATAAATAAACCACCATCGTTTACAGACTAGTTTCAACAAAATTCACAAACAATAATTTCATCAATTCTTATAAAAACAGTACGAATATAAAAAAAAGGTTCCTTACATAATATTTTCTTACTGCATCATACCATTTCAATAAACGTCATTCTCTTTGTATATGATTGGATGATAGTAAAAGCCCAAGCCCAAGTGTACTGATTTTCATATTATTTCTTCATCGTGAGAAAGGGAAAAATAATGTTTTTTTTTTTATAATTTGAAAATTAGAATTCATTATTTTGCATGTGTGTGAATGACGTTAGACCACCTTTAAAAAAAAACTACTTTTGATTTTGTCAAACATTATTCATTTACATGGTCTACTTGCACGTGTCTGGCTCACTTTTTTCAACATCCATACCAAAATATAGCACAAACTAGGTATTGAAAACAAAACAAAAAGTTTTTTAAAAAGCCCAATTAGCAATGTATTTTTGTTATTATTTGGCAAATGATTCCGTCAGCATCGTAACAGTAGTCGAATAGTGGATAATAATAGGAATTCCTACAAAATAAACAATCCACGTAGCTATTTTCGTTTTAATAACTGTTACAGAGGCAGAAGTAACGCCCAACATGTTTTATCTTTGGACAATTTTTTATCAAATGCTGTTATCGACGAATATTTTAATTGATTCGTTATAAATATTTCAAACAGCCACTGATTTCAAACATTCATTAGGCTATTTAGCACTTTGAAAGTATAGGTTTCACCTTTCAACCACCCCAGTCGGATTAATACGACAAATGTTTTCGTGCCCGTGGCGCCTTTTTTTTAAGGCTGGGAAATCATCCTTTGACTTCTCCCGCTCTGGGTGGAGCGGCAGGGAGTGTCAGACTCTTACTGACTAAAACCCATCCATGTTCCTTCCGTAGCCCTTTATGTTCCGGGGTAGCGGTAACCCTTTCGGACAATCCCGCTTAGCCCGTGCTGCTTGAGTTGTGTTTATACGACTGAGAATCTATGTTCGGTTTTCATTTTTTATGTGTCGCTGGGGGCACGGTAATTGATATAAAACCAAGCGGTCAATAGGTTAAATAAAAAGAATTGGCTATTTCGGCTTCTTTCTAGATTTTGTTGTCATTTTTTGCCTGGATCAGTACCCTGAGGGTTAGCAACATTATGAATATCGCTCACATAGTAGCCCAACTGTCTCTCTCGGTGGTTTAATGGCCATGGGAACCTGGTATCGATTCACAGGTCGGGCAGTGTTTTATTTAGATTTTCCGTTAGGGATATCTCAGTGGCCAGGAGTCCGTTTGATGGTAATAGGCTCGCTCCTTATTAAATGGAACATATCTAGCGAAATGTGGGAGCACTATAGGCACTACATCTCTGCCTAGCCTTGGGGGGGCAGACCCCAGTGTAATAATATTTGAAACATTTAGTAAACAATTTCAACAGGCAAATTTTTTCGTTATTTCTGTCGAAAAGACTAATATACCTAGAGGATCGAATATTTCATAGATTTAATTATATTAATTAGGTACGTTTATTTTATAGCTATGTTAACCTAGTACTTAACATACATAACTTTAGCTTTGGATACCAACAGGGTAAACTATAGTTTTATATTAAAAGGACGATATAACACGTATTGTATCTTTCTGCATCCGGTTAGACTGGCAGCCGACCCCAACATAGTTGGGAAAGGGCTAGGCAGATGTTTGTATTTTTCTGAATACTTTTATGACACTCTATCAATCAATATTACCTAAGTTTTGAGATTGTTCGAGTGCGAATGCGAGCAAGTAATTCGTAAATACGCAAATTTCCGTGGAAACAATCTCTTTCTCGTGTATTCAATAGCAAACATTCGCATTTCTGTAGTTATTTACAAATATGTCTCTCATCAATACAAGGCGCGATGACTCATCAACCTCTCGAGGTCATAGAATACCTAATTATTATATTATAGTGTCATGGAATGTTCGATATTCAAATTAACGATTTACTAAATAGATAACAAAATATATCCTTTTTGTAAAGACTGACTTCTCCAATAAAACCTCTTTAAACAGATGCATAGCTTTGGAAATGATGAGATGTAATAATTATTCCGTGGAAATGGACACCCAGCTAGACAAGGCGTCTCAATAGGTATTCTTATTGACTTCATTTGACCTCTTGCATAACGAGAAAAGATTTTATATAACTTTTGTATGTTGGGGTATGTTAGTGATTCTTCACATAATTCTACATGTTTATATAATAGCGGAAGTACTACAACAGCACGACAGGTGCTTAGTGTATCAACAACCGTTAACAATTTACTATGTATTACTTATACATCACTCATTGTTGAGTTACCTTTGAAACTGCAATAATTATAGTACTCATAGTATAGTATGGAATACAATGATGAATGGTAATAAACATCATACCTAGATAATTATTGGGTAACAGAAAATAACACAAAATATTAATAATATCCTTGGACATTTCACACAACGCCATATCGTCCCAAGCTAAGCAACCTAATGCTTGTGTTATGGTAACGAGATGGCTGATAGACTACTTATATACATTTTTATTTTTTTTTGTAAATACATACATATTATAGATAGAAAAACACCCAGACTCGTAACAAATACTTGCAGGTCGTACAGATATTTGTTCCGTGCGGGAATCGAACCCGCGACATAGTGCGCAGCAGTCAATCGCTCAACCACTGCGCCAACCGTGTCGTTAATGGACTTCTAGCATTCACATCTTGTTTTGTTTTTGTAGCGATATTTGGTTAAAAGTTCAGGTTTATAGAGAATATACATCTGTTTCAAACTTTTTCTCTAACTAGCTGACGAACTTCAATATAGACTACAAAACGCGCATTCAATAAGCAGCAGAAAAAAAGGACATAGTTTTCCTAGAAACATTTTCAATTTATCTTTCCATAAAAACTACATTTTGACTATTATGAAGATTTTTTCTTTTAATTTAGAACTCATGAAAGAAACAAACAGTGAAACCGCCAGCCGCCAGTCCGTCAATCTGTTTTAAGATTTTGATGAAACTAGTCTGAATGGTAGCTTAATACCAGTGACTTAGAGCTACCAAGCTACCGTGTTCAGTCATCAAGACCAACACAAAGAACTCATGAGACAAACAAACAGTAATTTAGTCAATCTGTTTGAGTGATTCGTCAAGATTTTGATGCAACTAGTCTGAATGGTGGCTTGATATGCGAGTTAAGAGCTACCAAGCTACTGTGTTCACTTGTTCAGTCATCAAGACCAACACACCTATAAAATGACATACCTGGAAGGAGTTGAGTGTGATCATGTATTCGTCACTGAGGCGCTCCTTCGTCAGCTTGTTCGCAGGCTGGTCCGTTGGCAGCTTCATCAACTCCATGATGAGTGATGACGTGTCCTTGGCCAGTTTCTGGGTGTAGTTTTGTATTTGACGCCTACAAAATAAAGTTTTGTTAGAGTACTAATTGATTTGTAATTATTCTGCTTGAATAATTGTGTCTTTAAAATATATAGGTAGTAAACAAATAATAGGCAGGGTAGGTGCTGAATTGTAAATAGATCATGAATACACTCACAGTTGGTTCCGGAGCTCATGTGAGTCTTGCGGTGTCTGCAGCTGGTTGACCATCTTTGACATGGAAGATACTACCAACAGAAATCCATAGTTATTGCAGGTAACCATGATAATCAGTACAGGATTCAAATCACTTAACTATTACACTCAAAAAAAGATGAAAGAAGAAAATTGCAAAAAAATAAGTATGTGTCTATGTCCTTATAATAGATGATTCATTGTAAATTGTGACACTGGAAAACATCCTTTGATTTGACATCATATGAATGAGATTAGAAATCCGATTTTTTAGTTTTATTATAAAAACAGTGTCTTTTAAACAAGTATTTGTGATCACTTGTTCTTACATTATCTTGCAACAAAACAACATTCAGAAAAAATTTGATGAGAGGAAGTTAAGCATGAATAAATGTAGCTTCTGTAATGCCTGGCATAGGCAGGAATCTAGAGGTCAAATAAGAAAAAACAAAAGTAGCCCAAGAATCAGCACATTATCAATGTAATTCAAGATGCTCCGCACACGGACAGAAAGATTTATGAGACTGTACATAAGAAATTCTGTCAAAATGACTAATAAATCATTCTCTAAGCTGTTTATTTATTAATATCACATTAAAAAACGTCTATGGTTAGCATTTCATAAGCCTCTTCAAGATGACAATAGAAACACACAAAAAAATACCTGCATGACTAAGAATAAACAAATGAAATGTAAGCACAAATGATAATAACACTGATAAAAGGTTGATAATGAAAACAATAGAACTAGAAAAAAGTTACCATTTTGGGATATCTTCTTTATATTGCTGGCGATAGTTTGCGATAGCCGCTGGAAGTTGCTGCTATGGTCTTCATAGGTCACACCTCCCTGGTACGAGGAATCCATACTGGCTTCGGGGCTTCGGTACCTACAACATTCACTTTAGTGAACATACGCGACGAATCAACCCTCTACACAGACAGAGGACAGAAAGATTATTAAGCTTCGAGAATGACACAAATACGAAATTATAAAATTGTGACGTGCGTTGTTTTTCCTATCACAAAATACAACTTGTCCAACTACTATTCTGTTTTTTTTAATAGTACAACACACAGAACTTTGAGAGAATTAAACAAGGGTGTAAAGTATATACACTAATGAAACACGAGACCTTTTGATCTTTTTTCGAAGAGATTAAAACTTAACGTTCAGCAGTCAAGTCAGCCAGAGAATTCTGAATATTTTTTTTCATACGTGCATCTGTCATACATTAGTCATTTAAGCTAGGGACACAATGATTCAACACGAGCACAAATCAACTAAGTTATAACCACTGGCCTTTTCGCTTAGCCCTCAATTTTCTTCTCTACCTTAGAGCATTTATAGGTTAGATGGTTAGATGCTATATGTTCTCTACAGGCTTTTTTTTTTTAAGGGTGGGAAATCATCCAATGACTGCTCCTGCTCTGGGTGGAGCGGAAGGGAGTGTCAGACTCTTACTGACTAAAACCCATCCATGTTCCTTCCGTAGCCCTTTATGTTCCGGGGTAGCGGTAACCCTTTCGAACAATCCCGCTTACCCGGCAGGCTTGGCCCCTTCGTATGCTGACACGGTGAGTCACCCATTACTCACCGTCCGCAGGCCCGCGCCTACGGTGGCCGGGAGTCGTCACGTGTTCTCTACAGGCTGCTTTACTAATATTAAATCTATCCGTGCAGCGCCAGGCTTTAATTAAAGTGGCATTGTCTTAATCAACAATAATAGTGTACTATTATTATGTTAGTTTAAATGCGTTTGGATGCATTGCTCAGAAAGAAACGGTGGACAGTAGTTTATACCCAAACCTGGATTTCCACCTAGGCTTGCCAAGCCCTGGTCAAGAGGCCCTGCACGCCTAAGAGCCTCATTTAACTAGCTACAGAAAGGTTTTATCAATGTCATCATTTTGCATCATAGTATATCTTATTTCCTATGCAAAAGTTTTGCCTTACTTAATCCTAACGATCGATGCAATAAAGTACAGGATAAACTTTTTGCAGATTTTAGATGGTTCGATTCCCGGGTGTAGCAAGCGAATTTTTGGAAATCTTTGAATGCAGTTCTCTTTCTATTCAAAAACAAAGGAATGTTTTCTTTGAGTAAAATTTTCTATCTACAGTATTAAGAGTACTTTCCCTCCAGGTGGCGTTACAAAATTCCACCCTGTATAAAGATGACCTCAAAATGTCATACAATTTATTACTTACCCCTTAGTTCATCCATTAGAAAACTGTCCGCCACATGCATCACCTCTCTCTGTGTAGTACAACGCATCCGCCGGGCGTCCATAGGACATACCGTAGTATTCGTAGTTAAGTTCCTTTTAGGATAGGGACATAATCAAGGGACGCTTTAAAATAAAGTCTAGTAATCTTAGAGCATTTAACCTACTAGTAATAGTCCCCTTAGAGCATTTAACCTAACTATTCCCATTCAAACTTACAATACTAACAAAAAAGTATTTTCATAGACAATTGCCATCTTGCTAAATTGAACTACAGTAAACCATCACTGTGTTTTGCGAAATGTAGAAACAATTTAATTTAGTAGGATAGCACGTTTAGTCTATGGCCACTGATATCCTTCCTTATTCCTTAGTTCTTCAGAATACCTACGTTTACGAACTTGTATACGTATGTGCGTAGCGTAATTTTAATGTATATTTGTCTTCGTGTCCCTATGCTCTGTTTTTTTATTCAGAAAATTTTAATCTAATAAACTTGTCTTTAATCCTGTATGAATTGATCGATTGATTATCGACTGTTTTACACACAATCCTTGTGACAATGAGCTTAGTAATCACATAGTATTTGTGTACGGCTTGATCTTCTGTCTGTCACGGGTGTTAGATAGTGTATCAAGAACATAGAAAAATAGAAAAGAAAACGAAAATGTCCGAGATCATAGTCGGCCGTCGTGATGTTTGAGATCAGTAAGATAAGAATAACAGATGAGGACGATGGGTTGTTGATGATCAGCCAGGTGAGCGAAGTTCAGATCGCGTAGCTTCACCGAAACGTCAAGTCGTGCTACGGATACTCGCTGTCGGTTCGCGTTATTTACACAAGCCTTTTCCGTTATTCATCATGAGTTGGCTGCACCGTGAGCTGGAAACTATGGATCCCTCAATATTTTTACAATATTCGCACTCTCCTCCGAATTCCGGGCTGCCACAGGAGTCGAAATTGGCGACCTATATGGTGAGATAACTTCCATATTTTTGAGTTGATGTATGCCTTTGTGGTCAGTAGTGACTCATGGTTGAATGTTGCAGAATCGCACCTCTACGACCCCTACAAGGTCCCTGAACCAGGCACTTGCGAACCTCAGTCTGGAGTCCTCACCCACTTCCATCAAGAAGGTAATTGTTTTTGATGATGTCAATAAACATTTTGTAGTAATGCTTTTGCAGAACGTTGTAGGATTTAACGCTGTCTCTGTTGTACTAGGTGGTGATTACCGAGTTTGTTCCCATGAACTACTTCCCTCCACCGAACATGTTACAGCCAGAATCACCAGAGACTTTATCACCCTCTACAATGATTGGCATTCCCAACACAGCACAAGTGCACCAGGTAAAGTTAACTACTTACTTATCTTATTATTCAATTTCAGAGTTTAAACCAAGGTTACCAAAAACAATCTTGTCTTGCAAGTTTAATAAAACTTGCGTTAAATTAGAATAATTAAAGTTGTGTGTTGTTGTTGTGTTGTAAGTCATTCTTAAATGTTTATAGAAGTTATGCAAATAAAGTAAAAGTGAAGATTCATTTATTCAGGACATTTAGTAAGCGGGACGCTTCAGTGTCAGGGGCACAATTGTATTGAGATATACCTGTTAACATCAGCATTACTGTAAAAGATCTATAACTGAAGTACAACATGTGTATAACCAGTTATCCATGACCAACTTTAAAAACTGGATCTGAATCTCTATACAAGTGGGTTGCTGATTTTCTTTAGATAAAACAGCCGAAATATGTCATCCCACATTATTTTAAATAAATAATTGACCAGAAGTATAATCCTTATTTTAACCTCATTTACATACTATTCAGTTTCTGCCGATATTACATGAATGTGTTGGTTGTGAAGTTCATTGTAAATTAAGACAATCTTAATATATTTAAATTTTATTGTTCCAGGAGAATGTAGGTGGGACAACATATTTTTACTCCACAAACGCCGATGGCCTGAACACACCTGGAGTATTGAATTCCTCAGCCTCAATTGGTAAGTACAAAAAAAAAACTACCATAAATCTCTATGAACAAAACTAGACAAATAATTCCACAATATAAGCAATGGTTTACTCACTGCAGTTTACATTAACTATGGTCAGTTATCAGTAATTTTTCAATACAAGTTTCTTATCTCTAAACCTACCAATGTTTCAGATACGGTTAAAATTTGTACTTTACTATGTTCTTTCCTTTATCAGAATTGAACTTCAACTGATAGTTTGTAACTTATGGTAAAAATGGCTTGCCCACCAATGATTTGGCAAACAATCTCTTTGTTTGTCTTTAATCAACTTCAGTGGTTCTCAATTGGACTGTATTCATTAAAATTTAATTTTTTATGTTTGTTACCTCAGAACTGGGTGAACCGATTTTAATAATTCTTATTTGAAAGGTGATGCTTCCCTAGTGGCTTCATATTAATTTTAGTAACTTCGTCTGAACAGTTTTTGAGTTAAGTTTCCATAGTATGTTTGATGACATATTAGAACTTCAGGTCACTGTTGTTTACATAGCAAGTTTAGTAGTGGATACGAATTGACAGTGGGGTAGGTAGATACCAAAGCTCAAAAACCGGTAATAGAAAACCAATTACACCGACTAGCAATGTTAAAATTATTGTTCACTTTGGAATGTTTTTTCGGAAGTGAGTTAACCAATCTAAATTTTAGAAGAAAGGTGAATTGAAACCTGGAGAAGGATTTAATGTACCTATCAAATCAAGTTACTTGTCTTGTGATGCATCCACACCGGAGTTAGATTTTTTCAATATTTAATTTTTTGATCAATATTTTTACAACAAGATAACATTTAGTACCGTTCTATAACTTTTGCGGAATTTGCTATAAACTTTTGTTATGATTTCCTGCCGACTAACATTTGCAAACATTGCTCCACAAAAAGTAACTTCGCTGTGGTTGCACCTTTACTGAAACAATGTGAATAGATATAGCCAATAGCTGTGACAATTAACCAGTTTTAACAGGTTTCATATGAGACGCTTTGTCAAAGAAAAATAGCATGAATCACATACATGCGGGGGGGAAATGGCATATTGAAAGTCGACAGTGTATTGGGCAAGCAATGCTTATCTCACACTTCTTATCAGCTCACAAATCTTGATACTTATTACTGCTTTTATTGCGTTAAGACTTCGAGTCACGTAATGTGACTGCAATGATCATATCGATAAATTGGTATTCAGCGAACAGGGCGTGTCCATCGAACATAATATTTAACAATCCCGTCAAAGTTGTCAGCTACCCCTTCCCTCATTTTTGCGTCGTGGGTTAATAAAGAGCTTATAGATCCCTTTATTGTTGTTGTAGAAACAATCCGTACTTATAAATGCAAAAGTAGCTCACCGCAGTAATCGCCTGTAATGAAATAATCCAAGAATCAATTTGAGCATTACCTACGTTAAAATACTGCCTCACTGATTGCCTAGTGAGGTAACAATCCAAAGTTCGACGAGATTCGCATTCATTTTACAAATTCACTGGTGTCGAGTGGTCCCGGTGAATGTTATGTTAAAAATTGTATCAGTACAGATTGCGCACTGTAATGCACCGAGCTCCTCACTCACTGATGTAATGCTGGAATATGAACTGTTACATTACAGGCGAACGCTGTCGGTGGGAGCATCTTAACGAATGAACAGAATTGGATGCAATTTCGCATATGGATAGGCCATGACCTGGTATAAGACAGCAGCGCGCCAGAACACTTTGTAAACTATTCTGGGAATCACTAAAGAACTTAGCAGAAAATAATGTCATGTGATTTAGAAAGAGGAAGCGACTTTCAATATCCGCAGTCATGTCTTATCGAATGCCCCGCAGAGCGATGCGTAAAACAGTAGTTGTTATGTCCATAAATGCATTGGCCGTGACTTTTAAACAAAATGACTACTGTCTTATGTCCAGGTTTGACCTAACGGTTTTTGCCGACGAAGTGTCCCCCAGAAAACGTTAGGAAATTGCATTTATCACAGTACAGCCTTTAACCAGTTAGCTAATGATTTAATATTTTGAAATACCTCTATGCTGGAAAGTCGACGAACCGAGTGACGGTTATCAAAATCAAATCAAAAGTCTATTGCAGCATGAAGCCAATGAAAATTGGCGCATAATAATAGAATCCCTGAGCATCACATAACGTCAGAGCAAGACAATACGAAGCACAATAATTATTCGCGTCCTACTCACACGTTTTGTGACCGCCACTGCCGCGTGGCATATCCTTTTGTGTAATCAATCATCTGGTAAATAATTACAAGAGTATTTTTAATTATGGGAGCTATTTGGTGTTATTGTTTCAGTGGGTCCAGACTGCATGGGCGGAGGCGTGATCGCCGGCGCTATGTCGCCGTATGCTACACATATCTACTCTGGAACTCCGACCCACATCGGGCCCATGACTACGACAGCAGGTAATGACTGATTTAGTTAATACCAGCAATTTTTATTTTCAGATGTTTAATAAAGTCCTGTAGGTTTATTGTTGTGCGTCTCGAACTAGGCACAAGAAAAATCTTTTTATAAAGGATAGTGTTGACGGAAAAACATATTTTTATCTAACTGCATTTCCACGTAAATAACTGTCGACCCTTCTCGTACTAATCCTTCACATTCTCAC
Organism: Hyppa rectilinea; assembly: GCA_951799385.1. Lineage (NCBI taxonomy): Eukaryota > Metazoa > Arthropoda > Insecta > Lepidoptera > Noctuidae > Hyppa > Hyppa rectilinea. The sequence continues at coordinate 21,405,206 of OX637300.1, forward strand.
GCGTCGATATATCATTACCAGCGAATATACATAAGACACAATACATAAGACATTGATACGCATAAGCTCCTGGCAAAATTCTTCTACACTCACCAATGCACCATCCACGCGTTTCTACATGATGCATCACATTTTATTGACAGTAAAAGATATCATTTCCTGTATATTACTGAAATTTAAAAAAAATTGGAAATGCGTACTAAAATTTACGCATTCCAGTTTTATTTAATTTCACTTTGGAGTGTTCAAGTAGGTTGTTAATTAATACGATAACAATAAAAAAAAACTCGAAGAAAACAGATCGCCAGCTGTGCTTCAGTAGAATACACATGTGTAAACAAACAGCGAATTCCGAAATAAAAGGTTTTTAGTTGTCATTTCTATTATATTCTAGTGTCATGCAAAAAAGCAGTGTAACTACATCGTAAATTATCGAGATGTACGTCCAAAAAGCAAACTTGACCTAATAGATTCTCGTATCATCACTATCATGTGATGTAATGTCATACAATGGTTTCTCAATATAACTCAATTTAAATCAATAGCGCTGTGCGGCAGGTCAATAACATAGATACATGCAGAATGAAAAATGGTCCATCTAAGCACAACGTTTGGTTGCTTGGAACTCGAATGCATATTTAAATTTTATATCTGGGGTTCTTACTTTTTCCGCTAGTATTACATTATGTCACAGTCCGTTATTCACTTCATTATACTGCGCTAGATTATATTAAAGTTAATACAAGGAATAAATATCATTAGTCTGTCTGGCGTGCGTGCTCTCTGCCTCCAACTGCGATAATGATCTGTATATTTATACGTTGATTTTCTATGAGAGAATTAGTTAGTGGGAGTTCCTGTTACAAATTATGTGCCAGGATTAGTTTGCATTGCAATTTGTGCGCGCAGAGGCGACTGAACATATCTAGGGTCTAGAAATAAACTGTAGTGAATCAATGAAGTAGATCTTTATGTCAATTTCTATTGATTTACAAGAGAATGATGCCTATATTTCTACATACCTAAGGGTTAGTAAAAGGCACAGTGATGGCACGATCCAGCCAATGCGCGATGATTGTTCGAAAATATAAACATTGTCACCTTAGTTTCGATTACTACATAATTATTATAATTTAATCAAAACAATATTTGTCAGTCGTTACGGGTCGTTAGAAGCCCTAAAATCTAACAGCTAGTCTACCAAGGGGTATCGTATTGCCCAGTTACTGGGTTATGGAGGTCAGATAGGCAGTCGCTCTATGTAAAATTCAGCTGCATCCGGTTAGACTGGAAGCCGACCGCAACATAGTTGGGAAAAGGCTAGGCAGATGATGATTAAATCAGAACATTGGGATTCGGGCGAAGATAGAGATATCGTATATTCCTTAGCAAAGAATTGCTTTTTGGATGTGCAGCTCAGTTAATGGATGTCAGTCGACATATACCTAACAAACTAAAACAATTAATTATATAAGGTGTTAAAAAATTAACTCTAAGAATTTCGTGGGAGCATTGTACTCGTCGTTATGAACAACTTTTACTATGGGATGAACCCTGAAATCGCGAAAAAAATATGAGCTGTTCCATACATTTTATTGAGTTACGTGTGCCTAAATAGACGAGTACAATGCTCCCACGAAATTCTTAGAGTTAATTTTTTAACACCTTATATAAAACAAAAGTGCAATCGTGATAGTATAGCTAAACTATGCTATTGCTAGCAGCACTATACTTCATTAGCTTGTCCTTGTGCTCTTCCGGCACACCACGTCCCGCGGCTAAAATCTTCTTCCATGACGACGGATAGATTGGCAATTGAAAATTTATTGACAATTTATTACTCGCACTACGAACGCCTTAAATTTGACGTTGGGGTGCGACTGTCTGAAAAAAAAAACAAATTTACGTCTGAAAAAAGTCGCCCTACGTGTTACACAAATTTCCGGATTTTGTACAAATTATTCATGGTCACCTTGGTAGGTGACCATTTTACTTTGTGTTTTATACATAATCACAAATCACAATTATTATGAGGTATTATTAAAGACGTACTGTTTATCGATAAATTCTCTAATCTCAATGAACTTAATTCACTAGGTACAAGAGTACCTTCTACGGTAACGGTGAACATGGCGAGGTAGGGATGTAAACAAAGACTTGCTATCGTTTGGACGGGCCGAACCTACATGACACTCTATTTACATAGGGTGAACATGCTTTCTACGGCATCTATGAAACCGCCAAGAGATGTTGTTGTTCCATGCCATGCATGAAGTTAAGTTACTCAACGCAGGTTGAACAGACCATTTCAAAGGCGTGGGTGTGGCAGGCGAACATGTTGTCGGCCCGGCTTCAAAGCCAAGTCGGAGTCGTTCGAAATGATCGGCTTGTCCCAAGGAAGGGACGCCATCCTGTCAGGTCACTCACCGTTAAGTATCTCGGCCTCGGCCGAAAGCGTTGCGCCTCGCTGACTTTGGCGCCGCTATCTTGTCTTGTTCGGGCTTCGCGTCGTAAAAGTCGGTTTGTTACTTACGCGTTGTCATACGCGGCATTTGATACGCGTATGCAATTGCGTATGTAATGACTAAAGATGATAGGTATGACGTTTCACGAAGCAGTTAAAACATTAGTAATACTATAAGTTTTCTCTGTTGCGGTGTGCAGTCTAGTGGACGGACGTCCGATGGCTAATACCAAAAGAAAAGAGCGCGTAATTTTTTTCTCACACGGCTTCTAATACATTCTACAAGCTGCGCCCTTATTGAATGAGCGAATCGTGGCGAGAGCGGTTAGAAATAGGTTCGCGTTATACAAGTCATTAAGATTAATCACCAAATACACATTGATTACATTTATCATGTAATCAATGTGTGATTAATGTTATGTGATGCGCTTGTAACTGATAGTAGTCACCCTATACAAAGGAAATCAAGCGCAGTCTAGCTTGTTATTTCTAGCGACGGAAATTGGAAAATTGCTCTTGATAGCCGCCATTCCGGCGGCTACGAATCAAATGCGAATCAAATGCAAATTGCCGTGGTGGTTTTGTGAGCCGGTGACAAGCGTTCATTATCGTGTCAGAATCTGAAGGAGTAACCTCCCGCTGAGGCTTGTGTTGGTAATTGAGCCATGAGAGCAGTTGAGTGCTGCACTCTGCACTCATGCACTCGTGTAGCGCAGTTAGGTAGTCTAGATTGTTCGAATCAATCTACGAGACACGTTGCTCGACGGCTCAGGAAGCCCTTGTCAGTTATTATTAGAGGAATAGATATTACCTAGCCGAAGTATGACTGACGTATGTACTCTCTATGCTCCGCGATAAGAGACGACAAACTTCTATCAGATCAGCTGTCTCAACACCTTACAAAGATTAGGACAGTCTATAAAGAGTAGGGCAGGTGCCGTGTAACACGGGCGCATGCGCATAGCTAAAGCGAGTAATGTTTCCCCCAATATACATTTCTTAGAAAATTCAATGTTGCAATTTACTATTCTAGCCGTCACGATTGAAAATCACATAGAAACGAGTAACATTATCATATGCCAGTCTAGGCTTACGTCATGTTAAGTTGTGCTAGGCCATGGTTTATATTGCTTACTGCGAACTTTATGAGGTCAATACTTTTATCAATGATTCTTTAGAATTTACTACCGAACGTATGATTGCAATGAGTTTAATGTATTTCCGTAGGTAGCGAAAGTCGTAAAGAATAATAAATCTAAAACTGTGGTGCAAAAATTAAGAATCTAAATGCGTTTGCGACCATGGAACGGGGGTTCCCTTAATAAGAGACACGGTTGACACGGTTGGCGCAGTGGTTGAGCGATTGACTGCTGCGCACTATGTTGCGGGTTCGATTCCCGCACGGAACAAATATTTGTACGACCTGCAAGTATTTGTTACGAGTCTGGGTGTTTTTCTATCTATAATATGTATGTATTTACAAAAAAAAAATGTATTTATGTAGTCTATCAGCCATCGCGTTACCATAACACAAGCATTAGGTTGCTTAGCTTGGGACGATATGGCGTTGTGTGAAATGTCCAAGGATATTATTATTATTATTATTAAGAGCAAAACGCTTAGCGGGCAAATTAGTTACTACTCACCAAAGTAAGACGATCGTGTCGATGTATCAAATTACACCTGTTCACTGTTTACCTTGCAATGTGATTAGTCATACAATTGCTATTGTTCTGACTGCGCCACAAGCGACCCCGCCCATGCTTCCCGTGGTTCCAGCCCAAATAAAGTGGCGACTGCTGGTCACATTAATTTTTTCTGTTTACAAGAACTATGTGTGGTCACACTGACAAAAACGAAAAGCGATTTTGTTATACTTTGTATAGGACAGTCCTAAATAAGGCAGCAATCAAGATGTAGCTTCCTTCGCAAAATTTCTGCCGTATGCTAATGCCCAATGAGTTACAAAGAAAAAATGTTGCAGGCGCCATTTTGGATTTTTATGTTGACAAAAATTCACACGTCTGTGTGGCTCAGTGGATGTACGAATTTAAGACTTTTATTCATTAAAATACAAGCCGTGATCCTTATGGGATTTCCCAGCGGAAAAAATGAGTAACTTCCCAACAAACCTTCAGTCCCTATTTGTTTCCTTTATCGGATAAATATTAAAAAAAAAATCCTTAGTACTCTCGTTCATTGAAAATCACATAGTAACGACGACCTTCAGGTAGATTCAGTACATGAGAAACTTATCCATTTTAAGGCTGTGTATTCTCTGTCAGTGAATTAATTTAAGATTTAATTATGTAGAGTAAACCTGCACTTAGATAACTGTGCTGCTCTCTCACCCAAGTATTTTTCTGGCTGATTTCATGCCTCAACTAGTCACAATTAGACAGAGAGTAGACAATAATTGCGCATATTGCCAAAAGCGACCGTTGTGCTACCCGATATATTAAACTTTTGCACAAGTACTGTGCAAATGCACCGCAAATGTGCAGTAATGTGTAAATTTAAAGGGGCTCGGGCAAAACTTTTACTGGTAAAATTTGGGTGCAACAAATTCCAGTAGAGTCGGTAATTATTAGTGCTAAATGAGTTCAAAAAGGATTTCTATTTGCAATAGTTGACGGCACAGCGAAAATATTACCACAGTATAAGAAAGATACAGTAGGACGACGCTTTTGATCTCCGTGGTAAATGCCGACAACGTGTAGGCATTGTCGCAACACGGGTTGTCTCAAGTAAACAATATTTATTAATGGCAAAATGGAAAACATTTAGTCATAATACTAATAACGGTGGGTTATACTTGCAAAATAAAAACGTAAAAACTCATGCCTCTGGCCTCGAAATACTATCAAGTATTTTCTTTTTATCAAATAAATAATGTTTATTTCTTTACGTTTCATCCATTGGCGGAAATTGATGAGAACGCAGTTCTCATATTTTTCTCATACAAACTTTGCCACCCCTTGTAACCCTTTTAGGGGTTGAATTTCCAAAAAATAATATGCCTATGTCCTTCTCATGAATGCAAACTATCTACATACCAAATTTCAGCAAAATCGGTTGGGTGGTTTAGGCGTGAAAAGGTAACAGACAGACAGACAGAGTTACTTTCGCATTTATAATATTAGTGTGGATGATATTACTGCGAATTGCAGCAATATTTTAGTTGTAGTTACTCACTTGAAAAATACTAACTCGTTGCACTCACACTAAGGTGGAAAATATGGCCCTTTTCGGAGCACCTTAAAGTGCTCTTCCAAAAAAAACCGTAAACCGCAAAACCCCTCATTTTCATTTTTAAGCTAAACGTCATGTATTAAACTCATGGCTAAATTATAACAGCCGCACGGATCGATCCATCAGGTTAAGCTACGCTTGCCGGGGTTGGTCCGTGGATGGGTTACCATCTTTACATATCGAGACTCGTCCGTGGCTCGGAAGGTATTTTAAGCCGTTGGTCCCGGCTGTCATTCGAGGTTCTTTGACATTCGTTACGGGTCATCAGAAATCCGGAAATCTGAAATCCAGTCTTACTAACGGGTATCGTATCACCCAGTTACTGACTGGGTTGTGGAGGTCAGATTGGCAGTCGCTCCATGTAAAATACTGGTATTCAGCAGCATCCGGTTAGACTGGAAGAAGATTGATTGTCATGTATTATGGTGTGTTAATATCAGCGTATTTAGGTCCTTCTGAACGTTTACGGTGTTAAACCCACTCTCATTTACATAATCATTTCCTTTGTTTCTTGTTCTTCACTTTAAATGTTTCCAAGTCACAACACTCCCAATATTCCATTATGAACATTTATTAATAGTATACATAATTCAAAAAAATGTGTGTTTAACTGTATTCTCTTTTGTGTGAAGGTCTCGCCCCATCGTTCTACATGGCCGACACGATCCGTGCCGAGATTTACGAGAGAAATGCAGATGTCTTCCTGCAGACCGATCTACGTCAGTATCCAGGTATCCAGCGTACCCTTGCTTATGACGTTTATCATTAATCAAGAGCTTCATAACATAAATTAGTCTCAAATCACGCGATCTGTTCTGTTAAAATCTCACCGAGATAATATTTGTCAAGTCTTTCTTCTTTTCGTGTGGTTAGTGACCAACTTGGTGTCAGAGTTTTTTTGCTGCCCATGGGCCTCTGACTTACCTTCACATGTCGTAAAGAAATATCTCTCAGACATGCTGGTTTCCTCACGATGTTTTCCTTCACCGATTTTTAAGTAAGTGATAATTATACAATACGCACATAGCATATGCATATGCACACTGCATGCGCATTCGTGAAGTAAGCTGTCAATACTATCAATCCTCCTTAACATGAGGTGGAATTCACTTCATCTAAGTTTTCACGATGAGATTTTTACAGAATAGACAGTTCCAGCTGCATAGGTACTCGAGTGTGCTACTGGGTTTAACTTATTCTTGAATTTTATATAATAACGTTTATGGCGACGTATAAATATCATCGCAATCAATAATCGTTTCCTTTACATAATGTAATTTATTTCTTTTTGCACCCAATAGGGTATTAGCGAGTGCTGAAACAAAAATGTGCAACGTGTGGCGAGACTATATGTGGTGTGACGTCATACTAATGTTTCAGTGTCAAATGTCAAAGCTTTGGCTTTCAAGATGGTTATATTTTTGATTAAAAATGATTAACGTCATAACATTGCGGCCGCGGTGTATGTTCTAACCAGTGGCGTAGCGTACCTTAGGGCCCGGTATCAAAATTAGTTGGGGGGGCAAGCGAAGGGAAAAGATTTCTCACAAAAGAAAAAAAATGATAAATTAAAATAAATATTTATTGTTGAACCGGAATGAAATAAAACGCGTAAATATTGCTCTCCATGGTTTGTCATTGAACATCGGTTATTGCGGGATTCCCCCGTATAAGTGAATGACTTAAACGGGGCATTCCCGCAATTACCGATGTAGGATATTGCCAACATTTGGGCGCACGCTTTCTCGAAAAAAGAAATTGTTCTTTTTTTACTTTGTCATTTTGACGTAAAAACTCTAACTCTAGCACGAGATTAAATGAAATTGTGGAACAAAATTTTGCTTACACACGTTTGGGGCCTCTGTAGCCCGGGGGCCCCGTATGATTGATACGGCGGTAACTACGCCACTGGCTCTAACGAACATGGCGCCGAATTCAGAATGAAAATTTACCATAACTTTCGGTTTATTTTTTTCATTTTTGTCGATAACCCTATTGCATACTTTTTTGTGCAGATATACCCGAAAATGTAGAGATGTACACAGAACTGACTCCTCTGGAGAATGCATCGCCACACGCTATCGCTACGTCGTTCCGCGCGACCCACAGGCAGACTGGCACCCATTACGCTCTGCGGCGCCTGCACTCCTACACCACATCTGCCACTAAGCGTCTGGAGATGTGGAAACAGATTGACCACCCCAACGTGGTTAAGCTACATGATTGGTTCACCACCAAGGCGTTCGGAGATCATTGTGAGTATGAATATGTCGTAGAATATGTCAACAAATCCCTTTTTATTTGGTGCAAAAATTTTTTTGAGACGGACGATGTTATAAATTGACTCTTAGATCAGTTACCAAGTTTCCTAAACAGACAGACAAAAATCTTTTTAGTTTCCAATAATCACATATTGGTCAACATCCTTTCCTATACTTATCCGAAAGGCATCCAGCACTAAACATAGGCCTCCCCCGAAGATTCTTTCAACGACCAGCCCTACGCTGTTTCCTACCTATACTTATCCGAAAGACATCCTCAACTAAACATAGGCTTCCCCGAAGATTCTTTCAACGACCAGCCAACGCTGTCCGCGTCTATCGGATTCCAAACATCGTCCATCGTATGCCTATCCTAGCCTTTTGCCACCCTCATTGGTAACGAGTTCCAGTCGACACGATTGTAGTATATTACCAGTAGTTTACATGGCGCAACTAATTGACATGTAATGTTCCCGTATAAAGAGAATATACCAAAGTCCGTTAACAGGAGACATTGTAACAGACGGCATAATATCAATTACACATAATTGCACAGTGATAGTTTAGTCAGTTGACTTGCATGGCATTGTGTCCCTTGTTCGTTCAATTGCATTGTTGTGTAGCCACGCGCGACACAATGTAAACGGGGTTGTTGGTAATTGGGGACCAAACAAATGTTACGTTACGCGGCCTGCTTCTTACTGTGTAGTACTGTGTGATTTCTACTGTGGCTTCAATTAAATATTAGTAGTTTTTCAATGTCGAACATACTTGCATAGAATGCAGTGTGTGTGCTCACTCCAGACCTATGAAGCAGAAATTTGCAAATTTATGTTTATATATTGTATCAAAGTGCATCTTTGACAGTCGTTACGAGTAGTCAGAAGCCCGAAAATCTGATAGCCAATCTTACCTAGGGGTATCGTATTGCCCAGTTACTGGGTTGTGGAGGATAGATAGGCAGTCGCTCCATGTAACGTACTGGTATTCAGCTGCGTCCCGTTAGACTGGAAGCCGACCCCAACATAGTTGGGAAAAGGCTAGGCAGATGATGATGTGTGCGGTTGGTTGTATTAAAACTAAACACTCAAACACACCGTTAAAATGGAAGCAAGTTTTATAAAAAAAAAGTGATTGCTGCTGTGTAATGATGGAGCAATTATTTCAAGAGAATAGGTAACTATTTTCCTGGTCGCTGATAAAAGTTATAACAAAAGAAGACTCGCACAGATGGGGGAAGCAAGACATGAAAGGGAGGCCTATACTCATCAGTGGGCTGTCAATGATTCAAACTCAAACTCAAAGCATTTATTTCAAATAAACCAGTTACAGGCACATTTTAATTGTCAAAGGGTCGGTCTGTCAGAAAGATGAAGCTAGTTGCCCATTCCAAAGCAGTAGGTACCTATGGAGACGAACGGGCAAAAAAACTCCATGGACACTCTTTTAAATCAAAATATGTTTACAAAAACTGGGTTACATCATTCATGTTGAAATATACACATCATTGATTATACATCAACATAATATCACGCCTTGTTACCCCGAAGGGATTAGCAGAGGCAGTACCCACAGTAGGCACCACAGAACAGATAAAGCGGTTAGAATGGAAGTAGTTCCTGATTTGTATTAGAACGCGTGTCGCCGCATGTCTCCCACTCTTGTCTCTCCACTACAAGCATGAGATAATACGTACGCGCATTACGCACACAAATAAACCACACGCACTTACATCGCGTGTTTACTATTGGTTGTCACACTAACGCAAATACTGCTCTGGACGTACACTCACACACGTGTAAAAGCAATTTATTTCTCATATATGTTACGGCCACCAAAAGGTCGATTAATCATATCGATAAAATTACTGTAGTTTAGTTAATTAAAGATTTGCATTTTTTCAAGTTGCGGATACGGTACGAATAACTTCCTAATTACATATAAATAAACTTAAATCAAAGACAAATTAAGGGGAACATCCGATACTGCCGGGAAATTTAAATTTTCTTTAGTTTTATGCTAGGTGCAGCTCTGTTTTACGGCATAATAATAGAAAGAAAGAAAAATAGCATTTTTAATAACATAAAACGTAAAACAATGCTACAATATGCAAAAAAACTATAAAGAAATTTTCAAATTTCACGTCCATATCGAATGCTAAGTCGAATTAACATAATTTATAATCTAATTAATTTATTGTGAACTACTCCGTGAAAAAGTATTTATTAATTTTATCATGTTAATTTATGAATAATATCTGTGCCCGCCGGTTTCACCCGCGTTACATAATCATTTTCTGCAAAATGTTGCGATCATAAATTGTGCTACATTTAGTAGTACCTATCCATTCAATTCTACCAGTTGCTTCAAACCACAGTTTTCTTGTAACAGGATCTTATGGACAATTAAAAAAAAAGTGTTTGCATCGTAAATTAGATTTTAGACGAAAAACCAACTAAGAAACTAAATTAATAATCCACATTATACAATAATTGGTGTTAATATAAACAAAGTTATTTTCATTGTTATATTACTGACAATAATCATTCGTATACACATCTTAATATCGACATAGTTTACAATTTGGTACAACACTATCGACGCGCATAGATTTCCCAGAATTGAAGCTTTGAATCGACGCACGCGACGTTCGCAGGGAACGCAATACATTGCGCGACCGCTCACGTCGTGCAAGATCGTACCAATGTAATGCAAGCAATGTATAATTTTGCATCTGAATGCGATTTTATCGTTTTTGTCTACAAACTACATAATACTTTTGTAATAATTACAAATATCACTCGTATTTTAAGGTTTTTGGAGTTACCGGTGAAAAGAAATCCCTCCTCGGGCCACATTACACTCCTGACTTCTTTTCCGACACGTTTTAGTTGGGCAAGACGGCATAATTCTTTTTTTCCGCGGATAATTGAACGCTTTCACAATAAGAGCGTGACTGTTGACCGGTGATTCTAATTTCGGTTGGGTTTGGAGCGCCCGCGCAAATTTGTGGCGCGCCTGTCCCGCCCACAAGGCCCTTCTAACCTCTTTAACTGTTCTGTGGTAGGCACACTATCGCCAGTTATGTTTAAGTCCCATGAAATAGGGGGCGAGCCTATTGCCATCAATCATCCTTCCCTTTGCGTTCCGGGGTAGCGGTATACCTTTCGGACAATCCCGCTGACCCTGCAGGCAGTTTTACCCTTAGGCTAGGTAGAGCGACGGTCGTCTCTGTGGCTAGTAGCAGATGAATGAGAATAGTCGATATCAGAAATTGAGTGATCTGCGCTTGGAAAGGCCTATGTTCAGCTGTCGATTGATATACGCTGATGAGGGTTTATTTTGAGGTTGGGAAATCATCAAATGGCCCTCTCCCGTTCAGGTGGAGCGGAAGAGAGTGTCAGAGTCTTACTCATTTTAACCTATCTACGTTCCTTCCCTTTTGTGTTTCGGGGCCACGGTAACCCTTTCGGGCAATCTCGCTGATTAGGGATGAGATAGTTTTTACGTCTTAGTACCAAATAGTAGTAATAAATTTTCCTGTTAGATGCTTGGATCGTATCAGATAAAGCTGATACATCAACTGCATAAATTGGTATTTCTAAGTAAACTGGACCTAACGAAAGAAATTCTTCTCGCTAATCATCATTACATATTGCAAAAAATGCACATGTTTCGATAGATTTATGCATTTTTAAAGTTCTACTCACCCCCATAAAAATTAAGCTTATTTACAGAAAACAATACGCTAGGTGACGCAAATACATACAATTTGGTACCATTACACTTTCAAATTGTTATCAATATGCAATCGTGTCATGCAGAATGACGTGATTGAACATTCTGGAAAAACATCGATACACTGTGAATCAACTGATTTACATGGGCCTTGATGTTGTGTCTGAGTAGTGCGTATATACATAATTATATTCATACCCATACACAATATAACTGTAGTCCACATACATAATACCAAATTATTTTTAGCGTTGGTTTAAAGGAGATGTAAATGGACTCTGATTTATCATCACGGTCTTAACCTTTTGAACGCCCATGTCACATAAACGTGACAAGCAAACGCATGCCCTGTACGCCAACTATACAAATATGTGACAATGCGGGTACACTATAACACGAAATAAACAATAAAACCATTACTTTTGAGTGTGTTTGTATTGATATCTTAAAAATTAAAGCTCTCGTACGTATTTAATGTAGCATGAGACACATTGAAAGACACCATGGATATTGGGAAATTCATGATAACAAGAAGAAATTAATTTGTAGCTTGGCGTGGAGAGCACGCGCGTGCTTTTTAGTTTGGCGTTCAAAAGCTTAATCATTTTATTTATGCTTGTCGACATAAGGTTGCTGTTTGGTTTCTGCTGTCAGAGGTGACATAACTGTTAATGGATTGTACTCTTGTTTCAAAAGACTACCGTACTATGAAAACTCGACTGACTAAGCGTGTCTCTTCTTCTTTTCTTGTGGTTAGTGACTAACCTGGTGTCAGAGTTTTTATGCTGCCCATGGGCCTCTGACTTAGCTTCACATGCTGTTGAGAAATATCTCTCAAACATTTTCTCAAGAGTTTTCTCACGATGTTTTCCTTCACCGATTTTTAAGCAAGTGATAATTGTACAATACGCACATGAGTCAGTAAAATCAGAGGTGCGTGTCTTGGGTTCGAACTCGAGACCTATGACTTGGCAGTCCGACGGTCATACCATCAGGCTATCACTGCTACTAAGCGTGTATGAACAGATGATTGAAAGTAAACGAGGCGCAAGTTATATGTATGGGGGTTCAGGACCGCTCGTATCTGTGGTGCAAGCGTTAAATTAACACTTTTCTGTCTCACTGTGCACAGACTTTCTTATGCCTATCAAAACAGAAATATGCTTCGGGTCGAGTCTAAGCGGGCCGGCCGGGCGCGGACCCATTTCATAATCGAAGTAGGTGACGTTCTATAGTTCTATCTACCTGCATGGAAGGAAGGTGTTAGTTTATGTATCAAAAACATCCGGTTTTCCCAGTCTGTACCCGGTTAAACATAACGGTCGAAATATGGGTGTTTCTGTGCAAGATATTAAGCATTGTTTATGGAACGAAGTTCCTTATCACGCGTTGCGAAAGGGGGCTAGACGGAAATTAGGACCTAAAGTTGTAACGACACTTTTATTGGAGTAAAATATGATGTCTTTTTAATCAATATTTTTTGATTGGTTAATTTTAGATCAGATTTTTGTTTCATAATAATAACTTAAAAGAAATAAAATTGTATTACAATTTTTTTAACCCTTCAGTTTCACAATTTTTTTTTTTTGTTCGACAGCGATGGTGTTGGTTTATACCTACCACCCTGCTTGCAAGACAATGATGAACAAGTACTTGTCCGGTGGTGTGGGCAACTCTAGCAACGACGGTAATGCCGCCTTCCATGATCCGTTCTCTTCCGATCCGGATGCGCCCCGCCCATACACTCATCAGGTTTGTGGATCTTCGTTCATAGCTCAGTGCAGGTACTCATTAAAGCGATGCAACGCAAAAACTTCGGGCATTTCCGCAAGAGTGTGTAGTTGCCGATTTTGGTCGCAACGCTTTTGTGTGTGTCAGCACTTAACATAATTTATTTATTGACTCACATTATCACCATAACGGAAGAAAATGTGCGAATATCCAACATGTCCCCAATGTCGCATTAAAGGCTTTGACTCAAAAATAACCACGACCTGTGAATTGTAGTGTAGTCAACAGATTGTAAATCAAAATAACTTATTTTTACCTCGATAAGATTACCTGGGAAAAATGAGCTCCTTTACTGCTTAACAAATATGCTGATGAGCCTCCTGCACTCAATTTTTAAATATTCTTGAGTTGGCTGACTGACAAGTGAGTACGGCGACAAAACAATTCAAGACAATAGTTCGCCTTAATGCGCTGTAGCCCTCATCAAAACTGACAGCATGCACAAGTGGATCGAATCAATAAAACATACGATACCTACTTACAAACAGCGAGAAAAACATACACAAAAAGCGTCAACACAATCACACACGCAGTCTGTTCCAAAAGTATCTTCTGAAAACGCAAATAAATGGATATACCTACCATGGCAAATTGTAGTGTCACTTGCAAATTAGGTGATTTTATTATTTATTCCAAAATTAAATCCTACTTTAATTTTATATCATCTTCAGGTTTTTCATTTGACAATTGAGGCTAATTTTATAACCTCATTCTTCACTGATATTTTTTTCCAATTAAACAATAATTGTTTGAAAAATTGGTGATTTATAAGTTGAGACTTTCTAAATGCAGCTGAATGTGTTACTTTATTCTTTTAACGAGCGATTGCGTTAGTATTTAACCTGAAAAGCATTGTTTACTTTTTCGTCACATACTTTTGGAAGAGACCGTAGTTTACTTAAGCTAATAAATGGTACACAATAAATAAATGAATAGTTTCAAACCTCTATAAAAATGATCATAAAAACAGAAAAACACGATGCTCCGTGCTGTGGCGAGCGGTGCTCTGCTGCCCGAGGCCGTGATGTGGAGCCTGATGGTACAGCTCACTTCAGCCCTACGCGCTGTACACACTGCTGGACTGGCCTGCAGGTATGTATTTAGAGTACACATATACTGAACGGATATTTAGGTAGAGTTTTCTACTCTAAATATTTTTTTGATCTTGTTAAACCTTTTTCAGATTTACATTCGTTTTCTTAATTGAGAAGTTGGAGTTGAAACTGGTCAACTCTTTCTTTAGTTTTCAACAGGAGCAATATACAACGTAGCGCTACAGTGGTGACATTAATTTAACACACTTATGTTTTCACATTTTCGTTTCATGAAGACATTATTCACATCAGGTCACGGATCATATCATTCGCATCAATAAAATTAAAACAAATAAGCAATACTATTAGGATGAAACAACTACAAAAACTTGGCGAATTGATTTTATTATTTTTCCAATTTACGATTTATTTCAACCTATCAACATGTATATGATTCATGGGCACTACCCGTGTGTTAAATTAATGTCACTATTGTACTGCCTCGTTGTAGAACATGATTGAATGAAACCAGAATGAAACAAGTGAGCAAACATCCCTAGCTACAGAGAAGGGGGAGTTCCAGAGCAAAATACAAATTTTCAAATTATTTTTCCAAAAAGGCGGTAGTTTGTATGTGTATCTTGTTTTATGGCAACACCTAATAGGATCCTATTTCCCGTAGCCTCGAGCCTACGAAGGTAGTGATGAACGGCTGCCGCATCCGTATCTCGTGGTCCGGCGTCACCGACGCTCTTCATGCCAACACTACAGACGTCGCGCAGGTAGGATTTTTTAACAATTATTGTCATTGTTAAATCAGTGCATTTCAATGCCTTCCAAAAAGTGCCTGTAATTGCTATGGGTAAATTGTCTTGGAGTCAGTCAGTAAGAAATTAGTTGCTCATTCCAAAGCTATACGCGGTGATTTTTAATTCGCTATTAACCTTTCGTACTAACTATGAAACCAACTTTGAAATCGAAAAAAAAAACGGTTTTTTCATACAAAAGCGTAATATTTAATTGTATGAAACAGATGTTTTTTTTTGTTACTTCGTAGTTGGTTTCATAGTGAAAGTTGCTCATAATCATGGGTACTGTCACGCAATGAAAGGTGTGAATTAAAAATCACCGTGTAGGTATAGTAGAATAAGAACCATATTATGTTTCCTATGGAGAAGAGCGGAAAGACACTATGCACCATCATTCTTTAACCATTGTCTTTTCAATTGTTAGTATCTTTTTTAGGGTTCATTATCTCAAAAAGAAAAACGGTACCCTTTTAGCATCACTTTGTTGCTTGTTTGTCAAGACAAGATCCCATTTCTTGAGCAGACCGGAGTCTAGATTTGTGCCCTGAGTTTTAAACATAAGTGGCGAAATGTAGGTGTGTGGGGCAGGTGTACCTGCCTTCCACTTCGTACAATGCAGGCATGATGTTATGATATATATTAATGTGACAGGCTCAACAAGACGATCTGACTTCGCTGGGACGGCTCGCCTTGGCCGTAGCCTGCCGCACCATCCACTGCGACAACCTCGCCGCCTGCATGGAGCTCGTCTCGCGAACATACTCCCCTGACCTAAAGAACCTGATACTGTATGACCAAATCTTTCATTACTTTATCACCATAACTTACGAGCAAAATTTTTCTTGAAAGACAGAGATTGTTTCGCATTTAATTGTATTCTAAACGCTTTTCCCGTTCAGTCAACAATGACCTTTACGTACAACTTTACAAGCTTACAACTACTTACAAAATTGTATGTCACACTTGCGAAATAATCTCGACCGGGTTTCCTTTACACTTGATTTCTTTACTTCTTTTTCTTGCTTCATTAGTTTCATTATTGAGGCCCACTTACGCGCTTAAGTCTTGAAAGTGAACCCTTTATAAGTGTATACTCTTTTGCCTCCATTTCGTTTATAATTTATCTGACTTCTCTTCTAATTTTAATCGAAAGCAGTGAAATGTAAGCAAGCAAGCCTTTAAATAAATTCGATAGTAAAGGAAAGTTTAAAAATATATCTTTAAAAACATCACTCATTCAAAAAAAAAATCTTATGATCACTACTATCTGATATACCAGTTACTTATGTCTTGTTTTGTGTTTAGCAACACGTTACAGCAACTATGTTGTTGCGCCCTTGTTCATTTTAGCAGCGACCTACCCAACAAGACCTATTTGACTTACATTTGCTTATAATCCCTTAGTAACAACCCTATGACTTGTCGTGTTATCGTATGAGGCAAAAGAAAGGTTATTATCATTTGGCATTGGCAGGGTTAATATCAGAAACCTGAACACTCACTCATCGTGTCGGACCACACTCGCCCCGAAGTCTACCGGAACTGGTTTCGTAGCTCTAGTAGCTAGCTTAGTAAGCGACTCGAGCCCATGCTGCTGAAGAACAACTAGTATATTCTTTACAAAGGTTTTAGAACTCAAATAGTGCATCTAGCACAGACCACTCTAAGGGCCCGTTCACACGTACCACAACCACACCACATCACATCACATCGCGGCAACAAAATGTTGGCAAGCTGTGGTCACGTGTGAATAGTGTCGCTGCAATTTCTTGCAATTTCGTGGTGGTAACGTTGTGGTTAGTGTTTGCAGACAGACAGTACCGTACAGTGTCTGTACAGACAGTATCGCCTACACGGTTGATTTTGATGGCAAAATGTGGTTTGAATAAATCATTCATTTGCATTAAAGGTTCGTGACTTACAGCCCCGATGCCGCAAGTATACGTCTCGGGGGGCTACGATTTCTATTTATTTCCATAAAACTACCGTCAGCAGAAAAAGCCTTATTATAATACTTGACTTAACATTAAGGCACAGGAATTAATGATAAGTTCTAGAACATAAATGAAAAATGGTACATATTTAATTTAATACAATATTAAAGTCTGCTGGAGTTTGTTTTTATTGAATTTGTAATTGCACTAGCGTCCTCTAGAACGACTTCATGTAATGGCACACTGCACTTTCTTGCAATTTCATTAGCAATTATTCTGAATGCCAAAGAGTGCCAGAGAGGAACGGCATCATAACAAAGTATGTGATCAAAATCGAAATCATGGTCTTCCGGGACTATTCAGCTGCATCCGGTTAGACTGGAAGCCAACCCCAACATAGTTGAGGAAAGGCTAGGCAGCTTGATTGGTCTGCCGGGACTTGTCCCTACTGAATCGGAGCCCTCAGACACGAACCCACAAATTACCGCGCGACCACGTGCTGTGGTTATGATAAGTGTGAACGGGTCCTTATCGTATGTCCTTGGAGGATCGAAGGACCAAGGACTTCCAGATTGAATATGTCCAATACTGAATGGATGTAGATTATTTTGTGTGACTGCTAGTCGTGTGTGTTGAATATTTGTGAATTTGATAGGTACCTACAGCTTAAGCTTTCGATGTTTCGACCTCATATGTGACTCAAAATGCGTGGCCTATGTGTGTGATATCTCGTGACTGTGGGTATATGACTACAACACTAAAGATCATTGTTTCTGTATTATGTTAAATTCCATATAGGTATTTATTAACGTCGACGACTGCTCACCGCTCCGTCACTGATCTCATGCCGATGATAGGTGCAAGGTTTTACACTCAGGTAATTCTATGTTCCATATTAATGTACAGACGCCAGCACATCAAGCTATCCCTAACTGTCAAATTTTCTCAATTAAAAATGAACCTTATGTCTTTGCAATAAAGTTGAAATACTATCAAAGAAATTTGACAGATTGTGGTAACTTGATGTGCTGGCCTCTGTACGTTTCACATTTTCTCTGTGAAAGTAGATTTTTTTTACTCACAGCCAGTGGCGTAACTATAGGGTGGCAGGACTGGCCAAATGCCACGGCCCCCGTACAGACGGGGCCCCCGGCCCGAGAGGCTGCGACCTCAACGTGACCAAACAATTTTAACATAAGTCTGTAAAAAATATAAATTTGGGGCCCCATAAAATGGATTTCCCAAGGGCCTCAGATGGTAGGGAGTGGGAGGCAGTCACCTCCTGCGAAAAAGTCATACTCGCGAAGGAGGTGGCGGGATGGGAGAGAGAAAGGACCTCCCGTCCCAGTCGCCGCGGGAGACGCCCCGGGCGTCGGGAGCCACGTGACGACTCCCGGCCACCGTAGGCGCGGGTCTGCGGACGGTGAGTAATGGTTGACTCACCGTCCGATCAGCACCAGACCCGTGCCGGACGGCGCGTATATGTTCAACGCGCGCCACAAAGAGATGTCAGCATATGAAGGTTCAGGGCCAAGCCTGCCGGGTAAGCGGGATTGTCCGAAAGGGTTACCGCTACCCCGGAACATAAAGGGCTAAGGAAGGAACATGGATGGGTTTTAGTCTCAAATAAAAAAAATGGCCTCAGATGGTATAGTTACGCCACTGCTCACAGCCAATATTTTCTTGAGAATAATGTATCTTTATGTTGTTACTGCAGTCGTTCTATCCCATGTAGAACCAACCTAGAACTGACCTGAATACAAGTGTCGATGAGCATGTACCTGCTTGTATGTATGTCGTGTTTAGTCAAGAATCGTTTGACATACTTTATGTTGCAACCTATTTTATGTATGGTTGTAGTTAGTCGAGTTAGTGTCATTGGAGTAGATTACTGTCTTCTCCAACATTGAAGGATCACATATTGCGGCCGGAATAACCTAAGGTAAAACTAAACATTTGTAGTACACACAAACTAAACGAAGTTTTTTGGAACGAAGTTCCTTATCGCGCGTTGCGAAGAGGGGCTAGACGGAAATTAAGACCTAAAGTTGTAACGACACTTTTTTTGGAGTAAAATATGATGTCTTTTTAATCAATATTTTTTGATTGGTTAATTTTAGATCAGATTTTTTTTGATTATTATAACTTAAAAGAAATAAAATTTTATTACAACTCCATCACTAATTAATCGAAAGGAACTTCGTTCCATCCGGGTGTCCCTTCACACCTCTCAAGTTTTTTTTTTAATTCAAACTCAGTAATAATACTAATGTGGTTGTAGGTGGAGGCCTTGGAACGTCGCGCTGATGCTTTTGAGGATCAACTGGCTCGCGAGGTTGACAATGGAAGGCTGCTACGCATTCTCGTCAAGTTAGGAGTTGTTAACGAGAGGCCCGAGTGAGTGACAGTCGGTGTAGTCAGGCGCACTGGACTTGGCTATAAACTGCCATGTTCAAGAAAACAACAGTAATATCCCCTTCTTGACAAACTTTGGACTAAGTTGTTTTATACCACACTTGGACCCTATGAGTTAATTCGATATTTTAATCACCCCATAACACTCAGCCTTTGACACGGTCAAAAATAAAAAATAGGTATTAAATCACACAGTAAAAAGGCCGCTCGTCTTAAAAACTAATATTATTAAATCACGTAGTAAAAAGACCATCACCGTACAGAAATTAAATATTTTGCGAGGATATAATTGTAAAATTGGATTTGATGTATATAAGTATTCCATTTGACTAAGAAATTCTCATATTTCATACCAATTCCGTGTTTTGACAGTTCATAAAAAGTAACCTTATTGACTACTCTGTCAAAAACCCAAATTATTCCACTACCGGTGCTCTCAAACAGGTGAAGGAAAACTTCGTGAGCAATAAAACATATGACATCCACCAAACTGCACTGGGCTGCGTGATGGACGGCCATTCCCTCTCGCTGAGAAACTGTGTCCTAGCAGTGGGAATAGTATAGACTGATTATGCTTATATTTATCCGTATCCATGAAAATCTATTCTCTTTGTGTAGTTACAGTAACATGAACGTTGTAGGTAAAGAATGTCTTACTCAAGCACACATTTGATACCAGTAGCGTCACGTGCATCCAATCGTGCGCAGGAAACGATCATTGTGACCTATCTGCATTGGTCCTATTGTCATTTCTAAATTGCACGTTATTGTAAGCCACGATTCCTCTTCGAACTACACTTGGCGTCACAAAAATCGCACCTCTCCGAAAATAAGTTTCAAGCATGTCCTGCCATTGATTAACGAATACATTAAACCCAATTTAAATTGGTATCAAATAAATGTATGTTTAATGACGTTCAAATTGTTCAAAATTCTAACTAAGGTTTAGTTAGAATTCCTAAGCACAACACATCTCATCAGGACGTAACGTTAAAAAAAAAGTTGTTCATGACAAACGCCTGACGTTGTTACCTTACTAAGGTCCATGAGGGAACGCATGGAAGCAGTCATCAGGGCTAGGGGGGGGGTAACACAAGGTTTTAAGTTGTTTTTAAGGACTTTGCTGATTTTTTTCTGTTAAATTAAAAAGTTACGTTTTAATTATTTGCATTTGCTTGCTTTTTTTTATTCCCTGGTAAACAAAATTCAAATCTATTGATTTATTCTGAAATTTAAATAAATTACCTTTCCATTGATACCTTATAGTCATATGTCTTCCATTGATTAATAGGGCAAAAATGACTTTAAAGGATTTTTTTCAAGAGGTGCGATTTTTGTGACGCCGAGTGTATCTTGAGGGTTAAAGATCATCCAGAGAAGCAAGACTAATATAATGAACTCTCTTAGGCTAAAACATACTAAAATCTAGCTGGAAAGCAGAGTGTAGAAGTCCAAAAACCCACCGCTAGAAATAAGATTCGTCTCATACAGAGAAGACATGATTGTTAATCACCACGCTTGCTCGAAATGGAGTGGCGTTTTTAGGCCAAGTCCAGGTAACCTCGCGCAATTTCCGTATGATTTCAAAATCGGCGCAATTTGTCTTGTTCTTCCATACTTAGTCGTCTTCCTTACTAGGATGGATGGCCATAAAATTAATGAAAAAATGATACTAAAGTAAAATATTCTCTATATAATAATAGTAAAATATTCTTGTCTATTTTCAGGTTGAATCTAGACACTTCTTGGTCGGAGACTGGTGACCGGTACATGCTGAAGCTGTTCCGGGACTACTTGTTCCACTCGGTGACTGAGGACGGAAGACCCTGGCTCGACCAGGCGCATTTGGCGCACTGCCTCAACAATCTTGACGGCGGCACTTCTGCTAGGGTAAGCTGTTGAGTTTTACTTATTAACCTATCATAAAAAAATATAACGAGGGGGTCGGTAGACCACCCAGGAGATGGTGGGACGCGCTGGATAGATTCCGTCAAAACTGGAAGGCGGACGCGCAGGCTCTCGAAAGATGGAAGAAATGGAGGGATGCCTTTGCCCAAGTGTGGGACAACGTAGGTATGTCCGCGTGGAGTTCAGTTGTATAGCAATATCGGAAGTAAAAAGTAGCCGATGTTCATCCCTGGATGAAATCTATCTCTCTGCCAAATTTTATCGAAAGCCGTTCAGTGGTTTAGATATGAAAAGGTAAAGTACAGACAGAGTTACTTTCGAATTTATAATATTAGTATGGATATACGATCGATTTTGCCAAATTTTGAGGTGCTATATAGGAAGCGGAAAAGTGCGCTTAAAAAAATTGTTTAATTCAGACTTTGAATTAGTGTTGCCCAAATGCAAGACCAAGACGAGACTTAGGCCAGTCTTGGTCTTGGTCTTGCGTCAATACACCTGGTCTTGGTCTTGGTCTTGGTATTGCGCTCTCAGTCTTGGTCTTGGTCTTGGTCTTGCAGCAAGAGTCTCGCAAGTCTTGCAAGTCTTGCAAATACCTATTAGCCTATTGCTATTTATTGAACACGTTAGTTTAGAATGAGTTTGAGTTTTTTCCTCGACCTTTTTGAACTTGGAGAGTTGTATTGATGATTTTGATGATTATAATTCTGTAACTACATACGTCTTACAGCGCGAATAATATTGTAATCAACAAACACTCTAGCACTGGCTTGCAAATTGCAAAATAAGAAAATTTGAATTTCGCGGGCTATCCTGGAGCATTCACCAATGTACAATGTTAATCAACCAATATTAGAAGACTACAGGCAAAGCCTACCTAGGTATGCGGCCAAAATAAGGAAGTGCGTGTCGTGTTGAGATTTGCAGATTTCATTACAGTGTGCGTAGGTACATTTCATAGGCAATTTGTCGTACTCGTGTCTGGCGTGCTTTGCTACGTAGGTACTGTCATCGTTGAACATGGGCAGTGGCGGCGTCCTTTGATATGAAAGCGGCGGGCGGCGCGGCGGCGGCGACACAAAGTCTAGGAGCGGACTAAATTTTTACCTATTTTGGTAGGGTTGTCAATGATGGCATTAGTACAGAAAAATAAAATTAAGTAAACACAACGTTTATCAACTTTTTAATAACTAGGTATCCACGATAGAATATTTTTTCTACTAATTTCCTAAGTAATCAGTCTAAATATATTTTTGATAATTTTTATTTTTCAATAATTTGTTGTGTGGAATTGAATGGTAAACTCTAAATCTTACTTGAGAGCTTTTTTTAAAATAAACTTATGGAAAGTCCTGACATGGCATAATTATACAATTTTTAATCTGGCTGCTCACATTTTAGTACCACTCACTATCTATCATTTACCGATATTAACAATGATTATTTCGAAATCAAAATATTTGCAATTCAATAGATGCGATACCTACTTAGTTATTAATTATCATCTCGCCCGACAGCTTAAAACGCTGTAGTGTTCGAATTCGAGCCAGTGTGAGAATGTATTTATACAAGAAACTCAAAGCATTCAATTTATACCTACCTACTGCTGAGACATCTTCAAGGTCATTTAATTTTATCCTCCTGTACCAACCCTACTAAAATAGGTAACAATTTTGTGTGCCTCTGTCCGTACTCTTTGTCGGCGAATGCGGCGCTCAAACAGTGTCAAATGCTGTGATAGACTTGTTGCAAACCGCGGCGTCTTTGTCGGTAAATTATCAAATAAGTAGGTATATAATACATCGACCGACCAACAGTTTATTCGCGGAACGTCACATTATCCCAATCAACCTTGACCTTAATTCTTTAGCGATAAAGTTCAAAATCTGTTAAAGAAATTTGACAGATTGTAGTAGCTTGATGTGCTGGCGTCTGTACCATAACATTGCCTGCCGTAGAAACTGTTACTAGACCTACTCGACTCGCTGTTAGTTTTAAATTTTGCTGAATAAGAAGAATAATATAAACTTTGAAACATAAGTAGGTACCTACATAATGTTTATATAATTTTGTTGGCTATAATTTTAAGCACATACCAACCTACTAACGTTACATCTGCACATTAGACATAAACAAGCATAATATACACGGTGAAATTTAATTGGTTGTTTTCCCGCGGCAGACCGACTTGCCTTAAGTCATTGACTGCCGCGCAGCAGACACAATAGAAAAACTATTGTTTGTCGGACACACGGTGACCGCGTTGGCGTTCAACGTGTTAAGGAGTACTTTCGAAGCATAGAGTTAAAGTAAATAAATAACGATGTTTCTGTTTTAAAATAATTAAAAAAATATTCATCAACTCGAAAAGGTGAGTAACAATAGTAACACTAGACGTAACTTGTAGGTACTAGGTAGTTAGGTGCTACTCGCGTCACCACCTACAAAGAAAACCGATGCACAAAATAATGTTCAAGCCAAAATAAACTCTCGCACGTAGTGATACGGCATAAAATATTTTGCACGGAACAATACAAAAAATCACCGCGAAACCGACAAAGAAAAGACCGATTTAGAAATGTTCATAGTAAAATTAGCTCTCGCTAGTAGTGATACGACATAAACTAGCCTGCGCGCAACAATATCAAACGAAGCCGCCAGCGCCTATTTTACCCGTGCGGCACGCGCGGCTGTGTGTGACCCTGACCTACTTAGTTTTCCCGCGAATGTCGTACGCGCAGCACGCGTCATCTCTGTAAACTGCAATGGATCGACATTACAATTACAGCAATGTGGAGTACGTCGCTATGGTGCAGCTGTATGCTAGAGCTGACTATGACTCCCATGCTGCCCGGCGACTTTACGCAGAGCGGCAACACTTGGAGTCGCTCCGTCTTCTCGGGGTTCTGAACCCCCAAGTCCCGTCGCCACAAACGACCGTAGCGGCGACACAGCGGCTACTAGATCATGGACAGTTCCATGCACAGGGCAGAGGATGACCGGACGTTATTTTGCACTTGAACTTGGTGTTTCCTCAGCGCTGGATCGGATGCGGCGGGCCAGTGCCTTGGCCACCAAGAAGCCCGGACCTAACTCCGTTAGACTTTTACTCGTGGCGCCTAGTGTATCGTTCGTGAGGAACACGAAAGTGGCGGCGCGTTAGTAACTGCGATAGTGGACACTTTTGATATCGTACGTCGTGACAGAGACACCTTATTTAAATTAAAAGAAAACCAAATAAAACGTGCGTGATGTGTGTACAACGGAATGGCTTAAACTTCGAACAATTACTCCGTTATCGGGAAGTGTAAGTACCTAATCGTACTTTTGTAAATAGTAGTAGTTTAGCTGATTAAAATTATTGTAAATAAGTTGATTCAAATTTTGTAAATAGCCTCAAATACTTTTTAAGTAGGTATCTAATTCAGAAAATTCGTTTCCATGGTTAATTTTTCTTAGTTTTCGTTTTTTAATTTAATTGTGTGTGCAATAAATTGCAGATAAAAAAGTATTTATGACGGTCCTAAGCCCGTAAAAGTTTGTAGGGAAAATTTGAATAACATGTTGGATAACAGCTGATTGAAAAGCACGTGGGTCAACGGCCCCGCGGCCTTTAATACCTAGTAACACTAGACGTAACATGAATTGTAGGTACTACTGGCGTCGCACGCGCCGTCAAAGGAAAGCGATGCATAAATGGTCAAACCAAAATAAGCTCTCGCACGTGTTGATACGGCATAATAGTTTGCACGCAAAAATACAAGAATCCATCCGTTAAGCCGACAAAGCAAAGACAGATTTATTAAATGTTTAAAGTAAAATAAGCTCTCGCGTGTTGTTATACGGCATAATCTAGCCCGCGCGTTACATTATCAAACGGAGCCGCCTTCTAACCTAATCCTTTCGACGGTGACCCTGTCGTTCGACCGTAGGTATCGGGAGGTATTACAACTGGTTCGTGATCGCTTTCGAGTTTAGTTTTTCACAATGCTAAATAAGCCAGTTTTTGTTTCTAATATTTTATATAACTACGAAACGATTGTATTACATAGACAAAACCATTTCGCTGCGGGAAAACAACCATTTAAATTTCACGGTGTATATTATTATAGGTACCTACAAGATATGAACTTTGCTAGAAAGTTATTCTAGGTACATTTAATCACATGGGATGATGGGAACAGATTTGTGAGTATTAACACGCTACCTACTTAATAAATAGTTGAAATATAATAAGTACCTACCTAATCAATACAATACGTTTTAGGGTTCTTTCAGACGAGCGGCACGTTGCCAACTGCAGCCCTTAGTTTAGTGTTAGGACGATACCTACGGTTTTGATACTGGGGGCGTCTATCAAAATCGGGATTAAAACCAAATAGGTACCTACTTAATAACGCCCAAATTTCAGTTTGTCTTAACTGCAAGACGCAAGAGTCTTGCAGGCTTAAGTCTTGTCTTGCTCAAGTCTTGCAGGGTTCAGTCTTGGTCTTGGTCTTGCTAAAATAAGGCGGTCTTGGTCTTGGTCTTGCGAAAATGCAAGAACAAGACCAAGACTGCAAGACCAAGACCGATTTTGGGCAACACTACTTTGAATATCCATATTTTTGTTAATACTACATTAACTTAAAACTATGTTAGTCGTAGATAGCACATTTTTTCATTTAAATTAAGAAGCAATTCATATTTGATATGCAGCCATGCAACATCCCTGCAAGGAAAACATACTTCAATAAAATGTTACTGCTATACAAATCTGTCTGTATTCATTCACCGGAGCCCGAGAAGTAAGATTTCCTTTTGCTTCAATGGGATGATTGGCAGTCGCGCAATTTATTGCACTTCAACACAGATTCCATTCAGCTATTGTGTTGTTGTGTTAATCTTAGATAGTTATTCAATTGGAGAGACTTTACAATAAGCGTCTTTGCTGAATAACAAGCTGGAAATATAGGCCATCTAGATTTTGAACAAGTTCTGTTTGTATCTTGCACTCATGCTTGGCATACGGCACCTATCGGATCACCAATCTATACTAATATTATAAAGCTGAAGAGTTGGTTTGTTTGAACGCGCTAATCTCTGAAACTACTGGTCCGAATTGAAAAAATATTTTTGTGTTGGATAGACCATTAATCGAGGAAGGCTATAGGCTATGTAACATCACGCTACGACCAATAGGAGCCGAGCTGCGGGTGAATGCGCGCGGGGGCAGCCAGTCAGTTATAATCCACTGGGTTCTGCCCGCAGCTTCGCCCGTGCGTTTGTCGGAAATTAACCCAACGGAACGTACTAAAGTATCTTAAATATGTGTTTGTAAACGCGTGGGTTTTACATTTAAATCATTTATTGAATATGAAATATTGACGCGCGGTACAGATGCGCATGGGCGCGTGTTTCTTCATCGGCGGTAGCGGAGCAAGAGGGTGAGGGACGCGGCTCGCTCGACGCCGACGCGTTGCGGGGCGCGAGGGCAGGCGCGGGGTGTCCGTAGTGATGGGACGCGCGCGCGGCTTAGGCGATTCTGGTCGCGTAGTGTTGGCGCGAACAGTGTTAATACTGATTATAATCCACATCTGTGCTAAATGTCATCCAGATCGGTTCAATAGTTTTTACGTGAAGTAGTAACAAACACATACACTAACAAACTTTCGTCTTTCTAATAATATTGTGATACAGACATTGCGCAATTTTGATTTTAATTATTTAAAAATGTAATGTAATGACTGAAATAAAACTTCTGTCTGTAAAGGGAGAGATTTGAGATTCTTGTCCAGTTTATTGACCTAGATCTAGGTAATCTACCTGTGTCAAATTTAATCCAGATAAGTTTATTTAGATTTTGACAATCAATTCGGGTTGTACTTTTCCTTTCTGTACACCTGACAACGTTTAAGCAAAATTTTAGGGTAATCGGTTCAGTGGTTTAGGCGTGAAAGGTAACAAACAAACTGACAAACTTATTTTCGCATATAGAATACTAGCACTTTGCCCGCGGCTTCGCTCCCGTGGTCTTTCCCGTGGGACCCGTTATTTTTCCCGGGATAAGAAGTAGCCTATGTTACTCCTAGAAAACTAAGCTTTCCAACGGTGAAAGAATTTTTAAAATCGGTCCAGTAGTTTTTGAGCCTATTCATTACAACATTTACAACCAAACAAACAAACAAAGTTTTCCTCTTTATAATATTAGTATAGATTAGTTAGAACGCTAGGATTATAGTATAGGTAAAGGCAAAATTCAATAATTATACATAGATCTCAAATCTCGGTTCCGGTATTTAAAAATCTACCCGTAACTAATAACCAAAGCGCCCCTGATATCATCTAACCTAATATCTCACTGTTATTTCCTTCAGGTGGAGCTGATGTCTCGCGACGAACAAAGCGTGCTGGTGGTGTCCTACGCCGAACTGAAGCATTGCCTCGAGCAGGCGTTTGATGAGGTCATGCAGGCAGCCAACGGCGGAACCTAGTCACTGACTGCTACGCCAAACGGCTACACATTGCAATAAATCAAGTAATAATGTCCAATGGGCTGCCTTCATCGACTTAGTCAGTACCGGTGTTCTTAACATGCGTCCACTAAGTGTATAACGATAACTTCGAACTGAGCAAAAGTAATAATAGTATTGAATGTGGACTTTTTAGACTGTCGCATGTTAAGATTAACCGTCTTGTGTGTTAGTATGCGTTACATGTGCATTTTGGACGATGTCAGTAGTCCGCTGAAGGGCGTGTAAATGTTAATACATTGTAATGTGAAGCTGCCTTGTCGGTTCGTGTTCAATTCTGTCATCCGCGATTTTTAATATTTTTGTAGGTGCATCGCGATTTTGTGCTGGCTTCGTACAATTTATATATTTTGATGGCAGTTATTGAACTAGTGGCGGTATCAAATTTTCCCCTATTGGGGCACAACACATCTGTGGGATTACCAAAAATAGCAAACTCTTAGTGAACAAGGCGACTGTCGCCCCTTCCCTGTCTTCAAGCTCTCTCGTCTAGTATATAGTAAGACGCGCAGAGCAGTCAGAGTAACGCTTTTCAAGAACAATTCCTGAGTCTGGGTTGTAACGCGATCTCATTTCGGAAGCGGTCTCGATCCCTAGAACGCTTCTCAATAACCGCGCCACATAACACTATTATTCGATATTTTATACATGTTTATGGCAATTAATAATTTATCTAAAAAAATAATTTATCCGTAATATGGATATCTGTAGTGTTTGGTGAGTCCGAAATTGGTAATTTTCCGTTTCGCATCACCCATATTCATTTTTTTTTTACTTTACATATAACAGTTTGATCAACAAACGTAATTATTCCAATTTGTAGCATCATTTATGGTTTCAAATGTTAGTAGTGTAAAATCATATTTGTGGACTTATCATATTATATATACCAAACACCTCAAATATCAAAATCAATTAGTAGTGTATTTTATAAGATGTCAAAACGAGATTACAATGTAATTTCCACAACCACTAACTCGCCCAATTCAAACTTTGTGTCTGAATAGTTTTGTATAGGGCCTTATCGATACGATCAGCCGCCTGAACAAACGCCACAAACATTCCAAACTAACAACAACAAATGGTGAGAGCTATCAAACGACTGTTTTTTATTAAATTCAGAATTGACCAGTGGTACTGTGCGGGGCTCGCTGCTGTGTCGCCTTTTAATGTATCGAGGAACAGCAATACACGCGTGCTTCTATTAATAATAATTAAACACTTTCTCTTTGTAACGATGACTTTGTTTTGGTGAGTATTATATTCCATTCATCCAGAACAGAACAAGTTAATGTAAGAAGCATGCCATCTTCGTGTGTTTAATTATCTGAAAGCACGTGCGTACGCGTTGTTAGTGTAGGTACTGTTACGTAGATCTGAATTTGTATGCGTTGAGGGCGGGGCGGTGCGGGCGGCCTGGTCTGTTAATGTTAGCTAGATCGAGAAGATCTCGATACTAAATAAACCTATGGCAATAAATACCTTTTTACATGGCCACGGACGACGCTCAGTGTCCGCCCTGCCCTCATGCAATTTCACGGCGTTGCAGTTTTATTCTACATAACATTTTTTTCCCGGCTACCGTTTCACTTTACTCCTCCACAGGCAAGATCACTTTCTTTGTTTCGTAGTTAGACTCTGCAGACAGACATTGCATCAGTCTAATCGAATTAATTGTAAATAAATTATTTTACTACTAATTACTATCGATCAAATGATAAATTATTTAAAATTTAGTCTGCGCTTATTGATTAGATGGTAAGCTGGAAAATGAACATAGTTTTGGCTAAATTTAAGGTTTAAAATTATGTTGCTAAGCACTATATCATTAAGTATGCCATGCTCAATTCGTCCATCCCATTATTGTATCACCCATAAACTTATAAAGTATAAGATATACGTATTTTTGGAATGATGTAGTATCTGTCTGCGGTAATCATAGACTCCCATGCTAATTCACGGTTACATTTTTATTTTACTACTTCGGTTTAATAAAGATTGTTACTCTATTGTAAAGAACCATTGTTTTCTAAAAAAATGTATTGATTTTATTGAAGAATAGATTGTCAGTATCAGTTTATAGCTTTTTATTCTAAATGAATTATGGGGTTCTTCAGAATTAAAATAAAATGTATATACTTAAATTAAAAAAAAACCGCTTAAGTGTGTGCGATACAACACACAACAAAGGGTTCAGTAAGTGGGATGAACTTATTCTAAAAACAAACTTTACATTGTCGTTGAAAAACATATTTTCCCGTACATCACTATATGTCACAATCAATTCACCATCTGTAAGTTTGTAGTCGCAATTTCATTTTTTATGTGATAAAACTGCAAATGAACTTGTTTTGGATTTTTTCCTCTACATGTGCTGTGAGACCTTGTTTCTTGCCAAACTTCATGATTCTAGGTCAACGGGTGTAGATTTGACGGCCTATAGATTTTGTTTACTAACAAGTATCAACATAATGTTGCATAAATGGCCGTTCATATTTTGAGAGCTCCCAAGGGACCGTAAATCTGCATATTTGATATTGATTTCAACTTGATACATTCATGCGTTCCAGAGAAAAAGGGTCTCGACAGACTGGCAGACAGACTGACAGACAGGATGGACAACGATGTGATCCTATAAGGGTTCAGTTTTTTTCCTTTTCAGGTATAGAACCCTAAAAAGAATGTTATGTTCTGATATTTATTAATAAAAATGTAGGTACTGTAGAAATCCTACAGTTTAATTTGCAAATTCCGATCTATGTAGAGATGAACACTCGAGAATAAAAATATTTTGAGATAACTGTAAGTGTATATTTTTTTCTAACAAATAAAATGTTTAAATGACTGTGTTTTTTTTTCCATTTCCTATTCCTGACTACCTTAGATTATGTAATTATAATTCATTATTATTACAGAGTAATTGAAAGCATGCCTGAGAGTAGAGTCGCACCTAGGGCTATGCCGAATTGGGTATGGTGGCCATACCGGTATTAAAAAGTTGAAAACCGGAGTACCGGAATTTCGCTAATACAGAATACCGGTATCCATGCTTTAGTCGTATCCTATCTAAGCATCCCATGAAAATTGGGAGGGTCGTCATCTGTCTAGCCTGTTCAGAACTATGCTGAGGTCGGCATCCAATCTAACTCGATGAGTTTGAATACTGAGGAAGTGCCAATAGCACTCGGCGCCCTGAGGGCTCCATCTCAATGCTTTGCACGGCTGCTCGTTAGTTTCACCTAAGTGATAGCCAATGATTGATTTCAAAAGGCTAGTAATATAATATTTTACTTGCCTTTTGAAATCATTGGCTATTTTGGAAATCCTTTTGAAATCAAATTTATAGGTTGTATCCATTGACAATATTATTGTGCGTTCTGCACAATATTGACAGATTTAGATTTCGCCAGTGAGTGAAACAAAACAACACGATCAGCAGCAGTCGACGTCCAAGACCTGTCAGTGTCAAATTGACACTGTCAATATATATTCCATAAAATAATGACATCGACTTCTGTGATCTTGTAAAGAATTTTTTTTTTTCCGAAATTGTAAACTCGCTAAGAGTTAAGGCGGGAGGAATGGTCAATTTTCATTTATTTTCTATGTGAAAAATTTTAATTAGGAGGACTATTTTTGCGCATAAGTGTCAGGTTGTACCTAACCTGATTTTATTATGATGTGCGATCATAACATAAATGTATTATCCTAACAAGCATCAATAATCTCTCTAAGTTATAATTAAATAAAACAGAAATGATTTCATGAAATCATACTCCAGTTTTTCCGCGCAAGTGGGCAAAGTGGTGATAGTGATAGGTACCCAACGTCCCAACATATCTGAGCTTAGAGCATTTAACCTATATCTGAGGCAATGTTCAAGGGTTAATAGAAACCTGGCCAAGACCATTTTGAGTTTCCGAAAACGAGGACACAAGGCAAGATCAGAATCACATAAGGATAAGGATGAAGCAGAATATTATATGGTTAAAGAACTGTGTTTCTCAATGAGAAATACCAGTTTTGTACATGGAGCGACTGTCTATACAATCCAGTAACTGGGTAATACGATACTCCTTGGCAAATAGCAAGCGAAACCACTATGATTAGCCTTTTCTCTTGGACTCAGTTATAAGAGCATAGAATTAATCGTAGGCAGAGTAAACTAGGTTTCTCTGTCTACGGGATTAATATTATTCTGTGGTTATCGATCAGTCATTTACCATTCACTCTCAGTCATTGTATATTTCACATTCACCATTCACGTACTACTTAGTCTGTGACATTCACATTTGGACGGCGACGAATCAATAAACAAAATAGCGCATAGCCCTGCGCATAGTGTGTGGGTGTGCGGACGGCCACTCGGGTTCATTTATACACTTGAGAATACTTACGGGCTCATAAGTGCATCCGATAAGTATTTTATCCCATGTAGTTGGTGGCTCTGCCAGTTTCTTTACACCCGGCGGTGACAGCGGCAGTGCCAAGCAGTGCCATGAATCCGGTCTGCTATAATGGGGGGGCCCATGATAAACTCATACATGAGGCTGACCAGCTTATATCATACATAGAACGTGGCACCAATGTCCTCAAGTTTTATCCAAGAAAACGACCCGAGCGTCGTTCCCTCTCCGTCAGAAGAGAAACCCTTCAAATAATCTGGAGCAGGACAGGCGCTTCGCAGAAAAATGCTTACGAAGGAGCTCTGGACATAAGAGACATAAAGGAAGTGAGGGTCGGGAAGGCATCCAAACACTTCGAGCGGTGGGCGGAAGAGGTGAAGAGGCTGGACCAGTCCAAATGTTTCACCATCAACTATGGAGCTGAATTCAAACTGCGCTCAGCTTCATTTGCAGGTAACAATTTGTAAACATATCTAATTATACTGGAGCCCAGTAAATTGTCACATACTGCTGGTTCGTTGTGAGAATTTCATAGAACTTCCAATGCCAAGTGGTTGTTTTGATTGCTGCGTGTACACAATTCTATTTAGAGATGTGTATGTATGTTCTTGAATTTGAGTCACAGAGCAAAATTGACGTTTTGCAGCTCAAACTGATAAGGACTGTGAAGCCTGGGTAAAGGGAATCAGGTTTCTTATAGAAGAGGCCCTGAATGCTTCATATCCTTTACAAATAGAGAGATGGCTGCGGAAAGAGTTCTATGCCATAGAAAATGCAAACGAGAAGTAAGTGGACTTGGTTTATTTTATAAAATGTTAACTAAAATATTCCTAACCTTCAGTAGGTGAAACTTCCATTGTCTGTGAATATTGAATAATAAAATATGTCCTTTTTCTGTTGACATATAAGTTACAAATCCATGTTTTTAAATATTTACCTCTAGGTTAAGGCTTGTTCATAATACTCATTTTTAACAATTGATTCATAAATCTAATTAAAACCAGGACACAACTTGCAAGATTTGTGCAAAGATATGACAACTAAAAAATAAAAAGGAAATAACTTAGTTTTAATAAAATGGTGATAAAAGAATTTTACTTTGTCAGTAAGAACATAATATATTTTGACAATTTTCTGTTGCTATAGTTTACAGGTATCATAGTTTTGTTAATTTAAGTACCCAAACTGAAGTTTTTGATGTATTTATCCAAGTCTTGGTTTATGGCATTGAATAATTTGTTGAAACATGAAACCAACCTCTGGGTTTTTGCTTCTCTAAGCGTTTATTTTTGAATAAACTATTATGCTTGGTTTCTGTCTTATAAATGACTATAACACTTTGTTTCAGAGGTATTCTAAGCCTCAGTTTGTCTATTTCATAACACTATTGGTTCTATCGAACCAGAGAAGAGATTGAAATCTTAATGACTTCTGAAAGCCAATAAGTCTGATAGGTCAAGGCGGTTAATACAATCTATATTGTCATTGTAAAACATTCTTTTTTTTATACAAACTTAGCATTTAGTAACTAAAATTGCTTATTTGGATCCAAAATAAATTGGATTGTTCATTGTAAATGAGTTTGTTTGGGGATGTGTGTGATCAGTTTTGTAATGTGTATGCTAACAATTTATACCCTCACGTACAGGACATGTACAAACATGTTAGGTGTGTCAGCTTTGTGCCTGCGATGACAACGCATCTGTTATTGCAGATATTTATTTGTGTTAGGCGGCATAGTGTCCACTTACCATCAGGTGGGCTGTCACCAGGTGGTTCACCAGCCGATAAGAAAAAACTAAACCAATTATCTATTATCTAATAGTAATTCATCATCTTTCACTTTATAAATAATGTTCACTCAAACTCATTTACATAAAGAAGTCGTGTCTGTAATATTTTGTTTTAACAGTTCCATGTTGATTGAGAAAGATCAATAGAACAATCACTAAAAACGTTTTATTCCCTTAGTATCACCTTGAAGGAAGTGAAGGGGTTCTTGCCTAAGATAAACTGCAAGGTATCAACGAACAGGCTGAGAGATTTATTTCAAGAAGTGGACACAGCCAAGCGAGGAGAAATAGGCTTTGATGACTTCTCTTGTTTGTACCAGAAATTAATCTTTGATGTAAATGTAAGTCACAGTTTTTTTTAAATTACTTCGTGGATACTTTCACACAACTAGGCGCCGGTTTCCCACAAATTCTCCCAACAAATTGGATTGTATCTTTGTAAGTCAAGTCGCCAATTTGATTCGGTCAACAATAAATCATCATTCATCATCATTCTCCTGCCCTTATCCCAGTTTAATTGGCGCAACATGTCTTTTTCTTCCATACTTCTCTATTAGTCGTCATCTCGGTAGTCGCTCCCTTCCTAGCCATATCATCTTTCACACAATCCATCCATCGTTTCTTTGGTCTACCTCTACTTGTATAGCCATCCACATTCATACTCACAACTTTCCTGGCAACAGTTGCCTCATTCCTCCGCATAACATGCCCGTACCATGACAACCGATTTCCACACAACTTTTCAGTCACCAAGCGTCACTTTCAGATTTTCTCTTATATACTCATTCCGTATTCTATCCATTCGCGTAACACCACACATCCTTCTTAGCATTCTCATCTCAGCTGCATGCAATTGTCTTTCATTCATTCATTTTGTGGCCCAACACTGATCCATATAAGACGGACCCGTGTTTAATTATAAGTCAATATACTTAACAACTGGAAAATAATCTAAAACTTTAACTTTTACTGTTCAAACGTTATGAGTTTATTCAACTGGATAACTGCTCGACATTGACGCGTATATGTGTCGGCATATCAACTCAGGGATCAGTCAGGTAAGAAATGCGGCCATCAAGTTTTAATTAAATTTTGGACAAAAATTATATAGATTACCTGTTCTGTGCTTTTACAGAACAGATAAAACCTCTTTTATCTGACGTTAGCAATGATGTTTATTTCTGTAAATAGATCTAGACACTTTTATCCACAGAACAGATAAAACCTCTTTTATTTGACGTAAGCAATGATGTTTATTTCTGTAAATAGATATAGACACTTTTATTCACAGAACAGGTAAAACCTCTTTTATCTGACGTAAGTAATGATGTTTATTTCTGTAAATAGATCTAGACCCTTTTATTCACAGAACAGATAAAAGAGGTTTGTGGATAAAAGTTTATCAAAAGATCTATTTACAGAAATAAACATCATTGCTTCGCATCAATGCTTTGCAGAATGTACACGACATCTTCGACAAGTACTCTCTGTACTGCAAGAACGGATCAACTATCACATTGCGGGAGTTCCAAAGCTTCCTGCGCGTGGAACAACATGACAGGATGGGGGATGATGAGGCCGTCGCCTCGCAGTTCATCAGGGATTACCTGCGCGATCCACAAAGAGACACTTACGAACCATATTTTACCTTGCACGAGGTGCGAAATTTATTGTCACACTAATATTTGTAAAGTAAATAAACCTGATATTAGACAATGTTCATTTTTCTTTTAGGCCACTTTCAGACGACACCGACAAAATTACAGAGTAATGAACGTCCTTCCATTTAATTTTTCGGTCATTCGGTAGGCGAGCAAAAGTTATCTAGTGGCCAATGAAATATCAGTGATGTGGCTCACTAGCACAAACACTGCCACTATTTTTTGTGCTATTAAGCTCAGTACCTTCAACACACACACGTGTTCATGGCAGTATATGGGCTAGATGGATTTGGTCATTTTGGTCCCATTCCGAATGAAAGTAGAAAATTTAAGCTTTCAATATTATATATATATATGCCCAAAATGTAAATAAGCTGCTACATACTTCTCTTGCAGTTCGTCGAGATGTTGTTCTCAAAACAAAATACTATTTGGGATAGTAAACATGACACCGTGACGCAGGACATGACTAGACCGCTGTCCCATTACTGGATATCGTCTTCGCATAATACGTAAGTACCTTCAAATTACTGCACCATTTTTAATGTTTACAAATACAATAACTACAGGATTACTTTTAGTTATCTAACTGGCGATCAGTTCTCGAGCGAGTCATCTGTAGAAGCCTACGTTCGCGGCCTGCGGGTAGGCTGTCGTTGCATTGAGCTCGACTGCTGGGACGGCCCCGATGGATCTCCTTTTATCTACCACGGCCACACACTGACCACCAAAATTAAATTCATGGATGTTCTGCGCACAATAAAAGAACATGCCTTTGTTACATCTGAATTCCCTCTGATACTGTCTATTGAGGATAACTGCGCACTACCGCAGCAGCGCCGCATGGCGACCGCTTTCCAAGAAATTTTCGGGGATATGCTACTGATTCAGGCAGTCGATAAAAACGAGGTAAATTTACCGCAACTCGAAAATCTGCGCAGAAAAATCATACTGAAACACAAGAAGCTGCCTGATGGAGTTGAGGATGGCTCATTCGCAGTGCTGCAAGAAGAAGGCAAAGATCTCGATTTACGTACGTCTATCAAAAACGGGATTCTATTACTTGAGGATCCTGTAGATAAGGATTGGAATCCCCACGCCTTCGTGTTGACGGAGAGTAAACTGTATTACACAGAGCACTACTGCTCGCAGACAGAGGCGGACGCGGAGAGCGATGGGGAGGCCGAGGCTGAGGCGCCGGTGGTGCCTCTGGATGAGTTGCACTTTGGCGAGAGTTGGTTCCACGGCAAGCTCGCGGGGAACCGCCAGGAAGCTGAAGAGCTTCTTAAAAATAATGCGAGTCTCGGTGATGGTACTTTTCTCGTTCGAGAAAGCGTCACCTTTGTGGGCGATTACTGTTTGTCTTTTTGGAGGCAGGACAAGGTGAACCACTGCCGTATCAAGTTGAAGCAAGAGAGGGGTGTCGTCAAATATTATCTTATTGACGCCGTATGCTTTGATAGCCTCTATAGTCTGATTACACACTATAGGCAGTTTCCATTGCGGAGTCAGGTGAGCGACCTTTGAACACCCTACTTTTTTAATCTATTAGATCATCTGAATCTTAATAAATTGTAGGTACGTTGCTATCAAGATATATTTTCAACCTAGTTATAACAAAGCATTTTTTATTAGGAATTTCTGATAACACTGAAAGACCCGGTACCCCAGCCTAACAAACATGAGGACAAGGAGTGGTTCCACCCCTTCTGCACTCGCGTTCAGGCCGAAGAGTTGCTGCGTAAAGCCAACACCGACGGAGCCTTCCTGGTCCGACCCAGCGACAAAGATCAGGGTTCATTTGCTATAAGTTTCAGGTAATATGCACATTCAATATAAATTTATCTACGGTATTTATATTATGACTTGCCCTATCACCCGATTACGGCTTGCCGACGACTTCTGGGATACCTTGTATATATTTTCGAAGCGAACAAACTTGCTATAAAATACTTTATGGTTACTTTAGGACGTTGACGCTATTCATAAGGTTTGAGAAGTACAAAAGCGTTGTGAATCACACAGTCGGTACATAGCACGAACTATCGATCGCCCGGATTCTGCGCAATCAATGTAATCAAAAATTTTGCGTTCCGGCCCCTCGGGGACTAGCAAGTAGCTATAACAAATAGGAAAATTGGTGTGATTGAATTGATTAATGTATTTAAATTGCTGTTGTCTAGTGCATCGATCATGTTATTTATTTGATTATATTGGCCTCGTATACGAAACTGCATACGCGCGTTGCGGGTTCGCAACTTACGCGCGTTGTGACAATATTTAGCTACGATTACACTTCCAAAACCAATGAAGAGAATTTAATTCGACAATATCTAATTTAACGTTGCGTTCAAGGAAAACCGTTTGGTGATTAAATTATGGGAACACTAACTTTAAAAAAATCTATCAATCTGTATAACCTTTTTCCAAATGTTGGGATCGGCTTTCAGCCTCACCGGATGCAGCTGAATACCAGTGTTTTACATGAAATTAATAAAATATTATAAATTATAATCTCTTAATTTACAGAATAATATTTAAACAAACAAATTAAACCATCAACTTTTTTTTTTTTTTTAAGGCTGGGAAATCATCCAATGACTGCTCCCGCTCTGGGTGGAGCGGAAGGGAGTGTCAGACTCTTACTGACTAAAACCCATCCATGTTCCTTCCGTAGCCCTTTATGTTCCGGGGTAGCGGTAACCCTTTCGGACAATCCCGTTTACCAAACCATCAACTTAAAGTTAACAAAAGTGTTTTTAGTTTTTGAATTGGCAATTTAAAGTTTTGCGTTGAATATTCCAATTGAAGATGGTGATGATTCTCTACGCGGCAACTGTTCTCGTTGACTGGGGTGACTGATATTTACCATAATGTTGCATCCTTCCTATATCATTATAAGTGCATTAAACTCAAAACTCACTAAACTAACACTCTAAACTCAAAATTAATCGATTTCATAAACGTGGATCAGGATTACTGATTACTTAATATAATTTTCTTCAATATAAATACAAACTACCTACCTACATGTAGTATTTTAGTTAATTGCTTTTCCAAAAACTGTGTTAATTAGCTTTAAGGTATTTAGTAATTATTATTCCAATTATTGAATTAGCACGTTCTCTGTTGCTATTATTAATTCGTTACCCAATAACTTAATAAGTACTTTTTCCAATGATGTCATTGCGGCTTACGATTTTGAAAAATATTATTCTAATTTTCGCATTCCGATTAAATTTTCGAGTAATATACTCCAAAATTCGCAGGAACCGGGCATAGAGATATATTACGTAATATCGTTTTTAAAAAAATTTATACATGTACTGCATTATCTATACTTTATGTCATAAACTAGCTTCGGCTCATCCGTATAAAATCTTTTGTTCCACCAACCAATTTTGATGGCCACGCCCATAATCAAAGCTCCGTCAAATAACATTACAGGACAGAGAGGGAGATCAAGCATTGCAGAATCAAGCTGGAGGGCAGGCTGTACACGATCGGCACGGTTCGTTTCGAGAGCCTAGTGGAGCTAGTCAGCTACTACGAGAAGAATCCCTTGTACAAAAAAGTCAGATTGTGGTTCCCCATCAGCGAAGAAATTGTCAGTCGTATCATTGCTGTAAGTATTCCCTTCAACAATTCGTTATCGTTATTTGGCTGTAAGGCCCGTTAGTAATAGAACAGGTACCTGTGAGGATTACTATAATTATTAGGTACTAGCTGCTCCCGCTGCTCGGCTCCTATTGGTCGTAGCGTGATGTTACGTAGCCTATAGCCTTCCTCGATAAATGGACTATCCAACACAAAAATAATTTTTCAATTCGGACCAGTAGTTCCAGAGATTAGCGCGTTCAAACAAACGAACTATTCAGCTTTATAATATTAGTATTAATAACTTTTATTATTTATTCAGGAGCCGGATGACAACTCAGTGTACGGGACTCCTGGTTACATGGACCCAACGGCCTTCACTTCCAAGGTACGAATCTTACACAATCACAAACTGTTCTTGGTGGGACTTGTGACATGGCTAACACGCATAACACTCACGCTTTGACCTAACCAGTAACTTTAGGGGGTGTTGTACAACGGTCCCATCCTTTTACTTCGTTCTCAATGGTATATCGCCGTGAATTTTGCACTATACGATATAAACATAATATTTTTTTAAATATGTCACTACTCTATTCGTTATAACATTAGACAAATAACGGTTATCACCCTTTCGTTATTTCTATATAGACGTATATTGAACTCCGTTATTTCACGTTACATACTAACCAATGATATCTATTAACCATTTACATTAAAAAAACAACAGTTATGTCAACAATATTACACAATAACTGTCGTTATTTAGCCGTTATTTGCCTAATGTTATAATAAACGGAGTCTATGTATTGATTATCAGTTCGTCTGAATAGATTGGCTAATGTGATACTCAATCAGTCGTCCAAAACTTTGGAATATCAATAGGCTAGGCAGCAAATAAAAACTGTTCACCACTTTTTGTAGCCAGTCCTTCACTGGACGTATTTAACCATTCATGCACGCACATATAAACAAACAAGAAGACGGGTAATGAAAAACCACTACCAAAATAAGCATCACCTTCGTACGTAACGAAGGAGTTTGCTGTATTCTGGAAAATATATATTACAATAAAATTGTAAATCTAATTTTATTTATTTATTGAAAGGAACGACAAACAGTTACAATATAAGGACTTACAACTAGTTTAAAAAAATAGCAATTTAGCTATAACGTAACCCACAACGCTGTCCACAATATCATCGATATTTAAATAAAGTCTAACGTTTATTATATAGTTGGCAACATTTTATACTTGGTGTCTAATGTCACTGTCATACACTTTGAGTTGTATTTTTTAAACTATTTATGTTTGACTTAGGGATGTCGGAAATGCAATAAAGTATCGATATATATCGTATCGATGTTTTTTGAAAATATCAATATCGATATTGATATTTTTATTAAAAATATCGATATATCGGTATGATTTGACAGAGAATATTCGTGCTCTAAAAATTAATTTAATTGGTCTAATCTAATTCAATCATCTTACATTTCTAGATAAATATTAATTAATATACATAATTTTTAATAAATCAAACAACCATTCAAAATTTTTTATTATTTATTAATCAAACCAATATTTCAATATTTAATATAAACCAATATTTCGTATTCGTAAAAACTTATAAATGTTTATTGGCATGAAAAAAATATCGGTTTTTATACCTTTTCGATACTTAGAATTTTATATCGATACATCGATATATCGAACTATTAAATATCGCTCAAAAATATCGATATATAGAAAAAATAATATCGATATATCGATGTATCGATATTTTTTCAACAAGCCTAGTTGACTTTTTGTGTGAAACTTCATAACACTCTGCATGTCAATAAACTAAAGTGTACTTTTTGCATCACTTTTTCTTTCTTGGTGTTTACTCTATGCTTTGAATTGTCCTTACATAGATTCAGGAGGTGGGAAGGATTGCGGATCGGTGAACAGGTTATAAAGTGTTTGTTTGTAGTTGATTACGTAGTTGTATTTACATTTGCTAACTAGCAACGGGTCTCCTGGCCGCGAGCGCGACTGCTGAGCCAGGGCCCTGGGATCCCAAAGTCGGGCAAAGTATTATTGGGTCTTTCTCAGTATGGAATTTCTCAGTAATAGCCTGGTGAGTTGGGGGTGTGATACCCCCTTGCCCCGTAAAGCACGTTAAGCCGTTATCCTCACACTTGCTATTCTTTTTTGTAAAAATCTGACCGTGTTAGTGTAGGTGTAGTGAGTTTAAAATGAGCTGTCAATAGTGTCAATCTCTAGCATTAGGTGACGACAGCCCATTACACGCCCACTTTACCTATGTTCTCATGGTGAGCGCTCCTAAGACGACCCACTGACGGAGATTTTTACAGAATGGCTGATTCATCTCTCTCCGGTTTGACCGATTGTTGTCCTATTGGATTATGAGAGTGAGTGCACTGGTCCTGCGCAAACACTTGTGCACTATAATATGCCTCGCTTAGATAGCTAGTATCCGCTGATATTGGCTGGCATGGCCAAATTTCGGTTACGGTACTGTTTTATTAAAAGCTTAAAAGAAATTCAGTTCACATAGATTTCAACAAAAATATTATGTATTTAGCTGTCATTAGTTAGACATTTGTTTTTCTGTTTGCTATTCGAACTTCTTTTCTGGTTGGTTGGTAGCATTGGATTATATTAGCTTTAGTCATGATCCTGGAGAGTTTTTAATATAAATTGATGCCTCTTGTAAAGACAAAATTTTCATTCAAATGGTATGATTTTTCCAGGTGACTGTGAAGGCACTGTATGACTACCGCGCGCGGCAGGATGACGAGCTGTCGTTCTGCAAGCAAGCCATCATCACTAACGTGGACAAGCCCGACGAAGGATGGTGGCGCGGCGACTACGGCGGGAAGCAACATCACTGGTTCCCAGCTAATTATGTTCAGGAAATTGAGGTTCCGCACATATCTGACGTTCCTGTTAGTATGCTTGTTTTTTTACCACTACTCATCTCGAGACGATGATCCACGCTTGCGGAGGACTAACATAACCTATTTACGACCTGGACTGGTAGGAAGTTCTAC
The DNA here is from genome assembly GCA_951799385.1 of Hyppa rectilinea. Taxonomy (NCBI): domain Eukaryota; kingdom Metazoa; phylum Arthropoda; class Insecta; order Lepidoptera; family Noctuidae; genus Hyppa; species Hyppa rectilinea. The sequence continues at coordinate 21,447,841 of OX637300.1, forward strand.
TACTAAGACGAACATTCAATCAGTTGTTAAGCTTGAAACTTGAAGGAGGTGAACTGCGATTCCATTGCACACTTTCTGGAATGTATCTGATAGAACACCAATGTTAGGGTTGGCTTCCAGTGTAACCGGATTCTTCTGAAAATCACTACTTTCAGAGAAAGCGTGTCTGACTAGAACCGACTAACATAATATCTCTTGGCAAGACTTGTGGCTTGGCCAAAACTGGTTTTCTGGCATTTGACTGCCCATAATGATTGTCAAAGATCTTCAAATTACGGATGGCCAGAACCAACAGCTGCAAGACACTGGGCGTCTTGATATGTTTTGGATAGTTTCCTTGCCGTAGACCGACCGACCGTAGATGGACTCGTGCGAATGTCATTATAAACCCACAAGCCCCTTGCATTTCGAATAGTCTCGACCTATGGAAGTAAGCAATGAGCTACGCTCTTAGCCGGTTTCTCATTAGACTTAAGCGCATCAAATTGATGTTTGGTTTATCCGTCCCTTAAATGAGAACAGGGACCGTATTATAAGGTGTTAAAACACATCATTGTTTATCAGAGTTGGTGCTATCTGTCTTGTATAGCTCCATCTCCCTCTCAGACTGGAATTTTTATGGTTTTCAAAGTCTTCATACAGCATCAGTGTTTTTTACACAACCTAACTTGTGCTTGGTTAAGATAGAAGATGTTCTGGTATCCAGTGCTGTATGCTCTTACCTCAAGGTTATCATGAGGCATATATCTGACATAGTTGGAGTCTGACAAAATTAGCTGCCTTTTTCGGTTTCACGGGATATTTCATGTCATGATTGTTGTAAAATATTGATACTGACAGCTGTTGAACGCAGTTTATATGTGGTCGCGTTCAGTTTCATTGGTGAAATGGGCATTAAATATTAGAAGCATTGTGCTTCATCAAGTAGGCATCGCCATAATCGAAGGCAGCCTCCAAACATCAGTTCAAGCATTCCACTGCTTATCAGATAGACTGGTAATGGTTGGTTCGGTAAAGATCACATTCATTAAGTTCGAATTTAGTTTTCATGGTTTATTTTTTATTTATCTATTTTGTTTCTGTGTTGCAGTCTTATTTAATAACTGCATTATTATTTACATTTTTGTTTTATTTATTTTTTTTGCTTAGAAATATCATTCAAAATAATATAATGTTTCTTGTCATAGAGCCTCGATAACGAACCTGCAGCTTTGGGCGCATTGCAGAAAGGGTGTATTGACGTGTTGGGCGCTGTAGTGGAACTTGTGGTGGGAGAGGAAGGCGGCGCGGCACGCTGGCTGGTGCGCATACAGAGTCCCACCATGTGCCAGCCCTTCGACATGGCCGCGCCGACCCGCGAGATCGCGCTCGAGTGGCTCTCCGCCATCAAAGAAGCAGCCTACAGCGCGAGCGCCCGCTCCCTGCAACACAGAAAAATGGAACGCACTTGGAGAATCGCCAAAGAAATGTCCGACTTAATTGTCTACTGCCGCTCCGTCACCTTCAACCAAGAACGTATCCGGACCAAGGGCTTCATACACAACGAAATGTCCTCCTTCCCCGAAACTAAAGCCGAGCGGCTGATGTGCCAGCAAGAGACTCCCTTCTTCATGAAGTACCACACCAAGCAACTGAGTCGCATTTACCCAAAGGGTCAGAGGATCGATTCGTCCAACTACAACCCGGTTCCTTTCTGGAACGTCGGCTCTCAGATGGTTGCTCTGAACTACCAGACTCCGGACAAGCCGATGCAGATTAACATGGGAAAGTTCAAGCAAAATGGCGGGTGTGGTTACGTGTTGAAGCCCGACTTTATGTTCGACGAGACATACAATCCATACGATAAGAAGAGCATTGAGAAGAAGGTGAAGCCATTGACAGTGAAGCTGCGTGTGATCGGGGCGCGGCACCTCATCAAGGTCGGCCGTGGGACCACCAGCCCATCGGTGGAAGTCGAGATTATTGGAGCTGATTATGACACTGGCACTAAGCTCGTTACTAAGACAGTTGGTGAGTTCCAAAACTATTTATTACTTACTTCTTTCAAATGTAAACATTTAGTAACAAATTTTACAACAATTTTTTTGTATGTTTCAGCTGACAATGGGCTAAATCCGGTCTGGAATGACTTTTGCGAATTTGAAGTGGCGTGCCCCGACCTGGCTCTCATCCGCTTCCTAGTCCAAGATGAAGACATGTTTGGAGACAGCAATTTCATCGGGCAAAACGTGTTTCCTCTGACGTGCCTGCGCTCCGGCTACAGAAGCGTGCCACTGACTAACGCCTACTCGGAGGAGCTAGAGCTGTCATCGCTGATGGTTCATATAGCCTTTATCACCAAAACCAACTAGAAATATTACCAAAAAACTGCAAGCAGAAGGTGTATTAGAGAAGCAAAATCAAATTTTTATTTTACTATTTACATTATTTTTAAAATTATATTCTTACTACTTATATATAACATTGTATGTAATATAAACATACATATAATATACATGCTCGAATGGAGAATGATCTGCTACAGCAAGGTTTTAAAGACCTTGCTTAGGTCCTCGAATATATATGTCAAATGAATTCGAAATATCAACTTATTAACGAGCAGTTATGAGCAGCTACTGAACTCCTGATAAATATAAAGAAAATTGGTGTGATATGACGGTGCTTGAAGATGCGGGTCTGGAAGGAATTTATTCGGAAGGCTTTAACATTATGAATGTTACAAAGAGAAGTCATGCGTTTTATTGCGTGATTTATTTCGATTCCAACATCAATCGATATATACAACTATTTTACTATATAGGAAAGCTCAAGCCCGTAACTTGTATTGTAAAGTGAATGCATACATGACCCTTATCAAGTCATTTGAACCTGATACTAAAGCTTATTATCATCATTTTCACCCGGAAGGCGTTGTCTGCTGGACAAAGGCCTCCCCCAAGCACCGCTTTTTGACCGGTTCTATGCTTCCCTTATCCAGCGGCTTCTTGCGACCTTCGGAAGGTCATCGTTCCACCTTGTGCGAGGTCATCGAAGGCTACGTCTTCCGGTGCGCAGTCGCCACTAAGCTTATCAGTCATACAGATAATATAAATACCCTCAACCTAAAAATCCAAACGCATTTGGACTACTATCAGTTACTCAAGTATATTCGCTTGTCCAACAAGCAGCCACTGATTCCAAGGGTCATGTTCATGCTATGCTCAGTGAAACTAAAGATTGCATAATATGAGCTTACTGAGACTGATATTCTAGTAAGTAAACAGGAAACAACAGTATAAACCATAACGTAAACGCGCAAAGTACTGCGCGTGCGCAACAAGGTAAACGGAAGATTAATTATATTGTAAAGTTTGATTTTAGTATATGAAACTCAAGATTGGAATTATAACTATTATTATTATTGAATATTGATAAATATTAACTATATTTATTAAATGTCCTGATGAAATATCCATGTTTGTGACAAGAAAAATATAAATTTTTGACATTATATGTGTATTAGCGAAATATATGTTACAGTTTAATCTCTTGATGTTGTAACATTTTACTATACGTAATCTTAGTTTATAAGTGTTTAAAGTAGCGCTCAAATGATTTAAAATCGCAGAAAGCGGACAAGTTTATGAGAAGATACTTATTGTATTGTATTAAGTATTGTCGATGGATTCCAAATTTTGTATAAGTTTGTAACGGAAGTGAGTGACATCAAACTTAGTTTTCATATTTTCAAATTTATATTTAAGTATTCCTCTATAAATGTGGTTATCTGACCAGGAACAGGGTCCCAACTGTCAAATATTCCCAATTGAACCTTGCGCTTTTGTAATAAAGCTGAAAATCTATCAAAGAAATTTTACAGATTCGGGTAACTTAATGATGTGCTGGCCTCTGTACAGAGGTCAGCACATCAAGTTACCACGATCTTTCAAATTTCTTTAATAGATTTTTAATTGAGAAAATTTGACAGTTAGGGATAGCTTGATGTGCTGGGATAAAAAAAACTATTGCAGTGTAGTTCAGTGTGACCAAAATGTCTCAGTAGTGCACTATTTTCACTATATTTCTTTGGCCAAGATCTAAGCGCTAACTAAAAAATATCAATAATAACATTTATGCATGTACAGACGCCAGCACATCAAGCTATCCCTAACTGTCAAATTTTCTCAATTAAAAATGAACCTTATGTCTTTGCAATAAAGTTGAAATACTATCAAAGAAATTTGACAGATTGTGGTAACTTGATGTGCTGGCCTCTGTACCAAAAAAGAGGGAAAAGCACTATTTACACCAAAAAAAAATGCCTAAAAAGCGGGGGGTGGTATAGCCGTACCCCGACCACATACACAACCGTACAATATTTACCACGATTAATTTATTTAAATTAATTATAATATTTAATTTAGTAATGAAAAACGCCAAGAACATGGTTTTATGGAGCTAAAAACTTTATTGTTTTTGTTATCTATTGTTATAGCAGAAAAAGTAGTAAGTACACATTGAAACTTCAAATGTCCTACGGTTCAAACGATATGACAACCCTGTGACAGACAGATGGATAGACCGAAACCTTAGTAATAAAGTCCCTTTAAGACTGTTTTGGATACGGAACCCTAAAAACATGAGATAATTCGAATTCCGCGATCTTTTTCTTAGCGTGTCGATGGCAAAAATAGCAGGGTTTTTTTGTTTATAATACGCGAATACAGTTACTGTTCGCTGACGCAGCCATTAGATCCTCACGTGCGCAGTATTAGATTAGTCAATAAATAATCATACAATCATGAATCGTTTATCACTACCCTCTCACGTTACAGACTTATATAAAATGTATATGTATTAAATATTACATTTTATTATAATAATTTTAAATATAAGTAGGTTTGTATCACGTTGCTTTCTGTGTTTCCGCTTACCCCCAAGGGAAAAAGCGTGAGTATGTGTGCAGAATAATCTCATCAATAATAAATAATACGAACTATAAAATAGGAATATACATTCACTGGTTGCATTTTCTTTCAGTTTATACGTGTTAAGTATATATTAAAATATATATCTATATATATTATATTTTACTACAGTAATTTTAAGTATAAGTAGAATTGTATTACGTAGCTTTCTGTGTTTCCGCTTACCCCCCTGGGAAAAAGCGTGAGTATGTGTGTAGAATAATAAAAATACAGACTATTTAATAGAAATATACATTCACTTTTTGCATTTTCTTTCAGTTTATGCGTGCTAAGTATATACTTACTTATTTTATGACATATTATTATTCCGAAGGGATAGGCAGAGGTGGTATACCCTTAATTCGCCACATCACGATGTATTTATAAATTTAATACGTAATTTGTTTTTTTTTACGTAAAAAAACGTATAATTTGTACATTTATTTTATGTATAATAAATAAAATTGATTATGGATAATTCCGATTAGTTCAGTGCTATATAATATTGTATTCCTTTTAACATATCGATCAATAAACATAAATGTTTTTAAAATCTTGATGTCGTCTTGTAGATTGCTGTGCTAATGTAACAAGAATAAATTCGAATAACTTAAAAGAAACCTGTTTTTTTTATAAAACTGCTTAACAAATTTATCTTGACTTGTGCATAAAATAATCCCTGATCATAACAGGCGTGTTGAATGTATCTATAGGTACTACGATCGTAACATGAACAATATGTGGTTACTTAATTTATCAGTATAAGTTCTTTATTATTAATTGCGGTCTAAATATACAGGCAGTTTCAAGGATTCATAAATACTGGCTACTGTCACTACAGTAGTTTCAAGCTGCGAATGCATGGAATAAAAGTATTCTTTGACAACAAGCGACCGTTTCTAAGGTTTCAAGCTATTTTGTAGTCACTATATATCACAGAGCGTCAGCAGCACGTCAAAATGCGACGCACTCGCAAACAAAATTAAAATTTAGCGACTGCTCGAGCTGCCCGTGTATGGCCACCCATGGTTCGGTCTCCACCAAAGCGGAGACGAGGAGAGATGTGTTAAAACAAATTGAATTTAGTTTTCATACCACATATTTCCACCTTTTTCCCACTCGGCTTCAGTGGATACCAGCGTATCCCGTTTGTATGGCGCGATCAAAGCGGAGAGGTGAGCAGTGCCTGACAGATTGAGCAGGCGGTGGTACAAAGCGAAGATGATCGTTGTGCCTCGCAAACTAGCGACGACAGTCTAGCCATTACGCATCTTCCCACAGCTTCACTTCTATAGTCTGCTCTGATCTTTAGTTTTTTTTTAAGTTTGCGAGAATATCATTACCTATAGATCAATAATTTCGTAGAAATAGGTTAATTTTTTATCTGTTGTGGTTTGGTGAGTCTGTGGCATAGCGCATAGTTCATTCACGCGAAGCTATTTACTTACCTTCCCGTGCCACTGATGAGGTTTTTTGTAATTTCTGTTATAGAATTAGTCTCATATTTCGTCTAAGTACAACTTTTTTAATTAGTTTTTATTCAAATATTAATATACTTATTAGAACAATACCTGTCCCTTAAAAGGAATTGTATTAAAAATAATGTCATATTTTTCTGAAACACTTCAATGGTCGTACTGTCCGAGTGTCAATATTAAGTGTTTTGCTGTTCCGGAACTGTAGATTGATATGTTTCTATCAAGGAATGTGATAATGAATAGTTTTCAATGGCGCAAATGGTTTCTTTTTTTGATTTTCACGGTGTACAGGAGGTTAGACACCGTCGATGGTGAGTGCTTTTCATCACTTGTCCATTTGCATACGATTTTATATTGCCTAAACACAAATAAAATTCTGTTTACGTATTTCTGGTGAACTGTACCGTCTTAGTTGAACTCAGCACTTCGATGGAATAAAATATTGCTGTAAAAACCTTCAAAATACGCCAGACAGTGGATTTTCTATTTTAAGGCTTAGCTTGTGACAAATATTACAAAACGTGCTACAAGAAAGTGAAGTTTATCGTAAAATTATTTTAATTGAATGGAGCTTTGTGTGTGTTTAGATAATATTACAGTGACCAGAAGCTCTACAATGTAGCTGAATGTGTGCCTCTGATAAAGGGTTCTGACTCAGTTTTAGAAAAGTCAGTGCCTTGGGTTCAAACAGCTTAAATAAAAATATGGATTTATTTCACCCAAACTCTACTAATCATGGCTTTACAAGAAACATGCGTAGGTTTATTTTAATTTTAGTGACAATAATAACAACAACAGTCTTAAAATACATTTTTTTTTAAACAGTTTAAACTTCTCAAACATAAACCAATTAATACAACTGTATCTTTTCATGCTCATAATAAGATTGTTCTATATTTTTCTGTAACTAGATACTTTATATTCAACTTTGTTCCAATTCATATAATCATCACATTATTGTGTATTATCATCATGCTGGATGTCTCAATTCCTATTCTAAGTTATTGTGTTGTTCATAGGTTTGAAATGTTACTGCAACAGTGAGAGATGTCCCAACTCAACATGTGAGACAGACGGCTACTGTTTTGCCTCCACGAGTTTGGAGAACAATGTCCAGAAGTTCACATACCAGTGAGTATATTTATTAATGTAACATACATAAATAATGTTTTCAAAAGTATAATTACTTAAATAATTTTTCTAAATTTATCCAAAATCATTGTGAAAGGCATTTTATTTTTCTCTTCATTGATCGAAAAAGGTACATATTTTCGTTCCCTGCAGCTCCTAAAATATAATGTTGGCTGACACATATAATAATAAAACAATTGGCAAACTCAAATCAACACAAACCTGTTGTTATGCTGTGGCTCACAGGTATAATTCTAACCTATTTCTATCAAATGATTGACCTGTGTAGTGCGGTGGTCTTAAGCTGTATGAACATGAACGTTGCATTTCCTCCTGAAAATCCAGTGAAATGCAAAAATTCTACAATGTATTGCTGTAAAACTGATTTATGCAATTCTGATGTGATTGCACAAGAAAAATTGTCCAAAGTGCTACATACCTCAATTATGGGTAAGCTGTTCTGCACACTTGCGGGCGTGTCATGTATCTATTTTGATGATGCAGATTTTGAGTTTGTTTGATGTACTATTAGATTCATATAATTGCATTGCCATTTCCTATAAGTTTTGTGTTGAGATGCCAATACTCTAACAATCGCTTTTGAATTAGTGATTTGAATATGTACCTACTAAGCAAAGAGAACGAGCGGCCGCAGGTGCCGACAGAAACAATTAGTGATTTGAATGATGTGCCGTACTCCTTAACCTACTCTATTTTCCGAGTGTGCGTTGTTTGCTTAACCTACTAAACATAATGTATGGTGGTTCCACTTGCGGCGCAGCTGTATCGAGCTCAAATCACTGATACCCATCGAGCATCCCTTCAGTTGCTCTACGACGAAAACTAAAAATGAATCGGTGGTGATAAAATGTTGTAAGTCACATGACATGTGCAATGAAGGCCTGCGCCTGGACCTGCAACCGACGCCGCCAGGTAGGAGCGACGTGGAGGTAGTGCCCTCGATGTGCCCCGCTAACTACTGCACTCTAGCTCTCTAGCTTCCCGCTGCTGACACTCGACGCCCGGCATACCACACGCCAAGCGCCCTGCGCCCAAGCTCCAGCGGGCGCCGACTGCCTTGGTGTATGGTGCGAGACTGCATGGCTAAAAATTTTTTCTCTCCTCGTATTGTTCTAATATAACCAACTTTTTTCCCGTAGACCGGCATTGATCACCGTTTCGGGTTTACTCGTTCTTTTTGTACTAATCAAAGAATTTATGAACGTAGATGTTGGGACCGAGAAAACATATTCCCTCCCGGGGACATGCCTATATGGTGCCGCAAGGACGAATACCCCAATATATCTTGCTGCGCCACGGACTACTGTAACCGTAATCTATTCGCAGGTACAGTATACATTCGGAATGTGTCGTCGGGGCGCGCTATCTGGGTAGCTTACATTGTGATGTCCACATCAAATGTATTGTTGAGTCTTACCATGTTACAGTAACGTTCATACAAGGTTATTAATATAACTTGAAATAATATCAGCAGCTCTGTTACATTCGTGCATGCAAAACTATCGAATTATGCACATAATTCTAATGGCAATGGGACATTTCCAGGTGTCCTTACCGTTTCAGTCGCCGCGTGATTCGCATTTACAAGTTTACAATCTTGTTTCTGAAATGCTCATCTTTAAACTGAAATGTATCGTTCGAACATTAAATGGGCCATCATTACATATAGCCTTGCATATTATATTAAACGAGGGGTGCTATTGCACAGAAGGCATGACAGGGTTGCATCGAAGTAGTGCCACATTATACGACACTGAATGTCTTGATTACAGAAAGTAAAGAGGAATGTGTAGTCATTTTACAACAGGCGATAAATAAAGCCGTAAGTGATCATAAGCCGGTTTTTTCCACTTCATTTTAGCATGATTTATGATTTTATACTAATAGCATGTCAGTAACCGTAACTTTGTTATTATTTACTTTTGCTAACAACATTTAAGCACTTAGTAGTTAGTTCACTAACACTTGGCTATGGGGCATGTAACTAACCGCTGCACGGTATAAATATAATGTAATGAGATGAGCTTGGTAGGCTAATAATGTATACATTACTGTAGAATACTCGTACAATATTTTGGTTTTCCATCTTTCACCTATATAATTTATGTTTGAAGATATGACTGTATAAGTCTAAAGAAGCACTAATAAAAGTCAGGGCAGGAAGGGCCTTTCATTGTGCTTTATTAAACGTAATTCTGACACCTATGTAATTACCTGATCAAAACCATCAACGAACATTTGTATGATTAACTAGCACTTTGCCCGCGGCTTCGCTCCCGTGGTCTTTCCCGTGGGACCCGTTATTTTTCCCGGGATAAAAAGTAGCCTATGTTACTCCTAGAAAACTAAGCTTTCCAACGGTGAAAGAATTTTTAAAATCGGTCCAGTAGTTTTTGAGCCTATTCATTACAACCAAACAAACAAACAAACAAAGTTTTCCTCTTTATAATATTAGTATAGATAATTACATTGATTACCAATATCAGAAATAATAAACCCCATTTTGTGGTAATTTGTAGATATATTATTATTATTTGTAAGTTCAATCTGTTATATTATATAAGTATTTAGTTACGTTTGTTTTTCGATTATTGCATGTTTTTGTGTGGTGTATTCATTTTCTCTTTACGAACGCTTTCGCCGAATCTTAAATGTTTCCAGATTGTGAAAGAATTGCTTGCTGTAAGTATATTAAATAGTTTGTTAAGTTAAAAAAAAAATCCTCGGGAATAATGTTCAGTTTAATCTGAAACTGTAACGTAAACACACTAAATGAAACAGCTGGTTATTTACTACTTATTTCAAGTCACAGTTTTACTTAATTTTAGGAACTAAGTACTTAAGTTTATGAACGAAAATAAAATGCCTATAAAAAAACCAGCTCGGCATTCATTGGTGATAAATGTAGGTCAACGTACTACGAATATTTTGTATCACTACTCTCAATTGACGACTATTAAGTATTGCATATGAACGATAATATCCTTGTCGAAACGTGTGCCGCAATTCTAAGAAGTTATGACCTATTGCTTATTAGTATTTATGAAAAATATTTGGCATTTTTGAAACGATTTGAATACGATTATACGATAAAGCATCACTGGTTTAAGATTTTTAAATGTGGAGTATGTATTAATGCATGCGATGAAGGTTATTTAATTTTTATTTTTATCGAAATCTTCGGCTTCGGGTTTGAATTCCATAAACATTATCCAGACTCACGGTCATTTTTGTTTGTTGTATGCCATTTCACAAAAAACTGGGCTTCAAATCAAATGCTAGTTATAAATTTGAGCATACAAAAGGTAATATTGACATTTTTATTCAATATGAATAAAAATCTTTTCACCTCACAGGCTCGGAAAGAGTCTGTTTGTCATTCGAAATCTGAGCCGAAAATCGATTTTTGCTCTCTAGCGTGGAAAGAGTTTTTAAAATTCGAACCTTTCTATTTAACAATTTTCTATACTGCCAGTACACTGAAAATGCATGACACGGTCTAAAATAAAATATTAAATAATACCGCTCACCTTAAAAACTTCCATCACAGTACAGAAATTAAATATTTTGCGAGGATATAATTGTAAAATTGGAATTAATGTTAATAAGTATTCCATTTGATTAAAAAAATCTGTGACGTCACATTTGAATATGCCATAAAAATACTACCCTGTCAAATACCCAATTGTGTAGTAATTTAAGTTTAATTTTTTAAATAAAATAAATACTAATATAATATGTTATTTAATCCTTTGCTTGGCAAAAATAAATATGTATTAAATTAGTTTTTTCTTTCATTCTCCTTAAAGGACAAGTAGGATATAAAACAAAATACAGGGTATTTAATATTGGAAATATTATATGTAACTCATAAGATACATTGCCAAGTATCTGTTATTTTCTTCACATGAGTCAATGTATATGAGACGCTCGAACAAAATAAAACTCAACAACACCTGTTTTCTTGCACCTAGCAGTTTCCTCGCTGTAGTGAGGTGAAAAATTGTGTGTTGCGCTCGGCAGCAAAGCTTTTCTGCGTCTCGTACCTTTGAAACCTTCGTTACGCTCAGGATTCAATAGAAGTACTCGCGCCAAAAATCAACTTTCCAGCCTTGCATAACAAATAACTATTATTAAAGAAAAGATTTTACTAGTCGCATTTCTTGAGATTTGATTACCCCTCTTCTTTAAGTACATATACTAATGCATAAATTCTGAATAAAGACTCGGCCACTACAGCGACGGCATGGAAAGTATTGCCATGGGTGATGGGATTGATGGTTCTTGGTGTATGCGCTGCAATCAGCTTCTGGTGGGCGAAAAGATCGCATGGCCCGAAGAAAAGGGTCCCGTCTCGAACGCCTTACCCGGTGGATGATTCCGTGTGTGAGGCTAGGCACCCCATGATGCGAACCACCACCATACGGGACATGATAGAGCTCACCACCTCCGGATCCGGCTCGGGTAAGTTTTTCATTCTTTATTCATAATTACACTCACCTGCACCATTCCTAAATAAACTGTGGCCTTCACACCGGTCTCTTTAAATATCCAGTTCCAAAATCAGTGAAACAAGCCGTTGTGTCTACACTCGTTTTATAAAACATAGTAGTTTATTCCCTCAGAAAATATATAAAGATCGGACAAATTTCATATCTTGTTCCAATCGGCACTCCAAATTGAGGAAGAGACCAGTTCAATATGTTAATCGACAATCTGGCCCGTCGCTTGACGTTCCCGTACGCTATTGTAGTCTTCATAAACATTCTGCCACACATGAATGAATTCATAAATGCGTACATCACTAAGTGCCAAATTGAGCGATCGGGGCCTCGAATCGATCTGCATTGATGCATTAAATGAATTGAATAAGGCAATAAAAAAGGTCGCATCTCATGTATGGATGTCAAGAGTACAAAGTGACACACTTTCATGATTTTATAAACAGTATTGTTTGCTCGCTATTCTATATAAAATATTCTTTCATTATGTACATGGCCTTGTATATAGGTACTCCTTAAGTTGGTCCTTAGCTTTTAATGGTATTTTCGTATGTTTCTATTCTATCTACACTACTATCTACACATAGATCTATTAATAATCGTTTGAAGTGGGATCTCTTTTTAGTTTTTATTTTCCTTCTCCAACAAAGTCAAGATCAAATAATTTATTTTAAATAGGCACAAGAAAGGCACTTTTGAACTTCAAAATGAACAAGAAATAGAATTGATTTTAGTCGCCCATTCCAAAAGGGAGTTTCGTAGGTACTTTGGTTCTTTCTGGTTCCATAATATGTTTTAGAACTTTTTGTTCATAGCTGCCAACATATTATTCGTATAAACTAGACGTAGATTCAAAGCAAATGTTTAAGCATGTGTGCAAAGACACATAGTTAGGCGCCCTGTCCTCCAAAGTGTTCAAATGTTCGATCCTAACACTGGCGTCGGCTTTATAAACATAAGTTTATTCCACATTTATTCATTCAACGATTAGGTCATGGCCATCAAATTGACATTATGTAATTGTCTGCAGGGTTACCTCTCCTGGTGCAGCGTTCAATCGCTCGACAGATCCAGTTGGTAGATATCATCGGCAAAGGCCGCTTCGGAGAAGTCTGGCGTGGTCGTTGGCGCGGGGAGAACGTCGCCGTCAAAATATTCTCTTCCCGCGAAGAGTCTTCCTGGTTCCGTGAAGCTGAAATATACCAGACCGTGATGTTACGACACGAAAATATCCTGGGCTTTATTGCGGCTGACAATAAAGGTGAGTCCATATAACATTCATTTAATTGATCAACAAATGACAGCCGGAACCAACGACTTAACGTCCGAGCCACGGCGGAGTCTCGCTATGTAAAGATGGTCACCCATCCACGGCCGATCCCAGCAAGCGTAAGTTAACCGGATAGATCGACCTGTGCGGCTGTTATTACTTAGCTCCTCATCATTCAAATAATTGATATGGTCGACATAAAAATTATCTTAAAGTTCCTAAATCAAAACAGCTAGATAGGGGGCCTATCTCTTGTACATGAATCTTTATCTTGAACATTATGATAAGAAGAGATCTTGGCCCTGCATTGGGACAATAATAATAGGTTGTTATTATTTTGATCTCTAGTTATCTAAGGTTGACTCGCACATCAGCGAACCTGCGAATGACATCTGCTTGACACTATTGTCGTTCATGGAGTTCAATTGGTGTAGGAACGCCATGGGATGCTATAGACTAAATTGGTAACTCATGTCTAAATAAAGTACTACGTTATTTTAATCGGAACAAAAGTATTGATTCCCTATTTTATGTACCCTCAGGTTCAAACATATTTTTGGACAAAGGTTTTATTTTTAGTCTAATTACATAGTATGTATCCCTACACTCACAATAGAAGTGACCGGTTGCCATGGCTGTGGGCGATTCGTAACCTACACAATACCATGCTTCAGTGCTGCCATAATTAAAGGATAATTATATTTATAACGCCGCTAACGTCAGCGTTATAAATATAAGTTATATATATAAGTTCTTAACAAATGATCGTCAGGTATTGTAGTCAAGGTGCTAAATATTTACATGCATTTTTCCGCAATGGTAACTTTTTTCGTGCAATTGAATATTGTACTCTTGCAGGTAAACGATGCTTCTATTAATTGTAATAATTAATTATCCTGTAATAGAATTGCTAGATTAATCAACGAAAGCCGAACACGTCACAAATTTTATCTAAGTTCGAGAGTGATTGGTTATTTTCTTCATCAGAATGATGAATGAATTGATGTAGTTATTATCACAGTCTTATAAAGACTGGCAATTAATTAGCGCCCAAAGTATTATAGGCAAATTATTTGGTAGGTACATTACAATAGGAAAAACTTAAATACTTAAGTATCCAAAATAATCAAGAATCTTGATCCGAACTGCAGTGCCGGATCGATGGTATAACTACCAAGGTCGTCAAGTGCGTAAGTGACTTAATCGTGAACAAACTGGCCGACTGTATAAACATTCATCTTGCCAGTGGGACCTTTCTACATCAATAATTAAAGGTAGCCAAAGTTACTCCAATCATTGTTCATCGATCTAAATTCATTGTTCATCTGGTTTCAACAAAATCTTCTAACAATCAATGCATCCAAAACTAGTTACGTCATATTTAAAGCCAAAAATAAGAAAATACCACCTCACTATTGAAAACCAAATACTTGAACTCAAACAACACGAGAAATACCTTGGATTAAGACTGGACTGCCATCTAAATTGGAAGGTTCAAATTGACTACATCAGATCCAAATTGATATCTTTATTGGGCTCACTACGAAATATTGTACACTGTCTGTCATATAGTGTACTCCAGACAATATACAACTCTTTGATAAAGCCACACAAACTATACTTAATCGAAATCTGGGGCAAAGCGCCTAAAACAAACTTAAACGACCGACAAATTGCACAAAACAAAATTATTAAAATGCTTTTTCATTACGATTACCTAACACCTACAATTAAAATATACAAGGACACGAAACTCTTGAACATCAAACAACTTCATACATACTGCACCTGCATACTCATTCAGAAAATACTTAACAAAACCATACATACACAGATTTCATTCACCAAAACACATCAATTGCATAACCGTAGCAGTCGTAGAAAATATCACATAGTACTTCCTCGAATGCGAACCACTCAAGGTAAAAGATCACTTGGTTACGCGGGAGTGCAACTCTACAATAAATTACCAGATGAGATAAAGGGTGCGATTTCGATTAATGTTTTTAAATCCAAACTAAAAAACTATGTTCTTAAAAATATCAGTATTAATTAAACATAAACTATTGATGCTACCAACTTAACTCAAAATCAATACGAAAAATAATATAATAAATAAAAAAATAGCAGCTGTAAACAAAAGTAGTATTACTGACTGATGTATCTGCATTGTGGCAGTAGGACCGCACTCTTTATCTCAGGGCAGAGTAGTTACACATAGTGGCACAGTGTTAGATTTTGGGAGTACCCACGAACCTAAATAATTTGTGATACTAATGTTACTGTGATTTGTTTTGTTGTTAATACATTGTTTAATACGTCAGGTAAATTGTGAGTCCGAGTGTCGAAGGACAACATAGAATATTTTAAGTTTAAATTTGTTCTCATGTAAGTGAAGTGTGAATTTTGATTATGAGAATTAAATATCTTTAACCAGAAATACATGATACACCGTACCTTATTCGTATATATTTTCCTGGAATAAAAACAAAACAATACTTATGGATTGAACTGCTCCACTCATGCGTCACAATCTGGACTATGCTCCAGAGTGATTAATGAATTGTTATCCATTAATTACGGTAATGGCTGCGTTACATGTCATTGCTAGTTTATGCATCAATTAGATCAACGTTTTACGTGCAGTATGACGTAATTCTAAAACTTTGTACAGAAGTAAAGAAAGATTTTTATTTAGTAGCCACACGTCATAAACATTTAAATGAGTCTTATAATCTTTGTCGTAGATAACGGCACTTGGACCCAATTGTGGCTGATTACGGATTACCATGAGAATGGATCGCTGTTCGACTTCCTCAGCGCTCGTACCATAGACTCGGTCACGCTAGTGAAGATGTCGCTGTCCATCGCCACTGGACTCGCCCACCTGCACATGGACATCGTTGGCACTAAAGGCAAGTACCACTTACTATCATGGTGCCGAAAACGTCAAACAGTGTCATCACACTTAGTTTGTACCTAGTGTCCCATCATTCTCCTAATAATAGTTGCGCTGGTCGTTTGTCGAAGCGTTAATAGATATTTTCTCGTAAGTTTATTATTATATTCTTTCTTTCTTCGTGTGGTTAGTGACTTTTTATACTGCCCATGGGCCTCTGACTTAGTTTCACATGCTGAGAAATATCTCTCAGGCATGCCGGTTTCCTCACGATGTTCACCGGTTTTTAAGCATGTGATAATTATACAATACACACATGTATCCGAAAAGTCAGAGGTGCGTGCATTGGGTTCGAACTCGAGACCTAAGAATCGGTAATCCGTCTGTCACACCACTAGACTATCAATACTTGTATATCTATTAACTTTTCGTCGCTATCTCCCATCCATGTCTATAAATAATTAACGAAACAAACTCGAAAAGTTCGTTTGTTTAGTTGTTGCGTTGTTTGTTTTTAAAGCCAAATTATTTATTTCAAATAGGCACAAGAAATGCAATTTTGAACGGCAAAAATGAACTAGAATTGATTCTAGTCGCCTCTTCCAAAAGGTAGTTTCGTGTGGAGAAGAACGGGCAAGAAACTCGACCGTTACTCTTTTAAAATGTTTTACAATGTTTTGTATTCATGAATTATATGTGAAGACGATGCACCCAGAACAAAAACAATACACCACGAAAGGTGAAAAGAACAACACATATAGCAATGGCAGCTAAACTTAATTACGTCATAAGTACATGGTGCTCACATATAAATTACAAACATTCTAAAAGTTAATAACAATAAATCAATCAATGTGTGAGAAGTTATTCCAATAAGTATGTTAAAATAATATGGTACAAATTATAGGTTATTACCTAATTTACTTGATTTTGTCTAGACACTAGATTGTCCTGTGGAGCAGGACCAGCATGTTTCCAAGCATCCCCATACTTGATATAATCATGTAATTTGTCATAAGCTTGTTTAGAGCTTCCAGTCGGACCTGATGGGTCTTTGTGGATTTGATAGTTCAATTCTTCAAGAAGGGTATTTAACATTACTCTAGAATCCTTAGGAACCGAGCGAAAATAAAAAAGTTGCTAAGCAAAAACGATATCAGGCGACGTGGTGGGAGGGGGGGACTAAGAAATTTCACGCGGACGAAGTCGCGGGCAGAAGCCATTAATCGTATTAAGGCCGATTAGTCTCTAATTAAGACTTTTCATATTTTAAATCAGCTGTTGTGATTGGTTGACCAAAAAAAATTAGATTTTTATCCGACGGCAACTTGGGAACATTATCTAAGTTACAAATCACATTACATATCAATAACCTAAATAAGATGAAGCATTTCGAGTAATATGGCTATTGAAATCTCATGCCTATCACATTTTCTTTTGATCTAATATGACGAAGGTCAAATATTAATTGAGCTATTGACAGACTTTTTCAATGCGCCCTTTCATTCTTTCATGGCAACAAAAAGCAAATGGATCACGAAATTTTAGTCCCTGTATAAAAGCTTTTTTTTGGACTTACAATGGTCCAATCCCAATCGTAGACACCAAGTTAAACATACGTGCTGATGTCCAAGATTGCAGGCTTAATAGTTGATTGTGTGACGAGTTTTGTGTTAATACGAGACTTCTATTAGACTATTTGCTTTATCTAGTGGCCAGTTGAAAATTTTTCGATTATAGAAACGGCTCTTTTTTTTTATGCTGGGAAATCATCCAACGACTGCTCCCGCTCTGGGTGGAGCGGAAGGGAGTGTCAGACTCTTACTGACTAAAACCCATCCATGCTCCTTCCGTAGCCCTTTATGTTCCGGGGTAGCGGTAACCCTTTCGGACAATCCCGCTTACGGCTGTGAGTCTTAAATCGTCTTTCCAAAATGTTTAAAAAGGGCCTATGCAACTCAACTCCAAATCCATTGTTCTCAAAACTCTCCGGTTCATACATTCATTCCAATTTATTCCCAAAAATATTGGTAAAATATAAGATCAAGCTTCAGATTGAGAATTTCTTTACAGTAAAGTAATTTGTGTTTTATATAAGCATCCTGCAATTTTGCTGTTGACTCTAACATCCACGTTCATTTATCTTACGACGCTATTTATTACAAACCCGTTTTTGAAGTGCGAAGCGAAGAGGTAAACTACGATTACATGGCGTGCCCCACCAAATTACTATTTCAATGTTTGTAGTCACATCATGTAGTTGTAAGTATTCGCCTTTTTTTTTTGAGGGTGGGGATCATCCAATGACTGCTCCCGCTTTGGGTGGAGCGGAAGGAAGTGTCAGACTCTTACTGACTAAAACCCATCCATGTTCCTTTCGTAGCCCTTTATGTTCCGGGGTAGCGGTAACCCATTCGGACAATCCCGCTTAAGTATTCGTCTTCAGTAGCGCGCCGGTAGCAACATGCGTTGTGAGTCTGTGGCGCTCTGTAATTACTTTCACAAATACTTTCAAACGTCTCGAATTTTGGAGCGGCTGGCCATGTTATCGTAGTTCATCTCTACGTAAATGCTTCTTCGGTACGTTTGGTCACCTGAGAGTGTTGGTTAACACCCGGGAGAACGTTTACCAGCTAACTCGATAATGATGATTGATGACCCAAATGCTCAGTGGAGTGGCCGATTTCTGTCAGAACGCCACTCAATTTGAATTGGGGCGGTGAATATAGATGTGTATTGTTTACCTCGGAATGTGTGATGAGTTTTAATGGTAGGTTTTTTTTTGTTTCAAGTATTTTGATATAAATACAAAACTCCTGTTAAGTCTTATGGCACCTATGTTTGTTTTGTGTATAAAACACCTCCCTTATCAACATCATCTCATCATCTGCCTAGCCTTTTTCCAACTATGTTGGGGTTGGCTTCCAGTCTAACCGGATGCAGCTTAATACCAGTATTTTACATAGAGCGACTGCCTATCTGACCTCCATAATCCAGTAACTGGGCAATACGATACCCCTTGGTAAGACTGGCTGTCAGATTTTCAGGCTACTGACGACCCGTAACGACTGTCAAATATGCACAAATGACAGCCGGGACCAACGGCTTAACGTGCTTTCCGAGGTACGGAGGAGTCCCGGTGTGTAAAGATGGTCACCCATCTATGGCCAACCTCGGCAAGCGTAGCTGAACCTGATAGATCGACCTGTGCGGCTGTTAGTACTTAGCCACGAACTCCTCCCTTATCAACGAAGGCTTAAATTGATGTGTGGCGGATTTCAGAATTCGATCACATGAAGACATCTGCTCCCGAAAGTTCTAGGTAGATAGTTTGATAATGGTGATTTTTTAATTCTCTGAATTTCACTTCCTAATAAAATATTATTATTTCATTCATTTCTTCTTTAAAAGCTAATAAACAAAAGTTTTCAACAGGCAAGCCAGCTATAGCTCACAGGGATTTGAAATCGAAGAATATTCTAGTGAAGAGCAACCTTACCTGCGTGATCGGTGACCTGGGGCTCGCCGTCCGTCACAACGTGTCTAGTGACTCCGTCGATGTACCAACTACAAACAGAGTTGGTACCAAGCGCTACATGGCACCTGAGGTGAGCAGAACTAACAGATTCATCGACATCTTAGCGTCGCTCTCCTTTTATATTCCAGTTCAAAGTATTCAAAGCTCCTTTGTAACGACGGTCTGAAAAGGTTGACGGTAAAGTACAGACTTCTCAGATTCCTTAAGCTTTTGTCGTCATTGAAGATGTCAAACCAAGTTATTTTTGCTCAGTTCATAGTTCTTAGAAATCGTTGAATACCGTCTAGACCCTTATTAACCCCGACTTATGTGTAGGGGTGGTATAATTATTAATCGACCCGTCTGTCGTTTGTGGCATCTTAGCTCCCAAACTGGCTTGCTATGGTCCGATTTTGAAGCGGTATTTTTTAGAAGATTCGTTCAATCGGGTTTATTCTAGCCTAAGGATGTGACATGAAATCTACAGTAACTAAATTAAAAATTATAGGTACTCGATGAAACAATGGACACTCGGCAGTTTGACCCGTACAAGCGTTCAGACGTGTATTCGTTTGGGCTGGTCCTGTGGGAGATGGCGCGGCGCTGTGGAGTGATGCCCGATGAATACCAGCCTCCTTACTACGACTGCGTGTCCCCCGACCCCGCGCTTGAGGATATGCGACGGGTTGTCTGCACTGAGAAGCGGAGGCCGAATGTACCGAATAGATGGCATTCCGACCATGTAAGTGATATCTTCAATACTATAGAGCCTATATTCCAGAGTTTCGAAATTTGCCAAAGATGTAAACAACAATGGCCCCCAGAAGTTGTCCTTGGTTTAGTGATGCGGTGTGTGGTTTTAAAGTTTTTGGGGCTATCGTTTCTTCAGTATTTTTTATTTTGAGTAACTTTCAAATCTGAAATAATTTTTATTCTAAATCCATTTAAATATTTGTAATCACAAACTGTAATCGAAATGAATCAATCAAAATTGAAGAGTTAAAAACATTAGCTCGCACGCGTTCTTTATTAAATAGAGTGCGGGCTAGCTCCAAAATTATATTTATGATTATGGACATTAAAATTATTATAAAAACATTAATTTGGCGTAAAGGCGTATTAAATAATCTTTGTACAAAATGTCGATAATTTTTATGTCAATCACTAGCAATTCAATGACAAGATAAATTTAGACGAGTAAAAAAAATTTTAAATCTATCCCAGTTTCCGCTTATATTAATACGAAGAAGAGGAAGTTTCATGTTTATGAATTGTCGACATATTATGCGGGGGAAGCCGCGGGCGGAAGCTAGTTAAATATACATTAAAAAGTCGAATCTGGTGACTTCACTTGAGCACAATTAAGTTTTGTTTCTTTATTTACTGTAAAGAGGAGCTCGTGACTAACAGGCGCCCAGGTCGATCCATCAGGTTAAGCTTGCCGGGGTTGGCCGTGGATGGGTGACCATCTTTACATAAGGAGACTCCTCCGTGCCTGTGAAAGCACGTTAAGCCGTTGGTCCCAGCTGTCATTTGTGCATCTTTGACAGTCGTTACGGGTCGTCAGAGGCCTGAAAATCTGACAGCCAGTCTTACCAAGGGGTATCGAATTGCCTACTTACTGGGTTGTGGAGTATTCAGCTGCATCCGGTTAGACTAGAAGTCGGCCCCAACATACACACATCAAAAGTGTCTAGGGATCAACATATATTTTTGCAATAACTTTTCTCTTGATTGATATTAATTTAAATTTTCTTTAAGGATTCATCAAATAAAGTGTTTTCGTTTGTCACAGTAACGATAAACCAAGTCACCTTTGCATTAATAAAGAAATTTGCCATTTTCCTAATAAAGGGATTTTTGACATTTGAACCACTAACATTAAAGTTCGAAAAAAAGACTGAAATAACAGTTTTCTTTAAAATTTTATTGGGTAACTTAAACAATTAATAATCCGTGTTTCTACCGCGAACACTAACAACACAAGAACATCGGTTTGGCATACTCAAAATGAGTTCATCCAAATCACGCTGTGGAATGGCCGCCCATGTTCGTTGCAACAACAAAAAAAGGTCTTCTTGCAACTGGATACCCTCCATATTCGGCAGAGCTCTTCTCTGTAGCATATCCCATGCATGCTCAATCGGGTTCAAGTCTGGCGACTGAGCAGGCCAGGGCAGGACATTGATGTTAGCTGCGGCGAGAGTCTGTCTTACAACTCTTGCGGTGTGCGGTCGTGCATTATCATGCATTAACTGAAATAAGGGACCGATTTGCACTTGTAGAGGAACGAATGAAGTGAACCTTCATTCCCGAAGACCGCTACGGGTACCACCTATAGCAATGCACAATCGTAGGATTCGATATCAATGGGCTCTTGAACACAGAAATTGGGCAGAAGAACAATGGCGTTTCGTGTGCTTTTCTGATGAGTCTCGTTTTGGTATGAGACCGGATACAAGACGTATACGACACTGGAGAACCCCTGGACGCCAACAGCGATTAAAATCCTGCCAGGAAGTCCATCCTTATAGTGGTGGAACCATCATGGTATGGGCGGGTATTTGGATCGGCGGAAGAACTGAGTTGATTTGGATCAGAGGCAACCTCAACGCTCAAATTTATGCTGAGACGATTGTATCTGACGTCATCGTTTCTCTACAAGTGCAAATCGGTCCCTTATTTCAGTTAATGCATGATAATGCACGACCGCACACCGCAAGAGTTGTAAGACAGACTCTCGCCGCAGCTAACATCAATGTCCTGCCCTGGCCTGCTCAGTCGCCAGACTTGAACCCGATTGAGCATGCATGGGATATGCTACAGAGAAGAGCTCTGCCGAATATGGAGGGTATCCAGTTGCAAGAAGACCTTTTTTTGTTGTTGCAACGAACATGGGCGGCCATTCCACAGCGTGATTTGGATGAACTCATTTTGAGTATGCCAAACCGATGTTCTTGTGTTGTTAGTGTTCGCGGTAGAAACACGGATTATTAATTGTTTAAGTTACCCAATAAAATTTTAAAGAAAACTGTTATTTCAGTCTTTTTTTCGAACTTTAATGTTAGTGGTTCAAATGTCAAAAATCCCTTTATTAGGAAAATGGCAAATTTCTTTATTAATGCAAAGGTGACTTGGTTTATCGTTACTGTGACAAACGAAAACACTTTATTTGATGAATCCTTAAAGAAAATTTAAATTAATATCAATCAAGAGAAAAGTTATTGCAAAAATATATGTTGATCCCTAGACACTTTTGATGTGTGTAGTTGGGAAAAGGCTAGGCAGATGATTTACTGTAAAGATGTTAAATGCCATCCAAATTCAGTAATGGCTCAAGTTCAAATAATGACATATTTGTATGTAAAAATCGATTCGATAGCTGATTTTATCAAACACTGTTATCAGTGACTCATTATCATAACGCACATAAACAAATTATTACACAACAGGGATATTTACGTACACATATTCAATAATATGTTATCGGTAACCAGTAACTAGTACCTAATGCACTTCTCATCAAAACAACACGTGCCGTACGCCATTAATTTTAAATACACTAAAGGCGGATACATACTGGGCCACACTTTTTTTCGTACAGAATTAATGTCATAACACTACACAACATGGTATCAAAATCAAGATCAAAAGTCATGTATTTAAACAAGGCTGAAAATCAGCACTTTTTGAAGGTCAAAGTTACATAACACTGTCCCACCACTTCCTAGTGTTTTAGCTGGCATTAAGTGGCGCAACAAAGTCTCCAGCTGTATAAATTTTAATGTTATGTTGATGCGCGTTTGTCAAGTAGAATGTTTGAATGACCTAACGTGTCTCGGCGCCAGGTGCTGTCCTCCATTTCGAAGGTGATGAAGGAATGCTGGTACCAGAACCCCGCCGCGCGCCTGACCGCCCTTCGCATCAAGAAGACACTTGCCAACATCGGCACGCCCGACTACATCAAGCTGTAAGTGCGGAACACAGTACACGCCCCATTTCACTGAGCTGTTTCATGTTCAACTTGTCGTCAGATGCCGTTTAAACACCATTCAACGATTACTGCTTGTGAAATCGATTGCTGTTCACTGTCATTCTTGTAATATACAACGTGCTATCTCACTTCACGCTTCCAGGAAGGAAAACTTCAGTAGTATTCTGTAATAATCTCATCGTGAAAACGTTTAGTGAAGTAAGTTTATAGTCGAGCTGTCAATAGTGGCCCTACCAGACGATGGAACGATAACTCGCTTCACGTTCATTCCACCTGAGTATTCACTGTGAGATTTTTAAAGAATCGATCGACAGGTACCTTCTACGATCTACTTAGATTTGTATGAATGTGACTTTGCCCCATCCAGTAATACATCGTGCGTAGTGTGGACCATCGTCTGCAGGGACAGGCATCCTCGCAGTTGATGGTACCCACAATGTATTTGTATGTTTATATGATTGTATAATGTTTAGGGATGTCGAGCTGGATGAAATAAGGGTTTGATACGTCGTTTGTGAACGGACTAGATTTTCAAGACACGAGCATGACTCCTGATCCCTACCTCTTAGCATATATTTGTGTAATAATATCTTGAAGGAGCATTTAATTAATGTTGTCATATGGATTTGAAGTTGTAGTGATATTTTTTCGTTACCAACTACGTAAGTTTAACTTTTGTTAAGTGTTCCGATTTCATTTATTGCGCATGAAAAGAAATGAGCAGCACGTTTATTTTTGTAAACTATGTTTTCTGTGATATGAAATTAAATCGCAGTTATTGTAAAGGTTTTATTTGTTTGTTCATTAATGTAGTTTAAGTGCGACAGCCTCCGCCGCTTTGGAACTATTAAGTATATTTAAATGCAATTTGTTGTAACTTCTCTTTCCCACATAGACGCTTTACCAAAACTGTAGTATGATCCGATACGCAGCTCGTTGTATGAAACCGTGGTTAGTCTACGAGCCTGAGATGCGCTACCAGCCACCCGCCTTTATAATGGAATGGTACTTGCAAGGCCGTAGCTAAGAGGGTCGGTGGGCCAGCACCGCCGCCCTCGTGCCACTCATCCCCCGTTGAAGGTTGATTCACACTGACGCACACTCGAAGCGACCCGTCAAACTCTTGACATGCGACATCGCTAAATATTCGCGTCTGCGTTATCACTATGCTGGTGTCGTAAACTTTGATTGTAACATCAATGCGTTTTGACTGTCCGTCTCTTTGAATCGACCCTTAAACATAACAAACGATGTAAGGTTAATGCAGAAAACAGTGTTTTACATGTGGTTGTGAATTATAAATCTATTTCTATGAATATTACATTAACGAAATAAAATAAAAAATGTACTTAAGTAAAATTAAATGGATTCCTCAACATCACTGGCCGATATAAGTTTCTGGCTACGGCCTTGGACACACGTCTTCCTAAAACGAGCATCTCTATAATTGTTAAACTAAGATTATGATGTAATTGACACGTTCATGGTCAGATCATGAAGCACGCATCGTCAAGTCAAATGTCATTTAATATTAACATTCACCGGTACGTTAGGTGATGTGTGAGTGAGGTGGAAGCATGACTCGTGCAAGTGATGCCAGAATGAGTTTTTAAATAATATTAATACATCAGTAAAGCACCTATTTTCTTACTTATTCCGAAATTGGAATCCTTAGACGGTAAGATATTTGGAATTTGTATATAATGAGCGGTGTTTACACACTACAACGACCTACTATATGCGTAAGGACTTTGATAAGTAAGCACGTAGATTTCATACTTTTGTGTATAACATTACATAGTAGACTAACTATTTTATTTATTGTTTTTTGTTTAGGATGGCCAACCGCCAGTGAACGCTCACGACAAAGTACTTCTAATTTTATGTACAAAGATAATGTTTGTTGTTTATGAAAAAAATTAAATTAGTTTTCGGAGAATATTCATATGCGCTACTGTATGTTAAGATTAAGTTGTTAAACATTTGA
Organism: Hyppa rectilinea; assembly: GCA_951799385.1. Lineage (NCBI taxonomy): Eukaryota > Metazoa > Arthropoda > Insecta > Lepidoptera > Noctuidae > Hyppa > Hyppa rectilinea. Next base: position 21,473,586 of record OX637300.1, read on the forward strand.
TATAATAAATTATATTATATGCGTCGTGTAAAGACGTGTCACAGTTAACTACAAATAGTCGACAAGTAAAACTTAGAGACTGAATTTAGATCCAGAAAATTTTAGACCTCATTGCCTTTTGAGATCATCTTATGGTGATTCATGTTTATACAATTATGCTTCCAATTGCTTTTCGATGTCCTCCGACTTTTATTAACACGACTATTTGGTGTCGTCTAATTTCAATTGTGTATATACAACAAGTCCGACACACGTTTACGTGAGTCGAACTTGACCCCCAATAATAGCCGTTTATCGGTCGCTCGGTATATTATTTACAATTTTAGATTCTAATGCCGCCGTAGTGTAGTTTGCCTTTTATTTACATTATTATACGTGCCTGCAAAGCAACGACTTATATCAACCGTGATTTTAAACTTAATAATGTACTTTAAATAGTTCATCCTATGAGTCGGTTGGTTAAATTCCATTTTGTGTATATTATATAACGCGTTACTTAGTTTGAGGCTCCAGCAATGTATGTAATATTCCATTATACTTAGTTTCATAGCTAACGTGGTTGTTTTAAATAGTGTACTACATAGCAATACTTTAAATAATTACATAAATATAATGTTTTCTTCTGCTTTAAATCCGATTGTAAGAATCTGTATTTTAAGGTTAAAGTTTATAGATACATACGAACGAATATTCCTTTTTCTAACTAAATGTAGATTTTGTACTCTTTTTGTCAGACTCAAATGAAACGCAGTGTGTTAGTATACCTTATTCGACGTATTTTAAGTAAATATTGTGTGTTTAATGAAGTAATGTAGACTTCCGACGGTTAGCGTGTCGTCCGAGCTATTGTAAAATTAAGAAAATTATCCTCAATCTACATACTTGGATGTCACGAACACACAATGTACAGTCGCGGTCTGAAAATGCTTACCGTTTAGGGTTTTTAATTGCATGCACACATTTATGTCATAAGGTCGATAATGATATACTATGTGATTTGATTAGGTGTAGAGCGTTTTTTTTATTTGCCCGTCCAATAGTATAGAAGGCGAAAACTTTTTGTAAAAAATAACTATAAATTAGTAACTGACATTAATCAAGCGAGGTCGAACTTAAAATCAACAAAAGCAATAAAGATTTGTCGCACAAAATGATGTCGGGTAGTTTCGTAGTGAGGTTTGAATTCGACTTTAATAGCATGATGTCTGTAATGTAGGCGCTCGATGCAAAGCTCGACGAGCCGTCCAGCCATCTTCAGCCCTTCGTTGCGAGGTTAAACTTGCCATTATTTTTTATTAGGTAAATGTAATGTCATGTCATGTTAAATGCAATAATGCCAATGTGTCAAAATCTCTTATAATATATTTTTCTCGTTTTTTAACTAAGAAATATGTTTCATCATCAAACAGTCATTATGTCATTGACTGCCACGCAGCAGACACAATATAAAAACTATTGTTCGCGGTCACTCGGTGACCGCGTTGGCGTCTAACGTGTTAATACTCTTATTTGATATAATGAGTTGCACAACTATTAAAAAGCAATACGTAACTAGCTATAGCGTTTAAGACTTTACTGCACACAGTGCGATAATGAATCAAATTTTGGAAAAGTGATAATCATTTTGAGACCGTGACTGTACGTTATTTTTAGGAACGAAAATTTTGCCTTTTATAATCATAAAGCAATATTACCTGTAATATTACAAAGATTTTTAAATATAATACAAACGCTACAATCCGACGGAACTTTACAGATGTTTTTCAGATAGATTGAGAGCAAACTGTGCGCACCTTTCTCACATGCAAGTCACACAACGAAATGTGCTTTGTGATATTGAGAATTGTGTAATTAGTATGACGTACACAGTTTAAGGAATCGATGTTGTAGGTATTAGTATTATTCATATTTGAAAACGTGTAGATTTCCATCGAATTTGCAATTTGTATATATAAATAATATGTAAAAAACATTTTTATTAGCATTTATAACTCTCTGATTCTTATTGTCATGTGTTTGTAATTTTTCAAAAATATAATTAATGAAAAAAGCATATTAATGTTAGAAGATGTAATAAAATAAGTTTTATGTTGTGAAACAAAATTAAGCTTGAAACGGAAAAGCAATAAGCAAAGCTAAAAATTATTTACAACGCTACAAGGGTCATTAGGCGCGTGGGCAAAATTGGAACTAATGCTGCCTATGTCAATGTCATCCAGGTGCCAAACGATCTTTGTAGCATCCTGCATTGGATTTAAGTATAAAAAAAAACAAATGAATATCTTGTAACGGGCAGCTAACACTGGACCGTAAGGCCCCGTACACATTGCCTTGATCAGAATGTTACTGTTTAAATTTGGAATCACCTGGCAGTTACACTTTTGTATTTAACCCTATAAACAGTGGGATGTTGAAGTGTGATTCCAATTTTTTACCGTAAAATACCGAGTGTGCGCGGCCGCTGAGAGCATTGTACTCACTGTCTCGAGTAAAAAAAATGAGACTCTTTTAAAGGGCAACAGTGAGAGCAATGTTCTCCTTATCACGAAGTGGTAAGTAAGAGGAGTGAAAATGTGTGGTACTACGACGCGATAGACAGCACCAGTACAGTCAGGTCGAATTTCACCAATGGTCAGCGATCAGCACAGCTAAACCGCGTTCAGGAGCTGTCACTGCCATCACTGTTGTTTAGCAGTCGCCCCTGAACAGAGGATCTCTTGATGAAATCCAGTTATACACTATTTGCAGTGTCTTAGAGTGCAGAACAAAGCCCAGACCTCAAATAGTTTGCAAGTCATACACCGCGACCTAAGTATTAAAGTTTATAAATCAATTTCACCAGAAAGTCCTCTGTCTGCTATTCAGTAAGGGCTGTTCCTAGCTGGAACATGTCTAGTGACCTGCCTGTACAGACGAACTGCGTCATGTCAGTCGCTTCGAAGTTAAATAGCTACGATTGTGAGTTTCCGAGTGTTGGTAACATCGTAAGACATGTAATCATTCCATTTACTATACTACTACGTAACTTTGTACTATTTATATCCTCAGAACATCGCAGGCCGTGTCCAAACAAAGCGACTGTCCCTCGAATACGAGACGTTTTGTTCGACGTTCCCGTACGTGTAACATCGTCAGAGGCCGACTGCTGGTTTATCGATCAAATGAGTTACATAATAATATGAACGCTACAATCGTATTCGCTCGACCAGTCACTTTGGTTAGGACACGGGGCCATGCTAACAAAATGTATGTCATTCATACGTTAAGTATCTTTATGAATATGAAAATGTTTTAGCATTTGTAGATTTAGGACGTCAAGTTCAAATTATTGTCATAAAATGAAATGTACAAGCATCAAACGAATAGTTTGAAATTTTTTGATGAGCAATACCAAGAGTACAAGCAATGTTTTACTGAAGTGCAATAACTAACTTGGAAAATTCAGCAAGAGCATACGAATTGGATGAATTATTCCAAATAAATATGAATGCTTTATGTAAATATCATTATTTTATTTCCCCACTGTGTAATTTTCATTCATTGGTTATGAAATGGACTAATATTAATTTAATATAGGTAATAAATAAAACCAGTGTTTTATATTTAATTTTGTTTTTTTTTCCTTCCTATAAGGCGTTGTACTGTGCAAGAGGCATTTGTTAATAAACATAAATACGTGTGAATAATTGGCACAGCACCAGATATTTTAAAGGTGGGTACTGACCAACGTTACGAGATGTAATGTAACATTCGCATCCAGCATGTTACGCATCGAGCATGTTTACGCTGAGTCCTACAACCGGCGTAACATGCTCGTCAAAACTCTGTGCTCCGTTTTCGTAACCGCGTAACAGTCAAAGGATTCGCCAAAAAACCGACAGCCGGGTGGAGCACTCAAAGCGAGCAACGAGCGGCTCGTTGCTCGCTGGTTTCCCCGTAACACGACGTACTGACTGCACGAATGCTCGCTGTGTAACACGTTACATTACGCCCCGTAACGCCGGTCAGTACCCAGCTTAAGGAAAATATGAAATTGAATCATAATACCTGCTAAAGGAGAAAGATAGAATGTAAGTAATTAAATGTTAGGGTAAAAGGTTAGGTATGTTTTAACTAAACGGAAAAACTAATTATAGTCTTTAGATATTTTGTAACATAAAGACCATAATTAGTTTTGCTATTCAATGAGATGTCGGCTGAAATGTATAAAAGGATGGGAAATTTATTAAATGCCTCCTCCGGTTATTGGTGGACCGCGGCCCTGGTGCATGCGACGGTCCGGAGATAGTAGGAGTGGGAGGCAGTCACCTCCTTCTGTGAAGCAGTTATGCTCGTGAAGGCGTTTGCGGGATGGGAGAGGGAAAGTTCCTCCTGTCCCAGCCGCCGTGGGAGACGCCGCGGGCGTAGGAAGCCGCGCAACGACTCCCGGCCACCGTAGGCGCGGGCCTGCGGCGGTGAGTAATTCGTAGCTCACCGTCCGATCAGGACCAGGCCTGTGCCGGAGGGCGCGTACCGACGGCCCAAACGGGTCGTTTGGGCCGAAGCCTCCGGGTAAGCGGGATTGTCCGAAAGGGTTACCGCTATCCCGGAACATAAAGGGTTAAGGAAGGAGCATGGATGGTTTTGAGTCAGTAAGAGGCTGACACTCCATTCCGCTCCACCCAGAGCGGGTGGAGTCATTTGCGAGTATTCAAAGCGAGTGTGCATTTACCTACCCGTAACATTTGGTTGTACCTTGCTTTGGTTCACTCTTAGTTGAAATGTCGGACCTACATCTACGTGTAAAGGTTTGATGAAATGTTACCCTAATACACGCTCGTTGGTTTGTACATTTAGGTGCTTGACGCGCGATATTATTTGTAGTTTAGTTGTTCTTATGTATAGAACGACGATCGAAGAGGCGCCATACGAGTATATATTATAGTAAACAATCTATTTTCAATAGGTAGTAATAACAATGTGTCAATGACCGCGAACTCACGCGTTTTTGAATCAGTTGTAATAAAATATTCGAAAAATTTTAAGGGGTAGGCGACAGGAAAATTTTATTTACTTTATATTTTGTGGAGATCTTATAGGCAGTCGCTCCATGTAAAATATTGGTATTCAGCTGCATCCGGTTAGACTGGAAGCCGACCCCAACATTGTTGGGAAAAGGCTAGGCAGGTGATGATAAAGGTAAGTTTGTTAATTCTTTACCTTTTTTGCAAATATCCGGTCAGTGTCAGGTCGTATGTTGATCGAAACATGTGTGGCGTTCTAAATTGGAACGCACTTTCATCTTCCCTTGCGTAGTGGAAGTTTTCCCGCCACTGATGGATTGATAAAAAGACCCGGTAGATACGATAGAACATTCTGGAATTCAGCTACCGCACTGATTACTCCCTTACATCTGCACTATTGTTTGACCAACTCAGGCTACCAGCTACCTAATATTATACTTATTACTGAAGTGTTACTTATATGAATAAACTACCTACACAGTGTGAAACAGTTTAATTTGTTAATGAACTCCATGAGTTATGACCTTCACCGACATCCACACTACTACCCCGTGATCACAAACACTCAAAACTGGTGACCCCGAACGAGAAATACAGAATACTCGCAAAGAGTTAGAACACGCATGAGCAAGCATCAGGTTAGCTCCCTTCGTTAGTCGTAACATCATTCCTTCTGAAAACGTTGGCAAAACTAATAGATCAAGTCCTAAGGGATGGAGCACTAAAAGATAAACCGCTACATCCTCAACAGCATAGCCAGTGGCGTAACTATAGGGTGGCAGCACTGGCAAAATGCCATGGGCCCCCGTACAGACGGGGCCCCCGGCCTGAGAGGCTGCGAGCTCAAGTGACCTAACATTTTTAACAAAATTTAATAAAAAATATGAATTTGGGGCTCCATGCAATGGATTTGCCAAGGGCCTCAGATGGTATAGTTACGCCACTGAGCATAGCTACAGGAAAGGCAGATTAACAGAGTCGGCCCTACATCAAAGAGTAATATAATAAGACTGATCCCCTACTTGCAATAGTGCATAAAATAGAGTCGGCTATCACCAACAAATCACTAACACTTGCGGCCTTCAAAGACATAGAAGGAGCTTCTGACAAATCAATGCACAACAGCATCAACCACGCCCTTCAATGATTTATAGTAGAACCGGTTGTGAGAAACTGAATCACGAATTTAGTGAGTAGAAAGGCGGTCCAAATAGTGATGAACATTACCACGAGAGTCATGCCCTCAAGGAGGAGTCCTATCACCACTGTTTTGGAACATAGTATAATAGCCTTATAAAACGGCTAAACGACCGAGGGTAAGTATTGTAGAAGAATGGTGTGACAAGCAACAGTTGTCAGTAAACCCAAACAGTAAACGGAACTTATCCTTTTCATAAACAAAAGGAAGTTAACTGAACTACAATTACCAAAATTATTAAATACCAAACTCTTTCAAACGACACAAAAGTGAAATACTAGCCTATGTCTAACACTGTTGTCCCGACTCCCGATCATTGTGTCGTATTATTTGATGAAACAATAGTTATTTGTTATGCAAGGCTGGAAAGTTGATTTTTGGCGCGAGTAGGTACTTCTATTGAAACCTGAGTAAGCGAAGGATTCTAGGGTTGAACCATGTGCGAAGCGAGTGGTTCAAATATAGAATCCTAAACATAACGAAGGTGTCAAAGGTACGAGACGCAGAAAAGCTTTGCTGCCGAGCGCAACACACAATTTTTCACCTCACTACAGCGAGGAAACTGCTAGGTGCAAGAAAACAGGTGTTGAGTTTTATTTTGTTCGAGCGTCTCAAATACATTGACTCATGTGAAGAAAATAACAGATACTTGGCAATGTATCTTATGATGAGTTACATAGAATATCTCCAAAATTAAATACCCTGTATTTTGTTCTTTATTTTGTATTTTGTTTTTTTCAGCATATGAAGGGGCCTCTCAGGGTCAAGCCTGCCGGGTAAGCGGTATTGTCCGAAAGGGTTACCGCTACCCCGGAACATAAAGGGCTACGGAAGGAACATGGATGGGTTTTAGTCAGTAAGAGTCTGACACTCCCTTCCGCTCCACCCAGAGCGGGAGCAGTCATTGGATGATTTGCCAGCCATAAAAAAAAAAAGTGTCAGTCAAAAGTGTCAAATCGGATCAAACCCGCGAAACTCTTTGCGGGATTTTAAAATATAAGAATAAGAAGTGTTGCGTTTAATCGTTTTCAAATTATAATAAAAACAATATTTTGACAGTGGTAAGTGAATATAAAATTAGTGTTATTACTTTTAGATCGTCTCCAAAACTTAATGATATTCAAAATAGACTCATTTTTATAAGCGACTGATGTTCAAACGATGATGGAGTAATCTGTATTTTAATTTTTAGTTATAAAACATGGATTCAAGAGTCCCTAATAATTGTCAACGCTGCTTGAGTATATGAAAACGTAAGTAAAGCCAAGTTTTATTCTTGAGTGTGTAATGTAAACAATGAAGAGATTTTTTCAATGAAATACTTATATAATCTTTGTTTGATTATTTTACAGTCATCTGTCATGGTGACTTGGCGAGGCCTCTTGCTGGATCACAAGGTCGGGTAAGGTCAGATCGTCTATGGACTGAACTTACCAACATTTTGAACGCTGTTGGAGTTGGTGTCAGCAAGACTACAGACAAATGGAAAAAAGTAAGGACCTAAAACATTTTTGGAAAGACTAGTGTGTAGAAGAGTGGCTAGCAATCTGTATTCATATTTTGGACAAATGGACACACCCATTTCTTTTTTTTTTCTTCATCCAATGACTGCTCCCGCTTTGGATGGAGCGGAAGGGAGTGTCAGACTCTTACTGACTAAAACCCATCCATGTTCCTTCCTTAGCCCTTTATGTTCTGGGGTAGCGGTAACCAAAAGGATTCACCCTTGTGGTTATGAAGGTTGGCTCACTGGCCTCAATGGCCACTTCTCTGTTATATTCAGTTATTTCACTATTCTAGACTGGGGAATTTTGATATGATGATGATGATCTCTGATATCCATAGTACAAGCTATGCTTTGGGGTATATAAGAAGATTTTTTATTTATTTTTCAATTTATTTCAAAAGTACTTACCAAAGTTTTGGCTTTTTAATCTCATTTACTCTTATAACATACTTATGACTATGACTGATCTTTATTTAATAAAGGTGTGGGCAGATTGGAAGTCCTAGACATTAAAAAAGGCATTGACCGTGAGGCATCATGCAAGAGGGACTGGAGGTAGGCCAGCAAGCAGGCAAACCTTGTCAGTTAGTGATGAAAGAGTGCTGGCTATAATGGGCGCTTTAGCAATGGAAGACGACAAGTAGAAGACACGGTTGCGATTACGCAGCATGTCGCGGGTTCGATTCCCGCACGGAACAAATATTTGTATGACCTGCAAGTATTTGTTCTGCGTCTGGGTGTTTTTCTATCTATAATATGTATGTATTTACAAATAAAAAAATGTATATTAGTAGTTTGTCAGCCATCTCGTTACCATAACATAAGTAATAAGTTGCTTAGATTGGGACTATATGGCGTTGTATGATATTTCCAAGAAATATTAAAGATTATTAAAGACAAGTCTCTGTAGAAAAGCTAGGATTTAATTTAAGTATTATACATCTTTAAGGCTCCTGTTCAATAATGTGCAAATTTTCTCTAGAAGGCAGATGTTTTATAAATATTCAAATTTCTATTAACTAACAATGGTCAAAATGTTAGTTAAAGACAGCAAAAGTTACTTAGTTAACATGAAAGACACCATGCGCCGCACTGTCATATATATAACTGAAAAAACGCTGCCATAATTTTTACATAACTACATCCTAAAAATAAATACTTTTTTCAGTAGTAAATAATTTCATTTCTATTTATTTACATTATTTTAATAAATCTACCACTTACAATCTTTTTCAGAGACCTCTATATTCTGGACAAGATGATCCCGTCGCCCAAGATGGTACAGTATATTTGGAAATTGTAGATGGTAAGTCTAAAGTCTTAAATCATCATCATCATTCTCCTGCTCATATCCCAATTTATTTGGAGTCGGCGCAACATGTCTTTTTCATCCATACTTCTCTTTTAGTTGTCATGTCGGTAATTACTCCCTTCCTAGCCATATCATCTTTCACACAATCCATCCATCATTTCTTTGGTCTCCCTCTACTTGTATAGCTATCCACATTCATACTCACAACTTTCCTGACAGCATTTTCCTCATTACATGCCCGTACCATGACAACTAATTTCCACACAACTTTTCATACACCGGTGTCACTTTCAGACTTCCTCTTAGATACTCACTCCGTATTCTATCCATTTGCGAAACACCACACATCCCTCATAGCATTCTCATCTCAGCTGCATGCAATTGTCTTTCATTCATACCTTTTGTGGCCCAACACTCTAATCCATACAAGACGGCAGGTCTAACCATGCTTTTATAAATCTTCCCCTTAAGTTTTAGGGGAATGCGGGAGTCACAAATATTGTTCCAGTGACCTGCCGCCATTTCATCCACCCAGTGTTAATTCTATGCTTAACAGTCCGATCTGTTTCGCCACAAGTGAACCGAGATACCGAAAGTCGGAGCAAACTGTGAGAAGCGCGCCATCAAGCGCTATGACCCCAGAACTGGAGAGACCGCCGAAATCGCAAAACCATGTACCTACTCAGTTTTGGTTCTATGATTTTCAGGCCAACAATCTCCAGTTTCCGTTGCCATTTCTCCAGTCTGCTCTGGATCTTAGGTCCATCTTCACCGACAAGAATGATGTCGTCGGCAAATAGCATGCACCATGGTGCCTCTTCCTGTATGTCCGCCGTCAGAGCATCCATAATCAAAAGGAAGAGGTAAGGGCTTAAAGCCGACCCCTGGTGCAAGCCTTCCGCCACATTGAACTTGTCGTTGTTGCCAGCGAGGGTAGTCATGGAGTAAGAAACTAACAAGCATCCAAACCTTCACATTTTACAATATTACCAGGATTTGATTTAAACAACAAACAAAGGAGGTATCCGTAAATTGTCCAAAATAACACTAATTTTCTTTTGCATAAACTGATTTCATCACCGCAACTTTCCACTTCACAGCCCTCAGATAGTTGACTTCTGCCTTCCTCATTCCAGATGCAAACACCATCACTCTTCCCACTTCCGCCTTCGGCTCAAGGACGGCAGCCTGTTGCGCCAGCCACACCAGATCCGGCAGCGCCATCCCCGCCAGCCCGGGCTGTATAGCTTTTGGTCATTGCAGAAGACTCGTTGGTAAAAAATGGGGTCTCAACCCAAAGATTACACTTTGGCTGTGCATCAGACCCTCTTTGATCTATGGATGAGTTGCATGGTGGCCCAGAACGCAATTGAAACGAAATTCCAGAGCCTACAACTCCTCACAAGCGTAGCCGCTGCTGGATGCATGAAAACCACTCCATCAGCCGCCTTAGAGTTCCTATTGAACCTGAGACCTCTAAATCTTAGAATACAGGAAGAGGCGAAGATAGTTGCCTTGATACTAAGATCGAACAGACTGGAAACTAAACGTAGAGACAACACACTCAAAAGTTCTGCAGGGGTTTAAAAAGAAATACCACTTTTGGATGCACGCATGGACAGAACCCCAGGTCACCACGTCTTCGATCAAAGATACGATATCCGACTGAAAGCAGAAACAGAAGATTACTCTGGCATCCACAAAGTCCAGATATACACAGACGGATACCATAACCATGTACGGTACTGGAGCTGGTGTCTTCTCGAATTACAAACTTAAATATCAAAATATCAGCCACTTTAGACTAAACTTTAACTAAATACAATCTTCCAAGCAGACAATATATTGGTATCACCAGAGCGGTTCAAGCAGTTGCAGCCAGAGCCATCAGAGATCTTAACATCAAAATTATCTTGGATAGTGCATCATTGCTTCAAGCACTCCAAAATAACACTATAACATATGCCCTTGTTCTGGAATGTCATAACACACTCCAATACATTGCTAACACAATTGCAATGGATAAAAGGGCACAGCAAGTCACTGGGTAACGACGCAGCATTTGAACTGGCCAAAATGGGAGCGGTGACAACTGTTTGTGATCTGGTACCAATACTGCCCATATGGGGCAGCCCAAATAAAAACATGTCTGTGTAATAAAACCGAGGAAACACACCAAACGGAATGAAGAAACAGCGTAATTTAACAAAGCCAAAAACTCTAGACTCCCGGAAGACTGGGAACTGTATAAAGAGATCCAATACACATACAAAAAACAAATCAGAACTGCCAGGAGAACAGCATGGCGGACATTCTGTGAATCCATTGAGACAAACAACGAAGCCGCAAGGGTAAGGAAAATCTTATCAACAGATCTAAACCGAACCCTTGGTGTGCTGATAAAACCTGATAAATCATACACATTAACAGACCAAGAAACAAGTAAAATCCTTCTCGAGACCCACTTCCCGGAATGCAAGCTCCTAGAGGACAAAAGCATGGGAAGCTGAACAAAAATGGACCCCGACAGACCTAGACTGGTCCTAGATTAGCACAAAATAGTAACAGAGGACCGGATAATGTTGGCAATCGACACCTTCCAACCATACAAGTCCGCAGGGCTGGACGGCATCTTCCCAGCCCTACTGCAGTGGGGGCTAGACCAGGTAACACCATGGCTGGGAGACATATATCGAGCCAGGATAGCACTCAGACACATACTTCTTGCATGGCGCGAAGTGAAGATCATATTCATACCAAAACCTGGCAAGACCGACTATACACAACCCAAAGCTTATAGACTTACAAGTCTCACATCATTTTTAAAACCTTTCAATTCTTGAGAGCCTCTGCGATAAATACATCCGAGACGGACCTCTTCGGGTAAAAACACTACACAAACAACAACATGCATACTCCACAGGCAGATCAACTGAATCCGCGCTACACAGCGTGGTCTCCAAGATCGAATGCGCAGTGGACCTCAAATACTCGTCCCTGCTTGCCTTCATCGACATAGAAGGCGCCTTCGACATAACCACATTCAAAAGTATCAACATGGCCCTTGACAGTCACAGATAAACACAACCCTGATTGGTTGGATCACTAATATGCTCAAAATGAGAGCTGTACAAGTTACGGTAAACGACACCACACGAGCTGAAGCTAACTGAAACCAAATATCTGGGATGGAAACCTTTCTGGACAGTCAGCTGAACTGGGCAAAACATACGAAATACATAATCACAAAAGCCAGCATACCCCTGTGGCAGTGGAAGCAATTGCTGGGCAGGAATTGGGTGGTGAACCCCAGGATCACCTACTGGCTATACATTACGGGCATCCGACCAACCATCACATATGGCTCAGTAGTCTGGTGGCCCAGAACAAACTTGAGCACAACCCAAAAAGACCTTGAGAAACTGCAGCGGCTTGCTTGTGTAGCTATCACCAGCTGCATGAAAACGACGTCTACTGCTGCCATACAGGCGATGCTCGGACTGCCCCACTACACCTCATCGTGCGAGAGGAGGCAGCCATTGCCGCCTTTCGGATTGATATAACAGGAACCTTGAGTAAAGATTCCAGAGTGAAGCACACGCGAGTAACGGAGGACGCGATCACACGTCAACCAATGCTGGCGTCACCCTGCGACAAAGCCCCAAAGCAACACAATTTCAAAAACATTACGACATATCACTTACTGAAGAACAGTGCGACTACTCTGGCCCAAATGAACTAAGAGTATACACCGACGGGTCGAAGACCGACTCCGGAATCAGAGTCGGGGTATTCTCACGGGACCTTAACATAAATATATCCAGCCCACTGGGTAAGCACAACACCGTCTTCAAGGCGGAGTGTGTGGTCGTCATACAAGCGGCACACGCAATAGAAGCCTGGAAAGTCACTGATGCGCAAATACGTATAATCTCCGACAGCGTCCTGCAATCCCTAGGGAAAAAACACTACTCCTACCGCAACTGAGTGACACTACAATGGATAAAAGGACACTGCGGATCACTAGGTAACGACGCAGCTGACGAGTTGGCGAGGGGAGCATCCAGCACGTCAGTCTACGTCATTCCCTTCAACCAGCTACGCAGATGGCTGCAAGAAATCACCCACACACAAGCGAAGAGCTGGTGGACCTCGTCACCAAGTTGCAGGCAGCAGACAAAGGGTTGACCAGGCGCAGTAGCGTAACTATACCATCTGGGGCCCTTGGCAAATCCATTGCATAGGGCCCAAATTTATATCTTTTACAAAATTTTGTTTAAAATGTGTCACTTTTGAGCTCGCAGCCTCTCGGGCTGGGGGCCCTATCAGGCCGTGGGCCCATGGCATTTTGCCAGTCCTGCCACCCTATAGTTACGCCACTGAACAGGCGCTTACTCCGCCTGGACAGAACCGGCCTGCGCCCGATTACGGGGACCATCACAGGACACTGCTGCACAAACAAACACTTCCACACAATATACATAACGGACAGTCCTCTGTGCAGGGCCTGCATGGAGGCTGAGGAAACCGTCGCGCACGTGCTCTTTGAGTGCACAGGCGTCTCACTGATCAGGACACAGACCCTCAGAACACCCAGATCTTTCACAGATGTACTACACAGACTAGACACGTGATCAACTTCTGGAGGGAGGTGGGCTGGCTGGAATAAACACCGAAGGCGCCATGGCCCACGCACAATGTACCGCCTAAGGATTCAGTGCGGAAACCATAACCTCAAGATGAAGATCAGCGTAACTTGCGGGCAAACAAAAAGTACAGTTCCTGAAGCATCAAAAAGTCTTGCCCGCAGCATTAGCATACTAAAACAGGACAAAATTCAGACAGCCCTCTGTGCAGAAGACGCATGGAGACAGAAGAAACACCACAGCACAAACTCTTCAATCGCCGGCATCGCTTCCGGAAGCCTGTAGCAGCCTGAAAAGGCTGCTAGCTTTCTGGGAAGACCTGGGATGGTTGGAGTAAAAAGAGGATTTCACGCACGTATGTTACGTTAATAGCAGCACTAGGTTTTTCCCGCTACTGACTAGGTGACAGTAAGAACCGGTAGAAAGGATTCTGGAATTCCGCTACAAACTAGGTGCACCCTTACATCTGTGCGATTCTGTATTATTGTGAGACCTACAAAGGCTATATAATTATTACTACTGGAGTGTTACATAAGTGATTAAACTATCTACACGGTGTGAAACAGTTTCATTTCTCAATCCATGCAGCAAATAAACCGAGCCACCCGCTACCTAGGAACTCTGATTCGATTTTCTCAAAAAGTATAAAACTTACAACTATCAAAGTTATACCTACAAAAAGTGCGTTTCATGGTGATTAAAATGACTACAAATGAATTCGAAAGTACCCTCAACTCACATTGTAATCAAGCAACAAACACAATGCTAACGATTTGCTCTGTTTTCACCAGAGTTTGAAATTAGCGTTCTTTTTCTCTACAATGAGGGTAGTCGGATATTTCTTATCATTTCTTTAGTTTTTGTCCATCGTTTGCTCAGACGCGTGTGTTTTTGCTACTTTTTTCGATTAATAATGGATACAACACCTCAGGAAGCAGCTCAAGCTGTAGCATTACTTCAAGCAGGCATTGCGCAACGTGAAGTCGCTCGAAGGCTTCGAATCAGCAGATCTTCGGTGCAACGAGTTTACAGACGATACCTAGAGACTGGAGCATTCGATCGCCGTCCAGGTACGGGCAGACCTAGGGCTACATCAGCAGCAGATGATCGTTATATCCACCTTACTGTTCTGCGAAATCGCCACCTCAACGCAGTTCAAGTCCAACAAAGTCTGCGTGACGAACGCCAAGTGGTCATAAGTTCAGATACCGTCAGAAGGAGACTTGCTGAACGGAACCTGACCCCAAAAAGAGCTGCAACAGGCCCAGCATCAACGGTAGCACACCGTCGAGCACGACTTGAATTTGCTCGAGAGCATAGGGATTGGACATTAGAGCAGTGGAGTAATGTACTCTTCACTGATGAGACCAGGGTGAGTCTACATGGAAGTGATCGACGTCAGAGAGTATATCGTCGCCCTGGAGAACGTTATTCTCAGTGTTGCATCGAGGAAACTGTTGCTTAAGGAGGAGGATCTGTAATGGTCTGGGGCGGCATCTCGTTAACAGCACATACAGCGTTAGTTTTCATCGAACCGACGGGCCGTACACGTGGACTGACTTCTCATCGCTACATTACTGAAATCCTCGCAGACCATGTGGTACCTTACGCAGGATATATCGGACAGGATATGCAATTGATGCATGATAATGCACGGCCTCATGTTGCTCATGTGGTGACCCAGTATCTACGCGACGTCAGCATTCGTACGATGGACTGGCCAGCTCGAAGCCCGGACTTGAATCCGATAGAACACTTATGGGATGAGCTGAAACGTCGGGTTCGAGCCCGGGTACCTGCTCCAACAAGGCTTCCAGAGTTGCGAATCGCAATTGAAGAGGAGTGGAATACAATTCCTCAAAATTTTATCGTCAGGCTCGTAAGGTCGATGAATACAAGGATGCTGGCAGTTATCCGAGCAACGGGAGGGAATACGGAATATTGATCAAAAACTTTTTTTTGATTTTATCTTTGTTTTTGGCTTTAATTTTTTGTTCACTTTGTCATTCCTAACGATTGTCACGACTGGAAAACGACTCTTCTTTGTAAAATCCTTAATAAACACTGAAATATTGATTAAACCCAATGAGTTTCCTTTCATTTTAATCACCATGAAACGCACTTTCTGTAGGTACCTACAACTTTGATAATTGTAGGTTTTTTAGTTTTTGAGAAAATCGAATTAGAGTGCCTAGGTAGCGGGTGGCTCGGTTTATCTGCTGTCCAGTGTAGTTGTACACTACTACCCCGTAATCACGAACACCCAAAACTGGTGACTCCGAACTAGAAATACAGAATACTCGTAAAGAGTTAAAACACGCACGAGCAAGCAGCAGATTAGCTCCCGGACTTCGAGCACTAAACGCCGAAGGAACTTTGCAAAAAAAAAACGGGCGGTTTTGATTTTTCTACATTATTGGTAATCATTTAGTTCTGAACAGATTTTAATAGCCAACCTATGTTGCTAGCACTTAATAATAATTAAGAGTCTGGGTATGAAAAAAACTTGATTCCAAATTAGAATAATTTGTTTTTAAGAATAATAATCTCTTTTTCAGTTTATGAATTTATACTTACTTTTCGCGAGTTTGCGGTTAAAGGGTTATCAGGCAACTAAAACAGTAAAACGGGGTGAATAGGGTTGCAGGGGTGAACAGGGTCGAAACTTTAAAGGCGATTTAAGCATTAAATAATATATTTTGGTGCCAACCAGAACAATTGATCATTAATTATTATACAATAAACACATTAGGAGTCCTTTTTGGCCACAAACTATATTATTTAATGCTTAAATCGCCTTTAAAGTTTCGACCCTGTTCACCCCTGCAACCCTATTCACCCCGTTTTACGGAACTAACTTCTTGTTATTTATCACTAACTACATAGTATAAAACAAAGTCGCTATTTTTGTCTGTTTGTTTGTCTGTATGCTTAAATCTTTAAAATTACGCAACGGATTTTAATGCGGTTTTTTGTAATAGGTAGAGTGATTCAAGAGGAAGGTTTATGTGTATAATTTGTCGACATATTTTGCGGGCGAAGCCGCGGGCGGAAGCTAGTTGTAGAATAATTTATGTTTGTCGCATAATCCTGTCTTATTGTGACTTAAAACAGATATCTTTGTGTCGATTGTAATGGCAGAAAAAGCAATAAGAGCTAGTAAATTATAGCGCCACTGGAAAAGTGCTGTAGTCAATGTTACGTTTCAAAACGGTTAAATATGAGTCGTTCAGCCGGCCAAAGAACCTAGACTCGACACCAAGAGACAGGACCCGTTCAGAGAAGGCAAAATTCTGGGAGAAAACGGTGGACACAAGCACGAACCGACCGCTTTTTAGTGACTCAAGCGCCGCGGAACCGCAAATGCAGTTATATAGACCTCAAAAAAACCTTGAAGATGTATGAAGGGCAGAAATTAGCCTATGGACAATGACTAAGAGGCTTTTAGCGGTTGAAAAACGCACTCGACGACCAGCGCGGTTCGTGAGCACCGAATTGCTCGATTGAGGTTCGCTAGAAATTGCCTATCTTGGATACTAAGTAACTGGAGTAGTGTACTCTTCTCCGATGAGGCTCGAATTGGTCTGAATGGTAAGAACGACCGTCAGTGAGTGTTACGAAGACCAGGGGAACGCTACTCCGACGTGTATTTTGAAGAAATGACCCCTTATGGTCGAGGCGCCGTTATATTTTGTGTGGGCGTTACTTCCAGCTATCGTACCGAGATAGTATTAATTAAAAATGGCTCCCTAAATGCGCAGAGGTACTTAACAGAAATCCTTTTTCAACATGCACAACCCGCACTGACTGTAATTGGTGAAGATGCCATTTACATGGACGATAATGCTCGGGCCCACCGTTCTGGCGACGTAGATGCTTATATGCAAGAGGTCGGTATTCGTCTTTGGGATTGGCTAGCGCGGACAACCGACCCTAACTCCAATAAGCACGTCTGGGACCTCTTAAAAAGGAGAGAACGATCTGTCCAGCCACTTCCACAAAACATCAGTGAGCTACTAAACGTATTTTTGTTTTGTGTTACCTTTTTTCATTAAAATACTCCTAGTCTTCATTTCAATATACCCACAAAAAAGTCCATTTTAACACGACTCTCTGTTTACTTTGACTAAAACACCGATTCCAGGATTGAAGTGTTAAAAACTATGTTCCCGTTGAAAATCAGAAATTTCTAGTCATTTATGTGCTAATAACATACTAAAAATATTAATATTATCCATAGAAAAGCCAATGACTGTAAGGTGCCCGTTTTTTTTTTCAAAGGAGTGTATAATTGGCATCTCTAAACCAGCCGGCAAGAACTTGCAAAACACACGCCTACCTGTTGTCATCCACATTTTATATCCAGCAACAGTAGCAATAACTCTGAATCTGATATTATGAAAAAACCATACTACAGTATATTTTCCTACTCATGCACTGATTAGCTGACTGGACATCACACCAATGAACAAGTCATATACACGCAAGTATTAATACTCAGACTCGCACATAAGTGAAGTTTCATTATTCTGGGGCTCAACGGAGAAGATTTTTAACAACGGTTCGATTTTGTGCATGAAACAAAGACCTTTTTACGTTCTCATACTAAAACGTTATGCCTATTATAGGCACCTATACTTTTTAGCGGCCGCGTCATCACCCTCAGCCTCATCACACAGCACATTGCACTTCGACGAGACAGTTAAAACCCTATTTGGAAATTTTAGCTCTTCAGCCGTCTAATGATGCTCTGTGGCATTGAGAAGACGCACACTACTAGCTAGCATCCGTGCGCCACAGAGCGACTACACCGCCAATTAAAGGCGGCAATCATGTGCCACGAATCTTCTTGGATACAGGATCTACCCATCGTGCTGCTCGGAATGCGTTCTGCAGTCGAGGAAGACTTAAAAACATCATACGCCGAAATACTCTACGATGACCCTATCCGTTTTCCTGGTGAGTTTATGGTATGTGAATCTTCTAACCACATCAACGACGCGACCGACCTACTCGACCAACTTCGTCAGCACATGTCGGACTTACGACCAGTCTCAGCCTCACGACATCTAGGAAACAGCGGAACACCTACCTTTACCTATAAGGATCTCCCACTAGCGACATGTTTTTCTCAGGGATGATTTCATCCGGCGCGCTTTTTCGGCACCTTACTCTGGCTCTATCAAGTGATTTCCAGAGAAGACAAAACCAACAATTTAGACATTAATGGTAAGCCGGTTGAGGTCAGCCTAGATAGGGTGAAACCTGCTTACCTAGAACCGAATTTCTGCACAATACTCACTAGGACAGCTAGTGCTTCTGCCAAACCAGCGAAAACTCCTCAATTTGCAACGTCTTCACAAACTTCTCTATCCGCCACTGCACCAGAACATGCGATCTGTAGTTTTCTTTAACCTACGGTTCCCTTTCTCCGTGTGGAGTTCAATATTGGAACGCACTATTAATCTCGCCTTACGTAATGGCAAAAGTAGGTTTTTCCCGCCACTGACTAAGTGACAGTGACAGTAAGAACCGGTAGAGAGGATTCTGGACATCAGCTACAAACTAGTTGCTCCTTTACATCTGCGATTCTGTACTATTGTGAGGCCTACAAAGGCTATCTAATTATCATGACTACTGAAGTGTTCCGTTAGTGATTAAACTATCTACACAGTGTGAAACAGTTTCATTTCTCAATCGATGGAGTTGTGACCATCGACACCCTCACTACTGCCCCGTGATCACAACCACCCAAACGTACCAATGGCCCAATAAAGAGGCAAAGTGCGGCAACAGCCAAGTCAACCTAGTTGAAATTTGTCGCCAAGTCACAGACTTAATCGGGTCTTAGTTTAAAAGATACTAGCACTTTGCCCGCGGCTTCGCTCCCGTGGTCTTTCCCGTGGGACCCGTTATTTTTCCCGGGATAAAAAGTAGCCACTCCATAAGTAGTTACTCCTAGAAAACTAAGCTTTCCAACGGTGAAAGAATTTTTAAAATCGGTCCAGTAGTTTTTGAGCCTATTCATTACAACCAAACAAACAAACAAAGTTTTCCTCTTTATAATATTAGTATAGATAATGAGTTTAATTAATTAGGTATAATCCAAGAGCTAGATCGAATAGTTCACGAAAAAAGTATCTATGTATATAAAAGAAAGTCGGGTTTGTTCCCTCCATTATAACTCGAGATCTGCTGGACCAATTTTCATGGTTTTTGTTTCGTTGGATTTGTCTCCGCCCTGAATAGCAGATTTAATTTTTTTTTTTTTCTTCGATCAGCTCCTGATTTTTCTCCTATAGGGTAGGTAGGTAGGTAGGTAGGGTAGGTATGTAGGTAGGGTAGGTAGGTAGGGTAGGTAGGTAGGTAGGTAGGGTAGGGTAGGTAGGGTGGGTAGGTAGGTAGGTAGGGTAGGTAGGGTGGGTAGGTAGCTAGGTAGGTAGGCAGGTAGGTAGGGTAGGTATCACAGTTAAGACAGGACAACGTCTGTCGGGTCAGCTAGTATATATTTATTTCTATTAAAAAGAACTGTTGAGAACAGTGTGAAGGTCTCGAAGATGGTGGCGATAAATAAGTGGACTGTATAATTTGCCGGTACAACTCAATTTAATTGTCAGAAACCGTACATGTTTACAAAGCGGTGGCCCATGGAGAACGCGGCGGCGCGGCGATGGCGGGGGTCTTATTGAAGAGCGAGTGCGTGAGGTCCGTCGTCGGCGCCGCCCGTCGCCCGCGCATCACATCGCACTCGCCCGGCCGGGCCGCCTGGCTCAGCGGCTCACATGCGCTGCGCCTTCCGCACCTTATATAAAAGTCCTCTGTGGCCGCATCCGAAGATGTCGAGGTTCCGTTCTTTGAAATAAGGCTAGTTTTATCGGTATAAAGTCCTTGGAAATGTCCGAGAAAGATAAATCCTCAATTAAATTCATGTTTTTATGTTTTAAATTTACAATATTAAGCTCTAATTTACGAAAACGTACGTACTATTAGTATCAACCTTGAAAAACACCACAATACGTTAAAAAAATACATAGATGCCTAATAATGTTAAATCGAAGATGTAATTACTTACTTAGATACCTAATATGGGCATTAATAGCTCCAATTAAGGTATAATAAGTTTATTTTTTGCTATTGAGAAACATAGCATGTTAAGCAGTATTTTAAAATAATAATAAAAAACTGTTATTGCTATTACTGTTTTTATTATTACTTAGGTAATTTTAGTGAAATTTTAAGTTTCATTAATAAATTAATGTCACCATTGTAGCGCCTCGTTATATATCAACGCACACCAAGCATAATATAATATCATGTCAAACTTATCCAAAGACCTACTATGTTTATGAGTTTTGTTATTGTTGCTTTACACAGGTGTGTCTATAGGGAAAAATATATAAAATACTCGAGTTCCTAACAATTCATACTATGTTCCACTTTAAACTGGCTGATTTAAGCTTAGGTCTCGGGCGACTCGTTCTAAGTAGCTCGTCTGTACACGCGCATCTATCTCTTTCTTACTTACCGAGCGACTAAACTTGCACATTGTGTTCGATTAATCCTACTAATCTATATATAAAAAGAAAGTGGTGTTAGGGTGTTAGTTACACCACTTATAACTCTAGAACGGCTGAACGAATTTAGCTGAAAATTGGTGGGGAGGTAGCTTAGAACCAGGAGACGGACATAGGATAGTAGGAAGGGTAGGTAGGGTAGATAGGGTAGGTAGGCTAGGTAGGGTGGGTAGGGTAGGCAGGGTAGGTATGGTAGGTATCATAGTTAAGACAGTACAAAGTTTGTCAGGTCAGCTAGTAATAATATTATAAACAAGAAAGTTTGTGAGGAAAGATGGTTGGATGTTTGTTCCTTTTTCAGGCAAAAACGGCAGAACAGATTTCGATTAAACTTCCCAATAATATAGCTTATACATCAGAATAACACATAGGCTACAATTTATACCGAATTTACTATTTTTTATCAAGACACCACGCAGGTGAAGCTGCGGGCGGAAGCTAGTAATTACATATATCTATTGTAGGATCTGTGTACAGGTAATGAATTCCTTTGGTGGGTTGAAAGTGTAGAACATGTTTATATTTATATATTTCGAAAGAAACATAACTATAACACGTCATAGATACTTGCTTGTACCAATGTATGGGGAAATTAAAATCTTTAACATCTTTTTAATTAACTACCTACACACCGACTGAATCTGTAACTTGGCAACAAATTGCGACAAATTAGCGATTGAACATAACAGATCTTTGCTAGGTGCCCTAGTTTTTGAGACATAAATGTGACCAAGCTAGGGAGACTCTCCAAGTCGGCCACCTAAACCCTTATATCTTTTGAACCAGTGACCGACAAATTCTGATATTTTGCGACTAATTAGCGACCATTTTTTTGTTACCAAAAAACTCCCTAATGGTGGCCAAGTCAGTGTCAATCGCACTGACCAGGGCCGTCAATTCGAGTTCGACCTTTTCCCGTCTCATGAAGCTCTGTGGCATTAAGAAGATGGGCAATAGTAGGTAGCACCCGTGCGTCAACGAACGACACCGACGATACAGGCTCTACCCATTGTGCTGCACGGAATGCTTACCGCTTTCAAGAAAGACCATCATGCGCCGAAATACTGTACGGTGAGCCAATACGCCTTCCTGGCGAGTTCTTGGCCAGTCAAGCCACATCAACGACGCGATCGACCTAGTCGACCAACTTCGTCAGCACATGTCGTACTTGCGACCAGTCCCAGCCTCGCGATATCTAAGTAACAGCGGAACACCTATCTTTATCTATAAGGATCTCCCACTAGCAACACATGTTTTTCTCAGGGATGACTCCGACTGACGCGCTCTTTCGACACCTTTCTCCGGCTCATATCAAATAATTTCCAGAAAAGACAAAACCACTAATTTAGATATTAAAGATAAGCCGGTTGAAATCAGCCACAATACACTCTAATATAGATGGTGCCCCTGCCAAACCAGCGGTTCTTCAATTTGCAAGAGCTACACAAACTCCTCCATCAGCCACTGCACCAGAAAATGCACCTTCCACCTCTCTTGCGCCAGCCGCGCTTCCGTTGACTGGATTCGGACACGGTTCATTTTAAATAAATTTTAAATGTCTGGTTTTTATTAAGCTGCAGTTCTCTTTCTCAGTAAACTGTGGGCAAATATCGAACGCCACACCACCCTCAACCCTGTGCCTTTCGATATTGGAACGCAGTCTAATTTTGCCTTTCATACTGGCAACACTCCCATATTGACATCCCGCCTCTTGACGGACTGTCAAAAAGAACCGGCAGAATATTCTGTTACTTCAGCTACCGCTCTGGTTGCTTCCTTACATCTGCACTATTGTTAGACCTACACAGGCTACTTAATTATAGGTTCCTAATCTTTTCAATATCGTGACCCC
This sequence comes from Hyppa rectilinea, assembly GCA_951799385.1. Classification (NCBI taxonomy): domain Eukaryota; kingdom Metazoa; phylum Arthropoda; class Insecta; order Lepidoptera; family Noctuidae; genus Hyppa; species Hyppa rectilinea. Next base: position 21,496,678 of record OX637300.1, read on the forward strand.
TATGACCGCAAATTTTACCCCAACCTTAAAATGTTGCCAATACAAGTAATATAATCAATCACAAATTGGACATCTATCCTACATGAAGATGTCGCGACGGCAGCTAGAAAAAAATGCCACGAGCGCGGTACTTACCTACGTTGCCCTCACAAAAAGCTGTTTTACCCATAGAGCATTAAGCCTATGCTCTAAGGTTTTACCCCCAGGTTCGGAACCACTGATCTACACAGTGTGAAACAGTTTCGTTTGTCAATCCATGGAGTTGTGACTCTCACTGACATCCACAATTCTACCCCGTGATCACAAACACTCAAACATGATTTTTGGCCGTAGCAAATTATGTATTACAGAATTTTCTAAAATCATTAACACAACTCTCTAAGTTAGAACTAGTCTTAGAGTGTACCCGGTACCTTTTACCATAACAGAACCTAAAACTTAAAAGCCTTTAGTTAAAAACGACTTGTTCGTTACATTAAATATTGTTTAATAAGTTTAGTTGTTAATAAAATTTAACTTTGTTAAAACATTTTAGTACCTACTAGTTCCGAGAATATTATTGCTAAAATTGATATATTATTATTATGCCAAATATATCAATTTTAGCAATAATATTCTCGGAACTAGTAAGTACTGAAATGTGTCCCTCCGATATAGAAAATATATAAGTATTATTTAGTAATAGCAACACTTCGCGCACAGACTACTAAATTAAATACGAGAAACTGCGTGTGTTGAGTGCTAACGCGAATTAAGTTTTTTATTATAACCAGTGACTAGTGATTCTATGATCACCAGTTCTGATACTAATAAAATTGTAATATACGTTTCGTTCAATTTTCCGAGAAAGTGATTAAAATTTTTAACGATTTATAGTAGTCTGACCTCCCACCTAGCATCTCTTTGACACATTTTACTGACGCCATGTTTGTCACGTTTTTGCCAGTTGTGAATATCTATAGCCAAAAATGAATTTGCACTAGCGTCACTGCGTGTAGTTATTGAACAGTGTTAAAAATCAGATCCACAATGAGTCAAATATTCCCGAAGAACAAGGAAAAGCGCCCGCGGCCATCGAATGAAGCTAGCACTGTAAGTATTAACCAAATTCCCGCTCTTCGCGACAATGTCGCTGAGTTTTTTCATGAAATGTATATGGCCTCACGCATAGTTGTATATTTATACATCTCTAATGGCGAGTGACTATGAAATATCTATTAATTTCACTCTCAAATCGGGATCTTAGTAGCATTTGCGAAGTCCCAGCCTTGTCAAAGTCCATGCCTTGAAAATTACCTTGGCTGTTACCATAAACTACAATATTATGAAAATACAGAAAAAGTGGGCACTGGACTTGTGATTTTAGATGTTTTACAAAACTATTCCGAGGGTTCTCTTATTGAAGTAACAATCGTAAGTTAACATGCAACATTCATTAGAGTTGATGTCCTTTGAGTCTGTTAACATGGGGTTTATGCTACATATGAGTTGGATGGTTTGTTCTGTCTACATAGAAATTTGATTATATGAGCAATAAATTCTTGAATTTATGCTATGATTCATTGATATTTATTTTGAACATTGCACAATAGAGTGACAGGATTTTACAATATTCTGTAATAAATAACTTAAAAACAATTGTTGCATGCTTAAGCGAATAGTTAAAAATTTTCGAATACACATTTCATGAGCTGCAGCATGCTGCATATGCTGCTAATGAAAAGTGTTTTTGAAATTTTTTAACTTTTATTCAAGTGCTAGGCGATAAAAGGATAAGCAGTTTCCTAGAAAACCCTATCGGTGGTATAAAGACATATAGTTTTAAAGACATACAATACTATATTTGCAAGTTACAACAAAGAAGTATTCAGTAAGGTCTCTTTAGCTAAAGAGAATAAGTTCCAAATTTTCGTGTTACCGGCACCACAACTTCATATTTCAACTATTTCGTTTGTTAGGTATGCATTTATAGCTTCACGCTGGGCGAAGCATTGTATCCTGTGTATGTTGGCTGTGAAAAGGTTAAACTGCAGCTTAGCTAATACATACCATCATACAATAGCACTTACAAAGTGAATTCTCTCAGTGTGTATGGATGGCTAATTTCTAAACCAAAAGAACTTTTGAAATCAGATCAGAGCAGATTAAGAATTTAAAAATTTGCAGAAAACCTCAAACGCTTTACAACCTCAATGCGATTAAAAACATTTTTTTCTATTCTTATCATGCGATCAGTCCAGTGACTATGAGCTGATGTCTTGAGTAGGTCAGTAGCATGTGGAGTTACGATATAAGTCAACTTATTGCGAGCGATCCAGTTCTAGGATTTTACCTCTCTTAAGTTGATTTTGTGAATCAGGTATAGTGAGCTGTACTGCTAGTGGATTTGCATGATGCAGGAGCCTTTTTTGTACTTTTTGGCGAAGGCTTTTATTTCATCCTTCACTGTGTTCATCTGCATATATTTATGGATCTCCAAATTCCTTGTGAATCAGGGAGTATTAGCCATCTGTTTCAGGTTAGAGTTTTCAGCTCTTTGTATCATGGTTATGTTGGAGTGCTGGTTTGAAGATAGACTTGTAGATTAGGAGCTTATTACCTAGAGAGAGTTTACTATTCCTACAAAGAAGCCAATACAGCCCTCTATATCTAAAGTTTACTTCACCTGTCTTTGCTCTGATATGGTTTCTCCAAGTAAGCCTACAATTGAGGTGCATCCCTAGGTACTTAACACAGTTATTGTGTGGTAGCTGTTGTTGGCATACCTTAACTGGTGGGCATTCTTCATGTCTAAGCGTAAATGTGATGTGAGTAGACTTGGTTGCATTTGGTTTGATACACCATCTTTTTAACCAGTTTTGAATGAGATCCAGACTATTTTGCAATAAAAATATAATATACTTCTTGGTAATTATATTTTTGAGCTCTTTGGGGTTTTCAATCCTGGCTGTCCAAGGGGTCCAAGTGCTCATAGCCTATTTAAGGTAATCTGCAAATGGCTGGTTGACATCTTGAGAGCTAAGACCTGGCATTTACCTTTGCTAGAGGCTTACCCCCAGTTTCTGAATTAAGTATTTGAAGTTAACTATGTCTTAATCTGTACTTAAGTATGATTTAACCTTTTGAATGCCAGAGTATAAACGCACGCGCGTACCCCCAACGCCAAGCTACAAATTGAATTTCTTCTTGTTATCATGAATTTCCCATTATTCATTAAGTCTTTTAATTTGTTTCATGTCATTAAATACGTACGAGAGCTTCAATGTTTAAGATATCTATATAAACACTCACAAAAGTAATGTTTTGATTGTTTATTTCGTGTTATAGTGTTGTTGCCACTGTCACGTATTGATGTCATTGGCGTACAGGGCACGCGCTTGCTTGTCACGTATATGTGACAATGGCGTTCAAAAGGTTAAACATATTTTCGTTTCTGAATTAAGTTTTTTTCAAACTCTAATCAAGATTTGAGTAATTACTTAAATTTGACAGAAAGCAGCTTAACTCCATGCAAATGAATGTCTGTTGCGTTTCTGATTGAGAAAAACGAGTTTGACAATACTCAAAGCATTATTATCTCCAAGTTTAGCAGATGGAAGTTGACACGCCCATTTCGGCTACCCAAACTGTAATCGGCTATACAATTTTGCTTATAACTTCTAAACCCCTTATATGATTTACATTATTTAAACGTTAACGTTAGTAATAATAATAATAATATACTTTGACATTTCACACAGCGCCATATTGTCCCAAGCTAAGCAACCTAATGCTTGTGTTATGGTAACGAGATGGCTGATATACTACTTATATACATTTTTTTTTTTTTTTGTAAATACATACATATTATAGATAGAAAAACACCCAGACTCGTAACAAATACTTGCAGGTCGTACAAATATTTGTTTATAATGTTAGTATTATAGATAAACCTAACGAATAAAACTACAATAATTTAAATATCTCTTTAAACAAAAAATCACATTTTCAAGTTAAGTAATAAATACATCAACATAAACGTTACGACGATGTCGTACTTTCAAAGAAAAAAAAATATCTTTGTTTTTCTATTCAGGTTTGAGGTCACCAAAATAGTCCTTTACAACAACATGATTTTATTTCACTTCATGACTTCCATGTTGGTCTAATGGTCTCAAGCGCTACTGCTGAACATGAAGTCCTGGTTTTGATTTCCATACCTGGCCAAGAGGTATTGGGTTTTTCTATCTGGAATTTCTCCCAGATTGGATTTGTTCCCGGTTGATGGCAATAGGCTGCCCGATCCGGGAATCGAACCCAACTAAATAAATAAAATAAGAGATTATACTCGCTCCTGAAGTAATCAAAATTCTTGAAATTGTAATCATTACATCTGTTGCCACCCCGACAGACCACACCAAAAGAGAGTACAGCATACACCAAATTAATATACAAAACAATGTAAAGAAAATGAAACAAATCTGTCACAAACAACATATTCCGTTTTTATTCAAACTTAAAGAATTTATTTCAAAACCTTAATAAATATAGACTATGGCATGATAGTCAAGAGATGGTCATCACAACAAGATGATCGGCACCATTTAACTCAACCATTTTCTTTGAGAACTGAATGATCCAACACATTGTTATTTTGTTCTCCATGAAGAAATTTTCAGTTGCAGGGATAATTCAGTGACTGATCCCTAAACACATTTGATGCATCTAAACATTGATGAAAGATTTCAATCATCAGCACCGGCAATATCGAATACAATTTTCACCGATAAACAGATTATGTATCGTAAGTCCAGTAGGAAAACCAAAATCGCCAGTGAGATATCGCTATTAAGGATATACCAAGTATATCGAGCTAAAAAAGTGAAGTCAATAATACACACTAAATAAACAAAAGAAACAACGAAACGAACGAATGAAATAGCAGGTTGCTATGGCAACCAATGACAACTTGACAAGTGACAGCTACAGTCAGTGTATTTTAGTTTAGTTTATTTGGTTTATTTCTTTCAAAAATGTGCTTTGGATAAAATATTTAAACTATAAAAGGCTTTCGAGTACCTTTGTTTCTTTATATTATATTTAATTCATTTGAATTAACTCCCCCATTCCAGATTTGCATCGTTTGATATATTTTATTCACAAAATGGCGGCCTCTGCTTACTGAAAAACAGGGTGTTTTCCAACCACTCAATTGAACATAATGAACGAAATGAACACTTATTATTTTCGTTATTGTCGTTATTAAATCGAAAATGCAAGGCTACTTTAAAATATGAATTGACTGGACATGATTAGGGCATAAATGGTCATGGTCTGTTCACAGTAGAAAATATTTTTTAAACTCTGCCCATAAACTATCTATATACGCCCAATTATGGGAACGTTTTTCAAATTGGCAACACTGCTTTCATAAAAATACGTCATTTTTAAAAGAATGTAATCTAATAGAATCGAAGAGATGACTAATTAAATACAAAATATTAACCCCACATACAAATTCGACCAGGAAAAGTTAATAAATAGCTCATTTACTTTAGAGCGAGTCTTAAGTTTGGGCAATCTCTTTTCGGATTTTCGGAGATCAGTTGATTATTAGCTTTGATCAAGAATACTTAACACTTTGAGGGACAGTGAACGCCTATAGACGTAATAACAATAAAACTTCTATTGTGTCTCGTTCACTGTCCTTCAATGGGTTAAGTAAATAGTCAGTCAGTTGATTATTAGCTTTGATCAAGAATACTTAAGTAAATAGTCAGTCAGTTGATTATGGTTTGACGAAATTTGATTTTAAGTTGTAAAATGCAAAAAACGTATCTCAAACTCAACTCAAACTCAAAGTATTTATTTCAAATAAACCAATTACAGGCACTTTTGAATTGTCAAGGTGTCGGTCAGTCAGAGAGATGAAGCTAGTTGTATGCACATACTTTATGTATTTAAAAATACTCTGTTGATATTTGCTACTTTTCTCAAATCAGAAACCGGGTGTTAGTAATAGGAAGCGCAGTCAATCTCTTGGGTTAATTAGTCATTAGATTTGTAGATCAGTTGATAGTTTGCTTTAAGTGTTCGTTAAGTTAGGATATTATGTCGTTTTTTGTATTGATTTATAATTATAATATTGCCAATATTTTGTCTCTTCGTTCTTTCAAACAGAGTTGTGGTAGGCTGACTTAATTTTTAATGTTCTCTCCTGATGCTTTTAACATGTATTTCTACACAATTCAAGTTAATGTTACATGCTTGCTTGTACAAATTGAAAATTGTGCTAGTAAGACAGTGTTTTGCTGTCCCTTAAGTAATTCGTTTTGCTCCTAAATATATCTTCCATACACAAGGTGCTGTATTTTTTATTATTACAGATTATTGTATTTTTTCTAACCATGAACATGAAAATTAATTACTAAATAGTGATTTAAGTTTCGTCAATGCAGCATGAAACGGGAATCATGCAGCTATAACTTAAAAACACTGTTAAATTGTAACAAGGTTTTTCTGCAAAATTATTAACCTTATGAACAACAAATGGCCCTACACAATTTGTTCCTTGTATTATGTAACATAATGGTATACCTTTTTTCTTAACAAAGTTGAAGTATTATTTGTTTCTACATTTGACGAGTAAACTTCAAAAGGAATCCTTAAAAGGACGAAGCAGGGGAGCGATTGTATGGAAATTTTGATATTTTTTGAAACCAGAAAATTCGGTATTTTCCTCCTGGCAACACGTGTTTCAGGATGTTTTGTTATTCTTTCCTTAAGAGGGACTGAACTTTGCACAGAATCACATTATTTTCAATTACATATTACACACAAGTCTTTACATTTAATTTATTCATAAATGACGTCACTTCTTTGCAGATTTTATACTGAGTGCTGACGTCGCCTGCCCCACTTTCCAACTTTAATCCGTTTATCCAAATCATTTTTTATTAATTTGATAAAACAAAAAATACGTGTTTATTAATACCTTACTTGAGCATCACTCTTATTTCAGTACAGTAATCAATCTATCCTCAGCTGAATCCAGACTCAAATTGTGGCTCAAGCAGAGACGTGTGTTGTCTATGCATCAGTCTGTTTTCATTTTATTAGTAACTTTGTTCTGATCCCAGTGATCATTGTTAAAATATATCATAAAAGCCTTCCCCACCTTCTAACAGTCAAGGGATGCGTGTCAATACATTTTTAAGAATAAACAACAGTCAAAATACCTGTTTTAGTTGCAAAATCGATAGGGTTTATTTTATAGTAAAAATAATCTTTTTTGGCAAAAAATGTGTCTATTTTAACATAGAAATATGATTTCTATGTTTGTTTTTTGTAAACAAAAGCATATTTTTTTTAATAAAATAATAATTCTATACAAAAATCTTTCTTAGTGAACTACAAAATCATGTAAAGATATTAATAACGTTATGATACCTATAACTTATTAGTATTCCATGAAAATATCCTTTAAAATATCGTAAAGTATTTCTGCTGGTGCAATAAAATCAACGTGACGCCCCGACCCCATATGCCATACAAAAGATATTATGTGTGCGAAACTTCCCAAAGTGCGATTTTCTATAAGGCAAATACAGTACCAAAAAGCAACAGCATGTTAATCTAATTAGTGCACATGCTATAAGCGAAAACTTTTAATTGGCCATCATCACGACGACACGGTTGGCGCGGTGGTTGAGCGATTGACTGCTGAGCAGCATGTCGCGGGTTCGATTCCCGCACGGGACAAATATTTATACGACCTGCAAGTATTTGTTCCGGGTCTGGGTGTTTTTCTATGTATAATATGTATGAATTTACAAAAAAAAAAGTATATAAGTAGTTTATCAGCCATTTCGTTACCATAACACAAGCATTAGGTTGCTTAGCTTGGGACTATATGGCGTTGTGTGGAATGTCCAAGGATATTATTATTATCATGTTAATATCTCTAAATATTGTGTCTGCCAAGCTGTAAGTTTTCTGAAAAATATAAAATAAAATAGATAAATCCAAAACCTGGTTAAAAAAAACTATAATATATGCGCGATCTAACATGACGCGACTGAACCAGCCAAACATTACTTTGCAGGATATAGTAGAAACTTAACAGCGTAGACCATCTTAGTCACTAACCACACGAAATCGAAAGGAAAAGGTTCGAAAAATTAGGAATCGTATTCTAATTACAAATGAATTAAAAAAAAAAACACCACATCTTCACCACAGTTCTGCGTGCGCAAGCCGGTTTGTACACTGAACACCGTGCGTGCAGTTAGCAACTGTATCGCCCGTTAGAAGAAGAGAACTGTGGTGAAGATTGTGCGTGTGGTAGGCCCATTACACGCACGCTAGCAATCGAGCTCGTGTTACAAACTTATCAAAATCGAACGTAACAAACAAACTTAAATTCGCATTAGTTATATCACTTAGGAAGGATTTACAAATGATGCCACGATTTTTTCAAACTATCAAATTTCTTCTCAATAACCTAATTTTTGTTTTTCTTTTCTTTGCAGTCATTTGTCAGGAATGTAACATCCAGAGTTTCGGGCTACCTGCCAGCTACAATCACAAAATGGTTCAGTAGTAGTCCAAGCACTTCAAACGCAAATGGTTCGCCATCGGTAGCCGACGCCTCAGATTCTTCAGACGATGAAACAGACTCTCCAGTAATAACCCAGCCACCAGCAAAACGTATGCGTTTCGACGCGCCCGGAACGTACAGCCTCTATGGTCCTCCAGAAGTAAGATATTATTTATAAGATATAATATTATGTTTTTAAAGTTACCTTTTTGGCCTTTCGCCAGTTGAGATATTTACTGGCCTGAATATTAGATGCCTTTTAAGATGTTGTGTGACTTCACTAGACACCTAGCTGCAATACCGACTCGACTGTACTAAACTGTGCGAGTAATGCCTAAGCAGCGCTAGGTGTCTAGTTAACTCGCAGTTGGTTGTACATCTTTTATTTAGCAATATTTGAATTCTCTAACATAAATGTCCCACACTAAAAATATATGTTGAGTTATGGGTTAGCAGTAAACATCATTTCATGTGTATTGCAGGCAGGCTGCTCCACGGACGTTGAAATCATGGACCTACCTTATAGTGCTAGTCCGTTCAGTGGTCCACAGTACGTGCAGCCAATCCGGAACACTTTTACTACTCCATTGCGATCTCCGATTGAAGAACCAGAGCCCATGGACAGAGACACACCACATATGTTCAAGATGCCTCATTCAGTTTCCAGTGTTGGCCAATCAATTGCCAATAAAAGAAAATCTATTTTCGAGACAACCACCCCAGAGGAGCCGCCGGCTACAGCAATGGGTAAGTCCAGATTATATTATTTTCAATAGTTTTGAAACATGTTCATATTAACATTGTTTTATTTGAAGTTTCATTTTAATTAATTCTAAACGGCAGAAAAGAAATAATTATTGTTAAGAGAAAAATAAACTGCTTAAGATTTGTATTGTAACTCATGTGACATAGTAAAATATCTAAGTTGAGGCTCAAATATAAGTTTGATTTTGGGAAACGCTGCGTATGTCAACACTGATTCTGATGGGGAAACGAAAATTCTTTGAAATATATTACAAATTATTAAGTTTTCGCGGTTTTTATTAAACCTTTGTTTCCTTATAATCGGAATCAAATATGTTCGGTTTTTAAAGACAAAAAGGTATTACTGGATTATTTTAAATTTAAGGATAAAGGCAATCAATTTATGCAAAAAGTGTTGCAGAAAAGGCTGTTATGGCATCTGTATACGCTTGACAAAGTTCTATGAAATGTGTCTTTATATTATGTATTTACTTTACAATATTTACTATGAGATTCATATATAGAAACCGTAAAGTATGTCTTAAGTTGCTTTGTTTAGTTTATGTTTGAATGTGTTGTGTATATATTCACATGATAATTAATATGCATATTATGTTGTGCAGGGCTATATATGTGCATGTAATTGTTACAAGATTGTCAGGCAGTAGATGTTTGGATTTAAAAATCACATGTTAGTGCACAGTACCTGACATCTCGCCTTATTGCTGTTTTGTGTTACTGCTGATATTATTATTTACATAGTGAGTTCTAGTTATTTCAGGGAAGCTCTTATAGGTTGAAATGTTATTCTGTAGAATATTGTTGTTGAATCCACTCAGGTAGCTGCAGTGTTGGCCATATGTTGTCAGTGCGGAGCAGTGGTACGGGAGCAAGTTTGAAAGTGACTTGTTACTGAATATCAATGCTCTTGGACGAAAATGTGTTCATACAGTTTGTCACTCGACTCGTTTTTCATATACTCATGTTAACTATAACAAGAAATTGTAGATAACGCTGCAATTATATTTAATAAACATATTTAAAACAAAACATGTACCCATTGATTGTTTTAAATATTTATTTTTGTATTACCTGTTAATGTGTACTGTTATTTTGAAAACGAATGACTATTAGTATTTCCACTTACACTAAATACTTACTATAAACGTATAATTTCAGCAAAGTCATCGCCAAATACAATGCGTGAACCAAAGAAGCCTAGTTTTAGATCTAGACTCCTTGGTTCTCCATTTTATCCAGGCAGAACAATGTATGGTGGAGCAGCGTCTTCTTCTTACATAAACCAGCCTAATATAAAACAGCAGACTGTGGCGGTAGTGAATGAGTCTAAGAGCAACGATGATGACACTGCCATTAGTAGTTCTGCACGACGGATCATGGATTTATTAGAATGTTATTCCTCCCCACTCATGGAAGCGAGGAGGATCCCCCTGTACACTAAGCCAAAGGTCGACGGGTTTACCAACTCGTCGTTCGACAGGCCCGCTCCCTACCAAAAAAGCTTATGTAAGTATACAGTTCCTTTTTTGTACAGCAGTGCTTGAATGGAATGAATGGGTGGCAGAACTAACATTTTGTTTTTAAAATATGATAAAATCTCACAGCGTCGTATTAAAAGTTGAATGTCTGTTTTAGCCTACAAGACTCAAGAGCTCCATGTGCCAAGCATCGCGTCAATACTACAGTTGAAAAAGAAATCGCGGCTCATGGACTCGACGAATGCCGCGCGCCAACTTATTGCTTCGCACAGCAGTGCTTCCAGCTTTCCGGCTTATCCAACAGAAGCGAAAGGGTAATGTATTCTTGTCCTAAACTAGGCGATTAAGTTATATATACGGTGGTGGATGTGAAAAGCGCGTTAAGCCGTTGGTACCGGCTGTCATTTGTGCATCTTTGACAGCCGTTACGGGTCGTCATAAGCCCGAAAAATCTGATAGCCAGTCTTACCAAGGGGTATCGTATTGCCCAATCTCACTCCATGTAAAATACTGGTATTCAGCTGCATCCGGTTAGACGTTGGGAAAAGGCTAGGCAGATGATGATGGATGTGTAGCCATATTTGAACAACACTGATGTGGTGATTTAAAAAAAATCTATTCAGCAGGTTAAAAATGAATGGAATATTTCCTAGTTGATCTGAATGGATGTGAGCATCTTCTACAGGTCTTATGGTGTCGCAATACGGCATTCTGTTACTTCAATGATATTAGAAACTGCACCATCACCTGGAATTTGCAGGATAGCCAACTCCCTCACCATTTTACATCAGAAGAATTGTGTTCAGGCTCAATGAATAAAATCAGGTGTCTGTAGTAACTTAAAATGTTTAAAAACAAGAAATAATACTTAAATTAAAAATTTAATAATCCTCCGGCAAAAACAAAGACTTACTTTCTTATTCAACCCAGAAATTACAATGTACCTAGTAAAAACATTAAAGATCCTTGATACTACACACAAATGAGTTATAAAACTTATTTGGTGGTTTGAAGTATTTTCCTAAAAACACGGTAAAGTTGGAGAATAATACACATCACTAGTGACTACCCCGTTGCTATGGAAAAGTTACGAAAGTTAGTTAATACCCGAGTTCTCGGGAAGAGAATTCAAGAAGGGTAGTCAAGCCATTTCGATTCTACAGGAGAGTAGAAATAGAAAGCGTCATGCTAAGCCTGCAGGGCCTAATATAAATCCATATCAAGAACTTGTACTTTTACTTAATAATAGTAACAGGCAACTCTGACTTTCTGACATGGGACATAAACAAGGGTTGTTTTGTGTGTTAATTTATAATTGACTAGCTTCCGCCCGCGGCTGCGCCCGCAAAATATGTCGACAAATTATACATATAAACCTTCCTCTTGAATCACTCTATCTATTAAAAAAAACCGCATCAAAATCCGTTGCGTAGTTTTAAAGATTTAAGCATACAGACAAACAAACAGACAAAAATAGCGACTTTGTTTTATACTATGTAGTGATTATATACTTACATGACATCCCGGAGTGCACTCCACGATCTAAATGATCTAGATGTAGATGGCTGCATATAAATCCGCCTAAACGCCAATTTTATTATATGCTAAAACTGAATGATTTTTTTAATGTTTGTTTAATCAGAATACTGTTCAATTTTAGGCAAGAACCTGAGATGGAATCATCCCACAAAATGACTACCAAAGTAAAAGCAAGGGTTACAAGATCCAACCGCGGAATCGTAGATCCATATGAAGCGGCTACTCCAGTGAAACTTCCTACAGCCGTGCTTCAATTAGACGAGGATAAGTTGCCATACTTCGCATTTAGTACTCCAGGAGTATCTAAGCAACCGGCTACTTCTACACCTAAAATTGATTTCCCCACAGCTGGTAAAAAAATTACTTCAGTACCTTCAAGTAAGCACGAAACAGTTATTACCAGTGTATTCAAATTTTCCAAACCTGTGACAGTGTCAAATGACAGCCCACAAGCGTGTATTACACCTCCGAAATTCACATTCGAGAGTCCCGAGCGCCGCATAGATCAGAAACCTGAAAGCAAACGTGACGATTGTTCTGTTGTTGTAGGTATAGTAAAAGAACCCGAAACATCCACCACCAAGTCGAAAGACTGGGCGTGCGCGGACTGCTGGGTTAAAAACAAGGCAGGAGCCACCAAGTGTGTCTGTTGTGGCTCCAAACAGCCAACGCAGAATGCAAAATGTTCTGTGTGCAAGCTTGCTGACAGTCAGTCTCAAAGTGATAGATGTGCAAACTGCGAGAAGATGGTTGTATCACATCTTAACAGCTCACTCATAGCCAAGCCGACTGAGTTCAGTCCATCGCCAAAGTGGAAGTGTCTGATCTGCTTTGTCCACAATGACGACATTGCATCCCAGTGCGTCTGCTGCAGCGCTTGTCGTCCCTTGAATGTGTTTAAAGTGACCGCTACTGCCACGAGCACGATCACTTCGCAGACTTCCACGGTCATTGTCAAGCCTTCCCCTGTGAAGCCACTGCCAGCCGCAGCGAGCGTAGATGCTGATTGGAAATGTGAGGATTGTTGGATCTCAAATAAGAGTAGTGTAGAAAAATGTGCGGCATGCGGAGGCGCCCGGCCTGGCGCCAAGCCGACCACTGCCGCCGACCCACCGCCTGACACAAGCTCGTTCTTCGGATCCAGTGCAGACAAATTTAAAAATATGATAAAACCTCAAAAATCTACAAAATGGGAATGTTCTAGCTGTTTAGTCCGAAATGAAAGCGAAAAAGATAAATGCGTATGTTGCGGCGCGGATAACGAAAGCAAAAAGAAAGTCCCTGATTTAAAGTTCAACTTCGGGAAAACTGCAAATAGTTCTTTTAAATTCGGAATTGACCCTAAAGTACAAGAGGCTATCATAACTAAGAAACCAGAAATCAAACCGACATTTGAATCTAAATTGAGAACACTATCTGAAACTAATAACAATATATTAGCTGAGACACCAACATTCACGTTTACTTTACCTGAAAAAACGGTAGAAAATAAAACTGATGTAACCAAAGTAAAGTTAGATGAGGCTCCTAAAATGAATTTCACATTTGGAATTCCAAAACCAATACCCGCAAGCACAGAGGTCACAAACAAATTAGAGTTCAATAAAGACTCCAAAGAAGAAAAAATACAGGAAGGTCCATCAGTTGACTTGAATGCACCTGTGCAGAGCAAATCACTTTTTATGTCTGCACTAACACACATAAATCATGAGAACAAGACATTAACGTCTGAATCTTCATCTCGTCTGGCAACGGAGGCGAAGAAGGACCCGCCAGTCAACTCTGTAGATCTGCTAGGAGCGTCATCTGCAGAGAAAACAAAACCAACCTTCTCATTTGGTGTATTGCCGAATACTAAAATGTTTGAACCTCCGGCGAGTTCGAGCACTTCGATGAATGTATTCACACAGCTGCCGCAAACTACCACTCTACCGACGACTAGTGCGCCACAGTTTCCACTGTTTAAGCCGCCTGAGACCAGCACGCCTTCGACGTCCTTATTCCAGCAGCCTGATTTACCTGCTAAACCATCGCTATTGTTCCAAAACATTGGGTCGAACAACAACGCCGCTCCAGCGCCGATGTTTAGTTTTGGAAATAATGGAATGAATACCCCTCCTCCACCAGAACCAGTAACGTTGCCTGCAGCTTCTGAAACTCTTAAATTCCCGTTTACATTTGGCAATAATCTAGCCCCGAAAACGGATCAGCCTGCTATGTTCAAGTCTCCTTTCGGGGCGGCCGAAAGTAGCAACGTTAATACAAGCTCCTTTAATCTACCTTCAGGAACCTCGTTAGGTTCCAACAACAACTTACCCAGCACCTTAGGAGGTAGCAATGGATTGGCCGCTCCTAATGGACTCACAGGAAATGCTATGGCAGTAAACTCACTTGGCTCAATGGCTGAAAACTCACTATCGTCGAATACTTTAACGATGGGGAACGGTGGTACTTTAGGAGGTACCAATGGTTTATCTGCCAACCCGCTGTCAGGGGCTAGCAGCATGCAACCTGGAACCAGTTTAACAGGGCCTGTATCGAGCTTATTCAATAACACCGTGCAGACTGAGAACGTGTGGTCAGCGAACAGTACCGCGCAGACCCCAAACCCGTTTGAGCCCAACTCTACAGTGAATAATCTACCGAAGCCCACATTCACGTTCGGCTCGTCGACACCGTTCAGCGCTGTCAGCAGCACGCCAACTTTCGGGACCCCCTCGGTTCCTCAAAATATGTTCGGGATGAGCAACCAGACCAACAACACACAATCTTCTATGTTCGCGAATACTATTCAAAGTCAGCCCACAGGAAACTTATTTGGGTCGCCACAACCACCAAGCAACCCCACGCCTCAGATGCCCATGTTCGGCACGCCAAGTATTGGTGCGACGCCCACGTTCGGCTCACCGAACCCTATTCCATCGTTTGATGCGCCGGCGCCAGCGCCAGCGCCAGCCTTCAACTTCGGTGCTTCGCAGTCAACAGGCATTTTCGGGTTTGGACAGCAGGTAAATATGTTTCTTATTCCTCAACTAACTGCACTGTCGGGAACTTACGGGAGAGGCTTACGGGAACGCAACGAAGAAAGGTGAATTTTTAAATTAAGATGCATGTTTATTTAGAAACACTTGTTTGTTCATGTTTTTCAATGTTGGTTTGAAATGTCATTGATGGCAAGTGCCCGAGTTAAAAGCACTGAAAATATAATGATCATATTGTTTGCTTGAAAGACATATGGTAGGCCATAAATTCAGCATGTCTTTTAGCAATAAGTTAAAGATGCAGATTGTAATCCCTATTCCATTCAGTTTTAAAGAAATGTAAACAAACCAGCACTCGAATTGCTTAACACTCGAAATTACAATCCCTTTCAATTTGACAATACAATAAAATAAACCGCTTCAATGTTTCAAACAATTGTCTGCTTGACAACAACTCAAACAGAATAAGGTAATGAATATTGTTAATGTACTCAATTGTCATACTGAAAGCGATTGTAATGGCATGTTTCTTAAGTAAAAAGAATGCTAGTTTGGCTTCAGCAAATATACAATTATTCATTTAATGCAATTACCAACACTTTCATCCATGTTTGGAATATTTCCACTATAAATTGCAAGACATTTCCTGAAAATTGTTAAGACATCATTGTTAAATTGTAATTTATATAATTCTTACATGGATAAAAAGTGAGGTTACTAAAATTGACAACCCAATCAATTACAAATTGATTGATTGGAGTACTTGATTGATTTTTATATAACATGACTCCACTTTATCGTCTTTGTTGGGTGAATGGCCCATTCGTTGACATTTCTTTTGAAATAGACTGGAATAGTGTTAAGGATATAAAATACATTCTTGCATGTCATTGTGTTTGTGATATTAGATTTCTTTACTTTTGTTTATGCGTTCTCGTAAATCCCTGATGACTGTTTAGCCATGTAGATTATTTATATAATATTTATTTTGTATGTAAGGCGGGTTGCTCCCTGTAACGCTTGTCGAAACATCAGTACATGTAGTTAGTGTCTATGATGCAAGTCTTGAAATCCAAATGTGAAAATTATTTTTCATAACATGCTATGCAAATCCTTTGCCTTGCTAGTTGAACTAAACTGGATTATCATTTATTTAATTAGTAACTAGCTGTTTCCATCTTTCCTGATCATGGCAATAGGTAACTTTACTAAAGCTCACGTAATGTGAGTGGGATCTCTTGGGTAGACATTTGGCACATGAAGCTACCCCAATCTGTTAAATTTCATTGATGGATTTTGAACTTTATAACAAAGCCCGTAAGGTTCATTTTCAATTGGGAAAATTTGAGATTTTGTTGTAGCGTGATGTGCTGGCGTCTGTACAACAGGCAAAGAAATAAAGTATAAAATACATAACAAATAATATGATTGTATGAAGATTGATTTCAAGTATTTGGATTCCAGGGTTAAACCTTTGAGGCACTACTCCGAATGGTAATGCTGTATTTAGAAGAAGATTGTACTATTCCTATGAACTGTAATTCATTAATTTGCTTTGGTCTTTGTTTATCCTTTAACGTGTCCAATCCGCCTTATATGTTAATTGATGCTATCATTATTTCAATTTTATTTCATTATTTAAGTATTTCTATCATACTATATATAATTTAATCTATTTTTATATATTTTATATAATAAAATATTATGAAATCTAAAGCCATTATCGAATTTAGGACAAGATTCAGCACTTAACGGCTTGTTAGTGTTATTTACTGTACTCTACCATGGAGTAGTCAACAAATAGGCGTGGTTATATTCGCAATGCGCATAGCACGTAGAAGTAAACTCAATCACTACGTGTGATGCTTGGGGTAACACGGGTTGAATAATCAGTGACATACGCAGTGTTGATGTAGAACTCTTGATTCGAGCGCGCAGCTTTGCCCGCATACTATAAATCGTTAGTTGACTGGTCCATGTCCATGTACCGTTACTTATGTTGCGTATCAACTTGCAGCAACAACTTCAGTCGCAGCCTATGCACCAGCAACATCTGCAGCAGCAGCAGCAGCATTTGCAGCAGCATCAGCAGCCGAGCAATCAGCAGACCGGCGTCTACAGTTTCGGTGGGGCTCCCGCCGGCGCACCACAAGTTCAGTTCAGCATGGGCAGTGGCGCCAATCCCGCCGTCCGACGCGTTCGTAAGGCGGTTCGCAGGAATCCACAGCGATGAAACTTGTACCGTTTGTAACACGGTACGGACTGGAACCTGTAAGTGTCCTCAATCAAATATATCCGTGTGAAAACCATGAACATGTCTGGTATATATATCCTTAATAGTGGACCTAAATTATAAGGTAGCTATGTATTCGCCTAGATGTATAAAATTGTAATGGATTTGGTTGGTGTGGCATTGTGTATTATTATTTTAATTATCAATTAGTTTTTTAAAGACATCTTCTTGTTCTGATAGTAATTATTCACCATGCTTGCGCTGGCGCATGGCGCTTTAGTATGTGTTGCATCTGAAAACATTAAGCTTATAAATGTTTAGATACTTTTCACTTGACACAAATTTCACAACTTTATGTTGAATTTGCGTTGGCACTAGATGAAACTGGGTATTTTTTAATGCAAATTTCAAAGTTTGTTTTTGGTGTTCGCACTATTTAGTAACATGCTTCTCTGACACCATGTTTGTATAGTGTGTATGCTATTCTACTAGTATTATTTAATATGATGACCGAAAAAAGTTATTTATGCAGTGACGAAATATCCGATTTGCCACAATAAAACAGGTCGGGTATTTATTTCCAGATAATATCACGGAAAATATCTTTTTAGTGACAAGTAAGTGTGAATGTGAAGAATGTATGTAACGATTTTATTAAAACAATTTTATTTAGACGTTCGCATAATCACTGTATATAAAATTCTTAAAACTATTTTCTAAGCTACATTTTATGTTCTTTGGAGGAATTCAAATTGTTGGATCTTTCCATAAGTAAATTACCATGTGGTTCCAGAGGTACTACTACTTTGATACCTTTATTATAATGCACAATGTTAGCCATACCGTTAAACTTTGTGATTATTTTAGCGCCAGAGCTCCGATTGTGAAAATTTTTCTTTGTGATTTAAGCAGTAAAAATATTTTTTACTTTTTTAAAACTATTTTGTTTTAAGTAGGTACATTAATAAGTCATTTACTATTGTAAATTTTTATAATATCATAGTTTTTATTTAATAATTCACGGTCATGCCAACAAACGTGAACATTATATTACTTTTTTTTATTAGAATCGCACATATATGTCCGGTTAATCGATGTATACAGGTGCATGTTGTTTTAAACACGAAATAAATATTTTTTAAATGTCAAATGTGTAGTATATAATAATAATAAAGTAGATTTATTTTCAATTCAAGTATATGTATCAATGTATAACTATGATGCCCTTAAATTTAAATTTCTTTTTAATGTTTATATCATCGGTTTAGGGCCAACCCAAAATATATAAGCTAATTACAATTTCGCATAATGAAATTTAGTCTATGTAATCTATTTAAACGAGAGAGAAAAACGCATATTTGTTTAATACAATTATTACATTCATTTATTCACTACCTGACTGCAGACAATTAAACCAGATGAAATTTTGCACAAGAGTTTTTATATGATGAGCACAGGATATATAAAAAAAAATATCGCCTACTATATTATAGTATATTCAAAAGGGGATGTTTCAAATGTTTGTATGAGAGCTTGTCATTTTTGCGAATGGGACATCCCATCGAGCTGTATACGATTTGTTCTGAATACATTTGAAGAATTCACGACATTCTATTTTGAACTAAAGCAAATTATGTTTTATTAATCCACATAGCGACTGCTAGGGAGACGAACACAGTTTATGATCATGCTATCTGTGTGACTGTTTAGATCTTCTCAACTACACGAGGGACTTGTAACACCATTTAGAGCAACTATTCCAGAAGGTTTATTCGTATGAAACATTTTTATTTAAATTAGACATAGCGCAGAAAACGTTGACGCCATTGTTGCCGTGCGAAGCAGCAGCGAAAGTGCCATAATGTCGCCTGGCACCGCGTAACTAAACAAATCTGGGGTTTTTTAGTTACTATTTATATAATTGAAAATAAAGACAGTCCTAAAACGTATTCAATTTATGAGGAGTCTGATCGCACTCGTAAAGCCTGTTAGTTGCTTTTAGATAATAGCAAGTTTATTTTCATGTAAGCCTAATGACACAAGAACTTAGCAACAGAATGAATTCGTCAACAGGTCAAACGATATCAAATTTACGCGATGCTTTTGCGTAAGTACGATGTTTTAGTCGATTTTATTAGTTTGCTTGCAGTTCGAGAGCACGAGATAATTAATGTTTCGTGTTCTTTGTTGTTCTGTTAATAAATCCATGGTTACGTGAAGGCGTTCCTAAACGGGACATATTTCCACGGCAACATACTTAAAATATTATTGCAATAGTCGGCAATTTGTTTTGTTTGACGGCCGGTCCGTTAACTAAAGTTTGCGACCCGTCCCTGCTTCGCACGATTTTAATGAGTTGACAAACGTGGACATTTATTGATTAAATGTAAGTTTTAAATTATTGTAGACACATAACCCTTCTCGAATATATTTTTTCTCTAAATGATGATACGTGCGGTCCCACAAACGAGACACTAAAAACAACTTTGAATTTATAAATTGACAATGGTTACTAGGTTCATGTAATGTTGGCTAGTCAAAAAATGACATATTCAATATTTTAGACGTGAAAAAGCACACTTTTTTACAGTACTATTCTCATAATTGAGTAAGTTTATCGTAACAATTATAAACCTCTTTACTGATATAATAGGCTAGTAAGTAGTATGTAAGCTCGGAGGAATGATTGATAACGATCGGGTATTATATTCTGTAGCAAGCATATAACTTTAATGGGCACATATATATATAACCATATACACTATTTCTTCTAGAATATAATTATTTATGTAACATTTGTAACAAGGAAGCCTATACTTGCTTCATAAACTTAGTATGTATTTAGTCTACTAAGATAAAAGGAATGAACTATTCCTACTCTGTTGTATAATATTTCCAGGCATCATAGTTATTATTCTGAGCCTCGCGTCATTCCTTGAGGCGAAAACAGAGATGAGATCTAAAAAGGAAGCTGGACTTCTAATACCAATTTGACCACCAAAATTGCTAAAATATTGTAATTGTAAGTGTAGTACTTACGGTACCTAATGGGGACCGTAGAATATATTATATTAACCTTTAACCGCCCCAGTCGGATTAATACGACAAATATTTTCGGGCCCGTATCGCCTGAGTCGTATTTATCCGACTGAGAATTTATGTTTGGTTTTGCGTTTTTACGTCATTGCAAGACCCTATTCTTCGAAGATATTTATTTTTCGATTCACTGTGCCGGGCGCTGGGGGCACGACACTGATGTCGTCGGGCGGTGAAAAGGTTAAAGGAAACTTAGCTTGTAAAATGAATTACTTGATGTAAAGGCACTGACACAATGTGTTAAGCGTGTGATATTAAGGCGTGTACTGAATAGAGCTTGGGTTAATTAACGGAAGGCTAAGTTATGAATTTGATAAAGGTTGTCACAGGGACTAGCACAACGTGTCAATGCCTGTTTTAGTCATAAAGGCCTGGTAGCTCTAGGCTCCGACACTATGGTCACGATGACCTGTAGCTTCTTTTAAAAATAAGGGTTAACATTTCGTAAAACGGACATACATGTTTAGTATCGCAATTGATTATGTACAAACTTTTATGTCTAGTGAATAAATGAAAATTATTTGTTATTCGGATGTACTTTTAAGTGCCAACTTCATTATATTTATATAAGCGAAATGTAAAGGTCTTAATTTTAAGTTATGTTATGTTTGCTGGTCTTTATGAAACGTAAGCCAAAATTTCTTAAAACGACTATTTTGTAGATACAATTTTATATTTAATGTACGTAGAATTTTACTTTTATAAATTAATTACTTAAAATATTGTTTAATTCAAAACGCGATACTTAAACTTGTCCATAGTTTTAATTAAGAATACTATGATTCAAATAATCACAAAAGTTAAACTCATGTCTATAATATGACATTACACTAATAATAACAGGATAGTCAGTACTTGATGACATTGCAGTATAATCATTGAAATAGTTTTAAATTTGTCTATGTAAGTCTAGATGTATGTCGTAGTAACAGCAACACTAGCAAAACATTGTACCAGGCGAGGATTGAGAATGATGATTTTTAATGCGAAATGAAACGATGAATGGGAAATTTAATACTGACGTGACAGCTACGATCTTGTACTTTGGATTTTAGTTGTTCGCTGTTTAAAGATAAACTTAATTATGTCAATATGACGTAGTCGCATTTGGAACTAAATGACTAGGACTTTTTTGCACTGAAATAAAAATCGATGTTTCCAAATGCCAACTGCGAGTCATGCTAATTTTTAATGTCTAATCTGCTGTATTTACCATCACTATCAGTGGATATTAAAATAAATGTTTAATGGGTGATTGGGGAGCAAAACTAACTGTATACTCGACAGTGTTTTGAATATTATGTAATAATGATGATAAATAATTGATTGACAAAATTAATAATTTGGTATTTATAAAATACCTTTAGATTTGTTCCTCAATGAAATATACCATTAAAAAAAATATTCATTTTGTTTTTTCTCTACTTTAACCAATCAATCTGCCTACCCTCTCCCCAACTATGTTGGGGTCGTTTTCCAGTCTAACAGAATGCAGCTGAATATCAGTATTTTGCATGGAGCGAATGCCTATCTGACCTCCACAACCCAGTAACTGGGTAATACGATACCCCTTGGTAAGACTGGCTGTCCGATTTTCGGCCGTCTGACGACTCGTAACGACTGTAAAAGTTGCACAAATGACAGCCGGGACTAACGGCTTAACGTGCTTGCCGAGGCACGGAGGAGTCTCGTTATGTAAAGATGGTCACCCATCCACGGCCAACCCCGGCAAGCGTAGCTTAATCTGATGGATCGACCTGTGCGGCTGTTAGTACTTAGCCACAAGCTTTTTCTCTACTCTAACAACCATAACAATATCTTCGCAGAATTTCGGTTACGGTGACCAATCTCACAGAGACTACCCAAACACCCGCAGGAGATATAAGTGTACAACAGTGTTATGCAAACACAGGTGCACTAAGTCGGAATAGTGCTGCTCGACGAGGTCGGCAAACTCTTCGAGAGAATTATTGCGGGCCGCCTCGTCGGGCACCTTGGAAGGACGGGGCCGGACCTTGCGGACTGCCAGTTTGGCTTCCGCAAGGGGCGCTCGACGGTGGACGCCATCATGCGCGTTAGAGCCCTCACGACGGGGGACGCGGTGTCCCAGGGTAGGGTCGTCGTGGCGGTGTCACTCGACATCGCCAACGCCTTTAACACCCTGCCCTGGAGTTGCATTAGGGAAGCACTCCGGTATCACCGGGTGCCGACCTACCTCCGTCGAATAGTCGGGGCGTACTTGACGGACAGAGCCGTCATCTACCCCGGTCGCGATGGGGAATGGAACCGGCGAGAGATGTCGTGCGGTGTCCCGCAGGGATCGGTTCTGGGGCCGTTCCTGTGGGACATCGGTTACGACTGGGTGCTGCGGGCCGACCTCCCTGACGGCGTCAGCGTAGTTTGCTACGCTGACGACACGCTGGTCCTGGCGCAGGGGAGGTCGCATCAGGCGGCGGCCGACGCGATGACACGCGGGGTTGCGATAGTCGTTGAGAGGATCCGGCAGTTGGGTCTCGAGGTGGCATTGCACAAGTCCGAGGACATGTACTTTCATGGGCCTCGGAATAGGCCACCATCGGGATCCCAACTTACGGTAGGAGGGGTTCACATCGGCGTCGAGACCACGATGAAATACCTGGGTCTGGTCCTCGACAGCCGATGGAATTTCGTGGAGCATTTCCGACGTTTGGCCCCCAAGCTGGAACGGACTGGGGCCGCCTTCAAGCGGCTCTTGCCCAATTTGAGGGGGCCAAACGCCTCCTGCCGGAGGCTTTACGCGGGAGTCGTGCGGTCCATGGCCCTATACGGGGCCCCGGTGTGGGCGCGTTCATTGCGGCGACGAGCCGCTCACTATCTGAACGCGCCCCAAAAGGTGGTAGCCATTCGGCTAATCCGGGGGTACCGCACGATCTCGGGCGAGGCGGCAAGCCTCCTTGCCGGACTGCCGCCGTGGGATCTGGAGGCGATAGTCCTCGCGCGCCTGTTCGAGTGGCGCGCGGAGGTACTAAGCCGGGGGGAAACTCCGTTTCCGCAGCAAATTGCGGCGGAGCGGACGGACCTCCGGCGCGATCTCATGGCGGCCTGGAAGCAGCGACTGTCGCAACCCAGCGCAGGGCACGCCACGATAGTGGCGGTAAGGCCCCTCTTTGAGGAGTGGCTAGAGAGGCGTCACGGCGCCCTCACCTACCGCCTGACGCAGGTCCTCACCGGACATGGATGTTTCGGGAGGTTCCTGCACATCATCAGGCGGGAGGAAACGCCCGGGTGTCACCACTGCGAGGATCGCCCAGAGGACACGGTAGAGCACACGGTGCAAACCTGCCCCGCATGGGCAGAGCACCGCCGTGTCCTCGTAGAGGCGATCGGCGGCGGCGACCTCTCGCGCCCGGCTCTGGTGCAAGCCATGGTCCGGGGTGAGAGGGAGTGGGAGGCAGTCACCTCCTTCTGCGAAAAAGTTATGCTCGCGAAGGAGGTGGCGGGATGGGAGAGAGAAAGGTCCTCCCGTCCCAGCCGCCGCAGGAGACGCCCCGGGCGTCGGGAGCCACGTGACGACTCCCGGCCACCGTAGGCGCGGGCCTGCGGACGGTGAGTAATGGGTGACTCACCGTCCGATCAGCACCAGACCCGTGCCGGACGGCGCGTATATGTTCCACGCGCGCCTCAAAGAGATGTCAGCATATGAAGGGGCCCCTCAGGGCCAAGCCTGCCGGGTAAGCGGGATTGTCCGAAAGGGTTACCGCTACCCCGGAACATTAAGGGCTACGGAAGGAACATGGATGGGTTTTAGTCAGTAAGAGTCTGACACTCCCTTCCGCTCCACCCAGAGCGGGAGAAGTCATTGGATGATTTCCCAGACTTAAATAAAAAAAAAAAGGTGCACTAAGTCGTCCCTCATCCAACCTAGCGTCCCAACTAACAGTGTTCGCGTGCGAGACTAAAAATTTACGTACATACCTAGTACAAAATACTATTATTTAACCTTTTAAACCGCATGACTACATATCAGATGTCGCCCCCAGTGCCCAACTCGTAAAAAAAAAACTATTTCAGACGAATATGGTCTTGCTTGTATAAACACGACTCAGGCGGCACGGGCACGAAAACATTAATTATTGTCGTATTAATCCGACTGGGGCTAAGTAATCGGAAAAGTAGGTAGCATAAACGCAAAATACCACTTTTTAAAGAAAGATAACTTAAAAAATACCACTTTTTAAAATTATTTTCTCAAAATTCTGACGAGAGGAGGATTTCGTCAAAATCCAGGTAAAATACTACTTAAAAATTTATTTCGTTGAATATGTCTGTGTTATATTGATGGATGGATCTTGAAATCTTAGGTATTATTACCGAGCTGTGCATAGTAACATAATTATTTTAATGCTCGTGACTGAACACAGCAAAGACTAAGGTGATGATGACTATCAGGACTAGGCGCAACATGAATTGGGGTGTGCGTATATGAACGCACCGGTGTCGCCTCTCACGCCAAGCCCCAAACAAATGTCGGGTTTAACCGACAGTGGCGTGTTGGGCACCTTTTCATTTGTCAACTATATTCGACGGTGGCGCTCAAACTTTAAAATATGTTTATGAGCCCTCCGACCAGGTAAGTCAAGATAAAGAAGTTGCTCGCCGCAATGAGGCTGCCTGGAAGACCTATTGGCCAATGAAACAATAAAGGGATCTCTTCCTCTCAATCAAGAGGACATAAGCATTGTTCCTACCAACACATGGATTGCAGCAGCTAACTCACTGATTGCATGAAACTCGATTTTGCGTTCAAAAACAGACTTTCACTGCCCAGTTAAAACTATTCTCAACTTATTTCTGGCAGCCCTAGTAGCACGTTTTGATTTGCACCCGGTAGGCGAGTGCTGGGCATGGTCACAAGCCACATACATACATCTATTTACTACTCTGTCAAGAAAGTACCGGTAAAAGATCAATAATACACAAAATGTCTGTTATTCATCCAAATTTATTTTATCACCTTCAAAGTATGCTCCTTTAGAAACGATACACTTGCGCCAACGAATAATCCATTCATCAAAACATTTTTTAAACGCTGCTTCCGGAATTGAGTTCAGTTCTCGCCGCGAATTCTCCTTTATGTCTTCTATCGATTGAAAACGGGTGCCACGAAGTGGTAATTTGAGTTTAGGAAAAAGAAAAAAGTCAGCAGGAGCCATATCTGGTGAATATGGTGGTTGCTGGATGGTATTTGTTGAGTGTTTGGTCAAAAATTCGTTCACAATGATAGCCTTGTGCGAAGGCGCAGTGTCGTGGTGCAAAATCCAAGAATTTTCTTTCCACAAATCTGGCCTTTTTCGTCGAATTTGCTCTCTTAAACGCCGCATAACGCTCAAATAATATTCTTTATTTACCGTTAGACCTTCCGGTAAGAATTCAGAGTGCACAACACCGCGATAGTCAAAGAAAACAGTCAACATGACTTTGACTTTTGATCGACTTTGGCGTGGTTTTTTCGGTTTCGGTTCAGTTGGAAGGCGCCACTCCGAAGCTTGTTGACTAGTTTGCATGTCAAACTCGTAAACCCACGTCTCGTCACCAGTAACAATGAGTTTCATGAATGTTGGGTCCGAACTGACTCGTTCTAGCATGTCCTCAGCGACTTTCATGCGATTGAGTTTTTGGAGAAAATTCAGATCTTTTGGGACTAGCCGAGCAGCAACATGTTTCATACCCAAATGATTAGCTAAAATGGTTCGGATCGACTCGTGAGATACAGAAAGTTCGGCGGCTATCTCTCTCAGAGTTGAATGGGGATTTTCAGTCACTATTTTCTTCACTTTTGCGATGTTAACTTCAGTTGCAGACGTTGACGGCCTACCAGAGCTAGGCAAATCTTCCATCACATCTCGACCGCTTTTGAACGCTTTGAACCACTCATAAGCACGAGTTTTTGATAAAGTCGATTCACCGTAAGCCTTCTGTAACATTTTCAGTGACTTCGAACACGAAATTCCATTGGCGATGCAAAATTTAAGACAAACTCTTTGTTCGATATTTTTGTCCATTATGAAATTCGCAATACACACTATATATGATACTAGCTGACCCGACAGACGTTGTCCTGTCTTAACTGTGATACCTACCCTACCTGCCTACCTACCCTACCTACCTAGCTACCTACCCTACCAACCCTACCTACCCTAGCTACCGTACCTACCCTACCTACCCACCCTACCTACCCTACCTACCTACCTACCCTACCTACCCTACCTACCCTACCTACCTACCCTACCTACCTACCTACCCTACCTACCTACCTACCTACCTACCCTACCCTACCTACCTACTCTCTCTACCTACCTACCCTACCTACCTACCTACCTACCTACCCTACCCAACCTACCTATCTACCCTACCTAAAAAAAAAAAATGTATTCTGCTATTCAGGGCGGAGACAAATCCAACGAAACAAAAACCATGAAAATTGGTCCAGCAGATCTCAAGTTATAACGGAGGGAACAAACCCGACTTTCTTTTATATATATAGATTACTAAAACCAGCACTGTATTTAATATAAATAACAGATGCAACTCAAACTCCGCGCCAAAATGGAAAACAGTTGTGCCAATCTAACAACTACAAAAAAACAAAAATTTGAATTTGGAACCATAAACAAATCATCCATTCCCGATACTTTTTTGACTGAATGTATATGTAGGACGCGGGAGCCGCGTTGTGGGCACGGAAACATATTATCGTCGAACCCGGGAGCCGGGTGCTGGGCAGTGAAAGTGTTAACCGATGGAGTCGCACGGCTGTCAAGCTTAAATGGTACTGTGGGTTGGCCACGTCTTCA
Source organism: Hyppa rectilinea (assembly GCA_951799385.1). NCBI lineage: Eukaryota > Metazoa > Arthropoda > Insecta > Lepidoptera > Noctuidae > Hyppa > Hyppa rectilinea. The sequence continues at coordinate 21,524,181 of OX637300.1, forward strand.
CATGCCGAAGGAGCTATGGGCTGAAATAACCACACAGTAGAGGGCAGACAGTAGTAAACGGCACCACGGTAGTGCCAGAAGGAGATGGCGGGACGAACTCTAACTCACATACACCAACATATAGGAATAAGCGGCAGGAGGAGTGGAGGCAGTTTGCCCTGCAGTGGGACACAAACTGTTGATGATAACTTTAATGCTCACTAATATCTACAGTTCAGTTTATGTTGTCTTAATTTTTACTTCATTTAATTAACGTTTCGGTTTCAAATATGCTGGATAAAATCAATGGGCCATGCAGGGAAACCAAGTTTATTTTACTCAAAGGAAACATTCTTTACTTTTGAAAAGAAACAAATCTTAGTCAAAGATTTCATGGTTTTCTTTTTATTTAATGTATCATGTTTGTAATAGAGATTTGATCCCTAAGATTGACCTTATCGATTGATGCCGTAAAAGTACAGGGGATGTTATTTCTTTGGATTCTAACAGTTTCGATTCTCGAAAGTGAGAAGCGAATTTTCGAAAATCAGTGAATACAGTTTGTTTATCTGTTTATTTATAACCGACTTAAAAAAAGAGGATCTTAATTCGACTGTTTTTATTGTGTTACCTCATAAGTCATAACTTTCTACTAGGATAGGGAACCTACGTGATCTGGATCAGTAAGTACCTAGTTGTTACTTAAAAAAATACTTACTTTGTGGTTGTTGAAGTTTTACTTAACTACTATCGCAAGCGGGGTCCGAGTACCCACTATGTTTATCGAGACATCGCAAAGCAATTGGTCGACTCTTTACGTGACCAGAGGGCTGGCCTATTTTTCGGTCAAAGAATCAGCATTGCCATACAACGTGGCAATGCTGCGAGCCTTTTGGGACTTCAAGCCTGCCGGGTAAGCAAGCCTGCCGGGTAAGCAAGCCTGCCGAGTAAGCGGGATTGTCCGAAAGGGTTACCGCTACCCCGGAACATAAAGGGCTAACGAAGGAATGTAGAACCCAGGTTTTAGTCAGTAAGAGTCTGACACTCCCTTCCGCTCCACCCAGAGCGGGAGAAGTCCTTGGATGATTTCCCAGCCTTAAAAAAAAAGCCTTTTGGGAAGTTTTCCTGTTGACAGCGATGTGGACGAATTTTTTGATGCCCTTTGATTTATTTTTATTTATTTTTTCTCTCTTGTTATAATTATACTTGTACATAGTTATTATTAATATTTAACTATTTTTAGGTATGTAAATATTATGTGTATCTCTATAGAATTGTATAATAAATATCGCGAGCGTATTTTTCGTGCCGTTTTGAATAGCGACAGCTAAAAAACATTAGCGACTATCGAAATCTACGAGTATAGTGCTCATGGTACGAATTTTGAAGAATCGCCTTCCTTTTCTGTCTCTGCTCGATTAGAAGAATTTTAGAAGTCATATCTACAAAATAATTTTAGAATATTTATGGTCAGTTTAATATTTACTTTCTCTCTTTCTCTTTCTTTGTCGCTTACATGCCTGTCTGGGGGTGGTGGCTAAAACTGAAAATATAAAAACTCCGAAATTAAAATTATTTTTCACTTTGTACCTAGTGTTTTTTGTAAGTCTGTTTTTTTTGTAAAAAAGTTTAAAACAAAGTAAAAAGATCTATCTTAAGGATTTAAAATCGTTTCCCTTCAGGGCTTATTGATTTTTTCTACCCTGTAAATCGAATCGAGTCGGATATTTGAAATGTTCACCGTCGGTATCGATTTGTTTATGTGGAAATAATATCAATTGCAACGACATACAATTTAAGCATTATGAATTAAAATCCCCGTTTCTTCATTTATCCCTCTTGGACATCAGGACCACAGGGCACCATGCCCACAGCCTCGTTTAGATACAAGCATAGAGAAAGAAGCTATGCAAATTGTAAATGATACCAAATAACTGGAACACTGTGTAGGAAGTACAATGATTTATACTTTTGAAAAACCTACATAAAACATTTTTTAAATTAAAAATTTTCTAACATACCAGAGGGATTAGAATGAGTTCATCGGTGGCTTTATGACGGCGCCAATCGTCCTTCCTAATGTGCTCAAGAACACGTGTCTATGACCATTTCCCGGTATTCTCGGGCATCCAGCAGGGCGACCGGTCGTCGTCTTGTACCTGCCCACTCCTGGCCAAACAATAACTCTTTGGTAACCCGGCGGTTTGTCATAAGAACTATTAAAACCATGCTTAGTCTGAACGAACGTCTTAGGTTTATCAACTTCATAATGTCCAGGACCAGGGTCTTCCGGTTTTCGCGGACACATCGACAAGTCCACGAGCGCTGTTCGACCTCTGTATGGCTTACTCCTGCTGGTTTTATTCATCTTGCCAAAATTGGATGTCTTATATTTCTCCAAACTTCCCTTTAGGGCTATCGGCCACGTGGCCGCCGAGCATCTCATAGAATTGCTAAAATGGTTTTTGATAGTAGTTTCGTCTCGAGTACCAGTAAACAAATCGTAAGGGCCCCGATTCGAAACAACCTTCTTAGATTTTTGGTCAATTTGATTTTTGTCGAGAATCGAGTAGCGATTCGGGGCCAGTGACCACTTGGGTGAGGTGTCTATGAACCTGCAAGGCGCTTCTCTGTCGAAGGTTGGTCGGGTTGAATGCGGTCCGTACGGAGCTTTGAAAGGTACAGCTTTGTAGTAACTTCCTGGGTCGGGGGCCCTTTGTTTTGAAGGTTTTGATAGAGGTGTTCTTCCAAATCCAACGTTCATGCAAGCCGGTTCATATGGGGATGGTGTTTTAACCTCATGCCAGGCAGGGCCCAACAACGATCGAAGCCATTTTCGATTTTCTAGAATTTTTTGATTCCTGTAACCCAAGTTTTTCGACCATTCCTCTAAATCATTCTTGTACTTCCATGGATCTTTATTAATTATTCTGTGGGTAGCTTCACATAACCTTCGTATGGATTGAGGTCTGTAGAGGCATGGGTTACAACCTTCGGGTTTTTTAATGTGGAGCCCGGCAGGATCCAAATTGGGATGAGCACTGAATTTACCGAACCTCGGAAGCGTTGAGTTGAAGGGTACATGTTTTTGTTTCTTCATAACTATTTTAGTAGCACTATGTCAATTTAATAGGTACTTAAAGCTTTGAAATGATGAATGAGTATTATGAAATACTTAATAAAGTATTAAAAAAGCAAAAAAAAAGACTTCAACTCTTGATGAATGACTTGGTGCTTGTGTAATGTGGAATGAGTGACGTGTGTTATGACGTTTCTTTTCAAGACTGGAAATCGAATAGATATTAATAACTGTTTCATACTCTTTGGTAAACAATTAGGCTAGGTATCATTTATATGATGTTGGTGGGTCAAGGATGATCTCCAAGGAATCCTTGGGATCATCCTTGACCCGCAGCTTCACCAGGTTTAAATGAATGAAACTACTATTCCCGTAAGCGAGAAGATTAAAACCTTAGAGTTAGAATTGACAAACATATTTCTTGGCGATTTCTTAAGAAGTTTGAGAAAGATTCTTGTAACTGCCACTCAAACTGCGCTTGCATAATCCCTTTTACTTCCCAACTTTGATTACGCTGATGTCAGTCATCTCGATCAAATAGTTATAGAGAGACTTAATAAATTTTGCATCACATTAAAATTTTTGCCTGCCCAAATATGATCACATTCCTGAATTTCGTACTCAAGTGGCTTCCCACACGTCATCGCCAGAATTCCCAAAATTATTTTCGGCTCTACAGTAATCGGTTCAATCCTATTACTCTCTCTTATGTGAAAGAATATTTTAAGTTCCTTCATGAAACACGTCTTATTAGATGTCTGAGGTCATCGGAAATAAAGACGACGCAGACGCAATCTACCAGCTTTTATGTCAAATCTTTGACTGTACAAGCAGTACAGATAAGGAATGCTTTGCCCATGTCGATAAGGCGGGCTTAATCTTTTTCCAGTTTTAGAACTATGGTAACACTTCTTCTTTCTTTAACCTTCCATCTTTATTTATAGTTCTTTGCTCTTGTTTCATGGTTACACTCACACTACCTGCTCGACAATATCAAACTATATGTTATGCAAACCTAATATAAGTCACTAAAGCCGGGTCTATCTGGGCATTAAGGCCAGCGTTACATTTCACAGAATTTCCGGCCCCGAAATTCCGCGGCAGTCAATCCGACATTGCACTCTCTCACACTACATTGCAGCCACATTGAATATTCAGTGGCCGATTATATCAGTCGAGTGCCAACGCTTGTACGGTGTGGTCGTAATGGATCCAATAGAAGTGATAGCTATTTATGAGGCATTAGAAGAAGAAAGAAGAGCGTCAATACTGGGTTCATCCCTTACATACTCTTAGACTAGAAATTGGACAATTTCATACTTTGTGCAATTAAGACTGTATCCAGATAAAGCATTCGAATATTATCGAATGGCCATACAATCATTTCATGTATTGCTGAATTTAACGAAGGACTACATTACTAAGCAGGATACAAAACTTGCCACCATGCGCGTTTGAGCCCTCACGACGGGGGAAGCGGTGTCCCAGGGTGGCGGTGTCACTCGACATCGCCAACGCGTTCAACACACTGCCCTGGAGCTGCATTGGAGAGGCCATCATGTATCACCGGGTGCCGACCTACCTCCGTCCAGTAGTCGGGGCGTACTTGACGGACAGGGCCGTCATCTATCTCGGCCGTGATGGGGAGTGGAACCGCTGAGAGAAGTCGTGCGGTGTCCCACAGGGATTGGTTCTGGGCCCGCTCGACTGGGTGCTGCGGGCCGACCTCCTTGACGGCATCAGCGGACGGACAGGCCACCATCGGGACTCTAACTTACGGTAGGAGGGGTTTACATCGGCGTCGAGACCACGATGCAATACCTGGGTCTCGTCCTCGACTGCCGATGGAACTTCGTGGAGCACTTCCGACGTTTGGCCCCCAAACTGGAACGGGCCGGGGCCGCCATCAAGCGGCTGTTGTGCGGTACGGTCCATGGCCCTTTATGGGGTCCCAGTGTGAGCGCTTTCACTGCGGCGGCGAGGCTTAACCGGGGGTCGCGCACGATCTTGGGCAAACGAGCAATCCTCTTTGCCGTACTGCCGCCGTGGGATCTGGAGGCGTTAGTGCTCGCGCACCTGTACAAGTGGCGCGCGGACGGACCTCCGGCGCCATCACATGGTGGCTTGGAAAGAGCAAATGTCGCAACCCAGCGCAGGGCACTCCACGATAGTGACCTTAAGACCCCTCTTTGAGGAGTGGCTAGAGAGGCGTCACGGTGCCCTCACCTACCGCCTGACGCAGGCGCCCTCACCTACTGCCTGACGCAGGCGCTCTCACTTACCGCCTGACATGGATGTTTCGGGGGGTTCCTGCACATCATTAGGCGGGAGGAAACACCCGGTTATCACCATTGTTAGGATCTGCCCTGCTTGGGCGGAGCACCGCTGTGTCCTCGTAGAGGCGATTGGCGGCGGCGGCGACCTCCCGCATCCGGCCTTGGTGCAAGCCATGGTTCGGAGCGAGAGGGAGTGAGAGGCAGTCACCTCCTGCGAAGCAGTTATGCTCACGAAGGAGGTGGCGGGATGGGAGAAGGAAAGGTCTTCCCGTCCCAGCCGCCGCGGGAGACGCTCCGGGCGTTGGGAGCCGCGTGACGACTCCCAGCCACCGTAGGCGCGGGCCTGCGGACGGTGAGTAATGGGTAGCTCACCGTTCGATCAAGACCTGGCCCGGACGCCGCAAACGTGTTCCACGTGCGCCTCAAAGAGATGTCAGCATTTGAAGGGGCCCGTTAGGGCCGAAGCCTTCCGAGTAAGCTGCAGTGTCCGAAAGGGTTACCGCTACCCCGGAACATAAAGGGCTTCGGAACGAACATGGATGGGTTTAAGTCAGTAAGAGTCTGACACTCCCTTCCGCTCCACCAAGAGCGGGAGAAGTCATTGGATGATTGCCTTAAAAAAAAGGGGTCCAACCCGTTACCGGGTGTGTAAAGAAAATATAACTTACTAAATTTCTTTAGGTACAAAATAATGTCTCTATGAAAGCTATCACCTGTTAATTAATCTCGTTGGGGCCTGCTTTAGATAGACTCACACCAGCACTTCCGCTTCTTGTATTTTCTTGTTTTTTTTCTTTCACGTAACAATCTCTTAAATGTTTCCATTTCTTTTGAAGTTCATCCACTGTAAAATTAAATAATTTATGAGATATATTTTAAAAATGTTAGCATTAACGTAGCAATTTTTTGTACGAGAAAAAATTCAACATGTCCGATGCTTAGGCTGGGAATCGAAATCTTGACCTTTGAATAACCGGTCTACTACTCTAATCACTGAGCTACCGAGACACCTAGAGGACACGCCAAAAATGTATATTTATATATGTATATATATCTTTAATACAGATGTAACTAAATGTAGAAATAATATTAAGGGGCTGATTCAGTTGCTCAAGTAGAGCAAGATTTGGTACGGTAGATTTATTTAGAAAAATAAATTTGTGCTCTATCATACTAACTGGTTCGGATTCCAGATATTTATAATAAACCTGAAAAAAAAACGGTTAAAAAAAATCTACCGCAGGTACTAAAACTAGCTCTATTTGAGCAGCAGAATTTGACATTACTCCGACATTTTGTTACACTCTGTATTTGTATCATAACGCGTTGTTTTGTTTCAGCCGATCTTTTCTGTAAGAATCTCAACGTGAAAACTTATGTGAAGTGAGTTTAAAGTGAGTTGTCATTTCACATAATACTAGGCATATTGACAACTCACGTCTTGCTCAGTTCACTTAAGTTTTTTCGGTAACATTTTTACAGAATATCGCGAACTACCTTTTACCTACTTCCTTTATCTACCGGAATGAATTTTAACAGTTTATCCCACTATTTTTTGATGGGACGATCGACTGTTGCTAAAATAATAAAGTAACTTGTAAAGTACTTTGGGAACTACTGCAACCACTTGAACTGCCCTAGCCAAGGAAGGAATCGTGGTTAAAAGTGGCAGAAGAGTTCTATAAAAACGCAAATTATCCAAACTGTATAGGAGCTGGTGATGGCACACACAATAAGAATAATTAACCCTCACAACAGCGGATCTAACTATTATAACTATAGTTAATAAAAGTTTTTTTTTCATAATAGTTTTTTTTCAATTGTCCTAATGGCAGTCGCAGATTCTAATTCAACTCAGCATATCGCAGTCCACTGCTGGACGTAGGCCTGTCCCAGGTTGCGCCACAACACCCTGTCCTCCGCCTTCCGCATCCAGACAGTCCCCGCCACCTTCTTAGGGTCATCGGTCCATCTAGCTGGGGGGCGTCTCACACTACGCTAGCCGATACGTGGTCTCCACTCCAGGACTCGACTGCTCCACCGGCCATCGGTCCTTCGACAAACATGGCCAGCCCACTGCCACTTCAGTTTGCTTAGCCTGCAAGCTATGTCGGTAACTCCGGTTCTTTGCCGGATAATTTCATTCCAGATTTTATCCATCAAAGAGATTCCAAGGTCCGCTCCATAGCGCGCAGAGCGACCTTGAGTTTGTGGACCAGCCCGTTTGTTAGTGAGTCTAATTATTGTTTCACTTCTATTGATGTTAGAAGTTGAAATTTCGGACGGAACTTAACCAAGATATGTTAGTACAACCCGACGATTAAGAGGGATTGGCCGAAAGGGTTACCGCTACCCTGGAACATAAAGGCCTAAGGAAGAAACATGGATGGGTTTTAGTCAGTAAGAGTCTGACACTCCCTTCCTCTCCACCCAGAGCGGGAGGAGTCATTTGATGATTTCCCATCCTTCAAAAAAAAAGACATACGAGGATAAAATACTCCCAGGCAGTACCGGCCCAGCACTACCATTTGTATTGGTACCTGACTGAGGCTTTCGTTTTATATAAACACTAGCTGACCCGACAGACGTTGTCCTGTCTTAACTGTGATACCTACCCTACCTACCTACCTACCTACCTGCCTACCTACCTAGCTACCTACCCTACCTACCCTAGCTACCCTACCTACCATACCTACCCACCCTACCTACACCAGCTACCTACCCTACCTACCTACCTACCCTACCCACCTACCCTACCTACCTACCCTACCTACCCACCCTACCTACCCACCCTACCTACCCTACCTACCTACCCTACCTACCTACCCTACCTACCCACCCTACCTACCCTACCTACCTACCTACCCTACCTACCCACCCTACCTACCCTACCTACCTACCCTACCTACCTACCCTACCTACCCACCCTACCTACCCTACCTACCTACCTACCCTACCTACCCACCCTACCTACCCTACCTACCCTACCTACCCTACCTACCCTACCTACCCTACCTACCCTACCTACCTACCTACCTACCCTACCTACCTACCCTACCTACCTACCCTACCTACCTACCCTACCTACCTACCCTACCTACCTACCCTACCTACCTACCCTACCTACCTACCTACCTACCCGACCCTACCTACCATATAGGAGGGAAATCAGCAGCTGATCGAAAAAAAAAAAAAAAATTAAAATGTATTCTGCGATTCAGGGCGGAGACAAATCCAACGAAACAAAAACCATGAAAATTGGTCCAGCAGATCTCGAGTTATAACGAAGGGAACAAACCCGTCTTTCTTTTATATATATAGATGTTATGCGACCCTACCCCAATAAAACATCTATACATATAAATAATATTGGAGTGTCCGTTTGTAATATTGAAATAACCGTTTTTTACTACATACACCAAAAAATCATTTTTTTGGTGTATGTACCGTATCATATACCTATACATCGTAATATATATATCGTAATCATACAATCTTTGTCTGTCTGTTTGCTCCGGCTTTTGAAATGGCTGGACCGATTTTGATGGGACTTTTAGGCCGCGTTTCCACTGACGCGGAGCTGGGCGGAGCGGAGCGGAGATGTGCAAGGAGCGTCCAATCACATACGAGACGAATGACGTGATGAGGATTTCAACCATTGTGATTGGTCGTACCTGTACGTCTCCGCTCCACTCCGCTTCAGTGGAAACGCACCCTTATTGGCAGGTAGCTGATGTAATAAGAACTTTCTGTCAGATAGTAAAAATCACAATTTTTTTTTTTTTAAGGCTGGGAAATCATCCAATGACTGCTCCCGCTCTGGGTGGAGCGGAAGGGCGTGTCAGACTCTTACTGACTAAAACCCATCCATGTTCCTTCCGTAGCCCTTTATGTTCCGGGGTAGCGGTAACCCTTTCGGACAATCCCGCTTACCCGGCAGGCTTGGCCCTGAGGGGCCCCTTAATATGCTGACATCTCTTTGAGGCGCGCATGGAACAAATACGCGCCGTACGGCACGGGCCTGGCGCTGATCGGACGGTGAGTCACCCATTACTCACCGTCCGCAGGCCCGCGCAAAATCACAAACATTGAGACCTGCACTAATTCATTGTTCGCTAATCGAACTGGGTCCCACAAGTTGGACACCAATAAAAGAAAGATAATGCAAATAAAAAAGTTGCGAATTCTGCAAATCGCTTGGCTGAACCACAAACTAAACTAGGTCTAATTTCCTAAAAGCCCACCGTTTCCGTAATGAGAAAATAAATGTGATGCGTTATTTCAAAACGTATTAACACAGGGGCGATTTCTAAATGCTCTAATCTATCACAAAGATTTATTTCGCATTTATACTTTTTTTTATTTTTTTAAGGCTGGGAAATCGTCCAATGACTGCTCCCGCTCTGGGTGGAGCGGAAGGGAGTGTCAGACTCTTACTGACTAAAACCCATCCATGTTCCTTCCGTAGCCCTTTATGTTCCGGGGTAGCGGTAACCCTTTCGGACAATCCCGCTTACCCGGCAGTCGCATTTATACTTAGCGCCTAGATAAATTATTAAAAAAAAATAGTTGGTTCTCCTTTACAAGAAGACTAGTATACATACAACTTGGTGGAGTAAACATTTCTCCTTCTATGCCTTCCCACCGTTTGCTCTTATAATCATGCTCCTCAAGAAAATTATCAACAACAAATAAACTAGCAAAGTTATCGTTCCGTATTAGACTAGTCCGACATAATGTATTTCAAACCTCATCTTCATTTCAGCCGATAGACCTCCTCGGCTGGAAATAGGCCTCTCCAACTTTGAAACCTAAAATAAACTATTTTACATACATTCAGTCAAAAAAGTATCGGGAATGGATGATTTGTTTATGGTTCCAAATTCAAATTTTTGTTTTTTTGTAGTTGTTAGATTGGCACAACTGTTTTCCATTTTGGCGCGGAGTTTGAGTTGCATCTGTTATTTATATTAAATACAGTGCTGGTTTTAGTAATATCATATACAAGTGTGTATTGCGAATTTCATAATGGACAAAAATATCGAACAAAGAGTTTGTCTTAAATTTTGCATCGCCAATGGAATTTCGTGTTCGGAGTCACTGAAAATGTTACAGAAGGCTTACGGTGAATCGACTTTATCAAAAACTCGTGCTTATGAGTGGTTCAAAGCGTCCAAAAGCGGTCGAGATGTGATGGAAGATTTGTCTCGCTCTGGTAGGCCGTCAACGTCTGCAACTGAAGTTAACATCGCAAAAGTGAAGAAAATAGTGACTGAAAATCCCCATTCAACTCTGAGAGAGATAGCCACCGAACTTTCTGTATCTCACGAGTCGATTCGTACCATTTTAACTAATCATTTGGGTATAAAACATGTTGCTGCTCGGCTAGTCCCAAAAGATCTGAATTTTCTCCAAAAACTCAATCGCATGAAAGTCGCTGAGGACATGCTAGAACGAGTCAGTTCGGACCCAACATTCATGAAACGCATTGTTAGTGGTGACGAGACGTGGGTTTACGAGTTTGACATGCAAACTAGTCAACAAGCTTCGGAGTGGCGCCTTCCAACTGAACCGAAACCGAAAAAGGAGAATTCGCGGCGAGAACTGACCTCAATTCCGGAAGCAGCGTTTAAAAAATGTTTTGATGAATGGATTATTCGTTGGCGCAAGTGTATCGTTTCTAAAGGAGCATACTTTGAAGGTGATAAAATTAATTTGGATGAATAACAGACATTTTGTGTATTATTGATCTTTGCCCGGTACTTTCTTGACAGAGTAGTATATGAAACATTCCTTTATCACTACATAGTATAAAACAAAGTCGTTTCTCTGTCCCTATATCCCTATGTATGCTTAAATCTTTAAAACTACGCAACGGATTTTGATGCGGTTTATTTAATAGATAGAGTGATTCAAGAGGAAGGTTTATGTGTACCTATAATTTGTCGACATATTATGCGGGCGAAGCCGCGGGTGGAAGCTGGTTTAAAAATAAACAAAACTACATTCACAGATTTTTCTAAAATTTGCTGGCAACTCCCGGGAATTGAAAGGGCTAAAATTCGAAAAGACAACAAAAGACAACAATGTGTACTTTTATGGCATCTATCGGTAGGGTCAATCATAAGGATCAAATCTCTATAACAAACATGATAAATTAAATGTATCGAAAACCGTGAAATCGTATAAATTCAATGGGACAAGATAATGCACTTTTACTCAAAGGTCCATCAGATTTTTTATCTTCATGATTTCAACCGAAAGACTTCCAGTGCTGCAAATAGGCCTCTCCCAAGCATGGCCACGTCAACTGATTCTGCGCTTCTCGCACCCAGTGGAATCCTGTAGCCTTCACCAATTTGCCAGCATAATGAGAATCATTTATTATCTCCTTTCAGGGAACTACATCTCATGTGGAGAGCCACCTTACCATTTTTTTTTTGAGATCAAAATCATCAAATGACTCGTCCCTCTCTGGGTGTAGCGGAAGGGAGTGCCAGACTCTTACTGATTCAACCCAATCCATGTTCCTTCCTTAGCCCTTTATGTTCTGGGGTAGCGGTAACCCGTCCGGACAATCCCGCTTATCGAGGGAACTTTGAAAAGAACTTACCCTGGGTTGTATTATTGTCAGGGAATCGTACATACTATAAAGAATTCCAATCGTAGCAATATAATTTAAGATGAAATCCTTGTCTAATATTGCCACGACTATGAGCAGTATATTATTATTTATTAATTTAACTATTTGTTTATTGCACAATGTACTCAACCACAGTTTTACACGCTAGGCTTACAACTAGTGAGTACATACATACAAATAAACAATATATATACATACAAACAATAAAAATAATTATAACAGGAATGTAGACTAATTTAATATATTCATTTAATTTAACGTACTCATTTAATTTATTTTATGTATTAATCACTCATTTTATTTTATTTTGTTTTGTTTAAAAATTCTTCCTTTCAGTTAGGGAGTATTCTGTTGTTATAAAGCCAACATGCTTTATTAATTGTTATTTGCATGACATTTCTTTTCTCTTTTCTTATATTTATTATACTGTTGTAATTTTAATTATACTTTAATTTAATTGCACTGCCATTCTAGCGGCACTCATTATTACCATATTATTATAATATTTTTGCTAATATGTGGATAATGTAGTGGGCTGCAATATTGTTTAATTATTATTAACTATTCTTGTAACATTTTATATTGTAGCTGTTTATTGTCCCATGATAAATAAAAAAAAAAATACATAACGATTTTAGGGCGCAGCAAGATCTCAAAACTAAGAATATATTTGTGAGTAGGTAGCTACATATATCTTTTAGCACGTTAGGAACACAATTAAATGTGATATAATATTAATTACACTTATGTCTACCTCTATAAATAACATTTTATATGATATAATGATCAAAAGTATATTCTGTTTTAACTCAATATCTACTTATTATCACATCAGGAACACAATTAAAAATGTTTAATGCTAATTAAACTTACATCTAGCGCTATAAATAAAATATTATATGATAATTAACACATATATATTTTGTTTTAACTCTATTTAAACATTTTATCTATACATATAATAAAACAGTAAAAAAACTGTGTCTGTACATTGAATATATTAATAAAATAATAATTGAGGGGGGTTTAGAAACAGAAATAGAGCATAAATCCAAAAAAAAAAATTTGTCTGTTTGTCTGTATGTCTGTTTGTCTGTTTGTTTGTACACGCTAATCTTCGGAACTACTGGACGGATTGGAATGTTTTTTTTTTGTTGTATATGTATTAAGTCTGGGCAACATATAGGCTATAATTTATCTTGGAAACTTGAACACCTGATGCAGAACCGCAACAGACCAGCTAAACTATAAGAGATACAAAAATGATACCTTAGCAAAAAATGTTCCACGTGATTAGCATTTTCTGCTGAGAGAATAAATTTGAAGATCTGGAACACCTGATGTGGAACTCCAAGAGCCCAGCTACACTGTAACATATATAGGAATGACGTCTTAGCAAAAGTTGTTCGGTCTGATGGGCATTTCCTGTTGACTTATAAAAATCGAAGATCTGGAACACCTGTTGTGGAACTCCAAGAGCCTAGCTACACTATAACATTATATAGGAATGACGTCTTAGCAAAAGTTGTTCGGTCTGATGGGCATTTCCTATTGACTTATAAAAATCGAAGATCTGGAACACCTGTTGTGGAACTCCAAGAGCCTAGCTACACCATAACACATATAAGAATGACGTCTTAGCGAAAGTTGTTCAGCCTGATGAGCACTCTCTGTTGATGTATAAAAATTGAAGATCTGGAACACCTGTTGTGGAACTCCAAGAGCCTAGCTACACCATAACACATATAGGAATAACGTCTTAGCACAAGTTGTTCAATCTGATGAGCACTCTCTGTTGACTTATAAAAATCGAAGATCTGGAACACCTGTTGTGGAACTCCAAGAGCCTAGCTACAACATAACACATATAGGAATGACGTCTTTGACGTCTTTGTTGTTCAATATGATGGGCATTTCCTGTTGACTTATAAAAATCGAAGATCAGAAACATCTGATGTGGAAATCAAAGCTATCACTAATTTTACTGTGTAATTATAAAATAACATAAACTGGGAGTACCTGCACGCGGTGAAGGCGGTAACAGTTTAGGACTGATTTTCGATGACGATGGTATATCATTGAAAATTTGACTCTACTGGCCAAAACTCCTATTTATTTTTTTATTTTATCGTATGAATATGCCTTCGGGCTTATGTTGTTTGAGTGTTGAATTTCCTTTTCCATTTATCTTCGTAACACTGTAGCCTACCCGGTAACGCAGGAGAGCAGTCATTTTAATTTAGATTTTTATTGATCAGGTATCTTCACAATAAAACTATGACCATGCCTAGAAAGAGGTCAAATCTTTCCCAATGTTCCAAGAGAGCTAAAAGATTGAGGATCATAAGATCCCAAGAATCTACCGAAGAGCGTCAGGAGAGACTTGATGTTGTTCGAGAACATTAGGCTGCAACTCGCTCCGTGGAAACCTCTTCGGGTCGCGAAGCACGTCTGCGTTCTCAGCGTATTCATTAGGTCTCTAGAGACCAGTGAAGAATATGATGCGCGACTGACCGCTGATCGTGAACGTCATGTATTGTCTCGCGAGTCAGAGACGTTCACGGAAAGAGAATTACGCTTGAGTTCCAAGCGTATCTACGCATCGACTTCTAGGTCTCTAGAGGAGGAATATAATAATGCGGTTACCAAAATGAAAACGATGACAAATGGACTGTATGTTTTGGTGGTTGTTGGAATGAAATAAAACTAAAGCTCAGTGTGATAAAAGATTTAAATGGGAAAAATGATTAAAAATAACATAAATGGCGACCCCGTTGTCGCTGGCATAAGCAACAGGGTCCGCGTACGAAGTCGCGGGCAGAAGCTAGTCTTCCATAAATTCCTGGATACTATAGAACCTAACACTTTTCTTTTTTTTACTGGTTCTTTTAAAAGTTGAAATTCCATTTATTGATTAAATAAATGATACTGATTATTTTGGTAACTCAAATTTTGTCCTACAATCGTTGCGAGCTTTAGTCTCTTCTTCATTTGGTTGGCGACTAACCTAAAACGCGCGCGCGCGCTAACGTCCGTGATTTTCCGTGAATACTTTCTTTATTTATTTGAGAAATCCTTAAGAGACACAACATGCAAAAGAACTTTAGCATTCACAAATAATTTTGTTTAAATTCTTTCTCCCTTTCTCAAAAACAATTGAATAAAATTGATCAAAATAAAAAATCTGATTTCATGCCCGGACTACCTCATAGAGAAAACAAACAAAAACACTCGTGGGATATCGCTGCGACGTACACACGCCAAACACGCCTCGGGGCGTCTCGAAGTACAATACAAGGGATCTACTACCCTACACGTTAAATGAAAAACAAATTGCTTTAAATTACAGCAAAATTAGCCAAAACCGGCGTAAATTCCCCGAATTTATGGAATTTCCCGAATTTCGGTATGGAAAGCGCGCGTATAAAATGCTTTCCATGCCAATTTCACTCATCGTATCCAATTAAACAACTATACAAGTATATTTTTGTAACATAACTTAACTTAATAACTTCGTTCAAAACTTTGAAACTACTAGTTTTCTATGCGAGGGAAGATGTATTGTGTTGACTGTGCATTTCCGCGCAGGCGCGCGATGTCTCGGTCAAGGTGATGCAACGTATAAAAGCGTACGGAGTTGCGAAATCAGTTGCGTTACAGCGCGATCGCAGTGCCATGTGCAAGGTCCCGTCACGGAACTTTTGATCGGAACATTCGAACCCGTGTTTGCGTGATTAGACTTTAGCGTCCGTACTGCGAATAGCTAAAACGCAGCTCTCCGTTTCTTTTGTCAACTGTTTGAGTGTTTGGTGTGCGTCTGCCACTAGTTGCTAACTAACTTTTTGACGCTTGGTGATAGTGTTATGGATGCTAAGTGAAGCAGCAGAACAAAACAATTTGTTGTGAACTTTGATTAACTCTCTAGTAGCCTTGAATAAATTGCAATGGTTGCTGAAAAGTTTAAAACTAAAAACTTTGTACATAGTTAAAAAAACTGTTTGGGTGATTTCGATAATAACAGAAGAAGACTTCGTCATCACTTCAGTCTAACAAGCATTGACTCCAGGTATTGTGTCCTAATTGTATTGTTTTGTTTCAAAACAAAATTATATTTCTCTGGCAGCTGGCATCACATCACATCGTTAATTCTTTTCCCAAAGTTTGTTTTATTTATTTTAGTTGGTACAGTAATAAATTTATTTATATATTTTGTTTATATAATTAGGTATATACTTATTTATATATTTACAGTTCTATTTATTTATTTATATGTTGTATTTGTAATTAAATAAATATTTACTCTGTTATCTCGGCATCACCTAGACTGGTAGAAAATGCTAATGGCATTAAGTCCGCTCTACGTACATTTCTGAGCATAAAGTATCAAATAAATATTTATTCAACTTACGGCGAAAGTTCCTAATCCGCTGAATGCTGTTTATCTCGGCATCACCTAGACTGGTAGAAAATGCTAATGGCATTAAGTCCGCTCTACGTACATTTCTGAGCATAAAGTATCAAATAAATATTTATTCAACTTACGGCGAAAGTTCCTAATCCGCTGAATGATTTTTGAGCGCAGTTAGTAAATGTAAAAAAAATGTTGTAAGCAGAAAATAATATTGGAAGGAGATACCTTATATTTTCGATTAATTATTATAATAATACCAGCCCATAAATGTCCCACTGTAGGGTAAGGCTTCGGATACAAAGGAGGGTTAGTTACCATGGTTGCTCAAGGCGGATTGAATTATTGCGAAATCTAATTACAGCATAGAAAAGTTTCTCAAAGATAGTAGTAGAATAGTAGTTCGAATTATATTTTAATAACTTTAAATAATATATTCTACATTCTAACATGAACTTACATCTTAATGAAGTCTTTGACATACATTTCTTTGAATTGAATTTATCATATTGAGTTTATAATTAATATTAGGACTAATATTAATTATTATTATTATTAGGTCATAATAATATTGTGACCAATGTGAAATGTAACAATATGCAGTGAAACATGGTTAAGTAAGACATCCAGGGTCCTGCAAATTTGTCTTACTTTAAGAGGTATTCCACTTACCCGGTGTCAGATATCCAGGTATAAATAAATATGTGTCTCATTTACAGAGGGTTTCATTAATAGAGGTTATTTCAGTTATAGAGGTGCGAGTATTAGATAAAGTAACGTATTATATAAACATTATCCGTGATTTTTAATCTTTATTTGAATTATGGAACATTAAATTCGATTTACAGTTCCTCGCGTGTCTTCTGACTTTCATAAACGGATATTAACTTCAGTTTCTCACGTACGGATAACGATTGGAGCCTTCGTTTCGGCATTTTTCAAATAAACATACTTAAGCTAAATGAGGCTCAAAATTAGTTAAGTGCGGAATTTGCGGGTAGAATAAGTAAGTAAAGAAACAAAACGATATTATCTCAGTTACAGAGGTTTAGTCATTGACTGCCACGCAGCAGACACAATAGAAAAACGATTGTTCGCGGCTCACCGGTGACCGCGTTGGCGCTCAACGTGTTAATGCATATAAAATTCAGTCGCTGTCGTTAACTCACTTATTTAGTCCGTGGTAACTCATCATCATCTGCCTAGCCTTTTCCCAACTATGTTGGGATCGGCTTCCAGTCTAATCAGATGCAGCTAAATACCAGTATTTTACATGGAGCGACTGCCTATCTGACCTCCACAACCCAATAACTGGGCAATACGATACCCCTTGGTAAGACTGGCTGTCAGATTTTCGGGCTTCTGACGACCCGTAATGACTGTCAAAGATGCACAAATGAAAGCCGGGACCAATAGCTTAACGTGCTTTCTGAAGCACGGAGGAATCTCGGTATGTAAAGATGGTCACCCATCCACGGCCAACCCCGGCAAACGTGGCTTAACCTGATGGATTGACCTGTGCGGCTGTTAGTACTTAGCTACGAGCTCCCCTCGCTGTCGGTAACTATGATGATAAAATGGAAAGAACGAATCCCAGGTATAGAGGTTTGTTTCGTCACACGAACAGATGTAATACAGTGCCGAAGTGCTGAGGTCCCAACCTTAGCATGAGTTCCAGTTATGGAGGTTTCTCACTTATCCAGGTCCCACTTAACCATGATTAACTGTATATGTTTATATTTTTGGGTTTACTTTTGATGATTTTTTGGCTTTATTTTTGTGTTATACTTTTGTACGTATGCGAATGTGAATTTGATGATGGCAATAGCAAGTATAAATAATAATAATATCCCTGGACATTTCACACAACGCCATATGGTCCCAAGCTAAGCAACCTAATGCTTGTGTTATGGTAACG
The DNA here is from genome assembly GCA_951799385.1 of Hyppa rectilinea. Classification (NCBI taxonomy): domain Eukaryota; kingdom Metazoa; phylum Arthropoda; class Insecta; order Lepidoptera; family Noctuidae; genus Hyppa; species Hyppa rectilinea. The sequence goes on from OX637300.1 coordinate 21,542,484, forward strand.
AGATGGCTGATAAACTACTTATATACATTTTTTTTTGTAAATACATACATATTATAGATAGAAAAACACCCAGACTCGTAACAAATACTTGCAGGTCGTACAAATGTTTGCTCCGGTTGGTAGGCTGTTAAGGTATGTATAAATATACATACCTAAACATCATTAGTTAGGAAGGTGGGCAGGTTTTTTATTTAAAGGAGTAGGTAATAGGTATGTAAGGATCCTCGCAGGTGGCGTTCTTGGAGCATAGATAAAGTTATATTTTTTTAACGATAACGAAATTAGATAAATCCGAAATGTATTGAATTAGCATTGGCTTTCGAAATTTCACGTGATTAATCGTTTTCGATCGGTACAAGTGCTAGATAATATATAATTGTCAAGCGAATTTCGATCAATGTTCTCATAAAAATGCGTTGACAAGTGGCGTTCTTGACAATCCGAATCGATAACAAATTGTTCGATCAACAATTTTCGAAATGGAATTGACACAGAGCGATTGACACTAGTCTAGGGCTCCTCTAGTGTCTGCCTACCCAAAGGGTAAAATGTAAAAAAAGACGTGAGTTTGTAAGTGTAAATATATTTTTTTAAAGTCCTTACGTTTTCCATATGAATACCTGAACATGTAGCTTTTAAATATCAACGTGCGTAAGAACTTACTACCACAAAACAGAATACGGTGATCGTAATGAGTTTATTAATTAGGAGATGAACCCGGCTACAGCATTAGGATTTTGACATTCGAAGCAGTAACTAAGGTTATCTAGCTCGCGGTTTGGAGATGCAATTACAATCTTCAACTGTGAAACATAAGTGAAGTGAGTTTCAAGTGAGCTGTTAATAGTTACACTATTGACATTCTTAGCATTAGGTGAAATGACAGCTCACTTCACCAAAGTATTCATGGTCAGATTTTTACAGAATAGATTAACTGACATCTACGTATTTAACAAAAATACATAATAAATTAGCTTCTTAAAGAAATGGTGCCAAGAAGAAAATTATAATTACTTCAGGACTCGATGTCAAATTTTATTGTAACCTATAGTGAATTTTTCTTAAGTTGTATCATTTGGTAAACAAATGTCGCGACTAATATTAAGATTTCTAGATAGTGTATGTGTCTCTGAAGTATTTTTTTTCTATAATTCATGCTTTTCGTGTATTTATACAAAGATCAAGACGATTATGTTTAACTTAAAATGCATGATTTATACGAAAAATCATAATTTTTGTCCTGAGTGTGTTTACCAAATTGGACACTTTAAGAAAAATACACTATAGAACGCATACTTGACTATACAAAAGAATTCCTCGCCCGAAAAAGGCGAATTGTCACTTTTAAATAATTCCTAAGTTAATTTCTTTTTGAGCGAATCGACAACTCCAGAAATACGAGGCAATTGGCACATTTTTAACTCTGCAACTATTTTAGTGAGGTAGTTTTATTAACTTTTTTGCATAGAATTCAAAATTTAGGAGTCTGCCGGGAAAGGCTTTTTATTTCCTTTTAATCAAATCAAATCAAATAATTTATTTAACAGATCATACAATCCAATTTGTTAGTAAAACATATACATTTTAAACTCTACTGTTACTACTATATTTGGAAAATTTTGTTAATTAATAATGTCACAATAATCCATGATTTTTAAAGATATTTCAATAATCATAAAGTACCTAGGTACTTTAAATGAAGCAGGCGGTTTGAAAATATATGAAGTAAAGGTTTTTACTAAACCACACTTGTTTGACTAAACTGATTAGTGATCGCAATTTGCTTTAACTTCACCTAAAGCATGTAGGCTAGTCAACAAGATCACAAAACGTGTTAATTAAAGAAAGATCGTAAAAATATGAGCGCTGGCCCATTCGAATCGGAATGACGTCTAGAAAAAATGTTCGTAACCATTTATTAGCACATAATTCATTGCATTCAGTAACGTTGGTTTTTTTTTAAACATTTGTTAAGGAATTTTTTATAAACAAATAGACAAGTTTAATATTTTTCCATTTTTCGTTTATCAGTCTATTGTCGTGGCAAAATAATTGTTAAAATAGAAAAAAAAACTTATTTTTTATTTTTTATTTGTAATCGTTTATTTTTCGAACGTTTTAATAGAATCAGTGTTTTTTTCTCTTTAAAAATCATAATAGGCATTTCTTCATAGATTCATAATTTTGGTGTTATTTTATTAATAATTTAATTCTTCTTCTTTTCGTGTGGTTAGTGACTAACGTGGTGTCAGACTTTTTATGCTGTCCATGGGCCTCTGACTTAGCTTCACACACTGGTGAGAAATGTCCCTCAGGCATGTCGGTTTAAGCGGGATTGTCCGAAAGGGTTACCGCTACCCCGGAACATAAAGGGCTACGGAAGGAATATGGATGGGTTTTAGTCAGTAAGAGTCTGACACTCCCTCCCGCTCCACCCAGAGCGGGAGCAGACATTGGATGATTTCCCAGCCTTAAAAAAAAAGAAAGGCACGTCGGTTTCCTCACGATATTTTCTTTCACCAATTTTAAAGCAAGTGATAATTATACAATACGCACATGAATCCGTAAAATCAGAGATGCATGTCTTGGGTTCGAACTCGAGGCCTAATAATTTCATTGTTTGTTAACTTAACAATTTGTTATGAACAAATTCTAAAAAACTTATATTTATTTCTAGAGCTGAATAAAATACAATTCCTGGCATATATTATCAATGCATGCATCACAGATATAAGTATTTAGTCAACACGTTCAAAAACGTGTTAATTAAACGTTTTTGAACGTGTTAACTAACTATATATTTTGTATTTCTTGTTTTGTAAACTACTCTTAAAAATTTATGACAACATAATATAACATATCACCTGTTTCTTGAAATGGTTAGGCAGAAATGAGTGAAATGATTGACACCTACATTTTGCCAGTCATGTTTAAGTCCAATGTTAAAGACCTTAATGTCTTCAATTTGGTACAAAAAAAAACAAAACTTCTTAGTACAGTCAACAGCAAAAGTAGATGATCAAAATAAAAAATCAATACTAATGAACGGAGTTCGCGTCAGAACTGTGTGGCGTCGGAGTGATTCAAAAGTATGTGATTGTAAATTATACCAAACATTTACTACTAGTACAGCTGCCATATATACGTGAACTCCGTTCATTAGTATTGAATATCTGATTTTGATCATCTAATTTTGCTATTGACTGTACCTACTTTAAAGCCTATTATTGCTTTCAGCTTCTAATCAATGAGCTCATTCGTCACACTAAGACATACATAGACTATGCAGAAAGTTAGGTGTATTGAGCATTCCGCTCAATGCTCACTGTATAATGTATACAGCTTAGATTTTAGATGAATAGATCGGCTGCAGTCAGGCATTGACTTACGACGGCTCAATTCACCCATTCAGATAATTATTGAATAGAATAGCTGAAGCAATTGCGGTTCGGTTTAACACTGATTTACCTGAGCATTGAGGCAAGTATTATAATCAAGCTAAATTCAGGCTAAGTTAGACTGAGTGAATTCACACGGGCTGCAGTTTGTAATATTACTCTTAGTTGTTAATAATTATTGAATTGGAAACTAACTTTGTAAGCTCACTATATGTATATAACTACACTATTGTATTAGGTAGGTAAGCCTGGAATGATAATGTATGTGTGATAAATAAATAAAACATTTAAGCTCTACTGAAAAACAAACAAAACAAGAAAATGTTATTTGCATTTTAACACATTCTACGCCGTAGGCCTTTGCTACGCCGTAGGCATCTGCTACGGCGTAGTCTATTTTTTATTTACTAAGCGAATCATTATTATTATCTGCCTAGCCGTTTCCCCACTATGTTGGGGTTGGCTTCCAGTCTAATCAAATGCAGCTGCATACCAGTATTTCACATGGATCGACTGCCTATCTGAGGACAATGATGGTGATGAAGCGAATACGTGTATTTTAATTATTATCGTAATTCGCAACATCTTTTTCATACGATTCCTCGTTGGTCGAGTGCTGAGCTTGACGTCCTGGGTTCAACTCCCGGGGCAGGCAAGTGTTATGGGATTTCCCCATCTGGAATTTCTCAGTAGCAGTCTGCGGCGCTTCTGGATTAATGCCCGGTTGATGTCAATAGGCTCACTCCCTATTACATGGGACTTAAATATTACTAGTAAAAATTAATAAAGGCATAGGTACACCTGTGCCTAACCCTTCACAAAATACAGGTGTGATTTTATGTTTAATAATAAAACTATTATTTCTTTATGTATAAATACTATGAAAACATGAAAAGGATGAGCGCGCCCGTTGAAATCTTTTACTATGAAAAACGGACAGCGCCTGTAAAAATAACTTCGATGATATTTTACAGTTTAAGGATGCTTCTTGTTAGAAATGTCTTTATAAATGTTAAAATAGTGTTGTTAGTGTCAATTTCACCAATGAAACTGAACGCGTGATCGCGTTCAGTTTCATTCATCTAAACCGTGTTCTAGACCCGTCAGTGTCAATACTCCTCAGAAAATAACAGAGTTTATGCACTGATCGCGATCCTTATTGTTTTTGGTTATGGCTTTGGACTCTTACTTTAGATTAAAAACTCTTTGAGGTGCGTCACAGTGAGTTGAATCATGAATGTTGCTGTTTGGGCAGAGGTCCTTCGACATTTCTTCAACTTTTGTTTAAGTCTCATGAAAAAGCGAGCCTTTTGCCACCAACCGGGCACAAATTCAGACTCCTTGCCGCTACCGAGATAATGCCTAATGGAAACATCGAATAAAACGCTGCCCGGCTTATGAATTCGAACCCCGGACGTCCTCTCCGTCGGGGGTCGCGTTTTCGCTTTCACGTAGATTTTGTTGATTGTATGTCGATGGTTGGAAATAATGAAAATTTTATTGATCAAAAACATTACATAATATCACGGCTGTATACTCCGAAAGGTTCGGCAAAACTGTATCTAAAGTACTCCCACATTTCGCCTGTTATGTTTAAGCACATAATAGGCCGCCTACAGCGATCAACCGGGCACTTACAGATGGCTAAAGCCAACAATACCGACCCGGGAATGAAACCCACGACCTCATGCTCAGCAATAGTTCTTGCGACAACTAGACCAACGAAGCAGTCACTTGTTAATCAAGTAATTAATGAACAACATAAAAAAACGAAGATCGCTAAAAGACACGCATCGTATTTCTCATTTTGGAGCTACGTATTTTTGGATATATTGGCTTCATACCATTTTGATTGTTCGTAAATCGCATACCGAATATTGGTGTAGGTATTGTTCCATATTTAGAGCGAATATGTAGTGAATTCTGAACAGAACAGATGACTTTGAAGTGACGCGGATCAGTGAATTGAAGCAAGGAATATTTTGTGAAAGGGACATTGACGTTGCTGTTAAGGGTTCATGTATAAAATAAAACCTTCTTGATTCATATGTTTCGTTTATTTTCGGGCCTTTAACTAAGCAGTGTCATAACCAAAGAGTACAGGTGGGAAATCCCTCTTTTTTATAACAACTTTCCTAGTAAGATTTGACGTTGCTGTACCTCTGTGGTATTGGAGAATTCCGTAAGATGTCGCCCTACACAATACTGTTACGGTCGGGTGTCGGATGGCGGGAAACGGGCGCTTCGCGTACGTGTCCTTTGTACGGAGAAACCCTGCTGGTTCTATTTTTTGCTTTTATTTTATAATTCACTTTGCATGTTTTTTTTTATTATTGATTAGGGTTTTGTTAGTAGTATATTGAACAAATAAAAGTGTAAAGACAAAACTCAGGCAAATATTTGTCATGACGCTAACTAGTAGCTTTTCCTAAACAGGGTGAATAATTCCGATGTTGACACCTACTTGTTCGATTCTGTATTATTGTAACATTTTTTATTGTTAAACTAGGTGTATCACGGACTGTTTCTTTTTACAAAAATTTTAAAATATATGTTTGTCACGTAAATATTGATTTTTTTTTTGTTTTATGCGAGGAATGTCCCGTATCGATCCGGCGCACGTGGGGCGGACCTACCGTTCCTACCTACTTGTATCTATATGGTTGGCGCCGGCGTTACGAACGCCTCTGGTTTTCCGAAACAACTTTACTCGGAAATTCATTTTACTTTTCACAGTGGATACATTGGTTTTATTTTATCGAACAAGCGTGTCATGATAAAACTTTGGACCGTTTCATTTTTTATGATGAATGTCTGCGCAGCTCGCGCAGGTCTGTCGCTCGCTAGAGTGCGCAGTGCGTGCGGCGGATCGCGCCCTCCGGCTCGCGCTCTCGGTGCGGCCTGGCGTATGGGATACTGCTTTCTGTGAATTAGGGAAAAGTGTTATGAAGGGGAGCCCCAGTCGGCAGTTGTCTGCATTAGTAAATACCGCGTTTTAGGCAGCGCATATCACCGATCGATTGGGGCAAGGGCTGCAATCGCGCGTGCGTCCTACGACTATTCGCGCGTGTGTCGACAGTAGACCGTCGCCGTTGTCGCACGCGCGCGACCTGTGGACGAACTTGTTGCGAACGCCACCTGTTAACTCATGGGGGCACCGTGAAACTCAGGTAAGTTCATCAAGAACACTTCCCTCCGTTTCACGCCTCAGCGAAAAATTCGGAGTTTCCCCGAAAGTTTGATAAAACTGCACGCGCAAACAAAAGTTTGAAAGTCGCGCGCTTTCGCAACTGGTCGAACGGTTTTACATTGTTTACCTAACCGTTTGCGCCGGTGGAAAGGTTTAACGCGACTATCGGTTAATTGGAATAGCGGAATGAACTGCAGTGAAGCCTGTAGTGATCAAATAACATTTCGGAAGTTGTTTGAACAATATAACGAGATATTTACTCGTTAATCGTCCTAAACGATAATAAGCAACACCAACATCAAACACGATCAATGACATTCGGTCCATGTCCGCATTGACGCGGTTAAGATGGATGTCAACACTAGTATTATCATTAGCACAGGCTTCCTAACTTCTTGCGTTATCCTTCATTTCTTCATAAATGTTCTTCTTCTTCTGTATTTGTTTTGCGAATTGTTTTGGCGAATTATTATTCAATTGCAATTGTGATAATATTTTGTGCTTTTAAAACATCTGAACTGTCATCTTGTGTGTGAAGTGATTAAAGGTTATACGGGATCTTGAATTACAACTTAATTTGGTAGGTTTTACCTATTTTAATCAAATTAAGTTACTATTGGTAAGTATAAAACATTACATTGCTTAGAAACAATTAGAAAACAATACAACTATAAATAAAGTATCTAGATCAAGAAAAATACAACTAATATTAGATACTAAATTGGCGTGGTTGCAACACATTCAGTGGAAACCACAATTGCTTATGGGGCCTACACTTCGAAGTATTCGCTGCTTTCCACGTAAATGCAGATATTTCTACTATTTCTCACTCGTAAACCACACGTTGACTGCCAAGTGGAAATATAGAATTCCGCCGCAGAAACAGATAGAAATCTACTACAAACTGCACGAAATAAATTGTTACTTTAAACGTTATTTAATTAAGATAACTTATCTCTTCTCAACACAATAATTCTACAAAGAAACTAAATTCTATATATTAATACATACAGACATCTTACTAATATGGAAGCATGTTTGTTACTCAATTACCTAAAAAGCTGATTGGATCTTAACTATGATACCTACCTTACCTACCCTACCTACCCTACCTACCCTACCCTACCTACCCTACCTACCCTACCTACCCTACCTACCCTACCTACCCTACCTACCCTACCTACCCTACCTACCCTACCTACCCTACCTACCCTACCTACCCTACCTACCCTACCTACCCTACCTACCCTACCTACCCTACCTACCCTACCTACCCTACCTACCCTACCTACCCTACCTACCCTACCTCCCCTACCTATCCTACCTATCCTTCCTACCCTACCTACCCTACCTACCCTACATACCCTACCTACCCTACATACCCTACCTACCCTACCTCCCCTACCTACCCTACCTATCCTACCTATCCTACCTATCCTACCTATCCCACCTACCCTACCTACCTACGCTACCTCCCTACCTTACCTACCTAATCACATAGGGGTATGAAAAATAGATAGTAGCCGATTCTTAAACCTACTGAATATGCATATAAAAATTTTATAAAAATCGGTCAAGCCATTTCGAAGGAGTTTGGTAACTAACATTGTGACACGAGAATTTTATATGTAAGATATACTTTGTTTATTTAAGTTTGGCTTGACTGCAATTAACGTGGTTTAATTTTTTTTTGGAATAGGAACATGATCATCTGTGTAGCCTTTTCCCAACTATGTTGGGGTCGGCTTCCAGTCTAACCAGATGCAGCTGAATACCAGTATTTTTCATGAAGTGACTGCCTATCTGACCTCCACAACCCAGTAACTGGGAAATACGACACCTCTTGGTAAGACTGGCTGTCAGATTTTTGGGATAAATATTACCTACATACCTACATTAAAAATGACAGAATGGATTTAGTAAACGATTCTGACTATCTACTATCGTAATGTGATAATAATGCCTTAAGTCAGATACACATTATATATAATATCATGATGGACGGCTAATCTCCTTATTGGTATCATGATGATTTAGAGGTTAAATCTGTAACTATTCTAGCACTCAAACCTCAGCTGTTCAGATAGTGCGTTAATCCTTTTATGAAACGAGATCAATTGGCACGAAATAAGTTTTAGTGAAGATTGAAAATTTTTTTACCGACTACATTTCTCTGGGTGTAGCGGAAGGGAGTGTTAGACTCTTACTGACTAAAACCCATCCATGTTCCTTCCTTAGTCCTGCATGTTCCGGGGTAGTGGTAACTCTTTCGGATAATCCCGCTGACCCAGCAGGCTTTGACCCGAACGGGCCCCTTGTCTTATGCTGACATATCTTTGAGGCGCGCGTGGAACACCACCGTCCAAATAATTCGACCCTGTATACGTCATTATTGGCTGTTCAGCTCCATAGAAAGCGTGATGATATTTTTTTTAAAGTTAATTAACTGCGATATACTAACCATTTGGGTAGTCCTTTTACAATCTGCGGTATACTATAGGTAGATGAATACGAACGTAATTCGATACTGCTCATGTCTAATAGCAAATAGCGTGATGATTTATACTCTACATGCTGACTAGTTTTAAATGGAATATTTATGCAGAATGTTGCTGAAACATATATTGAGACAAACAGTCAAAAAAAACTACGTTTTCGGCATTAGACTCTAGCTCGTACCACGTTGAATATTCAATGTAGTTATAGTTTTTACTTTGTTACGCTTTTACTATATGTATAGTTTATACTATAACTACTAATATTACCATAGATTAACTTTCTTAATCTAAATACTCCTTTTAAAAACCCTGAACGGTTCCTCATTTATTAACGTTTGTTTATTTAACTCTATAGCACACACACACTTTTATTTTGAACGCTATGAAGGTAAACCATTTAAAATAAATAAATACCTGCATTTTCAACGATTGATCGGAACAAAATAACAAAAACATGTTTTAACTTATTTCAATAAAATAGCGGTTGAAAATATGAGTTGTTAATTTGATGGCGATGAATGAAACGCTCATTCTACAAAACGGTAAAGAGTATCGGATGTAACCTTTTATTCGTGATTTCATTTCGATATTGAAATGAAAATACAAACCAATTTAACGTGTTAAAGAGTTTAAGTTACGGTTCAGTGGAAAATAAAATAAATACTTTCTATTTTATTTATTGAAACTTTATGCACAAGTGAAAACAATTCTGTAGAAATGCAGATTTAATTTTTGAAGCTTTTTCTGTCAATCAACCTTATGGTGATGGAGAGGTTAAGAGGTAGCTCTCCGTCTGATCAGGATCAGGCCGTGCAGAATGGCATGACTGGGCTACTGGGCTTCCTTTCTTTTCGTTTGGTTAGTGACTAACTTGGTGTTAGAGTTTTTATGCTGCACATGGGCGTTTGACTTAGCATCATACGCTGTTGAGAAATATCTCACAGACAAGCTCTGGTTTCCTCACGATGTTTTCCTTCACCGATTTTTAAGCAAGTGATAATTATACAATACGCACATGAATCCGTAAAATCAGAGGTGCGTGTCTTGTGTTCGAACTCCAGACCCGGCAGTCCGACGGTTACACTAGTAGGCAATCACTGCTGTCGCTTGGCAGTCCGACGTTCACATCTTGGCTGTCCGACGGTTACACAGGTCAACTCCCGATATACTCTCCATTTTCTCTGAATCAAACACAATTTCAGTTATTTATTTCATAAATTTTATCACAGATCTCACTAAAAGACGAAAGTTTGTGAGATAGTGTGTGTTTGTTGTAAGTAAACGCTCAAACGGTTTAACGGATCTTGATGAAACTTGGCATATAGGTCGTTTATGACCTGGATTACACATTTTATCGCGATTTTACGTTCCTTCGGGATAATTTTCAACAAACCTTAACATAATTATGTTGAATTAGCCAATCGCAGACCGCTTGACCACCGTGTGTTTGCGCAGGCTGTCAGGCTGGCATACGACCTCGTATTTACTGGGCACCGACCAGTGTAAACATGCCAGGATTATGCATCGTCAACAACGTGGTTTCGTTACCAGGCATTGCAGCATTTGGCGGAATTAAATGGAATGACTCTTTGAGGCAACATGAAGTCAAACGCTGCTTTGTGACAATTTTAAAATATCACATGTTTATCGGGCTCCACTATCTATGAAGTTGTTTAGATAAAATGAGTAAAAAACCTCCTTGCAGGTATTGACAGAACTGACATGTCACACCGCAGAGGGTGTGACAGTTCAGTTGAACGTTCTACCTGTGCGCACAGTTATTGTAACGGAAACGGTTTAACCAGTGGTGATTGACTGCCACTCGCCAACCACCGTTTATGCCAGTGTTTACTAACATTAGGAAAAAATAACCTAGAAAATACTCTATGCTAAACCCTGTGTTTAAATGATGTTGACGTAAAGATTTATAAAAGCATGGTTAAACCAGCCGTCCTGTATGGATCAGAGTGTTGGGCCACAAAAGGAATGAATGAAAGACAATTGCATGAAGCTGAGACAAGAATGCTAAGAAGGATGTGTGGTGTTACGCGAATGGATAGAATACGGAATGAATATATAAGAGGAAGTCTGAAAATGACACCGGTGACTGAAAAGTTGTGCGGAAATCGGTTGTCATGGTATGGGCATGTTATGCGGAGGAATGAGGAAAATGTTGTCAGGAAAGCTGTGAGCATGAATGTGGATGGCTATAGAGAAGTAGAGGGAGACCAAAGAAACGATGGATGGATTGCGTGAAAGATGATATGACTAGACAGGGAGTGATTACCTTTATGACGACTAATAGAGAAGTATGGAAGAAAAAGACATGTTGCGCCGACTCCTATTATAATAAATTGGGTTAACGGTAGGATAATGATGATGGATATTGATGAATGACAACGCGCCGGCACTCACCAGCGTTGCAGCGCGTGGTCCATGTGCGGATAAACCTAATAGCAATCTGCGAAGAATGCTACATAAAACGTGGCCTTCGCCTGCAACTAGGACGATGCAACTCGTTTAGATCCTTTGTGAGCCAATTTATGGAAGCCGGCAAAACGTGCCCTTGGACAGAATAAACTATTTGCAGCGTTGTTGTTGTGGTATACAAAAACCTCGCCCTAGCCACATGATGCTCAGTTTATCATATGGTTTGAAATAGGAAAGATTTAAGAAATTTTCAACTTGTTGATTTGGTCACTTGTTGAACAAATGTCATATTTCATCTGGAGCTTTTTACTCTCATTACTTAAGTTTTTCTTTTTAATTGGATGCTTTTTTAGATGTGTTGAGCGGTTTTTAGTAGGGGAAAAAGGGGGACACCGGACTATCGTCATGCCACGTGCATGACGTGTTGCGCATGGAGTTTCTTGCCCGTTCTTCTCCATAGGTATCTGCTACGTTTAGGTCGCACCCCCTTGAAAATATAAAAGTGCTTATAATTGATTTATTTGAAATAAATTCTTTTAGTTTAAGTTTGTAAAATAATTGCAAACATTCAAATTTTTGTTACAACAATTAATTTTAAAATTCTTAAAGGACAACACATATCCGTGTACTTAAATTGCCCTTAGGTAGCGTACCCTTGCGGTAATATCCGACCACCACGCGGGCGAAGCCGCGGGCAGAAACTAGTTTTACATAAAATAACGAATGGATTTGCTTTCGTTATTAAAATATATTTCAACGATCATAAAACTGCTGCTTCGTTTAATACAAAAATAATCACCCAGGCTTCCAATTTGTGTAACGAAGTATCGTTCGGAGTTCGGACTAATTAGTTATTGTGTTGCCTGGCACCGGGTACGTTCCGCCCTAACAAATTCCGTAGGGGTCGGGAGAGGGGAGGGTACCTTTGTTCAATCCTCTGCAGTGGAAGTCAGAGGGGAAATTCTCGGCTACGTGTGCCATAAACGAGCTCACAATGTTAATAGCTATCAGAGCGATACATTCAAAACGTACATTTCACTGCCCCGCTGCTTTGAGCTGTTCCATTCCGCTTTGTAACTACGCTCCGATGGATATCGCACAATAGGAAAACACGACCATGGTCCGTTTTTTCAACAAGAACTGCATTACGCGACCATTTTATTAAAAAAAAGTTTATAAAGTTTCCGTTTGTCGTTGATGGCGAGCGTCGCTTCTGTTTAATGAACTCGGAAGTTTGTATATTTTTATAGTTAATTGCTGCACGGATTTCATTATTAAGCAAATACAAACTTTGGACAGCGTCCATGTATTGCCATGTTTGAGTTTTAAATTTTACCGTATTTGCTTTCAGACGGGTTTACGAATTTTATTCGTTTCCACTATAAATGTGAAAATAATATGGGTATTTATTTACATGTATTTTTGGTGTACGCTTTGTTAATATAAATAAAATAAAAATAAATAATAGTAGGCAAATACCGGGTTTCACCTCTTATATTTGGGGTTAAAGTATGAAATTGCCGATTTGTACTGAAAAATTGAAATTCGTTTTATTTTTAATTTAACATATTTATTTAAAGCTCCATTATTTAAAGGTAAATATTTGGGGTTAAAGTATGAATTTGCCGATTTGACTGAAAAATTGAAATTCGTTTTATTTTTAATTTAACATATTTATTTAAAGCTCCATTATTTAAAGGAAAATATTTGGGGTTAAAGTATGAAATTGCCGATTTGTACTGAAAAATTGAAATTCGTTTTTTTTTAATTTAACATATTTATTTAATCAAATGTTATCTATCCGTCCAGTCAATATTGTTGTTGAGGTAACGTTAAACCATGCCGGTAATTCCTGGATAGTTTGGCTCGGATCGACTTCCACCATCTCTTTCAATTAATTGTTATTCACCGGTCTTCCACGAGGTTCGTTCTTCAAACCAAAATTTCCATCACGAAAGCGTTTAAACCCAATTTTCAGTAAAAGCGTAAAGTGCGCCTAATTTAGAAAATACCGCCATTGGTAAGCATTTTAAGGTTACATTTTAAATATTCACATACCAGCTCGCTCAGTTTTGTAATTGCCCGTATCAGCTCGTTTTTGTATGCTCGTACTCTTTCGCTTTTCACAATTACAAATAGCCATTCGTACGAGGGCGTATCAACATTCCGTATTGCTACTGACAGAGCCACACCGTCCGTAAGTACCTTTATCTACTTACGCACCCCTAGCCCAGACATTATAACCTCACTAGCTTACCCCTTTGTTTACGTTGTAGTGCAAATTATACCACGGAACGTACTGCCGCGATGAAAATTTATCTAGGTAAAACATTAAATACCTCAGCCGAGGCGTGAATAGGTAACACACAGAAAATGTTACTTTCGCATTTTATAATACACTAGCTTTCGCCAGCGGCTTCGCCCGCGTGTTTATAGGAAATTATCCCACGGGAACCGTACATTTTCCGGGATAAAATGTTTATATGCTATTCCAGCCTATAATCTATCTTTGTGCCAAGTTTCATCCAGATCCGTTAAGCAGTTTTTGAGTTTATTCGTAACAAACATACATACAAACTTTTCCTCATTATAATATTAGTATAGATGTACTAGTACGGACGAATACTAATAAATTCAAACTTTCAATAGTAAATGTGACGGGAATTGGGCTATCTGAAAACACGTCACCAGAACGTAAGTTAGGCTCAAAGTTTCAATGGCGGTACTGTAGCGACGCACTCCATTCATTGCTTTCGACCTCCCGACCTTGACTGCGACGAGGTATACTACGTCACGTCGAACCGAAATAGCAAATACTCTGTATTGAGCTGTCCGTATTTGTGGCGTACTGTCGTTCCTATATTCATGTCCACGAGTTCAACGGTTCGAGTTGAGCGCATTGACTTGAATGTTTCGTTGTTTAAGGAAAGTCACCTTGCATTTATATGACTTCGGATTGTTCAACGTAACCTGCTAGCGAGGAAAATGTATGAGATGAATTTCAAGCGGAAAATTTTCTTTGATTTTGTTGTGTTTGTTTTGAATACATGTTTTTTGTAAAGATTACTTACGCTAGTAGGTGTTATTTAGGTAGCTTGGCTTTGTTAAATGTCTGATCAAATGTTAGCTTTATATGCGACCTAACTAGTGTCAACCGGGTGTAAATTAAACTCTTTATTTATTTAACTTAGATTATTTCAAGTTTATTCGTTTTAACATTCAAAAATATGTTTTCTCCAGCTGTCTGTTGTTGTCAGGCTTTAAAAACTCAAAGCATTTATTACAAATAAAACAAACCCTTGACTATTCGAAGTGTCTGTAACTTTGAATCGAATTTGGGGTCGGTCGGTAAGAATGATAAAGCTATTGCCTATTAAAAAACGTAGTAGATACGGGAAAGAAACTCCATGGACACTCTTGAAATTCAAAATATTGTTACAAAATAGTTCAAGAATTTCTGTACAGTAGATATTTATTTTTGAGACACTAAAATATTAAGACATTATTTGTAGTAACAACTAAAAACCAAGCATAAAAAAATCATCTTCAAGCCGAAATTCGTGACGAAATTTTATAGCTTCTGTCCTTCTTCTGACCCTTAATACAATTACAAGGAAGACTTATCTGATAACACTGCATTATTCGAAACAAAGAGAAGAGTTCCACCGGTTATCTCACGCGGCGGCAGGCACGAGTAACACTTTACAGCCAACCTGTTGATTAAGTTTAATTTATTCAACAACTTTTCCTTACTAATCTTTAAATTAAATTGGAACGTGCGAGGTTATAGAACTTTGCAGGTTTTTGAACTGGGAGATACTCAAACTCAAACTCAAACTCAAAGTATTTATTTCAAATAAACCAATTACAGGCACTTTTGAATTGCCAAGGTGTCGGTCAGTCAGAGAGATGAAGCTAGTTGCCCATTCCAAAGCAGTAGGTACCTATGGAGAAGAACGGGCAAGAAACTCCATGGACACTCTTTTAAACAAAATATGGTTACAAAATATTGGTTACATAGTTCATATTAGTATTATACATGTGAGAACGATGCATAACGTTAAAAGCATCAGATATAAAATATGTAAAAACTATTCAATAATTAAATTAAAACAAGCCTTAGCCGCTAAGAGATGACCAGTCCCTACTGACAGCGCCCGTTCACGAACATGACGCATAAATTAGCACCATTCAGCTCAACCATTTTGAAGGGAGCTAAATGATCCAACACACACGCCACCATCAGCGAGACATTAATGTGAGCATGGCATACTCTCAGCCGCCAGGGCACATTCAAGTCAATGAAAGACGTACCCGGTAAATGGTCGCTATAGAGTAGATACATAGTACTCACATATGTGCTAAGCAATTATACAATATTAAGAGATTGAATTTATACAATGCAAATATGTTTTGTTTTAATGTTGTTGATCTTCCGCAGCTCCAACAGTTTTTAGTAATCTAATCAATTAGTTGATGCGCCCTTGTGGAGCTGGACTAGCATTGACCCAAGCATTTTTATCAGCAATGTAATCTCCCAATTTATAATATGCTTGGCTGCATAGTGTGCGTTTTATACAACATTTAAATTTTGTTTCATTAAGTTCAAGAATGTGGGGAGGTATTTTATTGTAACATTTTAAACAGTACCCCATGAAAGATGAATCTACTTTAGCCAGCCTGAAACCTGGTTGAACTAATTGGTCCCTATTTCTAGTAAAATAATTGTGTCTCTCACCTCTTTTACTAAAAAGATGTAGATTTTTCCTTGCGTACATGATATTTTCATAGATATATTGACAAGGTACAGTCATGATGTTAATAACCTTAAACCGTTCCCTTAGAGAATCGCGCCTACGAAGATTATAAATGGCTCTGATAGCTCTTTTCTGCAGAATAAAAATAGACTCGATGTCTGCAGCTCGTCCCCAAAGTAAAATACCGTAAGACATAATACTATGAAAATAACTAAAATAGACTAGCCTCGCGGTATCTACATCAGTATACTGACGGATCTTTCTGACAGCATATGCTGCAGAACTTAGCCGTCCAGCAAGAGATGTTAAATGAGGACCCCATTGAAGCCTTGAGTCGAGCGTGATCCCCAGGAAAACAGTTTTATCGACAAATTCTAGTTTCTCTTGATTCAATACTATCTCACAATCACTACTTTTTACATTTGGTAAAGAAAAATCTAATGCACTTAGTTTTTTTTCCATTTAATACTAAATTATTTGCAGTAAACCACTTCTGGACCTGCAGTAGGGCGTTATTTACGTAGTCAACATTTTTAGCACGTCTATCTATCTTAAAAATTAAAGATGTATCGTCAGCAAATAACACCATTTTAGGTTGATTTTTTAATAAATGGAGAAGATCATTAATATATACTAAAAAGAGGAAAGGACCCAATATTGAACCTTGTGGCACATCCATTTTGACTTTCAAACCGAGTGAATTGACACCTTTTATTTGAACCTGCTGTTGTCTATCATTTAAATAAGATTTTACCAAACTAAGCGCAAGTTTTCCAAGTCCGTAATGCTCTAGTTTCAACAGGTTTCGGTCTAGGTTTCGTGATCAACGCAATCAAATGCTTTGGAGAGGTCACAAAAGATTCCTATGGCGTCTTGAGCCTCTTCCCACGCATTGAAAATGTGTTTTAATAAGGTCACACCGGCGTCAGTTGTACAACGTCCTTTGGTGTGTCAAACCATACTGTTGATCGTTCAGGATTTAATTCGAGTTAAAATGATTAAGCATCTGATTAAGCATTATCTTTTCAAAGATCTTGCTGAAAACCGGCAACACGGATACGGGTCTATAATTATTGGTGTCTTTACTGTCCCCGGATTTGAAAAGTGGTATTATCTTGCTGAATTTCATTAAATCTGGGAAGATGCCTTGATCCACACATAAATTAAATATTAAGGCTAAGTACGGTGCTATCGTCTCAATGATCGAGTTGCAGACTTTACTGGACATTCCCCAAAGATCCTGAGACTCCTGTTGAGGAATGAGGAACAGGGTGTAAAGTGCACTCATCCTCCGTAGAAAGGGGAGAATCCTCCGATCTCCAGAAGGGTGTTGTGGGCTACTAGCTAACGATTGATGTAGGGATTTTGTATAAATATATTGTAAAACATTTTAAAAGAGTAACGGTGGAGTTTCTTGCCCTTTCTCCACACGAAACTACCTTTTGAAAGGGGCGACTGGAATCAATTCTATTTCTTGTTCATTTTGACGTTGAAAAGTGCCATTCTTGTGCCTATTTGAAATAAATGATTTGACTTTGACTTTTTGACATTGCTAGTCGCGCGGCTAAACTTAAACTCTGCTTGCGCGATGCAGAATTTCGCGTGACGTCAGTGTGATGCGTAGTTCGCATGTGACGATTTCGGTGCCACTCTACACATCACAGTGTTAAACTGAATTAAGGTCTACGCTTAGACTCGTTTCCACCATAAATAGCTGAAAAAGTTTAGCGCTAAACGAATTTGAAACATCGTTCTAAAACTGTCAATAATTTTAAGTTAACTGTGACAGAATGATGTTTTTAAAATTATAAACGTAAAGTTTTAGTGAATGGCATTGATAAGAGGCGTGTTGGTACATTTTAATTGGCACAGAAATTGCGGAAATTTTAGTAGCAAAAGAAGATGGCTGAGTTGGATCCGACTGTAGCCACACGCCTTAACAGCTTTCTTTATTCTTCTTTCTTTTCATTCCAACGCGCATTAGACCCGCGTGGTGGATTATGGCCCCTCTCACAGAGATTAGGCCTGTGTCCCAGCAGTGGAAACATTATAAGCTGATTAAATTATATGCTAATAACTATATAAATAGCTTTGTTGTATAGCTTTAGATACAAGACGCTTGGCGAAAATCTGAACTAACCCCGGCTGATCTTCGTGTTTCAATACAATTTCACAACGCCCTTTTATCCAACATTCAATCGTCAACTCGTCTTGGGCAAGCGTGGCGATCAATGCCCGTGCTTTCTCTATACAAGAAAAGGTCTTTGCCCTAGATTTTGTCTATAGTGATTTTTGGTACCAATGGAGCTAACTAAACATGAGAATTTCAAGCTTAGAATTTGTTAAACTTTGGTATAAATTAAGTTGAAGCCCGCCAAGTAAAAAAAAAATATTGAAAAAACGAAGAATTTCGCTGTCTATTTTGAAGTAATTACCTTAATACCTTTATGTATTGAATAGGTCCCAACTTCGAGTTCTCAATTCAAATTCTGCTCTTAGACTTTTCTATAATAGTGATATTTGTAGCGCAACAAGGTTGGTTGGTCAGGACAATGGCCCGTGGTGGTGGTGACAAAAGAAGCAAGTTAAAAGAGTGAATTTAACCAATTAATTACCATTTACTGACACAAATTTTTCCATATTCTTCTTTTCTCTTCGTGTCGCTGGCACGACTGTATTTCAAATTAAAATTTTGCTGGCAAAACTTCGCCACTCCCACAGCGTCGTCGGTGGCAGCGCAGAGATCACTTAGGCTGTATGTTTTGGGGCACAGAGGGCAGAATTTTTCCATAGTAACGACTGAAGTCATCCCATCTATGGTTTTGTCCGCGATAGCTTTACATCACCTCGCAAACATAATGAAATACAACGAAAATCAAAACTATCAACAGCCAATCGCATCACTTGACTTGCGTTTAGTTCTGACGGATCCGCGTCAATAATTTTCATTCGAGAATCCAGGTTCTACTCAAAATCCCCTCTGTAGACAGTTAACCTTGAGTTCGGCTACAGACATAAGGAACTTTTTACAACCAACCTGTTGATAGTTTTATTTATTCAAGTATGTTCTCAACTGAGCAGCGAACGTAATATAACACAGCCTAAAGGAAAACGGATGGAAATTACTTTGCACGCGTTTAGTTTGTGTGAGGTTTTCATGAATATTAAATAAACTGGAGAGGTATTGAGATACAATCTACGCTGTAACTAGAGTAACCTATACACTGCCATGAACACGAATGTGTGTTGAAGGCACTGAGCTTAGACTAGCACAAAAAATAGTCGCAGTGTTTGTGGTAAGCGAGCACTCACGCAACCGAGTTCACTCTGACATACGTAGGATTGTATTCATCGTGTGACGTGCAAAGGGTGGATCGTCAAACGGACGGTCACGTGGGTTCAGTATGCAAATCGTTAGGGCAATAGTAGTGAGGGCGGCTCTGATTTGCGACGCTAAGTCTCGGTATCAAGTCGCCAGTGTGTAACCAGTCTTAGTGTGTTTGCTAAGCTCTCATGAGTATGTGTTGACCTCTATTTATAAACGTTTGGATCTAGGTTATGTTTCCCCGCAAATTTTTGTTCTTGACTGTTTTTCTTGGTCAATTTGCCTCTAAGTTATGTTTAGATACTGTTTTCTCTTATATAAAATCTGTTTCAATCGCAATTCGGTATGGCTTCCTTTTGTTGCTTAGGAGATAGCCTACATACCTACAAATAATAATGTAGTAAATGCCTTTGTGCGATATAGTGACGTAAGAATACGTAAGCAACATTTTACAAGCAACCTGTTGATGAAGTTTTATATATTCAGGGGAAGAGTCGAACAAGTAGATCTTACACGTCACGATTACGTAAGAATGTACATTTTGATTAAGTTTTCGGATCGGCCTGCATGCCCGTTTTTTTTATTTTTGAGTTACTATGTTTTTTTAATAGACAAATCATAGACAACGGCCTCGGAGTGTAAATGTGGTACTGTTCCACAAACGATAGTACACTTCATATCGTGTCCTGCGTGTCCTGTAGTCGGCACGTCATAGGAAATGATGGACGCTAGTGAATGCGCCAAACACGTTGCCTTATTCTGGGCCGAGTCCATGTAGATGGCCATCGATATGCTAAGAACTAAGAAGAAGAAAAAAAAACAAACAAATGTTGTTTGAGCCATTTACAACCGAGGTTCCGGTTAAATTGATATAACATGTTATTTCAAAATTCTTTGATAGTTTTTCAACTTTATTATAAATGCTATTATTTATCTAAGTTTCATGAAAAATTAATTACTATATACAACCTAAAACTAAAAAATATATACATTATGTACAAGTGGTAAAAAAATTAAACTTAAGCATTTTATTTTGTTTTATTTACCTACGTGGTTTATGTTAGGCATAAAAAGGCACTTTGGTGATTAAAAATATCTCACATTTCTGCAAGTGTATTCCGAGGCGTAGATATTCTATACACTACACTGTGAATATTATAACGGTCTGAAAGGAGTCAGTTTTCAATCATGTTGAAAAATAAATGTTCTTGTCGAATTCGAGCAAGATACGATAACGACCAAGTGTATGTTGGTATTACTGCACAGATCTATCTAATTTGATAATTAGGCATCGATAAAGTCGTGGCTGAACGTAAGGCGCGATGCAATCGAGCCACTGACCATAGCCAACGGTAGCCCAACGACAAGCACCACACATGCATTTCCGTACGTTTTGTATGAATTCGAAGCACACGTGGAACATATGGCGGCCCCTCGTTACAGCAGTACTGTGTACCCAACACCGCAGCAAGAGGCGACCGAAAAGGTGGCTCGCTAGCGCCATGCCTTTTTTGTTTTGAGGGTGAGAAATCATCCAATGACTTCTCCCGCTCTGGGTGGAGCGGAAGGAAGTGTCACTCTTACTGACTAAAACCCATCCTTGTTCCTTCCTTAGCCCTTTATGTTCCGGGGTAGAAGTAACCCTTTTGAACAATCCTGCTTAAAGTGCCATGCCTAACACACCGCTTCTATTTATTAATACGGTTTATAATATTTAACTAGAAGGTATTTTGTTCTGTATTCTTTATTAAAATAAGAACCTATTTATGTAAAATTAATTTGCATGAACATTAAAAACATAATTTCATTTCATCCAGTTGACAAGATTCCTGTGGTCTTCTCGTTATTTTATCGTTAAATTTTCTTTTTCATTTTAATAGCCGAGGAAAATATTCAAATAAAATGGCCACACCGATCATTTTTCCCTTTTTCTTTTAACACGGCCAGGGATGGGTGTAGTTGAGTTAAAAAAATTAAAAAGAAACCTCTTTAATAGCACGTTTTTATTTTAGCTTGCAGGCATTTCTACTAACTAACGCCAGGGACTCTGTCGCAAAGAAACGAACCGCTTTTCATTATATACATTTACCATTCGCTGGGGAAAATAATGAATTGTTGTTCGTTCTGTGTTTTCATTTATAAACGTGTGTTTGCTCTGTTCATGAGACGGCTCTTTTTGCGTTCTGCTTTGTAATGTTTGATTTTTTACCTTATTATTTAACACCATAAAACGAATAAACGGAAATATGAAATGAAACTGAAGCTATTGTTGTATATCTGTAGGCTATATTGGTAGTAGCAGCAGTAATATTTTATGAATAACGCTTAAATTTGGGTCGGTTCCCAAACAATAATACTAACGAAGATGGGAAATCAAAAATGTTATCAGCCTGGGGTAATTTAGGAACAGTCACATGTGGTATTATTAGCAGTTTACTTAGACTTACATTCACGTCCATAAAATGTACAGTTATTTCAATACAAGCGGATTTCAGTAACAATGTGAACCTACAGTGAAGTTTGACTGTGAGATCTCTTTTTGTTTGAGGGTGGGAAATCATCAAATGACCCTTCCCGCTCTGAGTGGTGCGGAGAGGGTGTCAGACTCTTACTGACTAAAACCCATCCATGTTCCTTCCTCAGCCCTTTCTGTTCCGCGGTAGCGGCAACCCTTTTGGACAATCCCGCTGTCCCGGAAGGTTTCGGCCATAACTGGCCCCTTCCTTATTACTGACATTTCGCGTGGAACACGTACGCGTCGTCCGGCACGGGCCTCGTCCTGATCGGACAGTGAGGTATCCATTACTCACCGCCTGCAGGCCCGAGCCTACGGTAGCCGGGAGTCGTCGCTCCCGATGCCCGGAGCATCAGGCGCGGCTCCCGACGCCCGGAGCGTCTCCCTTGGCGGACTACGAGATCTCTTACAAAACAATTGTGTAATTTAACCCTACTGCACACTAATTACCAACAGACTAAACATTTTTATAAAATTAGCAATTTTCCCGAGTAATTTTACACAAAGATGAGAATAATCGTTACTTCGTGTTTTGTCCCGTTATTTTGTGTTTTTTGTAGGTGAGTCTGTTGGTCACACTCTTTTGTGTCGGCAAACCAGATGAATTGACCAGTCGTATGACATAATCAGGTAACTAGCTAACTGTATCCAATACCTATTGAATGGAAATTAAAAAACACTCGATGGATCGTGATTAGAAATAGGAATATCGTTTATTTGGACACAGGATGCGAAAAACAAAATACAAATAAAAGAGTGACAATACTGTTTCAAAAACAATAGAGTGTGCCACACGGCAGCACACATAAGAGCAATTTCAGCATCGGTGTCGGACACCCAACTATATTTTATATACAAATAATAATAATAATAATTTATTTCAAATAAAACGTTTACAAAAAGTGTACATGTAGCCAACAGTAATTAGTTTTCCATACAACTAAAGTGCCTAAAACTAAAAACTAAGATTTTATTATAAAAAAAGATATAGGTGGCATTATTGTCTACCTATCTGAACACGCCCGACTCAAGCTAAAGTAATTGAACTTATAGCTCCTGGGTACTTACCTCACGCCACAAACAAAATTACAGCCCTGGAGTTAGAGCAGCGTTCTTATCTAGATGTGGCAATTAAACAATCGTATTTAAGCTCACATTATATTCCATCGATCTACTCAAAATCAATCAATCTACCCAGCCTTTTCCCAACTATGTTGGGGTCAGCT
Source organism: Hyppa rectilinea (assembly GCA_951799385.1). NCBI lineage: Eukaryota > Metazoa > Arthropoda > Insecta > Lepidoptera > Noctuidae > Hyppa > Hyppa rectilinea. The sequence goes on from OX637300.1 coordinate 21,565,823, forward strand.
TTAAGTCTAACCGGATCCAACTGAATACCAGTTTGTTACATGGAGCGACTGCCTATCTGGATTGTGGAGATAACCCTTAGTAAGACTGCCTGTCACATTTTCTGGCTTCTGACGACCCGTAACGACTGTCAAAGATGCAAAAATGAGAGCCGGGACCAACGGCTTAGTGTGCTTTTCGAGGCATGGAGGAGTCTGAGTATAAAAAGGTGGCCCCCATCCACGGACGAACCTCGGCAAGCGTAGCTTAACCAGATGGATCGACCAGTGCGGCTGTTACACGATTCATCACAGCCGGGCGGCAAAATTTTTTTTTCGATTTCGCTACCCGGCTGTGCCGAAACATGCCGAAACAAGTCAAACAAGTGTGTAGCACCCCTTTTTTTTGAGGCTTTCAAATCATCTAATGACCCGACCGCTCTGGGTGGAGAGGACTGGAGTGTCAGACTCTTACTGACTAAAATCCCTCATGTTCCTTCCTTAGCCCTTTACGTTCCGGGGTAGCGGTAACCCTTTCGGACAATCCCGCTGAGTGTAGCACCCCTACCACACAATTTCTAACAAGAGGACTGATTAAAATGAAACCGGAGCCAGAGTCGGATATTGTGTGGCGAAGTTACTTATTAAAATATGCGCGGGCTCGCCTACACGGCCTGCGCGGGGTGGCGAAGCGCACAAAATACAGACAGTTTATTACAATTATTGCCCTCCACGCGAAAACATAAAAATGTAACAATGTTTTCACATCGTCAGTGCTGTAATCGGATTTGATGTTAACAGTGGAACGAGTCTTTATTGTATTTTTTAAGAAAATATTTATGTACATTTTTGCCGGTGGTTTGTTATTGGCTTATTATTTTAAACCGTTCAGTGTTCTAAATATAATTTAACTCTACCTAAATAATAACAACTTATACATACTTATATTGAATATCTATCTAACTAACTATATACAAATAAATACAAAAAGGTCATTTAGGGGTCCGCTTAGGCGGGTGCTTGAAATTGAATAGGCACCTATAAAAATTTAGGTAAGCTACGAGAAGTGGTTAAAACTACTTCACATGGAAAAACAGAACTGACGAATCCATTTTTTTTGGAAAATAAATATATGCTACTCCGTTGACTCTGTGTATAGACCAGCGGCAAATTTATACATATATTTTGTGAATGTTCTTTGATGTTATTTTATTATTTTGCATCTTCCCTTTTTTAAAATACGAATACGTGAATTAAAAAATCACATTCGCTGAACATACACGTAAAAATTATACTTTAGAAAACGCTTAAAAATACATTATTTGCGGCAAGCCTGCAGGACGTTGCTGGAAGCCATATTATGTAGCTACAAGGGTTACAGGTAAACCTGTAACCCTGTCGCGGTCTTCGACGAATAGGGCGAACAAAACATTGACCGATATGAAATGTTAAAATTGTTTTTTTCTGATTATGTTTTTCTCTTTTTTCAGGTAAGATGGTCACTAATAAAACAGAAAGTTCTATGCAGTGGAAAAAGAATTTGGTAAGCAGAAAAAAAACCATTTACTCACGAAAAACTTTTTTGTTCTTACACCCTTGTCGATAGGAGCATGTGTAGTGTTGGTATAGTAAATCAAATTAAAGCAAAAAGGAATAACGACTTAAATTAATAATCATTTGCCTAGCCTTTACCCAACTATGTTGGGGTTGGCTTCCAGTCTAACCGGATGCAGCTGAGTATGCAGCCAGTCTTACCAAGGGGTGTCGTATTACCCAGTTACTGACTGGGTTGTGGAGGTCAGATAGGCAGTCGCTCCATATAAAATACAGGTATTCAGCTGCAACCGGTTAGACTGGAAATCGACTAGGTCCTCCACTATGTTGGAGTGGGAAAAGGCTAGGCACATGATGATGGTTCACTAACAATTGTTTACACTGGTTTTATGCTTATGGGTAACCAGCAAAAGGTATATGCACCAGTGCAACAATCACTTATAGGTAGACTCCGCTGGCATAAAGAAGTTGTACAAACTTACTTTGCCATCGCTTTGCACGAGTGAACCGAAATACCGAGATACTTAACCGAAACCATCACGGACACCCTTAAAATTCACGTTGCTTTTCCTTGCTATATCGGGAACTAACTCTTAAACTTCGTTACTTGACCGACCCCTGTTATACCCGCAAAATTTTGCAGGTGTTTTAACGACCTCAATATTATTAAAGATGAGAAAATGGACAGCGTCAAAAATTTTCCACAACAACGCGCGGTTGAACGGTGTAGTAAAATTTTTAAGCGAGCGTCGGTAACTAGCGAAATTTTAAACTACCTTCGCAAAAGCAAGCGAAGGAAATTCACTGTTTAAAAATTCTCCTTGTTTTATTTAACGCCTTTTCAGATTTGGTATAAAATAATTTTTATCTGAGAATAAACGTTTTAATGTAGCTTTTACACGCCAAATTTAATACTTTAAAACTTGTTGGCGAATTTTCAAGCTGACTCTGAGAAGAAATTAATGCCGAAATTAACACAGAACTCATGTTCTCTTTGAAACAAATCTTATAATTGGCCATTTCGCTGTAACTGGTACAGAAAAGCACATGTTTCAACCATTTGCAACACAAAACAAGAACAAAAGGTAATATATGTTTTTTTCGAAATTAACAAAAATACGAAACATGGTATCTGTATGTTCTGTTTTATGGGTAAAATATTAAAATTGGAAATTTGAACTAATTTGGTATTAGCGGTCCGAGATCACACGATGACCGCTGTTGTGATTTGTGCAAAGGCAGTGCATTACATACGCGGACAGCCGTGTTCAAGTGCACAGGGCCTCGCCTGCTCGACTAACCTTTGTGCTATTAACCCCTGCAAGTCATCAGTCATAAGTCATCGCCAGAAACTAAGTACCTACTAAAAAGCGATATTTGGTTGCATGTTTGCCTTATGTCTAACGTTCAAATGCCCGAACTCTTTGAAGGGATTTAATTCCGTTTTTATGATTCGCAAGATTATGAATTCATTTCAATGCCTTTGAGTGGCTGGTCGTAATAAACATTTCACATTTTTGGATCCGGACCCCGATTGTTTGGAGGTAGGAGATTTTCCTAGAAATATCATCCATCGCTTTCCATCAGGCGTAATTGAAATGTTTACTAGAAATTGCCTTAAGGAACTTTCTTAATTAACTTTTCTTTATGAACTTTTCGGAATTATCATGTACAATATCTGGTCCAGCGAATCTGAATCATCGAAGACTCCATAATGCATTGAATTGTGCTTACTTTGCGGTAATTTCGTGCTTACTTATATTACTGATATTTCTCAACAGCATAAAAATTCTGACACCAGGTTAGGCATTAACCCTACGAAAAGAAGAAGACTTCGCGGTCCAAGACTAGCAAGACAATTCCACACCCAAATGTAAAACGTGACGTCATCACCAGCGGATTCGCGGCTAAAATTGCCATTATTCATGAAAGCGGAAGTCTGGTCGTTCGTTTAACGAATGAATGAACAGGTGGCACGTTACACTGTTAGCGCAAATAAATGGGTCACTGCTAACGTAGCCTAATTGAAGCGACAAGTGCGACCACGCCGGTATTATATTGGTATACATATTAGGTTCGTCACCTTATTTATTTTAGGTATGGTGGCTTAGCGGGATTGTACGAAAGGGTTACCGCTACCCCGGAACATAAAGGGCTAAGGAAGGAACTTGGATGGGTTTAAGTCAGTAAGAGTCTGACACTCCCTTCCGCTCCACCCAAAGCGGGAGCAATCATTTGATGATTTCCCACCCTCAAAAAAAAAGGGTTAGGAGGGATTTAGCACTCACCTCATATATATTAAAAATATAGAGAGGGAAGTTGCATAATGCAATTACCTTAGTGCGGGCTGTGTGTTCCCGGCGCGGTCGCCACGTACCTGACGCGTGGCGACGACGGCGACCGCGCCTGCTGGTGGAGCCGCGTAGTCGGGCCAACCTTCATATACATGTATACAAAACATTGTGAAACATAGTAACGGTGGAGTTTCTTGCCCATTCTTCTCCACACGAAACTACCCTTTGGAAGGGGCGACTAGTGTCAATTCTATTTCTTGTTCATTTTTGACGTTCAAAGGTGCCTTTCTTGAGCCTATTTGAAATAAATGTTTTGACTTTGACTTTGACCTTCTAAGGGAGGCGCCGCTGACGCGTGCATTTCGCAACCTCAACCTTATTGCTTAAGAGACAGGTCTATTTTGTTGTACTCTGGGTGAATTCGCAATTAATGCCGCATTTATAATTAGTAGTAGATTAGTATAATTTAGGATAAGCGCAATTTATCGCATTGGGAAAAAACCTGTAACGATAAATGTAAGATGAAGACGTAAATAAAAATTTTGATGCGTACTTGTTTCCACTAGGTTTTATGAACAATGACACATAAATGGTAGTGATTAGTGGCACAACGCACTTATAGTCAAATCAAAACTCAAAACGCCCACCCTTCATCACTTCCTAGTGCTTTAGCTGGGAAGAAAAACTGGCGCAACATACTCCCCAGCAGCACAGCTGTCTATTTAGTTGGAAGAACTTGATTCTACACATTTATCTTATGAGAAGTAACTAACATTACATTAAGTTGTAGGATTAAAAAAATGGTGTTCAATTAGTATGATCTACTACTGTTTATCCATATGGCGCGTGTCGTTGCCCGCGGAGGTGCAATTAGAGGAACGTCTATTTCAAATAGACAGTGAACCAACCAATTTTCTTTGTTTATAGCTTACTAAATAGTTATTTTATGGTTTTAGTGATAAGTCCATCACACATAAGGCCCTATCAGAATCTCAGCGCTTTTTTTTTTTTTTTTTAAGGCTGGGAAATCATCCAATGACTGCTCCCGCTCTGGGTGGAGCGGAAGGGAGTGTCAGACTCTTACTGCCTAAAACCCATCCATGTTCCTTCCGTAGCCCTTTATGTTCCGGGGTAGCGGTAACCCTTTCGGACAATCCCGCTTACCGGCAGGCTTGGCCCTAAGGGGCCCCTTCATATGCTGACATCTCTTTGAGGCGCGCGTGGAACATATACGCGCCGTACGGCACGGGTCTGGTGCTGATCGGACGGTGAGTCACCCATTACTCACCGTCCGCAGGCCCGCGCCTACGGTGGCCGGGAGTCGTCACGTGGCTCCCGACGTCCGGAGCGTCTCCCGCGGCAGCTGGGACGGGAGGACCTTTCTCTCTCCCATCCCGCCACCTCCTTCGCGAGCATGACTTTTTCGCAGAAGAAGGTGACTGCCTCCCACTCCCTCTCGCCCCGGACCATGGCTTGCACCAGGGCCGGGCGCGAGAGGTCGCCGTCGCCGATCGCCTCTACGAGGACACGGCGGTGCTCCGCCCAAGCGGGGCAGGTTTGCACCGTGTGCTCTACCGTGTCCTCTGGGCGATTCTCGCAGTGGTGACACCCGGGCGTTTCCTCCCGCCTGATGATGTGCAGGAACCTCCCGAAACATCCATGTCCGGTGAGGACCTGCGTCAGGCGGAAGGTGAGGGCGCCGTGACGCCTCTCTAGCCACTCCTCAAAGAGGGGCCTTACCGCCACTATCGTGGCGTGCCCTGCGCTGGGTTGCGACAGTCGCTGATTCCAGGCCGCCATGAGATCGCGCCGGAGGTCCGTCCGCTCCGCCGCAATTTGCTGCGGAAACGGAGTTTCCCCCCGGCTTAGTACCTCCGCGCGCCACTCGTACAGGCGCGCGAGGACTATCGCCTCCAGATCCCACGGCGGCAGTCCGGCAAGGAGGCTTGCCGCCTCGCCCGAGATCGTGCGGTACCCCCGGATTAGCCGAATGGCTACCACCTTTTGGGGCGCGTTCAGGTAGTGGGCGGCTCGCCGCCGCAATGAACGCGCCCACACCGGGGCCCCGTAAAGGGCCATGGACCGCACGACTCCCGCGTAAAGCCTCCGGCAGGAGGCGTTTGGCCCCCTCAAATTGGGCAAGAGCCGCTTTAAGGCGGCCCCAGTCCGTTCCAGCTTGGGGGCCAAACGTCGGAAATGCTCCACGAAATTCCATCGGCTGTCGAGGACCAGACCCAGGTATTTCATCGTGGTCTCGACGCCGATGTGAACCCCTCCTACCGTGAGTTGGGATCCCGATGGTGGCCTATTCCGAGGCCCATGAAAGGACATGGCCTCGGATTTGTGCAATGCCACCTCGAGACCCAACTGCCGGATCCTCTCAACGACTATCGCAACCCCGCGTGTCATCGCGTCGGCCGCCGCCTGATGCGACCTTCCCTGCGCCAAGACCAGCGTGTCGTCAGCGTAACAAATTACGCTTTCCTGTGCGTGTCCTGAAGAAAATATCTTTCTTGCATTTCTTCTTTCTTTTAGTTAACTATGCTAGCATTTAAGTTACAACTAAACTACAAATGCCAACATTGGTCAGAAATCAAATAATTCAATAAGCGATAGCATTTATACCATAGCCAAACATGTCTCATCTCATCTATTGCACTGAGAACAGACATTCAATTAATAGAGAACAATAATATTCAACACAGTGAGATCAATTGGCATTTGACACTTAATCAGCTAAACGCAACACTAATTGATTCACGATCAGCTATTTGTACTGACGTCAATCATTCGTAGATCGCGCCACTTAGTCGAGATCTTAGATTAACAAACACTTTGCTACTATCCAAACAGGATCACGTCTGTTTCGACATCGCTGCCGGGGTTTTCCGTGTAGACGAGGAGTTCTCGTATTTCCAATTAGAAGCAATTAGAAGGAAATACCATTCCGAATTGATTATTATTGCCTGTGCTGCTCTTATGTAGCAGTGCTTTAAGATAGATACGCTACTAATTAATCTTTGCTATCTGACTTATTAAGATTAACCTGCACCCAACGATAATATCGTAATATCGGCGAAGTATTTCTATTTGATATTGATATTGTCTAATGCTTCTCTATCTATTGCCACTAAAATGAAATGTCGTTGACGGAAGTAGTTGCAACTACATATAACAGAAGATGTTGATATTAATTTTAGTTGCAGTCTACTAAAGGTATATTTTTTTACGGGACTTTGGATTTTTCTGAAGCGTTAATTGCTTTCGACTTGTTGAATAGAATCTTTGCCAATTACATTTGAAAAGATAAGAAAAAATGCGTTGAAGAAAGAATTCTTTAAATATTTTTTATTTTTGTTGTGGTATCTGAAGACCAATTTCACCAATAAACTGAATGCTTTCAGCTCGTCTGAATCTCGTTCAAGAACTATCAGTCATCATCGTAGGGGAATCATGAGACTGACAGCTATTGAACGTAGTTTAGTTAGATGTGCTGATTGGGTTCGGTTCCATTTCAAATGCCCTTTGGCATTTATTGCATTGTACGTACAATATAACCGTTGTGATTGGGTTGAAAGCTTACCTAATACATATGTAAGTATTGCAGACGCTCGTGAGTGACGCGCCATCTATTATTGAGGCAACAAGGCGCGGTGCCACATACATTTTTGATTTGGATTTCGTGATCTAACGTAGAGTGACAATCCACACTAAACAACTTGTGAATAACAGTTTGAGCTTAGTAAGGCAAGCTTAGTTATGCTTACTTGTATATACGATGGTTGAATAAAACATAAGGGATTCTTGTTACTTTGATATGAACGCGTCTTATTTGTGACCAACAAGAACATGTAAGATTTCTTATCTCATCTAAGATGAATGCTAGAGTCATACCGCTAATAGCTACGAGGCTATTGAAGCTAGAGAATTGATTGAACATTCAAAACACTGATCATATTTGTAACAATTTTTAAGCGGGATATATTTTGCTGTGTCGTGACGTCACGATATTTTTCACATGTGTCCAAATTATTAAAATAGTGTAGCGCATAAACGTGCTAAGCTAGAACAGGGGCTCTGATATCGATGTCATGAGTTGGCACAGCACAACCAAGACCTATAGACAAACAACAAAAATTCTGGAAAAACAGGTCAAAATTTGTATGTAAGTAGTTGACAATACCAAAATTATTATAAGGAATTCAATGAGACTCAAAAGTCTACTGGCGAGCAAATATGAGAGCTACGGTAGCGTGTAGAAACCTTAAGAAACTCTACTGCAGATATAAAAGAGTTAAAAGATATCTCAAACCTGCCCAAGGCAAAGGTGGGCTCGCTTCGCTCGCTCAATTTAAAAATATTAATGCATTCGTTCTCGTGGCTCATTTTGTTCGGTTTTTATTTGAATAGGCACGCTCTGCTCAGTTGTAATGTCGCGGACCAATCACAATGAAGGTTGCCTTCTTTGTTGTTGTATTTATCTCAAGAACAAACTTAACAATGTAGTTGAAAGACATGTACTCCCATACATTCCAACAGCAAATGACTTTGGAGTTTAACGTTGTTATTTTCAGACCGTACACTTTCTACAGGTTCTCCTGTAGTCAACAAGTATAAATGTTTTCGGTAAGTATTTCATAATTATAGGCACCGTAGTTATGAAGATACATGGGGAATGGTCAATTTTAATTTAGTTAATTAAAGAACTTTAAAACTATTTATTTTAAAATTATAAAAAAAAAACCTGAGGGTGGTTCACAGTATTTCCTCACTTGCTAAGTCACACGATTGCAAACATCTTTTTTTTTTAAATAGCTGTGTCTCAAAATTGACCATTTGAAACGGTAAAAGATAAAATACGAAATCACATAGAAAAAAGACCGCTCGTCTTAAAAATTAATGCGAATTAATATAATGCGAAGATGTAATTGTAAAATTGCATTTAATGCTAATAAGTATTCCATTTGATTCTTAAAATCTGTGACGTCATATTATTATATTTCATACAAACCACGTACAATTTCCGCGTTTTGACAGTTCATAAAAAGTAACGTTATTGACTACCCTTTCAAATACCCAATTGATGGACGTATTACCTAATTCAATGAATTTTGAATATGCATGTTCAAAATACATATGTATTTTTCATTAAGGTAACACGTCCGTCGTTTGGATCACAGAAATTCATAAGTACAAAATTTAATCTAAATCGGTCCGTTAGATTCGGAGCAAATTGCCTGCAATTCATTCGTATATACTGAATCCAATAAAAGGGTTCGCAAAGGGGAGGCTAGGCTTTCGTGAGCGTCTATCCAATATAAGCGTCTGCATATTGAGTGCATTTATGTGTTGCGCATTTGTGAATCTGTCATGTCAGGGTGGAGTGAGCTGTGGCAGAGAATAACGAAGTGATTATCGCTTTGATCTCGAAATGATTGATCCTCTCTAAAGCCCACAGCTACATACTGTTTTTATAATGTTTCCACCGGCAATTATTCTCATGTTTCTGTTATTAAAAACAGTAGTTTTAGAAATATTTTCCTCACTTTTATTTCAAACTAGCTGACCCGACAGACGTTGTCTTGTTGTCCTCTTGTTCCAGCTACCCTACCTACCCACCTAACTTTTCTCACCTTTTAAACTTTCCCTGGGCTACGACAAACATTTCAACATCAAAATCAGCTAAATCGGCCCAGCCGTTCTCGAGTTTTAGCGAGACTAACGAACAGCAATTGATTTTTATTTATATAGAAGATTGTTGTACTAAACTAAATTTATTTGACGTTGAGAGAACGCGTTTTGAAATTTCGTCGAGTAATTTTGATTGAATCCCCGTCTACCATTTGAGTTTTGCCGTGGTCTATTGCAAAAAACCCCTAGTAGTTGCAAAGATATTGAAGAACATCACTAATAGATATACTCTTTCCCAAGAAAGATTGCTTCGTGGCTTCTAAATTCATCCTCCGTTTGTCTGATTTAACATCACAACTTTTTAGTAGTTCAAAACTTCAGGTCTCTAGGCGTACTTAAATGCTAACTGGTGCAACGGTTGATTGAAGGTTAAGCTATGCTTGCCGCGGTCGGTTCGTGGATGGGTGACCATTCATAAAATATCAAAACACTTGCGTGTCTCGTAAAGCACGTTAATTCGTTACGTACTTAATTGCATCGGGTTAGGCTGGAAGCCGACCTAAACTTAGTTAGGAAGACGTTAGGCTCTTTATGCTGATTAATATTGGATGGTGGTGACCAGTTTCGATGGAGAATTGGATAACGGCCCCTGACAGTGAGCTAGGGGCGCTCACGTGTATTCATCTGCCCACGCGTAAAAGCATCGTCATTACGTTAACGAATGTTATGCCTTCGTTAGCAGTTCAGTTTGAATGGAACTTTATGCTGAATGAATATGTTTTTGGTCTGCGCGCACAACAAATGTTATAATGAGTTGTACAAGAAAACAGAACATAATTGCTTGGCATTCAGTCGAGTTATGTGGAGATTGCTGTTTATACACATTTGCTTCAACACGTATTTATGAATAATTATTTATGTGCAACTTTAGTCTTGAAATTAATGGCGAATTTTACTATTGAAACTGAACTTCATATGCAGAATTTCACCTTGTTCGTTCAATGTTCCGAGCCATCTGTGATAAATCATTTATTTCAAAATCAGAAAGACACTTTTGAACGTTAAAATGAACAAGAAATAGAATTGATTCTAGTTACCCCTTCCAAAAGGTAGTTACGTATGGATAAGAATGGGCAAGTAACTCCACAGTTACTCTTTTAAAATGTTGTACAATGTTTTGTATACATCACTACATAGTATAAAGCAAAGTCGCTTTCCGCGTCTGTCCTAATATCTGTATATACATATGTTTGCTTAGATCTTTAAAACTACACAACGGATTTTGTTGCAGTTTTTTAATAGATACTCGTAGAGTGATTCTAGAGGAAGGTTTTAACATTCTTAATATATTAGAAAACCACTGATAATTTCAAGATTTCTAATGCAAAGTCGTAAATAAACAATTTTGTTTACGCTTACATTGAAAAAAACTGCAACAAAATCCGTTGTGTACTCTTAAAGATCTAAGCATACATACATACAGACATTAGGACAGACGCGGAAAGCGACTTTGCTTTATACTATGTAGTGAAGACGATGCACCCAGAATAAAAATACTACACCACAAAAGGTGAAAAAAAAAACACATGTCACAACGACAGGAGTCAGTCAGTCAGTCAGTCACGGATTCCGAAAATATTTTTTAGTGGACACAATACCATGCTTATCGTTTATTGATTATGTGACGTAGGTATACAAATACATACGTTACATTTTTATTCCTGGCAAAAATAAATTGATATGCAGAAAAACAAGTAAAAGACTAATAATCTACGACAATAGCTAATGCTTTGCTAAGGGATTATTAGCCTCGTGCCTTTTTCTTCATCAATTATCCGCAATCAAGTAAATTATCTCAAAGGCATTACGACGAGGGGTAGAAAATAAAACGTTTGGATTTCCATTGAAATTATTAAAAGCTAGAGCTTGTCTAGGCTTTCATTTTGTAATTTACAACTTTAATAACCAACAGCGCTTTGAAGTTTTATTATTTACTAGCTTCTGCCTGCGACTTCGTCCGCGGAAAATTTCTTGTTTTAACATTTGAAGGAAGTCGAAAAAAATACTTTTTTTAAACATAAAACGAAATATAAAAGTTAAAATACAAAAGATAGGAATATGGTATCGAGGACTTTTTTGTAGAAATAATTAAGGCGAACCGGGTACATTGCTTTCAATTTTAAACAACTGTTTAGGCAGCGCATGAAAATAATTCTGTTTTCGGAGGTATTTCTTTCCGACTTGCTAGACGAATATTGCGATAGCTCGGCTAATATGTATGATTTAAATATAATTTATAGCCTATAGCACTCAGGAATAATGTAGCTTTCTATTGTAAATTTTTTTGAAATTGGATCATTAGTTCCGGAGATTACCCCCTTTTTTTTTTTTTTTAAGGCTGGGAAATCATCCAATGACTGCTCCCGCTCTGGGTGGAGCGGAAGGGAGTGTCAGACTCTTACTGCCTAAAACCCATCCATGTTCCTTCCGTAGCCCTTTATGTTCCGGGGTAGCGGTAACCCTTTCGGACAATCCCGCTTACCCGGCAGGCTTGGCCCTGAGGGGCCCCTTCATATGCTGACATCTCTTTGAGGCGCGCGTGGAACATATACGCGCCGTACGGCACGGGTCTGGTGCTGATCGGACGGTGAGTCACCCATTACTCACCGTCCGCAGAACCGCGCCTACGGTGGCCGGGAGTCGTCACGTGGCTCCCGACGCCCGGGGCGTCTCCCGCGGTGGCTGGGACGGGAGGACCTTTTTCTCTCCCATCCCGCCACCTCCTTCGCGAGCATAACTTTTTCGCAGAAGGAGGTGACTGCCTCCCACTCCCTCTCGCCCCGGACCATGGCTTGCACCAGGGCCGGACGCGAGAGGTCGCCGCCGCCGATCGCCTCTACGAGGACACGGCGGTGCTCCGCCCAAGCGGGGCAGGTTTGCACCGTGTGCTCTACCGTGTCCTCTGGGCGATCCTCGCAGTGGTGACACCCGGGCGTTTCCTCCCGCCTGATGATGTGCAGGAACCTCCCGAAACATCCATGTCCGGTGAGGACCTGCGTCAGGCGGTAGGTGAGGGCGCCGTGACGCTTCTCTAGCCACTCCTCAAAGAGGGGCCTTACCGCCACTATCGTGGCGTGCCCGGAGATTGCCCCCTACATACAAACTTACAAACTTACAAATTTTACCTCTTTATAATATTAGTATAGACTTGTTTTTGCCCGCGACTTCGTCCGCGTGGACTTCGGTTATATCGCTATATTGGGAGTTATTTTTGAGAAAAGCATCCTATGTCCTTGCCCGTGATCTCTCTATCAAATTTTATCGAAATCCGTTCTGTGATTTCTACGTGAAAAGGTGACAGACAGACAGAATTACTTTCGAATTTATAATATTAGTAAGGATTTTATTGTTCATCTCTTAAAGAATCCGATAAAGTGGTAAGAGGGATTAAAAGTAGGTTGTCGGGTACGTCTGCTGTCTCCTTTTTTCTGTATTAAAAGTGTACACGTATCCGTATTACGTGTATGGCGTTGTGTGAAATGTCCAAGGATATTATATATTATATTATATCCACTACCTCTAAGAGTAGGAGTAGGGTAGTTTATGTTTTATTTTATTTACGACAGGCGTTGGCATCGATCCGTTGAAAAAAGGAGATGCAGAACGGTGGGCCCATATGTATTAAGATGAGATATGATCTAAAACTGTAGCCGTATTTTATTATAATAATAATAGTATTTTTTTAACTTTGAAGGAGGTCTCAAGTTCGAACCTAAGGCACGCACATCTGATTTAACGGATTCATGTGCGTATTGTATAATTAATTATCACTTGCTTAAACATCGGTGAAGAAAAACATCGTTTGGAAACCAGCATGTCTGAGAGATATTTCTCAACAGCATGTGAAGCTAAGTCAGAGGCCCATGGGCAGCATAAAACCTCTTACACCAGGTTAGTCACTAACCATACGAAAAGAAGAAGAACTTAGAATATAAAAAAACTACATCAATGCTCAATTAGGAAGCGTAGAAATATGAGAAAGATAGTTTTTGGACATTTTCCACTAAATATAATATAAACATTAGTGTTTAAAGAGACTTTTGCAATTTAAGAATCAGCTGTTAGTTAAAGATAACCCATAACCATACTTTTACTAAACCTCTAATAATGCGTCTCTCAGACTGTCAAAACTTATAGAATTTTTAGTAAGGGTCTGGGAAGTCTAAATCAATTAATTCATACTATTTTCATTTCTTATTTTTTTTTTAAGGCTGGGAAATCATCCAATGACTTCACCCGCTCTGGGTGGAGCGGAAGGGAGTGTAAGATAAGACTCTTACTGACTAAAAGCCATCTATGTTCCTTCCTTAAAAAAAAAAAAGCCCTATATGTTCCGGGGTAGCGTTAACCCTTTCGGACAATCCCGCTTACTCATAGTTACATTTAAGCCCAAGATTGTATGTAATCGTTTCCGTCTCCATTGTATTTGGCAGGTGACGTTGAGTAAAGTTTTTAATTACTTTCAGGCATTGAGGTTCTAGTTTACATTAAACCTCAACGCTTTCAAGCGGGATAATGACAGGGTAAAAAAAGAAATTATAATACATATTTCAGTCTGACAGTCAGATAATATTAGCCACGTATTTTTTAATTTATCATATTAAAAGTATCTTAGATAAAATGCATTAAAGTTACGCTATGTCACAACTCAGTATCATCAAATCTACTTAGGAGTGAAGTCATCCCACAATTGAACACAATACCTACATCGAAGTAATCTTTTGATTACGTCAAAAAAAGAATAAGTACGTGTTCAATATTTTTTAATTATGCTGCTGACGGACAAACAAAAATATGTCAATCATTATTCCCTATTTATGCTTTCTCAGATAGAGTGTTATGAACATTTTTGTATGCCTATCATTAAACTTAAAGTCACTCACACGTTCTACATATACATATATGTATCTATTTCCCTAAAAACCCCATTATCGAATAGAAGTTATTTGCAAACTCAACAAAATTAAAGAGTATATTTTACATTGGTAAACATGCTAGCAAAAGCGGTAAGCTGCGATAATATTCAAAGCAACATGTTCTCCACGACATTATAACGTAGGAGTAGTTAATCAACTAATATACTTAAATTACTTTGCGTTTTCCGTGTACTTTGTATAAACATTTACACGTGTCTCGATGTAGCGACAAATTTAATGTCGCAGTAAAATATCTCTGGCTGCACTCGATCTTTCTTTTGGAGTTCGTTTTAAATAAGAATAAGTATCTAAGTTTTGTTCAGTCATAAATTATATTATATGACATTTAATTTATTTGCAATAAGAAATACATATTAACAATTGGTTTTGTTTGATAATAAAAACAGTATAAGAATAAGCGTATTCAGCGGGATTGTCCGAAAGGGTTACCGCTGCCCCCAAAACATAAAAGGCTAAGGAAGGAACATGGATGGGTTTTAGTCAGTAAAAGTCTGACACTCCCGACAGCTCCACCCAGAGCGGGAGGGTCATTAGATGATTTGAAAGTCTCAAAAAAAGGGGTGCTACACACTTGTTTGACTTGTTTCGGCATGTTTCGGCCGCTGCCCGCGTTTCTCAGAGATACACTGATAGATCTAAAATAAGTAGTAGGTAAGATTATAGTATTTTTTTCCTCCACGCCCCTTAATGTATAGCTCTTCAAGCGGCACTTATCCTTTGATACAGTCCTTCCCTTTTTAGTAAGTCGAGCACCTGTTTATCTACTAAGCATTTCCTTTTGAACCCTTATCATTTGCAATTACGATTAAACGCTTCGCTAGTCTAACGTAAATGTAAATTAAATATTCTGTAGTCGTATTATTTTAACATAATAGTTAGCTTATTGTTTTATAAATAACTAACTTTTGGGGAGGCTTTGCTCGCGTTTAGTTAGAATCTGACAATCAATTCGGGTTCTAGTAGTCTGAACGGTACGTACACGTAGCGCCATCTATTATTATAACAACATTCCTCGGGAACAGTACTTTTTTGGAGATTTGTCTGTTTCTGTACACCTGACAATGTATATGAAAAATTTCAGGATGATCGGTTCAGTGATTACGACGTGATTTGGAAACAAACCAACTGACGAACTTACTTCTTCTAAGAGTACCTTCATGCGTCCAGGGGATTTCTGCCGCCTTTACAAGGTCAAGGTCAACCTTGTGGGAAGCCTTCCAACGTTATGTCTTCCGATACGCGGTCATCAATCCAGAACCTTTCGGTTCTATCGGCCATCTGTTCTGTTAGCAATGTGCCCTACCCACTGCAGTATTCAATTTGCAGGAACCACAGAACCGGTCGACGTGGCGGTGCTTGAGGGAGGCCTATGTCCAGCAGTGGCCGTCTTTCGGCAGAAATGATGACGAGGAAAAGTGAAGTTTTGAAAAAGTGTGCGGTAGTTTGGCTGGTCGTGTGTTACGCAGTTGGAGGGCCTTCAAATTGGTATACCATATTGACGGGTCCATATTGGCTCACGTAAAGTTAATGATTTGTAGTCCGAAAATGTTAGGAAGAACATTTTCGGATTTCCAATTATCGGAGTTGAAAATTTAGGTGAACTTTGGCGCACCGCATATTTTATATCCGGATATGTTACGTAATTTAATTTCAATCACATGTTAGTAAAACCGTAGGTAATGCCTGTTTCCAAAAACAATTTGGGAGTGAAATTCGAGTGACGTTATTGCGACGCACGCTATTTCAGCTAACTTTACGGGTAGTACGCCAGTTCAAAAACACACTGAGTCGAAAATTGTTATATCCAATGACGGTATCGCAAACACGCTGATCCGAAAAATCGTTCGAATGGTACGCTAGTACGAAAGTCTTGGTATCGAAATTCTCAGTTGCAAATAGCATATTCCAATTTGAATTTGTCTGGGGATCGAACTCACGAACCAGTGATTACCAAAACCTACCTACGCTACGATGAAATTAAAAAAATAACTTTAAATAATACTTCTCATTGCTGATTCTTAAACCCAATAGATAGATAAGGCTTTATTGAACATAGATAAGGCTATTGGCAGCAATGGATATATTTTTCGATATTATATATATTTCGATTTTTCAGTTCAAGACAATTTTTTAAGTCCGAAGTTGACGTTAGAAACTCTAGTACAAAAAATTATGCCTCTAGAAGTCTGCCTAGCCTTTTCCCAACTATGTTGTGGTCAGCTTCCAGTCCAACCGCATGCAGCAGAATACCAGTATTTTATATGGAGTGACTACCTATCTGACCTCCACAACCAAGTAACTGAGTAATACGATACTCCTTGGTAAGACTGGTTGTCAGATTTTCGGCAAAAAAAACATGCCTCTAGACTCAGCAATTAAGGCTTTTTTTTAAGGCTGGGAAATCATCCAAAGGCTGTGCGTTGTCTGAACGAGATGAAGATTTTTTTTATTCATAAAAAAAATGGTCGTACATGATGACAATTTGCAGAATCGTTTATAGTGTACAAAGACTACAATAAAATGGTGGGTGAGGTGCTGTATTCTTTGTTATTTGACTTATATTTTTAAAATAATTAATTACATTTAACACAATATTTATATACCTAAAAAGACTTAAAATAATTATAATGACTATGTACAAGTATATAAAACGGGAGGAACATCAAACGACATCAAAAAGTTAAGAGTCGACCAACCGCTTTTATTCGATTTTTTTATTTTATTTTTTTACTTTTCACACACACACACACACACACACACATACAAGAAGAATGGTTTGAATATGTTAGGAAGAATGAACAACGTCAAAAGTGAACTAAGTAAGAAACGCACACGAATAGTAGAAGAATTTTAAAAGAACGAAGATATTGCGTGGTAATAACACGCAAAGAAGATTGAAAGTGAAGCACAAAAGCGTAAAATTATTAACCGTAATAAAGCGAATGTAGGTAATTAATTGTAAATTTCTATTTAGTTAAATTGATTTACGAAGAGTAATTATTCCTTTAATTTCCTTTAATGGAGTTGTTAATTGGTTTTATATTCTCCTGTTTATTAGGTACGCCGCTTTTCAAATACGCTGGTGGCTTGAATTAAGGCATAATGATGTAGCAATTCCAATTTCCTGGTTTTTAATTGAGCAGGAGTAAATTTGAAAAATATAAAATGAAGGTGTATCGTGCTGGCTTACTGTATAAGCAGTAGGTACTATACTCTATTCGTTATAACATTAGACAAATAACGGTTACCCTTTCGTTATTTCTAATTGACGTACCTACACACATCAAAAGTGTCTAGGGATCAACATATATTTTTGCAATAACTTTTCTCTTGATTGATATTAATTTAAATTTTCTTTAAGGATTCATCAAATAAAGTGTTTTCGTTTGTCACAGTAACGATAAACCAAGTCACCTTTGCATTAATAAAGAAATTTGCCATTTTCCTAATAAAGGGATTTTTGACATTTGAACCACTAACATTAAAGTTCGAAAAAAAGACTGAAATAACAGTTTTCTTTAAAATTTTATTGGGTAACTTAAACAATTAATAATCCGTGTTTCTACCGCGAACACTAACAACACAAGAACATCGGTTTGGCATACTCAAAATGAGTTCATCCAAATCACGCTGTGGAATGGCCGCCCATGTTCGTTGCAACAACAAAAAAAGGTCTTCTTGCAACTGGATACCCTCCATATTCGGCAGAGCTCTTCTCTGTAGCATATCCCATGCATGCTCAATCGGGTTCAAGTCTGGCGACACGGAGACAAGACCGATACATTCAAATCTTAACTCGAAGAGCTCCAACAATAACCGCCATGATGTTAGCCGTGAGGCTTCATCACTCTTCAGGGAACTTAATTAGCGACCAAACAGTCAGAAACCGCTTGCATGAAGTGAACCTTCATTCCCGAAGACCGCTACGGGTACCACCTATAGCAATGCACAATCGTAGGATTCGATATCAATGGGCTCTTGAACACAGAAATTGGGCAGAAGAACAATGGCGTTTCGTGTGCTTTTCTGATGAGTCTCGTTTTGGTATGAGACCGGATACAAGACGTATACGACACTGGAGAACCCCTGGACGCCAACAGCGATTAAAATCCTGCCAGGAAGTCCATCCTTATAGTGGTGGAACCATCATGGTATGGGCGGGTATTTGGATCGGCGGAAGAACTGAGTTGATTTGGATCAGAGGCAACCTCAACGCTCAAATTTATGCTGAGACGATTGTATCTGACGTCATCGTTCCTCTACAAGTGCAAATCGGTCCCTTATCAGTCCCTTATCGGTCCCTTGTCAGTTAATGCATGATAATGCACGACCGCACACCGCAAGAGTTGTAAGACAGACTCTCGCCGCAGCTAACATCAATGTCCTGCCCTGGCCTGCTCAGTCGCCAGACTTGAACCCGATTGAGCATGCATGGGATATGCTACAGAGAAGAGCTCTGCCGAATATGGAGGGTATCCAGTTGCAAGAAGACCTTTTTTTGTTGTTGCAACGAACATGGGCGGCCATTCCACAGCGTGATTTGGATGAACTCATTTTGAGTATGCCAAACCGATGTTCTTGTGTTGTTAGTGTTCGCGGTAGAAACACGGATTATTAATTGTTTAAGTTACCCAATAAAATTTTAAAGAAAACTGTTATTTCAGTCTTTTTTTCGAACTTTAATGTTAGTGGTTCAAATGTCAAAAATCCCTTTATTAGGAAAATGGCAAATTTCTTTATTAATGCAAAGGTGACTTGGTTTATCGTTACTGTGACAAACGAAAACACTTTATTTGATGAATCCTTAAAGAAAATTTAAATTAATATCAATCAAGAGAAAAGTTATTGCAAAAATATATGTTGATCCCTAGACACTTTTGATGTGTGTATATTAAACTCCATTATTTCACGTTACATACGAAGCAATGTTATCTATTAACCATGTACAGCCAGCACATCAAGTTACCACAATCTGTCAAATTTATTTGATAGTATTTCAACTTTATTGCAAAGATATAAGGTTCATTTTTAATTGAGAAAATTTGACAGTTAGGGATAGCTTGATGTGCTGGCGTCTGTACATTAAAAAAACAACTGTAAAGTGCAGTTATGTCAACAATATTACATAACACTGTCGTTATTTAGCCGTTATTTTTCTAATGTTATAATAAACATTATGTAAAAGTCTCACCGTGGAAACTTAGATGAAGTGAGCTGTCGTTTCAGCTCTGGGGATATACATTCATCATCATCATCTGCCTAGCCTTTTCCCCAACAATGTTGGGGTCGGCTGCCAGTCTAACGGGATGCAGCTGAATACCAGTATTTTGCATGGAGCGACTGCCTATCTGACCTCCACAACCCAGTAACTGGGCAATACGATACCCCGTGGTAAGACTGGCTGTCAGATTTTCGGGCTTCTGACGACACGTAACGACTGTCAAAGATGCACGAATGACTCACATCGCCTACATTATCACGGTGAGATTTTTACAGAATAGCACTACAGTTTCTATGTCGATCAAAATATAAATCGCCGACGTAGCAGAACGTTTTTACAGAATTTATAGAGTTATCAATGCAACGTCATTAAATGTCATAATTTCATGAAATAGTCTTGCCGTAGTGTCATACGAACTTTAGAGAGTTATATCGGTGATTTTAATGATAACAGTTCTGTAAAATACGTTCTTCATAGGCCGCGAATTATATTTTGATCAACTTATAAACAACCTCACAGTGACCTAAAAAAAAAACAAATACGAAAATTTGAATTTCGCGGGATACCACTGCGCATTTTAACATTCCAAGTTTAAAAACACAAACCAACTTATAAACATTTAAACAGATAACTACTCCAGCACAGAAAGTCACATTGAAGACGTACTGAATAAAATATACTTCTTGCAAATGACACACAAATGACCTATACTTATACTTCCGAGAAGTACTCTATGAAAAATGTCCACTTATAATATTAAAAAACCGAAGCATAATGTCACAATATTGCGACCAAACCATACGTAACTACGACACTAATGGCTCAATTTCATTAGTCTATCGGTAGATATACGAGTAGAGCATGGGGGAGCACCAGTAAGCCTGGTAATGAATGACTAATGACACTCATAAGTTGATAACACCGCCGTCGGTACATCGTCTACGGGTAAACCCGCTAGCCGGAGTAACGAGCAATAAAACTCATCGGTTGATGAAAAGCGTGTGGAACTGGAAACTTCGCACACAAAGTCAAAGTCAAAGTCAAAGTCAAAACATTTATTTCAAATAGGCCCAAGAAAGGCACTTTTGAACGTCAAAAATTAACAAGAAATAGAATTGATTCTAGTCGCCCCTTCCAAAAGGTAGTTTCGTGTGGAGAAGAATGGGCAAGAAACTCCACCGTTACTCTTTTAAAATGTTTCACAATGTTTTGTATACATGTATTATAATATTATAATATGTGAAGACGATGCACCCAGAATAAAAACAATACACCAAAATGGTGAAAAGAAGAACGCATGTAGCTTTCACCCGCTGTTCGGCTCCAATTGGTCGTAGTGTGATGTTACATAGCCTATAGCCTACCTCGATAAATGGACTTTCCAATACAGTGCAGAGATTAGCGCGTTCAAACAAACAAACTCTTCAGCTTTATAATATTAGTATAGATTTCCCAATATCAATGGTGTCTTTTTATTTGTTTCATGTCATTAAATACATACGACAGATTCAATTTTTAAGATATCTATATAAAAAAAAAATGTTTTTTAAAGATCTATATAAAAGCGGGATTATAACAGTATATGCTATAGACTCTCTTCATATCCATTCGGGTTCGAAAGCTAAAGTTTGATGTGAATATAAATATGTTCTTAGTTATAAGTAGGTATTGCGGACTTATATGTTGAGTCATAATCAGCCTATAATAATTAAGCAGGATTGTCCGAAAGGGTTACTGCTACCCCGGAACATAAAGGGCTACGGAAGGAACATGGATGGGTTTTAGTCAGTAAGAGTCTGACACTCCCTTCCGCTCCACCCAGAGCGGGAGCAGTCATTGGATGATTTCCCAGCCTTAAAAAAAAAAAGATATCTATATACACACACAAAAGTAATGATTTAATTGTTTATTTCATGTTATAGTGTACTCGCATTGTCACATATTTGTGTCGTTGGCGTACAGGGCATGCGCTTGCTTGTCACGTTTATGTGACAATGGCGTTCAAAAGGTGAAATGGCTCCATACAACATTAATTGTTTGTTGGCATTTGCGTTAAAGGACTAAATAGACGACCCTTCCATGGACCAGGGCGTTTGTTTAGAGCAATTCTCTCATTCACAACTCCTAACCGCAATCGGTCCCTATCGACTAATAAAAAAGGTTCCGCGAATATAAACCCTATGCTTTACAGAGATTTCCAGCATCACACATGCAACACATAACGACCGATGAAAACTATCCTGAAACACTACATTTAATCTCATTGGAAGATGCAATAGTTACATACATAGGTACGGCAGCTATAAAAACCCCACACTGCATTCGCTGTAGCGCTTTAAGAATAAAACGTAGAAACGATGGGAATTCGATTAAAGCGCTTTTGACGGGACATCGCCGTCGATCGCCTGTCTACTGTTCACTGTAATACCACGTAATATAACTTAAGTGCACAGGGGCCCGTATAATAGCCCGTCATCGAGTCAGACCGGGCTATTAACCGTTTTAAGTGGTTGTCTACCACTTTCGGATGCGTACGGTGACATTGCAATTTGCAATTCATCGAGGCAATTTAATTAATGATTTTAAAGGGCACAGGAAAAACAATATTGTTGGAAAAGGTTTTACAAACTTTACGTGTTATTAAAATGCTCGTTATCTCGTTTTACCTTTCATGCCGACACGGTTGGCGCAGTGGTTGAGCGATTGACTGCTGCGCAACATGTCGCGGGTTCGATTCCCGCACGTAACAAATATTTGTGCGACCTACAAGTATTTGTTACGGGTCTGGGTGTTTTTCTATCTATAATATGTATGTTTTCACTAAAAAAATAAATGTATATAAGTAGTTTATCAGCCATCTCGTTACTATAACACAAGCAATAGGTTGCTTAGCTTGGGACTATATGGCGTTGTGTGAAATGTCCATGGATATTATTATTATGCAATCAACTGCGCTTAACTTAGTTTCCCTTTTGCGATGAATAAAAGAATTGACCGGGTGTCGAACACCACCTCGAAGAGTTGTATTCTGTTATTTTTACTTTACAGCTGCGAAAACCTAGCAGTGATAGCCTAGTGGTGTGACCGCCGGACTGCCAAGTCATAGGTCTCGAGTTCGAACCCAAGGCACGCACCTCTGATTTTACGGATTCACGTGCGTATTGTATAATTATCACTTGTTTAAAAATCGGTGAAGGAAAACATCGTGAGGAAACCAGCATGACTAAGAGATATTACTCAACAGCATGTAAAGCTAAGTCAGAGGCCCATGGGCATGGCATAAAACTCTGACACCAGGTTATACACTAACCACACGAAAAGTAATGAAACAAAGACTTTACAGTTGGAAAAAGATGGAGATATAATATGTCCTGTATATCTATCCTGTATGGCCTGTCTATACATACATCGATGATTTATTGCACACATGAGTATTGTAGTAGTATACCTCGATTCATGGGTCAGGCAGGGGGCAAGGTTATGTGAAATTACTAACACTAGTTATAAGTTATTATGTTACTCGCAAATTGGATCTTAGTTATCTGAAACTACCTTTTGCCAGCGACTTCGTCCGCGTGTATGTAGGAAATTATCCCATGGGAACCGTAATTTTTTCCGGAATAAGCTTATATGTTATTCCAGACTTGTGCTGGCCATCTTTGTGCCAAGTTTCATCGAGATCCGTTAAGTAGTTTTTGAGTTTATTCGTTACAAACATATTAACATACAAATCTTTCCTCTTTATATTATTAGTAAATTATTATAGCTATAATAATAAACGTTTACCACGTTTATTATTATAGCTCCTTGGTAATAATTAGCTCCTTAGTAAGTCAATATTATTGTTGCACTAGGATAAACGTTTAGAAACTTAGTCTATGGTGTCGGTCAGAGCTAGTTTTTATACGGACACGTTCGCTACCGTATTGCCAATGCATTTGCATGTCTTTTAGTCTTTACAGTAGGTACCTCATTTTTTTAAGAGTGGGATATTATCAAAAGGCTCCCGCTCTGCGGAGCGGAAGGGAGTGTTATACTCTGGCTAAAATCCATCCATGTTCCTTCCTTATCCCTTTGTGTTCCGGGGCGGCGGTATCCCTTTCATTACTTAATTTTTTTTTGTTTTATTTTCTGTACAGAGGCCAGCACATCAAGCTATCCCTAACTGTCAAATTTTCCCAATTGAAAATGAACCTTACGGTTTTGTAATAAATAAAAAAAAAAAAAAAAAAAAAAAATAAAAATAATCTTTAATTCAGATAAGCAGCATCCATATGAGTTAGTAAACAAAAACAAAAAGATAACTTATATCTATGTTAGTAAACTTATAATCTATTATTTTAAAACTAGGCTGTTGTTCAAAATGCATCTTTGCACAACATCACCTAGCAAAGGAGAATCGTATCTCCCCGCTATGGTCTTCAGGATGGAGTTGGAGCTCCCCCGCACTCTGCAGAGCAAAGAGGCAGATTTCTGTCTGACGATGGCCTGGAAGCCATCGACGTGTGCTTGTGCAAACATACCTGATGCACTGCAGAAACGGGGCAACCCCATCAACATCCTAAACCCATTATTATATTGGACCCGTAAGGCGCTGATAGCCCGCTGAGTATAGTTAGTCCACAGGCTGCACGTGTAAAATACTTGACAATAAGCTTTAAAAAGCGTTATTTTAACTTCACGACTACAGCGTGCAAACCTGCGAGCCAACATGTTACATCGAATGACGTTAATGAGGTTGAAAATGCATCAAAGAAATTTGACAGATTGGAGTAGCTTGATGTGCTGGCCTCTGTACCTACGCAAAGTACGCACATTGACGTGGAGCTGCGGAAACCGGCCCGTATTACCTATTACTCTGAGTGCTGATAAGATCTTCCAGCATTTGGACCCCCCCCCAATTCCCGGTTGAAAGACGGCCTGGCATCCGCAACTAGTGTGTGTAAGCGTGTATTTTGCATCCAGATAACATACGAAACTATAGGGAGAAATACATATTCATTTTATTTATATCTAAAATCTCATTATTAGGGCCCACTGAGATGTCTCCGTCTTATCGTACATCCACGAATGTTTAAACGCAAATGCTTTATGAATTAATCTCCGGATTGAATGTCAGTCTCATTTCTTTTGTCGTAGCTTTTGACTTTGACGGGCATTGTTTTGACAATAGCAATTACATTCCATAATCTATGTATGCATATAAAAAAGGATGTCGGTATCTCTGAAAGTATATCTTTGAGACTTATAGACTTCGATACCGTTTAGCCGATCAATCCGAAAGCTAAAACGCCGTGAGGAAACCGCATGCCTGAGAGATATATCTCAACAGGATGTGATGCTAAGTCAAAGGCCCATGCATTAAAACTCTGACACCAGGTTAGTCACTTACCACACGAAAAGAAGAAGATCTGAAAGCTGGCACACATAGGTATGTATTATATCAAAATTGGAGAAGGAGTTAGCAACCAAAATATAGTATTAAAGAATATCAACATAAAGTTTAAAGGTGAAAAACATTGTAGAACCGAACGTATAATTTGTTTGTAGGTAGAGAGTCATTTAATGGAATTGTTTAATTACTTGTTGAGAGAAAGTGTAATCGTATTATTATAAAAACTTTCTCGCCTAGCTCGTGTAAAAGTTACATTATGCAATTAAACAGAAACATTAAACATTTGCCTTTTAGCAGCACATGCAAAACTAAATCGTACCGGTGTGAATCGCGAAGCAAATAACGTCGAGCAAACTGTTAAACTTAAACTTCATTTAATGTTTATTAATTAGTTAATAACTAGATACATCAACTAGTTCGTTGAAATGCAGCTCCCACGTCAGTTCTCAGGAATATTCAACATTCCCACGTCCGTGCTAGCTCAATATTTGCCCCAATTCATCCGCAAACAATGTCCCGGGTTCAGTTTCACGAGCGCTTTGAGCTCTGTCAATAGTCCCGGTATAAGTGATGTCACCGGCCGGAGCCAAACGTCACTAAAGAACTGAATAGATCATGTCGACTGAAGCGATTTGATTTTAATTATTAAGTAAAAGTCAAAGTCAAATCATTTATTTCAAATAGGCACAAGTAAGGCACTTTTGAACGTCAAAATGACCAAAGGATATTATTATATTATAATTATTAGGTTTATCATGTTAATCTAATCATATTTACATTTAAAAGCTAAATGTTCGTAATAATATGTACAGAAATAATATGTATAATAATAAAAGAGCATCAAAAAATTCATCCACATCGCTGTTAACAGGAAAAGCTTCCAAAATGGCTGGCAGCATTGCCGCGTTGTATGGCAATGCTGATTCTTTGACCAAAAAATAGGTCAGCCCTCTGGTCACGTGAAGAGTCTAGAATAGCATAGTGGGCACTCAGACCCCATGGCCATGACACAGAGATTAATTTTGAGATTCATCATTTTTTTATTCAGCAACGAAATAAGGAAGCCGGTGTAATTAAGAACATAGTTTTCACTGTGTGGATATGTGTAAGGCTACGGTAAAATAGGTTTTTAAGACTAGACTACTACCTCAGGCTAAACCAAAACTACCTAAATATGTATTTAACCTTATCTCCTTCAATAGATTCAAGATTTTCGAGGCAAGAGCGCCATATTTTTTATGAAGTTCTTCATTTTAATTGTCTTATTCGGTATACATTTATACGCGGGGCTGCGCGTCCGGTGTACGTTGGCAGTGAATAGGTAAAACACCTAATATTAATATACTACTCGTATATTAATATTAGGTATTTGTACGGAGTTTCCAGATGTCGTCATAAACTACTCGGCGACAGCCTATATAAGGAGCGCGCCTAAAAAGGACGGGTCATTTCTTCGCTGGTTCCCCGAGTGTACAGACGTCTTGTGCACTGTTGGTCGTTATTAAGGTCACGTAAGCCATTTTGCTAATCACTTTGTTATTTTATTTCTTTAAATTGTCGAAGTTGGCAGTGTGTAATGTTTGTGTTAATTTAAATTACGAATAAACCGATTTTCGTTGAGTGTGTACTTTTTTTAAATAAAATTCCACTTCTGAACCTAAAAATAGAATGATTTTTTTAAAGCTTCATCTTTCCTATGATTTGTTGTACCCAACTTGCCGGGTAAGCGGGATTGTCCGAAAGGGTTACCGCTACCCCGGAACATAAAGGGCTACGGAAGGAACATGGATGGGTTTTAGTCAGTAAGAGTCTGACACTCCCTTCCGCTCCACCCAGAGCGGGAGCAGTCATTGGATGATTTCCCAGCCTTAAAAAAAAAAAAAAAAAAAAGGGTCCAGAATGATCAAATATAATTTTAACTTATCACGTAATGACGTAAATACTCATTATGGAATGCAAAAAAAAATGCATTGAGTATTGAAGTTTGAAACCCGTTTACTGGATGCTGAAACCTCAATATTTGTGACCAATATTAAACTATTAGACCAGTTTGATTTTCAAAAGAATTGTGACCTTACGAAAATTATATAAATCATGGATCAAAATTACACATTCGGCTTGCATTTCACTACATAGTACATAGGCCGCCGGAAAGCCGGATAGTTGCCCTACTTTTCAAAAAAACTCTATAATTGAAAAAATTGTACTTATTAAGAATAATTCGACGTGTATATCAAAACATAGGTCTTTAATCTTTCATAATAGCCCATTTTTGTAAACATAATTAATATTCGTTTCGAGTAAATCCTGTTTGATTTGACCTCTCAAAAGAGGGATAGTTGCCTATTATAGCGGATAGTAGCCTAACGTTAAAAATGCCTAGAATGAAACGCAGGAAACAGTTGAATATTTATTTTATTTAAAACAAGTTCTAGTTACTATAAGTTGGATAGAACATCAAAAGAAAAAAATGTGTTTTCAACCGCAACAACCGCAACTATAAATCAAGAATTTATAGTTGCGGATAGTTGCCCTTAAGAAACTCCTACGCAAAAGTAAAAACGGCGACTATCCTTTTTGATACGGATACTTGATCTTTCTATTTACGAAATAAATAAAAAGTATTCAACAATAAAACATAATAAACAGTGTAATTTAAACTCTAATGCATGTAAAGGAACAAAAAGTTGACTAAAACTTCAATTAATAAAAAAAATATTTCATAGAAATGACTTACTAATATAATTTCGACGCCAGTCAACGTTTCGCCGCGGAAGATTTTTGCTCACACGGACAAAACAAGTGCACCTATTTTAACGGCTTAGATGAAACTGAGGTAAGCAGGAGGGGCACTTTCAATCATAATCACTCGCTAATAATATAATAATAATATAATATCCATGGTCATTTCACACAACGCCATATAGTCCCAAGCTAAGCAACCTAATGCTTGTGTTATGGTAACTAGATGGCTGATAAACTACTTATATACATTTTTTTTTGTAAATACATACATATTATAGATAGAAAAACACCCAGACCCGTAACAAATACTTGTAGGTCGTACAAATATTTGTTCCGTGCGGGAATCGAACCCGCGACATGTTGCGCAGCAGTCAATCGCTCAACCAATGTCACCAACATGCCTAACATAGCGTATTTAAAATTGAGGCATCTATCCCCCTGAGGCAACTATCCGGCTTTAACCCTACTAATTCCATAGATTTTACATAATATAGAGTGAGTGAGACAATAGACCTACGCAATGGAAATTATATTCCCGGCTGAAATACGATTCTTTCGCTGCGTCTTTGTAAATTCAAATGAAAGAGCATGCAAACCGCTCACGTCATAAAACTAGAACAATTCCTTACAAGCGTTGGTTGTATTGTTTGAGCGGAGTTTGTGGAAGAGTTTAATACTTGCTGGCGCCTCGCGTTCTGAGTTACGTACTTCGGCATATAACTATCTATATCTTCGAGATATTTATAGCGAAGGAATTTTGCTTAAGTGGCAAGAACATTTTACAATGCAGTTTAAGCACGGTATATTTCAAATTTCATTCAATTTAAA
This sequence comes from Hyppa rectilinea, assembly GCA_951799385.1. NCBI lineage: Eukaryota > Metazoa > Arthropoda > Insecta > Lepidoptera > Noctuidae > Hyppa > Hyppa rectilinea. The sequence continues at coordinate 21,594,464 of OX637300.1, forward strand.
CCAGCAGTTTAAGAATTATATTTAGTCAAAGTTTCTTAATTTTGTCACTCATTGACTGTTCGACCGGTCATCTAAACTCTAAGGCACTTCTAGCAGATATAGAAGCTTAAATTATAAATTAGTGTATAAATCAAGGAAAAACTAAAATATTTTGAAGTTTCGGTCCAGTTTTCTAGATACACCAACAGCATAAATAACATTGTAATCTCATATAAATGTATAGGATTACAAAGTTACATTGGCAGCTAATTGGTACTTGTATAATATTTAAATATAATGGAATAATAGGTGTAGATAGGTACCTAGATATAATTATGTTCAAAGGTAATCACCATTAATCTGCACTACCCTTGGGGAATAGAGGCGTGATCAGGGTAAGTAAAAAATAAAGCTGAAATTTTATCAGCCATTTTACTTTTCAATAATTTCAGCCTACATCCTATTTTACAAAAGCTTTCGCTGTATGAGGGAAAATAATAATAATAATATCCTTGGACATTTCACACAACGCCATATCGTCGCAAGCTAAGCAACCTGCTTGTGTTATGGTAACGAGATGGCTGATTACTACTTATATACATTTTTTTTTGTAAGTAAATACATACATATTATAGATAGAAAAATACCCAGACCCGTAACAAATACTTGCAGGGCAAATCTCGGAAAATTGAATTTTTACGGAAAAAAGAGGCGTCAGCGGCCGTTTCACACAATAGCGTTATCTTTGACGTCATATCCTGTCCGGAATGATCTTCAAATCATAACCGAAGTAACCAGGAACATGAGCAATTACGGCATTACCTGCGACAAGCTTGGGAACGAAGTCTACCCAATTTCCTTTGCAGTTTATCTTATTTTCTAAAAACTTCCCCAGTTTAAAATGAATGTCTAGAACATTTCCTGTCTCTTTCAAATAGGAAATTGTGTGATTTTTCTGAAATTATTAGTATTCTGAAGACCAGATGGGCCTCCACTTACTCTTCACTTACTCAAAATTCACTTAGAGTTCCATCAAAGTGAATTTTGTAAACATAATTTGGTTTAAAAGAGTGACCATGGAGTTTTTTTCCCGTTCTTCTCCATAGGTACATACTGCTTTGGAATGGGCAACTAGCATCATCTTTATGCCTGACCGACCCCTTGAAAATTCAAAAGTGCCTGTAATTGGTTTATTTGAAATAATTGCTTTGAGTTTGAAGGTAGGGCTCGTGTAGTGTGTTGTGTTGTAGGGATCCTACAAATAGGAACACCCTGGGGCAGCAGCTATTAAGGTACATTATTTTTAAAGAATACATGTATCCGGCAGCACGGCTACTGACAGACCTTATTCATTTCTTTAATAAAAAACTAACAAAATATTCTATCATTTTGACAGGTCAAATGCTGTCCGTTATTTTCTAACCGACCAGCTAGGTTCCACCTTTCAACCTAGGGTCACTTAATGTTATGCATTATACTAACAATATGAGTCGGTCATAGAATACTAAAAATAATTTGACGAATTAAGAAGATAGCCCGTCAAGTATTTAGTTATTGATAAATAACTGCTGCATTTTTGCTTTTGATTTCTTGTATCATTAATATTGAAAAAGTATTTTTTCTAGCCTATTAATTATTATATTTCTATGTAATAAAATGTATTGTAATTTAAACGACTTCTAGAATGATACTTTGACATCCTAAAGAAATGTGTGTTCTATGATATTATTAATTGGAAATGACATACCTCATGTTAATAGTAACCTGATAATCACTAAATGTATGTCGTTTGCACGCAATACTTGGCAGAATGTGATGATACGGGTAAATTTTAAGACCACACTGTATCATATTGCGTTAAATAAATTATTGTGGTTATGCATCTTTGCATATCAGAAAACACCACGAAACCATGAGCCAACAATAACCAGAAATGCCTTTGTCAAATAACACCTCCAAAAATGCCCGTTTCTGAAATGCTACCAAAATCGTTTTGTGATTCACTTGCCTCGTATTTCGGTGTAGCTTGAAAATACATTTTCAATGTCCCGTTAACGTTCACAACAAGTGCGTGGAAAAAAATGCAGCAAAAAAATTCAGAGGGATGACACCGGGCCGATTAAATTTTGAGCACCTTTGACAGGCTTTATTGAGGTTATTAAGCGGCTTTGTTCCGGAGCAGATTATGTTCATACGAGTATTTTTCTCTTTGGTAAATTTTATCCTTCGGGGATATGGAAATTAACACACTAGCGCACACAAAATAGGGGTTGCCAAATGGCTGACCGCGGTCCGCATCCAGACCGCCGCGCCATTTTGTGCGGACAGCGAGAACACGGCAACTTCCACCAAAGAGAACTTAATTTAATAAAAATGTATCCCCACATTATTAGTGATCGATGCCCCCACATTATCTTTGTTGACGTCAATTCGAAAGCGACCGAGCGAAGTAACGAGCTAACAAGCGAGAAAATTTCCGTAATTACATTTGTTTAACCCATTAGAAGTTCGCTTTTTAGAAGCCTTTTACTTATAAGACCTCGACGGATTATACACTTTTTTTTGTCGTTTCGAGAGAATTTTTCTTATGAGGGTTACACGATATTTAAGAGGATACCTAATAAATATTTTTTCTATAAAATGTTGTGCGACCGCGATCACCATTACATTTCTTAAAACAGACCACGAACGAAACTAATTGGTGACCAATTGATAAAACGTCGAAGAAAGACAATTGTGAATTGAATATATGGATTGTTTTAAGTTAGGTATTAAATTTGACATACTATACTACTAGTTTATACTACTACTGATTAATGTAACATGAACTTCCCTATAAATCCTTTTTAATGAAGTTCAAACATTACACCATTCAATGAATATGAAAATTTACCTGTAAAATATTCGTTCATGTTTGTGGTGGCGTTATTAATGAGGTGCATGTTAGGGACGGCACATACGATTCGGCATGTTTCCTCTACATCTGCCTTCTCTCCGTTCGACCTGAACAAACCACCTGAGCATACTCTTTTCAATGTTCGTCAGTACATCTTCTTTTATTTTAATTTTACGCCTCATTTTTCAATCCACCATTATTAAACTTCCAATAAACATTGTATTCCAAGTCACTACAAAATTTCAACAAAACACAAGTTCAACAAACTAATAATTTTGGTAATATTCCCAGTATTGATTTCAACTACGATTGCAGTAGCTACGCCGTAGCTGTCTACGAGGCTACGGCGTAACCGCGTAGCAGCCACTAACATCAATTTAACTATGATTAGTGGTGCGAGATCGAACGATGTAACGGAAGTAATATTAATTAATTTGAAATATCAGAAACCGCACTTACCTGCTGCGAAACACAGGCAATAATGCTCAGATCTGAATATTAATAATCAAATAGATATTGCACTGCGCCATAATTGAATGTAGAACTGAGCTAGTTCAGTCAAATAATTACGTGTGCGTTAATTGACACGAATGCATTAGCTTTTAGCTGTTCCATATCAGCCATGAGTGAATGGAATAGTAGAGTACATGCTAGACATATTTGTGGAATTGAATACGAAAAGCGCATCGCGTTTTAAAACCATTTAATTGAAATGCAAGTAAATAAGGTGAGTTAGAAACGCGATAGTGATTCGTACAGGTGGAACCGTAAAGCAATAAAATTATTGAAAATATAAATTGAAATCGGTATTTATCTTTCGACTTTTATTTTTACAACCCGTATTACTTTTCCACTTGTTTACGCCGATACACTCGTTTTAATTGATATTCGCTAGTACCAGGTACTATGTTGGTTTGGAAATTGGAATTTCAGAGAATTTTTTAGGCTTATATAAACATTCTCTATGTTATCTGTTAACTATATGTAGTACGTGTATGTTTTATGTGTATGCCTCGTTGGTTTTGATCGATAAAACTGGTGAGCTGAAGGTTCTGGGTTTTATTCCCAAGTCGACCTAAATAGTTTCCGGTTCTCCCTTTAGATATTTTTCAGTAGCAGCCTGCAGACTGGATTTGTGTCTGACTAATGGAAATACACCGTAAAGTTAAATCAAGTTCTTCCAACTAAATAGACAGCTCAGCTACCGCGGAGTTTGTTGCGCCACTTCTTCTTAGCTAAAGCACTAGGAAGTGGTGAAGGGTGGGCGTTTTTGGGGGACTGTCTTAAGTAATTTTGACTTTCAAAAAGCGCTATTTTTCAGTCTAGTTTGGGTAAATAACTTTTGATTTGGATTAAGATTCTTCTTTTTTTAGCGTGGTTAGTGACTAACCTGGTGTCAGAGTTTTATGCTGCCCACGGGCCTCTGACTTAGCTTCACAAACTGTTGAGAAACTTCCAGACATGCTGGTTTAGACTTGACAAATGTTTTACAATGTTTTGTATACATGAAAGGTCAACTTTCATGTATACAAAACATTGTAAAACATTTTAAAATAGCAATGGTGGAGTTTCTTGCCCATTCTTCCCCACACGAAACTTTTGGAACCTTTTGGAAGGGGCGTCTAGAATCATTTCTATTTCTTGTTTATTTTAACGTTCAGAAGTGCCTTACATGTGCCTATTTGAAATAAATGATTTGACTTTTGACTTTGACCTTTGAACAAAACTGGTGAAATTTGGATGTATGAAGTACTACACTCACCTGCCGCTGCTCTAGCGGAAATACGAAACCTGATGTGATTTTATGCAATTTTACAATAATGTTCGTCGCCTCTAGAAAACTCAATATTTTCTACTAACTAACCCCTGTCGGCCGCACAAACACACGAGTCCCGGCGCGTGGCAAGCCACTGGCAAATATGTCCGCTTTGCCTTCACACGTTCGCTACCCTCCTGCCGCTGACATGTATATAATATTCCAGTCTGAAGCACAATTTCTAGTACTTTCTCTTTTTTATCTTACAATTTGTTGACTCGTACAAAGATAACTCAAGCATTATTTAAATTATCGAATTAACTATTAGACTATTTAATATTAATAACATTTTTTGTTTTTGTATTTATTTGTATATAGTTAGTTAGATAGTCATTTAATTTAAGTATGTATGAGTTGTTTATATGTATAAATAAAAACTGGCATATGAATAATTTTGAAACTGACAAACTATAAAATTGCGAGATTTATTTTTAAAAGCTTTATTTTCTCACAAATATGCAAATTTGTTTTTTCACGTAAAAGTTATTGGAAAGTACTCAAAATCACTTTACAATATTAAACATTTATCTTTTTAGGTATATGATGTACAGGGTTATTTGTAAAACACCAGAAACCTCTTAAGAGGTCATGGTACTCATCATTATGAACAACTTTTACTATGGGACCAAAACTAAAATCGCGAAAAAAAAATCTGCTGTTCCTTACATTTTGACGAGTTATACGAACATAAATGTAGGGAACAGCTGATTTTTTTTTCGCGATTTAAGGTTTGGTCCCATAGTAAAAGTTGTTCATAATGATGAGTACCATGACCTCTTAAGAGGTTTCTGGTGTTTTACAAATAACCCTGTATAGCAAAATTAATTGTTTGAAAAGAAAGAACAATGCATTTGTTTATATAAAAAAAAACCGGCTAAGTGCGAGTCCAAACCATTAGGTATCTATAAAAACGACAAAAAATCACGCATGTTGTATGGGAGCCCCCCCTTAAATATTTATTTTATTCTGTTTTGTTGTTATAGCGCGAAACAGAAATACATGATCTGTGAAAATTCCAACTGTCTTACTATCACGGTCCATGAGATATAGCCTGGTACAGACGGACAGACAGACAGACGGACAGCGGAGTCTTAGTAATATACTCCCGTTTTACACTTTGGGTGTACCTACCGATCCCTAAAAAAACAGTTTAATGAAAAAAAAAAGTTAAATATTCGTTCATTTTTGTAAGATGAAAGATAAAGAGAATGTAAACATAACGGGAAATCGGAAATTTATTAATCATATTAATTTGTTTCATGTATTTGCAAGCAGGCGCCTGCTAATTGAATAATAATTAACTAATTGAATGTAATATAATTACATTAATTTACAATACTTGGTGCAAATTGGTTTAACATTTCATATTTGAAGAGATATATTTAGTAATATTACATTATACAAGTACATATAATAAAGTATAATAAGGCACTTAGTAGGGATTTTGGCGACATGTATGGGTGTTGAAGGAACTGAGCTTAGAATAGCACCTAACAAAAAATAGTGGCAGTGTATGCGTTAACACGTTAAGTGCGAAACGAGGCCTAAATCACCCCTCATGCAACTTCCTTGTGGTGCGGCAAGGAAAAACGTGAACATCTCTGTCGTGCGAAGTGCATAGCTTTGGTTTGGTCCAGTATAGAAAAGAGACAAATGTATATTTGAGACACGCTAATGGTCCCGGACTCGGTGGTATACCTACCTTGGTACCGGATGTCTTAGGCCTCGTACCGCACTGAATTAATATAATTTTAATGCAGTGCGGAACGAGGCTAAAACGTCCCATATCCCCCCGGACCTCGTACCGCACCCAACGCGGGCTTCCCGCGACTAGTGTTGTGCATCACGTCGATTGGAGAGCACGTCCTTTTACATCGCCGAACATGTCTAAACGATGTCGGAAGAAGTTAGTTTAAAAAAAAACCCAGAAACAAAACGATTGCGATTTTTTATAAAAAAGTATATTGTTACTGATTTTTTTATGTTAATTCAAGTTCTAATAAGTGTATTTTTAAAGCCCGAGGCAGAATTCATAGGATAGTTTCCTTTCTACTTCTGGTTTTCTGTTTTTTCTATTCTGTGAACCGCATTAAGATTTTCACACAAAAATAGATAAACGTCGTTGCGTCGATATTATTTTTCCCATCACTAATCTTAGCGAAAATTTACCCTATTACAGTGCGTTACGAGGTGTATAAGATCCCATATTTTGTTTTGCCAATAATTCCTAAACTATTTATCAGATCCCGGGGCGACGGTAGATTAGGGTTCATCAATTCACTGTCTATATCGATAAGGACCAAAATTTTTCATTACCTTTGATTTCGCGCCAGAAAATGAATTTTAGTCTGTTAAAGGAGGTGGGGTCTAATAGACCGCGTGTCGCCCTAACGTCTGGTCACGGTGCGGGTACCTACAAAACCAAAAAGAATCATCAAAATCAATTCATAACTGGCGGAGTAATTGCGTCACAAACATACAAAAAAAAAAACAAACAGTCGAATTGAGAACCTATTTGTGAAGTCGTTTAAAAAAGGTTCATTAATGAAGCATAAACCACAAACTTTAAAAGCCAATAGCACTCATTTTGAAAATTCAGCAATACTCATTTCGTTATTCGCGATGCAGGTTAATTTTTCAAACAAATGAAGTCAAAAGTTTAATAATTTCCTTTGAAATCCCGGCAACTCATTCATAAAATCCCCTCGTTTCACGCCACTGTAAATAAATGTACAACGTGCTATAATTGGATGTCTGGATTTCGAGTCCGGACACCGTTTCTGCGAAATTCGTCTAGATTGCTTCGAATTTCTCGTAACCGTGCAGTTACTACAGCCGTGTCTGGAGTGCGTTTAGTATCGCCGCTTTGTACACGAGGCCGTGACGCTGACGTCTGTTCACAGCGTTTCCAGTTAAACTTTCACTGTAACGTTTAATATATGTACTTTCTTTGACGGAACATGAGAATATAATTCTTTAAACATCGTGTCGGCAAGTCTTTCTGCGTTGTTCTCATACTTTAGGCGTTAACCTACATACTCACAATATTATGTAAGGTTTGATGTGAGACTCAAAAACAGTAGTTCATTTTGTTTGCAAGAAAACATGGTATGATATGATGATCTTTTTAAATCTCTTTTTACCCTAATATTAGTGAATAAGACGGTTGTATAATTATAATTTCTATGCATTCCAGTGTCATTTTCTATTTCTATTTCTCTATCGGCAAAACAAAACTTAAGCAGTCATAAGTCCAATAAACCTGTCTTAAATTAACTCTTCCCAACTATGTTGAGGTCGGCTTCCAGACTAAACGGATGCAGCTGAATACCAGTAGGTATTTGAAAGCTCGCTTGTTGGTATTTTGAGAGTTAAGCATCTATTTTAATTGGCACATTCATTCATTGACGTTCAATAAGCTCTTGGGTGGTTTTTATGTAATTGTGTGTATTGAATTCTATTACTTATTACTTGTAGTAAAATAATAGTCGACAAACTTACATTTAAGTTGGAATTAATGGGAGAATATGTTATTCCACTACATTGTTAAGTATGTTCCTAGGATAAATTCATCCCAACCATGGTCCGTGGTCTGACACACACTTGGCCGGATTTTTTCACAGGTAAGGTCGTTTGCTTAACTGGTTAGACTGGAAGCCGACCCCAACATAGTAGGGAAAAGGCTAGGCACATAATGATGATGATGAAGTTCGTTTTCTTAAATTAGGCGCAGCTCATCAATTCACATTGTTGATTTAAATATCGTTTTCCGAAAAGAAAATGAAAAGAAAACAAAACAAATAGGGATTAATTAAATATTAAGACACCGCCGAGGTGCCAGCTGTTTTAGAACCCAAGGGCTTGGCACGCAACGATGTGAAGAGACCAGATGGAATGAAGGTTGATCCTTGGAAGGTAGAAAGGCCGTTGGTGTGGGATGCAACGTGTGTCAACAGCCTTGCGCCACCCCATCTTCCTTGTACTACGGGTTGTGCTGGGGCAGCTCCGGCAGGTGCAATACTCCAATCTGATTGGGATTTATATGTTCGAGCCGTTTGAGGTTGAAACACTAAGGCCATGGGGTCCGAGTGCCCACTGTGTTTTTCGAGACATTGCCAAGCGGTTGGTCGACTCTTCACGTGACCAGAGGGCTGGCGTTCTTTTTGGTCAAAGAATCAGCATTGCCATACAACGTGGCAATGCTCCCAGCCTTTTGGGAACATTTGCTGTGAGACAGCGATGTGGACGCATTTTTTGCGTCCGTTTTATATACTTGTATATAGTTATTATAAATATTTAATTATTTTTAGGCATGTAAATATATTCTTACAATATTAAGACTTGAACGAGTTTTCAGATTAATTTAATTACAAGCTGCCTAATATTTGAGGGTAGTCGCAAGATTCAGACAACTCAATATGAAGGGGAACGCAAGTGGCCACCTGTCGCTTTAGTATGCCATTGTGCAATCTTTTAACACAGCTAATTTTATTATCAAACTTTTCCTGAAACGTCGTTTTAGCTCCAATATTGGTGCCAATCTACCTGTGCCTATCAAATGATGTTAAGATTAAGGTTTATGATTATAGTTTTTTTCAAATCCATTATGACACTAAATTATATAAATTAATTAAAATAAATATTATTACTAGCTGACTCGACAGACGTTGTCCTGCCTTAACTACACACATTAACACCGTCTCGGGATATTTTGTATAAAGTTCTTAAACTCAAAAAACACTTGCCAGTTTTAAATTCTTTTGATGAAAGCTTATTTTGAAAACATTTTTGAACGATTCTAAATTTGAATTTGAAAAAATAAATAAAAATCAAAAGATTTACGCGGCATAATGGTAGCGAAGTCCGAAAGTTTCATTTACCTACAGTAGTTTTTGACTATTTTTTGTGTCAAATTTAAGTTTTATAACAAGTTATCGGTTAATTTCGAATTAATGTTATTGCGTGCATCATGCAGCGGCGCCATTTAACGAGAGGGGAAATGTAAAGGGCAGTAGGTATGCTCCAAGCTGGGACTACTCAACGGAGTATTGCTGAGAAGATTGGAGCAAGCCAAAACGTGATATCAAGGTTATGGTCACGTTATCATGTTACTGGTGAAGTGGCTGAAAGACATCCAGGCGGTAAGCGCATAACCACTCAACGAAAAGACCGATTTTTGCAAGTTGCCGCGAGACGACAACCAAATGTTACGGCCATGCAGTTGGTTCAGAGGCTCCAGTCAGAGCACCAGTTGCTTGTGAGTGACCAAACTGTGAGAAGACGGTTACATGAAGCTAACCTTCATGCTCGCAGACCGCTTCGTACTACAGCACTACGCCGAGGAAATCGTGGACGACGACTAGAGTGGGCTCGTGAACATTTGCTCTGGGAAGTTAACCAGCGGTCTGTAGCGCTTTTTACCGATGAGTCCCGGTTCTGTTTTTATACCGATACACGTAGAGTACGTGTTTGGCGAGTTCCTGGTCGTGAGAGCCGTCTGCAACATCCTCAGGAAGTCCATTCATACCACAGCGGAACAATTATGGTTTGGGCGGGAATTTGCGTAGGTGGAAGAACAGACCTCCTTTGGATCAGAAACACCATGACGGCTGAAAAATATGGTAACGAGGTGCTAGTACCAATAATCTATCCCCGTCGTCTACAAATGGGCCAAGAATTCACGCTCATGCACGATAACGCCCGTCCGCACACAGCGAGAGTGGTGTCGAGCTTGTTGCAGGAGCACGACGGCCTTAGGCTGGCCCGCTCAATCACCTGATTGAACACGTGTGGGACATGCTCCAAAGAAGGGCTTTGAGGAATTTCCCTGCAAACATTGCGACAGAGGAGCAACTTTTTTTGCATCTTAGCCGGACCTGACAATATACCGCAGCAAGACTTTGATAACTTAATCCATAGCAAAAAAAACCGTTGCAGGACTGTTATTAACGTCATGGATGGTGTTACTAACTACTGATTTTTCACGTAACTGTTAAAACAGATTAATTTTTCCTTATTTTTCGCTTTTTCTTGAGAAACACTTTAATTGTTAGTTTTACCGTTATATCAAGATTTTTCTTTGACTGAATAAAAATTTGTTTACGCAAAAAAAATAGTTTCTTTTATTCTGGAGTGTAGTCTGATAAATGAGCTTTATAAAAATATATGCATGTTGTATGTTATTTTTAATAAATTTTGAGTAAATTGAGTGAATCCAAAATATCCCTAGACAGTGTTGATGTGTGTATGATACCTACCTACCTTGCCTACCTACCCTACCTACCTAATCACAGGGTATGAAAAATACATAGTAGCCGATTCTCAGACTTACTGAATATGCATATAAAATCAGTCAAGCCGTTTCGAAGGAGTATGGTAACTAACATTGTGACCCGAGAATTTAAATATAAGATGTACAATTATACAAATAAAAAAAGGGCATAAAAGACTTCGTCCGCATTGCTGGCAGTGGGAAAGCACCCCAAAAGGCTGGCAGCGTACCCACATTGGATGGCAATGCTGATACTTTAACCTAAAAATTGACCATACCTATCTATAAAGGTATATTGAAGATTAGTTACTCAATGGTGGATTCTCTCTATTATGTGAAATCCATGGAATTAGTATGTATTAGGTATTGAAATGCAAGCCGAATTATTTTGATCAATGACTGTCTGTGTCACATGACGCATGACAGAAGTAGTGCGGAACATTAACTTGATTGATCGAGTCATAGATGCCGCTTAATGTGAACACTATTCAAGTTGGTGTGGTCGATTCAGCTAATTATAGCCTATCAATAGAAGTCCTTCTACTTGAGAAGCTCGTGGCTAAGTACTAACAGTCACACAGGTCAATCCATCAGGTTAAGCTACGCTTGCCAGGGTTGGCCGTGGATGGGTGACCATCTTTACATACGGAGACTCCTCCGTGCCTCGAAAAGCACGTTAAGCCGTTGGTCTCGGCTGTCATTTGTACATCTTTGACAGTCGTTACGGGTCGTCAGAAGCCCGAAAATCTGACAGTCAGCCAGTCTTACCAAGGGGTATCGTATTGCCCAGATACTGGGTTGTGGAGGTCAGATAGAGAGAGAGAGAGTCGCTCCATGTAAAATACTGATATTCATCTGCATCCAGTTAAACTAGAAGTCAACTCCAACATAGTTGGGAAAGGCTAGGCAGATTAATAGAAGTCGTTCTACCTATATTTGTTGCGAAGAAACGACTTGCAATCGATTTTTTTAAATTTAAATTGTTCGATACATAATGTCAGGATGGAGTTACTCCTGTTTTGCAAAATGCGGTGATAAAAACTTTGTATATTTTCGCAACAAAATTACAGGCATGATGACCTTTTACGAGCTAATGTACCGCTAACAGGAACGTTAAGTCTCTATGCATAATTCATTAACGGAAAGCTCTCCAGCTCATATTTATTTACTTTCTCTCCGTGCTGTGAGAACAATTATATAACATTTATTTAACATTCGAGTTTTTACGGTATTTTGTTCACATTTTTGTTTAGCCTCGTTTTGATTCAATAAATTCTTGGTAACGCTAACGAATTGAAACGGGGCTGTTCTGTACAAAAAAATCGCCAATGATCGCCTAGAACTTGATGAATGGTGGTATTCCTCGAAAAATTGAAATGGATGACAGCAATCTCTTTGTGGTAAAAATTCCACGAAGGAAAACGAAGTTTAACCGTTTTTTTTATTACGGGGACCGACTACCGGCAGCCTTTATTCGGAAAATGTACAGCTATGAAATACAATTTTTCATATTCAAGTGTTTTGTTGACACAAGAAAACATTGTGTCAAAATTTAACAGCAAAACAAAGTTATTTTAATGAATTTGTATTACATTAGGGTTGAAACTATAAATTAAACAGAACATGTTTACATCAATATTTCTAGTTCAATGCAGAAAATAGAGTGAGAATTATTACGTCAGGTCGCAATTAAAATGAATATAAGTTTATAAATAGTCAGAGGGACGGCGAGAGCTCTGCTCGGCCACAACGAGCCCTTGAGATAAGTATTACTTGAGTGAGAGCTACTTGAGTACTCACTGGAGCAATGCTCAAATAATACGTATCGCTTGTCTTGCGCGGAAATGGATGACTAACCGTTAAAACTGTATTTAGAAGGGAAATTTCGTACAAATATTATTAACTAGCTGTTCCCCGCGGTTTCACCCCCGCTGCGCGGCTCCTATTGGTCGTAGCGTGATGTTATATAGCCTATAGCCTTCCTCGATAAATGGACTATTCAACAGAAAAATAATCTTGCAATTCGAACCAGTAGTTCCTGAGATTAGCGCGTTCAAACAAACAAACAAACAAACTCTTCAGCTTTATAATATTAGTATAGATTATTAATAACAGTTTCAACAAAAAAAAATCTTTCATATTGATTTTTCAAATAAACCGGCCCTTACTACCATAAAATTCTAATTCATACTAATATTATAAATTCGAAAGTAACTCCTTTTCACATCTAAACCACTGAACGGTTTTCGATAAAATTTGGCCGAGAGATAGATTGCATCCAGGGGAAGGACATAGGCTACTTTTTGTCTTAAAAATATCCCAATCCCGAAATTGCGATATAACCGAACTCCACGCGGACGAAGTCGCGGTCAAAAGCTAGTTATAGTGTACTGTGCAGTCAAAGTCAAATCATTTATGTCAAGTAGGCACAATAAAGGCACTTTTGAACGTCAAAATGAACATTAAATTCAATAGGGATGTCAACTAAAATTTATTTTTTAGTCCGTCCGTCATCTAGATCTTTAAACAATATTGGACACATATTATTTCTTTATTTGCGTAATGAAATATAATGTAAAATACTGGTATTCAGCTGCATCCGGTTAGACTGGAAGCCGACTCCAACAAAGTTTAGAGACGGCAGGCCGAATCAATCACGTATTCAAAAGATTACGTCGATACATTGTGTTAAAATGTGGCATGACGTCACTCTAGTACGAGTTACGACTACTCTAGTACGTTTTATCTAAGTCTTTTTTTATTAATTTATAGCAAAAATACGTGTCTAATAATTTTTTTAGTATCTGATTGACGGACTAAATATAATTCCTTATTTTTTACCCTTTCAAACTCAAACTCAAACTCAAAGTATTTATTTCAAATAAACCAATTTCAGGCACTTTTGAATTGTCAATGGGATCGGTCAGTCAGAAAGATGAAGCTAGTTGCCCATTCCAAAGCAGTTGGTACCTATGGAGAAGAACGGGCAAGAAACTCCATACCATTTCATCACTCTTATTGATTCTAGTTACCCCTTCCGAAAGGTAGTTTCGTATGGAGAAACGTGGGTAAGAAACCGGTACTGCCATCCTATTCTGTAAGAATTTTACCGTGAAAACGTAAGTGAAGTGAGTTTAAAGTGAGTTGTCAATAGTGTCACCTAAGTTAATAGTGAGATGTCAATAGTGTCACCTAAGTTTAAAGTGAGATGTCAATAGTGTCACCTAAGTTTTAAAGTGAGATGTCAATAGTGTCACCTAAGTTTTAAAGTGAGATGTCAATAGTGTCACCTAAGTTTTAAAGTGAGATGTCAATAGTGTCACCTAAGTTTTAAAGTGAGATGTCAATAGTGTCACCTAAGTTTTAAAGTGAGATGTCAATAGTGTCACCTAAGTTTAAAGTGAGATGTCAATAGTGTCACCTAAGTTTTAAAGTGAGATGTCAATAGTGTCACCTAAGTTTTAAAGTGAGATGTCAATAGTGTCACCTAAGCTTTAAAGTGAGATGTCAATAGTGTCACCTAAGTTTTAAAGTGAGATGTCAATAGTGTCACCTAAGTTTTAAAGTGAGATGTCAATAGTGTCACCTAAGTTTTAAAGTGAGATGTCAATAGTGTCATCTAAGTTTTAAAGTGAGATGTCAATAGTGTCACCTAAGTTTTAAAGTGAGATGTCAATAGTGTCACCTAAGTTTTAAAGTGAGATGTCAATAGTGTCACCTAAGTTTTAAAGTGAGATGTCAATAGTGTCACCTAAGTTTTAAAGTGAGATGTCAATAGTGTCACCTAAGTTTTAAAGTGAGATGTCAATAGTGTCACCTAAGTTTTAAAGTGAGATGTCAATAGTGTCACCTAAGTTTTAAAGTGAGATGTCAATAGTGTCACCTAAGTTTTAAAGTGAGATGTCAATAGTGTCACCTAAGTTTTAAAGTGAGATGTCAATAGTGTCACCTAAGTTTTAAAGTGAGATGTCAATAGTGTCACCTAAGTTTTAAAGTGAGATGTCAATAGTGTCACCTAAGTTTTAAAGTGAGATGTCAATAGTGTCACCTAAGTTTAAAGTGAGATGTCAATAGTGTCACCTAAGTTTAAAGTGAGATGTCAATAGTGTCACCTAAGTTTAAAGTGAGATGTCAATAGTGTCACCTAAGTTTAAAGTGAGATGTCAATAGTGTCACCTAAGTTTAAAGTGAGATT
Source organism: Hyppa rectilinea (assembly GCA_951799385.1). Classification (NCBI taxonomy): domain Eukaryota; kingdom Metazoa; phylum Arthropoda; class Insecta; order Lepidoptera; family Noctuidae; genus Hyppa; species Hyppa rectilinea. Next base: position 21,609,621 of record OX637300.1, read on the forward strand.
TCAATAGTGTCACCTAAGTTTTCACGGTGAGGTTTTTACAGAATACACCGGCTGTTTTAAAATGTTTTGTATATGTTACCGGAAATGTATGAAACCTAGGAACTGTACACAATTCCTAGGAAATATATGCACTGCCGATCCTATTTAGGAAATATGTAAAATATTTTTTCAATTATTCAACACGTTCAACGCCAACGCGGTCACCGTGTGTCCGACAAACAATAGTTTTTCTATTGTGTCTGATGCGTGGCAGTCAATGACTTAACAAGAGACATGATACACAAGAAATACACACAACAAGAAATATGTGTATATCTTGTGAAATGTATGAAACATAAAAAGTAATGCTTTCTGTGTCTAAAAGAAATAAAACACGCCGTAATCAGCCGTTGTACACAATATCTAGGAAATGTGTACAATTTCTAGGAAATGTGTACTATTCCTAAAATTGATTGGAAATCTATGATATATTTTGTAATATGCAGTTTTCCTAGGAAATCTATACATTTCCTAAATAACAAAAGAGAAATATATTACATTTTGTAAGTACAGCGGGGATAGCGGAGCGAGGGCAGGGTATTCCGTCATCCGATCAGGGAATAGCGCGCACGGGGGGAACTAAAAGCGTGGTGATTAGTGCCGCGTAAACATTCAGCGCGTATCCTAAAACAATTGAGTAGGGAGTGAGTACTATGTACCTACTATAAAGCTACCATTTACTGAGTACATGGGAGCATGTCATGCTCACTCTAATGTCTCGTTGATGGTGGCGCCTGTGTTGGATTATTTAGCTCCCTTAAAAATGGTTGAGCTGAATGGTGCTTATCCATGCGTCGTGTTCGTGAACGGCCGCCGTTAGAAGGGAATAGGCAGACCTTTTAAAATTTAATTTAAATTTTGAATTGTTTTTGATACATTAAAAAATCATATTTGAAGACGATGTAACTGAAATATAAATATTACACCACAAAAGGTTTAAAGAAAAAAAAAGAGTTATTGTAAACTCACCACAACGAAAATTCGCCACATTTAAAACTATTGGTTAACTTGCCACAGTGACAAAATACAACACGTATAGTAAACTCGTCACAAAATCAAAACCAAAAGTCATTTATTCAAATTAGGCTGAAAATCAGCACTTTTTGAAGGTCAAAAACTTTTGAAGGTCACAGGTACGTCTATAACAATGACAGGTAAATTTATTACGTCCTGGTACTCCCGCAGCACCACATTTCATTCATAAAATTGTTCATTAAAACCAGCATTGAAGTCCACTAACAAAGCGAAATTTTCAAGACATATCCAATCATAGTCCTGCATAAACTTCAGTGGGCGGTGTAAGTTTGTGACGCTGGTTAACTTCTCGAGTTCGACCGAACACGATCGAGTGTATCCTGGCTAAGGTCAAAGGAGGTTAGACGGACTTGTTGCACCCCCTTCCCGACATTGCGAACTTTGTTATAATGATACTAAGATACTTTTATTTACTTAACAACGCTGAGGGCGCGTTCCCACTATGTCGTAACGATTAATTTGTCGCTGGACGACTGTCGTCTCATCATCATGCTCCTGCCCTTATCCCAATTTATTTGGGGTCGGCGCAACATGTCTTTTTCTTCCATACTTCTCTATTAGTCGTCATCTCGGTAGTCGCTCCCTTCATAACCATATCATCTTTCACACAATCCATCCATCGTTTCTTTGGTCTCCCTCTACTTGTTTAGCCATCCACATTCATGCTCACAACTTTCCTGACAACATTTTCCTCATTCCTCCGCATAACATGCCCGTACCATGACAACCGATTTCCACACAACTTTTCAGTCACTTGACGACTGTCGTCTCTAGCTGTTTATAACGGCTGTTAGCAGTCAAGATTTTTTATCGTTTAGCGACTATCGTATCTAGCTGTTCCCATTGGATCACGACGAGATTTTATCATTTCACGGCAGTCGCGATTATTCGATTTAGTCGTAACGATTTATTATTGTTTTACGACTGTCGTGCTAGCCGTTCCCACTGTCATGTCAATCGGTTGTCACTGCAAAAAATAACGGAGACGACAGGAAATCGTGTCGTTCTATATGTGAACACCTTCATTTTTTGTCATCACGACATAGTGGGCGCGCGCCCCGATGCTTCGTACTAGCTATACAATTTACCTGGGAATCCCAAGTTTTAAGTCACGTTCCTTCGTGAAGGGGTTTTGTACTTGGCAAATGTTGGAAAGAAAGTAACAGTTTTAATGGGGTTATGCCTATGGTAACAGGAAAGGTTTAGTGGCGGGTGTTGTCTATCTTGACGTTATGAAGCGATGGCTCAAACTCAACTCAAACGCAAAGCATTTATTTCAAATAAATTACAGGCACTTTTGAATTGTCAAGGGCTTGCTCAGTCACAAAGAAGAAGCTAGTTGCCCATTCCAAAGCAGTAGATACTCATGGAGAAGAACGGGCAAGAATTTCACTCTTTTAAACAAAATATGGTTAGGACCAATATTTCCTAACCATATTTTTACATCACATACAAGGAATTTTTAAGACATCACGAGCAGGTTGCCTCAAACTAAACGTACGAATAAATAAATAGCTTATATTATTTTATATTATATTGTAGGTACCTACTCGTTTATGCACACATATTGAAGTTCACACACTAGCTCGATGAAAGTCACAAGCACGTGTCCTTGATTAACGTGAAATTGACGAAGAATCTATCGATTAATATATGCAATTCATTTTGCCTCACTACTGGGAAACATAATAATACAGTGTGTTAGGTTAAACGAGGGATTAAGCGGGATTGTCCGAAAGGGTTACCGCTACCCCGGAACATAAAGGGCTACGGAAGGAACATGGATGGGTTTTAGTCAGTAAGAGTCTGACACTCCCTTCCGCTCCACCCAGAGCGGGAGCAGTCATTGGATGATTTCCCAGCCTTAAAAAAAAAAAAAGGTTAAACGAGGGATACTTTCAGCGGGTACTATACTCATGAAAATGAACAACTTTGTCTATGGAACTATACCTGAAATCATGAAAAACTCAGCTCTTCAGTACATTTATGACCGCATAAATCGTGAAAATGTTTGGAACAGCTGATATTTTTTTCATATTTCAGAGTTGGTCCCATGGACCAAGTTGTTGATTGCCATGAGTACTATACAACCTGAACGTGTGTCTCTCGTTTAACCTAACAAACTGTTTACCTAAAGCCAAAGCTCATCTAAACCTAAATCAATAAAAAGTAATATCTTAACGTACTATAGAGGATAGAAGATCCTCTACTGAGGGGGCTCAGTGGTAGAGCGTGTAATGTGGGTATAGGGAACTTCTATACTATCAAGGGAAACGCGTTAAGTTTAAAAACGTAATAATATATTTTCACTTTGTTATAAAGAATACATCTGTCTAGCTCCGCTGCCAGAGGTGAAGTCTCGAATGTACAAAAGCTTAACTATATTTTAATTATTTGAAAGGTTCGAATGCCGTCAGATAATTACCAGCCATGTACAACATAAGGTTTTACTCTAAGGCTCTACAGTACCTACGTACGAGGTAGGAAAGCGCACCAATAAATTAAAATCGAATAGTATTTTTCATAGGTAAAAATATAAAATAGAAGCTGTGAAATATCGTATTCACATTCACGCCTCGATTTTTATTGAGTACCCGTGTGCGGATAGTGAGCTTCCTCACTAGGCGACGGATTGGGTTCACGTCAAATAAATTCTATCTGCCACTCGCGAGGTGTCTGTTTGAAACTCGAGTCTATTGAAAGCTAAACCGAAAAGGGAATGAAACGTACTACGCTTCGATTTAGCAAATAGAAATAAACAATGAATTTCTGTACCTAAAATGTTACTCTTGATCGCAAAGTTTCAAATCGATCGTCATACAATGAACACTTTAAGCATTTTCTTTTCGTGTGGTGAGTGACTAACCTTGTGTCAGAGATTTAATGCTGCCCATGGGCCTCTGACTTAGCTTCACATGCTGTTGAGAAATATCTCTCAGGCATGCCGGTTTCCTTACGATGGATTCCTTTACCGGTCTTTAAGCAAGTGATAATTATACAATACGCACATGAATCTGAAAAGTCAGACGTGCGTGCCTCGGGTTCGAACTCGAGACCTAAGACTTGGCAGTCCGACGAAAGGACTAGGACTTTAAGGATATAAGTTATTTAAGTACTCATTGCATTCTTAACCTTTCTTTTTTCTTGCATGACATAAATTATTAATACTTTTATAATTTCTAACGTCACGATACTAGGTTGACGTCGACCAATTACATAGAAGTTATGGAAATAAGTTCACGTCATAAACCTATAGTGGATCTTCATATATTGCCAAACAATTGACTATTTGAAACGGTCAAAAATAAAATATGAAATCTTAAAAACTTCCATCACCATACAGAAATTAAATAGTATGCGAAGATATAATTGTAAAATTGCATGTAACGCTAATTAATATTCCATTTGTTTCTAAAAATCTGAGAAGTCACATTGTTATTTTTCATACAAATCACGTACAAATTTCGCGTTTTGACATAAAAAGTAACGTTATTGACTACCCTTTCTTTCAAATATCCAATTGACTTGTTATCGTGATACCGTGACGTGGACCTCTACTATAATATCGTCGTAAATCCAGAGGAAAAAGTGTGTTAATAATAGCTGTCGATTTTAAAACAGCATTTTTATTACAAGAAGACTTCATTTATTAAAGAGGACAAATGAAACGAAATGAGTAAATTATCCAGATACTGGGCTGTGGAAGTCAGATAGGCAGTGGTTCAATGTCAAATACTGGTATTCTGTTGCACACGGTTAGGCTGGAAGCTGACCTCAACAAAGTTGGAAAAAGGCTACACAGATTGATTGGTTGATTGAATTAAATTAAATGAAAGCAATTGAATGGAAAAAATCTTGGATTCAAGAGCACCGGAGATAGAAGTTGATTCGTGTTCTATGAAAATATGTATGTTTATGAAATCGATTGAGGAACAAAATTTCCCGTCATCTAAATTGAATAATAAATAAATTTGTTGAAAGAATACGTTTCGTTACAAAGAGTGTAAATCTGGTTCAGTAGTATATACATTCAGTCAAAAAAGTATCGGGAATGGATGATTTGTTTATGGTTCCAAATTCAAATTTTTGTTTTTTTTGTAGTTGTTAGATTGGCACAACTGTTTTCCATTTTGGCGCGGAGTTTGAGTTGCATCTGTTTTTTATATTAAATACAGTGCTGGTTTTAGTAATATCATATTTAAGTAGTGTGTATTGCGAATTTCATAATGGACAAAAATATCGAACAAAGAGTTTGTCTTAAATTTTGCATCGCCAATGGAATTTCGTGTTCGGAGTCACTGAAAATGTTACAGAAGGCTTACGGTGAATCGACTTTATCAAAAACTCGTGCTTATGAGTGGTTCAAAGCGTTCAAAAGCGGTCGAGATGTGATGGAAGATTTGCCTCGCTCTGGTAGGCCGTCAACGTCTGCAACTGAAGTTAACATCGCAAAAGTGAAGAAAATAGTGACTGAAAATCCCCATTCAACTCTGAGAGAGATAGCCGCCGAACTTTCTGTATCTCACGAGTCGATCCGTACCATTTTAACTAATCATTTGGGTATGAAACATGTTGCTGCTCGGCTAGTCCCAAAAGATCTGAATTTTCTCCAAAAACTCAATCGCATGAAGTCGCTGAGGACATGCTAGAACGAGTCAGTTCGGACCCAACATTCATGAAACGCATTGTTACTGGTGACGAGACGTGGGTTTACGAGTTTGACATGCAAACTAGTTAACAAGCTTCGGAGTGGCGCCTTCCAACTGAACCGAAACCGAAAAAACCACGCCAAAGTCGATCAAAAGTCAAAGTCATGTTTTCTATTTGTTATCGCGGTGTTGTGCACTCTGAATTCTTACCGGAAGGTCTAACGGTAACTAAAGAATATTATTTGAGCGTTATGCGGCGTTTAAGAGAGCAAATTCGACGAAAAAGGCCAGATTTGTGGAAAGAATATTCTTCGATTTTGCACCACGACAATGCGCCTTCGCAAAAGGCTATCATTGTGAACGAATTTTTGACCAAACACTCAACAAATACCATCCAGCAATCACCATATTCACCAGATATGGCTCCTGCTGACTTTTTTCTTTTTCGTAAACTCAAATTACCACTTCGTGGCACCCGTTTTCAATCGATAGAAGACATAAAGGAGAATTCGCGGCGAGAACTGAACTCAATTCCGGAAGCAGCGTTTAAAAAATGTTTTGATGAATGGATTATTCGTTGGCGCAAGTGTATCGTTTCTAAAGGAGCATACTTTGAAGGTGATAAAATAAATTTGGATGAATAACAGACATTTTGTGTATTTTTGATCTTTTCCCGGTACTTTCTTGACAGAGTAGTAGGTATTAATCTAGGCCTATAATAGTTCTATAATAATCTGGAGATAAACTATGGTATGACAAATATAAGATTACAGTTGCAAAAAAAATATTCTGAACTTAATGTAGTGCGTTATCTATTCTTTAGTAGATAATTCATTTCTATGAAAAACACCAAGGAATATAAAGGGGTTTTTAAACTAGCTCACGTCACGGTCGCAGAGGGGCGCGGGCGGCCCACGTGTCGCTTACCCACACTGGTCACATAAAAAAGTGCATTATATACCAGTTCGCCGACGTGTCTTGTCACAGGAAATCCGCATCTAGCGTTCTACGAGCTCTGTTCCTTTACAAGATAATTACATGTCATGAACCTGGCAGAAGACTTCAGAAGTCCCCAGCTTATTTGCAAAGAAGAAAGGCTTAAAGCCACTCGACTGACCAATTGCAAAAAGACTATTATTAAGCGAAATTGTCGCATCGAAAAAACATGGGCTTGCAGTCTCGCAAACAATTTGTCAGATAAGTAATTAGTCGGCCAACGGCAGCGGCGGTGGATAAAAAAAAATGTTGCATCGATTGTTAGGTTTCGTTTTCCTTCGACAAATAGAAGAGAGATATTTTATTCTCTATTTACCGATGGTTTGCAAATCGAGCGTTTGCATGTCAAGATATTAGATTTGAGTACTTTGGAGGTTGAGATTTTATGAGTGCTTTAAGGTATTTTCTCATGCCAACTCGTACTTCACAATAAACCTTGTATTCATCTTACTACTCCATCTTAGCCTGGTCTCAACGTCGCCACGTGTTTTTAATGCGCTTTCTGGGGCGACTTTTGCCAAAAATGTATCTCGTTTAATTTTACATTACATAGTTACTTTTTCATTACATAGTTAGGTACTTTTTCATTACATAAGCACAATTTCATTACGTAGCTGAAGTTTACATTGAATTTGGAAAGTGCTTCAATGCTCTTAATTAGTGCCAACATGTTTTTGTAAAGCCCGGGATTAATATGCAGAAACAAAACGACAGAAAAGGTTCAGCTCGTGTTTGCTTGAAAATTCTATCTGCCACTCGCGAGGTGTCTGTTTGAAACTCGAGTCTATTGAAAGCTAAACCGAAAAGGGAATGAAACGTACTACGCTTCGATTTAGCAAATAGAAATAAACAATGAATTTCTGTACCTAAAATGTTACTCTTGATCGCAAAGTTTCAAATCGATCGTCATACAATGAACACTTTAAGCATTTTCTTTTCGTGTGGTGAGTGACTAACCTTGTGTCAGAGATTTAATGCTGCCCATGGGCCTCTGACTTAGCTTCACATGCTGTTGAGAAATATCTCTCAGGCATGCCGGTTTCCTTACGATGGATTCCTTTACCGGTCTTTAAGCAAGTGATAATTATACAATACGCACATGAATCTGAAAAGTCAGACGTGCGTGCCTCGGGTTCGAACTCGAGACCTAAGACTTGGCAGTCCGACGAAAGGACTAGGACTTTAAGGATATAAGTTATTTAAGTACTCATTGCATTCTTAACCTTTCTTTTTTCTTGCATGACATAAATTATTAATACTTTTATAATTTCTAACGTCACGATACTAGGTTGACGTCGACCAATTACATAGAAGTTATGGAAATAAGTTCACGTCATAAACCTATAGTGGATCTTCATATATTGCCAAACAATTGACTATTTGAAACGGTCAAAAATAAAATATGAAATCTTAAAAACTTCCATCACCATACAGAAATTAAATAGTATGCGAAGATATAATTGTAAAATTGCATGTAACGCTAATTAATATTCCATTTGTTTCTAAAAATCTGAGAAGTCACATTGTTATTTTTCATACAAATCACGTACAAATTTCGCGTTTTGACATAAAAAGTAACGTTATTGACTACCCTTTCTTTCAAATATCCAATTGACTTGTTATCGTGATACCGTGACGTGGACCTCTACTATAATATCGTCGTAAATCCAGAGGAAAAAGTGTGTTAATAATAGCTGTCGATTTTAAAACAGCATTTTTATTACAAGAAGACTTCATTTATTAAAGAGGACAAATGAAACGAAATGAGTAAATTATCCAGATACTGGGCTGTGGAAGTCAGATAGGCAGTGGTTCAATGTCAAATACTGGTATTCTGTTGCACACGGTTAGGCTGGAAGCTGACCTCAACAAAGTTGGAAAAAGGCTACACAGATTGATTGGTTGATTGAATTAAATTAAATGAAAGCAATTGAATGGAAAAAATCTTGGATTCAAGAGCACCGGAGATAGAAGTTGATTCGTGTTCTATGAAAATATGTATGTTTATGAAATCGATTGAGGAACAAAATTTCCCGTCATCTAAATTGAATAATAAATAAATTTGTTGAAAGAATACGTTTCGTTACAAAGAGTGTAAATCTGGTTCAGTAGTATATACATTCAGTCAAAAAAGTATCGGGAATGGATGATTTGTTTATGGTTCCAAATTCAAATTTTTGTTTTTTTTGTAGTTGTTAGATTGGCACAACTGTTTTCCATTTTGGCGCGGAGTTTGAGTTGCATCTGTTTTTTATATTAAATACAGTGCTGGTTTTAGTAATATCATATTTAAGTAGTGTGTATTGCGAATTTCATAATGGACAAAAATATCGAACAAAGAGTTTGTCTTAAATTTTGCATCGCCAATGGAATTTCGTGTTCGGAGTCACTGAAAATGTTACAGAAGGCTTACGGTGAATCGACTTTATCAAAAACTCGTGCTTATGAGTGGTTCAAAGCGTTCAAAAGCGGTCGAGATGTGATGGAAGATTTGCCTCGCTCTGGTAGGCCGTCAACGTCTGCAACTGAAGTTAACATCGCAAAAGTGAAGAAAATAGTGACTGAAAATCCCCATTCAACTCTGAGAGAGATAGCCGCCGAACTTTCTGTATCTCACGAGTCGATCCGTACCATTTTAACTAATCATTTGGGTATGAAACATGTTGCTGCTCGGCTAGTCCCAAAAGATCTGAATTTTCTCCAAAAACTCAATCGCATGAAGTCGCTGAGGACATGCTAGAACGAGTCAGTTCGGACCCAACATTCATGAAACGCATTGTTACTGGTGACGAGACGTGGGTTTACGAGTTTGACATGCAAACTAGTTAACAAGCTTCGGAGTGGCGCCTTCCAACTGAACCGAAACCGAAAAAACCACGCCAAAGTCGATCAAAAGTCAAAGTCATGTTTTCTATTTGTTATCGCGGTGTTGTGCACTCTGAATTCTTACCGGAAGGTCTAACGGTAACTAAAGAATATTATTTGAGCGTTATGCGGCGTTTAAGAGAGCAAATTCGACGAAAAAGGCCAGATTTGTGGAAAGAATATTCTTCGATTTTGCACCACGACAATGCGCCTTCGCAAAAGGCTATCATTGTGAACGAATTTTTGACCAAACACTCAACAAATACCATCCAGCAATCACCATATTCACCAGATATGGCTCCTGCTGACTTTTTTCTTTTTCGTAAACTCAAATTACCACTTCGTGGCACCCGTTTTCAATCGATAGAAGACATAAAGGAGAATTCGCGGCGAGAACTGAACTCAATTCCGGAAGCAGCGTTTAAAAAATGTTTTGATGAATGGATTATTCGTTGGCGCAAGTGTATCGTTTCTAAAGGAGCATACTTTGAAGGTGATAAAATAAATTTGGATGAATAACAGACATTTTGTGTATTTTTGATCTTTTCCCGGTACTTTCTTGACAGAGTAGTAGGTATTAATCTAGGCCTATAATAGTTCTATAATAATCTGGAGATAAACTATGGTATGACAAATATAAGATTACAGTTGCAAAAAAAATATTCTGAACTTAATGTAGTGCGTTATCTATTCTTTAGTAGATAATTCATTTCTATGAAAAACACCAAGGAATATAAAGGGGTTTTTAAACTAGCTCACGTCACGGTCGCAGAGGGGCGCGGGCGGCCCACGTGTCGCTTACCCACACTGGTCACATAAAAAAGTGCATTATATACCAGTTCGCCGACGTGTCTTGTCACAGGAAATCCGCATCTAGCGTTCTACGAGCTCTGTTCCTTTACAAGATAATTACATGTCATGAACCTGGCAGAAGACTTCAGAAGTCCCCAGCTTATTTGCAAAGAAGAAAGGCTTAAAGCCACTCGACTGACCAATTGCAAAAAGACTATTATTAAGCGAAATTGTCGCATCGAAAAAACATGGGCTTGCAGTCTCGCAAACAATTTGTCAGATAAGTAATTAGTCGGCCAACGGCAGCGGCGGTGGATAAAAAAAAATGTTGCATCGATTGTTAGGTTTCGTTTTCCTTCGACAAATAGAAGAGAGATATTTTATTCTCTATTTACCGATGGTTTGCAAATCGAGCGTTTGCATGTCAAGATATTAGATTTGAGTACTTTGGAGGTTGAGATTTTATGAGTGCTTTAAGGTATTTTCTCATGCCAACTCGTACTTCACAATAAACCTTGTATTCATCTTACTACTCCATCTTAGCCTGGTCTCAACGTCGCCACGTGTTTTTAATGCGCTTTCTGGGGCGACTTTTGCCAAAAATGTATCTCGTTTAATTTTACATTACATAGTTACTTTTTCATTACATAGTTAGGTACTTTTTCATTACATAAGCACAATTTCATTACGTAGCTGAAGTTTACATTGAATTTGGAAAGTGCTTCAATGCTCTTAATTAGTGCCAACATGTTTTTGTAAAGCCCGGGATTAATATGCAGAAACAAAACGACAGAAAAGGTTCAGCTCGTGTTTGCTTGAAAATTAAATCCAGGAACAAAGGCATTGAGGTAATTAGACTCACTTTCATAGGAACGGTTGAGTATGGGCAGCTTTTCAATTAAAAAAAAAAGCTCTGTGAAGCATATTGATTAGGTATCTACTTACGTCAAAGTTTTATGTTGATGAACAACGCTTTGTTTATCTTTTCTCATGTAAAATATAAATAATGATCTAATTAAGTAAAAGCTAATTAGTCACACATAACCATTATGACAAACATATATAATACACGATATAAGTAATATTCTCCTCCACCCAACATAACCTACCCACTGTACCAAACAGTTAATTAATCACCAAATTGAAATAGCATTCTAGTGTGCATACCTACGTGTCTATGGAGCAACGGCGGCCCACGCACTGTCTGGTCCCCTTTCATATTCGCACAATGGACAGGCCGAGGGGGGCCGTAGGGGGGAAACAGGTGATAAAGGGTAACACAAAGCGACAAAATTATTCAACCACCTATATATATATATATATATATATGCACAGGCATTGGACGGTAAGGCTCAATACCTTGATAGTTGCTAGACTGTGTCTGTACCAATTACTTGATCGCAGTGGTGCTACGGTGACTGGCGGCTTACTGGTTTGAATTTCAAAGGGGGCCTTTGACTGGATGTTATCGGCACATCAATGTACGGCGCAAACATAAACACCTGACTTCCTATGTCTGTAAGTTTTTTGTAAACAAGATAAGTATATGGTTTATCAGGGCTTGTAATTTTGTAAATTTTGAACTGTGGTCAATTATTTATTTTTATTTACTTAGATGTATAATTTTAGATTTAAAGTAGAAACCAAATGTTTTGAAACGAGCGCTATTCCTGCCGACAAACTGTTACGCAGTTTGCCAGGTTTAAAAAAAGGTGTAAAGTGTTTGGTCCAAATAAATTATTTATTAGATAAGTATATAGTTTATCCGGGCTTAGAAGTCGAAAAATGATATTCTTTAAGTATCCGCCACCAGAAATGACGTATATAATAAACGGCGCATTGTGCATTACTTTTTTCAGTACTGGTAGTAGATTTGTCACATCTACGACTTTCAAAGCAAAAGCTTGTTCGCACAAACGCGAGACTTAGGAAAACCCTATAGACAATATCTGCAGCTATCAAATCGGGCGATCTTGCCTCTGGATCTTGCAATGCGCCTAGTAAAGAGAGAATGAGTCTGGAAACGCTGGGCGGTGAATGTCCATCGCCTCTCGTGCTGTGTGTGCGGTGGCACCGTCCATGATATTACGACGTGTATTTTACAATGTGAAAGAGCATCCGATTTTCAAAAAACGGACATTCGTTTTTCAAAAACGGGAGAATTTTCCAATTGACTATTTAAAACGGTCAAAAATCACTACATAGTATATAGCAAAGTCGCGTCTCGCGTCTGTCCTAATGTCTGTATATATGCTTAGATCTTTAAAACTACTCAACGGATTTTGATGCAGTTTTAAATTGATAGAGTGATTCAAGAGGAAGGTTTATGTGTATTATTCGTCGACATATTATGCGGGCGAAGCCGCGGGTGGAAGCTAGAAAATTATAAAATCACATGGATAAAAGACCGCTCGTCTAAAAACCTTCCATCCCCGTGCAGAAATTAATAATAAGAATTCCATTTGATTCTATAACGTGACGTCACATTGTTATATTTCATACAAATCACGTACAAATTCTGCGTTTTGACAATAATTCATTAAAAGTAACGTAATTGACTACCCTTTCAAATACCCAATTAGGTAATTATTTATACCAGACAGTATCAGCATGTCTGGTTGACTTGCGCCCTTCATTATGCCTGCTTACATTAGGAGATTGGTCCATCACTTGCTTGTATGAACAACAAGTACCTACCTATGACTATTCATAGTTTTGCTTTGCGATTATTATGCATAACGATTTTTAATTTAATTTCATTTAATTTAAGATTTATATTACGTTGTGAATTTTATCAATAATGCTGACTAGACATATTCACAAGTTCACGGTATTTTCCAATGATCAATAAATGATGTACCTAGATAGCATATACACGCTCGCAACTGATACGCCATAAATTCGTTAATTACCCTTATTACGTATCGTCTCGTCTCGTTTTCTCTCGATAAATACGACATCCTGTTCTACCTCCGGGTGTAACCTAATTAGCACAGTCTATAAACCATAGTCGTCTCGACAGGGCGATCGTGGGGGTGTGAGGGATGAGACGGGGGAAGGAGCTCCCGAAATGCGTGTATACTACCGTGTTAGTAGTTCGGGAGACAACCTTTAGGGCTATCGTATGTCAATTTATTATTGTTATAATTTAGGTATAATAATTTAAATGATGCATACGACGTGTGTTGTGAAAGATTGCAAGTCGCCATATTACATTCATAAAGAACTGCCATTTGATCAATTTTCGCAAACGGATAAAAATCAATCTACCTAGCCTTTTCCCAACTACGTTGGGGTCGGCTTCCAGTCTAACCGGATGCAGCTGAATACAAGTTTTTTCGCGAATGGATAAATAAGTATTACCTATTGTTTATTTGATAGAAAGAAAATACTTGATAGTATCTCGAGCCCAGAGGCCCTAGCATGAGTATTTTTCGTTTTTGTTTTGCAAATATAACCCACCGTTATTAATATTATGTCTAAATATTTTCAATTTTGTCATTAATAAATATTGTTTACTTGGGACAACCCTAGCTGTTCCGACAATGCCTACACGCTGTCGGCATTTACCACGAGATCAAAGGCGTCGTCTTACTGTATCTTGAACACTATTAGCAAATAGTGTTGTGTATGTGCCATTCTAGAAGATCGAATGTCGGATAGGTAAATTAATTATCTCATTTTATTTATTTACTTCATATTTATTAAATATTATTTTATTGCATTGATATTTTCTTTACATACATTTTCTTATAGCTAACTTCATAAAACAGATACATAGTACTGTTTGCCTGTCAATGCCTGTATCCTAACGAACCTAGTTCATTAAAAAGTGCGTGCTACGATTAAGGTTTTAAGAAACAATGTGAAAAATATTAAAAGTGAATAAATAATATTAAAAATGAAATATAATAAGAGATTTTTTATGGCTTCTTAACTCGTAACAATAAAACATTTTACCGCTGAATGTTTTAGAAGTTTTCCTTGCAAAAATATTTAACCCACAACAGAAGAATATGAAATCATTATGTAAAGTTATCGCGACACGAATACGTAGTGCTTACATGATATTTATACGGTGACTGCATTTATAAATAAACTTCTAAGATTATAGTAGCGTGTGTGTTATTTTATATTATCGTAAATAACTTGGACTTGATGCAGTGAGCTTTATGCATAATGTTTTTATTGTATAGTCGTTGATATCATTCTTATTTTACTTTACTATCATATGCAGCATGAATTAGTGAAGTACCTTCCTTAACGCAATTTAAAGTCGAACTAATTAATAAGCTGCATTTTTAGGGTTGCGTTAATTACCCTTTGGGTAAAAGGGTAAAACGGCACCCTATTACTAAGACTCCGCTCTCCGTCCGTCTGTCACCAGGCTGTATCTCATGGACCGTGATAGTTAGACAGTTGAATTTTTTTAAGATGTTATTCTGTTGTCGCTATAACAACAAATAATAAAAAACCCAATAAAATTTGTATTTAAAGGGGCTTCCATACAACTGACATATTTTTTTTGCCGTTTTTATAGATAATAGTACTTACCGGGATTTTTTTGAAAACTTGTTAGTTCAAACACCCACATATTTGAAAAAAACATAATAGATACACAAGAGCTGTTCTCACAAGGCCAGGAATATATAGTAGCATTTCATTTCATCATTAGCATAATTTTGTAAATTTATAAAGCGACCGTTTTCCAAATTCATCGTGTTGCCACCATTTACTATGAACTCGTCTTTGTGATAAGTTGTTTGACTATACCTAGTTGAATTTCACAATCTGTCTGTCGCGTCTGTCATTGTAATTTAAATCTTATGTTAGACATCCTTAGCTTCAATTTCCTAACAGCTGTCTGTTTGTTTCAGCGTTGGCCGCAATGCCGCGCTGCTACATGGTAAAGAAAGGTGTGCAGCGGCACGAAGGCCCCCCCCCGTGCAGTCCCACAGAGGCCAGCGTGGCCCCGCCGTGCTACAGCCCGGCCGAGCATTCCGCCCTCACAGGTAGGTCCGCTTTAGTGATAGCAGTGCTATGTGTTGATCTGCAAACTAGGCGTTCTTGATGCACACATTTGATAAGAACCATCACTCTAGTAGACGTCACGAGGATCTATTCTAGTCAATAGGTTATTGAATAAGAAGGAGATGGCAAAATTACTGCCCCAAGCATGTATAGAAATGTCTCATTATGTCTTAATATTAAAGTATTCATTCATGAATTATTTAATAGTGTTTAATTCCCAGAACTTTCGTAAACTGTTTAAAATATGAAAAAGTATCGTAGTTGCTTTTGTTGATCGACATGACAATGTTAAGGGGAATTATTATAGTAGGTACTGCAAGCTAGGTAGGAATCATTACGCATTACTAGAATGAAGCCAGAATGTGAAATCAAAACTGTATTTATATCGATTTTTGATAACAGATATAAAAAAAAAAATCTGAAACTAAGAAGTGGCAATCACAGTTTTTGACGGGAATCGATGGCGTTGAATTGGTTGTCTTTTTGAGTTTCTTGGAATTGTTTTCACAGGGTTCGGAATTGTTTTTATATTGGGCAATCGACTCTACCCAATTCCACTTTTCCTAATCAAAATCAAATGAAAATAACTGAAAGCTTCAGAAAGTGTTTCTTCGTTTGATCTTTCTACCTATTTTGTATCGAAAAATATTTACTGAATAGTTGCCGACAAAAACTAATTTCAACCCAGTCGCTTATTTTATCGATTCGGTTACACTTGAAGTTCAATCTCAATCTAAAAAACAAACGTGATGGCAGATGTCGTTTGAACTCTGCCGTTTGCTCTTTCGATGAGATTTTTCATTTTCATTGACCCTCGCTTGTTTATTGGACTTATTGCGTTTGCTTGCCTACCTTTTGACCTTTTGCTAGTCGACATGGACTTGCAATCAATTCATCATGCGATGCAGCCACGCAGCGACTGCGGCGGCATATTACCTCTTCACTGCCTGCTGTTCTACTCACTATTACACACTATTGTGGTAAGTCATTAACAGCTGGAATCATTCTAGAACTAATAAATATAGAAAAATCGAACACCTTCAAGTTGTTTAGCGTGTTTCTCGAAATATATAATGAGCTCAATGGCAATGGATCAAAAAGGGCTCGTCTTTTGTAATTCGCGACTACAAAGGACTGGTTGCCTTAGACGTCATAATCGCAAATGTGTAGGTATTATGAGGCAATTTAGGTTCCAAGGGATGCCAACATTGCCGGGTAAGCTGGATTGTCCGAAAGGGTTACCGTTACCACTGAACATAAAGAGCTAAGGAAGGAACATGGATGGGTTTTAGTCAGTGAGAGTCTGACACTCCCTTCCAGCATTTGTCATCCTTGTTATGAACTACTAAATTCAGAAGCAACTAGTGATGTTCGTTGGTTTGGCCATGCAATGGTGTGATGACTTGTGGCTGTTCTGTGAGAAATATGCAAAGCCATGCGGTGGAATGAAACAATTGAATGTTGCAGAATTTACCAACGTCACATTCAGCTTTCCATCTGGTTAATAAAATGATGATGATTCACCTTTTGTAGTGTAGTGTTTTTTATTCTTGGTGCATTGTCTTCACAATGTTATAATTCATGTATACAAAACATTTAAAACAGTAACGGTGGAGTTTCTTGCCCATTCTTCTCCATACGAAAATACCTTTTGGAAGGGGCGACTAGAATCAATTCTATTTCTTGTTCATTTCTTGTGCCTATTTGAAATAAATGTTTTGAATTTGACTTTAGATGTTTAGGAACACAGTATGGTCTTTTATATTTACATGTCCATCATCTTCCTCTTCAGATATTTAGTTTCTCGGCCCAGAACTAGTCAAGGTTGTCCTTTACCTCCATTTCTGGTTGTGTTATTGAGTTAACAACTAATCAGAATGATTTGATCAGAGTTTGATAGTAAAGGAAGAGAGGGTACCTACGATTGTGTACGTAAACAATTCCTGCACATTGAATGGCTTATTTTCTTTCAGAATTGTTACCGTTGCTTTTTCAGTCAGAGAACAGAAACATTAATAATGTCCCCTTATTTTGTTTCAATGCATTCTTTGTAGTATGAATGTTGCTTCATTATCTCTTCATATTTTATTCTATCACTATTTAATTCTTTTGCTTACTTCTAAATGTAGGTAAAATAGACATTCAGTGCCCCATAGATATTATGTATAATATATACCGTGAATAGGGATCGGGGTGAATCGGGACGAAATTTTAAAAGGTATTTGTACTTTAAAATAATAGTGTCTGTTGCTAACAAGGGCTCTTAATTGTTAATTATAATATAGTTAACACGTTACTGGTCCTTTTTGGCCACAAAGTATATTAATTCAATGTTAGAATCCCTTTTAAAGTTTCGTCCCGATTCGCCCCGTTTGACTGTAAATCTTTATTTATATGAAATACAAATGTTCAGCTATTCAGCATTAGGTATATATTGCTAAGAACCGTGTTTATACATTGCTGGGGCAGTCGTCTTTACTTTAATTTAGCCATCTCCTTTGCCAAATTCTATTTTTAAAATTTTCGTCACGCGCAAAACGATCCTTGTACACGTATTTGTTTCTATTCCTTAGCCATCATCATCTTGCTGACCTTTTCTCAACTTGAATAAAAATAAGGTCGACATCGCGTGTCTTTTGTTTCTATACATCTGCATTACCTGCTATCTCAGTAGTCATCACTTTTCTAGTCATATCGTTAATCCTTCAGTGAAACGGCCGTATTCAAATGTTTTATACAAGAATAACCTTTTTACTATACAACATCTGAATAATGCTAGGATTACGCTTCCATTACATAACTGGAATAAGTGGGTTATATATAGTGGGTTATTCATATTATACTTTCCCGGAATAAAACGTGGTGTTATCTAGTGTTAAAGTATGAATGCATAACATGGCGAGGTTGCAAATCAACGCATTGTATTATAGTTAACTTTACGGCTCCTGGAGCAGACTCTCTGAGCTGAGCCTATCAACTCCGAGCTACGGCACCGCTGAACTTTTTCTCCCAACAGCCAACAGGTAGGATAGCTCCAGCGACCTCAGAAATATACAAGGTTCTCTCGGTGGGCGGGCACAGGCGACTGACTGTAGCTGCGGTACAACAGGTCGATCGTGGTCGTCGGTCCTACTACTGGGCCATTGCCAGACTTCGCGATAAACTTTGCTTGTGCGATGTAGAATCCGTGAGTCGTCAGTCGTCTTACGTAGTTCGTATGCGGCGGTATAGATGTCGCCCCAGAACCCACGCGAAGCGACACAACTTAATATTAACCCAACTTGGGTAGTCGGACCCGTTGCTCCCTTGCTGACTGGCTAATAAGTATTTTACCACGTTTTTATTTTATAAGCCACAAGGTACATGTTACGCTTAGTTTGTGGCTTACCGAAAATGTCATATGTCATATTATTATTTTTGATGAATAACCTTATTGTTATTATCGTTCGTGTCCGTGACGAGAGAATCAGGTCTTATAGTAATGACAAAGTGTTAATAGTGCCTATTTTAGGGAGTCTAGTTAGACCACCTTAGTGGCCCGTAGGTTATAAATACCTACTTTATATACATTCTTTTAAACTATACTATAACTTCAATTTACTGCCTCGCGACCAATGCTGGCGACATAATCATTTTTATTTATTATTTCAGTAAAAAGATAAAATACAAATTAGATCAAAACATTAATAAGATTAGGTGTTTGGTTTGTCTTCTCTGTGGGCGGTTCTCGTTAGGCAAAGATTAACTTTGCACGTGGGATGGAACACAGCGAGGGATGGAATATAACCCAAGAACAAAAGAAAAATGATGAATAACAGGAAAACAACTCACTTTTTTATGAAATTCAAAGAAACGTAACATTTCCCTTAACTGTATAGTCGTGCAAAGAATTGAGTTTCCTCAACAAGTGGATACACACTTTGCGTTTACTCTCAAGTTGTTTACTGGCATGTTTTCAAAAGGTATCTTTCGAAACTTCTAGTCTTTTCTGATTCATCATTGCCTATGTAAGTAGATACATATTTTTGCAATCACGTGAATTAAACTGAGCTCTCCAGAACTCTGAAACCATTTTATTTCGTTAGGTAAAGATACAAATACTAACAATTAAGACCAACCCGCCTTAGTGCATTCAAATATCTGCAGCGAATAATAAATAAGGCGACACAGAACTAACACAATGAATAAATGAAACTGAATTATTTTTGGAACCAAACAGGAATTCGAAATGGGGTGAACTGGTGACGCAAACACGGAACGAAATAAAACGAAACGAAAGTCGTGAACGACGAACGAATCGTGATATTTGCAATCCATTCTCCTATTAGATTTCACCATTCATATCAAACCAATTTCAACCCATATATCTTTACAACCTCAGTTAAAACAAGTTGATATTGGCACAATCATTTCAGCTTATCATGGTCTTACCACCAATTAGTTGTCAATGTTAGGTAGCGTACATAAAGGGCTACGGAAGGAACATGGATGGGTTTTAGTCAGTAAGAGTCTGACACTCCCTTCCGCTCCACCCAGAGCGGGAGCAGTCATTGGATGATTTCCCAGCCTTAAAAAAAAAAAAAAAAAAAAAAGGTAGCGTAGCGGTAGCGTAGCGGTAGCGTAGCGGTAGCGTAGCGGTAGCGTTTTGGGGTAATTAACTATTTGCTAAGTTCAAAAATCAAATATGAAATCACATAGAAAAAGACCACTCGTCTTAAAAACTTCCATCACCGTACAGAAATTAAATATTATGCGAAGATATAGTAATGTAATATTGCATTTAATGCTCATAGGTATTCAATTGGATTCTAAAAATCTATAACGTCACATTGTTATGTTTTATACAAATCACGTACAAATTCCGAGATTTGACAGTTCATAAAAAGTAACGTTATTGACTATCCTTTCAAATACCCAATTGCAGTGAAAAAGAAAGAGTATTCAGAGCCCAAAAATGTTGCATAAGATCCAGCATTACTTCGACACATAGCTGTATTCCTAAGTTCAAATCCCTAAAATGATTAACCTTTGAATCAAAATAAATTTATTAGCAATATTTGTTAAAACGAACCTAAATCTTTTTGAAACATTGATAAATCATTTATCAAGACCGGTATACTGAGATCACTATACAAAGAAATATTTCATGTAGATAATTTCAAAACAGCATTACTAAGAAAGAATATTATGCATATGGGACCTGGCATTTACAATAAAATACCTTAAGAGATTAAAAATGAAACAACTCATTTTTTTCAAAAAGAAATTAACTAAATTAGTAGGTAATGGAAAAAGCTATGACGCAACTCTATATCATGCCTCAATATTACTTCAGTGTATTAAATGTGATTTAGCTTATTTTAGCATGCGAAGCTAAGTCAGAGGCCCATGGGCAGCATAGGAATTCTGACAAGAGATTAGTCACTAACCACACGAAAAGAAGAAGATGAAGAAGCTTTTTTTATATTAAAACCATGACTATTGTTGTACCAGTGACAATGACTTTTTAAGTATATGACATTTAAAAACTTTTTTACAAAAAATAAAACCGACTTCCAAAAAAAACACTACAAAGTGAAAAATAATTTTGATTTCGCAAGTCGGTGTCTTCGGTTTTGTATTTTCATTTTTTGCCACCGACTTCCGAAATCAAAATTATTTTTCACTTTGTAGTGTTTTTTTTGGAAGTCGGTTTTATTTTTTGTAAAAAAGTTTTTATTTTTCACTTTTTAGTTGTGGTACCTACACAACCCCCATAATTTTAATACAACTACCTGGTATGTAAATTACAGTATTAGAACATCGTCCACATATATCAAGTAGGAATTTTTTTAGAGTTTTGTTGATTTTCAAAAACCGCTTATCCGATTTCGATAAAATTTTTATGGGACCATTTGGGAAGTATACCCTTTCCAACAAAAAAAGAATTTTTCAAATCGGTTGGCAAGCAACGGAGCTATGCGCGAAAAAACATTTAAAAAAAATATATATATACAGTCGAATTGAGAACCTCCTCCTTTTTTAGAAGTCGGTTAAAAACTGATTATATAATTAATTTTGATTTATATTAATTTGCAATTCTTATGATTATTGATTATAATATAATGCCTATAATGCTTTGTTGCATTATTTATATAGATTTGCAATTCTTATGATTATTGATTATAAAATAATGCTTATAAATGTTACATGCCATACAGTAGAATGTACTGGATCGAATTGTATTTTACTAACATCATGATTTTGTTACTTACGTTCTTTGCAAATAAATGTTCAGTAGTGCTATTCTGTAAGAATCTCACCGTGATAACGCAGGTGAAGTGAGTTTAAAGTGAGCTGTCAATACTATAATGTCAATCCCTAGCATTAGATGGAACGACAGCTCACTTCACATGACTTCTCCCGCTCTGGGTGGAGCGGAAGGAAGTGTCAGACTCTTACTAACTAAAACCAATCCATGTTCCTCCCTAGCCCTTTATGTTCCGGGGTAGCGGTAACTCTTTCGGACAATCCCGCTGGTGACAGATGGACAGACAGAAGGACGAACAGCGGTGTCTTAGTAATAGGGCCCCGTTTTATATTTTGGGTACCGAACCCTAAAGAACAGGCTCGACAAGCAGTTCCGCTCTATAAAATACTGGTATTCAGCTGCATCCGGTTATACTGGAAGTCCACCCCCATATAGTTGGAAAAAAGCATGTTAAATGATGATGTCGATTCGATGGTATAAAAAAATGTTTTAATAATTGAAATACTTTTACTATATTATTACTTATTCAAAACAAATAGGACAGTCGACTATGAGATGCTCAAACCGTAGATACAGGCGATAACAGGTAGCTCTCATTACCGTACTGATAAACACACATAGCTTCAAACATTTAGAGCAGGAGTATTAAAGATTAAGACATTGTGCTTCCATATTAAATTATTTTTATCTGTTATGTCTCCTCTGTGCGGCCTACCCGAATATCTTTCCTTTGGCATTGTTCGTCGAGTCGTTGCGCGCATGTACGTGATGTATAACTATCACTTGCTTAAAAAACGGTAAAGGAAACCATCGTGAGGAAACCGGCACGCCTGAGCGATATTTCTGAACAGTATGTGAAGCTAAGTCAGAGGCCCATGGGCAGCATAAAAACACTGACACCAGGTTAGTCACTATCCACACGAAAAAGAAACAAGAAGTCAAGTCGTTGAGCTCTTTATGACCTGAGTTGAGGTACACGATTACTGACAAATGCTTGCATTGACTGGTCAGATCCACCCAAACATCCGTGTTCTCACTTATCTCACCAAGACTATGTCTGGCCTTTAAGAGACTGTGACCTCTAGAGTTTGTTTCGGCCTTCTCAAAAACGCCGACTTCATTTAGCTGATTGAATGTTGTTTTATTTTTATTTCATGTATAAAAATGATTCCGACTATATCCTATTTACGACATAACAAATTTTATTTAATTTCCGATTTATGATAAATAAAAATTACACTAAAGAATAGTTACAAACATTTTGAACCAATGGCTTATTCTTAATAGAAATTAGACAGATTATAAACTGATGTTGTTTACAGTTGCGAGGTGTAAAAAGAGGCTGTCACACAGATACCTAATTATAAGTGACTAGCACTTTGCCGTGGGACCCGTTATTTTTCCCGGAATAAAAAGTAGTCTATGTTACTCCTAGGAAACTAAGCTTTCCAACGGTGAAAGAATTTTTTAAATCGGTCCATTAGTTTCAGAGCTTTGTTTATAATTTTAGTATAGACAAAAACAAAACATAACCAAAACGTATCTACTCTTCCTAAAATTTTAATTTGCACTAAAACCAGATCTGAAAATCTGGAACATCAAAAAGATAGTTCGTTTTGAATTTCGTACCTACCGACTAAAATCGATGCCATGCCGTTTCATTTTCACAGTATGTGTGCCCTAAATGTTATAGATATAGGTAGGATTTATATGTATGAGGGAGGGAGCCGTTAGAAGCCCGAGGCCGACAATGCAATGGCTCCAGGCATTTGATATCCTGACCAGCGAGTCGTAATTATACGTGATTGACGTTGTCGTAACAATAGACAACGCATCACTGCGAACATGAGGCTTACATATGGCAACACTGGATTTGCTTGCTACTGGCAGGTCGGAATTAGATCCTTGTCATTTCACATTTGAATTAGGAACAGGTGTGGGTGGGTAAAGGTAAGTACGGCCGTTGCATTTCAATCTCAACCTTATTATGCTCACGGTGCGTGTTCGTGTCATGGTTATACCTAATTTCGTGATGATGGAGTGCGCGATTATCCGCTTATTAGCTAATCTTTTCAACACATCGATTATCGTAGGTATAACTGAACTGGACACGATGAGATGGAAATAATACCCTGCAATATTATTTACTAGCTTTTGCCAGCGGCTTCGCCCGCGTGTATGTTGAAATTATCCCACGGGAACCGTACATTTTTCCGGAAAAAAAAATGCTTATATGCTATTCCAGACTATAATCTAACTTTGTGCTAAGTTTTATCCAGATCCACAAACATATCAAATCAAATCAAATCACTTTTATTTGTTAACATAGGTAAAGAGTTACAGATGTCATGCCAAGAGGCTTACAAATATGGTGCGCATCTAGTTTAGGTAGTTAATCAAAGTTTCTAAAATGAATATACATTTAAAAATTATGCGTGTTATTGTAGGTATTAAATTAGCAACGTAAATTTAAAAGTACATATTATGTTTGCGTGTCTATGACAGAAAATGAGGAATTATTTTGTTAAAAGATTGAAAATGTCAAATAGAAGAAATACATACAAACAAATCTTTCCTCTTTATAATATTAGTAAAAATAATTAGCCTTACTATTATATTATTATACCTAACAAGGTCTTTAAAATGTTTGTCCTTAATTTAGAGCTACCTACTAAGAATCGTGAATATTTTCGTTTTACTGCACCCTAACGTGAACCGTGAAGCGCTCCCTGGTGAGCATTCCGTTCACTTATTCAAAAGATAAGAGCTTCGCATGTTATCTACGGAGGTAGGCACAGAAATGCGACATTCGTGGTTCTAAAAGCAAAAGGTTGCCAGAAATAAGCTAGTTGAGAATAGTTTTAACTGGGCAGTGAAAGTGATAAAAGCTACGGCGCCACAAACAGACACACAGATACACACACACACACGTAGCGGTCAAACGTACAGCACCCCTCATTTTGCGTCGGGGGTTATAAATACATTGATCGACAAGTGCCTACGGCGTTTATTTATCCGAAAAGTACACACAAGCTAAGTTTACAGTCGAAGCAACTTTTTTAATACTCGCTTTAAAAGAAGAGGCGGCAACAAGTATCCAACGTTAACTTTGAACTAACTAATGGTTTTTCCATCTGAAGCAAGCCGAGCTCCGGCTGGAAATATACAGTAGATAAGACTTTTATCTAATAGAAAAGCCTCTTGACTTACTCTGTTTGGATAGGAAATTAGTCAATGTAATTGTGTTGAGGATTGAAATTAGATCCTTTTAATGTAATTATTTTTTTATTACACTTACACTGGCACTTGGCACTTTACAATAATTGGCACACGCTGCTGAAGGTTGGCCGAATGGCGGGCCGCCGCGCGCCCCTCTCGCTCCGGGCGCGTTCGTAATTAGCGCATTTAGGTACAACGTTCAAATTGTATTTGTACGTTTTAAGTTATCCTGTTGCGACCTGTTAGGTCAGAGTCTATCGTCTAACTATGGTTGTGTACTCTGTGCTTATCGCACAAGTAATTTCTATTTTTTGTTTGTGTTTTGTTTGAGACTTTGTTGTTTTTTTTGCATTTGTTTGTTTTCTGTATGTGTACTTCTACCGTTTAAAATATTGAGGTTTGAAGGAAACTTGGTATTGGATATTTTAAAAACGAGATTAGTGTTTCTACACATCATGTAAAAAAACCGTTGCTGAACGTATTTCCCCATGATTTTTATTTGTTTATTACGATGGATACTCCAACGAATAGTTCACAAACTCAATAGCAAAGAGTTTCCTCTTATTCTATAGGTACTACAGCGAACTTGTCACTTAAAGGTGTACCTACACAGGCTACACAGTACAGAGGCCAGCTCATCAAGTTACTACAATCTGTCAAATTTCTTTGATAGTATTTCAACTTTATTGCAAAGACATAAGGTTCATTTTTGATTGTGAAAATTTGACAGTTAGGGATAGCTTGATGTGCTGGTGTCTGTACTTACACAGTCGATATTTTTTATTTAAAGCGAAAAAATTAAAAATTAATTTAGTCTGAAATGTCGGTATACCTACTACAAGTACACCTCTGCCTAACCCTTTGAAGAAAACAGGCGTGATAGTCTGTCAATCAAAATATAAGTTCTTCCAGTGAAAGCTTTCATAATACTTTACGCAGCGGGCATACAGCGCACTGCGCGTGCAGTACAACAACGCTTTTAGGATTCTGTTGGGCCTGCCGCGGTTTTGTAGTGCTTCGGGTATGTTTGCTGAGGCGCGGACGGATGATTTTTTCGCGATCATGAGGAAGCGAAGCGCCTCACTACTCTGTCGCCTACGAAGCAGCTCCAACGGCCTCCTGAAGGTGTTGTCCGAGCGGTGGGATTTTCCACTATTACAGAGGTGGATGCAGCTTCATGCTAGCGCTTCTCCTCGTAGTTTTTAAGAATTATTTATTAATTAATTTTAAATTGTAAAGGAGATTGTTCTACGCCCATACATTGTTCGCCCTGGAGCCAACAGCATAGAAAAAATCATTTTCTATTTCTAAACTGCCCTTAGAAGCCCAAAATAACAACGTTTCTTGACGGACACTTTAGAGAAAAGATTTATTTAAAGAAAAGGAACAGATTTTGAGGTTATTTTTAATAAAAGAAAACTTAAGTAATTCCTTCTAAAATCGCTATTTCTGTTTTCTACAAAGCATTAAACTTCAAATACAGTAAAATATTACCGTAAATACAGTTGTATTATGCCTTTTAGGTACAGTTATTATTTATTGGTTGAAGTTTACTTTAAGCGAAGTCCGTTATCCGTTGTCAAAATGCTAAGGTGTCGTGGCAGATCACAGAATCAGTTATTCGAAGCCAGGTCACGTTGAAAGCAATCCAAATTGTAGTCCGTTAAACTGAAACAAAATCAAAAACGTAGATATTCACAACAACACAACACAGCCACAGGCACCAACTGACGTAGTGACGTAGAGATGCTCTGTTGAAGATCAATCATTGTATATCGATTATCATTGACCACCTATTTAATCTGTGGTTTTAATTTAGTAGACCAAAATGACAGATCAATATGTCAAATGTAAATTAATTTGTTCCGTTTCAAACATAAACACGTTGTTGCTATGATTCTACTCCAATTAAATTAATGCTAAAATAAAATGTTTTGTTCCCAACGAACAATGTGTAACGTTTTAGTTTGCGACATTTAAAAATAGAGTTTAAGTACTTAAAAAGTAAAAATATGGCTATTGAAGTCGGAAATGGTTATGAGAACAATTCACTAGAGGTGCGCCGTAAATGACATTTCAATCGTTAAATGAGAGATTTTCTGACAAGTGGAAAAACATAGTTCAATAGATGGCGTGGGTAAAAAATACGTCTTTGTTTTACTGGCTACTGATAACAAAAATAAGATCCGTAAATAAGAAAGCTTATTTGATGTCAAAAACCTGAGACAGTGACGTATTTTTTACCAACGCCTCTTTTGAACTAATATTTTCTCACTTGTGAGAAAATCCCTCATTCGACTAGTAAGTACATTTTGTGAGTTTGTTTTGTTCATTATATTTTCATCATAATCGTGCTAGGCCGTATTCAGTATAAGTTCCATTAGAATGTTCACGGAACTAATTCCATGAAAAAAATATGCATGAAAAACTTTTATGTTGCACATTTTCAATGTTTTGGAAGTAATAAATATCGAACATCCATTATTTATCACTAGATATTATGGACATCGTCGTCGATATCGATATTTATGTAATATGAGCGAGAGCGACACTGACAAATCTTTTGTGACATTCACATTGACAATTCCTTGAAAGATGGCGAGTTCAGTTGGTAATAAAATCAATGAGGTCACTTTTAAAAACCTATTAAGAATTAAACAGTGTCCGCTTGAATTTATTATTTTTAAAAAGCATATTAAAATATAATTAAAATTAACGTACACGTCAAATGTTTGTTGGTTATAGGGCGGTCTAGAACAATCTCCTTTGATTATTTTGAATTTTTTTATTATTTATTATGTGTGATGTATGTATGTAAATTATTGATTAATTAATTTTGTAATTGTAACTTTGATAATTTTTAAATTTTTATTTTTAATTTTTATTATTGAATGTATTGTTGTCAATATTATGGACTATGTCTGAATTTAAATAAATAATAATAATAATAATTGATTAGTTTTGTTTTTCGTTTTGTTCATTAATATATCTAATATTTACCTATAATAATATTATAAAGAGGAAAGATTTCATTGTTTGTTTGTTTGCATTAAATGGGCTCCGAAACTACTGAACCGATTGCAAAAATTCTTTCACTGTTGGGCAGCTACACTATCCCGGGGTGACATAGGCACATTATGCTCGCATTATTCGTCAAAATGCAGGCAACAGCTGATTTTTTTCGCAATTTCAGCTTTGTTCCCATAGTGAAAGTTGTTCATAATGATGAGTACAATGAACCCTTGAAATAATGCCCATAACTACAATGTCACCTTGTATAAGGGCTGGAAATATCTCTCAAAGCAGATTGCGTTGTATCGACAAATCAGGAAACTTCAAACATCTAGTTTTAATGAAAAACTCTTTTCTTGCCAGCTCTTAGACAACCCGAAGCGAAGCAGCTACAAATAAGGTTTAATATAAATTGTAACCGCTTTTCGTCCAGTTTAAATTACATCTTATCTCAATGACTCGAACGTTCTCAGTAACATTTAATTCAATTTAGTTCGCGAAGATTCAATGCCTTTTCATTGACTTCGAAAAGGTGTTTTTTTTAAACAAAACTTGATGCTCATGTCTTTTGTATTGTATTGAGAAGAGATGATTTATTCTGCCTAGCCTTTTCCCAACTATGTTGGGGTCGGTTTCCAGTCTAACCGGATGCAGCTGAATACCAGTATTTTACATAGAGCGACTGCCTATCTGACCTCCACAACCCAGTAGTTACTGGGTAATACGAGATACCCCTTGGTAAGACTGGCTGTCAGAC
This sequence comes from Hyppa rectilinea, assembly GCA_951799385.1. Taxonomy (NCBI): domain Eukaryota; kingdom Metazoa; phylum Arthropoda; class Insecta; order Lepidoptera; family Noctuidae; genus Hyppa; species Hyppa rectilinea. The sequence continues at coordinate 21,638,266 of OX637300.1, forward strand.
TTTCGGGCTTCTGACTACCTAACGACTGTCAAAGATCCACGAATGACAGCATAACGTGCTCTCCGAGGCACGGAGTAGTCTCGATATGTAAAGATGGTCAAACATCCACGGACTAACCCCGGCAAGCTTTGCTTAACCTGAAGGATCGATCCGTGCGGCTATTATTACTTAACCACGAGTTCCTTTGAAAAGAGACGATACTCCTTTAAAAATTCATCGTGGCTATTTTTGTGCATGACCACGTCAAGTCACTGCGCCACGACAACACGGGACAGTAAAATGTATGGAAATGTATGAAAACACTTTTAAATTTCAGTCTACGACTACGTTATAACACATTTTATGGACGTAGGCCTCTAATATAGAGACGTTAGAAATTATAATAGAGCGCAAAAAACACTAGGTCAGGTAGCACTCGCTGAAGGGGCCCGTTAGGGCCAAGCCTGTCGGGTAAGCGGGATTGTCCGAAAGGGTTACCACTACCCCGGAACATAAAGGGCTAAGGTAGGAACAGGGATGGGTTTTCGTCAGTAAGAGTCTGACACTCCCTTCCGCTCCACCCAGAGCGGGAAAAGTATTTGGATGAATTCCTACAATCAAAAAAAGGACAAAACGAAACAAGTTCGTTGGTACCTCGAGACACGAGTAAATGTGTATTAAAAGTACACGGAGAACGCAAAGTGAAGTAAGAGAATGTTAGTTGATTAACTATTCCTACGTTATAATATCGTGGAAAACATGTTGCTTTGAATATTACCACAGCCTACCGTTTTTGCTACCTTGTTAACCAATATAATGTATACTCTATAATTTTTTTTAAGTTTGCAAATAACTTGTTTTCGATAAAAGTTTTTTTTTGTTGGGAAATAGATATATGTAGAACGTGTGAGTGATTTTAATTTTCATGATAAGCATACAAAATTGTACATAACACTCTAGCTGAGAAACCGTATATAGGGATAAAGACTAAAATATTTTTTCTTTGTCAGTCGGCTACATAAATACAAAATATTATATATACGATACGCTGTGTTAAAATGTGTCATGACGTCACTACTATGTAGATTTTATACTGAGTTGTGACGTAACGCGCCCGCACTACACAACTTTAATACGTTTAATCTTAAAAAAAATTAGTACAAGCATAAAGCAAAAAATACGTGTCTAATATTTTTACTAACTTTTGCACGAGTGTATGTAGGAAATTATCCCACGGGAACCGTACATTTTTCCGGGATAAAAGCTTATATGCTATTCCAGACTATAATCTATCACTGTGCCGAATTTCATGCAGATCCGTTAAATAGTTTTTGAGTTTATTCGTTACAAATATACCTACAAATCTTGCCTCTTTATAATATTAGTATACATAGATAATCTCTAGACTAAATATAATTCCTTTTTTTTACTCTGCCATCATCCTTATTTAGCGTGTTGTGAAGAAAAGTTATCTTGTTCTCAATACCAAAAACACGCGGAACGGTAGTCGTTATTGTGTCTCGAGCTGCGAGTTGCGAGACATCCCTGAAGGAATTGTAGCGTCTGTAGCACTACGAATATCACTTTTACCCAGAAATGGCTATCAAAAGAATGTTTATGAAAAGCAAAAATGCTTCCCGGAGATAGGTTGTGTATTACAAGAGATATTATTATGAGTACAACTTATCATTTCGTCTATCCATATAGACGTATACACTGTGATTTTTAATTCATTATTAACCTTTCAGGGCGTGATAGTACCCATGATTATGAGCAAGTTTCACTATGAGACCAACTACGAAATAACAAAAATACGTCTGCTTCATGCATTTTCATCAATGAAATATTGCAGTTTTGTATGATAAAACCGTTTGTTTTTTCGATATTTCAGAGTTGGTTTCATAGTGAAATTTGCTCATAATCATGGGTTAATAGTGAATTAAAAATCACCGTGTATATTTGGACCATATCTGTCTATACTAATATTAGAAGCTGAATGGTGCTAATCCATGTGTCATGTTCATGAACGGGCGCCGTCAATAGTCAATAGGGACAGGTCATATCTTAGCTGCCACGGATCTTATTAAATTTAATTTAATATTTGAATTGTTTTTGATTACTTTTTTGAAATCTTTTATTACGGACGCTTTTTACGTTCTGCATCGTTCTCACATGTATAATTTCAACATGAATGATGTAACCCATATGTTGTAACCATATTCTGATTTAAAAGAAGTTGTCCGTGAAGTTTCTTGCCCGTTCTTGTCCACAGGTACCTACTGGTTTGGAATGACCGACGAACGACCCTTGACAATTCAAAAGTGCCTGTAATTGGTTTATTTGAAACTATATTTTGCCAGCGGCTTCGCCTGCTTGTATGTAGGAAATTATCCCACGTTAACCGTACATTTTTTCCGGGATACAAAGTAACTTATATGCTATTCCAGACTATAATCTATCTTTTTGCCAAGTTTCATACAGATCCGTTAACCCTTAAATGCATGGCGTATCAAAACTGATAACTGAGTTTGACGTCGGGAAAAATTTTTTGCTGACAGTTGGCTATGAAGTTAGTGTTTCAGTTTTGATACTCCATGCATTTAAGGGTTAAGTCGTTTTTGAGTTTATTCGTTACAAACATATCTTTCCTCTTTATAATCACTACATAGTATAAATCGCTTCCCGCGTCTGTCCTAATGTCAGTATGTAGAGGAAGGTTTATATGTACTATGATAAAATGCAATTTCTATCATCCACACAGGCGAAGCCGCCGGCAGAAGCTAGTATTAGTATAGATAAATGCTTTGAGTTTGAGTTTGAGGATTAGAAAGAGGTGTTTGTTTGTAAGTTTGTATGTAGAAGGTAATCATCGGAACTACTAATGCGATTACGACAGCTCTTACACTAATGGGACGCTACAATATCCCTAAGTGTCATGCTTTATTGATTATAGATGGCGCGGGTCATAATCTAATACGCGGGTCCAGTGCGAGTTACAGTAGGGACAAGATAATAGGTCACTTTTGACAGATGTCAGTTTTATATTCATAGTGAGGTGACCTGCTTAAAAACATCGTTTAAATGAATGAATCGAATGAATCGATACAGACTTGAAACATATGTGAATTTTAAAAATGATCATGCGAATCCCTGTCCCATTATTATTTTTTCTTTCATAAATTAAAGGAGCAAAATAAGACAAGTACCTACGTAATTTAACAAAAAAATTGCTTTTATTCACTTGAACTATCGGAACTGCTATCTTCATCACTGCTGTCAGCACTCAGAGATATTATTAATTCATTTACAATAATATTGTCTATTCTCACATCTCGTTCAAAATCTTGTAAAATTATTTTCTTTGTCTTCTCCACGACTTTTCGCCAGTCTTCTGTAGTGACTTCTGCACATGCAGTTTGTAGCAGAGTCATCATTTTAGCAGTACTGAAGGGTGGTTCAGTATTGTTCCGCGCTGCATGACCCTTTATTTGTGCCCAAATAAGCTCGATGGCGTTATACTGGCAATGGTAGGGAGGCAATCGAATAACTTCGTGTCCATGCTCTAGGGCTAGTTCATCGATTACATAGCGGAGCTTGGACGTCTTAGTTGCTTTTACCAGATTTAACAACTCAACTTTTAATAAAGTTGGACTTGCCTCCACACCATTTCTTACCAGCCACGAGACAATTTCTTGCTTTTTATTTGCTTGAGTTGGTGGTTTATCAACTTGTACAGAATGATACGGAGCATTGTCCATTATAATTTTCGATGGGTTTTCTAAGCTGACTAGCAGCTTCTCAAACCACTCTTTAAAAACATCAAAGTTCATTTCCTCATGGTAATCTGTTGTAGTTTTAGAGGCGAATGCGAGGAGGCAGTCTGGAATAAAACCTTGAGAAGCTGATCCCGCGTGACATATAATAAGTCGGGCTCCTTTTCCCGATGGAACTTTTGAGGTGGAGGCCGCTGTATCATCGGTCCATGTCCGCGCAACCGTATGGTTCGCATTCAACCATGTTTCGTCAATAAACACGACATTGTCCCAATCCGTAATTTTATTTACCTCACGTAAGAATGTTATTCTCTTCAAAATAATATCGTAGCGTTCTAGCAGGATTTTCCGCTTGTCGGATTTTTTAAATCTAAAGCCAATCGATTTCAAAACCTTTGATAGAGACGATTTGCCTCCAAAAAATAAACCTGCGCCTTTTAACGAACTCAATAGCTTTTCCCGTGTAGGATATTCTTTTCTCGAGTAATATCCATAAATGTGGTTGCGAATTGCAGTAGCATCAAAATTATCAACGTCAACAATTTTCTTGTCCCTCTTTCGTTTTTTCGGTGTACGTAAAGTATTATCTTCTGAGCCTGATGGTCCGTATTTCTCTTTCAGAATTTGAGTTACTGTCTTCTTCCCTATTCCCAATGCTTCGGCAACGCGTTCTCTCGGTGGTTTCAATGGTAAAAGAGGCCCATCGTTAACTGATTCACGTCCAAAATAATTGTACAATTTCAGCACTAGTTCGCGAGATTGACTGTTTAGAGTTTTCCCCCGTTTCGACATAGTAAGACTGTAATGTTTTTCTTGTTTAATAATCGTTAAGCAATCGGAGTCCAATTTATAGCCAGGTAAACGTAGTCAGTAAGATCAGTTCAATGAAAAAGCCGGATCAGAAGAAAATAACAGAGAGCACACCAAAAACGCACAGTCACTTCGGACAACAACAAAAGACTGCGTCATCATCATGTTATGGCGACATGACATGCGTCATCGACAGGCACTGGTGTTGCCAGCAACATCCACCTAAATTGCACCCAACATCAATGACCTTTCTATTTAGTTATTTTTTTGTATTTTTATAGTTAGTTAAAAGAATAATAAATATGTATAATTAGGTTTTACTATAATCACAACGTGGTAATAAATTTATGGTGATTTTTCTTCACAAGTAATCATTGCATTCGATTCAACTTACAATCCTATCAGCTTTCGATTTTTAGAGTAACATCCCTAGTGTTTAAAAAGAAAAAGGGTTGACTGACGCAACATTGTAACGACGTTCAGTTCTTTAGATCAGAAATTGTTTATTATGTTTAGAATGGTTTATTAGTGAAAGCAAATCGTAAAATTACTCGTATCGGTCATTATTACAATAAATATGTAAACGTAATTGAAAAAAGTTAAGCAATTGGGCAGTTCTTATTTTATGCCCGCCGTTACAAGGTTACGTTGTTGAATTTTGATGAAATGTCAAAAGTGACCTATTATCTTGTCCCTACTTTAGTATGATTGACTGACGACACGGTTGGCGCAGCGGTTGAGCGATTGACTGCTGCGCAGCATGTCGCGGGTTCAATTCCCGCACGGAACAAATATTTGTACGACTTGCAAGTATTTACAATTACAATTATATATATATATATATATATTTTATTAGGTTCACCAACAACTGATTACACTACTGATACAAACACACCGTACATTTTCATTTCATTATCATTTTTTTTTTATTGTTCTGGGTCTGGGTGTTTTTCTATCTATAATATGTATGTATTTACAAAAAAATAATTGTATTTAAGTAGTTTATCAGCCATCTCGTTACCATAACACAAGCATTAGGTTGCTTAGCTTGGGACTATATGGTGTCGTGTGAAATGTCCAATATCCTTGGACATTTCACACAACACCATATAGTCATATTATTATTATAGTATATGTATATCGCTTATCGTCGCACCTAACGAGGTTAGGTTAGCTTAACCTCATTAGTCTACTCGTACTCGCGTTTATTTAAACTTCTCGCACACAAAGGTACAAAGGTGGACTTAATGCCTTAGGCATTCTCTACCGGTCAAAGAGATTAGATGGCAGATGCTTTAAAGAGCAGGGACATACAAAAACATTGAGAATTATGAATAAAATAAGTACCGTAAATTAAGTAGGTACAGACGCCAGCACATCAAGCTATCCCTAACTGTCAAATTTTCTCAATTAATAATAATAATAATAATATCCTTGGACATTTTTCACACAGCGCCATATCGTCCCAAGCTAAGCAACCTAATGCTTGTGTTATGGTAACGAGATGGCTGATATACTACTTATATAATTTTTTTTTTTGTAAATACATACATATTATACATAGAAAAACACCCAGACTCGTAACAAATACTTGCAGGTCGTACAAATATTTGTTCCGTGCGGGAATCGAACCCGCGACATAGTGCGCAGCAGTCAATCGCTCAACCACTGCGCCAACCGTGTCGTCAATTAAAATGAACCTTATGTCTTTGCAATAAAGTTGAAATACTATCAAAGAAATTTGACAGATTGTGGGAACTTGATGTGCTGGCCTCTGTACATAGAAGTAAGTATCAGTATAGTAGTAGTATTTACCTGTCATTGTTATATTTGTTTTCCTTTTCACCTTTTGTGGTGTAGTATTTTATTCAAAGTGCATCGTGTTCACACATAATTGTATAATTCATGTATACAAAATATTGTAAAACATTTTAAAAGAGCAACAGTGCAGTTTCCTGCCCATTCTTCTACATACGAAGCTACCTTTTGGAAGGGGCGACTAGAATAAATTCTATTTCTTGTTCATTTTGACGTTCAATAGTGCCTTTCTCACCTATTTGAAATAAAAGATTTAACTCTGACTTTGACTTACATACATTCATATTTACTATTTATAATATACATACGTACATATACAACATTAGTTTTAGTATATGCGAAACCCGAAACACGTGTCTAGTATTTTTATGTAAAGAATCTAAGTACAAAATTTCAAAACTGTATTATGAATAACCACAAAATTATAAGCTTGTTATGTCATTGTTATCTGGTTATCCGTACAAAAACATGGTCACTACGCAGAGCGGTGCGGCGCGGGCTGCTCGCGGCTCGTCATCGTGTTGCGCCCATTGATAAAATGTGAAATAAAGTGTTCAGTGTCCAACTTGTAATTTTTTTTAAATATTTTTGGGAATAAATATAACATGGTGTAAAAATTATTGGAATCGATTCAGTTCCTTATTCTCAACAAACTATATTCAGGTTTCGCATATACTAAAAATAATGTTGTATAAAAATTCAAGATAATAGGTGATGAACTGGGCTGGTATTGTTATTATATTCTAATTAAAATACGTTAGTTACAAAAAAGGTTAAGTAATATTTTTCCGAAAAGCAACGATGACAGAATTTGGATCGCCATACGGAGCACAACATTTTTCATTGGCACATTTCAGTTGAAGAGCGAACAAGATCCACAATTGGCTAATAAAACCAGTGTCCGAAGCCCGCATAATTATGTAGATTGCATGCCAACTGGAGCGCACACAACTATGAACTCCCGATATTCGAAATACTTCATCAGCATAGGAGCACAAAGGAATTGAATAAATACTTCATTGCATTCACACTCTGTGCTAACTATTTACCACTGAAACATTCATTGAAAAATTCAATGTAACAAAGCTTATTTGCAGAGAGAGTCGTAACCAGAGAAGAAAGTATCTTACATCTCGCAGGCTCGTGTTTACTAACGTTTGATTTTCAACCCTCAGTTTAGCGCCAAAGTTTGAAAATGCTATAGCGCGGTTTGTTTTAAATGCCGCTTAGTGTTGTCATGGGTTCTCAATTCTAACAAATTATAATTAGTCTTGATAAAATTTAATAGATCACAGCATAGGTAATAATTTTGAAATTAACCATCAGTGAAAAAGATATCACAACTTTAATGCGTTTTATCTTAGTATTTTTTTATAATTTGGTAAAGCCAAAAATACGTGTCTAATATTATTTTATTATCTGACTGACAGACCAAATTGTTTTTATTACCATTACATCATCCCTATCAATATAACAAAATAAAGTACAAAATAAACTTTTACACAAAAAATAGAAGTTTTAAATTTGTAAAATAAAAATCAAATATCATTTATTCAAACTAGGCTGAAATTCAGCACTTTTTGCAGGTCAAAGTTACATAAGACAGTCCCCCAAAAACGCCCACCCTTCACCACTTCCTAGTGCTTTAGCTGGGAAGAAGAAATGGCGCAACACACTCCCCAGCAACACAGCTGTCTGTTCAGTTGGAAGAATTTGATTCGACACATTTATCGTACGAGAAGCAATTAACATTACGAAACACATCATTTTAAAATCAATTATATTCCACATGTCAGCTAGCACACGCCAATATACCAATTCTTGTTCTTTTCGTGTGGTTAGTGACTAACTTGGTGTCAGAGTTTCATGCTGCCCGTGGGCCTCTGACTTATTAGCTATGTGCTGACTGCTGTGCTAGCTATTGAGAAATATCTCTCAGGCATGCCGGTTTCCTCACGATTAATATACCATAAAGGCATAAAGGCCTTGCCCGCTAACATGTGCAATCCTGTACTATGTCCATACAGCCGCAACCAATTGGACAAACACACTCACACACGGAGACACTTTTGGAGCACATAAAGAGGCAGATACACTCTCTCACACACTTACAGACACTACGCACAGGTATTCACACTCAAATCATATAAATTTTCAGTTACATAATTATTTTTATTTAATATTTTAAGTAAATACTACTAGATTATGTAGATATGTAAGTCATCTAACACAAGCAACGATCCTTAAAAAGAGGCTACAAATATTAACTTTTCCTCCGCCAACGTACACAGAACGCAAAGTCTCGCCCAGCGCCAAGCTATAAATGAATAACGAATTAGATTGTTGCAGTTACGGAAACCTGGAATTTTTATTCAAGTGCTTGGCGGTAAAAACTTTCTCTTTTTAAGGCTTATTGCAAATAAGTTGCTTAAGCCACCCGTCGGAAGAAGAAAACAAGCAAGAAGGTGCAAACAAGACAGGAAGCGCACCGCGTCGAAGAAGTATTTTTGTACAGGCATTTTCATTAAATTCTGTTGCTTTACCGTTTTTCTGCCACCAGAGCAAAAAAACAAAACGGGAAAGTCGCAAACCCATTTCTCGTAGATACTTAAAATGTTAAGTTATTACAAAAAATAAAACCGACTTCCAAAACAAACACTACAAAGTGAAAAATAATTTTGATTTCGGAAGTCGGTGTCTTCGGTTTTGTATTTTCATTTTTTGCCACCGACTTCCGAAATCAAAATTATTTTTCACTTTGTAGTGTTTGTTTTGTAAGTCGGTTTTATTTTTTGTAAAAAAGTTTTTATTTTTCACTTTTTAGTTGGGGTAGGTACCTACCTACACAAGCCACCCCCCCCCCCCACCCCCCAAATTTTAATACCACTACCTGGTATGTAAATTACAGTGACAGGAACTTATTAGAACATCGTCCACATATATTAAGAAGGATTTTTTTTAGATTTTTGTTGATTTTTCAAAAACCGCTTATCCGGTATCGATAAAATTTTTATGGGACCATTTGGGAAGTATACCCTTTCCAACAAAAAAAGAATTTTTCAAATCGGTTGGCAAGCAACGGAGTTATGCGCGAACAAACATAAAAAAAAAAAATACAAACATCCGAATTGAGAACCTCCTCCTTTTTGAAGTCGGTTAAAAACTTTTCAAAAATGAAAGAAAATTACGTGAAGTTTTCTTGACATTGACATAGGTTTGATTTTACCAAAGAAGCTGAACGCGTCCTGCACACCTAATCCGCGTTCAAGAGATGATACTGACAGCTCTTAAACGCAGTTTAGATTTGCTAAACGCTTTCAGTTTCATTGGTGAGACTTTTTTTTTTAAGGCTGGGCAATCATCCAATGACTGCGACACTTAGATTACAATACAGAAGATTAAAAAATACGTTAATTGCTCCTGTGATTTGTTTGAAGTAAATTACCGTGCTAAGTCTAGTGGGTAGTGTTGTCACAGTCAAGTTACATCAAGACACTCGAAAAGTAAAAATCCTTTTTACTACAAATCCAAAGCGTCGCAATTTTTTTTCCAAAATCTGAAACTGGGTACAAAAATAGTAAAAAAAAACAATTTATCAAACGATGAAGGCTCGACCTCCATTCCACGTTCGTGAGTACAATGGGACTTGGCAAGAGGCCAAATATGAGAACGAGTGGAAAAGGAAAGATTATATGGAAATACTAACATGTATCGCATGCCGCGAAACTCCATTTTCGGATATAATTAGTTTAGTTCATCCTAACCAGTTCGTCCTCACTCATGTACCTATCTAATTAAACACATATTGTTGTAGTGTAGTTAAAACTTAATAATAATAATATTCTTGGATGTGTTAGTCCAAGAATATTATTATTATTAAGTAACACACAACGCCATATAGTCCCAAGCTAAGCAACCTAATGCTTGTGTTATGGTAACGAGGTGGCTGATAAAGTACTTACATACATTTTTTTTTTTTGTAAATACATACATACATATTATAGAAAGACAAACACCCAGACCCGGAACGAATACTTGTAGGTCGTACAAATATTTGTTTCGTGCGGGAATCAAACCCGCGACATGCTACGCAGTAGTCAATCGCTGAACCACGGCTTGGACTTGTGAAATGACATTTAAACTGCTGTCATTCGTATAGCAAAAAAGGCAAGTGCCAAATTATAGCTTAAGAGCAGTGTTTCCTAACCTTTTCAATATAGTTACTCCTATGACCTCTTGGGAAAAGCGATTTTACCCCGACTTTAAAATGTTACCAATACAAACAATACGAGCAAATACAAATATCTTTATTAATCACAAATTGGACATCTATCTTGCATGACGATGACGCGACGGCAGCTAGAAATAAATGCCACGAGCGCGGTACTTACTACGTGGCGATCTGTAATTTTTATTAGATACTAGCTTCTGCCCGCGACTTCGTCCGCGGAAAATTTCTAGTTTTAACATTAAATATATCCTATGATACTCGGCAATACTGTAGGTTAGGTTCCCATTAGTGAGAGAATTTTTGGAATCGGATCAGAATTTCCAAAGATTACCGAGGTGATCTTTTCTGCTCAACTTAGTCGCCTTTTACGACACCCTTTTTTTTTAAGGCTGGGAAATCATCCAATGACTGCTCCCGCTCTGGGTGGAGCGGAAGGGAGTGTCAGACTCTTACTGACTAAAACCCATCCATGTTCTTTCCGTAGCCCTTTATGTTCCGGGGTAGCGGTAACCCTTTCGGACAATCCCGCTTACCCGGCAGGCTTGGCCCTGAGGGGCCCCTTCATATGCTGACATCTCTTTGAGGCGCGCGTGGAACATATACGCGCCGTCCGGCACGGGTCTGGTGCTGATCGGACGGTGAGTCACCCATTAATCACCGCCTGCAGGCCCGCGCCTACGGTGGCCGGGAGTCGTCACGTGGCTCCCGACGCCCGGAGCGTCTCCCGCGGCGGCTGGGACGGGAGGACCTTACTCTCTCCGATCCCGCCACCTCCTTCGCGAGCGTGACTTTTTCGCAGAAGGAGGTGACTGCCTCCCACTCTCTCTCGCCCCGGACCATGGCTTGCACCAGGGCCGGGCGCGAGAGGTCGCCGCCGTCGATCGGCTCTATGAGGACACGGCGGTGCTCCGCCCAAGCGGGGCAGGTTTGCACCGTATGCTCTACCGTGTCCTCTGGGCGATCCTCGCAGTGGTGACACCCGGGCGTTTCCTCCCGCCTGATGATGTGCAGGAACAGGTTTACGTTAAAAATATAAAATTTAAGGGAGGAACCTATTTAATTTAAAACTTCTCTAAAACGACAAAACGTCCGCACAAAGCACGTTTAGGAATGATAGTTGAGCTCGGCGAATGTTTTAGCATTTTGCGTTTAGTAATTTTATATTATCTCGGAAAATATATGACCCATTGACATACTGTAGAGGGCAAATCTTATCTCTGTGATGTCCTTGTGATCATAAACTTATTTTATTTGATAAGAATTGATATTTTGTTGTTTAAATAATCATCCAAACAGAAGTAAGTCGAAAAAATACTTTTTTAAAACATAAAACGAAATATAAAAGTTAAAATACAAAAGATAGAAATGTGGTGTCGCGGACTTTTTTGTAGTAATAATTAAGGCGAACCGGGTTGCCATACATTGCTTTCAATTTTAAACAACTGTTTAGGCAGCGCATGCAAATAATTCTGTTTTCGGAGGTATTTCATTCCGACTTGCTAGACGAAAAATGCAATAGCTCGGCTAATATGTATGATATAAATATAATTTATAGCCTATAGCACTCAGGAATAATGTAGCTTTCTATCAGTGAAAAAATTATTGAAATTGGATCATTAGTTCCGGAGATTACCCCCTACATACAAACTTACAAACTTACAAACATACAAACTTACAAATTTTACCTCTTTATAATATTAGTATAGATTAAGTCTTAATTATTAGGTTCTTCGTTACAGCACAAAAAGGCCTCCTCACGGGGTTAATTACTCATAGGTTTAGGAACCACTGCTTTATAGTCTCTAAGACAGATGGACAGACGGACGGACATGGCGAAACTATAAAGGTTCCTTGCTGACTATGGAACGCTAAAAACCATAAGGATTTACAACAGAAAGAATTAGGTACTAGGCTTTTTTTTTGTCAGGGTGGGAAATCATCCAATGACTTTTCCCGCTCTGGGTGGAGCGGAAGGGAGTGTCAGACTCTGACTGACTAAAACCCATCCATATTCCTTCCTTCTTCTTCTTCCGCCTGACGCAGGTCCTCACCGGACATGGATGTTTCGGGAGGTTCCTGCACATCATCAGGCGGGAGGAAACGCCCGGGTGTCACCACTGCGAGGATCGCCCAGAGGACACGGTAGAGCACACGGTGCAAACCTGCCCCGCATGGGCAGAGCACCGCCGTGTCCTCGTAGAGGCGATCGGCGGCGGCGACCTCTCGCGCCCGGCCCTGGTGCAAGCCATGGTCCGGGGCGAGAGGGAGTGGGAGGCAGTCACCTCCTTCTGCGAAAAAGTTATGTCGCGAAGGAGGTGGCGGGATGGGAGAGAGAAAGGTCCTCCCGTCCCAGCCGCCGCGGGAGACGCTCCGGGCGTCGGGAGCCACGTGACGACTCCCGGCCACCGTAGGCGCGGGCCTGCGGGCGGTGAGTAATGGGTGACTCACCGTCCGATCAGCACCAGACCCGTGCCGTACGGCGCGTATATGTTCCACGCGCGCCTCAAAGAGATGTCAGCATATGAAGGGGCCCCTTAGGGCCAAGCCTGCCGGGTAAGCGGGATTGTCCGAAAGGGTTACCGCTACCCCGGAACATAAAGGGCTACGGAAGGAACATGGATGGGTTTTAGTCAGTAAGAGTCTGACACTCCCTTCCGCTCCACCCAGAGCGGGAGCAGTCATTGGATGATTTCCCAGCCTTAAAAAAAAAAAAAAGCCCTTTATCTTCCGGGGTAGAGGTAACCCTTTTGGACAATCCCGCTTACCAAAGAATTACAAACTTTTAATCAGTGATACAGTGATGTCGGGCTAATACAGACTGGTTTAAATTAGTTCAACGTTAGTCTGGAATAATTCCGTCCGACTTAACATTGAACAATCTGTGGATAACCGGGCCATTGTTATTAGTTAGTTTGCAGGAGTTAAACATGACAGAGCTGGCAACTTGTTTTCTATCTTCGAAGCGTACATATTTGCTTTGAGTTTTTGACGTCTTTTTTATTATATTTTAGCCTTTGTTGGTCGAAATAGGTCTGAATTATCTACTTTATTATTTACAAAGTCAAAGTCAAAGTCGAAACATTTATTTCAAATAGGCACAAGAATGGCACTTTTGAACGTCAAAATGAACAAGAAATAGAATTGATTCTAGTCGCCCCTTCCAAAAGGTAGTTTCGTGTGGAGAAGAATGGGCAAGAAACTCCACCGTTACTCTTTTAAAATGTTTCACAATGTTTTGTATACATGTATTATAACACAAGGTTTCTCTGCAAAATTATTAACTTTATGAACAACAAATGGCCCTAAACAATATGTCCCTTGTATTATGTAACATAATGGTATACCTTTTTTCTTAACAAAGTTGAAGTATAATTTGTTTCTACATTTGACGAGTAAACTTCAAAAGGAATCCTTAAAAGGGTGAAGTAGGGGAGCGATTGTATGGAAATTTAGATATTTTTTGAAACCAGAAAATTCGGTATTTTCCTCCTGGCAACACGTGTTTCAGGATGTTTTGTTATTCTTTCCTTAAGAGGGACTGAACTTTGCACAGAATCACATTATTTTCAATTACATATTACACACAAGTCTTTACATTTAATTTATTCACAAATTACGTCACTTCTTTGCAGATTTTATACTGAGTGCTGACGTCGCCTGTCCCACTTTCCAACTTTAATCCGTTTATCTAAGTCATTTTTTTTTAATTTGATAAAGAAAAAAATACGTGTTTATGAGTACCTTACTTGAGCATCACTCTTATTTCAGTACAGTAATCAATCTATACTCAGCTGAATCGAGACTCAAATTGTGGCTCAAGCAGAGACGTGTGTTGTCTATGCATCAGTCTGTTTTTATTTACAATTTATTTTGTTACTAACTTTGTTCTGATCCCATTATTGTTAAAATTATCTAGCTTCCACCCACGGCTTCGCCCGCAAAATATGTCGACAAATTATACACATAAACCTTCCTCTTGAATCACTCGATCTATTAAAAAAAAACCGTATCAAAATCCGTTGCGTACTTTTAAAGATTTAAGCATACATAGGGATATAAGTAAGTAAGTAAGCTGTAAGTTTCCCTAAAAGTAATAAAATAAAATATAGGGACAGAGAAAGCGACTTTGTTTTATACTATGTAGTGACTAGCACTTCGCCCACGACTTCGTCCGCATGGTTTTTTTATGATTAGGGATAATGTAGCTTCCCATTAGTGAAACAATTGTGGAAATCGTACAGAGATTCTAAAAATCATATTAAACGTACAAATTTCGCGTTCTGACAATTCATAAAAAGTAACGTTATTGACGTACGTGTAAAAACTACCCTTTCAAATACACAATTACCTCTTCATAATATTAGTATAGATTCTTCTAAAGTTACTAGGTACAGTAGGTATGCCATATACATAGTAATAGACATTGTAAGTAATTATTGCATCCAGAAGAATGAGGAATGGAAAGGTACAAATTACTTATTCTAATACGTAGTCTTCCCATTTTTAGCTGGTGAAGTCACATAGTGTTTAATGTTGTCTTATTTAAGATGATGCCATTGTTTGAGAGAAGAATATAAATTGTTTGAATTTGATTTCCCAGTAGATACTATACGACTACAACATGACCTTTTTTGAGGTTGGGAAATCATGATAAGACCCCTCCCGCTCTGGGTGGAGCGTGAGGGAGTGTAAGACTATTACTGACTAAAACCCATCCATGTTCCTTCCTTAGCCCTTTATGTTCCGGGGTAGCGGTAACCTATTAGGAAAATCCCGCTTGTAACATGACCTTAAGATAAGGTTTCTCCTGTAGCAATAACGTAAATATTTGATGCAATTCCTTTATCTTTGGCCGAACTAACATTAGAAGGTATACAGAAAGGTAGGTAAGCCTAGGTACTGAACTAGATAATGTAGGTATAATTCAATTTTCAGTTATACTCACAGTTTTTTTTTTTTAAACACAGGTACCACTGCCTATGTACAAATGGAGTATTTATTTAAAATCCATTCGAAGCCTAAAACTAACAATAGCGCAATCCTTATTTTTTATTGTTTCATTTCGATGTTACGCAGAATTTGGAAAATATCACGTATCTAATGTTTATTTTATAGTTTAAAAAAAAAACTCGCCTGGAGCGTGACAGACCACGCACAATGGAGGTTCCATAGTTGCGATTGATTAGATATTACAAAAAAAAAACCATTTGTAGTTCATAACAAACTTAAAGATGTAATTCAAAAACCTGTAGTGCTTTTTTTTTTTCTATGGCTGGGAAATCATTCAATGACTGCTCCCGCTCTGGGTGGAGTGGAAGGGAGTGTCAGACTCTTACTGACTAAAACCCATCCATGTTCTTTCCGTAGCCCTTTATGTTCCGGGGTAGCGGTAACCCTTTCGGACAATCCCGCTTACCCGGCAGGCTTGGCCCTGAGCCCCTTCATATGCTGACATCTCTTTGAGGCGCGCGTGGATCATGTACGCGCCCTCCGGCACGGGTCTGGTGCTGATTGGACGGTGAGTCACCCATTACTCACCGTCCGCAGGCCCGCGCCTACCGTGGCCGGGAGTCGTCACGTGAACCTGTAGTGCTATTCTGTAAAAATATCACCGTGAGAACGTAGGCTAAGTGAGGTTAAAGTTAGCTGTCAATAGTGTCAATCCCCACATTAGGTGGAATGACAGCCCACTCCACCTTAATTTTCACGTTGAATTTTTTACCGATTCGACCGACTGTTCTCCGTGACTTTGATATACGTCACGGTCAATTTTATTCTCCACCTGAAAATTTAAGTTTGGAATTTTAAAATGGGAAAAGAAATTGTTTTAGTTTGTGATAAAAACTACAAATTAATAATTTCCCTTTGTGCTGGGGGATAAAGTTTGTTACTCAACATGGGAAATTCCTTATAGATTTTAATTTATTTAATAGTATCAAAATATGTCGCGTAAATGTTCGTATTTTTTTGTAGCGTTGATTTAGTAGCTTGATTTTTAAGAGCTCCATGGGACAGTGGTCCTACGTATTCATATTACTCAACTTGATTCATCGACGCGTTCCTGAAAAAAGGTTCGTGACAGCCAGACAGACAGAGAGACAACGACATGAGCCTATTAGGGCTCGGTTTTTTCCTTTTTCGTCATCACAACATCGTTAAATGTTATGAAAACTAGTTATGAACAAAATATTCGTAGTTATTTTAAAAGTTTCAAATGTATTTATTATTATTTTATTTCAGTACAGTCTGGTACAGTCCTGGTTTGCCAACTTTTAATTAGTACAAACTAATAATTTTGGTTTGACTTAGTTAGGAAAACAACCCCGACATCAGTATAGAACAAGTTTGTTCGTGTCGTACATATAGTTCTTGTACCTATCCTTATTTAAATACACAGGTATTTCCAGGCAAATCGTGTTTCCTTGCAACTACCCCCGTTTTAACTACCCCGTGTTTAGCACCCACCATACCTACAAGTGACCTTTAAAGGTCAGTGTAATTAGCGGTAATCATATTAAGATTAGACTTCCACATGCAAGTGGCCTTAAATAGATTAACTCTCACTGCATTATGAGGTTTTGTACACCCAATCTATCTGCCTAGCCTTTTCCCAACCATATACAGGTTGGAATTTTGTAATGCCACCTGAAGGGAAAGTACTCTTAATACTGTGGATAGCAAATTTTACTCAAAGAAAACTTTCCTTTATTTTTGAATAGAAAGAAACTGCATTCAAAGATTTTCGAAAATTCGCTTGCCACACCCGGGAATCGAACCAACTAAAATCTGTAAAATGACACCCTGTACTTTTATTGCGTTGATCGTTAGGATCACATTGTCAAACTACTGTTAATAAGATTGAGTGTTACTGGAATAAAATTGTGTTCATTACAATTTGCATAGTCAGTATCTGGTAAAATATTACTTGCGGCTAAGAACAAATTCTCGCAATTGTTCAAACTCAAACTCAAAGCATTTATTTCAATAAACCAATTACAGGCACTTTTGAATTGTCAAAGGGTCGGTCAGATGAAGCTTCGTGGACCTATGACCTCATGGGAAAACTCCGTGGACCTTCCTATGGAGAAGAACGGACAAGAAACTCCGTGGACACTCTTTTAAATCAAAATATGTTTACAAAAACTGGGGTACATACATGGGAGATGAGATGAAAATATACATGTGAGAACGATGCAGAACTTAAAAAAAGCGCCATTATTACAAGATTTAAAAAAACAATTCAAAATTAAGTTAAATTTTAAAAAAGCCGTGGCAGCTAAGATGCGACCAGTCCCTACTAACGGCGCCCGTTCATGAACATGATGCATGGATTAGCACCATTCAGCTCAACCATTTTGATGGGAGCTAAATGATCCAACATACGCGCCACCATCAGTTAGAAATTACAGGGAGCTAGTTAGATTTACTTAACTATGCGTTCTTGTAGTATTATCTAAAATATTTATTTCCATGATCTTAATGGAGGGGCGAGCCAACTTTGGCAGGCGAAAACCTCTCTTAACCACTTCTCACTGATATCGGCTTTCCCACAACCGCTCTGAAATTACTGCAGTTACGGCATTCAAAACCATTTGCAGTAAGCTGTATCCGATCTCTGTGACCAATTACTCGCCGACACCGCACTGTCCCGTCCGGAGTTTCGGGGCCATCCATAAATTACGGCACACGAATTTCATAGTTTTTGGAGCCCCGTCTTCGTCACGTGTATAAAGATAGAAAGAAAATACGTTTATTTGCGGTAAACATGACGCAGTAAAAAACAAGTTGTGTGGAAATATGCGTCACATCCGCGCAAAACGGCTATCGCTCAGCATAACGCTCCATACGAGACGGAGTCACAGCGCTGATTTTCGGCATTCCTAGTGTTCTGTGTGACCCTTTCCCACTGGCATGTCTTCACATATTTCACGATTTTAAATTAAACCTTCTAGTAATATTAAAGAAATTAGTAATGTTGTTCGTTAGAGTAGATGTAACTTTTTGTAGAACAACGTTTCCAAGAGTTACTGAGCAACATTTGATAGCAAAAAGTTACCTATTTATTGTTTGTATATGTAGCCGTGTTAGGTAACATTGCCTAACTATTTAAATCAGTAAATATAACGTTAATCTTGTTATATTTTATTAATTTATGATATTGGTGGTATGGACGCGATGAGTAACATTCAGCATTTAGTAACAAGTAGCCACAAAAATTACAGATAGTTACCTAATGTTACTTTAAGCCACAAAAGTTAACTGCGATGTGGATGCACCTTTGGAAAATACATGTGACGTCAAAACCCCTTAAATTCGTCCCCAGTTATGACATAGCCGCGATCTCCTAACGTGTGACATAATTTACGGAAGACTCCTTTGTGCAACAGCTTAACACCGAACAAACACGACAGCGAACTTCGGCTCTTGACAGGAATCCTCCTCCGTCCTGCCCAGATGTATACTACCGTTCCCGAGTAATAGAGTGAATTTACCGATTAGTTTTGGTTCGAAATTATTAACTATGAATGGCCGACCCTCCAGTCTTGTCGGGTGCCAGTCTTGCAGTCAATTACTCTCCAAGAGTCGCATTTCACAATTTATTTCTGCACGAAGTTATTAGATTTGTGTTTGCGGTTGGCATTGTAACTTGTATTATTATTTACGTCGTTGTTCTAATGTGTGGTTGCATTTGGAGCTGTTCGAATTAGATTCTGAAGGCGGATTTTATAATATGATATGGTTCAAGTTTGCAGCTAATATTATTGTGATAAATATTTTAGCTATGATTTAAACTCGAATAGATGAAAGTATGAAGGTTCCCCAACTTTAAAAAGGGATTTTTAACGCAAACTGTAAACTCGTTTACACATTTAATTAGAACCTTATAAAGGGCTGCCTTGACGGCGCATTAGCGGAGTGTGGATGTGGAAATGCGTTTATAATTATGCTTTAACTCCTATCCTACCCTCTGTGTTAGAGAAAGTTAGAGATAAACTACAATAACACGACCCGCCTAGAAACTTTTGAAAATATTTGTGATAATTAATTACCAAGACTCATCGCATGTTGCTGCCGGCCTGATACTGAAGACGAATACATACAAACTTTTTCGTAAGGATGTGACTACAACTATTCAATTAGTAATTTGGAGGGGCGTGTCATGTTATCCCTCTGGGCTACAACTGTCGATGCCGTGGAAGTGGGCCTACAAAATTGAATAAACTGTCGAGCTATCGACACAGAACAGAACGCGTTAGCTTAAGATTAAACTAAGACGTATAATCCTCCATTACTACGGGATCCCAACCCTAACACGATTTTCCTAAAGTAGACGTGTCGAGAACTATAGAATTACGTAAAAATCCTGATCGAACGGATAAGTTTTAGCACACAGCGAACTTTAGTTCTTAAAGCTTTGTTTTTAAGTCTACTATGGCACGAACTTACGAATTTCCCTGTGGAATTCTTGAGGGCTAAGCTAAAATGATATAATGCAAATAATGTCTCAGAAAGAACTTCAATATTTTTATCGGACACTAGACAGTGTCTTCTTAAACAATTCTTTTATGTTAATGTCCAATTTATTCATTTTGTAAAAAGCATCGTGTTTCTATTCCCTTTGAGCATTTATTCCATTTGACAACACTTTCGATCGAACAGACAGACGGCGGCATTTTTATTTTACCTCGTATTCAGAAGTCATTTCATATAAAATGCTAGTATTTCTCTTTGGTTCCTCGGCTTTGTATCGCTACGGCGGCAAATAGGATACCAATATTCTTAAAATATTTCTAATATCAAAGCATCTTTTCATGCTTGCTTTAAGCTTTATTGCATGTTCGTATGTTTCGAAATTAAGGATTTTTACAATGTTCTGTCCGTCGTGTTTTGTCGATTTGCTGGTTGTGAATATTTTTAAAAATGTACTTCGTTGTTTTCGTAAACTGGTTAGTATGTAGCTTTTGATATTCAGTATTCATGTCTACTAGGTATGATCTATCTGTTTCACACGAGTTTTTAATTAATTATTAGCATCAAATAGGTATTTCGTTAAAAGTATAACTAGAAATCCTTGAAGTCACACGAAAACATAACCCTACGACATTCATAAATAAGCAATCAGTAGTTCCAACGAAATCACCATGACGCAATGCACTGCGCTACTTATATTGAATAATTTAATGATTTAACGAACTTACCTTTACCGAAGTAGAATTCTACATAACATAATTAATGTTTATGTCAATAACGGCAGAGCACTGAAATATTAATAGAGTATTGACTGCTAACTAACGGAATAAGGGCCCAAACACATCATCATCATCTACCTAGCTTTTTCCCAACTATGTTGGGGTCGGCTTCCAGTCTAATCGGATGCAGCTGAATACCAATATTTTACATGGAGCGACTGCCTATCTGACCTCTACAACCCAGTAACTGGGCAATACGATACCCCTTGGAAACACTGGTAGTAAAGGCCCGAACACATGTAGAGATAAATACGATAACATGGCCCGCCCCTCCAAAATTCAAAACGTTTGAAAGTTTGTGAAAGTAATTACAAAGCTCCACGAAGAGTCACATGACATGTTGCTGTTGGCCTGCTACTGAAGACGAATACTTACAACTACATACAAACTTTTTCGTAAAGATGTGACTACAAACATTGAAACCGTTACTAAGGCCGGCGCGTCATGTTATCGTGGTTTATCTCTACCAAAACCATACCGCCACGTGAGCAATACTGAGTTTATTGATTGAATTACAAAATCAAATTATTGACGCAACGTTGTGTTTGCGATGTGGCCGACCGGTGGCCGGCGCACTAGTGGTTATTATTTCGCGGTCTCCCTGTTGTATTTGTGTTGTTGTGGTGGTTGCGTTGTGGGCGCGACTCGCGACGTCACCTTAAGGCCTGGCGCACATTGGTGGCAAGACATGGATAAATATTTTTGGGTGACGAATACAAATATGACCGTATCTAAACCGTACCGCAACTCAATGGAAATAAAATACAGTGTCGTGCCGTGCCACCAATGTGCGCCGGGCCTTACGTGGTCGGCATCGCCGATAAGGTTAAGTTTGGCGGCCAAATCCGTGAACCGTGAGAAAAGAAAATCATCCACATTATAAATAAATAAATGAATGTGTAAGTATGTATGTGTGAGTGTGTTGTGTGTGTGTGTGTGTGAGAGTTTTTGTTATTAAAAGAATGGGCAGTTGCAAATTACAGACAGTTAATTATTTCGTGGTACAGGTAAGTAGGTATTTTTTTTTTTTTTTTTTATGGCTGGGAAATCATCCAATGACTGCTCCCGCTCTGGGTGGAGCGGAAGGGAGTGTCAGACTCTTACTGACTAAAACCCATCCATGTTCCTTCCGTAGCCCTTTATGTTCCGGGGTAGCGGTAACCCTTTCGGACAATCCCGCTTACCCGGCAGGCTTGGCCCTGAGGGGCCCCTTCATATGCTGACATCTCTTTGAGGCGCGCGTGGAACATATACGCGCCGTACGGCACGGGTCTGGTGCTGATCGGACGGTGAGTCACCCATTACTCACCGTCCGCAGGCCCGCGCCTACGGTGGCCGGGAGTCGTCACGTGGCTCCCGACGCCCGGAGCGTCTCCCGCGGCGGCTGGGACGGGAGGACCTTTCTCTCTCCCATCCCGCCACCTCCTTCGCGAGCATAACTTTTTCGCAGAAGGAGGTGACTGCCTCCCACTCCCTCTCGCCCCGGACCATGGCTTGCACCAGGGCCGGGCGCGAGAGGTCGCCGCCGCCGATCGCCTCTACGAGGACACGGCGGTGCTCCGCCCAAGCGGGGCAGGTTTGCACCGTGTGCTCTACCGTGTCCTCTGGGCGATCCTCGCAGTGGTGACACCCGGGCGTTTCCTCCCGCCTGATGATGTGCAGGAACCTCCCGAAACATCCATGTCCGGTGAGGACCTGCGTCAGGCGGAAGGTGAGGGCGCCGTGACGCCTCTCTAGCCACTCCTCAAAGAGGGGCCTTACCGCCACTATCGTGGCGTGCCCTAGGTAAGTAGGTATGTGATGTGTTTCTTGCTCGTTCTTCTCTAGTGGTACCGACTTCGCTTTAAAATGGGCAACTAGCTTCATCTGACTGACCAACACCTTTTTTTTTTAAGGCTTGACAATTCTAAGCTGCCAGTAATTGGTTTGTTTGAAATAAATGCGTTAAGTTACATTTTGGGTCTAATCGAAACAAAAGGTTTTATTTTTAATTTTGAGTACACGCCCGCTGCAAAATATACAATGGAAAAAAAATTGAACTAGGGGCCCAGCACGATCGCATGTTTTCCAAATATTTATTGTGGTTAAAGTTTTAATTTATTATAGTTATCAGTGATACTACTACTACAGGGTTCATTGTGTGTATGCATTGATAGTCACGAACATAAATTTAATACTATGGATAGCTCAGCCATAATATCTGGTTACATGATTCATCCATTAATATCTGTCGTCATGATGACGGCAAATATATTTGTGATCATTTGTAAAAGGCATATACATATGTGGCAACACAATTATGTGTCATCGACGAAGCACCAAAACTTTATAGCTAGTCAAAATATGGGACACTACATCAACTTCAGAAAGATGTGTTACCTCTTAGAATGCAGTAATATTAGACATATAATGTTATAATTCATGTATACAAAACACTGTGAAACATTTTAAAAGAGTAACGGTGGAGTTTCTTGCCCATTCTTCTCCACACGAAACTACTTTTTAGAAGGGGCGACTAGAATCAATTCTATTTCTTGTTCATTTTGACATTCAAAAGTGCCTTTCTTGTGCCTATTTGATATAAATGACTTTTTTTTTTAAAGCTTTGAAATCATACAATGACTTCTCCCGCTCTGGGTGGAGTGGAAGGGAGTGTCAGACTCTTACTGCCTAAAACCCATCCATGTTCCTTCCGTAGCCCTTTATGTTCCGGGGTAGCGGTAACCCTTTCGGACAATCCCGCTTACCCGGCAGGCTTGGCTCTGAGGGGCCCCTTCATATGCTGACATCTCTTTGAGGCGCGCGTGGAACATATACGCGCCGTACGGCATGGGTCTGGTGCTGATCGGACGGTGAGTCACCC
Source organism: Hyppa rectilinea (assembly GCA_951799385.1). Classification (NCBI taxonomy): domain Eukaryota; kingdom Metazoa; phylum Arthropoda; class Insecta; order Lepidoptera; family Noctuidae; genus Hyppa; species Hyppa rectilinea. The sequence goes on from OX637300.1 coordinate 21,661,990, forward strand.
ATTACTCACCGTCCGCAGGCCCGCGCCTACGGTGGCCGGGAGTCGCCGAAGCGCGGGCCTGCGAAAAATGAAATATAAATGATTTTTTTTTTTTTTAAGGCAGGGAAATCATCCAATGCAATCCAGGCTTTGACTTCTGACTTGATTTTGAGACATACTTATCATGAGTTAAAAACTTGAGACGACTCAGTCAAATTCAATTAAAAAGTGAAACCTAACAAAACGGAGGGTGCTACTCTCTGTTTGCCCGACACCGTAGAATGTGTACCTACAACTTTGTGTGAGCCATGCGGGCAACAAACGACAGGCAGCAATAGATTCACTATTGTGTTCGCTTCGATCAAACTGGGTGCACATCGGCTGCCATTGCCGTGCGGATAGCGAGTTTAATCACAAAGTTTAAACGTGTTACTTGATAACTTTGAAAATATCTATCTATAAAAATACTAGCTTTTCCCAGCTGGCCAACACAATGCCATGAACACGTATTGTGTGTTGGGCACTGAGCTTAGAATAGCACAAAAAAAAATGTGGCAGTGTTTGTGATAGAAAACTATCCCATTGGAACCGTATATTTTTCCGGATAAAAATTAGCCTATGCCAAGCTATACTTAATCTATCTCTGAATTAAATAACATCCAGATCCTTTCAGTAGTTTTTGCGTGGAACAAACATCCGTAGATCCTCACAAAGTTTCAAATTGATTATATTAGTTGGATAAATAAATTGCCACATTGATGACGGAGCAACACTTGAGAATGGCTCGAACGATTTGGCTGATATTTTTGTTTTGTCAGCACAAGGACATTTCTTTTGAAAAATCTACCGGAAATGTCGAAAAATCGGAAGATCATAATCTGGAAATTTTTAATTTCGTCCGGGCGACGCCGAACACATACATTTCGTATACTGATGTATAATTATTCTGTGCGTCTGTGTGTCTCTGAACTTGACTTAAAGGGCTGGATGAATTTTGATGAAGTAAATTCATACTATATAGTTAAAGTTTATAGATCTCGCTATAAGAACAGCGCGCAGTTACTATAACGAGTGTATTCGTCAAAAGGCTCACCAATTACCTACAAACATGACATAACCTCCGCCTATCCCTTTTTGAATATGGAAGTGATGTTATATTATAATTTGATTATCCAATTTTGAATCAACAAACTTCTACTCTACTGTCGCGTGGCCAAAATCAGAACTAACACCGCCTACTTGTCTTTTCAATACATTTTACATAACAATTGCGCAAATATGTATCCTTTCTTGTCAACTAGTTTCGAGCGCCACGGTGCGGGTTCCGCTAAAGTTTCATACTGTTGGACTTACTGAACTAACGACCAACTTATAAGAGTTCCTTAAGTTTTGAGTTGAGCTGCACGATACTGTGTAACGCTTGCATTGTAAAGTTCCACGCAAACCTATATGTGTAGGACTGTTTTCTACAAAAACATCCCGCATTGTGCGAGACGAACTCGCGCATGAACGATTCCATACCGTTATCTATAAAAACGGCAAAAACGTTTGATATTTGTATGGGACTTCTTAACTATTGATTTTATTCTGTTTTTTTGTATTTGTGGTTATAGCGACAACAGAAATACATCATCTGTGCAAATTTCAACTGTCTATCACGGTGCATGAGATACATCCCAGTGCCAGACGGACAGACTGACTTAGTAATAGAGTCCCGTTTTATTCCTCAATGAAAATACAAAACCGAAGACACCGACTTCCGAAATCAAAATTATTTTTCACTTTGTAGTGTTTGTTTTGGAAGTCGGTTTTATTTTTTGTAAAAAAGTTTTTAATATGACCAGCAAATTAGATTCTGACATCCTGTTAACTGAATAAACTTAGAGTATTCCATTTAATTAAACTTCATCTCAGCCTGAACGTGCAGGCTAATTAAAAGTGTTTGTTAAATACCGAACACCTTGCTTGGTACTCAGTACTTAAATTTGAACTGTGTGTGTATACTAGTAGGGTTGAGGATATAAATAAAACAACCAAACTGTATACTGCTCTATAGCTAGTATGTAGGTTGTATGGTCGTTGATGTAGCTAAATCATTTATTTGTTAAATTCTCGAGACCCCAACCAAATCGTTGTAACGAAACCATAGCAACTTATAATTTGACGCCAACGCCATCTAGTTACGTTATGGGCAACTTTGAACAAAAATACAATTTGTTTAGTTGATCTTTCGGGTGACTGTTGATCATGAACAGTGTTTTAATCGAAATGTTAGTGTATATCAGTATAAACTGACAGTAAACACTGATAGTGTATTTCAGACGGCTACTTAATGGAAGTTAGGAACTTTTCATAAGAACCTCCTATCAGCATCTTTGAATAATAAACCATGTCTTCACGCAGGTACAGTCACGAACGTAAACACCTCACACTTACGGAAATTTTTAAAGCATTTTTCTCGTGAAATAACGATTGACACTTTGAGGAAAGGCTTATTTCACGATTCTTTGGTTTCAAAAGTGCTGTTCGCAGCTCCACCGACCTTTAGGATAAAATCGATTCTGTATCTTGTGTAAGTAAAATGGGCCTGTACTAGCTTACTAGCGCCTTTGCGAAGGTAGCTTATAGAGTGTGTATCCTTTTACGTTGAGAAAACTAATACCAGTAAATTAGTGAATGCACAGTTAGCAATTAAAGTCAATGAACACTTCAGAATAATTTAAAAAAATGCAGAAGTGTAAAAACTTGGTGTCAATTTTGACCGTAATTAAGTATGAAAAAATGACAGTGTTTTTCGACTTCCGTTGCTGACCGTGCCGTGAAGTGATTCAATCTTATGTGATTAACGAAATGTTGTTCAGCGAAAAACTTCAAGACGAGATCGTACTAATTTGAGTAACACGTGAGACGCCATCGGTGACCATGAAAAATAGTTTTCCTATTGTGTCTGCTACGTGGTAGTTAATTACTTAATTACTAGAGTGATTAATTATGTCTGGATTAATTTAGAGGGAACGCAGAAATCAATTTTAGTTATATAAGTAACCAGTGGAATTTCTTATGTTACGGCGAACTTTTATGTATGAATAAACTCGAAATTTAAATCACAGAAACTTTTAAATATTTATGATTTATTTCACCATTTATACACACATAAATAGCGAGAAGAAAGGAACATGAAATACGTAGAAAGGTGATGATTATTTGTTGTAATATTATACTCTGTGATGTGAGGAGATGAGAGTACCCATAAGCAACTTCACTATGAGACGAACTCTGAAATAGCGAAAAAAATCGACTTTTTTATACAAGTATGCAATATTTCATTGAAAATGTATGGAAACAGCCATATATTTCTTTGTTATTTCGTAGTTGGTCCGATAGGGAAAGTTGTTTATAATCATGAGTACTCTCACCACCTGAAAGGTTAATAGTGAATTAAAGTTCGCTGACGCAGACCAATGAGCATAGACAAGAGAGCACAACACACGACCGAGCGTACTCGCCGAAGACAATAGCAACAATAAGCCGACCGAAGCTCTAAAGTGAAGTTCAAGGTGTTAAAAACCTCCAACTTTAAATAATGTTTCGAGTTTACTATGGAGAATTAAACATAACGAAACGAACATAAAGAAATTATGAAATAATCTGAGTGTTACTTGACAAAATACAGTAACTGGCTCGAATGTTTAGGGTGGACTCGTTATGCAGTGGGTGCCTGAAGACAGGCATCGTCACTACTTGGCACCGAGGCACGTTTTTTTTTTGAGGTTTGAAATTCATCAATTGACCCCTTTCATGGCACATGCGCCGAAAAGTGCGTGGCTATCAAGACCCAACACATAATTTTTTGACCAGAGAGGCTGTTGGTACCCACTCGACGAATGCTGGCGTGGCGATTTGAACTTCCTGACCGATTGGCTGGAGATGGCACAACATTAAAAAAAACAACAACACTACTAGGTATACCAAACTGTCAAACTTCTCTAAATGATTTTAAACCTTAAAACGTGAACCGTTAAGTTCAAAATCGATTAGGAAAATTTGTTTGTTTGTAGTAACTTAATGTGCTGGCGAATGTACACCAACAACATAGGAAAACACAGACCGTGTTCATGAAAATATTATTTATTCACGTCACTCGCGTTCGTTTCGTGATTGCTGACATTCACGGGTGTGTTGTTTATGTTCGCAACGGCGATCAATGAAAATTCGATGAGCACCAATTAGCTCTAGCGACAACATGCAAATATGACACAAGCATATTCGGTTCGCTAGAGCTTTTGTTTTGGGGCCCCGTTGCTAATGTTTCAAGGTTTACTAAACGAGTAATGCTGAATCTAAACTCTACCTAATCATAAACGGTTACCACGAAAACAAAGCGAAGCGGTCCCCCAGGAAATAAAAAAAGGGTCTCATATGCGGATATGAGACCTTTATTTTCAAGGGCGCCTGGTCTTTTGGGGAGAATACCAGGGAGTGTGGCATTTTGACCTTTCTAAAACCACGTTGGTGATCACCAACAGCACCCTGTTACCTGTTAAAAGTTATTTTGATTTGTTATTATTTTATTTGATATGTACACTTAGGTATATTTAATTTGATTTTTGCAATAGGTCTTGTTACCCGAAATAAATGAATTTATTATTATTTGAAAAGACCACTCTGGAGCCCCCCCTCCCCCCCCGTGCTGTGCCTGTTAGGCTACTACGGAGACTGTAAAAATACATATACAACCTACATTCAAAAGTGCCTTTCTTGTGCCTATTTGAAATAAATGATTTGACTTAATGAGACATTTCAACTCAATCATCTCAATACATCTTCTAAAACATTGAATAAAAAGATTTGACTTATTTGACAACTTGTTAGTTATTACGGTACGTTTAACCTAACTATTCCAACTGATACAAGAAGTCGACGGGAGTAGCAGAAGTAATTTCAATCGGAAAAATATAAAGTTTAAATCGTTAAAGTTTTATCCAGTTCCGTTGCCTGACGACCACCGGAGAAGGTTGATTTATATATCTGTTCGAATGGCTTGAATTTTTTTTTCGCTTTATCAAGTAAAAAATAATAAATAATTTATCCAAAAAATAAAGTGGCAGAATACAAAAATAATAATTAGGAAAAACAATAGGTAACATAATGTTAAATATGCCTGCACTAGGATATACCTGAGTCGCAGGCGATAAAAATGCGTATTATAATTATTACAAAGTGTGACGAAGTAGGCATTAACTTTGTCTAGTTTAAGTAAATTAATGTTTTTCTCTACAGGGGTGTTAATATAACCCATTTAAATAACGGAGAGAAAGTGTGACGAAGCTTCCGTAATATAATTTAGAATAATTCATTTCTGTTAGTTTGCGCCACATATGTGCAAATTATCTAAGGGTCAGTTTTCGCGGAAAAGAGACATGAGTAACTAATGCTTAAAAACGTACTAACGAAGTGCGGCTTTAAAATAATCTTTTACTATATCGTCTCCTTAAAAAGAAGTTTACACAATAATCCAATAATGTATTCAACTTTCTTTGACACAGATATGATAAAAAGATTCATGCAATAATAAGACCGACCCGCACCGCCATCACATGGTTTTAGTAGTTAGTTATTCTTAATATATTAAACACCAAACCTTCTGGAATTAATTCGCCAAATGATGATGAAAACCGCATCAAAATCCGTTGTAATGTTAGAAGAACAAACGGTCACCGAACAGGCACGAAAACTGATTTTAATTTCAAATATTTATAGATAAAATAATATGACTTCACTTTTGTATTTCCTGTAAGAAATGCCTAAGTTTAAGTAGGTATCACACAATCAATAACCATAAAGTAACACAAATTTAATGCCTACAATGAAACACGTAATTAATTTAATATGTCCAATACCATACCAGACTGCGGTCATCAGACGAACGAAAATCCCATCAAAGGAACTTTCTAATCAATTAATCTGACTTTGACGTAAGTACATGCAAAACATTTTACGTTAACACGTAGTACTCGTATTTTAATGTTACTGCGGCATTTTTCAGCCTCATTATACGTTCATGTTGTGTAGTTAGGTAATCTCGTTTTATTTGCAGGGTTGTGAATACGAACTATTCTCGTTTATATACATTTATATTGTGTTCCATTCATCGGTCTTGTCGCAAAAACAAAAGAAGATAGCATATATCCTTCTGAATTGAAGTTATTTTAAAGCACAAATATGCTTTCTAACTAATGTTTATAAGCTTGTAATATTATATGTACTTAGGTTTTTTTTTGCTATATATTATAATTACATATACAGATTAATGAACTAAGATATCTATTAAAATTATATAAAAAGTTAAATTATTAGTAACTTTAAATTTTAAAATAATCGAAGCAACTTTAACTCAATTTATTAGTACCTTTCATGCAATTAGTACAACCAAAATATCATACCATATTAATCTTATTAGCTTACAAACAAAAATTATTTTGGTATGCTTTGTGAAAACATCGGAAAGCCGCGGACGCACAACATTTCAACTTAATCAAATTACGAATGAAAATATTCGGGTTAAATTCGGTTCTACGGTAGTAAAACAGAAAATAATTTGTATTTAAAACGAATGTGCACACGGAAACCTCAACAAGACAGATGAATTTTGCAATATGCTTTTGATAAAATCCAGAAATACTCCCGTCAGTTCGAGCGTGATACTCGTATGGGCAAACAGAATTCAATCACTATATTTAAACTCCGAAATGCAGTGCGAAAGGCGTATTTCGCCGTATTTTCGGCAAATAGTTTTTGTTTTTTTTAATGTATTCTATTTTCGAATCGAATCCTTTTAAAAGCAACATGCATAAAGCTTTATCTATGGTAGGAGATATGCGTAACAAACGCACGAAGGTTTATAGGTATTGTAGGGGTTTGAAGGGTGTGTTGGTGTAAATAGTTAGCTTCATCAGTTTTAAAATGAAATTGAAACTAGTTTTTTGGTAATTCTATTTTTTTAACGAAATTAAATTGTTCTCATTTGAAAATTTCAAACCTAAATAGGAAGTTAGAATTTAATTTTCCTTTTCCGTAACCAAAACGTGATATTGGATTTAGGCGAGTTTTCAAAAACCTAACTCGTGATCCGTGCTAATTTACAATTGTGTGTAAAGTATTGTTACATCGTATCGTATCGTACAACTCAAACTAAAAGCGATTACAGTTTACAGTTATTTGAATAAACCTAAGGGACATTTGCAATGCATTTCTGTTGTGATATTTTTATAACCTGACACTCTCTTTCTTTTATAATTATCATTTGCTTAAAAATCAGTGAAGGAAAACATCGTGGCGAAATCAGAATGTCTGAGAGATATTTCTCAACAGCATGTGAAGCTAAGTCTCTAACCCATGGGTAGCGTAAAAACTCCGACATCGGATTACTCACTAACCACAAAAAGACCACGACAGATGCGGCAATAGATAATAAAGATCTCAATGGATGCGGCTATATCGAAAATATTCATAGAAACCGAATACTTCGTATGTTGTCTCTCGCCATTCATAATCTACCTTTGCTAATTGACACGAAAAAAGAAGACGAACACGAAAAGAGACATGAGAATTTAATTTAATTTAATTTAGAGGTATATTTAATGCTGTAATTTTAGTACCTATGTTGTGTCTTTGTTTGTTTGCACTAATGAGCTAACAAATGCACGCTGGATAACGACTCATCCTATTTAGTTACCTATGTTTTCAGATCTGCTCCCCGCAGGCGGTAAGCTGGGAGCACTCCTACACTGTAATAGCCAGACGCAGTGCCAGTCGTTTGAACACTAACAAACCAAGTTTGATTTTCGATTTTGATCCAACATTCTGTCGTACTTGTAAAATTATCGTGAAATCCGAACAGTGTGGACGGAATAGAAACTAAACTTTAAGGCCCGGACTCCATCAAAGCGGTTTAGTGGAGTCCCGGCTTAATCCTGAATCGTAGTGCCGTCCATAGACAATGTTCGGGTTACACGACGCTTTGCAAACGTCGGACCCGGCTTTTTAAAGACAAAGAGATATTTGAGGCTAGACAATAATGGTAAGCGGGTTTGTCCGAAAGGGTACCGCTACCCCGGAACATAAAGGGCTAAGGAAGGAACATGGATGGGTTTTAGTCAGTAAAAGTCTGACCCTTCCTATGCACCCAGAGCGGGAGGAGCCATTTGAAGATTTCCCAACCTCAAAAAAAAAAATGCAGATTATTGTAGAAAACGGAACGACAGTGTTCGATGTACCTATTAGAAAATAAAATTTCTTTAAAATATATAAGATTTCCTTTCAATCTAAAACATTCTTTTTTGAATTATGAAGCAGGAATTTCTTCGGCGGGAAATCTTTATTTTTCTTTAGGTGCTCGGATTCCCACTTCAGTGTTGTAAAAGTTTTCTCTTGTACTTGTACTACAACTAACAACAACAACAACTAACTTGTAAAACAAAGTTTTATTTTATTTTAATAAATGTGAAAGCTTGGGAACCTTAATTTAATAGTCATGAAGTATTGAAGTCTGTTCAAATGTTATTACGTTAACATTAGAACAGACTTCAATACTTCAGGAACTTGCAATAATACCATTTAAGGCCTAAACATTTATTTACGCGCTAGCGACGCGCGTTCCGTATAATCCGCGACGAGGATGGCGCGTTTTCTTCCTTACTAAATTTTTTGTTGGCACCGCGTTATACGCGCGTAAATAAAACGAAGAGTGCAAAGGCCCTTACGTTGCAAGTGAAAACGCGGACAACAGTTACCTATAATATAATTAAAATACAGCTCAAATGTATGCGAAAATGGCTTCGTTCATAGTCCAACTTAATGAATCTACACAATTACGCCACCTCAAAACAAAACACACATTAGTGTATTTCTACGTTGCGTTGAAAATGAAAACGCAAATACGAAATGCAATTAGTGAATTTAACTAACAGCAATTTGTTGTTTGTTATTGTTGTACAAATGAATTAACGAAATAGCTTCAAAACCTCTTTTCGCGCTTAAACTTAAACTAAATTTAAACGCTTAAACTAAATTTATTTAACTTTAATTTGAGCTTGCGCTCTGTTTATCCATTAGTTCACCCGGTAAGCAACAATGCAATCAATGACAGTGCACCCTCGCCTAGAAGGCCCTTCGGGGAAATAAAAGTTCCATAGACAGCAAAAATTATATCTAAATTAACTGCAAGTACCTACACCTACTCCTAGTACCTATATGAATGCTATAAACTATATTCTATGTAACCGTCTGTAAAAAAGGTACCTACTTTCCGGCCAATGTCCGTCTCTTATCCCCGCTTCATATCCAACCTGAATGAAGAAAAAAAACACTGCAAAGAAAGGAGACGGAATTAAGGGCTTTGACTGTGGTTTTATTATGAAAAGACTTCAACTCAACTAGAGCTACAACAGTAGTTTATGGTAAGAACAAGCCTGTTGCTAGGTGCTATAGGTAGGTTAGGTAGTTATATAGCCTTTAAGGGAGTTGCTCTGAGTTAGCCCGCGATTTTTTTGAAGTGAAACTTCTTTATCGGGGTTGGAAAAAAATTTTTTCGTTACGCGTCACATTTTTCGGTTACGCGCCATCTTCTTCTTATCCCTACCACGCGTGATTCGAAGTATACTTTCTCCAGCGGAGTAGGGATTGGTAAATGTCTCCAATGTATTTTGCGGCCCGTTTTTTTTTGAAAAATAGACAGACAGACAGACAGACAGGCAGACAGACAGACAGACAGAAGTTTCACTTCTTACGAGTGTACGCTAGTACACGCACACATTTTTTTTCTTACGTTGTTTCGCAATTAGCACGACAATATAGGGTGTATATTGATGTGCGGGTTCATGAGCGTTTTACATAATAATTATTTGCTTAAAAACCGGTGATGGAAAACATCGTGAAGAAACCAGCATGTCTGAGAGATATTTCTCAACAGTATGTGAAGCTAAGTCAGAGGCCCATGGGTAGCATGAAAACTCTGACACCAGGTCACTAACCACACGAAAAAAGCAAGTTTAATGTAAATCCAATTCTCGATTGTAACAAAATGACACCCTTTTTATAGAATAACAACCAAACCTTTCAATTCGACTCTCTCAGTAGGAATTGACGTAAAATGTCATAATTTCACGAAGTAGTGATTTAACGCATTGACTGAACGCAGATCCACACGACACACAATGAATTTTTAATTTTGTTTATAATAACGGCGTACGAAAGGTTTTTAGAGTACTCTGTACTTAGACTTAGCTGTATTGACGATTTTAATTCTGTACACACATTTATTTGTAACGGAAAATTTGTATTTTGATTGAGATTAAATTAGTTTATTATTTATTAAATAGTGAACCTACTTTCACAACCAACCTAACCTTTTTCAAGATGATTGCTTAGACTGTATAACTCAATTATCTGCTGAACCAGTTCCGCGATTCCAGGCAATTATAGCTAATCCGTCTATTTAAATAAACATCTTTATCTACCAGCCTTCAGCCTGCATCCAGTGTTTTTCAGAAAACAATGCTTAGGTATCCGAGTTCCTGTTAGTTGGTAATACGATTCCGCCTGGCAAGAAAATTGTTCGTAAACATTCCTTCATTCATTCCTTTTTACCTATGTTTATAATTGTGTTTCAGCTGAAGGCGCACAATTCTTAGTATTCGTCTTATCTATATCTATCCTACGAACCTTTATAAAGGTTAATCCGGTACTGCAGACCGCGTATCTTCCACTGTTCTCATGTAACACTCATATTCTTAGACAAGTAACAATATAGGCAAACAATCATAATGCTACTATGACATTTAAATTAACAGTAGTTAGAAGTTGTTCATACACGCATTACAGTAGCCCCTAATTGCACCAACCTACAAGGGTATAAAACGGGTGACCCGGGGATATTTTTTTCAGTTGTTTGCTTTAAAATATTAGTATGCCAGTCACTGGCGAGAAATGTCGGACATAACCCTAGTATTAACACCATTATTGTACCATGTTTTAACGCAAATAAAAATATTCTATTCTATAATGTTTATTTGTACCCAAGGATAAGAGAAATGTAGTCCAATATAGTCACTTGAAAGGGTGAACTGATGCCTCCTGAACTACACCAAAAGTCTGTGTAATAACTTAATAAGAGCCAATGTTCCTCCCAGATATGGCATGGGATACAACTGTTATTCTTTTTGTACTAATAGTAACATTATAATTATCAATTATTCAAGAGATGGCTTCATTTAAATTCAGTAATAAATAAATAAATTGTTAATAAATATTATAAATTGTTGTTGTATTGTTTTTTGTTGTATCATGCTTTGTTTTGTCATACCTTAACTTCTGCAATTCGTAAGTATGATTTTATTTTTTGGTTAGTTAGGGAGTATGATTGATTGAGATGGGTATAATTTTTATTATACAGCCGAGAGCTAGTTGCTGCCGTCGGCTGCCGAACTCTGTACGGCATTGGACTATATCACACACAGACCTATTCGACTTTTCCGCTTCTCATGATCTAGATGTAATATAAAATTTCGCATTATAAACATAATATAAAATGATTGCGACCTCATAAAATTCTGCGGTTATTCCTTTCAGTAATATTTCACTGTATGTTACAGTTGCATTTCACCTTTTCAGAAATGTTACCACTAAAACATTCTAGAAAAATTTCGTATAAGCTTAAGAACTAATTGTGTTGTTGTTCAACCGTCGAGATAGTTGAACAAGTTATTTGGTTAGAACAAATGCAATTTCATGAGATATAACATTTGTTTGGAGAACTCTATGGGCACTTACGGTGTTTCATGCAAAGGTATAATATATTTGTATGAGTAGCTTATGTAGCGTACCGCGTATTGTTCTCGACTTATAGTACATGAACGTAGTATGAGGTTCAGTTTTGTTGACGTCTGACGTAGCCCATTATTTTGTAGAAATGGATCCATTAGGATTTCCCAGGGAAAATGAGTTGTGTAATGTTGGATTATTCTGTCTACTGTCTTATACTCTATCAATGTGTATGGTTTGACCGATGCCGCTGTACGGCGCCTCAGGTATGCGTGCGGCCAGACCATGCAGGCCGCTCATTCTCGAACCCTCTAGACGGGTCCGTCGCTCATTCGAGATATTATTATTTCATTTGTATGTACAAAAATATAACAATAATGTTACATCGTGGTTGCGTCACGTCATGCACGCTCCAACAAGCCTTATGCTGATTGGACTGTGTGTTGCATGGTATAATAATTAAAACGTCTGTTGACCACGGCATTGTATCAAGTAGCAAAACGTAATAAAGGAGTTTGCTTGCATTTCACAGTATTGTGTTAGTTAAGAGGCTTGTCACGTGCGAATTATTGTAGAATACTCCTTGATTGCAAGAGGGGCAGCGTGCGTGTGGGTGTGAGCAGTGTGTTTTAAGCTTTAAAATTGCCCGTTTTATTTGGGCACGTACCTACCCGACATGAGCCATGAATACAATTTGAAAACCAAACTTTTATAAATTAGTTGCTTCAGTTAGAAATATGGTAGTTAAAAACGGAGTGATAGTTTGACTTGTCCGTACAATTCGTGAAACTAACTTTTAATTGTAAAAACTACCTACACTGGAACAGCCTTTACATATACATTTTGACGCTTAAAAATGCTAGTTGGAAATTCAATACAATTGTCACATGCAATTCTACGTATCTACCTTAAGAAAAGAAGTAAGAATGAGGCAGCAGTCCGCCTTTGTACTATTATTGTGTGCAAAATGCTAAAGTAAATAAATAAACGAGTAAATTGTGACTTACGGTAGTTGCAATACTTGTCAATAATTTTCTAGTTCCTATAATTGGTGGTTTACTTAAAATAGAGACTATAGTACATGTGTTTCACTAATCTATTGATTATGCTAATTATGAACTCTTTTTGAAGGTCGTCTTGCTAAGCGGGTCGAAGAAGTGGAATTTCCACTTTCAAGCAGGTCAAGAATAACTTCAGGAATATAATTAGAAGTCATCCCACTGCAGGCCAAAGGCCACTCCTCACAGAGAAATGGATTACACATTGAACATCCATGCTTACTTAGAGGCGATAGACATCCTGAGCTTCGGTCTGTGAATGTATACAATAGAATAATTTCCGTTCAATTATTTCGTTATCCAGTGTTATTGAGGCTTTAGTTGCTGTGTTGATGTTTAATTAGGAAAGTAAGTGGTGGTTATGTTTGTTTTATGTTGATGGGTTAGTGATGTCAAACTTATATGAATAAAAATATAAAAGAAATAAATGTCTTGTGGAAGTCAACTATTATACTAACATTTGTCAAATAATTATCGTAAAACTGAAAAAAAAAACTGATGCACAAATTTTAATCAACGTGGAAACTGTTGTGATGATGCTGCTAAAGCTGTTGGGTAGGATCTAGGAGGAGCTTTTTACTTAGTATCCAGTTAATTTCACTATGTACATATTATTTATTTTCTCTCTGGCTTAGCGCCCGGGCCTGTTACCTGTTACAACGGAAAGGCCGTTTCAAGGACTTCATAAATTCGTTTATTATCCATGGATATTAAAAAATATGATAGATATGAGTTGTTCTGAGTGTTGAAGGAGGCTGGATTTTAGGAAGTTTGCTAAACTCCAACAGAAGTTATTAATATACCCGATAGGTACATAAACGAATAAATTCGTGCTTTCTTGGTGTTGCAGTTTGTGCTAAAACTGTGATACTAATCATACGTGTGCTCTTAATGAAAGTCGACTCGCCCTGTCTTTCAAGTGACAAGTCCCGACTTTCAAGTGTCTGTAAACAAGCACACTTCAATGATTATGCTCATAAATTAGTTTATTATCACACTATGTTGTGTATCGTACGGTTAGTAACTACTTTACACGAGGTTGTAAACTTTGACTTAAAGAAAAACTTCTGTTGTAGCTACACGTCGTTTGAGAAACCACTTACTACGGGGCGTAACTTAAATTAAAAAGCGGATGTAATGGAAGCTTGCAGCAAAGTTTATTTACGTTTTGTTTGGGGCGGAGTTTTATTAAATGTAGTATGCAATAGTTCCGGGTATGTTTGTGTTATCACACGATTAACGAGAGGCGCGCGCAGGTGAGGCGGGGCCGCGGGTGGGTCGGCCCGGTGTGGAAATTATTCCTCAGTTCCCTATCAATCGCAGTTCAGGTGCATCAGTTATTCTATCGAGGACTGATAGTTACGTCGTGATTTATAACTTTCATAACTTTTCAACCAAACTTGTTCATCTGTTACAAGTCGTTCTCCGATCAATTCGTGGCATTGTTTAACAGTGTTTCATAAACTTTTATTAGTTTCTAAACAAACTTTTTACGGGAAGCCGAACTTCGCAGTGCAATGGCTAAGCTATATTTTAAAAGTTATTATCTTTTGAAGTTTGTTATTCTTATAGTTTAGTAGTAGTAAGCGACTGTTACGTGGGGTTCCGGGCTCAATTCCCAAACCTGGTGAAGTGGTTTAACATTTTTTAGTGGTGGATCGAGACAGAGCTTGTTAACATTCACGTGATTTGTTTCCCCAATTGCGGTTTTGTCGAATTATCTGACATGCAGTAATTTTTTTTTAACAAATTAGTATTTCAAAATAAATCTTATCTCATGTTTTGCGTCATCTACTGGCACTTAGTTTCCCGAATTAGTTTGGCGTATGAAGATTGGAATTGCATCATAATTTTCATTCACAGAACCCCGTACCACCGAATATGCGGAACTGGGCGTGCCGCTGTCGGAGCGGTCGGCGGCCGACACCGAGGCGGCGCACGAGCTGCTGTCCCTGGCACACAGCCTGCCGCCGCTGCCGCCCGCGCAGGTCGTCACCGTGCTGGCGTCCGAGCCCGCGCCCCTCACGACGCTCGCGCCTCTCGCGCCCCTCGCGCCGCTGCTACCTGTCTACTCCTACACGCTGCAGCCAACCAACATCTACATATTAGCCGAGGAGCCCCCTGAGCCGGTGTACCACACCGTACAGACCGTCACGCCACTGCAGCCGGTCGAGTTCGTCGACACGCAGATCAGCTATGTCGAGTACCAACCGGAGGCGCCGCCGCTGCCGCCAACCACGCCACAACCCATCGAGTACCGGATAGAGGTGATCTCCGAACCTGACCCCGAACCGGCAGTGGCGGAACCGGCAGTGACCGAACCGGTAGTGGCCGAACCGGCAGCGGCCGAACAGCCGGAGAGCGAGCCGGCGCCTGCTGCCAAAGAACACACCAACAGATACCACTGTGGCCAGTGCGGCAAGCAGTACGCGACCTCATCGAACCTGTCGCGGCACAAGCAGACGCACCGCAGCCTGGACTCGGGCTCGGCCAAGCGCTGTGGTGAGTGCGGCAAGGTGTACGTGTCCATGCCGGCGCTGGCCATGCACGTGCTCACGCACCGCATGGGCCACGTGTGCGGCGTGTGCGGCAAACAGTTCTCGCGGCCGTGGCTGCTGCGCGGCCACCTGCGCTCACACACGGGCGAGAAGCCGTACAACTGCGCGTCGTGCGGCAAGGCCTTCGCCGACCGCTCCAACCTCCGCGCGCACCTCCAGACGCACTCGTCTGACAAGAAATACGAGTGCACGCGCTGCGGCAAGTCGTTCGCGCTCAAGAGCTACCTCAACAAGCACCAGGAGGCCGCGTGTGTGCGGTCCGACGAAGAGGACGATGAGGACGAGTGACGTGCGGCCGCCCGCATACTGCAATCGATGCAACGAACTATTTCTCTATGAACTTCTTTACACCTTTGTATTACTGAAAAGAAGATATTTTAAGATACCTACTAGTTTCGACGGCGTCGAATGAATTAAAGCAATAAATATGTACCTAATCATTATGGCTCTTTCCATAATTCTAGAAGAAGATAAAATTATGGCAAAGTTAAATTAAAATAAAACGTATTTTTTCAATTATTAGTCCGGCAATGACGGAAGCAATCGTGTCAATTTATGGCAGGAGCCTGCAATGTTACAGCGTAGGGTAATGTTTACATAGTAACGTTAAGTAAGGTAGCGTCGCGGGAGTGGAGTGCGACTTTAGATGTAGTTACGGTGATACGTAGAGACTTAATGAAACCGTCGAGCTGTGGTACAAAGAGAGCAATAAAGTAACGAGTGTAGTGGCGTAGGCGCACGAGTAGCGTGCGGCGGTTAGCGTAGCGTAGCGCCCCGGGAGGACCAAACTGTTGCTCGGGCGCCGCCGGCGTCCCGCGGCAGGGGCGTACTCCGCGCCACCTTGCAGGATGGATACGAGTGCCACATGAAAACGCTATCATTCCGTGACGCCGTCGATGTCCATAAGATTTACTAAGTGTTGTTATACTATTCTATTGATGTAATGTCTAAGTCTATTCAACTAGTCAATCTGTTCGGATTCATGATAATTATACTTAACTGTGAATGTCGAATAAGCAAAATTTTTCCATATTTCTAAATTGATGGCATTTTTCAACGAAACTGTGTATAAAGATATATGTGTTACATCGTTTTAAATGAAATTAAATAAAATGTTTACCAGGTATTAGTTTTCATGTTACTTGTTGACATTCCTTGCCAAGTATCAAGCGCGAGTATACCCTTACCGCGGTGATAAAAGTATGAGCTAACGGCCGTACTACCGCCCTGAGAGCTATTGCGATCTTTACAAGGAACTAACTGTTATAGCTAGTGTTAATTCATGACCAAGTGATATAACTAATTGAACTGTAAGGATCTCTCTAAATACGTAATAATGTTACGTGAAATATGAAAAGCTCGTTCATTTTGCTCATGTGTAGGTATGTTTTTCGAGGTATAATAAACAATGCTAGTATTTCCAACGAATGTTGACTAGGCAGATACCATAACAGAGAAACGAAACCAATCAGAGGTCTCCCTCCGAACACCCTGGAACAACAATGTTCTGCACTACAAGCGACGCGTGGTCTATCTCGTTACTGCCGTTCTATTCTGTAAGTCTTACCGTGAAACTTTGGGTGAAGTGTAGTCCACCTGATGTTAGGGAGAGACAGTATTGTCAACTCACTTTATGCTCTCATCACCTATGTTTTCACTGTGAGGGTTTTACAGAATTGTGCGGCTGATCGCCAGATGACAGACGACAATCGGAACTCACAGCGTGTCCGGTGCCGTTAGTTTGGCTAATGATAGTAGGGTTAAAACATGTTCACTACACTTGATAAATCACAACTATCCGCGGTAACTTGCTTCAAGATGAATCTTAAAATATATCTAGCAAATTAAATCAAGACACGACCACTCAAACTACTTACGCGGACGGTCATTGTTATGAACCTATGTTTAGTTCTCGGGTTCTCCTTAGATTGTAAATACCGTAGGTTGTGGGCACTCTACACATAGGAGCGGGCGCTTCCACCTCACTCAGGCTTCACGTAACATACGCATTAGGTTCTTACAAGACACAACTTTTTACCATATCATGGAAAATATTTTTATTTGATGGATATCAAATTTCGCAGTATTGCTCAGAGGATTTAAATTGCATACGACTTTTCCCAGAACTCGATAACATAGCAAAGCGCGCAGAAAGGTTTTACCTGCAGGAATTGTGGCTGTGGCAACGCATTCGTTCGATTCACAGAAAACATTATTCCTCTTCGTTATCGGGAATATAAAATCATTTTCCAATAGTACATTTTATTGTATGTATCAACAATTGGAGGATTGTTACACGATACGTGCCCGCTGCATCGTGTTCTAATAATTTTATATTCTAAGTATATAATTTTTAATTTGCGATAAATAGTGTGTGGCTCTTTGAATGCGATCGTGAGATGTGTGCGGAGTAAAGAAATAATGGGAAAATGCCTCTCGCTGTACAATCTAGAACAAAACCATAAAAATTGTACCACATAGATCTATCTTCTATCTATATAATAAAACTTGAACGCTGTTCGATCACATCATCAGTTAAAAGCCGCTGGCTATTTTTATTTTGAAATGTTTTTTTTTGCCCGAAACGGGATTTAAGGTAAACATTGGAATTGTTTCTGGGAAAAAAATAATTCTAAATATACATGAAATCATATTCATTTTGTATTTACAGGAAAAGGATTTGGGAATAAATAAAACATAAAACAACGCACTAGTCATTGGCACACAACCTCACAACTCAGTTGCAAAGTGACGCAAATCCCGCTTACTCTTCTCACAATTTTTAACTCAATTCAATTTTTTTTTTGTAGCGGTAAGTGTTATTATAGTTTGAGGAGCGATAGGTCCGTTAAGACTCAGAATGATAAAGCAATAGATGCGTGTATATGAGAAAAGAGATGTATTTTTATAGAGTTACATTTTTATTGTGAATATTTGATATTTCACGACATCTTTCGTTACAGTAGTGACTTTATGATAAGCTTATGTGTAGGTTATTTATATGTAAGTTATTTATTATAAATTAATCTGTACAGGTAAATTTTCAGCTGTTCTTTTAATGAAGTTTCCTACGTGTGAATTAAGACAACTGTGTTGTGTACATCTTTATCTAAGTCCGTTGTGTAGTTATTATGTGTAGGTTATTTATATGTAAGTTATTTCATAAAATGTACAGGTTGGACTCTGGCATATGTTTAGATTATTTTAGTTTCCTTTATAAAAATACCAACTAAACTTTTACCAAAGTTAGGCTTTCATAAAGATTTAGTAAGTTAGTTTTAAGTCATAATTAAATTGTTCGCTGAGTGTCTTTTGATAAGCAATTGAGTGAAAGCTGATACTAATTTAAGTGTAATATAAGGTAAACTAACATTGAGTAACACCAAGGGAACATGAGGCAGTTTGATATTCACAAATAATAATTGAAATACAATCTATTTGCTTCATGAGCAAGAATCCCGAAAAAAAACAATTAAAATGTAACAAAAGTACGATAATTCAACGAAAAACTAGAGAAATCCTAAAATATATTCACGTTAAGCATTTTTGATGGAAATTATAACAGAAAATTATTATGTTTGCTCAATAAGTATCTATAAATATGTAGAATTCATTGATTCTATGTTAGGCCTAAGTACTGTCGTAGAAAAATAATAAAAACAAGGAAAATTGTGTATGAGACAGTACCCTGTAGTATTTAAAACACTTCTTAATATCACATAACGTAGTGACTGCACGTTATAAAGATAGTTTTGCGTAATTGTAACTACTCATCTTCAATCATTTGTCAATTTCGGTCATTTTCGTCAATTGTATACTAAAAAAAAAATATCATTGAATGATAAACTACACTCGTTCTTTCAGTAATAATCTGAACTTGGAAAGTATTTATTGACTTGAATTTGTGAACCATTGTAACCGATCTCAGTAAAACCAAAATTAATGTTAGTTAGTCTAAACTCTACGGAACCCATTGCCATGAATTAAAATATCAAAGACAAAAACAATCATGGCTGTCCAGATTCGTGAAAAACCTTGATAAAGCTTGTTGTTCACTAAACGAAAAAAATGTTCTGCTTACAATGTAACGCGGCTGAATTACTTAAGTGTCACCAGTTCCAACCGGAAACTGTTCAGAATAAGACTGATAGAAAGAGCGTGAGGTTAAGTTGTTATAAGTAATTAATTATATAAAAATTGAGCATGATCTCAACAGGTCAGTTGATGTCTTCCAAATTTTTTCTCACAGCGTCAAGGAGTGAATGGACCCTGAATAGAAATCTAATACAATGCCAAAACATTGTCTTTACTTAAACACATCACCGCTTTTACAAGCAACAACTCATGTTAGCTGTAATAACATTGTAGGCGATGGATCGTTTGTATAAATGTTGTCATAGGTGACTGTATTACCTGTAGAAGTAGAAATAGTAAGCGCACGCATTCACTATCGTTCAGTCCGGATTGACGAGCCGCTATCGTCGCTTAGGGCACGTCAAGCCGACGCAGGAGGTCCCGGGAGCCTATCAGCCCCGTACGTTATCTATCATATGAATCATGACGTGAGTGAGATATTATTCGAAATTCGAAGCTACACTGAACCGTACATCTGATTAAATGCTTGATTAAGATTGAAGGTTGTACCAATAAACGTAACTGTTACCAAATAAATACTTTACACCAAACTTGGTCTAGTCATTAAATAAGTAAATATTTATTTGGTCAATTATTGTAACGCTCGAAAGTTGTGACATTGAGCCAGTGAAGCTAAGTAGGATCGTTTTATGGTGATTGGAGCCTTTGCAATGTATCTACGGGGTTGCGATTTATACTAGAGATAGGCCTAAGCCGCAGTCGAAACAAATAATTATTGAGGCTGAGAAAACAATTAATATAATTTGCCATTTGTGCTTCAAATGTAGCTATATAATATAAATAATGGAGCTCATGGCTAAATAATAACAGCCACACAGGTCGATCCATCAGGTTAAGCTACGCTTGCCAGGGTTGGTCGTGGATGGGTGACCATCTTTACATACCGAGACTCCTCCGTGCCTCGGAAAGAACGTTGAGTCGTTGGTCCCGGCTGTCATTTGTGCATCTTTGACAGTCGTTACGGTTCGTCCCAAGCCCGAAAATCTGACAGCCAGTTTTACCAAGGGGTATCGTATTACCCAGTTACTGGGTTGTGGAGGTCAGATAGGCAGTCACTCCATGTAAGGTATTATGTCACTGGTATTCAGCTGCATCCGGTTAGACTGGAAGCCGACCCCAACATTGTTGGGAAAGGGCTAGGCAGATTGAATTTAATGTGCCAGACATTAGGAGTAGGTGCAAAATATAATCTGTCTATTTGTATATGGTAACTTGTTGTATATATATATGCGCCGGAGGAGGTCCCCAAAATAATGAAAAAGGCAACGCATGCTCAAGCATTTAAAATATTATTATAGCTTTATAGTAATATGTACTTTATTTCTAAGATACAGAACTTTCAATTTGTATCGACTGCGGCAGATTTACTATATAAGGCTCGTTTAATACTAGCAATAATTAATCATATTGTAATAATTATAAATTACATATTTTCTAATAGCTTAGTAAAAAATTACAAATATAAAACCGGAAAAGCAATACGATTCGTACAATTCTTATATTACTCTATAAGGCAAATTTTTTACAATAAACTTTTTATCCAGTTGTTGTGAAAATAGTGGGAATATAATAAAAAAAAGCATATTTACCATAATATTAACTATACGAGTCTAATTATATACCTAAAGCCTAAATGACTATTAGCATTAAATTAATAACGAAACTTCGGTAGTTCGTTTTAGGTTTCACCGTTACTTTTCATCTTTAACCTTATTAGATGTAAACAGGAATAAACGCCAAACAATAGATATAATATTTAGCAAGTACATTGATACTAATAAGTACCATTTTATCATAGTCTATTTAAAAAAAATCTTTCGATGAGCTTCAAGCTAATTTAGACTGAAACTCAAAAGCAACAAAGCGTAAATTCGCCTGAATCACCAAGTAACAGGTTTAATTCTTGTTTTGTAGGTATGATTATTGATGGAATTCTTTGTTGTTCCATCGGATTCTTAAATATTATAATAAAATAAACATAAAATAAAATAAGGAGCAACGGAACTCAATTTGAAAAGATAAAGTAGCGAGATGTTTAATTACGTATTCCATTTAAATGAACACCAAGTATAATTAAGACAATAATCTCAAAGAAAATGTAAAAAAAATATATTTCTCTCACATACTGTATTTACTGCCAATTATAAATGCAGCAGATTATCTAATAACTCGAACACGTGTTCGTCAAGCTTAAAACGACAAGCTTAATAAATTGCAATAATACAATAGAAGCTTTCATCACTCAACGCCAAGGAATATATATTAAGTCGAACGCAAACTAGTACTTATAAGTAAGCAAACTTGCCGATGAAACTGATGGTTGGCAAAGTTTATATCAACAGTCAGCAAAATCGAATTTTAAACTTAGTTTGTAACACACATGACAGGTAGTAGCAGTTCAATTGTTGGGAGGAAACGGTTGGCGAAAGGGTATTGGCATCAAGGGCTGTTTTGTACAGGCACGGAGGGTCGCGAGCGGGATTTTCAAATCAAATACAAACAGAATATGTCCGGCTTCCAGCCTCCGGCCACCGGTGTCCCCTACTGTATGTCGGACTCCGATAAAAGGGTGAACAATAAAACTCTTTAATTGGAGACTTATTTTTTACTTTTTTCAATTACCGATTCGCTAGGGGTGCAACATTTTTTTGCACTACTATTGCTTTACGTTGAAACATTGAATACAACTTACTGTTTGTGAACAAATAAATGTTTAATCAACGACCCGAATTTGCTGAGGCGGATCAATAAAATTTCTAATAGGATGAATCCTGGCAAGCGGATTATATGCGAATAAAATGCTTGCTTTTACATTCCCAACATTCCACAACTGCGGTTGTCCTTTATATGATGAACGGGACGAGCGCTTTATTGAAAATTGAGTTCATTATTTGAAATCTGAGTATATAACAAACAAAGCGCAAACGTGCGATGCTGACGTTGATAACATTCTGTGGTTGTATTTGTTGTACATGTGTTATACTCGTACACGCTTTGTGCCGTTTAGTTTAGGAATGCGATATGTTTCAGCGCCGTCGTCGTTGTGGGTGAACTGGCTCTGATTTCAATTGTTGAAAAATGATTTCGTGATTACTAAGGGATGGAATAAACATTGTGCTGAAGGAGATGTATGTTCACTTCCGAGTACCATTCATAACATTTTAGCTCAAATCTAATATAAAATGATGTTCTATGCCCTATATACTTCGTAACTTAAAGTTCAAACATAGCCAAACATATAGTAATAGTAATTAAACGAATAAATAGAAAATATTAAGCAGAAACTTAAATTCACTCAATAATAAAACAGCATTTATTTTTCTGTCCTATTAATTAATAAGTATATATACTGAATTCTATCTAACTCTAAGGATTTTTCTTATACGTAGTCGTTTCAGCGTTTTAAATAATATGCTTTGAAACTTTTACATTTCCAACACACTTCGGTGATCTTATACTACCTATTATGTATGATTAATCTTTCGACTGTATAAGCCATACAACAATGTTCATCCGGTGTTCCAATTACTATCGTTATTATTATATTTAATATTTTTTATTATATTTTAAAAATATTAATTTAAAACTAATTAATCTGTAAGCAGTCAAGAAAAACAATTATCTACTAACTGAATAACGTTTTATAAGTTTATATTATGTTATGAATCAAAATAAGTAACATAAAAGGAAAAAAGACTCTTCGTCTTTAAAAGTATTCAAAAACATCCCAAAAGACAATTTATATGACGGAAAATTATATATTATAATCCCATAATTTTTTCTTTAAAATACAACGAATTTACATTATCTAACCATATTATTTTATAATATCGTATCCATAAATAAAATATCGTAATATTACCTTAACACCGGCGAATTTAAATTACAACGACTGTTTAACATAAAGTATAAATGAAACATAAACAAATATAACCTATAAAAGAAACAAAGTAATGATAACAAAACACCAAATAGAAAAATGTAAGATTTCTGTAATAAATATTTTGACGTTTTAAAATGTATTCTAATTTTAAAAAGAAATCATTAAAAAACTATTTACTTACTGAAGTTTTGATATGTAATAACAGAACTTAATTTATTTTTCTAAAAATACGGTTGTCTAATTAATAATTCATATATCATAATGTACTTTATATTTCGAAACGTTGTCAATTTTATTATCAATATGCGTTATGATGACATGTAATTCGATTTGTTTATATTATTCATTGGTGAAAAATTACCTGACCTATTTGACCTATTTAATCGTTTAATTGCATCAGTAATTAAACGATTAAAATAGGTATGTTATAGAAACCAAAGTAAAATAATTAATGTACTTCTAAAATATTTGTAATTCAGTTTTCTTTTGCATCTGAATTTATGAATATGTAAACGGCACTCATTATAATTGGAGGCCTATATAAAACATTGTAAGTAGTTAATATGCCAAAAGGCTTTTTACGCAATTTATGCAAGTTTCAAACTGAAGATATTAATATTTTTAAATTTTTATACAAAAAAAAATAATTTAGTTTGCAATTTGTAACTAATGCATGTCCAATGATACAAAACATATTTTAATAAAACTGTACTTTCTTGCATTTTGTTCAAAGTTAGGAAAATTAATTGTATTCACTATCAACTGTAATTGTTCGTAATTCTTTGATGAAAAGGTCGCAACACGGCTAATTGGCGAGTCAATTTGAATAACAAAAAATTCCCTAACTGTTCAGTTCTCCAGCTGACCATACCGTAGGCCAATGTTGGACAAAAAAAATTGTATGCTAATATCTTTTTGCTGTCTTATCGTTTTCCTCCCCATGGTTAGGCTCGGCCATTAAATGTCATTTGAGGAACCTGGTCAGATTGGATTAGTCACATTATGAGTTGAAATATGCAGAAGTTATATCTGTGTCTTTTCGAGTTAAGACGTTGCCCATTTTGCGAATGGACGAAAATCGATTTAGAAAATCAACTTCGACAAAGTATTGCTCAATTTATTAAAAAAAATACAAGTGTCTTTACAGAAATCGTCTCATAACGCTCGGTCAAAGTGACAATGAAATCTGAATAGCATATGTTTTTGAAAAATCTCGTGTGCACTAGCTCAGGGATGTTCTGAACAGGCGCCAAAACGAACTATTACATAACTCTCAAATTCATTCGTTCTCTGACAGATAATGCACAGCCTAATCCACAGGCCTCAAAATGTTGCGCACGAGCTCTTGTATATTTAAAATGAGTATCAAGGTTCAATTGCATCGGGTAAACAGGACATGAAATAGCAGATGTTTGTCATTTTTGCCAATGGACATTCCATCGGGCACGCGTCTTGTTACTGATGAACTAGGCACTAAAGTGTAATTTTCCAAATTGAATTATAGCCGACTATTTCAAACATACCGACCAAATTCCTCATCAGTATCCTATTCACCTATCAATTGATGTAATCACTATTATTACACTTCGATGCACCTACGCACCTGCGTATCTGCTTCAATGACTTATACCACGATACAATGTCGGCAACCATTACTTCTGCTTATAGTCGTAGGTTATAACTTAGCCTGTAATTCTATAAATATACTTGTAGTACACCAATATGTGTTTTTTTATTTTATGAGACCTATTCCTATGCAGCCTCCCTAACCTCGCTTGCGTTGAATAAATACTAAAATTGAGTAAGAACATATACTTAAGCATCAAAATATAAATCACGTTTATCGAAAAAATTGCTCACATGAATAGACAATCAAACAAACTGAGGGCAGATGTCACCAATGAAACTGAACGCGATCAGCGCATAAACTACGTTTAAAAGCTACGATTATTTTCCCTGGAATATTGACACTGATAGTTCTTGAACGTGCATTTAAGATGTGCTTATCGCGTTCAGTTTCATTGGTTAAATTGGCACTGGGAGATTTTGTTACAGAATTGTGTATTTGATAAAGATTTTGTTAGAGAATTGTGTATTTGATAAAATATTTTCTTCAACATTTTCTTTTAAACTTATTGTGACCGTAGAAATGAAACATATTCAAAATGTTTTACTTATTTCAACATTTTCCTCCCAAATAGTAAGTTCCCCTGTGTAGTAAGTGCGAGTAAGTTCTCATGAGATCAACACGTGGTTAAGTCGCGAGTCGAATTATGACTCCGACACAAGCTACGACGCTCACAGCGTATGGAGCTCTCACAGCGTAGGCCGCTACGCATCTCTCACAGCGTAGGCCGCTACGCAGGTCATAGCGTAGGCAGCTACGCAGCTCACAGCGTAGGCAGCTACGTAGGTCACAGCGTAGGCAGCTACGCAGCTCACAGCGTAGGCAGCTACGCAACTCACAGCGTAGACAGCTACGCAAATCACAGCGTAGATACCAACGGTGTATACGGTTGATTGCAACATTGTTTACAGAATAACAAATACCGACTCGTTTTATGCCATAGTGAAATGAAATTGCTAATACTATAAAAGAAAAAGAAAAATAATCGTGCTCAGATCATGTGAGAACCATGTGCGTCCAAAATTTGTTGAGCACATATTTATTGAGCTCTTTCAAAACTCGAGTTCAAAAAATAGACTAATAATTATTTTCGACTGCATTAAAAGCAGTTAACATGTTTTTAAATGTGCCAGCGTGCAATATAATCGCATTGCTCGCTGGTGCAAGTTCAGGTCATTGTCCGTGTATTAATAACTTCCGCTCCGTTCAACGGCAACAAGTTATAGCTCGTGGAAAAGCTATTCTGTTTTCAACTACTATATTGCGTTTTTTAGCGTCACTGTACCTAGCCGCAGTAATTACGTTACCACCCTAAATTTTAACGTCATGAAACGACGTAAAGTGAATTTCACCCACGAAACTAAACGCGATCAGTACAAAAACTTCGTTTAAGGGTTTTTTTTGTAGGTGGGAAATCATCAAATTACCCCTCCCGCTCTGGGTGGAGCGGAGTGTCATACTCTTACTGTTTAAAACCCATCCACGTTAATTCCTTTACTCTTAATGTTCCGGGGTGGCGGTAATCCTTTCGGACAATCCCACTGCCCTTGTTTACGGGCTTTTAGTGTCATTATTTTCTATAGAATATTGACACTGACTGATTCGATGTTTTGATCGCTTTCAGTTCCATTAGTGAAATTAGCACATTAAGCGATCATTCCTACTCTGTATGTTGCTTTATGTATATTAGTAATTTCAAACAAGCCTAGGTACCCACTTGAACGCACGCCAGTATAGCTTAACTGGTATTTAGTTGAAACTCCCATACTACGCCAGCGCCTCGTCAAAGTGATGTCGCCGACGTGCAGCCCTCTTGTAAATTAGTTTCATAAAATGATACGAGAGCGCAGCATTGTCGCGTGAAAGCAAAGAATGCAGTTATTGTGACGGAAATCGGCTAGATGGCATCATTATCGCTTTATTAGAAAAGTTGATCAGTATGCTATAATTATTTGTTAATACTATTAACGGACGCAAGGAAATAATTCAACACTGCATTTAAAATATGAAACGATTTGATATGCGGTTGAATCCATTTTTTTTTTAAATAGGTACATCAACTGGAGCGAATAAATCACAACAAAGCGCGTCCATATCGCGCCAATATTCCAGAATCGAACAACGAAACAATCCTAAAAGCAGGGGACAATAGTGTTCATTATTATTTATTAACAACGCCGACATATTTAAATGCGAACAAAAAGTGAACGAATGACTGGAATGAATAAAGCTGACATCGCTCTGTTAGCATGCGTCAATGGTCACTCAATAGCTCTTTGTTTTATTCAGTACATTCATTCTAAATAAACAAAATATTTTTGTTCAAAATAAACGTACTGATTTTTTTGTTAAACATACATGACAAACAAATAAATATTTGTTCTTCCATCCGAAAGCTGTATAAAGTATTAGGTATGCTCTTTTCAGGACATCGATTTGTGAATGGAAGTATAATTAAACGGTTTCTACCTGGTTGCTAGAACGTTCTATATTTCGGATACCGACATTCCGCCGTTAAAATTCCAACTGGCCTTTCAGTACCCGTCGCATTTTGAATAGAACGAATGTTTAAATGTTTTCCCTTTGCTAAAATTGTTACATAAACGGAGGTACGCGATAGTGGATCTCATTCAAGCTGGTCGAGATTTTAACTTTCTATTGGGTAATAGAATAACCCACATATGTACACATATCATTTACATTTACTTTTTACCTGAAACGTAGCAAACGGACTGACGACGATAGTACTATTGTATATACCGCCGTAGGTTTTGTAAACAAACTTATTTTTGAAATTTAACGAGTATAATTAGAAGCAAACCGTTTAATATCTCGTAATTGCTTATAGTAAGTTAGTGTAATATTCGCTTTGTGGTTTCAATAAACTTTGAACTTTTCGAAAAATAAGATAAGATTTTTATTTTTTGTAAATTATTTTTTTGTAAAAAACATGAGAACATGATTATACTTAAAATCTATTTGTTCACATTGTTTTAAGCTGAGGAGCTCGTGGCTATGTAATAACAGCCGCATGGATCAATCCATCAGGTTGATCTGTAGATGGGTGACCATTTTCAGATATCGAGACTCCTCCGTGCCTCGGAAAGCACGTTTAATCGTTGGTCCCGGCTGTCATTCGTGGATCTTTGACCGTCGTTACGGGTAGTCAGAAGCCCGAAAGTCTGTCAGCCAGTCTTACCAAGGGGTATCGTATTACCCAGTTAGTGACTGCGTTGTGGGGGTCAGATAGGCAGTCGCTCCCTGTAAAATACTAGTATTCAGCTGCATCAGGTTAGACTGGAAGCCGACCCGAACATAGTTGGGAAAAGGCTAGGCAGATTGATTTGATTGTTTTAAGCTGTGAAACTTGCACATATAATGATATCAGATATTATCATGTTATGTACCGACGTACGCGGTGTGGAAGTTCTCGTAGTAGAAGACATTAAAAAACGGGTGTAATATCACCTGCAAGAGGAACTGATTGGACTAACAAAGGACTTAAGGTACAGATTGGCAGATATCGACTCTTCTGGCTTCAAAAATATATACCAGATATTTTTTTATTTTTTTATTTATTATTTCTAAAACACGTCTTTGCCTATAAGACGTGTCACACAACGAAAACCTCTCAGGGTTTATCTGTGTGCTGGCAAGCCGCTCATTTAAATTTACAAAAATGTTTTATACAATGATACATACACAATTTTTATAATGATGATGATAAAAAATTCTTGGTTCATTAAGAGAAATGTTGTGTGAAGAAACTTTTGGATTTGTACTTATAACTTTTCGAACTAATCTTGTATAATGTTTGCAAGTCCGCTGGAAGTTTATTAGGCAAAAAAGGTACCAAATATTCTGCAATCTTCATGCCGTACACGTTATTGAACTTTGGTAGGATGTATTTATTTTTAAAACTATATTATGGAATATCGTGAGAAAGTTTGCTTTCGACGTTACACCTAGGGGAAAGGGGCGTCAGTGTACCCGACGGCTTGCCTGGTAAAGCCTGGGTCCTGGCCTCAGGGGCTCTCGGGCCCCGACTGGAGGCGCTCTTTAGCGCATGCATGGAAAGAGGCCAGTTTCCGCTCCGTTGGAAGACGGGGAAGCTGGTCCTTATACAGAAGCCAGGGCGCCCTGCGGACTCTCCGTCCGCATTCCGGCCCATAGTGCTGCTCGACGAGGTCGGCAAACTCTTCGAGAGAATTATTGCGGGCCGCCTCGTCGGGCACCTTGGAAGGACGGGGCCGGACCTTGCGGACTGCCAGTTTGGCTTCCGCAAGGGGCGCTCGACGGTGGACGCCATCATGCGCGTTAGAGCCCTCACGACGGGGGACGCGGTGTCCCAGGGTAGGGTCGTCGTGGCGGTGTCACTCGACATCGCCAACGCTTTCAACACCCTGCCCTGGAGTTGCATTGGGGAAGCACTCCGGTATCACCGGGTGCCGACCTACCTCCGTCGAATAGTCGGGGCGTACCTGACGGACAGAGCCGTCATCTACCCCGGTCGCGATGGGGAATGGAACCGGCGAGAGATGTCGTGCGGTGTCCCACAGGGATCGGTTCTGGGGCCGCACCTGTGGGACATCGGCTACGACTGGGTGCTGCGGGCCGACCTCCCTGACGGCGTCAGCGTAATTTGTTACGCTGACGACACGCTGGTCTTGGCGCAGGGAAGGTCGCATCAGGCGGCGGCCGACGCGATGACACGCGGTGTTGCGATAGTCGTTGAGAGGATCCGGCAGTTGGGTCTCGAGGTGGCATTGCACAAATCCGAGGCCATGTCCTTTCATGGGCCTCGGAATAGGCCACCATCGGGATCCCAACTTACGGTAGGAGGGGTTCACATCGGCGTCGAGACCACGATGAAATACCTGGGTCTGGTCCTCGACAGCCGATGGAATTTCGTGGAGCATTTCCGACGTTTGGCCCCCAAGCTGGAACGGACTGGGGCCGCCTTAAAGCGGCTCTTGCCCAATTTGAGGGGGCCAAACGCCTCCTGCCGGAGGCTTTACGCGGGAGTCGTGCGGTCCATGGCCCTTTACGGGGCCCCGGTGTGGGCGCGTTCATTGCGGCGGCGAGCCGCCCACTACCTGAACGCGCCCCAAAAGGTGGTAGCCATTCGGCTAATCCGGGGTACCGCACGATCTCGGGCGAGGCGGCGAGCCTCCTTGCCGGACTGCCGCCGTGGGATCTGGAGGCGATAGTCCTCGCGCGCCTGTACGAGTGGCGCGCGGAGGTACTAAGCCGGGGGGAAACTCCGTTTCCGCAGCAAATTGCGGCGGAGCGGACGGACCTCCGGCGCGATCTCATGGCGGCCTGGAATCAGCGACTGTCGCAACCCAGCGCAGGGCACGCCACGATAGTGGCGGTAAGGCCCCTCTTTGAGGAGTGGCTAGAGAGGCGTCACGGCGCCCTCACCTTCCGCCTGACGCAGGTCCTCACCGGACATGGATGTTTCGGGAGGTTCCTGCACATCATCAGGCGGGAGGAAACGCCCGGGTGTCACCACTGCGAGGATCGCCCAGAGGACACGGTAGAGCACACGGTGCAAACCTTCCCCGCTTGGGCGGAGCACCGCCGTGTCCTCGTAGAGGCGATCGGCGGCGGCGACCTCTCGCGCCCGGCCCTGGTGCAAGCCATGGTCCGGGGCGAGAGGGAGTGGGAGGCAGTCACCTCCTTCTGCGAAAAAGTTATGCTCGCGAAGGAGGTGGCGGGATGGGAGAGAGAAAGGTCCTCCCGTCCCAGCCGCCGCGGGAGACGCTCCGGGCGTCGGGAGCCACGTGACGACTCCCGGCCACCGTAGGCGCGGGCCTGCGGACGGTGAGTAATGGGTGACTCACCGTCCGATCAGCACCAGACCCGTGCCGTACGGCGCGTATATGTTCCACGCGCGCCTCAAAGAGATGTCAGCATATGAAGGGGCCCCTCAGGGCCAAGCCTGCCGGGTAAGCGGGATTGTCCGAAAGGGTTACCGCTACCCCGGAACATAAAGGGCTACGGAAGGAACATGGATGGGTTTTAGTCAGTAAGAGTCTGACACTCCCTTCCGCTCCACCCAGAGCGGGAGCAGTCATTGGATGATTTCCCAGCCTTAAAAAAAAAAAAAAAAAAAGTGTCGTTGCCAAACCAACACCAAATAAAAATAGAAATAAACTAGATCTATATCAATAACCATGAAGATTTAAGATTAAATCTTGCTAAATCGATGGCAAATATGAAATTATTTATTATCAAAGTGTTGTTTTTTTTTGTAGTTTATGTCCATCAGTACCAGTGCATCAAGTTATACCAAACTGTAAAATTTGTCCAAATGATTTTAAACCTTAAACCGTTGTTAATTAAGTTCAAAATCAATTGAGAAAATTTCACAGTTTGTGGAATTTTGATGTGCTGGCGGCTTACTTAATAATATTTTGGTCCGTTTTAATTCATTAATACATGTATAAAACTATACGTGTCTTTTTTATAGTATATCCCTCTGCACCTCAGTACTGTTAGAAAATATTTGTAGTTAATAATATTGCAAACATCCAATAGCTATGCTAAGACTATCCAAAACCGTACCTACAATATTGCAATTAGTCCACTAGACAAATAAGTTTAGGGACCTCGGCATTGAAAAAAAAACTTTTGCAACGCCACTGTTGCCGTGACATCTAAGTCAATTCCAGTTATTTTCGCTACACAAGTCAAAACAGAACACGTCACGATCAATCAGAATCGAAATGGCAATTACGTAGGAAGCTACATAGATATCGTTATCGATCGCTTGCTCTCTCTAGTCCCGATGACCAGAGTTAACAGGTTGAAATTGACTATAAAAGTACCCCAATTGATCAAAGTTTTGCAATTGCAAAGCTTTGATCAATTGGGGTACTTTAGGAAACTTATTTTATTGCTGACTAGCTTTTGCCAGCGACTTCGCCTGCGTGTATGTAGACGGGAACCGGACATTTTTCCGGGATAAAAAGCTTAAATGCTATTCCAGACTATAATCTATCTATGTGCCTAGTTTCATCCAGATCTGTTAAGCAGTTTTTGAGTTTATTCGTTACAAACATACATACAAATCTTTTCTCTTCATAATATTAGTATAGATCTGAGATTGTGTGATGGATGGTTAGGCTGCGGAGTATCTACAGGTAAATATTTGTTTTTTCATTCGAAAGCTGTATGAAGGTTAGCATTATGCTTTTTTCAGGACATCATTTTGCGAATGGAAGTATAGTTAAACGGTTTATACCGTGTAGCTAGAACGCTCTATATTTCGGATACCGACATTCCGACGAACCGAATTCAATTCAAATTGGATGTTGTGTACCAGAAATGTTGTCAGATTTACACGAGCTCACTTACTGATGCTCAGAGCTGAATGATACTTCGTCTTTTGTTATGTATGTTCGTCTATGGTTGTAGCACTGAAGGTGTTTGTCACCTAGTGATGTGTTGTGTACACTAGCCTTTAGAAACAGGGTTAACAAGTACGGACTCCTCCTTGCCTCATTTTCCGAGTACAGAGTTAGATAATAAATATGTTTGGTTGCCAGTAATAGTAATAGCAGTGATCGTCTAGTGGCGTAACCGTCAGACTACCAAGTCATAGGTCTCGAGATCGAAACCAAGCCGCGCACCTCTGATTTTTCGAATTCATGTGCGTATTGTATCATTTGCTTAATAATCGGTGAAGGAAAACATCATGAGGAAACCAGCATGTTTGAGAGATATGCCTTAACAGCATGTGAAGCTAAGTCAGAGGCCCATGGGCAGCATGAAATCTCCGACACCAGGTTAGTCACTAACCACACAAAGACGACAACATATGCGGCCATAGATATTGAAGATCTCTATGGATGCGGCTATAACAAAAATATTTATAGGATTATAGAATAATTCGACCTTCTATATCACCGTTCACATCTATACTATTTCCTAATTATCCCAAATTTCACTTACCGCAACATACGGTATCAGTCAGCCGTACGGAAGTCAATAATCAGTTAATTACAGATTGTGTTAAATTTAACTTTAATTACGAAACACGTCCACATTGTTTACAGTTCAGTGGTCTGTTATGAAAGCGTTCGGTTCTCCCGACGGTAATCTATATCTATACATATAATAAAACAGTAAAAAAACTGTGTCTGTACATTGAATATATTAAAAAAATAATAATTGAGGGGGGTTTAGAAACAGTAATAGAGCACGAATCCAAAAAAAAAATTGTCTGTTTGTCTGTATGTCTGTTTGTCTGTTTGTCTGTTTGTTTGTACACGCTAATCTTCGGAACTACTGGACGGATTGGAATGATTTTTTTTTGTTGTATAGGTATTAAGTCTGGGCAACATATAGGCTATAATTTATCTTGGAAACTTGAACACCTGATGCAGAACCGCAACAGACCAGCTAAACTATAAGAGATACAAAAATGATACCTTAGCAAAATTGTTCCACGTGATTAGCATTTTCTCCTGAGAGAATAAATTTGAAGATCTGGAACACCTGATGTGGAACTCCAAGAGCCCAGCTACACTGTAACATACTACTCTGTCAAGAAAGTACCGGGAAAAGATCAATAATACACAAAATGTCTGTTATTCATCCAAATTTATTTATCACCTTC
Organism: Hyppa rectilinea; assembly: GCA_951799385.1. Lineage (NCBI taxonomy): Eukaryota > Metazoa > Arthropoda > Insecta > Lepidoptera > Noctuidae > Hyppa > Hyppa rectilinea. The sequence continues at coordinate 21,695,696 of OX637300.1, forward strand.
AAAGTATGCTCCTTTAGAAACGATACACTTGCGCCAACGAATAATCCATTCATCAAAACATTTTTTAAACGCTGCTTCCGGAATTGAGTTCAGTTCTCGCCGCGAATTCTCCTTTTTCGGTTTCGGTTCAGTTGGAAGGCGCCACTCCGAAGCTTGTTGACTAGTTTGCATGTCAAACTCGTAAACCCACGTCTCGTCACCAGTAACAATGCGTTTCATGAATGTTGGGTCCGAACTGACTCGTTCTAGCATGTCCTCAGCGACTTTCATGCGATTGAGTTTTTGGAGAAAATTCAGATCTTTTGGGACTAGCCGAGCAGCAACATGTTTCATACCCAAATGATTAGTTAAAATGGTACGGATCGACTCGTGAGATACAGAAAGTTCGGCGGCTATCTCTCTCAGAGTTGAATGGGGATTTTCAGTCACTATTTTCTTCACTTTTGCGATGTTAACTTCAGTTGCAGACGTTGAGGGCCTACCAGAGCGAGGCAAATCTTCCATCACATCTCGACCGCTTTTGAACGCTTTGAACCACTCATAAGCACGAGTTTTTGATAAAGTCGATTCACCGTAAGCCTTCTGTAACATTTTCAGTGACTCCGAACACGAAATTCCATTGGCGATGCAAAATTTAAGACAAACTCTTTGTTCGATATTTTTGTCCATTATGAAATTCGCAATACACACTATATATGATATTACTAAAACCAGCACTGTATTTAATATAAATAACAGATGCAACTCAAACTCCGCGCCAAAATGGAAAACAGTTGTGCCAATCTAACAACTACAAAAAAAACAAAAATTTGAATTTGGAACCATAAACAAATCATCCATTCCCGATACTTTTTTGACTGAATGTATATAGGAATGACGTCTTAGCAAAAGTTGTTCGGTCTGATGGGCATTTCCTGTTGACTTATAAAAATCGAAGATCTGGAACACCTGTTGTGGAACTCCAAGAGCCTAGCTACACCATAACACATATAGGAATGACGTCTTAGCGAAAGTTGTTCAGCCTGATGAGCACTCTCTGTTGACGTATAAAAATTGAAGATCTGGAACACATGTTGTGGAACTCCAAGAGCCTAGCTACACCATAACACATATAGGAATAACGTCTTAGCACAAGTTGTTCAATCTGATAAGCACTCTCTGTTGACTTATAAAAATCGAAGATCTGGAACACCTGTTGTGGAACTCCAAGAGCCTAGCTACACCATAACACATATAGGAATGACGTCTTAGCGAAAGTTGTTCAGCCTGATGAGCACTCTCTGTTGACGTATAAAAATTGAAGATCTGGAACACCTGTTGTGGAACTCCAAGAGCCTAGCTACACCATAACACATATAGGAATGACATCTTTGACGTCTTTGTTGTTCAATATGATGGGAATTTCCTGTTGACTTATAAAAATCGAAGATCAGAAACATCTGATGTGGAAATCAAAGCTATCACTAATTTTACTGGGTAATTATAAAATAACATAAACTGGGAGTACCTGCACCCGGTGAAGGCGGTAACAGTTTAGGACTGATTTTCGATGACGATGGTATATCATTGAAAATTTGACTCTACTGGCCAAAACTCCTATTTATTTTTTTATTTTATCGTATGAATATGCCTTCGGGCTTATGTTGTTTGAGTGTTTAATTTCCTTTTCCATTTATCTTCGTGACACGGTAGCCTACCCGGTAACGCAGGGGAGCAGTCATTTTAATTTAGATTTTTATTGATCAGGTATCTTCACAATAAAACTATGACCATGCCTAGAAAGAAGTCAAATCTTTCCCAATGTTCCAAGAGAGCTAAAAGATTGAGGATCAAGAGATCCCAATAATCTACCGAAGAGCGTCAGGAGAGACTTGATGCTGTTCGAGAACATTAGGCTGCAACTCGCTCCGTGGAAACCTCTTCGGGTCGCGAAGCACGCCTGCGTTCTCAGCGTATTCATTAGGTCTCTAGAGACCAGTGAAGAATATGATGCGCGACTGACCGCTGATCGTGAACGTCATGTATTGTCTCGCGAGTCAGAGACGTTCACGGAAAGAGAATTACGCTTGAGTTCCAAGCGTATCTACGCATCGACTTCTAGGTCTCTAGAGACAAGTGGGGCACGTGATGTACGACTGACCGCTGATCGTGAACGTTATGTATGGTCTCGCGAGTCGGAGACGTTCACGGATAGAGAATTGTGCTTGAGTTCCAACCGTATCTACGCATTGACTTCTAGGTCTCTTGAGACAAGTGGGGAATATAATAATGCGGTTACCAAAATGAAAACGATGACAAATGGACTGTATGTTTTGGTGGTTGTTGGAATGAAATAAAACTAAAGCTCAGTGTGATAAAAGATTTAAATGGGAAAAATGATAAAAAATAACATAAATGGCGACCCCGTTGTCGCTGGCATAAGCAACAGGGTCCGCGTACGAAGTCGCGGGCAGAAGCTAGTTTTATAATAATAATGTGTGCATCACCGCACTGACCGTATGACTTGCGTGGTTGTAATTTGCCCTATAGCGACACCTGAATTCTATTGTCATATACAGGGTGTAACTGAAAGGGTATATAAATACAAAAGCGTATGCTGCATACCAGTGTTGGGCCACAAAAGGAGTGGATGAAAGACAATTGAATGCAGCTGAGATGAGAATGCTAAGAAGGATGTGTGGTGTTACGCGAATGGATAGAATACGGAGTGAGTATATAAGAGGAAGTCTGAAAGTGACGCCGGTGAATGAAAAGTTGTGTGGAAATCGGTTGTCATGGTATGGGCATGTTATGCGGAGAAATGAGGAAAATGTTGTCAGGAAAGTTGTGAGTATGAATGTGGATGGCTATACAAGTAGAGAGAGACCAAAGAAACGATGGATGGATTGTGTGAAAGATGATATGGCTAGAAAGGAAGTGACTGCCGAGATGACGACGAAGTATGGCAGAAATGGACATGTTGTGCCGATCGTAAATAAATTGAGAGAAATGAAGAATGATGATATGCTACATACCACCAATCTGAACAACTTTTACTATGGGACCAACTCCGGAATCGTGAAAAAAAATCAGCTGTTCCCCACACTTCGACGAGTCACGTGACCAAAAATGTATAGAACAGCTGATTTTCTCACGATTTCGAAGTTGGTTGGCGGTATGCTTTAGTATGTATATAATCTTTTGGTTACACCCTGTATAAATAAAATTGCTGTTTCACAAATTGTCACTGCTTAAGTGCCCATTTTAACTTTTCTATGAAACAGCGGATCTTTTACCCAGTGTCTTTCTGTCTTTTATAAAAATAAATAAACCTTTTAAACCTTTCATTCACGTATTGAACTTTCCTTTATTAGATGGGCGCTATGGTGCCGTATGGCGACGCTCGGATGAATGTAAGTATGAATTCATTTTTAATTAAGCTTAAAATGCTTTGTTAAATAAGTATGAAGCTAACATGAGAGCTTCGTAACACGGTAAAAGAAAATGAAAAATTGCGCTTATTGGCTTTCGGATTAAAGGATATGGGCTGCTCATATTTTTTTCCATTTTGAGCCGTGAATGGAGAATAAAAGGAAACTCAAACTCAAAGCCTTTATTGCAAATAAACCAATTACAGGCACTTTTGAATTGTTCAAAGGGCCGGTCAGTCAGAGAGATGAAGCTAGTTGCCCATTCCAAAGCAGTAGGTAGACCTATGGAGAAGAACGGGCAAGAAACTCCATGGACACTCTTGTATAAAAAAATATGGTAACAGTTGATTGTGTTTGAATTCAACGTGTTTATTGGCCGCTGCTACTAAGACTTAAGAACACTAAAAAAACGGCCCGCATACGTGATAAAACCCTTTGATTTAAGTTACAATGTTAAAAAGCTTAGTTAAATATTCTGTTTTATTTTTATTGGGTCCTTTTTTTTTTTAAGGCTGGGAAATCATCCAATGACTGCTCCCGCTCTGGGTGGAGCGGAAGGGAGTGTCAGACTCTTACTGACTAAAACCCATCCATGTTCCTAAATTCCTGATAAAATTCTTTAAACCAATTTTTGTATCGGAAACCATGTATCCGATTGACGTGTTATTTCTCTGCATAGCAATTACCTCATCAAAAATTGGAATCATCAAAGAATATTAGTTAGAGTAAATCCAAATCTTGACAAAAGTTATTATTTACTAGCTGTACCCGCTACTCGGCTCCTATTGGTCGTAGCGTGATGTTACATAGCCTATAACCTTCCTCGATTAATGGACTATCCATCACAAAAAAAAATCAATTCGGACCAGTAGTTCCAGATATTAGCGCGTTCAAACGAACAAACTCTTCAGCTTTATAATATTAGTATAGATAACTTATCATGTAAATTGAACAGTTCATAGATGTACTTAATTCGCCCTCAAGGCTACCGGCTTGCAGGTGCAGGATAGCCTGCAGCCACAAAAATTCACGCATATAAATGATCGAGGTGCCACTAATCTGATTATAAGCTAATACAATTCACTCTGGTGTCCCTGACTCACACATAAATTACTGAAATATTATCACTCACGCCTGGCTTCCCAGTAAGGAATTGCAGGGCATACCTTTGTATAGGTACATTGTACACTCACAGTTTTGGCGCAGCGGTTGAGCGATTGACTGTTGTGCAGCATGTCGCGGGTTCGATTCCCGCACGGAACAAATATTTGTACGATCTGTAAGTATTTGTTCCGGGTCTGGGTGTTTTTCTATCTACAATATGTAGGTATTTACAAAAAAAAAGTTTATCAGCCATCTAGTTACCATAACACAAGCATTAGGTTGCTTAGCTTGGGACTATATGGCGTTGTGTGAAATGTCCAAGGATATTATTATTTTAGGCCTATTGCGAGGCTGGCAACTTCCGAAAACCATTTTCTCGACCTGGGAATGTAATGACAAGAGACTATAAAGTCTGAAAATGGGCACACTTGTTCTTCTTCTTCTTTTCGTAGGGTTAGTGACTAACCTGGTGACAGATCTGTTATTCTGCCCAGGGACCTCTGACTTAGTTTCACATACTGTTGAGAAATATCTCTCAGATATCAGGTTTCCTCATGATGTTTTCCTTCACCGATTTTAAGCAAGTGATAATTTATGCATTACGCACATGAATCCGTGAACTCGAGACCTATGACTTGGCAGTCTGACGGTCACATCTCTAGGCTATCACTGCTGTTACATTTGTTCTCAATAAGGTCCGATGTTACATTTGTTCTCAATAAGGTCCGATGTTACATTTCTTCTCAATAAGGTCCGATGTTACATTTGTTCTTAATAAGGTCCGATTTTTAACTGACGATGGACTTTTTGAATGTATTATAATGGCTCGGTGGTTGCTTTACTGAGACCTTAAAAAACTATCTTATCATTCTTGTAGTTTACATTACTTTTGTATATATTTAAATACAATTTTTTTACTAATTTGTATATCTGCAGTATGTTTTGCAAATAAGATATCATAACATAACATTACGCTTTTAGCCAGTTATGTTTTAGTCCCATGTAACATGGGGCGAGCCTAATCCCCAGAATCTGAGAGCTGCCACTGAGAAATTCCAGAAGAAAAACCCAATAACACTTTGCCTCAGCTGAGAATCGAACCCAGGATCTTATGAGCCACAGAAGCGCATGCGACCACGAAGACTAAGGCAGTAAATAAAAAAGAGTGTGAACAATATTTAGGTTTATTTGTTTTACCTTATAAGCCTATCTGAAAACCACGTAGCCTATAACTAGAAAAATTGCTAAGTATTAAAAGGACACCACGTAGTCACTGGCCAGCTCTCCCTGGCTGGCACCACTGCTGATACCCTCAAGCGGCGCAAATACCTTAAGGGTATTGTTTGGGGTGGAAACAATCGGGTCATGGAGCACGAGTGCGGGACTCCTTTTTAAGGAAACTCGCCAACTGATCGACCTTTCGCGTGACCAGGGCTGGCGCGTTTTTTGGTTATTTTTTTTTTTGGATTTTCGAATAACAGCGATGGGGACGAGTACTTCGACGCGTAAATGCCCTTTCGTTGGTATATTTATGTCTAAAGTTACTAAGATATACATTTAATTTAGTACTTAGTGTAACTAGTTTAACTAATTTTAATCCTTACTAATATTATAAATTCGAAAGAAACACTGTCTGACACCTTTTCACACCGAAACCACTGAACAGATTTCGATAAAATTTAGCAGAAAAACTGATTGCATCCCGGGGTAGGACATAGGGTACTTTTTGTCTCAAAAATATCTTCCGATATTACGATAATTATAACCGAACTCCACGCGGACAAAGTCGCGGGCTAAAGCTAGTCTATACATATAATTAAACAGTAAAAAAACTGTCTGTACATTGAATATATTAAAAAAAAATTGAGAGGGGTTTAGAAACAGTAATAGAGCACGAATCCAAAAAAAAATTTTTGTCTGTTTGTCTGTTTGTTTGTACACGCTAATCTTCTGAACTACTGGACGGATTGGAATGTTTTTTTTTTGTATAGGTATTAAGTCTGGGCAACATATAGGCTATAATTTATCTTGGAAACTTGAACACCTGATGCAGAACCGCAACAGACCAGCTAAACTATAAGAGATACAAAAATGATACAGTAGCAAAAACTGTTCCACGTGATGAGCATTTTCTGCTGAGAGAAGAAATTTGAAGATCTGGAGCAACTGATGTGGAACTCCAAGAGCCCAGCTACACTATAACATTTATAGGAATGACGTCTTAACAAAATTTGTTAAGCCTGATGAGCACTCTCTGTTGACGTATAAAAATTGAAGATCTGGAACACCTGTTGTGGAACTCCAAGAGCCTAGCTGCACCATAACACATATAGGAATGACGTCTTAGCAAAAGTGGTTCGGCCTGATGGGCATTTCCTGTTGAATTATAAAAATCGAAGATCTGGAACACCTGTTGTGGAACTCAAAGAGCCTAGCTACACCACAACACATAAAGGAATGACGTCTTAGCAAAAGTTGTTCGGTCTGATGGGCATTTCCCGTTGACATATAAATATCGAAGATCTAGAACACCTGTTGTGGAACTCCAAGAGCCTAGCTACACCATAACACATATAGGAATGACGTCTTAGCGAAAGTAGCGACCCCATTGTTTCTGGCATAAGCAACAGGGTCCGCGTACGAAGTCGCGGGCAGAAGCTAGTTTAAAATAAGTATAGATTTGAAAACTCAAATCTTTTTTACAAAAAGGTTGTATACTATCTATTTTATTCCAGAAAGGGTCTCTTTTGTTACCGCATTCAACAAGAGTGTGGTGTAAACAACGAGTGGAATTCTAATGCAATAGACGTCGTACGGAATGCTCGCTGCATTTCATGGTCTTTTTTAGCTATCGATATTGTTTATCCTCGCCTGGATAGTTTCAGGGTTCTCCTTTAAAAACAAAATGGTCAACCATTATATTCTCAATAACTAAACTAATTTTAAAAAATCTGAAAATAATAATAGACGTGTCCCGTCAGAAACGAAGAAGAAAGAGACTTAGAAAGAGAGCTTTTTCCTTACATGCCGATAACTCTACTACTCTCAACTCCTAAGCCACATTCAAAATCAAAAGCCATTTACTAAAACTAGGCTTAAAAATCCCTTTACCATTTTCTAGTGCTTTAGCTGGGGAGAAGAAGTGACGCAACAAACTCCGCAGCAGCGCAGCTGTCTGTTCGTCTCTCCATTAACGAACTTCTTTCCAATAAGCTCCTAGATAAACAATCAAGGCAGATCAATTAACGAAGACCAATCAAGCTGCCAGTACTTTTTTTGCATCTTTATTTTTATTTGAGGCCGACACACAATTAGTAATTTACATTAATTTCGGAGCTCGAAAATAAAGGCTGAATCAGATTTTACTGTTCTATTTTAAATGGGACAATTTTAAGATATACCCACGCGTTCTATTAAAAAAAAACATCAAAAGCGGCTTATGCTGTAAGAAGGTGTGCGTTATATTATTTATTTTTTTATGTTCGTAATATTCCGTTAAAAAAAAAGGAATGTTGCCAGGAGAATTTTCGAAATCGGGAAGTGAACGTCTTTTTGTATGAGATTTTTATGAACTCTGACCAATAAGTGAGTAAATTTTTTAATGAGATTAAAACTTCACTAGATTCCTACTGAAAATTTGTTATACCCAACATAGTTGGGCAAAGGCTAGTTAGATTGATTGAGATCTTCACCACTTCTTCTTCCCAGCTAAAGCACTAGGAAGTGGTGAAGGGTGGGCGTTTTTGGGGGACTGTCTTATGTAACTTTGACCTTCAAAAAGTGCTGATCTTCAGCCTAATTTGAATAAATGACTTTTGATTTTGATTTGATCTCAACAGTAGAAAACAAAGTCGCTCCACACCGTCTGTCGCTCTGTACGCTTAGATCTTTGAAACTGCAAAACGGATTTTAATGTGGTTTTCATCAATAGATAGAGTGAGCAGTTTTCTTCAATAGGAAGTTTATCCGCATAGTATAACTAGTTTTCGCCCGTGGCTTTGCCCGCGTGATTGTTCTCGTACGGAACCGGGGCTGGTCGCTAGTATTATATCATTTTCAGAGGTTGCTTTTGCAAACAATGTTCGCTACTTGTGGATTCCGGTTTAAAGTTGGCTGAGTTTATTTGACGGTAGATGTGCCCTGCCTATATAGCCCCTTTACAGTCTAACTGAGATTTTATAATTCATTACTTGATTCCGGTTTCTCAAGGAAGTCATGTATTCTGCTTTCGCAATTAAATTTCCAAAAATGCAAACAGGTATGTGTATTTGGACAGAAAAACTATAATTCCTACTAATAGGGTTAAGTGTCAGTTATTTTGGGAGATATTTTTTTGGGAAGTTAGCATCGCCTTTGTTCTTTTCTTTTTGTATGTTTTAATCTGTGTTTATACATATTTGAATTAATCACAAAGGTTTAGTTTTCGCTAACTACTCGTACTATTTCAAACAAAATATAAGATTTTCTATGACTGTGTTTTCAATGATGAGCAACTTTACTTTACTGCCACCAAATATTCTGGAGATTGTTTATAAAGTAACAAGATGTTCTTTTTCGACCATATTCTATAGGCTTGACTGTGACTATAATACCAAAATAAATAGTAAGTAGTATACAGAGGCCAGCACATTAAGTTACCCAGAACTGATAGTTATTCTACTTTATTACAAGACCATAAGGTTCATTTCCAATTGGGAAAATTAGACAGTTTGGGATAGCTTGATGTGCTGGCGTCTGTACATAAAATAGTGTTTAGTTTTTTTATTGGCCTTTACTGGCCACTAAATACATATCCGATGTATTTATAACTTTGGAATTAAATAGTACCTACAGGTCTTACAGATTGGAAAATTGACGTTTCAACCACCCCAGTCGGATCAATACGACAAATGTTTTCGTGCCCTTGGCGCCTGAGTCGTGTTTATACGACTGAGAATCTATGTTCGGTTTTCGTTTTTTATGTAACTGCAAGACCATATTCGTCTGAAATAAAGTTTTTTTTTAACTGGGCGCTGGGGGCACGGCAATTGATATAAAGCAAGCGTCAATAGGTTAAAAAGTTTAACATTCAGTTTAAAATAATAATAAACTCGTCACCTAACGAACTTAAACATTAAAATATGATGAATAGTCTTGTTTACATACACATACATTAACTTAGTTATTACAGAACGGTACCTGCTACGGTCCATATACAGAGTTGATACGAAAGCGGGGCTTTCCTTTAAACTGCCTATATACATATACTACGGACCATTTTCGAGCGCTGTACCAAAAATCAATTAAATAGGAGCAGTAGTTTAGTCGCAAATGTTTTTTTATGTTTTTGCCCCGTTTGAACACGATGTATCTTTCATTCCTTCTCCGGCGCGCGCGCGTCGTTGCCGGTTTGTTAAAAGGTCAGTTTTTAATTACAAAGTACATATTAAAAATTAAATAGTGTAATTCTCTCCATTCTAAATGATTTGTAAGTTTTTACGTCTAAATTACCACAGAAGAGCACTGAATTCCAAGCTACAGGTTTTACCTAGTTTGGAGTTCAAGAGTTCATGTAGTTTTAGTAGTCTACTCACTTACATTATTTCTAACCTAGTTCTGAGAAATATAACTGTACTAGGTTTTTTTATGAGGGTGGGAAATCATCAAATGATTCCTCACGATCTGGGTGGTGCGGAAAGGAGTGCCAGACTTTTACTGACTAAAACCCATCCATGTTCCTTCTTAGCCCTTTATGTTCCGGGGTAGCGGTAACCCTTTCTGACAATCCCGCTTACAAGGCTTATTAGCTGCTGCGGCTGTATTCTATTTCATTTACTTCGTTATCGTTCATACATCTAGTTGTACAAGCACGCCGCTTGCAAGGAGGTACAAGACACATAATCTGTTTGAGGATCATCACCAAAGAGGTATACCAAATATCGCTACGGCGGCCATTCCCGACGTTCCCACTCACATTTTTAATATAATAATAAAGTTCTTTATTGCTCTTCCACAAGTAAAAACTTAATACTAACAATTATTTAAAAGAGGTTGAAAATTACCTTCCTTCACCTGCCTTGTAAATAAATATTATTAGTCGCCTTTCATTTATTCTTTCAACTTGACCAAACCATCTCTGCATACCCGTTTTATGTTTGCCCCTACATTTTCTTTTAAAACGCGCCGTTAGATTATCAGATGATTCCTCATGACTTAGCTTTTGGCGACCCTCTACATGATACGTTTTGGTTTATTACGCTCTTTGTGTCATTAATTGGGTTTTTTTTAAGCCTTCTGCTTACCCTTCGCCCTCTGGCCATTTTAATGCAATTACTAGCTTAACGCGAAGCACAAAGGAGCATCACGTGTATTACGTTTAACGAGAGGACAATTTTAAATTTAAAAGGATTTTGCTTATGTCACCTCTCTCCTTCATACAAAACATATCTACGAAAACAAAACTGGAAACAAATGCTAGTCTCGCAACGTAGTTCTTATACATACCGCAAACAGTTGTCAGAACTAATGTAAAACTAAGTTAGTTAATTTATTCAATACCTACTTATGGGAGCATCTAACGGATCCAACTACTTTGTCATATAGTTAATTATCAACATATCATAGTGGCCGCATCATTACTAGACATCGCATCTCTTGGCAGTATAAATCCTATCCTACTAATATTATAAATGCGAAAGTTTGTGAGGATGGATGGATGGATGTTTGTTCCTCTTTCACGCAACAACTATTGAATGGATCGGAATGAAATTTAGCACAGAGATAGATAGAATAGCACATAAGCTACGTTTTATCTCGAAAAAATGTATGGTTCCCGTGGGATAATTTGTTACAAACACGCGGGCGAAGCCGCTGGCACAAGCTAGTAATTAAATAATTTATCTTCTCAAAATGACCTAGACTTGACATGATCTGAAGAACTGCTAAAAGTTTCCAAAGTATCTTGGAAACGTTTAGTTTTTGTTTGAACTATTAATTATTCCCAGCAGCATGACAGCTGCCATATTAATCTCACATCTTCAATGCTCACATTTCAGGAGCAGTTAAAGTATTAAAACTTTTATAAGCCACTAAACTTAGGGGGAGCAGCCAAGCCACCCGTGCAATTCAAATTTTCATAGGTTTTTTACAATATGCAGCCTAGGTCAGTGTCAGGTTGTATGTTAATTAAAATATGAATCGCGGCCGCAGCAAGTAGATTTGTAATCATGGCCGTAATCCACATAATCTTCAAATTTTTACTTCTAGGACATGCCGCTTTCTTCACGATGTTTCCCTTCATCGTTTTGAGAGCAGTGGTGATGCAATAATTAACACAAAGCCAGGGCCGGATTTAACCTTAATGCCGCCCCTGGGCACCGGAAAAAAATCCGCCCAATACTGGAATTTTACTTAAACTTATACACTACTGGAAAAAATTAAGGGATTGAAAAAAAATCCGAATTTTTGGGCAATTTTCAACAGGCCTTAACTACGAGAGAAAGGGCTTTTGGTGGTTTTTCGACCATTTCTTTTTAGAAAATCAAGCGCTGGATCGAAAATATTAAGGGAACCAATAATATTAAGTGTGCCTTTTATAGTTCAATATTAAGACCCTTTTTTTTTAAGTTTTTACCCGTTTAGTAGCAGTAACCTTTTCGGACAATCCCGCTTACCCGGCAGGCTTGGCCCTGAGGGGCCCCTTCATATGCTGACATCTCTTTGAGGCGCGCGTGGAACATATACGCGCCGTTCGTCACGGGCCTGGTGTGACCTCCCCTGCGCCAGGACCAGCGTGTCGTCAGCGTAGCAAATTACGCTGACGCCGTCAGGGAGGTCGACCCGCAGCACCCAGTCATAACCGATGTCCCGCAGGAGCGGCCCCAGAACCGATCCCTGTGGGACACCGCACGACATCTCTCGGCGGTTCCGTTCCCCATCGCGACCGGGGTAGATGACGGCCCTATCCGTCAAGTACGCCCCGACTATTTGACGGAGGTACTTTGGCACCCGGTGATACCGGAGTGCTTCCCCAATGTAACTCCAGGGCAGGGTGTTGAAAACGTTGGCGATGTCGAGTGACACCGCCACGACGACCCTACCCTGGGACACCGCGTCCCCCGTCGTGAGGGCTCAAACGCGCATGATGGCGTCCACCGTCGAGCGCCCCTTGCGGAAGCCAAACTGGCAGTCCGCAAGGTCCCCGTCCTTCCAAGGTGCCCGACGAGGCGGCCCGCAATAATTCTCTCGAAGGGTTTGCCAACCTCGTCGAGCAGCACTATGGGCCGTAATCCACAAATACCCTAGGAGCCAAATTAATCCAGACAGACATTTTTTGTTTCACTCGATCGAATACGAAAAAAAAATTAAAGGATCACGCTCTTTTGCTCTGAAAAGCTCATAATTAAAAAAAAATCAGAGCTTTTTCTACATTTTTGTTGCAAGAGTGTTTAAATTTTCAAAAAATAATATGTTCTTTATCCCACCTTTAACTTTCTGTGCGATCATTGGTTGCTGAAACACCGATAATCAAATACAATAGGAGGAGGTTCAAATAATTCGAGTGTCTATTTTCATTTGCCAGACTCTATTAATTTTTAATAAAAGTGCCAAAATTATAATTCACAAATAATAGATGAATTAAATTTCTTGAATTATCAATTAAACAGAAAATTATTAATTCATAAAATTAATTAATTTATATTGAGCAATCGATAAGACAAAAAATCTTTTTGCACTTTCAAAATTTTGCCGCCCTAAAAAATTTGCCGCCCTGGGCACTCGCCCCGACTGCCCCTAGGGTAAATCCAGGGCTGCACAAAGCTGAGCGCCTGGCTTTGAACCCACGACCTACTACAACTCGTGTTTCGGGCCATCTGGGCCACAGTAGGCCACCACTGATTACATCTGCTCTAAATATTATCATTGTCATCGCCTGAATTTAGAAATATGCAGAGGTTTCACTGCACTAACCGCCGCGCCGTGTGCATAAACCGTTTTATTTTTTTAAGGCTGGGAAATCATCCAATGACTTCTCCCGCTCAGGGTGGAGCGGAAGGGAGTGTCAGACTCTTACTGACTAAAACCCATCCATGTTCCTTCCTTAGCCCTTTATGTTCCGGGGTAACGGTAACCCTTTCGGACAATCCCGCTTAAGTGCATAAACCCTAACAACAACTTACTTAAAACATCTCTAGTTGATCTCCATTCCTTTCATTACCGCCAGGTCCCTGGCCCTGGCCTGCTTCCAAATTCGCAACAGTTCTTTATTTGCACCGTTCGTCGTTTAGACGTGATACCTGAGACCTTCTCAAGAACAAGAATGTTATTTCAAACCTAGCAAGTACTATGACTTTTTGAAGACCATTTATACTTTTCTAAATTCAAACTTATCTTGGACATCACTGACCGAAGAAAACAACGGGAGGAAAACTGAACGTTTTAAAGTCTGTAATTGACTTTACGTGATGAGCAAGTGAGTTGATAAACATTCTTACCTGTAGTGCTATGCTGTCAAAATATCACCCACGTGGGTGAAATGAGCTGTCAAAAGTGTCAATCCCAGTTCACTTCACCTGCGTTTTCACGGTGAGATTTTTACAGAATCGACCGCTTGCTCTTTTGTTTTTACAGAATCTACCGACTGCTCTTTTGTTTTTAAGTCCTTCTTTCTACCTTTTGTCGGCAAAAAGCTTTTCTTCCAAGAGCGTCAGTACCATAACTAAAAATTCAAAATTCAAAATCATTTTTTTGTAGGGTTTTCTTGGCAATCGGTTGTTTTTTTTAATAAAATGTTTCTTTATTTTTTACCTTATGGCTATTGTTACCTACCCCGCAGTCCCCAAGACAATTCGTAAACCACTACTTCCTATGTAAATAACTACGAAATGAATATTAAAACATCATCAAAATACAGTAAGTGGAATAAATAAATATTAAAGAAGCTTACCCAGTAGCTACCCCGTTAAAGTGAACGAAAGTATGACCAACCTAGCAAAAAAGAAATGAAATGAATTCATAATTGGTGAATAATCGCGTAAATAGTTTTTCATACATTTAATCCCAAGAGCTTTAAAATTCTTTTAACATTATTTGAGCGTGTGGGACTAAGCCGAAAAAATCATACAGTTGAATTGAGAACCTCTTCCTCTTTGAGGTCGATTAAAAACGGGAGTTCATGGAATAATCAAAAATAGTCAATAGAGTACAAATACATTTTCAAAGCTTTTTCCAACATTAAGTGTAGCTAAAAGTAAAATGCCCCTATGAATAAGATAATAAGAAATTAATTATTATTATTATTCATTTTATTTCAGAATCAAAAATACTCCATACATTGTTAGTAAATCATACTTATAACTATGTTAGTATATTATTATTGAACGTCCACATTATTAATTATACATTATTACACTAAAAAAACACATACACAATAAGATGCCTCTAAGAAAAATAAAATCAACTGTTCTATGTGAGAAATACAGCCTATAAACACAAACGATTCATGCATCCTCAACAGTCCACTGCAAAAGCAGAACTATGTCTATAAAATTGAACTTGATTAACCCGAGGTATTTGAACTCCTCTGCAAATAGACTGACACTGAACTAGAAATCTGGGCTTTACTGAATGAAACTCCGATCGATGTCGCTGAAATAGACATGAGTAGTCTCATTCGTAGTACGCACGATAGTACGAGGAAATTACTCATCGCATATTATACAGGTGCAAGTAGTAGGGCTGCACACACAGCTGACTTACTCAGTATACAATATAAGGATGAATAACAACCGGTTTCTATAAGTTATCATTAAGTTTCTACCGGACATTTACGTTGGCAACTACATACAAGTTTATATTAAATATGTTCTAATTGATATGCATTATCTAAGTGTGTGGGTGTCTTATCTTCATTCTTATGGTATTTTGGCTTTTAGCCAAGGCCCGTTTTCTGATTAAGTTATGTCGGTTACATTAGCTAACATATTTTCGGTTTCCTGATCACTTTTGCAAGTTTTTTGTACGAAATTGAGTCATTTTACCCCCAAAACCAATCAAGAATACGAATTCAAAGTTCTTAAGATCAATATAAAACTTTCTGAAACTTTATAAAAGGTTTGGATTTATTTTATAAGACGTTTAAAGTTCCATTCATTGTTTAGAAACTTATGTATCTAAGACCTACCTACTACCTACTTCTCTTGCAGATTGAAAATAAAAGTTTAAAGAAAAAGTCTTGTTCTTAACGCTTCATTTCTAGTAGCGCAGTTGTTAATAAATATCTAATAGTATACTCGATGAAGAATAACTGTATTATGGGGGTTCCTTATCTGAGTCCCGAGAGACGCTGGAGGAAGCCCGGGCGGCTCACCATTCATCTTCGCTAACTCACCTTTATCTTACAATACACGTCAAGCTTTATTAACTTGACCTTGTTTCTCTACCTATCCTGTATACACACTGATGGTGTCGTCATTCTTAAATATTTTGTTTGTCTTGCAGCGTAACGCGCCCGTTCAAACTTTTGTAAACTTTATTCATGAGCATTTCAATGTTATAAACTTTAAAAACGTTTAAATATATTATCTACAGTGTATACAAGCAATAAACTTCCTGTTTCAATAGTTTAAAAAAAGTTCAGACTTCCGCTTTGTTTTACTTATTCAAACAAACTGTTGGAAAGTAAATAAAACAATTCATTGGCCGGCTAAGTTGAGCGCCGCAATTCTCTTTGCGCTCGGATATAAGCTTATCTTTAGCGCGTAATCGAGGCAAGTCGCGTGTGCACGGAGAGCGGAGTCCACTGGTTGATCGTGTGGGGTAGGGTGCTCGCTCCGTCAAGTGTCGCTCCAAGTTGGCGAGTAAAGTTTGTGCGGCATTGTACAACCACCCCTACGCTCGTACGATCGAAGTAGCGGCGCGCGCAACACCCCGCGCTCTATATAAAGCCGTCGCCTCACACCAGCTCCCCACAACCGCAAGAGGACGCGCGCGATCGCCCGCTAAGCCGCTCGCCCGGGGCGCCGCTCTTTCTCTTTTCTCTCTTTTTCTCTGTTCGTCTGTCTCTCGCTGATGCGGCCGCGCTGAGGCCGATGCGGGCGCCGCCATGCCGCGCTGCCTCATGGCTAAGAAGTGGAAGGTGGCCCCGGCGGCGGAGCTGGCCGAGGAGTCTGACGAGGAGATCGACGTGGTTGGCGAGGGGCGCGGCCGCAGCCCCGCGCCCGCCGCCACCGCGCCGGGGCCTCCGCCCCGGGACCCCGAGCCAACGCTCCTTTACAACGGTAAGTTAACGGTCCCCGCAGGACGGCTCTGGTCGCGCGTGTCAAGGCCCGCGCGGCCGCAACTAGTGCCAAGGTCTCGCGACGCGCGCTTACCAGCACGCGACGCCGACGGTCAACAACTCCACATGACAACCACGGATTTAAGTCTTACTCGCTTACGAACTTACTCCTATCTTGTGCTTTCTGCGATTGTTTAATCCTTTGCGAATTATTTGTCAACTAAAGCTAGCGAGCGATTTTAACTTACCTTTGATTTGTTTAATAACCAAAACATACAAGAATTGGTAATTGGTGAACTTATTAGTTGATTTTGTGAGTCACAGTAAAGCATAAGCATAGGATTAAGTTCGGAAGCACGCAACAGTCTTGTATTAGCACGTAGCCACAAGAAGTAGCAGCAGTTGAGCAACAGTTGCGGATGTGTCACAGAAACTCATGGATCTTGGCACGGCGCCACATCGAAGGCACCTTCAGCGCGTCAAACAGCACCAAGTATGAGCGACGCACTCCAACTGCCTTTCTTATACTTCAACGTTGCCCAAACTCGACCCCGATCTCAAGTAGGTGTAACATATATACTGTATATATCACCAACAGTTACAGATACTCAGCTGAAAGGAAATACGTTCCAGTCTGCGTGTAAAATACTTCGATCATTCAACAAATATCCCAAGTATGTTATACCTAGTAAGGGACTAGGTATAACAGTTTCAATCCCCAAAACTATAAAACGAATGCTGTTATTTGATCCACAAAAAATAAAATTACAATTGTGCGCGTCCAGCCGGTGACCCGCCATTATTTACAAATTACTCCGATATTTCCACTCAGATACGTCGAAAAACATAAGTTTTTCACACCTGCGGTAATAAGAACAATTCGGCGTTTATTGTTTACGCCTTTATTTATTTAACATGCGTAAGGCTGACGTGTACCCATAGTACGTACACCCACATTTTGCCAGTTATATTATTTATTTTATTATTTATATACGCATAATAAAATATATAAAGATACGACATAACTATAATTTTGAGTACCTTTCTGTTTTTTTCTATATTTTCTGAAACATGACATGGAATAAAATTTTATAGCTTTTCATTGTGCAAAACGGCGCTGTACACCAGTTTAAAACCATTGCATTTTGACAAACTTTCAAAAAAGTTTTACTGTGGCATCCGGTTCTATGATTAAATTTAAAAAATAAATACATTTGAAAACGTATACCTAATACCTACCCAGCGACATGCAATAAGCTTGAATACACTATATAAAGAACGTTGAGAAAAGGAAGAGTTAGACGGAGCATACCCGAGGTTCTTTAACGAGACGTGATCCCATTGTCCTTTTATGCACTCAGAGAGGAATATGTATCATATTCGCTTTGGTTTATTTATTCGCATACTTCGCCGGTAGTTCGTTTTGCTCGCTTTTCGGTATCGGAGGAAAACAAGAGTTATTTAAATAACGTCATACGCTTACTATTTTATATAACTGTTCTAATCGAACTAAGAGTTATTTAAGTAATAGTGAAAATAATTTAACTTGTTAGTATTCAGTTTAGTATTCAACTTAAAATAATTATCTTCTTCTTTAACTTCTTAAAATAATTATCTTCTTCTTTAATTATCTTCTTTAACTTCTTATACACTAAGGGTTTATTTATAAACGTTACTAATAGTCAACAATTTTAAATGTCCAAATTATGTAGGTTAAACAGAGGTTAATCATGACAACATCGCTAAATTATATAACTTTAAGCAAAGTTTATAATTACCCTACATTTTGAAGTTTTCTGTTCACAGAAGTTTTCAATCAGTTACTACGTAAACAGCTCTAAATTTTACGCCATATATTTTCTGGGCTACAAGAAAGAATGCAAGGAATAAAGATTATTTACCAGTTACCGCGGTCTAAGTCATTAATAAAGACTAACGTGCGTGCTGACCTCGGGACTTAATTGAAATAAATTTGTAAAGAAGGCACGGTCCGTAACATGTTTGTTGGAACTTAAATTACCGCAATCAAACAATGAATTTTAAAACATAAATACGTTTAATTGAATTAATGTCGGTATTTTTTTTAATAACTTTGTTTTGTAGAATAATTGACTTAAGACTTCCAACATAAGTACTCTTCGAATTAATTTAACGTTATAAAAAATACAATAACTAATTTAATCCAGAAAAGATTAATATAAACCAGACTTCGGTTCCTAAACTGAACAAAATTAACTTTCCTATCAGCTTTATCGTCATAGTGATAAAATAATTATTAACCTAAGTAAGTATTAAACATAATAAATAAAGTCAAAATCTAATCATCATTTTCAAATAGGCAAGAGAAAGGCACTTTTGAACGTCAAAAGGAACAAGAAATAGAATTCATTCTAGTCGCCCTTTGAAAGGGTAGTTTCGTATGGAGCAATGAGCAAGAATGGGCAAGAAACTCCATCGTTACTCTTTTAAAAATATGAATACAAGAACTAAAACCACAACAGGATTTAATAAACGTAAACGTAAATAAACTACCAAGTACGCTTTTCGGAACAGAAATAATTCACTGCTAAATAGAGACGTGTCAATAGAAATGGAAAGCACCCTAGAGCGATACAAAACGCCGATTAAATAGTGTTTCGATCAAAACAAATAGTGCGCTGCCTGGCCGGCTACCTGCCAATTGTTCCACGATTTTCCCAATTCGAATACTGAATGTCCGACGCGTGTCCGATTAATTAAGCACGATTTCACGGCAATATTCCGATATACCCCCGGCATTTTCATCCGTTTTGTAACCAATTACGACAGAAATGATGAAATTGCGACAACATTTCCTACAGAGTATTATGAATAGTTAGTTATCATTTGCCTATCTGCCTAGCCTATTCCCTACTATATTGGGGTCGGCTTTCAGTCTAACCGTATGCAGCTGAATACCAGTTTTATACATGGAGCGACTGCCTATCTGACCTCCACAATCCAGTAACTACCGACCGGCAATACGATACCCCTTGTTAAGACTGGCTTTCAGATTTTCGGGCTTCTGATGACCCGTAACGACTGTCAAAGATGCACAAATGACAGCCGGGAGCAACGGCTGAAAGTGCTTTCCGAGACACGGAGGAGTCTCGGTATAAAGATGGTCACCCATCCACGGCCAACCTCGACAAGCGTAGCTTAACCTGATGGATCGATCAAGATGTAGTTAATGCCATAGTTTTTTTTTGAAGTTCTAAGTCCTTTTAACATTGCAATTTATTTAGAAGATCAAAAACATTGTTAATAGTTATTCCATTCTTCAACTCATGTACTTAAAAAAAAGTCAAGTCATGAGTGAGCAATTTATTCTGTAGCAAAGAAATAGCTGTGAGCCAAACGCATAAGTTATAGTGCTACGTACGGTTTTTTCACTCCACCCATAAGTTAATTGCTTTTTAATTATGTTAATAAATCATTATTTACTTGGCAGTTCATTAATTACTGACATTTTCAATAACAAAATAGCATTAAAAGGCTGGACGACCCCGCGAAGCAAGTACTTTCTGTCGTTACTTTTATGTACGTAACTTTTCAGTTCTTCAATGATAATTTTCACGCCACAACAACGAACTGTTGGTACCCCAAAATAGTTGGTAAACGGTTAGGCAGATGATGACGTGTGTTTCTGATTTTTACAGAACATAATTTTCTTCTTCAAATGATGGAACAATAAAACAACATTAATAACTAACAAATGAAAGCATTAATCTCGTTCAAAGAAAAGTTACAATAGGGATGATGCCTGGATAATAAAATATCAGATAATAAAAAAATATTTGACACATATTTTTTGCTTTAATATTAATAGAAAATTACTTAGATAAAACCTTACATTAAAGTTGGGGAGTGGGGCTCGGTACGTCAGAAGTAAGTATATAAACTACATACTTGTGAAACCTCTTTGGATTACGTTAAAAAAGAAAAAATACGTGTCCAATATTCTTTAACAATCTAGCTTACGGACTAATTTAAAGAAAAATGTCATCATCCCCATTCAAGTTACACACACATGAACATGAACGTAGTTTTTCATTAAATTGGTTGGTAACACCAATATCTTTGCACAACCCGATGACGTCCAATCAGTGGCTGGCCGAACATTTGGAATCAATGGAGCCAAAGCGAACCTGTTTACTACGTCACTCTTCGCTAATTAAGCCAGTAACGGTGAATACCGAGCTTGAAATTCAGAATTTCGGTAGAACAGGCGAATTTATACACAGTGCAATTTAGTCGTCTTAGAAAATGTGGTCTGTAAGATTGCTGTCAGCTGCTATAAATAAATGATTGAACTCTATCGTGCAACCGATGTAAACTTTTAATATCACAACGGAAACATTTAGGAATGAAATTGCTAGCTGTCAATATTTAACAAGTTTCCAACAGCAGTTTGTACACGCTTCCACAATATGGAGTGAACATTCCCCTTTCATAATTTAATAAGTATCAATCAAAGTGAAGGCTGCAAAGTTCAGCATTTAGTTCAAAAGTTAAACACTGATATTCTATTAAAGGTCAGTATTTTGTTTTGAAGTGCACTTTACAAATTTAGTCCACCTGATGTATCCGACATAAATAACCTCTAGGCGTGATTAAAAAGTTGCTACCATTAATTAAGATAATAGGTACAACGAAAAATAAATATTGCATTACAATAAGAAACATACTGTTAATAATGGTTACGTATCGAACGGTATCGGATCATTCCATCCCCCTTTTCTATGAGACCAAAATTTCTTAAGGCAATCTAAAACAGTCAACGTCCAATAGTTCTCTACAGGCTGTTTTAAAGAACGGCGTGCGTTTACGATATTGTTTGTTTTTTAATTATCCAAATGTTCATATATATATATTTTTTAATGAATTAGTAGTCAATGGATACATGAATTGGGCTGCCGTTGTAAGACGACTAAAATTGCACGCTGTAGAAGTAGGTTTAAACGCTAATTAAATGTAAATATGATTTTTACTATTTATCGGACAATCTACACACAGTTAAAGACTAGGGGTTTATTTATAAACGTTGCTTAAAGTTAAGTGATGTTTATATGTCAACAATACACGGTTAAAGTAACGTTGATTATTTCTTAGGGTTTATTAGCGATGTGTGCACTGCATAGACTAAATGGTGCACTGGCTAAGGTTTATTAGGAATCCGTACCTCATAAAACGTAATCCTTATCCCTCCGTTTGTCTGTCAAGACCCTTTATCTCTAGAACGCTTGGAGTTGAAATTAAAACTAAATACTCAAGTCTACAGTCTCTTAAAGCTGTGAAAAATTCAAATTTCTAAGTTAACTTTAAAAAAAGATTCAGCCGTTTTCGCCGCATGAAACATATATTCACACTCTGTAAGTAATACTCTCTTAAATTAAAAGTATAGGGAAAAATATGAAAACTAGACATTTGTAATTAAATCATAAAATATCGGAACTACACACATCAAAAGTGTCTAGGGATCAACATATATTTTTGCAATAACTTTTCTCTTGATTGATATTAATTTAAATTTTCTTTAAGGATTCATCAAATAAAGTGTTTTCGTTTGTCACAGTAACGATAAACCAAGTCACCTTTGCATTAATAAAGAAATTTGCCATTTTCCTAATAAAGGGATTTTTGACATTTGAACCACTAACATTAAAGTTCGAAAAAAAGACTGAAATAACAGTTTTCTTTAAAATTTTATTGGGTAACTTAAACAATTAATAATCCGTGTTTCTACCGCGAACACTAACAACACAAGAACATCGGTTTGGCATACTCAAAATGAGTTCATCCAAATCACGCTGTGGAATGGCCGCCCATGTTCGTTGCAACAACAAAAAAAGGTCTTCTTGCAACTGGATACCCTCCATATTCGGCAGAGCTCTTCTCTGTAGCATATCCCATGCATGCTCAATCGGGTTCAAGTCTGGCGACTGAGCAGGCCAGGGCAGGACATTGATGTTAGCTGCGGCGAGAGTCTGTCTTACAACTCTTGCGGTGTGCGGTCGTGCATTATCATGCATTAACTGAAATAAGGGACCGATTTGCACTTGTAGAGGAACGATGACGTCAGATACAATCGTCTCAGCATAAATTTGAGCGTTGAGGTTGCCTCTGATCCAAATCAACTCAGTTCTTCCGCCGATCCAAATACCCGCCCATACCATGATGGTTCCACCACTATAAGGATGGACTTCCTGGCAGGATTTTAATCGCTGTTGGCGTCCAGGGGTTCTCCAGTGTCGTATACGTCTTGTATCCGGTCTCATACCAAAACGAGACTCATCAGAAAAGCACACGAAACGCCATTGTTCTTCTGCCCAATTTCTGTGTTCAAGAGCCCATTGATATCGAATCCTACGATTGTGCATTGCTATAGGTGGTACCCGTAGCGGTCTTCGGGAATGAAGGTTCACTTCATGCAAGCGGTTTCTGACTGTTTGGTCGCTAATTAAGTTCCCTGAAGAGTGATGAAGCCTCACGGCTAACATCATGGCGGTTATTGTTGGAGCTCTTCGAGTTAAGATTTGAATGTATCGGTCTTGTCTCCGTGTGGTGCAGCGATACCGTCCTTCATGGCGCTCAGCCACGGTACCAGTGCTTCGGTAACGTGTCCAAAGTCGACTGATAACACTCTGACTTGTATTCAGAGCTAAAGCCACAGTACGTTGCCGGGAACCAGCTTCTATCATTCCCACGGCTCTGAGCATTTCTTCCCTGCTTAAATGACGTCGCCGCTCCATAATAACGTTGGTTTTAATCAGTAGTAGGGAAACAGTAGCACTAATAATGTCTTCAATGCGTTGTATGTTTTTATAGGGCAAATATTGACAGCTGATTTTCATCTTTTACTCGAATTTGATTGACAGTTCCTGTTTCAAATTATGAAATGCACCAAAAAGGATCCATATAAATTTATAAAATCATAAATTTATTACAAAGCCACATCTCAATCTCAAGAAATCCGCATAAAAATGCTTGATCCCTAGACACTTTTGATGTGTGTATTTACACCTAAAAATTTGTACGGAACCTTCTGTGGGCGGGTCAGACTCGTACTTGTCCGGTAGGTATTTTTAAACGTATCAACTGTAATACGTAGTAAATCTATAATACTTGCTTTTTCTACCACAACAACGCTATTTACAAACGGTTAAAATGAAAACGACAGAAAATAAAGTTCGAATCGAAACACTGGGCCATAGATAAATACCCAAAAGCTGTGCAATATCCACACGTGATATAACAAAATAATTAATGAGACGTGCTTCATTTTTGCATGCCACCCTCTGCACGAGGGGCTGACAATAGCTGTGAATAGCCTTTGAAACGGTACCCCCTCTGACACCGATCGATACTGCTTCGCTAATGGATAACGAATGTATCGACTGATGGACTTTAGGTAATAATTAATGGCTCAGATTATTATTTCAAATCACCTTAAAACCTTAAATAAACAAGTACACTGAACAAAATCGAACTGAATAAGAATATTACAGTTGAAATAATCGTCATCTGTATTCCTGTAAGTTGATCTTTTAAGACGCTTCTCATCTGCTTAGCTTTTTCCCAACTATGTTGGGGTCGGCTTCCAGTCTAACCAGATGCAGCTGAATACCAGTATTTTACAAAGAGCGACTGCCTCTCTGACCTCCACAACCCAGTAACTGGGCAATACGATACCCCTTAGTAAGACTGGCTGTCAGATTTTCGGACTTCTGACGACCCCTAACGACTGTCAAAGAAGCACGAATGACAGCCGGGACGAACGGCTTAACGTGCTTTCCGAGGCACGAACAAATAAAAAATTTCTCAACATCAAAAAATGATTTTACTCCAAGAATATTTGAAACTTAGTAATGGAAATACATATTTTTGGCATTCTCATAATACGAGACACCGCAGATATTTTCAGAAACTTAATATCCTTCTTGGTATGTTGTGAACATTGTTATTTGTTGTTCAAACTGTTACATGTACTTATAGACGCAGGAGGCATACAAAGGACTTAAAAAAAACAAATATAGAAGCATATATAAACATATCTATACATATAATAAAACAGTAAAAACTGTGTCTGTACATTGAATATATAAAAAAAAAAATAATTGAGGGGGGTTTAGAAACAGTAATAGAGCACGAATCCAAAAAAAAAATTGTCTGTTTGTCTGTTTGTCTGTTTGTTTGTACACGCTAATCTTCGGAACTACTGGACGGATTGGAATGATTTTTTTTTGTTGTATAGGTATTAAGTCTGGGCAACATATAGGCTATAGTTTATCTTGGAAACTTGAACACCTGATGCAGAACCGCAACAGACCAGCTAAACTGTAAGAGATACAAAAATGATACCTTAGCAAAAATTGTTCCACGTGATTAGCATTTTCTGCTGAGAGAATAAATTTCAAGATCTGGAACACCTGATGTGGAACTCCAAGAGCCCAGCTACACTGTAACATATATAGGAATGACGTCTTAGCAAAAGTTGTTCGGTCTGATGGGCATTTCCTTTTGATTTATAAAAATCGAAGATCTGGAACACCTGTTGTGGAACTCCAAGAGCCTAGCTACACCATAACACATATAAGAATGACGTCTTAGCGAAAGTTGTTCAGCCTGATGAGCACTCTCTGTTGACGTATAAAAATTGAAGATCTGGAACACCTGTTGTGGAACTCCAAGAGCCTAGCTACACCATAACACATATAGGAATAACGTCTTAGCACAAGTTGTTTAATCTGATGAGCACTCTGTGTTGACTTATAAAAATCGAAGATCTGGAACACCTGTTGTGGAACTCCAAGAGCCTAGCTACACTATAACATATATAGGAATGACGTCTTAGCAAAAGTTGTTCGGTCTGATGGGCATTTCCTGTTGACTTATAAAAATCGAAGATCTGGAACACCTGTTGTGGAACTCCAAGAGCCTAGCTACAACATAACACATATAGGAATGACGTCTTTGACGTCTTTGTTGTTCAATATGATAGGCATTTCCTGTTGACTTATAAAAATCGAAGATCAGGAACATCTGATGTGGAAATCAAAGCTATCACTAATTTTACTGTTTAACTATAAAATAACATAAACTGGGAGTACCTGCACGCGGTGAAGGCGTTAACAGTTTAGGACTGATTTTCGATGACGATGGTATATCATTGAAAATTTGACTCTACTGGCCAAAACTCCTATTTATTTTTTTATTTTATCGTATGAATATGCCTTCGGGCTTATGTTGTTTGAGTGTTTAATTTCCTTTTCCATTTATCTTCGTGACACGGTAGCCTACCCGGTAACGCAGGGGAGCAGTCATTTTAATTTAGATTTTTATTGATCAGGTATCTTCACAATGAAACTATGACCATGCCTAGAAAGAGGTCAAATCTTTCCCAATGTTCCAAGAGAACTAAAAGATTGAGGATCATAAGATCCCAAGAATCTACCGAAGAGCGTCAGGAGAGACTTGATGCTGTTCGAGAACATTAAGCCGCTACTCGCTCCGTGGAAACCTCTTCGGGTCGCGAAGCACGCCTGCGTTCTCAGCGTATTCATTAGGTCTCTAGAGACCAGTGAAGAATATGATGCGCGACTGACCGCTGATCGTGAACGTCATGTATTGTCTCGCGAGTCAGAGAAGTTCACGGAAAGAGAATTACGCTTGAGTTCCAAGCGTATCTACGTATCGACTTCTAGGTCTCTAGAGACAAGTGGGGCACGTGATGTGCGACTGACCGCTGATCGTGAACGTCATGTATTGTCTCGCGAGTTGGAGACGTTCACGGATAGAGAATTGTGCTTGAGTTCCAACCGTATCTACGCATTGACTTCTAGGTCTCTAGAGACAAGTGGGGAATATAATAATGCGGTTGCCAAAATGAAAACGATGACAAATGGACTGTATGTTTTGGTGGTTGTTGGAATGAAATAAAACTAAAGCTCAGTGTGATAAAAGATTTAAATGGGAAAAATGATAAAAAATAACATAAATGGCGACCCCGTTGTCGCTGGCATAAGCAACAGGGTCCGCGTACGAAGTCGCGGGCAGAAGCTAGTTACAAATATACCAAATACCACAGATGTATTTACGATATAAGTAAATAAGAAGAAGTAAAAGATTATGTATACATATTAAATATGCCTACTTTTAGGTAGAGCTTTCTGTACAAAGCAGGTCACCTTATTCGCGGAAGAGCATTAGACATAAATGTAGTACCTAGACATGGTATTATACCCGTTTGTTGTTCGTAGAAAATGGCTTGCTCATTAAAATTACATAGCTGCATTCTTGGAGTGAAAGGTTATACTCGAAGCCGTCAACATAGTTGAGAAAAGGCTAGGCAGGCTGATTGATTGTTAGAGTAAAAGGGGCTCATGGCTAAGTAATAGCAGCAGCACAGTGGCATCTATGGACCAACCCTAGCAAGCGTAGCTTAACCTGATGAATCAATCCGTGCGGCTGTTATTAGTTAGCCACGAAAGGTAAAATACAAAAAAAAAACATGAAGAATAAGTTAATGTTGACAGTAGAAAAGTACAAAATATTTCAATAAAACTTAAAATTGGCGATCTACTGCTTGCACTACTGAAAAATTCATATCGGAAAAGCAATTTTCTAGCGCAACCTGAACATCAGCTTCAGTGGTATGCCTACAATATAGTTAATGGTAAAAAAATCCTTGTTTCACCCTTCTTTCAACAATGCCAACTCATATCATACTATATGGAGAAGGAGGGTATTTAAAAGTTTGTGAAAATATTTGAGTGAAATCGCGAGCAACAGTTACAATGTGTACATAGCGTGTTCAAGTCTGACATTCTACAAGTGGGTTAATTTAACAAAATACGTCCTACAAAAGTAGCAACACGCTACATACATACACAATACTTTAAATACGATTAGCCTTAAAACATCAATTTGCCTCTATCATCTTCAATCAATTGAAAGAAACAGAAGGATTTGTGAAGCAAGCCATTATAATAATAATAATATCCTTGGACATTTCACACAACGCCATATAGTCCCAAGCTAAGCCACCTAATGCTTGTGTTATGGTAACGAGATGGCTGATAAACTACTTATTATTATTTATTTATTTCAATCAACTTTGGATCATACAATAAAATTAAAAAATTGCTTATTAAATTACATTAAATTAAAAGAAAACCAAATTATTACTTATTACTTTTTTACTTACTTTTTACTTATGTACCATTTTTTTTTTGTTTATTCGTACATATTATAGACTAGCTTCTGCCCGCGACTTCGTACGCGGACCCTGTTGCTTATGCCAGCGACAACGGGCCGTTTATGTTATTTTTTATCATTTTTCCCATTTAAATCTTTTATCACACTGAGCTTTAGTTTTATTTCATTCCAACAACCACCAAAACATACAGTCCATTTGTCATCGTTTTCATTTTGGTAACCGCATTATTATATTCCTCCTCTAGAGACCTAGAAGTCGATGCGTAGATACGCTTGGAACTCAAGCGTAATTCTCTTTCCGTGAACGTCTCTGACTCGCGAGACAATACATGACGTTCACGATCAGCGGTCAGTCGCGCATCATATTCTTCACTGGTCTCTAGAGACCTAATGAATACGCTGAGAACGCAGGCGTGTTTCGCGACCCGAAGAGGTTTCCGCGGAGCGAGTTGCAGCCTAATGTTCTCGAACAACATCAAGTCTCTCCTGACGCTCTTCGGTAGATTCTTGGGATCTTATGATCCTCAATCTTTTAGCTCTCTTGGAACATTGGGAAAGATTTGACCTCTTTCTAGGCATGGTCATAGTTTTATTGTGAAGATACCTGATCAATAAAAATCTAAATTAAAATGACTGCTCCCCTGCGTTACCGGGTAGGCTACAGTGTCACGAAGATAAATGGAAAAGAAAATTAAACACTCAAACAACATAAGCCCGAAGGCATATTCATACGATAAAATAAAAAAATAAATAGGAGTTTTGGCCAGTAGAGTCAAATTTTCAATGATATACCATCGTCATCGAAATTCAGTCCTAAACTGTTACCGCCTTCACCGCGTGCAGGTACTCCCAGTTTATGTTATTTTATAATTACACAGTAAAATTAGTGATAGCTTTGATTTCCACATCAGATGTTTCTGATCTTCGATTTTTGTAAGTCAACAGGAAATGCCCATCATATTGAACAACAAAGACGTCAAAGACGTCATTCCTATATGTGTTATGTTGTAGCTAGGCTCTTGGAGTTCCACAACAGGTGTTCCAGATCTAAGATTTTTATAAGTCAACAGAGAGTGCTCATCAGATTGAACAACTTGTGCTAAGACGTTATTCCTATATGTGTTATGGTGTAGCTAGGCTCTTGGAGTTCCACAACAGGTGTTCCAGATCTTCAATTTTTATACATCAACAGAGAGTGCTCATCAGACCGAACAACTTTTGCGAAGACGTCATTCCTATATACGTTACAGTGTAGCTGGGCTCTTGGAGTTCACATCAGGTGTTCCAGATCTTCAAATTTATTCTCTCAGCAGAAAATTTTAATCACGTGGAACAATTTTTGCCAAAGTATCATATTTGTATCTCTTATAGTTTAGCTGGTCTGTAGCGGTTCTGCATCAGGTGTTCAAGTTTCCAAAATAAATTATAGCCTATATGTTGCCCAGACTTAATACCTATACAACAAAAAAAAAATCATGTCAATCCGTCCAGTAGTTCCGAAGATTAGCGTGTACAAACAAACAGACAAACAGACATACAGACATACAGACAAACAGACAAACAGACAAACAGACAAACAGACATACAAACAGAAAAACATACAAAATTTTTTTTTTTTGGATTCATGCTCTATTACTGTTTCTAAACCCCCCTCAATTATTATTTTTTTAATATATTCAATGTACAGACACAGTTTTTTTACTGTTTTATTAAATGTATAGATAGACAAACACCCAGACCCGAAAGAAATACTTGTAGGTCGTACAAATATTTGTCCCTTGCGGGAATCGAACCAGCGACATGCTACGCAGCAGTCAATCGCTCAACCACTGCGCCAACCGTGTCGTAGAAATTCATTCTAAGCATATAAAATTTGCTAAATCGCCAGAGGGGACGGTCACGCTATGCCTTCCTGTTGGAGGTCCCCTTCGACTTCGATCGTAAAACTTACAATGTAGCACATGGTTACAAATACACTTGTTGACGAAATTTATGTTGCTAGGTGACCAAACACAAAAGTTAAAGGTTAAAAAGTATGTCTTACAGGGTAGAGACTTTTCAAACTGTCACTGTTCCTAAAGATAATAAAACCTTTAAAAAATATTGTTTTATCTACTTTAATTGATTCACAAAAAATGTTTAGTCTTTGTTATGGATCTAGATTAATTATAAAGCTACAAGTATTTAAGAATGGGAGTTTTTGCCTTTTTTTGAGGATGAGAATTCATCAAATGATCCCTCCCATTCAAGTTGGAGCGGGAGGGAGTGTCAGACTCTTACTGACTAAAACCCATCCATGTTCTTTCCTGAGCCCTTTATGTTCCGGGCCTGCATGAAAAAAAATCAATTACATAATTTACTAAGAGATCAGCGATGATGTAAATTATTTAAGTGCGTCAGCTTGATTATTAAAAATATTAGACGCGTAATTTTTCGTTTTTTACGTAGTCGTTTTCAGACGTCACGCCTTCGTAAATTTGTACTTACTTGTTACATAACGAGCCCCCCACTTCCTAACTTTAATGCGTTTTATCTGTAATTTTTTATTAATATGATAATGCACAAAATACGCGTCTAAATTTATTTTTTTATTATCTGACTGACGGACAAAGTATAACTTATTTCGGGTAGTTGTAATTATTCATTGACCTTGACCTCGAACGAGCGTCATTATTATGTTTAAACGGCAAGTCTAACTCCACTAAGTTCCTGCAAAAATTTTGTGTCCACTTGTTTAGTGAACTTTGAAACGATTTGACTGTTAATTTTATTGTTTTGGTTATTAATTCCTAGAGCATAAATAACGCAAATAATCTCACACATAGGAACCACACCACCACTAAGGAATAATTCGTAACTGGCGAAATGTGGGTATAGTACTATAGGTACATACTGACAACTAACACTTCGGACAATACAAGCTTGATGTTATGAACACAACATTAATTTGAAAAATGTAAAGAAATGGTTCTCAAAAGAAACGGGGATGAATAAGGGAAGGGGTCACTGCCGAAAAAAAAAATGTCGATAACTATATACTTCTTCATACCGTTACAATTTAAAAATAATTCTAGAACGGGCAGATTCGGATAACTCCTCTAAAGTGGAAATAAAAATATGACGCTAAAAAGGTAAGTTTTAAAACCTTTTTGCTCGCTGTAGTTCGTATGTACAATGTACATAACCTACTTAATTACCATTTAGGTCATGAAACTGAAAGGAAGGTAAACCACGCATCCTATCTGCGCAGTACAAAGTGCCAACCAATCAGAAAGCACCTGCATAGCCAATCAGAATGCAGAGCAGATACAACGTGAAAGGTGTAATTAAAGGTATTAAAACATTGGTCAGTAATTTTACGCGACAGCTATTGCAGTCTGTGTTCATCAAAGGGCAGGAACAGTGGGCGGGTATATAAGATAAACAGCTGTCGAATGGATACTGACGATATGACGGACTTCCAGATTTGCCTCTCATAAACTGGTAGGTATGGTGGGTCTAATTGTAGGAGTAAAGATGCATACAAGATGTCTCGACGATTTGTTTCGGCAATCTGCCACCGCTATGGTGACACATTGTCGAATAAATACAGATATGTGTATCTATTTCGACAATGTGTTACCATAATATGTATCTAATCATGTTGTTTTAACATGAAACGATTAAAACAACATGATTAGAAAAGATATTATCTTACATTTAACGCTATACGCATTTAAAACATCTTGAACTTTTAGTTTAGCTCTAAATCTAAATTCTGTACTGATTTGATGCAAACAGGCCTCAAAGAATGATTTCACGATTGTATAAAACGTTAAAAAGAAAAAAAATGCTAAAAAAGAGTTGAATACGAACCAGCTGGGAGCAGATGACGAAATACAATTAATGCAGAAATCAATGCGTTCGTTAACAACACACAAATAAATTCAACATTCTCATCTATAAAATAACAAAGCGAAACCAACACTATACTTTCAAATAAATTATTCACTTTGATTTGTCAGTCTGTCAGTCAAGTGCACTAACCAATAATCAATGCATAAAATATTCTGAGAAACTCGGCAACGATGTAAACGATTCATTAAAGTGTCACAACATCGGATCCGCCTATCGAACTACCGAACTACTTAGCATTTTGTTTATTCATTCTGTGAAAATGTTTCTGAGCTGCCATGACTTTGTTTTGTGTTATACTTGGAATTAATTTATTGAAATTTTACCTTTTTCATTTTATTTCTTTGCAGGCTGGCTGCATTCTTAAACCAAACTGCTCATTAAAAATATGTAGACACACACAAGTCTTGACTTGAGGCAAGACCAAACCAAACATAGACAATGGTTAGGTAACTAGATGTATATTATCTGTGGTTTGACACTATTTTGTCCATATGTTTAGTGTACGTCATGGTGTAATTATGCAGCCCCTAAAGTACTCGTACTACAACGCTTTACAATATTGTTACCGTGTGGATTGGCAAACACCATTTGACAGCTGTCGAAGCTGTGAATAGCAATTTATCTTTCGAGTGCCAGACGCGAATCTACCATTTATCACTGAAAACTTTTAAAGCCCGGCTTCCATTCGGCTGATTGATACGACGGCCCGGGGGGAATATCCGTTACTTTTATCATTCAATATTTGAAAGGTTCAATACTTTCATATTGCGGAAGCGCGTTTTAAATTCAAGTTGCAAACTTTTAACCGCAAAGGTAAAATCTCTTTTGCCGGTAAATGGATCTGTAACTTTTTACTTCGGAATTTCTTACAGGGAAACGAAATAAAATTTACTACCAAATATTTATGAATAGTGCCTTTCAGTCTCCTAGGAGTAGGCAGAGGTGCTCCTAATGATTGCCTACAGCACTAAGCTAAAAGTTATGATACACGTATACAAAACATTTTAAAAGAGTAACTGTGGAGTTTCTTGCCCATTTTTCTCCACACGAAACTACCTTTTGGAAGGGGCGACTAGAATCAATTCTATTTCTTGTTCATTTTGACGTTCAAAAGTACCTTTCTTGTGCCTATTTGAAATAAATGATTTGACTTTGATTTTGAAAGCTAAGGCTGGTTCATAACTGGATGGTGATTCAACTTCTGTTCCATAAGTTTAACAATGTTTTAATACTTGGTACAGACACCAGCACATCAAGGTATCCCAAACTGACAAATATTCCCAATTGAACATAAACCTTATACTTTTGTAATAAAGGAGAAAATCCATCAAAGAAATTTGACAGATTGAGGTAGCTTGATGTGATGGCCGCTGTACTTTACATTCGTGTAATCTGGGCAGGCTTGCATCACATCTGCATCATGTAGAATAAAAAAATTGCATTTGTGAGAGATGGTTTTGGTGTTTTATTAATCTTCTTTCTTTTTACTTTGGTTTTACTAAAGTCGGTCGATTCTGTTAGAATCTCACCGTGAAAACTTAGGTGAAGTGAGCGTGAAGTGAACTCTCGTTTCACCTATAATGCTAGGGATTGACACTGTTGACAGCTCAGTTTAAACTACCTTCACTTACGTTATCACGGTGAGATTTTAACAGAATAGCAGCGTGTACGGCGTGATCGGCCGCTGAGAGCATCAAGTGGAATGACAGGTCACTTGAAACTCACTTCACATTAATTTTCATGGTTCTTTCTTTTGCAGATCAGCTGAATTTCCACTTTTTGAAAGATCAATGAACATGATGAATTTATTACTCGTCAAAGCGCCCTTTATAACAGAATTTAAAATGAATTTTTGCACCGTGTTACCCCTCTAGGCGTGCCTACGTCATCTTTTCTGTTTCGGAACACGTTTCCACGGCCACGTCAAGGCGCGTATCGATTCCCGACCCCAAACGGATGAGACCAATTAAATAGCGTCGTTTCGCTTAGCGTGGCGGAGTTGATTACACTTACATGCGTATTTTTTTGGATTGAATATGCTTTATTGTACTGATCAACATAGATCGGATGCCACACGTAGGTACGGTTACGATTATACGGACAGAAAAACGAAATAATGAGGTAATTATGTACCTATATGTAGCAAAATAAATAATTATTCATAAGGATAAGAAATTCTGTTTTGACGCGTCTAAAATCGGCGTTTTGTTTAAAATTTTCGAGTTATTTGACGTAGATATACCTCATACTGGAAATATTGTGTTCGAATCACTACATAGTATAAAACAAAGTCGCTATTTTTGTCTGTTTGTTTGTCTGTATGCTTAAATCTTTAAAACTACGCAACGGATTTTGATGCGGTTTTTTTTA
This sequence comes from Hyppa rectilinea, assembly GCA_951799385.1. NCBI lineage: Eukaryota > Metazoa > Arthropoda > Insecta > Lepidoptera > Noctuidae > Hyppa > Hyppa rectilinea. Next base: position 21,729,968 of record OX637300.1, read on the forward strand.
ATAGATAGAGTGATTCAAGAGGAAGGTTTATATGTATAATTTGTCGACATATTTTGCGGGCGAAGCCGCGGGCGGAAGCTAGTAGAGTATAATATTCTTTATTATGTACGCCATAAAAATTACTTACTAATGCTAGGTATGCCAAATTCAGCGTCTATAAGAATAGGAATGATGATAACGTAAAAAAGAGAAATTGTATTTAGTCTGACAGTCAGATAAAGCTGACTCCAACATAGTTGGGAAAAGGCTAGGTAGACGAGTCAGATTATAAAAAATATACGCATTTTTTGCTTTATCATATTAATATAAAATGACTTAGATAAAACGCATTACAGTCGGGGAGTGAGGGCGCGCTACGCAACAACACAGTATAAAATCTATATAGGAGTGACATCATGTCACATTTTAACACAATGTATCGACGTAATCTTTTGATTGCTTAAAAAAATACGTGTCCAATATTTTTTGATAATCTAGATGCCGGGCAAAAATAATTGTCACCATCCCTATTAGGTATATTAATTTCTTTGAGTAGTTAATTTAGCAGTTAACTACTACAATCTAAATTGTTTAGATCACAATAAATTGTTCAGATCACAGCCCCTAGCAAGCACGACATCTCGGGGCAAACAAGCACTATACGAGTGTTTGCCCCGAGGGACCAGAGGCGAACTCAGTGTTGGCACTGCACACAGGACCCGCCACTTGGCTTGGCTACTGGGGCCCTTGTAAACATAGAAAAATCTAGGGTTCATAAAGTGTTGTGGCGATAGATAGCCATACTGTGGAGTGGGTATTTATTCGCCTGTGGCATGCAATAAAATGAAACAACAAAAGTTGCACTGCGGAAAGACGATTCAATTCTATTGTCATGCCGCAGGCAAGAAATTTGCATATGTACAGAGGCCAGCACATCAAGTTACCACAATCAGTCAGATTTCTATCATAGTATTTCAACTTTATTGCAAAGACATAAGGTTCATTTTAAATTGAGAAAATTTGACGGTTAGGGATAGCTTGATGTGCTGGCGTCTGTACTTAAATTGAACTTAAGATCTTTGTTGCCGTTGGACTTTCGAAAAATATTTACAATATGGCATGGGTATTTTAAAGCAGACTCCATTGTGAGGATAATAACATCTTCATCGAACTGTTATAATGATTGGTAAGTACTTAGTTGTTTGTCCAGTAAATTGAACCCTAAACTCCTCAGTACGTGTAAAACTTCACTTATCCACTATCACTAATCGATTAGTGAAAAATAATCGAAATGAACGTCGACAATGAATTACACAGATACCTGTTAGAGAGAGTAGAGTAGAGTCTAGGTTATAACCTTCTATTTTTGTTTCGAAACTAGGTTGGGACCTGTCTGGTCAGTTAGAAAATAACTGACAGCATTCGACCTTTCAAAATAATATAATAGTTTGATAGGTTTTTATAAAAGAAATTAAAAGATGACTCCGTCAGTAGCCGTGCGGCGTAACGCATGTACTCGTATTCGTTAAAAGCAATATAATAATAATAATATCCTTGGACATTTCACACAACGCCATATCGTCCCAAGCTAAGCAACCTAATGCTCGTGTTATGGTAACGAGATGGCTGATATACTACTTATATACATTTTTTTTTGTAAATACATACATATTATAGATAGAAAAACACCCAGACTCGTAACAAATACTTGCAGGTCGTACAAATATTTGTTCCGTGCGGGAATCGAACCCGCGACATAGTGCGCAGCAGTCAATCGCTCGACCACTGCGCCAACCGTGTCGTGATATAATTCTATAACTGTTGGTTTGTGGTTTGTAGGATAAAGTAATCCCTACTACACATTATTACACAAAGTTCTACCACTGAGCGCCCTTAGTGAAGGTTCTTCGATTAGTTTTAAATTCATCACATGGTTTTAATCCGCGCCGATAGCAAAAAAAAAATAAACAAGAAGTAGAATAAAAATGTTGTATATTTTTCATAATCACAGCACATTTACTAATTTACCTTACATCTACATAAAAATCACAGTTTTTAAGCGAATGATTTAAACCAATAATAGCAAATCGGTTGCTATCGCTAGTTTAAGAATAAAATATTTAAAATGAGGATTTCTGACAAATTTACACATTTTTTGAATACGTATGACGAATTTGCTTTCAATTTAGGGATTTTTCAAAATATGACTAATTTACTCTGTGACGAATGTACAACAACCCCGTCTCTCTTACCTTCGCAGTATCTACCTACGTTAGTAGTGTAATTTTGTATTGTGTTCTGATCTTGAAACCAATGTAATAAACTATTTCCTGAACCTAATCACTATAAATTATCTGCTATAAAGTATATCTTCCTATCAGAGTCTGGATTTGTCCCGGTTTGACCGGGTCGATAACAATACGCTCGCTCCTCATTCCTGGGGACTTGAACATAACTAGCAATATGTGGGTGTAGCCTCTGTCTAACCCATCGGGGATTAGATATAGGCGTGATGTTAAGCAATTACCTAGCTAGTGAAGCAATCACGAAGCCTATTAAACTGTCGATTGGCCCAGGAATAATGGCCACGTAACAGACAGTGATTTACAAAGTAATGACACAGTTTTACAAGGTAATGACGTGTCCATCACGTTTTGATAGTACAGAGAATTAATGTCGCATTGTGGCTGTGAGTTGACTACGTCCCACGGTCAAAAATAAAATATGAAAACACATAAATAAAAGATCGCTCGGCTTAAAAACTTCCATCACCGTACAGAAATTAAATATCATGCGAAGATATAATTGTAAAATTTTATTTAATGCTAATAAGTATTCCATTTGATTCTAAAATCTGTGACGTCACATTGTTACATCACATTGTTATATTTCAAATCACGTAATAATTCCGCGTTTTGACAGTTCATAAAAAGTAATGTTATTGACTACCCTGTAAAATACCCAATTAGGTAGTTATTTCATATTAGTCACTTTCATGCTCTGTGAGCTAAAATATTTACAGTTCCATGCTCTGAGAGCTAAAATAGCTCACAGACCATTAAAGTGACCTTTACTCAATGAAAACTAAGGCAGGAATAGTAGAGCGTATAGGTGTTTTTTTTTTACGGAACGAACGAGTTCCATAGGAAAGGTTCATTACGGCAGGGGAGATGTTACTTTCTCTTGCCCTGCTATATTGTAAAAGATCATGATCTGTAAAAGTTTTTTAAACAAGAGGAATATCAAAACTGCAAAAGTCTCAACGTTTATCCGTGACTCATGACCTAAAGTTCACCTATGGTTATATAAAGCCTAATCACAAGGCTTTTGGCATTTTGTGTCGAAAAATCAAAACTATCAATAATCATTTCCCAACTATGTTGGGGTCGGCTTCCAGTCTAACCGGGTGCAGCTGACTACCAGTATTTTACATGGAGCGACTGCCTATCTGACCTCCGCAATACCCCTTGGTAAGACTGGCGAAATCAAAACTATCAACATGAAATAGAAAACCAAAAACCTGCAGTTCTGTTGATGCAGCCTAATCGCAAGAACTTCACGTGTCAAACTAACAAGTAGACGCGAGAGCTATTTTCGAAAAAGTCAAGTTACAGAACAATCACAGCAAATTGAACCTTAAGACCAAGCAAACTGTCTAACTTTAGTTTAGCGATGCGGATGAATTTTTCGACGCCAAATTTAATAAATTAATTAACTAGGTATAAATTGATACCTACTTTTAAATATTTTCATTTTATTTTATTTTTTGAATAATCCTCCCGTTTATATTCGGTATTGATCCCATTTCATACATTTATGACGATGCTGTTTACTCAAAGATTACTCCTCAGTACCTTACGTCAGGAGACTAGAGATTATCTTTAGCCTTTTCAGAGGGATTAGCAATCTCTTACTCACAATAGGGAGTAAAAATATAGTCGATACCTAATTACGATCGATAGGTCAGAAGACTTACATATTACCGCGATGTTAGAGTTGGTAAAATCATGGAATTCTATTAAGAAACATTGCTGGACCATAGATTTAGCAATTAACGTAAGTAAGTAACGCTTTCTTTTTGTTTCTTACATTTTGACTTACAATAGAGTTATTTCCCAAATAATTACGTAACTCACTTTTGGCAATCAACAACGAAAATTAAAAACAAAAACGAAACGCCGAAATCCAACTGAAACATAATTTTGTAGCCCAAAATTCACTGCAATATTACGAAACCCATTCGAATTTCCGTTAGCAAACACAGAATTAACAGGCATACGTGCATCTGGATCAACGTGCTAGCCGAGCAAATATGTCAGTTTGCCGTAAACGCAACCGACAGACCAATCCAACGATTTCCGACATGACAATCCAATGTCCATTTTGGAACTGCTAATTGTATTTGTGAGAGGATACACGAATAACTTTTGCGTATTTCTGTTTTATGTTGAAAGTGTTTTACACTTTACGACTTTGTGTTCTCTGCAATTTCACTCATTTGCCTCCTTAAATACGAGGATGACAGACGTGACTAAAACGTACAGACACGATCACTAATATTAACACCTAGCAATATTCAGAAAAAAATTCTCGTAAAATTACTATTTCAACTTAGAAATACGACAGGTTTGGTAAACCTATGGATTCGAAAATGCAAAGTGTGCATAAACATACAATTTCATTCAAGAATTAAGGAGAAAACCGTTATTGAAATTAGCTAATTAAATACAAAGTTTTGCTCGTGACTGTAGTTAACTTCGACAAAATTGTACTCAGTACCAGTTTCAAGGTCTGCTAACTAAGCTCACTAGAGCATATTTAGTTCGTGTTTCAATTACGGAGAGACAACATAAACGCTTCATCAAATCGTCACCACCGCGTTCTCATAGTTAAACTCCATGCAACAATTTTCTCCGAAACCACCAATTACAGTTTAATAGTTCACGTAAGCTCCCAACAATATTTAGTTGAACTATGAATACGCCTGACCATTACGTCGCTCGGTAGTTGTAGTAATAAGTTCAGGAACTTGTATCGGGCTCCTAGCAATTACGGGCCGTAGCGCGCTGCCCTTACGTACTGCTCTATTATGTATGGGCTAGGTAACGTTCTACGTTCATTAAACAGCTGTTGCTTACACGTAGACTGGACATGAATGGTAGTCTATTTGAAAAGGAAAGTGCTTGACATTATTTGTCAAGAATGGAGCAGTAGTACGAAGCGTTTTGTCGTCACTTATCGTTCGGACAACGTGCACGACGACGTACATGTAATGTTTTTGGAACGAAGTTTCTTATCGCGCGTTGCGAAAGGGGGCTAGATGGAATTAAGACCAAAAGTTCTAACGACATTTTTTTTGGAGTAAAATATGATGTTTTTTTAATCAATATTTTTTGATTGGTTAATTTTAGATCAGATTTTTTTGATTATTATAACTTAAAAGAAATAAAATTTTATTACAATTCCTTCACTAATTAATCGAAAGGAACTTCGTTCCATCCGGGCGTCGCTTGACACCGCTCAAGTTTTCTGTTTCACGAAGTAAAATTCGGTACCCATTTTCTTTAAAAGTATTGTTTGTTAAATAGGTATATTAGGGTTTATTTAAACGCTATTTTGTTACTCCAATAATGACTAATACCATTAAGGTACATTGTTTTAGAATATTAAACGTGCTGCATCAAAATAGATTGGCATCGTATACATTCATTAATTAATTCCTAGATAGTAGAAGTAAATAACATGGCGTGTGTCGATGGCTGCATAATGAAAGACTCCTCATTCCATAAATTGGTTAATAACAAAGTTCAAGCATACACGTGTTTCGTCGGCTTGTATCGATACTCAAATCAATTATTCAACACAATATCTGTCGTAAGAAGCGGCAGTTGATACACGTGTCATATGTCAAGGTTCCCCTGTCATTATGACATGTGCAGTCTCTAACTAAGGACTTTCAATGAGCAATAAACGACATTTTTTTCTAGTATATCCAAGAAAATAAATATGATGAGTTCGCATAACATTTTGATGAATAGCTTCTATTTAAATGCTTACATTTTACAGTGGACTGTTTTACTAAAAGAATGTCAACAAACAAGTCCCTTAGATCAACAATAATTGCAGTGAAAAGTTTGTTCGTGGAAAACTGCAAAACAACATTTGGACAGGCCCCGCCCCCGCCCCGCCTACGCTCCGCCTCCTAGGTGATGCGCCCAGCTATGTAAAATAAATACTAGACCTTTAAAAGTTTAAAGTCTGCGATAAACTTTTATCAACGAAGTTTTTCGTGAAGTGACAGAAAGACAGAATATTTTGGTAATCAAAATAACGACTTTGAATTGTTGTCGCAAATGGAACAACATTCCTTGTTTCACTTATTTATGGATTTGGTTGATTATGGTAGCAACAAATGATTAGTATCAATGATTAGTACTCTGTTCGCAATTTATCGCAAAGAAAGCCGCGATAAAAAAGGCAACCTCAAAGATTCTACAGAAAAGTTTATTTACATAGAAATGAAGTCGAAATTATAACTAACGCAATTAAGTTTTAACTCGACACGAACATTACCAAAGGTTTATACACTTATATTCTTTTAACATAACGTAATATCACGCATTTATTCCCCGATGGGATAAACAGGGTTGTGTTTTGTATTTCACCTGTTTAAACCCCCTAAAAAGCCACCCGCAGAAATTCATGAAAACTTCTATGAGGTTTTCATAGAAATTGTTCTACTAAAGTTACGTCGCGCCTGTCTGTGAGGGCCATTATAAGAGCGAGCCTATTTCCATTTACCGGGCTCAATTATAGACTCCGTGCCGCTAATGTTTACATACATCCTAAATGAAAACAAAAAAGAAATGTTTTATTAATTATATAATTTTTTTTATATAACGGGTAAGTTGACACAACGACCAAGAAGCCTTTCCTGTAGCCACATGGGTAGGCATTACAAATGGGAACTTCACTACTATGAAAAATCATATTTAAGTGATGAATATGCATATACATATTTACGTTAATGAAATTAATATCTTTGGTCTTTAGTCAGCGTAAATGCCTAATACATATCTCGTAGACGTTGACGTCGCGAAGAGCTTACTACATGCCGCGTAGCCGCGTAGCTGCGTAGACGTTTCGTAGGCTTAAACGTCGCGTAGGCGCCTACGAAATATCGCTACACTATAAAAGGCTACATTCGCTACTTCTTGTTTCGTTAAAATTATCAACAAAATATGTCGCTAACGAAACATGTAACAATTTGTACGGTCTGTCAGTTTAAATTTTCGAAGTTAAAATAGTTTTAAAACTGTTTGTTAAGCCAACTTTTGATTCGACGATGTGAGCCGGCGACATGACTGGTTCGCAAATTCAATTATTGTGCTGTCAATGGAGTTTTGCGAACACAGACGTGGAATCGAGTTTCCGAATGTTTTTTTGCAGCTTTGCAGGTTTATTAAGATTTGAGTTCATTTTGACGTAAAAGGATTGTTCTGTTCTCGCATGAGGCGTGCGATTGCATTTTTGTGTGCATGGTATTAATACCAATAGAGTTATATAGTTAATATTATAGTAAGGTGTAGGGTTTGTATGCCTACTTCATGATACAATTCAGTAACATAAATTAAGAAGAGAAAGTCACTACGGGCAAGCTACATTACAGAAGAGATATATATACTGACTTCCTACACCCGCTTAATAAAACACATTAGGTGATAAGGTGGACACTTTAAGGTAAACGAAATTTAACTGTCAATAAAAAACTAAAAAGATTGCCCTCTCCTGAGAATATTTTTAAAACTTAAAATAATTACTTTAGTTAACAAACAATAGTTTCTAAAACGATGCACAATTTTTTTTTCTTTTTTTTGTGGGTGACAAATCATTAAATGATTCGTCCCGCTCTGGGTAGAGCGGAAGGGAGTGTGAGACTCTTACTGACTAAAACCCACCCCTGTTCCTTCCTTAGCCCTTTATGTTCCGGGGCAGCGGTAACCCTTTCGGACAATACCGCTTATGCACAATTGACTATTTGAAACGGTCAAAAATAAAATATGAAATCACGTAGATAAAAGACCGCTCGTCTTAAATACTTCCATCAGCGTACAGAAATTAAATATTATGTGAAGATGTAATTGTATACAGAATCAAATGGAAACATTTGATTCAAAAAATCTGTGACGTCACATTGTTATAATTCATACAAAACACGTACAAATTCCGCGCTTTGACAGTTAATTCAATCAAAGTAACGTTATCGACTACCCTTTCAAATACCCAATTCCTAAGTTTTACATCTTACTAGTTTAAACTAGAAGAAAATGGAACCCTTACACAACTTATTTAACAACATTTATTTACAAGCAGTAATATACGTTTCGCGTTATATTTAGACTCCCCATCCACGAGACACTAATGCCGTATACCTAAAGCAGCTTTCCGGATTATTCGCGCTCACAAACGCATTACACCAGCCTTCTGCATTTTAATCCTACTACAAATACTTGCCTTGCCAGCTTCTAGCGCTGACAAATGCATTCAACAAATGGAAAAGCAATTAAATACCAACACTATTGACCAAGCTGGGGACTATTGAGGCGTCGGCATATAGCCGGCACATGCACAGCCTTTAGAGAACCACGCAAATTATCCAACGAGCTTGCCAGGGAAGTTAAACTGTTTGAATTCACAACCCAGTTGACGTGAATTGACAACTTTATACTTTAGATAGTTATACGATTCTGTCCGTGGAATATTTGTTCAAGATGATTTTCTCCGTATAAAAACTACATAGAAGTCACGTCATGCTACATTTTAACACAATGTATCGACGTAATCTTTTTATTATGTAAAAAAAGAAAAATTACGTACCAAAATTACGACATATAAAAAATATTTTAGTCATCACCCCCATCTGTCATTCAACAGATTGTAGATCAAACTCAGTAACGGTACATAGTTGGAAACATAAAAACAACCTCAAAGGCGTTCTAAAACAAAAAACAAAAGCCAAACTTTCATAAAACGAACAGCGACGAAACAATTCGAAAAAATACAAACAATTCCAATTATGAAGTACTAGCTTCTGCCCGCGGCTTCGCTCGCGTGGAGGTCGGAAATTATCCCACAGGAATGTTCTACCGGGATAAAAAATATCCTATGTGTTAATCCAGGATATAAACCATCTCTGTGTCAAATTTCATCCAAATCTATACAGTAGTTTTTACGTGAAAGAGTAACAAACATCCATACATCCATACTTACAAACTAGTAGTAGGATGAAGGTGCCCAACGTTTTCAAAGCCTAAATACTCCGTATTTTGAGAGTGGTGAAAAGTTTGGACGGTCAAAGCCCAGGCCGCCGGGTCGCGTAGGCCCTGCTGCCCGGGATGAATTCCGGTGGCGGTAACCGCAGCTGCATATTGCCAAAAGCTGTCACCACCCGCGGCGTTTCAATGGATTCTAAAATGTCATTCATCCGCAGTCAAGTCCTCAGTCCCATCGAGATAGAATGTTAATTGCTGTGAGTTTTTTATTTTCAGGTGCATGCTAACTTTGACAGCTACTCATGCCAACTGCCAGCGTTCGTTTTCGCTTTATTTGCTTTTAGGATATCGGATGTATTGAATTGTCGATATTCCTCGTTGTTTTACAACCTCGATTAATTAAAAATAGTTGCAATTGTTAACGCTGATTTAAATAACGTTACAACGAGATATTCCAAATCCAAAGAACAAGATCGTACCTACTGGCTGTTTGTGTAAAATATTTCACGGACGTACAAAAGCTCTTTTTATACAAAACCTGCTTGCTTAAAATCTTTTTAAATTAACATTTACTACACATTAAATCTTTTTTAATAAAAGTAGTAAAAGCTCCTACAACTAAACCGTACGAAACACGTTGGTAGTAAGGCTATACGGGTAATAGCCGCAGTAGCCACTATAGCCTCGCATCCAACCTGTAGGTAGTAAACTCCATTACTTTAATATTACCCATTTAACCCTCAGTGGGGTAAAAAGCACTTTTAAACTAGTTGTTAACCTGTATACGTGATACAGTAATGCCTCACTGCATACATATAGGTATCTGTACTTACGTACTTGACTTTAGTCTGTGATGATACACAAGTGTACGCTTTTGGAGAAAACACTATAGGTATTTTACCTTTCACTTAAATGTCGCTTTATTTCGTAGTTAAGTTTCCTTTCAAATATTTCCCGAATAATTTTCTTCCGTGTAAGAGATTATAATTTCCGTCCGCCGCACGCTTGGCACATGATATGAAAAGTAGTAAGAGTTACCCAGTAATATCTACCTATATTTTATCTTTTTAATTTCCCCAGCTTTGACGGCACATCTCACGAAATAGAGCAAGGCTAGGCTATATTTTTAAGGCAGCTCTTTGCCTTTGCTTAGTAATGATATTAAAATGCTCGTGGCTAACGAGCTTATCATGTAGGAGCTATAAGTCTTCTGCTGTACAAAGTACAACGGTACAACATCAAAGGAAGCCCAATCGTAGCTAAGTTATCTTTTTATGTTCCGTCCGGTGAGCGTGTCTCCGTATTAGCGTACCTCTAGTTCACACGAACAAATAATGAACATGTTTCTTTCGAGTTACATTTAACAAGAATATTCAGCAAAACTCTTGAGGAGCTCGTGGCTAAGTACTAACAGCCGCACAGGTCGATCCGCCAGGTTAAACTACGCTTGCCGAGGTTAGCCGTGGATGGGTGACCATCTTTACATACCAAGACTTCTCCGTGCCTCGGAAAGCACGTTAATGGATCATTGTCATTTGTGGATCTTTGACAGTCGTTACGGGTTGTCAGAAGCCCAAAAATCTGACAGCCAGTCTTACCAAAGGTTATCGTATTGCCCAGTTACGGAGGAGAGTTAGAGAGAGAGTAGAGTTGTGGAGGGCAGATAGGCAGTCGCTCCATGTAAAATACTGGTATTCAGCTGCATCCGGTTAGACTGGAAGCCGACCCCAACATAGTTGGGAAAAGCCTAGGCAGATGATGATGATTCAACAAAGCTCTTGTTAATTCATACACGTATCGTTCCCAAAAAAAAAAAAAACCAGCGTTAAAATACCAGCGTTCATTAGTACCAACGATATAAATAAAACATTAACTAATTTATTCCCATAATCTGCAGTCTCCATCAACGTTGAAATCTTGCAAGTGTCGTATTTAATTACGAAAGCTATTCCAAGACTGGCGCTAATTTCTAAAGAACAATAGCCAACTAATACCTTAAAAGGTTTTGCCGGGAAGCCCTGCCAACTCAATTGAATCAACGCTTCTGAAATATGCAATTTTGACACAACCGCTCAGGCTTCCAACATCGTTTCAAACCAATTTACGTCTCGCCGTGATAAACCGTCGTTTGATAAATTTTTGCAGTTATTAATTTTTTAATTGGAGGAACTCGTGGCTAAGTATTAAAAGCAGCTGTACGGATCGATCCAGCAGGATTGTTTTTTTTGAAGGCTGGGACTTCATCCAATGACTTCTCCCGCTCTGGGTGGAGCGGAAGGGAGTGTCAGACTTCTACTGACTAAAACCTATCCATGTTCCTTCCTTAGCCCTTTCTGTTCTGGGGTAGCGGTAACCCTTTCGGACAATCCCGCTTAATCCATCAGTTTAAGCTACGTTTGCCGGGGTTGGTTCGTGGATGGGTGACCAACTTTACATATCGAGACTCCTCCGAACCTTGGAGAGCACGTTAAGCCGTTGGTACCGGCTGTCATTCGTGGATCTTTGACAGTCGTTACGAGTATTCAGAAGCCCGAAAGTCTGACAGCCAGTCTTACCAAGGAGAATCGTATTACTCTGTTACTGAGTGGGTTCTAGAGGTCAGATAGGGAGTCGCTTCAAGTAAAATACTAGTATTCAGGTGTATCCGGTCAGACTGGAAGCCGATCCCAACATAGTTGAGAAAAGGCGACGCGGAGTGATTGATTTTAATTTTGTAATTGCCCGTTGTTTTAATCATCTATTAATTCAGTTTCGGGATACGGAGTGCAAGCTTGGTCTAACTTAGGCTCAGCAACGTAGTTATAGGAAGGGTGAATGTGAAAGTTAATCTGTAAATAATTTGTTTAATAGCAAACAATACTTGTTGCTATTTAAAGAAACGTAATATAAAGTTTTGTAGGACACGTATCTAAACCTTTTGCATAACTTGTAAAAACCATTTGTAAAATATATATTTTACAAATGGTTTTTACAAGTTATGCAATGTTGCAATGTGTTATATTGTTATCATATAGCTAAGCATTCTTAGCTCTTTACCATACTTGGGGGGGGGGGGGGGGCAAGTATGGTAAAGAGCTAAAAACAAAGAAATAAGCTTCAATAAAAATAATAAAACGTACATATACACATTGCTGAAGTACGGTACTTATTCGCGGCAAGTACGAATTACTAAGCCACATCCTGGCTTTGAATATTTCGTTACCGAGAACTCTTGGTCAGATTTAATTCTCATTTCAAATACAGAGCTTCGAGCACTTTCAAAAGCTTCCGGAACTTCCGAAAGCTCTTACATGTTATTGATTTAAATTAAAATCGAAGAGACTTGCATTTCAATACCTCTAGATGATTTAAATACAGTTTTGCGCGGAACTTTGGTTTATTTTGCTTAACATTGAAATATATGTACGAATATTGTAACACAAACTAATATCGTCTAAAGCCGGAACGACCGGGCTTTGAGCTTTTGTAAATGTTTTTAAAGGCGTAATTGATTTTGTAAATCACTTATTTCTTTTGAATAAAACGTTGACAGATAGAGTGGTGGGAAACATAATTATGACGACTCATTAACAAAAAGCTTACAATAGATACAAGTTATATATACAGAAAGTCACCGCAAGAGTATATACATTCAAAAGCATATGCTACAGACCACCAAACTGAATAACTTTTACTATGACACCAACTCCAAAATCCCAAAAAAAAAACAGCTGTTCTATACATTTTTTGTCACGTGACTCGTCGAAATGTACAGTATATAGGTTTACAGAATTTTTAAGTCTAAGTAAGACATAATAAAGCACCATAGTTAACAACGTAGCCCGAAAATCTAACACACTAGCCGATCCTATTCAATTAAACAATTAAGGTTCCAGTCAGTCGTGAGTGAGTCTTCACCAGACTGTGAGCTAATATTATAATATTCGCAGACACCTGTTCGATAAACCGGTATTGTTCTCATAATAAATTTATATTTGCCGCTTTTGAGTACGCTTTTAGAAAAGTGGATTAAATGGAACCTGAGTCAAACAAATTTATTTACTTTCATTTCTCTCTCTGTGAGGGAGGAAAAATTAAGCATTATTAAGTGATAATAAAAGTGTTTACAGTTCATGTAGTTGCTGCCTGTCTTGAAGCTTTTAAATATAGGTAAAAGAACTGAGCATACATTATATCTATGCTTTCCAGTATTCCTAAAATGGCGTTGTTACAACGCAAATATTTAAAAAAAACATGTCTAACTTACGGATTTCAGATAAAAAAATCGTTGGATGGAATCCATGATTCTTATCTTCATTTTCGACTTGGCGGTTTTTACCCGAACGCCCCAGTAAGACACTCATGTTTTTATTTTAAGTAGTATGAAGCAACGAGTAGTTTCATTCGGTATGGTATTCCCAGAGCAGGGGGACATGGGGGAACCTATATCGTCAATGAAACTTGCAACAATGTAATTATGCTTAAAACGATACGCTGAAGTCACTGAAATAAACAGTGTCGCTTCGATAAAATAATCTGAAATAAGTATCGACACTTGATTTCAAATTAAAATGAGTCGGTATTAGGTTTTTTTCTCAAATGGCTGAACAAACGAGAATAAGCATCATTAGGCTTTAAACTTTTGAACGCCAAAGCATAAACGCATGCGCGTGAACTCCACGCCAAGCTGCAAATGTATTTCATCTTGTTATCGTGAATTTCCCAATATCCATGGTGTCTTTCAATTTGTTTCATGTCACTAAATACGTACGAGAGCATCAATTTTTAAGATATCTATATAAACACTCACAAAAGTAATGATTTAGTTGTTTATTTCGTGTTTACCATTGTCACATATTTGTGTCGTTGGCGTACAGGGTATGCGCTTGCTTGTCACGTATATGTGACAATAGCGTTTAAAAAGGTTAAAGTCCCCTATGCTGGCACACAGGCCTCCACTCTTCGAGAGGAAGTAAGCTGTAATCTAGCAGCAGACCTTTGATTTTTTGGTTTAGGACATGCCGGTTTCCTGGCGAGAATTTACTTCACCGTTTCTTTTTGGCTCTCAAATTGTGATGAAATTATTACACAAAGTAAATCCCCTGGTTGGGTTTGAACCCACATCCTAAAACTCGTGATTAGGGGCCGTAAATAAACCACAAGTTAAACTTTAATATCAAATTAATTATTTACTTTATGATTTAATCCTACTGATTCCAAAACGGATAACGTGAATATTTCCATTTCTTGAGTGCGTTCGTATTAACGACTTTATCCATCGCTATTCCGATAGACGAGAAAGGCGTAATAAAGAGCTCAAGAGCTCTATATCTAAATATTTTTTATAAACGTTTGCCATGTACTCCTTTGAGACTTTTTAACTACTCATTAAAAGTTAATGCAAAACAAAATAGGTGCCCATAATAAGGGTAGTTTATTAAATAAAAGAAAAATAAATCATCTATTAAATTCATGAAACTGGTTGGACCAAAAAATATGACGCTCACCGAGGAAGAGTAGCATTTCGTCTACAATGAGAACACGGTCGATCCATGCTATAACATTTCCTTTATACCAAGCGTCGCCCATAGTACAACAAAAGGTTTGTCGCATTTCTGTCGGGTTACAGAGAATATCAGCTTTCAGCCAGTGCGCCAATGTTACGGTTGTGTGGGTTCAACAATTTTAACTTGCGATCCGATTGTCTGGTTCATGTCTTGTAGGATATTTTGTCTGTGGCATTTTATTTCTAGTAATAGAATGAAATAAAATGATGTTTAGGGCGTAACACGTTGAATTTTTTCTTAATACATTAGAAATAAAATTTTGACGACACTGTTAGCGCAGTGGTTGACCAATTGACTGCCGCGCGACATGGAACAAATATTTGTACGACCTGCAAGTATCTGTTTCTGGTCTGGGTGTTCTTCTATCTATAACAGTACGTATTTAAAAAAAAAAATATTATATACACAAGCATTAGGTTGCTTAGCTTGGGACTATATGGCGTTGTGTGAAATCTTCAAGGATATTATTATTATTAAAAGGCATTGCCTCGCCGCCTAAGAACAAATAACGAAACCAACTCAAAGACTATAGTGTCTTTTGAAGTGCAATCATTATTAAGATATTCTGAGAGTATAACAATGCAGTAATGTCTAGAGAAAGAGCAGTTACATTAACTTAAATGTGAACCCAATAGATTTTCCCCCACAGGTAATATTTTCAAAATATTTTTAACTCAATTAAAAAAAAAAAGTTCAACAAATGAAGATTTGTAACTAGACCGTAACGAAGGAGCTCGTGGCTAAGTACTAACAGCCGCACAGGTCGATCCAACAGATTAAGCTAAGCTTGCCGGGGTTGGTCGTGGATGGGTGACCATCTTTACATATCGAGACTCCTCCGTGCCTCGGAAAGGACGTTAATGGATCATTGTCATTTGTGGATCTTTGACAGCCGTTACGGGTAGTCAGAAGCCCGAAAATCTGACAGCCGGTCTTTCCAACCGGGTGTACTCGTATTGCCCAGTTAATGGGTTATGGAGGTCAGATAGGCAGTCGCTCCATGTAAAATACTGGTATTCAGCTGCATCCGGTTAGACTGGAATGATGACGACTTCAAAAATCTTAATTTTTTGTTATGAATGTTTGTATTAACATACGTAATCGCATCTACAATGTGTGAATGTTTAACATAATAAATTTATTCATTATTATGTCTATAATAATGAATAAATTTATTATGTTAAACGGGTGGTGGAGTCTTCCACCACCCGTTATTACCTGAACAACGGCTGTAATTGGATTGAGGCGAGCTAATGCCATCATTACGCCCTGTAATTGATCGTTTTGTTCGGGAATACGACCATGGCTATCCTCTGAACATGGCTATTAATATGTACTAAACACATTAAAATATATTACGTGTAAGTTGTTTATTTAATAGACGATAAATATTGAATAATTTGTAAATAACATTGTAAAATGGGAATATAGTCTCTTTGATTATAGAATATTAATATGTGACCCATGTCCAACCGTGTCCTTAATGAAATTAATTTTAAAACACGAATTTATTTTAAATGTATTACGGGAAGGTTTGGAGACAAAATATGTTAGGCTTACATCGGAGGCATGATTTAAGAAATTATTCCTAATTGTCGGCAAGCAAAGCCATCAGGCGTGATCAACAGCTAACAATATAATCCCTTTCATTTGATACTTGAATATTGAATATTTTTTATTAATGACTATTATGTCCTCTAGAGGGCGCCATATTGATTTAGTGTCACAAATCTTATAACATAACCAGCGGAAAATCAAGACGCCTACGACGATACCTCAAAAATGGGTCAAATTATGATAAGTAGTTTAGAAGTTCTGAGGGAACAGATAAACATATGTACATGCATAGAAACTCGTCAAAATCATAACCATCTTTTTTTAAATTTTATATTTAAACTGTTGTGCTTTGACAATTACAACTTTGTGGGCGTAATAATAGCTAATACACATAAGTTTTAAATTCGAACCCCGTAAGCCATCATCATTTCAACTACGGTCGGCTACCACCTGTCGGCTAGAACCACTTCAAATCAATGCTTTTATCAGATCCGCCCTAATCCGCTTTCCGATAGCTGGATTCAAAACGCGTATAAGCGCGAGCGCTGCTCAAATAACCCTAGTTAATTCGGCAGTCGAGTTTAACAGAAATGCAAGTGGTGCCGAGTGTCGGCCGAGCATTGCGGAATCCAATTATTAACGCCGTATAGTATTATATATTCACGCACATACGTACCTACGTACGTTACACAGTGAGTCTGGTACAAGACTAGATACATGGCGTTTAATTAAGTGTAATTAACATGTTCTTCTTCTTGTTTTCGTGTGGTTAGTGTCTAACCTGGTGTCAGAGTTTTTATGCTGCCCATGGGCCTCTGACTTAGCTTCACATGCTGTTGAGGAATATCTCTCAGACATGCTGGTTTCCTCACGATGTTTTCCTTTACCGATTTTTAAGCAAGTGATGATATACAATACGCACATGAATCCGTAATAACAGAGGTGTGTGCCTTGGGTTTGAACCCGAGACCTGTGACTTGGCAGTCCGACGGTCACACCACTGTTTAATAAGCTTTTGAAAGTTATACTCTTTATCACTTTGAATGTTATCTCTAACATATTTCGTGGTTACGATCTGTGTTGTTTGGTTTTCGAACTCATACAAACATTTTAGCTGAATGATTTTTAAGAGTGTGATAATTATACAATACGAGGGACCCATGGTAATTAACTAACTTCTATTACCTATGGGGCTGACTACAAAATAAAACAAGCAACATAGCAAGCAAGTCAACAGCAAAAGTAGATGATCAAAATCAGAAATTCAATACTAAAGACCGGAGTTCGCGTCAGACCTGTGTGGCGTCAGAGTGATTCAAAATTTTGAGATTGAAAATTATACCAAACATTTACTACTAGTACACATTGGTGAACTCCGTTCATTAGTATTGAATTTCTGATTCTGATCATCTACTTTTGCTGTTGACTGTACCTACATTTTATCCAACTATGCAAACAAAAATGTATGGAGCGGCTAGTTCTTTTTCATATTTCGGAGTTGGTCCCTTTGTACTGAGTAGTTCATTAAAAGTACGTCCCTCTTATAAAATAAGTCCCTCGTTTAACCTAAAAGACTGTATAATATATGTATATCTCTCATACTATACGTATAAACGCGTGGTGGCTCGTTACTTTCCCCTTTTTACAGTAGCCCGATGAATCCAATTAGTGTTCGTTAATCCATTTGTATCTTTTTCAATTTTAACGAAGCTCGAATAATTGATTTAAGGGGTTCTTTGGTTTTTATATTTTCGCTTAAATTGGTTTATAAACCATTTTTCCTGTAACATTTTCTTACTAAAATAACGAGGAACAAGTAACTTCTAGAATCAGTGGTAGTCCCGGATAAATTTTGTCAATTCTTGTTAGCATTGCCAATAACTGATTATCTATAGTCATTAGTTGTTTACAAGGCAGATGTGAATGGAAACGCCACGAGGGAACGCCCTAGGAGGACATATAGTGATCTTATTGGTAATGCTATTCGTAGACGACAGGTGTGTAGTACTCACAAACAACCGCGGTTAAAGGACTATGTATCATACTGATGACTGTGGATCATAGTAGTTGGTAAGCGGGATTGTGCGAAAGGGTTACCGCTACCCCAGAACATAAAGGGCTAAGGAAGGAACATGGATGGGTTTTAGTCAGTAAGAGTCTGACACTCCCTTCCGCGCCACCCAGAGCGGGAGAAGTCATGGGATGATTTCCCAGCCTTAAAAAAAAAACTATCGTAGTAGTTACTGCCTACCCCAATGAAAGCGTGAGTTTATATAATATGTACATAATGTAAATATACGTAATATAAATATTGAAAAGAAATTGTATTAATCTTTTTCATCGTATATCTAAGCTTGGTACTACTTGGAATCGAATAATTGGATATTTGACAGGGTAGTCAATAACGTTACTTTTTATGAATTGTCAAAACGCGGAATTTGTACGTGATTTGTATGAATAATAATAATGTGACGTTACAGATTTTTAGAATCAAATGGTACCTATACCTATAAGCATTAAATGCAATTTTACGATGATGGGAGTTTTTAAGACGAGCGTCTTTTTTGTATGTGATTTCATATTTTATTTTTGACCGTTTCAAATAGTCAATTCGATCACGATTTGAGAATGTTATATTTTTTTAATATTGAGCAATAAAATCTCTTACAAACATTTTCGTCAAAATAAATTCTATTGGATACCCGAAAGTTATTAAGTAATTATTACAAACCTATTCTCATTAAAACTCCAACATATGCGTCCATACATACACATCTGTTGGATCTACCTACGAGATGATTCATCTCGACTTCGTAACTTAAAACGTCTGTAACTTGCTCCTTGAGCTATTCTCTAGAACACTTAGCTTGGCATGCTTAATTTAACTTGGACTACATTTTCCGAAGGCAAAGTTTTCAAGTCGTTCAAAAGCGTCTCAACAACTTTCGCGCTTCAAAAGTGAAGCCTTAAGGCTGAAATTTACCAGGTTTTAGGTCATTTCTATTAAAACTAAATCTTGTAGGCGCTTTTAAATTATGAAGTGTCTAGTTAATTTTACAGAATTTGACCTGTGAAATAGTTACTGGTTTCTCCATTGTCTTATGTCGGAGAATTCAGACACGTACAAACTAACAAACTCTTCTGTTTTATTATTACTTAGAGATGATATATGCGGGATTGTCCGGAACGGAAAGGGCTAAGGAAGGGACATGGATGGGTTTCAGTAAAAGTCTGACACTCCCTTCCGTTACATCCAGGGCGGGTCAGAGAGTCATTTCCCAACCGCAAAAAAAAGAGATGCTATACACCGTACAATTTTAGTATCCATTGACTACTAATCATTCATAAAAATTATACATAAATGAACATTTGGATAATTAAAAAACATACAATATCGTAAACGCACGACGTTATTTAAAACAGCCTGTAGGTAGAGGACTATTAGACGTGGACTGTTTTAGGTTGGCTTAAGAAATTGTATCTCATAGAAAAGGGGGATTTCATCTACCGTTCGATACGTAAACATTATTAACATAATGTTACTTATTGTAATGCATTATTTAATTTTCGTTGTACCCATTACCTTAATTAATGGTAACAAATTTTGAATCACGCCTAAAAGGTTATTTATGTCGGATACATCAAATGGACCACATTTGTAAAGTGCACTTCAAAACAAAATACTGACCTTTAATAGAATATCAGTGTTTAACTTTTATACTAAATGCTGAACTTTGCAGCCATCACTTTGATTGATACTTATTAAATTATGAAAGGGGAATGTTCACTCCATATTGTGGAAGCGTGTACAAACTGCTGTTGGAAACTTGTTAAACATTGACAGCTAGCAATTTCATTCCTAAATGTTTCCGTTGTGATATTAAAAGTTTACATCGGTTGCACGATAGAGTTCAATCATTTATTTATAGCAGCTGACAGCTTTCTACTTTCGTGTTGGCTTCAGAAGTTAAACATTAAATTAAATGAGAATTTATTACACACGATATAGTTGATCCTGGATAGGGACTTTACTCATAACGTAACATCACGCTTGTTATTCGTACCTAAAGGATTAGGCAGATGTGTAACTATGGTACACCTACGTTTTACCACTTATGTTTGAGTCGCACGTAATAGGGGCGAGCGTATTGCCTTGGACTGGGCACTAATCCTGGCTGCTACTGAGAAATTCCATGTGGAAAACCCTAAAACACTTTGTCCGACCTGAAAATCGACCCAGGATGGGTCCTGGGTCGATTTTCAGGTCCCCGAGGTCAGGTGTGCCTCGTTGGCATGGGTGCCAACGAGGCAGTCTACAGGGTGTCTGAGAAAGGTGTAGCGAAAAGTATAAGCGTGTGGTACAGACCATCAAACGGAACAACTGTTTCCCGGGGACCACCATCGTAATTGAAAAAAAAAAGTAAGCCGTCCCTTACAAAACTTCAATACCTACTTGACAAAATGTAATTGAAAAAAAAAACTCATCATGTTTTTTTTCCATTACGATGTTGGTCCCCGGGAAAAAGTTGTTCCGTTTGATGGTCTGTACCACACGCTTACTTTTCGCTACACCTTTCTCAGACACATTGTATACACCTACCTCGTGAAATAAAAAGTAAAGCAGAGTTTTATTTAACAATCTGCCAAAAAAGTTTTCACCAATCAAAGGGTGAAGCAGGGCGTAAATGTCAGTTAACAGTGCCAATAAATATCTACCAAAAACCAGAGGACTCCGTATAAGCGCTTCCATTAAAGCAAATGAAGATAATGAGATAAAGCGAAAGAGACAATAAAATCAGGGATCCATGCCGAATGGCGTAAATTCAGCGCTTTAATCCGACTGCACGTTCGTTCCGCAGCAGCGGCTTACGAATGTATTCCGTTCATCACTGTTATCTTCTAGAGGAAATTAATTAAATAAGATTTCTCGTAATTACTTATTATAGAGGAATGAGCTTTTTGTGAGATGGGTATTAGTCTAAATCATGTCTTTACGTTATAGGAGCAGTGTAATATTTGTTGAATTAAAGGATGAAGTAAGACCTGTGCTAAGGGTATTCACTATATGATCAGCATTCATTCATAATATACAGAGTTAATACGACAAAGGGGCTTCCCTTTAATCTGCCTACTCTAGGTACAATTTTAAAGCTCTGTACCAAATTAAATAGGAGCAGTAGTTTGATCGCAAATAATTTTTGTAAGTTTTTAGATGTATCTTTTTTAATGTTTATGTTTAGTATCTTTTTTATTATGTTTTTACGCATAGGTAATTTACCTTAAAACGTAGTATAACCTACGATGCGTTGTTAAAAGGTAATTTTTTATGTACAAAGGTTGGTTGTGTTTTACTCTGATTTGTAAGCTATTTAGTTAGATTAGAAAAAAAAAACTAATTTTCGGTGCTTTTTATTTTTATACCGTATCGAGTTAATACTAAACACGTTTAGTATACGTAGTATAATTCAATACCCCTCGGTCATACCAACTCTGTATTAACCACTCACGTAACGTCCAGTATAACATAAACAAACAGATGTCTATAGTAAAAAAACATTGCTTCCTTAACTTTCATTTTTCAGTGAACGTAATAAAGCTAAAATTGCCGGATAAAAATATCCGGCCGAAATACTCGAGCACTTTCATTTCCGTACGTGGTAGAAAGACAAATATTAGAAACGCTTGTCCGTACCGCAAACGTGTAACAAGGCCCAAGTGAATCGGGAAATAATAAAAATCGAATGAACGTTTAACGAGAAATTCTTGGTTCATCCCTTCCGACTAGAGTTCGTGGAATACCTCATGCTATTTTCCATTTTATTTTTAACTGTGCCGACAGGCGTTATTTCGAAATGCCGCACTTCGAAATAGGTCCAAAAATAATTTTATGAAATTTATTCGGTGATTCCTTTACCGGAGCGGGTTTAAACGGTTTATTTTTGTGGACACTCAAAAAATTGAGCGGGCGAGACTGTGTACATTTTTCAGTTCGGTTTACATTCTAAAAAAATTTGTGGTTCGTTGTTTATTTGAATTTTAATAACAAATTTTTAACATGTTTTTAATGATTGAGGATTGGAAGAGGATTATCATTTATTTTTATACACAAGGGTGAATTGTTATTTATGGGAAGCAACTGCATTGATTTTTCTACGCAAGGGTGAATATTGAAAAGCTAGTGCAGATTTGCCTTTGAGAACGTTTCAGAATTTAAAAATACTGAAAAAAATACAACGCATTAGAATAAAATTTATCCACGAGTTGATTTGTATTCAAAAGCAAGCAAAAGCAAAGCAAATGAGAAAGAGGAAAAATAACTGCTCTCACTTTTATACTATTTTCTCCGACAAAGCAGAAAAGGCTCCCGGAGTGCACTGTAAAATTGGATCATATGAGTAATTACAAATTTTCTGGAATGTTGGCTGCAAGCCTCTAAGTGCCGCTTAGTGATATGATCGAGGAAGCTTTACAAGGATTAGCGATCTCAGAAGCCTATTAGCTCTGTATCGTTTATGCGACATTAGACTTAATGCGCTTTAAACTTTAATTAACGTTATCTTCTTATCTTGAACTTGACTTTCGCCGCGAAATTTTCGAACTTCGTAATTAAAAGTGAGTCATTGAGAGCAGCAGTGGTTTAGTGGTATTATAAGGCCGCAATTTACGAGGTCGTAGATACGAACCCAGACGAGCGCTTTATTTTGTAAAAATTGTTGATTGACTGCTGATTCGCCTCATATGGAAAAGGTTACTTCCTTTGTGGAGTTGACGGCTACTTGGAACAAGACATGCTGAGACCAATCTTTATACGAATGTTAGATATTAATAACTCTAGGACAAACAAAACAAATTAAAACTCCTCGTTTAAGGTTGCCAGCAGTAAGCTCGCTCTATTTTTTTTCTCTGTTGTGGTTGTCACCGTTGTTAGCACAAACTCTACAATAAATATTGTTATAATTACAATCCTGTCTCGATTTACTCATCTGGAAGAGTGGTCGCAGAACGTCTCGTACTTGTGAAAGGTCGGAGGATTATTATGAAGTATACCGATGTTTGTAAGTTTACTAGATATAGTATTAACAGAAGTTGGTGGTCTGTTAGCACATAAAGTAAATGCCAATGTAAACACACAATATTTTATGCGAGAAATTAAAAGCAATGTGAAATAATTTAAGTAACAAAGCTGGACTGACGCTGTTTGATGAATGACTGTAAAATTGCTGATTTGATTGTTTATTTAGCTGGAAGCTTGTTTTATTTACATTTTAGCATATGGCTGCTGTAGCTGCAAGCTCCGAATACGAATTCAATATGCATTTTATATTCGAACACGGTTTTACTTTTAAGAGCTTTTATTTATTCACTTGATAGTACGTTGTTAGTACGTACGTTTTGGTTGATTGCGGAAATAAATACCTTCCTCGTGATAGTAGATACTTTATATATCTATTCTTTGTTTCGTTCCAATGACAATAGGAACATTTATTTGGTAGGGATGGCCAGAAGTTGCAGCCAGTTAGTTCCTAATTTCTTCTTACAATTCGGTTTGCACGAGGTTACAAAAATCAATTAAAAATGATAACAGAATTTTAATGACACAGCTTGCGGTACGAGTTGACTGATAGATGTCGTGGTGTAAGGAAGAAGCGTTATAAGGAGAAGAAGTCGCAAGGACGACGAGGGCCTGCTCCATGTGACTTTCTCTCTCACTTTATCAATTGCTATTATAATTATGTATATAATAGAAGGGGACAGACAGTGTGAAAAAGTGTTAATTAGTGCTAGAGTTAGTGCTCGTTGTCAGAGCTTCTAAAATGTATACTAGATGGCTCTGTATTAAAAACGCGCCTGTGTGGAGGCAACCTGTGTGGTGTCTATGCGAGCTGAAAAAACATCGAAAACAAAGTAGATTTCAACAAGGTCTCCAAGTTTCAGTGTAAGTCTTTATTTTTCTTTTAAATCTTTCGAACGCACACTTTTTTTAAAACATAGAAAGGTGTCAGGACTTACACAGGAAAGCCTATTAAAATTCACTAAATTTTCATTCTTTTCTTTTAAATTTTAGACCCCATTAAGTAGAAAAGCTGTATCAGCTGTTTGAAAGCATTATGTGATTGGGGTCGATGTATAGGCACTCCAGATTCTGCTTAGTCACCGACATCGCTCATGATATGGCTAATGCCGTAGAATTTGCTCCCGTTACATGACCCTATTCTGTCAGTTACACTTTGGATTTAAGAATTATTATAGCGTATAATACTTATTATTTATGAAAGTGATTAAAACTAAAAAAAAATCTTATAAATTAAAGTCGGTTGTCGCGTTTGCCTATATGTCTGCGTTGTTCTTATAAACTACGCAACGGATTTGTATGCGGTTTTCCCACATAAATAAAAATAATTTATTCCGAAGGTGAATACGTTATTATTTGACATAGATATAATAAAGCATCTCTTCGTTAAGTCGTAAAAGTGTAGTTACTCAATCACGCATGTACGGTTAAAAAGATTTTGATAAAATTTGGTGCACATTTCTAAGTGTGCATAATTGCATTTCAACATAATAAAGGAACGAACTTTCTTTCCAGGTACAAGTAGAATCTACTGGGAAGCAAAGATATTCTATTCAACATACCGCGCATAATCGATTTCGCGCTCCGCAATAATTCAATGGTGAGCCGCGACTAATTGGCTCCGTATTGGCACTGGCATAATCGAATGCGAACACACTATTACCGACATGATTGACCCTCCTTTGAACGGGTTTGTCTCATAGTCGGAGCTATACATGTAGTAGGGAATGGATTAGGCATTTGAACCAGTGTTCCATGGAGTTTCTTGCCCGTTCTTCTGCATAGGTACCTACTGCTTTGGAATGGGCAACTAGCTCCATCTTTCTGACTGACCGACCCCTTGACAATTCGAAAGTGCCTGTGATTGGTTTATTTGAAATAAATACTTTGAGTTTGAGTTTGTCTACACAATTTAAGCTTGAATCAATATCTCGATATTTATTCAAGCTTAAATTGTGTCACACAGCCACTTTCGTACCAATCACAGGCACTTTCGAATTGTCAAGGGGTCGGTCAGTCAGAAAGATGGAGCTAGTTGCCCATTCCAAAGCAGTAGAAACCTATGCAGAAGAACGGGCAAGAAACTCCATGGAACACTGGTTCAAATGCCTAATCCATTCCCTCCATTTCCCATCCATTTCCCCAATATTCATCCATCTTCTCAGAAGCAGAAGGATGAGCCGCTTTGCAGGTTGGTTCGGTATTGCCTGCTGGCTGTGGGTGAGTGGGACTCGGGCCTCTGGCTTCAGACGCTACCATCACCCAACATAGGTACTATACTATGTGACACCATCTTCCGGTTCGCTACCTGTCTGCGTAAGGCAACTTTACTAAGCTGTGCATTAAGTAGTGTTGTCCTCTAAGACTAGGTAGACTGTCATGCAAGCGAACTTAAAATGGGTTTCTTTCTCAGCAATCATCATCAATCTGCCTAGACTTAGCGACTGCCTACCTGACCCCCACAACCCAGTAACTGGGCAATACGATACCCCTTGGTAAGACTGGCTGTCAGATTTTCGGGCTTTTAACGACCCGTAACGACTGTCAAAGATGCACAAATGACAGCCGGGACCAACGGCTTAACGTGCTTTCCGAGGCACGTGCCATTTTCTTTCTCAGTAATATGGCGGAAAATACCGAAAGAAAATACATAGCCTGCCCTAAAATAGAATGGCAGTAAAACCAAAGGTCGCGCAAAAAATTCGGAAGTGTGCCTACGAGTAAGAACCGCGGGACGGTAATGTATCTCTTCTAGGTCAGATAGTAGCGATGTAGGCCACACCCAAACACAACCCTACTTACCCAGACATTCTTAGTTTGAACAGGCACACAAACAAATGGAAGAGACAGTGTTCAATGAAGACCACAGATTATTATATCTATGAATGAAGACGGTTTGCCGCATAACATAATTTATAGCGGTAAACATCAGATGGCGTTAGTTTGTCGTCTAAAAGGGTCACGTAGACATGATTCCACCTGTAAAATGATCACATACTACCGTACACCAGGTTAGTATGTGATAATTTTTGAAAAGCATGTTTGGGAAATACGCTGGTTTTCATAACCCACTCAAAGTTATAGTTTACATTGAATTAGTATTCAGTGCAATTTATTTCAACATTTCCAATAAATTCACCTCGACATTTTAACAGCTTATACGACTAAATTAGTCTCATTAGCAGATGAAATGGCATTCGACTGAACTGCCTAGTGCGGTCAAAATACCACAAATATCTATATCGAAACATACAAATTTTTACACATAAAATATAATAGGGTATGATAGATATACGTATTTATGGTTTTTTAATTTTAATAATGCCCCGAAAAATAGGGCGGGAAATCACCAAATGCCCCAAAAAATAAAAAAAAATCATAAAGATTTCATACAGGTCCACCCCCGATGACGTATTTAAAAATAAATATTTCACACAAAAAAACCCTTCGAAACGAAAATAGTTTTGAAATCAACCCTGTTTCGGATTTGTTTCTTCGAGCGAATTACAATTTATCATGTTCTGAACCGTTTATTTTCTCTTAAGCAAAGATGTATCTATGATATACATTTATTCGGGACTTAAATACACTAATTTTGCTATATGAGATTGATTATTAAACAGGCAAATTCGGAGAACTCCCGTTAAAATTAACAACTTATTTAAGCTGCTCATTAAAGCATATTGTGTTATGAATGCTCTAATGCCTTTATTCGGAATTCATTTTAATTAACTGTTAATAAATTTTACCAATAACAGTGGACTTTAATCTGATAAGTTTACCATTGTGCGGCTAGCACACGAATGTAAAATATTTACTGATATTGTGTTTCCTGCAATTAAAGAAAGTGAAACGCAACTAAATTCTAAACTTATTTTCCTACCATCTCTTATTTTTCTTTACCTACATGAGTACCGACAGACGACAACAAATTCGTTTAAAATCTGCCATTTTCCAGATCTTTTGCTATTGTGATATCGGAAAAATCCATCGGCGTTATAGAAGTCCTTTTAACATTTGTATCCCGCGCCGTTAGTGGGAACATAAAGGTAGCCGAACAGCTGCGTCAGCTTTGTCCCGGAACACGGGAATGAACTCCCGATAGTCGGGTACAAATAATAGGTAACGTGGAGCGAATTCATCCGGCATTTTAAAAGCTTTTGCTCATTCCAGCAATACTGTGATTGAAAAAGAAACGAAACCGATGCCACTTGATTAATATTTGGAATGTAGATTAGAGACAGGTTGTTTACCAAAAACATGGAAGATGATGTTAGTTATAAAAACATGTCTTAAAAGTGTTGCTAAATAAAATGTTGTTGCCGAAAGAGGCATTTTAAGAGCAGGCCTTCAAATTGTATTGTGCTCCAAATGTGATAAATCGATCAACGTTGACACGGTAGCATTAACCAGTGTCAAATAGCGCTGTTCATCTCGAAGACCGGCTCAAACAATGTCTGCAGATGAGAATGGAGCCACTTAGATCGTGCGAGAACGTGCGATTGCTCGCAGCTTGCGTTTGGGGAAAATTGCACTGACATAGCCGACACCTAAATGGACTAAATGGCCTAACTAAGCCAAACTACTGATTACTCTATTGTTGCTGTCGCACTAACTGCACCAACTACATAATTAAGTTTAACAGAGTGATTGAAACATGTAAAGCAAATTATAACGTAGCATTGCAATTATCATCAACATCGATCGCTACAAAACCGCAAAAATTCCAAAATATGTAGGTATGTTATTGACTTTCAATAATAGTTTTCATACCGCATTTTGATTTAGGACAAAAACTCAATGTCTGTAGAGCGACATTGGGGACTAGAGATTCATCTTAGAAAAGCTGACTTCGCCAAAAATCAATTGGTTACGCAGTCACCCAACGTCAACAAGTCCCCTATAGATCCCCATGCGGGGGACAGAGGGGGCGGGGATCGGGATAGCCCCCTCTGGGAGGGGTGAGATTCAACTGGTGCAATGCGGTGTACCCTACCACCCCTGCGTTGTTTTTGCCACTGTCCGCGGAGCATTTGGCGCGCCTTTCGTTTATTTCGTTAAGTTTTTTACGCTGCATCGTCTTTCATTACGTTCTGTAACTATTGTACTTTTCGCGTTAAGTTCTTGTAGCTGGACCATTTCAGTAATAAACAGGTACGTGCCCTAACAGTTTCCTATCCTTAGTGTGACAAAATCGATTAAGTACCATACACAGGGCATTGAACGGTAAATAAATAAGGTCAAAATAGAGACTAGCAAAAACTACATCGTTTAAAATTCCCTCCAGAAAGTCAGAAAAATTATACGATAAACTGGTTGAATTTCCGTTCTGACGTTCGTCGTCCCAATAAGATTAGCTCGTTAAGCGTGACGTCACTTAAATCTTGCACGTTCCTTCTAATGTGGTTTTCCGGCGTTATCATATCCGTATATCTCAACGTTTTAATTATGAAGCTTATCCGCTAATATTTAATACTAGCTTCCACCCGCGGCTTCGCCCGCATAATATGTCGACAAATTATACACATAAACCTTCCTCTTGAATCACTCTATCTGTTAAAAAAAACCGCATCAAAATCCGTTGCGTAGTTTTAAAGATTTAAGCATACAAAGGGAAATAGCGACAGAGAAAGCGACTTTGTTTTATACTATGTAGTGATTCTCGCGTCGTTGTGGATTTCTATGTTCTTGTTCACGTAAGACATACGGTTGCGGAGGCGACAACGGGCCCATTGTTCTTGGCGAGTTTGTGTTCACATTAGTCGCCAGGTGTCTGCGTGGGTGTGTCGTGACATTGTTTCGAGTGACAATCAGACCCACCAGTATCTACATCTTACGGTGCGCGTCAATTTCATGTACTGCCGCGTGCTTTGACACACACAAACGTCATCACACAAGTGAAATCAACCGCGCTTGAGCCGAGCTCGCTTATCAGAGCCGAGTTTAAAGACGTGGCTGCTTTTAAAAGTATACAAGAACACGAATCATTGAACATCTTTTGGTTTAAAACTTTAGTTTGTATTTTTCACAGTCGATGTTCAATTGTTTATCATGAGTTTTCTGCTATTGTACAGCGAACTAAAAAGGCTTTACTAACCATGGAAGCTCCGAGTCAGCGAACATACCGGCCAAACGGACACCGGTCGCGCTCATAAGCCTGCTCCCATTTAAAAGCTGTCCCCCCAGCGTAGCCAGGCGGCGAACCACCCATGAGCCTAGCGAACCTAATTATTGTAAACAAGGAGGCTTTACGTTTGTTGGCCGACAGTCAGTTCTCGATGAAGGCAACACAGAGTAAATTGAACTGCAGCGAGCTAGCGTTTGTATTTCATTTTCAAAAGTCGATACGTTTCTATTGACTTTCCTTTATTCGCTTTATTTACAAACACATTTTATTGCTTACGTTTCTATATGAGTTTAAATGTTTGCACTCTTTATTGCCTTCCACATATTACGGAAGTACGATGCGCACAAAAGAGTTTATATATACACCAAAGAGAATTTCTTAAAAGTTGTTATTTCAAGCAATTTTTATAAGACTTTTGAAAGAATTTCACTTATTGAAATATAAACTTGAAAGATCAATGTTTCCTATTGGGAAAACAATAACCGATAGTAAAAAAAATGTGTTCTCTAAAGAAACAACGAGAATATTCTAGCAAAAATATCAAGTACTAAGCCACTTTGTTTACCAGTCTGATAATAATTATAACGAAAGTTATTACAAGCAACTTGTTTGGCTCAAGCATAGCTGAGATGCCCATATTTTCTAAGCCCCGTTGCGCTGTTGCTTTTAATCTATAACCGCACAGAAAATTGGGGAAAGAAGGCTTAGTGCGCATTAACAAACTCAGACCCGTAATACTCCGTTTGGAACGTGAAAAAGGCGCCGCTCCACGCCGGCCCTCTGATAAGCTACGCACGTACACCTAGCTTCGTTTTGTATGAACAAGTCGTAGGCAGAATCGTCCGCTACGTTCTACGGCCACGCTACGCACGAATACTTGGCTGGCAAATATACGAATCGCGTCACTAACGTGGCAAACGTATCTGAGCACACCCCACCTTCATTTATGCCTATACAAGTATACAAAATATGAATTTAAGTTGTAACCTCGTTGTTCTCATTATGATGTGGCTTTCACCATCATTTAGAGAATTTGTTCCGTAAGATTTATGGTTAGTACTATCAAAGCTAACTAGAAATAAAAAAATTCACTCTTTTTTGAATACGTAAAGTCGGTCGGAATATCTAGCTCGGAATGTAATGTATTTCCGAGCTTAAGCAGTGATCCCACAGTCAAACTATTGTTACAGTAAATTTAGTATGTCGTAAACTTATAATCAATAATAATAACAACCCTCCTTCAGGCTCAAACGGGTAAAAAACTCATAAATTTTGTGAATTTTGTTTGTTCAGATTTAAAAGCTCTTTTACGTAGCAGTGAACTGAGTGAATAGAAGTTTGTATGTAGTTCCGAGGTTCAACAAGCTAAGACTCTAGAACAAATAATAGTAGTAACGCTAGGATTCACGTGTATCTGTATCTGGTCGCTTAGAATTGGAAATGGAACTTCTGCAACGTCTTTCTTGTTCAGTTTCATTTTGTTGAGTGCTTAAGCTGTGTAGAGCGGCTTACGACTGGATTCTCTCAAATGTTCATATTTTATTTCTGAGGGATTAGTACAAGGGGATTATACTCTCACATATTGCTTTGCTTCATCTCCACTTCTATCTTAATCTACAATTATGAAAAGAATTTTGATTATAAGCAATCTGCCAAGTAACAGGGCAGATTAGCTGGGAAGGCCAGGTGAATATTAAACCAACCTGCTAGCTGAAATGTCAAACCTAACTTAAATCGATTTCGTCGTAGGTGTAAAATCGCCAACGGATCAGTTAAATAGGCCGCGAATACATCGCAATTTATCGGACCGTCCGAACCCGTATAACTAAGTTTGTGCTATCGGGAGAATCTGATTTACGCTATCGGAAATTTGCTTCACTTCCAAATAATTTTACGTTGCTCAAGTAGAAAAATACATTAGTAGCATGGTTATTAGGTTTACTTTTGAAATTTGTTAATTTATAATGTAGGTATCTCTGTAGGCGCGGGTGTGTGTCATGTGGCGGTTCGCAGCCATGGAACGTGTGAACAGCTGAGTGAACGATCAATAGTATGGCAGTCGCAGTAACGCGCGGCGGTCCGGTGCCGAAACCTAACGCGTGATGTTGATAGTTAAGTCGATATCATCCGTCTGCTATACGGATATTTTTGTTATCACATTTTAAATAACTCCCCGTTAAAAAACTAACTGTATTTGTAAATAGACGGGCCCTAAACGAATATCACAAATTGCGGAATGATATTGATCGTTTACTATTAAGAGTTAATGAAGATTGCACAATGATTGAACAAAGTTTTGAGTGAGTTAAAATGAGCAGGATCAATTTTGTGCAATATTTTTAGTCTCTTTAAGGCTTGCCATGGTCAATACGCGCGTTATTAGCATCATTGGTTTATAATGATTAAGAAAAGGCATTGTAGCTGTAGGAAAGTAGGATTTTGAAAAATGAAACGTTCAAAAGTATTACTAGTATCTTAAATGTTTGAATAGATACAAGGCGGTATTGCTTCACTCATATTTATATATTTTCGCAATAAATGTTGAATCCAATCTTACAAAATTTGTAAAGTCTTTCAGTAAACGACAAGTCTTTTAAAAGATGTTCGTGAGTATATTTCAGCGGTTTCTTTAACTACTCTTTCCACTAGTGATGTTTTCTTTTGTTCCTTTTTTTAAGTCATTAACTGCCGCGCAGCAGACACAATAGAAAAACTATTGTTTGTCGGACACACGGTGACCGCGTTGGCGTTCAACGTGTTAAGTTTAGTCACAAGTGGCAACACTAGAGCTAATAACACCTTGGTCTGATATGTTCAAAGAACACTAGGCAAATCTAGCTCACTCGAAAACATTGATATCGAGCCGTCAATGTTTTAATTGGTCGTATGAGTACGAGGGGTGATTCAATATTATTACACAATAAAAGTATTGCACGATGTTATTTTAGGACTAGTGCCCGCCTAACGACATCATTCATAACAGATGCTTGAATTTCAAACCCTTATTTAAAAAAAAAACGTTATTCTTTCTAACAGTGAGAAGTGATAATAAGTTTTAAGTTAGTTGGTAAGTTACTTATATAACTTGAAGCTACGTCCCTTAATGATGTTGGTACAAACGCCAGCACATCAAGCTATCCCAAACTGTCAAATATTCCCAATTGAACATGAACTTTATTCGTTTGTTATAAAGTTGAAAATCCTCTTTATAATATTAGTATTCTACCATTTTGAACCTAGTTTTACTACGCTTTTGTCTCTGCAACACTCTTAAGCTTATTATATAATTTTATGAAAGATTATAAAGCTTATAATTATATTGACGATGATTGATAAATATTTCTTGTCTTGTGTTGTTATAGTTTACTTTTAATCTATTATCAATATTTTACGCGTAATAAAAAGCAAGCATGACCGTTTACAGAAATGTGTCTATTTTGTATTTGTAACTATATGATAACTTGGAATATAATGTAATTAAATAAATATGTTGATATTTGATAAAGGTTTTTACGGGGCTTCTCCTAACGCATCCAATTTCACTTGTGGTCGGGTGGATGGTAGGATAGTTGTTTATTGTTGACTTGGTAAGTATATTAAATTCTAAATACCTAGTTAAAAACTCAAAGGTTTGATAGATATTAGATAATCATGAACCTCTGAGGTAATGAAAAATAACCAACCCCGGTTTAAATCCGATTTTTTTTAAGGTGCCTTTCAAGTTTTGGTTTCCAAATTGTTCATTTTTATACGGAAAGATATTAAACTCCGCGCGTTTATTGAGTTACTATGTCATAGCAAACCTGATAAATTACTACATTGTTCGTGTACAGTACAAAGTCGTGACCGGAAAAACATGGCTTAGTTAAAAGTTGATCATTTGTTTTTGTAAAAGACAAGATAGTTATGCGCTCCAACGACGATAAAGTTATTTATTCAGTTTTCTTTATTGTTTTGTTTGAATTTTGTCCGTATTATAGCTAGGGCCGTGGGTCATATATTAAGTAGCATATATAACTTAGGCCTGAAACTGTGCTAAGCGGACGCCTGCGCTGTCCCACACAAAAGTGGTCCGCGCGTAGCCCGCGCGTACTTTGCGGGGAATCTAGATTCAATAAACGGACTTACAATGCTATCGTTTATTTTGAGAGTCGTCGTTACGATACGTGCGCTTCGACACGACTATTAAAATTAAACTAATGACTACGTAGGTCCCTACCTCGCAATGAGGACCGCGAACACCCGCGACACGCGACAGGCACCCGTCGCGGGCACTCGCTTAACACAGTTTCAGGCCTTATACAATATGGAAAACACGTATAGGCAATAAATGAAACCACATACTTTTCATCACCCTTTCTTACAATACACAAAAAGTAAACGATATTAGTCCAGTAATTACATAAAAAAGCAGTTTTAATTATCAGCAATTTGAACACTCTGTAGAATTGGACCACTAGGACAATTATTCTGGATTAATTATTATTACCGAATTTATTTTGAAATAAACTGTACTACAATCTTTTTTTATTTACGTTTTATAATTCAATTTTTAATTTTGCCACACTTCTATCGACTAGTATTACTTGTGGTTTCATTTTTGCATATATGTGGTCTTCATATTGTACGTATTATACATAAAGACTCACCCCCACACGGAGAGTTTCATGATCCGAGAAGCACTGGTCCTCTGACAATGAAGTCACAGCTTGCAGACTTTGAAGTGACTGCCCTGCTGACTGCAATGTTACTGCCGCCATACTGGATCACTGCAACCTCACCGCCACGTCGACTGCGTCTTTTGTATTACTGCCATGAATATCTAAAACAAAAGAAAGAGGGACTCACTATCGCGAACAAAATGTCAAATAAGTGTAGAGTGTACAGACACGAGCACCAATATGAATACACGACAAAGCGATTTTCTCGTGGAATAACTATAACTTTGAGATAATAGAACCCATTTTATATTAGTATGGGTTCCCAAATACTATGTCCATAACAACATAAAATTACAACAAATGCAGAAGGAGAAAATCACTTTTTGAAGTTGCTCCGTGCATAATGGAGATCGTTCCGTACGTATAGTGTCTAAAATATCACGAATTTGGCGTAATAATATTGGTTAGTAACAAGTCCAAAATGCAGGAATAGAATCCACTCGGTGTGACATCAAGCGCAACAGTCAAACGATTAGCCAGTGCGCCAACAGGCGTGATTATGCAAATGTACATGAACATATCCACCTAGCTATACGCCGCTATGGCGGCCTCGCCGAGCCAGAATAATGTCGCTGCATGAACGCGTACATAAATCAGTTTATTTGACAGGCTCCAGCGATGCGAAATATGTTCGACACATCAACGATTTGCATTGATTAAAATAAACTCTACCGTTTTATTTGCACGCGTTGATTCGAACATTGAATGTTTATCGTGTTAATATTGAGGTACACAAACATTGTTTTATCTTATTTAAGTGGCAGTAAATTAAATCACATGTGTTTTCGTCTCGTTTAAAATTAAATACGTAATTGTTACCGCAGTACCTACTTGTTTCATGTAAGTCGATAACAAGCTAATAGTTTTACTCAGAATATTGTTAGATGGAGCGTTTGATCTCGGGTGTCGATATCGGATTATTAATTATGCATACATAACGGAGTGTTAGCACCGTCTACGTGTGGTCTGTACGGTGTCTACGTAACGCCTGCAGTGGTTAACGCCCAGTGCGCAATCACTATAAGCCTATCGTACTGGGCTTCATCTTGTAAATTCAGCTTAGCTATTACGTCGCACTTGTGGCACTGTTCCTTCTATTAAACCCGCAGGTACATACCACAGCGTAGTACCTACCTGCGGATAGGAACGGCATTGTTATCATATTTATGATTCAGAATAGACTAAAAAAAAAACCTCTGAAACTGCGCACCTCGTTAGGAGCAACGTTTATAAAGTAATAAGTTCGCGCCGTCTACAGTAAGTCTAGTCTGTTCAACAGTTCGCTACACGTTCGTTAAAACTTCACCAGACTGATTCAAATCCGCGCACATATCGCATAAACTTGGATATTCAACTATTACAGATCGTTTGTTATTCAGGGGCGCATGGCGACAACTAAGTACCTACCCTCGAAGGCTAAAGCTAAGTAATAGCAGGAATGCAAGTAGTGCCAGTAGTGCCACAGGTTGGCCACGCCACAGGTTGCCTTTTGCCTGTTATTAACGAACCCAAAATAACTCCGAGCAACCCCCCGCCTCCCTCCAACTGGGGTGATGTACGACCTCAAGCGTATTACGGGGGGAGCTTTGAATTACTGGTTTTCGGATAATAGGTACAAATGGCGGCTCTCGTTCGAGCAGAAAATATTAAGTAGGTATTGTTAACAGGGCTTTTTTATTAGCCAATTTAGTCCCACTCCAAGGCAAAGGCATTTTGTACTGTTTCCGTGTTTTGTTTTAAAGATTGTACTTCAATATGCAATATATTATACTAGTTTAGGTAAAAAGGTTAGGCCCCTGTCACTTTCGCAATTGAAACAAATCTAACGTCACCTATGCAAAAAAAAACCATAAAGCTGTTTAGGTATCACATTGTGCCAATATACATACATGATAAAAGAATATTTAAAAATCAAACACAGACGAAATGTAGAATTTAATGTTTTTAAAAACAATGATAAGTATGCTACGTAAGACTTCAGTTTACCATAAATTTCAAATGCCATTTAAATGAATCAATAGTAGTATATCTCAAGTTTTAAAAGAATTGAATAAAAATATCGTTATTCAATTTTATTCTACAGAAGCAATAAAGTGCTATCAACTTAATTCCCCCTTTTGGCGAGCAGGCGATACTCGATGAAGCGCCGTAAAGAATTCTTGGCACTAAAAATGCCCGCATAGTGCCGTTTAGTCCAGACTTCGTCGTCACAGTTTTCTACAAACAAGATGATGCAATTTGTTTACACGAATTCTAATCGAACTATTTGGTCTATAGCGCTTTCATTAGACAGGCTGTTTGTACATCGTTCGATTCATCGTTTGATCGACAACCGACACGTCGGCACGTCGCGTCGGTCCGATACATTTATCTTGCCATGTACCATTTGAAATAGGATTTATCAAAAACATGTTGGCAACTGAAACACGCTGTTAAGTAATAATTCATTGATATAATGAAGCTAAGCCCTGTTCCACATTATAATCAACCCCATTAATAAATCAGTCTCAAAACTTTTTCCTATATGATAGCAGTATAAACACTTGCTTTTGTTCTTTCGCAGGTTACACCGAGGAGCAGCCTTCCACGCAGTTCACTGCCCAGCTCCCGAGTGAGGTGAGCCCGGCCCCCGCCGGCCCCACCCCCGCTCCTCAGCCGGCGCTTCAGCCTCTATCCTATGCCCTTCTGCAACTCTCTGCCTCCGACTCGACAGACCCGCCCTTCCTCCAGGTTCAGCTCCAGTCTTCGCCTGTCTCCTCCCCTCCCCCGC
The DNA here is from genome assembly GCA_951799385.1 of Hyppa rectilinea. Taxonomy (NCBI): domain Eukaryota; kingdom Metazoa; phylum Arthropoda; class Insecta; order Lepidoptera; family Noctuidae; genus Hyppa; species Hyppa rectilinea. Next base: position 21,767,012 of record OX637300.1, read on the forward strand.
CACCGGCGAGCGGCAAGTCCATCTCCATGTGCTACACCAGCACCGGCGCTATCCTCTCTCTGCCACCCAAGAAAAAAGACATCTACCGCCCGTACTGCCTTGTGGACCGCGCGGCGCACCTCAACCGACCCGAGGAGGACCTCAATGCGGCGCATGCGATCCTCGACCTCAGTCAGCATGTGTTCTTATCACCGCGAGTGGTGGAGCCGGCTCCGCCCGAGGCGCAGCCACCTCCGCCACCACCCGCACCGTCGCCACCACCGCCACCGCCGCTGCCACCGCCTCCTGAACAGCCTGCACAAGAAACCATCACTGAACGACCGCGAGAAACGATTGCATACACATATGACGCGTTCTTCGTAAGCGATGGCCGATCTAAACGTAGAAACTATGCAAACTCGCCGGTTGAGACGGTTCTACCTCCAGAACCCAAATCGAAGTATACGTGCAGTGAATGTGGCAAGCGATACGCGACCTCATCGAACCTGTCGCGGCACAAGCAAACGCACCGCAGCCTGGACTCGGTGTCAGCCAAGCGCTGCGGCGAGTGCGGCAAGGCGTACGTGTCCATGCCGGCGCTGGCCATGCACGTGCTCACACATCAACTATCACACGTGTGCGGCGTGTGCGGGAAGTTATTTTCGCGACCATGGTTGTTGCAAGGCCACCTGCGTTCCCACACGGGAGAGAAGCCCTACGGCTGCGCACACTGCGGCAAAGCTTTCGCGGATCGATCGAACTTGCGCGCACACATGCAGACGCACTCATCGGACAAAAACTTCGAGTGCACTCGATGTCACAAGACGTTTGCGCTCAAGAGCTACCTCAACAAACACCAAGAGTCGGCGTGCGTGCGCGACGACGAAGACGAACCGCCGTCGCCAGAGCCGGCCGCGCCCGTCTCCGCGTCCGGCTAGGAGCGACACAAGTCGAGGCAACTAGGGACCGTAACCGCCGAATGGTTTACACGTAAACGTAAAGTATTAATATGAATTTAGCTTGTTAACATAATATATAAATTTACAATATGAAACAGGAGCGAGCGCGTCGGGCGGGCGCCTGCACGCGCGCCCGACGCGCCGCGACACAATCAAGCAACGTTTCGCATACAACGAATCACGTACGACCCCGTAGAGCCGCGGCCAACACGGCCGCAGGCCGTAGTGTCACACGTCCCGATAGCGGTTAACTTAATATTAAATATGTATATAGTCGTCGATAAAATATACCCTTATATACATAGATGTATTGAAATATGAATGAAAACTAATATCTTTTGTAGGTGATTTTTACAACCGCAAAGTAGGTTAGAAAGTATTAGGGTGTAAGTTTAGCGTCGAGATGCGAGAGCCGAGCGCCGAGGTCGTGGGTGGAGGGCAGCCTCCTCCGTCTCGGTGAGGAACTTGCCAAAATTTTCCGTCCGAAGCTCCGCACACACGCCGCAGCGCCGCAGCGCAGCGCGGGCCCGCGACAGTGCCTTACCTCTCGCCCCGCCGCCATCCCTCCCCCGCACGCACGCACGCACCCTCATTCCATTACACACTTATAAACATATTAAAGTATACCTGCACGCTGGACTGCGTGCAGGTATACTTGTATACGAAATGTTACACTTTCAAAATGCTGCGACTTTTTAAACTACAATTCGTTTCTTTGTCTGTGAATACGTATGTAGGTAAACTTAACAATAGTACAATGTTTTAAACAGTCAACTTTAGTACCTGCTGAATTATGAATAAATGAATATAGAGAAAGTGAAATATAAATGATAAAGCAAGTAAATGTGTCGGTGTGCCGGGGGCGCGTGAAGGGCGCGGGCGGGGGGCGGTCGCCCTGTGGCGGCGACAGGGCAGGGCCGCGCGCCACAGCCTGCAAGCCTTTAGTCGAGCGTGTGTCTTTAGGTGACAAGTCAAATGTAACTGGCAATAAACTAACTTAGCGTAAGGTAGCATTAACGTAGGTTAATGAGGCGAGCACGAGGTGCTCGGTCAGAAATGGGTATTCGAAAAGCAATAATAATGTAGGCATAAAGTCGCGCACCGCTGTCAAATAGACGCAGCAGACTATTCTATTAACCCTATAGCTCTCTGTAGTTGCTAGCTGACCCTACCGTCGGCCCCACGGGCGCCACTTCGACATGCGTACGAAAGTAATGCGCTATAAGCCGCGAGATGTAGGAAATTTAGCAGCTAGTGTGTAGTGGTCCATTTGGCAATTCCAAGTTCCGCCCGCGGGCCCGATGCCCTCCCTAGTCTATTAGTTAGTGCCTCGAGTCAATTCGTCGTTGGTGTTTCTTTGGATCCAGTCAATTAAAATATCTTCCCAAATAGTTCCTGTATTATAACAAAATAGTTTGGGAGTTCCATTATGAAAACCTTCCATTAACTTTAACCTTCCAATAACTTTTTAGAAATTTTTAGTTGTGTGAAAAAACTATTGCGGTTATAATGTTCTATGGCGAATTATGTATGTTTGTAATAAAAGCATCCGTTGAGTTTAAACAACGCAATTGTACCTACTAAACCAATGAATTAGAGGTGCATATACAATATTTTGACGTCACAATACCCATTTTTTTAAATTAATGTGGCGTTTGTAAGGAGTTCTGCACGAAATCTGTTTGAGTTTATTAGTCAGTGTTGTGAAGTTCTTTGAAAATGATGAAGGAATATTTTTACTAACGATCACATATACACGACAGGACCGCCTATGGGGGCACTAAACTGAACACTAGTCATTATATTCCTTATCCAAATACCTACTCCTACTATTAGCTGTAGTGCCACATTATATGTACTTTCTTAGATACTATAGTTCTCTTCCCTTCGTAATGAATTAACCCTTTGATCGCCGACTGATTAGTCTCTGTAAGACGTTTAATCATTAATATATTGAGGCATACTACTGATACCTATTGATAATGTATTAATTAGTCTAGACGGTGTACATTTTGGTACATTATACCATCGCGGCGATCATGCGGTTATAATTATTTATTTATTATATAGTTTTATAAAAATAGGGTACGCTAGACAAAGGTGGCGCGTAAAAAGCAATATTAATGTAAATCAATAAGCAATATTACTATAGAAATTATTGGTTATTAATAAAAAATTAGATTATTAGATATTTTGGTGCTTTGGAGTTATATTGAACTAAATTGAAACGAAATTAACATCGAATATTGTGTAATTTATAAGTGCGATCAAATCTTCAGTTCAAATGTATTGAACGAATTCGATAACGTCTGTTTTCTATGAACCTACTGATTTCCATTCTCTTTCAACTTCTTTCTAGTACTCTATCCTTACACTTAGTCTAGTTGATCTATGTATTCCCTCTAATACTCCCTTCTTCGAGGAATTCTTTCATATTATTCTTAGCTCTCCCTTCAGGTATAAGTAGAACAAATAGCAAATTAATTGCTTTTGATGATAGTAATAATTAAAAACGAAAGATATTTTATTCAAATATTTATACTAACGTTATTGTAATTGTAGCGGTTATACAGTTAAGTAACTAACGATTAATATTAACAAAACCAACTTATACTTTACAAAAATATATAATATACATTGTAATGTAAATATGTCCCTGTGTACCAAATTTCCCTTCTTTACAATTTTTGTAGATGTAGTATTAATAAATTAACTTTGTAATAAAGTAATATACATATAGTATATTGACGGGGCAATCTCGTAACCGTAGCTGGTAAGTCCACTCTAGACTTGATAGTATTCACTTCAAATACCTGTTAAATTGCGCACCTACACGTCTCCCTTTCGTTAAAAAAAAACCTCCGTAACCACAAATCAAGGCGCTCCATTTTCTTTAATCAAGTAGACAGAAATTATACAAATAAAATAATATTGTAAAAACTATTTTAACTAATGCGAGGTACACACGAAATGTCTCTCCATTATTTAATTCAAAGAATATAAGTCGACAACTTCGAATTGATCAGTAAGTTCTATAGCTAAATAAAACTCAGTGATAAAAGAAAAAAAAATGTCCAAATTACAAATACGATAAGCAATATTAATTAGACTAATCTTGAGGCTGTAAACGAAGTTAGGCATAAGATTTAATTTAGAGACGAATACAAAATATTTCTAAGTTACACAGAAAACGTAAATGTCATATATTTTTTAACCATTTGCAAAAGATACGTACGCGTCTGTTAATTAAAAATAAATACATTTAGGTCGCGTAAAAAAGATTCTACTATTTAAAATTCATTAGTGATTCACTGTCACGGCAACACGGTTACCGGTAATTTCAATAATTAATTTGCGACGCCAGTAGCACGGCAGTGTTTCTAGGCCACGTCAACATATAAAACTAACATCAATTTGTACACGTGAGTGTACAGCCGGAATCTTTCATCGCGTCTACTGATTTTGAGAATAAGAATTAAAAATAAATAAGAAAAGATGGTATAAGGAGCATACAACATGGCTGCGTGTTGTACGCTTCGGAATTGGATTTTAGTCCCACTAGTACCCATTTTAGAGCCAACCACACGGTCACGGTCACACATTACTTCTCTGGTTTACAAGTCTTGTTTAAGCTTTAGCTCTTTATCGTAAACAGACGAAACACAGAGCACTTACAGTTAAGTCCTAACATCGTTTACAGAAAGTATACCATAATTTAGAAAATTACTATTATAGTACATGGCAATAATGTGATTACTATTAAGAAAAGCAATAATGAAGCAATATCATTTTTTAACATTGAGTTGTGGGATGCAGAAACTAAACTCGGCTAAATAAGTAGACTGGAAACAAAAGTGATATGATGTTTTATAATTACATTGTTTCTATTGCTTAGGGTTAAAAAATTACGAAAAATATTTAGTTTTCATTTATATAAAATTAAGGCAATTACTATTTTTAGAATAACATTGTTTTTAATGAAATCGATTCAATTAGATGAGGATAATGAAGCGAGTTTTAATCAGCGACACTCGCATAAAAGTTGTCTCGCTACTCAGCGAAATGTTAGGAGCTACGAAAGAGCTACGCCGTAGCAAATCGCTACGAGTGCTCTATTTAATAGTTTGATGCAATTTACACGGACTTGTCGGAGCATAATGCTGCAGTCAATATAATGAAAAATGTTTACCTATTTATTGAACGGATAAGAACCTGCTTAGGAACGTACTGAAAATTGATATTAATATACCAATCTAAAAAAATACATGGAACTATAAATCGGTTTTGTCAATATATTTATGCGGATTTAATTGCAAAAAAAGGAATAAGCGACAGTTTTATGAGCCTTGACGGGTTGAAAATATACTAGAGAAACTATTATTGTGCACGAAACGAAAAGCGTAGCAGCTTTGTAGCGATCTGTTAAAATAATTGTAACATTATATTTGGCTGATCTTAATTAAAACCGTGCAGATTATATTAATTAAGACTGAATTATTAACAACGTGTTGCTACTTATAGTACACGAAAAAAATAACTTAGTATTTCACTATGAATCCTTTATTGGAGAGAAAAACAACTAATGACTAAACCAAACTCATGTTGGGTGTGTGATTTGATTTAAAAAAATCTGTCGCTTGCACCCTTTTTCCACTCAAACTCCTCTTTCAAGGACTATGACTTAACACTTTTAACTATTCGACTACTAATACTTACATAGTCTTATAGAAGAATATAGCGTTTTTTGAACATCTTAATAAGTATCACAAAAGCAATATAAAAGATATAAACGCAAGTGACGTTACACTTTTTGTCCACCACTTAAGTGAAAACCTAATTATGAAAATCGGGTAATTATAAAAACGACTCTTTTGTCTCTTGAAGTAAGCCTGAAAATGATCTAAATGCCTATATTTAAATACGGAGCTTGTATTGAAGCGCACTCAAAGATCAACATAAATTATATAAATCGAAACGTAAAATACTGCCGGTCAGGGTACGGCCTAATATCGTACAAAATATGACCGCTTAAAAATTTATACGAGAATATAAATACAGAAAAATATTTACTGAAATTCCAATCGTCCGTCGGTTCGTAAATATCGAAATTTATTGTTATGTAGGTACTAAAGTATTGGCGGAGTACGTAATATAAATGATGGTTAACGAATGTTAAGTCCGATTCGCGCTGCGTTTGAAAGTATCTCGTAACTTTATAGCAATATAAACTGTATTAAACAGAGCCATATAATATTATGTACGCGCGGACTAACCAAGTTTATGAAAAAATTTAGACGAGTATCGGAGAAACATGCAATGAAGTAAGAAAAGAAAAAGTAAAACATACACTTAAGTAATGAGGATACCGTTTTGGAAATTATGTGGTACAAAATAACTCTTAAAATATTTGGAAAATGTGTTTTTAATCTACAGAATAAATGTGACATTATGATAAGTATCTTTTCTTCCTGTTGACTTTTAACTTTTATCTGAATCTCTTGGAATCTAGACATTTTTGCTAGACTCACTGCCTCAATAGGTCTCGATACTATTTTATAGATCCGCGACCCCTTCCATCTGTCTATCTTAGTCGTTTCTGTTTCAGTTTTGAAACATTTACTTCTTTTACATAATTTAGAACACTCCATAAATATTATATTAAAAATTATAGGTGGAATTAACAACGATGATTATTGCGTCTGTTGTAGGTCCAAAAATACAATTTAGGCCCTATACGTATGTGAATAAGATTTAGGAACGAAAAGCAATATAAAATTTAAAGTGATTATTATCAGCAATATTAAATTTTAAGAGAATAACAATTATTGAGATGATAATTATAAAAAAATCGAAAATTGACAACGAATCGTTTTCATTCGTAATTTATTTGCACAACGAAATTAGAGTCAAAATTATTTACTACCGCTAGCGATTTAGGATATCTAAATTATTCATACGTTGTAGATGAGAACTAGTCACGTTTAAGTCGTTTTAATCTAATTGCGTCAGATTTGAAAATATATATTATTATGATGGCGGTTGTTTTAAAATTATGAATGAGCAATAGAAACAGTACTTTTTTGATAGCAAGAAGACAGTACTTATCTAATTTAGGTCGAAATAGATTAGTTATAGTGTAGGCTAAATAGTACTCTAGTCATATAAATAAAAAAATATATAATAACCTTAGCAGTAGAAAGAAAGGTGATTACATAATGTGATGCATCGTAGCGAGTGGATGAGTAGAATGTTAGAGTGAGAAAGTCTAGTAAGTATCTGCACTGAGGTGATTGATGATTATTACTGAGTTTGCCTTATGAATTTTTGTATAAGTGAGCTTGACGTCCAACGCGATTGATATATTTTGACAAATTACCACTAATCATTCATATTAAACGTAAAAATCTGATATTTGTTACGTGTATTTTTTTTCATAATTTTCTCGTTATATTATACTTAGCTTATTAAATACAAATTTTTGCGACTACTACATTGTAAGTTAAATAAAGTTATAGTTGCAATATTTGTAGAACTGAACTTCTGTCCTTCGTGTTCATACTCACTTATACAAAAATTTAAATGAATATAAAATAAGATCAAGAATATACCAAGTTTGAACGTTTCTATGTAATGACGTAGGTATTTATTTCTTAGGATATTGATTCCAACAATTTCATAATTAATAATAACGACCAAAATATTGAATGTCATTTTTGTATTTCTGTGTAGTTTTCTCACTAAGATTCACTGCTCACGCGTAAGTACTCGTCGACTGACTCAAGTCTACCTCCGACAACACCCTCATTGCGTAACAATATATCAACCACAATCTTAATGATTTAGAACGATATGCATTGCTTCATGTGTTCGAAAAAAGTGTCTGCTCAACAACGTACAACGCAATGAATGTTGTTGAACTGTCAAAAAGACATCCATTGCTACGTTAGCGTGTTACGCAATAACCCCGCTGTTTAATGTCTACCTATAACATAATGCCTTCCACATCAAAAACAGGTCGAGACATCTCAGTGAGCAGTGATACTTAGACATGACCAATAACTATGCATAATTAAGGCTTAATAAATTTATCATTTCGCTCTAGATTTAAAATGATAACTCAAAAATATACCCATGCCATGTAGTTATTATTTGATGAACTTAAAATTTAATATAATTACAGTAAGTGTAGTATGTCAATTTTTTAATTCACGTATTCCTTCCTATTATGCAATTAATATATATACCAAAAAGTACCTACAGAGTTAGTTAATAACATTGCATGAAAAATATTATTATAATAGCATAGACTAATAATAAGTAAGCGTATGAAGAATTATCCCAAGTGTTGTATTTGGTGAGAAACGACGAATTTAATTTATATTTCGATTGTTTGTAATGTTGTAATGTCGGGTGCAGTGAAAAATACGCCTCCATGTTAATTCCAATGTTAAAAGTTCAAGATTATCGTGAAGCTTCCCCCTGTCCTCACTTATTAAACTATGCAATTACAGATACTCTGAGTAATTAAAAGAGAAATATTGTAAATAAAATAAATATATTAACATGTATAGTCATAACTTAACAATAAACGACTTGGTTTTTTGGAATATCTCCTTTGTTTTACCGACATTATGACATTAACCTAAAATTGTTCCTAATTTTCCAAAATGAGTATTATTGTGTGATTTTACAGCTTAGTTAATTTATGTTCTATTTATAACGCATTTAATGTAATCTAAGTACCTAGGGTCCACTGCGTTACGTCATAATGTAGATGTTGCCTAATTAACGATAACCGTTTAGTGACTTGCTTTGGAAGAATTATCAGTATTGGTTTGTATTGATTCAACATTAAATCGTTTCTATCTCCAGAATTTCCTAATAATGTAATTAACTTCCAATATGCATAATTGTCGTGTTTAAAATCCAATAAACACTTAAATTCTGATACTTTTTTTTACGTTCTTAAAGTCCATTTTGCTTTTATTACGAGAGGCAAACCTTTAAACGTCATTCGTAATAATCGTCACTTCGTCTTGAATAACAATGAAAATACAAAAACCTTAAATGAATTATGTTTGACGTGTTTTTAGAAGATTTTAAGAGTTTTTTTTTGTTATTTGTTTTTATGATACAACAATCGTTGGTTAAGTTTTTGTACTTTAGGTTATTGATGTGTTTTGAAATAATGGATAGATACGTTTGTCACTATCGCTGCACAAATGTAATGGTGTAGACACACAAGATATGACGAACGCAAAATCTGTTACTCTATTGTAATTATGTGAACCCGCTTAGTAAATTTTTCTGTGTTACATCGTGTGTTTTTGTGTACACATTTATTTTGACTATACATAAAAAATAATTGTATTAAAGTGGTTTTATTTCACCTCACTTAAGTACCTTCTAGCAAAGTATAACAGTCTCACCCGTGACTAGAAATGATCACTCAGCAGAAATACCTTACACTACGGAAGATTCAAAAGCAATTTACTCTTAAAGTATTGGTAAAATTTTACTGTATTACGAACATGGTAGACTCGCATCCATACCTACGAATACAAAACGCATCTTTTTCCAGACGCAATCGTTCACGAGAGAATCAGTTTTGAATATTGCGGAAATGTAAGGTATAATTTCTGAAATACTCGTGAATGTACCTAGTACCAAGCAGCAATGTGCGAGTAAAATCGAATCGCCATCGCTACGTAGGTAACATTTTCTTAGCTCAAAAAACATTCTAAGGGCCAATTCCATCATTGAAACTGAACACGATCAGAACACCAAACCGCATTCAAAAAAACTCAATTTTCACAACAATATCATTATGACGACTGTTCAAGAGCTATCGGTGGCATCGCTCTTGAACGCATTGCAGGTGTTGATCGCGTTCAATTTCGTTGGTGTAATGCCCCATAATGCACATAGGGCGATTTTATTAAACGTCCTACCGACCTCAAAGTCTAATTGCAATCATCGAGTGAGGGGACCCTCCTACCGCCGTGCAACCCTTTCATGTTCACTACTGATCAAATTGAATAAAAATCCCAATAATAATGAAAGTTAAGTATGATACTTACTATCATGTCAGTATTCTATAAAATGATTATTTAGGTGAGTGCCGGTTCTACGATACTGGCTCAGAACATTATATTCGTGGGAACCGACTATCAGTACCTAACTACTCATGTCTACTGAAACATCAAGTTGATTTAGTTATACCTACCTACACCGATCGTCAATCTCACTGCATCACAATACAATCTCAATATTGTTGAGTTTTTCACGCGATTGCCAGACGAGCAAACCTACGTGATGGAGGCCTATTTTTAACAGTGGATGTCTTTCGGGTCATGGAAAGAAAAAAAAGGGTGAGTACTGTTCTCACTATTCAATCGCGTGTAGCGGAACTTGCGACTATGTGCTTGTCGACTGACGGACCACCGAATAATGAAAATAAAAATCCTAAGATTTAGTAAAAGACTTAAAACAATAATTGTAGAACAAATCTGGGAATTTGAAAATACATTTGCTAACTACTTCATTTTCTCTTGTAGTCCCTCAGTTCTCATAGACCTACAGACAGGTCTCATAAAGAAATCTCAAAAGGAAGGTGTTGTAATTACAAAAAGTTTTACTAAAAGTCTTCAAACTGGTAACCCAATCCTCACCTTTACTGACATATTATGTGCTGGTGCTATATGCATGACGAAAGGAATATCAGAACGTTCCAAAGTGGAGGGGCCTGTGTTCTAGCAGTGGAAACATTATAGGCTGATCATGGCTAGTGTACAGAGGCCAGCACATCAAGTTACCAGAATCTGTCAAATTTCTTTGATAGTATTTCAACTTTATTGCAAAGACATAAGGTTCATTTTTAATTGAGAAAACTTGACAGTTAGGGATAGCTTGATGTGCTGGCGTCTGTAGTGTACTTAACTCTTAGTAAAAAGTTTAGGAACGAAACGAAGGTGAATGGTGAAAACAAAGTTTTATTATAAACATGACCGAGTTGCGAGTTACAAGTGTTTTGACCACCTGTAGTGGAAGTTCATTAAAACTCTTTTCGCGTCTGTACAGACACATATATTCAATCTTTTTTCCGACTTTATATCCGCAGGGACCACTAGCGACATCTAGTGGAAAATAACTCTAATTGCTAAAAGTTCGACTGTATTCGGAAATTTTTTAAGTTATTTTAGCTCCCGCCTTGGAACTACTTATTCGGGGTAATAAGCATATACCCTACGTTATTACAGATCATTTTTTTTTTATACTAATAAGGTTTATTTATAACCTGAAGATGTTGGTTACTGTATGTTTACTAAACACTCGAAAAAACAGCAGTCGTTTAGCGTCCTTGTTCGTGCCGAAACGCCTGCAGATGGCAGAGCGGTCGCATAGCAGCTGACTAAAGGGGGACGAAACAACGCCGTTGCTAGGCAACCCTCCCCACCCTACGACGGCAGCCTCTCCTTATTTGCAGTTCTTGCCACCCCAACCCTACCCTGCCACGCGTTCTACCACGTGGCATAACTTTTCGACAAAACAAAATTATAAAAGCAGGAGTTAAATAAGAAGTTGAAGAAATAAGATAAAACGTTGCACTAAATTTGATTTGATATAGAATTTAGTGACCTAATCTAAGTAAGTAGTCAATGGTCGAAAGCCAGTATAAGTTGACCTTTTCGTCTATTAAAACTCTGTACTATAACAGGCCAGCACAAGGCCAGTGTTACCACTGAAGTGCGACCTATTGTAAATACATACCTAAGATAGATTGCTTGTTTTAAAGAATGTATCACAAAGAATATTGGCCTGGGTTGTTTGTTTCAATTAACAATAACGTTCAGCGCTAAGATACCGTCGAAGAAAAAATTGGACAACACCAAAGGCAAATAGGTACAGTCAACCGAACGTTCATGGTAGCAATTTGGTAATGTATACACAGCCTAGGTAAGGTCGGTTTTGCAGTGCAAGTACAAATGTGCAAGTGTGCGCTCTGACGTGCGGTTAACGGTACAGCAAGTAAATGTTTGTTAGCTCACCCATATTCATGTGAGCAAGCGTGATGGAGCTAGGGATGTAGGTAGATGGCACGTCGCGTTCACTAGCTATATCGCAGAGTCGTCACTTTCTGGGCCCACAAGCCCGTGCTGTTGCTTAATCATCACGACCTTGCTTTTAGCATGGGTCTGCTGCTGCTTCCACGCCATCACCAACAAGGGCCTGCAGCAGCGGCCACCAGCTACTATTGTAACCGATATCCTCCGCGCCACTAAACCGCACTCACACAAACACTGAGCACTTATTCTGTGAGATACATTGTCAACTAACTTATATTCTATAAAATGGTAAAAGTTCCACAAATTTATTGTCTTCATAAGTCTTGTATACATTTTAGTACACGGCCTTTTTTTTGTTCTGTTGTAATTTTTATTTTACAATCAGCAAATTTACTTAACCAGAGACATGTATAGGAAGGTAATGTGGGGATAAGGATATTACATAATTCTATCATACCTTATGTACTACGAAAATAAAACAGTAAAATAATTTTCAGCGTCTTTAATGCAATTAAAACAGAAAAATTATCAGTAATCAATATAGTATTATTACATGACATTTTACGTTTAATATGACTCAAACATAGAAAAATTGATCATTTTACCTCCCAAATAATACAATATAAAAATTTCAAAATAAATAAAAAATAAATTTCTTGCAGAATATACGATATTAATTTAAGTTCATTATACATTAATTACTCCATTAATTAATTCTAGTTTGGTATTATTACACTGTATTGTAAACATACGAGACGTATTTATCACTTCTACATAATGATTTAATAAACGTAAGTTACTATAACATGACCTGTTTGTACATTTTCTAGTCAATCCGCAGATTGTTTAAATTAAATTAGTGTTCATAAGAACCGGACGTACTCGTGTACATGACGGATAAAAACATTTCGTATGCCATAATCACAGAAACAATTAAAAAGACATTGTGCCACGCGGACAGCCGCGTTTCCGGCAGTCGAGGTATTAAATTGAAATGAAAGCAGTTTCCCCGATAAATTCATGTTTTTCTTGACCTAAAAGCCCTAACATCACGCCCGTTTTCGCTAAGGGAGCTAGACAGAACAATATTTTTAAAGCCCCTCGTGATAATGCTATCAGTGTTTACCGAATTATGACACACAAACCGCTTTCATCTCAAAACATTATTGTAATACGATTTCATAATTTAGGTACATAGAAAAAACGTTGGCTTCCAAATTCTTAGTTTACACGGTTTAAACGAAACTAATGACAAAGTAAGTACAAATACAAAGAATAAATATCAATCAATTTACAACATAAATATCTAATACCGAAAACGTATTATGCTTTTCAGTCATATTATACGTTAAGGTACATGCGCACGCGGCAACTCTTGCATCTGTGGGAGACTGCCACATAGCCGGAATGGTCGCTCAACACCTTATCAGTTGAATAGTTAGGGTCTCCCCACATTTATCGACGCGGAATCACTAACACCGGTCAAAAAAGCCTTTATGTCTACGTAATAAGGCTGTTACTAATACCATTCGCATCGGCTCGGCTCGGACGACGCAACGCGACGCCGGCCGGCGGCGAAACGACCCGTTGTCAACAACTGATCGGCGATAAGTCGAGTAGTGTGGTGATACGCACTCGGCTTAAGAAGATTCCGCGTCGATAAATGTGGGGAGACCTTCATAGGACATTGCCAAACACACTGATACTATCAAATCACCAAAGTCTTTAGCTTTTCCTAACTGAAAAGGCAGTCGTCTCTCGTAATATCATAAGCGCGGTATGTAAACTGCACATGTCTAGCGAGTGAGCGCACCTTGCAGCCAGATTTACACGGTGCGATTTTATTGATTGTGGTACAATACAAGTTGCACCGTGTAAACAGTGTTAAGACCCCCGAATTAACGTCATTCGTTACTTCTAACTGTATTGTATGCCACAAGCAGTAACCTTGCATCGGGTAAAACAGGCTTTGGTTTCAAGCTTAGCGAAACCTGGCAATAGCCTAGAATAACGCTAGGATAAATACAAACGCCTAGGCAGTGTGTCCACAAACCTGCCCGGCAAGTGCCTTGTCTATGTCACTCTGGAATAATATGTTATTTTTCTGATCTAAAGGGGCTATTCGAAGGCCTCTTCGCCGTTTTTTGTTTGACGCACACACACGCAACAAGATGCCTAGTAGAAGAGTTCCCGCGCGGATTTAGCGGTGAAACAAACACCATGAAAGGCTACCTACAGTAAGTTCCTTCACGTAAAACTTATCACAATTGTACGAATGCAAACTTTACCGCGTATTACCGGGACTGACAAGCCGCAGGAGCGCCTACGCGGCAAACAGCAAGTACTGCGTGATTGTTAACCTCAATTACAGCTACGTTAGCAAAACAATGTAAGCCTATCTAAGTTTACATCACTATGTCGATATTTTGACTAGCACTTACAGTCAACGATGGTTCAGGATTAGAACTGGCCAATGGAACCGAAATACGCACTTTAATAATTACAGATTAATTCGTGATCTACACTTAAATACTAGGTATACTTGGTTTTATTTCACAAGTGAATTCTATTACACGCGAATGAATTATTGGGAAAACTTCCTTGTTACTATTTTAATGTAAGACCTATTAATTTCAAATTCCATCCTAGGCACACCACACGAACCTAGCCCTACAGTGACTTTATCTTTAAAATATTGTTTAAGTTAAAACCCGGTTAAAGATATTTGTCTAATTGTATTAGCACAGCTGTCTATGACTATCATAGTGTAGATACAAGTGAATAAGAATACGTAATTAAAAATAATAAACAATACTTCGAAAGAAAAATTAGTGTATTGTAAAGAAGTATAGAAGAATGTATTGTGTGTATGAGAACAATATAATTAGAATGTAGTAATGTGCGCGAAAGCAGACATCCACGACTAAACAAATACTATAAACTATATAGTCAAACATGAAAGCGAGGTAAACTATATAATGTGTTACAAGGATCGAAAGTGAACAAAATCTACCGGCAAAATACCACACAGTCTACATATCATAGTCCAGTGGACTTTAAACGTACACAAATAAGAACTGTTTTCATCTGATTACTCCACCCTCAACCAGCGTTCGCTGTAATATTTTTGTTTAATAACTAATTTATTAATTTTATGATTTCATATAGTACTAATTAAACTCTATCATGAATTCCAATAAAATATGAGTAGACATCGAGCGAAAAATTTGCGTTAAAGTATATACAAAAATAATCGTCACTTTACAATTGTTTTTTTTTTGTTGATGAATAATATAACAAAGCTTACATTACACGAAACATCTTAATGCTTTCGGGCCAGCAGCTGTTTTGTTTCGAAATATACATAAGTAGTATAACATTTTGTAACTAGACCGAATGTAAGGACGTTTCTATATGAGAAATCCATTCACTCACACGGAGTGATGTCCTAGGTCCGCTGCCGTTTCGTGTAGCGAGTGCTCTAAGTGTATGACTATAATTAGTATTATGCATGTTAATATGTGTGAAAGGCTACATTCACATGTGATATAGTGAATACAATAGAACAATATATACTTAATCTACTTATGCACCATTATTAATTTGATAAAAATAACACCAGCATCTACTAAAATGAAAAATAATAAAAATAATTTCATAAAATACATTAAAATGATTCAGTCAAAATAAAACTTTCCTACTTACCTCGCGAGCGGTACCCTTGCGTGGAAGTTCATTATACATTTCATAACAACAAGCGAGAACAACTGTTCCATCGCCAATACATTATTCGATTTATAAATCAATTGAACGCAAATGTACCGCAACGCGACTAAAATAATAATTTCAACTCATTTCATAAAAATCTAATAATAAATTAAAGTTATAAAATTGTGATGCAGATGACAACCACAGCCCAAATGGTCACATTCCTTGAGAAGTTTTATAATAACTATTGTTTATCTATAATTATAAAAATGTTCAATATATTCTTTTAATCTAACTAACACAACTAAAACGAATTATTTGGTGGTTACATCTTGTACATAATTTTAATGAGATTAAGCTTGGACTAAGGTCGACATACCTCAAAGAGTACGTGTCTCCCTCGGCCAAACGATTCTTGACATGAGCAATATTAAGGACTACAGCGTCAAGAAACAATATAGCCAAATATTAAGCACACATAGTAACTATATGATGAATGATATAATGTAGTGTATATAACAGACAGTGTTATATAATGCCATGTGGGACATCGCGATTAGAGACGTGTAATGACGTGTGTAGTGAGACATGATCAACACATTGAGTTACGCATTTCTTATCAATGTAGGATATGTATCTATGCACCACAATGTTCGTGATTAATGATACAGGAGTCGAACACATTAAGGTCTTACATTTAATGATATAATAATTCATTGGACTCAGATAAGAGACGATTCATAAGATCAATCCTGTAATTTTTTTTCAAAAGGCATATCCTATATTAATAAGTAATGCTAATAGGATAAAAGTGGATACGAAGGACCAACATATAAATCAATTCCTAATTGCGGTTGCAACCGAACTCGTAAGATATAAAACATTATCGAAAATACTGATCGACCAACACTTCGCTTATCCGTTTGTTTCGACGGTTTGGAGATGTGACAAAGAATAAAACAGAATACAAAATTAAATACAGAGGACATACTATTCAAAAAAGATTGACACACAGCTATCACATATACGACTCATTTGTGATATTGACTATGTTGCGAATTTTTATCCAGCATCATTCTCGAGTAACAATTATTGTGACCTCGCAGATCTTCACATACGTAATAGCTTGATGTCTTAATAACGTACAGGATCATAAGAAAATAATCACAAACATTCACTTAAATAATAAAGGTAACTGTCAAAACTAATCTACACACAGAATCTAAGTTAACAACAAAACTACTGTACAATAGCATCATGCACACAGCTTTGTCCAACAGAGAGAGAGGTGAAGTCTACTCAATGCATCTCCAGAACCGTCGTCCTATTCACATCGGCGTGGTAACTTACGCGTTGATGAGCGTCGCAGGTTTAGCAGACGTACACACATACACATAGTCCGAATCGGAGTCAAGTCGCACACGGCTGGCCTTACGTTAGGCGGTCGCGACTTGCCACACTATCAAATGGCTCTTGGAAGCCCGGTCGGCCAAGGAACTGTGTCCGCTTGACGACCCATCCTCCGCGACTACTACACTGTCCTCCATTTCCGAGTCGGCTGCAAATGAAATGTCATGTTGATTATTTTTCATACAATACGTCGACACTCGGTTTTGTTCGCCACAAATTCTCATTTTATCCTGTAAAATGTACTATTAAAAAAATAATAACAGAAAAGAAGTGGACAGACAATAAAGAAAGATAAAACAATAAACGCCATGGGGAATGATTTTAAAAGATGACGTATTTATGAGGTGCTGTTCGACATTCACAATAACAGAAGTTACAGCTATTTCTCTCCAGTGGCTGCTACGACACGTATTGCACGGCGTGCTCTATCACACTTAAATATCACACGTGAGGAAGCCATCTAATAATCTGCACTTTGAAATATAAACTAATGGTATACTTGGTATAGGAGCTGGTTTCCTGCGGTGCTTCGCCAAAATTTTTGCTAAAACATCAAAAATATAACAGTCATAGTGCATTAATATGTTTCAACGCACAAATCGTTTTGTTTTAGCGACGTAAAAGCGAAGAGATAAAACACATACAGAATTGTTATTTAGTATCTTACAACTACATTGTAGTACATAGAACACAAAGACTGACTGTTAATATTTACATACCTATATACTGGTAATTATTAGCAATATACACGTTAGCAATGTATTAGGAACATAATTAGTTAATTATGTGACATCGTGCTCACCTACCGTCCGACGTGTTACACCGAAAACCAATGTGTTAGTAACGAGTTAAGTGGTATGTTAGAATGAGTCTAATATGCGTGAACTGATGGTATGAACGTTGAGGTTTTGACAGAGTATTGTCAGACGCTGGGAGGTACACAGAACGGCCAGCATTGACTGGCTCATCTTAGAGCTGACATTAATTAGTGTGAAGCTGATTGATGTCAATCATAATGGCTAAACAAAATAGCACCAAGAACAATGATGCGTAAGGAATTTACAAAAGTATTTTTATTATTCCCACGGAAGCTGTCAAAACCTCATAAAGACCCATTGATTATCAACAATTAACCGTGATCTACATGCTCATGTTAGCTTGTGTTATGTGTCAGCAAGCGCACATGCTGGTTTTATTCTAAAATTCAACGTACCAGTAATAAATATAAATTAATTATGCTACGTTCAGGTACGTTCAGGACTCTCTTAAGACCTGCCATACAATGACGTGGGAGGCTGTGTCACGTATGTCATCAGCATGCTCTTCTATATCGGCAAAAGAAAAAAACCGTAGGAATTAAAATCATTAACTGCATTATGCCTATTCAGTGCGTATTTTCCACTAAAACTGTGAGCGAATTATTGACGGAATTCTTTCAAAATGTAACTTATAATATCTTGAAATGGAGCCAATTAAAAACTGAAAGGCTGGTCGTAACTTTATACAAACAAGACATTTTTCCCCTCCATCGCAAATAACGTGGTCAAAAAAAGAAATTGATTGACAAGACACATTTGATTTATCTCGAAAAGCCTATTATTTATAATGTTATAAAAACATTTAGATACTTTATTGTTAAAATACAATGAACGGAACCTCCACTTCAAGTGTTAGAAAAAACTGTGATACTACAAAAAAAAACACATTTTTAGTAGAAAACACCTGAAATTCAAATCAAACAATAGGCACAAATCCTTATCACAATGTTCTCCTACTTTAAATTAAAACGAATCTTAATTCTATGCGTAGAAGCGTATAAGCGTCATTCTAGAATCTACTATTATTAAGCAAAGCTTACTAAACGCAATGGGGATGAGTTTTAGACTACACTAACGTGCATATTGCTTGTTTTGAGTTTTTAAAATTTATTTTTGAGTAGCTAGTATGTGAGTTTCAAGGATGTCAAGTGTACGTTTGAATTTAAGAGCATAAAATTGTGGCCAGTTATAATATTTAAGCCCGAATTACAGAACCTCACTTAACACACAAGCACCAGTTAAACCAGTTTTGAGCTAGGTACTGTAATACGAGCCTTACTGTAATGACACTTCTATTAGAAGCCCCCGCAAACTAACAGACTTTCTATCGGCCGACAGGTTGGTCGGTTTCTTAATGAGTATGAAGAAGTATGCCAGTGCGCACATTATAACGATTTAGTAACGGTCAATAAAAATCGGTTTGATGGGTAACACTGCCTTCAAACTTAACTGTCGGCAAACTATCAGCCGACTCTGCTGCACGCACGTACACTTTTTTTTTTGAAGGAGGGAACTCATCATATGTCTCCTCCCGCTCTGGGTGGAGCGGAAGGGAGTGTCAGACTCTTACTGACTAAAACCCATCCATGTTCCTTCCTTAGCCCGTTATGTTCCTGGGTAGGGGTAACCCTTTCGGACAATCCCGCTTCCCCGGCAGAGTTCTGCCTACACTAACCGATTGTTTCCAGTTCTACTCGAAAAAACACCCACCCTTTGTAAAAAAAACTTACGACTGTCGAGAGCAGTCCGCAGACTGTTATCTTGTTGGCACCGCCAACTCGACTGTTTAGTTGGCCCAGTGTGCGCGCTAGTAGCCTAATCCGATCAATATAATATCAACCGATAGAAAGTCTGTAGTCTGCAGGCGCTCTTAGGGCTTATGCACATGGCGACCATTGTTCCGTATAAAATACAGGACGGCGCGGATACTAAACTTGAAAAATATGCACACGTTTCGTTGGCAGCGCATTATACGCGCGTCAACGGCGTGTGAATAAAACGCCGTGTGCATAGCCCGCTTACTAGTAAAATTAATCTCATTTATTTAAACTGCAAATTATTGCAAATCTTTACTTTTGCACTTATGAAACTTTGAAGATGTGTATTTTAAATATTAACTAGTTAATTTACAACATTACTAAGATGCCAAAACGATGTAGTGGCCATTTTACAACAAAAAAACAACAACAAGACTTGTCTCGATGAACTAGAGAATACTCTAGAGTGTACCCTAGAGAATGTCATAGGGAATACCCTAGCGAATACTCTAGAGAATACCCTAGAGAACATCCTAGCGAATACCCTAGAAAATATCCTAGAGAATATCCTTGAGAATATCCTAGAGAATATCCTAGAGAATACACTAGAGAATACCCTAGAGAATATCCTAGACAATACCCTACAGAATATTTTTTGCCACTGATGAACAACACAAAACTATTACGCGCTTGTATCCATGCAACTACTGTCTAAATTATTTCATTATTTGTATCATTAGCTGTTGGACTTCTGTTTAATGTTATTATAATCAAGACAACCTCTTTACGATAATGGCAGGATGGTGAATATACACATATCAAAAGTGTCTAGGGATCAACATATATTTTTGCAATAACTTTTCTCTTGATTGATATTAATTTAAATTTTCTTTAAGGATTCATCAAATAAAGTGTTTTCGTTTGTCACAGTAACGATAAACCAAGTCACCTTTGCATTAATAAAGAAATTTGCCATTTTCCTAATAAAGGGATTTTTGACATTTGAACCACTAACATTAAAGTTCGAAAAAAAGACTGAAATAACAGTTTTCTTTAAAATTTTATTGGGTAACTTAAACAATTAATAATCCGTGTTTCTACCGCGAACACTAACAACACAAGAACATCGGTTTGGCATACTCAAAATGAGTTCATCCAAATCACGCTGTGGAATGGCCGCCCATGTTCGTTGCAACAACAAAAAAAGTCTTCTTGCAACTGGATACCCTCCATATTCGGCAGAGCTCTTCTCTGTAGCATATCCCATGCATGCTCAATCGGGTTCAAGTCTGGCGACACGGAGACAAGACCGATACATTCAAATCTTAACTCGAAGAGCTCCAACAATAACCGCCATGATGTTAGCCGTGAGGCTTCATCACTCTTCAGGGAACTTAATTAGCGACCAAACAGTCAGAAACCGCTTGCATGAAGTGAACCTTCATTCCCGAAGACCGCTACGGGTACCACCTATAGCAATGCACAATCGTAGGATTCGATATCAATGGGCTCTTGAACACAGAAATTGGGCAGAAGAACAATGGCGTTTCGTGTGCTTTTCTGATGAGTCTCGTTTTGGTATGAGACCGGATACAAGACGTATACGACACTGGAGAACCCCTGGACGCCAACAGCGATTAAAATCCTGCCAGGAAGTCCATCCTTATAGTGGTGGAACCATCATGGTATGGGCGGGTATTTGGATCGGCGGAAGAACTGAGTTGATTTGGATCAGAGGCAACCTCAACGCTCAAATTTATGCTGAGACGATTGTATCTGACGTCATCGTTCCTCTACAAGTGCAAATCGGTCCCTTATTTCAGTTAATGCATGATAATGCACGACCGCACACCGCAAGAGTTGTAAGACAGACTCTCGCCGCAGCTAACATCAATGTCCTGCCCTGGCCTGCTCAGTCGCCAGACTTGAACCCGATTGAGCATGCATGGGATATGCTACAGAGAAGAGCTCTGCCGAATATGGAGGGTATCCAGTTGCAAGAAGACCTTTTTTTGTTGTTGCAACGAACATGGGCGGCCATTCCACAGCGTGATTTGGATGAACTCATTTTGAGTATGCCAAACCGATGTTCTTGTGTTGTTAGTGTTCGCGGTAGAAACACGGATTATTAATTGTTTAAGTTACCCAATAAAATTTTAAAGAAAACTGTTATTTCAGTATTTTTTTCGAACTTTAATGTTAGTGGTTCAAATGTCAAAAATCCCTTTATTAGGAAAATGGCAAATTTCTTTATTAATGCAAAGGTGACTTGGTTTATCGTTACTGTGACAAACGAAAACACTTTATTTGATGAATCCTTAAAGAAAATTTAAATTAATATCAATCAAGAGAAAAGTTATTGCAAAAATATATGTTGATCCCTAGACACTTTTGATGTGTGTATTATGCTATCTTATGTAATATAAATAATGCATACACTACTTCAATATAGTGTACGAAAACACGTATATACTGCTTTTATCACAAAATGAATAAGGTAAGCAACATCCTATGAAATATAATACTTATCTAGCAATATATGATTTATTCATAACATTTGCTTACTTTTCGTTAGTAAAATAAAGATTTATTCTCTTGTTTCCTAGTACATTGAGGCATCTAATGGGAAATACTGCTAGCACCTGCAAATGTATCGTCTGATAAAGAAGCTATGGACTCAAATCAAGTGTACATCAACATTAAACAGTGTTATTGAACAATGTTAGGTGAAAGATACATTATAGAATGATAAGTTAGTTCTATTAATGTTATTATAATAATTTTATGACGCCAAAATGCAGTGAATTTTACATGATTACTATAAAAAATAAATGAAAATTAGCGACAAAATTTAGTTAGTCAATCTTTTGTACAACTGTATAAATTGTCCAAGAAAACTGTTTTATTTTGACATAGGAGTTTCCAGTCGCTCTCAAACCACAACTCATATCTCGAATCATTGTTTTACGTAATCGTAATCCACACATCCAATCTGCCGGACGAAATATCTCCTAAAATTATAACCATTTGGTTGAGAATTGCCTGACATACAAATAGGTCTCACCATGGCGCCAGACATAGCTTCATACGTAACACCTACAAATCGTATTTGAGCACATATTTATGTGGGTGGGAAAGTCGTAAACTTCACAAGTAGCAGTCAAATATTCCGCCTCTTCTAACAATAAATACCCCAAAATATAAAATGGAACATACCTATTCTAAAGTCAATGTATCCTTCGCCGCCCGAAATGACCAGCATAGGTGGCATGGTCGGAGAGTGTCGCCGAGGAGATTCCGGCGTGTGCGCAGGTGACCCGGCGACTCCTGGTACGGCGACGAAGAAAGTCACGGCGTCGCGATGGCCGTGGAAACTAAGCTGAGCGTGTGCCATTGAGCACCAAGGGATATTTCCGGTGGGGCAAGCGGCTATGGCGGCTAGAATGAGGTAAACGTGATTAAGTAACGTGTACGCTTGAAAAAAAAAATATTGACACCAAATTGTTGTGAATTTAGACGAAGAAATTATTAAAATACGCTGTGTTCCAGTGAGATGCAATGACAGTGTGACTTGATTTTATTGGTTCAAAATATTGGCACAAAACATTTCTTTCACTTAAAAACAGCACTATTCCTATCTTCCACAGAAATATAATAACGAGCTGATGCTGATACTATTCCACTGCAGAGCTATGACTTCTCTGTCTTGCTTGAATTTGCGGATTAGCTTGGCTGAAGGAGGATTGGTGATTACAGACTCATATTCAAACTGGGACTTTCATCATTTAGCTCATCTCTTGTTTAAAAAAAATATTCAAAGACAATGTACTCACGTTGCGCAGGCGACCTTGAAGTCGACGGCTGAGGTCCGAGGGAATCCCGGCTGGACCCTTCAGAGAGCGGTACTGATATTACAACGCCATTACTGGTACCGATCCACAGCCGTCCCGAACTGATTAACAGAGCCGTGATCCTGACCAATGAGAAGCCAAGCTTGCCAGTACCCAGCATTTTGCTGACGTAAGGTTCTATATCAACGTCCTTCAGGTGTTGGTACGTATGCGCGTGGTACAAGCGAAGGGTTGAGTCCATTTTGATTGAAACCTGTTATATATTAGAAAAATATATTAGAAAAGGACATTGTGTTTGGAATGATTATTTACATACAAGGCAAAATAAAGTAAATGATGAAAATAAAATGTAAGCTTCGAACTATTTACACTATAGATTTAATACTTATCCATTCTGGATCCTGTGGTACAAATATATCTTCAAGGACCTGCTTGGGGTCCCTGAGAAACTGATTCATAACCTAACTGCCCACATCCAAATTATGATCAAAGTTAACTTAAGATTTGAAGGAATGAACTGTTTTAGGCCGTCAACACTAGTGCAAATATAATGAAAAGCATTAGGGTAAGTCCGGGGTAGATGACCATAAGGAATTGATGGCCAATCATCTACCCCGGACTTACCCTACAGCACGTAACCCGACACAATACAACACCGCTCGCTAAAACGTAAAAGAATTGGAATCACCGACATGCACCGGCTTGCATCAGAATGCTGAAGTAGCTAGCCATATTTGCGTATGATCAATTACAATATCCTCCCGCGCCCTATTTTCCGACGAAAGATTACTCAAATAATTCTTCATCGAAAAACGGAACTTTGGCAAAAAGGAAGCTGGGACAGAGTGGATACAGAGGACTAGTCTTGTCTGCACTTGGGAGTAGCTGTTGAGTTGATGGCTTGAATGAATGAAGCACTACGTAAGAGTCAAGTATCGTATAAACGTCGTCGGCCGCATACAGAACGCAGGTTTGGCAAAAAGGAAGCTGGGACAGACTGGATACAGAGAACTAGTCTTGTTTGCACTTGGGAGAGGTCAAGTCCAGCAGTGGCGGTTGTGTTGATGGCTTGAATGAATGAAGTACTACGTAAGAGTCAAGTCTTGTAAAACGTCGTCGGCCGCATACAGCATCATGCTGAATGCTGCTTCAAGATTGTCTGTCTGAAATGTTCTAGTAATGAACTCTGTTATGTATGCGTAAAATATCAGTGTCATAGAAGTAGTATAAATTCTTGCTTACCCATACACCGTCGCCGTCGCAAGCCATCTGTCGCACTTGGCTCTCCTGCCGCGGATGGGCCTCAAGCGAGTGGAGTAGCAGACGTGAACGAGGCTCTATCACGTGCACTTTGTTGCGGTAGCCGCACCATACCGTACAGCCCACCGCGCTCAGACAACGAACTGGAATAATGAGAAGCATCTAAATGATTTAACCCAGATTTTCTAACCATATTTTGCTTTAAAAGAGTATCCGTGGAGTTACTTGCCCGTTCTTCTCCATAGTTACTGCTTTGGAATGGGCAACTAGCTTCATTTTTCTGACTGAACGAACCCTTGACACTTTATAAAACTACATACGTAATGCTTAAAGTATTACGTATGCAGTTTTATTACGATTACTTACTCCCCATTCGACAAGGGTAACTTTAAAGAAATTGAATTAGATATAAACACAGACCTGGTGTCAATTATAGAATGGTTAAATACCAACAACCTTAAAATTAATTTGAATAAAACTAAAATAATGGACTTTAAACTTCGACAAAGAAAATCAACACAATACCAAATCAGGTACAACGGAGACGCAGTACTAGAATCGAATACTACAAAGTTTTTAGGTTTGCATATTGACAATATGACATGGAAAACTCAAATTGATAGTGTTTGTTTGAGACTTTTCAGATTTTCTTATGCCCTTTATATGTTAGGTAAAGTTGCAAACAAAACTGCCCTCCTAACAGCATACCACGGATATGTAGCCACCACATTAAGGTATGGACTCGTATTTTGGGGCAATGCTACAATTATATCCTCCGTACTTTTAGAACAAAAAAGATGCATCCGAGCCATCTGAAAATTAAGAACAACAGATGCATGTAAGCCACACTTTAGGGATTTAAATATTCTGACGGTACCGTCGCTGTATATCTATGAGGTTTTGATGTTTGTAAAAACCAACACACACTTGCTTAATCATGTAGAAAGTCAACGTCGCTCAGATAAGTTCGAAACAATAACCACCAGAACTGCTTTTGCTTATAAAAGTGTTTACGCAATGGCACCAAAATTGTATAACAAATTACCTTGTCATATTAGAAATAGTAAGAATAATAATACATTTAAACGTAATCTCCTTAAGTTACTAAATGACAAGGTATATTATTCAGTCAAGGAATATCTGGATGACAAGTTTTGAGCAATTGTTAATTTATATATAATTTTCCCTTTTTTCATGACATTTTCCCTATTTAATTATGACCATTTTATATATAATTCTTTTTTAATTTTGACATGCCTGCAAATTCTTTGACATTAATTATTTTAACTTTTTTAATCTAATTTTGTATGCCTATCGGCGGGACATGGTTCGTACAATAGATATTTATAGTGAAAAACACCTGTAATCACCTATGTTCACAAAATAAATAAATTTAAATTGAATTGAATTGAAATTCTCTACGTAAACATTGTTATATGTATTTTTCTTTTAATTTTGTTGTATTGTTTTTTTTTGTATTGATTCAAAAGTAACGAAACGAAACAGTAGATTGACTGAAGAAATGAGGACAAGTGAATACCGCGCGATTATTCCCTTACTCGGTTTTAAGCGAATACCTAAACGTATACCGTATTTACCGGAATCGCCAGATAGGCGTTTCGTTTTCAAACATAAACAATGTGTGGGTTGCCAGTGTAAAAAAGTAACTACTGCTGACGTAATCACTACTGCTGACGTAATCACTACTGCTGACGTAATCACTGTTTTGACCCCCCCACCCCTATGACATTAAAATAAGCAAGACCCCCCCGCCCTGCTATAGTACTTACATAATACTTGAACGGCCCTCTACCCCAAGGTATCGCACACTGGATGCAACAACGACATAAATGATAAAATCGATAAAATTAGTTCTTGATCACCAATGATGTCAAACATGCGTCTACATGCAGTGTAGCAATACGATTAATGTAACTCTTAAAATGTCCCACTGAGGGTGTAAATATCGTTGCTGTTTTGGCAGACTTTTGTTAACGCTACAACTTTTAATTCAATCTCTTGAAAAAAATGTTTTTGTTACTTATGACGTTGTTGCACCCGGTGTGCGCCTATGTAGAAAGAACACTATATCGACCTTTACAGTTATCTTAAGATAATTATGATATCTAAAGTCCCCGCCACGAGAAGCTATAAATTTTGTAAACAAGTGTTCAGGAGTTCACAACATTGGGACCAACAAAAAAAAATGAATTTGTTTAAGATTTAATAAATTATTAAGTAACAAATATTAATTAACATATATTATTTAAGAATAATTATTCGTCAGATTCAGATGTTTCCATTTCTGTGTGAAACAAACTCGTACGCATTCGAAACTCGAATGGCGCGTTTATTTCAAAATTGCGTCCCGATAGTTTACAATCCCTGCGACGGACGCGTTCCGGTACCAAGAAACACAAACGATAGCGCTTTACGTCGTTAAAATATGATCCGACTAAATTAAATAGGTTGTTACTTTCATATAACCCGTCTATATTTCATGTCGATTGAATATGGTCAATTTATTATTATCTCGCAGTATAAAACGTTTACTTAGTAAAAGATGTTTGTTTACATAATTTATAGCTTCTCGTGGTTTAGACTTTATGCTTAACTTACCGGAGCACTTCGGATCCCCGAGAGTCAGCAACCAGTACTGTCCGAAGTCCCACTGGCCGTCAGCGAGTCGCGAGAATATCGCGACAGTGCCGTCAGCGAGCGCTACGATGCTTCGGGATGCGCACGCGACTATCGACAGTATAGCGTCATTTAGCTTCACTCTGAAAAGCAGATGTTTTATACTTTAGTTTTTGGACCATTACGTTTTTAATTTGATGGATATATATTAAGTATACTACTCGTGCGTTAAAACATGTGCCTTAGAAAGGGACTGTCGCTCAGATATACTCGTGAACGGGCGTTAGTTGACTGGTCATCTCTATACTGCAAGGGCTTAATTCTAATTTTTTTCAATTCAGCATTTGATACTAAAAATCTGTGACGTCACTTTGTTAGATTTCATACAAATCACGTACAAATTCCGCGTTTTGACAGTTCATAAAAAGTAACGTTATTGACTACCCTTTCAAATACCCAATTTCCGACATCCACGCGGGCGAAGCCGCGGAGAGAAGCTAGTGTTTTATAATTATCTTATCTATTTTATGATTATTTTATCTTACCTAGCTAAGCACTTCTTGTAGTTTCCAACGGCGGAGTGTATGTACAGGTTCCCACTCTTGGTGCCAAGCCACATGGTCGCCATGACAGTTGACATCTTTCGCTCCTGATTGGCGGTTGTTTCGGGGCGAGGTATCGCCTTCTGCTGCTGAGCGAACGCTTCGACGCCAGGCTCTGGAGAGCTCAAATGCCCACCTAAGAACATACATAGATAGTGTTACGCTTTTTTTTTAAGGAGGAGGACCTGTATTTAGCTGTCAGATTATCATACTGTTATCTAAGACCATTGTAATTAGCTGTAAGTCTTTCTTTAAATAAATAATGAGTCCTTCATTTAATTATTTAACTTTTTGAACGCCAGAGCGTGCCCTCCACGCCAAGCTACTAATTTATTTCTTCTTATTAGCATAGTATACCAGCATTGTCACATATTTGTGTCGTTGGCGTACAGGGCATACGCTTGCTTGTCACGTATATGTGACGTTGGCGTTCAAAAGGTTAAAGACCATAGAAATTAGTTCGCAAAATTATTATAACTATCTTAGGCAGCTTTTCCAACAGAGATGTGCTAAGCTGCGTAGCGATAGATACCTTAGATTCACATCTATCTAGCTAGTTATCTCGTGATCTATTCGTGATCGTTTCGTTTAGATTATGAATGTACAGGACTTTAATCACGGTCCTTTCATCAAACTCTGATCAGCCGTAGCCCGTAAGATGCATGAAAAGTAACTAACAAACGAAGATCAGTATATTATCTGAGAGAGAGTGAGTTTAAGAATGTATTGATGTGTGGTCTATTATCAGATTTTGACGCAATATTCTTTTCTTTTCTGGAAACGATGGTTCGTATAACACGACATAATCAGCCTAGGCCTCAGGACACAGGCCTCCTCTATGTGAGAGGGAGTGGGCCATAATCCACCACGCGGGACCAGTGCGGGCTGGTAGATATCACGTCTTCGATGTTTTGGTTCTAGGACATGCCGGTTCCCTCACGATGTTATCTTTAGACTTCAAACCCAGGTATATAAAAGAAATAAACCTGTGTGTGCCCGACAATTATGTATTGCGAAGGCGACAGCCACGTCTATTGGCAGTGCCCAGTAGTAGAACCAATCTACTGAGTAAAGCCCCTATAACGCGCACCTTGCGTGTACTTAATGACGTAGCAGACAGGTTAGATCTGTTTACTTGTTCTCTGAGTGAGTTCACAAAAACAACGATGTATAGAATATGTTATTGTACTTAAATAATAAAACTGTAATTATGGCCACACTATTGAATTAGGAAATTCCTGTAAGGATAGTGATGTGAAAAAATAAATAAAATAAATAAATCTTTCACCGTTTTAGGAGCAGTCGTGATGAAATTATGGTTAAATTATTGGTTCATAATATATACTCGTAAATAAGTAAAGTATGTCTAAGAATGTCTGGATAAAAACTAACTTTTAATTTTGTATTATTAAATGGGCCTAATCTTGGCCTTGATACTGTCTGATGAGAAGCGATGGTCATCGTGTCTAGTAAGTGCCCCATTACATTGTTATAACATCATCATCATCTGCTAAGCCTACGTGGGGGTCGGCTTCTAGTCCAACCGGATGCAGCTATATAATTTTTACCGTTAATAGGCGTGGAGCTGAGCGGTGGACTGTCGAGATGCACTGGGTCCGCCTCCTCCACATTTTTCACCGCCGGTTCTTCGGTTGGAGCCTCCGGTGCCGTCTCCGGTTCGTTTACCGGAGTGCTTGGCGGTGTCAAGATGGCCGCTTTTACCTAACGGGTTCAAAAATATTTACGATGTTATTCACTACACATGGTGGTTGTAAGTTAGTTCATTATTTCTTTTACTATAGGATTACACGGTTAAATTTTCAAAAAAGAATCTGCTGTTCAGTACATTTATGTTCGCCTAACTCATCAAAATGTACTGCACAGCTGTTTTTTTTTCGTGACTTCATGTTCGGTTCCATAGTAAAAGTTGCTTGTTATAATGAGTACAATGACCCCTTAAGGGGATTAAAACGACTAAAATGTAACCGTGTATAAACAAGCGGTCGTAACTAATGAAAAAAATTATTAAAAAGTTGTCCATCCCAAAGACAAATATTATATTAAAGACCCCAAATACAATTTTTTTTTTTTTTTAACTGAAACACGGTAAACTGCTTGGCAAAAATAATAAGTAAACTGGTTGTACTGTCAAGTGTACGTTAGTAGAAGCTATTATTGTACTTCGAAAACCATTTCTGCTACAAAATAAATTAACTTATTAGAATGGTAGTGTATGTACGGTCGACCGCAGGTAGTAGCGCTGCTAAATAAAGTCGTCATCAATGTCAAATTGTTACCAGGGCTGCGAATGGTTTCGAAATAGCTATCTCAACAGGATAGTATTAACATGACATCACCTAACTTCCCCTAAGGGTTAGACAGGGGTATACCTATACCTTTACCTATAGTATACACCCCCATTTCGCCAGTTTTTTTTTAAATCCCATGTCATTGTGGGTGAGCCTATAGTGATGATTATTTCTTTAAATTTAATTAAAAAACGAATTCTTACAAGGCGTGTAGTGCCAACGATGACAGCGTCCTTATCCCCATTCTCCTCACTGCCATTATTCTTAGGATTAACGTCGACTGAGTCTATTCTGCCGCCGCAGAAGAGTGACTGCAAAAAATAAACGTTAGTTAGTTATTTAGCTACCAAAATTAGAGCAACTTTCCTATATATGGTCCTGATTTAATTTTGACACATACGTGTCACGAACACGTGTTGCAGCGTACGGGTTAAAATATTTACAGAATTAGGTCTCAGGTGAGTGGTCAAGCCAAATTCATAGGTATTTTGATGTGGACATCCAGCTAAAGTCTGACCTTAAATCAAGCATATTCTGTAATGCAACCAATCAATTACTGGTGTGAGAACGAGATGAAGCTATACAGGAAGTATAGCTCCATCTCTTTCCCAATCTGAAGCAGTATTAAAATAATACTGCTGTATTGGTGGTTGGTTGAAAGACATTGCATGCAGCTGAGATGAGAATGCTAAGAGGGATGTGTGGTGTTACCCGAATGGATAGAATACGGAATGAGTATATAAGAGGAAGTCTGCAAGTGACACCAGTGACTGAAAAGTTGTGTGGAAATCGGTTGTCATGATATGGGCATGTTATGCGGAGGAATGAGGAAAATGTTGTCAGGAAAGTTGTGAGCATGAATGTGGATGGCTATACAAGTAGAGGGAGACCAAAGAAACGATGGATGGATTGTGTGAAAGATGATATGGCTAGGAAGGGAGTAACTACCGAGATGACGACTAATAGAGAAGTATGGAAGAAAGAGACATGTTGCGCCGACCCCAAATAAATTGGGATAAGGGCAGGAGGATGATGATGATATTGGTGGTTGGCCCCCTGACTATAACTTAGTGTAACATTATAATGCCAGTCTATTTTATGTCTCACTGCAGGGGAATAACCTTTTTTCATACAAAGATAGCACGAGATTTGATCACCATGCCTAAAATATTGGAGCCCAGGAAAATATGAATATGTCTGCATCATTACGCCTGCAGTGTTCTCATTATCCTGTAAATTGGGTATTTGAAAGGGTAGTCAATAACGTTACTCTTTATGAATTGTCAAAACGCAGAATTTGTACGTGATTTGTATGAAATATAACAATGTGACGTCACAGATTTTTAGAGTCAAAAGGAATGCTTATTGGCATTAATAATGCAATTTTACAAATTATATCTTCGCTTATTATTTAATTTCTGTACGGTGATGGAAGTTTCTTTCATCTATGAAGGAGAAGATCTTTTATCTATGTGATTTCATATTTTATTTCGTTTCAAATAATCGATTGTTTTCCTGAGCTGCCTTATTAGAGGAAAATATAACAAAATCATCATTGTATACATACAGGGTGTCGCTTATCGGTCATTCCGGCGACTCTTTCTTGATAATCTCTGTAGTCCTCGGCGACGGCGCCCGGCACGGAGGCGACGCATAGGATGTGCTTGTCCGTCACCGGAAACGATTCTATCACCTCTGCAGGATTGTTCGCGTCGATAATCTGGAATTAAATCGGTTTTTTAAGTAGAGTAGGTACAGACGCCAGCAAATCAACCTATCTCAAACTGTCAAATTTTCCCAATTGAACATGAACCTTAATCTTTTGTAATAAAGTTGAAAATCTATCAATTAAATTGGACTGATTGGAGTAGGTTGATGTGCTGGCCGTCTGTACTTTTTATTCCAGCTGAACAGCATAAGATATGACGTAGGCGTTTCATTTTACTCAACAACGTAAATAACGGAATGAGTTTAGTTTTACTGTCCAAATGGAAGCCATAGACATTGTGTCTTCTTCTTTTCGTCTGGTTAGTGACTATCCTGGTGTCAGCGTTTTTTACGCTGCCCATGGGCTTCTGACTTAGCTTCACATACTGTCGAGAAATATCTCTCAGGCATGCCCCACGATGTTGTCCTTCACCGATTTTTAAGCAAGTGATAATTATACAATACGGACATGGATTTGAATCAGAGGCCTTGGGTTCGAACTCAAGACCTAAGACTTGGCAGTCCGACAGTCTTACCACTAGGCTATCACTGCGTTAGCATCCTGAGATACGCAATTAATCCGGTGAATTTGCGTACCCCCCACAATGTGGAGACATGACTATGTTAGCGCAATAAAAATAGTAGCAAAAATTAATTGATACTCGTATCCCTCTCAAAAGAAGAAAATTATCAGTTCATCCGTAACAATGCAGCCAGTCTACATTATAATGAACATCGGACTTCAAAAGTCTACCAGCAATAGCAACAAAGAAACAAAACTGGTTGAGAACATTCGGTTCCGTACCACCGAACAATATTTTACACTACATTTTTTTTTAATACTTTTGTTTAGAAAAACACGTTTTTTTGAATAAAGGCCCCTGTATTCTTTTATTAATTTTTGCTATAGCCGAAATAGAATACACGCTCTGTAAAAATTTCAAATGTCTACCGGTTACGGTACACGAGCTACAGTCCTCAGACAGACGGATGGCAGTCACCTCCTTCTGCGAAAAAGTCATTGCTCGCGAAGGAGGTGGCGGGATGGGAGAGAGAAAGGTCCTCCCGTCCCAGCCACCGCGGGAGACGCCCCGGGCGTCGGGAGCCACTCCCGGCCACCATAGGCGCCGGCCTGCGGACGGTGAGTATTGGGTGACTCACCGTCCGATCAGCACCAGACCCGTGCCGTACGGCGCGTATATGTTCCACGCGCGCCTCAAAGAGATATCAGCATACGAAGGGGCCCCTCAGGGCCAAGCCTGCCGGGTAAGCGGGATTGTCCGAAAGTGTTACCGCTACCCCGGAACATAAAGGGCTACGGAAGGAACATGGATGGGTTTTAGTCAGTAAGAGTCTGACACTCCCTTCCGCTCCACCCAGAGCGGGAGCAGTCATTGGATGCATCCCAGCCTTAAAAAAAAAAAAAGACAGACGGATGGACGGACAGCGGAGGCTACGTTAGTTATAGAATTCCGTTTCGAACCTTTAGGGTATTCCGTACCTGGAGGGTGCCAAGCCTTGAAAAAGCACATTTACTCACCATAACAATTCCCTTATTCTGGTTGCTGGAACATATCCAGACCAGGGATGATAAGTTTTTTTCAGTGTACTCGACGCTCTGAGTGGACTGCAGCTGTTGGTTTATTTGCTCGACTTCCGGAGAGTGGACTGACTGGGCCTTGCTCATCTCGTACGCTGTGGATATAGGTATGAATTAGTATAACAATTTTGCCAGACACAGATGTCTTTTAAAAGGAATAGACTACGCGTAAGTGTTCGTATTGTTGTTATAAATGAATGTAATTGAAATTGAAAATAAATGATTTGGACAATTTATAGAGAATTTGTTTTTTTTTCTATCGGTTTTTACTTTTAGCCAATGTAATGTTTCTTACATTTTCTCAATCATTTCTCTTTTTTTAATAATTTTTACTGTGTTTAATTGTGTAATGAGCTTTTTATTTGTTTTTATGATTTTTATTTTTTACATTATGGTCGGTTTCCTACCGACTTTACTTTTAAACCGACTTACTAAAGTAGGTGCGTATTATTCAGCGACGCGCAGGTATAGTGTTCTATTCCCAGGCAAGTTAAATGTTATTGCTTTTGATCCCAGGGCGACCTTGGGTGTATATCGGGAAGACACCATAATAATTTATGTAAAAATAGGATTAAATATTGCCACAGCACGTTTAAGTGTTTGAACTAGGACCCATATTTTAGAGTGATTCAACCACTACCAGTAGCGTAACTATGGGGTGGCAAGACTGGCAAAATGCCACGGGCCCCCGGCCCGACGAGGCCCCCGGCCCGACGAGGCCCCCGGGCCGACGAGGCCCCCGGGCCGAGAGGTTGCGAGCTCAAAAGTGACTAACATTTTGGACAAAATTTAGTAAAAGGGGCCCCAAATCTATATGGATTTGGGACCCCATGCAATGGATTTGCCAAGGGTCTCAGATGGTATAGTTACGCCACTGACCACTACCCTTGTATGGTGTTGACCACAGTGCAATGTGAATGTGTTTTTTATAATGAAAAGGGAACCGTTGTTTTGCGCGTGCAATCGGCGTGAATACTTTGAATACATTTTTTTTTTACATAAAACTTTCCTGTGACGAAGTAAAAATATTTATTTTAGAATTAATTACATTTATTTGATAAAATACTTTTTTGAACAATTTATCCATATTAAGCCGAAAATGGCGATTCCCTTTTCATTTATATTACAAAAAATATTTACCCAAAGACATGGTGTTCTCGGTTTTCTCGTCCGGGTTCGCGTAGAACACGCTCTCTCCAATCATGCACCCGCCATCCGGGGTGCGGCCCCCGTTCAGATTGACGGCGGCAGCGCATAGAAGCGTCATACGAGGCTCGTTTTCTGCTATGGGTCTGGAAATTATACGTTTTGTTATTAGTCTGTATCGCAAAACTCATAGATATTAGCTGTAATCTAAGCAAACTACCTATGCCCATGGTTTCTAATTATTACTGATTACATGATCAGCCTTTAATGTTCCCACTGCTGGGACAGATGTCTGCCTGTGAGAGGGAAGTTGACTATGGTCCACTACAAAAGCCTCGTAGAGGTAGGTGAGTGTCAGATGTCTTCGAATGTTAGGTTCTAGGACATGCCGGTCTCCTCTCGACGTTTTCCTTCCGCTACTATCGCATTTGATGTTGACTGAATAGTAACCTGTTCAGTCAATTTATGCATGGATGCCAAATAACCCTATGCCTTGGAAAGTACAGCTCATCGCCACTGACCTGCAGAACACGGGTACGGGAACAGGTACTCCTCCCGAAGACAGGGAAGTAACCGAGCTGGGACCCTTCGGCCCTTGGCCGGTCTTACTGGGCAGGCTCCACCCGTACGCCTGCGTGCGCCCATCCTCCTTGCGAACGTGCGCCCGCACCTACACGCACACACGCACATGTGTACGATATCAACCCAACCACATCACCCAAACAAATACGAGTATTCAAAGGTAAAGCACGTAAAACAAACACAAATATAAACGTACATATTTAATTAGTTAATTATAAAAAAAAATGTAACTATAAATACGTAAAAACACTATACACATGCCTAGAACTAATATCACTTAATGTCACTAGCACTGTTCAATAAGTTGAAATACGTGCCGTCATTGATTCAGCTGAAAACAAAAGAAAGGAAAGGAAATTAGGTACAGGGAGAGGAAGAAATGAAAATAAAACACAAACAGAACACTGGACACAGATGCAACACACAACGGGACAGCACACATGATTGTAGGTATGTAGGAGGTGTCGAGGGTGAACTGAGAAGCGTCTCGGGTTGCAGAAGCTTTGGTGATAAGCTGCAGTCTACGCGAGTGAAGTTCTACTGAGGTGGAGGTATCGCGTCAGTGGTATTTAACGAGCTATGTTATCAAACGTAGTTTTTTTTTACAATTTTTTGCATACTGGAATAATTTATTCACGTATAGAGTTGAGCAATTTGTTTTAATTATTTAGAATTCGTTCAACTCAGAATGTTTTATGTTTTACTTGTAATAAATGTTTATGCGTAGCCAAAACAGTTGATCGGTTTCGACTGTTTTGGCTACGCATAAACATCTGCAAAATAATTAGTATATTATTATGTATATTTGTGTACTGTGCTGCAGTTATATGGTTTTTGCAATATTCTGTATGGATTGTACATAAAATGTCTTTATTTACGAGGTGAATGATTACATAACACAAACAAAATAAAAATACCAATTTCTGACCTATCTTAACTGAGTTGAAGCACAAATATCAACAAAACATGATGGAACTTCAATATATTGATAAGAAAACATG
The DNA here is from genome assembly GCA_951799385.1 of Hyppa rectilinea. Taxonomy (NCBI): domain Eukaryota; kingdom Metazoa; phylum Arthropoda; class Insecta; order Lepidoptera; family Noctuidae; genus Hyppa; species Hyppa rectilinea. The sequence goes on from OX637300.1 coordinate 21,803,404, forward strand.
AGCGTATTAAACTGGCTCTTACAAAAACTATAAACGTGTAGGTTTTCGTAGGAATGAAAGAAACGTGGTGGCATATGTATAGCGAATACGTATTTAGTTATATTTATAGTGCAAATAGTTTATAATTATATTTATTAAACATATAATAAAAACAAAATAAAAAATGTGAAGCGAAGGAAATGTGTAAAAAAGGAGGAGATATACAAGAAACGACATAAAAGCTTACGAAATAAACATTATCAGGCGAATAGGAGATAAAGTTAAAAAAATAGCATAAGGTACATACAGCGATAGGTAAAAAGGAGGCTCCATACATTAGGTCCATATAAATAAACCCCAACTGAAATCTTTGTACTCCCATTTTCTTATTTTTAAATCAAATTGAATGTCTACATGTATGTCTTGAATCCAAACTATTACTGTATTCATAATATATAATAATGACTCATTATTCAATATTATTGAACACTAATTAAAAGACTTGGTAAAATGATTGTGATGTTCAATAATTATTGGTAGCTTATTTATATAGCCGATGCAGGTGATCGCACATTTATCAGCATCGTACGCACCACACGCGCCGTATGCGCCGCACATACTGATGTCCTCGCACATATGCGCAGTACGGGCCGTCCGTGCCGTACGCAAAACTTCAAGTATTACCAACAACTTTTGCATTTTTTAACACCTAGTATCAGCACGCGCTAAAGTTGCCGTACGCGCCGTATTCCATGACCTCATCAGAATGTTTCCTTCAATATTCGGATTCTTGCAGCATGTCACGAAATGCATACTGATGGCCTAGCATGCGCACGCGCACACGCAAGTGCTGAAATTGCCGTACGCGCCGTATTACATGACCTCATCAGAATGCTTCCTTCAATATTCGGATTCTTGCAGCATGTCACGAAATGCATACTGATGGCCTAGCATGCGCACGCGCCGAAGTTGCCGTACGCGCCGTATTACATGACCTCATCAGAATGCTTCCTTCAATATTCGGATTCTTACAGCATGTTACAAAATGCATACTGATGGCCTAGCACGCGCACGCGCACTAGCTGAAGTTGCCGTCGCGCCGTATTACATGACCTCATCAGAATGCTTCCTTCAATATTCGGATTCTTGCAGCATGTCACGAAATGCATACTAATGGCCTAGCATGCGCACGCGCACACGCAAGCGCTGAAGTTGCCGTACGCGCCGTATTACATGACCAAATCAGAATGCTACCTTCAATATTCGAATTCTTACAGCATGTTACGAAAAGCATACTGATGGCCTAGCACGCGCACGCGCACTAGCTAAAGTTGCCGTCGCGCCGTATTACATGACCTCATCAGAATGCTTCCTTCAATATTCGGATTCTTGCAGCATGTCACGAAATGCATACTGATGGCCTAGCATGCGCACGCGCACACGCAAGCGCTGAAGTTGCCGTACGCGCCGTATTATATGACCTCATCAGAATGCTTCCTTCAATATTCGGATTCTTGCAGCATGTCACGAAAAGCATACTGATGGCCTAGCACGCGCACGCGCACTAGCTAAAGTTGCCGTCGCGCCGTATTACATGACCTCATCAGAATGCTTCCTTCAATATTCGGATTCTTGCAGCATGTCACGAAATGCATACTGATGGCCTAGCATGCGCACGCGCACACGCAAGCGCTGAAGTTCCCGTACGCGCCGTATTACATGACCTCAGCAGAATGCTACCTTCTATATTCGGATTCCTACAGCATGTTAAGAAATGCATACTGATGGCCTAGCATGCGCACGTGCACACGCAAGCGCTGAAGTTGCCGTACGCACCGTATTACATGACCTCATCAGAATTATTCGTTCAATATTCGTATTCTTACAGCATGTTACGAAATGCATACTGATGGCCTAGCACGCGCACGCGCCGTATTACGTGACCTCATCAGAATGCTTCATTCTATATTCGGATTCTTACAGCATGTTACGAAATGCATACTGATGGCCTAGCATGCGCACGCGCACGCGCTGAAGTTGCCGCACGCGCCGTATAACATGACCTCATCAGAATGATTCCTTCAATAGGAATCCGTCCTACCTACAGCATGTTACGAAATGTGCGCGTTGTTGTTGGGGTGAAATGTGCGAGGTTTCACATGATTTCATACAACGAATCGTTAAATGCGGAGCGTACTGTGCGGCGTTTACGTTGCTGACAAATGTGCAATCACGTTTAGGCGCATAACGCACTCAGCAATCAAGGACTGCCAACTACCCTTTGCCACTCAGACGTGCCATCGATATATGGCTTTTATCCCATACTTAACCTATTCAAAGAAGCAGAAAAGTTCTATGGTTTTAGGAGACGAGCGATGGTTATGTTTGGTTATATTAATAGTATATTATATTTTTCGCTTCGTCGAATAGAGTAAGTAACATTTCCTTTAGTCATAAGAAATGTTCAAAATAATAAATGACCAAGTTACAAAAGATCCTGTAAAACCTTTGTATATAAACAAATGAATACTTTGTGGTATAATTTAGGAAAAATTGTCGTTGAAGTAATCACCGCGAAAATGAGGCTTGCTCAGAATTATAAGTAACTTCATCAGATTTGAAAAAAGCAAGAACCTGGCCGTCAGCTTTGGCAGGAAGATATCTACTTTGCATTGCGTACAGACACGCAAGCACTTTATGTTTTAACAAAATCCTGGCAAAGATCGCGTACTGACACCAAGGCAAAGCTATATCTAATGCTGGGTACTCAATAGCAAGATGGAACTGTAACTAAATACTGAAACGCTAAACCTGAACTCTTCACACGAGTGAAGCGACTATGAATTCGCTTCACTCGAGTGAAGAGTTCAGTCTTTTTTTTGTTCACACGACACTAACAAACTTACACAGAAATGAACGATATCTTTTATCGCTTTACATGCCAAGTGCGTAAATCCAACATCTTTTATGAGTGTTTTGAAGTTTAATTTCCAGTGAAAGACACCGAATTAAAGGCAAAAAGGAACAAGGTGTTTGATATCTGGTTTACCTAAAGTTACACCTCGCTTGTGAGTACTCAGTCTTACTGCGTGGACTCACGCCAAAAAGTTTCAACATACCTGTCGGAACTGCTCGCTCCTCTCGTGTCGTCTATTATGGTGATGGTCGGTCAGTTGGGTCTCGAAGAAGTCGGCTTGAGTCCTGGAGTGACGTAATGAGGGCTGCGGAGCGGCAACTGCGCGGAGATGCGGCGTCGAAAGCGGTCGTTGTGGACGCTCGCCGGTACTGTAATGAGATGTAAGTTGACGTTGAAAAATTTACCCTAAGCCTTTGGTGTAAGGTTGGATTGCTTAGATACTTTGATTGAAGATATATCGTTTTAAGAACTACATAGTCATGCGGTTCTTCAAATAAGAGAATACGGTGAAATAGCATCGTCAGAAAATGATAATGGCTAGGTACTAATGACAGCAAAACACAAGCGCGTGCAAAAAGAATATGCAGTTGCTATGCTTGTACTTTCTTACTTGCAGATTTGACATATCGACACTTGAAAGGCAATATGTACCAAACGACATATCGGCAACTTTACAATAGAGCATGGTTAAAGTATTTATTTTCGAAAAAAATCTAAAAAAAACACCTATTTGTCGAAATTACTTAATTCCAGCGCATTCTAATGCTGTTTAAAGGCTTCATAAACTGGCATTTTAATAATTATGAGCTTTCTCAATATGTTTTGAAATAGTGTCGACTTAATATCGCCCAACATGTCGCTTGGTAATTTTTGGCTTTTTTGGCGTCGATATCAACTTTATTAAAGAACTGCCCATAAAATTCGAATAACTTTCAAATAAGTAAAACGCAGTTGCTACCCTTTTTAGACTTCTGCTTAAATTGCATAAAATAAACATGATTTCGCATCAATTCAAGTATATATAATTTCAATCTTGGCTCAGGCTAATATTTTTTGTGGACCAGGGATTTAAAACTCCATTTATAAACATAAGCCTTATTGACCGATTAAGGCAATTACACGGGTCATCATCGCAGTCATCATCATCGTCTATCAAGCTTCAGTACAACGGCTGGAAGCACCGTACAGACGATCATTAATCCGAACATAACTTTTGAAAACAGCCCATTTGTTTATTTTAACAAGTTCCACGTTAGGAAGCTTTTCTATCTAACAATCAAATCAATCTGCCTAGTCTTTTCCCAACTATGTTGGGGTCGGCTTCCAGTCTAACCGGATGCAGCTGAATACCAGTGTTTTACATGGAGCGACTGCCTATCTGACCTCCACAACCCTGTAACAGGGTAATACGATACCCCTTGGTAAGACTGGCTGTCAGATTTTCGAGCTTCTGACGACCCGTAACGACTGTCAAAGATACAATAATGACAGCCGGGTGACAAGCTCTTCTATCTAACGTATTACGAAAACAGTTAGCAAGTACAGCAGCAGAAAAAAAAGGATATTAAATTAATATTTGCAACAAATAACAATTCAGTTGAAAAGAAATCGCTGTCGTCACAGCAAACAATACCCTCGATACGCCGGTGCAACGTCACATACTATTTGTTTAAGTTTGTGACGTTGCACAGGCGTATCGATACATCCACACGTATTGTTCAATCATATTATCAATAGCAAGTGCAGATTATACAAACAAAACATAAAATAAAAATGGCAAGAGTAATTCGCAGCGCTATGATTTAAAAAATCTAGTGAATGATTCATGCAGTTTCATTATCTCATTGTACTACGGTTTGGTCCCTAAACTTATCTATATATAGAGAAAGGTCACTCATTCATACATTCACTCACTCACTGAAAACTACTGGATTTTAGGAAACTCCTCCCTTAATGGAGTGAAAGTTAGTCTCACATGTCCTATCTAGTATAAAACGGAACTGAATGAAATAATAATTTATATTCAATAATATAATTCAAAACATACCTTATAATTATATAAAACTCATTGCATTCCTTTCGCGATCCTATGCAGTGCAAAATTATTATATTAGCGTTGGCAACATTATAAATTAAAGCCTTTTTTCGTGTCTGTGACTGTGACTTCGTTGTGCCTCTAAATTATTGTTATATTTACATTAGCGTTGGCAACATTATAAATCAAAGTCACTTTTCGCGTCATTAAACTGCCTGCGCTATGCCTCTAAACTAGGCAACTTATGTTGATGCTGTTTTCACCATCTTTACTTAATGTGTTTCGGAAGCATTCTGTCTCTAATATATTAACATTAACCTGATATATACAGGATGTAACCGAAAGGGTATATTATATACATACAAAAGCATATGCTACAGACAACCAAACTGAACAACTTTTACTATGGGACCAACTCCGAAATCGCATAAATAAATCAGCTGGTACATATTTGGTCACGTGTCTCGTCGAAATGTAGGGAACAGCTATTTTTTTTTTTTACTTTGGTGATCTGTAGCATATACTTTTGGTTACATCTTGTATACAGAAATCTCAATATTTTTCAAGTAGTAATAACCGTACGAATTAAAGGTGGGTCACTAGCTTGACATAAATAAATGAGCACAGCTAAATCTAAACAAGTAAAAGAAAGAAAAAACTATAAAAAATAAACTTGACAAAATGGATTCCAGTAGGAATAAAAATGGTAATGCTTAGTCTAACGTTTAATTTGGGAAGTAAATTAACTTCATTTTGTCAAGTTTATTTTTGTATTTTTAAATTATTACTGTAGGAAAGGGCTACCGCTACCCCGGAACATAAAGGGCTAAGTGAAGGAACATGGGTGGGTTTTAGTCAGTAAGAGTCTGACACTCCCTTCCGCCACTCCTTCCACCCAGAGCGGGAGAAACCATAGGACGATTTCCCACCCTCCAAAAAAAAATGTATGAGCACCTAAAGAACCTCCATTTTCGAAGGCAGCCAAATGCCAAGGTCATTCATCCGGTCACCTCTTAATCAAAACTATTTGGTCCCACTAACTGATAGCTATGGCCCGTGCTTATATTCTGTATTATAGGATTCTTCAACATTTCTGTAACCACCTTATTATAAATACCCACATTCTGACCAAATAAATGAATATTATTATTATTATAATACAACCGATAGAACGAGACGTATATTCTTACGACATAATTTATGATTCGACAATGTGATTGAAGTCTTTATTCAGGGCAACCATGAGCAATCTAACTTGAATTCGGTTTTTTGCGGGACCACCAATCTAGTGATGCTTCTGAGTAAAAGAGTGTATTCTACTATTTTAGTCACAGTTCTTTTTTTTCTTTTTCTAGATTAATATATTCCTATTTTCTTACTAGTAAAAGATCTTTTGTTAACAAAGACATCAATGGACTACGTACTCAAGTTTTACAATTAATAGATTTTGAGAAAATGAGTAGTTTTTAAAAAGCTTCATTCTACATCCAATGCCTTTAACGTTATTATTTAATGCAGTTATTTGTCATATAATTCTTTTAACAAAATGTTTTTTATCAGCTTTACATGTTTTCGTACGTAGTACACTGACGTCTTTAGTGTCGCACAGTATTTACCTGAAGAGGTTACTAAAAAACTTCCATATGCTTTGTTTGTTCTTCTTATCCATGGTGGAATCAACGCGACTAGCGCGTACCATCTCCGTCCAGCGAACAGCGTCTTGAAGCTCCATGAAACGCTCCTGGAAAACGTACACAATCATGTTAAATGTTGTACATTTATACATGTAATTATATGGTGTACATAATATAGAGAATTCAAAGTGTTTTTTTTTTATTATTATGACATATCGCAGTTCAACCATAGGGTTGTCTACTGCTTAACCGAACTTGCCTGTGGATGCCACAATAAAATTGTAACCTTAAGCCAGGGCGTTTAAAAGCTACCCCGGAACATAAAGGGCTCAGGAAGGAACATGGATGGATGGCAGGATTAATCAGTAAGAGTCTGACACTCCCTTCCGCTCCACCCAGAGCGGGAGCAGTCATTGGATGATTTCCCAGCCTAAAAAAAAGGGCGTTTAAAAAGAAAGGCATATGCTTACTTTGTACTGGTTACGTTCCATGAGGACTCGTGCCATCTCGACGCGAGTGAAGCGCCGGCGCTGCGCCATCGGCACATCGGCCTCGTCCTCGTTGTTATCGCCGCCACCCGCGTTCGTGCTCACCGTCTCCTGTCACATGGCCACGCAAAAACTAAACATCATACTTATTGGTAACGCGAAACATAAACTACAACATATTCTAGGGCAGTGGTTCCGAACCTGGGGGTAATTACCAGCTTTTTTGTGGGGGGTAACGAAGAACTTAATAATTAAGACCTAATCTATACTAATATAATAAAGCTGAAGAGTTTGTTTGTTCGAACACGCTAATATCTGGAACTACTGGTCCGAATTGAAAAATTATTTTTGTGTTGGAGGGTCCATTTATCGAGGAAGGCTACAGGCTATGTAAACGCTACGACCAATAGGAACCGAGCAGCGGGTGAAACCGAGCGGGAGCAGATAGTATGTAATAAAATTATAGATCACCACGTAGTAAGTACCGCGCTCGTGGCATTTATTATAGATCACCACGTAGTAAGTACCGCGCTCGTGGCATTTATTATAGATCACCACGTAGTAAGTACCGCGCTCGTGGCATTTATTATAGATCACCACGTAGTAAGTACCGCGCTCGTGGCATTTATTATAGATCACCACGTAGTAAGTACCGCGCTCGTGGCATTTATTATAGATCACCACGTAGTAAGTACCGCGCTCGTGGCATTTATTATAGATCACCACGTAGTAAGTACCGCGCTCGTGGCATTTATTTCTAGCTGTCGTCGCGTCATAGTCATTCAAGATTGATGTCCAAATTTTTTATGAAAGATATTTGTATTTGCTTGTATTCGTAACATTTTAAGTACGGGTTAAAATCGGTTAATAAATAAATAAATAAAATCGGCTAATAGGTAACAGGGGTAACAATATTGAAAAGGTGAGGAACCACTGTTCTAGGGGAACTTTGTTATTTTGTGTGAATGCTAAATGATGGCGTTGCACATAATGGTGTCCACAAGATTGTATTTCCTGTGTGTAGTTTAGTCGAATCCAAACAGGAAATTGTTTTGTAGCTGAGAGTCATCATCAATATAACTAGAGAGCTCTAAGGCAAATCGAATACGTTATACAAAGGGCCATTTGAAGCCCAAATAACTTTCATCTTCGGCTAAGTTCTCTGCGATTCTAGTCTAGTCTTTGATATCCGCAGGTAATAAAACAAAGCGTCAATTAAAATCCAGCCTACCTTCAAATGTCTAACTTCATCTTCTAGCTCGGTGACCCTATCACGTAACTTCTCCCGCGCTGAACTGAGGTTCGCCACCTCCTCCCTCAGGATCTCAAGCTCGCCGGTCATTTCGTCGACCTTCACTATCAGATCATCCTTCACCACGTTCAGCGCGTTCTTCGTCGCTAACAACTCGTTGTTCTCCAGAATAAGATTCTCCACCTCTTTGCCCATTCCTGTTGAGTTAAGAAGGAGGATTTATGTTTTGTTCGTTAAACTTTTGATTGGTAATATTTATTTTAAAAATGTAATTATATTATACAGCCCACTCTGAATGCCAATATGTTACGAATTATTTTTGGGGCTGTGCACTTAAAATGAAAAATCTAGAGTAATATTTTATTTTTATACGATAATACTCTGAACGTAGTCCAAGTAAAGACAGATAAATCTTTCACTTACTTGCATCTTGCGCTTTGGAAAACGCAAGCGATCGTTAGGCCCGTCACACACTTCGCCGCATGCGTTAGCAACAACAATTTCATCGCGTCAACAAAAATGTAAGACTATCAACTAAGAATAATCATACGACTATAGTTGGCATTACATAATTGAAACGTAGTGCGACGTAGTGTGTGAGGCGGTCATATTTTTAATACATTTTTGAAAGATTTACTACATTAAACGTTGAATAATGTTAGTGATAATTCAATCAATATTTTACAAATTACTTACCGAAATAATTGTCGTTAACTGCAATCATGCGTTGATGCAACATTTTGTTAGAACGCATGGAAAGAACGTACAGTTATTAGTATTTTATGAGAATTTATTAATGTAGAATACTAGTTAAAATGCTCACACACGACGCCACTTTAAGTAGACATAAAAACTGCAACAATTAATTGCGTATTTTAATCTACATGATTTCTATTTGGTTCTATGCTCGTAATCAGCTGTTTATTATGATGTCAAGCACAAATATCATAGACAATTGTTTTGCGATGATTTTATTCGTTTATGCAAGCATTATAAGTATCAATTTCAAATTATTTAGTACAATGACGCAGTGAAACATGCATAAACGTATAAAATCCTTTTTTTTCGACCTTTAGATTATTAACCCTCAGTTTCTGGGAGCTCACCCGAGATCAGTCTTTGGTTATATATCTGTTTATAATATATTGTATGTTTATAAAAGATTTAACATAATAATAGTTATTTATAAACCGAGGATTACGTTTTTTTTTAAGAAGAAGCAATAATACTGCATTTAACTTGGCAACGTAATAAAATAATTCTTAGCTTGCTTAAGCTTGCCCAAGAACCGAAATGAACGCCAATTCTTGTAATTGGATAAAATATAGAGGCAGAAACAAAGTGGCGTGGTGTGTAAGAGAACATAAAGAGGGTACAAAATAATATTATGGTTTTATTTATATAAGTTAAGCATTATACTTTAACCACAGGAAATATTATGCCCATCTATGTCATCTACAGAACACTTTTTCCTTTTTCGCATTTTCTATTCGTGGTGGTAAAAGTATTCAACTCATTATATAAAAAAAACATTGCAAAATATTATAATAATAAATATTAGTTATATAACAAGCTATAGAGTGAAATTATACACAACAGAACCACAACATTTAAAGGGGAAGCGCCAATATTCAATTTTTCTTATGGTTATTGCAATTTGTTGGTCAGTGGCAGATTGTATATTGATCATAATGTGATTCCCGATCGTAGCAAGTACCTATGTAGTTACAGATTTATTATAAGTAATCATCTATACAATCTTCCTTAGTCCATATTATCCTATGGATTGACTATTCCATGAAATCATGACATTCAAGGCCAATTATTAAGTATTTGTCACGAGTCTGGGTGTTTTTCTATCTATAATATGTATGTATTTACAAAAAAAAATGTATATAAGTAGTCTATCAGCCATCTCGTTACCATAATACAAGCATTAGGTTGCTTAGCTTGGGACGATATGGCGTTGTGTGAAATGTCCAAGGATATTATTATTATTATTATTAATTCTAACTTTGAGAGTTGATTGACGTTTCTAATGATTATAATTATACAAATGCATTATTGCTACCGCGAATCATATTTTGATCAACATACAACCTGAAACTGACATGCAAATTGCAATTACCGTAAGAAAAACTAATTTCACAGGCTACCTTGTAGCTTTCACCTTAAGCCAACATTTTCTAACCAATTGGTGTTAAAAATATATATTTAACATAAGAATATTGATAACAAAGAACCCGATGATTTACAACTGAATTGAAAAGAAAGTTAGTAATAATATATCAAGTATTCAACCTTAGATTTGATATGACAGATTATGTTAGGCTCGAGGCAGCATTTGCTTGTTAACACTGTGGGTCCAAAATCAGCAATTTACTTTTACATTCTAAAAGGCAGTTATGTTTTAAAAGCCTGTATAAAGTAAATAAAAACTACTTTTGTTATTTAAAGCTAGTCCATTTTCGACAAACTGTTTAAGTAGAATATTATTACGGCTACAAATATCCTTATAACAGTTTTTTTTAATCCACTAAAGAACCGAATATACTTTTATTCTTATAGGAGCGTCTATACGAATACGTTATTGTATTAGACAAAGTAAGTAGTTTAGATAAATAAATAACGTTGAGTAAATCATATACGGTACTGTTCTAATCAGCAGTATTAAAATATGTATACTGTATACTGCAGATCGATACTACGAAGGTTTACGTACCTACATATTTCCAATGTCCTCGTTGCATAACAGGCAATTATCTATTGGCTAGAAATGTTTGTATTTCATTCTAGATTTGCTATCACAATATTCGTAACTTAACACAAAAGGCGCAAAATTATCGTTTTCTATATATTAACACTTTTTTTTCAAGTATAATGATGTGCTGATTAAAAGGCATTACAAAATTACTCGTTAATCTCAGCCAAATAATGTTTCACAGCACATCTACCATAAAAAATCTTCATTTTTTTTTAATATTCTATGTTACGCTAACCTGAACAGTTTGTCTAAATGGATGATTAGTAAACACATAATAGGCAAAGCACTTACCAGAAGATGCGTATTCTCCGGGGTGGACCCAACTACCTGTTAGGGAAAGCACACAGTCATTTCCTATACATAATAAGAAAAACGAAAAATGCACAGGTATATAGGTATGTTAAGGGATGCTACACACGTGTGAATTCGATTCAGTAGTATTTGTAGAGGCGCTTGTAACTACGTAATAACAGCCGCACCGATCGATCGATTAAATTATGCTTCGTTTACCGTCACAAACATTGCCACTAATTTTTGTGCTACTCTAAGCTTAGTGCCTTGAACTCACACACGTGTTCATGGCAGTGTATGGGTTATGGGTGACCATTCTTGCATTCCGAGACCCATCCGTACCCCGGAAAGCACGTTAACATTATTTCTGGACCGGGCTGTCATTTCCAGTATCTGAGTTTCGGAAGTCAGATAAGCAGACGCATGTAAAATATTATAGGTTGCGGCTGCATCCGATTACTCTGGAAGCCGATCCCAACAAATTGTGATAGGGCTAGGCAGGTGTTGAATAACAAAGGCGACCCGAAGCAATTACAAAACATAATCGGCTTTCATTGGGCTCATCTCATACTGATCCAAATTTACTCTCGCTAAATCATTTTCGAGTTGGAATTCACAATTCCAGGGATGACAAGCGGTGAACATATTTTTACATAATTATATTAAATTCGATTCTGCCGCTCGGCCGTACCGATCATGAAACCTGAACACGTGTGAAGCTTATTTCGATCAAAACAGATTAATCATTTGGCAACAGATATCATCTGCCTAGCCTTTTCCCAACTATGTTGGGTTTTATACGGGGCGACCTCCACAACTCAGTAACTGGGCCCTTCGGTGAGCCTGATTGTCAGATTTTCGAACTTCTGACGACCCGTAACGACTGTCAAAGATCCACGAATGACAGCGACCAACGGCTTAACGTGCTGTCCGAGGCACAAAGGAGTCTCGGTATGTAAATATGGTCACCCATCCACGGCTAACCCCGGCAAGCGTAGCTTAACCTGATGGATAGACCTGTGCGGCTGTTAGTACTTGCCACGAGGTCCCGGTAGCAGATATACCGTTTCATAAAGGTGCAACTAACTAAAAGGGGTTTATTAAGTTGAAAACATGGTTGATGGCAAAGATTTAAATCGTTAGATTCCCCCAGTCGAAGAAGTTTCTCGTTCGTTTACTATAATGTAACATTTGACTAGTATTTGTAAATATTTGTGCGAACTACAAGTATTTGTTCCGGGTGTGGGTGTTTTTCTATGTATAATATGTATATATGTACATATTTAAAAAAAAACGTATATAAGTAGTTTATCAGCCATCTCGTTCGTTACCATAACACACGAATTAGGTTGCTTAGCTTGCTAGCATATGGCGTTGTGTGAAATGTCCAAGGATATTATTATTATTAAAAATAAAGAATACAACTACGCAATACAAAAACACGTATCTAACGATTTAAATCTTTGGCCACTGGTCGATTGATATCAATTGTTGATACACCGAAACCCTATCGCTCTCTCATCAGGCTTTCATGAGACTTACCTGTGATATCGCCATCTTCACCTTCAGCGATGCCGGGGTCCACGTCTTGGAAGGCAAGCTCTTGGTACAAAGTGTTGCCGCTTCGCTTCTCGCTCTTAGTTTGGGATTTACCAGTGTTGGGGGCGTTAGGTGGCGCCACTGGAGATGTAGCCTGAAAATGTTTAATTGACATCATTATGGGAATAATGCCGGCATGAAAAAAATGGTTTATTATTTTAACCAGTATACCTTAAAAACTAGTGATTGGAGACTCCTTTTAAGGTGACATACTTTTGAACAGTAATATTAATAGTTTATCTTTGACTAATACTCCGCTTTGAGGTTATCGTGTAATCACAAGCTAGCTATTAATTTAATCATTGAAACTTTCAATCCATGTAACGCTGAATATTTTTATTATCGTTAAAATTATTAGAGGAACTACTAAATCTTTGTCTGTTCTCAAGTACCTATATAGGTACGTCGATATCGACGCAATTTGATTGCTAACGCACGCGTATCGATAAAGCACTTCATTTGTATCTTTATGTTATAATCACGTTTCCTCTTTTGCTATTCCTTCTTACTAATAAACGTTGTATAGCGTCTGTATGGTCACGCAACGCTTTGTCTTCTTCTTTCAAACGTCAAATTTCTGAAGACTGAAAGAGAGAAATCGGGGGAGAATTTGTAAGGGGGTTGGAGAATATATCACTGGAGCAGCGTTACGAATATTTCCCCCTCTGAAAAAGTCTTTTGCCGCCAAAATTACCAAACATTGTGAAAAATATGACCATGGAAATGATAATAAAACTTCAACAAAAAGCATTATACCATTGGCCACTAAACCTCATTTTTCGAATTTAGAAAACCCACCGCAAACGCCGTTCTGACAGCTGTCAAACCAATTTGTATAAAATGCGATGTTTTTCAGTTGATAAAATACTAGTATTTGTAGTACTATTATCCGTGATGTGCGAAGTGGTATGTATAAAATGTTATCAGTGCTCGTCCACAACCAACCGTGGATGTTTTAAATATAACTTGAACAATGCACATTTGAAAGAATGCAAAGAAGACAGAGGGGCACCAGTTTGTCGGTCGCTATCTCAGATAAATTACTTTTTGTCTAGCCAGGACGTGAATGTAGTAAGAGAATGTGCCTATATGTACGAAGAGCCGCTGAAGTGTGTCCAGTCAAAATTCAGCAACATACACTACTCGCACGTCTGCGAATGTAACACAGACGGCTGCAACTCAGCGAGCAATGTGAAGCTCTATTGGAAGATTATTGTGTGTGCTTTACTGCTGCCAATGGTTATAAAATAGCTACCAATATACCCTTGTAAATATGTATCATTGTAAGAAGTTATAATAAATTTTATCAAAATAATCTATTAGTCATTTAAAATCTTGACATGAAAGTCCTCTCTCGATACGAAATACAACTATCCTAGTGCCCAAGATATAATTTATGCCTATAACGAATATCTTATAATATAAGAACATACATATAACTATCGATAAGCCTCGATAGTTCTTTTATTACTAGGACATGTGCATGCGATTGCTTATAATGCAGTATCGTCGTAATAATATAATGGCTATTGATCTTCTTGAATTAAATCTATGGACAATACCAACATTCCATACACACATTCACTTTATTTATTTAATTAATGACGGCTTATAAAAATACGTCGTTCGAAAATGCTATTATTCCGACTGCCTTAGGAGGGTAGTGTTATTTGTTTACTTGTATCCTAGAGCCCTCCGATCTCCGATAGTTCCAGATTTGACAAGTGCCATGCAGACGTAATTAAACATAATGTTCGTGATTCTACACATGTTATAATCTAATTAGCTACATAAATATTAAAACGAGCGTTAAACGTAACGTGCGTTTTAAGATTAAATTATGATTAAATCATAATACCGATGAGTACTTTCTTCAGTAAGAATAAGAGCAAAGTAAAAAATTAATAACGTTGTTAGCTATTTACCTACTTAAGTACAAAGAGAGGTTTAGTCGAGGCCTGAAATTGTATGCCGTTCTACTTTTCGTAATACCTATTGTACATTTCTGGTATGATCATAAAAGTACACCGAAAATAGCAATAGCCCACTGAGCAAAGACAGCGGAAATCCCCTGACATTTACGGCAATAACGTCATATTAACCGTATCCCGGTAACAGAGACAAGTGTGTGATTAAAAAAAAAACACCTTTTCGAGGTCGCCCACATAGCTTTGTTGTCTATGAAACGAAGGCAGGATTACAGGTAAAGAACAAAGACTTGTCCAGGATATCCTACCTGACTCTGCTGCGTGATGGGGTCAGTCTGATGCGCGCACTCCACGGTCCTCACTGCCATCAAGTCGGAGCCCGTCGGCGGTGATGGTGGAGACGAGGAAAGACTGACAGGACTACCGGGCATGCTCTCCGTCTGCTCCACATTGTGCATCGAGCTCTCCAGCGATGCGAAGCCGAAGGATATGGGACCTGGAGAAGTAGTCAAATATGTAGGAATTATAGATGATCATTTATGTTACACAGGTTGTACGGTATAAGTTCTGCTGACAATCGTTGGTTTAAATTTGGATTAATATTGGATTAATAAATAAATTCTACACGACACCGTTTGTTTTAGGGATAAGTGCACAAGTAAAATTTGTAAACCTACCAGTCTTTATACATGGTTAAATTTAAGTCGTCTAAACCTATTAAGGTATTGTACTCATTATAACGAGCAACTTTTAGTAACGGACCAAACTTGAAATCGCGAGAAATAAAATCAGCTGTTCAGTACATTTATGTTCGCCTAACTCGTCAAAATGTACCGAACAGCTGATTTTTTTTACGACTTAAATATAGGTAACCTTGTATAGCTATTTTTGATCGTCCTATGCTATTAAATAAATAATAACTTAATCACCGAAAAATTAAAGTAATCTAAATTAACTGATGTACCTACGAATCCAAGTCTACATGGCTGTATACAAACATAAGCTCTATATTTATAAGCAATTTAAAAACACCATGATAGGGCGACGGCGTTCTGGTAATTAGATTAAGCCGGCGCGATACAGAAATAACATTTTATACTGTCTATTAGAACCAATTGCCCTCTGTCTACTCAGGCCAATCAGGGCAATAAATAACATAATGCAATGTCCATTTAACTTGTATTCGTAGAAAGCGTATTTTATTCGTATCTTGACTGTTAAAGTCGTGACAAGATTGCGATGGTCAGTCAGTAAACGATTTCATGTTAATATACATAAACTACGAAATTTTAGTCGTCTTACAAATGCGGTCCACTTGATGTATCCGACATAAATAACCTCTAAGCGTGATTAAAAAGTAGTTACCATTAATTAAGATAACAGGTACAACGAAAAATAAATAATGCATTACAATAAGTAACATCCTGTTAATAATGTTTACGTATCAAACGGTAGATAATAAGAATAAGAAATCCATCCAAAGGGGATTCTATGAGACAACATTTCTTAAGCCAATCTAAAACAGTTTACGTCCAGTAGACCATTACAGGCTGTCTTAAAGAACGTCGTGCGTTTACAATATAGGTATTTTTTTAGATAATCTCTTGAAAGACAGCAAGAATGACTATAATGTTCAATGAACATATGGTTTAGATAACGGAGCTGAATCGCAAATTGGAGCTATCAATTGCTGTCAATTATAGGCTAAGTACTAATGTAGTTGAATACAGTAACATCTGGCTGCGATAGGCTTGTGGTCCGAATAATATGCTATTAACCCCTCAAATGTTGTATGAACCCCATAGGTTCATAAGAAAAATTCTCTCGATACATCGTATAAATCGTTGAGCTCTTATAAGCAAACGGCTTCTAATAGGCGAACATCTAATGGGTTAAGAGAGATTACTTTCCAAATCGCTTCAGAGAGTAGAGTGACTGTGTTGGGGTCGGCTTCCGGTCTAACAAAATGAAGCTAAATACCAGTATTTTATATGAATCGATTGCCTATCTGACTTCCACAACCCAGATCTCTAGAAGTCCAAGAATAACTCCTCCAGTTTCCAATACGTCGTTCGTCAATTAGAGATAAAAAACTAGATAACTAACGAACGAACGCTAAACTTAGAACCCTAAATTGAACTGAAGGAATAGTCGTAGAGACTTAGTACCATAGTGAAAAATACTCGGACTGACAACCGCAACAGTGGGGACACGTTGTTTTTCGTCGGCACTTTGGTTTTTTGGCCGAGAATGAACATCTCCTTTTCTCAATTGATTTTGAACTTAACTTTCAACGTTTTAAGGTTCAAAATCATTTACCGAAATTTGACAGTTTGGTATAAGTTGATGCGCTAGCGACCGTGCAATGGCATAACGATTTCTAATGGCTCAGTTATGGAAATAGGGACATGTTAACATTTCATATTACAACAGAGATAGCCAAGGGTAACTGGTTCACCTAATTATTCAAAACACATAAATCCATTGCTCATTAACATTCTCCAAGCCGATGTTTTCGGCTTGGAGATTGTTTTAACATTAAACTATATAAAAAAAACCGAGGAGTCATACATACTTAAATAAGTATATTTCTTATGGAACCTTCGTTTATTCCCCAACCAAACCTAAATAAACTACATACATAGTGTTTAAGTTTTGTAAGTGGATTCAGAAAAATACGGAAAAAATCTTAAATCGTTATCTCACGTTTATTTCTGACTAGCTGACCCGACCGACGTGGTCCTGTCTTAACTATGGTACCTACCTTCCCTAACTACCCCTCGTAGGTAGGGTAGGTACCCTACCTACCTACCCAGCTACCCTACCGACCTACCCTACCTACCTACCCTACCCACCTACCCTACCTACCCTACCCACCTACCCTACCTACCTACCCTACCTACCTACCCTACCTACCTACCCTACCTACCTACCTATCCCACCTAGCTACTCTACCTATCCACCGACCTAACTTTTCTCACCGTATAAACCTTCAACATTACAAAACTAAAATAAGCTAAATCGGCCCAGCCGTTCTAGAGATTTAGCGAGACAAACGAACAGCAATTGATTATTTTATATATATAGATAATCGTCCATATCGGTTGCCTTTTGATTATAAGTATGTAACAGTGGCGTAACTATTTACTAAAGTACAAAGCGATGCGCGGTATTTGAGGCCCAACTCAGTGATGCCGGGTAATCTGCCAAACAAGGCAACAAAGGGACAAAGAGACTCTTTACTGTCTTCTTTTCTTTGTAATATGTTGCCAGGGATAATTTCTTATATCTACACGGACGAAGCCGTTAGCAAAAGTTAATTTTATATAAACCTGTCCGATTTAGTTGATGATTGAGTGTCTTTAGACGTATAACCATGGTGGAATCAACCAAGCCATATTTCCCGGTCTCAATCTCAAATCTCAATCTCAAATTGTTTATTGCATTCATGTGTACATATGTAGGTGTTACAGAAGTAAATAAGTTCCAACATGAAACCCGGTTAGGGCACGGCAACATGTCTTCTTACTTCGAATACAATTAAGTTTCTTTTCAGAACATACCAGACTAAAGCTAGTGTATGTCATAAAAAAAAAATAACAATAACTCTAGCTATTGTGTTTAGATTACCATAATGTACCGGTGGCGAAAGTCTCATTTAACATTCCTACCGACTTCCCTTAGGAGATTCGCATCAGCAACTCTACGGCTAGTGAAAAATTACCCAGTCAATAGTATCTACTATTGACAAAAAATATAGTTACGCTACGGGTTCAATATTCAAAAAAAAAAAGCGCCTATTAGGAGCTTTGATATAATAATTTTAGAATGATAGTACCTAATTTAACCGAGTTTATTTCTATAAAATATCGTAAATTTTGTTTGTGTGTTGTCTTTTTGGCTCTCCTAATTGACGTTAGACGGTGTTAGATTCAATAAGGAAAAGAATTGTAAGGTAATAAAGAACGAATGTATTGATAAGTAAATAAGTTAAATCGGTTTCTCTTTTACAAAAATTCGCGCCTCGCCGCTGTAATGTTGTATAGGTACCTATCAACCGGAAACATTCATGAACAGTTTTAAATTGACAGCTCTTGTTGGCGGTAGCAATCGACTAGAGTTATGCAATGTACCTGGGCATGTGTAATAAGATAATGACATACGCCGTACACACAATCAAACAGTGATGCATAGAACAAGGGGGGCAATTCAAACGATTCTCGAGCATTATGTACGTATCGTTTACACTTGATCCATTATCGGAAGAACTATGCTCGTATGTACAGACGCCAGCACATCAAGCTATCCCTAACTGTCAAATTTTCTCAATTAAAATTGAACCTTACGTCTTTGCAATAAAGTTGAAATACTATCCAAGAAATTTGACAGATTGTGGTAACTTGATGTGCTGGCCTCTGTACGTCGTCAGTCGAACCAAACAAATGTGTAAAAGAAAGTCAGTATGTACAGAGCATCACACAGCACATCAAGTTACCCCAATCTCTCAGATTTCTTTGATAGTTTTTCAACTTTATTATAAAAGCATAAGGTTCATTTTTAATTGGGAAAATTTTACAGTTTGGGATAGCTTGATGTGCTGGCGTTTGTACATGTCGCAGATGGATTGCTTAAGTAGTTGTTTTACATAACCGCTATCCGTTTTACAAAACAACGGTTCCATTTCCGTTGATCAACTGCTAAGTCGAAAGCGATTTAAATCGCATGAAAAGACTTCAGTCATATTGAGTTTCAATTTCAAAGTTCAGTTCCAAGTTCCAAGTTGCTGAACAACAAAAGTTGTTCAACTGAAGTCGTACCGTGATTAACTGAAAGTATTGGAGTACATAATCGTGATGAGGATAATGAGGAGCTCGTGGCTAAGTACTAACAGCCGCACAGGTCGATCCATCAGGTTAAGCCACGCTCGCCGGGGTTAGCCGTGGATGGGTGACCATATTTACATACCGAGTCTCCTCCGTGCCTCAGAAAGCACGTTAAGCCGTTGGTCCCGGCTGTCATTTGTGCATCTTTGAAAGTCGTTACGGGTCGTCAGAAGCCCGAATATCTGACAGCCAGTCTTACCAAGGGTACCGTATTGCCCAGTTACTGGGTTGTGGAGGCACATAGGCAGTCGCTCCATGTAAAATACTGGTATTCAGCTGTATCCAGTTAGTCTGGAAGCCGACCCCAACATAGTTGGGCAAAGGCTAGACAGATGATGAATCGTATCTACAACATGCAGGTCTATACCGCATGTATGATTGTTGTTACAAATAGTGCAAGGAAGTAGCATGTCCGAGAAAATTGACAAGCCTAGGTCGTTGAGAACGCCAAAGATATTTAAAAACAAAAAATAATGGAAAGGCTATAATAAGGTTGAAGCCCAGCTCTGGATGAGAACATTAAATATACCAACTTCTTTCAACTTAATGCACCTTTCGAGATTAAGATATGCCAACAATTATTAGCCCATATTTATATGATGAATGATGACTCATTGCCAGTGTGTTAATAAAAAATCTGTAGTTATCTACAACGACCTTCATATTGAGAACGCTGCTAATTTTCTATCACGCTATTCAAAGTTTAGGTTTAAAGATATTTATTTCTCATAAGAACTTAAATAACATAGTTCACTTAAAATGAGATACAAAGTGCTTATATCTAAAGATAAATCATAGTATCATATCATATTTGTCTCTGGGGTGTTGGAGACGTTACAGGGTACATACATGTTTCTTAAGTTTTGTCTTAAATATATTTATACTATCACACTTCTTTAAGTCCTCCGGTAAATCGTTAAACAGTTGTATCCCCTCAACCAATATTGTTTTTTTTCCGTAATTAGTTCGTGCACGTGTAGTCATTAGTTGAAATTTGTTTTTGCTTCTTGTGTTGTATGTTATTGTTTTTTTATGTAGTTGTATGTTTGATTGTACGGAACTCGTGGTGATTTTTTTTATGAGAATGCAGGTGTAATATGTGTATAGTTGTTTGAGATTTAGCAGTTTAGTTTTGTGGTATAATTTTTTTGTTGGATATAGATAGTGATAGTGAAATAATACTTTGATGATTTTGTTTTGTGTTCGTTGTAGTGAGTTTAGATTAGATTTAGCGGCTGATCCCCACACTTCGATTAGGTATTCAAGGTTTGATTTTACTAGAGAGTTATATATAATTAGACGAACTTTTTTCGGGATACATAGTACGTTTTTTTACCGCTCCTTGCTTTGTTACATTGTTATTGTTGATGGGTCAGTGTGGCAGTTTTTGGAATCATCGGCAGTTCAACAGAGAAGACCAGAGAAAATCATAACTACAATGAGTTTGAAACAAAGCAGATCTTCGCTAGGTGCCCTAGTTTTTGAGATAAATAAATGAAGAAAAATATGGCCAAACTGGGGAGACTCTCCAGATCGGCCACCTATACACCCTTACATCTCTTGAAACAATGACATGGCCTGCCAGTGTCAGTCACACTTTATTAAGGTATAATTGAAAAATGAGGGTATAATGAAAATTACAATAAAAAAAAGCATTCAGCTTTAACCTTTCCATAAGTTATCTACATCGATGACAAGATTATTTTTTACTTAGTTCGATTATAATTTTTTTTAAGTGCCTGTGGTAGATATTGTAATGATTTTACTGATTGTTGCGCAGTGTACGTCTATTGATGTAACAGGATGTCTTTTGTCTATTTTAAAGTAGGTACCTAAATGAAGATATCGAAGAGGAGGGACTCATGGCTTAAAGTCCCGGACACCTGAACCGAGCTACCCTGCATATAATTGTACTATCTTTTTAAAATAATGGTAGTAAAAAGAAAAAAAAATGGTTTAGAAGCTCGAAAAGCACGTCAAGCATTTGGTGCTGGCCGTCAATCGTAGATCTTGACAGTCGTTAACGGCAATCAGAACCCCATAAGTCAGACAACCAGTCTTGCCAAAGTGCATCATGTTGCCCCAAACCCGGGTTGTGGAAGTCAAATAGGTAGTCACTTCACGTAAAATACTGGTATTCAGCTGCATCCGGTTAGAGTAGAAGCCGTTCCCAACATAGATGATAAAATGCCAAAATACTGGTATTCAGCTGTATCTGGTTAGAATAGAAACCGTTCCCAACATAGATGACAAAAGGCTAGTGATAACATAGATAAAGTTACTCACCACTAGATCTCATGGGGTTGAGGCCAAGTCGGCCGCGCACTTCGCCGCGGTCGCTGGCCGTGCTCATCAGCAACTTGGTGCGCTCCATATAGTCTACGTGGGTTTTGAACAGCTCGTTGTATCGCTCATGAAGCTTCGAGTACTCCTGCAGACAAAATTGT
The DNA here is from genome assembly GCA_951799385.1 of Hyppa rectilinea. Taxonomy (NCBI): domain Eukaryota; kingdom Metazoa; phylum Arthropoda; class Insecta; order Lepidoptera; family Noctuidae; genus Hyppa; species Hyppa rectilinea. Next base: position 21,825,621 of record OX637300.1, read on the forward strand.
TCTTTCAAAAAAAGAACACACAGTCACTGAGGCAGTGCCATTCTTTTAAGTTCCTTGTACAAACAACGGTTAACGGCCAATTACATTAAGAATTAAGTAGCAAAACTCATCAAACTTAATTTGTATTGGTAATTAAAACCGAATGATTTACAACATAAACAAAACTTTTGACACTTAGTACCTGAAAACTGACTTCTTTTAGATATTTCTTTAAGTAGTGCATACTTAAAATATAATCCAAGTTACTATGTCATTTCATAAAAATAATCGAATTTTAATAAGCCTATGCGAAGGACATCGCTTTCACGAACAGTTAGATAACCGCTGTATCTGATCACGTCTTGATGACTACTTAGAAGAAAGGCGTAGAAGCCAATACTGCTTTCAATAAATTCTATTTGCAGGGCCGGATTTAGCCGCCCCAAATTATTAACCCCCCCAAATTATAAACATTTTCTCCTCGATCATGACTCGCGACTCGATTGTTAATATTAGCGTTTGGCTCCTGTCACAATGAGGTGGGTTTTGCTTTTGTATGACAATCGATATGCTTCAATAATTATACAAATAAATTATTATTGAACGACTATGATTTTTTTCAATTTCTTGCATGCTGATGCAGTAAAGTTCGTGAATAATTGATAGCATTTAATTGTGTCATAGTAATAATTATTTGCCTATCAAGCTACATATCTTGTTGCATAAAGAAATACGAAAAAAATTACCAATTGGTCAATAATAACAGATTTGTTTAAGAATTGAATAACACGAATAGTTCACATACCGCAATTAATTTATATGTATATATATTTTTTTAAATATATATTTTCGAGACATGGCATCGAATACCCAACCTCCGAGGTTGCGGGCAAGTGTCACCCCACTCAGCCATTGAGCCATTGGGATACTCCCCCAAGATGGGTAGTAAATTGCAAGTGCTTATCAGGGCCATTTGAGATTTTGATATTTTACCAATCGCCTGATTGGAGTGAACAAATATAGATCAATGATTTCAGTTAATATTTAAGTATAATTAAATAATCATGTATGTACAAAGTACTGTAGGTAAAGGTAAAAGAGCTAAATAAAATATAATAGGAAAAGATGTATGATAGTGTTTACTAGTTGGAATTTGCAAGATTTTTTTTTCCGAAGTCTATTGTGCCCCCGTTTGTGGAGGCCCCGGGGCTTTCACCCCGGTTGCCCTCCCCTAAATCCGGCCCTGTCTATATGCACCAACAAGGTCAAGTTGAGTGTGTAGAGCTAGAAAAAAGACGCAAATAGATACGAAGCGCCTTTGTCTTTTTTCCCAGGTGTCATATTTGTAAGATCGATCGTCAATACGAAGTAAAACTTGCAATGCAAATGGCTCCTTCAGGCCATCACTGCGAGGCAATTACTAAATAAATAATAAGCCATCGGTGTCGCTCGTCGGGCTATTGTTGTGTATTTATTAACTTTACTTACACTAGAAAATAGAGCAATAATATTTCTTTTTGATATCGATTAAAATTAAAAACCCCTTTTTTTCGCTAAATAATACAAGCCGCATGGGTTGATCGAAGGTCTGCGCTTTCCGCAGTCAGTTCGTGGATGGGTGACCATCGATTGCAAATTGAGACCCCTCCGAGCCCCTGATAGCAAGTTAAGCCGTTCCATTTTTTCATTCGTTACGAGTAGTCAGTCTTACAACCAGCCTTACCAAGAGGTATCATTCCCCAGTAACTGAGTAGGTTGTGAAGGAAAGATAGGTATTCGGTATTCACTTGCATCCGATTAGATTGGAAGGCGCGGTTAGAGGTCAGCATAGCGGGACCAGAGCAGAGGTGGACACTCTTTCAAACTGCACCTACTTCCATTGTTTACGTCATCATCTGCCTAGCCTTTTCCCAACTATGTTGTGGTCGGCTTCCAGTCTAACCGAATGCAGCTGAATACCAGTATTCTACATGGAGAGACTGCCTATCTGACCTCCACAACCCAGTAACTGGGCAATACGATATCCCTTGGTTTAGACTAAGACTGGCAGTCAGATTTTCGGGCTTCTGACGAAACTTAACGACTGTCAAAGATGCACAAATGACAGCCGGGACCAACGGCTTAACGTGGTTTTCGAGGCACGGAGGAGTCTCGGTATGTAAAGATGGTCACCCATCCACGGCCAACCCCGGCAAGCATAGCTTAACCTGGTGGATCGACCTGTGCGGCTGTTAGTACTGAGCCTCCATTGTTTACGTAGAATCGCAAAATTTCATTAACTAACCGGAATGGCGACCGAAACTTGTTGAGAAAAAGTTAAATAGTTTTATGAATCTATTTAAATCCTAGCATATATTCTCAACTCATTTCATAATGACAATGCCTGCATCCATGCAGAATGACGTCTAAATGTTAGTATGAAGTGAGTTCTACAGATTTTAATTGGAACCGTATGTAGGTAGGTAATTCGAGCCTCATTAAAATATGATTCGTATATGGGGCAAGTACTTCGCTGTGTAAACTGTGACCTGGTTACTATTTATACAGTGTGTAGTTTATCCCGCGATGTAAAAAATAACGGTACCTACTAAACGTTTAACCTTATTGGATTAGTACAAGAGGATTAAAAAGAACGTTTGTCTTTATTTTATTCGATATTCTATAAATTGTATTGAGGTTCTAACTCAAAGCATTTTATTTTAATTAATCTAAAACTATTTTGACCTAGGTAGGAATGTCTTAAGAATTCAGTTAATGTTTTTATCCCGATATTGTTAGACATAAATATGAAATTGGTTCTCATGGCGCAATTTATCAGCTATTTACCAGTAAAAGTCCGGTGTAACCGATTCGGAGATTAACCGGTACAAACAGACAGAGATAAATCTTTGTTTTTTTTAAGTACCGTATTGTATAATACTTACTTCCATATGCATTTAGTAAAAGGCACTTCGTTATAATACTTCAATTTAATTGTATAGATAATGCAAAGGAACTTGCAAGTCACCAATAAAGTAAGCCAAAAAGAAAATGGTCAGTGAAGGACGGAAACTAAGCTCCAGTTTTTTTTAATGTTCCAAGATTTGTGTACAGACACAATCCATTCTATAGACCATTAAAACAATGCGATGTTTCGGCGTGGTTCACGTCAGCGTAACGTACACAAGTACCTACCATAGGGACACGAGTTACACGCGTTAGTATTAACTAAAATGTGCAGCGTCAGGAAAGACAGACTTCGCTGCATCTTAAAACATGCGGTAGTTTTAGTAAAAACACATAATGGGCAAAGGTATAAGACATGCTCGTAAAAGCCAAGTCTTCGAAATCAACCTCAAAGTACTGCATACTATCATCGTAAATCTTTCGCTATATTCCTTGCCATATATTGGCGGTCCACTTAACTGACAGATATTTTTATAATAATAAATAAATAAATTCATTTATATCAGGTAAACAACCCACATTGCCAAAATAATCGATTGATGTAAGTTTTCCTCCAGGCAGCGCCAGGATCGAAACCTAAGCAGCAATATACAAACTCTTTGATGACTTACCTTTTTCAATTCATTCTCGCGTTCTTCGAGCCTACTAGCGTGATCTAAAGAGTTCTTATGCTTGAGCTCCAACATTCTGACTATGCTGTCTAGGGCCTCCAGTCTGCCGGTCAGCTCTTTCCTCTCGCCTTCGAAGTGGTCCTCAGCTTCGAGCAACTGTTAAAAACCATTTTATGAGTCAAATAAATAAATAGTAATGCATGTTATGATACATTTTCGCCAACAACGCACATCAACGACAGTTATTTTATTATGTGTTTTTATACATGTGAGAAAGAAATTGCTCAAGACTGTTTTGTTATAGAAAACAAGGATCTAACGATGCCCATCCAGTAAGCCTATTTAAGTAGTCTCAGAAAGGTAAAATTACCTAAGAACTGCGGTGTTACAAAGCCAAATCTTAGGATAGAAAACTAGTGTAAAACTTGTAAAATACCTGTTTATTTTTTAGTATCTTTCTTACTATGCTATTAGTAAGAAACGTATTAAAGAAACTACAAATCAATATTAAAATCTGACTCAGCTGATGCACCCTTTTATAGCTACATAACATCAGTACTCCCGAAGGTTTAGGCAGAACTGAACCTAAGTACACCCACCTTTGCCAGTTATATTTATGCCCCATGTAATAGGGGGAAAACCTCTTGCATATTTATGGCTTCAGTTTCAAACTTTTTTTTCCTGAAAAAGGACTAACTTGAATACTTGAAGCCATAACAAATTATGTAAACAACTTGAGCAAGTTTTGCAACATTTATTTGCTAGGTTTCTAAGGTCGGGTACCGAAATAACTCTGAAGTTGTAATAAAAGGTATTGTTCCAACCGAGTTATTATTTTTATGATTCATTTCGAAAGATGCGAGCTGAAATCGTTATTACCAAAGCTAATTAAGGCTGATTTCCGTATAAAACTTACAACAATGTGCATACAACAATGGCCAATGTGATTTGGTAGAAGTAACTAAAACTAATCACTAGAGCTACAAGTTGGTTTTTAAACCTGGTAATCTGGACGTACGTTCATTAGACAGCCTTGAAACAACTAAGGGAGCAGTACACGAATTTGCTAATGATAAGTATAGGTTTTGCAGTTCATCATTGGTATTATTTTGTATACACTTTCTTCAACAGAGGTAGCACAACAGAAATCATGTTAGAAACACTAAAACACTCACATCACACACACGAAACATAAAAGTAAAAGGATCTATTCTCTTTAATCAACAATACCCTAGATAAATAAATGTCCTTCTTTTCCACATTGAAGATAATTTCAGCATAAATAAAATCTTCTGATACATAAGATAAAAGTAGCACTCTTGTGTTATTTTTATCTGTCTCTGTTTTATAACCCCTCGTCTATGATTTCCTGCTAACTTTTCAACTTCGTGGTTATTTTAAACCAGTCAAGTTTGACAGTTATTGTTAAACAAGACTTTTATGACAAACATGCATTTGTGTTAATTCTAGTCTTAAGATTGAGGAAAATATTTAAATATTACATTTTTATATTTAAAAATCATAAAAAATTCAATTAAAGGCAGGTTTATGTGTTACCTAAAATAACATAAAACGCAATAAGTTTTAATTACATTAGTACAAGGCAATGAACACAAACTTCAAATAATTATTATTAGAATATATCACACAGGAAAATGAGGCCTCGCTCCTTCTAATAATAGAATTGAAAACAAAATTGCACCTTATTACCTTTGCAATACATGTAAAGGAACATGATAGAAACCATTAAAACATTAATATTTGAAAAATTGAATTAAATTATCTATGTTAGCTAAACATGGGATGATGAGATGCATAAGTCGAGACTAAAAAGTCAATCAAGTCCAAAAATAGTTATCCTACAAAGTAGTTAAAGGCTGATGGTAGAAAAATGGTCTCACAGATTGTATTAAATTACTATTTTAAAATTGTATCTGATATGATCATTGATCATCCAAAATTACTACATAATAGTACTAACATGTTGGATTTTACTTCATTTTGAATGTTTAAACAATAGATATGTGTCAATTATACCAAAGAAGAAACCATTGTTGTAAATATTCATAATATTCAGTTCTTCAAACCTATTTGTAACACAATTGTTGAATTATTATGTATGGACAACTAAATATCATTCAATAAGTGAACTAAAAAGAATATAGAGAGTCATCATCTGCCTACCCTGTTCCCAACTATGTTGGGGTTATTACTGAATGTAGAAACTATTATATTATATAACTATTTTTTCATTCATAAACTACCAATAGCATTGGGTACTAATATAAAGAATTTAATGTGAATGCATAAAGGTAACCTGCAATATTCAAATTCAGATTTCATAAATATAATTATTATTAGAGAAGAAATCTTTGTTACAGAGATGTACTGATTATTCTTATGATTATAATTATGTAAATACATATTTGTTACACTCGCGAATCATATTTTGATAAAGATCAGAATCTGACACTCCTTTAAATGGCAAAATATTAAATAAAATATAAATTACACAGGAAACCTCTACACATTCACCTTAAAATGAAAGCAACAATTCTGAAATTATTTGCCTGCATGTTGATTACAAAAGTGTTATTAAATATCTGTTATGAGCAAGTCTGCGAGCATAACAAATATTGCAACTGATATTTTGTAATCTTATTGGACTCAAACAGAAGATACAGTTTCTTGTGTTAACACTAATTGGAATTATTTTCAAAATTTTACACATCAAGCAGTTTTTGGATTACAGTAATTATACTCATAAAACAATTATTTATAACAAAATCTTCAATATTGTTCTCAGTAAAAGTGGAACAATGCATCATATGCTAGTAAACAATAACATAAATCAGTACAGGTCAAGAAGCATATATTAATTATTATGCTAAATACCAACACAAGCCTGAACCTTGATACAATTGCCAGATACCTATTTCCTTTACTATACAAATGTGATACCAAATAATCTTGTTTACCTTGGGATTCAGATAACAGAATGGATGGCACATTCCACCAAAAATAACCACAAGTCTTGAGCAACTCGTAACCACATTAATAAAAATAAATAACAACAATATGCGTGCATTAAATGCTGAGTTTGGTAAACTACTAAATACGTTCTAAGACAGCCTTGTGATGCATAACAAAGGAAGACAGTCAAGGCCCCTTCTTAACAAATTGTTCACTCACCTTCTGCTCTGCGTGCTTCCTGGCCGCCTTCTCGCGCTCGTACTGCGTGACGAGCTGCTCGTTGTCCTCGCGCAGCAGCTCAAGCTCGACCTCATGCTCCTGGTTGGTCTGATATGCAGAGTCGAGGCACTCCAGCACGTTCACCAGCAGCGGCATAAGCGTCTTCACGACATCCTCGTCGTATCGCGCTATCATGCGCTCGAACTCCTGGTAAATGCTCCCTGCCAGAGACTGGACCTTCTCCGACATCACAACGTGGGAGTCTTCATGGGTCCCATAGATCGTTTCCGAAGAATCCTCGTACATTTTGGAAACAAATTGTAGTCAAGTTATGAAATACGAAAACACTTTCTACCTCTACGCAAGGGCGCCTAATTAATATTTTCCTCAAACATGATTAAATATAGTGGATAATACTCTTTGATGACGCGATCGATGAGTGACTTCAAAAAACTGCTCCATAAGGCAATATTTTACGTTCCAAACACACATTCACATTGTACTTCTTTTCCTACAAATAATTATTATGGGCACTAAAATTCTACAGTCTTTTGACTGCGTAAATACGTAGGAAACGAAAATAGATTTATGTTAACACCATGTCTTGTCTGATTGAGTTCTTTTTGCTGACTGTTGAAAAAAAAAGTTGGCGATGGACGTTGTCGATGACAATATTATGGGTTGGTAGCCCTACATCGTATCCGGATGTATGACTAGATGGGACATGTTCAAAGTAAAAAGTTCTTTTGACAAGTTGTAAAACCTTAAATCGTTAATACTTTTGATTACATCAGTAAATTAAACGAGTGCTGAAGACCTGATGTAATAATTCCTATGGGAAATTTTATGGCCTAACAACTAAGCAATTCTTTGTTAACGATTGACATTTAGTATAGGTATTACTAATAATAATTAGTCGTAAAACTAATCTCTTAAAACTAAATCAAATAATAGACTGAAAATACACACCTTACAAATTATTTGTATAGATTTTTATTACGTCCTTTGATTGTGCAACTTACTACAACACCGACACTCGACAACAGCAAATTGTTTCGTGAACTGAGTTATTACTACGAGTACATACCAGTTGCTGAATAATGTTATTTCCTATGTAATAATTGCTTAGGGTCGTTGGCTGATACAATTCGATGAACTCGTTTATTTAATTATAATTACATTTCAAAATGCAACGCTTTTCTGCTTATTAGTGTGCCTTATGGGAGATGCGCTGGGAATTGTATTGATGATTTGAATAGTTAAGATTATGAAAAATTGGAATTTTGTGAGCTACGCGAGCGCTTCTTCCAAAAACAGCTGGTTTTCGAGCTAAATTTAGATTTCGAAAGCTACAGCAGGGTAGGTAACAAAACTCCAATGGGATAACTTACGGTTTTTGCGATTTGCAGGTCAGTGTCGGGTTATATGTTAGGTAGCAAGTTGTAACAGAAACAAAATCATCAATACAATTCTCTAAGCTATCTAGCTAGCCTATATAGTATATTCCATGACGGTTATTTTGCAAAATAACGAAAATGTAATGTGTGTAGCTGGGACCTTGGTTGGTCGTGTTTTAATATTGGTTCATTCATATATACTTGTAATGACACGCTTAATGCTCAACCCCTAAGCAGATGAAATTTAAAATATTAAAGTCGATATTGTAAATTTTGTGTTGGCTCAAACTGTACCAAATAAATCGATAATTGCACAATTTTATTTAATCAATGGGCCAAACATAGAACATAGTAGAATAATTTTGTAATGTTAACTATTCTGTGTATTCTGTTTATCACTATTCGAAATCGAATAGAGTCCTTGTTTTTTAACTGGCAACAACTATTTTAATCAATAATTCAGCATTGCTCTTTTGCCGCGCCCTGCCGCACATCCTTACCTGACTCAATTGTCAAACTCCGAAGATCCCACGTCATGTAGGAAATTTCAAAACGCGTCAAATAATTAAAAATATTGTGCAGTATTCATAAATTTACGGTTACACTGCCGCGTGTACTATTATGGTCGACAAATAAAGCATTTTAGCTATTGGGACTAGTAATCAATATTCGGCCTAACTGTTCACTCGATGTTCATCCTGCGTATAGGTTGACACAGTTTAGTTTTCGATAAAAGGGTGGTAAAAATGACCAGTATGTCGGGTAAAAAGTCTGTAATATTGGCGTATTTGCTGTGGATGGTAGCGGGCATATTCGGTGCGCATCATTTCTATCTCAAACGGGATCGCCACGCCTTTGTTTGGTGGACGACCTTAGGCGGGTTCCTAATCGGATGGCTTGGGGAAGTGTTTCGTATACCTAGGTACGTAAGGGATGCCAATGAAGATCCGAAGCACATGGAGGAGCTGGCCGCCAGAATAAGAAAGACAAACAAGGTATGATAATGAACTTTATGTGTTTTCTACATCTGATTCTTTCATCTGAGCTCTGGCTATTTGAGCTTACTAAGGAAAAATAAACTAGATTTGTTACTATTCAGGTCTTCTTAGTTTCCTTTACTTATGGTATCTTTTTACTATAAATTGACTTGAGACTCGGCAAATAGTTATTGTATAGAATATTCAGTCAGCAACATTCACTATGATTACTGTGAAAACGGTTCCTAACAAAGCAAATCAGAGCTTAAATCAAATATGGCATACGGTAAGCTATAAATCATGTAAGGGATTTTACTAACATTGAATGTTTAGTGATATATGACCCCGCCCTAAACTACCTTAGGGTTTAGGGCGGGGCCATAAATCATATGATTTGATTTCCTTGTAATTAACCTTTTGACAAAAACAAACCTTCAATTCATTTTTTTATAGATATGTACAGGTGAAAGGGTGTGGCCACACCTCAAATAAGTTGATGCCACAACATTTTATTTTTATTGTGCTTTGGTATCTTGTCATTTATTACTACTGACTAATACTGACAATCAATAATGCAATACATTTTAAGAATTTGCTGGTTAACTATAGTGGTATAACTCAATGGGCATACTAATGCGTTGAGGCAACTTCGGAGAATGGCTCCAAAGTAGGTTGAACTACTCTTTTTCTGACTTTTTTCGAAACAGGGTGTTATTACTCTGTCTGGCTGCATTTCTATTATGTTTACTTCAATTACTGCAGTTTCAGTTTGTGAAAATTTTTCATTGAACATCTTTCTCTTACCAAGCTGCAGATGATCTATGTATTCCTTTTCTTCTATAATGTATTATTAATAAACTATCTTATGTCTAATGAATATCGTTGAGGCATATAAAACTATTTGAAGTTAAGTATATTTATTTGTTAATGTTATTATATGATTGTATTATTAATCATAATATTTGGAATGGATATCATATTTTTCTAATTACTATGGTTGTATTCTATTTAAAGAGACTTGACTTGGTGACATTTGGGGCGAACTCCTTGGTTTCATACTGTAAGTATGTATATGTACGGTGTTGGGTTTTTATATTAACACAACAATAACTCTCGCTTCGCTTCTGTGCTAATACTAATGCTCAAATACTGCATTTACTCACGAAATATGCAAATTTAAAGATTCCCATGAATATAAAATTAATATTCTTTACAAATTCATGGATATTCCCTAAAAGATATTTTAAATGCAGTATGTTTCAATATATTTATTGTGAAATAAATATTTTTCTTTCTTGCCTTACAAATGGCAACCTTTAACAATTAAAAATAAATAACACACAAGTATTTTTAACTGTAGATGAATAAAACATATCATATCCTACTGCTTATTGTCATGTAATTGCATTTCTAGTTTTGTAGATACAAGTTAGACACAAAACACTGCATTATAATTTAATAATACTGGATTTACAGAGTAAGTATGTCATCGATATAAAACCACTTTAGTGTGCAAAATTTGAAATTGTGAGTCATGAACGTAAAACAAATCAGTATGGTTTAATTAAAATTAGCAAGTTTATTTAATTTTTTTACAGTTTCACTTGTTTGATTGCATCATTTTATTGTAGGTTATAAGCACTAATAAACTGTTTTTGATCTATATCCATCACTATATCATCTTATAAGAAATATGGCACAGTTTTCTAAGCGATGACAATTGTTTTATTGTGTATCATTAATACGATTGTATGATACACATTGAGAAAGTAGTGGACATCTGTATATTATATGTACACAGGAGGTGAGCAACTTAACTGCTCCCTTCTAGGGGAAGCTTATATTCAGCAATGGATTTTACGGGACTAGGATGAAGTCATAAAAATCTTAATTTATAATGCACTTAAAAATTAGCAAATCTATTTTTCTGGTTTTTCTTAACCTTTTGAACGCCAGAGCATAAAAACGCACGCGCGTGCCCTCCACACCAAGCTACAAATTAATTTCTTCTTGATATCATGAACTTACCAATATCCATGGTGTCTTTTAATTAGTTTCATGTCATTAAATACGTACGAGAGCTTCAATTTTTAAGATATCTATATAAACACTCACAAAAGTAATGTCTTAATTGTTTATTTCGTGTTATAGTGTTGTTGCCATCGTCGCATTTTTGTGTCGTTGGCGTACAGGGCATGCGCTTGCTTGTCACGTATATGTGACAATGTGGTGTTTAAAAGGTTAACAGCAGTAAATACACTATCTTTTTCATTAAAGCTAGTGAGCCTACTTACTAATTCACTAATATTTTGCTTTATAGTAGGTATTAACTTCTAATCTTCTATAGAGAATATTCTTGCTTAGCTGTATAATTCTATTACTACCTCTACCACTGTCTTTGACAGTCTGCTGCTAGAGAAGCTAAACCTTTTGATCTTACTTATCCTATAAATCAATCTATATTAGATTATGGTACAAACAGAATAGGAAACTGGAATCTTTTCACCATTAATCGTATTATAGCGTGCCTAACTTCGATTGGTATGTGACCGATTTGCAGGAAGCATTCATACAATCTGCTTTTTCAGTATTTTAAAACATTGCAGATCTTATGTTTGCTAGGAAAAGAAGCCGAGAGAAATGCCGCATTTCCACTGCAAATTGCAAACAGACTGTTATTTCTAGTAGCTAAGTGCAGACCAATTAGAATGAGCACCAAGTTCTTCTATGACCAACCTGCTATTTTAGATACCAGATTGGTGAATCCACATTCTTTGTCATCATGGAAGTGTCGAGAATAATAGACGTATATTTTGTATAGGATTTTGTCCGTAAAATACCATCACCATCGGTTGATCGATACATTCGCGCACGCGTACTAGCATGTTTCCGCAGCCGGGGCAGCCCAACTCACCCAGTTACCTTGCTGAACATTTTGCAGTTCAGCATGCATTTGTGTGGGTGATCTGTGCTGTTCCGTGCTGACAAGCGGAAATTATCCCTATGTATAGTCAATGCGGGGTACAGGTTGTTCATTGATTTTAGCCACCATTCTCCATGAATCGGTTTACGGGTATGCTGATGGTGGGGTACTCCTGGGCGCAGATGACGATGTGCGCGATTCCACCGGAGTTCTGGGGCATAAACCTAAAGTACCTGAATCTCCTGGTACCTTTGTCAACCGGCCTTGGTAAGTTGACAGCAGCAATGCTAGCCTTTAAAATCTCACCGTCGTCAAAGCTTAGTTCAGGGAGCATAATAGTGAGTTGTCCATAGTGTCAATCCCTAGTATTGGCCGCTTACTATACGCTCTCTTCACTTACGTTTTCACGGTGAGATTGTCACAGAATAGATAGGCTGGTGTAATATTTTTTTTTTATATTTGCTAAGAATTTTTGATGTTTTATAACATAAATGACGCCCGTAATGTTAGGTAAAGGTGTACCGACAGTACGCCTACATCTCGCCGTTTATGTTGTCCCATTATATAGGGAGCAAGCCTTTTGCCATCAACAGGGCACAAATTCACACCCCTGGATGCTACTGCAATATTCCTGATGGGAAATCCACTGGCTATTCTGAGAATCGGACCAATAGAGCTTGAAGCCACTCCGCCTATGAGGCATTACTTAAGTGTTTTATGTTTTCGCGTATACCTGCATTGAAAGAACTCAGTCCCGGGTCGAAATACATGCTTAAACTAATTTTATCCGTCATGGACTTCTTTGGGACTCCACTATATAGCATTTGTCTTGTTCAGGTGTTTGGACTGTGGGCAACATAGGACGCGAGCAAGGCCGCTTGAAGTGGGCACTAATAGGTGCATACCTCGCGTACCCCGTTCGCTACTACGTGTTTGATGATAGCATCTGGTTTACTATCATGGTGTTGACCTCGGCCTGCGCATTTGACTCGTATGCGAAGGAGTGGAGAAGGACTCCTAGGACAAGGCGCCACGTTGCCAAGTAAGTTTTTACTGTTTTTTAACAAAGAATGAATGTTAAGAGCCGCGACATATTATGCATCTTCGACTTATGCTAGATATTTTAAGCGGGATTGTCCGAAAGGGTTACCCCTCCCCCGGAACATAAAGGGCTAAGGAAGGAACATGCATGGGTTTTAGTCAGTAAGAGTCTGACTCTCCCTTCCGCTCCACCCAGAGCGGGAGAAATAATTGAATGATTTCCCAGATTTAAAATAAAAAAAAAAAATGCTAGATATTTAAAAACATCTCTATAAGTGGACTCCTGATCCTGTCACGCGTAAGGTGATAAATAAATAAATCATGGCTAAAATGATTCCTGTTTGTTTCCAAGGCGTGTCATCATATTATCGGCCTGCTGTCTCCTGTACATCTCGCTGTGGTGCAGCTACTTGTACTTCTACGGTACAATCACTGACAGCGAGGGCGACGAGGTGCCTATCTACGAAGCTGTTCATCATTTCTTCACTAGTCCGTGGTAAGTATTCAAAAGAGGAATTTATTAAAGAACACATTATCACTTACGTGAATTCTTGACTATTTAACTTCTGCCCTAGACGAGACGAGACGGTATATTTACTAGCTGCCCTGACACGATGGCAGTGGGTCATCAACTAAAACCACCATATTAAAATTCTCAAGTTTTCAAATAATTGTAAAGATTAACTTAAAACCTACAGACCTTTTATTCATTAATGTTTAAGTTACTTTGCTTTGTCCTTAACTAATAATTGTGTTTTATTCCTAAAGCAAGCTTAAAGGACTCATGTACGTACCTCATACTATACATCCATACATAAACTCACGCTTTCTTTCCATGGGCAGGCAGAGACTATTGTTCTCAAACGATGATTGTTGTCAAAACACCTGTTGTATTTTATTAATCTAAACATTTGCCTCTAGGTGGTTGGATGTGAAACGATGCATGGCCGATACTTACCAATATGCGCAGCATCACGGCTGGTACGAGGTGTGGAAACAAGTCGTTGACTTATCAGATCCACACGGAGAACAGAACGCTTATAAGGTAATATCAAGACACTTGGAAGGTTTTAGGGTGCAACATGGCCCTGGTTGGTTGTCAAATCGATCAAGCTCTGGCCGCGGCCAGCTATAGCAGTGTATGTGGTATTGTCACAGAATACAAAATAGTACTACATACGGAAGTTGCACTCCTTTGTGATCTTGAAGAAAGCCGCTTTTATAATAGCATACAAAATCACTTCCCTCCACGCGCAAGTAAAATTGCACTTAATCGCCACACTTGAGGGATGTATTACTTTGTGACCTTTCTCTACCAACGACGATTGATCGAGTAATATCCGGCAAGAAAAATAAAATAGAGTACATACTATTTTTATACTTATATATTTTGCGGGCTGTCGGTATTTATTTCAACCGGAATCTGCCAGTACAATATTGTGTTATTGTATTGTGTATTGTGTTACTGGTATTGTGCAGTTTAACTTGTAATTCAAACACAAACCTTATACATAGAGTCTTAAAACCCAAACTGCTAAAACTTTCTATCTTCAAGCCTTAACCTTGTGGTATCTTGCAGATGACTGACAATCTTCTTGTGGCAAACATGAGCCTATTGGTAAAATATGAAAATTTCCTTGCACTGTAGTTGCTACTGTTTATTTAATGTGCATAGTTACTTAGTGTGTTGCTACTGTACTGTTTACTTAGTGTGCGTTATCCATAGATTCTATAATAATAATATAGAATTTCAGAATTTGTCTTAAAACGTAGCATAGCATCATCAGTTTTCAAAGAGTTTGGATGGTAACATGCTGTACTATACTCTGTGCAGTTCTTGATTATTGGCATTAAACATCAAATAATAAGTCATAGAAAACGTTTTTATACAGTTTTGAAGCTGACATCTTGATACAGGCCATCATTTTGGTATCACCATTGTTCTAACGCTAATTTGGCCCTGAGTAATGAAAAAATACAACTTATTGCAATTGAAACTTTTTTAATATATACCACATCGGAATGAAAAATATATAGTGAGTCTCTTGGTGTAATGGTATGGTAGATAACTTTAAAAGTTTTATACAAAAATATTGAGGGTGACTCGATTCAAGTGTCCGGGAGACTATATTTGGTTAGGCTAACCTCGAACCTAACTATCGAATATCTAAATATTCGATTTTAATGGAGACATAAACAATACAATCTTGGGCCTAAATGTAACAAGATGAGAATGGTGTGAATTAGTAGACTTCCCACTCCCTCACTGATAATTCTGTAAGTTTTGACAATCTAAGAGCTTGTTGTATTGTGTGTTTGTATTGTTTATCTTTAACTAACAGCTGATTCTTGAAGTGCAAAAGATGCTCTTTAAACACTTATATTTATTGTATTTAGTGGAAAATGTTGCTATCCCACAATTCACACAGCATCCATATTTACAACAAAATCGGATCCTTAAGCTTGGGATCTTACGTCGGTAAGATCCCAAAATAACAATTCCAAGTAAAACGTGTGACCGATCTTCGGTGTCCAGATTGAAAGCAAGGGTCGTACAAGGTCGGCCGGGTCAAAATCTGTAAAAACAAAGCAGTACCTTCGTTGAAAATGAAAATTAATCTAGAAAGAACTCAAATCGCATCGGTAAACACGAAAAAAGGCAACTGTCAATGTTAATCAGCTGTCATTCCGGTGACATAGATTAAAAATAAAAGACTAATTTAATCGATGTCAAAATTTAGGTTTTTCAGTAACTTATTGATATTTTATATAATAACATGACTTTAATTACATGCATTATATTGCATATAACTATATATAGTACATTTAATTACGTTGAGTTAATTACGTAGTAAAAAGGTTTTATTTATTACATTTGGGCCCACCGTTTTCCGTCTTAATTATATTCTATTGCACTGCAAACCACCGTTTACAGTTACATTAGATTTCTGTTTGTGGGTTGCAATGCTTTTAGTGACATATCTGGCGTTCTTATTTATGTGAATTAGTGATGTACTTTGTGTATAAATAATACATTCGTAATCTATACATATAGATCATAGTTCCTCCTTAGCTTGCATGTTCTTTGTGTCGCACTATTCTATGCTTTTGTCGTTCAAAATCTGCAAGCTGCTAGTGATTGATTTGATTAAATTGATAATGAATTTATTTTTGTTCTTGCACGTTAAACCTAGTGATTTACCTACATGTAATTAATTAACTACAAACAGACTTCACAGTCTTTTTTTTTTGTTCGCAACATGTATTTTTTAAATAATTATCTATATACTTTTTAAGTTGCCACAAAATTGATGGTTAAATTAAATAATAAAATATTTTTTCTAAAATAAACGCGATAAAAATTCCAGGTACTCGGAGTGAATCGCGACGCTAGCCAACAAGAAATAACGTCAATCTGGCGCAAACTGTCCCGCGAGAACCACCCTGACAAAGTGAAGGACGCGAGGGCGCGCCGCGCTGCGCAGGAACGCTTCATGGAGATCCAGCAGGCTTACGAGATCCTGTCCAACAGCAAACACCGCAGGAACCGCCGCAACAAGAAGGATAACTCGGAGCCGGTCGCCGTGAAAATCGATTTGTAGGATACGGCCGAAGGCGACCCGGGCGCCTTCATGAGCGAATTCTGGCACAACTTCTTCGGAGGACTACTGGAGTTCATCAGGCGATTGCAAGTCTTATCATTATACGCAGCACTGCTTCCACTCGCGTACTTATTGCTAAAGGGAATTAAGGCTAATTTTCGCAGGCAGTAAATGAATTGCATATAATTACATCATTGTTTATAGTATTCTAAAAATACTGTATGTGTCACCATTCAAAACAATCTCAATGCAATGAATTACTGTCACTAGTAATACTGGAAACATCATATCAAAATAGATCAGTATTTATATGTATATTTACAAACCTCATATACGAGAGGTGGTACTCTGGTATAATTGCATCTCGAGTCAATTGTCCCATTCAGGTACATTTTGTAGGCAGTGTCTATCCAAATTAAATATAACTAGTAGTCCAGTCTATCCCTAACATAGTTTAATATTACTAAACAGTCATTGGTTTTACTGTAAGACGTATATGTATGTCTATTTAAATTTATGGCATCTTAAATATCAGCAATTGGTTATAAATGTTTGTTCCACAATATACCCATAGTAATAATATCGTAAATTATACCTACTTAGCCACATGTTCGATGCTATAAAGAGCATATTATATTATAATAATATTTGTTAACCAATGTTGTATCTAGAGCTTACTATTTCCAGGGATATTTATATATATATATTATACAGTTGTAGAATAGGTCTTCCAATTTCTACTTCGGCCAATGGAGCCACGTGTCTTCCTCTAAGAGAATGATTATCTGTTATATTTTGAACTTTTCTTATTAATTTATTGAATCTATATTCTATATCTGAATCTCAGATGTACTTTACCAATCAATCTCTTGATGACTGGTTCATAAATATAAGACAATATTTTAGTATTTATACTATAATGGGTAAGGATAATATATTGAAATGTACTCAATCTTTGACGGTGTTTACTGTATGTACATTATAGTACGAAGAGTAGTTTGTAGTTGATGAATTGAAAGGTCGCCCGTTAAAGATAAATGCTTCAGCAAGAAAATAATCTAGAATCGAGAAAAAAAAAACGCCTTATTTTCAATTTGCGAACTGATTTTGTTGTTTTTTTATGCATTTAATTCACCAAAATGAAATATACTATTTTTAATTAATAATATAATAGCATAATGGCCTAAGAACTAATTTAATAAAATTGTGGTAAGCGTAACGCGACGCCGTCCAGCCTTTGGAGTAAATAATATAGTTAGGATTCTTGAAACCGTAAACACTTTTCTGTAAAGTTAACGAGAAATTACTTAAAACATTCTGATTCATGAAATCTCACTTAAGGCCTATAACTAATATGTCAGCACGAATCTAATTTTGCTGTTAATTATGGCTTATCCTGATTGCTTCCTTTAAGGAAGTGTTTTGTTTTTGTTCCCTTAGCTATTTAATTTTTGCTTTGTATGCCGTAGATAGGGACAAAAGTCGCTGTAATTACCTAAGTATTTATTCTATGAAGATGAACTGTTATCTGACTTAAACTCTTGTAATTTATTATTGTTAACTTTATGGTTTTGTTATTAAGTACTTAAATTGTAATTTTTAATTATTATAACATTCCGATTTAATGAATAGATTACTTAAGGGAAACTGCATTTTGATAATTTAACTTATTTTTTTTATTTTTGTAACATTGTGTACTTAAAAGAACTGTTGTATTCTGATCTACAGTATTTTTTTTATTATTGTCAATTTACCTACTATTTTAGATTTTCTTAGATACTATTAAATATACTGTGTCTTTAATTATCTAATAAATGTATTACTGGTCAAAATTGTGTTTTTTTTTCTATTGCCTTTACACATAAACAATGTCACGTTATCGTCAACCCATTGCTAGATCACAAATTCTTCAGTCCAAGTCTAGAAGATTTCCCAGGTTATAGCTATCGAGAAGGGTAGAGGTGTAGGGCTCCCGTATTTTAGCTCCTATTTAACCACCTTTCAGATTTAGTCGTAAAGAGATTCCAAGCTAAGCCCTTTCTTAAACTCCCTCAGTCAAAACAAAATTGTATAGCGTCTGTAAGTTACACAACGCTTTGTCTTCTTCTTTCTAATGTCAAATTTCTGACGAGTGAAAGAGAAATCGGTGTGTAATTCACCTGATATACTACGTTTATTAGTAGGTAACGGGGTTAATGTAGTAGGACTTCTGAAAATTGTTTTATCCGAGCTGCAAAGGTTGGCTAAGGAGCATTTGTCTCGAAGGTGATTTTTATTATAGGCTCCCTACGTATTCGTTGCCACCAGCCTAGTTAGTAAGGGAAAATTGGTTAAGATCTGCGAACCTGAAAACTGGTTTTGGAGTGATTTGGCCAGAGAAATGGGAAAATTAATGTGTCAGGATGTCGGGCACGTTGCTGATCGAAAACCTACCTGTAGGAGATTTCTGTACAGTAGTTATACGCATGGATATCAATCGGCCAAATCACTCTAGGTAAATCCTGTTTTCACCACACAGTCTTCGTTTCTCCACAATGCTCTCTGTCTTAGGTACTCACCTATGTAAATTTATCAACCTTGTAGTTTAAGTAGGTGGTGTTCGGTAAGTCATGTAATTATCGTCTGAAGTTAACAATATCTACTATTTAGTATTTTCATGTATTTAATGTGTGTGTTCACTGAACTTAACTAAGATAATATAAGATTGGCCTAGCAGTACCAATGATCCCTTTAATTTGGTGTGTGACTGTGTTAGAAGCAGGCAGGTAGGTAGTTAGTAATAAAACGTCGTTTTTAACTGAAACAGGGTTTAATCGAAGTTAGGATCTCTAAGGTAGGTTGATACAATCATTCATTCATTTAGGACAAGCTAAGGTTTAGAAGAATGTAGACAAAATTATATAAAATTTAATCATTTGCTTTACGCAACTGCCTTTGGTCTTAAGCCATCTTAAAAGAGGACGTCTTCCCATCGCCGTTGCCGGGGCGAATGAAGTATATTGGGTGGATGCGGAGGCCGCAGACCTCACACACGCACCACATCACTGGGTCCGTAGGCTGCTGCATGGCCACCCCGACGTAGACCGGCCTGTCGCCGCCGCCGACACGGCGACGCGATCCCGGGTCCATGCACATCGTGGCTGTAACCAGAACACGCACATTGTTAGCATCCAGTCACAATAGCAGCTCCGTGGGCAAAATTTGCAACATTGCAGGAGCACGAGCTCTGAACTGGTTGTTTTCTTAGTTTCCTTTTTGTACCTAGCCTGGTTCACGAAATGAAAACATTTAATAGGCTCGTCATCACTTTCTTTAAGTAAACGTACGACGACGTACCACCCTCACCAACCGATTCAATTTTAATATGGCTTGATTAAAAGTTGCAGATTTTCTTAAAAAAACTAAGAACGTCCTAGAGAATTCAAACGAACAGTTCCACTAATGATTTAACACGATTTACGTTACTGTCACCACTTACAAAGAGACTCTCTCGATGTCTTAAAAACGTCAGAAGCAAACGTAGGATTCCCGTCTACCGCTGGCAGCTCCTCGACACTCTGTGGCTCGCGGAGGTCGCTGCAGCCTCCGCCCGGGCTGAAATTGGTATTGATTGATGTCCGCCCTTGTCTGCGCAAGTGCAGTTTATAGGTACCTAGCACTTACCTGTACGATCGACATTACCTCCGCGTATACAATGTTGTAATCGCTCAAGGCAGAGAGGTGAATTATTATTGTAGCTACCGATAGCTACGTTACGCGCACACAGGACGAGCTTGCGGC
Source organism: Hyppa rectilinea (assembly GCA_951799385.1). NCBI lineage: Eukaryota > Metazoa > Arthropoda > Insecta > Lepidoptera > Noctuidae > Hyppa > Hyppa rectilinea. Next base: position 21,846,069 of record OX637300.1, read on the forward strand.
GGCGGTTTTTCACATTCCACATTATTTGTAGCTGCATACATACTTGTCGAGTTTTGTCAAATCTCAAGATTTTGTAGTATCTTAATTTACAAGTGTCCTCGGAGTTTCTTGCCGTTATTCTCCATATAGGTACCTACCTACCCACTTAGATCGACTTTTTTATAAATAGGAACCTAGGCTACAACTTGCTAACTTAACGACTCGTTGTCCATTCAAAATGATTTTGAGTTTCATATGATTCTTTTTGATGGAACTTTGCATACAAAGTTACATACCTACACCGCCATACATATGAATCAATAACAACATATTGTTATAGATATGAAGGTTTAATGACAATTCTACATCTTGGAGCTGATCTGATGGTAAAGTCAGAAGGTGGAACTGGTGGACTGGAACTCTTCAGTGGCTTCAAGTAAGCCCTTTTGTTTGGGCTCGTATATTCTTCTAACCTGGTGTCAGAGTTTTTATGCTGCCCATAGGCCTCTGACTTAGGCGATTTACACACGGCACCACTCTCCGCCGCGGTAGGCGGTGAAACGGATCTCATGTCGCATTGGTCTCTAAGAAATCCGTTGACGCACGGCACACGTTCACCGCCCGACCGCGCGGTTGAGCGGTGCTCCGTTTCTACCGCAAATTGCTCCTACCGCGCGGTTGAGCGGTGCCGTGTGCCGTGAGCCTTAGCTTCACGTGCTCTTAAGACATAATAATCTCTCAGACATGCTGGTTTCCTCACGATGTTTTCCTTCACCGATTTTAAGCAAGTGATAATTATACAATACGCACATGAATCCGTAAAATCAGAGGTGCGTGCTTCGGGTTCGAACTCGAGACCTTTGATTTGGCAGTCCGACGGCCACACCACTAGGCGATCACTGCTGTCGATTGTGTGGAATCGAACCCTTTAATTTTGATTCCAAAAACACTCACTGATACATTAATTACCTACACCTTTCGATAGCGTCGCTATTAAGAATCAAATCCTGGGAAGTGACATACGGCGTTAGTAAAACTAATTCGAGGTAATATTACAAATTTTAACATTTAGGTACTCTAGAAATTGTCATGTTACATGAAACTAATTGTTGGGAATGTTTCATTATGTACCTACCTATGTTAGAGCCAAATTAGTGTCAGTAGCATTGCAAACTAGGCTAAAATCAAATCTGCTTATATCGTAGTAATCGACTTTGTGTAATTTGCAAGTATGGGGACTATTAAGCTTAGGTAGCATTAAATTTAAGTAAGTATGCTTAGTAGGATATCGTAATACTCAGTCATTGTGGAGTTAGTAACAAGCTAGGCCTAAGTATTAAATGATAGGCTAGATTCCATCATAATATATGAACGAGGCCAGTAGATACCGCTCTGTTGAGCAGGTAGGCAATGTGCGGAAAACAATGGTAGGTACACGATTTCTGAGCAGAAATTAAAGTAACATTGTAAACCCTGTAAACCTGGATCCCAGCATCGCAGTTTTTGGAGCCAAAATTTGTATTTAAATCATCAGTTAGTACCTACCTACCTACTTTTAAATCTGCTTGAAATATATGGTTTTTATTTAGAAACTAGCTTCTGCCCGCGACTTCGTACGCGGACCCTGCTGCTTATGCCAGCGACAACGGGGTCGCCATTTATGTTATTTTTTATCATTTTTTCCCATATAGATCTTTTATCACACTGAGCTTTAGTTTTATTTCATTCCAACAACCACCAAAACATACAGTCCATTTGTCATCGTTTTCATTTTGGTAACCGCATTATTATATTCCCCACTTGTCTCTAGAGACCTAGAAGTCAATGCGTAGATACGGTTGGAACTCAAGCACAATTCTCTATCCGTGAACGTCTTCGACTCGCGAGACAATACATGACGTTCACGATCAGCGGTCAGTCGCACATCACGCGCCTCACTTGTCTCTAGAGACCTAGAAGTCGATGCGTAGATACGCTTGGAACCCAAGCGTAATTCTCTTTCCGTGAACGTCTCTGACTCGCGAGACAATACATGACGTTCACGATCAGCGGTCAGTCGCGCATCATATTCTTCATTGGTCTCTAGAGACCTAATGAATACGCTGAGAACGCAGGCGTGCTTCGCGACCCGAAGAGGTTTCCACGGAGCGAGTTGCAGCCTAATGTTCCCGAACAGCATCAAGTCTCTCCTGACGCTCTTCGGTATATTCTTGGGATCTTATGATCCTCAATCTTTTAGCTCTCTTGGAACATTGGGAAAGATTGGACCTCTTTCTAGGCATGGTCATAGTTTTATTGTGAAGATACCTGATCAATAAAAATCTAAATTAAAATGACTGCTCCCCTGCGTTACCGGGTAGGCGGTGTCACAAAGATAAATGGAAAAGGAAATTAAACACTCAAACAACATAAGCCCGAAGGCATATTCATACGATAAAATAAAAAAATAAATAGGAGTTTTGGCCAGCAGAGTCAAATTTTTAATGATATACTATCGTCATCGAAAATCAGTCCTAAACTGTTACCGCCTTCACCGCGTGCAGGTACTCCCAGTTTATGTTGTTTTATAATTACACAGTAAAATTGCACAGTGATAGCTTTGACTTCCACATCAGATGTTTCTGATCTTCGATTTTTATAAGGCAACAGGAAATGCCCATCAAACCGAACAACTTTTGCTAAGACGTCATTCCTATATGTGTTATGGTGTAGCTAGGCTCTTGGAGTTCCACAACAGGTGTTCCAGTTCTTCAATTTTTATACGTCAACAGAGAGTGCTCATCAGGCTGAACAACTTTTGCTAAGACGTCATTCCTATATATGTATGTTATAGTGTAGCTGGGCTCTTGGAGTTTCACATCAGGTGTTCCAGATCTTCAAATTTATTCTCTCTGCAGAAAATGCTCATCACGTGGAACAGTTTTTGGTATGGTAACATTTTTGTTTCTCTTATAGTTTAGCTGGTCTGTTGCGGCTCTGCATCAGGTGTTCAAGTTTCCAAGATAAATTATAGCCTATATGTTGCCCAGGCTTAATACCAATACAACAAAAAAAAACATTCCAATCCGTCCAGTAGTTCCGAAGATTAGCGTGTACAAACAAACAGACAAACAGACATACAGACAATTTTTTTTTTGGCTTCGTGCTCTATTACTGTTTCTAAACCCCCTCAATTTTTTTTTTAATATATTCAATGTACAGACACAGTTTTTTACTGTTTTATTATATGTATAGATTGTTATTAGGACACACTATCCAGTGTAAGGGGAACTAATTATGCATAACGGTTATCGCTGTAGTTGTATACATTTTGATGACGATACAATTACTCTACTATAATAATATGAAAGGATAGAGCGAGCGAGGTATATTTCAGGGCGATAGTTTGAGTCCACTTTGGTTCTGCCTAGCCTTGAATCCTCTAAGCAGTCTGCCGGAGGATTCAGGTCTAGTCTACGGATTAAGGAGAGGTGGTCGGGTTATGTCTCTTCTCCTTTTCATGGATGATTTAAAACTGATGGAGCAGGAGAACTCTCAGTAGAAAATAACTGAAACTTTCAGTAGCGCCAAGCTATAGTTAGTATTAGTTACTCATGACCGTCGGGAGGTATGGCAGGGCAAAGAGCATCACGGGCGCTTTTACCGGGCCCTACAAAGGCCTGATGTAGATGTAGACCAGGGGTAGGACAATTCCATACATTGATAGATTTAGGGGAAATGTTTTCAAAATGCGACATATGTTATCTCCATCCAAAAACAATTAGTTACTTTATGTCACCCATAGAGAAAAGTAATATATCGAGTAATATATCGGGTATAGAGAGCCCTCTTGCAGCTAATGCTAATGTCAATTGATCGGCGCCATCTATTATCACCATCCACAAACTTGTCATGTATAGCTATAGCTAGCTACAGGTAGCTATAGCTAGCTAGCTACAGGTAGCTATAGCTAGCTAGCTATAGGTACTACCTATGCTATAGTGCCTATACTTAAGCTTCCTTACTAATTTGCTTGTTTATTGATAAAGTGTTACTATGATTTTGTTATCATAGTAAAACTTTATCAAATTAAAAACAAGCAAATTAGTAAGGAAGCTAAAGTATAGGCACTATTGTAATTTCAAAAGTTACACAGCGGATACATAAAGGAAACATCCTTTTCTTTTACAAAATTACTTGCTTTATTTGTAAATTTTAATTCAAATTAATTTGTGTGTTAATATACATGTAGTGACACAATGTATGTACTGTAATAACATTATTGTCGATGTAGCTTTTAGGTTTACGGACGAGGGACACTCCGCGGCAGCGGGGGCTAGTCCGCTCACAGCTTGTATCGTGTTCAGTCGCTTATTGTATGGACTGACTATTGTAAAGTGTTCGTTAAATAAAGACACAAAGTTTTACCTCCAAATTCTCCTTTTATTTGCATAAAGTACAGTGGTAAAGAAATACACAAAAGTGGTGACCCCTGTGAAAGAACTTTATAATTCGGAGTTACGATTTACGGCAAGAAGATGACGACACCACCTCCAACGTTGGTTCCAGAAACGGCGGCACTGTCATTAGCATCAAGGATTTCCGATTTCTGGACGCACCAGCCCCGAGTGTGGTTCATCAGAACTGAAGCGACACTAGCCCCACAGAAACTAGGAGACCACTCAAAATTTGACCTTGTGGTATCGAAGCTCAACAGTGACACTGTAAGTCAATTGACAGATTTCTTAGTCAATCCACCAGAGACAGGGAGATATGAGGCGTTGAAACAAAAATTAATAAAAATTTACGAGGACTCACAAACAAAACAAATAGAAAAGTTAATTAATGAAATGGAATTAGGAGACCAGAAACCATCACAACTTCTAGCAAAAATGAAAGTCCTCGCAAGAGACAAAGTAACGGATGGCACACTTAAGGTTTTATGGCAGAATCTGTTACCAACCACAGTACGCGCCGTCCTCACCGTCACGGAAGCTAAGGACTTAGATAAATTAGCCAACATCGCTGACGACGTGAACGAAGTGACCAAAGCAGGTGTAGTAGCAGCAGTATCACCGCAACCATCAACATCCACGTCAGACAAAACGCTTTTAAACGAATGGGAACCGTTAGGGTATTTTTCGAAGAAACTCACGGAGGCACAAACAAAGTATTGTACATACGATAGGGAGCTATTAGCGATATATATGGCCATTCAGTATTTCAGAAAATTGTTTGAAGGTCGGGAACTAACCATATATACAGACCATAAACCAATAACCTACGCCCTAACAAAACTAAATAGCAGTAATACAGAAACATCGAGAAGAACAAGATATTTATTATTTATTAGCGAATTCACAAACGACATTCGCCATGTAGACGGACAACATAACGTTGTTGCTGACTCGTTATCACGTGTAGCGGAATTGTATTGCCCAACGAACATAGACTTCGCAGAATTGGCTACCGCACAGGAAACGGACGCGTATATCGCACGAGAATCAAATTACAGTAACAGTAATAGCAAAGTGAACATAAAGAAACTATACGGGCCCACAGGAAATAAACCAATTTATTGCGAAATATCTAGAAATACAGCAAGACCGTACCTACCCGAGAAATTTAGACGCATGGCCTTCGAAAATGTACATAATATAAGTCATCCCGGTATTAGGGCAACTAAGTCGTTAATTACGCAAAAGTATTTTTGGCCAGGTATGAATTCACAGATAGGGCAATGGGCGAAATCATGTATAGCATGCCAAAAATCTAAAATACAAAGACACACAGTATCAGAATTAGGCGTTTACTCGGAATGCGGGAAATTTGAACACATTCATATAGATTTAATTGGGCCGTTACCCGTCACAGCAGAAGGGTATAGATATTGTCTTACTATAATCGACAGATTCACAAGATGGCCGGAAGCCATACCATTGAAAGAAATAACCGCGGAAATTATTGCCAAGGCGCTATATGATGGCTGGATCACTCACTACGGGTGTCCAATCAAAATCACTAGTGACCAAGGGAGACAATTTGAAAGTAATTTGTTCAACCAGCTAATGAAAGTAATGGGAATCGAAAGGATTAGGACAACAGCGTATCATCCCCAAAGCAACGGCATAGTAGAAAGATGGCACAGGTCGCTCAAGGCATCATTAATGGCTAGAATACAAACAGAATCATGGTTAAAAGAGTTACCTACTGTTTTATTCGGGCTGCGAGTAGCTATTAGAAGTGAAACCGGATATAGCGCCGCCGAGTTAGTGTACGGGCGCACAATGAGGTTACCAGGAGATTTTTTTATACACGATCAAAAACAAAGCTTAAACATGGACTCGTACGTAGAGGAACTTAGAAAAACCATAGGGAATTTTATACCTCATAGTAGAGAAAATAAGGAACGTTCGTCATTTGTACATCCAGAACTTGAAACTTGTAAATACGTGTTGGTTCGCAATGACACAGTACGTAAATCGCTACAACCGCCCTATGATGGCCCATACCGCGTCATAAGTCGGAATAAAAAACATTTCATGATCGATTTATCAAATAGACAAGCATGCATTTCAATCGACCGACTAAAACCCGCATTTTTACTAAAGGAGAGCGAGGAAGATAACAGTAAAGAAATTACAGCGCACAACCTGCCGGGAAAAATAAAAAAAACAGATCCCCAAAAAACAAAGGAAAACGCTACGGAACCCGTAACTAAACAACAAATTGTCACTCGCAGTGGTCGTGTCAGCAGAAGAATACGATTTTTTGATGAATAAGTAGCCAAAAAGAAGTAAGTAAGTACCAAATAAAGGAAACGCCCCATTAAATTAAGCAAACTTAAGAGGTATCTCAAAGCAAGGTATACCGATATTATATATTTATTTGTATTTTGATTGGCGTGGGCATTCGAAATATTGTGGATTCCAATGGGATGATAATTTTTTATGGCACAATATTGAAGATGCACACTACCCTTAGAAATATTTAATGTAAGTTAGTATATTATATCACTTAAAGTCGGCCCTGTCCAATAGGTGTTCGCATTATATCATATGTATTAATGAAAAACAAATTAAGGCCCATCTGGACACACCTTTATATAAAACGCGTAGTAATAACTTAAGTATAGCCTAGATAAAACAACTAGGTAGCAACTAATAAACATAAAATTGCAACTGTTTAAAAAGGCATTATTGTAAAGTTGCAACGGAAAATTAACGTAAAAAAAGACAAGAAGTCAGCATTAACGTGGTAGGTCAACTACGCAATCTCACAGTATATTATAATTTTAACGATGTATTTTAATTTAACTTGCTACATAAAGAGCAAGCCTGTTGCCATTAGTATTGGTTTATGTGAACCAAGAGATAAATTGTAAATAAAAAAAAAAAAAAAAAAAAAAAATGTGTAATAGCCAAGTTAAACCCCAACAGAATAACGTTGCAGTGTCTCAAACTGTATCCAATGAGATCATTGGGCAACGAATCAGTGTAGTGGAAATGGTTTTGATAATATTTGCCATCATTTTCGGCATCGTATTACTATGGTTAATCAGACACCAATGCAGAAGATGTGTGCGAAACTGGTTCCGCAAAGAAGCGGAGGTAATTGGGTTGGCATCGGTAAACAAAGGCATCACTGTACAACAGCCAACTACTACGCGTGCAACAGATGTATATTAGTGGTAGAAATAAGAATAGTGAGATGAAGATTATTGTTTTTTTGTTTTTTGTTTTTGTATTTCTGTGCTATGGAAGAGCGGAGTTTTCCAACACAGGCATTACTTGCTAAAAGGGAAACTCCAAACACTAACCATTTATGTAAACTGAGGAAGCAATAAACTAGTTTGTATTTTGGTATTTGTAGATTCTATTGTTATAAGCTAGTATGGTACGATAAGTGAAACATATTTATAAAATGTATACAATACAAACAATGTACTCATGTAAGATGATACCAAGTTATTTGTAACGCGCCGGACTGGCGGCCGCGAACTTTTGATGATACGCAAAACAGGTGACGTGTAGGTACCCATGTGTAATAAACAGAAAACAATGTTGTAAGGCTATTGATAAATTTACTTAGCAGATTCTAAAGGAAAATTCACCCATTTATTTTTGTATAATTTTAACAAAAATTATAAAGATAGGGGGGGAATACTGTAGTGACACAATGTATGTACTGTAATAACATTATTGTCGATGTAGCTTTTAGGTTTACGGACGAGGGACACTCCGCGGCAGCGGGGGCTAGTCCGCTCACAGCTTGTATCGTGTTCAGTCGCTTATTGTATGGACTGACTATTGTAAAGTGTTCGTTAAATAAAGACACAAAGTTTTACCTCCAAATTCTCCTTTTATTTGCATAAAGTACAGTGGTAAAGAAATACACAAAATACAAAAGGTGTGGCTGATGTTCAATCGTCACATCTGGGCCGCTCTTTCACTCTTGAACGTTGCTTGAGAGCCGTGGTCAATCAAAGCCATAGCACTGTCTCTTGTCCCGAGTCATGATTTCTTACTGGTACAAGAGCTGTGGCCAGTAATGCAGTGGACAAATTTGCAGCGAGATGCGATGAAAGTGTAACATTGGTTTCCGCAGATTTTGCAGAATCTTGATTAGTTTCAACTTCATTGTTTTGTTGTTTCTTATTGTCTGGTTGATACGGTGTGGATCTGCATAAAATTAATCCGCCGATCCGCGTTGAGTTGAGTCCACAGAGTACTATAGGGGCTGAGTCCTCTCCTCCGTAGTGAACCTGAATCTGACAACCAGCCCATGGGATCCGCTCACGCATTGGACCCCGAGACGCATCGAGAATGGGAAGAAGCTGCTTACGATGATAATGACGACGAGTTACCTAAATGGGATGCCCTGCACAAGTTCCTACTGTCCAAGTTCCGCACAATCGAGCTTATCACGCCTTCAAATAGAGAGAAGCCTACTCCTAAGGGAAAAGAATACGCAGTTCACGTGTCCACACCAAATACTACCTCTTCAAAACCAAGAAGCTGCGCTATGTGCGAAAAGGACCACACATTATGTCATTATGAGGAATTCATTAAATTTAATCCAGCAGAGAGGTGCGAGTACCAGAAAAAACACAACCTATGCTATAATTATCTGGCCCCAGGACATTCCGCTTATAGATGTCGCCTGAAGATGTCCTGCAGAAAATGTCACAAACGTTATCACACGCTCACGCATCAATCCACGCCGATGATGTCACCGAATCAACCAGACAATAAGAAACAACAAAACAATGAAGTTGAAACTAATCAAGATTCTGCAAAATCAGCCGAAACCAATGTTACACTTTCATCGCATGTCGCTGCAAATTTGTCCACTGCATTACTGGCTCTTGTACCAGTAAGAAACCTTGACTCGGGACAAGTGACAGTGCTATGGCTTTGATTGACCACGGCTCTCAAGCAACATTCATGAGTGAAAGAGCGGCCCAGATGTTACGATTGAACATCAGATATTAACACACAAATTAATTAAAATTAAAATTTACAAATAAAGCAAGTAATTTTGTAAAAGAAAAGGATGTTTCTTTTATTTATCCGCTGTGTAACTTTTGAAATTGCAATAGTGCCTATACTTAAGCTTCCTTACTAATTTGCTTGTTATTAATTTGATAAAGTTTTACTATGATAACAAAATCATAGTAAAACTTTATCAATAAACAAGCAAATTAGTAAGGAAGCTTAAGTATATGCACTATAGCATAGGTAGTACCTATAGCTAGCTAGCTATAGCTACCTGTAGCTAGCTATATAGCTATAGCTATACATGGCAAGTTTGTGGATGGTGATAATAGATGGCGCCGATCAATTGACATTAGCATTAGCTGCAAGAGGGCTCTTTATACCCGATATATTACTTTCCTCTATGATGTAGACTTAAATATCTATATCTATACATATAATAAAACAGTAAAAAAACTGTGTCTGTACATTGAATATATTAAAAAAAAAAAAATTGAGGGGGGTTTAGAAACAGTAATAGTGCATGAATCCAAAAAAAAAAATTTGTCTGTTTGTCTGTTTGTTTGTACACGCTAATCTTCGGAACTACTGGACGGATTGGAATGAATTTTTTTTTGTTGTATAGGTATTAAGTCTGGGCAACATATAGGCTATAATTTATCTTGGAAACTTGAACACCTGATGCAGAACCACAATAGACCAGCTAAACTATAAGAGATACAAAAATGATACCTTAGCAAAAATTGTTCCACGTGATTAGCATTTTCTGCTGAGAGAATAAATTTGAAGATCTGGAACACCTGATGTGGAACTCCAAGAGCCCAGCTACACTGTAACATATATAGGAATGACGTCTTAGCAAAAGTTGTTCGGTCTGATGGGCATTTCCTGTTGACTTATAAAAATCGAAGATCTGGAACACCTGTTGTGGAACTCCAAGAGCCTAGCTACACTATAACATTATAAAGGAATGACGTCTTAGCAAAAGTTGTTCGGTCTGATGGGCATTTCCTGTTGACTTATAAAAATCGAAGATCTGGAACACCTGTTGTGGAACTCCAAGAGCCTAGCTACACCATAACACATATAAGAATGACGTCTTAGCGAAAGTTGTTCAGCCTGATGAGCACTCTCTGTTGATCTATAAAAATTGAAGATCTGGAACACCTGTTGTGGAACTCCAAGAGCCTAGCTACACCATAACACATATAGGAATAACGTCTTAGCACAAGTTGTTCAATCTGATGAGCACTCTCTGTTGACTTATAAAAATCGAAGATCTGGAACACCTGTTGTGGAACTCCAAGAGCCTAGCTACAACATAACACATATAGGAATGACGTCTTTGACGTCTTTGTTGTTCAATATGATGGGCATTTCCTGTTGACTTATAAAAATCGAAGATCAGAAACATCTGATGTGGAAATCAAAGCTATCACTAATTTTACTGTGTAATTATAAAATAACATAAACTGGGAGTACCTGCACGCGGTGAAGGAGTGATTTTCGATGACGATGGTATATCATTGAAAATTTGACTCTACTGGCCAAAACTCTTATTTATTTTTTTATTTTATCGTATGAATATGCCTTCGGGCTTATGTTGTTTGAGTGTTTAATTTCCTTTTCCATTTATCTTCGTGACACTGTAGCCTACCCGGTAACGCAGGGGAGCAGTCATTTTAATTTAGATTTTTATTGATCAGGTATCTTCACAATAAAACTATGACCATGCCTAGAAAGAGGTCAAATCTTTCCCAATGTTCCAAGAGAGCTAAAAGATTGAGGATCATAAGATCCCAAGAATCTACCGAAGAGCGTCAGGAGAGACTTGATGTTGTTCGAGAACATTAGGCTGCAACTCGCTCCGTGGAAACCTCTTCGGGTCGCGAAGCAGTAAGCACGCCTGCGTTCTCAGCGTATTCATTAGGTCTCTAGAGACCAGTGAAGAATATGATGCGCGACTGACCGCTGATCGTGAACGTCATGTATTGTCTCGCGAGTCAGAGACGTTCACGGAAAGAGAATTACGCTTGAGTTCCAAGCGTATCTACGCATCGACTTCTAGGTCTCTAGAGGAGGAATATAATAATGCGGTTACCAAAATGAAAACGATGACAAATGGACTGTATGTTTTGGTGGTTGTTGGAATGAAATAAAACTAAAGCTCAGTGTGATAAAAGATTTAAATGGGAAAAATGATAAAAAATAACATAAATGGCGACCCCGTTGTCGCTGGCATAAGCAACAGGGTCCGCGTACGAAGTCGCGGGCAGAAGCTAGTAATAAATATAAATATAATACCCTTGGACATTTCACACAACTCCATATAGTCCCAAGCTAAGCAACCTATAATGCTTGTGTTATGGTAACGAGATGACTGATAAACTACATATATACATTTTTTTTTTGTAAATACATACATATTATAGATAGAAAAACACCCAGACCCGGAACAAATACTAGCAGGTCGTACAAATATTTGTTCCGTGCGGGAACCGAACCCGCGACATGCTGCTCAGCAGTCAATCGCTCAACCACTGCGCCAACCGTGTCGTCTAAAGACTTCTTGGCATCCGTAGCCTGGTTGCGATTCGGTGATCTCTTTTGGGAAACTGAAGGTTTTGTTTTTGCGATTATGGACGAAGTTATGATGACGAACAACTATCGGAAATACATTGTTAAGGATAGCACGGTTGACATTTGTCAGGCATGCCACCGTCCGGGGGAGTCCATCCGACACATAATTTCTGGCCGCTAAGGAGAATACTTGTATAGACACAACCTTGTAGCCAGGACTAGCTACTTATCAGCAGCTTGCCCTGAAATATAGTCTTGTGGAATCGGAAGTACCTACCGTATAATAGGTATGGGCCCGACCGAGTTCTTGAAAATGTCAATATCACGTTGTATTGGGATCGATCTATCATCACTGACAGGACTATTGTTGCCAATAAACCAGGTATAGCGGTGATACTGATAGCTCGATTAGAGCGTCGCTCAGTGATTGTTGATTTAACATAACGAGAACCTCGTGAAAGCTGAAAAAGATAAACAGACGAAGTATCTTGACCTGGCTCGCGAGGTTGTCGACATGTGGGATGTGGATACAGCAATTATTGTGGCGATAGTCGTGACGGTTAATGGCATAATAGCCAAGAGCCTTGACCAACATCTGAAGAGGAGCCCTGACCACTGGTAGCTTGGACCATGGTCCTGATACCGGCGGGCTACTACTATTTCACATATTATTAAAGGATTTGTTAAAATGTTTGTATAAAATTATTTTGATAGCGTATCGGTTCGAAACGCCTACGTGCTTTGTAAGTGACATTTAATTAAAAATCGTTTTTTTGCATAATAGATCTAAAGGAATACATTCCTTTTATTTATAAGAAAATTTATAGTTCCTAGTTTATTTGTTAAATGTATTTCCTTTTTTAATTTATTAGAATTACGATATTCAAATACCTATACTGTAATAATTATAATCTACCTACCTATACTGAGGTGTTTGAGTGAAACAACGTGTCACTAGTAACGCGGTTTATTGGCAACTAAATGACCGGCGCATACCCAAAGGTATGGATACAACCTACAAGAAAATTTATAATTCCTAGTTTATTATTTACATCAAGATACATTATAATGTATCTTGATGCAAAATGTATTTCCTTTTTCAATTTATTATCCCCAAACAAAACATTTTTCATCCCCTTCGTGGTTATTTTTTTATAAACCACCCAGAAGGAGGAGCCGATGAAGTAAGCTTCATCCATGCTAATTTCCCTTACCAAACCCATATTTGCTTGTACCTCATTGAGCACACCATTCCATTCATTCTCTTTGTTCATTAGCTTTTCAAAATACAACTTCAATCGTTCTTTTATTTCGTCATCTTTGGACAGAACCTTACCGGCATCGTCTTTCATACACTTGATCTGAACTATGTCTCTCGTTCTTCTTTCTCTTGCTTTTGTAATCCGGTATAGCTCCTTCTGGCCTCTTGGGCCGTCTAGTGAGTTATACAACTCTTCCTACGCCTTAGCCCTGAAAACTGCTACCGCCTTTCTCTTCCATTCTTTATAAATTCGCTTCTTATCTTCTTTCAAATCGTTATTACCGATTTCTACACCCTGCCATTCTTTAAACGCAACTGTCTTTTCTTTTAGCATCATTTGCACGTCTTCATTCCACCACCATGTATCCTTTTCTATCACACCTTTCCTTTTCGATTCTCCAAACACATCTTTTGCTACTCTCCTTATACAATCCGCCATCTCTTTCCAACATTCGTTCACAGTTTTCCCTTCCATATATCCTTCATTTCAATCATTTTATCTACCACTTGACTCTTAAACATAGGTACTTGCACATTCCTCTTGTTCTATCATACGCCATTTGGTTTTGGATGGGGGCCGTTCTTTGTTCCAACTGGACGAGACACTGACTTTTACCTCCATAATTATTAGTCTGTGTTGTTCGCCTGGCAGCACTTTGCAGTTTTTGACACATTTTAGGCTGTTCCGTCTAACCAGCAAGTAGTCAATTTGTGTCGCGTGGCGGCCACTTTTATATGTAATAAGGTGTTCATTTTCCTTTTGAAACCACGTAATTGTTATAGCCAGGTCGAAGCCAGAAGCAGCAAGCAGCAGTGTCTCGCCATCAGTGTTACGGTCGCCGTATCCCCAACCGCCATGCACTCTCTCATACCCATCCTTCTGTCTTCCTACATGCCCGTTAAAATCACCCCCCACATACACTTCTTCACACTCTGGTATATCCATCATCACACGGTCGAAGTCCTCCCAAAATTTCTCTTTTACACTATCCTCACATCCTGACTGGGATGCATACACACTAACTATATTTTCAATACAAAACTCTTCACAATAACTTTAACAGCTATTACTCTATCACTCACTCTCTTTACATCTACCACACTTTCAACTCACTATCCAAAACTATACCCACACCATTTCGCTTGCCATCGCATCCACAGTAATAGAACTTATATCCTTCCCCTATCTCTCTAGCCTTTGCACCCTTCCATTTAGTCTCTTGCAGATTCGCAATATTCAGTCGTCACCTTTTTAAAACATCTGCTAATTCTCTGCCTCTTCCAGCTATCCAGCCTTGTCCATTTCCCACAGGAGCCGGGTGCCCGGGTGCCTAGCCCTATCGCGCATTCCAATTATACTAGCCATGTTGCAGTAGGTTTTGGCACAGTTTTACAGTCGGCCGCCTGCCTGACACCAACCCTCCTTGGGAATGCTTTTGTTGGTGGTTTACCCGCTACCGCGCAGGTGACCCAAGGTGCTAATTGTATGCACTAGGTCTCTAAACTCCCTTAGTCGCCTTTTACGGCACCCACGGGAAGGAATGGGATGGTGCTATGCTTTATCCGGCACCACACGGACAATTAAATTAGTTAGTTACTAGCTTTTGCCCGCGACTTCGTCCGCGTGTATCTCCTTGTGTGTTATTAAGTTAATGTATTGGTAATATTGTTTAGATCACGTTCACATGAGGCTTAAGTACCTATAGAACGAAAATAATTCAGCGCAAAGCTTCCGGGTAAACTATATTGAAAGTTGACCCGACCGGCACGTGAACATAAAGATTTCTAGCACTGCTAACACGGGAAAGAGCAACGTATAACTGACCATGCGAGAAACAACTGACACCGAGATCTACTCCGGCAACACGAAAAGTCTGCCCTTGAGCCTTATTAATTGTCATTGCATAACACACCGATACTGGGAATTGCGTCCTTTTAAATTGGAATGGAAAATGATTTGGTATTATGGGTATTCTGGGAATAAAGACGGTTTCTCCTGCACCGCAACCTGTTAAAATTTGAGCCTCGATTATATTTTGTTGCAATTGGGTTACTTTTAGTCGAGTTCCATTGCAAAGTTGTGGTGGTCTTAAATTTAGGAGCAGAATAATCGGAATGCCAATTTTTAAACTAATTTCATGAGAAGGAAGTCCGGGCATATTTAAAGAATTTAAAAATTCTATCGGGTAATTAGTGGCTTCTTGTTCATCGACCATTCTATTTATTGATCTATAAACTTTGCTTTGCCCCTGTATATTCGACAGTATTTTGTTATTAATCTCAGATGCCTGGTCATTGCGAGGAGTTAAAATAGATCTTTCGCATAGCCAAGAATTGTCCCTATTTAATATATTTGTTACGTCACCGTAGACCGACGATATAAGATGTGGTTGAGATTGCACTACACAACATAATTCAGGCGTCAGAATAAGTTTTCCTTGGTGTAGTTGTGGATAGGTACCTTCACCAATCTTTAATAATGTATCAGAAAATTGACTATCATCCGGGTTATCTCCAGTTCTCACTCGCATGTTTATAGTCAAATGCACCGACTGTATATCACGCCACAAATAAGAGCTTTTCAGGCAAGCCCTAACCTCATCAGCTCGGGTTCCCCGTGGTATTACCGGTAAGGTTTGTCGGAAATCACCACAAAATAAAACCGTGATACCGCCCATTGGTCGATCATTTTGTCTTATATCCCTTAAAGTTCTGTCTACCGCTTCTACTCCTTTTCGATGGGCCATCGTACATTCATCCCATATGATTAAATTACACTCGCGTAATACCTTAGCTTTGTCGCTATTTCTTGAAATACTACAGGTTGGACTTTCCGTGCGATCTAAATCAATTGGTATTTTAAACATACTGTGAGCAGTTTTACCTCCTGGTAGCAATGTTGCAGCTATCCCTGATGAAGCTACGGCAAGAGCAATTTTAAGCTGGTTTCGAACATAAGCCAATATTAATTTAGTCAAAAAGGTTTTCCCAGTTCCTCCAGGTGCATCTAAAAACCATATTGTTCCCAAATTATTTTGAACACTTTCGCACACGCGATCATAAACTGAACGTTGTTCTGCAGTCATCATTGGGATACCGTTTTCTAATGTTGTCAGCAGTTCCATTATGTTGTAACCAATCTCTGCGGAATATTCCCTATTAGTTACCTCTCCGACTGAGGTTGGTGTTGGCAAACCATATTCACAGAGTGATTTACCGCCTACTGCTGTTAAGTCATCCTGAAGAGCTAATAAGCACTGATTTATGGCAAGATCACGGAAATTATCATTAGTTGTGCCTTCATCATTGTTAGATATATTTCTAAGAAAGTCTTCTGCAAATTTTTCTTTATATTTTTCCCATAATTGTACAGCATCTGACAAATTACAAAATGTGAGTAATGTTACAAATAAATGGCGTAACCGTCGTGGATTATCACTAACACAGGATTCTGCTAAAGCGTCATCCCAATGCTGATCATTTTCAAGCAAATGACGCGCTTGGCAAGCTGCATGATAAGTGGGATAAACAACATCGTCTACTTTTCTCAAATCTATAAATGAGGTTGGTCCTCGCACGGTATGTAATAATAATCGCAAATAGAAACACTCAGCGTTGTTAGGATGAACGGTGTACACTCTACCAAGAACATGTTCTTTGAAAATACCTGACTCGCCATCTACAGGCCTGCCACGGCGTCTTCGATTAAAGACACCTCGTTGCTTATCGTAGGTATAATACGATGGAACTTCCTCATACAAAAGAGATTTTGCAAAATCATCAGTTTGGCAAAGTCGAAAGAATGCTAATAATGTTGTTTGTCTAGGGTTCTCTACCCGTTCTGTGACATTTTCGGCGTTGAAATATATACGTTAACCGCCTTCAAGATGAACATCCAGATGAGTCACAGGTGGATATCTTTCGTGAATGTTGAAACTTAAGATCCGCCACACAGCTTCTGAAGAACTTATATATCTGCCTGACTGAAATCTTGTAACTTCATCATGTTCATTTCTCAAAGCAAATGTAGGTCACTGCCCTTATTAATGTACTTACAAATATATTTTATTGACTCTACACTGTTACACATTTCAACATTTATGTGAGCTTGAAATGCTCTGGACAACACAGGCGAATACGGAACGACCCACCTATTATCTAAAGTAACCTGTTGTCCAGACACTCGTTTTTCAACAGTAAAACCACCATTGTCTCTTGAACGGCGACGATATAATGGGTATCCATCATGTCCTGTTACAGTTTCATCCACTAAGGCTTTTGGATATCTTTTAGAGCACCGATCGTCTTGCATGCAAGGAGAATTCCCGTTATATGCACCACATGGACCATGTATCATATGAGTTTTAACAATGTCGTATAACACGGGATCTGCAATCGGACTTGGAATTTCAGCACTGATTAAACTGTCTACATCATTAGGTCGAACCTTATCTTTTAACCAAAGCAGGATATGTGCGTGAGGTAAGCCGCGTTTTTGCCATTCAACACTATACATATAACACAATACTTCTCCAAAAATGTTATCTTTGGTAAGTAGATTTATCATTGATTTTAATTTTAAATGAAAAACTCTTGCGATGATATCATGGCGGTCATGCGGTGTTTGACCCTCAAGAAGCTCCCGAGTGATTTCATCCCACTTAGGATTGGTAGTTACCGTAATAAATAAGTCGGGACGTCCATATTTTCTTACGTAACAAAAAGCATCTTGAGTACTTTCGTGCATGTAGCGTGGACCACCAGTAAAAGAAGAGGGCAAAACAACTAAACGGCCCATATTCACCGTATCATTATCTTGCTGCATGGCGTCGCGAAGGTGCACGTATTCTTCAGCGCGCAGCTGCCTTTGATTAGATCGTATATAAACTAATCTTTCGGTTTCAATTTTTGCGTACATGTCTACAATAAACTGATTAAATAAGCCACGAAAACGTTGAAAGTATACAAACCTATTCCGTCTTACTTGCAAGTGGTAACAATAAAATTGAAGGCATGAAATCTTTTTATTATAATTAGGTGCGCCTGTACGCGGATCAGTTTGGTATAAAGCAAAATTATAACCATCTTCCCCTCGACAGTATATCAAAGGATATTGCATTCGCATCAACAGCCAAATATTGTATGAAGTTCCCGCGTCAAGTATAGGGGAAGGCCTTCCCCGTTTCCCTATAACCAAACGCAACTGACAATTATCTGTCAAGGTACGGATTAGGAGATGGGCGGGTAATATAACCCTATACTATCAGCCTAGGATAATTATTGTAGTAAAAGACTCACCCAGTCGCACCAACACACACACACACACACGTATACTACGTTAAGTACTTGCTTGGTCTAATCTGGGCCTTTACTTAACTTAAACCTTAATACTCGCTGTCTTGCAACAGCCTACTCGGACATAACCTCATGGTATAAACCAAACCGCCTAGCCTAACTGCCCTGGGCCAGGACGTCCGTATTCTATAGCGGTTGAAAACCAACTGCCCCGCCTGATTGCATCAGTCTCCCAAATTCCTCAAAAACACCACGCTTATCGCATGTTCCCACACTTTCACAAAAAACTGCCATAAACCGTTTATGGCAGTTTTTTGTACAATTCTTCTATTGTTCCAAGGGTGCCTTTGGGTATCGACTGGGCTCAAGTTATGGTAACCAGATGTGATACTACCGCGCGGACTCCCCGCCTTTTTATACCTCACGCCGCGAAGTACGTCGAGCGCAGCAACCGATACACAAAAATAATCCTTATAGCATGATTCTGTATTCACGCGCGATGACTTATTAGCGTATTTCGTGTATAACTTTGGTGTTTCTACACCGATTTATATGATTCTTTTTTTATTGAATAGGTAATAATGTTAACTTTTTTAATTAGGGATGAGTAAGAGTGTTGTCAATGTAAGAGTAGACAAATATAATCAGAAAGCTCCGAATTGCTAAGCTATCGGGAGTTTCACGTGTTATTGTGAGTCAACCATAAAAGATAGACATATGCTGTCAAAGAATATATTTATATAATTTTAAGGAAAACATTTCCGTCATACATGATTTCTATGTAGCTTTAACCAATAAGGCTGCACACGCGACGGAAGCTTAAAAAATGGAGTAACTTCTCCCGTTTTCCCAATATTTCCTTTCACTGCTCTGCTCCTATTGATCGTAGCGTAATGAAAAGTATACTATAAGCTATAACCTGCCCAGAAGTATGAAGAATAGTTGTGCCAAATTTCGTTAAAATCCGTCGAGTAGTTTTTGTTTCTATAACGAACATACAGACAGACAGACAGACAGACAAAAATTTTACTGATTGCATTTTTGGCATCAGTATCGATCCCTAATCACCCCCTGATAGTTATTTTTTAAATATATTTCATGTACAGAATTGGCCTCTCTACAGATTTATTATAAGTATAGATTTGTATTAAAAAAAAATGTTATTTGTATTAAATTTGTTTTTTTCTTTCATTCTCCTTAGACGACAAATATTGAGGAATGAGAAAATAAATACTGGGTACCTATCTATTTTTTGAGATATTCTAGGTATCTCATAAGATACATTGCCAGGTATCTGTTATTTTCTTGACATAAGTATCTGAGACGCTCGAATAAAATAAAACTTAATATATAACAGCTGTTTTCTTGCACTTAGCATTTTCCTCGCTGTAGTGAGGTGAAAAAATGTGTGTTTCGCTCGGCAGTAAAGTTTTTCTGCGTCTCGTACCTTTAAATACAAGTACTTGCGCCAAAAATCACCTTAGCAGCCTTGCATTCCAAATAACTATTTTTTACGAGAACGTTCTTTTCAATGATATTTGCCTTAATGTTGACAGATCAGTCTCAACAGATTCTTCAAACACAGATAATTCGATAGCTTGTTCAAATTGACTATGATCTGGGGGCACGGCAGTGCCTCCACCAAGACGAGCCAAGCAAAGCGCAAGGGCACTACCTACCTTTTCTTGAAGCGCTTCGTCGTTTTTTTGAACGTGGGTTTGGATTATGTGAAATCAACAAAATTTTCGGGATATTATGTTGTCAATAGCGGACTTATTAAGTATATAAAGTTTTAATGGATATACTTTAGATTTTATTGATATCTAAAAAAACCCTGATTTCGTCACTGATGATCATCAAAATTCTAAAGGTATTTCCGAATGTCCTAGAAAGCTAAAATTTTGTATGTATGCTAGTATTAGTACACAAACAACAAAAAATATATAAAACTTGTAACTTTTATCTCCCAACCCCTTTAACTAGGGGATGGGAGTTTGTATTGTTTGTATGGATTGTAGTCTGATCTGAATCTGAAAATTGATGCCCCCGATATATACAGGATGGAATTTTGTAATGCCACCTGAAGGGAAAGTACTCTTAATACCGTAGATAGCAAAGTTTACTCAAAGAAATCATTCCTTTATTTTTGAATAGAAAGAAAACTGCATTCAAAGATTTTCAAAAATTAGCTTGCAACACCCGGGAATCGAACCGACTAAAATATGTAAAAATCAAACCCTGTACTTTTTTCGCGATGATCATAATTTAAGATTTGATGGTTTTCCTATCATTTAATTTATCATGTTTGTTAGAGATATTTCATCCTTATAATTGATCCTAACGATCCGTGCAATAAAAGTACAGGTTGTAATTTTTACCGATTTTAGTCGGTTAGATTCCCGGGTGTCGCAAACGAATTTTAGAAAAATTTTGAATGCAGTTTTCTTTCTATTCAAAAATAAAGAAATGTTTTCTTTAGTAAAATTTGCTATCTACAGTACTAAGAGTACTTTCTGTGGTACTTTCCCTTCAGGTGGCATTACAAAATTCCACCCTGTATAAGATACATATGTATTGGTACTCCTTGTTATTATAAATTATTAAAAATGAAAAAAAAATACTAACAAAAAGAAAATAAATCCCACCAAAAACATTTTCATGTAAAATGTTGCCAAGACGAGACCATATGACTGGCACTGTCAAAAAGTTATCAGATCTCATGTAGAGCCAAGTTTCTAACTCTACACGCCCTAACTCTACAAGGCCTATCTTCACAAACTCTACACCTTAGTAAAAATATGTGGCTTGGCCGTTCGTTACTACAAGAAGTATTGTATAACAGAAAAGTAATGAACAGTGAATTAATTTTTCACCTTACGCCGATGTGAATGTAGCGAAATAGCCGCCACATATTTTTACTAAGGTGTAGAGTTTGTGAAGATAGGCCTTGTAGAGTTAGGGCGTGTAGATATAGAAGCTTGGCTCTACATGAGATCTGATAACTTTTTGACAGTGCGAGTCATTATGGTCTCGTCTTGGCAACATTTTACATGAAAATGTTTTTGGTGGGTTCTTTACTTTCTTGGCATTATTACACTGGTTAAATATTTGTATGCGACACGGAGGTTTTGAATTTAACGATGTCTGTTAGTGCTGTCTAGACTTAGAAAGTAGGTACCTACTCCGAAAATACCCGCACCCATTGTGTAGTACCTATATCAAATGAAAGCTAGATCAAGCACGATCTCAAAAATATAACGCATCGTATTTTACATAGGTAAGTTTGTTTACAATCATTTTTCAAAATTATTTTAAATTAAAAATTCTGAAAAAAATCATGAATATAAACATTAAGGTGTAGATTGCACGAAAATTATCAGAATTGCATTACTGCGCTTGGTTTTTGTACTACATCAAAATAAAGATTTACAAACTTTGTTGGAAAGTCAATGTCGTATTTTCTTGAAATTCGTATTGGGTTTTGTGCAGAACACTATTGTATATGTAAGCCTTCCATTTGGCTGGTCTTCATTGAGTAATAACTGAGATAACTAATGAATTCTAATACAGGTCTAAAACGAGGTATTTAATGCCATCTGTGAGCGAAGTCTATGAGTCAGTAAAGAAAACTTCATTTCGTGCCATCTATCGGAAATGTTGAAACTATACATCAAAGCTTCATGGCGCTGTTAGATATGAAATCAACGAAGTTCGTGGTTGCCTTTTTGTTATATAGATGGCGTTAGCAGTTGTGTTGATGCATTGCGACAATGTTATTTTTCTTGTGTACCATACCCATGGATTTTAATAATTATAATTGCGCGTACTGATTATCTGCCAAATGTCATTACATTTAGTTGTCGTCGAATGTTAGGTACTGTACTTCCACAGGTTCCCATTTTACTTAACCGATTCATTGCCACCTTCATTTTCACCAACACATTAGCCAGGCCTTATACGTTTTGTCCATGACGCGCCAGGTGCGTCATGGGCCTCTTTAAAGGATGACGCGCCTGGTGCGTCACGGGCCCCTTGTGATGTTTTATACGTATTTCTCCATTATCTTGTGTCTGTTTGAGGAGGAAACAGTTGTTTGGTGTTCTTACATTCGTATTTGTTGATATTATGAAGGAAATATGGCGTTTCAAGGTAGGATTTATTGATTTTACTAAAATGCTACAGGGGTAGTAAACATATTGGAATCTTTTGTTGTTTAAGTCATTTATTTGTAATGATAAAAGTGTTTTTTGTAGATAATCAGCAAGAAGACAAGATATTTTCTGAATGTAGCCAGGCATTGTTTACTGAAGAGTATAAACATTGTGAGCAAGATAAGAATAAAGAGAACGAAACTTTTTCTGAATGTAGTCAATCGATTTTGCAAAATAATTAAAAAAAAAATCAAATTAGCGAGTTCTTCTTATAGTCAAGATAAATATTATGATACAGACACCAGCATTGAAGAAATTATGGATTCTGAAGAAGACGAATGTGAGAAAAATAAAACAAAACAGTTGGGTATAATATTATCTAAGGATAAACCTGTCAAAAATAAATCAAGCTCTAATTGTTGTGCAGCAAAAAATATTTTGGTGCATTGTTTTCAAAAGATTGTAATGCAGAACTGAATACACAACATGAATTGCCTCCAATTTATGCTCAGTTTGAACATGACTTGGGTATAATGCTAGCATTTAGATTAAGAAATGTGCCAGCAAATAAACGCCTGGAGTGCTATGAAAAATAATTAATGTGGTAAGACAATATGCGGAGTAAAACAAAAACATGCATTTCGCGGGGTTATTCAACGTTGCCATACGCATGTAAAATATTTTCTGAAACAACTTACTAGAAACACTGCGTTGACATATAAATCAATAAGTAAAAATCTGCTTTTCTAGTACCAGGCACGCTTGCTTTATTGGTGCTTTTTGACAAGGAGCGGCAGTAGTGAGTGACCCTTAGTATTATGAAGTAGGCATTTTATAATATTACTACAGGAGTAGTAGTGGTAGGAACCAGGGGTAGAAAACTTGAAGGCTGTGGGGGTAGTATTTCCAAATTCAAATATTTTATTTGTTGAATATATTAGGTTTTAGGTACAGATGTTATTATAATTTAAGAACGCTATGTCAAGCCGTCATCGGCATATAAAATTTTGTTGGTTCATGCTGATTACAATAATAAAAATAATACAAAAACATTCCAATTGTCAATAAAAAAACAAAACAACACTGGTTTAATTCAGTTACGCCCCTAATAAATTTTAAACAGAATACCAAGACGCAATAATTTCCGCAGCCTACTTTATTGAAATTCTGTATGTATACATAATATTACTCTATTATATATTAAGTTTTTATATTGTTACCAAAGGTGTGCTATCCCTGTTTGGTAAATTAAATATTAAAATTTAATTGCCAGGCGCAGTAACTACTTTAATGTTCAATGTAAGATAAAAAATGGTGGTTTTCGTAATCTAATAATTTTTAAGCTTGTTTTAAGTTAATTAAAAAATGACGCACCACGCGCGTCATGGGCCACCCAATATGTTTACTTATGACGCGCCAGAGGCGTCATTGGCCATGAATTGGCAGTGCCTTCCGTGTCTCGGCAAGCACGTTAGGCCGTTGTCATTTGTGCATCTTTGACAGCCGTTACGGCTCGTCAGAAGCCCGAAAATCTGACAGCCAGTTTTACCAAGGGGTATCGTATTACCCAGTTACTGGGTTGTGGAAGTCAGATGGCAGTCGCTCCATGAAAAATACTGGTATTCAGCTGCATCCGGTTAGACTGGAAGTCGACCGTTGTGGGTGCGATTTAGAAAATATTAGGGGAAGTTTAAAAAAAAACAAGGCACTTATTTTTTATTTTAAACATTTAATTCACATAATATTTACTTACACACCTAAACATACTTTAAATATGAATAATAACTATGTATCTTCTATATAAGAAAGTCCCTCCATTATAACTCGAGATCTGCTGGACCAATTTTCATGGTTTTTGTTTCGTTGGATTTGTCTCCGCCCAGAATAGCAGAATACATTTTATTTTTATTTTTTTTAGGTAGGGTAGGTAGGTAGGGTGGGTAGGTAGGGTGGGTAGGTAGGGTAGGTAGGGTGGGTAGGTAGGGTAGGTAGAGTAGCTAGGGTAGGTAGGGTAGGTAGCTAGGTAGGTAGGGTAGGTAGGCAGGTATGTAGGTAGGTAAGGTAGGTATCACAGTTAAGACAGGACAATGTCTGTCGGGTCAGCTAGTAAGTATATAAAACAAAAGGCATCAAACAATTCGTCCACATCGCTGTCAACACGTTCACGGCGTCGCGGTCAAGCACGGCACTGCAGAATCTACCAGGGAAAGGACTAAAGTTTCCCCGGTCAACTTATCAGTGCTGTGGACGGAGGACAGGATCACTGGTAATTTTGCGGATTTTGTAGGTCTTTATTTCTTAACCTGTATTTGATGAAAAATATTTGTTTGTGATTACAGTTCTTCTGTTATCGTAACTATCAAATTGATCATGATTATTCTGATCAATTTGTTCATCTTGTATGTCAGTATCAGTATCACTGATCTCCATTTCATTAAGTGGCATATCATCTCCTTTATCTATGCAGATATTGTGTAGTATACAACATGCTACAATCACATCGACTGCTGTTTTCAGATTGATTCGCAAGTAACCGGCCAGGGCAGGGAATCGGCATTTCAACTCTTCATGTTGTCTCTCTACCGTATTCATTGTAGTATATTGGCTGAGATTATATTGGGCCTGAGAGTCTGTGACTGGTTGTAAGTAGGACGTCATTAAATACTTCTGTCAACAAATAAAAAGAACAATGGTAAAGATGAACTCAGCCAGTGGACTCAGAACTGAAGATAGTGTCAACACATACTTAAATATGATTTTCTAAAGATTATAACAAGCTAGTATTACAATAAAAACCAACAAATTGGTATTTTAAATAAGACTAAATTTATGTTATAATTACATGCACATATGCCTGTCAGTCTGCCAGCCAATCTACAGACAACTATTACTGTATTTAGTTGATTGATTTACTGTACCTCAGGTGGGTATACACTATCGCACAACAAACACGAGTTTCCATATAATCCCAGTACAAAATCCTGCCTCAATTGACTATTTTTAAAAACTGTTGGGTCTGGAATGGAGCCAGGTGTGGTTACCACACTAATCACTCTCAGTTTTGCATCAGAAACTGTTTGTACATTGAGTGAAAAGTAGCCTTCTTCGTTTCGGAAAAGCTGTGCATTGTCTCCACCTGTTAACATAACAAACGTGAATCTATTTAACTACACACAAACATACAAATTATGGGCAGTAATAAGTAAATAATTAGGAAAATACATCATCATCATTCTCTTGCCCATATGCCAATTTATTTCAGGTTGGCGCAACATGTCTTTTTCTTCCATACAAATAGAAGAAAATACATAAAGGCATAAAGCTTGTGTTGGGTCCAAAAGGGGGTTGTTCAGTGTTGTGTGTTGTAATTTGTTAGGTTGAACTCAAAAAGGTTTTGGTCCCCCGTACTAAATGTAGTCATGTGACAGAACATTTTCTATAACAACACTACACAACCCCCCTGTTGGGTTGGATAAAAATGTTACTACAACTGTATTAGCTTTATTTATATTTTACAAAAAGTGCAATAAAATACTTATAATGCTTTATTGTATAATAACACTTTTCCATTATAAAAAGCTAAATACTTAGACATAAATACGCACCTGGAGATTGTATTCCAATATGAGTGCACCCAATGCAACCAATTACATAGGGAAATTCTGCAATTTTATAAAACTTCCTCTGGCTGTTATCTAATTCTTCCTGTGATGATGGCATTTTAATGTATCCTGGTTGTAGCTTTAATAGAGCCTTTGAAACCTTTCTCACCACTCTACTGACAGTGGGTACACTCACTTTATGAGCCCTAGCTATATCCTGGAGATGATTTCCAGTAGCATAGAACCTGAGAGCTATTAGCAACTGTTCAACTGGAGCCACACTGTTATTTCTGGAAAGTGATGAGAAATATTATATAACTAACTTTTTACCCGACTAATGGTGAACGAAAACATTTGTGAGGAAACATGCATGTCTGAGAGAGATAGACATCATGTATTTCTCAATATTGAAGTTAAGTCATAGGCCCATGGGCAGTATAAAAACTCTGACTCCAGGTTAGTTGCTAAGCACACGAAAAAAAACCCGACTGCCCCAGAATGAGGGTAACATTTTTCGAGAGTATGTACCTATGTGAGTATATCTTTAGCACTCTTTGTAGCCTTGTGCGTGTTGTGAGTTTTGATGGATTTTAACATAATTAAGAGATATCATTGAATTAGTCTTTATTGTGGGAGTAGCATATCTGTTGGTATCACAGATAGGGGTAAACCTGAAGTATAATAATTAATATATTGTAACTTCAGTTTGTCTCAGTCTGCGATACCAACATTCTATTTTAGATACAGTTAATGCTTATGTTTTCTCTTTTCAGTTATGCTTTTGCAGTCTAGGTTTTTATAACACATTCATTTATGGGTTTGGGTGTTAGTCTATTAGATATATGTACATGTATGTATTTATAAAAAAAATTGTATACAAGTAGTTTACCAGCCATCTTGTTACCATAAGCATAATACAAGCAATAAGTTACTTATCTTGGGTCCATGGCAAAGAGTATAATAACAATAGGGGAGGTCCATGGCATTGTGTAAAATGTCCAAGAATATTATTATTTATGATTGTGTTGTATATATGCCTGTATCATGAACAAAAACGTGCAGTTTATTGCAGCTTTTGTTGTTGCTTAATAATTTATTGTTTACATAGGCTAGACATGAGATCATTTATTTTATGTTCCACACAATTTTCTAGTCTAGCTAGAGATAATTTGTTTTAAATAAAAATTAAATAAGTGAGATTGGTTCTCATCAGAAAACCTGTGCAAATGGGGACTCTTTTTAGTAACACTAGAGACAAATCTACAACTTACCTGTCACTATCGAATTCCAGATCTTCATTAATTTGATCTAATACGAATAAAACTGTGTTCTTTGACATTCTGTAAATTTTGGAAAAGTCTGCTTCATCATAATTTCGAAAATGTTCTGTCCGAGGGCGACTCAAAGGTGTCGTGAAAGGCAAATCGAACGCTAAAACTGGTCTTATATTAATCTTCAGACCATAAATGCAGTCCATAAATTTTAAAAACGTTCCATAATTATTGTGATCACTCATAGTTAAAACAGACAGAATCAGTAGGTTTAAATTTAAATAAATTATATTATCATCAGAAACGAGCAAGCTGGAGCTGTCTACAGCAAGCAAGCAATTATTTACTTTAGTCTGTAACAGCAGTGTTGCCAGTGTTTACGACAAAATTACAGGGAATTTTACACAAAAATACGGGGTTTTACAGTGCAATTGAAAGACATTTATATTGTTGAGTAGCAATATACGTGTACCTTAGCAAATTAAACATCTATAACTTTCATTAATCACTGTCACTATCATTTAGTCCGAATGCTCTCTCTTTATTTTAAATTCCAGAATTGAATAGTTTCAACATTGCCTTCGTGGGTTCAAAACTTACGCACCAGTCGGTTTGGTGTGAAATAATTTGCTTTGCCAGCATTATTGCCCCTGATTGTACGCGTTAAGAGTCTGGCAAACGAAAGTAGGGGCTGAAAAAAAATCTTAGCCTAGTAACGCCAAAATGTGTAAGTACCTGTAATATCCTGACTTGATACTTCCCATTATATTATTCTCCTCTATGCTTGATACTTTAGAGTTATTTGTTTTAAACACTATTTGTACATTACTGCTTGACAGCATTTGGATTGGACAGGTCCAAAAATGGAAAGCAACCATAGGTTCCCATTTTTGGACTTGTTGCATGTAAGGTCGTATTTTAAATCAGAAGAAAACTGAAGTTTCGAGATAAAATCATGTTTACCCATTACAATCCAAAACAGAGATATTTCGTGCGTGACATTTCGAAAATCCGTTTACTTCGTTGGAGTAAAAAAACAACAACATTCTATACCTATTAATTTTGGTTTATTCACTAACATAATCAAAATCTGAATTTAAGATTTCCATGTGGAAACATTCATTTGACTCACTGGAATCACTATCGCCAATATGAATAATAAAACTTTCTAAATTATCTTCTGTTATTCTATCGGTTTTTTATATTTATTTTCAATGTGAATTACATGATCATTCATTTTGTTGCATACCTGTGGAGTTATGCTTTCAAAAGACGCTTTAATGAGTTTTTCTAACTCCACAGTCGGCAGGGCACGTTTACTTGCCACTTTATGTTTAGCCAAACTCCATACCAGATCAATCGGCTCCAGCTCCAGACACCTTCATTTACCACACCTTTCTTTTTATTGTTTTTAATGTTGTCACACTCAGTTCTGAAAATAATGATAAAACAGAATGATTAGGTGCTGCATTTTTAATGGCGAATCATGTAGTAAATTATGTCATTGTAAAACTTATGCAGTGGCAGTGCAGGCGCAGTGGTTGAGCGATTGACTGCTGCGCATCATATCGCGGGTTCGATTGCCGCACGGAACAAATATTTGTACGACCTACAAGTATTTGTTCCGGGTCTGGGTGTTTTCTATTTAAAATGTACGTATTTACAAAAAAAAAATTTATATAAGTAGTTCAGCTTCTCGTTACCATAACAAGCATTAGGTTGCTCAGTTTGGGACATTATAGTATATGGCGTTGTGTGAAATGTCCAAGAATATTTTTATTATTATTACCTATGTAATGTATTTAGTAAAAACTTACCAGTGACTGAAGCTATTTCATCCATCTGGGTTTTTATCTTGTCTTTCTGTTCAACCCCTGCTCCATTCTCCAGATTTTCTGTAAAATAAAACAATTTGTATTAATATTACAATGCAGCACTGCATAATAATGCCCAATGATGCATTATTATGATGATGCTTAACATTATTTTAACAGACTGTGAACCAAACACAGAAATAGTTTTTGTAAAATAATAATTACGAATACAAACAAAGTATCAGCATCAAAGCATCATACTAACTAATGAAATCCAACACCACACGTAAACAATCTTGTTTCTGATTGATTTGAGCGTCTTTCTCCTGTTGTTTTTCTTCAATCTTCGGAATCATTCGAAACATATCATCAGAGCTTAGCTGTATGTGTATAGTGTGTTTCCCTGGGTGAATTTACTTTTACTGCTGGTTGCAAAATAATTACAAATATCTGGAGTCAGTTTTTCACAGTCAGCTGGTAATTGTTTGCGTCGCTTGCTTGGTGTAAAAAATGGCAAACACAGTTTAAAATAATTATTCTGGCATTTTGCACATTTTGCTCGAAATCTGCTCAAAATTGAATTCTGAGATCCCATCATGGTATTACACCCATCTAATCCAAAACCTATGATATTGTCAATGGGAACCAAGATTTCTTGAAACGATTTTATAACTTACTGCTTCGAAAAGATGTTCATTAGGAGCTCCAACTTTGTCTTCACCATGTATTTGAACCCATTCCCTCTTGCTCCGGACCATAGATTGAACCCCTGGTCTGGACGAGAGAGGTTGCCGCCGGTCCCAAAACCTACTTACAATTTGGCCTTTTACTTGACAGTAATATCTGTCTACAACGGTTTTTATTGATCCAATATCGGTACTTTCATCAATTGTTTCAGAGAATTTTAGTTTTTTTAAATCTGCACATATGTCTTATTTTTCGGCTTGCTCTAATACATTGTTGATTCGCCTGAACCCTGGTCCGCTTCATTTTCAAGTTTGCAATTTCTGAGTCGGGTGAAATAGTAGGCAGCAAATCAATCAAATGGTCCATCACTTGATGAGAGATTTTATGTTCAGCCATAAATTTGACTAACTAAATCTCAGCTGTTTTCCGTTTATCAACATCAAAATCTTAGAGCAATGCTCTAAGATCAAAATTGAATTTTTGTTTTTCAAAAACTGTTTTTATCGATTTTTGCGATTATATTGGTTTAGACTTTTTTAAATGTTTATTTCCTTCGGCATGCCGTTTTATCGCACCTCTCTCAGCTAATAAATTTGCATCACATAACCTACAAAACGCACGGTGAGGATCTTTTGGATCACGCTGAAACCAACTTTTGAAACTACTCTTCTTTAGCCATTCATCTCTGAATTTTTGTTTATAATGACGTTTTTTTGTTTTTTTAGGGGTTGAAGGTCCGCTCCGATTTTATCTTCTCCAGAAGTCACTCCAGACGAAGACATGTTTTATTTAACGAAAACACGAAAAAACTAACTTCGAAAGTCATTAAAACTTATTAGTCGCGTTCATAATTTTCAAATCCATACTTACGTTGCCTGTGTTCATTTTTAGCAAAATAAATTGAATTATTGGCTCGATAAAAATACAGTGATATCAGTCTCAGTGATTCAGTCAAGTGATTAGTGTGACTGTAATGTGAATTTTCATAATACAGCGTAAAGTAGATGACGTATGATCTACTGTAATTACAGTGCCTCTGGCAACACTCAGCAATGGCTTTGTCTAGCTAGGGATGGGTGAAAAATATCGGTATAACTAAATATCGATTTTTTATCAGAAAAACTTTTATATATGACTTTTTTATTATTCATCGTGATATATCGATATTCAGTATTTACGAATTCGATACTCTGTAAGTATCGAATTCGTATCAATTTATAGACAGAATTATTGATTTTTCAAAAACCAAAAAAAAACAGTTTTAGTTTTCATCAAAATCGAGCCTGCGACTACTTTGAGTACTTTTTACTATTCCCTGTAGTTTCGGATTGGTTTATTTATTTGGGGTCGGCGCAATTAGTCGTCATCTCGGTAGTCACTCCCTTTCTAGCCATATCATCTTTTACACAATCCATCCATCGTTTCTTTGGTCTTCCACTTGTATGCACTCTACATTCATACTCGCAACTTTCCTGACAACATTTTCCTCATTCCTCCGCATAACATGCCCATACCATGCCACTCTCAAACTTCACCGGTGCCGCTTTCAGACTTCCTGTTTTATACTCATTCCGTATTCTATCTATTCGCGTAACACCACACATCCCTCATAGCATTCTCATCTCAGCTGCATGCAATTGTCTTTCATTCATTCCTTTTGTGGCCCAACACTCTGTTCCATACAGGATGGCAGGTCTAACCATGCTTTTATAAATCTTAAGGGGAATGCGGGAGTCACAAATTGTTCTCGTGACCTGCCGCCATTTCATCTACCCGTTGTTAATTCTATGCCAGTCCGATCTATTTCGCCATTGCTTTGCACAAGTGAACCGAGATACTGAAAGTCGGAGCAAACTGGGAGACGCGCGCCTTTAAGCGCTATATCTAACCCCAGAACTGGGGAGACCGCCGAAATCGCAGAACATGTACTCAGTTTTGGTTCTACTGATTTTAAGGCCAACAATCTCCAATTTCCGTTGCCATTTCTCCAGTCTGCTCGGGATCTCAGGTCCATCTTCACCAACAAGAACAATGTCGTCGGCAAACAGCATGCACCGTGGTGCCTCTTCCTGTATGTCCGCCGTTAGAGCATCCATAATCAAAAGGAATAGGTACCTAAGGGCTCAAAGCCAACCCCTGGTGCAAGCCTACCGCCACATTGAACTTGTCGGTGTTGCCAGCAGCCGACCGAAAGTAGGTACGAGATTGGCTGTACATAGCACGAAATAACTCAACATAATTCCCGGGCAAACCTTTCTCTTTCAAGGCCCACCACACGACATCCCGAGGTAACTCTAGTTTCGTATGTAAGTTACTAAATACTCCCTGCATGATCCTCGCTCGCGCATCGTTTGTTGTATAAAATCCCTCCACAATCTCTATCAAATAGAATATAATACTTTTGCCAAAATATGGAAAGACAAAACAATGAGTACTTAGTTACGTTTTTTTTCACGCTTTTTAAACAAAATGCAAAAATCAAATGCTCGTTGAAATCGACTTATCAGGCATTGAAAACTGGTACGTAGCTAACCTTTAACACACGAAAATGTTTTTTATTCAATTCTCTAAAAAACTCATCCTTTTCTACCACCTACATCCAACACCACGCTGTCTAGTTTACATCAAATACCGGATCTAGGCATTTTGATCGACGATGAACTAAGTTTTAAGCCACACATCAACGACATTATAAAGAAGTCAGCACAGATGCTGGGTTTTATAAAACGTAACACTCCGGTCTCCCAACTTACAACGACCAGAATAGTCTTGTTCAATGCCTTGGCGTGAAGTCGGTTGGAATACGCTAGTGTTGTCTGGAATCTCTTCCTACCTAAAAAACCGATTTTTTTTTGTAGAAATTAGTGATACACAGGATGGTCAGAATCAAACCCATAAGTCATCTTTTTTTAATATATGTGCTGGTGTTCCTCAAGGATCTATCTTGGGTCCCATATTGTTTTTACTGTTCACCAACGATTTAATTCACTATATTATTAATGAAGCTCTCCCAGATTTACAACTTGTGGTCTTTGCGGACGACACGAACGCCATTATTGCAGCCAATGACATACATCAATTAACGGAAAAAGTAAATATAGCACTGAAGTACCTTTACTCATGGTTCACTTTGAATAAACTTCAAATTAATAGGTCTAAAACAAAAGTAGTTTTATTTAAAACAACTGCTCGTAATAAAGATACCATGGAAGTTGCATTAAATGACGACAAACTAGAACTTGTGAGTGAGGCGAAATTCTTAGGCGTGTACTTGGATGAATGTTTTAATTGGAAAAAAGAGTTAGCCACGATAGACGCAACTATATCATCAGCGTGTTATGCATTAAGAACCCTTCGAGATGAAATTGACTTAAAACAGTTAAAAATAGTATACCACGCGTTAGTTGAATCTAAATTAAGATATAGCATACAATTTTGGGGGAACAGCTACAATTATAACTGCCAAAGAGCTTTTATTCTTCAAAAAAGAGCCATACGTACCATTGTGCGAATTTCACAGACAGAGAGTTGTCGTCCACATTTTCTGGTTCTAAAAATTTTAACAGTACCCAGTCTCTACGTGCTAGTACTTCTTACTAACCTTAAGAAACATCTCCATGAATATGAGACATATGAGGAAAGACAGGTTAGGGAGAGCACTCGCAGGAAGGATTTAAGCAGTAAAATAAGTCCTTGTTTGAATATTGTTAAGCACAGTCCGCAATATCAAGCAGTGCAAATATTTAATAAATTACCTATACTTCTAAAAAGTATAATCTATACATCCGCATTTAAGATAAAGCTTCAAGCCTACCTATTAGATAAGTGTCTCTACTCTCTTGACGAATTTTAATGTTTGACTGTGTGCATGCTGTGTCTTCTTATTGTTTTGTTTTTATATGAATCTTGACATTTTATTTTGCTATGTCTATCTTAATGCTTTTATTTAGTTAATCTTGATATTTTAATTGTATTGCCTTTAGTTCTGAATTTTTTGATATTTGAATTTATATTATCTGTTAATGATTCGTAATTTAAGTAATTCTTAATATTATTAGTTGACTTTACTATTTTTAATTTTCGAATATCCAATTAATTATTTTATAATAGATATTAATCTGTTATATGTTATTATTTTATTTTTTTCTTGACTGTTTACGCTTTGTTTGTTTGTTTTTTTTTTGTATCTTTGTATAGGAATATTTCACACACAATTTTATTGTTATAGAATAAATGAAATGAAATGAAAATACTTTATATGCAGTTCATTCGCAAAGAGTTGACAGAATACAAAGAATATTCACTAAACATCTAGCCTTCATATCCAGGAAAATAAGCCATCGCTGCCTGTATGAGCAGCGCTTACACTTTTTCAATATAAAGACACTGCGAGACCGTTGCCGTTCGCGTGACCTAATATTCCTGTACAAAGTGGCAAACGGGTTTGTAAAATGTAGTAATCTTGTTGAGTGCATCCAGTATTTAGTCCCTTCAAAACTTCCCAGACATCCCATCACCAGGTTGTTTCACATTCCTTTCCGCAATTCTAATCTCGGTCTCAACGGTCCTTTGCTCCGAATGTGCAGAAAGTAAAACAATTTTTGTAAATCGTCAGAAACCGATTTACACGGCATCACTCAACAATATTAGATGATCAGTCACTGAGGTACGGGACTGCATTAAGTTATTTAATTTTTTTAATTCGATAAAAGTATCGATACTGTATAAATATATCGAAACGATAGATAACTGTCGATATTTTTTTTCACTTACCATTCATAATTTTGTAGTTGACATTGACAATTATCTGACAGCACAGAATATTATCTGATGGGAACTCAGATTAAAAGACCAGTCCATTAATACTTACTATACTCTTTGGACCAGTCTTGCCAACGTTTTTTCCCGAGGCGTTTTTACTAATAGAGAAATCGTTTTCTTTTCCTATGACTGACGTTTGCTCGCAGTTTTCAAATGGTCCTCACCATTTCTATAAAAATGAAAACATAAATGCCAAGGTTTTAACATCATCCTCCACAAAATAATGACCCCATCCACCTGTTACAAATGATTAAATTAAAAATGACCGTCTGAGTTTGAGTGTGTATGTAATGTTGATTGGGGACTTTTCTTTTGACAGAAGGATCTCTTATTTTTATAGGTATAAATCTGTAACCTCTATGTCTGTGATATCTAGCTGTGGACTGTATATAGGTATGTGATGGTGTGTGTATTATGTATTTAGCAGTGTCAATATATAAGGAATGGGGTGAAATGAAACCAATAACCACATTGCTGATGACCCTTTATTGAAGAAGGAATAGAAGATAGTTATAGGTACCTACAGATAAAACAAACGCTATGTCGATCTCCACAATATACAATGTGTATCGAGACAAACTACAGAAAATATTGCTGTTAGCACAGCTTGAAGATCATGGCGTGACGTGACGACATGGAAGGGTCCCCCGCGATCCTGGCTAGCTTCTTGGCTTGCTGGAAGGCTGGCAACTTTCGGGTCATGCAGCACAGCTTATCAACTAAATTTGTTCATATTCCGCATTTCACCGTCATGTAGCGCAGGTGGTATATCTGGTTCTTCTGCATCTGAAAATTGAAAAGGGCCACATGTTAAATTTTGGAACAGTTCAATATTATTTTGTAGGTTGGAACTTGCACTGGATGGTTATAGGACATCTACATCCAGTAGGTCTTATTTTTTTATTAGTATCTCGCTGCCTATTAATACAGCATTCTACATAGCAGTGGGCTGCACGAAGTAGACATGAATGCAAAATTACATACATACATTACTCATAAAAATATGTTTATCTAAAAGGTCTAGCAGTAGGTGGATATCTATTTATAAGTGGAACTTTGGCATTTAAAATCTACGCAGGCTCAGTACGGCGCAATCGATCAATAATCTCGGCGAAACGCCTTTTCGAGGCGGACAAGCGGGGGTGGAAGTACGCAACGCGACGGGCGCACTGCGTACTTCCACCCCCGCTTGTCCGCCTCGCATTATTTTAAATAAAAGAGCAGACCTCATAGTGCATACCAATACACTAAAATCACCAAGACTTTTCCTAAGAGTGTCCAATTCAAAGACAAGACCTTAGCGTGGACCACTGTCCGTCTTTGTGAAAAAGGTTCCACGTTTACACTACGACACCACAATATAATGACAACGAAGAGATCTTATATGGGTTCCGTTTTTTTATTTTGTGGTACGGATCCCTAAAAGACAGAAATTCAGCTGAAAAGAAACTGACTTTATTAGATAGTGTGGCACTGACCTTCTTCCCCGGCCTCGTCCTCCATCTTAGCTCCCTTGGTATGCCCTCTGCTCGGTTGGGTCGCGTCTCTCCTCTGGGAAGTCTCCCGACCGAATGCCGCAGTGCCGGGGCGCGGTACTGCGACATCGCCTGCGTTGTCCCGATCGATTCAGGTCGTTACAGTGCGCAAGTGCATTTCAAAAGGCTGGTAGCGAATATACGGTCCTAATTTCGGTCAAGCTTGCTCTGATGCTCAGAAAGAAATGTTGACCCAGTGGTATCGGCTCTGACTTAAGAATTGTACATAGATAGAATACACTCATTTCGAATTGTAGGTCGTGGTTTCGCATACATCCAGGTGATGACATGTAATATCTACTAATTCGCACTGCCATCGCGTGGTAAATTACAGCGCAGGCAGAATAATTGCGCAAACTAACACTAACAATAGGTTTATTTTTGATAGTAATAATGTTGGGATGATTAATTTTTCGAACCTATGAAGCAATGGATTAAATTAGCAATATCCTCCAAAATCATTCATATATAATAAATAGTGTTGTGTTTTAAGCTTCTTAAGTTCTCAGTTGAACTCAGATCACCACTGCTCTCAAAATAGTGAAGGAAAACATCGTTTGAAAACCAAATATTTCTATGCCATGTGACATCTGCCAACCCACCTTGGGCCTGCGTGGTAGATTACGTCCCATCCATCTTACAGAGAGGAGCCCTGTGCCCTGTGGGAACATTATAGGCTGATTATGATGACGCTACGACAAAAAAAAAGATCAATTAGCATACTCAATTTTAATGTTAAAAGAGTGCCATGTAAGTGCCCCTGCTTGATCGTCAGTGTTCGCGCTAAATAAAGTTCGGCCATACTACACCCCGTGTATTTTCTGCTCGCGAAAGAACTTTACACTATCCTACTATTACCACATGACTGTGACTGTTCCTAAATTACCCCATTAAATAGAGACTTTGTCCGAACCATGTGTCGATTTTAAAATAAGTATAATATTCTGTTATTAAATAGAGTACGTGACATACCGTCACATATTTGCCACACTATATTTTTTCAACCCAAATAAATGTGAAATTTCCGACGACTAGTTCTACTATGAATCAGGAAAATTTATATTTACTCACTCACGCCTTCTTCCCATGGGGGTAGGCAGAAACTAGAGAATGCTACCGGCTACAATCCTTACATACTCCGTTTGCTTCGACTTCTCTAAAGATCGATACAACGATCGCCAACCTTATTTTTTCGAAATATGAAAATAAACGAATGCAGTTCGTTTATTATAGGTACATCCCGATTCAAACTTTATGACGGTTCGGCCATATGAGGAGAGTTGCAGCGCCATAACTAATTATTGTACAATCAGGGGTGAGGGGTTGGACACGCCACGATTGTGGCGATAAGTCCTCTCTTTCAGGAGTGGCTAGAGAGACGCCACGGCGTCCTCACCTTCCGTTTGGTGTAGGTCCTTACCGCACACGGTTGCTTCGAGAGGTTCCTGTTCAGAATAAACGTCCGGGTGTCACCATTGAGAGAATCGTCCGGAGTACACGGTGGATCATGCGATCGAGGCGGCGACAATCTCTTGCGTCCGGCTCTGGTCCAGGATGGTACGGAGTGAGAGTGTATGGCTTACCAGGTTTCGCAGGAGAAGGTGACCCTCTTACTGCAAAGCAGTAATGTTCGCGAAGGAGGAGGCGGATCGCGTGAGGGAGGCAATCTCTGCGCCCTCGCACCGTTAGTCGCCACAGGAGACGCCCTGGGCGTCGGGAGTCGATCGCCAATTCACGGCCACCGTAGATGCGGGCCTGCGGACGGTGAGTAATGGGTAGCTCACTGCCCGATCAGGACCAGGCCCGTGCCGGACGGCGCATTCGTGTTCCACGCGCTCCTCAAAGAGATATCAGCATTAGGGAAAGGACCCGTTAGGGTCAATGCCAGCCGGGTCAGCGCGATTATCAAAAAGGGTTACCGCTGCCCCGGAACACAAAAGGCTAAAGAAGGAACATGGATGAAGATTTTAGTCAGTAAGACCCTTCCAGTCGACCCAGAGCGGGAGACGCCATTTTATGATTTCCCACACACAAAAAAAGGGATGACGGGTTGGGTACCGGGATACGCCATATTTTGACGCGTACTGTGGCAGAGTCGTACATTTTTTGAGTCTCACTACATTAGCCGATCGCAGCATTTTCCTAAACGGAGTCGAATCGCATGGCTTACAGGGCTTATAGAACTCTTTATTTTCTAAATTAAGCTCTGTGCCTAGCTATTGATCGACGCATGGACCTGTGTTTTTTCTTCCTTATGGCTGTCGAATCGGATCCTATAGAATGGCTCCTCCG
This sequence comes from Hyppa rectilinea, assembly GCA_951799385.1. Taxonomy (NCBI): domain Eukaryota; kingdom Metazoa; phylum Arthropoda; class Insecta; order Lepidoptera; family Noctuidae; genus Hyppa; species Hyppa rectilinea. The sequence goes on from OX637300.1 coordinate 21,884,833, forward strand.
ATCCGATCCTGGATCCTCTATATAGAATGTATACATTTGACGTGACATCTCAATTGATCTCAATGATAGCAGCAATTGGTACCTAATTTATTTTCTGTGTCTGGTCTTATTCTCAATTCTTATTTGGAAGAGCAAATTGGCGAAGGAATTGACGTCACGGTCACTGTTTCTTTGTATTTTGATTGTTATCAATTGATTACTGGCTAGCTTTTGTCCGCGACTTCGTCCGCGTGGAGTTCGGTTATATCGCAATCTATACATATAATAAAACAGTAAAAAAACTGTGTCTGTACATTGAATATATTAAAAAAAAAAATTGAGGGGGGTTTAGAAACAGTAAAAGAGCACGAATCCAAAAAAAAAATAATTGTCTATTTGTCTGTTTGTCTGTTTGTTTGTACACGCTAATCTTCGGAACTACTGGACGGATTGGAATGATTTTTTTTTGTTGTATACTTAGGTATTAAGTCTGGGCAACATATAGGCTATAATTTATCTTGGAAACTTGAACACCTGATGCAGAGCCGCAACAGACCTGCTAAACTATAAGAGATACAAAAATGATACCATAGCAAAAATTGTTTCACGTGATGAGCATTTTCTGCTGAGAGAACAAATTTGAAGATCTGGAACACCTGATGTGGAACTCCAAGAGCCCAGCTACACTATAACATACATAGGAATGACGTCTTAGCAAAAGTTGTTCAGCCTGATGAGCACTCTCTGTTGACGTATAAAAATTGAAGATCTGGAACACCTGTTGTGGAACTCCAAGAGCCTAGCTACACTATAACACATATAGGAATGACGTCTTAGCAAAAGTTGTTCAATCTGATGAGCACTCTCTGTTGACTTATAAAAATCGAAGATCTGGAACACCTGTTGTGGAACTCCAAGAGTCCAGCTACAACATAACACATATAGGAATGACGTCTAAGCAAAAGTTGTACAATCTGAGGGGCATTTCCTGTTGACTTATAAAAATCGAAGATCAGAATCATCTGATGTGGAAATCAAAGCTATCACTAATTTTACTGTGTAATTATAAAATAACATAAACTGGGAGTACCTGCACGCGGTGAAGGCGGTAACAGTTTAGGACTGATTTTCGATGACGATGGTAAATCATTGAGAATTTGACTCTACTGGCCAAAACTCCTATTTAGTTTTTTATTTTATCGTATGAATATGCCTTCGGACTTATGTTGTTTGAGTGTTTAATTTCCTTTTCCATTTATCTTCGTGACACGGTAGCCTACCCGGTAACGCAGGGGAGCAGTCATTTTCATTTAGATTTTTATTGATCAGGTATCTTCACAATAAAACTATGACCATGCCTAGAAAGAGGTCAAATCTTTCCCAATGTTCCAAGAGAACTAAAAGATTGAGAATCATAAGATCCCAAGAATCTACCGAAGAGCGTCAGGAGAGACTTGATGCTGTTCGAGAACATTAGGCTGCAACTCGCTCCGTGGAAACCTCTTCGGGTCGCGAAGCACGCTTGCGTTCTCAGCGTATTTATTAGGTCTCTAGAGACCAGTGAAGAATATGATGCGCGACTGACCGCTGATCGTGAACAACATGTATTGTCTCGCGAGTCAGAGACGTTCACGGAAAGAGAATTACGCTTGAGTTCCAAGCGTATCTACGCATCGACTTCTAGGTCTCTAGAGACAATGGGGGCACGTGATGTGCGACTGACCGCTGATCGTGAACGTCATGTATTGTCTCGCGAGTAGGAGCCGTTCACGGATAGAGAATTGTGCTTGAGTTCCAACCGTATCTACGCATTAACTTCTAGGTCTCTAGAGACAAGTGGGGAATATAATAATGCGGTTACCAAAATGAAAACGATGACAAATGGACTGTATGTTTTGGTGGTTGTTGGAATGAAATAAAACTAAAGCTCTGTGAATAAAAATATTCTATTCTATTCTAAAAGATTTAAATGGGAAAAATGATAAAAAATAACATAAATGGCGACCCCGTTGTCGCTGGCATAAGCAACAGGACCCGCGTACGAAATCGTGGGCAGAAGCTAGTGTTGGAATAAAAAAAAGTGTTTTAGGGATCAGTTTGAGTTACCCTTTTTCACCATCTAAGGGGTAGATTTTCGAAAATCATTTACTTTTGGTATTAGACATAAATAGTGAGTTAATCGGCCCGTGCGTTAAAATTCTTCCATACAAACTTTGACAGGCCCCCAACCCCTTTTAACAAAAATTATACACTTCATCATTTACTTAAATAATATTTATGCTGGGTTTGAAGTCTATTAACTGAAGGGATAAGATTTTTCATACAAATTTTATTCCCCTATTTTACCCCCTTAGGGGTGGTATTTAGTCACCTCTTGCGAAGCAATTATGCTAGCAAAGGAGGAGGTGGGATGGTTGAGATACAGAGCCTCACGTCCTAACCGCCACGGATTCTCCGGGCGTCGAGAGCTGCGTGACGACTCCCGGCCACCATAGGCCTGTGCCAGACGATGCGTACTACGTGGTCCATACGCGCCTCAAAGAGATGTCAACAAATTCAGCAATAGATCTTTTTTATAGATACAAATTCAGAATAGATTTTTTAGTCAGTAAGAGTCTGACACTCCCTTCCGTTCAACCCAGAGCGGGAGGAGTCATTTGATGATTCTCACTCTCAAAAAAGGGGTGCAATTTTCAAAAATCCTTCCTTACTGGACGCCTCCATTAAATAAAATCATAATTATTTTTATATAGAACATTATTAATATTATGCAGTTTAGTAAAGTTTCAGTCAATACATAGATAGACAGTAAAACAAATATTCGACGTGATTCTTTAAATTTGCCACACCTTTTTTATTTATCAACCGATTGACATGAAACAAACACTAAATATTAAGTGAAGCTTACCAAAGTATATGAGTTAATATAATAAAACCACATTTAAATAGGAAAAGCCGTTTCTGAGATTAGCGTTCACAAACACACAGACAAACAGATAAAAATTCTCACAATCATTGTTATGGATGCTATTTGCGTTGATACAGGTCCCAATTACTTTTTCCATATATCTTCCATGATTTCGTTACATTTTTATTATTTACTAGCCTGCCCGCGACTTCGTACGCGGATCCTGTTGCTTATGCCAGCGACAACGGGGTCGCCATTTATGTTATTTTTTATCATTTCTCCCATTTAAATCCTTTATCACACTGAGCTTTAGTATTATTTCATTCCAACAACCACCAAAATATACAGTCCATTTGTCATCGTTTTAATTTTGGTAACCGCATTATTATAATATTCCCCACTTGTCTCTAGAGACCTAGAAGTCAATGCGCTTGGAACTCAAGCACAATTCTCTATCCGTGAACGTCTCCGACTCGCGAGACAATGCGTGTCGTTCACGATCAGCGGTCAGTCGCGCATGACCTAGAAGTCGATGCGTAGATACGCTTGGAACTCAAGCGTAATTCTCTTTCCGTGAACGTCTCTGACCTGCGAGACTATACATGACGTTCACGATCAGCGGTCAGTCGCGCATCATATTCTTCACTGGTCTCTAGAGACCTAATGAATACGCTGAGAACGCAGGCGTGCTTCGCGACCCGAAGAGGTTTCCAAGGGTCTCCCTTGTTTTACCGAAAAGAAATTGCCAAATTATCACTTCCCAAACAAATTTTCGCATAATTTCATTTGCCAAATTATTACTTACCAAAAAATCTCTTTACAAATAATTGTTACGGAAACCCATGTTTGGCAAGTGAACGTTTGAACAATAACTTGTTCACCAACTAGTACTTTTACCATTTTTTATCTAGTCAAATATTTCAGTGCGTATAACATATTTTACGCAAAATTAAATAATCCAAATATTTGGTGTCGTCAATTTTTAACTTACCATTTCTGTTTAGTCGATTGCGTAGCCAATGACAAAAATTTTGCATCTATATGTTAGTTGCACAGATTATACAAATCAAATTACAATGTGTAAATAAGTGGGTAGATGGTAAATCATAAATGTCGCGCGATGTGGGTAAGTCATGCAAAACACTATCACTGTGTTTTGTAGCGGAAGTTTATTGAGATTGTTATGATAGTATATTATATTTTCACAATCGTAGTAATCTCTTTTTTCCATATTTTTTTCTATATAATTTAGTCGTTTCTGGCACTCGCCGGCCGCTGCCGCGGCACCGCTCGCTTCGCTCGCTCGGCTCGTGCGTAGGTGGTCACAGTTTTAACCTAACCTAACCTAACCAATTTTTTTTAATTAATAACCTACTGTAACTAGTTCCATAAATAACCTAATGTCTAGTAACCATATATTTGACTTGTTTCAGACAAATTCAAGCACATAAGCTTACAAAGAAATACGTAAATGACATCAAAATTAACAAACAAGTAAAATGTTCCCAAAAAAAAATTCAATTCCCAAAAAAAACTTATTTTTGCCTTTATATTTTTTGTCATAACAAATCATTTGACTAAACGTTTGTTGTCTAAATATTGTTTGCTGTAATAAATCATTTGATTAAAGACCAAAAGCCTTAATGACATTATCCTTGGTAATAATCTGCCAAGTAAACATTTGACCAAATGAAAATGTGCGTACTTAAATTATTCCAAATATTACATTGGTATAAAAAAAGATTGCTAAAATTTGTTTGGGTAATGAAAATTTGGCAAAATCTTTTCGGCAAAACGGCAGGATCCCGGTTTCCAAGGAGCGAGTTGCAGCCTAATGTTCTCGAACAGCATCAAGTCTCTCCTGACGCTCTTCGGTAGATTCTTGGGATCTTAATTATGATCCTCAATCTTTTAGCTCTCTTGGAACATTGGGAAAGGTTTGACCTCTTTATAGGCATGGTTATAGTTTTATTGTAAAGATACCTGATCAATAAAAATCTAAATTAAAATGACTGCTCCCCTGCGTTACCGGGTAGGCTACCGTGTCACGAAAATAAATGTAAAAGGAAATTAAACACTCAAACAACATAAGCCCGAAGGCATATTCAAACAAATAAATAGGAGTTTTGGCCAGTAGAGTCAAATTTTCAATGATATACCATCGTCATCGAAAATCAGTCCTAAACTGTTACCGCCTTCACCGCGTGCAGGTACTCCCAGTTTATGTTATTTTATAATACACAGTAAAATTAGTGATAGCTTTGATTTCCACATCAGATGTTTCTGATCTTCGATTTTTATAAGTTAACAGGAAATGCTAATCAGATTGAAGAACTTTTGCTAAGACGGCATTCCTATGTGTTATGTTGTAGCTAGGCTCTTGGAGTTCCACAACAGGTATTTCAGATCTTCGATTTTTATAAGTCAACAGGAAATGCCCATCAGATTAAACATCTTTTGCTGAGACGTCATTCCTATATGTGTTATAGTGTAGCCAGGCTCTTGGAGTTCCACAACAGGTGTTCCAGATCTTCGATTTTTATAAGTCAACAGGAAATGCCCATCAGATTAAACATCTTTTGCTGAGACGTCATTCCTATATGTGTTATAGTGTAGCCAGGCTCTTGGAGTTCCACATCAGGTGTTCCAGATCTTAAAATTTATTCTCTCAGCAGAAAATGCTCATCACGTGGAACAATTTTTGCTTTGGTATCTTTTTTGTATCTCTTATAGTTTCGCTGGTCTGTTGCGGTTCTGCATCAGGTGTTCATGTTTCTAAAATAAATTATAGCCTATATGTTGCCCAGACTTAATACCTATACAACAAAAAAAAAACCATTGCAATCCGTCCAGTAGTTCCGAAGATTAGCGTGTACAAACAAACAGACAAATATTTTTTTTTGGATTCGTGCTCCATTACTGTTTCTAAACCCCTTGGTGTATAAGTCTTAAGCGGCTTCTCGAAGGACCATACAGCGGGTATTAAATTTATGTTGGTAATGTAGATTTTAGCGTGGTGGACTGCTGGACGACACACAGAATTGAGCAAACGGGATATGAGGGTTTGAAAAATAGGAATGGATGGACTTACTTGCGAACCTTCTGGTCAAAACACGTGGATTCAAGGACAGCTTGCTCAGCAGAAGTCCCACGTGCTATCTGGTTTTCTTCAAGTTCAAGTTGTTTATTTGTGATACATGGGTTACATACAGGTGTTCATTTTATAATTATATACTTAAGAATGTTCATTCCCTGATCAGCCACTTGGGCATACAAATTAATAAATAACACAGTGAAATCATAATTATAATAATTTGATTCAAAATCAATTGAACATAAGTATTAATAATTGTATTAGTCATGACAGACACAAGACAATCAACAACAATTAATAATCTTAAAGCAAACATGTAGGTATCATTTAAAAAGTTCTAGTCGATAAAAATTCATCTATAGAGTAATAACAATTTTCTATAAGAAATTGAAACAATTTATTTTTAAAGACATGAATATTGCTACATTCTTTTATGTCATTAGGGATCTTATTATAGATCTTTCTTCCTGTTTCTCTGTGGTCACTTTCACTTGTTTAACTGTCACACTTGTGTCGGCCAACACTTATTTATAATAGTTATACAGTTTTTGATGCGATTGCGGTTTGAGTAAGCGGTTTGATTATGAAGCGGCGCGGTTTGAGTATGGAGCGGATGCGGGTCAGTATTCACACTGGAGTCTGGACTTAGACTGTTGTCTAGAGCATTTTTAAATCATAGCTGAAGTGGGCTGCGAATGGTTCGCAGCGGCGGAAAAAGCGCGCCTCTGATTGGTCGTGCGCGATGCTCCTCCAATCTCGTTCCGTTTGATAAGGAATGTATGGGTAGGAAGAAAGAATGATTAGCTCAATTCTGTGTTGTAAGCGGAAAAAACTTATAAATAAAAAACTTGCGCGAGCATCCTGCCCGGCTTTGAGGATATGTAATATTCTCAAAAGGAAAGAAATTATATTAAAGCGGACTTATAAAAAAAAAAGATATTCTAAGCATATTAACTAAAGATAAATTATGGTTTTAATACCGCGGTGATGTTATTGAGAAGGTAAAGGACATAGTTTGACAACGGGTCTCTTGAAAGAGCCACTGCATGTCTTCACCATAGCAACGCGGGTTGTCCCATCCTTGCCGGGAAAAACTTCGGTGATTATACCCAATGGCCAACGTAAAGGAGGGACATCATCCTGATGTATGAGAACCACTGTACCAATCTTAATATCGTCTGCGGCATTCAACCATTTTTGTCTAACTTGAAGATTATGTAAATATTCTATACGCCACCTCTTCCAGAAACTACAAACCATTTGGTCAAGCAATTTCTTGCGGCAAGTCAGAGACTTCGTCGTTTCGGGAACATTCACGACAGGCAACGAAGTTAACGGAGAAGCCATTATAAAATGAGCGGGAGTAAGCGGTTCTGGGTACGGATCCTCATTCAGGACACAGAGCGGTCTGGAATTTAGAACTGCCTCAATTTCAGTGAGAACAGTCGAAAGCTCCTCGTAGGTAAGAAGCTGAGAACCGATAACACGGTATAAATGCGTTTTAATAGATTTAATATGAGATTCCCACAACCCTCCAAAATGGGGTGCGCGGGGTGGAATCATTTTCCACTCTATGCGGTAGCGGTTAACAAGTAGTTCTTGTTGTTGAGCCTTGGCTCCAACGAAATTTGTTCCGTTGTCGGAAAAGGCAAAATTAAATATTATATTATTAATAGCGGTACGAGAGCGGTAAGTGTCATAAACTAATTTAATTAATTTAGACAAAAGAATAGCAGCACAGAGCTCTAAACGAGCTAGAGATATGACCTTAACAGGTGCAACTTTGGATTTAGCACACACCAAATTTACGTGTGTGTTACCATTTGTATCAATGACATGTAAGTATATGACGCAGCCATATGCATTCAAGCTGGCATCAGCAAAACCTACTATATTTGTCACGCAACCCATAGCAACGGCTACATAACGAGGTAATTTTAAAGACGAGAGTAAAGGTAGTTGCTCTTTAAATTTTTGAAAAAGCAGTATAATAGAATCGGGTGGTGTTTCATCCTCTGATAGCTGGCGCACAGTGCGCATGGCTAGGAAGGGACTAGGTTTAAGACCAAATGCAACTCGATTAAATTGAAATTCGCGAATAGGTTCAGCGGTATTAAAACGAAACAATATTTTTTGGTATTTTCGATGCTCATCAATAACAGCAATTCGAAGATAAATCTGTTTTATGTCAGCTGTAACTGCAATAGGGAACAAGCGGAATTTTAAAAGTAATAAAAATATGTCAGCCTGTAAATTCGGCCCTGTGTGTAACAAGTCATTCAATGACACGCCATTATGAGACTTAGTGCTTGCATCAAGAACGATGCGAACTTTAGTGGTTTGTTTATCATTCCTAATAACAGGGTGATGCGGTATGTAATAACCTACAGTCTGATTAACAGAACTAGGTGTAGTTTCAGTTAAATAATTTTGATCGATATACTCTTGGATTATTTCATTATAACTAGCGCGCAAAACAGGGTCGCGAAGCTTAGTTTTTTCTAAGTTAATTAAACGTCGATAAGTGACAGCATAAGAATTTCCAAGTGAATCTGGATTTTTACAGAATGGTAACGCGGTACAATACCTACCACTGGAGTCACGTGACACAGTAGAAGCGTACAGCTGTTCACACTCCAGTTCAGCAGGGCTCATAAAATGTTTTGAAGGTATTTCTTCAATGTTCCAAAATTTATGTAAGGATTCGTCTAAAGACAGAAAACAATGAAAATTATCTATATTTAGCGCGGTAGAAAAATATGAAGCGGTATTTAATTCAGCGGGACTATAATTGTTATTAGATAAACTAGCGGGTACCTCACCCATAAGAATGTAACCGAACACGGTTTCAATAGCGGATGGAGCGGTAGGTGAGATAATTTTATTGTGAAGTAATAAATACGGGAACAGTTTTGCCCCTAGAAGCATTTCAACCTCACCAGGTACGTGCCACAGTGGGTCAGCGAGCGGTAAATCGAACAAATGTTGCAGTGCAGTAGTGTCAACAAAGTGAGATGGTAAGTTATCCGTGATACAATCGATAACCAGAGCGGTAATGTTAAAAGAATTATTTTTAATTTTAGCAGTAACTTTTATCTCAACGTAACCTATAACAGGCCGCGCAGATGATCCGACACCTTTTATAACGGAGTTTGAAAGCGGTATAATGTTTAATTGAAGTTTTTTACAACAAGCGGAAGTAATTATATTATTTTGCGAAGCGTTATCTATTAAACATCTCACAGAAACGTGTTTGCTGTATTTGTTATCAACATAGACTCGGGCAGTAGAAGGAAGTACCGTATTAAGTGGTTTGTTTACATTATTAAGACGAGCGGACGCACACAGCGCCACCTGCTGCGAATTAGTGACAACGTCAGTCGAGACCGGCTGCGGCGAGCTGTGTTCTAAATGTAAAAGCGAATGATGTCTTTTGTTACACGCCCTACAGTTATGTATAGATTGACACTGTGAAGCAGTGTGCGATACACTAAGACAGTTTACACATCCACGTTTGTTTTTAATAAAATCCAAACGCGAACTGGCTGAGAGGGACTGAAAGGCTGGACAAGTGTAAAGTTTACAATGATCAACTTTACTGCAATACAAACAACTTTGATTATTATCGCAAGCAACAAAAGTATGTACTGTACTATTACGTGACTGATTACGAGAATGATTATTTTTATTAGGGTTGTTACTCACTAACGCGGTTCGAGATGAAATAGTGCGATCCAATATTTTAACTTGCGATTTTATAAATTTTACGAAATCCGTATAAGTAGGAATTTCCTCATCTCTCATATGCGCTTCGAATAAATTTACGATTGCGGGGTCTAATTTTTTCAAAGCTAAATTAAGCAAAATGAAATCCTTTAAATATTTTATTTGTAATTGTTCTAAAGCAGAAACGGACGCGTGAAAACTTTCAATGAAATTATTTAAAGATGCGGAGTTATTAATTGCGGGTTTAATATTTAGTATGTTAGACATGTAATGTGAGCCTAGTGCTCGTTTATCTTGGTACTTTTGAACTAAACTGTTCCAGATAGCGGTATAGTTATCACCTGAGGGAATTATTCCGGCGGTAATTTGCAATGCGTTTCCCTTTAAATTACCTATCAAATACTGCACACGTTGAGAATCTGTAAGGTTTAAATTACTATGGATATTTGATTTAAATGATTCATAGAAAACAGGCCAGTTGTCAATCCTACCATCAAAGAAAGGAATATGAATAGGTGGCAGCTTGACGGTACTTATAAATTGTTTAGCGTTATCATTAGAAGCGCATGAATATTCTAATGACCTTGAATGATTCGCGGTGATTAACGAGCGCACTCTCTCTATACGAGAATAAACTTCGTAGTAAGATTTTTGACTGCTATAATCAATATTATGATTGGAATTTAGTTGCAAGGATTATGTATTTATTTTATCTAAATTGGTACTAAATTCTTGACGAGTGACTGAGAGAACCTCCGTGTCTGCCATAAATGATTCCACCGAACGAAGCTCGATATTTGTGGTATTTATTTTCTTAGAAGTTTCGTATAGCGATGTTAAATGTTCGAAGATTGTATTATTTTTTGCTTGAAGTAATTTAACTTTCATTTTAAGATCTTCCATGTTGGAATAGTTCTAGAAAATATAGCGTACAAAACAACAGGTATAGCGGGTAGACTCAGAATAATTGTTTTATTCTAAGCGGGTATACAAAGGAATGCGGTTGAATATAAGTTAGACGAGACTAACTCACGATAATAGGTAATAGCGGGTAGACTTATAATAATTATTTTATTCTAAGCCGTTAAACAAAAGGAATGCGGTTGTAAATAAGTTAGACGAAACTAACTCACGATAATTAGCGGTTTGAATATTTACCTACATATGCTATTTTAATGCAACAGGCGAAATATTAAGTTGATACAGTAATTCTCAATGAATAATGTACCTAGCGAGCGGGAATGTACGAACGCAAGTACGTTCAATATGGCGGTTTTACTAACGTTGTATTTTAGGTATTTTAACCTAAATCCTAGGTATGAGACCTATATTAGGATCGTTGATTCTTTGAATCCGGCTCGAAGGACCAAATAACTTATGGTGTATAAGTCTTAAGCGGCTTCTCGAAGGACCATACAGCGGGTATTAAATTTATGTTGGTAATGTAGATTTTAGCGTGGTGGACTGCTGGACGACACACAGAATTGAGCAAACGGGATATGAGGGTTTGAGAAATAGGAATGGATGGACTTACTTGCGAACCTTCTGGTCAAAACACGTGGATTCAAGGACAGCTTGCTCAGCAGAAGTCCCACGTGCTATCTGGTTTTCTTCCTGTTTCTCTGTGGTCACTTTCACTTGTTTAACTGTCACACTTGTGTCGGCCAACACTTATTTATAATAGTTATACAGTTTTTGATGCGATTGCGGTTTGAGTAAGCGGTTTGATTATGAAGCGGCGCGGTTTGAGTATGGTGCGGATGCGGGTCAGTATTCACACTGGAGTCTGGACTTAGACTGTTGTCTAGAGCATTTTTAAATCATAGCTGAAGTGGGCTGCGAATGGTTCGCAGCGGCGGAAAAAGCGCGCCTCTGATTGGTCGTGCGCGATGCTCCTCCAATCTCGTTCCGTTTGATAAGGAATGTATGGGTAGGAAGAAAGAATGATTAGCTCAATTCTGTGTTGTAAGCGGAAAAAACTTATAAATAAAAAACTTGCGCGAGCACCCCTCAATTTTTTTTTTTTTTATATATTCAATGTACAGACACAGTTTTTTTACAGTTTTATTATATGTATAGATATACGAGTATATGTGAGTATAGGTAGGTATACAGTGTGTTAGGTTAAACGAGGGACATAATTTCAGGGTGTATAATACCCATGAAAATGCACAACTTTGAACTCTTTCCAAGAGTAACTTATGTGTGGCGTAGTGTGGTCTCCACACAACACTGCAATACTCCAGGACGCTTCGTACCAGACTATAGAATAGCATTTTTTTGTACTAGCATGTTTAAAGCCCTTAGTGTTTCTTAGGACAAACCCTAATATTTTAGATGCTTTCTTAAAAATATTCTCGGTGTGGGGAACAAAAGTTATTTTTTTATCAAATAGTACTCCCAGGTCCCTAACTACATCCACTTCTTGTATTTTTTTACTATCTATGAAGTACTCTGAGTGTGTAGGGTGAGCCTTTCGTGAAAATGACAGATAGATAGCCTTTCGTGAAGATAACATTTGTTAAAATTAAGTTCCATTTTGTTATTCACACACCATGATACGACTCTGTTTAGATCATCCTGGAGAAGTGCGATGTCGCTTGTTGATTCTATTCTTCGAGCAAACTTTAGATCATCAGCGTACAGAAAGCACTCGGAAAAGTAAAAACAGTGTGGAAGATCATTGATAAAAATATTAAATAATATAGGAGCCAGATGTGTTCCCTGAGGGGCGCCAGAGGTCATGTAATAGTTATGGGCAGAGCGAAAACCGTTAACAACAACATAAAATTCACGCTTTGTTAAATATGATTTCAGCCAATTCAGCAAGGGACCAGTGATACCATACGCTGCCAGTTTGTGAATTAGTATGGAATGAGAAATTCTATCGAAGGCCTTGCTGAAGTCGGTGTACAGCACATCATATTGTTTATTAGAGTCAACAGACTCTATTAGGGACTCCGAAAATGACATTAGATTTGTGGCAGTAGATCTAGAGGCTACAAAGCCGTGTTGGTGATCACTATGATAAAGGCTGAAATGGCGTTGGATGTGAGGACAGATCATCGATTCAAATATCTTGGCGAACGCGGAGAGAATTGCGATATAGTCGGTAATTAGAAATATTGTCTTTATTATTCGACTTGTACACTGGAACAATTTTTGCCTTCTTCCATTCGGATGGGAAAGTTCCAGTAGTTAGGGACAACCTATATATCATTAAAAGCGGGGTAACCAAGGCTGGTGCATAGGCAGAAATAAATAAGGGTGGGATACCGTCAGGACCTGCTCCTTTTCTTGTGTTAACACATTGTAGCTTTTTGAGTAGGGAATCACTATCCAGTTGTGGAATTGTTAGGCACTGGCTATTAGATACTAGTGTGTCAAGAAAGTTCGAGTCATTCTTAGTTTCGACCCCAAACGGCTCAAAACAGTAGTAACCCATCAGGTTACTGTATTTACGCCGTTTGAGGGTCTCAGCAGCGGCAGCAGCGGCACCAGCACAGTCCGCCGTGCTAAGAACATGAGATGGCGCCACAGGTTGGGTCCCACACCAGAGGCCTACCCACCTGCCAAGGCAACGACTTCATGCCGTTTGGTCGCTTACCATCGTCACGTATCAAGCCGTTTGCTTCTAATACCGCTGGTACGCGGTGATGGTGGCAAGGGCTCGACGAAGAATATCCTTGATGTTGGCGTGGCGTGATATGCGACCTGCACTCCTGCCGTGGGACAAGCCATGGTGCCCGAGACTGTCGACAACTTCACCGATGCGGAGCAACACAAGGTGCGCCCAAGCAGAGACACGTAGCGAGCCGAAACGATTAGTCATCCATCAAAGTGCCTATGGTGGATGACGGGAGCGCCTGAAGCCACAAGCCTGACTCCCATTCTCCCACAGCCAGCAGACGCGCACGCTCAACAGTATTAGGTGACGTGTTTACCAGGGTATACCGTATAATACTGCAGAGTGGCACGTCCCATCATCTCTGGGAGGACAAGTTATCGGGCAAATCCGTATTAGGACAAGCCATTTTCCAAGCGTTCAACGCATCATAAGGCCCTACTGCAGGTCCAGAATTGGTTCACTGCAAATAATTTAGTATTAAATGGAAAAAACGAAGTGCATTAGATTTTCTTTACCAAATGTAAAAAATAGTGATTGTGAGATAGTATTGAATCAAGAGAAACTAGAATTTGTCGATAAAACTGTTTTCCTGGGGATCACGCTCGACTCAAGGCTACAATGGGGTCCTCATTTAACATCTCTTGCAGGACGGCTAAGTTCTGCAGCATATGCTGTCAGAAAGATTCGTCAATATACTGATGTAGATACCGCGAGGCTAGTCTATTTTAGATATTTTCATAGTATTATGTCTTACGGTATTTTACTTTGGGGGCGTGCTGCAGACATCGAGTCTATTTTAATTCTGCAGAAAAGAGCTATCAGAGCCATTTATAATCGTCGTAGGTGCGATTCTCTAAGGGAACGGTTTAAGCTTATTAACATCATGACTATATATCTATGAAAACATCATGTATGCAAGGAAAAATCTACATCTTTTTAGTAAGAGGTGAAGGACACAATTATTTCACTAGAAATAGGAACCAATTAGTTCAACCAGGTTTCAGGCTGGCTAAAGTAGATTCATCTTTCATGGGGTACTGTTTAAAATGTTACAATAAAATACCTCCCAACATTCTTGAACTTATATTTAACAAAATTTAAATCCTGTATAAAACGCACACTATGCAGCCAAGCATATTATAAATTGGGAGATTACAATATCGCTGATAAAAATGCTTGGGTCAATGCTAGTCCTGCTCCACAAGGGCGCATCACCTAATTCATTAGACTTCTTAAAAAACTGTTGGAGCTGCGGAAGATCAACAACAAAAAAAACTGTATTTGCATTGTATAAATTCAATTTCTTAATATTGTGTAACTGCTTAGCACATATGTGAGTACCTACTATGTACCTAATATAAAGCGACCATTTACTGGGTACGTCTTTCATTGATTTGATTGTGCTTTGGCGAATGTCTCGCTGATGGTGGCGTGTGTGTTGGATCATTAAGCTCCCTTCAAAATGGTTGATCTGAATGGTGCTAATCCATGAGTCTTGTCGTGAACGGGCGCTGTCAGTAGAGACTGGTCATCTCTTAGCGGCCATGGCTTGTTTTAATTTAATTTTTGAACTTTTTTTTTTTTACCTATTTTATATCGGATGCTTTCACCGTTCTGCATCGTTCTCACATGTATAATAATAATATGAATTATGTAACCAATATTTTGTAACCATATTTTGTTATAAGAGTGTCCATGGAGTTTCTTGCCCGTTCTGCTCCATAGGTTTACTGCTTTGGAATGGACAACTAGCTTCATCTTTCTGACTGACCGACCCCTTGACAATTCAAAAGTGCCTGTAATTGGTTTATTTGAAATAAATACTTTGAGTTTGAGTACTTACTTAAAAATACTCAAAATTGACCAGTGAGGATGATAAAATATTCCTGGTTAATTTATCGGTACTGTGGACCGAGGAGAGGAAGGCCGGCAAACTTGTACTTTAAATTTTGCGGACACCGAGACCAACCAGGTGCCGTATCCCCAGTCCGGGTGATGCGTTTTCTGTTGAGCTGGTAAGATGCTGCTTTGTGGTCGAACAGCCCAACCGAATACACTGACTATGAACGCTGAATGTGAACTGTCGCGTTGCCATACGATTTGTGTACGGTTTCACGGAAAAGTGCTGATCTATGCAGCCCGCGCGTGCCATGTCATTATCATCTACTAGCTTTTTCCCAACTATGTTGGGGTCGGCTTCCGCGCGTGCTATGTACTCGCACAATATTTGTATTCGGAAAATCAGTTGAGATGCCTACTACTCTCTTCTTAAGTACAACTTTGTTCGGAAGGTTACTATTCTTTCAACGATTACTTAAACTGTAAGGATTATTGGTCGCTGTGATTAACTCAAGACAATGTTTATGTTTTTTATCCATAATTAGCTTACATACTGACAGGTTATTTGAATTCTGTTTACGTTTTTGTTTCTGGTTGAGTAGATTTCAATATTTTTGTTGGTATAGGTATAGTGTTTCTTAACTGACAAAATTATAGGAAATAATTCAATTTGATGTTTTGTGTATCGTAAAGTTGATTTAATTGATGGGCACTGTTGTGTAGAACAACGTTTTTCTAACTATCCAGGCAGATGTGCTGCTGGGAAATTTGTTGCGCCACTACTTCTTATCAGATAAAGAACCGCCCGCCTTTCACCATTTCCTAGATGGATGGGCGGGCGTTTTGGGGACAAAATTACATATACTTAAGACGAAAACTAAAAAGCCATATTTTCAAAATTAGCTTTATTTGGCCGTGGATGGGTGACCATCTTTACATACTGAGACTCCTCTGTGCCTAGGAAAGCAAATTAAACCGTTGGCCCCGGCTGTCATTTGTGCATGTTTGATCATCGTTACGGGTCGTCAGAAGCCCGAAAATCTGACAGCCAGTCATACCAAGAGGTATCGTATTACCCAGTTACTAGGTTGTGGAGGTCCGATAGGCAGTCGCTCCATGCAAAATACTGGTATTCAGCTGCATCCGGTTAGACTGGAAGCCGACCCCAACATAGGGGTCAGTATTTTGATTCAGATGTGCTGACGGTGAGTGTTAAGGTAGGTACATGGGGTAGGACGACACAAAAATAAACAACCATTTTATTTTTAATTTCATTTATCAAGGTACCAGTACCTACAGTTGTACCGCAATTAAACGATACTAATATCTACATTGAACAATAAATTTTAGCCATTAAAGATAAAGATTTATAATGTTTTGTTTATGATAATATGCATTTGATCAACTAGTAGACGTGTATTGATTAAGTTCATAAGAACTCGATAATCCAATACCTATTAGGTACCTATCGGCATGCATTATAATGTATGGTCACGGACTTTAATTCAAGAGCCACTTACAAACGTTCGCAGTTTTATAGATTCAGGAGGTTACATGACTTTACACGATTAAACACGAACTGAAACCGCGTGCTCGCAAATAAGATGACAAACTACTAATAATTGGAAATAGTCTTATCCATAGAGAGGTTTATAGTTGTAGAGATTATAAAGTAGGCTGAATACGTCTATCCAATCTATATTGCTACCGACCTCTTTTGAATTAGATAATCGTTATTCCTGAAAACCTATCCGTGACAGTAGAAATGCCGATGTCATAAAACAATCATTATGTCAAAGAACAATCATATAAATTATTTAATATGCTAACGTTACAATGGCTACGCTAAAACAATTGTCGCTAGATTACGGTTGCTAGACCCGCAAATCGAAATCCAGGACTTTATAACTTTCTATGTCTCGTTGTACGAGTATATCCGACTAAACCCAATTTGTGTTACACGGCTAAAATACAAACAGTGACAAGTGGCTCAACAATTAAAAGTCCGCGGCTGTACATAATCAATAAACATCTTATAACTCCATCTAAGTAACTATAATTGAATTTTAAATCTATTTCATTTTAATGGCACAAAATAATTTAGAACTTTCGATACATATACAAGTTAAAAAAGAACGAAATATAATTACATGGTATGTCATATGTGAGTAGTTACTACTACACCATACAAACGTAGATTGGAAATAATTAAGAAAAAAATATATTATATATACAATAGCGTATTATATACATGTTACATGGCATACGAAGGAGTTTGGTCTTATTTGAAACAAATAAATCTAAAGTTATAAGAATTTGCATTTTAGTTGAAAGTTGAGCTTAATTTGTGCTAACGGGATGTGCCCCTGTCTTTTAAATATTTGTTTTATAATTATGTAATAGTTATGTACATTATAAACAGCTGCAGGCATAGAGTGGAAAGTAATGCAAGATGCGGCCATTCGTAACCAGGGCTGCCACCACAAGGAAAACACCAAGAATGTAAAAAGGGTAGGTTGGCAACCCCAGCTACAGTTCACTACAATGGCAAGATCACATGAAATAACTTACGGTATGAAATAGCTTTGTACACAACATACATTCATTCTAACATAGATTAAACATTTATTTTGAAATGTCCTTTTTCATAGTAAGTAATTTAAATTATGTCCTAAATATTTATGTAAGAATGTGAATATTCAAATACTGTTGTATTTTTTTATTTGTCTTTATATGTTTGCTGCCTATCACTTACTACATACATGTATTAGGGAATGTGACAGGAATTATAAATGCTGGTAGGAAAATCACTTTCACGATAGTGAAACTATACAAAGAATGAGCGAATCGGGACAGAGTAAAGTTACTACTAGACATCAATGGCAAATGTTTATTCGCAGTGTCGACAATGCATGCGAAACTTACTCTACACCTACCTTTCACTGGTTGCAAATTATAAAAAAAAATATAACTAATTATCACAGGTATAACGTTAAAATAAACACGCTTTTTAACATAAAGCGCTCGAGAACCTAAAACATAGCCGTCCTTATCGTAAATTAATAAATAACTTATATTTTTGTTAAGTGCATCAGACGTGCACGACATATAATAATATACAAATTAAAAATAACAGTACCTTTACATTTTAAGTAAAAAATTAACAAACTGTATTTTTATAACTACAATAAAATTCATATCAGAAATTGTATCAACGATCTAACACTAGCCATCGAATCAATGGCACGGGTCGTGCGCGCGGCACTATTAAGTAAAAATAGACAATTACAAGAGGAGATCAGTGGGTTTGTTGGCGCGTGCGCTCACACTGTGGTTTCGTTGCGGCGCAGCGGCTGCAGCTCGCGCTGCAGGTCGTTGTAGTACTCGTGATCCGACATGGACTCCTCCTCCACCGAGCGCTGCGGCAAGTACTTGCTGGTGCTGGGCCGCGGCGTCGACTCGCTGCCGCTGCCCTCGCTTATGCACAACGACTCCATCGGGACCGGTTCCGTCGGAATGCCCAGAGTCTGCGGCAGCACGTTTTCTTCCGACATCAAGTACTCAGGATTGTCCACGCATCGTTTGCCCACAAAACCACTAAAACGTAAATCCTTCATACCTTCAAGATTCTCGCCACCTTCACCTATCAAGTCCATGTAAGTGGAAGCATTTTGCGTATGCTGTGGCGAAGGCATCAGGTAGTCGTCCTCGTCCAGCGGCAGGTTCAACTTCATGTTTCCGACCTGCGCTTCTTTGATTTTCGACATGTTATCGAAGTTGGTTTCGCAGATATCTGGTCGAGCTTTCATTGGATCGCTGCAGTACCGAGAGCTTGAGCTATCCGATGCACAGACGCCGTTGTTGTAATAGTGTCGTAACTCGGTGCCCTCTCCGCAAGCGTTGGCTTGATTGTATCTAAGGAGCTCGTGGTCCCACGTCTCAGGCTTACTTGCCCCATCGGGTGTTCCGCACTCGTTGTTTGGGACACCGGATGCCCACGAAGACGAAGGCTGTTTCATTGCGTTCTGGTGGATTTCAATAACAGATATCGTGGTATTTGTGCTCGGCCCAGATCTGAACTTGGGCTGCAAATATTCATCGGCTTCCACCAGGGACTCCGGACCCTCCATCGCCGATGACAGGTTGCGAATCATTTCTTTCTCATCCTGGAATGTAAAAAAGGATTTGTTAATTTAAAGTCACACTACATATCATCACGCC
Organism: Hyppa rectilinea; assembly: GCA_951799385.1. NCBI lineage: Eukaryota > Metazoa > Arthropoda > Insecta > Lepidoptera > Noctuidae > Hyppa > Hyppa rectilinea. The sequence continues at coordinate 21,904,228 of OX637300.1, forward strand.
TATATTCGTTAAGGGGTAGGTACAGGTGAAAAGTACACCCACATTTACTTGTTACAAGTTATACGTCTAACTTTGGGAAATTAATTAATTACCGTAGTCAGTCGGAAGTGACTATCGTGAAAGTTAAATATTACCTGCGTGGAGTAGGACGGCAGCCGCATGAATTTGTCACCCGGTATCACCAGGTACCTGCCTGGGTCTCTTGCCATCTCAGCAAATGTATCGGCCAGCTGCTTGAAAGTAGGTCTACTATCGGCGTCCAGCATCCAACACGAAACCATTATACAATAAATATCTAATGTGCAAATACTAGGCTGTGGTAGTTTGAGACCGTTTTCTATTAGTTCGGGAACTTTTCGAGCAGAGATCGACTCGTAGGGCCGCGCACCGTAGCTCAACAGCTCCCAGATCGTAACGCCGAATGCCCAGACATCACTCTTGTGAGTAAAAATTCTGTGTTGGATGCATTCCAAGGCCAGCCATTTGATTGGCATCTTGCCGCCAGCAGCTTTGTATTCATCAGTATTATCTTCTAATAATTTGGCTAATCCAAAGTCAGTTATCTTAACACAGTTAGGGGTTTGCACAAGTACATTACGGGCAGCTAAGTCTCGGTGTACGAGTCGCTTTTCTTCAAGGTAAGACATACCACGAGCAATCTGTGTACACCAATTCAAAAAAGCCTTTGAGCCAATTTTTTCCTTGTTTATTCTGACGTAATCGAGCAGACATCCTAGGGGCATCAGTTGTGTGATAAGCATCATTTGGTTGGTCATGCAGACAGCTAATAATTGAAGCAAGTTAGGGTGCTCAACACTGGCCATGATGTAAGCTTCTTCTAAAAATTCCTTACTAGTGTTAGCACCCGTTCCGTCCTTTAGCACTTTGATAGCGACAGGTATCTTAACATTTTCACCTTCTGGTACCCATACACCTTTGTACACTTTACCAAATGCGCCAAAACCAAGCATTCCTCCTCTCCGTAACTCTACCTCCTTTACAATTCTTAATTTCGCTAAGTTCGGCTTGACGTTGGTAGGCCGCAGAGGCTCATTGTCTTCACAGCCAGTCAGAACCATTGTCATTTTTACAGCTTCCTTATTCGCCTTTGCCTTCTGTCTACACGTATAGCCTATAATGCCAAGAATCACCAGCAATAGGAATGCAAGTACTAGTATGATAACCAATACTGTTGGTACTTTTGCAGCTACCATGTTAGGGTTACCATTTGTGTGCGTGGAACAATAGGGATCTTCGATTCGATTCAGTAACTGTTTATCAAAATAAATTTGGTGGGGCATATGAGCAGGACAAGTATCTGTGCAGTTAAAAAGCGTTTGGTTTTCGGGGTCGTCAGGTGATAAAAATATTTTTAAATTTTTGCACTTCACGCAGTCTGTTGAAGATGCACCCACACAACCTTTACATTCAGGATGACAAGGCGTGCAAGACTTGGTAATTTCATCCGTGAAGTCATCTATAGGACATTCGTCTTCACATTGGTCTCCCCTCTTGTACCCGTTACACACTAGACAGACCTGTGTGTGTATACCAAAGCCAACACACTTCTTGCATCTGGGATGACATTTTCGGCAAACCACTTTTACTTTTCCTTCGAGTGGCTTGACGTTACCGACCCATTCATTATAATATCCATCTGGACATGGTTCATTCTCACTCAGACAACTTTCAACAGTTGCTTCGATGCTGATAATAGCTTTCTTACAGGAATTGCAGGCGCCTTCACCAACCGTGTTATTTGGTCCTGTGCAGCCGTTAAAGCAGTTTCTATGGCATGGCTGACATGTAGCATTATCTGACGTGTATCTTGAATCAGGACATTTACTGACGCAGTATGGGCCGTCTCGCACGTGTCGACAACTTGTGCAGTTGGCACGGGTAGGTCCAGCGCATCCGTCCTTACACTCAGGATGACACTCCTTGCAGCTCTTTGGGCCATCTTTGTATAACCTGAAACGAGCGTAAAATTGTATGTGAATAGAGTTTTTTTAAACATCGTCGCTACATGAATATAAAAGCAATTGTTGGTTTATCTAAAAGACAATGAGGCTGTACTTTGGACGTCGAAACTGTCTGTGCTACCCACACATATTTTGCCTTTGTTATGTTAATAAGGCTGCCAAAATCGACAAACGCCGTCGTGAAACGTGTTAGGTGCATTTCTCTGATAGAATTGATGGAAAAGATTATTAAATGAATGCCTGAAGATAATCAGTAGCCTCATTATATAATCTACCAAGTCCTCTCTCAAAGGTTACAGCGCAAGACAAAATATTAAGAGTTTTATCAAAATATATAGTCATTTGTGAAAAGCATTGTCTGTAATAAAAAATCTTTGATCTCGTTAGAAATGGCATAACAATCGCTGTGCAGCAATTAGCATATATAATTTATAATAATTATGTCGGCATATTGTTGTCTCATTACGTTGATACCCACCCAGGCAAAACACTGCAATTCTGGAGGCATATTTCATCAAATTTGTAATTTTTACAGGAGAGACATTGATCCGGTCCGGGACCCCAGCAGCCATCCACGGAGCATTGAGGATCACACACCAAATCTGCTCTTTCTGTTGAAAATGTATTAGTTAGGAACAAAGCGGTACAAACAGAGGAAATCACACCACTAGCAGATAATGCTGTTGGGGTGATCATCATCGCGCAGCTGTCTGAGGCAGTTGCGGTTAATGGGTTAGTCTGAGTGTTTGTGAACAATAGATAGGAAATATAAAATCGCTTGTTAAAAAGACAAAGTGAATATTGAATCGCATGGCAACATTACAATACTTAACTAAACCTAACTTTAAAAAGAGGATCCTCAAGACAAAAAACTAAGTCGCAAAGCCAACTTACCACAATTTCTGGGATCTCCATTGTTTTGTATTATTTGCTTGTGATCTCTCGACTTCACGAGTTTATTCCAAGCTATTTTGTCAGCAAAACATAAAAACTTATTTTCCATGATGGCTATAGCACCCGAGTTGACTCGTTTCAATGATTTCAATCCCAGCGACTTGAGAGACGTCTTGACTATGTAGAGGGAAGCGAAGAGGTTCTCGACGACCTGGCGTCCTCCAATCACTTCCAGGTTGCGGAAGTAAGAGAGGCTGGTGAAGTTCGGGTGGTGAGCCTGAACGTTCAGATAGCCGGTCACTTCGCGCACTGTGCTGAACACCTCCAGCTTGTCGGGTTCCATCTTCGCATAGCGCTCACCGAACGAATAATCAGGGTTCACGTGCTGAAATCCAGTGAACGTCATTTCTAAAATCTCAATCGAGCCATCGATGATGGTGCAATCTTTGAAACTGTCGATATTTCCAGAGTGAATAGGTTTTTCCGCATGACATGTCTTTGGACACGTAACATTGCACGGGATGCATTCTCCGTTGACGGCAGTCTTGTTGGGGGGACAGCTTCTCACGCATGCCCCATTATCCTTCAATAGATGCTCAGGGCAGTTGCGGACACACGTCGCACCGTAAGCGTATTTTCCATTCGGATTTGGCTCCCAAGAATAAGTGGTGGGATTGTAAATTTGCATCGGCGGGCATTCTTGAGAGCATGTGCCTTCGTCATAGAAGTTCCTACAGGCAAGGCATTGACTGGGCAGGGGCCCTGTGCAGCCGCCGGCGCAGAACGCGTTACAGCAATCCCGAGGGTTCCGCCCGAAGCAACGTCCTTGTGCACACTGCGGACTGCATATTGTTTTGGAAAATTTCTGGCAGTTCTCGGGACCTTCGCCCCAACATCCTGCTTCACAACTACTATCACAGCGCGGACAGTCTCGCTCTGCAGCAGAAAAGTCATACACATAGACATAGGTTGCGTTGACCCCAGTGATAATCTCGTCCCAGTTGATAGTTTTGACGTGGCAAAGGTTGTAGTTGTTGTAGATACCAACGCTGCCCCGGAGCACGTCGCGCAGCGCCGGCAGCTCGAGGGTAAATGCAGATGACATGGTGACCATAAGTGCGAACTCTTCTTCTCTAACGTTCAGCTTGAACAGCGTCCGTCCGCGAATAATTTGTAGTTGGGGCAACACAATATGTCGTACGTTCACGTGCGATATCAGTACGTAACCGGTCACTTCTCTGATGTACTTGAGGAAGGACAAGTCCATAGTTTCGTTCTGCAGCCATGTCAGTTCGAGGTTGCCGTCGACGTAGGTGCAGTTTGTGAATCGATCGCGAAGATTCCGGTAGTGGGTGTCGCGATTCGATGGCACCGACATCCGTCCGTTTGTCCCGATGCATACTGGAAAAAGAAGAAAATAATGTTTTAAACATACGAGCCATCAAAGCACAAGTGTTACTTAATACGGCGATTGTCTATGTATTAATAATAAAAACAATGTAGGTATTTGTATTGGGTCGACGATCAGCCTGCTTGGAACTGAGCTCACCTAACGAAGAGGCGTTGCCGCGTGGGCGGACTCTAAAGCAAGTTTCTTCTACTACGCTACAAGTTAAACCGCTATTTGTGATTAATCGATGGAAATAGTTTTACAATGCCGTTTTGCCTCAGCGAGCGGAACCAGCGTTAGGAACTAAACCGCTTATGTAAAGCGAATAGTGCGATATTGTAAAATTAGTGTCGTTCACCATGTTTACCGTTAAACCGCTTATTTTTAAACTAAACACAATAATCGCTTGTTTATTGTATACTTTTTGTGCACGTACAGAATTAATGTATAATTCGGTTTTAAAATAAATTAACATTTTGGCTTCAAACGTTGTTTTTGTAGGTGATACAAACAAAGGAATCACGCTGTACCTTATGCAGTATTAAATACCTAATAGAATATTGTTAAGAAATAGTTTTGCAACTCGGAATATGGCACTTGATTTCCCAGAGATCAAATGTCCACGTAGGTATACTGCTTGCATAACTTTACCTAAAACCACAAAACCAGTAAGGCAAGTTAGACAATTGTTTAATTTTGAACTTCAATCCCTGTAGCTTAAGTTCAAACTTGCTTGCAGGTTCTGTGGAGGCTTTAGCTTGTCAACAAAGAATAGTTATTGTCATAGAATTGTATAGACATATAAAGGTATTCAAGAGGCAAAGTAAATTTTACCTGCTCGTCTGTATAATAGTCAGTTTTTTACCCGCCGTGTATACAAGAGTATAATGTTACTGTCATTCGATATATTTTTGGCATTTGAGCGTTTCGGAACGGAATGTTGTGAGAGACCGAAGGCTTTCGAGACTTATAACTTGAGTTTATTTTATTACCTGTTCAAGAATCCCATGTTGGTTAGATTTTGACGAGTTTTAACATGAAGTATATACCGAATACTCTTTATAACTATATGATGTTCAATTGTCTGTATTTGATAAGTAAGAAGTAGCTAGGTAGGAACCATGATTTATGAGTATTCTTAACGACTGCGCCCACATGCAACCTTTGCCGAAAAACGTGTTGTTTTGTTCATCGAACTCTCCAAAAAATGGGCGAACACGATTGTCTGATTTTGTACATTAGCATAGAATTTAAAAAGAAAAACAGAAATATTCTTAATTCTAAATATTACAGTTTCAATAAATAAGAATTTCCTTAGGGAATAATTCGCGATGTCTATGTTGGCGTTTAAATGAATTTATATAACAGCATGTATTATAAAGTACTTGTTTACTATGTCTGTATGAAGTACGTAGGTACTAACATAATTAGTTTGTGTAGGTATATGTCGGTCGTCAATTATCTATGCCATATCGATAGGTAATATATAGGTGTACAAACATATTATTATTGTTATATAACATCAAGCACGTTCTCCCCGAAAGGTAAGACAGAGGTCTAAGTTTAGTACACACATTTTTACTTAATTTTGGATATTGAATTTGAATTTATTAGATGATGTATTAAATGAATGACAAATGGTTCAATTTTTGTAAGTACAAGCACGTTTACACGGAAATCGTATTTAAAATAAATTATATGGGGTAGGCCTTTCTTATGTGACTATTCTGACAAGAAAGACCGAAACAAACGCAAGAGGTCTCACAGTATCTTTTTAAAGTCCAGATCTTGTCAGATCAGGTGAAGGTTAGTAGATTGGTGTCTGGAATAGACTTTTGAGCAAAGAACCATACAAATGTGAAAGGAACATGTATATAAATAGTAACGGTAGAGTTTCTAGCCCATTCTTTTCTATGCAAAACTACCTTGGGTGACTAGAATCTATTCTATTTCGTGTTTATTTTGACGTTCAAAAGTTCCTTTCTTGTGCCTTGAATTAAATGATTTGACTTTGTCTGAGTAGCCGTTTTTTGGGCCATCATTTTCACCTTGAACCAAAATCAATCGGCCTAGTCTTTTCCCAACTATGTTGGCGTCGGCTTCAAGTTTAACCGGACGCAGCTGAGTATCAGCATTTTACATGGAGCGACGGCCTAACATGTCATTATACCTGTTGGTAATACTGGGTGTCAGACTTTTGGGCTTCTGACTACCTATAACGACCGGCAAAGATCTGCAAATGTCAGCACGGAGGGGTGTTAGTGTCTTAGTACATTTTTTTTAGTTGCTTTCATCTTAGACCATCATATTGAAATCAAAGTGCCGACGTATTTGTTGTGGCCGGTGTCAGAAAAATTATTTATCGAGTGGTAGCGAAGTGAGTGCGGTCAGACTAAGTGCTAACAGAAGTTACCTACATACTGAAGGTAAGCGAATACCGTCGCCACTAGCTCTAACGAGGCACAGAAATAACTTTCTCCATAGTTTCAATTACAATTAAACGATAAAATATACATACCTCAGACGTAGGCAGAATAAACATTAGTCTTTAATCGTTTTTTAACTACGCTGCAGTCGCAAGCGGATAGGGCTCCCCTTTCAAGACTGGTTGACATAATTATGGAATCAATTTACCTACTCATAATATAGTCAAACATTAATTAATTTATACTTTCTAAAATGCCTTCTGTTAAAACGACAAAATTATAAATCGCTTCGTGACCCAGAGTTGCTCGCGGTTGAACGCCTATACAATTCAGATGGGTCGCCACTCGCCAGTTGCCACCCACGTTAGTGTCTGATTTGAGATGTAGGCAACTGTTCGACGTGTGCGCATGATTTATGACTTTCATATTTGGTCGTTACTCGCTACCTCGAGCCGTGATTACAAAACTTCTCGCTCCTCATTTCGCTATGTATGCAGCGTCATTAACAGCTTTTTAATTCGAAAAATTGCGATGGAATGCTAAAAATATTGTTTTTAACATTAACATTTTGATGTTTGTCGATGTAGTGTCCGGTCGACCTAGTTGAACCTGTTGATGACATACGCGATACTATTGAAATGTGCTCACAGATTCAGAGATATAAAAATGTCATTATTTAATGTTGAGAGCGAACAATAATGCGTGGGTCGAACTGGACTGTTGAAACTGTCAAATGAAAGTTTGTTTTCACCGGCTGTAGTTGAGTCTATGTAGAGGTTTTATTATTAAAAATATATAGGAAATAATAAAAAAACCCTTTTAGATTGGTTTGTTAAAAGGCTACGGCCTCCTGGAAAATAACTGATGTCAACAGACTCTTAACTGGCTTTAAGTATAACTTGTCGCGAATCAAATTTAGCGAAATATAAATATAATTTGGGGAAAGAATAATTATTTGCATTTAGAAGTTAACTTCGAGTTTGGCGACATATAAATATCATTTTGGGGGAGAATAAATATTTGCAGAAGTTCATAAAACAAGTGACTCGAGTACAAGACAGAATGCCATTCATCATGAACTAATTGTTGTAAATATTGTTAACCATCTGCCTTTTAAGCAGATTTCGAAGCTTCATTTAGTAATAGTGATGATGATAGCTAAATTTTTTTTAGTGCCTCAACTACATTATTAAAAAATATTCGAAAAGTACTTTTGTCTTTTTACGTAATCCCAAGATAACGTCGATACATTGAGTTAAAATGTGACATGACGTATTCTACGTACAGTTTATTCTGATTTGTTACGTAAGCGCCCCCACTTCCCAACTTTAATCTAAGTCATTTTTTATTAATATGATAAAGCAAAAAGTAATATCTTATATTGTTTATATTTCAATGACGGATTAAATATTTATATTTTTTTGTTTACCCTGTCATCAATTCATCATCCTTTTTATTGCACGAGTCTTGACGAGACATGGATACTGACCATTTTATTTTTAACTCCAGATACTACCATGTCAACAGGACAACAGTGTAATAGTAAGCTATATAACCGAAGCTAAAACCGATCCATGTTCCTTCCTTACATAAAGGGCTTATATTCCGGGGCAGCGGTAACCCTTTCGGACAATCCCATTGACTAGGCAGAATCCGGGGCTTGACCGCCTGATCTATCAACACATAGTTCAAATTACGGAACGGATTAGCCTGAAATTCGGCACATAGGTGACTTCCACTCAAAAGAAGTTGCAGGCAGAAGCATGTCATGGACAGTAATCTACTGTATTAATTTTTTTTATTGTAAGCGGGTGTGATTGCCGTATGAAAGCATATTATAGTAAGTAGGTAAATGCTGTATAATACTAAGTAGGTAAATGGATTATCTATGTGAAGGCGATTATGTAATGGAACGTTTACTTTGTAACTTTATTTTGCGTGGTCTTTGTCACACAAATGCTAGTGCTCGTTATCCCGACAGATTTGAATCTGCTCTGTACCAGCGTTTTTTATAACGACCTTCTGAAGTTAAAAGCTGATTTCTCCATAAAAGTTTTGAACACCCATCAACATCCCTTTACATGTCTACGTGATAATAACTATCTATATGCCAAATTACAGTCCAATCCGTTCAGTGGTTAGATCTATGTGTTGATAGATCATACAGTCAGCCACATTTTCCTTTTAGAATACAGTTAATCTGATAAGACATGTACGTATGTATATACAGATAACTAAGAAAGAAATCTATGTATGAAAACGAGTGTTCTACATATTCGAAGCTGTACCTAATCATACTTACCAAACTTGACGTGGTGAAATAGACTAAGCAACACTGAAAGCGGTTAGGTTGTATAGCAATACATAAACCCGACCAAGTTGGAGAGGAACGCAGAACGCTGCGCTCGCCTCGACTGGTTTATCTTAAGGCAATGTTTTTATCCAGTTACTTGCATTCTGAAGCATTGGAACCAGTTTTGTCCCGCCATCTCGTTCTTGTAACACGACCTTTCACTACAATCCATTATTGTATGGTGTGCCATGCCGCGCCCGAGCGCAGTTTCCTTTTATGTTTATGAAGAAATGAGGCATTGGACGTGGTGTGTCCCGATATGACCGATGGGTAAATCGAATGGTGTTCGAAAACCGAACCCGAATTTCCACGAAAGTGAAAAAGAAATAACTTTTATAAAGGAGTTCCTTTGAGCATAAAGTTGAGTTAATCGAAGGATTATGTTTTGGATATCTAGTTTCACTGTGGGTACAGCCTTTTTGTTCGTCATGCAACTAATGTACTAGTGACGTCTCGCTTTAATAGAAGAGAAAATAGCAATAACAGGTAAGTCTCTAAGGCTCTCAGACAGTTTATTGAAGACAAGTTTTTATGAATACGGTTGGTTATCTTACGAGTACTTATAATGTCCACCGAATAAAGCGTCTAAATATATCTGTACCAGGCTCACAGTGAACAGAAAAAGTTTGCAGAAAATAATACAAAGTTCTGCCAGCGTGAACGAAAACCCTTTATAATAATTATTCATTGTATTACGTGGTTTTATGCAGATAATCATACATAGTTCCGAAGACCGAGACAAACAACACATGAATGTAGACAACCTTGACCCTTTTGTGAATAATAAATAATTGACAGAGTACTAAATATTGCATGTACTAATTTGACCCAAGTGTTGAATATGAAGGGTATTGTTGACTAAATGAATTTTTCACACTTGGTAAAGTCAAATTATACGTCATACAAACTTAACCTAAAGAAGTAGCTACTAGCCAGGATAATTATCGGGATTTCATTACGAGCCGCTGCTGCTTATTTTGATTTGAATTTGGTATATCAACTTAAAAAAAACCTTTTCCTTTATCAAAATACAGCTCGAGTTTTCAATTTATAGGTTTTAGTTGAGGTCGACGAACAAAATAATGAAACCACGCAATGGAGTTAACATAGTGGATTAATAAGTAACACTTTTGTATAATTATTACATAAATAAAATAAAAAAAAATATTATCAAGTCCAAAATTATTGTATAAAAGTAATGTTCAAACCTAACCAATGTTTGTACATTATCTGTGACGGTAAACAAAATGTATTATAATAATTCTTTTGAAGTTACATTGGTGTGAGTGGAAAATGCAGTCTATGCAAGATATTGCGCAAATATTTTATTACGTACCGTAAAACGGGGTGAATAGGGTTGCAGGGGTGAACAGGGTCGAAACTTTAAAGGCGATTTAAGCATTAAATAATATAGTTTGTGGCCAAAAAGGACTCCTAATGTGTTTATTGTATAATAATTAATGATCAATTGTTCTGGTTGGCACCAAAATATATTATTTAATGCTTAAATCGCCTTTAAAGTTTCGACCCTGTTCACCCCTGCAACCCTATTCACCCCGTTTTACTGTAAGCCGTTTTCTTGTTTGCATATCTTGTGAATACACCTAAGATAGATCTGGAAAAATATCGTAATGCAAGATTAATATTTCATAACATAATAAACCTTTTGAACGCTAGAGCAAAACGCACGCGCCTCTACACCAAGCTGCAAATTTTATTTCTTCTTGTTATGAATTTCGCAATATCCATAGTGTCTTTTAATTTGTTTCATGTCATTTAATACGTACGAGAGCTTCAATTTTTAAGATATCTATATAAACACTCACAAAAGTAATGATTTAATTGTTTATTTCGTGTGTTTGCCATCGTCGCATATTTGTGTCGTTGGCGTACAGGGCATGCGCTTGCTTGTCACGTATACGTGACAATGGCTTTCAAAAGGTTAACTTCAATAGCCTGTTCTTGAGCTCTTTTTGTAAAAAAAAACATATATATCGTCAAAGATTGTGATAATTAATAAACAAGTGCGTGTCGGACATAGAAGGGCTCGGCACAGAAGGCATCACACCTCTGTACAAAATTTTAACACTTCAAATTTTCACACAAAACAGACCAAAACTTCTTTACTTTTTAACTGTATTTTAAATTTACAATCTTCAGGAAATACAGCCCACTAGAGGCTTAGTAACAAGGATCTATTACAATTTTTTATTAGGAAAAATTTTACACATACTGATCATCATCATTAATGGCACTTTTGGTCCACCCGCTGCTGAGTGTATTATGTCTCCTCCTGGGTTGAACGACATCTCATCGAGCCATGCTTCCCTGGTCTGTGCGAAGATCGTGGCGAAGACCCGAATGAGTGATAGGTATACCAAAACTGAACTCATTAAAACACTACCACCATACTTTAATTCACCTATTAGATGTTTTCCTAGTTCAGGAGTGTATCTGACTCATAAATTCCGGTTCTTTCGCTTCTCACCTATTCGGATATTTGATATATAGCGATGGGTCAAGAAACTCTGCGTGCATATCATTTGGAAGTCGATGAAATCTAGTCGACTTGAAATATAAAATCGGTTCATTAATTCATGGTGCTAATTAGATAGTTTTACATGTTAGAACGTTGTTTTATGGCTTTAGAGCCTAAACGGCTAAATCGCGGATATGTCTGAATTTTATTTTGTCCAGAACATGTTGACTCGGACCTGTTTTGTATCAATGTTTTATAAAACGAATTAATTAATTTAAAACTTTAGTCTCGATATATCTACCTAGTTGGCAACACTGAGGATTTCAAGATGGCGTTAAATAGTGCCGCCCAATGTATAGCCATATTGGTTTTTAATCTGCTAATATTTATACAACACAAAGAATTTCTATTTAATAGGACGTGTTCGATTAATAATTTCCTAAACTTAATAAACTACTAAATACAAAAAAATAAATGAAAACTTTTTTCGCTTGCGTTGAGATCTTTCGTTAGGAAAAGTCTTGCATTGCCCGGGCGAGATAAACGCGCAAGAGGTTCTTCGCAAAAAACATTGTTCGGTAAATAACAACGTAATTAAAACTTAAATGACCTAGATTTACGTCTTGCAGCGAATAAAAGGGTTATAAAAATAACACGTGGGTCTTAAAGCACAAAAAAGTGTGTAAAAACGCAGCCAGGTGTTATGATTGTCATATCTTTTGCCACACACGTGCATAATTCCATGGAAGTGCGTAGGCGCATGTTATTTCCTTCTGTAAGGTCTCGATGTAAAATCATACAATACTGGATTTTCCTTGTTGGCGATATTTAAAAGTATTTTATTGGAATCAATATTTTTTATCGATTATTTTAAAAAGTGGTTAGAAAAATATTCTTATTTTTAATAGTGAAGTTTTATGACTAGTTACTTTAAGTTTTCTTTCTTTATGTTTGAAGATGTGAAGGTCAAAGAAAGTGAGCCAATTACTTCTCCTTCTTCATACACTTTTTGACAGAAAGATATTTTAATCCAATTTAGTTGTCAAGCATGCGTCCACAGTTGGAGGCATGTATAACTTAATGACATGCGTGTCCCTCCCAACTCTCTTTGCTCTCCGTCTCCGAGCCCTGATGCCAATAATGACTGCGTGTGACCGCAATGCCACAGAGTATTAAAAAGTGTTACAAGTCTACATAATTTTTAAAAGAAAATAGATAACAGCGAACATAAAAAAGGACGGTTTGGTTGATTAATTTTTCTAACGTATTGCTAAGTCTTATTAGATTTTTTTAAATGTTATATTATATTAAACATACTCCCAAAACTATAGCGAATTATCTTTAAAACTCTTGCAGAGATTACAGGCAATGATATATAATAAACCCTGAGAACTTATGTCATATCAAACCAGAGAAATCACAGAAGTAATGGCCAAGGCGAATAACTAGTAACTAATAAAACTAATTGACATTTATTATAAAAACATTAACAATTTTGCAACACAGAGGATGTGACGCGTTTTAATAGATATCTTGTGTTTCTACTGCCTGTCCCTCTCTGTATTCGTGGGGAAGAGAGAGATAGATAGACCTACACCAATTTTAAGGTATCCATCAAATATTGGAGCCAATCACTGTTAGTGATATTATGTAGTCTGTGGCGTTACAAGATAGTTGCTACACTAAAGGATGTGAACTGACATAACACTTAATTCAGGTTTTCCTTTGAAGACACTAATTTATGTAATGGCCTTATTCGCCTGGATAGGACCTATACGGTCTGTCTGATGGATAACCAAGTGAGTTGCGGTTCAACATGACATGAACATTATAGGTATAAAGGTTTTTAACCGCTTAGTTACAAATATCATAAATGTCCATTGAATTATCCATCTATACAATGTCAACAAGGGAAACACTTTGGTAGAGTGAATTACTCATGAAAATTGACTACTAGTGGTTTTTTTTTCTTAATTTTGTAGGCAGTCTCATATCTCTCCTAGAGTGTGCCCTCGTTCAACCTAACACACTGCATAATAAAAATGAAATGCTATTCGTTAGTAAGTGCAACAAATCGGTCCAGCCTTTCTGTGAATACTTCAGAACGGCTGGGCCGATTCGATACATTTTTGTTTTAAAGTTTTCTTTATAGACCCAATCGGGTTCTTATGGAAAGAAAAATATGAATTTTGTATGAATTATTAATAATGAGGACAGGATATAGTCTGTCGGGTAAAGCTACTTTTTACTAAATAGGTATACGTTTTTGGATTCGATTGTCCAAAAGCTAAAAAAACTGTCAGTCTCGCTTGTGTTAATAAGTGGGTAACAAACCGACTTAGCGTTCAAAATTAAAATTGAAGTTATTTCTTCTTATCTATTTGCATAAGTTTTTTAACGCAATAGATCGATGTAGTTGATTTCACCAGTTACTTTTCTGTACAGCATGACAAAGCGTAAAATTGCCTCTCAAACAGTCTTTCACATGTAGATCGGCTACAGTAATTTGTAATTCAAAAGCAGGGGCCACGAGAGGACCACCCCGTCATTCTCTTAGTCGTAAAAATAATGTCAGGCAGGGACGTCTTATCTGATATTTTACTGTCTTCTTGTCCAACTAGTCTTTGTATTGCTTTTTCTACATTGAATCAAGCACAAATCATAAAAGATTTTCACCAAAATCAACCTCAGGAAAATCCACGTTTAGCATCTTTCCAGTTGATTCTCAGCATAATACAAACAATACAATAAGACAAAAGACACGTATTTAACTTAACACGAAACAAATTGGACGTTGTATAGAACCATAGACGAAGTAACGTTTGCCAAGTAGAACAAATAATGTACCGTTCATGCACGTCACAGCGGGTATTAAAATGCGTGGTTTCGGAGTAAAACCGATTCTTTCAACATACCGAAATGAAAGTAGGCAATAGGTTATTAACCAATTTGGGGTTTTTAATAACTGCGACTTTGCACACGTTACTATCATTTGTTATTACAACAGTTCGTTTGAAAATTCGAATTTAGGAATGTCTGAATAATGACAACGTATGTCAGAGAAGGTCGTACGTAAGTGAATGTCAATTTAGCTGTTCGAAGAATAGAGTAGAAATTCGTTTGACAATTTTGTTTAGGCATGACAATTTTAAATTGAAAATTAATTATACCTGTTAAGTGCTTTCGGAGTTGTTGGTCAATGTACATAGGTTTGGGTCATTTCTAACGGGTCTCGCGTCGGTTTAATAGTGTTAGTAATCAGAACGGAACGTGTCACCAAAACTATTCAATTTAACTTACACTTACTATTGGCCAACTCAATAATTATACTTATGAAATACGTTTACTTTTACTGTTTTATTTTTCTAAATAAAAGTTATAATTTCAATCAATCATTCTTGACATTTAATATAAGCCGTAAATACATACCTAAGTTCTATAATTTGTGAGATTTGGAATAACTTAATCCTTTGTCTATAATCCGTCATTTGTTATCCGAATCTAAGTTTATCCCAAAACCACTCGAATGCTCAACTTCAAGGCTTTTTAGTCAGATTAAAGGACATAATAATAATATAAAACAATAGAGCTTTGAAAGCCTTCGCGGTAAAGCAACGGATTTCTATAACAATTGGTCAAAACAAGTTTAAAATTACGAGCCGTTTAATGGTACTACAAATCATTTGGCGACTGTACCTACTTTTGATAATATTATGAAAGGGAATGAGCACTGTTAAGTAGAAGTTCTTCTGTTCAATAAGAGTAATAACGCTTTTAAAAAATTTTAAAATTATTTTTTTTACATATTTTTTTTTACTTTGTAAAAAGAATATTCATGATTGATTTAACAAATTTGTCATAGTTAAAATCTTGTCTTTTACTTAGAATGGGCAACAATATGTTTTAGGCACCATACTGTATGCATTGCATCCAATAAATCCGTAGCGGTAGCTCCCAACGACCCTTATTCATAAACTCCATACTATCCTAACGCGAAATCAGCCTCCACAGTATAAACAAACCCAGCCCTTGTTCAGAGCGCTCGGCAAACAATATATAATTTTGTCAATCCGTCCGTCCGTCAGCGCCAGGCACACAAAAGCCGCAACCACCAATTTGAAAGTTAAAGCGTTTCACAATACGTGCACCTTGCCTTTCATCCCGGAGGATACTGTCCGCATCAAAGACTCTCGGAAAACTTTGTCACACAAAATGAAATTGTTTAATTGTTCATACTGCCAGCCTCTTAAGGCCAGTTCAGTGTACCGTCAAGCAGCTTTCCGCGCTATATAAGGCTACGTTTGTTGGCTCGAGATAAGCTTTGTTTATTTTATTCCAGCGATTAGCTGGTACCGCGTCTTTATTTCTACAGTTTTATGGAGTTATTTTACGGTCACTGCGTGTGGTTTACGTTTAGGTTACGGGTTTGTGTCACGTTTACAACTAGGTATATCACAGAACACATTGGCATGAAGGCTTGAAACTTTGAAAGCGCCGTGGGCGGCACAGCACTTACTCTTTCCTTTCACGAATTCCGAATGTTTGTGTCGTGCGGGGACGTGATGCTGTCGGTGGCCGCGGGAGGCGGCCGGGGTCCCGACTGCGACAAGGCAAAGGCACCACAACAAGGCACGCGCAGCGACCATGCTGCGACATCACTCGCGAAGCTACGAACACGACCGGCCGGCACTAACTTCCATCGTGTACTGGCCCGCCCGGTTTGTGGAGCCTCGCGCGGCGCGGGCGCAGCCACAGACTCAAGCCTCCTCAGACCCGACAAGAAGGCTTGCCTTTGGGCGGGAAAATTGTGGCATTCGATTCTTCGGTGCGCCTTTTGATCACAGTAAGCCCTGTCTTGAGGGCTGTAAAAATCTTAGTCCAGTCAAAGTCCTCTTTTCTATAAGTCCACTAAAACTTGAAGTAGAACTATTTGTTTAAATCAATTTAGCACTCAACTAACGTTTGGGAAAATCGCGAATAAAATTGTTAGCACAGAAACTGAATTCTGGTAACGCACTGTCAACTATCAACTCCGGCACTCGGCACAAAACCCACTAAATAAGAAACACAAGCTAGTCCGTGAGCTCGGCTTCGTCTCGCTGCCACGTCTACTGCTCGTGGCGGTCTACCCCTGCCCTCTCTCGAGCACAGGTAAACGTCGAGAAGGACGCAGGTATGCGTCGCACTCGACACGCCGTAGAAAAAAAAGCCACGTAACAAAAGTTTTTAATAACGCATTGTGCTCACCTAGTACAGATACGAACAAATTGTACTGATGGACAGACGAAAATGTAGCTTTTGGCCGTATCATGCACCTTTTTTGGTCGGATTTAGTAATTAATGTCTGTGATGTGTTCGATTTTTTATTCGTTTAATATCTAATAGGCGTAGCATTGTTCGGTTCAGCTTTTGTAGCTGGGAGAGCATCCACTGATGTACTTAGGAATACAGCCCTAACGCTATCAAGTAACAATTTCAATGTTAAAATTTATTTTAAACAAAGACCTGTAAGACTTTGATCAATTCAAAAAATTATGTAACTCCTAATTCTTCGCTGAAAAACAAGATTGTCAATTATTAACCAAAGTTACAAAACAATTTGGCAAGTTCTAACAAAGACCTTTAAGTTAATCGCGCTAAGCTCGGCCCAAGTGACGTCCCTGAAGCTAGCTTAACTCGGCCAGTGACTAATGTTACAGGTTCTTGTGGCACTATAATCGTTACCGTTGCCCAACGCACGTAACTAGGCAGCGTTTACTATCCAATCTTTATTTATATCTACTTTATAGGTACAGGCTTAGCCTTTGGCCATCAAGTTTTCTTGATCCTTTGAGTTTCCTTAAACATTTAGCTGTTATAGGACTCATTTTACAGATCTAACCTAATAATGTAAAAATTTCTAATATGTACAACACATTTCTCAACACCCTTCGGAGATTACAGGCATGGTGTTATATAATATTATGTCCCTTTAACTTTTGAGGCATCCCTAACTGAAACGACAGTCTTTAGAACCTTTCTGAATACATCGTGAGCTGCGAAATCAGGCTGTCTAATTTAGCTATAAGCTTTTAAAGGTACAGACATCAAGCTATCCCAAACTGTCAAATTTCCCCAATTAAACATGAACCTAATTCTTTTACAATAATGCTAAAAACTATCAAAGAAATTTTGCAGATTGGGGTAGCTTAATTTGCTGGCCTCTGTACATATTATGTGTATTTTAATAACTGAGTCGATTTTAGATGTCCAGCTAAATCGACTCTATGGAACTTAGATAACTCTATGGTAACCTAGAAACATTAGGTTGCCTCCAGCATCGTATCTATACCTACTGTTCGATGAACATGTTAAATTGTTGACTGCACATGTAACTCTCGTTTACCCAGCAGTAAACTGTATAATCTAAGTTCTGCTTCTAAAAACTCACACTAATCAAGCTGTCAACAGATTTATGGTATAATACCAGTCATACCCACATTAGTATGTGTCTTGTAATGACGCGTTTCTAATAAGCATAATTCATTGATTAAATGAACCAATCCTTTACATCTACCGCTTAATTCTACGTAGCGTTTGAAAATCGAAAGCAGAGGTGCTCAATCTTCAGTCGGCGTAGCAAAAGCACGTAGAGTATACCGCCTAGAAAAAAAGTTGAGCATATCCGATTAAATGATTACTCGTATTTCTCATACGACAAACATCGCCTATAAATATATTATTGTATCTTTTATTTTAATAACCAGTTTATTTTTATATGATTATTATAATTCTATAGATCTCTGGATACGTTGTATCGTTTTTGATATTACTGTACCGACCTGTAAGTAATAGCGATTTTGAACAACCTCCGATAAGTAACACAAGGTTTATTACTGGCGTTATTTTTAAATAAATATTAGTTTATTTATTAATTGCAATTTAATTTAATTTGTTAAACAAGCGACTTCCAAAAAAACACTACAAAGTGAATAATAACCTTTATTTCGGCGTCTTTGATTTTGTATTTTCGTTTCTTGCCATCGACTTCCGAAATTAAGATTATTTTTCACTTTGTAGTGTATTTTTGGAAGTTCATTGTTTTTTCTCTGTAAAAAGTATTTATTTTTCACTTTTTAGTGTTGGTATAACCTACCCCACACAAATGCGAATACCACAAAAAATAATCATAAAAAATATATAAACATTAAACATCAATCAACATATACGGTCGAATTGAGGAACCTCCTTTATTGAAGTCGGTTAAAAAAATGGCTGTTATTGAAATTGTTGTACACGTATTGGCATACGATTGGAAAGAAAAATTTTTTTTTAACGTCATATGCCATTGGCCAATAGCTATTGGTACAAAATTAACTTCCTAAAATAAATCTCGTTTACCACTATTAAGTGAAACTAAAATAAAAGCCATTAAAAATTAAAATAATTTTACATTCACTTTAAAATTCCAATGACGGGTCCATTTCTACTGCATTTTTTAGATATCTATTTATTTATTGGCCTCCTAGCCTTGGAGCAAAGTCTTGGATAACATAAAATAAATTATTCTTCTTACTCTGTTAAAATCGGTATTCCATTATACATAACATTTTCTACTCTATTCATATTCATCAGTATATAATTATATTACCAGATTGGAATTAAAATTAAGCGAGGACATAAATAGTTATTAACGTTGGCCAAATACTTATGTGCCTGTTAAGTACAGGTTTACTGCCTAACGGCCCAGGCTCTGTGAAATAATAAAACTTCACAAGCACTAATATTATATAGGAATAGTTTTATGGGTCTTTTCGTAGTTGTGTAATCGTGTATACCTACCCTGACTAAAACAGATCAATGTAGCTATAGTGTATTTTTCTTTAGTTGTCTCATTTGGTAAGCAAATGTCGCGACTAATATTAAGATTTCGAGGTAATGTATGTGTCTCTGAAGCATTTTTTTTTAATAATTCAAGCCCTAAGTGTATTATTCAAAGTTCAAGACGTTTATGCTTAACTCAAAGTGTTTGATTGATACGAAAAATCAGAATTTTGGTCCCGTGTTTGTTTACCAAATTGGACACTGTATAAGAAATACACTATAGGCGTTTCTGGACGAATCCTAAGCTTTCAGCAAAGTATATGTATGTAAGGTATTGATTTTTATGATACAGAGAAAAAACATTATTATGTAAATTCATATGTCGAATTATTATATGATTTATGTAATTCAATTAGTTTAGAAATCATGGGCTGCATAAAAACTCTGACACCAGGTTAGTCACTAACCACGCGAAAAGACGAAGAGTTTAGAAGAATGAAATGAATGAATAATGTTTTTTGTTTTTTGAGTAATTTCGTGGTATTGAATGTGAATTTTATTTATTTTGTGTAATATCAGATTCAAATTATTGTAAATCAATAAACAACTATGTCTATAGCTGAAACAAGCAAGTTATGATTTCGAGGAATCTCTAACTATTTACTGATTGTAAATAATAAACCTTCCAATTATCCTTAAGTAACTACTTATATTGGAAATACCTACACATGTTGTACTCGTATGTAATCAGCATAATGCCGAATCCACCAAAATACGGTTTAAACTACATTTAAAGTAAACCTCAGCGTGCCTAATACCTTCATAAATAATACAAACGAGCAGTGGACATTAATTTACACTATTTATAGTGTAATGTATCAATTACGTTATTTACCAGCTTAGATTATATTGTGGACATAGATAGCAAGCGCGCGTTGAACTCTTTATGAAAGTCGAGATCTGACACTAACCACCAGAACCTTGCTAACCGCACAACTCGACAACATCGCTTCACTCCACATCCATTAACGGCTACATTTGAACGCGTCACGTAACCACCCGTATCGAGCACTCAATGTATGTGAAATTTAAGAGTTATCGCGTATGACGGATTCGCGGGATGAATGTTTGGTCAGTCGTTAAGTCGTAGCGGGTTCACCTCACATTCCTGAACTATGGAGTCTTCACGGTCTAGAATGCTCTTACAAATCTCTCCGATGTGTTAGACGTTGTATCGATGAATCGATATATCGGAAAATTGTATTGTAACGAATCGATTTAGAATTTCTAATCGATATTTATCATTAAATGCAAGATGTCTTTTTGTTGTTAATGTTTTTAATTCTGTTCAAGAATTTTCGCTTAGTCGTTATGTTCTTGTTTTTAAGTGTTTTACAGTGAGTTGATGATAAGTATGAAGAAATAACTAAGTTAGAAATAATCGATTTTTTGTGGAGATATTTTCAGGCAAATGAAGTTAATTTGGGCAGGAAGCCGATCCAAAGTTGCGTATTGCAAATTTTGAAACTTCGATTTTCTTTCCTATAGTTAACAAACACACAAGACTGTGAAAATGCATAAATCTGCAGAATATTTAAAACTATTTTTAGATTCAACTGCCCTTTATCATAACTTCTCATAAAACAACCAACACGTATACTGACAACGTGTGTTCACCATACAACTTCAGTTCCTACTTCCCAGTAAGACATTACCAACATAATAATGCTGGCAGCCCCGCCCTTATGGTGTTTACTAAAAGGTCATTATTGCATGTGTGGTGTGTTAGTTTCTGTAGCCGGCCCTTATGCTACGCCTACAGGTTAGTTCGCCTCGTCAGGCTGCCAATAAAATGTCGGTTAAACTACATAATATGAAGCGTGTCTTGTTTAAATTGCGACTACTATGTACTAGAGTATAGTAGAGAGTATTAATAATCACATTAATATTATAAAGGCGAAAGTTTATGAGTGACTGTGTGTGTGTGTGTGTGTGCTTGTATGTTTGTCCGTCCTTCACGCTCAGACGGCTGAAAAGTTCTGGCTGAAATTTGGCACAGAAGCAGTTACCCGCTAGAACAGAGGCCAGCACATCAAGTTACCTCAATCTGTCAAATTTCTTTGATAGTATTTCAACTTTCATTTTTAATTGAGAAAATTTGACAGTTAGGGATAGCTTGATGTGCTGGCGTCTATACGTTCCCTTGGGATGATTTCCAACTTCCACGCGGGCGAAGCCGCTGGCAGCTTCTAGCGCATAATCAGTGTGTTGTTATCATCCATATTAGAATGAAAATATAGAAGTACCTACTACCTATCACTTTTGTTGATCGAGGAATTGCAGAAGACTATGGCAGGGAGTGAACCCATGTTGGAATTGATTCAGCTAACTACATAAGTAGATCAAAGCGGTACTAGGCTGTAGGGTGTGTTCCGTTCTGGCCTGGCTACGATGCCAAACGAGGTCATGGTTATGGCAGTATACTGATGAGAGAAATAATAGTATCACATTTCAGGACTTATACACCATTTTCGCCGGCCGGGCTATAGGTGGTGATATGCAGTGACAACTCAACGGTATATATAGTAGACTAGAAGTAGTGCTCAATCATCAGTTTGCTATTAAATCTGGTACATTTCGTACCCTCGAAACTATTCATGAAGGAGAGGATGAATTAAAAGGTGACTTTGTTAAAAGAAGCTTCCATTGTTTCTTATATGAACTTGGCAAACTTCTAAATTCAGCACGTGTACTAGTCGTGACTCCACAAGGCCACATTGTCACAGAGTATCAAAGAATAAGCTGAACCTGTCCAATAAAACGTTCTGAAACTCTCCAACACGAGTTTCAATAGTACGCCATTTTATTCCAAACTCAGCAAACAAAACATTATTAAGGATTACAAGTAAAGCACGGGGCTCTACCTGCGCCTGAGCACAATGGTAAAATCAAAGCGCCATTGTGGCGTTACAATGCAGTCAAGTGGTTGGAGTGGCTTTGTTGGTACCGTCCTCTTAAAGTGCCTGTTGATATACACATAAAAGAATTAGATAGTGTACTTTTTAGCTGCCAATTCTTTGAGATAGAGGTAAAGCAATGGATGATGTGCATTTTGGGAGATTTTTTTTCTTTTTAGTTGTAGCATCTTTTTATATTAAGCTCATGAGTTGGCAAACGTCATCGTACAACGCTAGCGTCAGTTGGGAGTGTGTTTTTAAGTATATATCTGATACATATCTATTATTATGTTTATTATTTGATTTCAGTTGGACTCCAACGTTCAGAAAGCTATAAACTACTTAATGGGTCATACTCAGAAAAAGTGTACATTTGGTATCTTTTCTTGTCCCGCTACTTTATATTAAAGTAAATATCTAATATTATGATATGTTGTCTTTTTTCCCCCCTTGTTGCTTTATTAGTCTATTAATATGAAGGTTTTTCTGGTATTTCAACTTTAATTTTCATTAAAAGAGTATATTTTTTGAGTGTCAAAACATTGTTATAAATATCATCATACATTTTTTTAGTGTCCCAATGACTATTACACATTTTCAGAGATGAATTGTTACGAATGTGCATCGCTTTACTTAACACTGACTGGGGCTATATTATTCTTGATGAATCAAGTAATTAAATAGGACCATTTTTATTCGTAAATCATTTACAGAATAATTTATTTTAAATAAACTAATGTTGTCCTAAAATTATGAAGTTTCGTTACTCAGGGTTAGTAACACGCAATAAAATTTGAAACGCCATTATTTGAAGTGGTATAAATACTGTTTCCTATTCTGTCAGCATTATTACTTCCTTCAAAATCTCTGTCGCGGCAACCATTATGTTTTCACCGTATTTGTGGAGTTAAGACGTGTATGAAGTGAATATTTACAAAAAAATACCTCAGGGTGATAAACGACTATTATTGCATTAGGTTTACTATAATTTTTGTTTACTTACTATGTTCTTTTCTTATTTTTTGTAATATCCTAACGAATATGCTCAGTGCTTGCGTGGTAAACACGTGGTTTACGTAATAATATGTTTAGGGCTTATAATTTCTCATGTCTTATTCTTAGTTTCGTTATATTGCGTTACGCTACGAAACTGAGAAATTGTTAAGCTTAGTTCACACGAACAACAAGTACGTAGCTATAGTTACCGGGACGTAAGTTGGCCAAAGATTTTGGTAGTGGGAAGTTCGCGCACGCACAATTTCATCATACATTTTAACATGCGTACTTCCTCCTCTACGATAATCTTTGGCGAACTTACGTGCCGGTAACTATATCTATCTACATATTCCTACGTATGACGATTTGGTGATCACAAATACCTAACTAAGATTCCTGTAGTTTCTACCTTTATTTTAAAAATAAAATAATGATGTCAAGAAAACACTTTAATTTATAGATACTAAAATGCAGCAAATACAGTAACAATTCCAAACGAGCATATTATTATAAAGAGGTGGAAATTTAAGACAGTCAAAACTTCGAAAAGAATTAAAACGTTGCCAAGATGTATTGAACAAGTCGTTAAAAAAACAAGAAGCCATGAGAAAGTAAAAAAAATGTTGATAATTCTTTAACTAAGAAGTATCGTATGTGTATATATGTATTCATGTGTACTATACCTTATTTTATCAGTTTCGTGACGGAGATTCTCAGTATCGTTACCTATCAGTTTCGTTACAAATTTAAAATGTACACTTTTTCTGAGTATGACCCTAATATCTATCAGGACCTAAATGTTTGCGATATTCTCGCTTGTCTGGATGTTAAGAATCAATCAATCTAATCTCATCAAAATTGTCTGTTAGACGTTGCGCTGTTTTGTATTGTACGGAACCACATTATTCAGCTTTCTTTTCAGTAAATTTTAGTACTTCACTTTGAGATTGTTTTGATGCAGTGCGCGCTGATATTGCTTGTATACCGCAAAGTCCTGACTCAGTCTGTGCATAGCCTTACATCTTTAAAGAAGTTTTATTTAAATCCCTGCTTTCTCTCTATGTCCATAGATTAAGACTATCTCTCTCCTGCAAGTTGTCGGCGATGTCTCCAACGCTAAGGTAGTATAGTAACCTAAGTCCCACGATGTAGTCGCGGATTTTATCACGCCTGGTGACAACCAGAGACAAGCCGCAATCTTAGCAATTCCAATTCAGCATCGTGGTTATAGACTTGTTTAGTGTAGCTCCTGTTTTAAGGCTAGGCTACACTATATTCCTAAGGCACACGGATGGGTAAATGACTGATTTCATTGGGTCATATGATAGTTCTTACTTATAGATACCTCCCTACTTAATAGTAAAAGCCTTTGTTGCCTAGACAGCTCTATCAATAGCTTTGCCTAATTTTGGAATAGTTGCAATATTATATTTAAACAATAAGATTTTGCCCGAAGCTTCCTTCGCGTGGTTGTTGGAAAATATCCTACGGGCACGTTCTACCGGGATTAATAGTACCCTATTTTTTAATTCAGTTTATAAAGTACTAGCTTCCGCCCGCGGCTTCGCCCGCAAAATATGTCGACAAATTATACACATAAAACTTCCTCTTGAATCACTGTAAGTACCTATAAAAAAAAATACAGAATCTGTTGCGTAGTTTTAAAGATTTAAGCATACATATGGATATAGGGACAGAGAAAGCGACTTTGTTTTATACTATGACATGTAGTGATGTGTGCCAATGTTTATCGAAATCCTTTCAGACGTTTTTGCGCCAATCTGGAACATATAATTATGCTGACAAACGCAAACACAACTAAAATTTATATTTTCGATATCACACACTCATTTCCACATCCCATAACAATTATTTTCATCGAAAACATTCAATGTATGTTTTTATTTCGTTACTTTTACTTATTATACATAAATATACTCGTATAACAGGCGATTTCTTTAGCTTTGAGCTGTTTACAGCAAAAACTTAATTTCTTATGTATATTGCTCTTGTCGAATCTTGTATTTGGAATTTCTCTCGATACATAAACATCTAAAATGTTAACATACACAAACGTACAATTAAAATTCCTAAATAAATCAATGCGTCAGTTTACATTGATTAACGAAAGTTCTCTCATATTTAAAATTCTTTAGAAGTGCCTCAACTACCCAAGTTTCATATTAATTAATATTGTTTTTATTACTTACGCCCAAATTGCTATGTTAACACGTATGTTATAAACAAAATGGGTTGTTTGTATTCAGTGCGGACTTTGGGAGGGGGAACTACCGAAATGGTCGTGGTCAACTGGTCCTTTTGTACGGGTGGTCCTCTTACTAAATACTTCGGCGATCAAAGCGGTTGTTGTTCTACATACCTAACCGTTTTTGACACTGCAACGATTAGATTTTTATTATTAGTACATACTACTTGCTCGCCATGTTGGTCTAGTGATCGTAAACGCTACTGATGAGAATGAGAACTTGGGTTCTAAAGTGTTATTGGGTTTTTCCATCTGAAAGTTTGGAGTAGCAGTCGGGAATTTGGATTCGTACCTGAGCCGCTAACTATTTCATGGGTCGCCAACTATACATACTGTAGCTCTGCCTAACGTTCACGGATTACAGGCCTGTTATGTTTATACTACATACATACAATATTAGTAAGTCTTTGAACGTCAGTGGAGGAGGTCAGACGTCATCAATTTGTTGAGAGGCAAATCAAGACAACGGGTTCTTGTATATTTTAGCACAAGTGAATATTTTTAAGAACCCACAAGTATATTCAAATAAAACGGAATGTTGTATAATAAAATGATTTATTTTTAGTATTCTAATTTATGGCGTAGTAGCCAGTGTTAAAAGTTGCGAAAATAGCTTGTAATTTAAAATAATATTATGAGTTTATTAGCCTGATATATCACATATTTGAAATTTTATTCAATGGCGATCCACGAGCAAATGAATTCTGTTGATTAATGCAACGTTTTATCATTGGCGCCAGACTTTTCTACATTTATCGAGTGCTTTAGTGGCCTGACATCATAAAGATTAGTATTAAATTCGCGAAAAAAGGCTTAACATCCATAAGTATAATTAAATTAGCAACATTCCTACCTAGATTCTTACATTTAAATTGGTGTCAAAACTTGCCAAAAATGCCGTATAGAAACCTGTATGTTGCCTAACGACCTTTGTCGCATTCACCTGACAAGCCACCGAAAATTTATGTTTCAATTAAAGATGCATTAATCATCAATTAATTTTAAATAAACAATTATTTTATATTTTATGCCTCCATGCACTATTAAGTACGTTAAAAAATTACTTATAGCCTGATGCAATCAAATTTTAAGGCCCAATAACAATTCTCGAAACGAAGGTTGTGTGGCGTGGAAAATAAACGAGCTATCGACAAAGGCAAAAGACGTGGCCGCCACCTAGAGACATTAAAATTATGTTTCTGATCATTAATACTAAACGTAGAAACTTAATAATTGCCGCCTATTATACATGTTATAATAAAAAAACGCATTCTTGGATTCCAGCCAGTATCCCACTGCGACGGGGTTGGAGATACGAGTTTATGATGTACGATCTTAGTTGTCTGACAACCAAATGTGAGCTGTGTTCCCTGCACATTATGAACCAACTCAACAGGTACAGGACTGCGCACAAAATACGATACGGTGTTCATAATAAAGAATAAGTTGGAGTGTTCGAAATTTAAAGAAATCAAAGGGCGAGGCATCTGCCACCCCCGACCGCTCGTCGTAATCGTATCAATAAGTTAGGCCACAAGGTTATTTTTATCGATATCATCGATCATAACGTCGTGCGTTAACGATACTATCAGATTCGTTCCTTTTATTTTGAAAGTCGAGTGTTTTATAATTACAAACGATAGAGTTTTGTGTTTTTACAAAAAGATGATCCGTATCAGTGATTTGTTATTTGTGAGCGAACCACAAATTAAGGTACTTAATTATAAATCTATCTGGCGGTCGCTTGAGGCGGTTCACACTCGCCTGAATGAGAAATCTACGAAATTGTTTGAAGCGACTCAACAGTGCAGTCGATACGATGCAGCCTGGATAACATGCCCCGATAAGCAGATAAACGTTTAAAAGAATTATTTAGTTTAAAATTAGTTATCTTTAGGTTATACAAAGAAGAAAGTGCGAAGCACAAAGCTATGCGGAGATCGTTTAGAATGCATTTGTACAGAAGATATGCATCAAGTGGCTTGCATGTGTTCTCTCAGGTATTCTCATGATAATGCGTGACATGCCAGGCATGATCGCCCTCGGATTTTGGGTGCCCGAAGTTTGTTCTTTACAAGTCACATGGAAAATAAAAGACGATTAAAGTACTGTACAGTCTGATTTTCTCTTTTGTTAGGCACAAATGGGCTTTCAGTCCGCGAGATGGTGTGGAGAATAATAAACTTGGAAGAATGCAAAATATATTGAAAAACATCTAGGTATACAATTCATTATTTATTGTTCTTATTGAATATGAGATGCGTTCTAAAGATCAAATGCCATAATACAGAATCGCAAGTGTTTATTTTTCAACACTACTGAAGTCACGTTCAGGCTGTCTGCGCGCGCATACATTAAGTTTATGACTTGAAAATCAGAGCCCATCGCTTCACCACAAGTACAACGATCGCGTGTTGCTGATAAATACACTACTGAAATTATAAACGTCTCGACAGATGCACTTTTGACATACAGGCGGACAAAGGGCCTGTTCGCACGTTCACCACAAAACCACGTTTTTTGTAGAAGCCTCCGAACGGAATCTAAACGCGAATCACATTGTGGGATCCTGCCTTCTTATTTCAAATTTTTGTTTTTTTTTTCCCATTGGCTACTTGGAAATGTGGCCAATGTCTTACACTTAATTTTCTGAGAGAACGATTAAATTAAAATGAGGTTTTTTGACAAATTGACTGCAGTGAGAACAGTTTGGACTAGAGTCATTAGAGTTTACCGTTGTGTTGGTATGTGTCGCTGTTTAGATTTTTAGACTGTTTTGAAACTAAACAATACTGATTTTTTTTTCTAAATAATACATATTTTTAGTTAACAATGGAGCGTAGCGCTACCAACTACGTAGCTATGCGTAGGCTTACTTAGAAGTGCGGGGTAGTGAAGTTAATCGAAGATTTTCCACGATGGTTAGTTTTGAAAACCACGAGTCAAAAAGTATCTCATATGATTCATTATGTCAGTTGATTACTGCACTAGTATTTGCCGCGACTTCGTCTGAGCGAATTTTTTTATAATTCAATTTCGCTTGGTGTTCTTTTGTCCTTTTTGCTCGGCTCCAAAGGTCATATTAATATTTATTTTTATTAAAGAAAAGTTTACAAAAAGTCTTAATTTATGAACTATGCCCCACAAAACCGTTTTCACGGTTTGCCTCGTTGCGTGATGTTTAACCCTCTAGCTTTCCCTTAGAATGAGGCTATAAAATGCCAATAATAATATTCATATCCGACGACGCCGGGTAGAACCAGAGATTAGCGCGTTCAAACATACAAAACTCTTTAACGTTTTTATATTCGTAAAGATTTCCAAATCAGCTCAGAAAAATGCAGCTGACCTATTTTAAACAGTCATTCTTATCGCTCATATTTAAGTTGAGTAAACTCCTTAACGAGATTTTTAATGGCTAGCTTGTGTGCAGAGTATTATCCTCTTATCTCGTCCATCTGAGTTCTGTTACTGATAGCGAATTGGGTTGTACTTGTAATTTTTGTTAATTCTGGTGAACAGATATCTAATTTTGTGTTCTGAGAAATAAAAGTTAAAACGAAATTAAGCGTTAAACTTTTCGCATGACGATAACTTATTGATTATACTTAGTGATAATTAAAAAATACTTTGTGTTTTTCTAACATCCGACCGACTAAAACAATGCAAGTAGGTAATGCTAAATAGAGCAGGACAAGAAAGTGCAAAGAGTGACATAACCAAGGCTAAGTATGCTCTCGACTGACGGACAGACGGTCATAAATCGTTGACGTAAAAACGAGCGTCATGCCACACCACTCGACGACCAAAATGGACGATTAAAATCAAAAATAAAACTACAACACGGCATGCTTTTGTCTTACTCGTGTCTACAACAGGCTTTTATCTGTTGGACGCCGGTGTCCGTTCCTTATATTTGAAAAAAAAAAGTTGGAAGGAGCGATGGCGCGCGCAGGTAACTCGGCCATTTTGCTTCACGTTTTTATTGTTATTCTTTTTCAATAATCCGCATGTTTTATGGCTTGTTAGGTAGTTTGTTACGATTCGAGGTTACTAATTAAGTAACGGGAAACACCAGTAGCAGGAAATGTTCATTATCAGACCGATTTTTGGAGTTCCGTGTCTCGGGGTGCTATGGAACGGCTTTTACTCTCGTTGGTCCATTTAAAAATAATCATTGAAGAAATGCTACATGGTCTGATTGAATTATTTAATACTAGTAGTTAGCAGAGATCCACTGTGGCTTAGTTTTAAAACCCGGACTGAAAGACCGATTAGTTTGGGAATCTGCAAATAAACCTGAGTAAGGCTCCCAGAGACACGCGTGATGTGAAACCGCGACGTGTTCTTGTGGAGCCAATCCATGAAGTTTTTTAGAAATAGTTATACTAGAATCGCGTCGCGCTAATCTGCGGGAGCCTTGAGTTAGTCTGATCTGGTATTAGGTTCTGGTTCAGAGATTAGTTTATAATATACACAGATCCAAATTAGACCATTATAGGCAGCTATTATTTAGATAACAATTAATCTAAGCATGATTCCTAACAATATAGCGAAGGTTACATTCTCTAAATCACATTGGCCTCAACTTTTTCTCCGCGTTCGAAAGATAGCCTATTACAAAACTATTCGTTAATAATATGTTCAGAGGTGGCGTGATAAACGGGTCTTCGAACAACATACCATTAATGATAATAATCTAGCTAATCATTAGGTACCAAAAATGCATCCTCGTAACAAACAGGAAACATAATATTTACCTACCGACATTTTTTATTTAAATTTAAAAGTCGCAATGTAAAAAATCTCATTTATTTTATTATACGCGTAATTCTCAATTTCCTGTGATTAAACACGATTATACTCTGATGAATAACTCATTAATGTTGCTTTATTATAATGTGACAAAGTTCTATTTAGCTAAAGGAGCTTAGGTGCTTAATTTACGCACTTAATAAACTTATCCTTTTCCCGAGTTGTCATGACCTATTTTCTACGACACACTTTTCAAAAATTAATTAATTTGTCCTTGTCAAGCTTATTGTACCTAGATTATAATCGAGCGATGTCATTTTCATCATTCTAGTCAAAAGAAGCCCACTGCTGGGCATGGCCTCCCACAAGCAGCGTTATTTCAGTCTGGTCCTGGGCATCGGTCCACCTTATGGGAAGTCTTCCAACGCTACGTCTTCCGGTACGCGGTCACCATTTCAGAACGTTACGGACGCACCTGCTATGGGAGCGATGTGCCCAGCTTACTGTCATTAAAGTCGATCGGCAAGCTATCCAATATCCTCTTGTCAAGACGAAACTCTTTGACCAGTGCGTGTTGCCCATAATGACATATGGCACTGAAACGTGATCGCGCACTACATTTTTGTTCCCATTCTTGCATACTAACATGTAGCACCCTCTGTTGGACATACAATAAATAAATAAATAAAAGTGAAGAGTTAGCTGGTTTCAAACCTCTTCTACAATCTTTGGAACTAAATAGGCGAATTTCAAATTTTTTGCATTTGATAGCTCAATTGTTCGATAGCTCGATTTACTATGACCCCCAAGAACTGACCAAAAGGAAAAAAAAGCTCGGAAAGAACGCTAAGGGAAAACGAAGTAAAAGCAATAGTTGGGCGATACGATGCGACGTGGTGGGTCAGGGTATGTTAGTCTATGGACCAAATCGCAGGCAGATAAAATTCTACTAAATAAATGATACCTTTTTACAGTTATTTAAACAAATAAAATTGAGAGTTGATAAAATGTTTAGTTACATTGAACGGTATTTGCGTCATTTTATACAATGATGTGACCTATACAAAATAAGGCGATTTATTTATAAACTCTGCTTAAAGTTAAGAGGCCTTTAAACGTCATAAATTTATTTTCAATCACTCGCAACTAAACTAAACTTTAAGCAACGTTTATAAATGAACCCCTAAATGTCTTGTTATAAATAAATGTATATTCAAAGGTCAATATGGTTTTCCTTATTACAGGAATAGATTTCAGTCGACTTTCCTCTACAACGGAGCTTAATAAAATTAGTAAATGCTTTATAGGTGTGGGTCACATGCACGTGCATGAGATCTGAGCTATTACTGAATAGGGATAAGGCTTTTTAACTTTACTTATCTTATTATTTATTTTATTAGTGATGTGGAACAGAGTAGCCCAAGAAAGATCAGAATGGAAAAGGTTGGAGGAGGCCTTTGCCGATTGGTAAACAGATCGGCAGATGATAAAGAAATCTCAAATAATAGAATAAGATTAAATATTAGTGTAATAATGTTTTTATAATGTTTTTGATGTAAGATCTGAATAAATGGCTTTATTATTATTATTATATTATCTTATTATTTACTTTTTATTATTTTTATTATATAATGGGGTAAAATTTGTGAGTTTCTATGTAGGGGGTTATCTTCAGAATACTGATCCTATTCCGAATATATTTTGGAATTTTGGATAACTTACGTGCCAACAAGAAATTTCACGTGGACGAAGTTGCGGGCAGAAGTTAGTGAATAAATAAAAGTCAGTCGTTTGGGAAAGCCTAAATTATAAGATAAGAAAGTCAGACGTTTTCGGGTACTCTGATTTCTCATTAATAATGTCTAAGATTCTAAATTCAGACATCCAAACTTAACATACCTGAGTGCCAAAATCCAGCTTTCCCCAACAGTATGTAGAGGTCGACTGTCAATTTTTTTTTTAAATGCATGCATATGGATTAATGTTTGGTGCGCTCCTACTCCGTAAATGAAGGATTATTTTGTAGTTTCAATGCAGAATATTCTGTATAAAAAAACATTTAAAGATAGTTGAAGTAACAGCTAAGATTTGAAAATAGAATGATTAATTTATTTAAGAATCTAGTAGGTATATCTTTAATTAAGTTCTTTCAATTCAAGATGGCGTCGATTGACTAAGCTAATATTTTCTGATTGATTACTGTATGAATGCGGATGTTAGCTCTATTGAATGTACATTATTTTATACAGATGTTTGCAAACTTAGTTACATACAATTCTTCATTAACTTCCACGTTTCCTTTTATGTGCACTTACAATGCAACAATTATATTCTTAACATTATTGATTCAATGATGAACCAGGAAAATAGCCGTTGGTCCCGGCTGTCATTTGTGCATCTTTGACAGCCGTAACGGGTACTCAGAAGCCCGAAAATCTGACAGCCAGTCTTAGCAAGGGGTAACGTATTGGCCAGTTACTGGGTTGTAGAGGCAGTCGCTCCATGTAAAATACTGGTATTCAGCTGCATCCGGTTAGGCTGGATGCCGACCCCAACATAGTTGGGAAAAGGCTAGGCAGATGATGATGATGATGATGAACCAGGAAAATAGATATGATGAACCGATAAATAGTACCAGGCTTAAAAAAAAATACCCACTGCTTGACTTGGTGCAACCACATTGGTGAGGGATGTCGAAATAATGATTCCCGCTGACAAAATACCAGCTGGAACTTGACAGATACAAAGCAGCAAGATGAACATTTGAAAAGCGCATGAACAAGAAGGCAGTGAATGAAACAGGACTGACAACGATGATGAGGACAATGAAGATACTCACAATTATGACAGGAACTTGTCCACAAGTTCGACAGGGAATGATTGCTTTGAAATACTGTGAATAATGATCATGAAGTGAAGTACTGATTACAATAATTACCTTGTTGCATCCAAGAATGTCGTTCCGTGGATGCTTGAAACAAAAGCATAAACAGATGAGCATTTTTTAACAAGAACCAAATTCCAATTACCATATGAAAAGGTCTAGTTTCCAGTATCTGACACCGATACAAATTTTCACACACAAAGGGCCAATTCCCACTGAAAGAGCAGCAGGCATCGGATTTTTGAGGCAAAATATTATAAATAATTTTGAATCATATCTACTTGATAAAAAAGTTCATAGTCATGTGCAGGCAAAGGAGCGCGGCGCCACGAGTTTGCACTTGGTCTTACAGCCGCTGCGCACCACTACTCGTTTAGTGGGATATGACCTTAAGTCATAGGTCTTGAGTTAGAACCCTCACGGCAAGGCACGCACTTCCGAATTTTCGTATTCATATGCGTATTAAAGGGTTACGACTTGCTTAAAAAAACGGCGAAGGAAAAATTGTGAGAAAACATGGCATGCCTGAGAGATATTTCTCAACAGCATGCGAAGTCAAGTCAGATGCCCAAGGGCAGCATAAAAACTTTGACCAGGTTAGTCAATAACGACACAAAAAAAAACCCGATTTGTGAAGATCCACCCGAATAAGGGTAATTTCTGAGTGTGGTGGTGATAACACCAATTTAGGAATCAAAGCTGAGCCTGGTATAATAAATTATGATTACATTTAATCGATCTGACCGGCTTTATAAACATAAACATTCCGATTAGAGAAAGCTTAGCTTTTTCAATCTGAATTATGGATCGTGAATTAAAAATCATCATAAAATGACGTCCTGTTGCAGCAGGAGAAATTTATGTTAAAGAGGAAAAAGCTAGAAAAATACTGCTGTTCAGCGCTTGGTGAGAATGGAAACCGTCTCCAACATGAGTGGGAAAAGGCTAGACAGGTGATGAGGGAGAGAAAGCTCAGAGCTTGAGAGAAAAAACAGAGACCAAACCTCGATATGCTGAAGTGGGATCTGCAAGTTTTTCCTTTTAACTCCCCTTTAAGAAACCTAAAAGAAACCCCTCATCGATTACTCTGCAGGACACTTCAGAATATAACAAGGAAATCAAGTCAATGGAAAAGAAGATTGTTGTGTTAATTAAAACTTATTTTAATTTCACTTACCGTTATGATTACGGAAATATCCAGTTTCATAGGCTGCTTGCGCAAAGTAAGAAACAGGAAAATGTTAGTATTGGTTAGTAATAGAAATATAGTACAGACGCCAGCACATCAAGCCATCAACTGTCAAATTCTCCCAATTGAAAATGAACCTTATGCTTTTGTAATAAAGTTGAAAAACTATCATAGAAATTTGACAGATTAGGGTAACTTGATGTGCTGGCCTCTGTACATCCAAATATGTTGTTGTTAGTCTAATACCTCATCATTCTAACTGAAAGGCGGTCGCTGTTGGATATTGGCCTTCCCAGAGTGACTATTTTCTAATTTAATCAATCAGAATTTGTAGATGTTAGTTCCAACCAGGTTATTTTTAGTCCCAGATTTGCCCACATTCGGTGCAAAGTACAAATAGTGCAATCATGAATCCAGTTCACTCTTAAAGCTTTAAAGCATGCAGAATTTGTGGTATTATTCCTAGGTCGTGCGCCTTGTGGTTAATGTCAAATTATTTTCACTGCGCGCTCCCTTCCATTGGGTAATCACTGTAAGTGCAGCTACCAAGTTCTAGTGTTGTGCGTGACTCGCTAGAGTGGTATCGATACTATAGTTAGTAATGGTAATGACATTAAAGAACAACCCATTATCAAAAATCAAAAGCCATTTATTCAAACTAGGCTGAAAATCGGAACTTTTTGAAGATAAGTTACATAAGACAGTACCCGAAAAACGCCCACCCTTCCTAGTGCTTTAGCTATGAAGAAGAAGTGGCGCAACAAACTCCTCAACAGCGACAACAGCACAACTGTCTGTGTCTTTCTATTTGTATCAATCATATTGGCTAATGTAGTTGTGTATTCATAGTGTATGAGTTTACCTACTAGACTTCTTTATAACTATGTTAGGGAAAGCTAAGCTAAGTTATAAGTTATTTCACTCACCCTGCGGCATATGGTAGTATGGTTCTCCGGTAGCTGCATGCGCATAAGAAAAAGACACATATTAGTATTGGCTATTACACATGCAAAAACATTACAAGTCATATAGGGGCAAAAATAGGGTACATAGAATTGATAGAGAGTGAGTTTTATCGATAAATAAAGGAACGGCCCATCACTAGTCATCAAATAAAATTAAATACATCAAAAGATTTTTGTCCGCATGATGTTGCGTCGCGGTGCGGTTATATCATGCACCTCTCGGCCCTGGCCACGGCCATCCATCGTGTTTCAATACATTATTAAAACACCTTATAGTTGATGATATAGAAAAGCAGTTTTGTGAAAAAAAATGCTCCAATTACTCAAGATTATAAATATCCAGTTACATTCAATATCATCATTCTCCTGCTCTTATTCTAATTTATTTGTGGTCGCTACAAGTCTTTTTCTTCCATACTTCTCTATTAGTCGTCATCTCGGTAGTCACTTCCTTTCTAGCCATATCATCTTTCACACAATCCAACCATCAAATTCAATATAAGCAGTCAAATTGTAAAACACCAATATATTTATTTGTATTCATACCAGAAATATATTTGACGGATGACGTAGGTACCTACGTCTCTACTATTAATACATAATTATCTTGAGATGTTGACAATGGCACAAAATATTGTCAAGGACGAGATGTTAACCAAACAATGTTTACAGGTGACAAATACAGTCTATTATTAAATTGTGTTTAATTTACAAACAGCACTCAGCAGTCATGATAACGTTGCATGAACTAAACGAATAGACGAAAATTATAAAGTGAAAATTATAGTCCGAACTAAAAATACTTTTGGTCCGTATGAAAGTTATTATTTTTCCGGTGGAAGGTTTTTTGATTACACTAAGCATGGCGTAACAATTGCAGAAAATTAATGATAGTGTTCAAGCTATACTGATTTCAGTTTTAAAGCAAGCCCAGTAAGTATAAAACCTTACTCCATCCGTAAACAGACATGCAGAGAGGTATTTGTAATTGGTAGACAAATACCCGACATTACTGGCATCCATAAACTAGAGAGGCATAATAAAGGTCTGCATGAGAAATGGTAGCAGGTAGGGGTCTCCGGCGGCGGTTCGTGAAGACGCTAGCACGCCTCGTCACGAGCGAGCCGCGAGCCGCGAGCCTGTCGTCCATCATCCTGATGTGAGGCACCAAATTAGGGCTCTAAAGCAGCGAGCGCCACTATACTTTATCAGAAGACACGGTAATTATAGCACTGTTGGCTGAACCAGTAATGAGAGCTGTTAATGTGACCAAAGTATAATTTACTCATACTTTGGTCACATTAGCACCGTTGCTCATACTTTTGTGACCGTATTGGTGTAAAACAGGCTATTACAGCAATGATACACTGTGCATTTCTTTTAATTACATCAGACGTATTATGGATGATTCGAGTTGTGTATTTTGAGGAATAAATAAACTTGAGGCTGGGGATTAGAACGTAAAATACTCCACAAATCAATTACTCTCATATCAGCTACAATCTCTAGAATTCTCTTTGTTCTTCAATGTTCAAATAGTATTGTCATTTATTTTAGGGTCGAACAAGATGATATAATATTTACATTAATTACAGATTGCAAATGTTAGCAGGAATGATAAAACTTGACATGTTAAGCACACTTTGTACTAGATCATTTAAATAAGTGAAACATCAGAGGCAAGTGACAGTCCCGTCAGCACCATGGTTCGGTTAACGTTAGATACTATTTCTAAGCATCTGACTGCAGATGTTATAGACAAAGTTTTCAAGTTAAAGACGAACAGTGAAGACAATGTCCAAAGTGTTGAAATTACAAGAGCGGCGCCAGCCGGGGAGGGACTCATCAGCGTTGTGTACCGGATCGCAGTGACCGGCAAGTATCATACAGCTAAATTCATCGCTAAAGGACTTATATATGACCCTGTTATGCGAAAATCTCTGGACTGCCACACGTACTTTAAAAGAGAAGCTTTATTTTTTTCGACAATTCTACCCATCTTGTGCGAGGTCCAGAAGTCTTTTGGGGCTAAAGAGAGGATCCAGAACTACCTCCCAAGATGCTTCGGATGCCACCTCGATGGTAAAGACGATTATATTTTGATGGAAGACCTGTCTGAGAAAGGATTTTCCTCTATAACTGAACATATTACTTTGTACGAAAGGAATTTGACTCTCAAATCTTTGGCGCATTTCCACGCTGTGTCCTTAGCTTTGCGGATTAAAAAACCTGATACCTTTGCAAAGCTTGCGAATGGACTAAACGAAGTCTATTATAATGACAAGAATAGAAACTGGTATGCGAACTATCTCCAGGGAGCCATAAACATAGATAAAAAAGTGCTTGCAGAATTTGAAGATCCGGAAAGCGTTTATTATCAAAAATTTAATGCCATCGTTAATGATGATATGTATGGACAATTGATACGCATCGTCAACAGTCGAGGTGATCACCCTGTATTCAATCACGGAGATGCTTGGTGCCCTAACTTCCTGTGCTGCAAAGATAAAGCCGTCGCTATTGATTTTCAAATATTGAGATGTGCATCTCCCGCCACCGATTTGTCTTACTTCATACTAATGTGTGGCAACCTTTGTCGTAATAAAGAACAATTCCAGGAGGCTGTCGACGTTTACTACAAGTCTTTGGAGTATTATCTAACAGACATGCGTATAGATGCAAGTAAGGCTTTTTCGTTTGAAATGTTAAATGAAGAGCTAAAGAAGTATGGTTGTTTTGGATTACTAGCATCAATCACATCGTTACCCTTGCTGGCCAACGAACGTTGCGACACCCTACAGTCCTGTGGAATGAAGTACTCCGACTTGGACCGCATACCACTTGAGGAGTTTTGGCCGTTGTCTCCAATCAAACAAGAGGAACACAAGATGCGGCTCGTGAACGCTGTTCGTGTTGCTGTAGACGTTAGACTAATCTGAAATTAACAAATGTTAAAAGGAACAATAAAAAAACTTCGTTATAATCACAGAGTTTCTTGTCTATCACGACTAGGCTACATCGCACTTAACAGAACAGTTAAACTTAAAACCATCTCTCAACCGCCAACCTCGCAAACTGATTTGTGTAGAGGTTCTACACAAAAACACCTGTATCTATATAGATAAGCCTTTAGATGAGTCGGCAATACGTTGGAATGTTCGGATTCGTGACCGCTAGACAGCCGAAAACTAATTATCGCGCGGTGCCCAAGTGTTCGACCGCTCGGACGAGACTCGTGTGTATCGAATAGACTCGCATACAACTTACATTTTAAACCGGCCTATTAAGATTAGTGATTTTTTTACCTTTCTCGGTTCTGCCTGTAGATCGCACTTATTGCTACCTCATGAATTAATAAAGGACTTCAATTAACATCCAGTGATAAAGACTGAAATCCAGTCTTGGATTGAAAGGTCGATGAAGCCAGTTCCTTCGTCACCGTCGCAGATGCACGCGCAAATAGATAGTGCTATTTAGACTGGCAATTATATGTTTTAGTGTCCTCTTAAGAGGTTTCTAGTTACAAGATAATTAATTTTCTTTTTCTAACAAGTTAGCTATAAAACAAGGATTCTCGTTATTTTACCTTTGTGTGCAATATCAAATTAACTTGGACAGGAATTTATGTTCCCATAAAACACGTGAAACGACCGATATCAAATGCGTATCACATCGGATTCCAAAAACCGTGCAAATGCGTATAAAATTGAATAATTCCGTCGTACCTACATACGTCGTTCAGAAATTTGTAGCAAATTGTTAGCGGCGCTGAATGTAAATGTGACGATTTCGTTGTACTTTATACATATTAAAACTCAATACCCGTCTTTATGAAAATTGCTTAAAAGGCAAAGCGGAGTTGAATTTAAATATGCAAAATTAAAGGTTGGTTTACATAGAAGGGTTCGTATAAAGCTGGCGGTGCTGACAGGTGATTGGCACGCAATGTGTTCAAATCACGCGTTCGGCTCTCGATCTCATTTTAATCGTTTCACGTGTGAGGTGTTGCGTAGTTCTAACAAGCAAATACCAATAAACTTGTCTTGCTCGTTGTGATTCATATGGGAAGGAAATATACCGATGTGTGGAGTCCGAAGGCCAAATAGTTTTAGCAACAAACCGTAGCGCGCCTGTAGTGTATTCTCATGCCTAAAATACTATCAAGATATTAACATTAAGATAAACTGGACTTGATAAATAAGGTCTTATTAACTAGGTACTTTTTATAAATGTAGACTCAATCACCTTGCTACGACTTTGATTTAAAAGGGTATGTCGTTTTATTAAGCGCTTATCAGATTGGAATGAACAGGCATTATGACTGAATTGTTTTATTAATCGACCTCTCCATTTTAGAACTACGTGTTGATCTTCATTTGTTTTGGAGGTACTATCAAGTGTTTCTGAAGGTGACGGCACCGCAGTGCAGATGGTAGCAGCATTATCGCCCTACTGCAACGACAGACTTCAGCGACACTACTGGATTCAATGTTTTTCTATGAAAATGGTCCGTAGGCGGAGCAATGCTGCCTGCCGCTTGCGATTTGGCATCGCAGTCGCCAGTGTACCGCCGCAACAAGCCGCAACCCAATGCATTTTCATTTAAAATTTATAGAAAATGTACGAAAGTGATGAGAGAGTTTTGGAATGCGTTGCGTCGTGGTGCGGCTCGCCCCAATCTACGCTAACTTTAACAGTTATACGACATTTTAGTTATTACTTTATGACATCAAACAATAAAACACAATCTAGCGACATTCAGGTACTGAAACAGACTTGAAGAAGATTAGGTAAGCATAGCGAGACAACCTCACAGCTGACTATATCGATAGCTGCACTGAAGGTAGAAGGACGAAAAGCAGGGATTTCCAAGTATCATTGACAACTATTATTATTATTATTATTATAACTGCCAAGTATTCCTGACAAGCAGAACTGACAGGTTTCCCCGAAGGTCTAAAAGTTTGGAGCACTTCCAGTCATGCTTCAACACCAGACTACATTAACTGACTCCTAGTCTCCTTAGGCAAGATTGCTAAGTAATCTTGGTGTGGTTCCAGATTTCTCCGTACACCTACCAGGTCGGGCAGTGTGACGGGTTGTTTTGTCAGGATATTTAGGTACTGTAGCAGGTCACAGTTAGGAAGAGGGGGAGGGGTGTGAGTAGTTAGAAATAAGTGTAGGTCAGGTAAGACATCAGGCTAGATGGAGCAACGATTTTCGCGGGTTGATAAATAGAATCGTATAGCGTATAATTGGAAGACCTATTTCTAGAAGTGAAGAGGCCTTCTTTACGGGGTCAAATTAAATTAGCTAGCGAAACTTCACAGATGACGATATTTGTGGAAGTGCCAGCAGTGCACGGTAATAAGCTGATGCAGTACAAAACAAAAGGGACCAAAACATATATTAACCCATACAAACACTTGGTAACTGGTAATTAACGAAACAAAAAATTTAAATTTTCTAAAAACAATGCAGGTCAAATGTTAGGTGTCACACGAAATAAACTAACGTTGTACGTGGCGACGTTTAAATTAATTTTGAGTTTTATTCAGTGTTTATAATGCTTATTATTATTATTTATTTATTTCGAATACAGGATTCATATCGTCCGTATCGTATCGTGTCGTGTCGTTCGTCGTTATACTTACATGTGTATTTATTTTAGAAAAATAACCGATTTCATCAAACATTTAACTTGAAGCTGAAGTCATTATTACTTCTCCATTTTGTTTCTGATTAGTATAGTGAAATAATCGAAGGTCAGTGGCATCTCAAAAGAATTCAATAACGCATCGAAATAATTATAATTATTATTATCACATACACTCGTGTTACGACGCGAACCGTAAAAAGCCGCAAACGATAATACGACGTCAAAGTACGAGTACTTTAACGACCGTCTGTAACCAAGAAACATGAAAAATAAACTACGCCTTGGATACCTGCGCCGGCGCCGGGGCTGGTCATGTCTTTAAGGCCCGACTTCATATCAATTTCGTTACGCAAAATTACTTAGCTTCAGTGCTTTAGAACGCCATAAAAAAACATGAGAATTATTCCAAACGTGAAACCCTAAAACTGGAAATAAATGGCAATTATTAATAATTTTACATGCCCCATTAAGAGTGACCACGCCGCGACATCCCAAAAGAGGGATAAACAAAAAACAAGAGTTCACATACGACGAGGCTCTTAACATTGTCGGAGGGAACTTCTAAAAAGAGATAACGCTTTTAACATTAAAAAAAAGTCGAGTCCATTTTGTAAACAGGTTGTAAACGATCTTGTATGCAGTGTTCGACCGAAAAATGGTAGGACATCTTAAATGTTTCACTAAAGCGTCGCATATTTGAATTACGCGTGACCACTTTGATGTGGACGAGTTAAGGCGCGGTAAGAAGCTAATCTTTAGGTTTTAGAGGAGGTGAAGCAGCGGCGGGGAAATCGAGCGCGGAGCTCCGCCCACTTGGCCTTGGCTCGCGTACGTCGCAGCGCGCGGCCGTATTCTGACGTCGTCTGTATTCTAGTTACCAAATCTAATGAAACTTTAAAAGTTAACAGTAGGTACCGCTTAGTGCAACAATATAGAATGCTTTCTTGGTAAAAAAAAGATCGGGCTCCGTTAAAATAATACAGCTAATCATAATTTAAAATTGGTTTGTTCAAGATATTTTGTAATTAGTATTTAAAGTTAAAATAGTAGCCATTGTAAAAAAGAACCATTTTAGGTGTTTTCGCAATTATAGATAGAAAATGAGGATTATATAAATAACTACTCAATTCTTTTGGGCACGTATTTACTCATGTAAACAAACAAATAGCCCGGTCAAATTAGACTAAAAAATTAGGGTGAAATTACATAAATTCGCAACAAGCTGAATACTGGTACAAAAGACAATTATAAACAAAACCTGAAACCTCCTCATCATTCCCGTGTATGGAAAAAAATATATTCAAGGTCAAATGTCAAAAAAAATAGTTTTTCACGATTTTCAGCAAAACGGTAAGTTTTATCATAATGATATCTCTGACTAAAATTGTAGATCATAAAATTATCTATAAAAAATGTAGTGATACTTTTTTCCTACGAGCCACGTAGGAAAAAAGTATACCTTATCCATGGAATCCATGGAAGAAGCTGCCATGCGTGAGCGTGACGCGGCTATAGCTGAAAGGAAATTCAGCAAGGAAGGTATTCCTATAATAGACGTATATGCTGATGGCGTCTGGTCGTCGCGATCTTACGGCAATAACTATAAAGCATTGTCCAGTGCCGCAGCAATTGTGGGTCGCAGATTTGGTGAAGTCCTATCATACCATACATCTATATCAATGTATAATATAATCTATGGAAGGTTAATTGCAGATGGCGATTCTGCTACTTACGCAAAAATTCTAGCGCGTAATCCCTACCCGAACTATACAGTCGAAAAAATAGAATGTAGGAACCACTTGTTACGTAATTTGTGCAACAAATTGAGGGGTATTACTGAAGATACCTTATATCCCCTAGCATACATTATAATCCAAGATGAGGTTTTCTGGGAGACAAAGATGAAACAAAAATTGGTAACTTTTTATTTGAACTGGCTATTGCCTGAAATAGTGGATTCACGCCATGCTCGAGGCATGCCATTGGTATACTTTTTTTCCTACGTGGCTCGTAGGAAAAAAGTATCACTACATTTTTTATAGATAATTTTATGATCTACAATTTTAGTCAGAGATATTATTATGATAAAACTTACCGTTTTGCTGAAAATAATTGTCTGTTGAACAATTGTACCAATATTCAGCTTGTTGCGAATTTATGTAGCACCGAATGTCTAATTTGACCGGACTTTAAACATCAAAAACCAAATAAACATCGAACAACAAATAATCATCAAAAAACAAATAAACATCGAAAAACAAATAGAAATTTAAAAAAAAACAAACGTGAGGCACGATTCGTAGGTTGAGGGTTCAAACCTAGGCAGGCGCATTACAAACGTGTAATTTATTTCATCACCACTGTTCTTAAAACGGTGAAGGAAATTATCTTGAGG
The DNA here is from genome assembly GCA_951799385.1 of Hyppa rectilinea. NCBI lineage: Eukaryota > Metazoa > Arthropoda > Insecta > Lepidoptera > Noctuidae > Hyppa > Hyppa rectilinea. The sequence continues at coordinate 21,947,621 of OX637300.1, forward strand.
AAACCTTCGAAGACATGTGACATCTACCAACCCTAATTGGGCTAGCCCACTGCCCTCTCATTGAGAGGCCTGTGTCCTAGCAGTGGGAACATTATAGGCTGATAATGATGATGAAATAAACTAGCCGAATACTCATTAGACAATAATGAAATCCTACAGTTCGTCAAAATTTAGCTGCCTGCTACAGCTTCCCTGCAGTATATTTTCGTTGATTACAGAAAGGACTTTTGGTGTCTCTGATCTCTCAAAAGATAGTTTTCTCTTACGAGACGCTTTATTTTCTTGATTATCGGAAGAATCATCAACAGGCCTTATGGAGATACTTTGATTTTCTCTCAATGGCATGCCTCGAGCATGGCGTGAATCCACTATTTCAGGCAATAGCCAGTTCAAATAAAAAGTTACCAATTTTTCTTTCATCTTTGTCTCCCAGAAAACCTCATCTTGGATTATAATCTCTGTTCTCAGGGGATTATTTTCACCACTCCACACAGCAAATAAGCATTTTTTTTTACGTGCTACATGAAGTTGCCCCTGTACCTGGTAGTACCAGTTACTGTTTTTGTTGATACTGATCAAACCAGTTTTTTTGTCATATCTCCATATTTGAATTTTGTTCTCTTTTAGAGCATTATCCAGACCGTTTTTGAAAGCCAGTATAGGGCATTTGACTTCGACTATTGTGTCTTGACCAATCAAACCATCTGGCGTGGCGCCAATATAAGGATATTCGTGATCCACAAATAAACCGCAAGGCTCAATAACAACTTTTTCTTGAATAGCGAGTTGCTGCAAAGCGAGTTGTTCATTTTCTACGCCATGTGCAATTGCCGTTACATTGCTGAGGTTGGATTTATATAAAATATTTTGTACTAACTTCGCTTTGCTGCTATTTTCTCTTCTTTTTATCACTATCCCGAAATTCGATGCTGTAATCATATTCTTTCTCAGATCTAGCCAGTCGCTGCTATCTCTCTGATTTATAGTAGAATTTTGGATCTTATCTGCATCGGCTGTTAATAATTTTAAATGTTTAAGAAACATTTCTTTGGCTGTACTTAATTCATCTGGGGTCATATCGGGAGAAGTACTCTGAGAACCGTAATCATGCAAATTATCTGTTTTGTCTTTGTTCAGTGCTCTGTTTTTTTTGTGAGGGTTTTCTTTGTTGAATTTTCTTTTCTTCAATCGTCGTTCTTCAAATTTTTTTAACAAGTTTTTGGGACTTTGGCCTAAAATTTTCTTCTGAAGAGTATGTCTAGGATGAGGGTTATTGAACGACAAGACTGCAGCAGAACATCGTGCACGATAACCTCGACGAAGTGAGAAATTTATTCTCTTCCCCCCTACTGTCTTTGCCACCACACTATTAAAACACTCTACTAAATTGGTATCTACATCCTCAAGCAGGCTTCTTGACTTTGACAGGATTGATTGTATTATTGTTTTTATTCTAAACCAGAACGTGGTATTCTCAATTTCATTGTTTTTCTGTGTAACTTTGTCTTTCAAACAGTAATATTCTTTGCATTTTTCGTGGTTCCCAAAAGCATGATGAATGGAGTTTTGTACATCGTTCCTAAAATCTGTAAATGTATCTGGTTTGTCTTTCTCTGTTTTGTACTTGTGTATAGAAGCAACCACAACTTTACGAATTGTCATAATCTTGACTTCCGATAAAGTTTTTCTGTATGCTAGGGGATATTTGGTATCTTTAGTAATACCCCTCAATTTGTTGCACAAATTACGTAACAAGTGGTTCCTACATTCTATTTTTTCGACTGTATAGTTCGGGTAGGGATTACGCGCTAGAATTTTTGCGTAAGTAGCAGAATCGCCATCTGCAATTAACCTTCCATAGATTATATTATACATTGATATAGATGTTTGAAATCCTTGGCAAATTATTTCAGCTTCCATACCACTAGACGAACCTGCATAATTTTTAAAACAGTTGTGTTCTGGTGTCGACATTTGTTTTTTCTCTGCTCGGGCACATATGAGACAATATTTGTTTTTAATTCCTATGAATAGGACTTCACCAAATCTGCGACCCACAATTGCTGCGGCACCGGACAATGCTTTATAGTTATTGCCGTAAGATCGCGACGACCAGACGCCGTCAGCATATACGTCTATTATAGGAATACCTTCCTTGCTGAATTTCCTTTCAGCTATAGCCGCGTCACGCTCACGCATAGCAGCTTCTTCCATGGATTCAGCTGCTGTTGCTTCCCATTTTTCATAAACTACGTCTTGAATTTTAGAATAAGTCTTCTCAGAAAAAATCGGGATATCCATACACGCAGTTATTTCTTCAAACTGTGAATATCCGATACCTGCAGCAGTGATTCCTGTGACGGCAGCTAAATTAGAGTTAATATTTTGTGTGCTTTCTGGATCTTCATTTGTGATTACGAAATCTTTATTACACATAATACATCTTAATTTATATTTAGAGATCAAACCATTCCTGCTTTCTCCTATCAGTGACATATCTTTTAAACTACAATCAAACAAAGAACTATGGCTGGATATTTTTTGAAGTTGTTCAATGAAATACATAATATCTACAATTCTTCGGCCCTGTATGGGCACGAATGACTCTTCTTGAGAACCGGTTTCGACAAGGAATGACAGGTCTTCGGTGGTTTCCCTAAAATAAAAAAAATATAATAATAATAATATCCTTGGACATTTCACACAACGCCATATCGTCCCAAGCTAAGCAACCTAATGCTTGTGTTATGGTAACGACATAGCTGATAAACTACTTATATACATTTTTTTTGTAAATAATACATATTAGTATACATAGAAAAACACCCAGACTCGTAAAAAATACTTGCAGGTCGTACAAATATTTGTTCCGTGCGGGAATCGAACCCGCGACATAGTGCGCAGCAGTCAATCGCTCAACCACTACGCCAACCGTGTTGTCGTATATAAATATGTATAAATGGAATAAGAGTGTTATCGAAATCCGTTTCCGAAAACTTATTCTCTCAGCAAAAAATGCTCATCACGTGGAATAATTTTTTCCTATTTTTATATCTCTTATAGTTTAGTTGGTCTGTTGCGGTTCTGCATAACGTGTTTCATTTTCCGAAATAAATTATAGCCTATATGTTGCCCAGACTTAATACCTATACCACAAAAAAACTTTCATTCAAATCCGTCCAGTAGTTCCAACGATTAGCGTGTAGGAACAGATTTTTTTTTTATCGTGATCTATTACTGTTTGTAACCTCTTCAACAATTATTTTTTCTATTCAATGTACAGACACAGTTTTTTTACTGTTTTATTATAGGTATGTTTAGAAGAGTATAGTAAAGTTAGAGGCTACGGCTATGCGGGTGAAAGAAACAGAGTAACTTTCTAAGCTCATCTCAATATTGATCACATTTAGTACTTACTGATGCTCTGGTAAATCTAAATCTTGATATTCCAATTGAATATTATCATCCGTTGCATCATGGTCCGTGTTTCTGAAAAATATGTCACTTAGTTAGTGGTGTGCACACGTAGACATGGACTAATATGAAGTTGTATATTTCCAGCATCAAACTGCGTGGTTTTTTTTTAGAAAAATACGTCGCCCCTTTGTGGGGCTGAATAATTCTATTTTGTTCTAATTCGTATCGTGAGTGTGTTTACAAAAAAAATAATTTCGTAAAATATTATATAATATATATTTCGTGCGCCATTTTAGGCCCCGCCGTTTATAGTTCGCCCCAGAGCGGCGCGCTGCAGCATATTAGCGCCCGTTAGTCAAGGCCGCAGCGAGACAAACATAGGTTTATATTTTATTTGCCTATTTTTTACGAATTCCGGATACTAAGAAACTGTCACTTCATAACATATTGATAGTAATATTAGTCGGTAATACAATAGGTACAGAGGCCAGCACATCAAGTTACCACTATCTGTCAAATTTCTTTGATAGTATTTCAACCTTATTGCAAAGACATAAGGTTCATTTTAAATTGAGAAAATTTGACAGTTAGGGATAGCTTGATGTGCTAGCATCTGTGCCTACTTACATTAGTTAAAAAAAAATGAATACTTACTCGGAAACTATAGATTTTTTACTTTTATTACGTCGTTTTCTTGTACAAATCCGTCGCAACACTTTATTTCTTTTATTTCCCATTGTTCAGAAACACCGGTCAAACGTTCCGGGCCTCTCTGGTTGCCCGTAATTTTATAGCGTTGTACGTCAGGCAACTCAGGTGGCCCAGCCAACTCAACAAAATAAAAACGAAATAATGGAGCGAATGCGTAATAAACAGAACGTGACCTCTCTTAGCAACGGCTAGCTGCAGACTGGGCGCGGCCTAACACAAGCATACGACCGTAGTGCATCGTAGTAATAGAAATAAGGTTGAAAATATTTTGGCGTTTGATATTATTTGAATTTCATGTCTGCCAAAATGTTAGTCATTTTCCAGTTTTTATTTAATATTTCAAAAAATACAGTTCTGGGTTTCAAAGTTTTTAGATATGTCTTTAGTCTATGAAATTACCTTTGTTATAGTTATAAAAAATATGATGGTTGTCGCTGAAATAATTGAGAATTTCGAGACGAAAAAATTTTTTTCGTGGTCATATTGAATATTTTTTTTCTTGAGTACTAGACTACTTCTGTGAATTGTTTTTGTTTAAGTCTTTTCTTTATACATTTGACTATACACTGTATTTTTTTCTGGCTTGTAGTATGTACAGATACAGCTAACTTTGCGACGAAAATCTAGACGTTTTACGCAGTGTACGCTTTGGATAGCGCCTTAAACATATACAATTCATACACACGCTTTGAGTGTGCGAAGTGAAACAGGTATTTTGACGCATGTCCGGCGCTGAGGGCTGCTCGTAAATATCACGAACTTTTCGCAAAAAACCCCATTAAGTTTAAAAATAAAACCCATACTTAATAATTAGCAGCGTACCATAAATAACACTAAAATGTCTTGGCACATAATTTATTTGTTTATATTGCAATAAAAACACTACCTACATTAACATTATGTTATGTGTATTTCATTGATACGAACACCTACACGGTGCCTAAACGTGAATCATCTGTAACCTAAACGCTATTACCTATAGTATCTTTTTAATATAATAACATAAGATGTATTTAGGGAAAATCGTAAATATATTTGAGAAATCTTATCCGATGACAGGGCAAAAAACATGAGAATTTTGATTTTGAATCACCTTACATTATAAGAAAACAGGCATTTTATCAAGATTTCTTACTACAATAAATAATATGTAAGTTGTAATAAAATATTATTGAACGACCGACTGCTCTGCCAATCCGTGCATTCCATTTAGAAATTATTTATTGGAATAGTTCATAGGGAAACGTTCGCGTTCACAAAGTTGTGAACACATTTGACACTGTCAAATTATGATACTATGTAGAGAAAAACTACGATAACATGGCCAGCCCCTCCAAAATTCAAAACGCTGAAAGTATTTGTGAATGTAATTAGTAATTACAAAGCGCCACCAAGGCTCACAACGCATGTTGCTGCCGGTGTCTTACTGAAGACGAATACTTACAGTTATATACAAACTCTTTCGTAAGGATGACTACTTACAAACATTGAAACAGAAATTTGGGCGGGGCGCGACATGTTATCGTAGTTTAAATTACCTAGAGCTAGAGCGTGGACGTTCTGTACCTGTGCACGTAGTAGGAATACTATGTGTTTACGAGCCGACCGTGAAATCAGAGAATGAAAGAACATTGTAAATCATCTGGATGGCCGCTGCGTTTTTTACTGTCCTCTATGTTCGGATGACCATGATTAGTTTGTTATGAGAAATGGACTAGGTATGAATAATACATACTTATTCTTTTTAATAAATAATCCTTGGGTGCCGGAAAAGAATTAAGAGATTTTGCATTCATGATTATAAAAGTGTTAAGTTCACTTTTATTAACATGAATGCAAAATTTCTCACTCACTCTCTTTACAAATTTAAATGCGACCGTGGAACATGGATGGGTTTTAGTCAGTAAGAGTCTGACACTCCCTTCCGCTCCACCCAGAGCGGGAGCAGTCATTGGATGATTACCCAGCCTTAAAAAAAAAAAAAAGACAGTAGCATTAATTTGTGGTCTAACTGTTATTAAACAGGCCTATATTCATTCTAACGAGCGTTGAACGTGGTGTTATATAGTAGCTGCTTTCCCCAATGTGTGTTTGTGTACAGACGACTAGTTAAGAAGTTACCCCAATCTGTCAAATTTCTTTGATAGTTTTCAACCTTATCACAAAAGCAAAAGGTTAATTTTCAATTGAGAAAATTTGCCAGTTTGGGATAGTTCGATGTGCTGGCTTCTTTACCTAAATTCTCACCTCTATGTTATTCTCAAAAAATATTATATCTCCTAGTGAGTCACATTTTTTTCTAACCATCACTACCACCATATGGTAATCCGTAATTTATATCAGGTAAAAAATAAAGACTCATCAAATCACTCAAGGAAAGGGTCCTGAGGTATGATAAAGCTGTGGTCACATTAGTAAGGTCTCGAAGCTTTTAACGTGTATCTTAAAGCGAGGGCACTCTTGTTTGTAATCTTCGTTGAAAAGTCGGGAACACAACATTAGAGCCTTTTAGTTTATCGAACACTTAGGGCAGATCAGTGATGCCAAGTTACGGGTTTTCTCCCTAAGTTTAGGGAGAAAAAAAAGTATACAGGGAGTTTTTTTGGGGGAATAATTTTTTGGGTTGGGAAAATTTTAATTGTGTTTTATTTTTCAATTGCACAACTCTCCATACTCCATACTTATATGTATTCAATAAAAGTTTACAAAAAAAAATGAATTGATCAAATGATACTACTATCATTGATGGTAACTAGATGGTGCTGATATTGAAAATGATATACTTGTGTCACAGTTGGGGAGTTAAAGCTTGAATTTAGTGAGTTTTGAAATTGCTTTAGATGGGAAAGTTTTCAAACAGTTGGCGACACTGGGGCAGATTCCACCAGTGAAACTGAATGCGATCAGCGCGTAGACTACGTTTAAGATCTGTCATTGTCATTATTTTCTATGGAATATTCATACTGACAGCTTTTGACCGCGTTTCAGATGCGCTGATCACGTTCAGTTAAACTTTAGAAATTGGCACGTATGCTAACTAATGTATGAAGGGAATGCGATTTGGTTTTAAAATGTTTTATACAACTCTGCAAGGGAAATAACGTCGTAAACACTTACTCTGGCGCATGTATCTGCCGCGTTAGTCTCTTAGTCGCACACGCTACTGCTGAAGAGGTCCTGGGTTCGATACACAAGCCGGGCAAAGTTAAATTTTTCAGGAATTTCCGGCATTTCTCAGTAGTAGATCGAAGCTTGTATTTGGACCCGGTTGATGACACTAGGCCCTATTACACGGGACTTAAAGATAGCTTGTAAATGTGGGTACTGTAGGTAGGTATGCAGGCTAATAAATCAATTTCAGACTAAATTATGTATTATATGAAGAAGTCTTATTAATGTGAACGTATGATAAACTTATGCATATTTTCCTCTGTGGTAAAATGATTGACGGCGGTTCGATTTTCGAATCGAAAATATCATATTACGCGGGTCTAGAATTAATAGGATGACTCCTTAAATTTTATATGATAAATATGTAAAAAACGTTATATACTTTCGAAATAAAATCTCTAACTTTTCAACGAAATGTCAGAATGTAAATAACTGAACAACGGAACTAAAACCTGTAAAATTAATTTCTGTTTTGTGCTTATTTTATTGTACAGTCGCCAGTGGAAGTTATGCCAAACTGTCAAGTTTCTCCAAATGATTTTCAACCTTAAACCGTTGATGATTAAGTTCAAAATCGATATTGAAAATTTGATAGTTTGTGGTAACTTGATGTACTTTGTTTGTACCAGGTGTGACAATACACATGAGTTACAGATACGGGTTTTAAGCGTTTCATTGTTTATTATATCGTGTTAATTTCAAAATACATTTAACGGTAATCTTTTACATGAATCAACCGACATGAAAGTAGAAATAAGTTTCGGGACAAATGCGATGACGAGGGGGCTTTAGCAGTGGCGTAGCTATACCTTTTTTTTTTTTTTTTTTTAAGGCTGGGAAATCATCCAATGACTGCTCCCGCTCTGGGTGGAGCGGAAGGGAGTGTCAGACTCTTACTGACTAAAACCCATCCATGTTCCTTCCGTAGCCCTTTATGTTCCGGGGTAGCGGTAACCCTTTCGGACAATCCCGCTTATAGCTATACCCTTGGGAAATCCATTGCATGGGGCTCCAAATTTATATCTTTTACTAAATTTTGTTAAAAATGTTGTGTCACTTTTGAGCTCGCTGCCTCTTGGACCGGGGGCCCCGTCAGGCCGTGGGCCCATTGCATTTTGCCAGTCCTGCCACCCTATAGTTACGCCACTGGGCTTTAGTGTGATAAAGGGATACAGCTAAACAGGAGGTATAGCTCCATCTCTTTCCCAATGTGAAGCATATTAAAATAACACTGCTTTATGCGGTGGTTGTTGGTCCCCACCATAGACATGACATCCGTGTTAGTATAAACATACGTCAAGCATGTATTCAGAAGGGGTAGGTAGAGGTGCACCTATAGTACAGAGGCCAGCACATCAAGTTACCCGACTCAGTAAAATTTCTTTGAACTACAAAGAAACTGTCAAAGGGACCTGACAATGACCTGAAAATGAACCTTATGGTTTTGTAATAAAGTTGAAAATAGTTTTTCAACTTTATGACAAAAGCATAAGGTTAATTTTCAATTGTTAAAATTGTCAGTCTCTCACAGCTACCCCAAAGCTTGATGTGGTGCAGTTTGTACATCCACATTTCGCCAGTTTTGTTTAAGTCCCATGTAATAGGGGGTAGACCTATTGCCATCAATCGAGCACAAGTCCAGACCCCGACCTTTTTTTTTTGTGCGTGGTATATCATCCAATGATTTCTCCCGCTCTGGGTGGAGCGGAAGGGAGTGTCAGACTTTTGCTGACTAAAACTCATCCATGTTGATTCCTTAGCCCTTTATGTTCCAGGGTAGCGGTAACCCTTTCGGAAAATTCTGCTACTACTTTGTCTGACTTTTCCCGACCTGGGAATAGAACCCAAGAGCTCATACCCAGCGCTTGCGATCACGAGACGAACGAAGCAGCCCGTTGGTATAAATTTTCAACTATTCGAGTTTCCAAGAGTTTTAAATATTTTGTTAAGATGGTATCTCTTCTACCTTCGAAGCATATCAGTGATACTCATCGGAAAACCTGATATTTTTATATAAAACGCGATGGCCGGGTTTTGACACGAGATTGTTAAGATAAAACAAACGTATCATGAACTTGGTAACTTGAGTCACAATATCTTGTGCTTAGCGGAGAACCCAGATATGTTTCTGCATTTGTTAGTTGTTGAGTGTGTTGTTGTTGTTGCTCTAGCAAGGGTTCCCAAACTTATTTTGTCTACTGCTCACTTTGAGAATAAATAATTTATCACCTACTTAAAAACCACTGTCTAGATGAAATAACAAATCACCCCCTGAGCCTCTACACAACGCACCCATTCTTTTTCTGCGTCTCATACTGCCCCGTTTTATGTCTTTTTTTTTTAAGGCTGGGAAATCATCCAATGACTGCTCCCGCTCTGAGTGGAGCGTAAGGGAGTGTCAGACTCTTACTGACTAAAACCCATCCATGTTCCTTCCGTAGCCCTTTATGTTCCGGGGTAGCGGTAACCTTTTCGGACAATCCCGTTTTAGGCCTGCAGCGCTCACAAGGGGGCGTTATCGCCTACTTTGGGAAAGGCTGCTCTAGCCTATTATGGATGCCCTGCTTACCCTGTCACTTTCACACGTCAGTATCTAATGGCTGCGACAGCGAACGGCTTAGGGTTGCTGAATTTTGGGCCGAACAAAAAAAAAATCTTTTATTTTAGCCATCGACACGCTAATAAGAAGGTTATGGATATACTGGGCTTAGTGCCCTTACGGTAGCAGGGTAGTCAACTGAATAAATTGGTCTGTCTCTGTTAAGTGACTTATTAATTTTCGTTTGACGAAGGTAAACCTAGAAAACATCGATAACTATCCTACAGAAGTTAACTTTCAGACTCAGTCACCAGTAGTGCTATTCTGTAAAAACCTCACCGTGATCTGTAAGGTCAAGTGAAGTTTAAGTGAGCTGACAGAAGTGTTGATCCCTAGTGTAAAGAAGAATGACAGCTTACTTCACCTAATTATGCTGTTGTCGTTTCGAGTTACATTCAGGGACCGGCCGGATACTCGTTGAAAGGGTTTATTGTAAGCGCTTCAAAAAAAAAACCCTATGATGTATTTTACACCTTCGAACGGGAGTAGTTAACCCGTTACGGTTACCCTTTCAACACCCTGTAACACTGTAACTGAACGGAACGTAACTTACGTTCCGTTCTTAACTATGTCAGTCTTGATTTCTATACGACCTCATCACATTACACAGAGGTACTAATCGCTATAGAATGGGTGTCTATTAGACGTTGCCAGTTACCGATCGTGCTGCCCACGACCGATTGCCCAACATATTATAAAATTATTGCTTATTATTGTTTGTGTTTGTTGCAGTAACATCTAACACTTATGAATTACACTCACTACGTCCTTAGCGGCCTACGTAAGATCAGTTGATGCGATGGCTTACCTGTAAAAGGAAAGGTATGAATTAGTTATGTGTTGCATAAAGATTAAAATCATAAAAGGTTTACTTGGAAGCGAGCCCACTGACTTTTAGGAATCAAAGAGCTAGAGCTAGTACGATACAGGAAATAGAATCAAAACACCGCAATTCAAAATTTTATTATGTTGTACAAACGCCAGCATATTAAGCTACCCCAAACTGTCAAATTTTCGCAATTGAATATGAACGTTATGCTTTGTAATAAAGTTGATAAATTTTATTGGGGTAACTTGATGTGCTAGCCTCTGTACCAAGTATTTAACGTTCAGTAGAACCTATTTGAAACTTAAATTGTTCCTGTTGCTGGAACACAGGCTGCTGAAGGGGACTAGGGTTTAATCTAGTGCGTGTATACTTCGATTTTTTTGGTTTTAGGACGGTTTCGTCACACTGGTTTCCTTCACCGTAGGAAAACCACCCCCCCACTTCAACCAGCTTCGCAAGGGTGCAATGTTGATACTATCGCGTGGGGGATAGCTAGTTAAACTATACGTATAAATATTTATTTTGAATCACTTTATCTATTGACTAAAACTGCGTTAAAATCCGTTGCGTAGTTTAAAAGATCTGTGCGTACAGAGGACAGACGGCGCGGAGCGTTTTGTTTTGTAGTATGTAGGGATTTCAATATTGCTGGCCGCTTTGATAGTCAACTTATGTAATAATGAAAAAGTATTATAAGCCTATCTTTGGTAACAGTAAGATTTATGCGGTGGAGTGAGTAGAGACCTTGGCTAAGACGAGAGATTACCCGAAACTTAACTAGAGCCATGATACTGGTTTCGTTTTAAAACCGTGGTACACAACATAAATGTATGCTCACAACCTATTATGTAAACATCCAGCACATAACACATAAAACAAAGAGCTATTTACACCAAAACAGTGCAAACACCTTCGTAAAAAACACGTTAAAAAACTCCAAAGTGCTGTTTATCTCCATAAAAATAATAGAAATCACATTCCATGTTTATAAACTACAACAATTTTTTTTTTACGTTCTTAATGTTAATCGACGTTACTACGTAAGTATTCCTCTGTCCAAAGTCACGAGTACCAATTAATACGATACGAATCCGTTGAGAGGCTCGTTTAGGCCTTTGGGCACACGCATTAAGAAGCAGAACTTGTTCGACTGGTCGTTAAAATTCCCTCAGATTCGAACCGGGAGGCGGTGCCTACACGTTGTTTTACACTTTTGCCGCGTGTACTTGTTGGTACGCTGATTCGCTTGAGGCCGTGCCGGTGAATGTTGTTGCTTACCAAAAAGTTAATTTTAGATTCAGAGTTTTATGTCAAGTTTTGTTTTTGAATATTGTTTATCAGAATATCGTTTTTGCCACGCAAAAAAACGCATTTGCCAACTGTTCAAAATATTCCACGAATAGCAGAGCGAAAGCAACTATCCTTCGTTAATTGCGAAATAAAAAGTTTCTGAGGGGGTGTGTGGGTAGCCATATTAACTATAGTCGATTTTATTTTTAAACATTAACAGTAAAACTAAACCTTAGCACCAAGACATAAGGCTTTATTTGATCGGCTTTTGAGTTGCTAAGTGATATTTACAACTTGCCCACGTTTCTTTTCAACACTACGAGGCAACGACGGCAAGTGGGCGCAGCCTACATGAAACATTCAAAAATAACAACAACTGAGTCTAGGCGCGAATTTGGCCTTGACGCAACATTCGAAATTTAAATAGCGCCACAGATGCAATAGGAACGATTCAAAAAAGTTTTTAACATGTAGGTCAAGACAGGTGTGCAGAACAGAACAGAAAAGATTTTTTGAAAAGGTAATATTCTTAAACCCTTTGATAGACGTTTTCTAATTATAATGAATTATGACTTCAATTACTTATTAAGTGCCCATCAATAGATACTTCTGTGCGTAGGCAGTTATGTCAAACACTTGCTTTTGTTTCAATATAATGGCCGTTAATAATGTTCGTAATTAACAAAAACGCAGCTTACTTTAATTAAAGCTCGTAACGTGTTTCTTGCGTAATATTCGCTTAATAAAGATATACAAGGACTCGATATCGGTAACTTGTATCTTTAGCCAAACTTCCAAAAATTCTCAGTTCTGTGTCAATACGATATTTACTTAAGTCGTATGTGACCTCACAGTTTCCCGTGTCCTATTTAATAGCGGTGAGGTGGAGGCACCAATTACCGGTCGAATACAACTTTATGTATCGGTTTTTTATTTTTATACTATTGGACTAGTTTTTTAGTCTTGTTAGATTTTATAATCATCGTTCATAGAGTTAATTCTGTGTATTTATAATATTATGTTGTTAACAAAAATGTTTGTTTTTTATAGAAGGAAATAAACTCAGTATTTAGTTTCGGACTTAATAACTTGCGTTGTTTGGTGACAAATAACGTTTTTTACCCATGATTTGACTTACCCTTTGTCAAAGTAAAAGCGTAAACAAAAAACCTTTTTGGAGCTGTTCAAGGCCTGTAATTGATTTTTGTCTATCCGAAACATTTAGCTGTCAACCGCGTCTATTCACAGCAGTCGCAGCATTCGATTTTTACATTTAAATTTCTGGCATAAGAACTATTTGGTGTACCTACACCAAATAGTTCTTATGCCAGAAATAGGTGCAATTTTTATGAATTTATTAATCGTAGTTGTAAATTGAGACGAAGAGATCATGCAGTAAAAAATAACCAAGCAATTTTTTTAAATCAAAACTGTGGTGTTTCGGTACAAAATGAACCTACCAAATAATGATCTTTTACCAATTCTAAGCACTTATGATTAAAGCATGCGATATATTTATTAGGTGTAAGGAAATTTCTTGCCTATTGGTCGACACTTCACGCAAGAGGGCTGGATAGTTCTTTGGCCAAAGAATTAGCATTACCATTCAACGTGGCAATGCTGCCAGTCTTCTGTGCACGTTTCCGGACGACAGCGATGCGGATGAGTACTTCGACGCCTAAGTGTCTTTTTTGTTTTTTGTATTTATTTGTATATAGTTAGTTAGAAAGTCATTTAATTTAAGTATGTATAAGTTGTTATTATGTAGAAAAATAATTAAATAATTAATTTATTAAGTGGCAGTTAAATGTTAGCTTCACCTCAAAATAATATCGGCACAAGGTCAATCAGTGCGTATCTTCAAGGATACGCACAAGGGTGCCTTTGTAAACAAATCGAGTATATTCGGGATATCACTAGGTAACATCCACGTTTATCGGGCCAAGGAGAATAAACATGAATTTATTTGCTTTATGATTACTACATTATAATAATACTTCCTTCTGCCCGTGACTTTGTTCGTGAGGATTTTTGGAGCTCGGAAGTAGATTTTCTCGTTAACGTTTCAACTGTGTAAAGTCTCCTAGCCTTTTCCCAACTATTTGGGGTCGGCTTCCAGTCTAACCGGATGCAGCTGAATACCAGTATTTTGCATGGAGCGACTGCCTATCTGACCTTAACAACCCAGTAACTGGGTTCTACGATACTCCTTGGTAAGACTGGTTGTCAGATTTTCGGGTTTCTGCCGACCCATAACGACTGTCAAAGATGCACAAATGACAGCCCGGACCAACGGCTTAACGTGCTTTCCGAGACACGGAGGAGTCTCTGTATGTAAAGATGGTCATAGAGAGAATGAGATGGAACTATACGTCCTCTATAACTCCGTCTCATTCTTACACTGGAGTAATATTGAAATAACACTGCTTTAAGAGATGATGGCTCAGGTTCTGGGTCTGGGTTGCCCTACAGTCGATCACAAAGCAATTTTGGACGATGAAAATATTTTATCTTTACATAATTTATCGTTGGAGCAAAATACCTTCAAAGTCGTCGTTTCGGCGTGATCGTATTACAATGAAAGTTGTATTTTGACTTCTGCGAACCACATACATAAACATTAAAATTAAATAATAAGACTTGTACCAGCACATCAAGCTATCCCTAATTGTCAAATTTTCTCAATTAAAAATGAACCTTATGTCTTTGTAATAAAGTTGAAATACTATCAAAGAAATTTGACAGATTGTGGTAACTTGATGTGCTGGCATCTGTACGTTAAATACAATAGGTCGCCTTATTGCTCTAAATGAACGTTGGAAACTTGCTTTGAAATTATTTGAACGGGGATTTCCAAGGCTGGTTAGCAGAAGCAGATTGACGTTATTTGCTTAATTCAGCTACTCATTAAAAAAAAACCGGCAGGAATTCTGATAATTTATTAGTTGATACCTATTCATAGCCGAAATTCTGCCAATGCAATTAGTATTCAATAAATATTATAAAGAGGAAAACTTTGTTTGTTTGTTTGGTTGTAATGAATAGGCTCAAAAACTACTGGACCGATTTTAAAAATTCTTTCACCGTTGGAAAGCTTAGTTTTCTAGGAGTAACATAGGGTACTTTTTATCCCGGGAAAAATAACGGGTCCCACGGGAAAGACCACGGGAGCGAAGCCGCGGGCAAAGTGCTAGTATTCAATAAATTAATTGACCTAGAACTATTCAGCTTTTTTTTCAATAAAAAGTACAGACGCCAGCACATCAAGCTATCCCTAACTGTAACAATTAAAAATGAACCTTATGTCTTTGCAATAAAGTTGAAATACTATCAAAGAAATTTGACAGATTGTGGTAACTTGATGTGCTGGCCTCTGTACATCAAAAGGTATTCTGTAAAAATCTCATCTTGAAAACTTAGGTGAAGTGAGCATGAGGTGAGTTGTCAATAATCTTTAATTTAATTTGACAAGTAATTTTAAATTTTATTGTCTGATCCGAAGTTGATTGAAATAAAAAAATATAAAAAAAAATGTTTAATTTAATTTAATTTGACAAGTAATTTTTAATTTTATCGTATGATCTAAAGTTGATTGAAATAAAATAAAATAAATAAAAATAGTCTCAATTCCTAGTATTAGCTGGAATGACAGTTCACTTCATTTAACTTTTCACGGTGAAATTCCTACTAAATATACTAGTTAAACTTTACTCCAACCCATAAAATTCCTACTAAATATACTAGTTAAACTTTACTCCAACCCATAAAATTCCTACTAAATATACTAGTTAAACTTTACTCCAACCCATAAAATTCCTACTAAATATACTAGTTAAACTTTACTCCAACCCATAAAAAATTGTCAGTTACCATCCAATACATATAAAAACAAACTCTTTAACAACATATCGATAATATTAAACATTAAATCAACGGTATACTGAACATGTTTTCTTATATTTCGGAGTCAAAGCTTCATTTGTTGTTCATTTCGTAACGTGGCACGCGCCGCAGCCCACGTGACACTTTCTTTCGAAAATTTATAATCCAGACCCCCCTGACCCTTCCCGATAGGGATTATGTTTTGTGGTGGTACAAACGTCGAGTTGACGACGATTTTGTAGATGCACAGAGGCCAGCACATCAAGTTACCACAATCTGTCAAAATTCTTTGATAGTATTCCAACTTTATTGCAAAGACATAAGGTTCATTTTTAATTGAGAAAATTTGACAGTTAGGGATAGCTTGATGTGCTGGCGTCTGTACACACACTTTATCATCATCATCATAATCAGCCTATAATGTTCCCACTGCTGGGACAAAAGCCTCCTCACTTCGAGATCTTCGAGAGGGAGTGAGCCGTAATCCACCACGCAGGGCCTAGTGCGGGGTAAGCGCGATTGTCCGAAAGGGTTACCGCTACCCCGGAACATAAAGGGCTACGGAAGGAACATGGATGGGTTTTAGTCAGTAAGAGTCTGACACTCCCTTCCGCTCCACCCAGAGCGGGAGCAGTCATTGGATGATTTCCCAGCCTTAAAAAAAAAAAAAAAAAGGGCCTAGTGCGGGTTGGTGGATGTTACGAGTACAATGTCTTCAAATTGAGATGCCAGTTTCCTAGCGATGTTTTCCTTCACCGTTTTGAGACCAGACACACTTTCGTAGATTAAGTTTTTGTCTAACAATTCTTGCTTATTTTTTATCCACATCTCCTAAGGTGGAAG
Source organism: Hyppa rectilinea (assembly GCA_951799385.1). Classification (NCBI taxonomy): domain Eukaryota; kingdom Metazoa; phylum Arthropoda; class Insecta; order Lepidoptera; family Noctuidae; genus Hyppa; species Hyppa rectilinea. The sequence goes on from OX637300.1 coordinate 21,964,363, forward strand.
GACGTAGTGTTAAATCGCTTCCACAGGACACGTACCAAAGGACAGCACCAAATCGAGCTGGTGCGAGTTGAAGTGCAAGTACTATAATAAGCTTAGAGCATTTAACCTTAAATGCTCTAAGATAATAAGCCATATCTACTAACACAAGTTTTTTTTTAAATATAAAAATACGTTTGTTTAGGTTAAGGTATATAAGGGCCTGTGTCTCCAGTACACTGTATTATTTACACCATTTGAAAATTACTTATTTGGATTTTTAAAAGAAATCTAGCGATACTGACAGTCCATTTTGCAGGAGACATATGTAAATGTTAACAGAACTTAAAACCGCTTCCGCCTATGACTTGGAACCTTGCCCTGCGCCTACGCAGGTCGAAAGTGTGCCCAGCAACTTTACACTCAAAACTTTATACTTAGTTATACTCGTTCACGCTCCATTGTGTGCCTCCCATCGCGGTCCATACATCTGACCCGTTGACACTTCAATACTACTGGATTTTGTTTGAATTTGGAAGATAAAAAAATGGCGGATTTCGGTATGATTTACAAAGGTCTTTATTGGGTTGAATGAAATTTGAAGGTCCGTAAGATAAAAGGAATGGTTTTATGGGCCTTCTGGCTGTGAGTTGATTGGACTGCACTGCTGGATATGACCCTCACTGAAGCAGCATTATTCACCACCTACATTAACATTTTAAAAGATTATGGAGATTTAATCAATAATTAACTATTGTGAAAAATGCTTAAAAAGTAAAGCTTGATATACACCGTGGGTTTAAATGATTGTTTGCTTCAATTTATTTGTTTACCACAGAATCTTAGTCACATACACGAATTCAAAATTCACGTACACGATGCGAGTCAGTTCTGTAATGCTACAGAACAGACTCGCATTGTGTACGTGAATTTGCTAAAGAACATAGAAATCGAACTAGGATAAGTATATGTACCTATTTTCGTCGTTTCTCCTTGGTTTCTTCATCAGTGAAACAATAAAATAATTCTTTGAACAATCTTCACGTCCTGTAATCAGAGAATCTGAAAATCTTTATAATTTTGTGTTTTATAACTTAATGTCGACTTCCGTTTTTAATCCAATTTTGTGTTATTAACTCTTACGATTCAATGAAATAGAATATTTGTAGACAGGCCTTTCAGCTATATTATCATATTATATATTATCATAAATTCTGATGCATTGAAACAGGCCTGGATAATCATCCGTAGTAAACTTTATGTGGTCTCTATCTTTATTTTAATTTAAATCTAGATGGGTTCTGCATCTAATATTATAACACAAGACTTATATTATAAAGGCGAAAGTTTGTTAGTGTTTGTGAGTTTTTTATGTTTGTCCATCCTTAACGCTCAAACGGTTGAACGGATCTGGATAAAACTTTAAGGCTGGGTAATCATCCAATGACTGCTCCCGCTCTGGGTGGAGCGGAAGGGAGTGTCAGACTCTTACTGACTAAAACCCATCCATGTTCCTTCCGTAGCCCTTTATGTTCCGGGGTAGCGGTAACCCTTTCGGACAATCCCGCTTACCCGGCAGGCTTGGCCCTGAGGGGCCCCTTCATATGTTGACATCTCTTTGAGGCGCGCGTGGAACATATACGCGCCGTATCTGGATGAAACTTGGCAGAGAGTTATATTATCACCTGGTTCAACACATAGGATACTTTTTATCCCGGAAGTACGTTCCCTTGGGATGATTTCCGAAATCCACGCGTTCGAAGCCGCTAGTCTAGTCAACAATCTAATCAAGGATATATGTCACGTCAGAGGAAGTATTTAAAACATTAATTAAGTAAGTACCAACAATAAATCAAAGTCCGTTAAAGCACAATGACATGGCTATAAAAGCAATAATACCAGCCTATTCTAGTCCCATTGCAGGTTAAAGGCCTGTTCTCGAACAGAGAAGCTACGAGTATGAGGACTAAGTTTGCTGAAGACGGGTTGGCGATATCCAACTTATATTAAGGCAGAAGGGAATTATTCCTTGACCGATGTTAGTAATTTCCAAGAAAAATCCTACAAAGTACAAATAAATTGAAAAAGTCACACTGGCAGGTACTTGGCTGGATGGAAGTGGAATGGCTATAAAAACGCCAATTGACGCTTTCAATTTGCTTAACAATTACTTTCCCTTACTGAACATGCTAATCTCGAATAAAAGACTTTATAGAAGCCTGAGAAGTCTGACAGCTAGTCTTACCAATGGGTATCATTAACCAGTTACTGACTGGGTTGTGAAATTCAGATATTCATTTATATAAAATACTGGTATTCAGCTGCATCGGGTTAGACTGGAAGCCGACCCCAATATGGTTGGGAAAAGGCTCGGCAAATTTTATAGAAGCCTGAGAAGAAGCGACAAGTTTTTTTCCAATAGATACTTACAACAACTTTGAGTAATAGCTTCCTTCCTAAGCAATTAATGACATCCCCTTCACTACGACAATAATTTCCCCAAAAATAATGGTTTTGGCTTCGGCCTCTGCATTATGTCTGTCCTTTTTTTTTTTTTAAGGCTGGGTAATCATCCAATGACTGCTCCCGCTCTGCGTGGAGCGGAAGGGAGTGTCAGACTCTTACTGACTAAAACCCATCCATGTTCCTTCCGTAGCCCTTTATGTTCCGGGGTAGCGGTAACCCTTTCGGACAATCCCGCTTAATTATGTCTGTCTGGAATATAAAATATGTATGTAAAAAAAATGTAGAGGGCCGTACATTTTAAAATTAGACTTGCTCTACTGATGGTAGTCAACATCAGTACCATGGCGATAGGATTAGCCAGTCAGTAAGGAGTGAACTATCTTCTCATAGGAAAACCAACTCGCCGTCGTATGCCGTTGGATCTGGCTAATGACAAGCTTGTCCTCCTAATTCCCAAAACTAGATTATTTTATTAGGACAAAGTAACTCTGTAATAAGTGTAATAACTCGACAGAAAGCAGTCCGCCTACATGTGGAGCCCCGGGCCTTCCGATCCACACCTGTTAAAATTGTATAACACTCATTAACGTCTCGTTTGGCAATCTAAAGACCGGATGTATCTTTATAGCCCATAGAAGCAGCCTTTGACACAGTTGCATTATCAAACCATCGCCCCCGCTCGGTCAAAAAGCCTTTTAATATTGAATAAATACACCTACAGTCCACCGTTGCAATGTCATGTAACCAGACTATGTTGAAAAGTCACATAGTATTAACGGATTCAGTTGGATTCGGGCCTCTTGTATTCAGTAGGTTGACGATGCAGTTGCCTAATACCATGTAGGTTGGCGACGGTGTCGCTGGGCGATCATCGCATCTAGTTTCGTCTTGAGCTCACATGGTAATATCGACCTTATTTTTAACATGCCTTGGTCTGTTATGGATCAATACAAGTTGATTTACCGTTTTGATAATGGAATTACGTCGTCAGTCTCTTCACGGTGTCGCAATCGACGCGTGCCTTGCTGCTTGAAACTTACTACTGATGAACAACGTGGCTGCATTTTATGCCTAAAAGTATGAGACTTAAGATTCTTATTTGATTGCTTTTTGTTCTTCACCAAGCGAATTGTGTGCAAGTGTGGGACAAAAGGCAAATTTGTTGGCACGTGGGAGAGCGCTGACGTCATTTTAAGAAACGAGCACCATAAAACTACCTTTTGACTAAGCTTGATAAGAATGACTTGGTAATTTATTGTATAATTAGTAAGTGTACCTTATGGTGTAGATTAGTATGAAGAACTCACTCGATAATGATCGCGAGATAAAATAAATTAATTGTAATTACATTGTTCTAGAGGCGACACAACAGTCGGTTAATTAGATCCCTATTTATTTGTAATGGAGTTGACAAATATTCAGTTCTCCCTTATTTTCTTATTTTTGGATAAGGCTGCTATACGGTGACCGCAGCATGCCGCACGTCTGCGGTAATAACACTAGTATAAACTGGCCTCATATTCTATTGAAAACCCGTGGGTACAAACGCGGACCCTGGCGGTAGATCACTTTTCACCCTTGATGTAAGGACTACGGTTGTAAAGTGACCGCGTTGAAATGCTCAAGGTCAAGGTGTTACGAACGTGCAGCCTGCTGTACCAACGCTGACCGCCTGATAAACTCCAGATGAGTCCTGTGGACAGCTGAAAACGGTATAGTTTGATACGCTTGTTAAACGGTCTCTTTTATCAAATGAGTACCTAAATCTACTCTTCGAAGTCTATGCAGACAGTTTCTCGTCGTTTGTCGTTAAAAATTTACTCAAGTCTAGACCAGCAACCACCAATGATTTCTCTAAGAATATTCAACAACTAACAAATTACAAAAACACTAGTAAAGTGCATAGTACACAGAAACAAAAAACTTTACAGTGCTTAAATAATATTAATGTACAAGACTAGTCGTGAAGGTAATCCACTTGACTTTTTGTCTCACTCATACGTGTGCGAGATGTATGTGGTTGTCTCTTCCTTGCAGCGGCGCAGCCTCCGCTGGGACCTTTTCTTGGAAGTCTCTGCGGTCCCTAGATAGATGCTTATCGGTTGTGTAGTGAGTTAGTTTTCTATGTAACCTCAACTTTATTACTATATTTAATTTCTCTAAGAGTGGAATTTTATTGTTACGTGATAAGGAATATAACTTTCTAAAATTAAGATTTTCCTTACATTGTTGGGAACGAACGAGAGAAAAAAGCGATGGTGTGCCAATTGCAATTCAGTTGGTACCTATCTACCATGGTCGTAAAAGTTTTGCAAGGCTACCTATCTTAGCTTCTGGGTAAGGAGGATCCACCACTTTCCCTGTATCGTACCTACAAAAGCTCCACATTAGCACCGTAGAGGTTTAATGCAAAACACAACATTATGTCGCAGCTGCCTGGTTGGAAAATAACTCTGGCTGCATTCGAATTTCAAGCGAATTTGGAATTACATAGTTTTAAATAAAAAATTGTTTAAGTTTTTGTTTAATGAAAAGTCAGTTTTTATATAGCGCGTACTTGTACGCACGTTTCTTGATATAATTTGATGAAACTAATGTAAATTTATAGTAAGTACGTTTGATAAATCTTTCCCTAAATAATAATAATAATAATATCCTTGGACATTTCACACAGCGCCATATCGTCCCAAGCTAAGCAACCTAATGCTTGTGCTATGGTAACGAGATGGCTGATAAACTACTTATATACATTTTTTTTTGTAAATACATACATATTATAGATAGAAAAACACCCAGACTCGTAACAAATACTTAATAAATGCCCCTAAAATTATTAGCTTGCACTCTATAGGTCTTTACAGGCCCTACTGAATACAATGCTGCAATAAACAACACACATAAACTGCTAATACAAGACTGTATTAACTCAAAATGAAGTTTTTTTCAGAAATTATGGAAAACTGATTACTCGTTTCCTGTTAACGATTGTAAAAAAGTGAACACTGTTTTAAAATTAGGGATAAAATTAAGGGGTTTTATTGACGCGTAGAGAATTAAATTTTACATATGAAAAATGAGTTATCTCGAATTTATCTTTTTTTGAGTTGATATAGTCTTGTGTTAACAGTGCTATATATTCAACAGCAAAGAAATGGCGTTATATGTGATCCTTCAGAGTTGATATGGCCAGTCCCTAGCAAATGCATCGTACTATAAAGCAAACAGTCCGTAATGACCCAAAATGTAAGTAATTTAATGTAACTATAGATAATGATAACGGTCCCAGATAAAGTGTCGTTGACACTGATAACTAACGAGGTAATCTGATAAACGGTTAAACTTTAAAACACAAACACAAGTAGTTTGGCGAGCGGCCATTTCTGTTTACTTGCACAAAAACATAACGCGCCGGTGATAATAAAAATTCATGACGAACGGAAAATTGGCGGGAAATCCCGCTAATGTCAAATGTATTGAAATGTATTTCATTGTGTAGTACAGAGGCCAGCACAGTCACAGGCACAGTCGCTAGGAAATCAAGTTACCACAATCTGTCAAATATCTTTGATAGTATTTCAACTTTATTGCAAAGACATACAGGTTCAGTTTTAATTGAGAAAATTTGACAGGGATAGCTTGATGTGCTGGCGTCCGTACATTACTGCCGCGCTTTGTTATGACTGCGTTGCTAGCAGCGTTGATGATGGCTGATGATAACGCAACGTAGCGTTTAACCAATATAGCCCGGGATGGACAAGCTGGAATAAAGGCTAAAACCGAAGGTCGAGCCCTTTATAGAGCGGACAGCAATTGCTACAATGATGACTAAGCTTGAAGGCTTTATTTTTTTTAAGGGTGGGAAATCATCCAATAACTTTTCCCGCTCTGAGTGGAGCGGAAGGGAATGTCATGGAATTTAAATAAAACCAGTTTCGATTGATGGAAAACAATAGCTATGGACTGCAAAAATTTTCAGTGGGCCGCGCTTTCCTTTCCCGGATGGGAAAATAAATCGAAACGTCTTTACACTACAAAATATTTAATCAGACTGAGATACCATTACTGATCTTAATATTAAAGTTTGTTTGCAATATGCTTAACTTACACATAAATACATAAAGTCTGAATCGAATGTACTAACATTGACAGCGTGCGTACCGCAAATTAAACTTTAATGCGAGTCTCGTACCAAAACCATCCTATTCAGGAATAACTCGCATAGATACAGGTTTTTTTCTCTTCCAAACTTTATGCCTTAACAAATTGTACGCCAGCGCATCAAGTTATACCAAACTGTCAAATTTGTCCAAATGATTTTAAACCATGAAACGATAAGAGTTAAGTTTAAAATCGATTGAGAAAATTTGACAGTTATGGTTGATGTTCTAGCGACTGTACCAAGGTCTTAAGGAGTGTGCTTATTAAGACAATAATATATTTTTTGAGAGATAAGGGTATCACAACAATATCAATCCTTACGGGAGATCTTATGTCTTTCCGCTCATATGTAGACGATGATTAAATTATATGCATTCCTAATTCTTAAAATGGCCATGTAAAGTACCATGTACAGTACATGTACGATCAATTTATTTTAATCGAAAGTATATCGCGTATATCGAAATATAAATAGTTTATTTGCTTCATTGCGTGCCCAAGGTATGAGCGATGAATTAGCACTTACTTAATCAATGCTAATCTGACTAGTTATAGACCGTTGGCGGACGCTTACATCATAGAAACGGCGAGTCCGCTGTTCCTCACCAACATCTGGTTAAATATTCTTGGGAGAATATTGAATGATAACGATGATGAAGAGCTTATAACAAAAGTTCAAGGGTTGCCAACCTAAGGTCTAACCATATTGGGGATCTATGATAGAAAACATTCAACTATAAACTGAAAGATCGCGCATCATTCATATTAAGAACTTTAAATACAATTTCGGTTATGAGAAATCCCTATATCGTATAAGGTAAGCAAGCCCCTTTCTTGGACTCGATTATAATCGCCAACTGTTTAAGCGATTTCAATCGAGATGTCTTCAACGGAGGAGGAGGCGGCAGGAATTTCGAAAAAGCGAACGATCGTAATTTTTCAACACCCATAATAAAAACACAGATTTGGTGTTGAATTAATTAAATTAGAAATATGCGCAACGAAACTAATCGTATAATATGTACAGCTTTATGGCTGTTTTGCGCGGATGTGACGCATTTTTTCCCTCAACCTGTTTTTAATTTTATTGCGTCATGTGTACTGCAAATAAACATATTTTCTAAGAGAGACTAAGTGAAATAATAGAAAAATGTGTGACTTAGTTCTATCCTAAGCCTAAGCCTCTCATGTTGTTTATCCAGAAACAAAGTGAACACAAAGATGATGACTGAAACAGATGTGCCATGGGAAGATAAGGATACATTTGATCATTACGTTATAATTGTTTAAAAAGGTTCCTATAAGAATTCTCCTCTTTAAATATAAACACAATAATTAGAATATTATCATAAAACAGAAATAATACAGTTACGTTTTCTGCACTAGGCAAATGTTGTTATACATATGTTATGCTGACTAGCTCAGTATTACATAATATTAACTGTAATGAGTACACCTAGTATTCTAGTCAGACCCATATAGGAATGTTTTGTTCTACGTAATGTGATATTATGCCGCATTCCTAAAGATAGTGACGGAATCAAGGAAAGCGTTTGATTGTTTTAATCTGAAACTTGTGAGACTAACTGAGTTTACTGTGGATGCAGCGGTGGTCTGGGCGTTCTGTGCAGTGCAGATTTTCTACGACAAACTCTTTCAACCCTACATCTCGGCACACACAATCCATCCATCTTTTATTACATTGAATTTTTTCCTCACGATATAGCCCTCATAGACCGTGTCACTTACCCAACCACAAATATCCACAAAGATAAAGCTGAATGTTAAACATAAATGTTGGCCACCAATTCTCTCATGTAAAAATATCTAGGACTCACAACTGAGGAACTTTCATCATAACTTGTGTACGACTACATCATGTAACACCATCGTCGCCATACTTGTTCAATCAGGCCAACACATTAGCAACAGACATTTTTGCGTGCGTTAAATTGCAGATTTTTATAATAAACCCGTTGGAATTAGGCCCGTGCCAAAACGTCGAGGGCACCTATGATTATCCGCATTATAACTGATCCTACATGCGATGGATTCGTGTTTATATGGATTCTTAGCTTGAGGCGTCTCGTTCAACTTACATATTTGTGATTCCAAACATTTTGTCTGCATACCTACTTGTCGTTTTCTGGGAATGTTTTGATGTCTTTAAGTGCTTGGATCTACATATTAGCTGTGTGACGAAATCTATTTGTATATGCACATTTTTTGTCACGCTAATGAGGTCTTTACGAGCAAAAAGTTTGAAACCACATTTGAAAGATAACCCACCTTTTAAATGTGGACTCATAGTTTTTTTGTTAAAATTATAGCCAATACATTCTCTACAGGAAATCGGGCCCAAAAAGTTAATAGAGTATTCATATTAAGTATATTTTTAAAAAGTTGAGCACCTCAGAATGTTTTTTTACATTTGTTCATACAAACGGCGTGTTGATTAATACAAACTGAATTATTTAGCGGTAACATTAATGTGGTAGCCGAACCGGACGAAAAATGTGTCTACTTGCGGAAAACTTAATGACTTTTCTAGTTCCTAAACGAAATAACAGGTACTAATAAAGAGGGTCCATGTATAGAACGGGTTCTGAACCGTCCGATGCTAAGAACGTGTAAAATTGTTTTAACACGACGCCGTCGAGTTTTCTCGGATACCGCGAAGTGATTAGGCGCTGGTATTTCTATGAAACGTGCAACCGGCGCAGGCGCATGCGACGCTCAGATGACACTGCTCATAGCTTTCGTATGTAAAATAGACGGTTCGAGTCTGTTTTCCGAGACCGTTTTGATGGTGATTTTAGAACTATTCAATATTCATGTACTTACGACACGCTATGGTTGAATATTAAACATGACAACCTCTTTGGGACCGTTGGTGGATGATATTCATCGAAAATGGTTGGACGCTCCTTATTTTATTTTAATGAGAACATAATCATAGTTTCGTCATGAAGAGGGAAACACTTATGAGGTTTTGCAAAACCGTGTGCAAATGAGCGCAGAGCAGATTCTGTGATTAAAGTACTCTGATTGCCAATCTATCGACGAAGTAGGTACCGGATAGGCTCGCGTTTGCCAAGTATCTCATTTAATTGGATGTTCCGTTCTTGAAGTGACAGCAGCTAATAAATTTTACTCTATATCATAGATCAAAATACATCATTTTATATCGTGTTTGATTCAATAGGATTAACCTAATCACGGGTATTACATTCCCGTATATTACAGCAATTCGTCTAAATATTTTCATAAATTTAAAACTTATATTTTCATCACACATTTGAAGTAACACTGACGTATTTTGTGTTTATGGTGGTACCATAAGCTCAAAATACGTCAGTGTACATTAGTTTAGTCTGCTTAATATGCTGCATTTAGCCTTTTATCAGCATGAAGTAGAATCTGGTACGGACTAGAGGTCCGTTTGTTAATATAAAGCCGGTATTTATTCTTAGCTGAAACTCCTTTCTAACATCGCCTCAAGTTTTTAGAGTTGGTAGTGCTTCTGGCGGTCGGAGCTTTGTTTGTAACAAACATCCAAACTCCAGGTACCTACAAATGTTCACGTTTATTAGAAGGATTAAGTATAATTATTAGGCAAAAATTAAGAAGACATTTTGGTTTAGTACGTAGGTACTTGTAAAAGTTGTAAATTTATTTCGAGAATTTTTAAGACTTGCTCGATCCGATGCAATCACCTAATCACGTCGTTAAAGGCTAAATTAAAATACAAACGTGTTTATATTACACACATTTTACTCACAATAATGCATCGAATCCCCGTTTCGACCAATCATTCCCTTTTACGACTGTATTCCAAGAATAGGCATACCGCACATAGGTAGGCATAAACATCGATTTCAATATTTAACTGATAAAATCATCGATTTTTTTGTATACACAGTACCTAACGTTTATGTTTATTTCTCGATTCTGTTTGCAATACAAGCATGGACGGGAGCAGTGTTTGTTCATTGATAAGAGATGGACTTAAACGTAGCTTATCTGTCCCTTATCAGTATAAGACCGATCACCGCACGTTATCGTGAATAACATATTTTAAGTAGATTCTAATAATTTAGGCGCTCGATAATGGCGCCAGTCTAAAAAGGTCGGCAACCACTACATGCGCAATCTTAACGGGCTCTAAGCTACGATTTAAAAAATGAATTTTATTTTTCCTCTTTCCAGATTATTTCGAACATAATATAAATATCAGTAATAAAAATCTTTTACGATCATTTGACTAATTAATACATTCTCCGAAGCAATAAACAGGAGTGGTTTATATTTTTTGAGATGTTATTTGATACAATTTCAAATGTTTTATCTTTATTTTAATTTTTGTACGTTTTATTTATTTTTTATATTTTACGAATCTTAAATGAGAATCGATTCTTTCGATGAGCATGCTAAGAGGGATGTGTGGTGTTACGCAAATGGATAGAATAAGGAATTCGAGCACATAAGGTGAATTCTGAAAGTTACTCCGGGGACTCTGAAAACTTGTGTGGCAATCGATTGTCTTGTTATGCGAAGAAATATTGTCAGAAAAGTTTTGAGCATAAATGTATATGGTTATACAAAGAGAGGAAGCCCAAAGAAACGATGCATGGATTGTGTGTGAAAGATGATAATGGCTATAAAGGGAGTGACTACCGAGATGACGACTAATATAGTAGCATGGAAGAAAAGACATGTTGCGCCGACCCCAAATAAATTGGGATAAGGGCAGGAGAAAGATGATGATGATGACGAATCTTAAATAATTACCAAAGAAATGATTACATACTTAATTTAAATTCAACAACGCAACATTAGCAGTAGTGCAGACACGAATAGAATTAATTACCTATCAAACGAAACGTAAAGTGCAAAAAAAAATGGCGGACTTAAGCATGGCGCCGAAACGTGAGACATTGACATGCAAAAGAGGACGAAAAAGCCTCGTTTCTATTCAAAATCGCCGAGTAACAAGAAACAAATGAACAGCTCTAAATAGCCGATACGGAATGCGTCACTTGTTGTCTGAACTGTTGTCAAGCGAAATATTATATCGTTTGTTACGTGCCAGGCATAAGTCGACGAGGTCCTACATATTTGCATAGGCTAAGTGATACCTGAATATTTATACTCGTGTGTAAATGTCGGGTAGGTACGCGGAACACCGCGTCCACTTGATTTGCATAAATATACTTTGATAAATCTACATTTCTTGCTATTTGTAACGATACCTTAGATCGAATGGTTACGTACTGTATTTTAGATTCAGATTTAGGTATGTTTATTAAATAATACATAGTTACTTAATAATAATAATGTAATTTGTAGAAGGCTCTGTCTCAAGTCTACTGAAAATGCGATATATTTACTATATAGATTCTGGCAAATTAATCTAACCTAAAGGGTCTTTTCGTTGATCTAGAATCATGATATTTTGCAAGAAGTCAGGTCTTCCAACACAAGTAAAGGAAAAAGTAAAAAAAATCGTTAATTTGTAGTTTTATAACATTTTTTTTGCGACTAAAATTTATATTTTGCAGTTCGAAAAATGACGTGCCGTTTTCCGGTGTATGGGAGAACATGTTCTTCTACTAAAATGTAAGTTTGTTTTACTACTACTACTACACTACACTACAGAACCCTTCATTATGCGTTTTCTGACACGCACTTGCCCGTTTTTTAAATCAAATCTTACTTTCATGTCAACAAAATACTAAACTAACAAATAGCTGTTATTTACGTTTAACATTTACATCACCCATTCTCTGGTTCTTTTCATACCGAATAACCACCTTAATGGTTCAGTAATACAGAATGATTTCCCTTGGCTGTTACAGTTTTAGTCTACGAAGGTGGTAGCCTACAGCGGGCCGAGTTTATGACGGATATACACAATAACACACAGGAAGTTCACGGTCGTACAAGCCCTGCTATGAAAACCTGTTGGATGTTTCACTTTCTATCCTTCGCTGTTGGAGGCTATTGAATAAAAAGAAAGGATCTGCAAATAGGTTTAGCGCTACGTGGTTCATTTAGCGCGTGGCCAAAATGGGAACTAACGCCGCCATCTTGTATTTTAAGAAGTACATTAATTCACAAACAATCGACGATAGGTAATACTGGCTGGCGTCCGCAACTCCCACATCAGTGCGAAATTTAGGAAAATGAATTACTTATTCGATCAGTCCCAGCTCCTGGAGGAAGGTCAGCGGGGCAGAAATCTACAAAAAATCTCACGGAGGGTAGGTAAATACAAACGCCAGCACGTCAAGGTACTCCAAACTGTCAAATATTCCCAATTGAACATGAACCTTATTCTTTTGTAATAAAGTTGAAAATCTATCAAAGAAATTTGACAGATTGGGATAACTTGATGTGCTGGCCTCTGAACCTGCGTTACTGAAGTAGGTAGGTAACTTGAATAGCTCTATGTTTGAGGCAAATATTTTTTTTAATTTTAAGGCAAAATTGTATGTACCTACTTATCCTGGATACTTGACACTATTTTATATTCTGCAATGAGCCAACCAAAATAGTTATAGCCTGTCGTCAGATTTGGCCTTATAATCATATACTTAAGTAGGGAATGCAATTTAGACTCGAGACTGGCATCTCGACATTTCAAGATTGGTCATTCGAGATTTAAGCCCCCGTCAACTTCTTTTACTTCTCGAAATGTGTTTTAACTTAAAATTTTTCACTCCTCCTTTTCAGAAGTTGGTTAAAAAGGCTCGCCATCTCGCGAGATTCGAGTTCGAGTTACTAATACAATTTTTTAAATTATAATACGTAATAATACGTATTATAATTTAAAAAATTGTATAGCTAGACTTCTTCGAACAACCAACATTGCCTAGACATTCCTTCGGCTGTTTTACGATCCGAACATAACTCTATATCTGGTCGAAATATCGACGCATCGACCACAATAAAGGCTGTATATCAAAATTTAAAAAAAGAATGAGTAAGCAAGACGTCAGATAGACGCGATATCTTCGGTCGTGGCCGAGCGTCGTCGTGCGGTCCGTATCGGCTCATCTCGCTCTCTCGCGGCTCACGACTCAAAACAAAACTAAACAGAGCATTCTGGAGATTAAAGACCACATCGACTCAATCTTGAAACGATGCTTGACTTGCCGACTGACGGTGACGGAGGATTGATCAGCTCTTGAAGTTATGACACTTTTGAATGGGTTAATGATAAACAAAATAAATTATTTGAATATGTAGCTACATCAAAATCTGGTTCGGAGCAGACTCAGACTGTACCTACCGAAGTCAAGAATCTACCCAGTAAATCTACCTCATCATCACGCAACACAGCGTCAACATTTTACCTTATTGAGTAAAATAGTTGAAGTCAGATCATTTTAAAATTAAGGGCTTGAACTTTACAAAGGTACTTTCAGCATTCATTTATTTCCCAGATTTGAAGCTGCGACCTCCAGCTTGATATATTATTGAAACATCTGAACACTACATTGAATTCCTCATGTTCAATAGTTTTAACACGATTCTTTATTTTGATACCTTTGTCTGAACCAAGATACATCTTGTTGCCCTAAATTCTCAACGATTGGTTCAACTTTCCTCCGTCTAAGTTTCGGTATTATAATAAACTAGGTTTTGCCCGCAACTTCGTCTGTGGAGTTTGCTTTTATCAATATCAAGAGATATTTTTACTATGTCCTTCCTCATGATGCAGTTTATCTCTCTGCCAAATTTTTTCGTAATTTGTTCAGTGGTTCAAGCGTGGAAAGCTAACACAGATAGACAGAGTTACTTTTGTAGTTTCGAAGTTATAATATTAGTATGGATATGGATGGAGTGAAATTTCTATAGCTCGTCTACGCGTCGGCTCGTAAGCCGTAACCCCCACACGGTGACCCTACGCGTAGGATGCTAAGTAGGTGATGCACTCTTTAATGCTATTCCACCTCGATGTAGGAAGTTAACGGAAACATGTTACTTTGTACTGTTACTATTAGGCATTTATGGATCTGTTGTCACATTAATAAAGGCCAAAGTTTGCGTGTGTATGTTTGTATGTTTGTTCTTTCCTCACGCTAAAACGGCTGAACGGATCTGGATGAAATTTGGCACGCATATAGTTGTACCTGGAACCTACAGGATACTTTATATCCCGGAAAAAATGTACGGTTCCGCCGCTAGCAGAAGCTAGTTGCCAATTTTTTACCGCAACTGTTTCTATGGAGTCTCTGAAAAAAATTCATAATGACAAATGGACGCGAGGGTAATGGATTTTAACAAGAAGCAATTATAGCATTTGGTAAAAGAAAAAAATAGACATTATTAAGACTAGGAACGATTTAAATTCGATCGTGATTTTGAATTTCATCGAGGAGTCCTTGTATCGTGCACCTGCAGGCAGCCCGTCCTGTGCCCGGCTCATTACTTGTTCAATTAGGTAACATACTCTAAAAAGCCTCATCTTTGTTTCTCATATACGAGTGAAATTCCTTAGTCGTTTGACGTGAGCGTGTTGGGTTAGTTAGTCGACACACGCGCCGCTTGCCATTATAGTGTTACTTTTGCTCGTATTCCAACTATCGACACAAACTGTTTTGTGTTTCGAAATTTTCCTACATTCTTTCATATGTGCTGACACTGTAAATTCTTGTGTGTCTATTAAGAAGCTGGCCTTGGTTGTTTGTTAGAAGTTTTCATAGTGAGTTTAACAAACAACGTGTGTCTAACAACAATTTTTGGTAGGGAAACGATATATCAACCTTATGCACACGTTTGGTAGTGTTGGCAATGCGTTTATTATTATACTATTTATATTAAATTACCCAAAGAAGATAGTCGGAGAAAGCATACTAACACAGTTTAAACCAACATTATTTTTAGTTTATTTATATTGTAACAGTGAGTTTAATGGGTTACTATATTACACATCAAAGATCATGAAGATAACTAATAAAACGAAACTTATATCCACCCCAGAAAGCCTAGGGTAATTAATGATAGGCACCAATTTAATACTCTGCTGCGCCCAATTCTAAACTCAATAATTATGGTGTTTGGTAACTCTAGATTTAGTAATGCTATGCCCGAAGGACATGATACATATTCTAAGGTTACAAACATTCCTTTAAAAAATCGAATCCATTATTAACTTTATAATAGGGTCCTTAAAACATCTGATAATAACACACCATGGGAGTTTATTTCGGTCCTTTTGTCCGATATTATTACAACTTCACGAAAGCCTACGTTAGATGGGATAGTTCTTATATCGAAGCATTAGAGTTTATTATTTATTGTTTCTTGTTTTCTGATACGTAAATAGTGTTTTGATGTGGTATAATTCGTTCGCGCCGCGTTTGTAATTACAATTCGAAGCTTTTGAAAAGAATCACAGGATTGAAGAGCAATAGTACGTAGACGTATAATTTTGGTGCTTTATCATTGACATCGAAGAATAAGTTCGTGCATTTTTTTGTTCTAAAATAACACCATTGTTTGAATAAAAAGGCTGTTCTGCATCGGGCTGAGTTCCAATAGATTGGTCCTTTTAAAATAGATTTCAATTTTCAGAAACGGTGAAAACTGAAAAATTGGTAACCACGTGATAAATCATAATAATACTGAGTCTTTAACGCAATACTAATATGGCTACAAAACCACTTTATGTTATGAAACTGAAAACAATGAATTTAACGAAATATAAATAAGGTATTGTGGTACCTATCTACATCTCCTAGAACTAGCACTATTCGCATAAAATGCTTCTTTACTGAACAATAAATAAATGAGAATGCTTTATACAAGAAAAGTTACTTCTATAAAATCAAAGCGATGTTTAGCACGATTTCGAAGCAAAGCCCCGGGCGCTCCTGAGTCAAAGGCTTTTATTTTTACGAGCAACGCGCGGTACAAATTTGTAAGGGCCCGACACGAGCCGTGTTCACGCACGATGGCCTTTTTTCTTTCCTTTTTAATATATGACTCGTTTTGTATCGACCTCGGTGTAACTCGAAGGTCGCCCCATGATTGGATGATAGTCTTTTTGGAAACGGTACCGTCATCTTTGAGACTAGAAATCACTTTATTACTCTAGTGATGAAAGTTCCATATTTTTTATGGCTAGGATTACCAATTTATATCGTAATCGTAATTAGTTTTTAAAGAATGTGTTTGTTGCTCGAGTTTAATTTGGGAGGTGTGGGCTGGAGTTATATCTCACTGGCATAATGCATTTAATTAGAAGCTCTCGTACATTTCCTGATTTGTGGTTTACAATACTCTTTGTACACTTTGCGGGTGCACAATGGTCGCTTACTGAGCCCAATGGTCTCATGCAATTATAAGAACACTTCAATTCTGAAACTGCAATTGATATGGTTTATGCACTGTGAGAATTATGCATTTCATATTCTTATCTTTATAATTTGATACTTGCACGCAACACCACACAATGATGAACTGACATGACATCTCATTTGAGTTCGTTTCTTTCTTGTGTTGTGTTACCGCTTTTCAGACGTTAAATAAAAGTACCTACTTACACATGTTTTCATGGATAATGGTTTCAACGAAACAAAAGCTGTATGTAGCTGTAAGGGTGCGTTTCCACTGAAGCGGAGTGGAGCGGAGACGTACAGGTACGACCAATCACAATGGTTGAAATCCTCATCACGTCATTCGCCTCGTATGTGATTGGACGCTCCTTGCACATCTCCGCTCCGCTCCGCTCCGCTCCGCCCAGCTCCGCGTCAGTGGAAACGCGGCCTTAAGCTATCTTTGAAACGGGTATTCTTATTTTATTAGATACAACAAACAGCAGTATATAACACTCTACACTTCGTCAATAACTAACGGGTATGTTTTAGTTCCATTATAACCTCTAAGTACCTCATTAAATAAGGATTGATGTATTCCGAAATCCTAGACGAACATAACAATAATTATTTATCTGTCTCGACGAATTGCTTGCATGATGCGTGTGCGCACTGCACATGTATGTCTTGTTTGCGTCCTTCTCCTTGATATTCTATCATCCAACGGTCACTGCTTAGCATTTCGGTGATTGACACGCAGTCTGAGTTGCAGACACAGGTCCACACCGCCATCAACAACGCGGCCATATCGCGTGCCATGAGTTTCATAAGCAAAGACGCATACGATTAATGGAAAGGTATTTTAAATTGCTAAACTATGTATTGAGACTGGAACGTGCATCAAATGATACAAAATGAATTGGAAGTGTGCCGAGACACAGATGTAAGTTCTTTAAAACGGTTAATGTTAGGTATCTTCCCATAACTTCCCCGTTTAGGGATTGCTGAACTGTTTGTATCGTAGAACTCACACAAGGAACGCTGTGACATTTGTGCTTATGAAAACAAAATGTATTTATTATAGATGTTCACTTGTAGAAAAATAGAAGCAGAGTTGGTGATAGAAATAAACTTGGTAACTATCAAGTAAATAGGCATCATTACAATCAAAATAACCACATATGTACCTAACTATTAAGATAAACTATTTAGTAGTGGACACGACATATCGCTTGTCACGACAAATGCTTGTGTGGTCGGAAAGACCAGAAATTTTGGACTACTTTGTCTCACAATCACTGAGGAGCCGAAGACCAAGCTATAATGGTACATATTTAGTTAGAGACTTGACAAAATTATAGGCTTAGAGCAGGAAAATGTGATTTAGAGTAACGTTTCTAGATTATTCGTTGTGGGAAAATAAATAGAGTGATTACGAATTTTAGGGGAGACCACCGTGATGTTTCAATAAGTTGGCATCTAGGTATTATAATCGAATTATTTTCAAGCACGAGAACAACGAAGATTATAATCTTTAAGTAGTTCAATCCAACAGGTTTAAGTTGAACGATATTTTTTTTTTCTTAATCTTGACAGCTATCTGCAAATTCATCAGAATCAGGTTTGATCTCACCGAGGTTTTAATGGGAATATATTTTTTTTCAGTTATAGCTACTTGAAATCTCTGATAACACCTGTGTTATCATACAAGCTATACAAGTTTGGGTGATTAAAAAATAAGTTTTGAACTGGCCCAGTCAATGGCAAGGTATCAGGATACCTTGCCATTGACTGGGCCAGTTCAAAACTTATTTTTTAATCACCCAAACTTGTTGTATAGGACCTTACGCCCTTGATGTAGGTAAAGACTATTCTAGCAAATCGCTAGGTCTGCCATTGAGGTAATATTATTATTATTCACCATAATTTAATCGCACAAATTACTCGTGTGAAATGTTGGAATATGTAATATTAGAAAGGAGTCCATAACTTTAACGACCCTTTAAAATATGTTGAGACACGGACATCTTTGGGTAATAAACTCAGTCCCTGCGTAATGTCATGTAAATTCCTACATAATCTAAAATTAATAAGTAAGTACTTAAATTTCAAAAATATTGATACAAATTCTTTGCAAAATGCCGTTAACTTCAAAAAAATGAAATTTCGCGGCAACCTACAGTGCCGAAAGGAAAATTGCGCGCACCATCTTGGAAATCGGACTATAATGTGCATGCGCCCTCGACACGTTTAGAAGAAATAAAACCTACGTGGTATAGGTACGATAGCGGCGTACAAACTTATTTGATCGGTCGTTCAACCATGTCGATGTTGCGTGTTGCTCCAACGTATGTGTGCGTCCCGCTCTCTCGTACCGTTAAGGTGGTATGCCTGAGTTATGGCATTCCGATGTTACCACCACCACTTCGGAGGCTGTGCGGCGGGCCGCGCGTAATAGTAAGTTACATGTGATTTTAGCCTTATGTAGGTACATCCAATGTTTCTTACAAGGTGTGAACGCCCTCTGGTATTAGAAAATCACTTGATGATTTTTTAACTATTTAATAGAAGCATCATTTCTAAATGGCTGTTACGCATATAATAATGCCTAAGATAAATTTAGTTCGTTGTTCGTTGAAAAACGTAAATAAACCTAGTTATTGGTTAGCGTTATCGCTGTTTAAGCCCCAAAATCTACAGGCTTAAAGCAAGGTTTACACTGGTATGGTATAGATGACCTAAATTAGACAAGACTTCGACTGAATATGTGAAGGTAGAGACGCCTGGGGCTGGTTGACAAAATTTTTCACTTATTGGTCTACTAGCTAACCCGACAGACATTGTCCTAAATTCAAGATTTACCTAGTTCATAAAAAAATCCAAATGGAAAAAATCTAAATGGTTTTGGTAAATGTCCCGATTTTTTTTCCATAAAAATCTTATTCGGACTGTTATTCACACTCAAGGATGCATCTTCTTGCCCCCCCCCTTCTCCCCATCTGAGTGAAGCACAGCTCTCAGTCGTGCGCCGTTTAGCAGTGGCGCAAAAAGTTTATCATCAAGCCCCAAACGCCATTTTTCTCTTAAATGACTTGGTTTGGAAAATTACACTATGACATGTGGTAAATGGTCCAAGAGTTCGTTTGCTTCACTCAAATATGGGGGGTACCAAGACGCATCCTAGATTGTGAATATATTACCCACTCCCCCTGCAAAGAAATGAAAAAAGGTGGAAATTTGTAACCAAAACAACATTGTCGCGGGCAGAGAAGGTCGCAAAGCCTTTCTTAACAGACATCCT
This sequence comes from Hyppa rectilinea, assembly GCA_951799385.1. Classification (NCBI taxonomy): domain Eukaryota; kingdom Metazoa; phylum Arthropoda; class Insecta; order Lepidoptera; family Noctuidae; genus Hyppa; species Hyppa rectilinea. Next base: position 21,984,589 of record OX637300.1, read on the forward strand.
ACTCATAATCTACCTCTGTGCCAAATTTCATCTTCGAAGTTCTAGTAGTTTTAGAGATTTCGTGATTAATCAATAAGTGAATGTATGAAGTAACCTTTTGCTTTTATGTGTATTTTAGTTGTAGATACTGCTAACGAGTTTTTAGCAGTTAGTCTGCCCCTTTAGGCAACCAGCCCCGAACTCCCCGAGCTATTAAACCTGGCGTACCTATTAGTAGATTTCATCTATGGTTAATACACGTGAAACTCCAAGAAGTAGTTGGCAATCAGCATCAACACATACAGTTTTGATCTTGTAACCATTTATACTTAAGTGTGTGTTTCAGTTTATTTCTTTATGTAATTGGAAGTAACATCGACGTTATGGCCGCGCGAGCGTTTCCTTATTAATGGTTAGAATAAATACATATGTATGTGTATGTATCGAAGATCACACTTTACTTGTATAATTGCAAAATAACAGATTTTATTTCTAAATGCTTAGGAAAGTAGGTAATATACCGTACTTATAACAAAAAGTCTATTTTAATTCTTTTTGTCTGCCCGTCTGTCTGTTTGATCCGGCTAATCTCCTGAATGATTGGACCGATTTTGACGGGACCTAACCGATAGGCGATAGCAGAGGAGTGACTTAGGCTTTCTTTTATATTAGAAAATGAATCAGGGACCACGCGCTTATTATGACATTTTGCGAATGTGCCATTGTGCGCCTTATCCCATCAAAGGACCCTAATCAATATGAGCGATAGACCTCTTATCCCTTTGTTGTTGACCAAAAAATGATGAGGTGACGATCATTAAATTTAATAACGAATCCTCAAATAAAATATCTCAAAAACGAACCGATGCATCAGATTCGTAATCGATAAATCGATCAAATCATTAATACAAATACTGGCCAACGTATCGCCAAATAAGGACAATTGTTCGCATGACGCGACCACTCGTTTCCTTTCAATGAATATTGAATAGAATCGATTCCATATTTAGTTAGAATCTATATTTAAACGTAATAACTAAATTCATACTTTATCACTGGACAATAACGTAGAGTATTGTGTGTTTGCGAGCGAATATGCAATCAACCTATGGCTTGTAACTTGCAACTATGCAAAGTGATGTCATAGATTTGTCGGGACGAAACGTGTAGGTATCACAACAAAATCCGCTTCTAGATTCGTTGGCATTGCACGCTAAGTTACGGTTTTTGATGTGTAGGTATGTCATGTGACAGCACGGTTGGCGCAGTGGTTGAGCGATTGACTGCTGCGCACTATGTCGCGGGTTCGATTCCCGCACGGAACAAATATTTGGACGACCTGCAAGTATTTGTTACGAGTCTGGGTGTTTTTCTATCTATTATATGTATGTAATTACAAAAAAAAATGTATATAAGTAGTTTATCAGCCATCTCGTTACCATAACACAAGCATTAGGTTGCTTAGCTTGGGACGATATGGCGTTGTGTGAAATGTCCAAGGATATTATTATTCTCGAGTTCGAACCCAAGCCTCTGATTTTTCGGATTCATGTGCGTATTGTATAATTATCACTTGCTTGAGTCATTGACTGCCACGCAGCAGACACAATAGAAAAACTATTGTTCGCGGCTCACCGGTGACCGCTTTGGCGCTCAACGTGTTAAAATCGGAGAAGGAAAACAACGTGAGGAAACCGGCATGCCCGAGAGATATTTCACAACAGCATGTGATGCTATGTCAGAGGCCCATGGGCAGCATTAAAACTCTGACACCAGGTTAGTTACTAACCACACGAAAAGAAGAAGACCTTAAAGTTCACGGTGAGATTTTAGATTTTATACAGAATCGACCGGCTGGTATCAGAGTTTTTATGCCCTCTGACTTGGCTTCACATGCTGTTGAGAAATATCTACCTCACTATAATATGTATATTTAATTTGTTTTCAGAGTGTCAGATGCCTGTTGGCGTTGGGAAGGTGGCTCTGATTCTGAAAGGTCCGCCCTGTCTATTTTCTTTTTGAATGGCTTTGATATCAGCGTGTTGAAAAAAGTATGGGTAATGGTGATACCGTTCGCTAAATATAGTGCTTCGTCACGAAAGTGTGTTAGGTGTCAATTAAACAAGTCATTAATATGGGAAATCTTGTTAAAGTGACATCGAATGAAAATATTCATTGTTTTTAAGTATATAGAGTAGGGTGTGTCACGCGATTTTTCATCTATGGTTACTACGGTTATAGTCTATTCAAAAGTAGGTACACACGCCAGCACATCAAGCTATCCCTAACAGACAAATTTTCCCAATTAAAATAAACCTTAATATGCTTTCGTAATAAACCGTTGAATATAGCTATCAAAGATAGACAGATTGGGGTTAGGTACTTGATGTGCTGGCCTCTGTTCTTTTATTTAAGGAAATTGTAATCACCTCAATTAAATCAAATTTGTGATTCATATATTTTTTGGTATGATTTTTCCTGGTATTACCAAAGAATAATACAAATGGTTCGCGCAAAATACCATGTATGGTAATCTTCTTCTTAACGTGTCGATGGCAAAAATAGTAAAAATAGTTTAAATAAATATATTTATATTTTAAATTATATTGGCCCAAAATTCAGCAACGCGAATACCGTTCACTGACGCAGCCATTAGGTCCTCACGTGTGCATGTGACGGGGCATGCGGTGCAAGATGGGAGGTGAGCCATTGTCTGTGGGGAGACGCCGCACACACATCGGAGATCTAAGCCATCCATGAACCCCCACTTATGGAGGTTGTCCTTACTGCGACCTACTTGGGTACGGAGTCTGTTTAGGGTTTTCCAAGTAGGCCACGGTAGCTTGTGCCCAGATGGGAGGCTTGTGGCTAATTACCATGTATGGTAATTAGCCACAAAAGCCACCAAGCCAAAAACGTACTATTTATGGGTACGTAGGTAGGCTAATAGTAGTTTATATAAGATTTTTCGCAATCATTATCAAACTGGACTAAACTTTAAGAATGATCACTTCCCACACCTTAATAATATTGATATTTCTGTTTAAGTTAAACGTATTTTTTAAATATATTTTTTAAATGTCAAGTTACCTATAGGTATGTATGAGACGTTAAAAGTCTGGATAGGTAATTGATTTTAATCATTAAATTAAAATTGTAACCAATGCATAGGTGTAGGTACCTACCTACTAACTAGATAAAAAAAAATATTATGTTAACCTTAGTTTAAATTTTATATTATATTTCGACAGTTTAACTAAATAAATAAAATAAATCTCATTAGCTTTCCTCCTTGCTGTCTATTTATAATATGCGTACGTCTGCGCCTGATGCTTTTGTGTTCCGATTCGAGAGACACGCGCGAGCGACACAATGCTGTTTATCTTGCAAAGGCATGAAAATACAGTTTAATATTAAGTAAGTCAGGTTAATAGAAAAAAGGTTAGGCAGATAGTGATAATACTAAGGTACGACTTTATTTATCCTCATGATGTTTCCTTCACCGACGTTACTGAGCAATGTAAGTAGGTATTTACACAAAAATACCCACGCTCACCGTGTAAAACTTACATCAAATGAAAGCTAGATAAAGCACGATCTCAAAAATATATAACACTGTATTATAATTAAGTAAGTATCACCTCAATATTTTTTTTAAACTCATCTATACTAATATTATAAGGCTGAAGAGTTTGTTTGTTTGATTGCGCTAATCTCTGGAATTGCTGGTCCGAATTGAAAAATTATTTTCGTGTTGTATAGTCTATTTATCGAGGAAGGCTATAGGCTATGTAATATCACGCTACGACCAATAGGGGCTGAGCAGCGGGTAAACGCGCGGGAGCAGCTATTTAAAAAATAAAATTCTCAAAAAAATAATGAATGTAGCCCATAATGTGTAGATTGCAGGAAAATTATCAGAATTACCTTACAGTGCTTAGTTTTTGTTCTACATCAAAACAAAGATTTACAAACTTAGTTTTGCGGTTGGAAATTCAATGTCGTATTTTCTTGAAATTCGTATTGGGTTTTGAGCAGAACTCTAATGTGTATGTAGGCCCTCCATTTGGCTGGTTTTCATTGCGTCGTAAACGAGATAATTAAAAAATTCTAAAACAGGTTTAAAACGAGGTATGTAGCGCCATCTGTGAGCGAATCTAAAAGTCAGTGAAGTAAACTTAAGTTCGTGCCATCTATCGGAAATGTTTCAAACTACTTCAAAGAATCATGGCGCTGTAAGATACGAACCTCGTTGTCGAACGAGGTTCGTTGAGGCTTCTTGTTACGTAGGTTGTTGCATAGATGGCGTTAGCAGTGTTGTATTGGTGATTTTATGTTATGTTGCTTTTATTTGTGCAAGAATGTCTTATTTTATTTCCCATTCATAATATAGATTATTATTTGAAGCTAAACATTATATTAGATTGCGGGTGTGTTCTTTGACTGATTTATAATTTGGAAGTTACATTGTTTTGAAGAGTAAGTTGGTACTTACCTATGTAAGACTGTGACGCTGGTTTAGATAAATTTAATAAAATTATATATTCAATAGGTAAGGCTTAGGACTAAAATTATGTGTGTTATTACAAAACATTAAGCTTATCATGACAGCGTATTGAAAGGTTCGTCGGTTTTAATTACTTACGAATCATTAAGTTTTGTTTGCATAATTATATTATGTACTTAATTAGTTCACTAAAATCGTCGATTTTTGTACCTACGAATAGCTGAATTATGTATTTATCTTTCACAAGGTTCATCAATGACGTAAAATCAGTGCATGTAAGGTATTAAATCTTTAGGTCCTATAATCAGTCAGATTATTTTTTGTATGAACTATGTTTTGTAGTTGTGTGTTGATGCTTTTTATCTCTACTGTTTTAATTAGTTCATACAAATAACTATTTTATTCTCTATTTCTAGTTTAAGGTTTTAATAATCTCTACTTTGCAATCGGCACTTTGTTTTGTTTTTGTTTGTTCGTTGCTAATGTCAGCCATTGTTAGATAGGTAGGTACTTACTCAGCAAGAGCCTAATAGACAGAATTGAATATCGTAAAACTTTATCTTTTTAATTTCTGTTTATTTAGCCTTTTATCATTTTTATTTGGACTTTCGGAGTAGTATGGGCGATGTGTTACGCGACGTTTTTTTTTCGCACATTATATTTCACTAGATTCTGAATGCTCGGGATTCAGAATCCAACAGAGCGCATATCAGCGCGTCAAGCAAACATGCTGTTCGATTTTTAACTTTTGGCGCTATGCACAACGGTAAAAAAAAAGCAGCTTGGACTGAAAGACAGAACATATAAAACCTCTTTAACTGTCCTGTGGGCTGAAACATCTAAACAAGGTACCTACACATTACAGTCAAGCGCAGACCGACGGAATGGCGGGCAGCATCGTTGATTTTAATTATTATAGCGTACGGCTGAAACTGCGTGCATACTCCGCGGTAGGGCGCGAGATGTTCTGTAGGTAATCCAATATCAGTCTGTCAAGTGATGCATGAAATTGTGCGCCGGGCGCAGACCAGGCCGTTGCCCCGCCACGACGTGAGCCTTGGCTTGATGAGGAACTAATTGCAGTAAAAGTATGATTTTTTTATTCTCACGAAACACTTGGTCTACAAGGAATCCTCACCAAGCATAATTCAGTCAAACAGTTTAAAATGCTGAATGTTTCGAGTTTTTTTTAAGGTTCCGTACTTCCGCATGAAAACGTATCGGACGGAAACCCTTAAAGGATCACTTGTTTGTCTGTCACAGTCAGTCGCTACAAACATAATATTAAGAGTTTCTGAGACCGAAACACGCACGTATAAATTAATTTACCTGCCCAAATGCCTTACCATAGACATGATAAATGTTTTGCTGTAGGTAATTATTACCTATGTGGTTATTTTTTGTGGCGACGCTTGGAGGATTCCTATGTACAGCAGGTGACGTGTTTTAGCTGAAATAATGATTAATAACTAATAAATTCTTTTTTTGGTCACACCGTGATAACCTGGGTAAAGTGAGCCTTGTGTGGGTTTGCCCAATGACTTCTCCCGCTCTGGGTTTAGCGGAAGGGAATGTCAAACTTTTACTGACAAAAACCCATCCATGTTCCTTCCTTCGCCCTTTATGTTTCGGGGTAGCGGTAACCCTTTCCGACAATCCCGCTTACCCGGCAGGCTTGGCCCTAACAGGCCTCTAGGTAAAGTGGGCTTGACGTGAGCTTTGACGGCTTACTTCACGGTCACGTAACCTATGTATCATGGTGAGATATTTACAGAATAGCAATACCAACAGTTCACTTGCAGTGTGATGTGCCTGTGTGACGTGCAAGTCCCATGGCTGCACACCAACAATATCGTCATTAAGCTGTGACGTCACACGGAGTGATATGATAGGTCTTAACAAATTGGATGATTTCCCAGCCTTAAAAAAAAAAGGTCTTAACAAAACAAAACTGTTCCCCGATTCTATCTACTCAGATCTAAAGGCGAATGCACCAATGTAACCCCATTTAAGGGCTGTCCGTGCCATTATTCTCGTCGGTCTTGAACTCGGTTTAGATGTGCGTGGCTTGCTTGAAATTGGCACATAGATAGGTACTAATAAATACGATTACGACGTTCACGTGTTTTCATTGGAAGGGGTGTACTGGACCTGATTAAAGATTAAGAGCTTTAACCCGAAATCATATCTGAAGACATACAACTTATTCATCAAAGAATTTTATCTTCGTAAGTGTCGAAACACATTGGGACTTGGGTACATTTAATCGGTCAGTCCATTTGTGCCCGTATGCCGTTGCTCATTTAATTATCGGCCCCTTCATATCAAGAAAAAAGGTTGACGGGGGGGGGGAGCGGTGCTTCTAACGTATCCAATTAAGTACTTATGTTTACATTTTGTAAAGCAATTGTTTTGAGAATTTCTCAGGCAGTAAGTACTGCGCTGAATGAGCGTTAGATTTGCGTGTAGATATCCAATAGAATCAATTAGGTACAGGCGGTATCGATACATACAATTGGATATCGATTCTATCGTTTTTCATCCATTTTTTTTAAGTGGATTAAAGCTATGTATGTGGCCTTCAGTTTTCAGCACAGCTAACGCATGAATTGTGTATTTTTATATACCTACTTAGTATTAATTTACCCAATATTTTTAGTGTCACAAGGTTTAAACTATCTATTTTAAATGCTGTTCGATGGTATGCGCATCACTTAAGAACGTCTGAACGGATTCCACTATGTTTCATTTTATGGAAAATAGGTACATTTGATTTTTATGCAAAATAATTCCCAGAAAGTTTGGAATTCGAGTAAACCAGAACGGATAGGACCCGTCATTCGGGTATTTCATCAGCTAAAATTTCAGGAATAATTTCCAATTATACATGGGTACCTGTAGGTACTTATTTAGGTATATTCCTAAAATATATTTGATGATTGTTTTCCTCAAAAAACAATTCATACAAAATACAAGCACAGCATTTGTCACGTCCAGGCGTCTAAGGATTAGTACACACTCAGTATTCATCACGACGCGTGAACGTGGACACGAAAATCAATGTCGAGTCAAATGTATTCTAGAAATCATTGGTGTTTAATATTAATACAGTTTTTATCGAAACTACTCACGTCCATGCTAAATAAGCAAAGCTGACGGTAAATGATGACAGAATTGTATGTGCGCTTTTGTTAGATAGGCCATATGCCCATATGGCCTATCTAACCATTCTTTCCATGACGGTCAAGCCTGAGTGTTACCTACTTCTTGACAACTGTCAACGAAGACATATCGACAATAAGACCATAGACCAGACCACCGTCTTCTCCATGCAAAGCCATTTACAATCATTCCATACGCTTCTGTGTTGAATAAAACATCAATCAGTGTCATAGGAGTCCTCCAAACTTCATAGAACCCAAACGTTAGGTTTAACCCAAGAGTTAGGTACTAACGCAATAGACGACCTCTATACTGCTGAATGTTACTTGAGATCAGAGGTTAGTCAGCGATAATAGGAACAATAATTTTAAAGGCACTTCTGTTAACTGCTGCTTGGAGTTTTGTACATTCTCACCTCTCATTTGTTATTAGAACAAACTCACCTGTCCCACGATATACTCAGCACTGAAGTGCTATTCTTTAAAAATCTCACCGTGATAACGTAAGTGAAGTGAGTGTGAGTGAGAGTGAAGTGAGCTGCCAATAGTACAGAGGCCAGCACATTAAGTGAAACGACAGCTCATGTCATCTACGTTTTCACGCTGGGATTTTTACAGAATCGACCGAGAAAAGTGTAACATTTTTACTCCTTTTTTTTTATTATTTTTCCTCTTTTGCAATAGCGTGGGTGTTTGTGTGATGACAAGCGTTAACGTGTCTAGCGTGTCTATGGAACCGCCAGTACTATTATTTATCCTGTGGTAAATGTATATTCTGTGGTATATATAGGAGGAGGCAGGAGTTTATTATTCTTTTTGATAGGTACTCTCCCACGTTGTTTATTTATTGTAAAATTCCATTTAATGATAATTTGTATTCCATTTGATTATAAAAATCTGTGACGTCACATTGTCATATTATATTCATACAAATCACGTACGAATTTGGACAATTCATAAAAAGTAACGTTTAGTCAAGAACGTTACTTTTTATGAATTGTCAAATTCCCGTTTCAAATTCGCAATTGTGTTTCGTTATATAGTACATAATATACAGCGAAGAATCCCACGATACGTTTCGATTTTTTTATTATTACGGGAATTTATTCTGCAATGAGGGCTCGAACTAAAATTCAATTAACGGCAGCAAAAAAAAAAACGAAAATTCGGCCATAAACTAAAAGTGACATTCGCGGCACTAAAATTAGTGAGCTCACTCGAGTCCGGTACAAGTTTTACCCGTTTTATTTTAATATCAGCATGAATGAATGCTGTGGTTATGATACGAACGAGAGGACGACATCACGATCGCTTGTTTTATTTGCAGAAACCTGTTCACCGATCCCGCGCGCTCCTCGCCACTTTTTATCGCGTATTTTTTAATGTTCCTATATTTGTGGTTTGTATGCAAAGGTAAAGAATGCAGTGGGGGTAATTAAGAAGCTTCGAATTACAAGTCATTTTCGGGAACGTATTAATATTTTTCGTCTTTAAATTCTTTTTATTCGAGTATCTGGGACTCAACTCAAAAAATTGTTGGTAGAACTTACAACACGCTAATAATAAAGCTGAAGTGTTTGTTTGTTTGAACCTATCTCTGGTATATAGATAGAAGGTACAAGTCGGTAGTAATTGAAAAAAATATGTTTCCTATTCATAGCTCAATTCCTGAGGAAAGTTAAAGGGTACCTAGACCTAGGCTACATCACGCTACGAGCCTTTGTTAGACTATTGCTTTAATTATTTAACAAATCGTGAACAACTAGTACTTTCCAAAATATGATACAATTTTAGATATTCTTATTAATTTCCGTAGAATCTGTATCTCGTTATCGTTTCTTACCCGCTTGCATCGTTGGTCTACGTCATACAGCATAGACAAACGACTAAGGCTTATAGACTCCACGAGGTCCTGGTTTCGGCGTCCCTGTTGTAGCAAAGGGTTAAGAGTTTCTTGATTAACTAGGTACCACAGATTATAAAAGAAGAATAATTCCGATTTTTTTTCTTTCAAATTATACTTCTTCGGAATCATCACAAGGATCAATTTTGTTTTTTTTTGCAGAATCTCTCTCAAATGAGATAAAATCATTTTTACGACTTGCATTATGAAATCGGGCGCTTTTAGGTAACGATGACGGTGGCGATAAATTGGAAGTCGTTTCAATACAGGATTAAAGTTGTAATGCTGAAGAATATTCGCAGGTACGAGATCTGCAAAGGCTTCGATTAAAAAGTCATTAAAAACAATTTTAAGGCGAATGAGGTATACATATTATTATACATGTCGTATAGGTATGCATCGGTAAGTTTAAGTATTCCTGGTACATTTTAGTTGTTTTTTTTTGTGTGGATTCTTGTGAGTTGTGTTTGCTTGCGATGAATTCGTCAGAATGATTCCTTTGTTTGTCAAGTAATGAGTGCGTTTATTATTTATAACGTAACGGTATTTTCGTTACATCATGGCATTTAGATGACACAGGGAAGAAAAGTGTATTGAAATTATATGTGAAGACGCTTTTAAACACAGAGCGCATTAAAAACTCCTTTAAAAATGCCCGTGCGTATGGAGATAGATGAAGGTTAATACAAACACAATTTCTGAATAATCCCTTTTGTTTAAAACTCATGGTAACAACACTACACCAATGAAGCGCGCAAGAGATGCAACGATGCGACAGGCACAGCGTTAGAAAGAGATGACTACATTTAAGCATAAATATTTGTTACAACCTCTTTATTGAAGAATTTCGCAAGTTAGGAATAAAAACGTATGCAAATAATGTGCGTATAGAATTTTAATAGAGTTCGCTTTACTAGGAAAGTCGATGTTTTGCTCGAGATCGAATTTCAATAGATTTTTTATTACCTACTGTTTCGTGAATTCGTATTCGCTTCTTGTTGCGTACGGCTTGGTACATTTAGTGTTGTACCTATGTTATCTAGAACACGTCCAAAATATGCTCTTAGGTATTGATTTGCAAACTGCTAGACTTTTATAAAATACTAGGCTAATGCTCTTGTGCAAGATGCGTGTTAAGACTTTTCGCTTGAAACGTGGCTCTTTTTTTCATTGTTTAAATTCAATTGATCCTTTTTTATATTGAGGTGCTCTTTAAATGGCTTCCTATATTATTTTATGTCGTTTATATTGATCGAAATAAATCAAAAAGGAAAAGTTTAGTTACTTATATGAATGTCTATCGGAGCGAGCTGTTCATAAGATCATTATTTGTTCTCTGGGAAGGAATGAATTAAGCCTGATTTACACTGTGCCATTTAATTGTCTGTGGCATGCCATAAGTTGAAGCAATAATAAAAGCAACAGATGCAAATTATTTGCCGCTTCAATTTTATTATATGCTACAGGCAAGAAACTTCAGGACTGCCCGAAAGGGTAACCACTACCCCGGAACACATGGGCCTAAGGCAGGATGGGGGAAAATGGATGAGGTTTGAGTTGGTAATAGTCTGACCCTTCCGCTCCACAAACAGCAAGAAGGGTAATTTGATGATTTCTCATCCAAAAAGGCAAAAACCACCACTAGAATCATGTAAATGGGACTTAATAATCATATAACGTTAGTTAGATACTAAGAGGTGATACACGTTCTGTTTACTTCTCAGTGAGATGAAACGTGAAGATACGGATGCTGCTAAGACCTGTAGAAAGTCTTAGAACATGTTTGTTGAGTGTCGCTATGTTAAATGTAATGCGGTTTTTGATCTCGTGCTAACATGTTAAAAATGCGACTAAATTATGAAGCATAGAGGGTCTCGTGGCTAAATAATAACAGGCAGACGGGTCTATCGCAGGTTAAGCTACGCTTGCCGCGGTAAATTGCTGGATTCACAATTTACACATTCAGACCTCTCCGTACTCCGGCAAGCCGAGGAATTCTGACGTTACGGGTATTCAGAAGGCCAAAATTCTGACAACCAGTTTTACCAAAGGGTTCCAGTATTGGCCAAAGAATTAGCATTACGATTCAAATTGGCGATGTTGCCAGTCTACTGGGCACGTTTTTGGATGACGAGTACTTTGACGCCTATGGCTCTTTTCTTTTTAAGTCCATTAATACAGTTAATTTTGTCCAGATGCCGCAGACGTTAATTTAAACTTATATAAATGTCACTTACCGTTATCATTATGGAAGTATCCAGTTCCATTAGCTGCTTGAAAGTAAGAAACAGATAAATGTTAGTATTGGTTAGTAACAGAAACAGTACAGACGCAACACATCATGCTATCCCAAACTATCAAATTTTCCCAATTGAAAATGAACCTTATTTTTTGGTAATAAAGTTGAAAAACGATTATATAAATTTGACCAAGTTACCAAGTTTTATACATATCGACGCTTAAAACTTGAAAGCCAATATTTAGCAAACGACATAATAGTATCGGCAACTTTAAAGAAATTATAAGGAGATAATTTTAAAGTATTTATTTTTGGAAAAAATTCGTAAAAAACCACGTATTTGTCATAACTACTTAACTGTAACGATTTTTAGTGCTGTTTAAAGGCTAAATAAACTGGCATTTAAAGATTGAAATAGTTTTCCTTGAAATAGTGTCGGCTCAATACCTATCATTCACCCAAGATGTCGCTTGGTAATCTTTGCCTTTCAAGCGTCGTTAATTTCATGGTATTTATATTAGAACTAAGCATTTCCCACACTTAATTTCAGTTCCTTTTGAAACATTTGGTAATGCTTCTCAGTTCTTAAGGTACATCTAAACGGGCCATATTTTACGACAATTTGTGGCTGCAATTATTGGCAAACATTGCCCAGCCATCAAAAAAACATTTTAGTGCATTTTATAGCTGAGCAATCAATTGCAGGCAACATGTTGCAATATGGCTGCAATAGCATGGCCTTTGATTCAGAACCCTTTAATGAGCCACACAATCCAGCAACAATGGCCGACGAAATGACGCTCATCGCAGCCGCTTACATTGTTTTGGCAGAAAAACGGAAAAAAAGGACACGAATATGGATTCGACCCTACCTAAGTAGGCGTGACACTTTGGATTCCGTAGACAAGGAATTAATGCTGGATAAATACTTATTTAAAAATTTTACAAGAATGTCTAAGAGCGACTTCGAATTTCTTGTGAACAGAATTGGACCAAACATACAAAGGCAAGATACAAACATGAGGAATGCAATACCTGTGACTACAAGATTAGCAATAACTCTACGGTATTTAGCGACTGGAGATTCTTTCAAGAGTTTAATGTACCTTTTCAGAGTGTCCGCTTATTCAATTTCAACTATTGTCCCAGAGGTTTGTGAAGCCTTAATAGAAGGCTTAAAGGAATACATAAAGGCAAGTAAATATTTAAGTATTTATTAATGCACATTAATTTTTTTTCGACGTAGAATCAATGAATTTGCGAATCACTATTGACAGTTAGAGTCACAAGTTCTTCATAAGCAATATTTCCAGTTAACTGTGTGTGGTGTAGATCAGCATACTGTTGTGGTGGAGACTGATAAGGAGCGGTATATTCTTGATTCATAGGCTGCCGAGTATTTTGTCGTGATATGTATTGGGACATCTCTGAATATTGGGATTGAGAAGTGCTAGCTCTTTCTTCGCCATCGCCAGCAGGACTCTGTGTAAACGAACCTGGATTTCTGTATTTTCCCATGTCACAGTCAAATAAAATTTTCATTATGTTGAATTCTGCCTGAGCACGGGTATAGTCATCATATTTACTCAACTTGTTTGCTATATGCTCTGCGAAACCAGCAAATTCATTTCTTCTTTTTTCACCTGCTTCAAGTATAATATTTTGAGCTTTTTCCAAAATGGGATCTGAAGTCTTGGACTTCTTAGAAGTACGTGGTTTTGGAGAGGGAACAGAGGAAAGCAGAGAGTCTGTTGTTTCTGAAAGTACCTCTTGGTCAGCAATGCTACTAGTCTCTTGGGCTTCAGTCCCCTGAAAACGAAAGAAATATTCAATATAATTAAAAAGGAACCTTTATTTTACAGATGCCATCACAAGCGGCTGAATGGAAACGAGTCGCAAAGGATTTTGAAGACCGTTGGAATTTTCCTCACTGTTTGGGTGCAATGGATGGCAAGCACATTAGAATTATTTGTCCACCCAACAGTGGTACTCAATATTTTAATTATAAGCAGTTTTTTAGCATAGTGCTATTCGCGGTAACAGACGCCAGGTACAATTTTTTGTATGTACATGCTGGAGTTCAGGGAAGAATATCCGATGGGGGAGTTTTTAGGCATACGGCTTTTGGGCAAGCACTCCTGAACCAAAATCTTGACATACCACATTGTGAACCCCTTCCGGGTCGAGAAGTATCTACACCATATGTTTTCTTGGCAGATGATGCATTTCCCTTAACCGAAAATATTTGCAAGCCCTATACTGTAGATTTGAACATAGGATCTCCTAAGCGAGTATGTAACTACAGAATATCTAGAGCACGCCGAATTGTGGAAAACTCATTTGGAATTTTGGCATCCATTTTTCGTATACTACATACTACTATTAATGTTGAGATGAAAGGTGTACAAAATATAGTTATGGCTTGTGCATATTTACATAACTTTTTGCGACGAAATACAAGAGCACAAGCTTTATATTCACCACCTGGGACCTTTGACAGGGAAGATATTGACCTTGGAACGGTGATCCCAGGATCATGGCAAGCTGATGGAGAGCGTTTAACAGATTTAAGAGTATTGGGAAGGAACTCAACAATGAGAGCAAAAGCGATTAGAGATGAATTTATGCATTATTTTATGACAGAGCGGGGACGAGTGGTATGGCAGGACAAATATTTAGGAAATCCATAATCTATTAATAAATATAGGTACATACATTTTCTGTTGCATTTTCACTATCCAGTCCTGTATTTGGAGTATCTTGACTAAGAATAAACGACATCGCATCGTAAGCAAACCATTTTGTTTGTTTGCCGCCAGCACTACCACTTTTATTCTTTTTTCTTTCCTCATTCTTCACATAAGTTCGCAGGCTTCGGAATTTCTTGTAAGCGTCATCACTTGATATATCAAACTTAGTAGCAACAATAGACCATGCATCTTTTTTTGCATTTCTGTCTTTATACATTCCTGTTTCCACATTCCATATTTCAGGATGTAATTGCACTTCATTAATAAAGTCAAGAGTCTTCTCATTAGACCAAGTATTAGTCATTTTAATTTATTTTCAAAACAACACAAGAATGACAGCTGCTCCACACCACAGATTTATACAAGATGGATGTCGCAGCACTCGCAGCACAATTCACGTCGCGCAGAAAGTGAAACGCAAAGTACTTCACGTCGCAGGGAGAAAGGGACGCGCATATACAGTAAAACAGAACAACAATATAGATGGCCCAGATATATTGCAGTATTTTCGATTGCGAGGCGATCGTTCGGCCACACGCCGGCTACACATAAAAACATTTTGACATACCAAAAAATATGTGGCTATAATGCCGGGCCATCCTTAAAATATTGCATAGTGTGGCTGGTATTGCTAGCAATGTTGCCGGCCACAGTATTGCAGCCACAAATTGTCGTAAAATATAGCCCGTTTAGACGCCCCTTTACTTAAACTTCAGGATGTGGGTGTTCCGTAAAAACTTCGGATATCCTTTAGATTAAGCAACATGTGTTCGATGTTACGAATTATTGTGAAAAGAGAGAGAGATATATAGAAAAAAAGGTTGCTTTTTCTTTCATAAGTTTCGTCCCGCCCGGTACAGCATCTGTCAGGGATATTGGGTGACGCGGCGGCATCTCACGTGAGATGAGGACTGCGACTGGTCTTGGTACTTGATCGCAAATTGTCTTAAGATGTCGCAGAACTTTTTGTTTATGATGTAGGGTTTTGTGGAAGCAAATTAAATAGTTAATTTCTTTGTATTTTGTGACAACATTTGTGCTATTATTCTGATATATAATGCATAACAACTGTGCCAGCGCACACATTTGTGCACAATAATATCTCCCGCGTCGACGGCTAGTCTCCGTTTTGGAACATATCTATCTATCTAGTCAACTGTTGAAGTTTACTTACCTACCTACCATGTTTTCATGTACAGACGCCAGGACATCAAGCTATCCCAAACTGTCAAATTTTCCCAATTAAAAATATACCTTATACTTTTGTAATAAAGTTGAAAAACCATAAAAAAAAAATAGACGGATTGAGGTAACTTGATGTGCTGGCCTCTGTACGTCGACAGCCATCCGGTGAATGCATAACTTAATTCTTACCTGAAATAAAAGAAAACATAATTAGTTTTTTGTTCAAATTATACCTACATTTAAACTGATTCTATAAAGTATACATCGAAACCATGAGGTAGAAAAAATATTATAATAAATACATAAAACGTGCAACACATTTTTAGTATCAAAACTGTACCGTCAGCGTATATCAAGTTGCATGGAACTCCGGTTCACACAGCCCCCCCACGGCATTTTGAACCTGTTGATATGAATGTGTGCGTGCCAACAGATACCTCATACTGAGGTGTTTGTGTGGGAGTGGCAAGTATTCGCTAGCCTTAGAACTATCGTTTTTATGAATGAGATCTTAGATACGTTCCTGTCCGTAGTGCGTAGGAATTCGAAATAGATTTGTGTGGAATGCGTTGGATTGTCATGTTAGTGTCGCTTGGTGCTGTTCATTGGAGGAGATAGAAACAGAGTGTGAACTAATACATCTGTATCACTGATGTACTACACAGGCCAGGAGACGTGATCAACTTCTGGAGGGAGGTGAGTTGGTTAGGATAACCACTGAAGGCCGCCATGGCCACAATGGTCCGCCTTAAGGACTGAGTGCGGAAACCATCACCTCCTAACAGAGATAGAATGCAGCTGCTTTGTAGATGCACGTAATTAATTTTGTAGTTTATTTTATAGGCTCATCTTTGTGTCGTTATATTATTATTTATTTATTGTTATTGTAACCAGCGCCGTCCGAATCCTGGGCAAACCCCAGGTATTTATTTCAATTATATACCTACATTTGTATTACTTTTTAATTGTCTTAAAGTCGGTACGGTAGGACTGTTCTTTGAAAAGTTGGAGTTAGTTATGTCTCGCTGCCCGCTGGTTTAAATGATAGATTGCCACATATGAAAAGGGAACTACCAACTCTCACCAGCAGATAATGTTTATTTGCCAAGAACAGTGCTTTAAATTCCCTGAAAGTCTACTTTAGTAGCTGTGTTATCATGAAAAAAAAAAACAAAAACAATATACAAAGGAAGTTTATCAACTGAAGTGAAGTGAGCTGTTAATTGTGTCAATCCTTAAGGCTCAATTTACATTGCCGCAGAACGGCATGGAAGCCTTTCTTTTTGTGTGCGAAGCATAATGAACTTTATCACAATAGTGTAATGTATAGAGTCAAATAACCGGTCGCGCGTTTTCTGGAGAATCTTCGCACATTCTCGGTAATTTTCGCAGTTTCAAGCTCGTTTCAAGTTTATACGTTACACGAATGACATAAAGTTCATTTTGCTATGCACCAAAAGTCGCTTCCATTTCATTCCGCGGCGGTGTAAATTGAGCCTAAAGGCCTATCGACGGAGCGTTTTTTCCTTACTGAACTTGAGAAATATGCACAAGTTCCGCTGGCAGCGCGTTATGCGCGCGTCGACGGCATGTGTGTGCACCGGCTCTAACATTAGGAGGAATGGTAGCTCACTTCAAGCTCATTTTACCCAAGTTTTTACGGTGAAATTTCGAATGTTAAAAATATATGTATGAGTTCTTTGAAAAGAGGCGATTCCTTATTATGCAAAAATCGTATTCATTGGTTCTATAAACTTGGAAGTGGTCACGAACGCTGTTAATCCTATTACTGCTTCAGCTGGCAATAATTTCAGTAGGTCGGGAAATGAAAACAGGGGGCGTATTCCTTTCAGCGGTCCCCATTGGCTGTGAATATAAGTGTGCGGTCTGAAGGCGGCTTTGCGCACACAAGATTATCTCCATGCTCAATACATATTTAGGTCGAAGGTCGAAGTTCGCAGTATAAGGTGGCGATGTACAGAGGCCAGCACCACAATCTGTAAAATTTCTTTGATAGTATTTCAACTTTATTGCAAAGACATAAGGTTCATTTTTAATTGAGAAAATTTGACAGTTAGGGATAGCTTGATGTGCTGGCGTCTGTACACAAAGGGATCATGATTATTCTAAATCAAGTGCAATTAATTCAAATTAGGCTAACAATTTGCACTTTTTAAACGTAAAAACTACATGAAACAGACAAAATGTCCGCTCTTAATCACTTTGTAGACTTCTTCTTCTTCATCATCGTGTCGCTGGCACGCAGTATTTCAAATTTAAATTTTGCTGGCCCAAAACTTCGCTCTCACAGCGTCATCGGTGGCAGCGCAGAGATCACTTAGACTGCATGTTAAAGGACACAGAGGGCAGGATAGAAGGTGATAGTGCTTTAGCTGGAAAGAAGTAAAAACTCCCCAGCAGCACAACTGACTGTTCAGTTTGAAGAACTTGATTCTATACAATAGTAATACATATTATATTAGAAATGTACTTTGCGTGCTGTTGAAAAGTCTTTATAGCGGCATTGTCTTAATAAACTTTGATAAAATTTTATAAAAGAAATGCAGTCCATTTCAGCAGACTATGCTTTAGGCAGTAGGTATCTACCGCATAATATTGAACTTCGCATTCCATAGTTTCAGAGCAGAAACCTTTTGAGTAAACCAAAATTTTCAGTCAGCCGACAATTTGACAAAAGCTTAACTTCAACAGTCTTCATTTATTAGTTTTTTTTGGGAATGGCAAGTCGCAACCTAGGGGTTTGACGACTGTTTTATTGGATTATACTATGCCTCACTACATCAAGGCCTTCAACCTGGGCATAATACTCAAAAACTAAGCTAAGGGCCCTGACAGTTAGCGGGATTGTCCGAAAGGGTGACCGCTATCCCGGAACATAAAGGGCTAAGGAAGGAACATGGATGGGTTTTAGTCAGTAAATGTCTGACACTCCCTTCCGCTCCACCAGAGCGGGAGAAGTCATTGGGTGATTTCCTACCCTCAAAAAAAGGGGGTACCTTTGGAGGGTGCAGAACTCGGGTGAAGGCGTCGTTGGCGAAGAACAGTCAGTGACAGGCTGGATTGTATCAAAATGCTAATCAGTTGTTAAAAGACGATCTTGTAAACAATTCGCGGCATCCCCTCGCACGTGGGTGCGTGGTCTGCGGCTAACGCACGCCCACGAGATCGTAACAATCGTAGTAAAATTTGTAAACGTCTCCCTTATAAGGCCGCTGACATAACAGCCTGAACGTTTTAAATTACCCAGGTCATTGTAGTATACCTACTATTGTTTTGATATCTATACTTACATGATACTTACTAATATTATAAAGAGGAAAGATTTGTAACGAATAAACTCAAAAACTAACGGATCTGGATGAAACTTTGCATAAAGGTAGATTATAGTCTGGAATAGGATATAAGCTGTAAATGTACGGTTGCCGTGGAATAATTTTCTACATACATGCGGGCGAAGCCGCTGGCAAAATCTAGTTTTAAATAAATCATTTGTTCGTATGACTTGTTTTGTTTTGTGTGGATTTTTTTTGCATAGTTATAAATATGTACCGCAGTCTCCAATACGGCTTACCATTGGTCTATTAAAATTTCACAGCTGTACTTTCAGTAGGTACCAAGGTACAGGTGCCAGCACATCAAATACCCCAAACTGTCAAATATGCCCAATTGAAAATAAACCTTATTCTTTTGTAATAAAGTTGAAAATCTATCAAAGAACTTTGATAGATTGGGGTAGCTTAATATGCTGTCCTCTGTACATTAAATTCTTCTGTGATGTCCAAATTGACCAATCAAGCCGTTTTGGAGACTGTCTGATTCCGTTGAGTTTCTATCGATATTCGACCTTCAAGCTAACCCAAAAGTCAAGTAATTACTATTGACACAGCCCGCTCGTTCGGAGCTCGTCGGGAGGGTTGGGTTCAACCCCCGGAGTCTTTGCTACGTTTTATGGGTTATTCAGCTCCGCCTCTGAAAATAACCCGTATCTGTCCGTTGACAACGCCCCCGCCTGAAACGCCCCCCTGAAATTTTATACCGCCTACTATGACCCAAAACCATATGTACAAGGTGGTAGTAAATACTTTACTACCCTTTGTAATACCTACGACATCGCAAAAAACTGAGCTAAGTCGTGTTCGATGAAATTATTACATGAAATAACAAAGTATCGGCAGTTACGGCGGAGCTGATAATCCACAAAGAGGATTTTGCTGCAATGGCGTAGCGTGCCTTGGCGGGGCCCCTAATAAAAATGTATTAGGGGGCCCTTATGAAGATGTCGGATGTTGCCAAGTTTTGAACGCAAGCTTGACGCGAAAAAAAAAATTGCTTTTTTTGACTTATGTCATTTCTGAAATAATAAAATAAAAATTGGGCAGTTTTTATTAATTTTTGCTTACGCACGTTGGAGGCCCCTGACACCCGGGGCCCCGTATAATTGGTACGGCGTTAGCTACGCCCCTGTTTTGCTGGTACAGACGCCAGCACATTAAGCTATCCCTAACTGTCAAATTTTCTCAATTAAAAATGAACCTTATGTCTTTGGAATAAAGTTGAAATACTATCAAAGAAATTTGACAGATTGTGTAACTTGATGTGCTGGCCTCTGTACGTGAAGTAAGTACGATGAGTCTCTGTTTACAGCACCAATTATCTCACCTGACACTGCACAGATAATGCTGAGACCTCACCTATCAAGCCTGAATTTAAACAATGCTGATAGACGATCCCTGTGCGACGCTAATGGTATCACAGTTAATTCGTCAGACTGTACTGCAGGAATTTTATTGCTCCAACCGCCAACGAACTAATTGTTGTTGTCAGGTTTCGTCGTAACAATGTTCTAATTTCAGTCATACTGAGCTTAAAAGTTATTGCTAACTTTGTACCTACTGTTTCTTTTTTGCAAGTCAGTTGTTTTTTTGTGTAAAAAGTTTAAAAATTTTGTGGGTACTTCCTTTCATAGTAATAAGTATGTACAGAGGCCAGCACATCAAGTTATCACAATCTGTCATATTTCTTTGATAGTATTTCAACTTTATTGCAAAGATATAAGATTCATTTTTACTTGAGAAAATTTGACAGTTAGGGATAGCTTGATGTGCTGGCGTCTGTACTAGCAGTGATAGCCTAGTGGTATGACCGACGGACTGCCTATTCTTAGGTCTCTAGTTCGAACCCAAGACACGCACCTCTGACTTTTCGGAATCATGTGTGTATTGTATAATTATCACTTGCTTAAAAAACAGTGAAGAAAAAGCATCGTGAGGAAACCTACATGATAATCAACAATATTATTAGACTAGCGTCCGCCTGCGGCTTCGCCCGCAAAATATGTCGACAAATTATACACATAAACCTTCCTCTTGAATCACTCTATCTCTCTCTAAAATCCGTTGCGTAGTTTTAAAGATTTAAGCATACATAGGGATATAGGGACAGAGAAAGCGACTTTGTTTTATACTATGTAGTGATATATCACGAGGTTGTTACGTATTTCCTGCCCCTAAAGATTAAGTTCCTTATCGTAATCGTCGCGGGGCATCACAAACGTTTTGTGAATGAGGTTCGATAGTTCAATGAAGTTACGACATTATGTTGTTTCTAAGAAGTAGTGGTAACAATAGTGTTGATGTCGTCGAGGCGACGATGAACGGTTTTTATGTTTCTTCGAATTATTATGTGTTTAGGTAAATGAAGTCTGTCATGTGAAGTTATGGAGTCAAAAGAAAAATATTATTCTTTGAAGTACACACATCAAAAGTGTCTAGGGATCAACATATATTTTTGCAATAACTTTTCTCTTGATTGATATTAATTTAAATTTTCTTTAAGGATTCATCAAATAAAGTGTTTTCGTTTGTCACAGTAACGATAAACCAAGTCACCTTTGCATTAATAAAGAAATTTGCCATTTTCCTAATAAAGGGATTTTTGACATTTGAACCACTAACATTAAAGTTCGAAAAAAAGACTGAAATAACAGTTTTCTTTAAAATTTTATTGGGTAACTTAAACAATTAATAATCCGTGTTTCTACCGCGAACACTAACAACACAAGAACATCGGTTTGGCATACTCAAAATGAGTTCATCCAAATCACGCTGTGGAATGGCCGCCCATGTTCGTTGCAACAACAAAAAAAGGTGTTATCAGTCGACTTTGGACACGTTACCGAAGCACTGGTACCGTGGCTGAGCGCCATGAAGGACGGTATCGCTGCACCACACGGAGACAAGACCGATACATTCAAATCTTAACTCGAAGAGCTCCAACAATAACCGCCATGATGTTAGCCGTGAGGCTTCATCACTCTTCAGGGAACTTAATTAGCGACCAAACAGTCAGAAACCGCTTGCATGAAGTGAACCTTCATTCCCGAAGACCGCTACGGGTACCACCTATAGCAATGCACAATCGTAGGATTCGATATCAATGGGCTCTTGAACACAGAAATTGGGCAGAAGAACAATGGCGTTTCGTGTGCTTTTCTGATGAGTCTCGTTTTGGTATGAGATCGGATACAAGACGTATACGACACTGGAGAACCCCTGGACGCCAACAGCGATTAAAATCCTGCCAGGAAGTCCATCCTTATAGTGGTGGAACCATCATGGTATGGGTGGGTATTTGGATCGGCGGAAGAACTGAGTTGATTTGGATCAGAGGCAACCTCAACGCTCAAATTTATGCTGAGACGATTGTATCTGACGTCATCGTTCCTCTACAAGTGCAAGTCGGTCCCTTATTTCAGTTAATGCATGATAATGCACGACCGCACACCGCAAGAGTTGTAAGACAGACTCTCGCCGCAGCTAACATCAATGTCCTGCCCTGGCCTGCTCAGTCGCCAGACTTGAACCCGATTGAGCATGCATGGGATATGCTACAGAGAAGAGCTCTGCCGAATATGGAGGGTATCCAGTTGCAAGAAGACCTTTTTTTGTTGTTGCAACGAACATGGGCGGCCATTCCACAGCGTGATTTGGATGAACTCATTTTGAGTATTCCAAACCGATGTTCTTGTGTTGTTAGTGTTCGCGGTAGAAACACGGATTATTAATTGTTTAAGTTACCCAATAAAATTTTAAAGAAAACTGTTATTTCAGTCTTTTTTTCGAACTTTAATGTTAGTGGTTCAAATGTCAAAAATCCCTTTATTAGGAAAATGGCAAATTTCTTTATTAATGCAAAGGTGACTTGGTTTATCGTTACTGTGACAAACGAAAACACTTTATTTGATGAATCCTTAAAGAAAATTTAAATTAATATCAATCAAGAGAAAAGTTATTGCAAAAATATATGTTGATCCCTAGACACTTTTGATGTGTGTATTTTGCGAGATTGGAAATTAATGTTTGAGTTCAAAAAGGTGGAGATATAAAATATTTTTCTTTTGTTTGGTTGGAAAAAGATTACGAGTGATTTTGAAATCTTATTTGAAAATGTGTTTCGGGTCTGTGTTTGCAAGAGAGTACTGTTACTTTACTCTATCAATATAATCTAATCAATGTTTTTTCACAAGATGTAAGTCCCAATTACGACTACTTGTTATCTTCATTCTTGTTGCGGCTAGTTCGTAAAATCTTTTGTTTGAATGCAACCTACAGCATGAATCAATATCAAATACTTGGTCATAAAAAGCCGCAAATACCATATAATTGAAAACAAATGAAGTAATATAATAAAAACAAAGCAATGTTTTAATTAACTGGCGCCTGCCCGCAATTTATACCTACTTTAATTGTATTATTAGAATTGTACTGGTATCATACCAAGTTTCAGTTCTGTGAATAACTAAACTGGAGTCTAACTTACACATCATTATCGGCATATAACGTTTCCTCTGCTAAGCTACGGGCCATAATCCACCATTCGAGCCCGGTGCGGGTTGGCCGATGTTACCAGCGGTCGTTTTTAGTTCTATGTCCGTTTCCTCACGATGTTTTCCTTCACCGTTTTGAGAGCAAGCCAGTGAAATACACAAAGAAAAGCGCCTGCTAAGGTTTGAACTCACTACCTACAACTCGTAAGTTGAGGCCGATTCCACCGGGCCACCAGTGCCCCTCCAAAAGCGTGTCCATAAAGTTTCATGCCCGTTCTTCTCCATAGGTACCTACTGCTTTGGAATGGGCAACTAGCTTCATCTTTCCGACCGACCGACCCTTTGACAATTCAAAAGTGGTAATTGGTTTATTTAAAATAAATACTTTGAGTTTGAGTTTGAGTTCCAACTTACTACCAAATTACACGTGTCAGTAAAGTTTAACATTTAAAAAAAAGTCCAAAACATATTGGTCCGAGTAACCAGAGTCAGTCAGTGGTCAGCTACCCAGATTCCAATTACAAGTAACAGAAAAAAAAATCTCATTAGGTATATCATCTATTCCAGTTTCAAAAGGAAAACGAACAGACAAGCCGTACATTTTTTATATGCATTCTAAAGTTTAGTAACGGTAGTGATAGAGAGGGTGATAGCGAGTCAGCTATTAGTGTGAGAGGGATAGCAGATAGTGATTATTTTTTGCTGAAGCTTTCAAAAGACAGTACGGGAACGAAGTGTGCTAAGAAGGCGTCTTGGTTTTCGTATGGTAAATCGTAAAGTTTGGAAAAATATCAATGATTTTTTATAAATATTAATTGTTTATTGTTTTATTATTTATATAATATTATATCCTTCTTCTTTTGAAGTCGGCAAAAAATATTTTATATTAGGTACTAGAGTTGGTTCCAATAGGTAACCACGCCGATCGCGGCATTAGTGGCGTTTTAGGTCCTCAAAACTGCAGTTCAGGTCATTCAAAAGGTTTCCATCTTTTTGTTTTGTTGATAACTGACCACAGTGCCTAGTTACTGTTGCTAAATGCTGCTGGGCTAGGCTGATTATGTTATGTAATTATCAATTGATTTATTAAACACGATGGTAGTGTGAAAGTGGCACTGGTGACTGAAAAATTGTGTGGAAATCGGATGTCATAGTATAAGAGGGTTCAGGAAAATGTTGTGAGGAAAGTTTGAGTATGGCTCATGCCGTAAAAGTAGGGGAAGAACTGTAAACGTCGTGATAACTAGGTGAAGTGAGCGGTCATTCCACCTGATGATTAACACTACTGTCAGTTCACTTCGAGTTCATTTCACGTATGTTTTCACGCCGAGATTTGTACAGAACTAGCTTCCGCCCGCGGCTTCGCCCGCAAAATATGGCGACAAATTATACACATAAACCTTCCTCTTGAATTACTCTATCAATTAAAACAAACCGCATCAAAATCCGTTGCGTAGTTTTAAAGATTTAAGCATACATAGGGATATAGGGACAGAGAAAGCGACTTTGTTTTATACTATGTAGTGATAACACTACAGAAGTATGATGATGGAAACTATGGTCTCACACTTGCACTCATTAGTGTTAACTTTTTTGATTAAATAATAAAACTAAAGCTTTAGTTACTTATAACGGCGAATGCTTGTCTGTATCATTTAACTTCATCTAGGTCAGTGGTTCCATTTCAATATTGTTACCACTATGACCTATTAGGAAAACCGATTTTACTCCGAGCTTAAAATGTTACCAATATAAGTAAATACAAATATCTTAATTAATCACAAATTGGACATCTATCTTACATGACGATGACGGGTCGGCAGCTAGAAATAAATGCCACGAACGCGGTACTTACTGCGTGGCTATCTATAATTTTTTTAGATATTACGTCTTAATTATTAGGTTCTAAGTTACCCCCACAAAAAACCTGATTTACCCTTGTGGGGGTAATTAGTGTAATTACCCCCAGATTCGGAACCACTCTCGGGTCTAAATGTTTATACTGATATGATTATGTTATAGAAAATAGATATTTTAATGCTGACAGAGACTACGATTTTTTGGCAGGTGAGTGCAACAGGCATACATCATGTTTCATTGAAGACGAGATTTCTATTGTCCTCCCATATTGTGTTCCCTTTTGTATACCCATTGATGGACTAGACCAAAGAGCAGCCGGAAGAAGATATTAAAAACGGCACAAGCCTTTCACTACCCTTGAATGTACAGACGCCAGCACATCAAGCTATCCCTAACTGTCAAATTTTCTCAATTAAAAATGAACCTTATGTCTTTGCAAGTAAGTTGAAATACTATCAAAGAAATTTGACAGATTGTGGTAACTTGATGTGCTGGCCTCTGTACCGACTCGAAAGTTGAACCAAAAAAGAGACACTTGAGCACGTTGTGATGCACCGGGATGCTTAGGGTGTTTATTTTTATCATATTACTTGAGTCGTGTATTGGGATAATTAATAAAAAAAATATTAGTAAAATTATTGTTCCCATCAATCAAAATCTACGTAATACATATCTTGAGGCGTGTTTTCAGGTATTCTTCTTTTCGTGGTTAGTGACTGGTGACAGAGTTTTAATACTGCCCATGGGTCTCTGACTTAGCATCACATACTGTTGAGAAGTATGTCTCAGGCATGCTGGTTTCCTCACGATGTTTTCCTTCATCGATTTTTAAGCAAGTGATTTAAGGTTCGAACTCGACACCTATGACTTGGCCACTAGGCTATCACTGCAACTTAAGAGCTAAACCCTTCTCTTCTACTCCTTTTTATATCTTTCTTAATATGAACCAAAAATAAATACTAGTTTTATCTCATTATTGAGCCTCGTAAAATTCTTGGAGAAAAGAAACAAAACCTTTACAGGCTCGGACTAGGTTGAGACCAACTTTACTAACGAGGATAACCTTCGCAATGTGTGTTTGTTGACACAATTGGTTTGGCTGATGATTGAGGACCCACATTCAGTCGAGGAGGAATGATATAATTGGTAACCTTATGTTTTTGAGATATTGCAATTTATTTAAAAAAATGTAGAAGAAACATGAGATTCATAGTATTATTAGTGTAAGTTTCACAATTCATCTATGTTAGTAAAATATATAAAGTTAAGTAAGTAATTTTTTTGCATAAAGTATTCACCATATGTCTCTACACGTGTGAGTGCCCAACGTGCAAGAAACGGACTTCCTGGCTTCCCAACCAGCTGAAATACATTTTATTTTGACAACATTCATTGCCTTATCTACGTTGTCAAACAGAAGAACTTTTCAAACAAATGTAGCGGTGGATTAGGAATTTATTTTGCCTTCGGTTTGTAAAAGAAACAGGATAACGTAATAATTGGGTTATAGGGTACTCGAAGATAGTATACCGTTGGTCCCCCACGTGTTCTGCTCAGCATTGATTCGCTCATTGTAAAGATGGCGAAGAAATCATCAATGTGAGCCTCCGCAAACATTAGCCAAGCGCTGCAGAAACGCGGAAACCCCAACAGCATCCTAAAACCATTATTTTGCTG
Source organism: Hyppa rectilinea (assembly GCA_951799385.1). Classification (NCBI taxonomy): domain Eukaryota; kingdom Metazoa; phylum Arthropoda; class Insecta; order Lepidoptera; family Noctuidae; genus Hyppa; species Hyppa rectilinea. Next base: position 22,011,696 of record OX637300.1, read on the forward strand.
CGAACTGATTGTTATGCCAACTTGTTTCTTCTTTCTTTGTTATTATGATAGTTTTCAGATTGACATCATTATTAACCCTCTTTAGATTTAGCTTGCACTTTAAAGTCGTTACTTCTTTCTTTATTTAGATGTCATATATCTTGTCATCATTAATGAGACCCTCTTTGAGTTTAGTTTTATCGTTGTTTTAACAGTGATTGTCTTTGGTTATTATTATTTCATTAGGCTCAATTTTATTATTCTGTTCTTCGTCTTATCGTTGATTACATGAATACATTTTATAGAAGCTTCGACTAGTATTCAGACACTTCGCAAGCGTATAAACCGCACCGTAGATAAAACGTGACTGGCAATAAGCTTCCACAATGCTCCATACTACACTGACGACGTGCCTAAGCACGATAAATAAACCGTAGTTTTTAACAGCAAGAAAAACGCGTGTGTACAAATGGCCTTACACGATGTTATTCGAATTAACATTACAAATTAATAGTCTTAGTTATAAATAGCAGAAACCACAAAGACAAATTCTTTATATTAACATTGTATTTAATAAAATAATATCTTGTTTTTTAACCACCCGCTAAGAGACGCTAGGTTTAATTTATCTACACCACATTAAAAATTAAAATTACTTAGATACACATGCGACATAATTAAACGCAATGTAGACATCTGTTGCTATCGAACGTGATTACATTTTTCCGCCACAGTTGGTAGTGAATGCAAAAAAGGCCATTTTGCGAACTAACTTACTGAGCAGAGTTCGAAGAAAAAGTATGTTGATAAGTTGTTTTTTTTTGTTATTTTCGAATTAATTTGAAACTTAATACTTTGAATCACAAATTCAAGGTCGCTCAGCGTACTAAGGAGCGGGCTATGCCCGGAAAAAACCGGAGTTACCGTCATTTCTTGTGGGGTAAGCAAACTGAAGTGGCAGCGCCATGTTTGACGCAGGACTTATGGTTAGTGGAGCTGACGAGTCCTGGAGTGCAATCGTAGTGTGTGACGCCCGCTAGCTAGATGGACCGATGACCTTACGAAGGTGGCTGGGGCAGACTGGATACAGAAGGCCGAGGCCAGGGTTGTGGCGAGTTAGTTTGTGTACCTTGTTTAATATTCTCAAGTTGTGATTTAATTTTGAGACTCGAGTCTCAAAATTAAAAGGTTCGACTGTTGAGAAAAGTTTTAAGCAGAATGTGGATGACTGTAAGAGAAGGAAAAACCAAAGAAAACATGGATGGATAGTGTGAAAGATGATATTGCTAGAACGGGGGAGACCACCGAGTTTATGTTCAAGTGAGAATTATCATGTTGAAAACATTATGTTGCGCCGACCCCCAAATTAATAGGGATAAGGGCAGGAGAATGATGATCTTAGAAAATGTTCGGACAATAGTATTTCTGTGTTGCTATCACAAAATCTTGAAGTAGTCAATGTGGTAGATTTTTATAATAAGTGACTGGTTAAAACGGTCAATTGACTGAAACGTTATGAATTGGTCAGGAAATCTTTGCATAAATTGATTGCACAAAGAATACTGGCAAAGAATATTCACACAATAAAGCCTTAATAATGTTTGTAACGTAGCACATATAATAAAGGTACTTACGTGATATTTTTATAAACAATTCTTCTACTATCAGAGATAGCCGGTAGGCATAGTCTTTCAGCAATACGACTTTGTTTGTAATATGACTCAACTCAAGCATTATTTGAGTTACCCAGCCCACTGTTTAACATGTATGTAAACATTACTGCAAACGTCACTTCGTACGTTATGTTCACACTTGTAGGTTGGGGACAATTAATCTGAGCGAAAACAGTGATTTATATTGTTAGCCTTCTAGACTTGATTTAAGGTGGCGTAATTTTTGATTGCCAACATTTGTTGTTTAGGGTGTGCCGTGTGATCAGTTTTAAGAATTTTTGAATTCGGTTCTTCTCTGTGTATATCAAATCGAAGCTCAGCCTTATCTAGTACAATTTTACCATAACCTAGTTTGGCATCAATCCTTTTGACATTATTAGCATTCTTAAGGACAATGTTTTGCTTGTTTCTTGTCGCAAATTGGGTTGGTTATAGCCATTACTTATGTTGCCATCACTTTCATTGTACCTATATCTTTCTTTTTTTTTGGCTTTTGTTAATCCTCATATAGGTCCTCCGCTCTGGGGTCTGTCAGACTCTTATAATACTAAAACTACACGGTCTTTTCAGCTCCTGTTGGCCTGGGTGCTCTTCCAGCATTCCGGCTAACAATTAACGCAGTTCATTCAGCCAAGTATTGGGCCGCATGCCTTTATACGATGCCCGTCACCCTCTATATCCACCGGTCGCAGTTCCTATTTATTCAATTAAACCATTTACAGGCATACTTGAACTGTCAGGCGTCGGCCTAAGTGGACAGACACTTTCCGAAGCACACTGAGTGCCATCTTCCTAACTACTCATCCTGGTCTAATTGGCTAAATTGTGTAATAGTAATGTAGATTAAGAACCAAAATATTTATTCAAATTCAAAGTGCGTTGCTAGTGGTTCCTTTGTGAATGTTGACACACGTTATACTTTGTTACAAGACTGGTAACAATGAGCTCGTGTTTTGAAAATCGTTTCGCGTTCTGTCTATCGATACCTTATTTATACATGTTTGGCATTCGAACGTCGTGTTACGAATGCACGTTGATAATATTTATTTTCATGAGGCTACTCTCACATAGTAGTATTATCGTTTCGCCTTTTTTGCATGTAAATGACATGTCGTTTTTGACGTTGTAAGTCAAACTCAAGCTCAAAGAATTTACTTCAATGAAAACATTTAGGTAGATACTACACTTTTGCCAATTTTGTTGCCATTGACAAATCAAAACTTAATAATCACAAAATAAACCTTAGTGACATATCATACAGGAACAGGAAAAATAATGATGACATCAAACAGGAAAAAGTCTTTAATTCCGGCGCTAAAACTAAGGAAAGCCAGTATTTAATACAGAAACGTATTACGTCAATGTTGCAAAAATAGTGATATAATTCTATTAACCGAAAATAATTGTCAAACATCAATTTTAAAACTCAGAAGGGAAACTTTTAATACCATTAAGTGCTCACAGTGTACTAGAATTAATGAGAATGAGTATGTGATCATCAGGAAATCTCTTTCCGAGTCGCACCTGCAAATGTAAACACAGTCTCATCCGCATAAGATATAATTCTACAGTTTAGGATTAGGAACTGACAGAGTTTAATTTTGTAGCATAAGAATAAAGTAGGTCCAATAATAGGCCCCTGGCGGGATTCTGTACGTCACTGTAAGATCATCACTCATTTAATTTTGTCAATTCACCAATTTGTACCCACGGATCTTTCAGATAAAAATCAATGAAATGATCAAGTTGTCTCCCCTGAACCCCATGAAATTTAGTTTGTTTGAAAGGATACGTTAAGGGAGGAACGGCACGGTCGGTACGGACTGTGTCAAACGCCTTAGATAGGTCAAGGGAGATGATAATACATTTCTTATTTGCATCATAACTGATGTTATGATAGTTTTTGATGTTGTAAGTTCTTGAATATGGAGATAAACCTCATACTGAGTTTGTGGTGTACAGTTACTTGATTATAAGTTATCTAGGGTGAATAGTTTGAAAGGCTGTTTATTAAGTAGTGGTAAGTTTTTGAAAGAATCTGTTATTGTAATGTGTATCGTAGAGCTATGAGTAGTTAGACGCTTGGATATTCCATTTACATTTATATCTATGTTTTTACAGATTTCTGTAAATATAACATGTGCTCTAATATCATTTACCACGTTTGATATACCAATTAAAATGTCGCTTTCTACTTCACACATGTTTTTAATCAGCACAATGTAATAGACTTATGATTCGGGTCTGAATTAAAAGGTTACTTATTATGCAACGGTGTGAGTGGCGGTCCGCGTATCGGACAATAATTAGCATTCGCGCCGTATTATTACTTTTGAGTGTTTGATACAAGTTTATTTATAAGGTGATTAGCTTCTAGTGTACGGTTTCATGTATTTGATGTTCAAATGGGCTACGGAGCAGTTATAATCAACCTTATTAGTGGGTATGCGTGCCTGTTGTTGCTTATAAGTCGGTCCGATGTGATAAGGAAGGATATATATCAACATATACATATATAAAATTACCATTAAAATTTAAAACGCACTACTACCGTGTCTCAATTTCAATACATTCTGAATTAAATGTTTTTTTTTACAGCTCGCATATTTTTTTATTGCTAACTGCATGTTAAAATAACCGGATCTTGCCAAAAATCCACTTTCATTCACAACAGGAAAACGTTATCTAAAAGGCAATGAAATTAATTAATAATTATCGATGGTATCCGCTGTAAGCATTGAGAGAGTAAAGAAACTGCTTTTTGTTGATAAACGCACGGTATTAGCTGCTACAATTTATTGCAATTTCATACAGCCTAGCGGCCAGGACCGTTATACTGTAAAAAACTGGAGCCTGTCCAAGTATCTGAAGTGATCCGAACGGTAACTACTGCAAGACTGCAACCATATTCGGTCTGTCATCTGTGTTCCTTTGGCGGGGACAGCCGACTTGTACAGAGGCCAGCACATCAAGTTACCACAATCAGTCAAATTTTTTTGATAGTATTTCAACTTTATTGCAAAGACTTAAGGTTCATTTTTAATTGAGAAAATTTGGCAGATAGGGATAGCTTGATGTGCTGGCGTCTGTACCTTCTCGTTAGTGTCGATTATCACTCTTATCTCATACCTAGATAAAGTTCAGCTAAGTTTCTAAGTATCCGATTTTATCGGTATTTTTTCTTGATTGTACGTAGAATGGGTCTGCTGAATTATTTGACTGGGTGTTGCTGTTTACTTTCTAAGAAATTGAAAAAGGCGATTGTGCTGTCGAGAAGTTCAAATTTATTTCGTGTTTCGAGTGTTTTTTTATGAGGTCAAGGCTTTCTTGCATTCGTCATAGTTCGTGCTCTTAAAGAATTTATCGCATGATTTGTCAAAAGCTAGAACTGAGCGGCTTGCTTCGACACTTTCACTGGCACAAGAGGCCTTTGCGCAACCTCCGATATGCCTTTGTTACCGAATTCACAGTCTTCGACTTGTTATTTGCCAGTGAATACACAACACACTTCGTGACTACTTACTTTTGACGCCTCTCATACATATCGGCCTTTCCATTTATAAAGTATTCCAAATGCTACAAGCTAAAGTACGTATTATTAGATAACAGAAATATGTTCACAAACATCGCACGTTGTTACTTTATATTTTACTCAATCAATAAATTCTGCTTAACAGAATCCTTTTAGTTGGACTATCGCGAGCTGCGACACATCACGTGTCCAGTGATTTATTCGAATAAATCAAATCGATTGACGCGTCATGTGATTTTTCAACGGTACTGAACGCGTGGGATAGTGTGAAGGTACTGTACAGACAATCAATTTGAAAATCTTCACAAAAAGCGAGCGAGAGCATGTGAAGTATGACATGGTGTAACGGCATCCAAGTTGCAACGTATCGGTTCGCTACGAAAGGTTACTGCCACCGCAGCCGATGACGTCGCCAATGTCAAGATAACGCGTTTCCTTTGCAAACATTAATTAAGTAACGTATTACTGAACGTATACCCAAAAGTATCAGGTTCTGAAAAAAGTAGATTCCTATCTGTACCTGTCTTCCCGAATAAGTTTAAAGTCTTCTCGATTACTTGTATAATTAAGTACCTAGGTTAGAAACGATATTTCAGCACTTTGTACTACTTACGGCACTAATAAAATGCATAAGTAGAAAAGTATTTGATTTGCATGCTTATCAACTTTTAATTCAAATGTGAAGAGAAACAAACACAAATATCCTATATCATGAGAAATTCTTCATCGTAAGCAATACAAGTCGATCACGTTTCTAATGTTCCAAACAATTCATTTACCACCAGTAAGTTCCGAAGATCCTTCAGCCACTACAATGGGCCAATAAAGGCACTTGTTTATAAATAACTAACAATATGACACTGAGAAACTATTATTATGTAAGACATTGGTTCTTAGAAACGTGCGGTGGACGGAAAATGAACTGTTTGCTATGTTCGAAAATAAACCTTAACTTGGGACATGCTTAGGATTGTGTACAGACGCCAGTACATCAAGGTATCCCAAACTGTCAAATATTCCCAACTGAACATGAACCTTATGCTTTTGTAATAAAGTTAAAAATCTATCATAGAAATTTGACAGATTGGGGTAGCTTGATGTGCCTCTGTACAAGTACATGTCAAGTGTAATAGGTTTTATGTATGTATTTATTGTATATGTAAATAGTACACCACAGAATACTTGCAGCGATGTCTCTCTTTCTCCCTTAAACCATCCAAAAGTTGTCTTGAAAATATTGCTTTTAGCGATAAACAGCCCATTACGTCACCTCTTGTAAAATGTTATTGACTTGGTAATTATTTATCTTTCAGTTGTAAAGGGTCTCACCGAAATGTTATAAAACTGTCTTTGTAACTCCAAGGAAATTATTATGTCCATTGTAATTCCTGACCCAATTGCAATTTGTAAGCGAGACTTTACAATGAAGTGTTTCATTCTATAACAAATTACGTAACGTCTTGAATGGCACGGGCTCTCGAAACCTTTAAAACTCGTTTAAGTATTTATCTCACCTATAAATTGTGCTATGATACCTGCTCACAACAATATGTAGCTAAAAATCAATATTGTTTAAAATTTCCATACAACAAATACAATCTCCGAGCGTGATGTATGGTCTAAAGATCGAAAGGATATAACATAACCTTTATTAGGTATTATCCTTACTCCACAATTACCATAAGAACAATACCCTTTTCTCGAAGTATGCATATGTTAGCTTTGAATACTGACCACAAGACGCAATATAAAATCGTTGCGATTAATCTTACCGGATGGCAAACACACTCTCCACAAACAGGCTCCTAGATTTCACAGAACTAGCGAGCCAGCGAGTAGAACCACCATCTTAGTCGAACGGCATTGACTGACTACCATTTAAGCTGGTTCTAAAATAACTAAAACAATCTGAATGCAGACCATACAGGGCTTTAGCCTGACATATAGTATTCCACGAGCATCCAGTACAAGCGATCGCACGCATGCCATGAATACCACACCAATTTTCAATGAATGTTTTAATACAAATAAATGAAGCAACAGCACACACACTACACCTTATTTACTTAACAATAAAGTCTTTTGTTGTCAAATTATGTAAAATAAACGAAATAGCGGGAAGATGAATATCCAATCAGTTTCAAAATAGGAGATGTATTAGCCAATCATGAAGGAGTAATGCGACATCAGCGGCCAATGGTGAACGAAGGTTTTTATGGGTTCTAGTTATTTGATATTGAGACGGTTGGTCTCCGTTCACTGCATACCGATATTTGCATATTGTAAGCACGAAGGTATTCTGTAGGTGCACGGGAATATCCAGTAAAACGATATTGTCAGTGAGATTGGTGTTACTGTCAAAAAAATTAATCGATCCCAAGAAAAGTATGTGTGTCATGTTTTTAGCTGAAACGAATTTATTGCTGAAAAAAAAATTATTTGAAACTTTTATTAAATCTGAATCAATATATAATTTATGTAATTATTATATTACTAGCTTCTGCCCGCGACTTCGTACGCGGACCCTGTTGCTTATGCCAGCGATAACGGGGTCGCCATTTATGTTATTTTATATCATTTTTCCCATTTAAATCTTTTATCACACTGAGCTTTAGTTTTATTTCATTCCAACAACCACCAAAACATACAGTCCATTTGTCATCGTTTTCATTTTGGTAACCGCATTATTATATTCCCCACTTGTCTCTAGAGACCTAGAAGTCAATGCGTAGATACGGTTGGAACTCAAGCACAATTCTCTATCCGTGAACGTCTCCGACTCGCGAGACAATACATAACGTTCACGATCAGCGGTCAGTCGCACATCACGTGCCCCACTTGTCTCTAGAGACCTAGAAGTCGATGCGTAGATACGCTTGGAACTCAAGCGTAATTCTCTTTCCGTGAACGTCTCTGACTCGCGAGACAATACATGACGTTCACGATCAGCGGTCAGTCGCGCATCATATTCTTCACTGGTCTCTAGAGACCTAATGAATACGCTGAGAACGCAGGCGTGCTTCGCGACCCGAAGAGGTTTCCACGGAGCTAGTTGCAGCCTAATGTTCTCGAACAGCATCAAGTCTCTCCTGAAGCTCTTCGGTAGATTCTTGGGATCTTATGATCCTCAATCTTTTAGCTCTCTTGGAACTTTGGGAAAGATTTGACCTCTTTCTAGGCATGGTCATAGTTTTATTGTGATGATACCTGATCAATAAAAATCTAAATTAAAATGACTGCTCCCCTGCGTTACCGGGTAGGCTACCGTGTCATGAAGATAAATGGAAAAGAAAATTAAACACTCAAACAACATAAGCCCAAAAGCACATAAGCTCTTTTTTTTTATTTTATACGATAAAATAAAAATAATAAATAGGAGTTTTGGCCAGTAGAGTCAAATTTTCAATGATAATACCATCGTCATCGAAAATCAGTCCTAAACTGTTACCGCCTTCACCGCGTGCAGGTACTCCCAGTTTATGTTAATTTATAATTACACAGTAAAATTTGTGATAGCTTTGATTTCCACATCAGATGTTTCTGATCTTCGATTTTTATAAGTCAACAGGAAATGCCCATCATATTGAACAACAAAGACGTCAAAGACGTCATTCCTATATGTGTTATGTTGTAGCTAGGCTCTTGGAGTTCCACAACAGGTGTTCCAGATCTTCGATTTTTATAAGTCAACAGAGAGTGCTCATCAGGTTGAACAACTTGTGCTAAGACGTTATTCCTATATGTGTTATGGTGTAGCTAGGCTCTTGGAGTTCCACAACAGGTGTTCCAGATCTTCAATTTTTATACGTCAACAGAGAGTGCTCATCAGGCTGAACAACTTTCGCTAAGACGTCATTCTTATATGTGTTATGGTGTAGCTAAGCTCTTGGAATTCCACAACAGGTGTTCCAGATCTTCGATTTTTATAAGTCAACAGAGAGTGCTCATCAGATTGAACAACTTGTGCTAAAACGTTATTCCTATATGTGTTATGGTGTAGCTAGGCTCTTGGAGTTCCGCAACAGGTGTTCCAGATCTTCAATTTTTATACGTCAACAGAGAGTGCTCATCAGGCTGAACAACTTTCGCTAAGACGTCATTCTTATATGTGTTATGGTGTAGCTTGGCTCTTGGAGTTCCGCAACAGGTGTTCCAGATCTTCAATTTTTATACGTCAACAGAGAGTGCTCATCAGGCTGAACAACTTTCGCTAAGACGTCATTCTTATATGTGTTACAGTGTAGCTGGGCTCTTGGAGTTCCACATCAGGTGTTCCAGATCTTCAAATTTATTCTCTCAGCAGAAAATGCTAATCACGTGGAACAATTTTTGCAAAGGTATCATTTTTGTATCTCTTATAGTTTAGCTGGTCTGTTGCGGTTCTGCATCAGGTGTTCAAGTTTCCAAGATAAATTATAGCCTATATGTTGCCCAGACTTAATACCTATACAACAAAAAAATAATCATTCCAATCCGTCCAGTAGTTCCGAAGATTAGCGTGTACAAACAAACAGACAAACAGACAAACAGATAAACAGACAAACAGACAAACAGACATACAGACAAACAGACAAACAGACAAAATTTTTTTTTTGGATTCGTGCTCTATTACTGTTTCTAAACCCCCCTCAATTATTATTTTTTTAATATATTCAATGTACAGACACAGTTTTTTTACTGTTTTATTATATGTATAGATGTCTCTAGAGACCTAGAAGTCAATGCGTAGATACGGTTGGAACTCAAGCACAATTCTCTATCCGTGAACGTCTCCGACTCGCGAGACAATACATAACGTTCACGATCAGCGGTCAGTCGCACATCACGTGCCCCACTTGTCTCTAGAGACCTAGAAGTCGATGCGTAGATACGCTTGGAACTCAAGCGTAATTCTCTTTCCGTGAACGTCTCTGACTCGCGAGACAATACATGACGTTCACGATCAGCGGTCAGTCGCGCATCATATTCTTCACTGGTCTCTAGAGACCTAATGAATACGCTGAGAACGCAGGCGTGCTTCGCGACCCGAAGAGGTTTCCACGGAGCTAGTTGCAGCCTAATGTTCTCGAACAGCATCAAGTCTCTCCTGAAGCTCTTCGGTAGATTCTTGGGATCTTATGATCCTCAATCTTTTAGCTCTCTTGGAACTTTGGGAAAGATTTGACCTCTTTCTAGGCATGGTCATAGTTTTATTGTGATGATACCTGATCAATAAAAATCTAAATTAAAATGACTGCTCCCCTGCGTTACCGGGTAGGCTACCGTGTCATGAAGATAAATGGAAAAGAAAATTAAACACTCAAACAACATAAGCCCAAAAGCACATAAGCTCTTTTTTTTTATTTTATACGATAAAATAAAAATAATAAATAGGAGTTTTGGCCAGTAGAGTCAAATTTTCAATGATAATACCATCGTCATCGAAAATCAGTCCTAAACTGTTACCGCCTTCACCGCGTGCAGGTACTCCCAGTTTATGTTAATTTATAATTACACAGTAAAATTTGTGATAGCTTTGATTTCCACATCAGATGTTTCTGATCTTCGATTTTTATAAGTCAACAGGAAATGCCCATCATATTGAACAACAAAGACGTCAAAGACGTCATTCCTATATGTGTTATGTTGTAGCTAGGCTCTTGGAGTTCCACAACAGGTGTTCCAGATCTTCGATTTTTATAAGTCAACAGAGAGTGCTCATCAGGTTGAACAACTTGTGCTAAGACGTTATTCCTATATGTGTTATGGTGTAGCTAGGCTCTTGGAGTTCCACAACAGGTGTTCCAGATCTTCAATTTTTATACGTCAACAGAGAGTGCTCATCAGGCTGAACAACTTTCGCTAAGACGTCATTCTTATATGTGTTATGGTGTAGCTAAGCTCTTGGAATTCCACAACAGGTGTTCCAGATCTTCGATTTTTATAAGTCAACAGAGAGTGCTCATCAGATTGAACAACTTGTGCTAAAACGTTATTCCTATATGTGTTATGGTGTAGCTAGGCTCTTGGAGTTCCGCAACAGGTGTTCCAGATCTTCAATTTTTATACGTCAACAGAGAGTGCTCATCAGGCTGAACAACTTTCGCTAAGACGTCATTCTTATATGTGTTATGGTGTAGCTTGGCTCTTGGAGTTCCGCAACAGGTGTTCCAGATCTTCAATTTTTATACGTCAACAGAGAGTGCTCATCAGGCTGAACAACTTTCGCTAAGACGTCATTCTTATATGTGTTACAGTGTAGCTGGGCTCTTGGAGTTCCACATCAGGTGTTCCAGATCTTCAAATTTATTCTCTCAGCAGAAAATGCTAATCACGTGGAACAATTTTTGCAAAGGTATCATTTTTGTATCTCTTATAGTTTAGCTGGTCTGTTGCGGTTCTGCATCAGGTGTTCAAGTTTCCAAGATAAATTATAGCCTATATGTTGCCCAGACTTAATACCTATACAACAAAAAAATAATCATTCCAATCCGTCCAGTAGTTCCGAAGATTAGCGTGTACAAACAAACAGACAAACAGACAAACAGATAAACAGACAAACAGACAAACAGACATACAGACAAACAGACAAACAGACAAAATTTTTTTTTTGGATTCGTGCTCTATTACTGTTTCTAAACCCCCCTCAATTATTATTTTTTTAATATATTCAATGTACAGACACAGTTTTTTTACTGTTTTATTATATGTATAGATAATAGTTATAACATAATAATTAAAATTTTTTGATTACTCTACTTTGGTAACTAAATCATCAACAACTATAGCTTAGTTCAACGACCCTAGGTATTCGTTGAAAGTTGCGCAATTAAACTTGCAGGGCTGCATTAAAATTCAAAGTAGGTTGCAACTCATTAAAACCAACGCAGGTAGGTATATTGATACTAAGTAAGTCTACATTATTAATTTATTTAAATAGAGTTTTGCTGATAAAGACGTGTAGTGTTTATTTATACATAATTGGAATTTGCATACATCATCAAAAAAAAAACTAAATCAATCTAAACTAAATATAATGTCTTACATTTTCTCATTCTTTTTCTCATTTATTTCATTTTTTATTTTATTTTTTATTATTATTTTCTAATTTTATGCATTCTTTTAAATCACTTGTGCATCTAATAATATGTTTCAAATGCAATGTTCGCACGCAATTTAAATGGTAACGAATAAATAACCGATACAGGGCAGGAAATTTACTTTGCGTAAATAATTTCATCACCACTGCCCTTTATATGGTGGAGGAAAACATTGTCATAGAACCAAAAATTCTGAGAAATGTGTCTCGCGACACCTACCTCCCTTTATACACTGCCCGCGTGGTAGATTACCGCTCTCTCCCTCTCGAAAAGAGGAACCCTGTGTCCAGCAGTGGGAACATTAGTAACAGTTTACATGTTTATTTAACTTTAGCAAAGACGGTCTTAATTAACGCCTTAAACATTTTCTATCAGTTTAAGTACCTTTTTTTTTTTCAGGCTGGGAAATTATACAATTATTTCTCCCGCTCTGGGTGGAGCGGAAGAGAGTGTCAGACTCTTACTGACTAAAACCCATCCATGTTCCTTTCGTAGCCCTTTATGTTCCGGGGTAGCGGTAACCCTTTCGGACAATCCCGCTTATCAGTTTAAGTACAGACGCCAGCACATCAAGCTATCCCTAACTGTCTAATTTTCTCAAAAAAAAGAAAATTTTAAAAATGAACCTTATGTCTTTGTCTTAAAGTTGAATTACTATCAAAGAGACAGATTGTGTTAACTTGATGTGCTGGCCTCTGTGCCTTAGGCATTATTTGGGAGGAAGATGAAAGTATGTCATTGATATCAAGCTCGCGTTCTTGCATCGTGTTGACTAGCTGCCATTACCGCGTAAAATCAATCTCTCTTCATTGATGCTTCACCAAACTGGCTAATCCATTTTTCCGGCGATTACTTCTGAAAAGCCGGAAAGCTTAGCATAGTTACCGGTAATGGACACTCGTCATGAGAAAACAGCCGTTCTTAAAGGTTCATTTGAATGATAATCGGTGAGGATGCAGACCTTCTACAATGTTAGCGTCCAAGTGTCCGGCCAGGCAGTTCGCCCCGGACGACGACCGGCTGAGAAAGTGGCACGCTGTGCACATCCCTTTTTTGGCTTATTATGATGCCCGGAAATTATGATTGCACTTTAAGAATAGACGATTACTTTCATAAATAGCGGTGCAGTTAGATATAAGCAACCTTCAATGCTAGGATATGTCTGTCAATTTTAATATTATTTTTACATATCTGACATTTCTCGCCTTTTGCAACTTACGGAGGCCCGTTAGACGGTTTTAATGAAACGAGGCGTCAACCGACGAATCTTTGTTCGTAACGATGCAACCCAAGAATATTATAATCCTCAATTGGTTGGTCGATTACTGTAGGAAACGGAAACAAAGATACTGGACTAACATACTAGTTTGGGTGGCTAAACTGGACTGGTTGCCAATAAAATTCTGGCTCCAGCCTGATCAATGTTTTTTATACAGGCTGAAATTGAAAAAAAAATCTGCTGTTTCCTACATTTTGACAAAACGAAATGTATGGAACAGCAGATTTTTTTAGTTGTTCATAATGATGAGTACAATGACCCCTTGAAATAGTGCCCATGAATTCAATTTCACCCTGTAATTATGTACACGGACGGCAGTGCAGGGATTGACTTGCACACTGTGGGCTACGAGGAACTGTTGCTGGGCACAGATATTATTAATAGTGTGTTATTGTCATATATTTATTGTGACGACACGGTTGGCGCAGTGGTTGAGAGATTGACTGCTGCGCACTATGTTGCGGGTTCGATTCCCGCACGGAACAAATATTTGTACGACCTGCAAGTATTTGTTACGAGTCTGGGTGTTTTTCTATCTATAATATGTATGTATTTACAAAAAAAATATGTATATAAGTAGTTTATCAGCCATCTCGTTACCATAACACAAGCATTAGGTTGCTTAGCTTGGGACGATATGGCGTTGTGTGAAATGTCCAAGGATATTATTATTATTATTATATGATGTTCCGTGTCGTGAGACAAGTGAATCCATCTCGTCGAGCTAGCTCAACAAGATTACATGTATTTCCTAGAATTCGATCCACTTTATACCTGAGGAATTTGTACTGCACTGACCTGTAAATGGATATGTTCTTGGTAAATTATGATCAGCATTTATTTTCATTAGAAATTGTATTTTTTTAAACTTTGGTTATTGTATTTATTGTATGTACCCAGCCGGCCTATGCATTAAAAATGTCATCATGTAACTGGGGTGGAGTAAGTTTGAAGAGAGCTAACAATACCTAGCATCAGGTGGAATGACAGCTCATCAGAAGCTCAGCTCTTCGCCTCAGTTTTCGCGGTGCGATTTTTATAGAAAAGACATAGAATAGGTATGAGTCATCACAGGCTTTGGTTTCAGGAATTATTCCATTATAAAACATTGTAACAACGCGACGCAAACCCAATGAGAGGAGTTGTCTTTTTATCACGTTTTATTATGGAGGCAAATCATACAAGCTTTCGAAAAAGGAACAAAAGTATTTCGATAAATAATTAAGCACGACACAAATATGTCAACACAAAAAATAAAGATCTTGTACAAAAGTGATTAGCAATAAAAAACGAAGTGTGTCATAAGGTCGTAAGCCCGTAGTTGCGTTGGGCGCGCGGCGTGAGCATCCGACGTCTCGCGAGATTACAGTGCGTTGGCATTAGTTCAACGGAGGATACATGAATGAAAGTGCACTGTTCTTCTCTCGTTCATTAATGCGTCTGAGGCTGCGGAGTTCGGAAGTCATCGACGCCGTAGGCGGATGTCCGTGCTACTAACTTGATCGTTATCTTAATCGTTGCAACTTTGTTCTTATTGGACATGTGACTGTTAATTAAAATATTTAATGAGGAATAAATCATGTGATGGTTTTACTTTTTTTTTTGTCTGATCCTGGGGTTTATTTACCTAACTGTGCACCTACCAATCTAGGCTGTATTGTCCCACTGCTTGGCGAAAGCTCTCCGTAGTCTATACGTCTTTTGTTTTAGTTGTCTTTCTTTAGGAGTCTAGTTCGCTCCTCCATCTTTGTCTTGCTCTGTTTTTGTACTGGATCCCACTCAAATTGAGCAACTTCGATAGTATGCTGCTCTATATTGACTTAATTTCGAATTTTAATACACTGATTTGAAGTCATTCATATCTCGATCAATTTTGGGTTAATCAAACTACGCTGCATACTTACGCTCTCTGGCATTTTCTTTAATGAAGTAAGATAACACAAGCTAATGTCAGCAGTGCACCCCAAACCTTAAATGATTTGATTATTTCGTTAATCTAATATACAGCCTTGTTATTAGTGCAACAACAATAAGCGTTAACTAACAATGGTCCGTGAGGACTCCATTGTTAATAACTATTTATTGTCAATTGTGGCTGCCATTAGTTCTGTATAAACTAATTATAATTTACATAACCGAACCGTGAAAGTAGTAGCTACCTAGACCAATTCACAAAAGAGTTTTAAACTAAAACCTGTTTGCAAACCAATCCCCATTTTAAATAAAGCATTAAGAACATTCTTTATTCAAAAATACCCAACTGGTCTTCAATAATTCGTTTACTGAACAAAAACATGCGCTGCTGAAAAAGGCGACGGCGCGGGCGCAAGATGGCGCGCTTCTTTCCCACGCATGCGCAATGGGAACCCGCGTCGCCCGCACATGTGCTCGTTTACGCGGGAAAACTCGCCGCCATAGTGCGTGTTTTTTTTTTCAATCATAATATTCGTGTCAAGCTCAAGCCATAAAGGAATTATGTAAACAAACTAGTTTTGAGGTTAGACAATAAACTGCGCTTTGTTATAATTTTAATATCAATGAGCCACTGTTCATATTGAAAACATTTCATAATACCTATTCTTCTCAAAGTGCGCAGTGACCGACGACCTGAAGACCATATATTTAAGAAACATTTGCATGACATTTAAAATAAATTATTTTTATATAGTACCTAAATTAAAATTATTATTAGCAAAAAAGCACTTTACTTCCATTTGAAGACACACTAAATAGTGCAGCATGCCGCTTTGTTGTATCTCAAAAACTATCTAGACAATCTCGAGGCCGGCCAGCCCGGGCATCGAACCGGCACCGTTATGGCAACCTGTTCTCTCTCATTAGTTCCCTGCGGACATCTTACAATGTAATTGCCATTTATCTTCTAGTTGTAATGAGTATATAGTACAAACTTAAACAGGACGTAGTATTTTTTTCTTACGCTTACTTTAACTGTAACTAAAGTCCAGCATTGTTGCGAAAATGTAGAGAAAAATTATCAATACTTATAAAATTAAATAATATATTGACACAAATGCTTTGAGTTTGAGTTAGAATTTGTTAATGAAGATATTCTCAAGATGATGTCGATCTGTAATTGCTTAAAGTATTTCGTGTGGAACAACCTGCGTTCGTATTTTCACAATCGCTTAAAATATTACAAAAATATATTCGAAAACGCATAAAATATAAAATTTCAAGTATCACTCAACCCCGACTTGGATTTCTTGGTTAAAAACCTTTTTTCTCGAGGGATCCGACTGAAGTGGGGGCTCATTTAGCTAGGAACACGTGTTAGCCCGCATATGTTCTCGCCAGCTTAATAACGAGCATCTGTGTTCCTTGCCTGATATTACACGACAATTATGAAAAACAAGCAAATATTGAACTCGTAAAATTGTAACTGATGACTTTCTAACTCGGTAGTATACTCCTTCGCCCGCAAGAGACATTCAAAATGTTTCAAGATGCAACCGCGCCGATTTGTAATGGTGTTTTATTGGGTACGTTCGTGTCAACTATCGGAGCATCTTAAGTTGGTCGGATAGTAATGTTAGGGTCAGTACCAATTGACCCTATGCAGCTGCCGCTGGTAACGGTCCGTTTTCATGCGTCTCAATGTAAATACTTGTATTTTATTTCAAACGTGTTTGTATTGATAGAATTTAATGCGCATCGGTGAAAGATTTTATGTTATCCTTATATTTTATCGACAGGAAAGGAAATTGGTTGCATCGTTCGTTCTCTGTGTTCTGATAATGACAGCTTTATCCCTTGGCTTCGTTGTAAAAGTGTCAGAAGATAAAATGAGGAATAATAAAACAGAATGCGAGAATACAATGGATAATTTTCTATCTTGAAAATGCAATACTTTATCCGAAAACTGAAGCAGTGAGATTTTAGAAAACGTTTCAATTGGCAAAGAAAATAATGTTGTTGTTTGTAAGGATGTGCATGAATTGTTTCGTTTATATGTATAGCTAGCTCCTACCTGCGACTTCGCCTGAGGAAAATTTAGGCTTCCAACCCACCTGACCACTGACTTTTTATTTTGTTGAGCTCCTAAGGGCCGAAGCTCGATGTTAAATAATATATCGTATCTTCAAGAATAGAGCAATCAACAAACATATTTTTTCAAATCCGATTATTCCAGAGATTAGCACGTTCAAACAAACAAGAAAGCAAGCAAACTCGTCAGCTTTGTTATAAGTATAGTTAATAGGATAATAGAAGATAAGAAAAGTACCTAGTTATTTTGTTAAAGTGATAGCAACCTTCTTTTGTTTACTGGTTTTTCTATCAGCTGGCTTATTCCGTAGACTAGTAGACTGTCACCGTGAAACTTAGGTGAAGTGAGCTAGAAATGAGCTGTGATTCCAACCGATACACTTACTCTTTTCATTCACTCAAGGGATGGACACGATTGAAATTTCTCTTGATCGGCTGGTTAATAATATCGAAATTTCCCTTCTATTCATAAAGCAACCTGGCCTTCACCAACCGAGACACGACCCAACGACAAACGAGGAAAATGTGTCAATAATAAATACTCTTCAGATTGACACTGAAAACAATAATTGAATGCTGAACGGAAGGGTACATTGCTGCCTTTATTACTACGCCACTTATGAATCGCCACACGCACAACCCGTTGAAGATTGCTGAGCCAGTATAAACCGATTCAGGACCAATATGTGTCAATGTTTTTGAATCATCAGCTCAATTGATGGCGTTTATCAATGAGAGGCGTGACACATCGTTCGACTATTTATTTATACGTATGGCATAATGTCGTATATTGGCAATGAAAGATCGTAATTGCCCGCTTCTTTGTTTAATACGCAGCGGAAGATTTCCGTTTGTACTTTAGTTGAAGCTACAATTGAGCTTTGTTTTGGCCCGGAGATCTTGTTATCTAGGAACTCCAACGCTTGCTCAAGACGGGTTGCCGAATTCAGACTTAAATTCTTCTTAAATATATGTTACAAATGTGAAAGTTTGTGAAATTGTTTAGATGTTTGGATGTTTGTTGTTTAATCACGCAAGCACGGCTGAACGGATCTGGATGTTTGGCACACAGATAGTTTATAACCAGGATTAAAACATAAGATACTTTTTATCTCGGTGTAGATGTTGTTTTCCTTCTGCGATGTCAGTAATATTCGCGATAAACTCACCTACATATGAATTGAAAAAGTCACATTGATTTGATATGAACCCACAATTAATTTCGTAAGGACAATAATTAGAAAATATTAATACCCATGTCTTTACCGGTAAAATATCGTATGTACTGTTGTATTTTTTACAGTACTTATATGTAGTCTTTTAAAGCTGCTTAGACGCTCTTGAATTTGTCTGTGGGAGAACCGTCATGGATGCATGCCCTCTCGAGAGAACGAAGGGATCTGTCAGACTCCTAGTCCTCCTCCTCCCCTTTTAAACCCCTAGGTTTCCTTCTACTACCCCGGAGGATACATGTACGATGTCCGCATTCGTCTGGTATCACTGGCTCACCGTCAAGTGCGGCCGTTCCCACAAAGATTAGATCTTCTAAACCAAGTTCTAACATTCCTGATGCCGATCAGCTGGCGCCAGCATCTAGCAAGGTATGGATGAACTGGGAAATGTCACCTTACATATTCACAGTTATCCATACACTTGATACACTACAATAACGCCGTCAGCCTGTGCAGTCACGAGCACCAATATGTACACACCGAGCAAAATTCAGAAGCGGATTTCTCGTAAAATAACTGTTTCAATTTTGAGATACGACAGGTTCGGTAATTCTATGGATTCGAAATGGCAATGTGTGTGGAAACACACAATTTCATTTAATAATTAAGGAGAAAACCGCTTTTGAAACTAGATAACTGTAAACATGTTTTTACTCGTGACTGTAACATAACGGACGTGTAAATAAACTCAGATTTTGAAAAAAAAAACAAAAAATATTTTTCGGAAGTCGGTTACATCGCCGTAAATACAAAACCAAAGACGACAAGCCGAAGTTATTTTTTCACTTAGTAGTACATATTGTTCACCATATCATGGCAAGGTAGAGGTGTAACCATGGTACTCCCACATTACGCCAGCTATGTTTAAGTCCCATGTAATACCGGACCAGCCTCTTCAATTCATCAACCGGTCACAAATCCAGACTGTAGGCTGTTACTGAGAAATTCCTAATGCAAGAACCCAATAACACCTTGCACGACCAGGGAATATAACCCAGGATCTCATGATCAGCAGTAGTGGTTGCGACCACTAAACAATAAATGAGGCAGTCGTAATCACTACATAGTTTAAAGCAAAGTCGGTTCCCGCGTCTGTCCTAATGTATATATGTATGCCTAGATCTTTAAAACTACACAACGGATTTTGATGCAGTTTTTTTTAATAGATAGAGTGATTCAAGAGGATGTTTTTTATATTCATAATTTGTCGACATACAATGCGGGAGAAGCCGCGGGCGGGAACTAGTATATGTATAATATTATTTAGTTTTGTTCTTCTTTAATATTCTTAGCTATATTTGATCACAACAAACAAACTTGTCTGTCCAAGATTCAAGCTAACATTTAAAATGGATGAAAAACAATTATTAATAAAATATTTTGCTCTCGTCTGCGTTGTGGCAGGTGGTACAAATCAGCTGTGCTTAAATTGACTCATTTTGGTAGTCTTAATTGTAATTTAAGAGATGGCGGACACGTAATCACCAGTGATGTTTGTCATTGGGGGGATTCAGTGTCAATATTCACAAAGTGTTTCGTGTTGCACTTGCCTTTATGTATAGCGACACTATGCGCTAACATGCGCTAGACATGCTCCCGCGGCGTTGACATGCTTTGGTACACCAAAGCTTTGGGCTGTAAGCGGGATTGTCCGAAAGGGTTACCGCTACCCCGGAACATAAAGGGCTTAGGAAGGACATGGATGGGTTTTAGTCAGTAAGAGTCTGACACTCCCTTCCGGCTCCACCCAGAGCGGGAGAAGTCATTGGATGATTTCCCAGCCTTAAAAAAAAAAAGGTTTGGCTGACAGAGTATGTCAACGTGGGCTGTCGCTGAAAACTAACGCTGTGGCTCTGCCTCGCTTACGGGGTGTCCTGCGTCAGAGATGGTCAAGCGTTGATCGCCACTGTGCGTCAAAAACACACATGACATTGTTATGGGACAAAAATATAAACATTATAGGAATCGTTGACTATGAACTTTCAAGCGATATTTTACAGTACTTCTCCATGATTCGAGAAGTAATGGCCAAAATAACGTAGGACATTTATCGCGTGTAGCCACGCGTCGCATTGCATCGTGTCGTGTCGCGTCCCGTCGCGTCGTGTTCGTTGCTCAAGCAGGACACCCCGTTAGACACAGCACAACACTACGATGGTCGGTTAGTGAGGATATGTCGCATATTGTCCATTACAAAAATGGTTTCTTCTTTGTTTGCGTCATGATTTACCGGAAATAAATGTATTTTCTTTCTTTCCGTGTTAGGATTGGGTGTTTTCAAGACAGCAAAAATAATATTCTCCTTTTTATTTTATTTTTATTTGTTAGCCACATTGCGCACACTTGTATTCCGCGCCGAAGGCTCGTGTCCGTTGACATTGGTCGCCATTGCCAAATTTCGTTCGGTAGGACTATTAAGTATTATTAAACTTATATCTTACTATAATTATGTAGTTATAATATTTCATTTTATTTATATAATTAATATTATAAATGTAAAAAATTGGATGAATGTTTGTTAATCAATCACGCCAAACCGGCTTAACGGATCTGGATGAAATTCGGCACAGAGATAGATTAAAGTCTAGCAACTAGGATATTTTTTGTTCCGGAAAATGGTATGGTTCGTGGGATAATTTCCTACATACATGCGCAGGCGAAGCCTCTCACACATAATAAAGAAAATTCATTTTTTGCAAAGTCATAAAGGATGTAGGAAGCAGGGGCGATTTGTTAGTTTTCTATAATTCAAATGACGGAACTCTAGGAAAATAATAATGTTCAGGTCTCGTATTGACAGTACAAATAACGTTAGGTATGTACACATTGTACGTTGTGGTTTGAATTCCAGTTACTATTACATAAATCCTTATTTATACTTGTGAGTTTAATAGTGAGGTATTATATTATTTATAGGTGCATGTGGCCACGCGATTTTTAGAACAAGTGGATGCTCAGTAAGCCTGTATTTTAGTTTTTGCATGACTTAATTAAGTTATTTTTTATGGTTTAAACCGTTAGTATTAAACGGAAAGTTAATTTATTTATAGTCACTACATAGTATAAAGCAAAGTCGCTTCCCGCGTCTGTCCTAATGTCTGTATGTAGGTATGTATGCTTAGATCTTTAAAACTACACAACGGTTTTTATGCAGTTTTTTTTAATAGATAGAGTGATTCAAGAGGAAGGTTTAGGTATATGTATAATAACATGTTAATATATTAGAGAACCACTGATAATTACAAGATTTCCAATGCGAAGTCGTAAAATGTAGTATATGAATTTAGATATTCCAAAGATAGCAGGAAATATTTACAATTTATGTAGAGAAAGGGGAATTTATTTACTACGAATTTAACGCGTGCGAAGCCGCAAAAGCTAATTAGTTACAAAACGAATTATTTCCATTGATGTGTACTTACCAAAAAGACTTTCCGAGTGATGAAATTGTCCTTTTGCTTAGTACCTACAAGCCGAAGGCTGATCGTGATCTTCAATGTAAATCTGTTTGTCATTCAATGAGATTGTTTCTATGTAAATTATGACCTGTCCCACGTTTGTTGTAGAATTATTTTCAATATTTATAAATGGTAAATTTAAAAATAATCATCATCATCATCTGCCTAGCCTTTTCCCAACTATGTTGGGGTCGGCTTCGTGTCTAACCGGATGCAGCTGAATACCAGCATTTTGCATTGAGCGACTGCCTATCTGACCTCCACAATCCAGTAATAGGGCAATACGATACCCCTTGGTAAGACTGGCTGTCAGATTTTCGGGCTTCTGACTACCCGTAACGACTGTCAAAGATCCACGAATGACAGCCGGGACCAACGGCTTAACATTTCCGAGGCACGGAGGAGTCCCGTTATGTAAATATTCAGTCACACATCCACGGCCAACCCCGGCTAGCGTAGCTTAACCTGGTGGATCGACCAGGTTAAATTCAAAAATAATATAAACAACAAAATAAGTCATACAGGAATTTATTTATTCTTTAATTCTTTATGCAAAAGTATACAGGTGTGGCAAAAATGATAAATAAATATCGATTTATATTTGTTGATTCGATTCTTAAACAAAATCGAGGTGTCGAGATCGAATCGTGATCGCTGCAGTTACGCAAGCCGCTCGCAATCCCAATTAATTCTTAAGACTAGCGGACGCGTTGCGCAACCGCTTTAGCGTTCACATGGTCATTCTTTAGGGATTGTTATTGAGCAATTAAAAATGTATCGTGTCGTTTTTGATTAGGGGGTTAGCTGTGTTCCTTTGCCAATAGCCGCAGTCTCCTTTTAATGCGTCCGATCTGTCGTTGCGTTTAGCAGGCTACTGCATTTTAATCTGTCCTGCTGTTGAACGTTGCAAGTTAAACCTTACCCTGGGAAATGTTTCTGTAGATCAATCTGCATTTAAGATGAATTAGTTGCCTTCATTACGGGCCGGGAATTCAGAATCTTATGTCATAGTGTCATCAAATTTCTGCTAGTAACATAGTAATTACTAACACATAATAGGTATGGACCTTGTTGTTTGAAATAAATGAGTATCGTTATTATAGGTAGGTAAGTAAACTTGCAGCGAATTTCAGATAGGAGGCTTTTAACGTGTCCACTTGTTCAAGATTGAATTTTGTAAGTATATCTAGGTCTTTGAAAATGCCTGTCTGCTGGAGCTTTTAGTTCAGGTAGGAAGCTACCAATTGCGTGGTATTTACATATTGCGTTTGCGTACTAGAAATCCCTATAATTTGTACACGTCGCTAGCGCCGATTCTTACAGTTTAAACATCTAGAATTAGTTAAAGACTTGTAATTATGCGTATGCGTTTGTGTTACGAGTGTATTATAGTGTACATATTTCCGTCACGAGAGTATAGTTTATAAGCGGTGAAATTATATAGATTGTAGATTTACTATTAGTGTAGTACCTACTGCATAAGATATGATCACCCCTGTAAACCTCGATTGTCAAGAAGAGGTGGACCTGTCTATAGAATACACACCTTCATTTCGCCAGTAATGATTTAGTTTAGTTAGTGAATTAAAAAAAAAAGATTCAGAATTGGGTATTAGAAAGGGTAGTCAATAACGTTACTTTTTATGAACTGTAAAAACGCGGAATTTGTACGTGATTAGGTATGTATGAAATATAACAATGACGACACAGATTTTTAGAATTAAATGGAATAATTATTAGCATTAAATTCAATTTTACAATTATATCTTCGTATAATATTTAATTTCTGTACGGTGGTAGAAGTTTTTAAGACGATCGGTCGTTTTCCTATGTGATTTAATATTTTATTTTTGACCGTGTCAAATAATCAATTGACCTTTAGATTGTACGTACTTATCATCGAATTAGCTTTTCCAAATATGTTGGGGTCAGCTTCCAGTCTTACCAGATGCATTTGACTAGATACCGATATTAAACACGGAGTGACTGCCTACCTGACCTCCACAAGGCAACGTAACACGATAAGACCTTAATCTTGACCTAGACCCTTGACCTTGGTAAGTCTGGTTTATTAGAAAACCTGGTACACCTGGAAAATGTCTTCTACTTATTAGGTATTCGAGAGCTATAAGTATTGCCGCACTTAAGTATAGGACCTAAGGACCTAGTTAACCTAAGGACTAACCCTAGACTCGTCATTGATGACCTTGACCTCTTGAGTTCAACATGTTCTATTACAATAACCCCAAGAATTAGCTATTGCCTCGTTGGTGTAGTATGCGCAAGCACTACTCCAGAGTCGTGGTCTTGGCTTCGATTTCCAGGCCAGGCAAAGTGTTGTTTCAGTGGGATTGTCCGAAAGGGTTACCGCTACCCCGGCATATAAATGGCTAAGGAAGGAACATGGATGGGCTGTAGTCAGTAAGAGTCTGACACTCCCTTCTGCTCCACCCAAAGCGGGAGCAGTCACTCAATGATTTTCCACCCTCAAAAATGAAGGCAAATTGTTGTAAGGTTTTCCATCAGGGTTGTTTTCAAGGAAGCTCGTAGTCTGGATTTATGCCCAGAGAAGAGTACATTATGGTATAGAATTTTCGGTACAGCGACCGGTTCCACAGTAATCAACTAGCGGGCAATTCGCACGCGGCCCCATTGCGCGGTCACGCTTGCCTGACTCCCTACGAGAAGGCCTCACGGCTCTATTTTTTTTACAAATCGACTAACTTGACGTAGTTTTTACTATAGAACGATTGATTATTTATAGAAAGTGAGTAACATTACCTCACGCCTTTAAATCCAAAGGATTAGACAGAGGTGTACCTAAAGTACTTACCCATGTTATACGGGAGAGTCTACCATCAACCGGACACAAATCCAGACTCCGAGCTGCCACTTTGTTTAACCTGGGATTCGAATCTAAGACCTCACGTTCAGCAGTAGCGTTGCCGAACACTACGCCAAAAAGGCAGTTTTCGTAACTTTACCTACGTTAAACTGGCGTAATCAAAACTTATTGGTTAGTATGCAGAAGGCATTGCATTATATTAGTGAAATATTTATACAGTTTCCTAATATAAAACATAAATTAGGTAGGTATAAGGTTGTTAATTGTTTCCATAAAGGACCAGTGGAGTAATTTCACAACACACCAATATGACAGTTCAACAACATTCATTGAAAAATGAAGATCAACATTGAAGAAATAAAACCAATTTATAAATCATAACGTATTCAAATCTTCGAATAATGTACATATGAATATGTTCGATTAATGTTTTCAATAAAACATTTTTTACATGTGTTAGTTACAACACACTGTTTTCTCATCATGTGTCGCGCACACGCGCTTGCGCATGTACACTCGCGAGCACTTATTTGTACATACTTAGCCAGATTCAAAAGCTTGGAATTACGATTGTACTAAGACAAGATCTATTTCATATTAGTGTGGGTAAAGTACTACGAGTATATCCGTAACTAATAACTACATAAAATTACAATTAAAACAGTAAGAGAAAAATACTTTTAATAGTTGTTAAATGTATATTATATTAGCGCTCGTTAGTGTACCTACCATGTGTTTATTATTTCATCGTGTAGTTTATGAAAAGGTCGACAAATGATCCTATTGTATGGATAGCGTAAATTATTTTGATATCGTAAGATTTGTTGAATTAGAGAATCAATTTGTAGTTACCTACCTACATAGCATGTAGAAGTGCTTCTAGAAATCGGATTTGGTTTTGATATAATAATATCCAGGCTTCTTGTTCTACATTACTTAAACCTTTTCTCCTTTGATTAAAAGTAAATTATAAGCGCCGCTATCGGGTGACGATCATTGTAAAAATAATAAATAAATGAAGATAAAACAAATGCATTTTACTTAACCTTTTAACCGCCAGAGCATAATCGCACGCATGTGCCCTCCACGCCAAGCTACAATTTATTTCTTCTTGTTGTTATAAATTTCCCAATATCCATGGTGTCTTTTAATTTGTTTCATGTCATAATACGAACGAGAGCTTAAATTTTTAAGATATCTATAGAAACGCTCGAAAACTAATGATTTAATTGTTTATTTCGTGTTATAGCGTTTGTGACAATGGCAACAACCCTTGTCACATATTTGTGTCATTGGCATACAGAGCATGCGCTTGCTTGTCACGTATATGTGACAATGGCGTTCAAAAGGTTAACTGGTTTTATTCTTGCTACAGCTTTATAACTAGAGGATGCGTTTGAGCCTACCTGTACCAGGACAAATTGTTCAGAAACTTTTTGTTATCAAGTTCAGAAAGTTTTTGATTTCTGTGAAAACTTCACCGTGAAAACTTAAGTGAAGTGAGCTGTCATAGTGTACCGCTAGGTGAAATGACAGCCCACTTCAAGCTCACGCCATCTTATAATTCACGATGCGATTTTCACAGAATAGAGCTTAAGAATCGTCAGAAACTATAATTTTCACGTAATTATCGCTAGTCTCATTTGCATTAGTCGCGAACGCAATCTACGTACCAATTGGTTCAAGGAACACAAGCGTAGGGTGCACATAACTTCAGATAAACTGAGACGTTCCTGTAGCGGAACAAAACTGTTGACTATAAAATGTATCTGCATTGTATCCACTGAACCGGTTAATTGGTCTATAGTAAGTTCCTTGATAATTTACACACTAATCATAACATCATGACGGGATAACCGTCCGGTAGATAATGATGTACCTATAGTACACTCACATTTCACCTTCTTCCTCGACTTGCTTCTTGGACCACGGAGTACGCACATTGACAATTTACTATGTAGACGTTCCAGTCTCTGCGTAAACATGCATATATAAGGATTTTGGTGAAAAATTACAACTTTAAAATTGTTGTTAAGTATTTTGTTTTAATATATGAAGATTCTTTGTTTGGTATTTTATTTATTTGGTATTTGTTATGGTTACAACTATGTAAATAAATTATTTTGACAGTGACCTGACATTGAAAAGAAAAAAAGTATAAGAAAATTGTAATTTCGCGGGCTACCCCTACGCTTCAACCCGAAGCACTAACTAGCTAGCTATAGTTTTCTTGTGTCAATAAATAACGATGATATTATTCATCATTAGGCTGTATGACTGGAAAACTCAAATTTAATAAAGTAACAAGCTCAATACAATGAATGCGTCCGCACTTATTTTATTGTTATTCTCGCCTAGGAAATGAAATGTTAACAACTTATTTCCATTTGTACTTTATCATTGTCTTATTGACAAGAACCTGTATATTTTCCAACCTGACACAATATAATTTCAGTAAATTAGCGTAGCGTTTTATTGCTGTATAATTTTGGTCCCCGGAGTCCTACGAAGGACCACGATTATGGAGTGTGTACCTGATGACACTTTCGGTATCGTCCCATTGCTAGTATCGCCCAAGTAGAAAATACAGTCGCCGTCGCATCAACTTATACCAATCTGTCACATTTCTCCAAATTAATTTAAACCTTAAAACGTTGGTTGTTAAGTTCAAAATCGGTTGAGAAAATGGTAACAGTTTATGGTAACTTAATGTGCTATCGACTGTACTGACGTAACGCTATCTGACTCCACTCATACCTATGTTTAAGTCGTGATGGAAGGCGATGACTCTTGTTATACATGGCTCGTTGAAGTTCTTTGTTATTGGGTTATGTTTAAATTAAAAATGATATTTTTGTTTATTTAGACATTAATACTGTGAGCTGATGTGAATGAGTAGTATTACGAAGTACGGAGACTTGTCTCAAATAAGAAGGACGTACGAATGAGTATTATTTTAAATAAAATAAGGTTTTTTTTTTGCAGTGCGCTATCGTATCTAATTGATAAATAAATAAATAAAAAATCCAACTCAAACCGTTACTCAAAGATTTATGGATATACAATCTATAAATACAAAATAATAACAATTTGTTTGAATGAATTTTCTATAAACGATCCCCGTATAATTTCGACAATAATCAAGCTCCGTGAGAAACTTATAAAAATAAACTTGTTCATCGGAATTTTATTTCATTTATAAGAGATAACAGAACGGAATAATTAAATAAAGTTGGCCGAAAGAATCAGATGTTTTGGTAATCGTTGGTATTATAACTGTGGTTTTTGCATAGAAAAATCGATGTTTATTTTTTTAACTGATTTCTTCGAACTCATAGAAAGGCAATATGGTATTTTTACAGTATTCTACACGAGTAGATAGAAAAGAATGCGACAAAGGGGAAAAAGATGAGGTTTCCCGACAAAATTCTTTGATAAACTTTATCTAAAATATGCAGTGGGATTATCTCATGAATATTAACAGTTACTTCGCTTTAGTTCGTTTGTATTCATACCTTGATAGTAGTTAAGTGGTTGATAAGAACAGCTGAATATTACCTGCTCTTAATAAGTTTCCCTTACTATGGCAATTTTATTTTCTTCAAGACTCTGTCATACATAATAAATAAAATATTACACATAAAAATATAAATATATTATACATACTAGTTGCTTCCGCGCGATTTCACCCGCTTCTCGGCTCCTATGGGTCGTCGTGATGTTACATAGCCTATAATAGCCTTCCTCGATAAATGGACTATCCAACACAAAAAGATTTTTTCAATTCGGACTAGTAGTTCTTGAGATTAGCGCGTTCAAACAAACAAACTCTTCAGCTTTATAATATTAGTATAGATATATAAAATTACTGCGCACACGCAGATACTGACACAATATTTCCTATTCATTGCATCTTTGAATAATAACGCACTTGAAGTTCAGAACAGCTGTTTCTTTATAATCCATGAAAGAATTATTGTGTAGTTACCCTTCCATACTAGATGTCATTATTTCTATTCGTTATCATCATTGTGTCAAAGTTGGTCACGGCACAGAGGCGTCACTTTTTGTTCTTTCAAATCATTAACCGCATTTGTGACAGCACGCGAATGTCCAACGAACGTTTTTTCAATTCAAATCAATTACTAAAACCTCGTCCTTGAATGTTAACAGGTACAGCAAGAATTAACTGCAGTGTTCTATTCGTTTTATTTTAGAGCCCTGTGTTTTATCTGTGATAGCTTGTTATCATGGCGAAAGAGCCCATACTTAAATCACTCAAGCATAGAGACACTAGTACCTTTATGACAACTCCCTTTACGCACTCAAGTTGAGTGTGGAAAGGGAGTTGTAATAGCGAGACGCGGGCGGAGCTGCAAACATTTCTGTTAGCGAGACAATTATAGTACGGGATTACAGGATGGCATCATGTGGTATCGAGACTGGCGAGTAGGAGACGTCATGCTCGGCTGGCCAGGCGTCACGGGCTACCGAACTCCCCCTTCTCCCCGTCTTCGGCAATCTTCGGCTGGGTTCGGCGGTCTTCGGCTCCCAGATCCCAATTCCTTAGGTGCGCGCACGCTGGGTGACTCAACTAATTATTGAGATCTATGGGTGTAATGATATCACGGGGTCTTTATTGTTTTATTTTGTTGTAATTGGTCTGTGCTCGGCGTGTGATTAGTCATCTTAGGTCCAAACAAATATTTAGTTCCAGAAGTTGGTTGCGTTTAAAGAAGGCTATTAGTCATTTCGAACGACTTTACACAAAAAAACTATTAACTTTTTCTAAGTAAGTTATTTGACTGTCGCTTGTAGGCGACGTACGTTTCTCGTATATAATTTTGGCCGGAATACCAGGCTGACACTGTTGTCAGTTGGCTCAAATCATTCGTCCAACACATTACTAAAGGTTTTTATTTAGTGGGCATTGTTCTGTACAGCAGTAATGTAACAAAAGTTTCAATGTGTGGATCATTGTACTGTGACGTAATAAAAATAAAACTTGACGCTTGACATTGTTTTAAAAAATGGGAGTCCTGTGATCCCATACGAGTAGTGAGGTATGTGGTGGGCGTGCACTGTTCAGTCATGCACAGGAATTGCTGTTGTTTACATTAACATTAAGAGGTCGAAACATGACATGAGATTTAAATGAAGTGGTTCTGTGATTTTTGTTCATAGAGCAACGCTTAAAAATATATTTCATAGTCAAGTGTACTTGACGTTTGACGTTTTTAAACCTGGAAATATCTCCGCGGGATTTTTTCGATACAAAAGTGTTTTCCATAATAACCAACACCTACACTTTAGGTAAATAGGGGTATAATTTTTTTGAAACATTCCCACTTTGAAGGATTGTTTCGTATGGAGACATCACAGACCCAATATCATATTGCACTTGTAATATTTTAGAGCCAGCGACGTTCACCTCGAGATCTCAATTAAATATTAGTCATAATTAAACATACCATCTGAGCCTGAAATGATCTTGAGCACTTATTTGTGGATGAACAAAGTATCGCATGCACATACTCTCAATACAGCAGGTATTGGTCACAAATGTTGGCGCTCTGTCCCAAACATATTTATGTACCAATTACCAAAGCAACTGGATATTGTATTATCGAATAGCGTTGATTAAAGCTTCCCGATATACTCGTAATCGTTATAATAATTTGTGTTTTATAATTTATTTTAAATGAGGTAAATTAAAATTAATTAACATTTGATCTGCTAGTCTGCTACTGATGTTGTAATGAAATTCATGTTATTTGACTATCTTTTTTCGTGAATATTTTATGATGTGCCCAAGTATGTATTGTTTGTGTATTAATTTATATAATTACATTATTGTCACTGAAAAGTAGATGGCTTGTAATCTCCTTCTTATTTCCATAATCCTAGACTTGGCTTGGTTATGCTTTCGGTATGCAGCGGCCTTTACAAGGTCATCTGTCTACTTGTAGGAGCCCTTCCAACGTTACGTCTTCCGGTATGCCGTGGCTACTCCAGTCAGCTCCGTCGGCCATCTGTTCTTCGAGCAATGTGGCCTGCCCACTGCCACTTATATTTATCAATTCTTGGAGCATGTCAGTTGGTTCTCCTGGGGATCTCTTCATTTCTGATTCGATCAACAGGTATTTAATTACTATATGCCTAGCTAGATCAGAAATCTGTTGGGTTACATCGTTAACAGAACTGCTCCATACAAACTCTTTCCTTGCCCCATAAGTACGAAGGAAATTAGGTCCATATATGTCCTTTCAAAAAAAAATCCTGTATCGTTCCATTTCGCATGCCATGACACGCGTACCATTAATTAGATTATCCTACATGTGGAAACTGTGTCATTGTAATCATTGGGCTAAGCTAATGAGAGAAACAGAGGTACCTAAGTATGTTATACAAATCTGTCCTTTAGTGAAAAGGAACTTCCATTTAATATCCACTCTAATCGTGTGAAGGTGTCATGAAAAAAAAACACGCACGCCATAAATGTTTCATAACCAAGTACTGAGAAATCTCAATTTTCACATAATAACAAATTATTACACTTTTAAAGTGTGTAATACGCTGCAATACAATAGAAAAAAAATGAAATAAACAATTTTCAGTTGCGCCGGAAACTAATATACATATTTATGTAATTTAGCAATGGTTTGTAATTAGGTGTTTAGTCTGACAGTACTCTAATGTAAACTTAATTCGTTAATACTGAGGAAGACAACACTTGAATAGCCTTCAATTTTTACACGCTTCTACAAGTGTTCACTGTAATTGCGAATTTGTATAATGTAGAAACCTTATAACAACCAAGTGTCATAAAACTAAACCCTTTTTTGTAAATAACTGCTTAATCAATTTTGTTAAGACCTCTGAAGAGATAAACCGGGCTAGAGATAGAAGACACAGCAAGGTACAGTTACAAATTGAATTTAAAATAAAATCCCGAACAAAAGGACCAGAATTTCGTAAAATTTCATTCACATTGTACAACACGGATGAGTAAACTCTACTACAACCGTAATACTAATAATTTAATTGAAATGGCAATGAACACGCTACACATAGAATAAATGGTAGACGAACGTTTCTATTTGGAATTGTCATGAGGACGTACATATACTGCTTAACTTATTGATAGCTCTTTACCGTAAAACTAGTTAAAACGACACAACACGACTCGGAAATCTATCTTGTAAAAAACACATCATGACCGCTAGATTAAACTAAACAATGAAATGTTTGTGACACTTAATTTAACAGTGGAAAATAATGAATTGAATACACGTAATAAAGTACACCCACATTTTACCAAGTATGTTTCAGTGTCACGTAAAGGGGACGAGCCTATTGCCATCAACAGAGCACAAGTCTAGGCTCCGGGCTGTGACTGACAAATTCTAGGTTGAACAACCCAATAGCACATTGCCCGACCCAGGCAACAAACCCAGGACCTCTTGTTGATCAGTAGCGCTTGCGACCACTAGACCAAATGATCCATGTTTTCGAGACATCGCCAAGCGGTTGATCGACTCTTCACTTCACGTAACCAGGCTGGCCTATTTTTTGGTCAAAGAATCAGCATTGCCATACAACAATGCGCGGTAATGCTGCCAGCCTTTTGGGAATGTTTAGAATGGGACACTAGCTTCATCTTTCCGACTGAACGGCTCTTTGACAATTCAAAGGTGTCTGTAATTGGTTTATTTGAAATTAATGCTTTGAGTTCGGACAATGATATAGTAATTAAAAAAAACACGAATAAAATCAATTTGCCTTGAAAAGCAGTTGCATGATATTCCTTTTGATATAAACGGCATGATTAAGATATTTGCATAGTACTTGTTCAAATCCTGTTTTTGCCCTTGCAGCATCTCATTGTGCGCCACAATTAATAACAGCCGTGGCCGATGTTATCGTCTATGGGAAAACTGCGCAAGAGTCGTTTATACCAACCGCTGATACCTTGGAAGGAGATTCATAACGTTTGTTTTGTTTTATGGCGTCGTTCACTATTTAGTTGTATTTTGTTTAGCAGAAGTTGAGGTCGGAAAACCACTTTATATATACGGCACACCAGAATAAATACATCCATCATGGGTAGGTACTTGCACACTTCTTGTGAGTATCTAATGTGTTTTTCTAACATTGACCATATTTTGGTGGTCTGAATCATGTCTAAGAGTTTGTCCATCTATTTTAATGGGTCCTTATAAATGGCGGGAGGGCTAGGGAAATGTATAATTCTCCTATTCTACAAAAGATCGCGAAATACCCTGGTTGAGACTCGCATGGGCCACGGAAGCATGGCACAAAACGGATGCGACCTATTATACTATACCAACACAGAAGTGGACAGAAGAGGCAGAAAAGAGAGAGGCCAGCAGGAGACAGTGGACCAATGATATTGAACTAGTCTCATTCTGATTTTCTTCAAACAAACATTGTAATATTAAGGTAAGGTTTTGAATGCAATCAGTCTGTATATACTTTATATACGTTAATACGCGAAATGGTTATTTTACGCACACGATAATATTTTGTTTGAGTTTACTGTTGTTTTAATTATTTAAACATTCATAACAATAAATGTCTTCTTTGGATGATTTCAAAGAACATATTTCTTGTTATTGACACCGGATGTCCAGATAAGACGTTCCTGACATTGACATATACATGTCAGGATAGATGTTAGATGCTGGTCAATGATTAATTGTTATGTGTTAATTTTGGCGTAGATAACTTCAATACTACAATACTCGTGTCAATTTCAAACGGGGAAAATAATACAATTAATTCTATCTAGGTATGAAGAGACATAATTGTACATATAGAAACAGAAACTCAACTGTATTGTATGATATTCGAGGTAGTAACTAGAAATAGTTGATTTCAGCAAGAAATAAAAGTATTTCAGAAAAACCTAACATAGGCGCCATGTTACAGTTTTACAAAATTCTCGAATGTACCACGGAAAGTAACACCTGTAAATAGCAGCTGACAGTAGATACGGATATCATATACCTTTGTACAGAGGCCAGCACATCAAGTTACCACAATCTATCTCTTTGATAGTATTTCAACTTTATTGCAAAGACATAAGGTTCATTTTTAATTGAGAAAATTTGACAGTTAGGGATAGCTTGATGAGCTGGCGTCTTTACATCCATAATCAGCCTATAATGTTCCCACTGCTGGGACACAGGCCTCCCCTCTAAGAGAGGGAGTGGGCCAAAATCCACCACGCGGGACCAGAGGGGGTTGGGATTGAGACCATTATGAGAGCAGTGGTGATGAAAAGTAAATGTACAGACGCCAGCACATCAAGCTATCCCTAACTGACAAATTTTCTCAATTCAAAATGAGCCTTATGTCTTTGCAATAAAGTTGAAATACTATCAAAGAAATTTGACAGATTGTGGTAACTTGATGTGCTGGCCTCTGTACAAAGTAAAGCGACTCCTTGAGTTCGAACTCACGACCTACAACTGCTTTGGAATGGGCAACTAGCTTCATCTTTCTGACTGACCGACCCCTTGACAATTCAAAAGTGCCTGTAATTGGTTTATTTTAAACTGGCACTTTGCCCGCGGCTTCGCTCCCGTGATCGTTCCCGTGGGACCCGTTATTTTTCCCGGGATAAAAAGTAGCCTATGTTATTCCTAGAAAACTAAGCTTTACAACGGTGAAAGAATTTTTTAAATCGGTCCAGTAGTTTTGGAGCCTATTCATTACAACCAAACAAACAAAGTTTTCCTCTTTATAATATTAGTGTAGATAAATGCTTTGAGTTTGAGTTTGAGTTTGAACTCGTAAGTCGAGGCCCATACCACTGGGCCACCACTGCTCACGCAACTTTAAAAAAAAAAACATTGTTTCTTTCTTAACCAAATTAGAACAGCAGGTTGATGATTGGTGCCTCCTTTTAAGCAAAGAATAAGCCTGTATTAGGAGACTCCGCTCTTTCATAGCTAGGTTATTTTGTTTTGCAACAGAACAGAATAGGTACCTACATAATATTTTACATTATACAATATTCACGTGGTTGTCTAGGTGGAAGGGGGTTGGGGGACCTTTGCACGTATTTCTCTGCGATTTTCTCAATTTCTGAAAGCGATCGAGCCTAAATAGGCCTTCGATGGAAATTCCATAAAAATAGACGGGGCCAGAGCACCCAAACGTTTACCAGCTTGTTAGTACGTAAACCGAATTGTCGTAGAAGTTTTGGCCGGACTAATTTCAGATGGTTGCATAGCGTATATCAAAGATTTAAGAAATGTTGGAGAGGAAAATCTGGGAATAGATACGATTTGTTCTGATAAAAAATCGCATTATATTTCTGTACCTACGGCATAATGTCAAATGGCATGGGCAACTAGCTTCATCTTTCTGACTGACCGACCCCTTGACAAATCAAAAGTGCCTGTAATTGGTTTATTTGAAATAAATGCTTTGAGTTTGAGTTTGAATGATATAGGCATGATGACAAAAATTATTTATTAGTCAGCTAGATTACTAAAAATATAGGACACGTATTTTTTTATATTTTACGTAATCTAAGGATTACATCGATACATTGTATTAAAATGTGGCACGACGTCACTCTATGTAGATTTTATACTGAGTTGTGACGTAACGCGCCCCCACTCCTTAACTTTAATGCGTTTTATCCAAGTCATTTTTTACTAATACGATTAAGCAAAAGATACGTGTCAAATATCTTTGACGACACGGTTGGCGCAGTGGTTGAGCGATTGACTGCTGCGCAGCATGTCGCAGGTTCAATTCCCGCACGGAACTATATATTTGTACGGCCTACAAGTATTTGTTCTGGGTCTGGGTGTTTCTCTATCTATAATATGTATGTATTTACAAAAAAAAATGTATATAAGTAGTTTATCAGCCATCTCGTTACCATAACACAAGCATTAAGTTGCTTAGCTTGGGACTATATGGCGTTGCGTGAAATGTCCAAGGATATTATTATTATTATTATCTTTATTATCTGTCGGACTGTCTAAATATTATTATTATTTAGTTTTTACACTGTCATCATCCCTATTGGAGAGTGGTTTCAACTTCACATCCGCAATAAGACGGCTGGTCGTTCCATCCAACATTAAATAATGCCCAAGACAGGTTTAGAGTGGCTCGTATTCAATAAGCTTGTATGCTTAGCATTCTGCACTGATCGTTTTGTAAACTAAGCATAAAGCTATGCACAAACAAAACAAAAGACACGTAGGTTTTGGCCCAGTTCTAGGAAAAAGTAAGTGGAACGTAGACGAAGGAGCATTATTATATTTTCCAATAGATAGCAAATACAGATAACATGAGTAGAAGTAACAATTACTTTTTTCCAGTGATATTAAAATACTCAAGTATTTTTATAAATATATAATACAGGAGAGTTATTAGAATACTCGGTATTTATATATATTTTATTTTATTTATTTCTGACGATTTGATCGATTGTTTACACAATATGACTATGGTAAAAAATGCTTACTCTTTAAGGAGCACAGTTTTATAATACAATACCCTCTAGTTTATTAAATCTAAACCCCTTCCTTTCAATGCAATTAAAACTGAACTTAGTTTAACTCATTTTAACTCATTATTATAATTGCGGATGGATCACTTTGGTGGAATAAATGCTTTGTAATGGTATTGGATTCGTATATTTGTAACTGATAACGGCAAACTTTGTGTAGTTTTATGTGTTCTAGGTAAAACGGGGTGTCCTGATCACCCCGTGCAAGGGTGAGTCGGAACGAATCTTTATAATAGATTTTAACGTTGAAATAATATGGTTGTTTGACACCTAACCTAATCAACAACCTAATCGTTCAATCTAATACAGTAAACATAATTATAAGAGTCCTTTTTGCTTACAAACTGTATTATTTCACGGTTAAAATCCCTTTTAAACTTTCGTCTCTATTCACCCCTGCATCCCTATTCACCCCATTATACGGTACTGTTCTCAAATAAGTGGCATGTCTTCATTGAGAATGTTTCTTTAAACCCGACTATCTATTGAGCAGTGAAGTGACTTCTTTTATTTATTCAAAACCGAGGTAGGTTTACTTAAAGACAAAATTTTCTTTGCAAACAAAATTGAATGTTTTTTTAATTCAAATACGTCGACAATGGAATAAAGACTTAATAGATAATATTTAATATGTACATTGTTCACTAACCAGCGAGTTACAAGGCCAACACTCATAGATATATATCTACACTTCAGACTACGTATAATAATAGTATATTTTACAATGAGTATTTTTTGGCTTAAAATACTTTATTGAGATCACAAATCCAAGGATTAATTTTAAGGTTGGATTGCTCAAGTGTCTGATTTTTTATAATTATATTTTAGTTCCTATTTTCTGTTGTTTGTGGTTAAATTATGGCATGACGTCACTCCTATGTAGATTTAATACTTACTGAGTTGTGACGTAACGCACCCCCACTCCCCAACTTTGTAACAAAATTAATGCGTTTTATCCAAGTCATTTTTTACTAATACTTACGTTAAAGCAAAAAATACGTGTACAGAGGCCAGCACATCAAGTTACCACAATCTGTCAAATTTCTTTGATAGTATTTCAACTTTATTGCAAAGACATAAAGTTCATTTTTAATTGAGAAAATTTGACAGTTAGGGATAGCTTGATGTGCTGGCGTCTGTACAATATTTTTTTTATTATCTGTCGGATAGACCAAATATAATTTTGTTTTTACCCTGTCATCATCGCTGTTGGACAGTGGTTTCAACATTCAACAGCTCTCCAAGAAAATATAGGTTTTCTCGGAGGTTAGCTTAGCCTTAGCCTCTTCCAAAAGATCTTCCATAGCACAGCGAGCACAACAAGAGGTGAGGCATCGTTTGTTACGTTGAATAAATAAATAAAACATTACCCTTCAGTCGCCTGCGGCTTATCGGCGTAATAAATAATAGTAATAAAATCATTAGACAGGTCATAGTGTTAAACGTTTGACGTTAAAAACAAAATTTCGTTAGTGTTGCAATTTTTCATTAGACATGACTTGTGACTTTCAAGATATTCAGACAAGCAATTTTATTATTTACTTTACGTACTACTATTTATATGTTACATACATTATTACTCACACCTACATGTGTTTGTAACGCATCCAAGTATTCAAAACAATCGAATCGGCTTAAACGCATTGACAAAATATTATTTGTTAAACATGTCATTGGCCAGTGGCGATTTTTTTTACAAATGATTCATTTTAATTGGTAATAATAATAAACTTACATATAATATGTTTATTATTGTATTAATCAGCGTGTTAAATTAAACGAGGGACATTTTAGGGGTTACTATGCTCATGAAAATTATCCATTTTGACTATGGAACTATACCTGAAATCTCGAAAAAAAATCATGTTCGCATAATTCGTCAAAATGTATGGAACAGCTGATATACTTTTTTCACATTTCAGAGTTGGTCCCATGGACAAAGTAGTTGACTTTCATGAGTACTATACAATCTGAAAGTATGTCCCTCGTTTAACCTAACACACTGTATATTATTGTATTGTACTACTGGACATTGATCTTGGCGTGGAGGCAAACCATAATATGTAATAAGTACAATTGCACTGTGATGTCATCTGAATGGGTTATAATGTTCAACTTTGATCGCCACATGGAAGTATGCCTATTTCTGATGATTAGGCTAGTAGAAGAAAAATTAAAACTACACTCAGTTATGAGAAATATGTTGGACAAAGAATTTTTACTTTGACACAATATTTCACCCAAATCACACGTCCTCTAAAACGCTACCATTATCTAAAGAACAATATAAATCTAGTATATTTGGTCATTTCAAAGGGTAGTCAATATCGTTACTTTTTAAGAACTGTCAAAACGCGGAATTTTTACGTGATTTGTATGCAATATTCCATGTGATAGACAGATTTTTTGAATCAAATGGAATACTTATTAGCATTAAATGCAATTTTACAATTATATCTTCGCCTACTATTTAATTTCTGAACGGTGATGGAAGTTTTTAAGAAGAGCGGCCTTTTATCTATGTGATTTCATATTTTATTTTTGACCGTATCGAATTACCATATTTGCAATTTATAAATAGCCGTAACTAGCAATTTTGATGTTTGTGCTATCCATGGTCTGATTCAGCACATTCCTGTGGCTAGAGGCAAACCGATATTTTATATAGCTATTCAAATTATTATTTATATTTTAGGTATTTGTGTTCGTATGTGAAATTTGATTTGAATCAAACACGTGGGAATAGCAACAAAGACATAAAGGAAGTCAACACAACTACGCATAACAAGCAAGACTTGAAAGAAAAAGAGAATTAAGGGTGAGGCACAAAACAATGATAGGTACTATGAAGACTTGATGGGCCTTAACTTTTCGAGCTTTCAGTGCTAGACCCAATTTTAACTTGAAACGTAAAACTAATGGATATAAATGCACCAGTACTTGGACACTTCTTGGAAACACGTTACCAGGCACGTGACATCGCTTAGATAGTGTTTTGGCACAAATTATAAGTTTGATTAAGGTTAAATTATTAATTATTCCGTACGCAATAAGCAGATTTTTAGATAAATATGAATTCTAATGAGATTTCTTTTATAAGAAACGCAATCAATATCAACTTATAAAGATGTTGTATAAATCATCAAATGAAGAGGAATCCCTTCCGCTCCACCCAGAGCGGGAGGAGTCATTTCATCAGTCTGTCAGACTTTTACTGACTAAAACCCATCCATGTTCCTTTCTTAGCAATTTATGTTCCGGGTAGCGGTAACCCTTTCAGACAATACCGCTTGAAAGATGTTGTCTATGATAAGTCTTCTGAAGGAACCTAACTTTATACCTCCTACACCGTCTCACGACTCATATCTTTAAAAAAATAGACCAAAATATGAACTTCAGTCGCCAAGTCTGTAATTTGGAAGCAATGTACATCGAGAACAATGGCGAACTGTGAATATTTTGTCAACAATTTTAAACATTGACTAAACTGGCATTGTTTGAAGTAAGACTCAAAAGTAGATAGCACCTGATATATAGTGGAAAAGGAGTCATGAAAACTACATCATGTTTTACAAGCATTGCTTCAGCAAACCGGGCATTATGTCTTGACTGTCTTACTGAAAGGTAATCTATAAAGACTAAATAAATCATAAAAGGGCTTGTTAAAGAGCCTGTTTTTTTTTTCGGTATAAATGCAATGGTAAAAACTATGATCATCCATTGTATAAGGAACGAATGGAAGAAAAATAGGTGCATACTGCACAATAAGAAATCAAAGCGCGCCAATACCATTTTGCTTTGATAAGGTTGAACAATCAGCGTTCGTTAATCGTATTCGCTCGTAGACCGATAGGTACCTAACTAGAATCAAAATAGATCCAAGAAAAAGTATTGGTCTTTGTAAGTGTGACCAGTAAGAGAACAGAGAAATGATTAAAATACAACGTCTTTGTTAAAATTACCTGGGCAAAGTGGAAACAATTGGGCGAGACAACTTTGTTTATTTGAAAACACGAGAGCCACGTTTGAAATTCTGTGAAACTAAAAATTACAGGATACATCGTTTTATTGATAAAATATAATTGGGCAGTGGGTTATGCAACTATTGAAATAAAAATACTATTGGAGCATACGACGGCGGTCATTAAAATAAAAATAAATCCATTTTCAGTGCCCGTGTTTTTGCCTCAACAAGTTTTCCAAGAATTAAAATGTTTTTAATGAATAAATTAATTAAAAACCTGTGATGAACTACAGTAAATACTTGCCTGTTTAGCTAAACTGACATAACGCACAGTACTCCGATAAGAATGACGTGTAAAGCTACATCTACTTATGATTAGTGAAGTCATCAGCCCGACACTCAATCACAACAGAATGCTACAAGAGCATCACCTTTCACACCACTATAGAGCCTATGTTTTTACAACAAAGTCCATTTTCGTTAACACAAAGTCAGCGTTAACGAAGTTTTGATCTATTAATTGTTGCAAAGTGCTGATGCGACGCCAACTGCAAAAACAATCTTGGACGTAGGTATTTTTTGAATGTAGAACAAAGATTAATATTACATGTGTCCGTATGAGCAGAATAAAATAATGTGTATGATTTTTTATTGTAAAAATGATGACCGAATGATTGTAGACATTGTGCTTCCTAAATGAAGTCAAATCTCTAAACTTTTCACACGGTTTACGTTAACGTAAACTGGTGATTAAACACTTTTTGTAATAACACCCGCACGGTTCGATTCATCAGGTTAAGCTACTCTGGCAGGGGTTGGTCTGTGGATGGGTGATCAATCTTCAGACATCGAGACTCCTCCGTGTCTCTAGGTGCACGTTAAGCCGTTGGTCCCACCCGGTCATTCGTGGATTGACAGTCGTTACGGATAGTTAGAAGCCCGAAAATCTGGCAGCCAGTCTTAGTAAGGGGTATCGTATTACCTAGTGACTGGGTTGTGGAGGCCAGATAAGCACTCACTCCATGTAAAATACTGGTATTCAGCTGTATCCGGTTAGACTGGAAGCCAACCCCAATATAGTTAAGAAAAAGCTAGGCAGTTTGATTGTTTCCTAAAAAAAAACTACTACTAAATCTCTCTACTCTACGTTTCCGCATCTTTAAAAAAGGCACATAACGAAAAACCACGAGTAGTTTCTTCTCTATTGCAAAAAACAAAACGAATTTTTTGTAATGGATAAACTCAAAAAATATTTAATTATTATAAAAGTTCCTTCACTAAGTTATCAACGAGTAACAAGAGACATATTTTATTTTTCAAAAATAAAGACGCGAAAATTACAATAATGTATCCCATCTGATCAGACGGGTAGGCGACAAAAGCAAGTAATAACTCAGGCGGGAAATATGGCCCTTATTGAGCCTTACTTTCACGTGAACAAGGGTACTATTGAAAATGTGTATGCATCTAAAATCTTTACCCACGCTACCGTTTTAGGGTTCCGTACCCAAAAGGTAAAATGGGACCCTATTACTAAGACTCCGCTGTCCGTCCGTCTGTCACCAGGCGATCTGTATCTCACGAGCCTGCTGAAAGTTAAGACAGTTGGAATTTTGATTGATGAAGTATTTCTGTTGCCGCTATAACAACAAATACTTTGAGTACTAGCAGAATAAAATAAATACTTCGGGGCTCCCACACAACAAACGTGTTTTTTTTGCCGCTTTTATAGATAACCTACCCAACCTAACCTACCTACCTACCTAACTACCGTACCTACCTTCCCAACTTACTTTTTTTAAATGTAAAAACCTTCTCCTGACAATAACAAACACAACAAAAAAATAATTAGTGAAATCGTTTCGTGCGCTCTGGAGTTATAGCGTCAGGAAGGAAAACCCGACTTATTTTTATATTATAGATGGTACGGAACCCATTGTGCGCGAGTCCGATTCGCACTTGTTTATACATCCGAGTCAATCCATTGATAAAGTAGACCCAAGAGCACCCGGAAGAGGATTAAAAAAATATACATAAGCCTTTCAACTACCCTTCAAGGGTATTGTACAGACTCGCATATGGTACCAATATTGGCCGGGCACTTGTGCACGATTTGATGCACCGGGATGCATGAGGTGTTGCTTTTTTATACATTACCCACTGGCGTAATAAAAGGTAACTTAATATAAAAACTTGTGCATCTTTTATATATTAATATAAAATTATTGTTCAGTTTCTTCATAATTTTTCTGATCGAGTAAATCTCCTTAGGTTCATGGTAGTGTACAAAACTAAGATCTAAAATCTTGTACACCATCAACACACTTACTTTGCGAAAGATAATAATAAAAACAATTTAATTTAAATATCATCATCTGCCTAGCCTTTTCCCAACTATGCTGCGGTCAGCTTCCAGTCTAACCGGATGCAGCTGAATACTAGTATTTTACATAGAGCGACTGCCTATCTGACCTCCATAACCCAGTAACTGGGCAATACGATACTCCTTGGCTGGCTGTCAGATTTTTTGGCTTCTGAAAGATGCGCAAATGACAGCCGCGACCTACGGCTTAACGTGCTTTCCGAGGTAGGTACAGAGGAGTCTCGTTATATAAAGACGGTCACCCATCTATGGCCAACCACGGCAAGCGTAGCTTAACCTATAGATAGATCGAGCTGTGCGGCTGTTAGTACTTAGCCACATACTCCTCGTTTGAAAGAGAAAAAGTCGAAGAATATTTTTCTGTCAATGTCAGGTAGAATGTGGATGTTCTATGAAAATGAAAAGTTATTGTTGATCTCGAAAGTTCTATTTTGAAGATTGCACTAATCATATTATTTATTCAGTCTCCATTTCCGAGATCACTGTCAAAACATAAGAGCCTTGTCTGGCTATATGTATAAATAGCAATCAAAGTTGCACTTAACGCAAAGTTTAAAACTGTAAGTTTCGAAATTAAACCAACGGAACTTTTATCGAAGCTAATTTTAGGGCTCATAAATTAACTACAGCTAAATGGAAATCCGATTTGGACTGGAGATGGTCACTTATAGGTGAAAGGTAACTGACTCGGGGCCGATCGATGTTGAATCAATAGATGTACCCATATCAAGCATAAGCGGCTTACGACTGATGCATAATATATTTTATTCGTGATTTATAAAGCAACTTGGTTCGGTCCAACCAAAGGGAAATGTGGAATGAATATTTTTTAAATGTTTATTTGAAATGAGAATGGAACACTAAATATTGCATGCTCTATGATAATATTTACCAGCATGTTTGCTTTGTGTGTGAGTGGCTAAGTAATAACAGCCACACAAGTCGATTTATCAGTTATAACTACGCTTGCCAGGGTTGACCAGCTTTACATACCGAGACTCCTCCGTGGCTCAGATAGCACATTAAGCCGTAGTTCCCGGCTGTCATTTGTGCATCTTTTACAGTTACGGGTCGTCAGAAGCCCGAAAATCTGACAGCCAGTCTTACCAAGGGGTATCCCCATTTAGTGGGCTGTGGAGGTCTGATAGACAGTCGCTCCATGTAAAATAATGGTATTCAGCTGCATCGGGTCAAACTGGGCGCCGACCCCAACATAGTTGGGAAAAGGCTAGGCAGATTGATTGATGTGATTGCTTTGTTTAGCAACAGAAACAAAAATCAATAATTAAAAT
Source organism: Hyppa rectilinea (assembly GCA_951799385.1). NCBI lineage: Eukaryota > Metazoa > Arthropoda > Insecta > Lepidoptera > Noctuidae > Hyppa > Hyppa rectilinea. The sequence goes on from OX637300.1 coordinate 22,055,977, forward strand.
TGTTCTAGAGTGCTTCACCACTAATAAACTTTATTTCGTTACATCTCAACACGTTTATTGCATTAAACTTAGCTAAGTTGCACTAGTGTTTCTAGAAAGACAAGACTTGTTTGGTAAACACACGTTTTTCAAGATTTCTCTTCCGCTGAGGTTCGATTAAGTTTGCCGCGCCTAGCTTTTACCCTCTCATTATGGAGCTAGTTAAAGATTATTACTAGCTTTTCTAAGAGATGGGCCGTATGCCGTATTAGCTTAGGTTACGCTGCCTTGCTGCCACTAAGAGATACTGTGGAGTTCGGAATTGCATTCGCCATTTTATATAACTTGCAGCAAAGGTAGCTAAAACTAGTATGTGAATTACTTCTTTAACTACGATTCTCTGTGAGACTTTTTTCTATAACACTATTGTTTAGCATATAGTACGGAGTCAATTAATTATTATTATCATAATAGCAGACGTCACTTTTAGTTATACAAAAGAGAGAAGAAATAAAATAATATAACATAACATGTCGCTTTGTTGTCCCGAAGGGATAGGCAATGGAGTACCCATAGTAAGTACAGACGCCAGCACATCAAGCTATCCCTAACTGTCAAATTTTCTCAATTAAAAATGAACCTTATATCTTTGCAATAAAGTTGAAATACTATCAAAGAAATTTGACAGATTGTGGTAACTTGATGTGCTGGCAGAGGTACATGCACATTTCGCCAGTTATGTCGTAAGTTTCTTGTACACCGATCCAGACTCCAGGCCGTGAATGAGTTGGTAAGCGGGATTGTCTTAAAGGGTTACCGCTACCCCGGAACATAAACGGCGGCGGAAGGAACATGGATGGGTTTTAGTCAGTAAGAGTCTGACACTCCCTTCCGCTTCACCCAGAGCGGGAGAAGTCATTGGACGACTTCCTACCCTCAAAAAAAAGGCTGCGAATGAGAAAGAAGTTGCTAATAGTAAAACTCAATAACGCTTAGCTCGACCCGGGAATCGAACCCAGGACCAGCAGTAGCGCTAGCGTAGCGGAACCATAAGATTGACGAGGCAGTCTGAAAATCATTGGTGAAGTCGTATCTAGTCAATGTTCCAAAGGGCCAATGTTCCAATGTCTGATTCAATCGATAGGATTTCAATCACGTTTTTACGCAGATTTAAAAAAAAATATATCGATGACAGCAAAAAAGAGAACGGACAACTAAATTTTTTTTTGTAAAAATGTTTTTTTTTCAAAAATGAGCTTATCTACAAGTCTGTATTAAAGTTATTTCAAATTTTTAAATAATGGAGAAAATCTGGCACGTATATGAAGACATCTAATATCGCAGTAGAAACGGATATTTGAATTTGCCCTCTGTTACTTCAAAGCTCTGACAGATGAATGAAACGTCAACAAAGACAACAGCCACTTGTCACATTCTAGTGTGTATGGTTTCGTTTCTTTTTTTTTTAATTTTTTTTTTTAATTTAATTATATTTGGTTTGGGTACTAAATAAATGAGTTTAACTGATACATAGTGGTAGATAAACTCATTTATTGATAATGTATAAAAAGTTAAATAAAGAAATCTAGAAAATTTCATCAAAAAAGGGGAACACTGTTTGCGTGTTAATTCGATTTTCTAAGGCACAGCGTATAAACGGATATCAGACAGATGTCTTTTTCTACGTCAAAGTTTTTTCAGAGTAAAAAAATACATCTACATTCTTTCAGTAAAACAACGACACAATTAATAAAGAAGGTTATTTAAATGCTTCATAGAGAATTTCATGTTCATCGGTCCATAACTCTCAAAATGGCCACAATTTTTTACTAAATCTGCTCTTCTGTAAAATTGCTATATTCGCTTATAATTTGGTGCCATCGATATGGCCAGTTTCCATCAGAGTTGCAACCAATAATTGAATCATCTCGTTTCACGGCGTAAAAGCGCTAAAAATGAATAAAACTGATACACGACACCCACACGGCCACGTGTAAATTTTGGATTTTGAAAGATAATTGAACCGATAGGGGCACAACTATGTCATCGTTTCAGTGGATATCACTTTATCATAATAATTAAAAAAATATATATATCCCTGGACATTTCACACAACGCCATATAGTCCCAGGCTAAGCAACCTAATGCTTGTGTAATGGTAACGAGATGGCTTATTATAAACTACTTATACACATTTATTTTTTGTAAATACATACATAATATAGATATAAAAACACCCAGACCTAGAACAAATACTTGCAGGTCGTACAAATATTTGTTCCATGCGGGAATCGAACCCGCGACATGCTGCGCAGCAGTAATCTTTCAACCACTGCGCCAAATGTGTCATCTGGGATAATTATATCTGCGATCAAATCAAAATATGAATACATATTATAAATTTAAGGTGCATGTCTTGTCATAGATGTTCATGTCTCTCTAGTGACAGCGTAAGCTTAGAGCGAAATGGAAGCATAGCATGGCCGGGTGTCGTTAATTACCTATTATTACATCGTCAAATATCTATCTCTTACTCTCTTAGTTATTCAGCTCGAGAAAAAGTGAAATAATTAAGTATATGAAAGTAGTAGTAGCGGTAAACCAAAAAAACTGATGTTAGGGTAAACAAGACAGATTGATGATTCCTGCAAATGAATTGATCATGTTGAATAGAGAAAGAATTCAAAGGGTCAGTAGGCTAAAAATAATGTTAAAAAGATAATTCTACCATTCCGTTTCGTTCCCCATGCGTAAAGACCTGGGTGTCCGTAATGGCTCCATTACAGCATTTAAACTAAAACGCATTGTGGGTGGGACCATAATGTTACGCTGCGTTTGCACACAAATTATACCATCCAAGTTTGCATGAAAACGCATAATTTCGTTACTTGTCATTTCGAATTTAATTCTCGTGTGGATTTTGGTTTTCCTTCTGCTTCAATCCGACGAGAACTGAACTATGTTCACGAGTTTCGGTATTCGGGATAATTTCGGGCTTTGTTGTCACACCAGTTCGACTGAATAGATTCGCATACACCGCATTTTTTGGATTCCTGGATTTTCACCTGTATGCCCGACTATATTAAAACTCTTTGATGTTAACCGCTGTTGAAAATATGGCTTTTATAGCCGCCATCTCTCCTACATGTCCTACATGTAGGTAATAAACTGAAAGCCCATCTCAGTCATATCGTATTTACGAATGAGAATATTTATTGAACGAAGCGTAAGTTTTACTGTCGTGTTGTTTGCAATAAAAAAAATATTGTATTTTTCTTGTAACAGGGACAACTATCCTATACATAATTTATTAACTGGTCGTTGGATAGGTGACCGTTTTTCAGTGACCTGAAGAAAAAAAGTATGTTTGATCAAAGGACAAAGACTTGCGAAAACAATTTATAGCGTGACAAAAGTGACTAAAGATTAGTAAAGATTTCATGATTTTTCTCGATTGTCCTTAAGAATAATAAATTATAATTACACGGGAAATCCTGGCGGTTAAAACTTGTATAGAAAGAATGACTATTAACCCGGTAGATTGGCAAGCTAGGAAGTAATCGAGACATGAACGATATTAGCCAGTGTTGCAAGTTATTGCAATCGGAATCATATTCAATGCTATTTCTTAACTAAGCCTTTTGCTAACAGCGAGATTATTGAAGTTGGGCGCAAATTTAAAGAACCTGGCTCTTACAGGTAGTGTTCCACAAACGATGAGACACTTAATGTCCTGTCCTGGGTGTTCTTTCTGCACGTTACAGGGACTGATGGACGCTAGTGATGGCGCTAAACACGTAGTCGAATTCTGGGCTAAGTCCATTTAGGTGGCTATCGACACGCTAAGAATAAGAAGATGGCCTGTCGTAAGACCACAACTATCATGATAAGGTGGATTGTTTAAATTTACAGTTTTGAGTTGGTCCAGTGTGTAACATTCCATCGACAGTGTCTTAAAGGAAATCAAGTCAAGTCGAATGACATCTCTTGTTCTTGTTCAGCCAAGTGAATAATAAATATTTGTCGCCCCGCAGCATTAATTGATGTAATCACTTCTTTAAGTGACCGTCAATCAGCATTTAGTAACTGAGGGTAAATAATTTAACTGTTACGGGCCTGCTGATACTTAAAGATCCTGCTGCTCATGTTCTATAGTCAAAAATCAATCAGCCTAGCCTTTTCCTTTGTTGGGGTCAGCTTCCAGTCTAAGCGGATGCTGCTGAATACCATAATTTGATAAAGGAGCGACTGCCTATTTAACCCCCACAACCCAGTAACTCGTTAATACGATACCCCTGGTAAGACTGGTTATGAAGGGGCCCGTTAGGGCCAAGCATGCAGGGTAAGCGGGATTATCCGAAAGGGTTACCGCTACCCCGGAACATAAAGGGCTACGGAATGAACATGGATGGGTTTTAGTCAGTAAGAGTCTGACACTCCCTTTCGCTCCACCCAGAGCGGGAGAAGTCATTGGATGATTTCGCAGCCTCAAAAAAATAAAAAAAGACTGGTTGTCAGAGCTTCGGATTTCAGAAGACCCGTAACGACTGCCAAAGAGCAATGAATGGCAGCCGGGACCAACGGCTTAACGTGGTTCCCGAGCACCGAGGACACTATGTATGTAAAGATGGTCACCCATGCACGGGTAAACCCCGCCAAGCGTAGCTTAACCTGATGGATCTATGCATGCGGCTGTTATTACTAAGCTGTGAGCCTACCTATGCTCGAGCTCATGTTTTATCGTATCTGCTCGAAATATCAACAAAAAAAATAGTATTGCCACACTTAAAAATCAAGAGTTGTATTTATTTGAAATTGTCAAGCAGTGAGTGAGTGGCTTACGAACTTTGAAACTCAAAGTTCAAGATCTACAACCTTATTGTACGGACCATTTGCTTGTAATTGATATCCTAATAGACTTGGAACAATGTAATTCATACAATGCATATTAAATGCGCAATTAGCTGCAATCATGAGCATAAACTTCATAGATAGGTACAACACAACATGGCTACTCTGTCAATTGTTCCCATTTTTTGTCATTACAGACTATGCATTTTGCACAAATTCTGCGATTGATGACTTTGTTTCTATTAATTAGGTATTACATATTTCGACTTTATTTTGAACTTATTATGATTATTTTAATTTGTAGTAACATAAATCATCATTGTAATTCAACTCCGTTTAGGTAGGTTCTGCATTAATATTATTCATGAATCCTGTAAAACTGCCAGCAATATCCGCAGTCCTATAAATAAAGCGTTCAATAATATTTAAATGCGTTCTTTCCAATTAGTAATACAAGCCGATTGCTCTAGGACTTCAGTTTTATCGGATTTTTCGCTTCTGGCAATAAATGGATCGGGTAAGTACAATTTGCTTCCTTATTGTTCTAAAAGTGATTCTACATCTTCATTGTGAGAATTAGTGATTTTTGTACATCAAGATTATGTTCACCAATTTCTGGTGAAGGAAAAAGTCAATAAAGACTCAATCACTAGCAACCCAGGAATATCGTCTTACTCAGATTTACAACTAAATGATGATGTTACTTATCCGTAACGAGGCGATCAGTGAGAGAACCAAAGTTGTCGACATAGCTAACTGAATAAGCAACCTGAAGTGGCAATTGGTCGGCCATATTAGCCGATAACCGTTTGGATAGTTGTGTTCTTGAGTAGAGACCGCGAATCGGCAAACGTAAGGTAGGACGCCCTCAAGCGAGGTGGAGCGACGATCTTCGCAGGGTAGCTTGTAGCAGCTGGATGAGAGTTGCCGAGAATCGAGCTGAATGGTGTGCAACTGGAGGGAACTAGGCTATGTTCAGCAATGGTCTGCTATAGGCTGATGATGAAGGTGATGATGACTTATCAGATGGCAGACAAATCAAATGCAAGACACCTCATATGGAAGAGACTGAACTCCCAAGAAATTAAATAAAAAAAGTATCTCAGGCTCCTATGGTGTCTATGACTTAAATAAAAAAAAATAGGACCGTGTTTTTCTAAACCGAAAAAAGTTTTAACAAATTTATTTATTCACAAAGAAATGGTAAAACCGCAAATCTTGTAAGACTAAGTAAAGGTTGAATATCAACAGGTGGTACACTTGTTGAAAGGCGGATTTCGCGATGACGTCACAGTAAACCCCAACGGCGTGTAGCCTTTTGTACCTGCCCGCTATTCATCAATGATCGCAATCACAGTCATGTTTGTATGATCTTTGACAGGAAACAAGTGTGTGGGTCTTCTACGGATTTAAAGAACTTGGGTTATCAAATGATCAATTTTAGTATGAGAGATATTTTGCTTGTGAGATTGGCGTACCCACCCTTTGTTTCAAAAGTTTCGGTACGACAATTTCACAGCGACTAGTGTCTTGTCCTATCGACTTTTCCAACTCCAATTTAGAGCTCTGTCTGGATATAATATGGAACTAGCTTCAAGTTTCTGATAGACCGATCCCCTGACAATAAAAAAAACGTTGAGTTTGAGTTTCAAGCTGCCTTAGTAATCATTATCCCAAGATGCACGAACTCAGAAAAATCTATACGTCTCTGACAACCAAGTAATTTAGAATTTCTGCATGGTATTACATTGCTCTTAGATCTTAAGAATCAAATTAATTGTTCATGCTGTGGTCTCCTATAAGTGATTGAGTAGGTACATCTATTTCATGCCTGATGTTGCTCTTTGTCTTGTATTGTGTACAACTTTTGTCGGAGATCCGAGATAAATAAATAAACTAACTTAGCACTCCCCATTTTATCGCTGCAACAGAATAGCCAGTGTTCTTCAGTGTTCCACCTTAAGGAATGTTAGCATCGTTTTGATAACAGTTGATAACAACGATGCAATTCTTTGAAATCCTTTCTTCTAAGACTAATCTCAAATTTCTTGATACCGGTAGATGCAGTCTTGGGTCTAAGACCATAGTTTATTTATCTGTAACTGCTGTGTGTGTGAGTGTACTGCGACATCATTTGACCGATCATCGATAGTTGGTACATTAAATTTTTATTGTTTTAAGTAAAATTTAATAGCATGTTGTTAGTGATGAACTTATGACGTTAATCAAAATATTGGTATTTGGATTACTAATGATCAAGGCACATGTTTTAGACATACAACTCACATTAAGGCCCCGAAAACCACTTAATCACGTTTTAAGTTTTGCATACCTTAGAACCTACTCTACAGTTGGTATTCAGACTTACAATAAAACTGAAACGTTCATTAACCCAAACTTTAAACGTTATCTTAACAACAAAGGTTAACAACTCTAATCAACCACTCTTAAAAGGCGCTCGACTACATTTCCAACTAAGTTTGGAACTAGTATATTCTGGTGTAAAAGTTTACTTTACAAACTTGTCAAACAATCACAAAAGATCTCTCTACGGCATTGTTTTCACTTCTAGTAAGAGGAAAAGTATTACGGGAACCAAACAACGTTGTACATAACAGTTTGAACTTAATCTCATCAAGTTACCGTAAGTCGTAAGACGATTAGCTTGTACCATTAACAACAGCAACTGGACCCTGCAATCAGCACTACTTCGGCGTCTTAACTTTAGAACAAGTTGGGTAAAAACGTGTAACTTTTTCAAAGTTGAAACTTACCTCTTTCTTGGAGCTCAGCGTGGCATCCCAAGGTGAGGGCGATAAGTATGAAGTATGTGAGGGTCCACATGGTCACAGTTTCACAATGTCACAGTCACATTCACAAAAACACGGCACCGAACATGCTAGCAGTCACAAGTGTCAGGGCTGGCGGGACGCTTCGAGTACGCCACGTCCGCTCCGCTCAGAAGCGCAGCCTTATGTGACGTGCCGCGTGCCGGGCTGCCGGCGCTGTCGGCAACCTATGTTGCTGCTGGCCTACGGACAAATACTGCGATGTGCCGCAGATGTGACACTCGTTTCTACTTCATAACGAGTGTAACATCTCAGCGGCTAGTTTTTTTTTAAATGAAGTAGTATTTTGTTACTTCTATTTTTTATCAAACTTTAGTGGAGTTATTTTATTTCTTGATTTATTTTTGTTAAGAGATGGTAACCTTTTAAATAAAGCTGCTACTTTACCTTTATTTGTTTGCATTTTGTAACACAACAATACTTAAGTATGTCATTTTTCGATAGTCTTGTCATCACATAGATTTTTAACGGTATTTCATTGTCATTATATTAATTAGATGTTGTTACAAAAATGTAAAGTATTGATATTGGCAGTTGCTGATAAATGCTGCTTTAATTAGTAGATTCATCATCATCACTAATAAAATAATAAATAAATAAATAAGATTGCATCTCGGTACTCTATTCTAAAACTTACACCAGTTTTAGAAAAGCGCGTGTTCCAAGCAATGGTTTGTCAAGTCTGCGCTTTCACAGTCTGTGTTAACGTAGTAGCGGTTCTCTGAGGCTATATCACTGAGCGGTGTACGCGCAGGTAAGCCTCCCGGGCGCAGCATGTCGCCCGGCGGGGCACGCGGGCTCAGGGGGCGGGGAGGGAAGGGCTGTAGCGCTCAATGCACTTGCGTCCCGGCTGGGATGAGCTCAAAGGCCTCACGTGTTCAAAGGACTTAAAGGTCCCATTCAAAACGATCGCCGGGATTACGGGCTCGGGATTCCTAACATGCAGTCATACAAACTTTTTTTTTTTATTGGGAATAGAGGACTATGTCATGTGTTTGTTCGAAAACTAAGTTGCTCTAGCTTTACAGTAGGTATGTGATGAATTGATCAGATACGACTCGAGGAGACAATTCGCTCATATTAATAATAACATCAGATAATTTAGAACATCAAAGGTGAACGTCGACGTCACTCGAATGTGTAGCACGCAAACTAATGAAGACTACTCTAAGAACGCAGTTTAAACAAAACCAAGTATTTTTATTTATTGGATTTATCTTTTACGGTTCTCTTCACTAGGTACATAGTATAAAACACGCTTTCTCTGTCCCTATATCCCTATGTATGCTTAAATCTTTAAAACTATGCAACGGATTTTGATGCAGTTTTTTTAATAGATTTTATTCAAGAGGAAGGTTTATGTGTATAATTTGTCGACATATTTTGCGGGCGAAGCCGCAGGCGGAAGCTAGTATAGTATAATAGTTGAAAGGTTTCTTGTAAAAAAAAAAGTTCTTGGTAATCTATACGCATTAATATACCTATTAACTGTGCTAGAATTCGTTGAGTTTGACATTTGAGGAAAATTCAATATTTTGTTTATAAGTTTTTGATACCTATTTATCATTTCTATTTTCAATTTTAGGTTTTACCTCGTAAAGAAAAAACGGAACCCTTAAAGGGTTACTTTGTTGCCCGTCCGTCTGTCTGTCAAGACCCTTTATTTCGGGAACACGTAGAAGTATCGAGTAGATATTAAAACCATAATAATAAACTCAGGTCTACAGCTCCTTGTTTTATTACTATTATCTAGGCCGACTTCTAGGTCGCGTTGTAAAACTGTTGTCTCTAATGGGTAGCTGATTTGCATCAGCGGATCTCCATTTTTCAGCAGTTGTTTGCACATCTGTTGAAAAATGGAGGAAGAAAAATAGTCAGTTCAATAGTCAAACTTAAACTTGTTCGATTGTCATGGTATGGGCATGTTATGCGGAGGAATGAGGAAAATGTTGTCAGGAAAGTTGTGAGTATGAATGTGGATGGCTATACAAATAGAGGGAGACCAAAGAAACGATGGATGGATTGTGTGAAAGATGATATGGCTAGAAAGGGAGTGACTATCGAGATGACGACTAATAGAGAAGTATGGAAGAAGAAGACAGCATCGACCCCAAATAAATTGGGATAAGGGCAGGAGAATGATGATGAATAGACAAACTTAGGGAGATGTAATTTATTTGTATGGGATTGGGTATTTGTACGACTTATTGATACTATCTGGGGTAACATGAAACATTGTCAGATAATTCAATATACGAGATACGGTATTGTTGTCGATGCAAAAATGCTTTTGGTTTTACTATTCTATTAATTATTTATTTTCGTTTGTAACTACGTATTCTGAAAAAGCTCACCGTGAAATCGCAGGTGGAAGACAGCATCTCAGAGTGATAATGTGCAATTATTGTAGGCCCGACTGTATGCCCCTTCAGGATTTTTCTGTTCGTGTCATACAATCTTGTCAATAATATCATCCTATCATCATACAAAAAATACGGTCCATTAACGTTGATAGCTCGAGCAGTTCTTCAATCCAAAGGTATGTATTATCGATTCATGCGACACCCAATGCGAGTCTAGTGCTTAAAATTCAGATTCAACAATATTCAACTGTTGGATTCCCAAACGTCCGAGTTGTAATAAAAAATACGTGTAATAAATAAAATCATATAATTATGAAAATGAAAACATTCATTTGTATATTGATGAATTTTTACGTCTTGTGGCAAACCAAACTAATTGCTTATGGTTCCCACTGGAACAACACTATTGTCAGAGAGTGACCAGATGTCTATGGTCAACAAGTACAAACTAGTGGTTAAAGATCTCCTAAAAGTATTGTAACACTGTGTGTGAGAATGACAAATGACGATGACGATGATTTTGTTGATGATGATGATGATATTTCTCAACAGCATGTGAAGCTGTGGGCAGCATAAAAACTCTGACACTAGGTTAGTCATTAATAATAATAATATCCTTAGACATTTCACACAACGCCATATCGTCCCAAGCTAAGCAACCTAATGCTTGTGTTATGGTAACGAGATGGCTGATAAACTTCTTATATATATTTTTTTTGTAAATACATACATATTATAGATACAAAACACCCAGACCCGAAACAAATACTTGCAGGTCATACAAATATTTGTCTCGTGCGGGAATCGAACCCGCGACATGCTGCGCAGAAGTCAATCGCTCAACCACAGCGCCAACCGTGTCAACCACACAAAGAAGAACAAGAATGATCAAACAAGAAGTTTGTGTGTCCCGCGTTTGAAACGACATAACTTCGCTGTCGCTATATAGGTCATTTTAGATACCATTAAAATAGATAGACAAATTTTAACACAGCGTTCAGTACGTGTAACTTAAGATATGCAAGCAAAAAAAACTTGATTAAAGTGTTTTATTTTGCCCTAAAATAATAAATTGCCTGCACACTAGAATAAACGCATCTATTATGGGGTAGGTAATTGCACACTTCTTGTAAACTGTATCTCATGTGGATTTTTTTACCATTGTCCTTATTTTGGTGGTCTAAGTGATTTCTAAAAGTTTGTCCATCTATTTTAATGGGACCCTATATAACTATGTTCACTGTGCTATGATTTAACTACATAAACTATCATTGAAACCTGAGTTTCATTCGAGGGAACAGGGCGCAATATTTCGCCTAAAGTCTGTTAACAGTCTTCACATTTATAGGCGTACGAGAGCCTGAAACTAGCTCGCAGAAGCCCGTTAGGCGCTTCTAATGAAATGATGCACTAACCGATGATTAACCGATGATTATAAGGACAACTTCCGGTTGCTGTAGGTCTATTGCAGGATATGGATATTAAAGATAGTGGAATATATGTTTGGATGGCTAAAGGGGCAGGTATTGGTAGGATCATGAAAGGATTATGGCCCCGGTCTAATAAATGTTATTATACACGGAAAAATGGCAGAGGGTAACTTGCACACTCATTAATGGGCTTTCACCAGCACTTAGTGACGAAGCGACAAAGGCAACATATCGTTCTGTGCTTGAGGAATGAAGAGGTATTCCACGAGTATCAGGACAATTCCAGAGCCCGGAAGATGGTAAAAATTCCTACCATCGCTTACTAAAATACTTCCTCCCCCGAGCACGTATGCTCTTGCGAATTTCCACTCAAGCCGGCCAATAAAGACTAGAATAAGGTGGGAGCTCTATTCCCGTGGAACGTCATTGTTGAATCCAGCATAACAGCTCGCTATATACGCTACGGGCTTCTGTGTCTCTCTTGGTGTAACTCCTGATGCTAAAATAGTTTTGGTAAAGTAAACTCTACTGGTATAGACCTAGAGTTCAGAGTCCCACTACGAAGTTGGCGTAGAGATACGGCGATGGGTATATTTATAACGCTTTCCAATTATTGGAACCTTAAAACTAAGGTAAAAACGATCCAAGCTGTATCATCATCATCATCATCTGCCTAGCCATTGCCCAACTATTTTGGGGTCGGCTTCCAGGCTAACCGGATGCAGATGAATACCAGTATTTTACATGCGAGCGACCTCCACAAACCAGTAACTAGGCAAAACGATACCCCTTGGTAAAACTGGCTGTCACTGCTGTCAGATTTTGGGACTTCTGACGACCCGTAATGACTGTCAAAGATATACAAACGACAGCCGGGACCAACGAACGGCTAACGATCTAAGTTGTATCATCGAATAATATGAACAAATTTTAATAATAGTATTGTTACCGAAAATTATGAAAAGCTAGTAAGTTTACGACGATGTAACAGAATTGCCGAAGATAGAGTAATCCTTCTTAAGGTTGATGTTCCAGGGTAGCCCGCGAAATCCAAATTTTCTTAAGTTTTTTGCAATTTGCAGGCCAGTGATAGGTTGTATGTTGATGAACATTTGATTCGCGGCTGTAAGACGTATGTAGTTACAGAATTATAATCATCAAAATCATTAATACAACCCTCCGAGCTCATAAAGGTGTAAAAATGACTTTTTACAAGGTCAAAGTCATTCCGGAACCTTTATGAGCTCGGAGGGTTGTATTAATGATTTTGATGATTATAATTCAGTAATTTCGCGGGCTGGTTGGAGGATTCACCTTAACCAAACAAACATATTATGAAGTACACGTGACTTTTCTTACTACTTAGAAAGTTGCTGAGACGACATCTATTGCCAACTTTGTTAACTACGTTCCCATGAGAGCACGATTCGCGCGTTAATATTAAAATCAAAGAACTCAATATTTGTTTACCCATACCACCGCCAGATGGTGCACCAAGACTGTATTAAACTGATCTGCGTTTTACCCGACTGCCAAGGAAGGGATAGAGGGAAAGAGAGCCAAAATAATGATGAGACTGAGAATAGAAACATGTCCACGACAAAAGGTGAAAATAATGCTTTATCTCTACGACGACCTGATGCGGCTTGCACGCTAGAATAAACGCTAGATCTTGCTGAAACAAGTTTAGCGTAACGAGTTGACTTAATACAAGCACCTGGCTGTACGCCCGATTCAGCTTGTCCCTTGCTGTCCTCCCCTAGCGACGCCCTAAGCTGATGTCTGTACCCCACAGGGGGTGCCCTTAGCGTGTAGTCGCTTAGTTTGTAAGTTTTGATGAAGCCCTGGCTGGAGGCTGCAATTGCCTTGAGGCATCCACAGGCAAGAGACAACCTCTTGGTTGAACTGCGAGATGCCATTGAAAAAAAAAGCACGTGGCAAGTTGTTTGGCAGTAAAGAACCCTCAATGGGTTCTTTACTGCCAAACAACTAGTGTGTGAAGTGTTGTTCCTTATCTCTGATTGCATGCGTAAGTGAAGATTTGCGAAATTGAGGTAGGCAGTATTCCAGTATGCTGGTATTGATCTTGACCGTATTCTGCAGTCTTGTACTGATGACGTAGCTCGTCACGGCTTTAGGAGCGTGATCCAGTCCACGTATTTTTTTCATTTCTTCTATTTAGGGCACATTTAACCCGTCACACTTGTTTGCGGGTCAATAGGTGAAAAATGAACCTCTAGACTCAGTTTGAGTGCTGTTGACATTTAAATTAATGCTTGAAGTGAGCTGTCATTCTACTTGATACTATGAATTGTTATTATTAACAGCGTGGTTTATCTATATACATGTTAATGTTTTGAAAAATAGGCTTTCAGTGTGAATAAAAAAAGGATCCGTTGTTTGTAGGAGATTTATTTTATTTTCCTTTTCACTGTTATGATCGCCTTATTATTATGTGGAATTATCCCATAAGTTATAATTATGTAAACATCTGCTAGGCCCACGCCAGATGTTAATTTTATAACTATCCTAAGGTAGTCTTTTCACCCGCGATGTTCTAAGTTGTGTAGCGATGGAAGTGTATCCAATAGGATCGGTTGATTTTCATGGCATACTTCGGTTGATGTATTTATTTTGCTAAATCTAGTCAAGCTTTACTAGGTTATACTATTATTTAAATCTAAATTCGGTTGTGAACTGTGTATAAAAACGCCTGACAGAAAATTATATGCAACCAGTAACGAATAAGCTGTCTGCTAGCGAAATTTATTTTTTGTTACCAGCTAAACAAATAACTGCAAAAGAACAATTCTTTCAAAATGTAGGTACAACATGTTTCTAGAATATACCGACCCTGCACTGGAGCTGTTGAACATGATTGATTCGTTTAGGGGGGTGGGAAAAACAGAAAAGACGTAAGACGAGGACGCGTCGCAGGCGTCTGTGCCGTCTTGACGTCGAGTCGCTGTTAAAGTATATGAAAGACGGCAGGGCAGGGACAAGGTGCCGACGGGACGCGAAGACAAGTTAGAGAGTCGACACTGCATTTCTCACATTTAGCTTTACATTAAAGCGCCTGCTTTTGAGGCGATAACAAGACTTCTTCAGAAGACGAGAATGTTCTGGCTTTGGTTCAACTTGCTAAGGTTCAAAGGGTTAGACGTTACTGGGTGCACGGTATGGCACTACAATGAAGAACATAGATTTTTTAATATTATGGAAGAGCTACAATATTATCCAGACCGGTTTAGCGGTTTCAGCGGGTAGCACGCGTTCAAAGTAACCCTCCACGCACCCCCTTTCGCCGCGTCTTGTCTGCGCCTCGCCTCTACTGTATGTTTTCGAATAGGGTGCATTCGTAGACGCATCGTGTCCACGTCTCGTCCGGGCCCCGTCTTTTCTATTTATTTTGGATCGGGACCGTTTCTATACATTTTGTATGAAAATAATTATATTGAAGGGGCGCCGCGTCTGCGGCGCGTTCTCGTTTTACGTCTTTTCTGTTTGTCCCGCACCTAATTAATGCATTTAAAGGACATGGACATTCTTTAACGCATTATTTCGATAGTTTATAATGTAATCTATCCATGTTAAACCGAAAAATTGTCTACTATACTTGTATCAAACTTGCATGCGATGATGCGACGGAACGCACCTTGAGCTGATACTAAAAAGCCAAGCCAACTTGGAAGATGCGCTCGCTGGCCGCTGCCTCTGCACCGCTCGAAGAACAAAGCAGTAAAAGATATAATAATAATTAACATCATTAAGTCGTTACAACGAATTATTGTATGAAAGACTATGCTAGGTTTATGGAGTAGTAGCGATTGTGACATCATATTGAACGGAGAAAAGCTAGAATTTACTAAGCAGACGGTTTTCCTGGGAATCACGCTAGACGACAAGTTACAATTTAATGGGGTCCCCACATAACAACTCTTGCGGGACGGCTAAGCTCGGCCGCATATGCTGTTAGAAAGATAAGGCAGTTGACAGACGTAGAAACCGTTTGGTCTACTTTAGTTACTTCCACAGCATTATGTCGTATGGCATTTTACTGTGGGGTCGGGCTGCTGACATTGAATCCATTTTTATTTTGCAAAAGCGAGCTATCAGAGCTATTTACATTCTACGTCGCCGCGAATCGCTCAGGGAACTATTTAAAAGTATTAATATTATTACGGTACCTTGCCAATTCATTTATGAAAACATTATGTATGTAAGAAAAAATCGACATCTTTTTAACAAAATAAGTGATAAGCATAACTTTAATACTAGAAATAAAGATACAATAGATCAACCCTTTTTTAGGTTATCAAAAGTACATACATCTTTTATGGGGTTCTGTGTTAAATGTTACAACAAAATACCTTGTGACATTCTGCAATTAAATGAAAGAAAATTTTAAACTCACATTAAAAATACACTTTGTAAACAAGCATATTACAAATTAGAGGATTATATAAAGGATAAGGATGCTTGGAAACATGCTGGTCCTGCTCCACAGGGCAATCTAGTGTCAAGACAAAATCAAACTGGTTGCTAAGTAAATTAGGTAATAATTTATTATTTGTAAAATACTATTTTAACATGCTGAAATATCTTCTCACACATTGATTGATTTATTATTATTACCTTTCAGAATGTTTGTAAATATGTGAGCACCATGTACTTTTGACATACTTAAGTTTACCTGCCATTACTATATGTGTTTTTCTTTTCACCTTTTGTGGTGTAGTATTTTTATTCTGGGTGCATCATCTTCACATATCTATATCTATATATATAAAAGAAAGACGGGTTTGTTCCCTTCGTTATAACTCGAGATCTGCTGGACCAATTTTCATGGTTTTTGTTTCGTTCGATTTGTCTCCGCCCTGAATAGCAGAATACATTTTTTTTTTTTTTTTCGATCAGCTGCTGATTTTCCACCTATAGGGTAGGTAGGTAGGTAGGTAGGTAGGTAGGTAGGGTAGGGAAGGTAGGTAGGTAGGGTAGGTAGATAGGGTAGGTAGGTAGGGTAGGTAGGTAGGGTAGGTAAGTAGGTTGGTAGGGTAGGTAGGGTAGGTAGGTAGGTAGGTAGGGTAGGCAGGGTGGGTAGGTAGGGTAGGTAGGTAGGTAGGGTAGGTAGATAGGTAGGGTAGGTAGGGTGGGTAGGTAGGTAGGTAGTGTAGGTAGGTAGGGTAGGTAGGTAGGTAGGGTAGGTAGGGTGGGTAGGTAGGGTAGGTAGGGTAGCTAAGGTAGGTAGGGTAGGTAGGGTAGGTAGCTAGGTAGGTAGGGTAGGTAGGCAGGTAGGTAGGTGGGTAGGGTAGGTATCACCGTTACGACAGGACGTCTGTCGGGTCAGCTAGTAATTATATAAAAGAAAGACGGGTTTGGTCCCTTCGTTATAACTCGAGATCTGCTGGACCAATTTTCATGGTTTTTGTTTCGTTGGATTTGTCTCCGCCCTGAATAGAAGAATACATTTTTTTTTTTTTTTTTTCGATCAGCTGCTGATTTTCCTCCTATAGGGTACGTAGGTAGGTAGGGTAGGTAGGGTAGGTAGGTAGGGTAGGTAGGTAGGGTAGGTAGGTAGGGTAGGTAGGTAGGGTAGGTAGGTAGGTTGGTAGGGTAGGTAGGTAGGTAGGTAGGTAGGTAGGTAGGGTAGGTAGGGTAGGTAGGGTAGGTAGGGTAGGTAGGGTGGGTAGGTAGGGTAGGTAGGTAGGTAGGGTAGGTAGGGTGGGTAGGTAGGTAGGGTAGGTAGGTAGGGTAGGTAGGGTAGGTAGGTAGGGTAGGTAGGTAGGGTAGCTAGGGTAGGTAGGGTAGGTAGGGTAGGTAGGCAGGTAGCTAGGTAGGTAGGGTAGGTAGGCAGGTAGGTAGGTAGGTAGGGTAGGTAGGCAGGTAGGTAGGTAGGTAGGGTAGGTATCACAGTTAAGACAGGACAACGTCTGTCGGGTCAGCTAGTAATGTTATAATTCATGTATACAAAAGATTGTAAAACATTTTAAAAGAGTAACGGTGGAGTTTTTGCCCATTCTTCTCCACACGAAACTACCTTTTGGAAGGGGCGACTAGAATCAATTCTATTTCTTGTTCATTTTGACGTTCAAAAGTGCCTTACTTGTGCCTATTTGGAATAAATGATTTGACTTTGACTTCGAAATAGATTTAATACAGCCACGGTGCACCATCTGGTGGGCGTATGAGGAAACAAAATATTGAATGAGTTCATTGATTGTATCCGTGCGCTCGCATAGCAACGTCATACACAAAGTCGCCGATAGATGTCGCCTGTCTTATGCGTAGGTACTTTGTAAAAATCAATGGCATATAATACATAAGATAACATCACCCCTTTTATTTCTACCGAGTGATCGCAAGCGCTACTTCAAAGCATGACGGCCTTTTTTTTTTTAAAGCTGGGAAATCATCCAATGACTTCTCCCGCTATGGGTGGAGCGGAAGGGAGTGTCAGGCTCTTTCTGACTAAAACCCATCCATGTTCCTTCCTTAGCCCTTTATGTTCCGGGGTAACGGTAACCCTTTCGGACAATCCCGTATACGCGGCAGGCTTGGCCCTGAGGGGCCCCTTCATAAGCATGATGGCCTTTTTTTAAGGCTGAAGCATGATGGCCTGGGTTCGATTCCCAAGTCGGCAAAGTGTTCTTCTGGTTTTTCCATTAGGAATTTCTCATTAGCATCCCGAAGTCTGCCCGAAGTCAATCTCACCCCTATTACATAACTGGCAGAATGTGGGTAAATGCCTAACAAACAAGGCGGGATGTTATAAAAAAAACTAATTCGGATGAATACTTACAAATACTATAAAACATAAAATAGTCAAATGTTCTCAAGTGATGCGCTTACCAACGCATTTCATAATTAGGTTTAAAAAGCGGTGAAGGAAAACATCGTGAGGAAACCAACACGCTGAGAGATATTATAAACTAGGTCAGATGCCCATGCGCAGCATAAAAACTCTGATACCAGGTTAGCCACTTACCACACGAAAATAAGAAGAGTCCCTCGATTTCCTCGCGTTATTTTTCCACACCGATGTCAGTTTTTCCACGCAGCTAATTTTATAAAATAAACTAGGCTATCGATCAAACTCAATTAATTATTCCTAGAGTCGGGTTTTTTTACATGAGTATATTATTCTTAGCTATTATTGTCAGCTCTCTCAGTTGACAGACAGAACCTTTTTTATTCAAGTGAATATTCTTCTCCAATTTGCCATTTAGGTACTTAAAATAAAATCGGTGAGGTTTTGTTCTAAAACCTTAAACCATTTAGGAGTAACTACGTATGAATTGAAAAAGTCACATTAGCAGTAAAGTAATTAAGCGGGATTGTCCGAAAGTAAGCGGGATTGTCCGAAAGGGTTACCGCTACCCCGGGACATAAAGGGCTACGGAAGGAACATGGATGGGTTTTAGTCAGTAAGAGTGTGACACTCTCTTCCGCTCCACCCAGAGCGGGAGAGAAGTCATTGGATGATTTCCCAGCCTGAAAAAAAAAGCAGTAAATAATCTCAAAAAAAAAAATTGTAACAAGAAATCAAAATGTTTTGCGAACTGCGATAATGTCTCGATTGGCTTTGTTTCTGATTATGTCGCAGTATGTGATACAATTTTATATCCTCATACAACTTTCGTCTTCCAACAGTTAGATATTTATGTCACCTCTTGCGAGCAGCAATTAGACATTGCGGAGAGTCCAAAGACATTTTGACATTTCGTCATCCACACTACACGGCCGGTCACAGCATTTTTGGCTCACAGACGAATAATACAACAAGTAAGTACTCAATTGTTGATCGAAAAGAAAGACGAAATACACAGCTTTAAACTAAGTTCCTATCTACCTTTGTGTAAGTAACCTCTTAGTAGTCTGGAAGACGCAGAGTTTAAAAAAAAAACATTTTAAGGTTGATTTTTAGGGGAGATACCTGAGACCGTAGAAGCTACAAGAAAAAGTATAAGGAGGCTATATATAGCTTATTGAGAAATATTTATCTTCTTTTACAGGTTTTCTACGAAGTAAGGATTCTATGGAGTCTTATTTTTTACGAAATATAAAATAAAGAGTGTTTTGCGATCATGGCTTTCTAGAACTGAAAGTTCCTCTAGAGTTTTATTATCCTTTATGAATCTAAAGCGATAATCATCAAAGGAGCTGATGTTCTTTCTGACTATATTTTTTATCAAAATCTATGAATATTCACCATTCACCATTTTGTAACGTGAATTCAATTAGATTTACGTTTTCTGTATAAATTTTAGTAAATGGGGCCCAGTTAGTACTTTCTTCACAGGCTTACTACATAAAATAGATTGTATAAATATCTCTTCTCGGACTTACAAAGTAAAACAATATATGCGTGTTCTATAAATACCGTCTATAAAATGGCGAGCCGAATTATTATAATGTTTTAGTTTATATTTGTTTCTAATGACTCATCAGTGAGTTTCTTGGCATGCATTAGCATCGCCAACGTCATGAGGAACAGTCATCGTGATTGCAGACGATGAGACTGTGGAGTATTAACATCGATTATAGTCTACTAGCTTCCACCCGCGGCCCGCATAATATGTCAACAAATTATACACATAAACCTTCCTCTTCAATCACTCTATCTATTAAAAAAAACCGCTTCAAAATCCGTTGCGTAGTTTTATAGATTTAAGCATACATAGGGATATAGGGACAGAGAAAGCGACTTTATTTTATACTATGTAATGATGTTGTCGGAATCGGTTTCCACGCTTAGGTTTTCAAGTGGAGTATTGTATGACGGCCAAAGTGGTTGTCGTTCGTCGCTCCCCGCCCACCTCTCTCCTGAAGCAGATATTAAGGACCCTAGTCTATAGAGAACAACTGTAAAAAATCTGAGTGACCCGAAGGTTTTCGTCTTAACTTGGGTGACGCGTGTGTATTCAAAGAGCACATTCGTGACAGTTTCCTCAGCCTCCATGTATACTCTTCATCGCATAGAGGACTGCCCGTTATGCCCTTTGTGTGGAAAAGTTTGTTTTGCAAGCAGTGCTTCGTCATGTGACAGGCGCAGGTGGTCTTGTCCAGGTGTAATAAGCTCCTGGGCATCTTGTTGTCCTGCTTGCAGCTCAGTGCTGGTGTCGAGATCCACCAACTCTCCGCCAGCAGAGTAGTGAGCCGTACGTTATTATTGGTCGAATGACTGTGGTGTTCAGCCAGTAAGTGTACCTTGGGGCTAGTGCTCCAGTTTCTGCCTTGGAGCCGCTTGAACAGCCGCTGCAACCAAGTAGGTATAAAGTGAAAATAAAATGGTTTACAGAATAACTTGCACACAAAAGATAATTAATTCAAACAATAAAGGCAAATCAAATAGACCTATAATCAGGAGTATAGAACAGAAATAGTTGGCTGCTGCACGTTATGACAGTGACATGAATAATTCCACTCAGCATGAAGCTATAGGGGACCCAGCAGATACCCAACAGCACAGCGCTGATCTTCAGGATTACCTGAAAAGGATGTAGTTACTGAAACTTTATACGGCTGAAACCAAGTCACATAAAGATTTATACACATATGGATAATAGAGTTAAATTAAATAAGCAGTAAGTACATAAAATGTAATAAAATTATGCAACCAATAATATTAACAAATTAAGTAACACCACGATAGGGCGACAAGGCCCAAACCTGGGTGAACAAAACGTGCTCAAAATTAACTAACAACCTAACACTGACCTCTTTAACACTTTCCTCGATGCCGTCCGTTACCAGTGGATATCCAGGGAAAGCAACGAGTGGTGTCCATCACTAGGCGTTCAAGGTCTGTCTTGAAGTGCTCGCCCTCGCTTTTGTCAGGTCTCTGTAGGGGAAACAGTTCGTTACGGCAAATCGTATTAATACTTTGTGGGGTTTACCGTAAACAGTTGGCCCCGCAACCTGCCTACCCAATTGTGGTTGCGTGAGAACAAATACCTGGCAGTGTGGGTCCTGGCTTCGATTTCCAGGCCAGGCAAAGTGTTGTTTCAGCGGGGTGTCCGAAAGGGTTACCGCTACCCCGGAACATAAAGGGCTAAGGAAGGAACATGGATGGGTTTTAGTCAGTAAGAGTCTGACACTCCCTTCCGCTCCACCCAGAGCGAGAGAAGTTATTGGCTGCTTTCTCAGCCTCAAAAAAAAAGTGTGGGTCATCCCACCACTGATGCATGTAGGTATACTATACATCCGCGTTGGACCGATCCTGCTGACCCGGAGAACATCGAAGTTTTCGGTGTTGTTGTATCAAAGCGAAAAACGCAATGAGTGTTGGTCGTGGCCCTCGGGTTAGGCCAAAGTTTTATTAATTTAAGAACGTTGAAACCAAACAATACTATAATATTAGAGTATCTTGATGGATGAGTTACCGATAACATGATTATAACATTAACACCTGTATGAAGTGTTCATTAATCGTACTACCATCAATATATCCACGCGCGTTGCACGGCCGTCAATCATTAAAGCAAATGTTTGGCACTCAACGTACACAGGTGTTTGATGTCCGAGGTGACAGTAATTACAGGTACATAGTGCAGGTATCCCTCTGTCAATCAAATACAAATGGGTTTTTCGTTGGCGATTTAACTTCAGCCGTTCATGAAATCAGCTACAGTTTATGAAATGCTCTTGGTAAACAGAATGTTATGTGCAAATTTAAATTATTTACATACGCCTGTAATCCACAAAGGATAAGGCAGTGCTGTACTTATAGTGCATACAAATTTCGTCAGTTAAGAGCCATCAACTGGGCTCGAATAGAAACTCTGGGCTGCTATAGGGTACCTATTTGACAGGGTAGTCAATAACGTTACTTTTTATGAACTGTCAAAACGCGGCATTTGTACGTGATTTGTACGAAATATTGAAATGTGACGTCACAGATTTTTGGAATAAAATGGAGTACTTATTAACATTACATTCAATTTTACAAGTATATCCTCGCATAATATTTAATTTCTGCACAGTGGAAGTTTTTAAGACGAGCGGTCTTTTTTCTATGTGTTTTCATATTTTATTTTTGACCGTGTCAAATAGCCTATTGAGAAATTCTAGATTTAAATACCCAAAGTAATTTTGCCCGAACCGATTCTCGAACCCAGGACCTCATGCTCAGCAGTAGCGCTTGCTGCTCGCTAGGTCAACCAGTGTTACTTATGAATGGTTTTATAAAAACACTAACAGCTGTCCCCCAACTGGGGTTATGGCAGACATAAGCCGTCTCACTGTATATTCTTCCTGCTACCACAAATCATTTCTCTGGTTGTTCATTAAAAATGATGTAATTTAAAATTTGTTCCCATTGATATTATATAAGTTTGTTCCACACAAATTTAACATTTTGTGTTTACTTTAAGGAACCTCGCGCAGTACACTCTACTGAACTCGCTGAAGCTATGGTTAGGCTGCGGCCAAGATTGCGGCCACGACCACGCTTGGTCGTAAAGCGGCCATTTGTGAGCTGCTGCAGTTGTTGTTCTGTTGTTCGAATAGTATGGACATAGCAATTGGGTGCCTGTACTGGATGTCGAAAAGACGTACTTAATACGAATGCAGGGGGCTGTGCCATCCCTAGACGGCACGCACTCTTTGAGTGCACAGGCGTCACACAGATCAGGACGCAGACCCTCGGAACACCCAGATATTTCACAGATGTACTACACAGGCCAGGAGACGTGATCAACTTCTGGAGGGAGGTTGGCTGGAATAACCAATGGTCCGCCTAGGGACTGAGTGCAGAAACCAAAACCTCATGATGATGAAGATGATGACTTAATACGAAAAGATGTTACTGGATAGGGATACATCCTGTTTTGGAAATTCGCACATAAATAACTTATATGTTGGCCGCGGCCGGGCCGCATTCGCAGATCCAACCCGCAAGCGATCAAAGCCAAACTATAACGACCAGTTGTGCCTCGCGCCGGCCCGATGTGCGGCCAGTCGGCCGTTGCGGCCAAGTGCGCATCGTTCATATGGTTTCTTTAGTTAATTTAGTCGTTGCGGCCACTGGTCCTGGTTATGGCGTTCTAGTGCGCGAGTTGCCTTACTCACACGTTAATCTATTAGGTAGGTACTACTAACTTTTGGGATGTGTGTAAATATGTGAGCACCATGTAATGTATTGACATGGTTAATTTATCGGTCATTATTATAATTGTTCTCTTTTTTTTTGTCACAATTTCCATTTTTTGTGCTGTAATATTTATATTCTAGGTACATCGCTTTCGCATATAATTATATAAGTAATGTACAAAACATTGTAAAACATTTTTAAAAGAGTAACGGCGGAGTTTCTTACCCATTTTTCCCCATACGAAAATACATTTTGCAAGAGGCAACTACGTATAGAATCAATTCTATTTTTTGTTCTTTTGTTTCACGTTCAAAGGTGCCTTTCACGTGCCTATTTGAAATAAATACTTTGACTTTGACCTTAACATTTTTAGCCCCTTTGTGTTTTTATAAACTAAGGGCAAAGTGGATGTCGCGTCGCACGTGCCTGCATGTGGTAACCATGAAACGTAAGTCACGTTGGCCGCCAGTGTACGCAAAATATTGTAAAATAGATGGAGCGTTTTCCTGCACGTGCATTGGTAACCAAAATGGTCGATATTGGTTTAAGGCTTTTAGGCTTCTTTCTTTAATTCTTCGTGTGGTTAGTGTGATTTTAGGCTCAAAGTATTTTTAAACTGTACGGTCAATGCTGTTAAAATCTTACCGTCAAAACGTCGGTGAAGTGAGTTGTCGTTCCACCCAATGCTAGGAATTGACACTATTGACTAGAGATGAAACGGATATCCGGTAACTATCCGGCATCCGGCCTATCCGGCGGCCTAAATACTATCCGGCCGGATATTCGGCGCCGAATATCCGGCTAAACTGTTATCTGTTTCATCTCTACTATTGACAGCTTTAAACTCACTTCACCAACGTTTTCACGGTGATATATTATTTTACAGAACAGCACTACTGGTTCTGAATAAAAAGGGAATGGAAAATAAGTAACGAAGTAGCGCTACGTGGAAAATTTAATTAACACCCACAGGCTTGTTTCCCGATATAACCATATCGGGCAACAAACTGTAAGTGTAGTTACAATACACCCACTTACTATTTTATTCCTGTCTCAATAAGATGTGGAAAAATAATTGGATCTAAATCTGGATATAAATGTATGAAATAAAAATACTCAGAATAAATACAATTCAATATGATTTTTACGTAGCAATACGTAGCAATTTTGTTTTTGTGTTTCGGAGAAAGCTTTTCAACGTTTTATCAACTGTGAATGTAAATAGATTGGTACTAATGAGATTCATTTATTTAAGTGTACAATTAGCAAATTACATGAAGTATTAATTACTCACTACGAACCGGAAGTATAATCAGCTATTTGACATTGACAGGTGACGTTGACAGGTAGGTTGGCTAACCTGTAAGTGGGGGGCACAAGTGTGCGGTGACAGTTGAGTAAGGACACTTTTAATCGGTCCGTCAGTCTGAGTGGACGTTAGTTACTCCGCGCTAAACTTCCCGCGTTCCTTAGTTCTTAATCTAGCCATCCTTGATTATTTTGTATTCAGTGCGAGTTAGCCAGTAATTAAAAGTGTTAACAAAGTTTTTGTGAGTGTTATTTCCGATGACGCGACCCACTGATAACGAATCCCTTCGTCATATACATTATGTACAAGTGGTAAAAAAGGGGAAGAGCTCATAGGGCGTCAAAAAATTCATCACCATCGCTGTCAGTGGGAAATGTACCCAAAAGGCTGGATTGGTAGATTGGTTGAAAATCATAATATGACAAGGAAAACAACATTTTGACTGTCCTTGGCGACTTGACACAAAGGTATCTCATAGTACGAACTCATGTTGCACGTCGCGAATCTCAGATGAACACCCCCAAATCTCCGGTACACGGATCTGAAATCTCTCAGCTTTCTCCACCCAGGTCCACGAGATAGTTAGTAACATCAAGGCGTTGCCAGCCTCCCTTAAGGAGCTTGGTTAGATCAAATGATCAATTTTCCCACATAAGCAAAATAAGCGCTTATACTGTGTAATTGACGACACCAAGCCCATTTTATTACTACTACGTATGTAGGTATAGGTACTAGAACTATCTTGCAGCAGCTCAGCTCAGTTTACTTGAAATAGAATAAGCATTTCTTTGCAAGATCTAGTTTAGAAGTTTACCTAGCAGTCTTTCAGAAAAAATGTTTAGCTGATTAGAGAAAGATGCCTCAAGCCTACTTAATGCCCTCATATAAACAAAAAACGTTCGATGTAACTCCAAAAGCTTCCAAACACCTACCAAGTCGTTCTGGATACAAAACTATGGGAATGTAGGCGTCGAAAATACTCGTGTTCTATAAGAACGGCCTTCAATAGAAATATCTCAGTAAAGTTATAAACAAATAACAAAGCCGTCACAAAATATTCTCCTGGTTATTGCCAGATACTAAACGAAGACAAAGATTACGTTCAAGAGATGTGTTTTACAGGAAGTAGGCATAAAACTATACATGAGTAACAGAGCTGACAAAATGAATCTGGGCAGGCCCCATCTGCTGGGTGAACTTCAAGCGAAAGCACCCACAAAATGAATATGGCGGATCGGACAGAGTGGATCCCGAATAACTGAAACCGAAAACAGTAGAAGAAGACTCAAGACGAAGGCGTGACGTGACTTTTGCCAGGAATTAAGACGCATCCCCGGCAAAAATTTAATCGTTCATCACGTTCGTTAAAATGAGGTCTTTCAATATTTGTTTCCTTCCCTTGTACACATAATCACAATATCGCAGATTATCTGAGTGAGAAACAGTTGGCTACTTTTGGTTGTTGGTTAGACGCATAAAAATAATAATCCTCATGGATGTGAAGGTTGTTTTTTTCATCTAGCTTTGGCCGAGGCGTTGGAGTACTTACGTAGTTCGGTAAGCTCCTCTGGTTACTATATAATATTAATATGGGATATACAGACAAGGTAGTTTAAGCGAGATTGTCCGAAGGGCTAAGGAAGGAACATGGATGGGTTTTAGTCAGTAAGAGTCTGTAACTTCCGCTCCACCCAGAGCAGGAGTCACATGATGATTTCCCACCCTCAAAAAAAGACAAGGTTGGTATATTCCTTTTTTAAATAATAAATGGAACTCTTACCTTAAATTATAAATAGGAAGGTATATAGCAAGAATATAAAATCTTATTTTCCGACCAGGTGTCGCTTGATCTATGCAAGGCCGATGTCGGCGCTTGCGGCGGTGTTGCGAAACTCCGTTCGGATGTGGAACGATCTAAATATAGGTACTCAAGTCTCGTTCTTGCTTCGTTCGCCTGCCAGTTTCCTACCTTCGTATCTTGATCAGAATCACCTGTAATAAGTGCTTTGTATGATAATTCCAAGACGTACAGAATTATTAGGCGTTTGTGACGGGTGCTTGTTTCGCCATAAAAGTAAAAAACCTGAAAAAGCAGGTGTAGGGCAAAGAGTGTGTGAACTTGCCGGCTCAGTGGGATAGTCCGAAAGGGTTACTGCTGCCTCCATCCATAATATGGATGGAACATAGATAGGTTTTAGTCAGTAAGAGTCTGACACTATCTTCCGCTCCACGCAGAGCGGGATGATTTCCCTTATGGATTTTATGTATAAAGGTGGTGGATTTTATGGTCATCAACTCTGAAAGCACGCTATGTTGTTGGTCCCGGCTGTCATTTTTAGATATTTGACAGTAGTTACGGGTCGTCAGAAGCCTGGAATTCTGACGGCCCGTTCATTCAAAATCTGTTTCAAAATGTATTTATTTGTGACCCATAGGTATAAAGATTATGGTACAGAGTTACAGACGAACAAGCTATCCCAGACTGTCAAATTTTCCCAATTGAAAATGAACCTTATGGTTTTGTAATAAGATGAAAAACTATCAAAGAAAGGAGATCATTCACGGTTAATTCCGTACGTAAGTAGTTACATAATAAGAGAACTCTGCGGTTTTCAAGTTTTATAAATAGTAGGGTCGGATCTAAGCAATACAAATGTAACTTGAAATACACAGTTTAAGGTCGCTCCTAAGAAAAAGTTATTTTTATTTCTACTGGATAAATCTACTAATATTTTAAATCGATCGAGGTTTAACAGCTGTGGAAATGAGAAATTCGAGAGAAAAATTCGGAAATAGACCATAGTGGACTGTTATACATACTCGATAAAGATAAGGCCAAGTTCATCTTTTGCATCATCATCGGGCTTACCGCCGATGTTGGGCGGTAAACCTTTTGATGATGATGTTGAACTGAGTTTCAGATCTGTTGCTTGGTAAAAAGTTTAGTTTAACGTTTTTAGATACAAGGTTTTTATTTGTTATACTAGCAAACTCTTCATTTGTTCTTAACGGTTATATTACACTAATTTTACTGATTAATAGGACCTGCGCCTGCTTCGCACGGTTTTTACGCCTTCGCAAAATATGGAGCTTTATTTATTGTATTAATATATCTATTATTACAAAACACTAACCTTTTGGAAAAATCCCTATAAACCGAATCAAAATCCATTGCTAAGAACATCCATTGCTAGATTATAAGAACTACGCGGATTCACGGACAGACGAAAAACGACTTTAATCTATACTAATATTATAAAGCTGAAGAGTTTGTTTGTTTGTTTGTTTGAACGCGCTAATCTCAGGAACTACTGGTTCGAATTGCAAGATTCTTTTTGTGTTGAATAGTCCATTTATCGAGGAAGGCTATAGGCTATATAACATTACGCTACGACCAATAGGAGACGGGCAGCGGGGGTGAAACCGCGGGGAACAGCTAGTTTATAATATGCACAAATATTTTTTGTCAGGCAATGTACTGTCCCATCGTTGGGCAAAAGCCTCCCCTTTTTCTTTCCAAACCTCCCTGACTTGTGCGATTTCTGATCATGTTGGGCCTGCAAACATTATCAGATCGTCACACCACCTTCGCTGTGGTTTACCTCCATGGCGATGTCCTCAATGATATGATGAATATACAGGTTAAACGAGGGACATACTTTCAGGGGTAACTATACTCATGAAAATGAAAAACTTTGACTATGGAACTATTCTTGAAATCCCGAAAAAAAATCTGCTGTTCAGTAAGTACATTTACGTTCGCACCATTCGATAAAATGTATGGAACAGCTGATTTTTTTTCATATTTCAGAGTCGGTCCCATGGACAAAGTATGTCCCTCGTTTAACCTAACACACTATATTTAATAAATAATATTACCAACAGGTAGGCGAAATTAATGATGACGTCGTCTCTCGATTCCAGACGAGTTATAAATAGACCAATTACTAACGTTACTTTTGTTCTCGTATATTTATCGGTTCATTGCGTTCATTCGTGTACAGGATGTGCACTTTGACGGTTGCACGAACGATTATTGCGAAAATAATTGGAACCGGATGGGATACAAATACTCCCACATCTATATTGCTTTATAACTTTTCTAAGAAGCTTAATTCAAATAAAAATAGGCGCGATGTTGGCGTTGCCATGTTTTTGTTTTAGTGTTAAATACAGGGGATGTTTGTTTGATTATAGTCAGAGGTGTTAGGTACTTCTTCTTAGCGTGTCGATAGCAAAACTTACTTAAATATATATTCATATTTTTATTTTGTTTGGCCCAAAATTTAGAATGTTATTTTAAGCATGTTCTATTAGGGTGACTAACTAGCACATGTAAAGATCACAGAATTTTGGGATTAAAACTTGTCTCAATAAAAATAGGATTCTTTTTTTCTTAAATATTTTTTTATTAAACTAAGTTAAATAAATGTCAACCGTAATCACTTAACATAAGGTGACATTTTGCGTTCAACCCAGGCCTATCAAAGATATAATGTTAAAATAGGAACATTTATTATCATTTTTCTAAAAGTACATAACATCTAGGTACAATGGCGAAGCGCATAGATACTTTGAACGGCACTTTATTCTATTTCATTTATTTGGCTCACCAACACTGAAACATATATGAGAGACAATTGAAGGAACTTATAAACCAGTGAACCAATCTCTTACATACAGGCGAGCACATTATGCATCACAAATCACTACATAGTATAAAACAAAGTAGCTTTCTCTGTCCCTATATCCCTATGTATGCTTAAATCTTTAAACCTACGCAACGGATTTTGATGCGGTTTTTTAATAAGTAGATAGAGTGATTCAAGAGGAAGGTTTATGTGTATAATTTATCGACATATTTTGCGGGCGAAGCCGCGGGCGGAAGCTAGTATACCTAAGTAATAAGTCACTTGTTTGTTATTCTTCTTCTTTGTCGTTACATTCTTGATAAAGCGGTCGTTGTCGTTATAAATTCGACAGGTTAGGAAAAACTGGATGATAAATAAAAGAAGATTTAAAAATAGAACAGAAAAAAAATGACAAAACACGTTTACGGGTCCGGCAGACAGGCGCAACACAACAGGCCGCCGCGATTGTTGTAGAACAATTCCCAAGCCCAAGAAGTTTTCATAGAATTTGAACACTAACCGCGTCATCCTGTCGCGTCTCATCTGTAAGCGGGAACGTTTTATGACCGTATCTAGGCACGACAATAATAAGCTTTTATGCATTGGTCCACATTCCAACAAAAAGTTATTCGTTTTTATTATAATGTCATTGCAGATGATAGACACAAACATGGTACGTAGGTACCTACACCAGTTAAGTTTACCAATTGACTATTTGAAACTTTAAAAAATAATATAGGTATGAAACCACATTGAAAAAACGCCGGTCGTCTTAAAAACTTCCCTCACCGTACAGAAATTAAATATTATGCCAAGATATAATTGTAAAATTGTATGTAATGCCCATAAGTATTCCATTTGATTCTAAAAATCTATGACGTCACTTTGTTATATTTCATACAACTCACGTAGGTACAAATTCCGCGTTTTGACAGTTCATAAAAGTGACGTTATTGACTCCCCTTTCAAATACCCAAATAGGTAGTCTTTTCATGGTTTTTCCAAAGTAACTACGTGTGTCAAGTGTAAATGTGAGCACTTCTTATATAATTTATTAATTATTTTCTTATATTTATAAAGATAAGCGGAATTTCCTGGTCCGCAGAAACAAAAAGAAATCTTACAAAGAGCATGACGACATGTTCTGTGATACCGTACTGACTTACATAATTGTGTGGGCTGTTCTACACGAACAGTTCCGGGTCTAATTGTTTTACACGTGAAACATGCTTCTCCTAGCAGGAAACAGGAGCCAATAGTATAAAAAAGACTAGATATTAATTAATATTGAAAAATTTGTCAACCTAAAAATGATGCAAAAATATTTTTGTCTTTGAAGCATGTCCTCGAAATATGATTTTTGTCTTTCAAAGAACAATATTTTAATGACATAATCATTTATCTTACACCTATATCTTGTTTACATTCTTGGCAAGATTATCTGGCGCCGCCGTTTACATAACATCACGCTTTTGTCTAACCGTGTAAGCAGAGTTACGGATAGCCAAACCACTAATAGAAACCGCATTCGTTTTGGCATATGTAAATATAGAGAGATTAAAATAGATTTAAATTGCATAATGTGGGTACAAGTTGCCATCCTATCCAGTCGTCTTTTTGATGTCTTATTGTACTCTAGAATAAAATGAAGATGGCAGGTCTGATTAAGTTACCGATTGTATTATTATTAACTAGCTTCCGCCCGCGGCTTCGCACGCATAATATCGACAAAATACACATAAACCTTCCTCTTGAATCACTCTACCTATTAAAAAAAAAACGCATCAAAATCGGTTGCGTAAACCGATTTTGATGCGTTTTTTTTTTAAAGCGACTTTGTTTTATACTATGTAGTGATTCTTAATTTGCAGTACTTATGTAGTTAGTTATATCGACTAGAGGCGACAATCATGTTGACACGGCCACAGTACGCATTGGACGGTCAGCACCGCTAGCACCTTAGTCACTGGCAAATATTTTTCCCACATCATGAACTATTCTCATTATTTTAAACTTCGAATTCCTATAAATATAGTACCCATAAGTTTCTTGAAAAAAAAAATATATTCTTCTTGACTCGCTATAATATCTGAATATTGCTCGGACCACTTTTTAGTTTTCAAATACCACGATGGAAATGATTGCACACCTACGCGAGACTATTTCTGTTGACTCCGGAATGTTCGCACCTTACAGGCTGAGAGGTGAGGCAATCTAATCCGATCTCACGAATAATCAGTATTTTAATAATCGTATCTGTGTGCTGCAATTAGATTGTTTGAATTTCATGGTGATTTGGTTATGGTGCAGTTGGTTGGTATTGCAATTCCAATAAAATTGATGTTGGGTGTATGATGATACTGCCTTTGCCCGTCCGCCAGTGCTTTGTTTGTAGACTGGCGTAGGGAGGGGTGGGCGAGGGGTGGGCGAGGGGTGGGCGAGGGGGGACCATGATCCCAAGAAGTACCCATAAGCTCCCATACCACCTGTTGACCTGTTAGCAACAAGTTTAACAATTTATGATATGTACGAAAACTATGAAACAAATATTAAATATCTTATATATATAATTCTTCTGTGCGTGTGTATGTCACTGAACTCCTCCTAAACGGCTAGACCGATTTTAATGAAATTTGTTGTGTGTGTTACAGTGGCTTTGAGGATGGTTTAGATTAAAAAAAAATAAAAAACAAGGCGGAACGAAGTTCGCAGGGACAGCTAGTATAAGTATAAAACGTTTCATTTCAAAGTTTTGGTGGAACTTATTGTTATATGGTTCAATGGGTCGATGTATTTTGTACGCTAAGTAGTCACTTCACTACAACGCTACTATGACTAATATGTTAGATTAGTTTGCAAAATGTGAGAAGTGTCAAAACAAGATTCTGTAGGCACAATAAATGGTCTTTCTCCAATAGATTTCGATAATTCCGCAGTTAATAGGAACTGTAGGTACCTATATAAAATAATACGATATACATTTTTAAATCCGCTACCGTATTCTTTGCTCCTATGAATAAGTTTCTGTATATAGAAGTCTGATTAAACTGTGAATCTATAAATAAAGCTGGAAAGTTTCTCAAAACTCGAATTCTTTCGTTAGACTTTCCAGAAATTCTTATAGCATCAAAACATTGGTTTTCTGTTTCATCACAACATAGGTATATTTATTAATGCACTATGATGGCCGACTAAGAATAGTTTACCCTCCATTTTTTAGCATGAGACAAGGGATTAGGATATTAGGCAAATATAGTTGAAAACGCAATACTGTAATATTATTAATTATCATATTATAAGAACTGGGAGGTGTGAGGTACACCTGCCAGCTGTCGTTTTATTCATCCTCAGTTTTTCCAAACTATTTTAGAGATGTCAAATATCAGAATTAATTTCTGGAAAAAAACTGAAATTTTTAAGACAGACGTTCTTATCGAAACAACGAGGGCTCGCTTTGACGACGGAACCCTGAAAATATTGTTATCATTATCCAGTAAAAATACAAAACATTTACACATCAGTTCAAAACAACGACCTATACGTAGTACGTCGAAGAACACACTGTCTTAATTACCAAAAGAATGTCAAAGTCGTCTGAAAACGCTTTGAAACCACACAGTTTTCTTTCTTACGTTACCTACATATTTCGCTGAAACGAAGCAGCCGCGTTGACTCATATATAAATGTTTATTTCTGAATGAATCATCTTTACCCCAGCGCCGCTTTTGCTTGCGTGAATAATTTCGGGATATTATTGACACTGTGATTACGTGGGTTCTGTATAAGATAAATAAGACTTACATTTAAAATTATGCTCGACAAGGACTGAAAACCATTAGCGTCAGAATACTACGTATTCTTGTCTCTACTTATCTGGGTGTTGGCTGAGTGTGTTTATGAATTTTAAAAAGTACCTACTGAAATTGATTTTTGTTCGATCAGTTGATTGTCAGGTATATTGTGATACCGCCATTGCCTGTTCGCCGGTGCGTTGTTAGTAAACTGGCTTAGGATTGCGAAGAAGAAGGACAATGATCGCCAGAAGGACCTACCAGCTTCTCTTACTCCTGTTGACCTGTCAGCAACAATTGTTGCAGTTTATGGTAACAAATCAACAAGTATTATGCGATTTAAACGTTGGACATAGAAAGTACAGTAACGTACTGTAATTGACACTCACAATCGCACATACCTACACGAATTGACTGGGATAAAAAACAAAAAAAAATACACTGTGTAAACTATTGCTAATATATAACTATACTAGGTACATAACCAAGAAGGTACCTACGTATATAGATACTCTATCTAACACAACATATAAACCACAAGTTAAAACAGAAAACTGCTGAATAAATAATATGAGGCAAAATCGGTGGACATAAATCAAATAATTTAATGGAAATAAAAACCGTTGATTTTGGAGACGAAATACGCTTCCACGTATTTGAATTAGCAGCATTTGCATCGCATTCGTAACAATCCCGAATTAATCGAGAGAAGCACACGA
Organism: Hyppa rectilinea; assembly: GCA_951799385.1. NCBI lineage: Eukaryota > Metazoa > Arthropoda > Insecta > Lepidoptera > Noctuidae > Hyppa > Hyppa rectilinea. The sequence continues at coordinate 22,089,990 of OX637300.1, forward strand.
GTTTATTCGATCGTCAAAATTTGCGTTTGATATGAAATAATAAGGATACATGTAAACCTTTCTAATTCGCCCTTGGTTTTATTAAAAGGCCTCCCTCGCTAGTTGGTACTTAATTAAGTGCTTAGGTTAAAATTAAAATACGTTATTCACTGCGTAATTATTTGTTACTATTTGTGCTATATATTATAATGATGAACGATACTGAAAAAAAGAGGACAATTATTAAATCAATAATCTTTCTCTTCTGCATAATTATAAATAATTACAGGTAACTCACTCACTGACTGACTGACGGATCAACACTTAGCTCAAATAATATGTGTAATAGAATGGATTCAATTGGAACTCAAATAGTCATTACGGCTGCATCTAAGCATGCGGATTTAAAGGGGTGTAACGGGGGTTCAAAATGCGTATGGTTAAATCATCTCCACGCGAACGAAATTGCGAGCAGAAGCAAATAGGTAAGACACCCAGTAAGAGATTAAATTGGTGGACATATAAAAGAAAATGGTATGGAAGAAAAAGTTTTTTTTTTTAGTGTAGGAAACTCCCTGCCGCTCCTCCCAAAAATTCTCACGTCAAAGTAACATAATTAAAAAAAAGGCGGTGGGCTTTTTTCGTTGAAATCTCTATTTTCGGTCAGTGGGTCGTCTTACAGGCGGTTTTCTGTTGGTTTAAAAAAAATATTCATGACTATGGTAAATGTTCAATAAATGCAATAACAATAACTAAACGCTATTCCCGCTATTGTACGTCATCTGTCATTATTTACGTTTGCGCGGCAACCAGTAGGTATGACTTAATGTGATTCCTAAAAAAAAAAAAAAAAATTAATGTGATTCCCGAAAAATATTATTCACAGTGTTTATAACTAGTTGAAGTGTGTTTACAGTTAACATAAAGTATCATGCTCAAACGAAATCAAAGAAATGAATAGTATCTTCAAAAAATCTGAAGAAAAAACGATAAAGATTCATCAGAGTCGTCTACTTATTTTATTTTTCTTCACCAGAAAATACAGTTGTTTTATATAGAAAAACGTGTTCATCATGGCCTAAAAACAATAGTTATACATCGCGGATAATGTACGAGATGCATTGACGTGAAAAAATGATTCGGGGCGCTTACGAGATAACCGCACGATTATATTCTTTTAGGTACCTAATGATGTAGTCCGAGAGGCTACGCAAAAGTATATTAGGGTACCTAAGTATGGTACAGAGGCCAGCACATCAAGTTACCACAATCTGTCAAATTTCTTTGATAGTATATCAACTTTATTGCAAAGACATAAGATTCATTTTTAATTGAGAAAATTTGACAGTTAGGGATAGCTTGATGTGCTGGCGTCTGTACATTATCGCAGTCAATTTTTATCTCCGTCCCTAAGACGACCCACTGACTGAAAAACTGATGAAACACAAGAATCTCTATAATTATGAACTAGCTGCTCTCGCGCGTTTTCTCCCGCTGCTGAGCCATCCCCCATCAGCAGTAGAGGTTTTATTAAATTCAATTACTATACTATAACTATAAAGTTGATATCTATATATATAAAAGAAAGTGGTCTTCTTCTTCTTCTTAGCGTGTCGATGGCAAAAATAGTACTTAAATATAATTATTTATATTTTAAATGGATTTGGCCCAAAATTCAGCAGCGCTAATACCGTTCACTGACGCAGCCATTAGGTCCTCACGTGTGCATTTGACGGGGCATGCGGTGCATGATTGGAGGTGAGCCATTGTCTGTGTGGAGACGCCGCATACACATGAGAGATCTAGATGGCTACCTATGAACCCCCATTTGTGGAGGTTGTCCTTACTGCGACCTACCTAGGCACGAAGTCTGTTTAAAGTTTTCCAAATAGGCCACGATAGCTTGTGCCCAGATGGGAGGGTTTCTGATGGCTCAGCGAAGAAATCAGGAGGCTTAAACAATTCCTGCCAGAGGTCGCATCTACATGTAGAGGGGTTGCCTTTGGCTGGACCCACGCATCCAATGAAATTTTTTCGGCTTTTAAGCCTCTGTGGCACTGGGTTAAAATTGTGCATTGGATGGCGTCGGTCATGCCGTAACTTCGCCCTCTCGAGTGGTGTTAGTTACACCACTTATAACTCAAGAACGGCTGAACGGATTTAGCTGAAAATTGGTGGGGAGGTAGCTTAGAACCAGGAGACGGACATAGAATAAGAGGTAGGGTAGGTAGGGTAGGTAGGGTAGGTAGGGTAGGTAGGGTAGGTAGGGTAGGTAGGGTAGGTAGGGTAGGTAGGGTAGGTAGGGTAGGTAGGGTAGGTAGGGTAGGTAGGGTAGGTAGGGTAGGTAGAGTAGGTAGGGTAGGTATGGTAGGTAGGGTAGGTAGGGTAGGTAGGGTAGGTAGGGTAGGTAGGGTAGGTAGGGTAGGTAGGGTAGGTAGGGTAGGTAGGGTAGGTAGGGTAGGTAGGGTAGGTAGGGTAGGTAGGGTAGGTAGGGTAGGTAGGGTAGGTAGGGTAGGTAGGGTAGGTAGGGTAGGTAGGGTAGGTAGGGTAGGTAGGGTAGGTAGGGTAGGTAGGGTAGGTAGGGTAGGTAGGGTAGGTAGGGTAGGTAGGGTAGGTAGGGTAGGTAGGGTAGGTAGGGTAGGTAGGGTAGGTAGGGTAGGTAGGGTAGGTAGGGTAGGTAGGGTAGGTAGGGTAGGTAGGGTAGGTAGGGTAGGTAGGGTAGGTAGGGTAGGTAGGGTAGGTAGGGTAGGTAGGGTAGGTAGGGTAGGTAGGGTAGGTAGGGTAGGTAGGGTAGGTAGGGTAGGTAGGGTAGGTAGGGTAGGTAGGGTAGGTAGGGTAGGTAGGGTAGGTAGGGTAGGTAGGGTAGGTAGGGTAGGTAGGGTAGGTAGGGTAGGTAGGGTAGGTAGGGTAGGTAGGGTAGGTAGGGTAGGTAGGGTAGGTAGGGTAGGTAGGGTAGGTAGGGTAGGTAGGGTAGGTAGGGTAGGTAGGGTAGGTAGGGTAGGTAGGGTAGGTAGGGTAGGTAGGGTAGGTAGGGTAGGTAGGGTAGGTAGGGTAGGTAGGGTAGGTAGGGTAGGTAGGGTAGGTAGGGTAGGTAGGGTAGGTAGGGTAGGTAGGGTAGGTAGGGTAGGTAGGGTAGGTAGGGTAGGTAGGGTAGGTAGGGTAGGTAGGGTAGGTAGGGTAGGTAGGGTAGGTAGGGTAGGTAGGGTAGGTAGGGTAGGTAGGGTAGGTAGGGTAGGTAGGGTAGGTAGGGTAGGTAGGGTAGGTAGGGTAGGTAGGGTAGGTAGGGTAGGTAGGGTAGGTAGGGTAGGTAGGGTAGGTAGGGTAGGTAGGGTAGGTAGGGTAGGTAGGGTAGGTAGGGTAGGTAGGGTAGGTAGGGTAGGTAGGGTAGGTAGGGTAGGTAGGGTAGGTAGGGTAGGTAGGGTAGGTAGGGTAGGTAGGGTAGGTAGGGTAGGTAGGGTAGGTAGGGTAGGTAGGGTAGGTAGGGTAGGTAGGGTAGGTAGGGTAGGTAGGGTAGGTAGGGTAGGTAGGGTAGGTAGGGTAGGTAGGGTAGGTAGGGTAGGTAGGGTAGGTAGGGTAGGTAGGGTAGGTAGGGTAGGTAGGGTAGGTAGGGTAGGTAGGGTAGGTAGGGTAGGTAGGGTAGGTAGGGTAGGTAGGGTAGGTAGGGTAGGTAGGGTAGGTAGGGTAGGTAGGGTAGGTAGGGTAGGTAGGGTAGGTAGGGTAGGTAGGGTAGGTAGGGTAGGTAGGGTAGGTATGGTAGGTATCATAGTTAAGACAGGACAACGTTTGTCGGGTCAGCTAGTTGTAACTAAAAAAGGTTGATGTCTCAAAGAGCTTGCCGACCTAGAGCAGCACTATGGGCCGGTATGTGGATGGAGAGTCCGCAGGGCGCCTTCTGAATGAGGACCAGCTTTAGCGTCTTCTAACGGAGCGGAAACTGGCCTCTCTCCATGTATGCGCTTAAAACCTCCAGTCGAGACCCGAGACCCCTTGAGGCCAGGACCCAGGCTTTACCTGGCAAGCCGTCGGTTCCTGGGGCGGTATTCTTGGTCTTCAGTCTTCCTACCGCTACTCTGATCTACCTCGATCACTTCGGGGATGTCGTCGTCGTCCTCGAGGGCAGACCACGAGGAAGACGACGACATCCCCGAAGTTCGACACCGCAAGTGGCGTAGCCATAGCCTGGGGAGTATGTTCCCCCGGGAAGGGAACAAAGGCTCACCACCTTCTCCACCAGTTGACGGCGGAGACACTGCGTCAGCGGGGGTGCCCAGGTGCGGAGGTTGTTCCGCACTATCTTATAAGGGTGCCCCCATAGATCCCTGTTCAGAGTCTCCACCATCTCGTCGCGGGCCAGCCTCTTGGAGGACGGTCTTCGCCGCTCTGTACCGCTCTTATAGCTCCGCCTCCGTGCCTTTCGCATCCAAAGGGTGGATGCTGTGCCTGGTGTACAGGTCACGCACTTCGACGCACGCTTTACGAAGCGTCTCCACCTCCTGCGACCACCAGTACACGTGACGTCGGGCGCATCCTGGCTAGATTCTGGGCATTGCCACGTTACACACCTCGGACATGGCCTCCCAGAACCACTTTGCCTCATCGTCAATATCGGCAGGCCTGGCCGATGATGATACACAGGCCTGCACGTTCGAGGCGTCCAAGAAGAGCTCCCGGCCCTGCTTCTTCAGCGCCCACCGCGGACCACTCAGCACCCTGTAACGGAAACCCCAAACCAAATTCTTGGCGTTGAAGTCCTCGAGCACTAGCACGGGGAAGGAATGGCTTTCGGAGACGACGACACTCAAGTCTGTTAAATAGTTTTGGAACTCGGCGAGAGTTCGGTTTGCAGAGAAGTATACTTCCACTACTACGATCTCTCCGAACCGTGTTGTTACGCACCCCTGTCCCTTCGTGACAGCCTCGAGACTGGGTGCCGGCGGGCGACGAAATGATGGCTAAATAGCCGCTCAGGTCCTTCACCTAGTTTTCCCTGGGCGGGACAAAGTACGACTCAGCGACCACGGCGATATTAATCAACCACTGCGCCATGCTCTGGTTAACAGGTTCTGAGCGCAGGCGCAGTGGTTGATATTCGCATCCACGATTGTGTTTGTGCCGACACGGGGCAGCTTACCGTGACGGTTTGCATGCCCATGAAGTACCACCTGGAGCCAAGTTGTTCAACTACTTTTAGGACTTTACAGTCTGAAGTAGTTACGTAAGTAATTAAAAAAAAATAGAAAAGTTGTCCAAGAAATTCGTACGGTCGTTAAGTACAGCCAGCCATTAAGGGCACTAAGGACAGCCCAAAGAGTACAGACAATCTCACATAAATACCTAACATCACAGTTAATCAGGCAAGTCTGTAAATTTTTATTACTGAGACTATTAAAACGTCTGTTTCCGGTTGTTACAACCGAATCTCTTTTTACCTTTCTTTAGTAAGTCCAAAAATTTGCCCAGCTGGTACATTCAGTGATTGCATTCAATATACTCAGATCATTACGGGAAATAATTACTCAGTACATATAGATTTTTTTGCAGCATAGATACTACCTACTATCTATCTAATAATATAATATAATAATATAATTTCATCTTTGGAATCTCAATTTTCCTAAAAACTCTTAACTTCTGCATTGTAAATGTTACATCGAGAACGAAGCCGAAGTATAATAAGATTTATTTATTTATTTATTAACAAAGTACTGCCACATCACATACATTCAACATTCAATTATTAAAACATATACAATTTTTCGGTCTGATGCACGTGACAATAACGGCGTACATAACATTGATTATTCATCGGCTCGGAGATAGAAAAATTAAATGAACAAACATACAATACAATTGTTAAAAATTTAAATTTTGACACTGAGTGCAATAATAAATGTCAGATGTAATACAATAAATAACTCATATAATCAAATTAAGTAATAAAAATGTCAATTAATTTTAGTCACAGAAATTTTGGAGAAATGTCAATTATAAAAGTGTCAAACTATTAGTAGGAACATAATAATTATACAATATACCACTAATAGACAGTAATCAATTAAATAATAGCAAAATAGTAATCAAATAATAACAATATAGTAATCAATTAAGTAATAACAAGATCATAATCAATTAAATAATAACACGATAATAATTTAAAATGAAGTCAATTTTAGCAATACATACAAATTAATAAGTGATCAAATGAACTTACCTAATAAGAAGTTCGATCATTATTATACGAAGAGCTTCGTTCAATGATTTGTTCCCTACCTTACCCAAACAAATTGAGATTCTAACTTACTTTAAAAGAATGTCAGATGTTGTATATCCGTTTCGTTTTTGCTTCCAGCTCTAAATATGCGCTTGGTTGCCGACTGGCGTCAGAAGCTGCAATGTAACGTTCGAACGAAGCCCTTCGTATAATAATGATCGAACTTCATAAAAGGTAAGGTCATTGATCACAATGATTTATTGCTTATCCATTCTGTAAAACTATTTTTACGGAGTATAGAGGAATATGACACTAATACATTAGTTTAAACTGATGTATTAGTTTCGTATTCCTGTATATTTTGTAAAAGACGAGTTTACCTTTGTAAGCGAGGAGTTGAATACAGCTCTGTTTAAAATATTTCTGCATTCACCGAGTGTTATTGAAACAATGTTCGGGACTTCGGGTCTTGACGTCATACTTATAAATAGTGCGTTCCTAACGAAGACAAGAGTTTTAATACGTAACATCACGTAACTAATTTTGACAATGGATTGTATTGTTCGTGTATTAAGAATAGTCTTACTTATTTATATAAATATGAAGCCGCCAATCAGTCTCCGCCTAACTTCTTGTACTTACACACTACTCTACACGAAATATAAAATACTAGCTGTTCACCTCCGCTGCGCGGCTCTTATTGGTCGTTGCGTGATGTTATATAGCCTATAGCCTTCCTCGATAAATGGACTATTCAACACAAAAATAATCTTGCAATTCGAACCAGTAGTTCCTGAGATTAGCGCGTTCAAACAAACAAACAAACAAACTCTTCAGCTTTATAATATTACTATTAGTATAGATTTGGGTAATAGACACCATTCAATTAATTGGTGGTTGCAAGTAAAAGGTTCCATGGGATTGCCTCAGTGCAGTACATCACTATCGTGTAATCATTCCTCCTTTTTTTCTGAGCGTGGGAAATTATCAAATGACCCGCTTTGGGTAGAGCGGAAGGGACTGTCAGACTCTTACTGACTCAAACCCAACCATGTTCTTTTCTTAGCCCTTATGTTTCGGGGAAGCGGTAACCCTTTCAGACAATTGCGTCTCTCGCGGGGGCTGGGTCGCGAGGCTCTCTCCCTCATCCATCCCGCCACCACCGTCGCTAGTATGACTGCTTCGCAGAAGGAGGTCCATGATTCCCGCTCCTCGCTCGGTACCCCTACCATCTTCTCTCTCTCTCTAAATATTTTTACCACGTCATGTTGTATTGTTATTGTGATCAATAAGTTTATTGATCAGGGAAACCTTTGTTGTCTAGTTTTCAAATGTATTTGAAGATATAGTGTGAAATTACACTACATAATTATAATATTTTGGTGATCAAACATTCAATGAATCTGCCTAGCCTTTTCTCAACTATTTTTGGGTCGACTTCCAGTCTAACCGGATACAGCTGAATACCAGTATTTTACATAGCGCGACTGCCAATCTGACCTCCACAACCCAGAAACTGGGTAATACGATACCCCTTGGTAAGATTGGCGTAACGACTGTTAAAGATCCACGAATTACAGCCGGGACCAATGGCTTAGCGTTCTTTCGGAGGCACACAGTAGGCTCGGTATTTAAAGATAGTCACCCATCTACGGACCAACTCCGGCAAGATTAGCTTAACCTGACGATTCGACCAGACCGACCAAACCATATGGCTGTTGTTACTTAGCCAATCCTGTCTTTTTAGTGACCGAACTAATGTCACGAAGCTAAGTCGGCTTCTGCAGATATCTATTTTCGTAACGCATCTCATCCTTCAAAGAAACCCAGATCACTTAACCTGTACGAATTAAAATTAAACGGGAAGACTTGAGTGAACGATGACGCGCTTCAAAAATAAACACTCGGTTAAAACTTGCAAAATGTATTACGTGGTACAAGAATAGAACGGACGCATGTTTCATTTCACATCACAAATATACGGTTTGTTGTTGATGTAAATTATTATGGCACAAATATCTTTGGGTGATTTGTGGAATTATGCCTTCCTGAAATTCTTTTTTTTAAGAGTTTTGCCCTTTGGGATCACTCTAAAATTCTTTGAATAACCCATGTTTTTTGTTGTATTGATTTTAATACCTGCGTACGCATGTATGACCTTATTATCGCTCTAAACAAGACATGTAGTTAAATTATTTTTCATAATTCCGAAAAAGTTCTTATCAGTAAAATAATTCAGCAGCCCTTTCCTTTCTGCCATACTTCACGTTCGTTAAATCCCTCCGTTTGAAATAGGTTTCTTATACAAAATCTTTCTTCAACCTTTTTTTTTTCTGACAGACTTTTACTGACTAAAACCCAGCCTATGCCAGGGGCCACGGTAACCCTTTCAAACATAGTCGCGACCCCGGCAGGCATCGGCCCTAGCAGACTACTGTCAACTCTATGATGCACGCGTGGAACACAACGCGCTGTCGACCCGAGCCTGGTTCCTACAGCAATGGGTAGCTCTCCGTTTGATCGGGACCAGGCTGCGGGTATCGGCTATCGAGTCAAGACTCGCCACAGGAAACGCCCTGGGCGTCAAGACGCCCAGGGCGTTTCCTGTGGCGATTACGAGCAGAGTGGTTCAAAGATGGCCTCTCCCTTTTTTTTTTTTTTTTTTTTTTAAGGCTGGGAAATCATCCAATGACTGCTCCCGCTCTGGGTGGAGCGGAAGGGTGTGTCAGACTCTTACTGACTAAAACCCATCCATGTTCCTTCCGTAGCCCTTTATGTTCCGGGGTAGCGGTAACCCTTTCGGACAATCCCGCTTACCCGGCAGGCTTGGCCCTGAGGGGCCCCTTCATATGCTGACATCTCTTTGAGGCGCGCGTGGAACATATACGCGCCGTACGGCACGGGTCTGGTGCTGATCGGACGGTGAGTCACCCATTACTCACCGTCCGCAGGCCCGCGCCGGTGGCCGGGAGTCGTCACGTGGCTCCCGACGCCCGGGGATGGCCTCTCCCTCATGCGTATTATTATTGCTTCGCAGAAGGTGACGGCTTCCCATAAACTCTCGCTCTGTATCATGGCTTGGGCCAGGGCCGGACGCGAGAGATCGCCGTCGGTCGCCGCTACGAGAACATGGCGGTACGCCACCGAAGCGGGGATGACCTCCACCATATGCTCCGAGCCGTGGCCTCCGGGTGATCCGCTCAGTGATGACATCCGGGCGTTTGCTCCCGCCGTATCGGGAACAGGAACCTCCCAAAGCAACCGTGTCCGGTGAGGACCTCCTTCAGGTGGAAGGTGAGGTCGCCGTGGTGCGTCATGCCCATGCTGTCTTCTACCTACCTATAGTTGGAATAGCTGATAGGTATAGCGATCCAGTTGAAATAGCTGACATAGCGATCCCTGTTCTAAATTTCACTAAGAATAATTCTATCAGATAAACAGCAGCAGCAGTTGTAATTATCAATACTAGTAAATGTCAAATAAACTGTTGTCATCATTTGTTGGTGTTACAGCCGTATTTAATCTTTGTAATATATTGAGCAGTTCATGTGACCATTAATTCGGTTTATCTGAACAATGTAATATTAACAACATACAAAACGCATTCATGATTACTTATTTATTTAAAAATGTACTTACGCAACGTGGTGCACCCATGGTGTTGGTATATCATGGGTACACTTTTGCCTAACGCTTACGGGAAACAAAACAAGGCGTGATGTTATGTATGTTAGTTGTACTCCGACGACTTGCTCACTAGTAACATACAGCATAATAATATTGTAGGTATACGATTTTGGTCAATTGAAATGCCTTGAAAAGTGGAATTCTTGACAATCCGAATCGCTGAGTTAACGAATTGTTCGATCAACAACATAGCACAAGTGATATCGATTTTCAAAATCGAATCTACACGGAGCGATTGACACTTTTCTAGGCCATTGAATCGTTTTCTGAGCCATTTGCATTGTTTTCATCAGAAAACCCTTTAGTTTTGCTTCCACATCCTTGGAATTTGCCGTCCTTATCAGTGCCAGACCGCGTATGTGAGCAGTGGTAGCCCAGTTTGTAACTTACTAGTTAGGGTTTGAACCCAGACAAGCATCCAAAAATTCAAAAAGTCGTGTGTGACATCTACCCACCCAAACTGGGCCAGCATGGTTGAATAAAGGCGGCACTCCCTCTCACCGGGAGAAGGCCTATATCCCAGCCGTGGGAACATAAATATTGAATAGATAACTAACATATTTTTGAAATGCTTAAATCATATACACACACAGACGTCCTACTTGCAATAAACATTTACATTTAGCCAATTGATCTCAGATTAATTAATTGAGACTAGTAACAATTTGTCCACGATACTAATAATAAGTGCGCTTGCGCACTTTGTTCTGTTGTTTGGGATTTCGGAATAAACAGCATAAACGTAACATGTTAATAGACAAGAAGTACCTTTTCATGGTGATGAGGGTAGAAACATAACGTGAATGGACACTGTAACATTCAGCTCGAACTCCAAGAAAAGAAAGAAATTCGAACTAACTTTATAGCTGCATTTTTAGGGTTCCGTACCCAAATGGAAAAACGGTAGCATATTACTAAGCGTTCGTCTATCACCAGGCGGTATAACATGAAACGTAATAGTTAGACAGTTGACATTTTCGTTAACTTCGAACTCCTAAACAAAATGAAGGGTATGGTTTCTTGCGCAGTTGTTAAAAACCAGAGATATTTTTTTAGTGCATTGATTAAAAGGTTGAAAACTGATGTTATGTCGTATGTACAGGCCTTAAAATAGCTTATTAATTTATTTAGTACACTAGCAGAGCACTTTAATTCTTCTTACATACCTCCAAAAAAAAATTAAACACAACAAAAACACACTTTGACCGGCTCGGGAATCGCTCGACAAGACCTCATTGAATGGTTACCACAAAAGGTGGATGGTAGAAGGAAATATGAGTGATATCTAACATTCAATATGAACATGAATTTACAGAAAATAAATTAATTTCTTAGTAGTTGGTTAGCTTATGCGGTCGCGTACATTAAATACTGATCTTTTAAACTTGATAAGTGATACACCGTGCAGGTACATAATTCGCTTTCTAACATTTACAAAAACTAGTGTAGTTTCCGCACATTTGGAGCGTAGGGACTCCTCTGATTGTCCGCCTACAGTTTCCAGGGAAGACGGCGGCACTGTAGTCGCTGCCGTGAACAGCAAGGCTCAAAAATCCAGGCACCTTCAAGTTTTGTTTCCCCCGTCAACAAAAAAAGGGGGCTTTGAGACCAAGATTAGATTTGCGGGGTTTGTCTGGGAGGTTTTGAAGGGAATTCATATAGCATATGGTCAACAATATGGCTACATTTTACAAATCCGTTTGCACCTTCTTACAGCTTGGCAATGACTTTATATTGACACAGTGCAAGCACTGCTCATATAGACAGCGATGGCTATTTTTCCTGAGTAAAATGAGATACATGGGATATTAGATTAGAAACTTAATGTCGTGACTACTGACTTTTTCGTTGGTGAAATACTTACGAATATTTTTAAGTTAATAATAATAATAAATTCTTTATTTAGGACAACATTAGATCCACTGTGTTAGTAAATTCCTTATAATTAATGTTAGTGACGTATTATTTAATAACTTTTTCGCCGAGATCGCTTCATGTGGACGACGAACAAGCGAAGGGAACGTACTTCACTCGTTCATCACCCCCACAAAACGTCTCAGAATAAGAGAGTAGATGCTCTCTGCCACTGTCTTCAGAATACTGTTGTCACTACCCGCTGTCTTGCTATTAAGGACGAGATTTTTTTCCGCATTCTTGTATCCTCTCAATTATTATTAATGAACTGCATAGAATGGATTCTAGGAAAACTAGCCCATTCCAACCGACTTCACACTATGGCATTAAACAAGACTATTCTGGTTTTTGTTAGTTGGAAGCCCAGGGTGTTCCGTTTAACAAAACCTCTGTGCCGATTTATGTAATAATTATATGCGGCTTAATTTTTAGTTCATCGTTTACCAGCGGTGTTATTCTGTGAAAATCTCACCGTAAAAACTAAGCTTACAGTGCACCTGAAATTAGGTATTTACACTTTTTAATGAAACCCTCTTTCATTAAAAAGTGTAAATATCTAATTTCAGGTGGAATGACAGATCACTTTAAGCTCATTTCACCTAATTTCTCCCAGTGATATTTTTACAGACTAAATCGCCTGAACTCTTATGTTCCATATTTGTTTTCATAAATAAATTAGCTAGCAAAGCATTGCCTGAGGTGAATACCGTAAGTGGCCACTAGAAAAATTGAGGGCTTTAGGTCAGGTCGATCGATTTCAGATCAAAACTGGACTAGATAAACACGAAGTGAATGCACCCTTGTTTATAATGTACATAATTGACTCGACTAAGTTGATCCACTACCGTTCTTATGCTTAGAGCATTAAGTTCTTATGTCGTCACTAGACTTGTTACAAAGATTGTGGCTCCATCTAGGCCATTAGGCCATTGGCATTTTTCATTCGCTGATTGCTTAAATTAATAATCCACTTACCAGCAGCCGAGTTCTGCTTACCTTCTAAAGTTTAATGAGCGTGAAGCCAGAAACGAATCAACAAATAATGTCGTTATTAGAACCGGTGATTCAAACGTCCACGCATAGGTATTGCTCATTCGTTTAAAGAACTAGAAACCTATATTTGCAAAAATAGAAATATGACAAACTGAATTTTCGGAAATGATTGTATTGTGGGCTGTCGCTTTGATTTCAGCGCGGATTTAAGACGAAGATGTTTGATTCTGGCTTTGACAAAATACTGCTGGAAACAGAAAAAAAGCTTAATTTTAGACCTTTGACAGTCCACCGTTACTTTATTTGTGACGTTTTATTTCTATCCTTCATCAAGTTTTCAAAAGATTGACGAAACAAAATGCTGACATCTTAAAACTTGTACCTACAAATTATTTTTAGGTCGCTGTTCATAAATACTTGTGTTAGTCATCTAGCTACACCTGCTCTAAGTGTAACAGATCTATGCAGATACATAACAGACCACTTGGGGAATAGGTCACCCAGAAATGCGTAAACAGAGTCAACACTCTGAGCATTTCCGATCAGATCGCCCGGGGTTTGTTTATCTGTAAATCTTGAAACGAATCAATCATTTCAAGATTTACAGTAAAAAAAAACAAGTTTAAAAATAGAACATTGGAACATATGTTATCTTTGATTTCCATTCAAGTATTGTATTTCTTTACTCAAGGACATTAACTCTAATGATTTTTTTAAAAGCTGCCACAAAAATCAATGTCAAATACAGATGTACCTATGTTTTTTTAAACCTCGTTCCATCAACGCAATTATAAAGTGAACCTTATGTCTTAAACAATAAAAACTATCAGGATTTCATATCCGGGCTAAAGTCTTCTGCACCACTGTATAAGTGTGGCCAGCTCAGTTGTTAAAAAAAAAACAAAATAAATTAAATAGGTATGCACGAAGACCATTATTACTTCTGTCCCGACTGCAATCAAATCACATAATGGCATGAAGTATAGAGGTATTTGAAACGACACGTAAATAACCTGAATTGTTGGCACCGACGCTTACTCCTTTATGACTGTTAGGGACGTAAAGATCAAAATAAACTTTATCGGGTGCGAAGACGACTTCCATGACTCGCTGACTTACGATTTCTGAGTGTATTTAGGACTTGCCTCATCAAAATATTCGGGATGATTCGACTGCGTTATGCACATCACGAATACGGCAGGTTCGATTTATCGAAGTGATTCATTTGTGCTACAATTAGACTATTGTTTTGATACTTTCACTTTTTGGCTGACATGCTGTATGCACTTGACGTTCCCAATTTCTTTGACCTATGACCCTAAATCAATCGATGATTTTGTGTATTAAAACACCGACATTGAAAAGCCCATTATTACAAAATATCAAATATAGCTTTTGATGTATTCAATATAATTATAACATGGGTATAAGTACCTACCAAAATAAATGCTTAAGTATATGATATATTATCCTAACCTAACTAAAACTACTAAGAAACTAAAATATGGCGTCGAAATATTCCTCCGCGTTGTATGACAATTTTGAGGCTATCTTGGCAAGTTAAAAGCTAGCTCTTGGCTCACGGGATGTGACATGGAAGATGGAAAGTTTTCTCCGTTTATCTACCCTTAAATAACATTGATTTTCAAATGAAAAGTCCATCCATTTACATGGACTAGTTATAGTTTGTTGACATTTATGTACAAATTGGGCTCTGAGAATAACTTGTTCATGTGTCTATTTAGCTGCAGCCGGTTAGACTGGAAGCTGACCACAAAATATCTAGTTGGGAAAAAGCTAGGCAGATTGATTGATTGTGTCTAAGCAAAACACGATGGGCCAATTAACCTAATAGATAATATTTGTATATATGGACTGGCCATAGTGACTTTGGATAGACAAGGTGTTTTGGCAAGAAACTATATCAGCATGTGAATGCCCTTTCGTTCTAAATAGATACGAGGAGGCATTCGGAATTTTTGAGATCCCGTTCATTGATCTGTTTATGCCTGCGTTTTGCACCATAAATACCATTATTGCTAAGAGCATTTATTAGCGTTGCTGCTAAAAGATATATATACAGTGAAATGTGAAAATTACCGATAAATTCAATACTGGCCGTTACGTGAGATACAGTTTGTTGCAGTGTTTGTCCCAGATTCAAATTACTATGAATCGCTTCATTACGACGAAACAAATTATGTTCAGATCACATCACACTGAAGACTGAAACCAATTCATAGCTACAGTCTCTCCTAAGCCAAGTGGGAGACCGTTGTAAAAGTTGCATCCATCGCATTCTAAATAAATTAGTTTTAAAACAACTAACATTAGGAATATCCGTTATATATCTATTATTGTACATCGAAGGAACCTAAAGTTAAAATCGTTGTGGTGACACAAACAGGTTGGAAAAGCTGGCAATAATAATTTCCATCGTGTCCAGAGTCGGCTGAGTCACTCGCTAAAGGGGGTGCGGCGTGTATGGAGGGGGACACGCGGAAAGCGCTCGGCCCACTTCGCGCAGGTACGAATATAACCGAATACTTTCCCACCTGCGCGTGCGCTGCGTGGTGGAAATCGGGCCGCTGGACACTCGTGCACAGATTTTCATCTTGAATTTATTAGTTTGATAACTCTGGCGTTAATCACAAAATATTATACACACAGTCTGGCAGCCATTTATTTATGTTATTTGCATAAGATTCCTATTTTTGTCATTGTTGATTTATTTCTAGGGTTAATTATTTCAATAGTCGGAGCGTAAAGGGGGGCAAATCTGAGACATGTCAGCAGTTTTTTAATATAGGTATAGGTGTATGTCAGCAGTTTTTAAATATAGGTATAGATGTAGGTACCTATGTATATCCTCAAACATATTGGTAAACAGCTCGGTCTTGCTCACGGGTCAGATGGTCTCCAACATACACACAGCCGCTTTGCATCTGCTCGCAATGGCTAGTAGAGGAGTGGTCGGTGGCGGAGAATAATTCATTAGCATTTGGAAATCTTGTCAGGCATGATATTAATATCAGTAAGACAAAGGTATAGATAAGAATAAGGTAAAGGTAAGAATAAGCGGGTCTCGTTCTGATGCCTGTCTCATCTTACGTTTGAATGTAGGTACTTTTTTATATTGGTTACCTTTATTCATAGGAAACATGATATTTAATATTTAGTAATTTTCTTATGGCAACATTTATAGAATGGTACACACAAATTAATATTCATAGATACTATTCATTACAATTTATTCAAAATTCAACATAAATACAAGGTGTATTTTGAGATGGGGCAATACGAGCAGGTACAGTCACGGACTTTAATTGATGAGCCTTAGACTTACAATCTTTTAATTTTTTCAGTTTTATAGATTCGATTCACGAGATAACACGAACTGAAACCGCATGCTCGCAAACAAGATGACAAATTACTAATAATCGGAAATAGTATTATCCATAGAGGTTGAAAGTAATTCAAATTCGAAAATTGAATCTGTCTGAAACAATTATTTACTAGGTTGCGCTGCAGCTCACCGTAGTTAATTACTCTAATATTGTGGTGAACCAAAACCACGAGAGGTAATTATTAACAAGCAATTATTAAGAAATATCTTAATAAATTAACGTTAATGGTGATTGTGCCTACTTTGGAGCTAATCTGTTTGGGCGTAGGGCTCCCCAATGACTCTTAAAGCTTGTTACTGCACACCGTTATCGTAACCAAAGAGCTGTCTGAAGATGGACCCTGAGGTCGTACCTTGCCCGTCAGGATTATTTATGAATACATACAATACATATTTTTATTTAAGCTGATTATAATCAGCCCGTTTATGCTGCAGATCCTAACTCCTCACAATCTGCTACAGATCAGCTGTTACCAGGCAATACCTCATTTCAGAAACGAGCGTAGGAAGCCGTATTTTTAAGTGTTTACTTTAATATTTAAGGTTTAAAGTCGAATTCTAGGGCCGCGCGCAAGAGTCTATGGTCGAGCACTCCTCGTAAGTGGCGGTAAGACCCCTCTTTGAGGAGTGGCACGAAAGGCGTCACGGCGCCCTCACCTAAGCCTCGGCCGAAGCCTGCCGGGTAACCGGGATTGTCCGAAAGGGTTACAGCTACCCCGGAACATAAAGGGCTAAGGAAGGAACATGGATGGGTTTTAGTCAGTAAGAGTCTGACACTCCCTTCTGCTCCACACAGAGCGGGAGGGGTAATTTTTTTAAACTAAAAAACCCACGCTGTATTCTAATGGCGGTTCCCCACTACAATAAAATATGTTAGAATATCTTTCTATGGTATCTTCTCCACCTCGCCTTATATTGGCCGCGCCGATTATATCCGGGTGACTAGTTTTGTTGCCGTTGTTCCGTTTTAAGAGCCCTGGTGATTAAAATGTGAAGTTTTCTAAGTGTTTTGAGCATGCTTTGGTCAGGCGGGGCCTTTTGGAGGCCCCTTGGTTCCAGAGGGAGTCGATCTAATGTCGGTCTCGGAGGTGGCTCTTCTGGAACCTAACAAAGCCGGTTACTAGAGGCTTAGCCAAATTACCCCATAGCGCTTGTCTAGTGCGAGTTGGTGGGCGTACAGTGGGCCGCCTGACTGGGCCCGTTGGCACCGCCTTTGACGTGCTAGACGTTCATTAGCCACCGTCCTGAGTCCACATCCTACACTATTCAACTGTTCAATCCTGGAACCTGTATGGGTAAATAGCCCTGTGGTGGTGAAAGTCATATCGACGATGTGCGTTCAACTTGGTCCTCTCCAAATACACACAAGCATGCATTGTTGGGGGCTTACTGCTAAAGTTTTCCCGTTGATGGAGGTGGCATGAATGGTTTCAGATTCCCGCTAAAAGTATCAGTTTTCATCATTCCCATGCAAACTGACAAGCTCTGCTTTTCGTTTTCCCCTGGTCTCCGTTTCGTTCATTTTTCTTTCAGCTCCTGACTAAATGTCTTCTTGGAATTGCTCTGTGTGTGTATATCTTGTTATTTTGCATAATTTTTACTTGGCTAATAAAAACTCTTGGCTCTTTTTGGACTATTGAGGAAAATAAATTGTTCCTGGTTGAATTATCGGTATTGTGGATCTAGGAAAGGGAGGCCGGTAAACTCGAAATTTTGCATACTCTGTGACCATAAGAATAGAAAGTGTGATTTACTGCCATGCTCGGTCGTCCAGGGCTACGTTTAGGATTGAAGTTAGTGTGTTTGAACTAATAATTTGGTCTTCTTCGTTTATAAAACTTCTTAACTTCACTGCTTTCATCTATGAAATTAATATACATTTTGGTCCAAAGTAATAGTATCAAATGAGTGTGAAGGCCGAAGTTCCGAAAAGATTTGTCAAAAAATTAGTATTATGTAATCCTCTGTGCGTGAATCCGGCTCGCACTTGATCGGTTTTGTACTGATATGAATTTAGATAGAAAAAAGGGACATTTTGCGTAGTGGACATTTGCGACTGCGCCAACCAGTCAATTAATTTTATTGCATCTATTTAGATATTTACGAGATAGTTTCTTGACGACAGTACGTGCACTAACTAAAATAAATCCATGATTAATATCGGTGCATTAGGAGTTAGGACATATGAGAAAATATAGTTGACATTTCACTCTTGACGATATACTATGCCGCAACGAATGCAGGTGCTCCGTTTTGAAATACACTCATGTATCACGCGAACCGGTTGTTAAATTCGTATTCAGCGGAACGTGTTAATTTTTAAATAAAGTTTGTTTAAAGAACGGGGTAGTTAAATGTAAACTTCTGTCTAATGTATAGGTCGGTGCTAGTCTAGATGCTTCCATAATTTTAATTTACGTAGTTAAGAAACTTGTTCACTTCTAGAATTTCTCCTTAGTCGCATGTCTTTCCTTAGTAATATTGGTGATGAGATTGACTGCACAATACATTGCATTCGTCACTTTGGAAGCTCTGCGTGTGACATTTATATAGAGGTAATTTTCGTTTGTGTAGGAGACAGCAATTCAACGGATTGGAATCAGAAGACTTAAAGTCCAGAATGTTGAGTTATGTACGATGATTCTATTATAATAATCTGAAAAATATACTTATGTGTTTTTGTAACAATAAATGAATTATTAAAATGATTCCATTTATACCAATTTTTGTGTTAATCCAACGAGCACTGAAATCTTCCCGTAAAAACTTGAAAACCCTCAAACATTAAGCATAACATTGTTATATTATGTATGTAATAATG
This sequence comes from Hyppa rectilinea, assembly GCA_951799385.1. Lineage (NCBI taxonomy): Eukaryota > Metazoa > Arthropoda > Insecta > Lepidoptera > Noctuidae > Hyppa > Hyppa rectilinea. The sequence goes on from OX637300.1 coordinate 22,109,001, forward strand.
TTATGCTAAGTGATTGAGGACGACATATTTATTTACACTAAGTTCTAAATTAAATGTCTAACTAACTACTAAAGAACTATTAATTATATAAATAAATACAGAAAACAAAAGGACAGTTAGGCGTCGAAGTATTTGTTTGCGTCAATCACTTGTCGTCTCAACATGAGTTGGCGCAAAGGTGTCGATACAGGTTGGGTCCCATACCAAAAGAAGCCTACGCACCTTCCAAGGCAACAACGTCATGACGTCTGGTCTCTTACCATCGTCACGTACCAAGCCGTTGTTTGGTTTAGTTTTAATACCGCTGGTACCCCGGCGCGGCGGTGACAAGGGCTCGGCGAGTTATATCGTTGATGCTGTCGTGCCAGGCTATACGACCTGCGCTTCTGCTGCAGGAAAGCTTTTGTGCCAGACTCTGTCGACAGCTTTACTTTAGGTACGAATTCGTGTCAAGTTTCAACTTTATAAATCCAAGGAATAAGGTTCTTCACATATCCTTCCACACTTCCTTAGGCTTAAATCCTTTCTTATTACAGACTTTCTTTTTCAACAAACTATTCTTACGAACATAGGCCCTGTTCATTTTAATGATATAAATTGTGCTGTAATAACTGGTATCCAAATATCATCCACTGTTTTGGTACTTTAGCTCGTTGAATAAAGTTGCTGTGTAAGGTCTACGCCAAGTGCTACGAAGTGCTACGACGCGGCGTTCCGTGAACGCGATGCAGCGGGCATGTAGCTTCATGTGCATCTGTTTCTCTAACATAAACAAACATGAATAACAACAACTTTGCAATCCTAAGACATCTTGTGTGTCTTAAAGGTAAAAGGAACCTATCTTTGACCATTAATACGTGATTCCATTAAAATTGTTTTAATATTAAAATTTATGTGTTATTCTCAAGATCAGCCGTTAAAATTAGATTTAATTAATGTTTGTAAACAGAGAGCAGAGTCATCGGTTGTTAGGGGTTAATTTAAAGAGTACAAGAAGTTCATTGTTAAGTTCAACCGATTGGTGGCATTTAGCGGGGCGCGGGCGCCTGCCAGGGACCGACAGGAATCCATCAGGAAACGCCTGGACCCGACTCTCCGCCCACGACTCCACTGTTTACAACAACTCTGTGTACGCCGATATAGCCGCGCTGCGTCAACTGCACTACTGCATGATGACACAAATGGACGTGAAGGGTTTCGCCAAATTTTGGGCAAAACAAATAAAAGAGAACCGCGACGGCGTCAAGACGGGCGTGTCTATAAAAGGCTGAGAGGGGGGTGCGCGGGGGTGGTAACACGATCCGCGAGCTCCAGCCGGCCGGCCGCCCTGGAGCGCTCGGGGCCGGGAGGGGGCGCGCGCAGGCGGGGGGCGCGGGGCCGCTGTGGTGCGCGCGCGCCGCCCGCACCCGCTCTCACTAGTCGAACGGTGCCCGACCGGTAACGTAGCGCCGACTGCCGATCGAGAGACGAACCAGCGACAATGTCCGCCGTGGCGAAAACTTCCAAGTACACCTACCGCAGCAGCGGCGGTGGCACCACCGACGTCAACATCGAGTACAGCGCCGACCTGAGTGCTCTCTCCAGGCTGGAGGTACCGGCCCCGACGAGACAGTGCAGTGCTTGTGAAGTGTTTGCGGACACATGATAGAATATATTGTATTTTTCAGGACAAAATCCGTCTCCTCCATGATGATCTGGAATCCGAAAGGGAGCTGCGTCAGAGGGTAAGCTGATCGAGCATGCGAAATGTGATACGGCGTGTGCGCCGGCCATACAGGGCGCGCGCGCCGCTCAGGTGTAGGCGGGGCGCGCGCCTTCCGCAACACCTCTATTAATACCGCCCGCCCTATGCCTTTGATTGCATTTACACCCCCTTAGTGCATACTTTTACCCCCATTTTAGTTATAAATTCATCATCAATACCTAATTATGGTGCAATTATTATGTCCTAACAGAGCAAATCAATGTTTTAATTTTTTTCATCGCTTATTAACTCCAGCATTTAAGAAAATTAACCTTTTTAAAAAAATATTTGCGCTACAAACTATTCTTTTTGAATAATATACATTTAATGAAGAAAATTAGGGAATTCAATTTTTTGAAGGGATTTAAGTGACCTTAGGTTCCCAAATAGGTTGATATCCGTGTGATAAAGTTCAATATCATTCATAACGGGGACGTCATACACAATACGCGAGAGATTGTTCAAGACAGACATCTGATCAAGCCTCGCGCATTCTATTTTGGTTGTGCGCCTGCGTGGTCATAGAATGGCAAGCGCGCATGCGTACTGCAGGCGGCTGCGTCGCCGACTCGCGGTTGCCGGCGCTCGCTCACTCTGCGATATATTTAGCTCTGTAGCGAAAGCATTCTCTGAAATCTCAACTCCTCGCTCTCCGGTCTCACTTTTGAAACTGGGCCAAATGATGTTCGTTCCCGTTGAGAATGCCACAATATTGAAATATAATAATAGACCGCGGTATGAGTAGCGAAAATATCCGAGTTAGTCAGAGCTGCCGTGAGACATAAACTGTTTCTTATTTTAGATGGGTACAATGCTGAAATATGTGAAGGACGAGTTACCCAGAAACCTGTTATTGCATAATGATTGAAAGAAAGTAATTTATTGTAAAAGGTACATTCATTTTAGGAAAGTCAACACTTACGATTCGGATGACGCACAATATCTTGTACTTCCTTCTTTTAACTATATCAAAGACTAGTTAATCATAGTTATGACAGTAGTAAACATGTAAACATAACGACAACTAACTTAACTCGATAATCATGAAATAAGTTTTTTCAGAACATATCACAATTTATCAAGTTTAACAATCATTGACCAGTAGAACTAAAATCATAACAAAATACTATTAAAGTTCACCTTCCAACTTAGTACAAGTATTGTTCATTTCCAGATCGAGAGGGAGAAGGCAGATTTGAGTGTGCAAGTTATCCAACTCTCTGAGAGGCTGGAGGAAGCTGAAGGCGGGGCCGAGAGTCAGGTAGATATTCCAACATATATTTACTAATTTTGACAAACGGTAGCCATTATAATTACTATCAAAGTACCGGTAAGGACTTAAATAGATCAAGCACAACTAATGAAAAAAACATCAAGAGAAAACTGAAGAGTGAAACAAAGATGTACGACTAGAAAGATGAATTGGCACTAGAAATCTAACATAAGAAAATTCAATCAGAAGAAATGAGAATTATGTAAAGAAAAAACGAAAAGAGACAATAAAACAAAACACAACTTTCAAGAAAAAAGCTTCAATGGAATAAAGAAAACTTAGAACAAACGCCTAAGGAAAATAGAATTAACGTTTGATTCGTGACAACTTAACAATCATTTGAAAAGCTTTGCGAAATTATCTATACCATTGCGACCAATTATTGCTTAGCGACATTTCCTATGTCTATTAAATGTATCTATTTCAGGAAAAAGTGAAACGAATTAAACATGAAAAGTTTGATTTTATTTTAACGTAAAATGTTACATTACTTCTTACTTATAAAGATATTAAGCATTATTTGATCATTTCACACATTGAGTTTACTGTAAGTGAAGGTAAATGTTTATTCCAAATCGCAGAAATATTATCCTTTTTAAAGTTAAATAAGTTTTAAAATAACCCAATATTATTAAACATTTCTTTTCACAATTTCAGTAGTATATTCGGTATAAAACATTCATTTTGTTTAAAACAGTATTTAAAAAAAAGTTAGATCACTGGGATCAATAATATTTCAAATGTCCACCCCAAAGATTCAAGTTTTTGGGGTCGTATTTTGAAATGGTATCATACATTTTTCAGTTCGAGATCAACAGAAAACGCGACACCGAACTTACCAAGCTCCGCAAGCTACTGGAAGATGTCCATCTTGAGTCCGAGGAGACCGCCCACCTGCTCAAGAGGAAACACCAGGAGATCGTGGTTGACTTCCAGGAACAAATCGACCAGCTTACCAAAAGCAGAGCCAGGTGAGGACACTCTGACTATCCTCTAAATACATCTAGTCATCGTTGTACTAACGAAACTGTGTTTTCAATGTTTAGAAGTAAGATAATGCTATGCGAAACCTATTGCGAAAATTGCTATGCGTCTACACTTTACATTAATACATCACCTACAAAACGTCCACCTACATCATACTAAAAATATTGCCGAATCTCGTGATTGCATCATATTTTTCCTTGTCACCAGGTCTGAGAAGGAGAAGTCAAAATTCCAAGCTGAAGTTTACGAGTTGTTGGCCCAAGTGGAGAACTCGAACAAGGAGAAGATCACCATCTCCAAGACATGCGAGAGGCTGGAGATCAACATCAGCGAGCTGCACATCAAGATTGAGGAGCTGAACCGCACCATTGTGGACATCACCTCCCACAAGCAGCGCCTGTCCCAGGAGAATGTTGAGCTCATCAAGGAAGTTCAGGACCTTAAGGTGAGCTTATATTTTTTCTATGAGACAGATAAAATGTTGATACTCGACATAACAAAACTTTTCCAATCACAAAAATACTACTCCAGTGAAACTTTTCTGTCAATCTAGATACTAACAGAAGTGGTTACACTTTCCAGGTGAACATTGAGAACGTGGTGTACCTTAGGAGCCAGTTGGCCAGCCAGCTCGAGGACTCTCGCCGCAGGCTCGAGGATGAGGAGAGGAGGCGCTCTATGCTTGAGGCTAGCCTTCACCAGGTAAGACTCATTTAGGTTTTTCTGTGCGTTATTATTGGTCTTCTACCAACGTAATTTGATTAAATCCCCAAATAGTTTATATTTAGAGTTCTTAGATATCAGATTTCATTGAAGGAACTTACCACTTATATGAGGTTAACATCTATGTTTATCAACGTCATTTTTCAATACCTATAGGTCGAAATCGATTTGGAGTCCGTCCGCGTCCAGCTTGAGGAGGAGTCCGAGGCCCGTTTGGACCTGGAACGCCAGTTGGTCAAGTCCAATGGCGAGGTCAGCCACTGGAGGTCCAAGTTCGAGGCTGAAGCAGCTGCTAGGTCTGAAGAAATTGAGGAGATCCGCCGCAAGTACTCCATCCGCATCCAGGAACAGGAGGAACAGATCGAGACCCTCATCGCTAAGATCAGCAGCATTGAGAAGCAGAAGTCTCGTCTTCAGAGCGAGGTACGTATTCATTATTTTCAAAATTAGGAAATTGTTACCTTTCTAATTTAGTCGCAAACAGCATAAGAAGGCGTTTAACATAAGTTTTCGGAACTTAATGAATAATTTACCAAACCCCTAAGGTTGAGGTCCTCATCATCGACCTGGAGAAGGCCAACGGAACAGCTCGGGAGCTGCAGAAGAGGACTGAGCAGCTGGAACGTGTCAACATCGAGATCAAGTCGCGCCTGGAGGAGACCGTACAGCTGTACGAGCAGACCCAGCGTGACCTGCGCGTCAAGATTACTGAGATCCAGCGCATCTCTCACGAACTCGACAAGACCCGCGAGCAGAAGGATGCCCTCGGCCGCGAGAACAAGAAGCTGGGTGGTAAGTCATCTTCGATAACTACAGTAGTTTCTATCAAAGCCAAATTACCACTTTCATTAATTACACCCCTTGTTTTTGTTCTTGGCGTTGGTAAAATTTGTTTGTAATAAGTGTAAAGTAATAAAATCCTTCTTAGAAGATTTAACTATTGTTAAGGAGAATGTTATTAATCGACCCCACAATTACTTTTTACTTATAAAGCCGATCTCCGTCATCATAATTATCAACATTTATAGATCTAAATAATTCACCAACATTTTTTCTGCTATTATTGAACAACTGACCCTTTTTAATCTGAGTCTGATAATAAAATTATCGCTTTTATAATTTTCTTCGACCTCGCATTTTATATTCTTTAAGTTCTCTTTCTTCTTCTTACTTTAAGGTTGCTTAGCTTGGGACTATATGGCGTTGTGTGATATTATTCAAGGATATTATTATTTATATTCTTCTCCAGCACAGCTAAGAGACAAAGAAAGAGAGACAAAAGCTCAGAAGCTTTTGGGTTTTTGTTGAAGTACCATCTAAGCAATGTTTCGTCAACAGATGACCTGCACGACGCACGCGCCAATCTCACGGAGTTGACCCGCCGTTATCACGAGCTCGAGATCGAGCTGCGCCGTCTTGAGAACGAGCGAGAAGAACTCACTGCCGCATACAAGGAGGCTGAGGCTGTAAGTAGCTATTAGCATTTTTTGTTTAGGTTAGCGCACGTCTGTGGTACAAGAATATTACTATATAAAGTGATCCATTATCAGAGGTAAAATAACTAAATGGACTGATATTTTATTTGTAGACGCATGTGGAGGAGCTCATGGCTAAGTAATAACAGCCGATCGATCTACCAGGTTAAGCTACGCTTGCCGGGGTTGGTCTGTGGATAGGTGACCATCTTTACATATCGCGACTTCTCCGTGCCTCGGAAAGCACGTTAAGCCGTTGGTCCCGGCTGGCATTTGTGCATCTTTGACAATAGTTACTGGTGGTCAGAAGCCTGAAAGTCTGACAGCCAGTCTTACCAAGGGGTATCGTATTGCCCAGTTACATAAACTTATGTTCAGTTGTATTTGTAGGAACTCTCCATCAGAAAATACAAAAGATACTCAGTCTGTCGGCTACCTCGTCGCGACGGAACCTCTGAGCCGATCGCATTAATTATGAGAAATTGTATGATGGGTAACAAAAGTGTAGCATAGTGCAGAAAAATAGGAGTGATTGTTAATCGAAAGCTGTAATTTTTATTTTTTCAAAGTGTTTTGAAATTAAGACACTTACAATATACGAGTACTTGAATCGTATTCACTGATCATCACTCTCAGTGCATAACACACTTTCAATTAAAATCCGAAGGACTTCGAAGAGAATAGCTGATCCGTTCCTTAATTTTTTTGTTCATTCATGTGCACGACAATTCGAATAACGTTATGATTGTTGTTGAACTTTCAGAATAAAAGGCATTTCCAGTAAAAGCGTATTTAGTTCAAACTCAAAATATTTATTTAAAATAAACCAATTACAGGCATCTTCGCAATTGTCATAGGGTCGGTCAGTCAGATAAATAAAGCTAGATGCCCATTTCAAATCAGTAGGTACCTGTGGCGAAGAACGAGCAAGAAACTCCACAATACTCATTCAGCAGTAGTCAGTAGGTAACATTGGATATAGGGAATAGGCTTATTAAGCTTCTATAGCCCTCGGCCACGAGCATACTATGCCTTTTAGTTTCCGCTCTCACAGAGTTTTTGATACATAATAATAAGCCTTTGATTACAAAGGAAATAAGTTTTAAAATCTAACCAATTTTGTAAAGTAAATGATCACAATTGTAAAGCTTGGAATAAATTATCACTCTATCGCGATTAAGATACGGTAACAATATTAATTGACAGTCAAGAAGTGTCAAATGACAGGTAACAGGATCAGCAGGATAGATAGAAACAACTGAAATTCAGTATTGAAAACCTAACTAAGATTTTACAGAATTGCATAAATATTTACTGAAGGGAACGAAAAGAACAATGCCCTGACTGCAGGCTACAATTCTATTGTGGCATCCACAGGCAAGTCTACTTCAAACTATGGTTGAACTGCGAGATGCCATTATAAAAAAAAAAAACGAAAAGAACAATAATATCTTTGAACGGATATATCAGATTTCCGCAACTGAAAGTCATATAAAAATAACCACATAACTAAGCAACTGAACGGCTCATTTGACAACAGTAATTAATAGGTCATTCTTGTACAGATTGTTAGCAATGCTTTGGCAACCCATCAGCTATTAAATACGATACCAACAGCTTGCCAGGGTTCCGTGGCAGCTAAAAATAGTGCACACTTATTTAGTAGTGAGACTATAGTCTATTTACACGATATATCTAAAGTTATTTACTGAAATTTTCGACATTTACGTGGTGTTAATGACCGTCTGAGAATGATGATAGGGATTCGATTCATTGAATAGGGATCAAACGGAGTCAATTCGCGATGCAAGCGAATGATGTTAATAAAATCGCGTACGTAAGTAGGTACGGTACATTCGCATACAGAAAGACATTCGCATAATTTTTCAAGGCAATTGAATGTTAGTCGGTACTCCCTGTATTAAGGGGGATTGTCCGAAAGGGTTACCGCTAACCTTGAACAGAAACGGCTAAGGAAGGCACATTGATGGGGTTTAGTCAGTAAGAGTCTGACACTGCCCTCCGCTCCACCCAGAGCGGGAGGAGTCATATGATGATTTCCCGCCCTCAATAAAAAAAGTACTCCCTGTACGTAGAAAAGTAATCCAATGATAACGATCCAATCATATAATAGCTTGTGTAGCAGCGAAATCTATTTTTAACAAACATAAAGCGTAGGTGAATGTATTAATACCTTGGTCTTTGGCAGCAAGCACCAAGAACATAAATCAATTATCCAGATTATAATTGCCATCTTCCTGGAATACTTAGGATGAGAGACGGCCTCATTAGACTTGTTTATTTGGGCAAACAAGATCTAAAATGTATGTGGTACATTTCCGCTTGACCATGGTGTGTTTTGTGTACCAGGGCCGCAAAGCTGAGGAGCAGCGTGCCATGAGACTGGCCTCCGAACTGGGCCAGTTCCGCCACGAGGCCGAGCGCCGCCTCCAGGAGAAGGAAGAGGAAATCGAATCGATCCGGTAAGTGCTACAACTTAAAATAAATCTGCGAACATTCTAGAAAATATTACGAAACTTTTTATAGATTAAACAAAATTATTTAGTTTCTATGAAATGACAAAATTTAGTATGCCTCAATTTGATCTAGAAGTGGACTGTTTTAGTATGAGGAGTTATTATTCATTTATGAAAACAGATTGGATTTAAAACAATGATCGGATACTGGAGAAAGATAACCAATATCTATAGCATCAAAATAATACCAACAATTTAAATCACTTTATAATGTTTTAGATTTGAAACTTACACTTGAGTTAATTCGATTTAAGGTAATCTTTAACCAAGACACTTACCTATAGTAGGATTCGTCGTAATGTTTACACCGATGATATCCACACATGACTGAGGCATCATCACACACCTCACTCGACGATCGCCAACTCGGAACTACAAGCCTACGATATCTTTCAACGATTACGCCCCACCACTTCCCCGCGCTGACTGATGGATTTCATCACTGTCATCCAAACACGCAATCAACAAATCACAACCATGACACAATTATAACGTGGATCGACGCCAATTGAAGTTATATGGACTGCTTCTAAAACCAATAATTTACAGAAATTATCTCCTATCAAATATTGTTCCAATTTACGGTCTAAACCATTCAGAACGAATGCAATCTAAATGTATGAAACGCACTTCCGACACCGTCCATTCGAACTAAATGCAGTTATGCATGAAGTAAGTATATTTCAAATAATTGGCACGAATTTCGTTTATATATAACTACGCGTCTGATTGGTGCTTATTACCGGTGATCACATACGAGCTTTGGCAATAAGTACTACTGAAAATGTACAAAAGACGATGTTCATTTTCTCGCGCCCCCAATTACGCAACCTCGGCCCCGGGCGGCGCACATCGAGGTGATCGCGTCTACATCGTAGTGCATCTTCGCAACTCGTATATCTTTCATCATGCCACCGGTTAAAGTGCCTAACTACAACAAGTGGAATAGACCACCCACCGCAATATACGAAGATAATTATGGCTACGGGATCAATTTTTACCAACCGATGATCGACTACATAACTGCTAAAGACCAAGGAGTTCCCACTAAGCCTCCGCACCTGCCGTGGAACAACGAACGAGGGTTGGACAAGTACAGGTTTGATAAGCCGATACGAACTTACTCCGAAGAGGATGTGACGAGACTTTCGCATGAGGCCGCAGATCAAGCGAAGCGGGATCTCAACACATTCAGTATCGCGAAACGAACACCTTTCTCAGTGATCGCTACTGCCGATGCGGCTAATATAGTAAAACATATTGGAACCGAAAGTTTAACGTCCAAAACAAGGAAGAAGAAAGAGGAGAGGGATAAGTATAAGGTCGAAAGGCAAAAAAAAAGAATAAACGAAATAAATAAGGAGCTTGATTTGTACGAGAAGGAAGTGAATGTAGGCGCCGAACTAAGGGGAAAAGCCAAATTGTACAGAGGTAAATCGGCTAAAGCGATCGCTCAGACTCTTTTAGAGGAGAGCAGACGAAATGTTGCCGAAGAAAGACCAACTAGAACGGAGTATCAAAGTAGAAGAAAAATTATCGAAGAAAGGCCTATTAGGATTGAGTATCGTGGCAAAAGGAGCGTTATTGACAAAAACTTGTCCGAGATAACCCAGAATGTTTTATCGAAAGCAGTGGCAGCGTCAAGCATTTCGGGTGCGGCGGCAAACCACATATCGGAAAAGATGACAGAAACTATACATAAAGCTATACGAGAAACGTCGCCATCTACATGCGTCGTAAGGGTTAGGGAAATGCCAAGCGAGGTCCTCACCATAGACGACTCATATGTGCAACCTTTGAACGAACTCAAAAAAACGATTAAACAATTTGATGAACTGAGTTCACACTTAATGGTCGACTCGAGGTGACGTTGCTTTTTTTGTGGCGTCTTTACTAGTTTGTTAATTTTAAAAAGGATTTTAGTGTTTGAATGTGCGTTGTATTGTCGACAGCAAGCAGACCAGTATCGAGATCGAGCAGCTGAACGCTCGCGTGGTGGAGGCTGAGACCAAGCTGAAGTCCGAGGTCACCCGCATCAAGAAGAAGCTGCAGATCCACATCACTGAGCTCGAGCTTTCTCTTGATGTCGCCAACAAGACCAACATCGATCTTCAGAAGGTTGTCAAGAAGCAGTCGCTGCAGGTAAGTGTCTTTTAATATTTAAGACATAAAAAGAGAGAGGGAGAGAGTAATATGGTTCTGGGGCAGGACAATGTGATGATGAGTCACCGCTAAGTAGCCTAACGTTAGTTAATGTAACGAGTAACAAGACAGGGGACAAGTTATAAATACCTAGTGAAGTTGTATGTGTATTGAAAGGAAAAATCTCTTCATTCAATAATTACTTTACGATACTTTATTTAAGTTTAGAATTTACAATTTTCTCATGGAGTAACATCCTTAGTTACCGCCTCACCCAATTGATTGGTTTCCATTAAACACACGACACGAAACATTCTTATTTTCAGCTTACTGAGATCCAGACCCACTACGATGAGGTCCAGAGGCAGCTCCAGGTGACGCTCGACCAGTACGGCGTCGCCCAGCGCAGGATACAGTCCCTCACCGGCGAGGTCGAGGAGATCCGTGGCAATTACGAGCAGGTACAATACCCTTTACGAGCATAACATTATCAAAAGACTCCGTTCTAAACTCGAATATGTTCTACTCAAAATTGATAAGTAGATGTAGCATTATATTCCCATATATAGGAAGCCAGAATTTAAATCTAAACAAACGAATCAAGACAGTTGTTCCATGTACGTTGCTTTAGAACAGTTCTTGCTGACGTCACGTAATAAGTAGCTGCACCTGTTTGCTGAGAATCTGCGTGATGAAGTTTTGCAACAATGTAAACGTCAATGACTATGGATCATTATATCATTAAAAATGAACAGATGCCAATATTGATTCATCTATTGGCACAATCCCCCAACTTCACAGACAACCAAGAGCCAACAGTTTCTTATAAAAACTTTGTGATTCACGCAGGCCCTTCGCGCCAAGCGCACCGTCGAGCAATCGTATGAGGAGGCGGTGACCCGCATCAATGAGTTGACCGTGATCAATGTCAACCTGTCCAGCAGCAAGGCTAAGATTGAGCAGGAGCTTGGAGCCGTCGCCGCTGACTACGACGAGATCACTAAGGAGCTCCGCATCGCTGACGAGAGATACCAGCGCGTCCAGGTTGGTGATCCAATATAAGCTAATGATCTCCGGGCATTATCATACAAAGAAAATTATGAAGCTACAATTTTAACCCTAATAAACCCTAAGGGTGATTCCGTATTTTAGAACGATCGCATTGCAATCCTCATCTAAATCTGCCAAAAATATCAAATTTCATACATTTTTAAGGTTTTTGGCGTTGTTTGCCGCTTAGATGAGATTTTGAACGTTTCTCATAACGCGAATAGGCCTTTTTACGAACTGCAAATTTGCGTTTTATTTGGCAGCATTTAGATTTTAGCAGAGTATTACTTACGTATCTGATTACAGCACCAGGTTTTAATGTTAAACCTCGGTTTTACATTCTAGTATCGGATACTTAGATTTAATCACTAATTGAAATTATACTTTAAAAAAAATGCCTACACAAAATATGCATTATGAAAAAACCAACAAACTAAATATTTTCTCCACATTTTTTCAGACTGAACTGAAGCACACCGTTGAGCACTTGCACGAAGAGCAGGAAAGGATCGTCAAGATCGAAGCTGTCAAGAAGTCTCTCGAGATCGAAGTCAAGGTACGTCTACCACAACTTTTTTTTTATATAGCAATAATTCTCCAAGCTGGGTGAAAATTCATTCTTGCTTTAACTTTAATACAACACCTGGCATAGAAAAATTGAAAAGGCTACAATTTTAAAACATTTGCTTGAAGCACAAAGTTTCAGAACTCAAAAATTTTATTTAATTGTATAATGTCATTTTTCTTTCTAGAACATCTCTGTCCGCCTGGAAGAGGTAGAGGCCAACGCCATCGTCGGTGGCAAGCGCATTATCAGCAAACTTGAGGCCCGCATCAAGGACATGGAACTGGAAATGGATGAGGAGAAGAGGAGGCACGCTGAGACCATCAAGATCCTCCGCAAGAAGGAGCGTACCCTCAAGGAGGTCATGATCCAGTGCGAGGAGGACCAGAAGAACATCGTTCTGCTCCAGGACTCGCTCGAAAAGACCTCTCAGAAGGTCAACATCTACAAGAGGCAACTGACAGAACAGGTACGATTCCCTCCATAAAAATGTTTTGACATCAATAACTGCTCTGACTATCACTGTTGGTCCAGAATAGGAATTAATAACTAAATACCTTGATCGGCCATATGATGCTGAGCTTCCACGAATCCTGTACAATTCTCTTAAGTCCCATTTCCAAAATTTTGTATTACACCCAATGTGTGTACTTATATGATCAGCGCATAAATACTAAATGTTTCTTCTGCCAACAGGAGGGTATGTCCCAGCAGAACGTGACCCGGGTGCGACGATTCCAACGCGAGCTGGAAGCCGCCGAGGACCGCGCCGACTGCGCCGAGAGCAATTTGTCCTTGATCCGCGCCAAGCACCGCACCTTCGTCACCACCTCCACCGTGCCCGGCTCCCAGGTCTACCTGGTGCAGGAGTCCCGCGCCATCAGCTCGGAGCGTATGTGAGCGCCCCACCCAAAGCCCCACCACACCAGCATTTCTCTCCATCAGTCGATATCGGGGCGCAATTCCGGTCGGGTATAATAAGCCTAGTCGTTCATTAAGTGATGTTCAAGCGGCAGAGGGCGCCAGCGCGCGCGGCCCGGCCCGCGCTCGCCGGCGTCCCCTGCGCAGTGCAGGCGAGTCGGGACGGGCGCTCGGCGCTACGGCTCGCCCTAACGTTGCCGTGTCTCCGCACTACTCCGGCCAAACGCCGACCGCTCGTCCCAACGGACGTTTTTAATGTAACGCTAATTCAACCAAATAAAGGAACCAAAAACGTTAAGCTTTTTTTTTTCAATATTTTTCTAATATAAGGTCACCGGCGCTATAGAATACAATGTCGTTATGTACCGTAATTTAGGTGCAGTAGTTTAAAATAAAAGAATTATTTTATATTATTATTTATTAATGGTGCAATGCATATTGTACGTTTGTAACTGTAACTTTTATTAATTAAAAATAAATGCTATTTATGTTAAAGAAACAAAAAAAGCAATAAAACTTCAAAAGTATAATGGGTTTTTTTTTCGGCCAGTTCGATCACAAATTATGTCTATTTACGAAAAATCAAAACAACAGTGACACTAGACTAAGTAGATACTGACAACATTTTCTTGTCCTGGTAGCTGCAGCAGTTTATTTATATTGGATCTCCAACGAAGAATTATGTTCAAGTTTACAAGAATCAGAACAAACATTTTGCGCTTCCAACTATAGGAGAGCACAGCGATCACCTATAATAAAAAGAAAGAAAGAAAAATATTTATTTGGGAAACACAGAAACAAATATAAAAGAAACTCCTTACACTTACGCCAGATTAAAAGCGACATTCTCTTACAAACAGAATTGTATTCTGGATAATTCGACTCCCTCCAGCCCATCCATCCTCTCACCGCGTTCTTCCAGTAAGATGCTGGTCTTCTTTCGGGATTGTCCTGATAGTCGTGAAATACCTCTAAACTCCTCATAAGCACCCCAGGACACGTCGCCCCCTTGTAGCTTCGACATTGCTAGTGACCGTTTTCGGGGGCTCATTATGATGATGGAGTGTGCAAGTCACCCCCTGCCATTTTTAACCGACTTCGAAAAACGGAGAATGTCAATACTCATTATCTTTATTGCTTTACCATAATGTGTACTTAGGTGGTATACATATAATTTAGATCACTAAGGACCCTGTAGGGCACAGCAAAAGGATAGAAGAGAGGAAGCCCTGTTTTAGGAGATACTAAGTTGCTTTTGTGGGAGCAAGTTTTAGTTCACATTATAAATATAAATGAATGTTCTGTTCTACTGAAAGCTTATTTTTCCTATAGGTATATCCACTGATTTCTCCGTTAATAATTGTGAACAGATTTAAAAAAATATTAATTTGTTTGATAGATAAAGGGGTACATATACTTTCGAGGTGGATCCATATAAATTAATGTAAACTCATCTTGAATACTTTTTTAATTAGCTTCTATAATACGTATTTAAGCTCCTCGTACATACATCTTCCAAAGATCGAAACTTAAAATAATAATGATAAAAATTGGAGTTGCTCATATTAAAATTTTTACATAACTACTAAATGTTATTTTTTTTGCTATCGATGTATATACCTATACCTTTATGTACCTATACGTGGTTTGACATTTTGTTGATTATTATGTACACAATAATATGAATACCTAGTAAGCTTTTTTGTTATGAATATAATTTAAAGCAATATCATGATTTGAATACATTAATTTGTGTGTGTGTGCTTTGTCAATCAACAAGCTAAATCTCTAAGGAAACTTCGTACAATACGATTAAAATGATATATAATATTAAGTTACAACAATCAAAGACTAGTAAGTATTTTATATCGTTAAGAAGTGTAACCGATATGGGTATACAATTTCCGTTCAATGCTCGTTCATTCATTATTCTTATTATTTACTTTATATTTCTCTTTATAATATGAGAGGGGTTGGCTCGAGTTCGCCCGTGAAGTTGTTTAGTTCCAATTGTGGCCACTTCTGTTGTAGCGCTAGCTGTAGGATGTCGCTACACAAAATGCAATAAAAAGTTGCAAATAAACAGTACCTAAAAATTCATGGAGGTTGCAAACTTAGTCTAGAATATCATAGCAACCATTCAGTTACTTATTTTATATGGAGAATTGATAAAAGGGCATTACAATATGACTTTCAATTTGAGAAAATTGTAGAAAAAAGGACAAAGCTTGTACGAAATTAAAATAATTTCCAAAAGAAACATTTCTATAATGCATAAAATGATTTTATAAAATGTCCCATTTATTGTTCCATGCCCTTAACTAAGTTAATAACAGTAAGTAAAAAAGTTTTACCCATAGCTCGATAGATGGCCCTCCTCGATTAAAAAGCGCGCTATGGTTCCGTTCACAACGTTTGGATATAAGGGTCGCCTCGTCGCAACACTATAATTCAGACAGTCTTAAAAACCTTATCTCGAAAGAGATAGGTACTGTAATTTTTGACAGTCCGGTAAAATGGACTTATAATACTGTGAGTAAAACCTGCAAGGTTTAATTATGTTGAATCTTGTAATCGATGCACGTTTACATGTTTCAGTGTGGATTGAGTAGTGGTTACTTTGTCGAAAAGTGGACCATAGAGTCAAACCAACATGTTTCATGAATAAAATGAAGCTTGGGTTATTTAATTAAACAAGTTTGAGATTACAATTGGTAGGCCCGGTTTGTTTGTAGGTCTCTACCTACAACCCCTCTGGGTTGGCCATGTTTTCGTAGTTTATCTCTACCCTAATTTGAGATTGCCTGATGAGATTTCTCAGATGCAAATACTTATAACAACTTCCATATAAACGTTCATCTCCTATTTAGACCAGTGCCTTTGAAAATGATAAAAAGTGAAAAAAAAATATAGTAGGATTAAATCCATTGGAAAATGAAGAGAATATAATAAAATTAAAGGAAAAATAATTTACGGGTGATCTGAGGTCGGGAAGTGGATAGGGGTGTGTTTTTAAAGGTAAAAACGGTTTTCTCGATTTCCGGCCAAATTACAAGTCGTATGGGAAAAAGTTAAATGGCAAAGATGTAGGTAATAAAAATATCTACATCTTTTGTAATTAAACTTTTTCACATATCCTCAAAATGTATGTGAAAAATTCAAATAATCAAGTTTTGGTTTTTTAATTTTATGTACTTACTACAAAAAAAATTTTTTTTTTCACGAGATTTGGTGAAAACTTGCCTTTTTGTGTTTCAAATACACTGTATTTTTTTTGCTTTAAAATTATTATTTTTTCACTTTATTTTGACTTAATATCGAAAAATCACCGTAATTTTCGATCGAAAATTCTCACGTCAAAATATCATCTTTTTAAAAAAAGTCGGTAGGTTTTGTATTCGTTAATATCTCTACTTACTGATGGTGTAAAAAAATATACATTACTATGTTAAATGTTCATAGAAAATGCAAAGAAACTGCTACGAAATAACAGGTAGTAAGGCCCAGGCCCTCCCCCGTCCCCACTTCTCTATGAAATAACTTTTGATGGGTTAAAATTTTCTGTACGTCACTCAGGAACCTTAAAAAAAGCAATAAATAGGCATCTACGCATAATAATATAATTTAAAAGAAGATTCTACCACTTTCCCAAACTATTGTAATGTGTATTGTAATCGTTTCTTTGCATTTTCTGAGAACATTTACCACAGTAATGTTTTTTTTATACCATCAGAAAGTAGAGATTTTGACGAACATAAAGCCTACCGACTTTAAAAAAAACTCATATTTTGACGTGAGAATTTTCGATCGAAAATTAGCGTGCTTTTTCGATATTAAGTCAAAATAAGGTGAAAAATATATATTTTAAATCAAAAAAATTAAAGTTATTTAGAACACAGAAAGGCAAGGTTTAAGGTTATGTAAAAAAGAGTAAAAACAAAAGTTGTAGATTTTTATTACCTACAACTTTGCCACTTGTAATTTGGCCGACAATCGAGATAAACCTTTTTTTACCTTTACGAACGCACCCCCATCCACTTCCCGACCTCAGATCGCCCGTAAATTATTTCTCCTAAAATACCTAGTAATATTCAAGAATTACTAGTTACTAGAGAAGAGGATCAAGTCTCGAGAATAATCATTGTACACAGTCTTGTCAGTGAGGAAGGTAAAGGATTTTTTTGTTTATTTTACAACACTGTCAAATTGATGACAAAATGGTAGATTCAATCAACTTAATATAGACTAGTATTAAAAGCTACAGCTCTTATAAAATCAAAAGAGTTGTCGAACAGGCGTACATACCACTCATAATTTTTTTCAAAATAGCGTGCCTCGCAATAACGTCATTCGATCTTCATATCACTCCCGGTCTAATTAGGGAATTAATTTTCAAAACACCCTTCTTTATTTAGTAATATAGTAAAGACTAAAAGTTTTATAACACGACTTCTTTTTGACGTCTAAACCCCGCCATGACAAGTAATTTACTTAAATCACGTTTCTTCGTAACTAAAGGCGAATTTCACCAATGAAACTGAGCCCGATTAGCACATGATTTTGATTTTGCTGATCGCGTTCTGTTTTACTCATGTAAGTAACCTGGGCGCCTCTACGGGTGGGGTACTTGGACCCCTGGACAGCCTGTAGGAGGGAGGTTTACGCCGCTCTGTACCCCGTACATTCCTTAAATAAATATTTTAATAAAGGTTATTTATACTCGTATAGTGTTTAAGTAAAATAAACCCAGATCTACAGAATGCTTCCAACGATGCCACAAACAACCAACGGGTAAAACTTATCAAAGTAGAAAGCTTTCGCCGTAATTTACATTTTCACTAATTGGAAAGTAGACATTAATCACTGGATAAGGCAAATCAAGCTTACGGAATGTTTGACCACGTTTATTACTCTCATAGTGCATTTCTCTCACTTTGTAGCAATATGTGTGTATTTGATTATATATGTGTGTATTTGGTAGGAACTGCATGGAGATATGGCCATGTAACTATTGTCGACGTAGCTCACAAAATATTATCATTCATTCTGAAAAGACAATGGGCATGCGATATTAGCCTTGAAACCGATAACAGTGGAGAATGCACCCATCCCCCCGACCCTTGCTCGAGCCAGCCCGCGTTGCCGCTGAGTCAGTAGCTTTAAATACCCCCGATCCAGCTGTCCCTTGCTGTCCTCCCCCAGCGACGCGACGCTCTAAGCCGAGGTCCGTACCCCACAGGGGGTGCCCTTAGCGTGTAGTCGCTTAGTTTCTAAGTTTATTTTAAGCCCTGGCTGGAGGCTACAATTCTTTTGTGGCATCCACAGGCAAGTCCGGTTAAGCAGTAGACAACCCTATGGTTGAACTGCGAGATGCCATTATCAAAAAATAAAAAAAATGGAGAATGCAAATCGGCAAATGTCAGGTTGGGTGAAGACAGGGTGTCTGGTAAGAGCTGGATGAGAGTTGCTAAGAATCGACGACCTTCCGAGTGAACCGGGTGTGTAAAGCGACGACCATCAAATTGCACCATGATATGACAAGAGACAGACAGCCAGGAGGCGACAGGATGTTGACGATAAGTCTGCGAGGCTGAATAGAACTGGGCAAATCGCACAGGATTCGTCAAGACAGATGGGCAAAGATCGTCACACAGTGAGTGCCTCGAAAAAAGAAGAGGTAGGCCTATAGAAAGCTAGCGTGACGATTTCATCAGCAGTGATAGCCTAGTGGTGTGACCGTCGGATTGCCAAGTCTTAGGTCTCGAGTTCGAACCCAAGGCACGCACCTCTGACTTTTCAGATTCATGTGCGTATTGTATAATTATCACTTGCTTAAAAATCGGTGAAGGAAAACATCCTGAGGAAAACGGCATGCCTGAGAGATATTTCTCAACAGTATGTGATCCTAAATCAGAGGCCCATGGGCAGCATTAAAACTCTGACACCAGGTTAGTCACTAACCACACGAAGAAGAAGAAGCTTCAGCACACAACTAAAAGAAAATTGGAAGGGTATGGGGGATACCTTAGCCTAACAGTGGTGCAACATTGTGTAGATATATTAATAAAATATATACTAATGGATCTTAAGAACTTTATAAGCAAGTAAATGCTCTAGAAGTAATCAACTATGATTATTAATTAAATCATCAGACCAAATCCTTATACCTTCTAATCAGCGGAAATCCACTGTATTGTTGTAAGCCATTTGTACCTACTTATCGTTGTGAAAACATACTCCATAAAAATTCTTGATTTTCAGAATGCTGAGGAAATGTTTACACACTGCGATTTTCAAGCGTCAAACGTTCACAGTGAGATCAAACTCTCGTTAATAAATAATCATTAGAAGAAGAAAAAACATTTAAATCTGTCTCTAAAATCTTGATTACCGTTTTTCACCCAATGAAGGGTTGAATTTAAAAAGCCAAAAATATATATATCGTATTTGTTTATTATAATTTGTTGTTTATAAAGATCTGAGTTTCAACTTCATCACAACGGGCTATGATTTCTTACAAGTCCCTTTACGCCTTCGCCTAGGGGGTAATAATATATTTTTTTTATTTACTTACGGCACGAATGAGTTCCTAAGTACCGTACGCATTTGTGCCAAGTTTTATACCTAAGAAATAATATTTATCATATAAACGAATTCCCCCTTTTCATCCTCTATAGCTTGATTATACAATATCCTTTCTTACTACAAGCCTTCGTTTTAATTTTAAACTTGAACTGTAAAATTCATTTTTATGTTATTTATGTCATTGTTTATATATGTGCGAGAATCTTACTGGCATTGCGATAGTTTTCCAACATCAATTTCGTACATTCTGTACCATCTCACAATTTTGTATTGAAATCACTGCGCTGCGGACCGCATAGACTGAAATGTGCGCTTAGCTTCAAGTATATGTCGTAATCGTATCGTCACAGTCTCGCACGGTGTGAGTCGGTGCGCGTCGTGGCAACGAGTCACCAGACGCCCGCCCGCCCAGTCGTCGGCCGCCCGCCCAGCAGCGCACGCGCAACTCCACGCCACAACACTACAGGTCAGATCTAACTACATTTTTAACTAAAATACACTCATTTATATAAAATCATTCAACCCAAAGTGCACTAAACTACTCGTTGAACTGTCAGCGTTCGTTCAACATAGATTTTATTTCAGTACCGACTTATATTCGCTGCATGTCGTCCGGGCTGAATGTGTAATTAACCAAAACGGTATTTTGTATAAGCATTGCAACACTTTTTAGATAAACACGCGTCGCACAGGAATAACTTGACGTTACAATTTAATGCTGATAAAGTGATTCGGTATTGTTTGATAGATGAGAACTGTCACGTGGCTGAGATGGTACTCGGATTTCGGTGTTCAGTAGGTACTATTTTATATCTTCGCGTGTCTTTATTTGTTTTATAGTTTCCGTACATTCACAATATGCGCTAACGTGTTTTCATCTTCATAATAACCGATAAAAGATTTGGTTCTTGAAAGTGTTTTGAAGAAGAACAATGGTGAATAGAATATGGTACCTATGCAAATAGTTCCACATAATATTTGCTTATTTCAGCATGAAAAAAATATCATAAAATTAAATTACAATTATTAATAAGTATTGAGATCTTATTGGTATAAAAATTTAATTACTTTAAATAATTATATGACAAGTGAGTTCACTGTGTTTACTCTAAATGGTGACTACTGACTAGCCACAAGATATATAAAAACATATGTGCATTATTTCTGACAAGATTATCCGATTAATACTAAAACTAGGTATATAAGAATGAATCGTGAACTCAACTTTCTTGCCAGTAGACGAACCATGACAACACCAGCGGGTTTCTACATAAATAAACATAGTCGCGGTTGCAACACTAAGGCACTGTAATAGTTATATGTGGTTCCAGCTTAACATACTTATATTACATTTATTTTCTTCTTATCATTTGTTTATCAGAGGCCGAATATAGCGGGCCGCGCGACATTCCGACGATCGGAAAACTCTAATTGTATTATTATGAATTTATTGTTATTAATTTATTTTATTTAATTTAATTAGAATTAACTTATCTTTGTATTTGATTTTAATACATGTCTAGAGCAAGTCTCACTAGCACGTATCTTGTAACCCACTAACTGTAGTGGTGGAGGTCAAATAGGCAGCCGCTCCATGTACAATATTGGTATTCAGCTGGATCTGGTTCGATAGGAAGTCGACCCAATCGAACTCAGGCATTTCAAGGGAGATGATGTCTTTATTTCAAAGGCGCCTTTGTGAAAAAAAATAAAATATTTTTAACGGCTAAGCGCTACGCGAATGCATAGAGAGGAATGATGGTTGCACGAAACATAAAAAACCGGCTATGTGCTTGTCGCACTATGTGCCCACGCACAATGAAGGGTTCCGTAGTTGGGATAAATTTTACCAAGAACAAACTTAGCATTGTGGTTAAAAATCCCGTTTTCCCACAAATTCCGACCGCAATATAAAGTTGGTCGACTATAACCCGTAAATTTGAAAAGCCTAATTAGCTGTGATAATTTTCCTTTTAATTTCCATGTACCTATATACTACTATCGTGAATTTTTTCACTAGTCCAAAAGTAGTCTAGTGTTGTTAAGCTGGCAAGACCCCCCTTGCCAGCTAAACGATTACTTTTAAGCCTACTACTCAAAAACGTTCACTTTAAAGCCTAATATTTCAGACACGGTTACTTTTGGACTGGTGAAAAAATCAAATAAATTAATAACAATAAATTGCTGCTATATTCGCCCTCTTCCTGTATGCTCAGTACCTAGGCCCGTTATCATGGACTAAGGCCATCGTGGCTGCTTTTATAGGCTGTAGGTAACGGCGCCAAATGAAATGCTCTTTTAAAATCAGGTAACGGCGCTCCCTCCATGTGCTGATGGTAATTATCGGAGAGGTGTTAGTGAGGTCAAAATTCCACACACCCTGGGTATTTCCCCAAAACACAAAAAAAAAGCTTGACGGTCAGTCCCCGCCAGGTAAGACCTCAGTCTTTTGTGAGAGGCTCGCCCGCCCGCGCGATTTAAGATTACTTTTCTTTTCCTAAAGGAATCCTTGCTCTTTACGAGACGTAGGGCCCTCTCCTACTCCTAGTCCGATCACTATGTATGGCAAGCCGATCACTTGGGCCAAGCAATCCAAGTACCTAGGTGTGACCCTGGATCACCACCAGACGGAGCACAAAAGCTGACCCATTCGCGGACCGCTCTCATAACAGAGCGCGCGCAGGTAATTGTCACTCTAGTTCAAACTGTGTCTCTACAAGGCAATCATACGCCCCATCATGACTTGCGTCGTCTTCTCACATTCCAAGCCTAGATATCTGCACATAATGCAAACTCTACAAAACCGTTTCCTAGAAAGGTCTCGGGTGCAATTTTTACGTCCGTAACATGGACCTCCATGTCGACCTTAAAATACAGCAGTTCATGAAACGCCTCTCAAAGCGTTTCTTCGATACTGCTATAAAGCACCGCAATCCTCTGGCTGCGGCTGCCTCCCGGTGCACTCCCTCCCGCATCAGTAGGATTCGCCGTCCAAGGCATACTCTTACCATCCATTCCATATTGTGAATGTTGTCTAGTGTTGTTTTTTTCGAATGTTTGTTTCTATTATAATGGATACCTACTCTTATTACACGTTTCTCAGTGACAAGTTCACGATATTACACTTATGCTAATTAATATGGTACGATTTTGGATCTTGCTGCAACATTATTATAATATTTCGTTTGAATGAAATGAAATTGGAATGAAAAAAAACACAACTAATTTATTATTATACTTGATGTCCACGTCACCCTAACAAAGTGGTCAATTCTCTTTGGAAGTCATTGGTCACATCCGGGTAGTCCGGAAACCAGTGCTAGCTCCCTTCAACTCTTGAGAGAGGTGACAGGGAGGATATGATATCCCTAAAACTGTTTACGACGTTGCAATAAGGAAGCTAAAGCCCACAGCTAAGTAGGCTGACCATATTTATCGTACCGATAGCCGGTGGTTCAGAAGTCCACGGGACCTACTCTCTAAGTCACTGAATGAAGATACGGGCCCGTCCAGTGGCGTAAATATAGGGTGGCAGGACTTGCAAAATGCCACGGGCCTGGCCTGACGGGGCCCCTGACCCGAGAGGCTGCGAGCTCAAAAGTGACATACGTATATTTTTAACAAAATTTAGTAAAAATTATAAATTTTGGGCCCCATGCAATGGATTTGCCAAGGGCCTCAGATGGTATAGGAAGTTACGCCAATGGGCCCTTCCGTAAGTAGTTCAAAACTTCAGTTTCATATAAACACCCCATGAATTAACTATTTTGAACGAGAACGAACGAACTTCAATGGTCGGGCGCCAAACTAATCAGTCCTTAGGTGAACGTGAACCTGATTATGAATCCCATGTTTTTAATCTGTGTAAAGTAAATGCATTTTCTTTCTTTCTATAAACTAGATATTTGATCGCAATCTGTTTATAAAATGTGTCTTATTATCGTAAGGGTTTGTAATTTGCGTTGTTATACTATGCAT
This sequence comes from Hyppa rectilinea, assembly GCA_951799385.1. NCBI lineage: Eukaryota > Metazoa > Arthropoda > Insecta > Lepidoptera > Noctuidae > Hyppa > Hyppa rectilinea. The sequence goes on from OX637300.1 coordinate 22,132,981, forward strand.
TTTTGTGTTACGCAATACCTGACGGTCTTGTTTAATATCCATTTATGGGTTATTGATAATGATATCCATTTCTATGTTATTCCAAACTTTTTCGGCATTTATCATCCCCCGTTGTATTCGACTAGCTTCTAGTTAATAATAAAAAGTCTGATTAATTTCCCAACACCAACAATTTTAAGGTTAATAAAACAAAATACGATCACCAGTTCCTCTTACATTTTTTTCGTACATTGTTGCGTTGAAAAATTTGCCTCCGATCTGTGTCAAGTTCGTGTACATTAATTTATTATTATATTACGGCCGGTACATACCTACGGGTTCCTGTTTTTTGCAACGAACCGTAGAATTTACGAGCCGTATCTTTCGTTGGATCTTGAGCGTATTAACTATTCTTACTCTATTAATTACGACGTAATGAATTATTTATACACAGGCAAGTTTACTCAATTGTTGTGGTATGTTAATTATGTAAATTTTTGTGAAAGATGCTGGCTAAGTACGAACAGCCGCACAGGTCGATCCATTAGGTTAAGCTACGCTTGCCGGGGTTGCTCGTGGATGGGTGACCATCTTTACATACCGAGACTCCTCCGTGCCTCGGAAAGCACGTTAAGCCGTTGGTCCCGGCTGTCATTTGTGCATCTTTGACAGTCGTTACGGGTAGTTAGAAGCCCGAAAATCGGACAGCCAGTCTTACCAAGGGGTATCGTATTGCCCAGTTACTGGGTTGTGGAGGTCAGATAGGCAGTCGCTCTATGTAAAATACTGGTATTCAGCTGCATCCGGTTAGACTGGAAGCCGAACCCAACATAGTTGGGAAAAGGCTAGGCAGATGATGCAGGTGATGATGTTGTGAAAGATGCTTCGTATAAGTACTGTAAACATTTTCTTCACCAGTCTAGGAAGGGGAACAGTTCTGAATCTCAAGAACTATTCAAATCAAGTTCTGGCGGTCGATTCTGTGAAAATCCCACCGTGAAAACTTAGATGAAGTGAGCTGTCGTTCCACATAACGATGGATGATGGATTGACACTATTGACATGAGCTGTCAATAGTGTTAATCATCTTTAATGTAACTTCACCTACATTGTCACGGTGAGATTTTAACAGAATAGCACTACCTATAGTGTATTTCTATTACAGTGTCCAATTTGGTAAACAAACACGGGACGAAAATTCTGATTTTTCGTATCAATCAAACACTTTGAGTTAAGTATAAACGTCTTGAACTTTGAATAATACACATAAAGCATGAATTATTTTATAAAAATGCTTCAGAGATACATACATTACCAAGAAATCTTAATATTATTCGCGACATTTGTTTACCAAATGAGACAACTAAAGAAAATACACTATACAATATTCATAACTTTTTTTTCTCGTCATCGATTTTACGAGGTATTCCATGAAGCACACCCAAACGAAGCACACCCAGACGAAGCACACCTAAAGTATTCCACTTAGCACACCCGTAGGTGGGCTTCAAATAAAAATTTAAAATAATTAATTTCCTATTCCACGAAGCACACCTACGAATATCACTCGCATACGTATTTAAGAAAATGTATGAGATAGTTGAACAAATACCAAAATATAGTATAATCATGACCATTCTTATTCGTTAGGTACTCATAATTGTGACATTTCGGTATTATTACTCAATAGCTAAAAAGATCTTCAAGATAGAACAATGCAAACGTAACTACAAACAGCAGTTAGTAACTAAATATAATTTAGTTCGGGCTTGTGGTCTACACATATTGTTAATACCGTAGTGTTAGAGCGATTGACCGACCGACTGAACCCTGTTGCCAAGACTTGTTTGTTTACTAAATGGGACACTCATTTTGGCATGTATTATGATCTAAATACACAGCTGGGAAAAATAAAAGTATCGTTTAGTTCAGGGAAAAAAACTGTTATAATAATACTAGCCTATTATTGTCTCAGTGCAGAGCAAAGGCCTTTTCTCGTACGACGAACATTGATCACCATGCTTACTGAAGACGAGTTGGCAATTTCAGACTTAAACTCCAGGTTTCTTCACGATTTATAGTTAGTTCCTTTAACCCAAGAACTAACATCTTCATTCAACGCATGTTCATGAATATTTCAGTCAGGTATTCGGTGTTTACACAGCCGAAATTTTGTTTGTGTACCATATCATGTCAGTCCAATGATTAACACGATAATCTGTCAGCAACACATTTGCATCATGAAGCAACACAGTCATTAAGATGCGAATTTGAAATATTCATACTAATTTTCTCCGAAGCAGTAGGTATAAATCGGTGTACCTAACTATTCGAGACTGATGGACCAGTGGTAACGGCCGTGACTTACAAGTTGTGAGTCGTCGGTCTACCTCGCTAGCGTCTCCGTAAATTATTTGTATGAACATATAACATATACATATAACAGAAAGTAAAACCTGTCCAGATTCTTTCTGTGACCGCTAGGGGCGCTGTACAATATTACAGCGCCCCTAGCGGTCACAGAAAGAATCTGGACAGGTTTTACTTTCTGTAAATAATTTCATCACCACTGCTCTTAAAACTGTATAGGAAAACATTGTGAGGAAACCGGCGTAAACTAGATCCAAAAATTCGAAGACATATAACAACTACCAACCTGCACTGGGCTTGCGTAGTGGATTACGGCCCAGTCCCTATTTCCTGTGAGGAGGCCTGTGTCTCAGCATTGGGAACATTATAGGCTGATTGGTAACACGACACCATATAGGCTGAGCATCTGCTATGTTAAGGTGAATCCTCCAACCAGCCCGCGAAATTCAATTTTTTTTCACAAAGGTGTAAAAATGACTTTTTACAAGGTCAAAGTCATTCCGGAACCTTTATGAGCTCGGAGGGTTGTATTAATGATTTTGATGATTATAATTCTGTAACTACATACGTCTTACAGCCGCGAATCAAATGTTCATCAACATACAACCTATCACTGGCCTGCAAATTGCAAAAAACTTAAGAAAATTTGAATTTCGCGGGCTACCCTGGAACATCAACCTTAATTTAAACACTCTAGAAAAGCCACCGATAGTCAAGAAAGCCTTAATTTAGTATCAAATAGAAAACGATCCGTCGATTTGGCAAACAATACGCGCGTAAAACTTCGAATGCACCTGCAGGAAAAGTCTCACTTTACCTCGCGTCATCCAAGCCTTTGATGTATTGCCGCTAGGATTAATGAATTACTGCACGATCACTTGTTACATACATTCCCAGAACATAGTATTTCAAACATGCAGGGTATGTCTTCACCTACTCGTCGTGGTCTGAGCCTTTCTTACTGCCTCTTATCAGAGCCAATACAGAGTATGCCTGATGCTTTGAGAAAAAATATTAGACGGGTAGTAAGGTGGTAGGGAGGCTAAATGAAAACTTAAGAAATGTCTTAAAACCACAGAAAACACAAAACAATAATTATAATGAATGTATAATTTTTCAATAATTTCAGTAACTAGTTTAAAACTTACAAAATAAACGTGAATGACCAATAAAAAAATCATCATCGTCTGCCTAGGCTTTTCCCAACTATGTTCGGGTCGCCTGCCTATCTGACATCTACAACACAGTTACTGGGTAATACATTACCCCGTGGTATGACCTCCTTGGTATGACTGGTTGCCAGATTTTCAGACTTGCGGCAATCCGTAACGACTGTGAAAGATCCTCGAATGACTGCCGGGAACAGTTAATACAATTACGGTTTTACGTGCTTGAAACGTAGAGGTGTATGTGAGGATAAAACAAAACAAACAAACAAAATATAATACCTATTTTTGTACAAACACGTCTCTAATAAAATCATTGCAAAGGAAAGTGCTAGACCAATAATAGTTTTTCAGACATTGAATATGTACAACGCGCAGTAGGTATTTTCCACATTCTGTCGAAAATATCTCCAGTCTTCCCTCATTATCTTCCTCTTAATCGTGTACGGCATTCAATTTTGTTGGCCTAAAATATTGTACATGTAGCAGCTTCCAGCAACTCAGCAACAAAATTGCCCAACCAGGAAATTATTAAACTGAAGCCAAGTTGCAGGTACAATATCGTCAAAAAAAACACGCTTCGTACGAAGCCTCACTTGCTAACGAAGCCCCAACTCCGACCACACGCGAGTCAACCTAACCAACTCTGTTTCCCTGATGAGCAGCGGGAACAACAAACACATCTTTATAGCTTCTGATCACTGTTTTCCTTCACATCCACGCGGACGGAATCACGGGCACAGCTAGTCTAGGAATAAAATCGCAAACTTTAACAACTTTGAACCATATCACAGTTAAACAAGATTGAGAATTAGAAAATGGAGCAAGCAAAATATTTCACGTTGACAGTGTTTTATTACAGAAATCTTTGCTTTTAATTACGTCCAGTAAAGCGGCTAATAACAGGAATAGTTTCAGCTGAGTCTAGTAAATGAAAGTCCTACGCAATATATTTAGGATAATGCATGCGTAAGAGCATAGAACTTATCTACGTACGAAGACAGAATGAGTTATAATGTTTACGTTTTGAAATGTAAAATGTGCATACGGTGCATTATCCTGTAAACTTGTTCTTGTTGATCAATGCTTGCGATTACATAAATTCTTTCGGTTTTTTATTGTACATTTATCATTACATGAAAAAACAAAGTCATACGCTTTTGTATCACATTTCGAAAGCGCGTGCACTTGCGTTGTGTTCTGCGCTGACATATTATTATTGTGATTGGAAACCTGTGGATAAGAGTCCAGTGGGCACGTAAAACTGCGGACGTTGCCTATTTTGTTTATACTGTAATCTATTGTATAATTACAGGACTGTCAAGCAAAGAATTTTTCAACGAACGTTGATCACCAAACTTTTAACCAGAAGTTGTGATTATTAAAGCTTCTCATTTTAAATCATAAGGCCATATTTAGGAAACGTATTTTTCGCGGTTGTTTTCGGGTAAATCTTTAGTAGACACCGAATATTTTGCGAATGTCCGCGTAAAACTAAATGAACAACAGAAGCATCGCTACCAAAGACCAAAATACTCGGTCAAGTTGAAACCCGATTACCTACCGTATGGCTTTTTTATAGACTTCAGAATTATACACAAACTCCTTTTGTTCGGTTTCGATCAACCTCTATGGAAGAAAAAACTTAATTAATTCCAAAGTAAAATGACTAATCATTCCAAATTAAAAAAATGCGGATTTATTTACTACAGAGGTAAGTTTTTTTTTAACTCGGGAAAGAACCACTAGAACCAACATGAATTACGTTGAATAATGCTCAAAGCAGGCGGTGTCTTGTTTTTAATAAAACCACAAAACAATATAATATTATAATGTTGGTTTTGATTTTGTTGATTGAAAGGTCTAGTTGGCAATGTTAGACGTTGGCGTCGTTCAGAAAAGAGATAAAAATTACATCATAATGGTGGACATAAATACAATTCTGTAATGTTACTGTCACAACAGACGAAGTTTGTGTGTGAATCATAAATTCATAATTTTTTACGCCTCCAACAATGGCACCAACCTACATCATCTGCAACCCAAGCAAATATTTTGTACACATGCACACACAACACGATCTCTCTGCATGTGTTAACATACAAATTGAAATGCCTGGATTCATGGACCAAATACTTCTAATATCTGTTGCACGCGAGGAGCTCGTGACTAAGTACTAACAGCCGCGCAGGTCGATCCATCAGGTTAAGCTACGCTTGCCGGGGTTTGCCGTGGATGGGTGACCATCTTTACATACCGAGACTCCTCCGTGCCTCGGAAAGCACGTTAAGCCCTTGGTCTCGGCTGACATTTCTGCATCTTTGACAGTCGTTACGGGTCGTCAGAAGCCCGAAAATATGACGTCCAGTCTTACCAAGGGATATCGTATTGCCTAGTTACTGGGTTGTGGACGTCAGATAGGCAGTCGCTCCATGTAAAATACTGTTATTTAGCTGCATCCGGTTAGACTGGAAGCCGACCCCGACATAGTTGGGAAAAGGCTAGGCAGATGATGATTACGTTAATTACACTTTCTGAAAACTTTTTGCATAACCCCGCTACCATTGATATTAGACAAAAAACCTATGTTTCAGATAACCGTGAAGTTGTCATAAAATATTAACATATTCTTTCATTTCCGTGTGTCAAAATATCAACAATTCTACAGGAAATCTCAGTTTATTTCTATTTACCTTATTATTTTCATTTAAGTACTACTTATGAAGTTGCTAAGCATGCTTACATTTTACGTCGTTCTTTAAAATACCTATCTTAGGCATTGTTAAAAGATCACACAAAATATCAGCCATTACGTCACTATACCTTAGCATCTAAGATTATTTATTATTATTTTTCTCGCTAATTTGTTCAAGAGAATATACAAACCCAATTTCGAGTTCTCAAACTGTCATCGCTTACTATCAGAAGTTACCAAAAGATTTTATTAGAGTTAAAATAGAACTTCAAAAAGTTTCCCATGTTTCGCCTTTTTTATTGAAGGTGGGAAACCCATCTATATTTCTTCCGTAGCCCTTTATGTTCCGGGGTAGCGGTAACCCTTTCGGACAATCCCGCTTACCCGGCAGTGATGTTATCTTATGCTGTATTATACTAATAGCAAATTCCATCTTTCGCCTAGTCAACGACATAGACATGTTTTATTTCTAACACTTCCTATTTGCGGATATAGACTTTCATACGATATACTCTTTTCTTAGTGTTCAGTTATTTTTGTTCCTAAAGTTTCAATCAAGACACGTACCATCGTAGGTGGGTATCATAGCTACCATTTGGTTATCTGTGTGTGACCCGGCTACCGTTGTGGAAAGACATTTTTGAACGTACATATTATTATGGTTCTTAAAAGCCGTCCTTTTAAAAATGCCGCTGTTTCTACCAGAAGTGAATTTTAAAATCTTTGGATAGCTTTAACATTTTGAACGCCAAAGCATAACCAAACAAGCCAAGCTTATCATGAATCTCCTAATATCCATGGTGTCTTTTAATTTATTTCATGTCATGAAATGCGTACGAGAGCTTCAATTTTTAAGATATCTATATCACTCACAAAAGTAATCATTTATTTGTTTATTTCGCGTTATCTTATTACCTACCTGTTGCCATTGTCACATATTTGTGTCGCTGGCGTACAGGGCATGCGATTGCTTGTCACGTGTATACAATGGCGTTCAAAAGGTTAAAAATAACCACCAGAAGACAAGGAACATTAATTTGACACAGTACCCAAAAATTCGCCTAAAACATGCCTTTCTAATAGATATGTAGGTATGTAAATCACACACATTCCAAATCCTTTAAAACATTATAGCTAGGACTATCATTCAAACTAATTTATAGAACTCAACATTCCAACAATTCATATTTATATATATATACCATAACGAACCAAAAATACTCCCCTACGACGAACAATTCGAAATAGAGACCTTCCCTAAAGTTCAGCGCAAACGATCTACCGCCCACACCCACCGGTAGCCCAGCGACAAGAAATCCACGTTTTTCATAAGTTTTGTAAGGATTCCTCGCACACGTGGGACCACTACATAACAGCAGTACTCAACACCAAAGCAAGACGCGACAGCCACCGGTGCTGTAGTCGGTGGCTCGTTTGCACGGAGCCTAACGGATATAGAGACAAACTGGGATATATAAAAATAATTTGTCAGGATATCCCATCGCATCGAAATGTAGCTGTGGGCTATTTTGGGCTGCAGTCAAGAAATGTACCCTCGCGACTGTCGTACGTAGTGATCAAATTATGTTGACAAGCTCTGCCCGTGTGTAAGTTTGTCTTTGTATTTATTCGTTGCAAATTGGGTATTTGAAAGGGTAGTCAATAACGTTACTTTTAATTATTTATTTATTTATTTGAATTGTCAACGTCGAACCAACATCATATTCGAAATTCGAAAAAATAATCAGTTATCCCATACTAGATCGAGTAGTTATTCAAGTTCTGTATATGGGACAGCTGATTATTTTTGCACGAATTCCATATTGGTCCTTGGAAAAAGTTTTTCACTCGATGGTCAGTACCACACTCTTAAACGACCACACATTTCTGATACACTCTGTGTAGACTATTATCGAAGCCTGTCTTAAAACCGATACCACTAGAGGTGTTGTCTTGATACCAATGACGTGACAGTAGACCAGCACTACTAATTACGATTTATCAAATCTTAGCACACCGTATCTAACGAAAACGTGTTTTGAATTAGTGCTTTGACTTTCGTACTAATTGTAGCAGCGTTTATCCTGTATCTGTTTAAGCGTAATCTTTGGCAAGGTCTTAAGAAGTGTGGAAATAACTATTTGCGTTTGAAAGCGAATTAACGATAGCAGTTTTTTTTAACTAAATAGGTTTGATTATTATTTCACCAGCCGGTCTATTTGGTAAAAATCCTTCTGTGTAAGTAAAGTGAGTTTGAAGTTTGTATGAGCTGTTATTTCACCTGATGGTAGAGTTTGACAGTTCATTTCACCTAAGTCTTCACGGTCAGGTTATTACAGAATAGCGCGACGGATGCTAAATTTTGATTATTTGTACCTTATTCTTGAGTGATTACTAGCATGATTTTATCATTCTTCTTTATTTGTCAATGTTTTGCTATTTCTTCATACAACACCAAAACTGAAAGACAGAACAACCAAAGTCAAAGGCAAAACTTTATTATCCTAAAGCTCTAGTCTGAAACAGTATAAGCCCAAATCATTGGATTTGTTACTGTCATCATATTTAAGAGCACTATCCGTGATAGCGTAGAACATTTTCAAAGAAATGCCCACGAAAATACAAGGTTTTTCTAAAATGATTGTACTTCAGTGATAAAACAGGCCATTTGGGTACTGAGGCGTCCACTCGAAAACATCTCACCTCTTTTGAGAATGCCCATTATCTTTAAAATATGCTACTTATATTTTTTCAAAAATTTACTGGCTATTCCACACTACATGTTAATACCTATTTTGCGAAATAGTAAAAACTATTATTATGACGGGCGTAGGACCAACAAACGGTGTGACCCAGTAGACATTTAGCAATACAATTCCGTTGTAGTCTATCTTTACTATATCTTCTTGACTTAAAGTTATATAATTGGTTTTACATCGCTAATTTATGGGACGGTTTTAATGGATCTGCCAAACAGAACACATAAATATTGTGTAAAAAATCGCCGAAAAATCAATAAAACTTTCATGAAATCAAATGTAAAGAAGAGCTAGAAAAAGAAACTTTGAAAATTCCCCTCTTTTTGTTTCCCTTTTTTAACCTGAAATAATTGACTATTTGAAACGTTCAAAACTAAAATATAAAATCACATAGAAAAAAGACCGCTCGTCTAAAAAACTTCCATCAACGAGCAGAAATTAAATACTAAGCGAAGATACATCTAAGTGTAAAATTGAATTTAATGCTAATAAGTAAAAGTAATGTTATTGACTACCCTTTCAAATACCCAATAAGCTAATTGAAAGAGTAGTCAATAACGTTACTTTTTATGAACTGTCAAAACGCGGAATTTGTACGTGATTTGTATGAAATATGTATAACAATGTGACGTCACAGATTTTTAGAATCAAATGGAATACTTATTCGTATTAAATACAATTTAACAATTATATCTTCGCATTATATTTAATTTCTGTACGGTGATGGAAGTTTTTATGACGAGCGGGCTTTTTTCTATGTGATTTCATATTTTATTTTTGACCGATTCAAATAGTCAATTGAAAGGATCACTCCAATAAACATAGTCTGTTCTCGTTGTACTAAACGAAAACAGACAAAACTGCGGAGACAGTCAGCAGACACAACACCTTCATGTAGTTCGTTAGATGACTCAATAGCCAGTGGTCACCTTGTAAACTAACCACCACGTGGCTTGATTCCAAAGTGTGACTATGCTCGGTTTCAACACTTCAAATCATCGCCCATTCTTACGTACCAACTCATTTTTCTCTGTCGTTAATTTATTTTGGTCTCTATGGCTAAGAATCATAGACTGTTTTCATTTCGCAAGCTGAATGCATTAAACTTAATCAGGACGTATTTAAGAATCCCGAGGCTCTTGACAGAATGACCTCCTGTCAGATATAACAAAGATGGAAATGCCAAAAATATATGAGGACTGAGAATCCTAAAAGTACGAAACCCTTTGAAAGCGAGTGCCCTCTGATTCATTTACGAAATAAATTCTAATAACGGCTGCCTCACCTAAGCACGTCTAATTGCAGAAGCATATTCGATAGATTTAGACTTAGACTGGAATGTAGATGTAGATGTTCTTCAAAATAGAGAAATTGTCCCTCTGGCCTGTATGAAATCACCATCTTTGATTTTGGGACAATAAAGTACTGTCCACTGCCGTCCAAACCTGACGAAGTAGTTCGTATAAGTTTCAACCTCTTTCGTGAAGGATCACATATCCTTTGAGTTTACGCTTCACAATTTATTGGTTTTATTTAGCGTTCCGGGAATCTGCGTGTGGTCGCTTCACCGCATAAGAGTTAAAAGGATAATACGTCAGAGATTAATATGATTTTGAAACGGACTGTGACTCTGTTGCTCTGATGTTAATTTGTTTGTAGCTGTCGAATACTTATTATTTTATGGATATGAAGCAGGCCGCATCCAAAGAGTTTTGTTTAATTAGAAGAGATTACAATTATTACTGTGAATGAAGACCTTATATGCCGAGCATATAGTATTTAGGCATTAAGCAGGTGATAATGGGGTTGATCTACTTTAAAAAGTTTCGACTCCCCTGGAGAGTTTTTTAATGCACTTCCAGTGCGAAGATTCCGATTAATATCTGCTGTAATTTTGGCTATATTCATAATTAATGTAACTTTGGGCAATTATTTAAATGTAGGCTACGTGACACGTGTCAGGGAGTATTATTTTATTATCACTTCAGTGTAAGAAAGAGATATAGAAGGTATAGGTCATATTAAAATAATTGTGCTAAAAGAAGTGGTGGTTGGTCCCCTGGTCTCAAGGACATTGTTGCCTACATGGTCAGATAGCTAAAACATTGTATCTTTTCTCCCCAAATGGTAAATAACTATATTAACTTTCGAACTAGTTCTAGGACACAATTAAATAATTAATGGCGTTTTCCCTGTTGTGGTTTGTTTCCTGTCTAACCGCTGTGAAAAGCAGCTGAATACCAGTATTTCAAAAGGAGCGTTTGCCTATGTGACCTCCAGAACTCAGTAACTGAGTAACATGATATACCCGCCGCTAAGACTTGTTGTCCGACTTTCTGACTTCTGTAGACCTGTAACGACTGCCATAGTTGAACCAGTTGGCTTATCGTACTTTCTAAGGTACGGAGACTCGTCGTACCGATATGTAACGATGGCCACCCATCCACGGACCAACCCCGGCAAGCGAAGCTTAACCTGATTAATTGACCTGTGCCACTGTTATCACTGAGCCACGAGCTCCTAGGTCACCATAAAAATAAACCGAAATTACTCATCAGACTTTACGAGATTCATAAAAATTCAGCAGAACGTTACTAAAACATATTCATTTACAAAGGAAGCCGGATCACATTATAAGACAAGATCATTTTTAAATAACTTGCAAGCATATCGTAAATCTAGGAGAAAATCTAATTAATCATTGCCAGTTTTATTGGCAAGTTTCAGTTCATTTTCTGCCGATGGCCTGAAATTAGGTCATCGTGCATTTGAGTTATAATTAGTGCTTAATTATTGATGTATTTTAGTAATCTAATACGTTCCGGCATTGACCATCAATTTTTTTAGCGATTTTAATGTTTTCTTTTTTGTAATCTAGCATCACAATTATTTCTTAATTCTTGGTCGTAAAGGAGATGACAGCGATTTTCCTATCCAATAAATCTTGTGTGTACATAATCACTTAGCCTATCATAGATCGTTGCTACTAGCCTGTCATAGATGATAGCTAGGCAAATAGTACCTAGGTACTTTTCCAAATTGGGTCACCTTCTTCTTCTTCTTCTTCTTGGGGCTTTGGTTTCCGCACTCAGTCCTTGGCGGACCATTGTGCGTGTTTGGGTCACCTTATGCACATGCATGTTTGTCCCTTTGTTCGTTCCCTATTCTTGTTATATCAAGATTATATACCTAAAAATGAATCCCCTTTGCATTAAAGTTGCAGAAAGAACGAGTATCTGTATTTATTATTTCGGTTAGTGGTTTCCGGGCTACCCTAGCCCTCGTATCACTGCGACCATTGCTGATCTATTGTAATCACCACCTACCGTACAATTCTCAGTAAAGTCCCGTTATTTCAAAAACTGCAAGATTTTGCTTAACCCAAGAAACTGTTTTATTGACATTATTAATCTTCTTTTTACATTATTCTGCTTCATCAAAAATATCAGACATGAGTTAAAAATGCAATTCCCAGGTGGGATAGGCTGTCATAATGTCACATACCTGTCAAATGTCTATAAGATGAAAGCGACTAACAACATCATAAAATGGTGTCACGCAATTTCCAATAATTAGCAATCCAGTGTATCTTGCCTGCTGATCAACAGCACAGTAAAGTGCCTAAAGTTTCGGGAAGCTCATGATGAAGAAACCGGAAAGCGTTTCGTGGAACAATGTCATTTACAAGGAACAACAACTGGAGCATCAGATCAGTCAGTTTCACAACAGAAACTGACTAAGATGTCTTATTCTTAGCTCGACTGAATCCCACAGACTTGGGTACCAGGCACCAGGTTGCACCTGTAAAAACCGATCTTAGAAACTTGGTTGGCAGCAAGGTGTTGGCGGGTACCTACGGGAAGCCGATGCGACCCCATTTCGGCCGAGGCAACAACCCGCACCGAACCCAAGTCTTTGACACTTCTACTGAGAGTAGGCCATTTATTTTCGTAATGTACTTTCGACAGAAATAAATCTAACAGTTCCTATAACGATTGTTTGGTTCGAGCTCCCGTTTGGTGCTCTGTAAACCGAATTTCACTAAACGATACGTATATGTACTTAGGTTTGCGTCAGTAAATAAATAGTGCGAAGTGACAGCTATAATAACTATTGGGATAACAAATCTGCTTCTTCTATTTAGTCTTATTTTCCATTGGATGGTACATTTAAACTGTTTAATTTGTGTAAAGTTACTCGGTATCTTAGCCACCATTTTTAAACAAATTACGCCTTTAACATTCAATTTATTGTGTAAATATTCCATTTTGTACCGCAAAGTGTTTTTTTGTCTCAGTGACGTAAAGAATGTGAGCGATGCAAGAGTTCAATGATTTTATTTTCACTACACATCTGTTCAACTAAAGATAAGCATTTAATAATTAGTATTTTAAAAGGCGAAAAGTAATTTAATTTAATTTCGGCCTATTTTTAGATTTGACGAATTGATTGGAGGAACAAAAAAGCATGTCAACAAAATCCGAATATAAATTAACAAATGTTTTTATTTTAAAGGAGAAAAATGAGAAATGTGATGTAGTACGAGTATTACAATCAAATAAGCGATATATTTTCCCATGATGTTTCTTTATTTCTCTTTTTAAGACCAGGTTTAAGTTAGTCGTTGTTCTACAGACATGTTCAACAACTTGCCAACAAGTTTTTTGTGTGTAATGTGACAGATCAAATTGACTGCTGCAGTGACCACGTACTACCACTTTTTATGAACGTAATGTGGTTCTATAGTGGTTCCCAGAGCGAAATCTTACCGTGAGAGTCAATTAATTGAAAAACTATAAATTATATCGGAGTATGATTTTCCAGTTTTATTTGTATTGGGTCGATTTATTTACCGTCACTTTTTACTTTTCGTAAGTATTTACTTAATTATAAATCGTGATCAATTTAATTCGCATTTAATAGAATGGATACCAAAGGTGGAGAGACATCTTCAACCAGATATATGTGGACCGTTATGGATGCGAAAGGCACGGGCTAGAGATGTATGGACAGAGTTAGGAGGCCGCTGTAGAGGCGACTACTTCTATTAAAAATTATCAGTAGTCATGAACATTAGGTTAGTCTGACGTCAAGATTGAATTGTAGTAGGAAATGAAGCCCATTTTTATTTTTTTGCTATGTTAGAATTAAGACAGTTTTCATACAATTCATAAATTCCCATAAAAATATTTGAAGCCACGTATTTCAGTAATTATAACTCCAGAGACAAGTAGCATAAATGATAAACTATTTTATTTCTGTAAGTAGGTTTGTAGGAACACTTTTACACGTTAATCATATTTTAAAAACTGGATGAGGTCACCGTTTCCTATACGACTACACTCAAAAGAAAGGCCGAACAAACTGGGAGGTCACAGCCCCTTTTAAAGTCCACACATAATCATGAGAGGACCATGAAGGAAATGGTATTTTAGTGAAGAACCTGACATATTTGAGTGGGCCGGGCCTATCTAGCAGCACAGGCTCGCTGCACAGGCCCACTGAAATCTACGTGGTAATGAAATAATAATAATAATGTTTATTCACATAAATATGTACATTTTTTTTACAAGTACAGTGCTTAAACTAACCTTAAAGTACACAAAAGTATTAGCATTTGAGGCCAAACTAGGCAAAACCTGTATTTCAGCCCTCAACGCCGAATCCCCCTGAGTTACAAATAATTATTTTTATTATGATAGTGTAATGATCCCATATATGAATGTACGTGTCTTTACAACTTATAAAATAGAATTAGAGAAAAAAAAAATTACAATATCTAAAAGGTAACATTGTAGGTGTGTCGAATCCTCTCTTTGTGTGTGATGGAGGTGTACATGAATGAGTGTGAGAGGGTGTGTAAGATTGCGGAGCATAACTTTTGTTAAATTTACAAGGGATTACTCTGTTTATCTAGGTATTTGAAGCAAATCTTCTGTCTCCTCATACGTGAGTTTCTGCAGGAAATCACTTACTTGTTTGCAAGACTTTTTCGTCATCGGGTAAATATTTAGATTTTTATTTATTTTCTTGAAGATGTAGGGGCCAATAAATGGAGCAAATCTATTGCTAAATTTTGTTCTAGATACAATGGGTTGTGGGCAAACAAAGTGTTTTTTGCGCCTATTTAGAGTGAGGGGGTCGTAGCAGGTGTTCTTATGTTGCATTAGTATAATATGGAGAAGGAAAAGTTGTCTCACTGAAAGGACTCCACAGAATTCGTAAAGCTGCGAGGTAGGAAACAATCTTGGTTTGAAGGTGCTAACCTTCAGAATGGCACGCTGGGCAACCTGCAACAGGTTTTAATGTAGTTTTAGGGGATCCTCCCCATGATGTAATACAATAGGTAATGAGGTACAATAAGTAGTGAAAAATAAACAGGCTATAAAACGAATCGCCGAGCAATCACGATGAAACCAAAACACAGCAGACCGAAAATACCTTAACCGACACACTGAGGGGACCAGACACATGCGCCAACCACACTCACTACTATTTACAAGACCTAAACGCCTATTATGTTTCACTCAGTACAACAGCAATTGAGATCTCACGAACGTAGATCAAGCAGACAACAGGTCGCCGTAAAGTTCTAAGGACACAAATAGCACTATCCGCACATTGCTGTTAAAATATTATGTAATTACCGTCGCAGTCCGCTGGCCAGCATTTGTTCAAGATCTATGGCCATTGTCCCGACTTAGGGCTTTATTACCAGCCAAACATATTCTGCATTACTAAATCTGCATGCTCTTATTAGGTACGAAGTATACAGAGTGGTCTGCAAATATTATGCGTTGTATGATAGGCTTTTGCTCTTTTGGCGGTTGTAAGGTACTTTGACAGACTGATAATGAAGCGTTATCGTGTAGTCAGACCCTTTAAAAAAATGTCACTGTCACTCATGAAAAAAAAGTTTGTGGGTATAATTTTAAAGGTTTCCCCTTCTTTCGTCGACAAAAACAGTGACTAGTTATAGTTGAAGGCCATGAAGGCCAGGAATTGCTAGGCTGAATTATTGTTGAAGGCCTTATTTTGTGTATATTAAATAACGGGGTTGTGTAAAGCGGTCTTGGGGGAAAAGACACACTAATCAATGATGTTGCAAAATTACGTGTAAGTACCTACCTAACTAGTTTCAGGGTGGTACTCCCCATACATGTAACCAAAAGATGAAAAACAAAATGCATTGCACATAAGCGAAATAGATACATTACATCCCATTGTGAAAATAAATATAATATATCTCAGTGCTATTTAAGTCAAAAGTTTTAGTTTATAGGTAGTTATGTATGGAAACTTTTAGAGTGTTTGTAAATAAGTGAGCACCATGTATTTATATGATGACATAATTAATTTTACTTGCCATAGTTTTATTTGGTTTTATTTTCATCTTTTGTGGTGAATTATTTTTATTCTAGGTGCATCTTCTACACATATTATTTTATAATTCTTGTATACAAGACATTGTAAAACATTTTTAAACAGTAACGGTGGAGTTTCTTGCCCATTCTTCTCTATACGAAACTACCTTTTGGAATGTGCGAGTAGAATCAATTCTATTTCTTGTTCATTTTGAGGTTCAAAAGTGACTCTCTTGTGCCGATTTGAAATAAATTATTTGACTTTGACTTAGGGATATTTTCGGTAACAACAGCGATTTATTCAAACTTTTTAACTTATTTTTAAGGCACCACCACTCTGTATATATTACTATGAATACTAAGTATTGAGTTATTTATTTCGAAAGAAAAACAAAGAAAGTTCTTTTATTTAGCTACGACTAAAAGTCACTCAAAAATGTATTATGATTTCTTTGATAAAATCAACTCGAGCTCGATAACAAAAGGTAACATTACATTCGCGTCCAAATTCACACCGGTATCTAGTCTTAATACAAACACAAGAGCTAACTAAACACACAACAAGGCACAGATATAAAGACAGACTGACAAATATAGCCGAGGCGTACTTTGTTCAATAATACATAGTTATTAGGACATCTCCGTGACTTTATTGCTCGTTATTGGAGGTCGTACAAGCGAGAAATGTGTATTATTATATCACAAAATAGTCGTAATAATATAATATTAAATTAATAGTGTTTCGACATATCTATGGACTCATCTTGCGGAATAATTAATAGGATTGTTTACGGAAATATTATTATGTGTCTGTTTTCGATACTTTGTATAAGACAAACCAAAAATCATCATCTGCCTAATTAACCTATTCCCACTATGATGAGGTCAGCTTCCAGTCTAACCGGATGCAGCTGAAAATTACAGCTTTAAAATACCCAGTTATTGGGTTATCTTTCTTATGATGTATCTATGGATAATACGATACACCTTGGTAAGACTGGCTGTCTGACTTTCAGGCTTCTGATGACCCATAACGACTGTCAAAGATCCACGAATGACAACCGGGTTCAGGGGTCTCGGTGTGGAAAGATGGTCACCCATTCGCGGACCAACAGCGGCAAGCGTAGCTTAACCTGATCGATTAACCAAGGTACCAAGTTTATATTAAACCAACCAAAAATATACCTAAAACATTGATCAATGCCGATTAATAAGGGACTGTGTTAATGTGTTATGTTCTTGCAGTAGTAGTTAGAGCTAAATAAATAGAAAGTGTACTGCAGGTACTCCTTTCCGGATTTTTTTTAATTTACGAGTATATGCTTCCGCCGCCCCCTCGAGTCGACGGACAAACACCCGGTGGGCAGACGTAAAGGTGTGAACACAATTTTGAGCTCGAAAATGTTTAATATCTCGTCTAATTGGATTTAAAAAAATATGCACACGGTTGGACCAAGGTTCTCCAGCGTTTCTAACAAGGAGGCAATACCTGATATAATGAACCGCCGAGTATCAGAGAGAATAAACAGTGTTACATGGTTGGTCGACTGCCACCGACAACGAAATTATTCGAAGCAAAGGGGACGTCCTACTGATTGACGTACGACGAACAGCGTCTTTTCTTTTCTTAAAAATCATCAAATGACTCCTCCTGCTCTGGGTAGAGCAGCACTCTGACACTCCCTGTGTCAGATTCTTACTGACTGAAAGCTATCCATGTTCTTTCTTTAGCCCTTTATACTCCGGGGTGGCGGTAACCCTTTCGGACCATCCCGTTGGTGAACAGCCTCTGCAGTCATAGTACCTATATGTATCACTACTTCAGTGCCGTCATCTTGTTCACGTTGACGTCGAGGTAAACAAACGGGCTCTGGGCCTGTGCTCATTGGCACGGCACGGCACCGGATTTTTATTCGACGAATAGGAATATGACAAGTAAGCATCGTAGGTACAAAAACAAAGCTGCGGTATGCTTAGAAATGCCGTGTCGTCCCGCCAGTTGGCGCAGGCCCTTAAGAGCCTCCAGTCAAGCGAGGGCAGGTACGAGTCAGTTCATTGGAGTAGGTAGACGTTTCCTGACGTCTCAGTTTCATACAGATTGCTGGTCTTTTCTATAAAAAAAAAATTAAGTCTGTCGGGGTCACTGACATGGTATTACTGGAGGAAAATGGACTGCTTTTGGGCGAAATCGCAGAATGGTATCAGAAAAATCAATCAAAATTGGAAGCTTGGAATAGTATTGTGCTAAATAATGATATCGACATTAAAAAAGAAGGATTCGGTAAGTTAACAATTAATTCAAGTTTTATTATCTGCTTCGGTTTTCGCGTGAATGTAAGAAAACCAGAAACAATTACTGTAAGTAATCCATCTTAACACCTTTTAATTGATATAGAACCAATGTCCTTCCGATGAAAAATGCGGGTCGTAGGCGAAGATTTGATAGCGGGATTGTACGAAAGGATTATACTGTCCCGGAACACTAAGGGCTATGGTTGGAACATGGATGGGTTTTAGTCGGAGTCAGTTGATAAAAAAAGAAGGCTAACTGGTGAAAATACCGGAATGAAAGCACGATATCCAATTGGTCTAAACAGGCAATCTGATAAAGGTTGAGACCACATAAGAATAAAGATGGCGGTCAGTAGTTCTCATACTCTGCCATTACATCGTAATCAGACGTACAGATATGTAAATCGTTTTAAACAGGCGGAAATAAAATTTTACGTAGGTACTTATTTTAAGTCTGATGGCGATGGCGATTGTCCAAGCTCTATTTTATTCGTATTATGTGTAGTAAGAAGTTACTGAGCAATTTGTTCCCTCATGTACTGTCATGTACTTCCCATAAATACTGTTTTGACGCGGTGGAAAAGTTTTCTCAAAACATAAAATCATGGAGTAGAATGGACATGGACGTTTTGCTAAAACATGTAAAGAATATTTTCGAGTCTTGAGATAAGACTTTGGTCTAGTCTCTAAGAGTCTTAGCGCGACCGCTGAGAGTCAGATCCTGTTTAGAGGTTAGACTCCTTAGTTGGGCAATAGGTTGATAGAAAAAATCAATTCAGAAATCTCTTAATAACAGCTCAGAGGCTGAATTGCGCCTCTCTGTGGCCCCCTATTACATGATACTTAACTATACTTACCAAACCAGTGAAATGAAGGTACAACTCTGGCTATCCCTTCGAGGAACAATCCTAGGTTAGACTCTTCTTTATTATATCTATGGTTATTGTATGGATCAGAGTGTTGGGCCACAAAAGGAATGAATGAAAGACAATTGCATGCAGCTGAAATGAGAATGTTAAGAGGGATGTGTGATGTTACGCGAATGGATAGAATACGTAATGAGTATATAAGAGGAAGTCTGAAAGTGACACCGGTGACCGAAAAGTTGTGTGGAAATCGGTTGTCATGGTATGGGCATGTTATGCGGAGGAATGAGGAAAATGTTGTCAGGAAAGTTGTGAGTATGAATGTGGATGGCTATACAAGTAGAGGGAGACCAAAGAAACGATGGATGGATTGTGTGAAAGATGATATGGCTAGAAAGGGAGTGACTAATAGAGAAGTATGGAAGAAGAAGACATGTTGCGCCGACCCCAAATAAATTGGGATAAGGGCAGGAGAATGATGGTGGTTAGACTCCTTTGTCGGGCAAAGTGCTAATAGGAAAAACCCATTCAGAAATCTCTCAATAATGACTATATTTACGCCTCTCTGATGGCAATAGGTTGCCCCTATTACATGGTACTTAACCATACTTACTTAACCAGAGAAATGTAGGTAGAACTCTGGCAAACCCTCGGAGGAACACATGCGTGATATCACGTTTGATTACAAACAAAATATTTTATTGTAATTCGTTAATTAAAATGCAAATTGCTCCCAAACCTAAATAATTTTCAGTTTCATGTGGTCAACCTAATGGAATACACGTTCAAATCAAAAGTCATTTATTTAAATAAGGCTCAGAATAATCACTTTCTGAAAGTCAAAACGGCCATTTCCTGCTGCTATGACCATTACTTTGTCCATAGAACTTTATCGTAAACCCAAAGACACAAATCAATCAGCCACAACAAATAAAGGAAGGTTCACATAAATTTTATGAGTTTTCTTCATCCCGGAACTGCATAGTATTATTGTAAAACATTCCGCCTTAAACTTGTACAAACGATGGAAATATCCCTGTGAAATCAACAATTACTTGAACACTACTGAAAATATTTACGTAGGCAGACCTTAGTCATGGCTGATGTTTACAATTTGTACCGCGAACAAGCTTTAAGCGTACCGGTAATACAAAGAAATATGAGGAACCATCGCCTTTACTACTTCACACCTTTAAGAGTCTTTTTTTTATGGATTGAAATTTAAAAAAAAATCTTTTAACTGGATTACCACGATTTGTGAACAGAGACAGTAACTATTTAATATCTAACATTTTGGGGAAATATTTAATCGATGACAGTATCGTGGTTTTAAAAATATGGGTCTAACTGATTTAAGATTCTTTAAATACATGTTCTAAATATGTTATGATACTATACTTACAACATTGTTATTAAAAGTCGTCAAAAATATAATTAAAAAAAACTCAAGACAAAAACAAAACGCTATCCGTAAAATGTCTAGTCTATTTTACACCAGTTCAAAAGAAATACGAACGACTGAATGTGTATACCTACAGTTCTAGAGCAACACGCGACAATTAGGAACGTAAATAAAAACAAGCCTAATCGTGGCATCTGTCAGTGAGATCTATATCTTTGTACACCAGCGGCAACATGGACTGGAATAACAAGGAAACAATCACAAACGATTTAAAACTCTCACAACAAAAAGATAAAGTTCAGAATCGTAGTGGAGCAAAATGGTAGGAACTTGACCATCCATCTTTTGTTCATTGACTCAATCGATATAGGTCAGTCCGGAAACTAAAAACGTTTCTATTTTGAAACTAAAAAGAAACTGGTATTTCTTACGCAGTCGTGTATAGAATGGCCCTGATGTTCGGTGCGTTTGCGCAAAGGATCTATGTGGTCTTATTGCTTCGACGTATACACGTGGCCGCGTGGGCTCACCACTGACGTTTTGTTCTGTCTTCACTAAAGAGGAGACGTTGACTATTTATAGGAAACTTGAAACTAAAAATATATCTTTGTATCAATCACCTACCTACGGTACACCGACTTAGAATCATGCGTTTTTTTAATATTGGTTTATGTTAGGAATGTGCATCCTAACATAAACCAATATTACAAACTTATCTACTTTAGGTAGTAATCATTTATAACAGTCAAACATGGAGTTAAGGCTGATATAGGATGACAGTATTCATGAATATCGACGTGGAATTCGTAAAGAGAGACCAAACTTTATTGAGATAAAGAAAAACAATGTTTGTATATTGCAAGGAATACTTCTTTAGGAAAAGCTTGCTTCGGTTGACATATTCAGTATGTATTAAACTAGGTTTCGTTTGCATACGTACACGCTCGAACATGCTAGATACCCAACTTAACACTAATCGTAAAATTAAACTTATAGCTTTACTGTGGAATAGGGAATCGCCTTGTACGTACATTCCATTACCTGAAACCGTTACTACACAACAGTAAATTCTAAATGTCTGTTAGGCTAATCCACTTTTGATACTCTATCCTTTATATCTACCAATATTTCTTTTAATTGTTACTCAATTACTAAAGTGTTCCCTCAAACTCGCTCATGACGAGAGCATCAGTTGGTCGATTCTGTCAAAATCTCACCGTGAATACTAAGGTGAAGTGAGTCTTTCCACCTATTGCTTGGGATTGAATACTCTTTACAGCTCACTTTAAACTCAACAAAACCTCACCGCGATTATGTAGGTACATTTTCACTATGAGATTTTTACAGAATAAGACCACAGATCACCTCCTTTGAATCGTCATTGGAACTTGCCGAGAATCTGTAAAATCTGCCTGATAGATTCAATCGTAACGTATTAGTGAAAGCAAATCAAAGCATATAACTATAAAGGGATTAATATAATCTGAAACAGGGACGAGTAGATCTTATACCCTTTTTCCTTGTTGCTGGAGGAAGATTATTGACAGGAACTAATTACAAATTTGTTGGTTCATAACACCCGTTCAGGATTTATTTATTTAAGTGTCAAAACACTGAAATATCACCACGTGCATATGTATTTAAACACATGGTACAAAAATAATGAAAAATACAATAAGAATTTTAAAAAAACAGTACATTTAATAACATAACAAAGAGAACAACAAATAATTCTGAATTTAAATTCAGGGTAAACTCTTAATTTTGTGTTTTGTTTTTAAGATTTTGTAATGTTCTTTGCGAAAATACACTCGAGAGCAATGAATCCGGGTCACTTAAAGAATCCTAAAAATCTCGGAAACTAAAAATGCTAGGTTAATGCAATACATTGTATTTAATAGACAATGTAATACTCCTTAAATGAAGGTATTAAAACTTCTTAGTTTTTGTAAAGTTATATCATAAAAAAATCAAATTTGAAAAAGGGCCACTTTCGATGATGGAACTACGAAATTACAGCATTTGGTTTTGCTTTTGTTTGTAATCTGTCATTTATGTGGGTACATAAACCATGTTGATAGTGCTCTATATTCATTATTCAAGCTGAAATTATGTCGCTTACGCCTGAAGAATGCACCAGAATACTTACAATGCTGGAAACCGGCCGGAGTCAGCGCGATACAGCCAGGACTGTCGGTGTGTCGCTGTCAACAGTACAAAGCGTTCTCCGACGTTACGAAGAAACTGGTTCTAACCTACGCAGACCAGGAACGGGCAGAACCAGGTGTACCACAGCACGAGAAGACCGATACTTGGTGAACACCATGCTTCGAAATCGCTTTCTCACAGGAACTGAACTCACAAATCAGTTTCGACGCCTCGGAGGAAGTAACCCAAGTGCATGGACAGTAAGACGTCGGCTTGCTGAATCTAACTTAAAACCCCTTAGACCTGCAAACGGCCCTAAACTGGAGCGTGGGCATCGTATTTCAAGACTAAGATATGCCCAGGGCCACGTAAATTGGAGTATTGAAGATTGGTCAATAGTTATGTTCTCCGACGAATCAAAATTTATGCTCTACAAGCACGATGGAAGACACAGAGTGTATCGAAGACCAGGGGAAAGATTCAAGCAAGCATGCATCGAAGAAAAAGTAGCCTACGGTGGTGGGTCTGTACTTGTGTGGGCCGGAATTTCTTCTGAAAGTCGCACAGAGCTGGTGATCATAGAAAACGGCTCTTTAACTAGCGTAAGATATGTGGAAGAAATCCTCAATGATCACGTTGGTCCATTTATGGTCAATTTAGGTGAGGATGCTATATTTATGCATGACAATGCCCGACCTCATACAGGTAGGATTGTGAATGACTACCTTCAAGAGATGAACATTACTCGTATGGAGTGGCCAGCGCGCAGCCCGGATATCAACCCGATCGAGCATGCTTGGGACGAGCTAGGCAGATGCGTAAAACAACGAAACCCTCCCCCAATCACGCTTCGTGAGCTCAAAATTGCTCTCACAGAGGAATGGGAGAATATTCCCCAAAATCGTATAAGGAACTTGGTGTACAGCATGCCAAACCGCGTGAACGCAGTAATGGAAGCACGAGGAGGCAATACGAAGTATTAAAATTCAAGAAAATCGTAATAAAGTTCAAAAATTTCATGTTTCCTATTTTTGTTTTAAGGAGAGATCAGCAGTTTTTTTCTTTATGTAATTTTGTGTTAATAAAATGTATGGTGACTCATATTTTTTTTACTTTCATTTAAGGAGTATTACATTGTCTATTAAATACAATTTATTGCATTAACCTATCATTTTTAGTTGCCGAGATTTTTAACATTCATTAAGTGACCCGGATTCATTGCTCTCGAGTGTATTAATTTATTGCGATGAAATTATTAAGGCTGTTGGTCATCAACTTTATATAAACCCTTCGTCGACACTAACCACCCACGAGAAGAAACACTTTATATCTGAACTGTATGACATCTAACAGTGTAATGCTAGCATGATAAATTGTGTTGTAATATTAAAACAATGATTAATTTCATTGCAGAATTCTCTTGAGTTGGATACGTACTACGCCCCGCCTAATGGAAGAGAGCTGATGCCTTGGCAGCATGTCTTTTAGAAACTATGTAAGTATTTTATTCGTGTTATTGCTGAGAGACCAGACTGCCCTTTCGTGACGCACTGGTGCCGTAGGCATGCCTGCAGGCCCAGTGCAGAGGGAAGAGCTGGTCTCTCACTTTTATTTTGGGATTTTTAATTTAATTTATTTTGCTTCAGGTTAATAACATAGTTGTAAGTTTTTTACTAACATATTATGGATTTTTACTAAAACCGAAATAATCATTATTATTATTATAGCTAGTTGCGTAGTCTCCGTGCGTTCTTAATCATCAAACACCGTACACTTATCATTCGGAGATATATAGCGGCAAAATGATTCAACATGCTGCATCCTTTGTCTTCTACGCTTCGCTCTGGGTAGCGCGGTCGTAGATACGATGAATTGTCTCCAATCGCAGTAGTCTTTGCGCGCCTTCTGGTGCATTTATTAACAGGGCCTTCAACTGCGGAATCTATTGATCGGTCCACCTCATCGATAACCTCTAGCGTGGCCTTTTCCCATCCACTTCATGCTCTGTACCACTTGACTCTTCAGGGATTCAGTATTCCGCCTGGAGACATGACCAAAAACTTCGGTATTCGAGACTGTACTGACTAGCTGGTAGATGCTGTTTGATGCCGAGTTCTTGGAGCATGAAGGCGTCCATAATACCCAAAGTATTCTTCTCCAGCACCTCATTTCAAGAGCATCTTCTTTTCTTTTCAGTTCTCGTAACGAACACGTATCTCTGCTTACTAATAGTGTACGGACGAACAGACCCATTCCTCAAAATTGTTTTAGCTAGTCCATTTTCCCTCTTCTAGCCTAAGCCACCATATCCACAGCCTGTACTTTCATTTCATCCACGCCATTGTTCGCAATCATAGTACCATGATATAGGATTGAACTACGTCGCTACGACGCGCGAGTTGTTCTTGCTTTGGTGTACAACTTACTGTAACAACTATTAATCCCTTATACATCGCACTCCATCTTAAGGAGTAGTTCGGCACTTGTCGCAAACAAAGTTGTATCATCAGTGTAGCGTAGGTTTGCAATGGTGTAGCCACCTATAGCAACACCATCAGTTCAGTTGTCGAGAGTGATACGCAAAATTCACACCACCAGTGACACCTGCACTGGGATGGGAGCTATATAGCATATGTGATATGGAGAAACCGCTTTTCCTCCAGTCATTACAATAAGTTAAGGAAAGAGTGGCCCTCAGAGAATTTTTATAACAATATCAGCATTTTATATACATATACATAATCATCAGACGCCGAAAAATGTTTTTAAAAACGGATTCTACATTTCTAAGCTAGACAGGTTAATGTCCTACCTATTTTAGAAATTTTCTTGAAATACACACTAATAAACTGTCGGTAGATTCCGCACTTTAGCTGGCGATTAATCAGTTTCAAGCTCTTAAATATAGTGAAGAACGAAGGGCTCAATAAAATCCCTCCTCGTATATAATCTTCACACTTATATATACACGCATTCCCTTAGTTAGCTATTTATAAAACGCTGAAAGGAACGGCTTTATATGATAGTGTTGAGCGAACAAAATCAATCTTATGTTTTGTTACAGCGATGTACACAGTGCTACACGCTTGTTGCGCAAATATAAATTCAGTTCGTTTATTTTGATCATGACCAAGACCAGCTATTACATCATTAGTACCATTGTAACATAAACGTTTTTAATTTCAGTATGATACGCCGTCGTACGGCCGGAGTCGAGACACCACCGGTCGGAGTTCATCGAGTGCCACCGCGGAACGGCCGACCACAGTTACAGCGAAATACCTTAATACAACACCGTCTTACAAGTCGTCGAGCATTCCTATCTTATGCCCTGAGCGCTCGGCTAAAGAAGAAACCCCAATCTCAGCCATTGCTAACAGATATGCGAACTATAGTAAAACGGAGAAAACACCCACCAAATACGATACCTATAGCACGACTAAGACAGAAAAACCACCCACAAAATATGATTCCTACAACATAAGTAAGACAGAAAAACCTGTAACTAAATATGATGCTTACAACTCTAGTAAAACGGAGAAACCTGCAATGAAATATGATGCCTATAATACTAGTAAAAATGACAAACCTATTTCTAAATACGATACATATAGTACGACTAAAGCTGATAAACCTGTCTCAAAATATGATACATATAGTACAAGCAAAACAGAGAAACCCACATCTAAATATGAAAAAAAAGACTATTCAAAATTGACCGTACCATCAATTATCACGAATAAAAGTAGGGACGTAAGTCCCGTTTCGACATCGAAATACAGTCTGAGCCGACCTTCTCGGCACTTGAGCCCGGAGAGGAGAACAACGAAAACATACAAAGATAAAAGCCGAGATCCCAGTCCAGGGGATCACGACAAAGACATTCCAAGTAAGACTGACAAGTCTACAGGCTATAACAGCCTATCGAATTACAAGTTATACCCTCGAACTTCAAATTATACACGACCTGCCTCTAGAGCAGAAGCTAAACCAGAAATTACCGTTAACAGGTATGCTATAGCAAACAGACTGTCCTCCAATTATTTAAGAAGTCCTCCTACTGTGAAAAGAGCATCTTTATCTCCAGTAAATCACAATGACCATGTTAAGAGTGAATCGGAAAAATGTGTATCACAACCTGCTACGAATGAAGAATTAAAGCCTCAAAATAAAGCAGTCAACGAAAGTAGTGAAATTTTAAATCCAAATGAAACCCAATCAGAAGAACATGAGACTGAAACAGTTACAATAATCACGCGTCACACTTCACCTACCCCACCCGGTTCATCTGCATATGTTCGAAGTAGAAGGGCGGATATGGCAAAAACTATAGAAAAATCGATAACAAGGTCTAAAAAAAGGCCTGAAATGATAGATAAAGAAATTCAATCGGATAGATTAGATGATTCAACACGATCAAGTAGATTTGGTAGCACTGCAAGAACAAGCGTGACAAACTGGTCTTATTTTACACCAAACTCTAGCAGCTATACAGGATACGCGGGGAGATATTCCACACAATATTCGAATTTAAGAGAAGGTTCAGGAAGTAATTCCTATTCCCCTAGTGAAAGAACAGGTCGTAGTCAAAGTTCAGAGCCGGAGAGAAGAGAAAATTCTAGTTGCAACTCCTACTCCGAACAAAACAATATAGATAGCAATTTGTCCAACCATATAGCTGAAGCAGACCAAGAAATCTTATCGGTTTATGCTTCCGAACAAAATAAAGGTGATGATACATCGGAAATCATAATTAATGTCAATCTAAAATTAAAAAGAGCTAAAAGTCCAGCAGCATCTACTGAACTAGTTTCACCTGAGATCACAGTAACAAATAGTCAGTTACCACCACAAGCACCGAAAACCGAAGGGGCTACCAAGATTAAAAAAGTAAAAGTGAAGAAAGCAAGTGCCGACTCATCATCAGATACGGGTTCCAAAAAAAAGATTATTAAGAGAAGAAGTAAATCCGTGAGCTCTACTGATTCAGATCAAGGAAGTGAAGTAAGTGAAAAGAAAGGATCTCCACCAAAGAGTATACAAAAGAATTCGTCGAGTAGTAATTTACAAAATGGACTTTCAAAATTGAAACATTCCAAGTCGCGAGAGAGTGCCAGCCCAGAATCGAGTATCACTTTATCGACACAGTCGTCTATTAGTGAAGATGAAACTGTTTCAAAATCGAAAACGAATGAGGTTTCTAGAACTTCTGCTGATGAGTTATCAATTCCAACTGACCGGTCGGGCAAACTACCCTCACCGACATGTCCCCAAAAGAATGAAAATGGTACTGAAGAGGCTAAGTCATTCTTGATACGAGCGCTGGCACCTGTTACCAATCTATTTAAAATGAGGCATCAAGACAGCAGTGAAAATAGTCGTTGGTTAGAAAATTCTACTTCAGAGTCAACAGGCAAAGACGTTTCGAATATTACCACAGAAAGTGATAGATCAGGTAAAGGTAAAATTGATACTACAAATATTATAGCATCAAACGATGACAATCTAGTAAAACTCAAAGCAATAAGGCCTATAGAATCTGGAGAAAGAGCGTGGTGGTTAGATTCAGAATCCGGAAAAAAAAGTAGCTTACAAAATAGTGAAAATCAAAGGTCTCCTTCAGAGAATATCCCTCGCAATATAAGACACGTTGAATCCGGAGAAAAGGCGTGGTGGCTTGAATCTAGTAGTGAAAGTAAACATGAAAATCAAATGCCACGTGGAAACAGTTCAGAAAATTCTGATTCTAACAAAGCTATTAAGAAATGTAAATTCGCTGACGATGAAAAGCCCTGGTGGCTAGACAGTTGCGCAAACATCCCAGAAGGAATAGAACGGCTTAGTCCGCCCAGAAAGTCGTCCAGTGACAGTGAAAAAAGTGATAAATTCAACTTCTTCAAAGTACGTCACATTGAATCTGGAGATCAAAAAGATTGGTGGGTTACGAGTAATGAAAACTCAACTAATAGCAATAAACCGGAACAGAGCTTAATGCTCAGTAAATCAGGTTCAGAACGCAGCTTCCCATTGAGACGAATACGCCATATAGAATCTGGTGAGCGGCCTTGGTGGCTGGCAAGCGACAAGAACATTCCAGAAGGTATTGAGAAATTGCCTACACCTCCACCACCGGAAGAAAGTGACTCGTCTGATTCAGAAGTCCAAGTTTACGTTCCACCAACACATATCCCGCCGTTCCCTCTACATTTGCCTGATGATGAACCTTTAGGTGCTAGAAGAAGTCCCGAGGGTTTGGAAACACCTAAAGAAATCGAAGACTACAGAGGCCGCACGTCACCTTACGAAAATAATCGTCAATTTAGGAGACCTTCAACAAATTCCTACCAGAAAGGCGTAAACAAATACATCTCCCGTTACACTGACATTGACGATATTCTTGGTACATCTGGTCAAATATACAGTCCCTTTATGGACTCGATACTGGCTAGGAGAACCGGACAGCTGCCATTCGACGACGACGCGTGTGAAGAAATAGATCCAACGCAAGTCCGAATCCATGACAGTACGGCTCAGCGGCCTGTTATAAAGAAGATTCGTTCCAGGTAAGGCATTTTAAATACATTTAAATTATGCTTTTTCTGTACTTGGACAAGAAAACTAAATGTTTATGCTTTGGCCTCGGTGGTGTATGTAAAAAGCCAGCGTTTTCATGGTAATCGAACAGATGTTTATTTGGATAGTGAAAAAAAACTAGTATTTAATAACTCGAAATCGATTAAAGTGGAAGTGATCAACAAAACTATCTGACTGTAAGACAGTTGTTAAGTAGGTACCCTACCCTAGCTAACAAGCTACCCTACATATCCTACCTACTTACCTGCCTACCTACCTACCTACTTTTTTTTAAATGTAAGAACCTTCTCCTGACAATTACAAATAAAAAAAGAATTAGTGCAATCGGTCCAGCCGTTCACGCGTGATGGCGTGACCAAGGAAAATAGGGATTCATTTTTATATAAATAGATAAGTTAGTTTATAATTTTTCATATTAAATGTTTTTCACAGGGTGCTAAATTCGCTGCACTAATACTGAGAACACTCCCAGATTTCTGCGTAGGCACTATCTACTAGAAAACTTTAAAAATAAATAACGTACTTCCTATTATAAAGTAGTCGTGTAGTCTGACGTGTGATCCCTATCGTCTCCTCTATAACTAATTTAGCGTTATGAAAACCTTGGTCTATCTCACAAGATTATTTTTTTTTTTCAGAAGTAATATCATCGATTACCGGGACGAGGATCAAGTAAGTGTATTATTATTATTGCATTATAATTTTTATGAAACCTCCAAAAACAATTATTGACTATTTGAAAAAAGCCCGCTCTTCAAAAAAACTTCCATCAAAGTATAGAAATTAAATATAATGCGAAGATATAATTGTTAGATTGCATTTAATGCTAATAAGTATTCCATTTGATCACACATGTCACATTGTCATATTTCATACAAATCACGTTAATTCCGCGTTTTGACAGTTCATAAAAAGTAACGTTATTGACTACTCTTTCAAATACCTTATTTATCGGTCAGAGGGTTAAATCTTCGTATTCCTAGAATTTAACCTAGCCACGGATGACTCAGGCTAGATCGCTTGCTCATAAACTCCTAAGGCTATTGTTCTTGCGTTAATAGTCGCCTTATTTATCTAATGGGCCTCCTAACGGGACCTATTCCGACAAACATTCAAAATTACTTCAAACTGACGGCTCCATGAAATGCCCCAAATCCTAATTTAGAACGTCATACGCATGTCTTTTGCAGCTGTATGAACTAAACATATTGACTGCAATAACAAAACTGAGTATACTAATACAACCTGTATTCTTTATTACAATAATATACAACCTAATACAATAACAACTTATACATACTTAAATTAAAAAAACTATCTAACTAACTATATACAAATAAATCCAAAAAAAAAGGACACTTACGCAACGAAGTACTCATCCGCATCGCTGTCATCCGGAAACGTGCCCAGAAGACTGGCAGCATTGCCACGTTGAATGGCAATGCTAATTCTTTGGCCAAAGAAAAATCCAGCCCTCTGGTCACGTGAAGTGTAGACCAATCGGCGAGAAATTTCCTTAAGAAAGGAGTTGCGCACTCGGGCCCCATCACCCTAGAGTTTCGACCCCAAATTGCTGAAAACCGTAGTTACACATCAGGTTACTGTATTTAACACCTGTATTTATATTTATAAAATCCTTAAAAAACTTTAAGAACTCTTAATAATAAAAGCGCATAATATGGATATTATAATAAAAGAATAGCCTATAAGAATAAATCATATTGTGGTAAAGATAATGAAAAATCTGCAAGGAGGTAGCGAGGCAGAATGGTCAGATCGCGCTGGACGTAGATACTTGAATTATACCAAGGAGGCTAATTTAATGCAGCCCAATTGTAATATGAGTTCATATAATACTGTGCAGCAAAACGAACATGTGAAATATGCAGTGAAACCCGGCCTACACAACCTGATCTAATCCGATAAAGTAAATTGAATCAGTGGTTGTCAAGTCTTAAGCACACGCATACAGAACAACAAAGGCGGCATTTGTAACAAAAGATTTTTATAAGAGGTAAGAAACAAGAATGCAAATCGTGACAAATCCCCTTATGATAAAACAATGGTAGCCAAGATACTATTACTAAGAATGACCATGTGGGTCTACGAAGCTCGCGTAATATTTTGTCGTATCTTGTGCAGTTTAGTTAGTTAGTTTTCAAAAACTATCTCATACCTATGTAAGTTTATGTGTCAAAAGAGAACTCATTGGGCATTTCTCTATACAAACGCATTCCGCTGTTTTCTTCGTGGATATTTTTTTTCCAAAAATCTAGGTCTAATTAGTACATGCCCCTATCATTTAATTTTTTCCAAAAAAATTATAACTAAAACTATTATGACAATCCAAAATACAAAAAAAATGCCCGGTTATACCGCCATGTCCAGACGACTATCTGACTTTGAAGTCCAGTTTTGAAGAGGAAAACAGCGGAATACAAGACGTCTTCTGGTCACGGTTTTTGTTGGTAAAATCAGCCTGAGCCGCAGTTGTCCCTTTCGCACTTCACGGGAGAAGGTGCGTCGCAGCGACGGCAATAGTTTCTTCAAATACCATTTTTCAAATTCCTCGCGACTAATCACATAAACTTGCACCTTCTTCCCATGGGCAGAGGGTAGGCAGAAACTATGGAACACCACCAGCTACGATCCTTTCATACTTATTTTGCTTTGTTTATGTTCGACATACATCTGGCCAAGCGCGCACGCCAGTTGCTAGTGCTACACACACCCGACCTTCTGAACAACATCACCAATATGATCACTACATAACAACCCACCCCCCCCGAACCAAAACCTTGTCTTAACCAATTTTGTCTGTGGTCCATCCATTGTGCCATGGCCGAAATACTAATTGTCAATGGTTACTATTTCTGAATACGAGGTTTTTAAGCTGCTTTACACGGGTTTAGAAATGTGCGTTTTGTTAGTAAACATTTTTTTTTCTTCCAGTCTTTTGGTTTCTCAGCCCGCCTTTTAAACCAACGTAAAAGAGCTTGCTGATTGCAAACCACAACAAATTGTGTTTTTATTAGATCACCTTGCGGTTAGTATTCGCCTATGTTACACTGGTACCATTAATATACTAATAGGACCCTAGCAGCTATCTTATGTCATGAAATATCTTGGATGATGTTTCAGACACCTACCCAAAACGAATACCTACGTTTTTCTATGTAATTATTCTATTTGCATCACGTAAATTACCTTACATTTTATAATTAAACTATATTTTGAATATTTTTAATTTTTAACTTAGTATTTTCTAAGTAAGGTGGGCTCAATCTTTTCATTCATAAAGGGCGGTCCTATTTTTAAACGAATAGGGACAAATATTTACACAGGCCATTAAAATAAATTGCGGTCGCCACTAATAACATCAGCTGGCAGTACAAAAACTCGTTCAAGTTAATAAACAAAAAGTGGGAGCCGAGCAAAGTCGGTTACCGGTCTAATGGAGACGGACTTGCTTCTCGACAGCGATGTCTTACCGTAATTAATATTTACCTATCCTAATTTCATTAAAGCATATTTGTGTTTTTTTTATTTGATTTAATTTATTGCGATGAATACGTACATATTATTATTGTCATTAAAATCACAAATTAATTATGGTTTTTTTATCATTACTTGGATATCTATTTTCTTAAACATTAATCTAAGTCAAAAAGTTTGTTTAAAAAATGGCGAAGTCAAAATATTTATACGAGTTCGGGAAGTAAAAAAAACGGTCAGACACTCATGCGCAGAGTAAGGCTTCGACGCAACAGCGGGAGCAGTGAACTGAGGAGTGCACTGTATCCTTGAAACGGTCCCGTATGGGAGCTCGGCGGCAGAAAGAGACGGCAATATGGTGCGCGTTGCTGACATTTTACAATGATGACGTCAGAGTCATAGAGTTGAAATAACGTAGACTGGGTGTGAATAACGCATAATCTATACATATTATCAGCGAGTTGTTCTTATTCGATACTTTACAGAAAATTAACGACCCAACTAAAATTAAAAACCCAATTCAAAAGTACCAGCACAATTCTTATTTACTATAAGCGCTCTGAAGAACAAGCAGCTGTCAAAAGACGACAATTCAGAACTATAATTACGAAAAAAACAAAAGACGATGTTTTCGATTATTACGAGTATTTTTTTTCCACAACGAACAGACAAAACGTTTTTTTAACAAACACTATAATTATACAACTCATTGCTCCATTTAAAAACAAATTCTCATTTTTCAAACAAAAAAATAGTTAAACCAACTTTAATTATAATTACTGTTTGGCTCCTCTACGCGTAAACATAGTTATTCTATGCGAAGGTTCAGTCATTCACTTTTCATCTCTTTCTTCCACGCCGGACGATGTGATACAATGTTCTTTTCGCTACAACCTTACCATATCTAGTAGGTGGCTACGTCCGTACAGCGCTACTACAATACCGACCTGTTCAGACTAACCGGTTAATAAAGACGTGAA
Organism: Hyppa rectilinea; assembly: GCA_951799385.1. Classification (NCBI taxonomy): domain Eukaryota; kingdom Metazoa; phylum Arthropoda; class Insecta; order Lepidoptera; family Noctuidae; genus Hyppa; species Hyppa rectilinea. The sequence continues at coordinate 22,167,091 of OX637300.1, forward strand.
AATTGTACCTGAGGCGACTTGTCTCGCAAGCTCTTCAGTAATACTTATGACTCGGTATTAGTATCTACTCGGGTGTGCCGAGGGTCTTCGCACCCTAGAACTTGGAAACACAACAATGCAGTGAATATTGTGATACAGATACTGTTTTCTGATCTCCGAAGGTAGTGTTTAGACCATATTTATTTTCTCGTTAAAAATACGCGCTAACTTTTGAACTTGGAGCCGGTTTATTAAACTTTTTTTTTCCTTTTTATGCACGCGCTTTCTTACTGTACGTCGTGGTAATATATTTTGCTATTGTTAATGTGTGTTATTTCACGTTTTATTTAATATCCTTTTGTTATGTAAAACGAACAATTTCGTTTAACTCGTGTTAACAAACTTGGCGGATAATATTTTGATCGTTATCTTGATGTTAGGTATCAATATTTAAAACACCGTCTGTTTTTGTTGATACTTTATTAATAATGCCTACTGTCTGCAAAATCTGCAATTGGAATTTAATTTTTATTTAGATAAAAATGAAAAATGATTCGGATAAACCTTAAGTAGAAACCAAAACAGTACGTAAGTTAATTACCTACTATGCTGAAATTAGGGGGGTTGAACAAAGTGTAGAGCGCATATTGTTTATAGGGTTTATTTACTTGTGTGTTTTATACCTTATGAGAAGACCTTCTTCTTTAAAATTGCTTTTAAATGTTTGGGCCCCGGCTAACCCTTTCTCACATTTTTGTATTTGTCAATCCTAATTGGTAATCAAACATTTCAGTACAAACATTTATATTTAATTTCGCATTTCAAACAAGGTTATATATTAAGTAATGAACCTAAAGCTTCATCCTTTACTTAACAAGTGAAAATAGTCAGGGTTAGGTCGCATGTATGCATTTACATACGTAAGTAAATATTGTAGAGCTATGTTCTCTAACACACAATAACTTTGTTTTTGGGTTTTTCTCATCAGGAATTTCTCAGTAAGAAACCAAAGTCTGCATCTGTGCCGGGTTGATGGCAATATGCTTACCCCCTTTAACATGTTATATGGGGTAAGGGGTAATCCTTGCCAGTTATGTTAAGTGCCATGAGACTTACAATACATAACTTAATAACTTATGTTTTAGTTTTGACATTGCATTTTAATAACGTGCGAAAATCTTAAAAAAAAATTGACAGGATTTTACTTAGTAAATGGGTACCTTCTTAAAGTTAAACTTTCTTTAAATTACTGTCAACTGTGATATATTGTAAAGAATGAGTGACCAGATACGCAAGGTAGATACAACCCCCTTGCAAAACCATTGTCTCCAGGGTTCATTAAAATTGTGGGAGTTGCCTTTATCCTTAGGTACTCATATTATAAATTCGAAAGTAACTCTATCTGTCTGTCTGTCACCTTTTCACGCCGAAACCACTGAACTGATAATCTATTTTCCTGCCTAATTTAATCGAAATCCACATCCCGGGGAAGGATATAGGATACTTTTTGTCTCAAAAAAATCTCCCGATATTGCGATATAACGGAACTCAACGCAGGCAAAAGTTAGTATAATGTAATTTTTCTTGATGAATGAATGATGAATCTTGATTTTTCTCTCAGTTGATTACCGTATTTTTCCATTAATTGATTTCTTTCTATTAATATTTAGTGCTGTAATAGCCAGTTTTGTAAAATCTGCCAAAGCGCATTTACGATTTTGTTGACTGCAAAAATAACCTTTTAATTTAATTAAATTTGAGATTTTCCCTCAGGGGGAGAACACTTTGTCCTATTAGACCACTTCATGGCATTTCATAAACATAAAAATTTTCAACGATAACTTATTTTCCTTCAAATTAAATTCTGAATACGAATTGCCATAGAAAATGCACTTTCAGCTTTCTTGAATATTATTTTTTTGCATTCCAGCACTTGATTAGGACTATACGAACATTTAAAAAAATATATCTTATCGTTGCGACAGTCGTTCTCTAGTCACGCACCTATAAACAAACAGCGTTACATTTTAAAATTTTAAATACATTTTAAATACGCTAATTTAAAATGTGTCCAAATTCTAAGAAAAACAGATACCCCTTATCTGTATATAGGAAGAACATTCTTCATTCAATTGGGTTTTTTAAGATGCCCTGTCAGTTCCGGACCTTCAAGTCCGATAAGAGGTTTATTGCCTTTACACCTTGGAACAAAGGATAACTTATTGTATTTGGAAGAAAGGGGAAATTCCATTGGATTGTTTTATTTGAAAAAGCAAGGTGTTAGTTGCTGATAACAAATAATAAGACGTTTCTGAGCATTTTAAAGATGTTTGATAAGCCGACAGCCCTTATAGTTGGAGTAAAACTTACAATGTATTTTTTTAACACAATCTTTATAAAGCCTCCAACACGAGCTTTGTGGGAGGCTCTACTGGACCAGTTTTAAACTCTGTATGTTCTCCTAGAAATCAATTGTATTTATTTATGTCGATAAACAATCCAAAAGTACCAGTTTCAGTTTACAAGCCCAAAATAGAAAAGACCAGATTAGCGACACGCGGGCAACTAAACGTTTTAAATACCTACAAGAGCAATAAGTACTCCGGATTATTATTTACAAATAAAGTTGGAAAGAAGAAAAGTAAAATAAAATAATAATAAATTAATAAAATATAATAAAAAATATAATTAAAATAAATCTTTTTATGCCCCAAACCTGATGGTTTGCTGATGCGCATCAGCATCATCCAGCATCAGCTTCAAAATTTTGCCCAGCCCGGTTCCGGCACAGGTTAAAAAGTAAACCTACATTACTTTTTCGCTGTACCGGAACCGGGCCGGGCCCAAAACAGACAGGTTTCGCACCAACCGGTTACTAGGAACAATGTTCAGAGGACGTTAAACCGACATTTACGATGTTTTATAATTAAACGCTATCGAGTGGGCAAATAATTTATTGTTTTCAATTATTTTAAGTTTTTTTTAACAATAGATGTAATTTTTCCACTAATACCAAAGTTTATCAACAAGTTAAATAACAACTTTCCTGAGCACGAGCTAGTGTGATATCCCCATACAAGAGTACGTACCTACATAAACGATTGGAACAATCCGCTTAGCAATTAAAATATGACACGAGCTTTCCTAATGAATTAACAAAAGATTAGAAAGCCCGGTTAAGACGGTTTCACTCGCCGCCGTGGAAAGTATAAAGGACGAATGATCAGATAGTGAGCGAGTTTAATTCTTTTTTTAAATTCAAACGGCGTTTTAAATATTGGTGCAACCAGTCTTACTAGTGACGTACTATCACTTAGTTTTAGTTGACTCGTTTAATATTCGAGTAATTAATAAGTAGCCGTTGAAACGCAGTTTTTAGGAACAAGGCCGAAACTATCTTGATTAATCATAGACTTTACGCTAAAGTTGTTTTGGTCGAAATAACTGAGATTATTGGTGTAACAAAGCATTCTATAAAAAAAAAATTTGATGCATGATAAAAAAGAATAGTCAAAAACGGTTTTGAAAACAAGCAATATCAATTAATTTAAAAGTACTAAATAAATTGAGGTTTATTTTATAGTGTAAGAAGGGCATATCACGCATCAAGTTTTAAAAAAAATATTAAATTTCTATGCTTACATTTTTATTTAGTACTTTTTAGTTCATTAAAATATTGTTAAAAAAAAACAATTAATAGCATACCCTTTATTTTGATATCTTGGCAGTACATAAAAAATAACTAGTCTGGTGGTTCACTATATTAGATTTAAAATGACGTTACTTAGCTTCCTTGCATTGTGATCCATACTAAACATATATGCAAAGTTTCAGTACAACGGGTTGAGGATTCTAAAATTCAGTGGCAAGGTTTGACCCGAGCAAACAAACATACATACGTTGCAAATTAAAAAAAAGCTCGCAAAATAAGACTTCGATATGTCAATCAGAGTAAGAGTATTTGTATCTACTTTAACAGAGCTTACGAATGTAACGTTTCTATCAATATCAATTTATTCTCGTATAAAAGAAAGTGAACGATTGTTAGATTTATGAGGCTAAAGGCTATAATACTGAACATTATCTTATTTTATAACAAACTTTTACCCACGATTTCCACTGTGCTAATGAACACATTGCTTTCGTGAAGTATAAGTTAAGTTTAGATTTTCGAACGATTGTGATTTATGATTTAATATTTAATGGTTTGGCTGGCAACATTCACCGTTCAAACAGACTCATTACAATTTTTAAGCCTACAACCACTTGCATACTGGTTAAAAGCCATAAGTAGCGAGCTCCTGCAAAAGTACCCACAATATTATACAGAGTAATTTAAAAACCACGTTGATGTTGTATCAATCCAAAAACTAGGGGTGTGTAGCTAAAAAATGACAGCCGCACGGGCCGTTCTTCAAGGTTAAGCCACGCTTGCCGAGGTCGGTCCGTGGATGGGTAACCGCCCACTACATACCGAGACCCATCTGTATCTCGTTAAGCATGTTAGGCCGTTGGTCCCAGTTGTTGTCAGAATACCGAAAGTCTGACTAGTCTTAACAAAGAGTCTAGCTACATCTAGCTACGGTTGCTACCCAGTAACTTTGTTATGAAGTTCTGATAGGTAGTCGCTCCTAGTATAAAAAATACGGTATTCAGCTGCATTCAGTTAGACTGCAAACCAACCCCAACATACCTGGGCGAAAGCCTACGCAGATGATGTTAGGAAGACAAAGAAACCACATATTTTTTTAAAAACGGAGCTTGCTATTGCTCAGTGCGTCGCCAACGACAATCAAACTCGCATCGAAACAATAATCGATTTTTAACACAGAGATCGGCAGCTGATATATTCTATGTATTTCTTTACCTTCAATTCCAAGCTTGTCATTTCGTTAGGTAGATATAATATAATAGAGTTTCAGATATGAACGGTCAAGACCAAAGGTATGTATACTATGGTCAAGACAGACGGACGAAAGGGCGTTGACCCCGCAGTATTGCGACTTAAAATTTTATATCGAATAATATCGATTCTTGACGCGCCCCGATACTGGAATCGAGTGAACATTGTTAGCCTGTTCTGACCACGCTTTTTTTGCCGCAAGCCATACAGCTTCTAACAGTTATCTGATCTTTTTTTCAAAGCCTGTATACTTTATTGACATACACCGATTAGATTTTATACCACGGGGTCTGAGCATCTGTTCTGTTCTGCATATTGCAACTTAGTAATTATTGAGTATTCTAGAATGCTTTCTGTAACACTCAATTCTAATGCTAGATATATAAACGAAAAATCGTAAAGACTTATGCTGACTTTGAGGAGCTTCAATCATTTATTTACTTTAATATACGAAATAGCCTGGTGATGGTAAGAGGTTCAGGCATCGAAAGGTTTACATCATCAACCAAAATAAAACACGGTTACGGTCCATTGCTGATATCCTTACTAAAAAATATCAATGCCATGAACTAAATCACACCCAACACGTCTTCTCAATCCTGTGATTATATAACGATACATATTTAAATTAACTAGAACGATTAGAGCTATGATATAACAGCATTTAAGGCAAATACCGAAGCGATTATTAACAAAGAAGACTCTATTGAATTAAAATATGTAAGCCAGCTTGAGGAAACTTGTTCTGCTTATAAAATAACTAACGAGATGACTGCTATTATAAATCGATTTATTGGTAATGAAGTGGACGACTAGAGTGTCATCCGCACATTTGATGTTTCATAGACACTAGAAATAATGTAATATTTGAAGTAGATGTCACAGTTTATGTCAATGAAGCACTACCTCTGTTGATCCCCAACGATGATGGTGCTCCCATAGATAAACACACTGTTGAATCTAACGATTCTGATACAAGTGTAGAGTTATATAACCCGGAAAGAGCGGTACCTACTAATTGAAGATGTTAAATAATAAACAAATATGAAGAGATGAAGTTGTTAAATAATATCGGTGACGTTCAGTGGTTAGTTTGACGATGATTTCAGATATAAAAATAGAATCAGCTGACATTGTGTGAACCGTCTTTATGTCCACATAAAATAACAATATTTATAATTAAATTGACAATGAAGTTAACGCTTTATTCTATGCCAGTTGACTAGGACAAGTGACTTTATGCCAATAAAACATCCTGTATTTTTTTGCATAAACTTATAGCATAAAGGGTAGATGTTGTTTTGCAAGTAGCCGCTGGTTCCTCAGCAAGCATAATTCAAAATAATCGTGACATTATAATAATAACTTTGCAGACATATATTAGGTGATTCACCTTGTCTCATGTAATTAATCAACTTAATGTAGTCTATAATAATCCAGTTCGGTTTATCTGAAATTCGTTCTAGATTTTATGCAAATTGAAAAGTAACTGTTGATTATAATGGCTAGAAATGTGGGCAGACAATGAGATATTTGTGCAATAGCTATTTATCTTTGTAGGCACCGGTTGTTTAGACATGCAAATTAGTAATTATAGACAGAAATTTTATGTTTTGTTAATAAAATGTAAAAAGGAATATATGTATAAAACTGGATAGATACTAAAATCTTTGCGCTGTGAATATTATTACATCATAAAAAGTTACATAATTATATACAAATTTTAAAGGAGCATCAAAGAAAAATATTGTAGGGAAGACTATGATGAATGATATGTTGGCTATCAGTATGCAGCGATCCGAGCTCTTTAAATCAACTTAACCTCCCGCTGTTCCCTGCTAGAATAATGGCTCTCCCTTGTATGCCACTACACCCTATCCTCCGCCTGCCCCATCCAGGACGTCCATTCATCTAGCTAGGCGGTACCCTACTCTGCTATTGCCAACACGCGGTCTCCGGTCCAGGACTCGGCTACTCCATCGGTCCTTCGACAAACATGGCCAGCCCACTGTCACTTAAGCTTGCTTACTCTGCTTACAAATAACATCATTTCTGATTTTATCCTTCCAAGAAACTTCGCCCGCGCTCATTAACGCGCTGAGCGTCCGAGAATTTTTGAACCAGCCTGATTGCCAGTGTCCACGTTTCGGCATTGCATGTCATGACAACCGGGATGCACTGGTTGAAGACCTTAATCTTCGAAGACCCTTCGTAATGGCACAACAGCCAATTTTCTTTTTATGTTTTTCCAAGTGATGTCACCGTTTAAATGCTTATCATTTACATAATCGTTTCTTGATCATTGTCAAATAATTATATTTGACAATGATCATGAAACCTGAAAATTTATATTTAGAAAGATTGGTAGCCAAATCTATGAACTTATCTTCTCTTAATATTTAACGAATTCGTGGGTCGGTTTGTTTTGACATTGGTGACAATAGTGATGCAATCATGAATAACATCAATACTACTAATTATGCTAAGTCAAAAACGAGTCTAATTGGATTCGCTTATAATCCTTCATTTTAATATTTTATATTTTAATATTATGTCAAGTTTAATAACAGCCGCATTAGATGAAGTTGCATTCTCTAAAGGCGAACACATAGATTGCAGACTATTAAATTGCAGAAATTGCCGAATCACAAGTTCGGATACGTAAGCGCATTAGAGTTTGGACATTTTGAAACAACGAAGTAAACTCGTCTTCTATATTTCGGAATTAAAATATTTATCAGGCTATTATACAGATATTATGAGTTTCCATTAAACATAGGTCATGCCTTTTATTACTTTATCATCATAGCTTGGAAGGTGCAGTTGTTTCCACGTTCTGACCACGAATTTTAACATTCGCACTATTAAATCGATTTCTAAATAAATAAGGTACCGCAAAAGAAATAACAATATTAGCTCATTCTTATTTTTCTATCTATAATATGTATGTATTTACAAAAAAAAATGTATATATGTAGTATATCAGCCATCTCGTTAGCATAACACAAGCGTTAGGTTGCTTAGCTTGGGACGATACGGCGCTGTGTGAAATGTCCAAGGATATTATTATTAATACTTTGAAAATTGTTGAGAGAGTTATTTGAATAGAGAATACGGAGATGTTACCAGGAGTAATATTGACTTGCACCTGTTCAATTTCACACGATCAATGTTGCCAAGTAAGTAGGGATCGGTATATGATAATCAGCCGATAAATGGCATTGCTCTGCTGCATTTCAATGGTTCCCAGTATCTGATGGTATTATTCATGAGCGCAAAGTGTGTCATATTCTTATTCATGTAGTCCCGTCGTGTTTTTAAGATCTTTGTAAACTAATGTGTAGTTGCAATGTTTTCGATATTGTGTTGCCTGGACAGTGAATCGATAAATCGATTTGAATGTTTTATGGTTGTAGTCGGATGGCGTTCGACAGACGCAGGTTGTATGAGTAGCACAAGCATAGCATAGCATTATCAGCCTAAAATATTCCCACTGCTGGGACTCGGGCCTCCTCCTCTCTGTTACGGAGTTGGCCTGAATCCACCACGCGGGCCCAGTGTGATTTTGATTAACAGACAGTATGACACTGACCTACAAATTGCAAAAAACAAATTTCGCGGGATATCTTAGCGCTTCCCACATAAGATTGAGAGAAAAATTTGCGATACGAATCACTTATGAATGAATAGACAATGTTTTGACTTAACTGGTATATTAAAATGTTATCCACATTCTGGTATCGCCAGGCCATAAAATGCGCAGTGAGTCCTAGGGGATTGACCACGCATACAAAAGCGGGCCACGTCCCAAATATACACAGAGTTTGCTATCTCTCTCTTACTGCATACAAAAGAAGAAGACAGGAACACGTTCTCGGATTCCTATGCATAAATAGGCAAACGTGGGAAAATAACACTCGAAGTTTTGTGGGCGTCGTGCTAACTATATTGGGACGAGACTTAACACAGACAGGCAGACAAACAGATTTTTGTAGCAAAAAAATGTAATATATATTTTGAAATGATAAATGTAGATCAAAGTTATAAACACCGAGGAAGACAAATTTAAACATGGTGATTAAGATCAAACACCAATACAAAGACAATAAGAAATAGAAAAAAAAGAAGTCAAACCAACAAAGTCAGAAATGGACTTTAAATCATCAAATTAGCTAGAGCTACTAACATAAAACAAAGGACAATCAATATTAAAGGGTTTTGAAATATCTAGCGCTGAAATACAGTCCCATAATCGGTTTCAGTAGTCCATTACAGAAGATAAACAGACAGACATAATAATATTATATACACACATCAACACTGTCTAGGGATATTTTGGATTTACTCAATTTACTCGAAATTTATTAAAAGTAACATACAACATGCATATATTTTTATAAAGCTCATTTATCTGACTACACTCCAGCATAAATGAAAACAGTTTTTTTTTTGCGTAAAAATTGTTATACACAAATAAAGAAAAACTTGAAATAATGGTAAAACTAGCAATAAATGTGTTTCTCAAGAAAAAGTGAAAAATAATGAAAAGGAATCTGTTTTTAACAGTTATGTGAAGAATCAGTAGCCAGTAACTCCACCCATGGCGTTAATAACGGTCTTGCGACGGTTTTTCATGCTTTGAATTAAGTTATCCAAATCTTACTGCGGTTTATTGTCCCAGGTCCGGTTAAGATGCAAAAAAGTTTCTCTGCCATCGCAATGTTTGCACGGAAATTCCTCAAAGCCCTTCTTTGGAGCATGTCCCACGCATGTTCCATGTGGTTTAGGTCAGGTGATTGAGCGGGCCAGCCTAAGACTGATACGTCGTGCTCCTGCTACAAACTTGTCACCACTCTCGCTGAGTGCGGACGGGCGTTATCGTGCATGAGTGTGAATTCTTGGCCCATTTGTAGTCGATGGGGGTAGATTATTGGTACTAGCCCCTCGTTACGATATTTTTCAGCCGTCATGGTGTTTCTGATCCAAACGAGGTCTGTTCTTTCACCAACACAAATTCCCGCCCAAACCATAATTGTTCCATCGTGGTATGAATGGACTTCCTGAGGATATTGCAGACGGCTCTTACGACCAGGGACTCGCCAAACACGTACTCTACGTGTATCGGGATAAAAACCGAACCGGGACTCATCGGTAAACAGATCTACAGACCACTGGTTATCTTCCCAGAGCAAATGTTCACGAGCCCACTCTAGTCGTCGTCCACGATTTCCTCGGCGTAGTGCTGGAGTACGAAGCGGTCTGCGAGCATAAAGGTTAGCTTCATGCAGCCTTCTCCTCACAGTTTGGTCACTCGCAAGCAACTGGTGCTCTGACTGGAGTCTCTGAACCAACTGCGTGGCCATAACATTTGGTTGTTTTCTCACGGCAACTTGCCAAAATCGGTCTTGTCGTTGAGTGGTTATGCACTTCCCACCTGGGTGTCTTTCAGCCACTTCACCAGTAGCACGATAATGTGACTATAACCTGATATCACGTTTTGGCTTGCTCCAATCTCATGAGCAATACTCCGTTGAGTAGCCCCAGTTTAGAGCATGCAAATTGCCCTTAACATTTCCTCACTCGTTAAATGGCGCCCCTGCATGATGCACACGATAACATTAATTCGAAATTAACCGATAACTTGTTAAACTTAAATTTGACACAAAAAATTGCCAAAAACTACTGTAGGTACATGAAACTTTCGGACTTCTCTACCATTATGCCGCGTAAATCTTTTGATTTTAATTATTTTTTTCAAATTCAAATTTAGAATCGTTCAAATAGGTTTACAAAATAAGCTTTCCTCAAAAGAATTTAAAACTAGCAAGTATTTTTTGCGTTTAAGAAGTTTATACAAAATATCCCTAGACGGTGTTGATGTGTGTATACAATCGCTTGGTAACACATATATATCAAGTCTATTGCATACAAGCTTCGTACAGACGCCAACACATCAAGCTATCCCAAACCATCAAACATTCACAATTAAATATGAACCTTATACTTTTGTACTAAAGTTGAAGATCTATCAAATAAATTTGACAGATTGGTGTAGCTTGATGTGTAGCCTCTGAACAAAGATCGTATGTGGGACGTTGCCACAAACATTGTCAACCAGGTCTAGGTTAAGTGGACTGTGACAGACAGACTACATACATAAAGGATTCAATGCTAAGCTGCATTGTAACTGGATGCAATTATATTTTTGAGGTTATGGTTTTATAGGTCGCGAAGTACTGACCTATCCTCTTGCTATTTGTTCTACACCGTTGAAAATAATTTCATGAGATTTGCACGAATCACTTACTTCTCTAGGAAGAAATAATCTTGCCACATTTAGCAATTTCGGATGACACTAAGCAGTGATCAAGTAGATCTCTGTAGAAGGAATCACTCAATTCAGAATTATATGATTCCAGGTTTAAAGGCCAATTTCACCAAGGAAACTGAACGCGATCATCTGAACTGAGTTCAAGAGCTGTCAATATCAATATTTCCCATGATATCACTGACAGCTTTTGAATGCAGATTACACGTGTTGATCGCGTTTAGTTTCATTGGTGAAATTGGACCTAAGACAATCAGCCTAGCCTTTTACTAACTATGTTGGGGTCGGCTTCCAGTCTAACCGAATGCAGCTGGCTACCAGTATTTAACACCTTGTCTGACCTCCACAACCCAGTAACTGGGTAATACGATACCTCTTAGTAAGACTGGCTGACAGATTAGTAGTTGACGACCCGTAACGACTGTCAAAGATGCACAAATGACAGCCGGGACCAACGGCTTAGCGTGCTTTCCGTGGCATGGAGGAGTCTCGATATGTAAAGATGGTCACCCACGGTGAACCCTGGCAAGCGTAGCTTAACCTGATGGATCGACCTGTGCGCCTGCTATTACTAAGCCACGAAATTGGCCCTAAGTTTGATCATTAAAATGAGTTAAGAGCACCGAGCACGTTTGGACATGTTTATGCCCCTCGTATACTTCTACAGTTTTATAGAAATGACGTAAGCGGCTCACAAGTATGCGACGCCGAAGGATTGCAATTTACAACTTTTTCATCTAACACCTGTAGCGCACCTAAAAACCCGAAGACTTCCGTACACAGCTCGTAGTTTTTTTGAGTTACTAAATTCGTTTCATCCAAAATCAAGTGTGAAATATATTTTGACTTGTTCTGGTCACGATTCTTATGAAAAAGATTTATGACACAACTCGGAGGCACGAATGAGGAATATTTGAATTTTATATTCTCCGGTTTTAGTGACCCTTAGGGCCAGCGCCCACTGGCGGAACGGCACGGCAAGGGATTAGCGACGAACAGGAATATAACTTCATGTTATAACAATAACATTGAAATTTCAACGACACGCATGCTTAAGCAGGCTTTGTTTTTGGATAGACTTTGTCGCATAAAAATCCCTTGACGCGTGCCGCCAGTGAGTGAAGACCCTTACACTGTGGTGGCCATACTTGTTCCCAGTCTGACTAAACTTTGTGCGTATCATTTGCGTTTGTAATGTCACTCACGACAGTAGCGAACTAGGGAAGTCTTCGTGTATAGCATTATTTATTTACTAAAGTATCAAGCTGTTTTACTAAGACAAATTGAACCCAAAACGTTTTTTTTTTGTGTTGAAATTTGCGTGCTTTTGTGGAATTTCGTTCCTTTGATCATTTTTCCGGGTCCACACTGACTGCAGTATGGCCGCTTGGAGCTGTTTCCAAATTCCAAGATGGTGCTTCCTTTTTTCTCTAATTGTGACAAGAAAAATAACAGAATTCATTTTTATTTTTAGGAGTAGCTTAGAATTCTTTTCACATTACTGGCAGCATTCTGAAACACACAAAATGAATAATCTATGTTGACTATAAGAGCTAGGGGTTCAGAAACATTTGCAAATACGCCGTCGACGCCGGAAAAAAAATATGAACGCGCGGTCGAAAATTAACCTACGGAAACGTGATGACGAGATATAAAGTATCCTATGTCCTAACTCAGGTCATGCTCTATCTATGTGCCAAATTTCATTTAATTCCGTTCAGCCATTTTAGCGTGAACGCATAACAAACAAACTGACAATCTTCATGCGTGATAGTGTTTTGACTATCTCTCATCCAAGAATGTCACAACAAAACATAGTTTTGTAAACTCAGTGCAATGAATATGAAAGAAAACAATTATAATTATGTATTATATCGTATGAATACCAAGTTGTACGGTCGCAAGCGCATCAAGTTATCGCAAACTGTAAAATTTCTCCAAATTATTAAAACTTAAAACGTTGACATTTTATTTGAGTGTGGGAATTCTTCAAATGACTCCTCCCGCTCTGGGTGGAGCGGAAGTGAGTGTCAGAGTCTTACTGACTAAAACCCATCCATGTTCCTTCCTTAGCTTTTTATGTTCCGGGGTAGCGGTAACCCTTTCGTATAATCCCGCTTCAAAACGTTGACACTTAAGTTCAACATCGATTAAGAAGTGACAGTTTATGGTCACTTAATGTGCTGGCAACTGTACCAACATAAATTATGATCAGTTCATTCGACACAAGCGTCTCCGCTTCCGCTAACAGTCGAACACTCGGTCAATAGAACAAGCCCTTTAATAATGAATAGTCATCATAATAACAGAGTCATTGCAACAGATTTTTTTGCGGCTGCTTTAACAATTAAAATAGTCAGGGACGTCACTCATCATTAAGTTCGTCCTCGTGTTAATTACTCCTGTTTTTCAGTTCCTACATATTAACCCAGTGACTGGCGGGTTATTTATAGTCAACAAAGTGACGGATCGGCTGGGATTTTATGAATTGTTGACCATCAACCAATTTGTAGGGACACCGTGACCTAATTTGACGAAATATGTACTTAAGTGTTATGTGTTTCAATTATTTTATTCGAGCTGGTTCTTTTCAACGTTCTTGCAATTATCAAAACTACTGTTCTATTTTGTAACAATATCACCATGAAAACTTGGCAGAAGTGAGCTTGACGTGAGCTGTCATTAGTGTCAAACCCTAGCATTACGTAGAATAAGTAGTATAAATTCATTTTTTTGAGTCAAATACTCCTTATTTTAGTAGCTGTTGTAAATCCAAGCATGTCATCAACTGGATCACTCGACTAGAAAAGATTCTTACCTCCGAAACGGCCACTTTCAAAATAAGGACAGCCCAGAATAAATATTTTGTCACACCAATTTCAACTTAAAACAGCACCAATAAAGTTGATAATGCTATAATAACTTTTAAAATACAGTAGCGTTACGCCGCCGTCCTCTGATTACAACCTGTCAATCGATACCTGAATGGAACATTTTTCCTGTTAATTTCTTACAGCTACTTGCCAGTCAAGTTTAAACTTTGGTCCTTCACGGTAAGGTCGATAAAGTAATTTCCGAGTTAAAAGAAAGAGGGTTAGTATTGTGATGCATAATAGTCGGTCTTTTGACAAGGCACTGTCTCAACATTCTAAAGGTTATTAGGGTTCCGTAGCCAAATGAAAATGTCCGTCTTTTCGTCCGCTCAGATGTTACGAAGTCATTTTACTGGGAAACTATTTGCATTTTATCGATGCATTTTGGAAAGGTGTCCCGTCCCATTAAACAATGTTATAGTTATATATATAGAATATAGATATAGGTACATGGAACAAAGGGAAGAAAAAACAATGCACATATCCCATAACAAAATTAACCTATTAGATGTTCGCATATTAGAAGCTATTTGCTTATAAAAGTTCAACGATTTATACGGTTATATTTATTGTCATATCGAGAGAATTTTTCTTGTGAACCCATGGGGTTCATACGACATCTGAGCGGTTTTGCTTATAAAAGCTCAATGATTTATTTTATACGGTTATATTTACTGTCGTTTCGAGAGATTTTTTCTTATGAACCTATGGGGTTCATACGACATGGGTTAGATAGATTATGATAGTTTTAGGCGTCAATAGTTTTTTTTTGTTAATAAGTGATATTTTAAAGCGCAGTACACGCAGCAATACTAATAAATTCATTTTCGCTTTCGATAGAATCCGCACTGTATTTTCGTAAATATTCATCCCAGTTACGGAACCCTTCACATTGCGTGGTTCTACACGCACATGGCCGGGTTTTTAATTTGAAACGGTCACGGGAAATGCCCATGGTAATAGCGCAAGCGCAGTGCAGCAAGGAATAAGTATAACTAAGCGGGGAAAAAAATTGAACGACAAAACGCATCGGTTTGATGATTAGTATGATTAAACTTATTACTAACCGCGCTTCCCTTGTGTGGTCAAGTTGAATTCCAAATGTTCAGTAAACTTATTAAAATGACAGCCGAGACCAACAACTTAACGAGGCACAGAGCAGACCCATCCACAGACCAACCCCGCCAACCGTAGCTTAACCTGATGTATCGACCCGTGCGGCTGTTTAGCCTTAGCCACGAGCTCTTCTTGAAACTATTAGCATTTTAACTGCTTTAGCCCCCCGAGTGAATATCGGAATTTATGCCACGGGAATGTACCACCGGGAAATAAAATTACCTTTTGTACTGAACCAGGTTATACTCTACCTGTGTGCCAAATTATATCTAAATGCGTTCAACTGTTAAGGCGTTAAAAGGTAACAGACAGACGGAGCTATTTTCGCATTTATTGTATGGATTGATTAAGAAGACGAAAGCGAAGAGAGTTGAATGATGAAATAAATAATTTTAATTCTATAACTACACATTTGTTTACGGTCGGGAATCGTATTTTGATCCACATAAAACCTTAGACTGACTGACGATAAATTGAATTTTCCTATTGAACACTGTTTATCTCTGCATCACCCAAAGGTAGACTTGTAGAAAATGCCTATGGCATTAAGTCCGCCTCTGTAAATTTCTGTTAAAGTAATAAATCAATTAATTCATTTTGCTGGCTAACGGCAAAGGCTAAGGCACTTCCCCCTTAAATAAGTAACAAAATGGGTACCTTAACTTATTAAACAAGCAGTAATAAATCAAAACGTAATCATAGTCGTATTTACGGCACAATTCCGTAATTACATTTAGTAATGGCTGAAAATGGCACAGGTTGCATCACATAATGTATTTATTCTAATTAATATGCACATCTGCAATCGTAGCGTTAAAGAATTTGCGTTACCTTCAGATAGCTATCTCTTTGGTTCAGTAAATAAAAAAAAAATACACGTAGGTATTTTGCAACACTGCTAGATAAAACGAAAGAACATCGAGGTTAGCACGCAATGGTCTCTAAGTATATCAACAATGAGTATTTTATAAATGAAATCAAAGAATACCAAAATAACATCGACACAGTCACCAAATATTCAAGCGTGCCCAAAAAGCACCAATCCGTCGGATAAAAAAACAATCCAACGTCTGGTCCATAACCATTATCCCAAAATACGCGGAAGACTAATCGAACTCAAGGACAATTCAATTTACCGAAATCGGTTCAGCAATTTTCGAGACGGCTACACATTAAATAAACTCATACACACAATCGTCTAACCGGAACCTGTCCAGCGTTAGTGTCGTTCAAATAACGATTTATAGCTTATCAAATAGTACGGTATATAAAGAAGTATCATTCGGTGAGCCTAACACGGTCGCGCGGAGGAGAGAAAAATGTAACTTCTAATGTTTTTTAAATTGTAAAATGCGGTCTGATAATGTTTACTTTGTTATAACATTTTATCCATATATACAGGGTGAAATTGAATACTTAGGCCTTATTTTAAGGGCTCTTTGTGCTCATGATTATGAACATATCGAGTTAGTAACGTTATGCGAGCATAATGTTCCTACATTTTGACGAGTTATACGAGCATAATGTTCCTACATTTTGACGAGTTATGCGAGCATAATGTTCCTACATTTTGACGAGTTATGCGAGCATAATGTTCCTACATTTTGACGAGTTATACGAGCATAATGTTCCTACATTTTGACGAGTTATGCGAGCATAATGTTCCTACATTTTGACGAGTTATGCGAGCATAATGTATGGAACAGCCGATTTTTGTTCGCGATTTCAGATTTTTTCCCATGGTGTAAGTTGTTCATAATGATGAATACAATAACCCCTTAAAATAATGCCCATGAATTCAATTTCACTGTGTAAAGGTGATATGAATTGTGCTTGTCGCAAGAATTCCAATCGAATATATTTTAAGCTAAGTAGTTGTATTATCGATTATAAAATCATTCGAATTCTCGTTACGTTTACATCGAGTGTTCAATGCAATCCCAATGTTTGAGTCACGCCAGGTGAGCTATTAACGTCACTATATTATCCTTTTACCGTTACTATAAATTCGCGAGCATTGTCACATGTCTCCTATCTTTGGCACGTTGACTGAATTTTAATGATTCTTTTAATATTTTTGAGATAATCTTTTTGGGATCCCTTGAATAAGTAATGATACTGATCTTTTGAATTAATCACGGCATTCCGTAGTTTGATAATTGCGTAACGTTATGAAATGTAGGTATTATAAATGATAATCAGTTTCTTATACTATGGAAAAGCAAGTGGCAAACCATAACACAAACACGGCCACTATTTTTTGTGCTAATCTAAGCAGTGTATAGGCTAGATCAATTTTAGGAATATTACAAAAAATATTCTTAGAACAGTGGCTCATAAGAAGCTCAAAGAACTTACTTGGAGTATGCTGGCGTTTGAGAAAACAAAAAAAAATAACAAGAACAGGAACAAAAGACAAATAGCATAGACAAAAAACAAAACAAACTCGACTTTAACGGGACTCATAGACAATGCTACAAAAACTGTAGGAAGTGACACCTGACGATTACATCTGTCACTTTGCTTTGAATTTGAATACATTCATAATCCATAGATTACAGCTTGTAATGAGATAATCGTTAAGTATTGATATATCAAGGCTTTTTTGCTCGCTTATAGCGGTACGAAGATTATAAACATCACGTTTGAGGTCCGTAAGTGTTTATGCACGCTTTCTGTTCGTTAATTACTATGTAAGAGTACTGTAGAGCCTAGATGCAACCTTATGTTTTATGTAGCTGGTTGGATATTCTCCGTTCCTCTTAATCTTTTTTATTGCGAGCACCCCTCCCCTGGTGCTCAAGATTGAAGACCCTCCCGGTTCTTCACAGTGCTTTAGGACTGTTTAATACAGCTTTTGCTAGGAATAGTTAACCTCAGATAAAGTGATAAGAAAACATGTTAATCATGCATTCATCAATTATTAATATAATTAAGCAAAAGGCATTGACAACATGAACATTATTTTTTAAATCAATAAATCGAAGGATGATATCATTCATAATTGTAATTAATGTATTGGTATACTATTGTTCATATTTCCCATGATCTGATGTTCTAAGTTAAACCGGTATGACGTTGTTTTTAGCATATTCCGCGAAATGAAGAATAACCTGGGGATCGCGGCGTGTAAAACGTGTCATTGTACGGGACTTAGACTGTGATGTGTAGAAACGTACAGACGCCAGCACATCAGGCTATCCCTAACTGTCAAATTTTCTCAATTAAAAATGAACCTTATATCTTTGCAATAAAGTTGAAATACTATCAAAGAAATTTGACAGATTGTGGTAACTTGATGTGCTGGCCTCTGTACATAAATGTACGGGAAAATGCCTAGTTACGACTTGTGACCTAGCTGTACTTAAACCGTCTATATTGGGAACTGCATAGCTCTTGTCCAAACAATTTATTCAGACACTTTGAACTTAATTGTGAAGATAAACAGTACTAATATAAACTACGAGACTGAAAAAAAAAAGTTTTTGTTACTTGTCAAACTGTGTATTTAGTACTTGTGCAATACTTTTTTTTGTAATTGTTCTACTGCTTAGCTATGGCATCCCCAAGTCTTCCTTTTTCCCGCATCTCCTCGAACCAGATTTCGCGTACATCATCTGTGGCGCCGCGTGCTTCTCATTAGAGCTCGCTCACAATAACTGGGTGCTCTCCCTACTTCGCCAGTCAGTGTTTATGTCATAACTCTGGTTTATCAATAATGGGACCACAAAACAAACTTTTTGGTTCATTGCCACTACTTGGAGCTCTAGTTTTGTCCTACGTAAAATATCTACTAAATCCTTAATGATCAACGTGAAACATGTACTAGTTCCTGGTATCCAGCTGCATGTGGTTACACTGGAAGCCGACCCCAACATAGTTGGGACAAAGGCCAAGCAGACGATGACGGTCCTTTGTGTGGGAAAAGGTGCCGGGTATGCGGGATTGTCCGAAGGGGTTACCGCTACCCCGGAACATAAAGGGCTAAGGAAGGAACATGGATGGGATCAATCTGACACTCCCTTCCGCTCCACCCAGAGCGGAAGGATTGAAGTCATTTGATGATTTCCCACCCTAAAAAAAAAGGCAGAAGACTAATCCCTTCATGAAAAATCCATCGGCAAAAAAGTCCACCGCATGATAAAATCTATAATAATCGATAACAGTCATAGCGCGGTTTCCAATCTCAGCAAAACATTCCCGGTCGTCTGGCTTTGCATTTCGTATACTTCGCGTTAAGCACGGCTTACACATTGACCTACGACCTTGGTTAGGTAATGTTTGTGGAATAAGTAATTAAACTTTAGCGATTACGCACTTTAAATCTCAAACACAATATATTATATTTTAAGAGTAACCAACGGGTAGGTAAGTAACGGGTAGTCAAAAGCCCGAAAATCTGACAGCCAGGCTTACCAAGAGGTATCGTATTGCCCAGTTACTGGGTTGTGGAGGTCAGATAGGCAGTCGCTTCATGTAAAATACTGATATTCAGCTGCATCCGGTTAGACTGGAAGCCGACCCCAACATAGTTGGAAAAAGGCTAGGCAGATGATGATGATGATGAAGAGTAACCAAATATTGTTTAGTTAATTTGTAATTTTATCGGTGATATATAACTTAAGAGATACATACTTACCACAATGATACCCTGAAGCGAGTGATCGACTAAATTGATTAAAAACGGAACGCCCACTATTTAGGTTTAGTGTAGGTATTTTTCTAGTTGATTCTGTACAGACTGCAGACGTTGACGGTACTGGTTCTTATTGAGACAGTGATCATCACTACACAGGTGAATATATACAGTGCGTGCGTCGTGATAATTCGCAGTTCATACTGTCTATGGCGGATATTACATTATCATAAATATCTAGGATCATACATCTAGAAGCCTGTCTTCGCTCATGTCTGCTGGAGCTGGGTCTATCCCAGCTCCAGCAGACAGGAGCGAAGCGAGAGTGCGACTCGATTTAGTAGAATAATTCAATGAAGTTTTCATAGACATTTTTCTTCTAATGACGCGTCACGCCCGTCCACCGAGGCCAATATGACTATGTAGTACATATAGTAGATTGTGTGAACCATTTCAATCAATCGCTATCGCTTATCGCTTGAGCAAAGTTCCGCGCGACGTCACAGCCAATCTCGTTAGTAAGGAACACGACACACGTGACGTGAACAGAATCCTCTTTGTTGTGTTTACTTTTACCGTATACCACGTGAACTATCTCCCCCATATCGTTAAATACTATAATTTGTTATTTTATTTACCAATAATAGTGCTGTCAAATGTTAGAGGAAGTCTTTCTACATTCATTTCTATCTAAGAGAGGTACGTTAGCCTTGTATTTTATTTCTAGTCTATAAATAATGCTCTACTCTATAATGTCCATGCGGCTATTATTTCAAAACGTATTTTTCTCATACAGACAGTTTTTCCCATGTTTGGTTGTACCTAGCCTTGTTTACCATATTATTAACTATATTATATTTTATTATTCCTTCTGAAGGTACAAGTATTGTTCACCTTTACCTCGTCTTGAATACAACTAATCCTTGAATCGATACGATCAGTTTAATCCAACCAAAAGTGCAATTGCTTGCATAAAACCCATAATGAATCGATTTTTGTACATCCAATTAGTAATTGATACTGCAAAGATTTATCGATATTGAGTGGAAGCGGTGACCCTGACTATGTTATGATTATCATGAACCTTGTACATCGATATGCGCAACAAAACTTCTGTGTTAAAGTGATTAACACTGCAACTCTATTTGCTTTCATCTTGATTACAACCACGGACTGATTGGAGACTTGTTTGACTTTATTAATCCGAAAAGTCATAGTCTGAGTCGTGGTGGAGTCATAGTCTCATGATTCGTTGAAAACAGTTTCAGCACCATATTGATGGCGATCTTAAGAGGAAGCGCGATCATGTGGTTGTTGGCGCTCATTTTTTAATAGTCCAAATATTTTTTTACGCTAATACACTTGTATGAGCAGTTGAGCAGCGGTGGTCTAGCGGTAACCTCTGCGACTTAGGAGTAGTAGTTAGGAGGGATGGAGGGATGTATGAGGAAGGTGGTAGCGTCAAAACCAGACATTTGCTTTACTTTGTGTAAATTGTGATATCAACACTGGTCTCAAAACGGTGAACGAAATCATCGTAAGGAAACGAAACCAAAACAAAAATTCTTGAACCTAAATTTCGAATACGTGTGTACTATATGACATCTACCAACCCACGTGGTGGATTATGGCCCAATCTCTCCCTTGCTTGATAATACGAAACAATACCGCATCATCATTACACTGCAATATGCAAAGATTTATCTTATTAGTGAAAACGCATCACAACCTGGCTCTTAAACTAAAAGCAATTCAACCAGCATTAATGACAGTCGATAAATTTAATGATCTTTTGGACTTTATTTTTCAACGGTACGAAATCAAACGGTATATTTTTTGTTACAATATTAATTTGTCTTATAATTTGGTGGCTTAATAAAAGTGTCAGTTATGTGTACCAGATTTGTTTGTGTTTTTTTATTGGGCTTCAGTATTTTCAACTGACGTTCACCTGAGGTGTGGTAAATTGCATTACCTACAAATACAGTGCAGTGGAAAAAACTAAAACAGTCTGCGTACCTACCTAGTTCATTATTTCTAATGTGATGGTTGAAAGTGGTTGAATAATAGTGGCGGTAGATTTAAAGTTGTCCATATAGAATGAAGGAGCAGGTCGTGCAGTTGCTAATGACCGCACGACTTTTAGCGGAACTTTGTAAACAGCTGCAGAAGACATTAGAATACCAATGGTTTCCTAGAACAACCTTACAGCTGATATATGAATGTTTGTCTACATAATAAGAACGCAATTCACTGTTATGCAAAAAAATATTTGTTTTTTTTTGCATTCATTAAGACACACTTAACACTTAATAGCAATGATGACATCTTCACAAAGTTTCTGATGTAACCAATGGATGGAGCTAACTGCATCACTGCCTAAAATAGCCAGTGACGTCATAGGCGGTATACCGGAAGTATGGCTGTGTGTTGTAAGCAGAAAGTCGTGTAGATATTCTGATCACGCGAACATTGCGCTATTGACGTTTGGTGATGCCAACTGTCGGAGGTGATGTGTATTATCTGGCAAAGTAGAAAGTTATTTGTATTAGCGCTGGATTTCAATAAAGCGTTCAAGAGCTCCCTACTGAACAGGTTCATCATCGGATCAGAAACATTCTTTAAACTAGACTCATTTTAGTGTGCACAAATACTATAATTAGTACGCCTATTATGGAGTAGGATAAAAATAGTCGTTAAACAAAAAACAAGCGTCAAAACTCAGAGTTCCCCAGGGAACTATCTTGGGTCTCGTAAACAAATTAAGCAAAAAGAAAATAAGAGTTTACTCATGATAATTATTATGCCGTGAAATATTTTCGCGTTCATAGAGTTTATTAACAAGGTACATACCGGCTAAGAACGCCGGTTTGCCATACAATTTACACCTGTCTGTCAAGTGGTATGTTCTCACGAGACGACTCACATGTTTTGTGTTAATTACTTCTCGCGAGGGTTCGACCACACGATCATCTACTGTTAATATTCGAAATAGCAACACTATACACCTGTGTGAATATACTTTGTAGAACTATCTGTGAGGAACGCCATTTAAGTACTTATTTATAGATAACTCTATCATTTTATCAGAAGCTGGTTTAAATTGAATCAGGTCTCAGCTAATTTTAGTATATATATGGTGATTAGAAGGATAAAATAAGCAATCACTTAGTGACCGTTTCTTAAATACTCCAGTGTGTTCTCGGCCTTATTGAGAATAGTAAACATCTCGTTCGTCTTAATGCAAGTTAAAGACATTATTGGTCGAACCGATACTCTTGGAAAATAACTTTTGTAATCTTAATACAACCTTTGTGATGATTTAAGCAAGCAAAGATAGAGTCAGCAGTCTCCTTTAGATAAAAAGTTGGAAAGCCCTTCTATGATTTGATTTTGCCCAGTCATGGTAGTACTCTTTCAATTTACACAACTGTGATTGGCTAATATTCCGGTAGGTTTTTGCCTACTGATATATCAGTCAATCGCATTACATTACAGATTTTGTCTCCAGTTCTGTCCAGTCCTTCAGGCTTTCGCCAAGCCTGTCCCAGGGACTTTTTGAGGATCCTCGTACCATTTAACTAATAGATCAGGCTACGTTTGGCGTTTTTCTTCTTTTCGTGTGTTTAGTGACTAACCTTGTGTCAGAGTTTTTAAGCTGCCCATGGGCCTCTGACTTAGCTTCACATGCTGTTGAGGAATATCTCTCAGACATCTTGGTTTCCTCACGATATTTTGCTTCACCGAATTTAAGCAAGTGATCATTATACAATATAACAATACGCACATGAATCTGTAAAATCAGAGGTGCGTAGCTTGGGTTCGGACTCGAGACCTATGGCTTGGCAGTCCGACGGTCACACCACTAGGCTATCACTGCTAGTTAGTTTGGCGATTGACGATCATTATTGTATGTAACCTGTTTTCTTCCAAGATCAGGGTCATTTCCGTTGATTTCATACTACTGGGTATAACAATCCTATTATGTTTTAGTCCCACAGTTCATTGTCCGATACTATTGAATCTACTTGTTTAACTTCGCCTACTTGTATCTTATTATCAAAATGTAACAACAACGTTGGTATAACAAAACGCGTTTGTATTTCATAGTAATTCTTGAAACAATTAATGTGAAATACTTGCACGTTTGTCGTGGTCCTATGTTGAATAATAATGTACGAAATGGACTATCTTTTATAACACAACGTGCGTACAAAATATGCACCAATCGTGAATGTGATTTGACAATAGAAATGTTTACATTGGATGGGTTACATTTGACAAGACCCAGTATAGTGATAAGGCAGTATAGTATTTATTAAAGCTCCTTATAGATTGATGGTCAAAATATGACTGAAATGCGTTTTATCAAGTAAATAATGATCATAATCTTTGTAAAAAAAAAAGTCGGTATATCAAAAAATTCTAAATCATCCAATGACTGCTCCCGCTCTGGGTGGAGCGGAAGGGAGTGTCAGACTCTTACTGACTAAAACCCATCCATGTTCCTTCCGTAGCCCTTTATGTTCCGGGGTAGCGGTAACCCTTTCGGACAATCCCGCTTAATCAAAGAGGGAACTTAACTGAGTCTTGATAAAAAATAATTAAATCCCCAAACTGGTTGCACCATGTCCTTATGCATGTATTTTAAGCGTGATTGAGATAAATGGCTAAGGAAGGAACATGAATGGGTTTTAGTCAGTAAAAGTCTGGGACTTCCTTTTACTCCACCCAGCGCGGGAGGAGTAAATCGATGATTTCCCAGCCTCAAAAAAAAATCTAAAGCTTTGCACGCGCTTAAAAACTCCAATAATACACAATTCATTCGGTTGCCAGCTCCTTGTCGATTGCACAGGAATGTCGATAGTGCGAATTGCATACAAATAGTCGAAATTCGATATGCAGGATTTATTATATGACTGGCGTTTGTAGACGTCCGTTTTGTCAAATACGACAAGGTAAGCAAGCACGTACGGACGCAGAATACAAGGAGTTTATTTGCTCAACAAGTTTCTATTAAGAGGTGATCCTGAATTGTAAAGCAACCGTAAAGAAAAACAATTATAACTCTGTCTTATATCAATGTCATCTCTCAAGTCTACATTCAGCTGTCAAACAGTATTTAAGGCCCCAAACATTCTAACATAGAACATTAGAAAGAACATTAGTAGCCTTATTCGTTAGATCAAACAAACACTTATTAACGACAACGGTTGGAAAAAAAAAAGTAACAGTGAACACATAGTTAAGAAAAAGAATATATGTATAATATAAGAAATAAGCTTATGTCGGCGACTTCGTCCGCGGTGAGTTCGGTTAGATCGCAATAGCGGGAGATATTTGTGAAACGAACAATTTGACGAATTATGCGATTTTATTTATAGTACCATAGTCAAAATTGTTAATTTTCATGAAAATTAACAATAAAATCGCATAATTCGTCAAATTGTTCGTTTCACAAATATATCCCGCTATTGCGATCTAACCTAACACACTGTATAACCAAAGCATAAAGTTCATGATCAATTGGGATTTTTTGTCAATTTGGTATAGCTTGATGTCTACGTACAATATAATCTTTAATTTTAATTTAATTTTAAGATAATTTATTTCATAAAAACAGTACTTAGATTACATTACATTTACACGTCTTAACTGCTATGAAAACAAGAGTACACAAAAGTTTTAGCATCTGGAGCCGAACTAGGCGGAGCCTGTTTTTCGGCTAACAGCGCCAATACCCTCGAGTTACAAATACAGGTTCTTAAATGCTAGCATTGTACAAAAACAAAGGAATAATAGTGTTCTAAGTTGTATTGATTGTCTGCACCTCTCTTTGTGTTAGTTATGTGATATGGTGAATGAGTGAGTGTGAGAGGGTGTGTATATTTGTGAATGTGCTGGTGATTTTTATAAATGAAAACATGAATTAGTGAGATACACGGATATAGTGCATACCTATGTAGGTCTATAATTATATATGACATATATACATTTAACTATAGAGATAAACTAACTAATATATATAAAACTAACTAACTTAAGATAACATTACATATTATTTATTATTTCCTGTCTAACTTGGTACAGTTAGAAGTTGCTCAGTCTCATCATATGTAAGACCTTGAAGAAATTCCGTAACCTTTTTCCTGCAGCTATCTGTGTTAAGTGGATAAAAATTAAGTTTTTTATTAAGTTTATTGTAGATATAGGGACCGAGGAAATTAAAGAATTTAGCACTAAACTTAGTGCTGTAAAACCTGTGTTGACTGCAAACCATATAATTTCTACGTGTATTCAATAACTGGGGGTCGTAATTTGTGCAAGTGTGTTGCATAATAACTATCTTCAATATGAATAATTGTCTCACAGTCAATACTCCACACAACTGGTAAAGTAAGGTAGTAGAGAAAAGAATTGGCTGAAAGGTGCTGACCTTTAGTATTGCACGTTGTGCAACCTCAACAGACTTAAGTGTAGTTCTCGGAGCACCCCCCCCAAACAGATATACAGTAAAGAAGAAGTTTATAGAAGTTGTTGTACACAGAGGCACAACTTAATTTGTAAATTCGAGGATACCGTGCATCATCAGCGATAAACTTAATTGAATTTATAACGATTTCGGTATAAACAAGCTTCGAGCCTTCTTTATTATGCAAACTACACCCAGTAAGTTATTCAGTGTAGGTATAGGTTGAACGATCCAGCACACTTCATCGATTGTTGAATTCATTAATTATATGAATCTGTTATCTGGTCAATTCCAGTTTCTCTTCATTGTTATAACATTACGAATATTAATTTTATTTGATTTCGATTCGCCTAGATTGATGTGTTTATTTTTTTCCTATTCTGTTGTTTGGACTCGAACCAATCTATATGATAAGTATCACTGCCGCAATAAAAAAGCGAGAAAAAAGCAGTGATAGCCGGTCGGACCGCTAAGCCATAGGTCCAGAGTTCGAATTCAAGACCTCTGATTGTACGGATTCATGTACGTATTGTATAATTATTACTTGCTTATAAATCGGTGAGAGATATTTCTCAACAGCATGTGAAGCTAAGTCTGAGGCCCATGGACAGCATAAAAACTCTGACACCAGGTTAGTCACTAACCACACGAAAATAAAAAAGACTGTAACGAGATGAAACGATATTTTTAAAACGACTGCGTAGTAATTTAATAATACAATTATTATCAGCCTTTCAAACTCTTGACACTGTAATCAATCTGCCTAGCCTTTTCCCAACTATGTTGGGGTCAGCTTCCAGTCTAACTGAATGCAGCTGAATAGCAGTATTTTACATGGATCGATGCCTATCTGACCTCCACAACCCAGTCAGTAACTGGGTAATACAATACCCCTTGGTAATACTGGCTGCCAGACTTTCGGGTTTCTAATGTAAAACGGGGTGAATAGGGATGCAGGGGTGAATCGGATCGAAACTTATAACTGGATTTTAACATTGAAATAATATAGTTTGTTGCCAACCAGAACAATTGATCATTAATTATTATACAGTAAACACATTACGAGTCCTTTTTGGCCACAAGCTATATTATTTAATGCTTAAATCGCCTTTAAAGTTTCGTCCCTATTCACCCCTGCATCCCTATTCACCCCGTTTTACGGTACCCAAAACGACTGTCAAAGATCCACGGACCAACCTCGACTAGCGTAGCTTAACCTGATGGATCGATCTGTGCGGCTGTTATGATTATGACCTAGCCACGAGGTTCTCTGTAATGACAAGAGTAAAGCAAGGTTTTACACCAAGAAAATTATTTGAGATCTCAACTCACGGAAGACACTGTCTTGTACTTACAAAACAGTAATATCTTCATCATTAAAATCATAACTCGCTCCACATAATTCGAGCACTTCCTAATAGTTCACACCTCGTTATTAAATGTGGTCTCATTTTATAATTACAGACGCTTACTCAAAGCTGACCTTTCACTTTCTTAAATAGAATCCCAGCTAGCATTCTTTAGTAAAGGTTGTGAAATTAGCCAATATTTTAATTAAGAGATGGCTAATCCTTGTGGAACAATTAGATTATGATCCAAATAAGGCCATAGACTGTAATGCTTAAGCTGATACGTCTATGGAACATCTTACTGACGACAGTCGTTGACAAAATAGCACTCCATAAAAGCACAAAAGCTCTTCCTTGTCGATGACAAAGCGAGACACCAATACAACTTAGCCTACATGCAAAACAAGCAGAAGGAGACAGATGATACCGATGATATAAAGCCATTAGAACAATAACAGTCGCGACGGCCCCGTGTCCACATTTTCGCGTATTGCTCAACTGTTACCTACATTCGTCCCTGCCCACGCGCATGTTACGTAACCGCTTCGAAATTAGAATAGAATACCGCCTAATGACGGCTTGTAGCGCTTGTCAAAGTAATGCCACCTGTCAAATCTAGCTTTTAAATGCAAGAATAAGTGATAAACATGATTTATATTGATTTGTTAACGTTTATGATTGTGTTGGGCTGATGTTTGTTTGTAAACTTGACGTCGAAGTTTATCAACACCGCCTTGTTTTTTCAAAACCGGTTGACCAGCCTGGTGTGAGGCTGAGATATTTATCAAATGCAAATAACCGAAACATGTCAATTTAATGCCGATTTGATAGAAATACGGTCCCCGTTTTCCGCGATATCCATCTTTCTGGGAAGACTACAATTAATGACAACGTACACGACTGTTAATTATTTCTTTAAAATAAAGGTGGTTGAAAATGGGATCTTTGGTACTAATACAACTTGTTCATACGTACGAGGTATATCTGCGCCACAAAAACACATTTTTTTCTTTAACAGTAATGGTTCCCAGTCCCACGACACAATAAATGGGTCGTGAAATAAAAACTGTAATAAAGTCGAGATTATGTTAAAAGTAAACAGACAGCCTATCTACCGACCAAACAGTCGTGATCAAAAGTCCAACGCGGTTAGGGTAACCAAACATCAATTTTAATCTTGCAAAAATATACATTTCAATGTACTTAGAAAGAGTAAATGTAAAAAATCAAATATATAAAATCTAAGACAGAAATGAAAATTTGGATTCATCGGGATCAACTTTACTTGAATAATATATGTATACATATTTAGTGTGTTATACACGTCTATGTCAATAAAAATTCACAATAAATTGCCAGATATAATTATTAAAGACCAAACATTTTACAATTATCTAATGCTATTTTAATATTAATGAATGAACGGCAAATTATAAATTGCATGTATGGCAATAGGCTCGGCCACTATTTCATTGATCTTTAACACAACATGTGGGTTGCTATAGGTACACTTCTGCTAATCCCTTTTGAGATTACAGGCGTAATGTCATGGTATCCCTACTATTACAAACCTTACCTTACCTTACAAATTCGAATGATATTATAAACACGTGAGAGTTGTTACTTTTTCGCGCAAAATAACTAATCTGGATGTAATTTTACACACATTTAGTTTATAACCTGGATATGTGATTAGTTTGTTATTAGTCTGTAAGCCTTCCGAAAATAAATAAATAAATATTAACACATAGGATTCCGGTTGTATCCACGCGGGCGAAGCCGCTGGCAGTAGTTAGAGTTTTGAAAAATAATTACATAAATATTATGAAGTATAACAACCAGGTAATAAAACAAAGGCCAAAAGATTTGTTGTATCCGACAGGGTCCAAAATGATATTTGTTAAACCTAAATTCGCATGTGGAAGCAATAAATGTTTTAAGTATTAACATTCAATGGGCTAATTTAGCTTGCCATTTTAAATTCAAAAACTGAAGAAAAAGAAAGCTGAGGATTTCTACGAGTTCTATAAAACAATTGAATAAAGTTGGATAATAAATATTCACGAACATTTGTCTCGTAAGTCAAAAACATAAAAGTCGTAATATAAAAACATTAAAGATTATAATACTAGTGGATCCTTAAGCAAACAATACCTGGCAACAGTGGTAACAATCACGACTCTGGCCGGTAAGTTCAGGTCAAAACCCATCACGACCCGCCGATGGTCACTGAGCATCGCACAAAATATTATAATTAATATCATTGGGCACGAAATGGTTAATAAAAGAGAAAG
Source organism: Hyppa rectilinea (assembly GCA_951799385.1). NCBI lineage: Eukaryota > Metazoa > Arthropoda > Insecta > Lepidoptera > Noctuidae > Hyppa > Hyppa rectilinea. The sequence goes on from OX637300.1 coordinate 22,197,041, forward strand.
GGACACGACGTGAGCCTTCGACGGTAGAGTATATTTTTATTAAAAAAAAAATGTATTTCAATGACTTGAAATTGCACGCGTATAATAATATGATAATATGGTATGACAGGATGCAAGTTTATCTTCCAAATATTATCTCAAAATTATCCTTTTTGGGATTTCAATTAGTTTATTTAACTGTTCTAAGCTGGGACGGAGCAGTGATGGCTAGTGGCATTGGTCCTGAGTTACAACTTGTAGGTCGTGAGTTCGAATCTAGACAGGGTTCAATTTTATGTCCAAGGCTCTCAAAACTGAGAAGGAAAACAGCTTGAAGAAACCGGCATGTCATAATATTATAAACATCGAAGACTTGTGACACCCACGAATCCGCACTGGGCCTTCCTGGTGGATTATGGGTACTAGTGGGAACATGTCAGGCTGATTATGTTGTGCTGGGACGAACTTCACCCATGACCTATAAGAGTAATTATTTGTACTGTTCTTAGAAAGATGTGTGAACATTAAAACTTGACGTGTCCCATCACACGTAGATAATGACATCATCTACGTATACGTGAGATAGTAATACTGGCTATGTTTATAAGTATTAGAGTGTCAATATTTAATATTTAACACAATAATTATTGTACATTGTGTCAGTTATAAATAAAACCATCTAGTACAACTACGGCGGACATCAAAAAGCACAATAACGCTGGACTAAATGGCGTTATAAACTGGTCCTCAAATACGTACGTAACTTTTTAGCTATTTGCAGATCAGTGACAGCTTGTGTACTGTCTAAACTACGACTCACGACCGTCAAAAATATGTATTTATAGAATTAAAATCATTAAACTTATAGATACAACTCTCAAGTAAGAATGAACCTAAAATATTGAAGATATTGTGTTTATTATTCTGTTAAAACACATTTGTTACGATCATGAATCGTACTTTGATCAACATACAACCTGACACTGACCTGCGAATTGCTTGAAACGTAAGAAAATTGAAATTTCGTAGGCTATTGCGGCCTAACCTTACTTCCCCTATATGTAGGGTACTCGCAAGACCATAGCAGGAAGTTACAGGATAACACACGCTACCCAATGCTCAACTTTAACCCAGTGCCCCAGAGGCTTAAAAGCCGCAAAAAATTCCTTGGCAACCCCTCCAAGAGAAGCAAGACAAGAATTGATTAAGCCTCGTGATTTTTTCGCTGAACCATCAGACAGCCTCCCATCTGGGCACAAGCTACCATAGCCTACTTGGAAAGCCTTAAACAGACTTCGTACCTAAGTAGGTTGTAGTAAGGACAACCTCCACAAGTGGGGGTTTATACAAGGTTCAGATCTACGATACGTATACGGTGTCTCCCCGCAGACAATGGCTCTCACCTCCCATCTTGCACCGCATGCCCCGTCACATGCTCAAGTGAGGACCTAATGGCTGCATCAGCGAACGGTATTCGCGTTGCTAAATTTTGAGCCGAACAAATTTAAACAGGTAATAGATTTGTCGGTATTATTTTTGCTATAGACACGCTAAGAAGAAGAACGTCCAGTTAAGGATGCTCGTACAGCTATAATAATTATGATTAAATCATTTAATTCGAGCAACGAGACTCAATGGCCAGTATTTAGCCAGTGCACAGGAACAACAACAGTTAACCAAGAATCTCCGTGATGAACAAAATTCAGTATAAAAAACCCTAAACAGACTCGGCCTTCCAGCACACTATTACGAAACGATTCTATCCGGAATCAGTAGTATATATTTTTTTTATTTGAGTCCCCAATCACAGGCGTGATGAATCGTAGAAACAGAGCGAGCGGCGCGTGCGCCGGGATCGTTGACCTCACGTGAAACAATTTCCCGAACAGAAAGTTTGGGAACAGATACTTAGAGCATTTTTCTTAAGAATTAATGTAAAGCAATTGACTGACGGTCAATATGCTGACATTTTCTGTCTTAATACTGAAAAGTATTCAGAACAATGAAATACAGTCGTAGCTGTAAACGACTAATGACGTAATTACTTGAAGGTAACGGCAGGATATAACAAATTACACAGCAGGGGAGGCGATTGCCATTTGTTAGGTAGTTAAGTAATTACGACCCCTCAGTATTTACTGAGAAATTTCTTAACCCACCTTAATGATACAAGTTTTAATAAACGGATAGGTTACCGATAAATTAGATGTGGCAAAGTATTTTTATAGTTTAATGGGGGCTTCTAATTTGACACTTTAAACTGCCGACAAAACTGTCAGCCTTTATAAAGTTGTGCTCTGACGATCGTGTGACGTAACTAAACTGGAAGTACACAATGACAGTTCACGGTCATGATCTCGCCCTGAATTTGGACGATGATCACCTGGTCATAGCTTCCGCTGAGATCCAAATGCTTTTGCTTTAGGGAGAAATGCCGATAGAGCTGTAATTTCATTTGATGATCAAATTGATAGCTTTAACTTTTCGTGGATAAAGTAAATATTGGACATGTGGCCACTGATCTGATCAGAATGTGAATATAGCTTTAAAAAAAATGTTCGATCCAAAAAATTAATTCCATTAAGTGCTTGTAAATATTCTTTGTACCTACCATTTCATTGCAGATTTTTTGTATTTGAATACACATTACAATGTCATCATAAGTGAAGAAAATAGACTCTAAGACGCAAATTGTGCGATGTTTCCTTTGACCACTACAATAATAAAGATCCCAAAAAAACCTTATTATGACGTCATTCGAAACGACGTATAAATTTCCCCACTGATCAATAATGTCACACGTATTAGTATCGGCAGGTGATATACCTACACGAATTAGAATAACAGGTTCTAATCGAGGAGCAATGTTTCGAGTTAGCTACATTGGTGATTACAATTAGAGACCTCAAAGACTTAATGGTCTTCACCATTAAGTATGTTTGACTGTCTCTGGTCAAACATTAAAATGTTACGTATAGGAAAATCCTATGCTAATATAATTTCCCTTTTCTCCTTTGTAAGTGCCAGCACCATCAGCATAATGAAGATGTCATCTATGACAAGACTTTCTATTGGTGTTCTTACATTATCCTCTTCCTTATCTTGAGAAGTGACGTCAGTAATAGGTACTTATTTTATGCTTGAAGGAAGTGTTTGGTGATGCTGTATCTTGGGAACACTATTGGCCAATGGAGCCTTGTTGTCATGATTCAGAAGTTTGCCAGCTAATGCATAATTTACATTTTGAGAATCTCATTAAATCCTATATCGTGTAATTTGAGTTCACTTACAGATAAGACAGAAGACTAGTGACAGAAAACCTATTATCCTGTAAAAAATTATATTAAAAAAAACATGATATATTTTAATAATTTTATTATTTCTATGAATACTAAACAGTTATTGACAGTTATTACTAATAAACAGTTATTACAAGGTTTTAACCTGTTTATGAACCCATTTTATTCAAAAGTCTCAATGTTTTTTTGTTCCTACTCTTTAAAGCACCTGCCATCTAATCTCTTCACCGCCCTTGGTTGACTGGTAGAGAATGCCTAAGGCATCAAGTCCAAGCGGGATTGTCCGAAAGGGTTACCGCTACCCCGGAACATAAAGGGAACATGGATGGGTTTTAGTCAGTAAGAGTCTGACACTCCCTTCCGCTCCACCCAGAGCGGGAGAAGTCATTGGATGATTTCCCAAGCCTTAAAAAAAATGGCATCAAGTCCGCCTTTTTACTTTTATTGTGTGCGAACAGTTTAAATATATAAGTAAACACTTTCGTACTTCTTGAATATGATTATCAATAGAAATTACGGTTCATAGAAAAAGACATGTTCGCAAAAAAGTGAACATTTACAATTCAGTTTCATTAAAGGGTCCCATTTTTTTTATTAACATGGATGTTTCATTCAGTTAACAATGCAATCAGTTGAATGTGAATTGATTTGTTTTCAATGTGTATATGAACTTCATTTTATATGACACTGGTCATAGACAAGAACATGACCTCGTGGCAATATCGGTGTTTATTATAAGGACATTTATAAACGATCGCCAACATTAATAAAAAAAGTGGTCAACTTGGTAGGACTGATGGTCAGTTTTTTAAGGATATTTGTACTAGCCCGTGGACTCGCCCGGGTGGAGGCCGAGATTATCCCACGGGAACGTGGATCCCAGGACAAAAACTATCCAATTTCCTAAGGTGTGTTAAGCCGTGAAAAGGTAAATGACAGTATTTGTGTCACATTTATAATTTAGGTATGGATGCCTTTAACCCGTAGGTTCTCTTCCATATTGCATTGAGACAGGCATTTTTGTACCTAGTGTATTATCACAGCGTAGAAGCATTATCGTTGGTCCCTCTACCTTGTGTCCAAAGAGATTTATGTATATTGAATATTTCAGTGTTCGAACCTAACCCAAAAATCAAAATATTATCTAAAGCAATATGCACCCGAACCATAGACTTTGTCGCCAATAGCTCTGTTTCTGACCTGGATACTAGGGAGTAGGCATGTACTCACGTTACATTTATGTTTTACCCAAACGATTAGCTGTCATAATTGGAATGAAAACTAGTTATAAAAGTTTAAGTTCAGAAGTCGACTTCTATGCTTTAATTTTTTTACTACCGACCTCCGAAATTAGAGTTGTTTTTTACAATGTAGATAGTGTTTTTTTTAAGTTTGCTTTTTTTTTGCAAACATTTTTTTGCACGTTTCAGTTGTGGTACCTTATCTACACTAATTTCTAAAATATCGATACACAAAAAATATACATAAAGGGGAATTCCTCCTTTTTTTAAGTCGGTTAAAATGAAAAACGTCATAATCAGTCACCAAGTGCGTACCAAAGCTATTATTGGTAGAAATTAAAGAAAATCTATTTGAATTTCCATGTACTGTAATGCAGTATGAAATTGTACAGGTTCTTTGTTTTCCATTACTACTTCAAACAGCAACGATGTGAAATAGAATCCGTTTCGTATTTATATTTACATTATACTGTTTAGAATCTCGAGAAACCTTGACGTGGAGATGTTTATTCACTCGCTAGTATCGGAAGATCGTACGTTTTTTTACCTGTCGTTTCGTAATAACGGTGCCTTTCAGAAAGAGAATGAACTTCGTTAGCGTTTGCACCAAACGGAGCAAACCACATCCTTACTCGTGCTGTTGAAAAAACTTAATCATAACATCTGGCACGCTTATCGTGGACGGTGGAACTGGCATCAGACGCGAGCGTGAGCTCCGCAGCGCCGAACACAACGCGCCCTGCAGTCGCCGCGCGCTCGCGATTGCTTACACACTGGACAAGATAAACCGCGAAAATATTTCAAATCAAACACCGGCTCCAACACCCTTTTTTGTTCAAATTTATTTAATTACTCTCTTTACAACAGGTTCGTTTAAGTGTAAAATGTGATTTAAACTGTGATCTTATAAGTTAGTGCATCAAACCATGATTGAACTGTTAAAAGTGAATGACAACAGGGTAAACGGAACAATGAGAGACATAGGAACGGATTCATTCGTGTGCAGAGTTCAGTATCTGGACGACCTGGATCCCTTTATGGAGTACAATGTACGGGAGCCTCCGAGGCCACTGTACCATACCTTCAACACCACCATACCCCTGTCCTATCAAATAGCTGCCGTACACCGCTTGCTTCAGGCCCCCCACCGGGTGAGTGTTCCCTGTTATATAACAATTTTATTGCTTTTTAAATACCGTAAACAGTTTTTATTACTTGCAATATTACGCGTGTACGACCTCCTTCGTTAATTAAAAAAACAATCGCCGATTATTTCACGTGCTCGCGCTCACGCACTGCGCGGGACACGTAAATATTGACAATAAAATCAGTCACTGATAATCGCACTGTTATCATTAAATGACTGATTTAAAACAAAATAGGTGACAATGACTAAGGATGATGATAATTGTCTTAAAATAATAGAATGCCATTATTTTGGTATTAATAGATTAAAAGTAATTTCTTTGTTTTCATAGACAATAACACAATTCTCTTTTGTGCATCATTGCATTCATACATTTTTACTCGATCAGTAAGACGTTCCACGATCGGTCAGGTAAGCAATAAGACCGCCAATGTACCCTTACACTAACGACTTTTCCCAACTATGATGGGTTACCAGCATTTTACATGTAGCGTCCGGCTAACAGACCTCCACAACCCAGTTACTGAGTAATACGTTAATTCCTTGGCAACCATGTTGTCAGACATCCGAGCTTCTGACAACTCGTAACGACTGTCAAAAATCCATAATTGACAGCCGGGATGCATTGACTTGACGTGCTTTCAGAGGTACAGAGGTTTAAAATGGATGGTCACCCACACCCGGATTGACCTCAGCAAGATCGACTTCACGTTGAATATCGATTGGTGCACTTATTATTTACTCACCACACCACCCACCACCCTTAAATTAATGCTATTGATTTATAAGTACTCAAAGCAAATGCAACACCTTTCGTGCGGCATAAATCCGATCCAGGGACTATCGATTACCCTCAGAAGGTGAAGGTGTTAGAGACTTGTCACTCTGTTTTGTAAGCCCGGGCTAGAAGCCTTATATATAAAGCATTCACAGGCAAGCCCAGTTAGGCAGTCGGCAAATCCTCATGCATGTCCTACGCCCTCTTCTGTCAGATTCTAGATTCTAAAAACCAACCCGGGTGTTCCCACTCTCACCTGCGCCGCGGGTCGCGGTAACCATAATACTTCCGCAAAGCCGACAACCTCCCAGGTTGACCTGCGAGAAGCCATTCACAACAAAAACCGTTCCCCCAATGGCACAACACATATCAAACGTCCAATGCCGCATTCGTAACAAGACATTGACGACGCCGACTACTTAACAATTAACGAACACCGTCGACCATGTAGCTGAAAGAAACAAATTGGTACTGTGGAGGTTTAACTTAACATAGTTTTAGAATAAAACCTTCGCTGAAACATACGAGTAGTTATAGAGAAGACTTTATCTATACTAATATTATAAAGAGGAAAGATTTGATTTTTTGTTTGTTTGAAATGAATAGGCTCCGAACCTTCTGGACCGATTTAAAAAAATCTTTCACCGTTGGAAAGCTTAGTTTTCTAGGAGTAACATAGGATACTTTTTATCCCGGGAAAAATAATGGGTCCCACGGGAAAGACCACGGGAGCGAAGCCGCGGGCAAAGTGCTAGTTATAAATAAATGGCAGAGTTGACACGAACATTTATTTATGTGCATTATACAATGTGGAGAAAACAAAATTTCAATAAATGAAAACACTGACAATATTAATAAATAGGACCATTTTGACAATCCTAACACCGAAATTCAAAAAGGGATTTTTCAAACAAACTAAATAATAGTGGTGGACCCACTATGGGTTTTGCCAATCTTTGACTAGCCATACTGACTAAACTATTGGATATATTTGATTGAATTTTCGTATGCAGGCTGGGGACAGCACTAAATATACGCACTTTAATGTATTGTAGTCTCCACTTTGTATAAAGAATAAGAAAGGACTCTCAAATGTCAGGGAACCGAACGGAAGAGGTAAAAAACGTAGAACGTTGATAGCACACTAGCGTGCGCATCGTGCCACTAAGAGCCCTATTAAAATATTTAAGGCTAGCTACGGAAATAAATCGAAAGGCAAGGACTTACCATGCCACAGAATAACACGATACATTGAAGAAGCAGCCTAATAATAGTGCAGTGCGTTATAAATGTGATGGGAGTAAACGCTATTACTAATACCGGTGTTACTCATCGCGGTATTTGGCTAAAATTATACGTTCTAAATTCTCTCGCTACCTCGCTCAGGTGTTGCTATGACATAATGTCACTTATTACAGTTCTTGTTACGACGGCACTCTATGGGTCGTGGATACTAATAGACTGTCCCTAGATAAATTCCAGAAAATTGAGAATTGAGTCAGAGGTGACTTACATACCTCCCACGATTGTAAAGCTAGTACTAATCCTGTAAGACCAAAGACAAACATCTATATCTTTAGGGGACCTTCCAATGACTGCTACGGTAAATGACTGGTCGGTCCAACAAGAAGGAAGGCCTTAATCATCACGCTAAGATAAGTGCTTTAGCAGACATGGCGACGCTACACTGCAGTCCATCCACGTGTGATGTCACCACTTAGTCATATTTTACGTCAGTTACAGCAGCGCCGATTTTCTGAGCACTATACAGCATGATTTGATATGCGTTGAAGTATGGCGTAAAAATAGGAATGTTGATGCAGTCTGTTACATCGTGTCATGCATAACTTTTGACCAAATAATAAAGTGCAAAGGGCTTTTTTGAAACTGTTTATGGGAAAAAAATATAAAATCCTCATAAACTACCGCTTCCTTTCAGAAAAACTGTTTTTTTTTTTTTAAATCGGGTTTATTTATAAACTCTGCTAAAAGTTAAAGAGACCTATAAACGTCAAAAAGGTATAGTTAATCACTCGCTAATCAATACTTACCTACCTTTGAGCAACGTTTAGAAATAAACCCCCCAGTGTTTAGCTCGCATGAAAACGCTGTACCTATTAGCAAAATAGTATGTCAGAAAAAGAGTTTCTTAACTCGGGAGTGGAAACATCCACTTAACCACAACTAGCTGATAATACCTGGCACTTAAATATGAAGTGAAACATTCATTACCTTTGGACCCAGTCCCGGTATAGAACCAGTTTCCATTGTCATAACATCTGTCCGAACTCGTTCACAGCGCATTCTCAACTACACAGATTAGCAATATTACAGTCTAACCAAGTGCACTGACTGTCTTAAGCTACAGGATGTGTAGTCGAAAGAACGGGAGTATAGAAAATTAATCAATTAATATTACTATAATTATATTGTGTGTGGTAAAATATTATACTTTTAATGCTCACCTAAATCTTTATCGGTGAATACTATCATATGCCCTTATAAGAGCTAACTGGAAGGAGTATGATTTTTGTCTTTGTACTGTAAAGGTCCTAGGGACCTTCACTGAGGGGGCTCAGTGGTAGAGTGTGTGTTCTGTGTGTGTATTGGGATTTGCTACGCTATCAAAGCAAACACACAGTTAGCGGATAATTAATTATACATATGTAACTTTGCACTCCAAAGTGACTCTTGTCACTTTTACAAAAATCTATCACACTATTCTATTCATAATGAAAAGGTTCGAATTCTGACAGATTATTACCAGCCATGTTCAACATAAGGTTTCACTCAGGCTCTACAGTACCAGTGTACCCTGGTACCGGGTACCTGTACTGTACCCCTACGTTTGTACCCCTCTAATTACATGACACGTGACTCTAAGTTCACCTGGGAATTACAGATGGCCTTGAATCGTACATTTAAAAAAATATACAACAGCAATGTAAATCGCTCTTTATGACTATATTACTCACTAGTTGAATCTTTCTTTTCCTCGTTGCGTTGGTCGGAAGTTTATTAATCATGTCCAGATGTAATCTTTGTTTATACGAACTCAAGCGCTACCTGAGAAAATTTTGCTAAAATCATTGTACAGAATCCAAGACATCCTTGAAATATTTTACTTTCCGATTGCATTTAAAAAGGTGTAAATATGTAAATTGCTGTGAAGTTGTGGTGGGTCATGAAAGGAAATGTTTAAGCAGAGGTTATTTTAAGTTAATATCAGTATAAGTTACTTTCAGGCGATAACAACATAACGGCTGCCTATTGCCCCTTTAGCCATAAAATCATGTATTTTATAAACAGTATATTAAACACAGACGTGTCGTTTTCATATTATCGAGAACATAAATAAAAATAGGATCTTTTTGCCATAAGTACCCAAAATAATAGAATAGCGCAGTAGTCCAAGTCAATACCACTCCGACATCTCCCTCCGATCCCTCTGACCTTACTTCCTCTGCCTGTGACATAATATGTGTGTCATCGCATTACTAGATCTGCCAAAAATAATGTGGACTGCGTGTTCCAGGAAACGATCTGTGAACGTGCGTGTGATGTTGCACTACGAACATACGATGCGTCAAATGTGGGTCGAGCAAGCTCGGATCATTTCCAGTTTATTTCTACATCTTCGTTTAATGTTTATTTAATTTTTAGTAATTCTGCTGAAAGTGAGGAGCTCGTGTCTAAGTACTGTAGAGGATAGAAGATCCTCTACTGAGGGGGCTCAGTGGTAGAGCGTGTAATGTGTGAGGAACTTCTAATACTACCAAGGGAAACCCGTTAGGAATTCAACGTAAGATAATATATTTTCACTTGGTTATAACGAATACATCTGTCTAGCACCGCTGCCAGACGTCCAGTCTAGAATGTACAAAAGCCTAACTCTATTCTAAATCATTTGAAAGGTTCGAATGCCATCAGATAATTTCCAGCCTTGTACAACATAAGGTTTTACTCTAAGGCTCTACAGTACTAACAGCCGTACAGGTCGATCCATCATGGTAAGCTACGCTTGCCGGGGTTGGCCGTGGATTGGTGACCATCTTTACATACCGAGACTCCTCCGTGCCTCGGAAAGCACGTTAAGCCGTTGGTCCCGGCTGTAATTTGTGCATCTTTGACAGTCGTTACGGGACGTCAGAAGTCCGAAAATCTGACAGCCAGTCTTATCAAGGGGTTTCGTATTGCCCAGTGACTGGGTTGTGGAGGTCAGATAGGCAGTCGCTCCGTGTGGAATACTGGTATTCAGCTGCATCCGGTTAGACTAGAAGCCGACCCCAACATAGTTGAAAAGGCTAAGCAGAGGATATGCTGAAAGTTTATGAAATGGGAAAAACCTTAAATTGTGATTGCCGTCAATTTTCTTTATCCCATTTGATTTTCATGTAGCAGTTCAAAAACACCGTTTGCGAGAAATGTTATGGTATAGCAAGTAACTTTAATAAACTCATACCTAATAGATAGCAATTTCAGATAAGTGCAACGTTATCACCTCATAACGTAGGTATTAATAAACTGATATAAATCAAAGTCGGTTCTTTCACGATGACCTAGCCTGGGGGAAATGTAGTGATAAGTGGATTATAGGTATCTATATTAGGTACATATCATACTGAGCTATCACGTTAATTATTAGTATTAACTGGGGCGAAAGGTTATTAATGCAAACATGCTAATAATAAACAATAATAACAGGATATCTAGATTGAATTAAGGAAATTGAATGATTAAAAAGAATTTGGCGATTGCGCTATACCAGAAAAAGTCTAAGAAATAAATGGAGAATTGTTAATACGAAATATAGTATCTGGTTTATTTAACAACCAAATGTCAGTCAGAACTGCAAAGCCAAGTAATTTATCGAAAAACATTCCAACAAAATCGCGAGCGACAATGATTAGTCCAAATTCGTGGGTGGCACTGCAAATGCTTTTCGGTGACCTTGATTGAATGTGATAAGCTATCATAATCCGGCACTTAAATGCCGAACAATGGACTGTCCGCCCTTTTTCAAACAAAATTAAAAGCTGAAAATACAAAGGTTATATGTTAAGTAACCTTCTTCTTTTTTTTCGTGTGGTTAGTGACTAACCTGGTGTCGGAGTTTTTATGCTGCCCATCGGCCTCTGACTTAGCTTCACATACTGTTGAAAAATATCTCCCAGGCAAGCTGGTTTCCTCACGATGTCTTCCTTCACCGATTAGTAAGCAAGTGATACGCACGCACATGAATCCGTGAAATCAGTAGTTTGGGTTCCAACTCGAGACCTGTGACTTGGCAGTCCGACGGTCACACCACTAGGCTATCACTGCTGTCATAGAAAATGATATCAAAGAATCGTAGAAGACTCGTCCCTAAAAGTGGCACCCATCGGAAGTGACGATCGATTCTGTAAAAATCGAACCATGATAAATAAACAAATATTTGTACGACCTGCAAGTATTTGTTACGAGTCTGGGTGTTTTTCTATCTATAATATGTATGTATTTACAAAAAAAAAAAAATGTATATAAGTATTTTATCAGCCATCTCGTTACCATAACACAAGCATTTGGTTGCTTAGCTTGGGACGATATGGCGTTGTGTGAAATGTCCAAGGATATTATTATTATTATTATGATAACTTAAATGAAGTGAGCTGTCGTCCCATCCCCCCTCAGATGAGGTAAGCATTGCCACTATAGACAGCTCACTTTAAACTTAACTTCATCAACAATTTTACGGTGAGATTTATACAGAATAGCACTACTACTACATCATCAAAGGTGTAGCTAATCACGGGACCTCTCTAATATATATTACTGGAGTACATTCTGATCTGGATAGCCACACTCCTACTGGGTTTGCTACGGCCTTTATAGCCCTCTATATAACCCCATTATGTGTTTCTAGCCGCGTACTTCGATTATATGTTCTACTAACTGACCAGGTTCATCCACCACCACACCACATTCCCAAAACAGCTGAAGATCACCAGATACCGAGACAGTGAGACATGAGTCCAAAAAACACTTCCATTTTCCTCAGACAAAACCGTTTTTCCCAACCGAATTACTGGGGAATACCGTTTTGAATATGCATAGGCGCTTATTCATTAACCAAATTAAAATGGTGCTACTACGAAGTGAGTCACACCGTCAATATTGTAGTTGAGACATCGTAGCTCATCTGTCACCTAGTGACTTGACAAAATAAACTAGTCTCTTTCCTTCTTGATCATTCTATGATAGACAGGGACATATGGAGTCATCATCATCATCATCTTTTTTTTTTTTTTGAAATGGCATCTCGCAGTTCAACCAAAGGGTTGTCTACTGCTTAACCGGGCTTGCCTGTGGCTGCCACAAAGAATTGTAGCCTCCAGCCAGGGCTTAATAAAAACTAAAGCTAACTTACAAAACTAAGCGACTACACGCTAAGGGCACCCCCTGCGGGCTTCGGACCTCGGCTTAGGGCGTCGCTGGGGGGGGACAGCAAGGGACAGCTGGATCGGGGGTTATTAAAATTACTGGCTCAGCGGCAACGCGGGCTGGCTCGAGCAAGGGTCGGGGGGATGAGAGCGGACAGGGTCGTCGCGACGGGCCTCGACGGCGAGGACGGAACGACGGAAATTTGTGTTTGTATGCTAGTCTAACAGTGCTAGTGGCCGGGCTGCTCTCCTGGAGGAGAGTGGTGGCATCGTCGGGGGCAACGAGGGTATGCCGTGGACGGCGAACCTTACTGATGCGGGACGGGGTGTATCGGGAGGCGGCCGCAATCAGGGGATTGCGGTGCTTTATGGCAGTGTCAAAGAAACGCTTCGAGAGGCGTTTCATGAACTGCTGAACTGTGGGGAGTTTAAAATCTACATGAAGGTCCATGTTACGGACGTAAAAGGGAGCTCCTGAGACCCTACGGAGGAACCGGTTTTGAAGTGTCTGCATTCGATGCAGATACTTGGGTTTGGCGTGCGCGAAGACGACGCAAGCGTATGTCATAATGGGACGGATTACAGCCTTATAGAGACGCAGTTTGCACCGGAGTGACAATTTGCTGCGTTCTGTAAGCATGAATTGGAGCCTACCGAGAGCGAAAGCGGCCCGCGAACGGACCTGCTTTATGTGCTCTGCGAAACTGAGGTGCTGGTCGAGAGTGACACCCAGGTACTTGGCATGCTTCGCCCAAGGGATCGGCTTGCCGTACATGGTGATCGGATTAGGAGGGTTGGGGAGGGCCCTACGAATTCTCCTAAAGAGAACAGCCTGGCTTTTATCGGGGTTGACCTCGATTCTCCATTTCCGGAACCAAGCGCCGAGGACGTTGGCCGAGGTCTGGAGAGTCTGAGCTATAGCTGGCGGACTGGTCCCTGTGTAGTAAATGGCCGTGTCATCGGCGAATAACGCCAATTGGGCCTTTTTACTCTTAGGGATGTCGCTAGTGAACAGGGTAAAGATTAGGGGGGAGAGAACGGAGCCCTGGGGGACTCCGGCGCGAATCGGGTGGGGGGAGGAGAGAGCGCCCTCGATGCGGTAGCGGAAGGTGCGGTTCGACAAAAAGTCCCGTAAGATGAGCACGAGGCGGTCGGGCACGCCGAGTTGGTATAGCTTATATATTAAGCCATTGTGCCAGACTTTGTCGAAAGCCTTCGCTATGTCGAAGAACAGGGCGCCAGTCATAGCGCCACGCTGGAAGCCGGCACTGATGTGCTCGACTATGCGGTGCGCTTGCTGGACGCACGAGTGTTGGGTACGGAACCCGAACTGCTCGTCCGGAATCAGGCTCTTCGCCTCGGCATAGTCCTTGAGACGCTTATAAATAAGCCTCTCGTAGATTTTGCCGAGCACGTTGAGCAGACTGATGGGGCGATAGCTGGTGGGGTCTGATTTGGGTTTGCCGGGTTTGGGGATACCTATAACAGAGCGCCCTTTCCAGGCTTGTGGGAACATGTTATTACTCATGGTGCCATTGAAGATGGCGGTCATGAGCATGATCAGTTGGGCGGGGAAGAGTTTGAATACCCTATTGGTAATTCCATCTGAGCCGGGGGCTTTACGAGCCTGAAGACCCTTGATGATGTCTTGCACCTCGTCAGGGGTGACGGGGGGCAGAGGATCATCGGGATCTTCGACGGGCGGCAGAGAGGCTCTACGTTCGACCTCGGCGTCGACTTTGGCGAGGTGCTTTGGGTCGACCGGAAGGGAACTGGGGGAGCATTGGGACTCGAGACTGTCGGCTAGGAGCTCGGCTTTTTCAGAGCTATCGAAAGCGATGCTCTTGTCGGGACGGATGAGTGGAGGGGTGGAAGATTCTTCGGGAGCGCGAAGCTTCCTCTGAAGGTTCCAGAAGGCATGGTGATTGGGCTCAAGTTCACCGAGTAACTTGTCCCAGTTGTCCGAACGAGCTTCCGCAATGCGTTTCTTTACAGCACGCTGTAAATTGCGCATGTGGGCTTTGTTCGCATCGCAGGGGAAGGAGTCGTAGGCACGGATGGCTGCGTTCTTCTCGGTTATCAGCTCACGTACGTCAGCGGGTAGTTTCCAGCGGTGGTCTTCCACCACCGGGACTTCCCGTGAGCAATCCGTCAAAACGGATTGCACGTGTTCTGTAAACGAGGCGATCGCGCCGGTAGTGTCATCGACAGAGACAATGAGGTCAGGAATGGATTCCAGCTGAGGTGACAGAGTGTCGGATTTAAGCTTTTCGCTTACTTTCCTCCAGTCGGTCACCAACTGGGTGCGGGGCGGGTGGTCAGGGTCAAGCGGACCCCCCGTGTAGGGGGTGAGGTGCATGACGACGGGACGGTGGTCAGAGTTAAGCTCTTGTAGCGCCTCTAAAGATTGCAAACGAAGGTTCACATTCTTGAGGAGCGCTATGTCGAGGACATCGGGAGTTTGGTTAGGGTCGCCGGGATAGTGGGTGGGAGTCATCGGAGCGATGACGTCAAAGTTAAGGGAGGCCCCTAAGTTGAATAGTAATCTGCCTCTGGTAGAAGTGAGATTACTGTTCCAGGCGGGATGTTTGGCATTGAGGTCGCCCGCCAGGATGACGGAGTCGCTCAAGCCGAAGAGGAGTGAGAGGTCGGCGGCGATGGATGGATGATCCTCGCTACCGTTGGTCGGTGGGAAATATCCGGAGATAATGGTGATCGGTTGATGACCGGTCATGGCGAGCCGACAGAGAGAGATCTCCAAGTGAGAGAGGAGAGGGGGGGGATCTAGCGGGATGCAATGGAGAGTCCTTCTGAAATAGATGAGGGTTCCGCCCTTGTGACAGCGTGACCGATCATTGCGAACTATGCGATAGTTGGCGATGTTCGGGTTGCGTATATGGGGCTTCAGAAAGGTCTCCTGAACTAATAGGACGTCAAGCTGATGGTCGCGGAGGAAGGCGGCGATCTCATCGCGTTGACTTTTAACGCCGTTAGCGTTAAAGAAACCTAGCTTGAGGGACCGGGGCTTTGTACATCTAGCACCTTTTGTAATATCCATAATTGATATTTAAAAGGTGAGGTTGGAGATGGCGCGCAGTACCCCGGGGTAGCTGTGGTACGCCATGAGGATTTTGATAGGGTCGCCCTTGGCGGCGTAGACCTGATCGGCCATCGCGATCGCCTCCGGGGTTTCGAACACTTGGTTCATAACCGCGAGGGTGTGGACGAGGATCTCCGTCGTGGTGGGCTTGGTACCTGCTGGGGAAGGGGAAGGGACCTTTTTCGGGGCTGCCGAGGCAGGCTTCGAGGGGGCGGCGGGTGGAGTTGCCAAAAGGGCCACGGGGGAGGGGGTTGGCCCAGGGTTAACGGTAACCTTGGGCGCGGGGTTGGTAGCAGGGGGCTGAGAGATGGGGGCCGCGGTGACTGGAGCGTCGCTGCGGAGTAAGTTGGCCCAGGGCATGGGTCGTTGGGGGCTGAGTCGCACTGGCAACTGTGCTGAGGGCACTTTGATTGTAGCCGAGGGGCTTTCCCTCTTCTGGCGATCGCTAGCGCGCTTCGCCAGTTTGGGGGAGGAAGCCTTGGGGGCTTTCGGGCAGCCACGGTAGTTGGCTGGATGGCCAGATTGGCCACACAGTACGCAGCTCGGGGGTTCGGTGCATAAAGCCCGATCCTTGGGGCGGGGACAGTCCGCTGTGCCATGGTCACCCAGACACTTGACGCACCTGGGGGTGGCGTAGCAGTTGGACTGCGCGTGGCCATATAATTGGCAGCGATGGCACTGGCCAATTATGTTGGAGCGGCGGGGTTTCTCAATAGAGATCCCCGATAGTGAGCAGACCGACTTGATCTTAAAGATCGGGTGGTGCCCTTCTACAGGGTCACACACCACGAGGACCATGTCATTAACGTGCCCGCGACGCGCCTTATGAAGGCGGTGCACCGCTGAAACGGGGATGCCTTGGGCAGAGAGGTCATCTTTGATGTCGTCCGAAGGGATCTCCTTCGGGACTCGGCGGATGACTACGCGAGTCGGTGTTTCTTCAGGGAGGGCGTAGGTATGGAACGAGTAGTTCCTAGTACGCAGCATAGCGGTGAGCTCCCTGTAGTCCGCGGACGAGGGAACGGACACCTTGATGCCCTGTTGGGTCGAAGTGGCGCTAGTGTACTGGATCTTACGATCCACGCACATCTTGGACACTTCGGTCCATTTGGCCTTGTCTTGGATATAGACCGGAGGCGGGGGCTTTTGCTTCTTTCCAGAAGCGGAAGCGGGTTTCGCCTTGCTACCGCAGGGGCGGGGAGCCTGAGAAGGGGCAGGGGTGGGGGAGGATGAGGCCGCTACGGCCTTTTTGGCCTTGCTGGCCTGGGACGAAGCCCCTTTCTTCCTTTTCCCTCCTTTTCCGACGACCTCGTAGTCGTCTTCCGAGGATGAGGAAGAGGCAGAGAGGGGGCCATCGTCGTCCGAGATCGGAGCGGACGTGTCCATGCTCTCCGGTAGAGCTTGGACTGGGGTGGTGGGGGCAGCCTTTGTGATTACCGGGACAATAGAGCCCGGTGCAGCTGCGGACGGAACAATAGTAGCGGCCGAGACAATGGGTCTCGCGCTAATTGGGTTCGCGGCAGCGGGCTCAATTGTCGGTAATGACAATAGAGCCGGAATTCCGGCAAGCGGCTTTGAGTAAGCCGCTTGAATAAGGCCTTGATCGGCCGGCGGGGGCGAGAGCGGGCTATCGAGCGCGTCGGTGAAGTCGGCGACTGCCGACGATGGCGCGGTGGGACTGCCGCGCAAAGCACGGGCGGAATGCTGGGCCACGAAGTTCGGGTCCGGGAGCAATTCCGTAAGGAAATATTTGACCCATCTCGGGTCGTAGTCCGACATTGTCGGTAGGGAAAACTATAACCTAGATGCGAAAACACATGGCATTCGCAACCTATCGGCCCTAAATACTAATTCCCCGGGTGGATAGGCCCGGGGATGTGTAGCCTCCCTGTCGGGTGCAGACAGGGAGGTGTGTACCTATGGTGAGCCCTAAGCTTGTAAACCGTTCGCCAATCTTATTGTGCGAACGGGCCCTGACCGGGTCTAGTGCGAAGGGGTAGACACTCCCAACCGACACTAGGTGTGTTGCTGTGGACGAAGTCAGAAACTAGAGTTGACTAGGAGATCCCCCAAGACCAAACTTCTAGCTCTCGGCTCCAATTGACTGCCTCACCCTGAAGGGGATCGGCGGGTGTGATTGGGTCAACACCCCACTCGGCTTCGTTGACACCATGAGATTTCAACCGAGGACCACGAAACTGTGGTTTTACCCAGAGGGGGCCAAGACCGACGATAACGTTTTGACAAAATTTCTGTTAAGAAATAGCGACTGTAACTACCTCCTTGAAAAAGGCAGTAGTATACAGGAAACACTTGTAGTCGATGACTACGAAACTGGCGTCGACAGGAACGTCGACCGGAACACACTAGCGGCGAGACAGGGTGCGGCGAGCAGGTAGCGGAGAGCAGGTAGCGCGCGGCACGTCCGTCCGGGGCGAGTGTCGGGCAGCGAGTGATCATCATCATCATTCTCCTGCCCTTATTTGTATTTTTAGGGTCAAACTATTAGTACTCTATTAGTCGTCATCTCGGTAGTCACTCCCTTTCTAGCCATATCATCTATCACACAATTCAACCATCGTTTCTTTGGTCTTCCTTTACGTATAGCCAACAACATTCACACTCAAAAGTTTCCACACAATATAGAGTATCTTCCTCAAAACGTTAGCCTTAACCGTTGTAGCTATTGGACATTTTGGATAGAAGACCATAAATGAAGGGACATTTACTTTTGAAAATATGTTTTAACCTGAGTACAGACGCCAGCACATCGAGCTATCCCTAACTGTCAAATTTTCTCAATTAAAAATGAACCTTATGTCTTTGCAATAAAGTTGAAATACTATCAAAGAAATTTGACAGATTGTGGTAACTTGGTGTGCTGGCTTCTGTACCTATTCCGTAATAACCCCGCCACGTAAACTTAGGTTAAGTAAGCTGTCATTTTACCTGAGACTAGGAATTTTCTTCTTTCTAGACTATTGACAGCCTACTCCACCTCAATTTACTCGGGTTTTTTTACAGAATAGCTGTTCTTCCGTAATAATTCTGATATGCTATCTACACAGTGCACATGCTCTGTGTAGATAGCAGGAATTAGCGACCAGCTCCAATTCAGTCTTTTCAATAGGTATCGTTAAAGTGTACTTGAATTCTTATCAGAATTAACAATCCTCTTGTAAGTAGGCAGGTACATACCTATTTAAGGATTGACGTCAGTATGATTTAGGTACTCATTATAAAATATTAAAAAATATTAATTCTTTAATACTGCGCATTATATTCAGATATGGGTTGTGAGATAATACAATTGATCTTTTTAATTTTTTCGTTCACCTGATCTGCCTAAGATAATTAAGTAAATGCAAATTAATTTATAATATTTATGTTATTTCGCCATAGCTATAAAAGGGTTATTGTAAACTCAAAGTGGTAGGGGTTTCTTAGTTGTTTTTTTATTGGTAATTAATATCAATGGACCTTTGACAGTCGTTACGGGACATCAGAAGCCGGAAATTCTGAAAATCAGTCTTACCAAAGGGATATAGTATGACCCAGTAGCTGGGTTGTGATGGTCAGATATGCAGTCACTCTATGTAAAATACTGGTATTCAGCTGCATCCGGTTAGACTGGAAGCCGACCTCACCACAATTGGGAAAAGGCTAGAAAGATGAAATGAGATGATTGACCTATTTTTTGGATACACATATTTATCATATTAACCACGTATCTAATAGGGACGGTGAACTTATTGATTTTTCTCGTCATAAAATAAAAAAAGAATGCCGACTGTTAAATGTATCGCAAGCTACAGACGAATCCGTTTTGACAAACAAGCTGACTGACGATGGTCCAGCAATGCGTTACGTTTGTGGTCATAGTTTAAATGTCTGACATGCCCATCATACGTGTAAAAAATATTCAATCACAACGTTTTCCTCTGTGGTGCGATTCCGTAAAAAGTGAGCTGTCATTAGTGTCAATCCCTATAACTAGCAGGTTTTATGGGGCTATTGTAAACTCACCACAACGAAAATTCGCCACATTTAAAAATATTGGCTAACTTGCCACAGTGACAAAATAATTCACAACAGGTATAGTAAACTCGTCACAGGTAGGTCCAACTTGATTTGTGACGGCTCAAGTTTTCACGGTGAAACAGAATACATCGGCTGGTGCTAAGAATCATGAAGTGAACTCGTAGGTGAAGTCAGTTGTCAATAGTGTCAATCCATTAGGTGACAGCTCACTTCACCAAGGTATGCACGGTGAGATTTATACTGAATCGAGCGATTGTTGCGTTACCGCGTAGCTGTTCATAGCAAGCAGCCGTTTAGTACATTTTTATCGCGTTTCAGATTATTTCGACAGCCCATTTGGGTTCCCAACACCTTACAACAGGTAGGTAGGTACGATTTGGCAGATCGCCAAATAACACAGCGTGGAAATGCATTAATGTCTGTAAACACGATATCTAGGAATCGATATTAATATGTCAATTTGTATTTATTTCGGGCTAAGTTTAGATTGGTTAAATATAGATTTGACGATCGTCATTGAAAATCGGCGTTTGCAAGTTCCTAGCATGTATGTGTAACTAACTACGATCATAGAATATTCGTATAAACAAGAATCAGGAAACGACTTCAAATTAGGCACTTGCTTAGGGTCACACACAAAACTGCGATGCGACGCGATGCGAATTCGCTACTCCAAATTACCAACCATTTCGCTACACATCAAGTCTCGAGCTCGCAAAATCTTACCATGCGATGTCACATTCGCAGTTTTGTGTGTGCGCCCAAAGCAGAGATCTTTGCTTGTATTGTCAAGGCTTAAGACGTTAGATCGTACAGGTTCAGGTGGGCTTGCCGGAGTATGTCCGTGGATGGCGAGCCCTTTTTAGTGGTCCTGTGTACCAGGTACCAGTCTAGTGGTCACTTGCCACCAGACAGTTAGTCTTTTTCACATATCCGTGGATGAATATACACTTTCATTGAAATTACATGTTTTTTGTGATATAACGCGTATATCAAGTCAGTCAAATGCGCGTAAGGCTATCGTTTCATCAACTAACATGAAAAAAAGAAAGGGAAACCATACGAATGCGATTTAAAAATAAGCCTCGAAATAAAATGGGTCAAATAGTTCCAAATGTTAGAATTACTTTACAATAATGAACCAGAAGTTTTGCTTTTTTAACGTTCATTTAAAAGATTTACTGACATTATACATTTACATACATTATACTAGACCTTTAACATATGCATTGAAAATATGCTAACAGTTCGTTCGGTCTTATTCAAATTCAAAAATTCAAATTCATTTATTAGTGTGATTTTTGGTACATTTTACATGAGATCTTAATATTATAATATACAAAAGTTCCTCAAAAATCTACCTCAAAGATGTACACTCGTTCACAGTCATTATTATTAATTATTATAAAAAAGAATAATTAACTTATTAAAATAAAATAATTACAACAAATCAGAACATAACATAAGACAGAATAACAAAAAACAGCAAAACAGTTGAGTAGTTATACATAATCAATGAAAATAAAATTAGTTCGTTGGTTATTGAGCCTATTTTACTTTTCAATGTAACAATACACGAATAACCAGACTTTGAGTCACCTGTATTTGTTTCAAATTGTATGCTATGGTTTATGATCGTATTAATACCGATCCTTTCTGTCTTCTTATCAGCTTTTGGTGTTCCTACTACAGGTCCACTCCTCTCTTAGAGAGTGACTTAATCCACCACGCGGGGCCAGTGCGGGTTAGGTTGATGTCACAGGTCTTCGAATTTTGGTTCTAGTACGGTTTTCTCATGATGTTTTCCTACACCGTTATGAGAGCAGATATAGTGAAATTATTTACACGAAGTAAAGCGCCTGCCTTTTGATTTTAATGTTGGAAATCATCAAATGACCCCTCCCGCTCTGGGTGGAGCGAAAGAGAGTGTCAGACTCTTACTGACTAAAATCTATCCATGTTCTTTCCTTAGCCCTTTAACGGTAACCCTTTATGACAATCCCGCTGCCCCGGAAAGCACCTGCCTAGGTTCGAACCCTCGGGTTCGACAACTCGTTAAGTCGGGGCAGTTACCATTGGGCCACCACTGGTCTAGGTAAATAATAACGAGCTTACGTAGTAACATTGTTCAGGATCCGAAAAGTAGGTGGATAGTTACGTCAAAATAAGAAGTTTCACGTAGACCTCAGCACATAGACCTCACCACAGCAGTGCCTGGTGTTGCTTGCCGTTCTTTTCCATAGGAACGCATTCCACTTTGAAACAAGCTACTTGCTTCATCTTCAACTTGAGAACTCAAAAGTTTAGCCATGTATTATAATTAGTTTAATAGAAATAAATTTCATACCTGAAAAATGAGCACGTCCCAACCGCAACAAAAGCTACTAAATCAGATTATTTTGTCAGGTATGTTCTTCGCAGACACATCAGACAAGATGGCATTCTATTTTTTTTTTGAGGGAGGGAAAGCATCATATTACACCTCCCGCTCTGCGTGGAGCGGAAGGAAGGAGTGTCAGTCTCTTACTGACTAAAACCCATCCATGTTCCTTCCTTAGCCCTTTATGTTCCGGGGTAGCGGTAACCCTTTCGGACAATCCCGCTTAAGACATGATGGCATGACACAAAAAAAACAGCGAGTATTTTCTAAATGACAGAGCGTAGCGGAATAATATTTTTTATCGAAATTAAATTAAATTGCTTGCTACCTCGTTAAAATATAATTTGTTAATCCCAATTAAGCGTGGAATCTACCTAAAAACAGTTGGTTCGTGATATTTATGTTGGTATTTGATGAAAATAAAATAGCACATACATGCTTAAAATTAATAAAAGGTTTGTACTTTGCCTACTTGCATAACCATGAATTTTTTTATTACAAAGATGACGTAGAATATGATAACAGTAAATCTAGGTTTTTAATTGGATGATAACATAAACTAGGTTCGCGATTCAGTTTCCAAACAGTTACACAAATATGTGTTTTTAGATAAAACTTTTTTACAAAAAATAAAACCGACTTCCAAAAAAAACACTACAAAGTGAAATTTTGATTTCGGAAGTCGGTGTCTTCGGTTTTTTATTTTCATTTTTTGCCACCGACTTAATTTTTCACTTTTTAGTTGTGGTACCGACACAACCCCCCCCCCCCCCCCCCCCCGAAATTGTAATACCACTACCTGGTATGTAAATTACAGTGACAGGAACTTATTAGAACATCGTCCACATATATTAAGTAGGATTTTTTTTAGATTTTTGTTGATTTTTCAAAAACCGCTTATCCGATTTCGATAAAAAAATTTATGGGACCATTTGGGAAGTATACCCTTTCTAACAAAAAAAGAATTTTTCAAATCGGTTGGCAAGCAACGGAGTTATGCGCGAACAAACATAAAAAAAATATATACAGTCGAATTGAGAACCTCCTCCTTTTTTAGAAGTCGGTTGAAAAACGACTTTTACTCCCGGACGTAGCGTTCAGTTTTCGCTACAAGTTCAAACATTTTGATTACTACTTCAATAGTAGGAGGCGTTCTGAAATCAATTTAATTAGCACATTAACATAAAGTTGATATTTGTTTAAGTCTAAATAACAATTGGAAACGAGGATTCGAAGAGACTGTAGTTAGTTTTGTTGTTCGAATAGTGCAAAGATACCAACGCCATCTATGCGCCATACGAGCCACTAGATGAACTGAAACATGTTACATCCTAACTTGATTAATGTTCACAGCAGGGCATAGGTGGCGTTTATGAAAGGAATCATGGCCTTAATACCATTATTTCCCGAAAGTATAAACAGAGGTGGTTATTATAATTGTCACATTTCGACACATCATCATCTTCCTAGCCTTTGCCCAACTATATTGGGGTCGGCTTCCAGTCTAACCGGATGCAGCTGAATAACAGTATTTTTCTGCCTATCTGACTTTTCTTTTGTAGCGACTGCCTATCTGGCCTCCACAACTCAGTAACTGGGTAATACGATACCCCTTGGTAAGACTGGCTGTCAGATTTTCAGCTTCTGACGACCCGTAACCACATTTCGACACTTCTTTATATTTTACAATAATATGAACCTATTAGGTACTTAAAACTAGCCTAAGCGTATTAATTTCTACATAGAACAATGCTATTATGTTATCTCGGCCACATATTGAGATGGCATCATTAGTCAAGGTAATCTGTATTACTTAGCAATACAGATTGAATTGACTATTTGACACGATCAAAAATAAAATATGAAATCACATAGAAAAGAGACCGCTCGTCTTAAACACTTCCATCACCGTACAGGAAATAAATATTATGAGAAGATATAATTATAAAATTGGGTTTAACGCTAATAAGTATTGCATTTGACTCTAAAAATCTGTGACGTAACTATTTAATTTGACATACAAATCACGTACAAATTCCGCGTTTTAACAATTCATAAAAAGTAACGTTATTGACTACCCTTTCAAATACTCAATTAGACACCAAGTTAGAACATTTAAGCTCTACGCATCTAGCAGAACTTTAGTCCTTCGAGCCACTGATAGACACGCCTGAAAATCAGAATGATATCGAAACTACCTGTTGCGGAAGCCAGTATAAGAAGAAACGGCTGCCCGATACAAGGAGTGAATGACCCCACTCCAGACTAATCTGATTTAACGTCACGTCCAGACTAAACTGATTTTTATAAATAATATTTTTACCTTACCTCACCGATAATAACATTACCCATGGCGTCCGTCGCACGATTTTGCCACATGAAGAGCAAGCATGTAGCTTAAATACTGTTCATAGTAAAATGTACAGAATGAATAAGAAGAAGAACTTCTTTTTTATTTAAAAAATAATAAGTACGAACTGCATTCAAAGAATTTTGAATAATCGCCTTTATCGACCGGGAATCGAACCGGCTAAATATTTAAAAAAAAACAATAATTTTACTATACGGATCGAACGGCTGAGTCATATACATTTATGTCTTCCAAATAACATAGCATCCAAAGTAAAAGTAGGACCATGAAATTTAACGTTTACTACAATTATGTTCAGAATAATATACAGGATTCTATGTGTCTAGCCTCTTCTCTGACGTCGTGTTTATAACAAACGAACCGCTTTGGGTTTAAATCCTCGGGCCGTGGAGTCCAAGTGGTCTGTTCAACGTAATCTCCAAACGCTTGGTTGATTACTCCCCGTGACCCAAGCCCCTGTGTTGCGGCGCAGCGCCTCACAGATAGCATATATTATATTCACACGTCGGTAGCTTTACGCACTATCATAGTTTTAGTAGGCGTTTAATAATAAGTTAATTCTCATAATGTATTTTACCAGTCTACCGACCACCTTCTTACTGTACGCACGATACTTTACTAAACCTTTTAAATTGTAATTGGACATTAACCCATTGACTGCCGAAACGCAGATCTACGCGTGGCTCGATAGCTTTTTAATTGTGTCTGTAATTGCAACATGTGAAAGGTTAGTTAGCCCCAGTGATTAGTCAAAATATGCACCCAGCTTTTATCTTGATTAGAAGCTAGGCATTGCCATCCAACGTGGCAATACTGCCAGTCTTGGGTACAGAACCAGTTGATAGCGATGCAGATGAAATTTTCGACGCTTTATTTAAGTTTGTTAATAGTTTTAATGTACCTACTAAATTAAAAAAAAAAACTGAATAATATATTTTTATAGTTTACGAAGTTTATTAATACTAATATTATAAAGAGGAAAGATTTTTTTTGTTTTGTACCGAGTAGGTTCCAAAAATACTGGACCGATTTTAACCATTTTTTCACCAGTAGAAAGCTAAATTATTAGGAACTCACATAGGCTATAATTTTTTTTCAAATAACTTGGAGACCCTTAAGAAAATTGCAATAGTGTAACCCAAAGTTGCAAAACATTTCCTACTATATACACACACACCTACTATATTCGACACAGTGTGAAACGTCGAGGACACATGTACACTACTGTCAAAATGTTTTAAACTCTTTTAATTCACCTGGTCTGCCACCACCACACGTATTACACCGCGGCTGGACAGCTCGCATACATTCCGCATATTCCAATGATAGCGACGGATCTGCCTATACGATTTAAGAGGTTTCAGTTCCCAATTACAAGTACAATTTGCACTAACTATTAATAAATCCCACGGAATCGAAACTTACGCGGGTGAAACCGCGAGACGCAGCTAGTTTATTATAATTGACCACCAATTAAAATTGTGGGATTGAACTGTAAAATGGCTAGAACTCGGCTCATTGACGTAGGGCGTCCATTTTCAGCGGGATTGTCCAAAAGGGCAACCACTACCCCGGTACATAAAGGGTTAGAGAAGGAACATGGATGGGTTTTAGTCAGTAAGAGTCAGAGACACTCCCGCTCCACCCAACGCGGGAGGAGTCATTTGATGATTTCCCAGCCTCAATAAAAAAGAGTGTCTATTTGCCTGTATTTAATTTCCCTGACTGTGACTATTAAAATAACCACAAAAGATTTTACTTATTAAAAGAGATTTCTCATTGTTACAGCTGGATGACGCGACGCTCCAGGTGTTCAAAGATGGCGACTACGGGCCGTACCTGGATTTGGACTCCACACTCGGCGAGCAGGATGAAGAACTCGAAGGTCTTCAAGACAGGTACCTACTCATTTCTTTATTAACTGACAGCAAAAACAGGACGCGGTTCTATGGTCGGTTGTACTGCAATAAGTTTTTTTAAATTATATTTCATTGATATTTTCATGAACAATGTATGATACAAGATTTCTTTTTTTAGGGTTTCGTATTCCATAAGGAACCCTTACCTACAGTTTTGCTATGTCCGTCCACAGCTTAGCTCAGAGAATCTTAGTACTAGAAAGCTATAATTTGGCATGAATATACATAAATTAATCACACCAACAAAGTGTTAAAATAAAACCATGAAAAAAAAATAGTATCTCCTCTACACGTAAAGTGTTTATTTTTCTCGTCTTCCCATGGTGTGGGGTGTTGTTGGATGAGTCTTTTAAAAATATTGCGTGTTCGTGTAATCAAATTTTCGATTTAGGCATCCCTTTCTGAAATATTAAGTTGAAAGAAAAAGTAATACAGCTAAGGTAAGGATTTCAAAGTTGGCTAGTAATAGTCTACGAACTTATATGTATTTGAAGTTAGAATGTGTGGGAGAACATGATTTTCAACTACAGTGCTAAATTGGTTCTTGGTAAAATTCCTCTCCAATCCTTTTTTGCTTGAATCCTAAGAGCACAACTTTTTCAATTCAGGAAACCCTTCCTCCTTCCTTTAGACAAACATTGCTGAAAATGTGGGTTAGTCTAGGGGCGAGTGGGCGGGCCGACACCATCCGGGGGTTGCGTAAGTATCGTATGTGCCCGCGACCCCCAGCGCAGGTGTGAGAGGGACCACCGGGGTGGCTTTTCACCCGTCCATGAGAATATTCCACTCCGGATAAAAAAAGGGGAGCGAGTTAGTCTGTCAATCATTTAAGTATTTTATTCGGTATGTCATACCACCCAGTATCACAAATATTCTTTAGCCTATTGACCGCTTGGTTGTATTTCAATTGCCCTCAGCGCCCAACTCATAAAGAAACTTTATATCAAACGAATAATTATGGTCTTGCAATAACATAAAAAACGAAAACCAAACATAGATTCTCAGTCGTATAAACACGACTCAGGCGGCACGGGTACGAAAACATTTGTCGTATTAATCCGACTGGGGCGGTTAAAAGGTTAACCCGTCTATTATTCTTACTACTTCGTTGATGTGGGTATCTAATAAAACAAAAAACTTCATTGTCTTCACTCGTAGTCGGGTTTTAAGGGGACATTGTACTAGAATTAAGAAATAAAAATCGGCCAAGTGCAGTCAGTCAATTCTGTAACAATCTCACCCTGAAAATGTAGGTGAAGTGAGTTTGAAGAAAGCTGTCAATAGAGTCAATCCCTAGCAATAAGTAAAAAGACAGCTTACTTCACGCTCCATTCGTCAAAGTTTTCACAGAGACACTTTTACATAATCGACCGTCTGGTCAGACTCGCGTACTTCGTGTTCCGTACCACATGTATTAAAACGGCAATAAAATCACGTTTGCTATATGGGGCTCCTACACAACAAACGTGATTTTTTTGCCCTTAATTATTTATTATAATCTGTTTTTAAGAATTTGTCGGTTTCCCCACAGAAATACTACATCTGTCAAAATTTCAACTGTCTAACTATCACGGTTCATGAGATACAACCTGGTGACAGACGGACAGACAGACAGACGGATGGACAACGGAGTCTTAGTAATAGGGTCCCGTTTTACCCTTTGTGTACGGAACCCTAAAAACCAGCCAAGTTTTTACCATCTTTAGTAAAGTTTTAACTACTAACGACGACGGAACATACATACAACGAGTGTTGACTCTATTTCATCGCGCAATCTAGTCTGCACAACAAACATCATGCCTTGTGCCCGACCAGGGCTGGGTAGAGGTGTTCCTATAGTAACCTACTACTTCATCCCAGCCCTATGACTTCGGTTCAACTTAAAAATAACTGGCAAAATGCAACTGCTTACTTCGTCAGTTATGTTTTAAGCCTAAACATATAGGTACATATATTTCTCAACAATAAAGTAGGTACCTATTTCACCTTGCCTATAACCTACTGTAATAAAATTATAGTGTGCAGTTCATATACGGCTAGTAATAGGGTGATAACGAGACCTCCTCTCTGAGAGAAGAAGTAGACCATTCGAATTTTTGGTACTAGGATATGGTGGTCTCCCATTGATTTCCCTATTGTAAAACAAATTGATCAAAATAAAGTGCGTCTCTGCCAGCTCCGCAGTACCTATATTATTATTATGCGACATGAATTATTATGCATCCGAATGTATATGCGTCATTGGTCCTTCGCCGCTTATTGCTTCGTTCCGGCTCTGCTCCCCTCTAGTTCACATAAGACTTAATGCGGACTAAGCCTAGCATCCACTAGGAAACAATCCTTACGTATTCAACAAGTGCATACACGTTCATGCGTTGGGGCTTTCCACATTCTGCCTGTCATGGATTTTGTTGAATATTCGTCGCAAATCTAGGTCCGTCTGTTCACACAAGACCTGTGAGAATCCCGCTTTAAACCAGCTGCGCACGCTTTATAGTACTAACATCCCACACACCGCTACAAATCTATACTAATATTATAAAGCTGAAGAGTTTGTTTTGTTTGAACGCGCTATCTCTGGAACTACTGGTCCGAATTGAAAAAATATTTTTGTGCTGGATAGTCCATTTATCGAGGAAAGCTATAGGCTATGTAACATCACGCTACGACCAATATGAGGTTAGCAGGGGGTGAAACCGCGCGAGAGTAGCTAGTCAGTCATAATATTGAAATCTTTTGCGAAACTTGTGATGACAACGATAGACAAAACTGCGCTATATAATGTATGTCTGCGTTGTATTATTATTGTTTTACTTAGCCTATATCGCCTTACAAAAGCCTCCTCCACTACCATCATCTATAAAGGCCGTCCATCTTCTGGCACCACTAAGGTCTGGTCATGTGCAAGCGGCTGTTGTAACCCACCTATCCCATTTAAACCTAGCAGCCTTCTTGCTTGCCTACTGCCATTCTACTCGTTTTGAAAGCAGCATGATGTTCCGAATGCTGTCTTGTTTTGCTAAATAAGTTCCATGTTCCATGAGGTCCACACAAGTGCACACAGTACTTACCAAGGTCCTCTATCAGCCATAAATGTCAATGAACAGACAATAACACATAAAATTTTAGTAATGTGCAACCAACCAATGTGCAATCGCGAAAGCTGATTCGAGGAGATGCGGGAAAAAGGAAGACTTGGGGATGCCTTAGCTCAGCAGTAGAACAGAAACAAAAAAAAATATTGCACACGTACTAAATACACAGTTTGAACAGTAAAAAAAACTTTTTTTTTTCAGTCTCGTAGTTTATTTTAGTACTGTTTATCTTCGCTATTAAGTTCAAAGTGTCTGAATAAATTGTTTGGACAAGAGCTATGCAGTTCCCAATATAGACGGTTTAAGTACAGCTAGGTCACAAGTCGTAACTAGGCATTTTCCCGTACATTTATATACAGAGGCCAGCACATCAAGTTACCACAATCTGTCAAATTTCTTTGATAGTATTTCAACTTTATTGCAAAGACGTAAGGTTCATTTTTAATTGAGAAAATTTGACAGTTAGGGATAGCTTGATGTGCTGGCGTCTGTACCTATACAAAATACTACAACTGTTAATTAATAAAAAACGAAATAGCCATCTTTCGTATAACATGATACTTTTATCATACAAACGACGTCCCTGAGCGAAATGTAAAAAAGCCCCGAAATATATGCATGTTAAAATGTTTGCACCTTCACAAGGGTGACGTCAACCTAAAGGTATTCCTAAACTCGCCTGACTAATAAACTTTTCACATATTCATATAATAATGATACTCGGTTCGAAAGTTAAACGGAGGCATAAAACGGTATAAAATTAAAAAGGCATAAAAGTTTTTTTTACGAGTGGTTTGGTTCGTAGGGACATCCTGCAGGAAGATTGACAAGCAGCATGCAGGAGTCGGGTCTAACTAAATGGATGATGACAAATGATTTGCAGCGGACAGTGACGATGCAGCACAAAGTGATTGATTGGACAAATCCTTTTGTTTCTGACATACAAAGCCTCGTATCGCACAGAAGGTGCAATGTTTTGTCGGTGTACAGTCACGAGCACCAATATGTATACACTTAGAAACATTCAAAAGCGATGTTCTCGTGGTTTACAATCATTTTGTGATAATAGAACCTATTTCGTAGTAGGATGGGTTCCCAAATACTATGTCTATAACAACATAAAATTACAACAAATGCAGAAGGAGATAATCAGTTTTTAAAGTTGCTACGTGTATACATCAATGTGCTCGTGAGATCATGTTTTATTTTATCATCATCGTCGCTCTCCTGTAAATC
Source organism: Hyppa rectilinea (assembly GCA_951799385.1). Taxonomy (NCBI): domain Eukaryota; kingdom Metazoa; phylum Arthropoda; class Insecta; order Lepidoptera; family Noctuidae; genus Hyppa; species Hyppa rectilinea. Next base: position 22,228,046 of record OX637300.1, read on the forward strand.
CCAATACATTTGGGGTCAGCGCAACCTGTCTCTTCCTTCCATACAGTTTCTAGACTAACATGTCTGTTACTTCCATATTAGTCGTCATCTCGGTAGACATAGATAATAGATATTGAGATTTTAATTAATATTTTATTTTTATTATGCTTATAAGCCGGAAAGCCGATTAGGCTTTCCCCGTGTAGCTATTGGCAACCTGTTAAAGTCTAAGACAAAATCAATAAGCTCTCTTCAGGAGACTAATTAATTGGTCATATTATTACTGTAAAAGGAAAATACTTTTATATTTTGCACAAAGCGAACGATATCAGAATTCATTTAATGAACTGCAACATAGCCACTATGTTATGAGACATACTTAGTTTCGCTGTTTTAGTGTTGTTCTAACAAATAATTTAATTACAACAAATATAGCCTTAAACGAATTATTACGTTATTTCAATAATGCAACGCAAAATCACACAGACCACAGACAAGCTAACAGCAAAATTGTGACAAACAAAGAACTACATTTCCAATTAGTATTTCACACAGAACAGATAAAGCTCTTCTGTGGTATTTCAAGCTAAAACAGCAAACCCAACCCACGGGTGAAATATGATTGAATATAACTCACTGAAATTCAATAGCTTAATAACAACGGACAGCGAGAACAAAGGTTAAATTCAAAATATGAAATCCTGGAAAATCTGGTTAGGTGCTCTGATTTCGAATTCTGATGAATTCCTCTGCTACACACAGTTTAGAAAAAAAAGTAATGTTCGACTGCAACCATGATGATTTTGTTGTTGCAAATACCTAATTGATTTAATTAACGAAATTAAATGATGATGAGCTTTATTAAATTGTGTTATTGTTTAGTTCAATTGCTTTTTTTTTCAAATCTGCCAGGGACTACCAGGGTCTTCCAAAGGTCATCGCACCGTTTTTCATGGGATCAAAAATAGCCCAGTACTGGATTCGACACATGTAGATTTATTTGGGTTACTGTTACACTAGTAACCGGGTAAACGCGTAGATTCGCGGTTTTATACGTACGAGATCGTGAATTTGATCATTTGTTCATTTTCCTATTTACCTTCTTGTTAACAACGAGTTTTTTTTTCCGCTCTAAGCTCAAGTTTGGTCCCTTTAGCTGGACCAAAGCTTAAAACGCGATATCCTTACCTAGGTACACTTAGCTCATGAAGAAATTACATCACTTAGTACGTTAAATGGGGTCAACTTAATATCACCAAAACATGTCTAAGGTTGATTAAGCGTCATCGCAACATGTCAGTATATCGTCATGGTAGAAAGTATGGGTATTAGCTGCGAGCGAAACCGAGCATGTTTTGTTCAGTTAAGTTTTTTCGATTCTGCTTCAATCGCGATGAAGTCGAACGTTAGCAAAAACCTGGCCGCCCGTTGTAACAATGAACTTACACTGCGAAAACTTATACACAGGCTGCGGTAACTTTACAGGGAGAAAATTATATAAACTGTAAGCAATGCTTTTTTAGGGCTTCAAAACGTGAACAACTTTGCTTTTGTTTAGACTCTATTTTTGAACACAATAAGAATCCCTACAATAAGGAAAATAAAAACATGTTATGAAACGTGACTGAAAAAATAAAACAGTTTCACGTTTTGCTACATTCAGTCTAAATGTCACAATTCAGGTAAAATAATAAAGCAGCAGAAAAACCTCCCGAAGTCGAACCATTTAATAATAAACTAAAAATTGCCGCAGACTGCACCCGTGTGTATCAAACACTATCCTAGGTACGCCTGTCGGGATTAGTATTACATTATCAACGCAGTACCTTCAGTTCACAGCTGGGAGCGATGGGAGACGCAAGTCCCCACACACACATAATGCTGACCTAAAAACTTGATACCGTGATTAAAAATAAATATTGCGATGAGAATAGTGTTGTGATCGAATTAAAACAAATTCAGTGGACCAATACGCGCGGTTCAATAATTTTGAAAACTTTTTAAAATTATTTTTCTCCAACATCCGAAACATGTCGAGACTTTTAAAAGTGTTATGAACAATTAACATTATTACACATATTCTTCTTTAACGTCTGTATTGACAAACTTTGTCAAAGGTGACAGTTTACAAATAAAACAGCCTGTATACAATTTGTGGGAGAAAAATGGAAGATGACATGCGAAACTTCACACGATCCGACTTGGCTGAGGGAAATGCACATCCCGAGCGATCAGTACCGAGCAGAAAATTCAGGCAAGCGTCATTAGATTCTGGCATAGCTGATGAAGAAGACGGTGCAGGGAAAGTGCATTTTAACCTGAATTGGGACTTTTACATGTCGGAGGATGAAGACGAAGACGATGACCTCCTTGATGAAGAATTGTGAGTCGAAAACAACTTGCTCTTGTAATGTGGTGTATTTATTTTCTAACAAAATATTCGCATCTATAAATTAAAGTCGCTTTTCATGTCTGTCTGAATGCGATTTCCAACAACCAAAATTGATTCCGGAAGGTTTTGCAACGTGATTTATTTAGATTGTTCTATTAAAATCGCGTCTCATTGTCGATCCTTAATTTGAATCATAAATACCGTAAAACGAAGTGGCATCAATTAATTTTAATTAATTTGAAATGGATGTCATGTTCATGCAATATTTGTTGCTGTTTTTGATATTTTTCTTTTGTTTCTTTCATCGCCTCTGTGTAATTTTTATAATTGCGGGTACCCGTCGACTTTTTGAAAGTGTTGTACCAAAAACCGAAGCAACAAACGGTGCTAAATTGATAATACCTAATAAGACAATACCACAATCATTGGGTAAAATTGATATCTATCAAAGTCTCCTCGTATATCCTATCAATGGTTATAGAATTGTAAAAAAGAATCGGGTGGCTAGTCTAGCTAGGCTAGTCTATAAGTTAACAGTTTTAAAACAATATTTTGTAATACAATTAAAAGGAGAAGGAAGCACTGGGCATCCTGGTCAACGCATAAATTGTGTTGAATTTATCGTAAAGTCCACTTTTTTTAGTTTATTTATTTTTAATAGGTAATTTGTTCATTTCTTTATTGAATAACGTTGTAGATCGGTGCAATGGAATAAGTGCGTTTATTTTAAAAAAATATATATTATTAAGAGAGCCAGGTTACCGCTTAAAAAAAGCAGATTACTTTTCGAAATAAAAAGTGTTTAGTTTGAAATAATAATATTTACTTTTACATATTTATATTTAATCTATAAATTATTATTTCTCGGTAGTAGTCCGGAGTTCGAATTTGTGCCGGGCAATAGACAATAGGCTCCTAAAACATGCAAGGTAGGTAATCATAACGTTCGGGGCAACAAGGCGTGGAGATGTGTTTATTATATTAAAATAATGTCATCTTTAACGTTTGCTCTATTTAGTTATTGTTTTTTGTTTTTTTAATAACCCATTCTCCCACTCAAATATTTGTTGAGGTGAAATGATTTTCTTTGTTAACCTTCGTGAAGGCAATAAAGTTATTTTTTTTTATCAATAAAGTTAAAAAATTAAAAAAATAAAATTAAAAAAAAAACAGTTAGGTTAGGTAAATTCGTTTTGAATAGAGTTTTCAGAAGTCAGCATTAGTTCTTCCCAATCCCATACCACATAATCTATACTAATATTATAAAGAGGAAAGATTCGATTATTTTTTTGTTTGCATTGAATAGTCTCGGAAACTACTAAACCGATTTGTAAAATTCTTTCACTGTGATTTTTTCGATTCTTTCCCTGGGTGACATAGGCCAATATTAGATTTTCAAAAAAATTTAGGTTCCTTTTAAAACTCCAATAATGCAACATTTACCACATCCACCCGGGTGAAGTCGCGGGCAGAAGCTAATTATTCATAAGTAATAAATTATTCATGTATACATGTTAGGTATTTATGACCCCGTTAAATCAATGCTCGTTTTAAAAAGGACCTTTGAGTTGTCTTATATGAAAAAAATCAAGATACTTTGCATACTCAGCCTTTTATGGTCCCACTACTGGAACACAGTCCTGCTCTCTATGAGAGGGAGTGGGCCATAATCCACCACGCGCGGGCCCAGTACGGGCTGGCGGATGACACATGCTGTTACACACTTGTAACACTTGAACATTCGAATATTCGGTTCTAGGACACGTCGGTTTCCTCATAATGTTTTTCTTCACCGTTTTCAGAGCAAAATCAATCTGCCTAGCCTTTTCCCTACTATGTTGGGGTCGGCTTCCAGTCTAACCGGATGCATATAATATCATTATTTTACATGGAACGAGAGCTAGTTTTGAGAGCAGTGATGAAATTAAATACACAAAGGAAATTGCATGCCTGGGTCCGAACTCGGGGCCGATACCACTGAGCCACCACTACTCCGTACTATGATACTTAACTCAATTTATTTCAAAGATAACTTAATTACTTAGACATAATAATTTTTCACACAACGTGCCTTTTTAACCGATTAAAAAAAAAGGTTCTCAGCTCGACTGTATTTTTTTATGTTTGTTACTTTCGACTGGGTTTACTTACCGATTTTCATAATTTTTCATTTGAAAGCGGGTGCTGCCCAGTGGTCCAGTTCTGACAATGGCATCAATGAGAAACCATATAAGTCTGAAATTCGTATTAAGTATGTGCGCGACAAATGGACGAATTACTCAATATCACTACTACCGATTCCGATGATTCTTTTTTCATTAAGAATTTTAAAGTACTACTATTTAATCAAAGTCTGGAGTCGATATGATGATGTAACCGAAAGACGATCGAGGGAACTCCTCAACGATTTACAGCAATGACCTGTTGTTTGGACTTGATTAATTTGTATTGATGAGAATTTTACACCCAGATGGGTTGTGACTATTATTCGGGGTCTGATGATGAAGACGGAAGACAGTCAAGGGAACTCCTCAACTTTTTATAGTAGCTACCTTGTATTTTGACAATTGTAATATTGATTGAGACTGTGGGATAGCTAGGTACCATAACCCAAAAGTGAAAAATAAAAAACCTTTTGCAATAAAAAAAACAACTGACTTCCAAAAAACCACTACAAAGTGAAATAAAGACAATTTCAGATGTCCGTGTCGAAAAACGAAATTCCGAAGACACCGACTAGTAGTGAACATAGTTTTTCTCATAGGCATATATACATATAGTTAGCACTATTATATTATACATACTAGCTTCCGCCCGCGGCTTCGCCCGCATAATATGTCGACAAATTATACACATAAACCTTCCTCTTGAATCACTCTGTCTATTAAAAAAACCGCATCAAAATCTGTTGTGTAGTTTTAAAGATTTAAGCATACATAGGCATAGAGGGGCAGAGAAAGCGACTTTGTCTTAAATCATGTACTGATGATACATAGTTAACACATAGTGGGTTTTTTTTTTTCTTTCTCTGCTAGTTTTAACGATGGCCTGCCAGCTTCTATACTTTATTCGGCCTACTCAAATGTCCTTTTTTTGTTCCTTGAATAGTTCAGCTCCTCAAGTTTTGGGTAGCGAAGACTGACAAATGCTTGCACGGAACGAACAATTCTACTATTGTGTTGTTCTTTCCTTAAAAGACCATTTCATTTTTTGTATGGACGTCCTTGCCCATTCTCCTCCATACAAAACTACCTTTTGGTAGGGGCGACTATCAATTCTATTTCTTGTGCCTATTTGAAATAATAGTATGGCCTGAGCTGGTTTCGACATTTCTCCTAATGGGCAGTCAGTCTAAAATTCTAACTCCATCTAGCTTATATTATGACGGCTAAGATATCCGTATTCGGCCAATATCGTATAAAATATACGAATAAACAATTTTATTTCATGTTTCTTGTCAAATGTCATGCTCCTTATTCCCACACTATCAGGACAACATTATCATCTGCCGAGCCTTTTCTGAACTATGTTAGGATCGGCTTTAGACTGGTAGCTGCCAAATACAGGGACGACAATACAATACACATAACGGATCGTCCTCTATGCAGGCCCGGTATGGAGGCTCTTTGAATGCACAGGCGTCACCCAGATCTCTCGGAACACCCAGATCTTTCACAGATGTTTTACACAGTCCAGGAGATGTGATCAACTTCTGGAGGGAGGTGGGCTGGTTGAAATAACCACTGAAGGCCGCCATGGCCCTCACATAATGGTCGGCCTAAAGAGAGAACATAGAATAGAACCACGACAATCGGCTGTTAGTTATTCAAATGGTACATAAGCATAAGTAATCAGTTGATTTACAAAAACTATTAAATTAACTAATTAAATAAACGCAACTAAGACAAGTCCAATCATCGGTGTCCGTCGGTACGATTAGTGCAGTGGCCACACGTCTGGCTCAAGTCAAGATATCGCGGGTTCGATTTCTGGATTGTATCTATTACTTGAAAAGATTGTCTTTGTATGGGTTTTCGTCTGTGTGAAATATGCCACAAAATGAAAATCATTCATAATAATTATGGCATAAAAACTTACATAACTTATACATATAACTTGAATCTAGTGATACTACAATTGTAGGTGTCCTTATTTTAGCCTATTGCAGTCAAGCGCTGGACTTAGGCTTCCCTCTCGGAGTGCAACAGCGCACGATCTCTCGCCTTTTTCATCCAGCCACTACCTTCTCCAGGTCGTAGGGTTTCTATGTGCCAAATCCAAATCGTTGAGGTGCTTGGGCCTGATTGGGGGAACCAACATTTTCACTTTATTTTCACATTGAATTTTTTAGTAAGTAATAACTGCGTTGCGGAGGTTAGATAGGAAATCGCTCCATGTAAAATACTAGTATTAAGCTCTATCCGGTTAGACTGGGAGCAAGCCAACATATTCGGGAAAAGGCTAAGAACTTTGATTTCACTTAATTTTAACTTGCTTATGTAAGAGTATAGTGCCTCTCCCCAATGTAAGACTTTTTAGCCGTATAATGATTCAACATTAAATTTCGCGTCGGCCATCTGCAATCTGCAGAGGTAAAAAAAACAAAGTTGAAATGTTTCATACGCAATTATTTCCTCTTCATCACATCATGGATCACTCACTTCATCATCATGATGAATTGGAAACCCGGAAGACTTCCACCACGGGCCATAGGCAAGTGTCGCCATCTCGACCGGCGACATATTTCCACTTTTGAGTAAATAATATTGGACTATAAGAACTTAATATTTGAATACAGGTGACAGATATCTAGTTTTATTGAGTAAGTTATTGGCACGTAATATTGCATTCTGAATACTCAATATTCAAATCTTTATTGCATTCCATATGTATTACCTAGATGGTATAATGTATAGTATTTATCAATATGGATTGTCGGGCATAGCAAAATTCTCACAGAGGAAGAGGGCTCAGTAGCAATTCAATATTATTGTAGAATTTTGTGCATTTTTGACAGTCGTTATGAGTTGTTAGAAGTTTGAAAATCTGACAGCCACTCTTACCAAGGGGTATCGTATAGCCCAGTTGCTGGGTTGTAGAGGTCCAATAGGCAGCCGCTCCATGTGAAATACTGGTATTCAGCAGAATCCGGTTAGACTGAAAGCCGACCCCAACAAAGTTGGGAAAAGGCTAGGCAAATGATGAATAGTAATGGATTTGTTTAAAGGTTTGTGGATATTATAGGTAGGTTTAGTAATCGCGGCTTGTCACAGTCTTTTGTTTGTTTTTACACGCTTTATATTAGCTTCACTTGTATGTATGTTTGTAACTGACTTCTTTGAGCGTGATTTTGACCCACTTTAAACGGCCAGAGTTCATTCAAACTTTGTAGATTTATCGAAGACCGATGACAATATATTAATTTGAACTAAACAGTAGGAAATAAATAATAAATAAATTTGTTTATTTAAAAGCGTGTGGTTCTTTTTAAAATAATATTCACCAACACCATGCACCCCACGCTTTTATATAAATAAATTTTATTTTATATTTTTTAGTATGGTTTTCTATAAAAAGCGTGTTTTTTAGTTTTTTTTTAAACTATTATTTTTATTTGTTCATTCTGTGGCCCGCTGCAAGAGTTCTTATTACATACCTTGTTAGCCATTTGTTCATCCTCAATCTACCTAGCCTTTTCCCAACGATGTTGGGGTTGACTTCCAGTCTAACCTGATGCAGCTGAATACCTACCAGTATTTTACATAGAGCGACTGCCGATCTGACCTCCACAACCCAGTCTGTAACTGGGTAATACGATACCTCTTGTTAAGACTGGCTGTCAGACTTTCAGACCCGTAACAAAGTCAAAGATCCACGAATGACAGCCGGGACAAATGGTTTAACGTGCTTTCCGAGGCACGGACGAGTCATGGTCACCCATCCACGGACCAGCCCCGGCAAGCGTAGCTTAACCTAATAGATCGATCCGTGCGGCAGTTATTACTTAGTCACGAGGTGCTCTTCGTCCTACTGAAACAAATAACTGAAATGTTTAAATTTCTATTTTTTTTTGTTCCAGTCGTAAGAATGCCTTGGTCCTACGCACCCAGCTGTCAGTGCGAGTGCACGCCATCATTGGTAAGTTATCATTTTAACATATCAATATCTGTCTAGACTATGTTCAACTGTTTAGATTTCCTTTGTCGGCTAACTTAACAAAACTATTAACACTGCACAGAACTGTGGATTTATATACTTTTACGTAGACATACATTGCATACGGATACATAATCAATTTTACTGTAGATTTTGGTTAAACTAAATGATGATATTATTTATTTCAATTTATTGTAACAATTAAATAAAAAACAAAAATATTAAAAACGTGATGAGGTGTTAGCAGGCTACTTTCAGAAGGAACACCGTAACAAATTAATAATATTATTATGATGACCATATAGATAGGTACTAGTATGGTCCTAGTCAGATCATATGATGATTTCACACACTCAAGCAGTCTAATTTGGTGTTTTAAGGTCGTGAAGGAGACCATTTCTTTAAAATCCGTTACTGGGATCACTCGTTTATCACAACCCCGTGTGTAGTGCGCAGGTCTATCTGACGTTGACGCCTCTGTCTATGCGAATTAAACTTCTTATAACTTATCAAAAGTTTCTGAATACTTAGAGGGGTTTCTATCAGTGGCTGGGATATTTGTTCACTAGTTTGAGGTCTTTGGCAAGCGAAATGGCAAAAATGCAAAAAATGCGTGCGTTCTAACTTTGCACCCTGTTTACTGTATTTGCCTAAACTGTACGCGTGCCACACTCCGCGGCTATTATTTGCTGCTTAGTCTGGCTTCGATTTTGATGTATAAAAATAGAGCTTTCATTAGAATAGGTAACCATGACAACTACGGCTTATGAATTCTCAAATCGAACAGGTTGTTAAACATTTCTCGCAGACAATATTTTTTCGTACAAAGCTTTACGCTTTGTATGAAAATGTTTTTAAGATTCTCACCGCCCACCTTCATTAACAATAAGCTTATGGATAACGGGCAATACTAGGGCGTTACCATAGTCACCGCTTGGCAACCAGAGTAGTTATCGAAGCATGTTGATGTGGGCATATAAAACTGCCCCTCATGTTTATAACGCGGAAGAGCCGGTAAAGGATTTGGTGTACCACAAAATAATTTCAGATTTTTTGTTTTTTAATCCCCACAGAGAGATTACTCCATTCTCAAGGACGTGAGCTTCGCAGGGCGCTGTTCACTCTCAAACAGATTCTGCAATCTGACAAAGACCTGGTGCATGAGTTCGTCGCCAACAAAGGCTTGGACTGCCTCATGCAAGTCGGCAACATGGCGGACCATAACTACCTGGACTACATACTCCGAGCTCTTGGACAGGTGACGCTTAGTTATAATAAGATTTGCTAATAACATAACACTATTTTGTCTAATTATTCGCGACGTTCGTATACCAACAGAGTACCAGCGGTAGCTCCCCTTATAGCAGGCATATGTTGAGCTGGTCACCCAATTAGTGTAATCTTCAAATACTCATCAGATCCAGCCCAAATTATCTTTTATCATTAATGTTTTTTCTACAGTCTGCCATAACAAACTATATTTGTTGTTTACTTTTAAGAAAATTTTTTGGTTCGATTTTCTAATACCGTAATCTTTACTTTAACTAAAGTTTTTCTTCTTACTCTGTTGTACACTAGATTTGAAGTAGGGTAACGTGCTAAATCCAAATATTGGTCATCCATGAACTTATCTATGCCAAATATGCGTTTAGGCACGATTAAATAACAAACATCCCAAAATACTTTCGCGTTACCCTCGAATAATAAAATGCTACGATGATGTGGGTCATGTTTTCGTTAGACTTTGGTGAGATAAGAAGTATTATTAATGAATTTAAACAAATACAAACCACACGATAATACCCATTGAAGAATACAGTATTTGTAGTTCACTACAGGTACAGCATACTTATCAATGCAAGTTGATACTAGTCTGCTAGGTACCCTAATGATGTAATATACTTTTGATCACAATCCGAGAGTTTTTAAGGATTGCTTAATTAATCACTTGCCTTTTAGGCAAAATTCGTCATAACGAAATGAACGATAACAGTCAAAATGAAATCCATTGCGATGTTCCCCGCTGAACTTTTTGCCCTTGTCAATATTAAAAACATTTTACATACAAGTTTAAGTTAATAACAATTCAGTCTTCTTCGATTTACAGATACTTCTGTACGTCGACGGCATGCACGGAGTGATGGCCCATAAACGTTGTGTACAGTGGCTCTACTCTCTCATCGCCAGCAAATTCCGCCACGTAGTCAAAACTGCTCTCAAACTACTTCTAGTCTTCGTCGAATACACTGAAAAGAACTGTCTTCTCCTCATCGACGCCATTGTTTCTGTTGACGGTGCCAATGGCCAACAGCCTTGGAATAACATCATGAAGATCCTGCAAGATTTCGATGCATCAGACACTGAACTCCTGATTTATGCAACTACTCTGATAAATCGGTGCCTGAACAATGCCCCCGATAGGGACGCTTACTATGATCAAGTAGATGCTTTACAGGATCAGGGAATAGATGAAATTATCCAGCTGTATATGTCTAAGCAGGGAACGGATTTAGATCTGTTGAGGCAGCTGCAGATCTTCGAAGCCGTTCTCCTGTATGAGGACGGTGATGAGTCTGGAACGGCACTAAAGTGAGTAAATAAATAATATAATATAGTAGCCTCTAACCTGATTATACTACGAGAGCATTTTAACGATTTATATTTTTAATAGCCAGTCCTTGAATAGCCACCTGCATATAGATGCTACAAACCGAAATCATTTTAAAAACGACCAGAGCTTCGTTTTTTACCCTCCAGATTATTTTATAAAGGAAAAAACATATGATTTCAGGCAATTAGATGACTCGGTGATCAATTCAATTCGCCTTCGAAGCATAAACCTAAGTACTGACAGAAGAAAATCCAAAAAACAGCAATACAAAGAAAAAGGTACGTCACAAAGATTTTATTTAGTTTGAAGACTTCTCAGTGTGCTTTAATTATTGTTCCTCATGTTACATACTGCATGGTATGGCCGTTCATACCTTAAATGTTCTAAGACATTTCTATCATATTCCAATTACTTCATTGTTAATTGACGTTTTGTGTTTGGGCCTGATGTTTTTTGTTTGCCAAGTTTTTATTACTATTGTTGTTTAAAAAGCATATTTTGGAGGGCTTATTTCAGTTCATTTTTTAAGTAACGGACAGTAACATTCTCGTATTTTTCTGAATCATAGATGAAATGCTTTTTAAACAATATTCATTTAATCGAGGTTTCTTTATTTTGTGCCGTTTTTTTACTAATAACAGCAAAACCAGTCATCGCTCATACTGAAACGGACAGCATAACAAAAATAACGAATAACCATCGCGCACATCTACCATCAATCCTCGATCATAATAAAGAGAACAAAGAACTGAGCTCCGCTTTAAGAAGACGACGAGACAGATACGCGAGACAAGCACACCATATCATTCAGCAACAGGAGATGTTGAACCACTCTAGTGATATCTACAATGGACTATTTCCCAACACCAACGGAAGCTTTACGAGCACCAATGGAAGTTTCACAAGTATCACAAGTACTAATGGGAATTTCTCAACGCCCAATGGTAGCTTGACGAGTACCAATGGTAGTTTCACCAGCCCAAACGGCAGCTTCTCCAGTCTCAACGGAAGTTTCACAAGCACCAATGGGAGCTTTGCTAGTACCAATGTGAGCTTCCCGAGCCTTATTGGGAATCATACGAATACCAATGGGAGTTTCACTACTACGATTGGGAACTACACCAATGGGACATACACCAACAACAAGAGCTACTCGAGTGTCAATGGCAACGTCAACGGTTCAAGCCTACAGAATGGAGTCAACGGGCATCAGGAAGAGGATGACAAATATGTTAATAGGACAACGAAGAATTTTAACTTAGCAGATGTTTTAAAGAATGGTTTGTGCTTTAAAACTAACCCACTACTAATTCTTTGGTCACCCGCTTTATTCTGCTTCTGTTTTGCTCGTATTTTGACATTTTTAATTATACAGAGTTGATACGACAGAGGGGTTTTCCTTTAAACAAGTTTTTGCCCCGTTTGAACACGGTGTATCTTTCCTAACAGCGCTCCGGCGCGCGCGCCTCGGTGCCGCTTTGTTACAAGGTCAGTTTTTATTTACAAAGGATGGTTGCGTTTTACTCTGATTTGTAAGCTATTTAGTTTGTTTGAAAAAACAAAAACCTCATTTTTGGTGCTTTTTATTTTTATACCGTACCGAGTTAATACTAAACACGTATAGTATACGTAGTGTAATTTAATGCCCCTCTGTCATATCAACTCTGTATATTTATTAACCATTAATTCAATATTAAATGTTATTGACTATTGACAGGAAACCAAAGATATACATCAGGTCTGAAACAGAGGATCCAAAATGGAACTCTAGGCCATAGTGTCAATGCTGTGGATACAATAACCGTGATGCGGCAAAAACAGACTGATCCCGTCCCTGAGGGTAAAGATGATCGGGGTATCTTGCTGAATCGAGAGCACAGCATTAAAGATCTGGCGCAAAGGCTGACCAGCCCCGTCAGCCCTACTTCTGAGGATAAACCTTTAAGGGTTTCTGATATGGCAGGAATTGTGTCAAAGGCCAAAGAAGAATTAGCTAAATCTCAATCAAAGGGTAATGAACTTTCCTTACTTTAAATCAATAAATCAAAAGATTGATGTTTCTTTTTCAGAAATCTTAAATATTTGTTTTATTGCAGAAATAATAAAGAGTCCTACCATAGAAAAATCACCAAAAGTGCACGAAATAAAAGTGTCAGAGAACGACTTGCATTGGGAAGAATTAAGGAAGGGATGTCTTCACAGAGAATTTCATTTATGCGACTTGGACTTTTCGGAACTCCGCGAGGACTCAGACGATGATATGTCATCGCCTGCTGTGAATGCTGCTAGCGGCCCACCACCGCCGCCACCCACAATGTTCCCACCAATAGGGATACCTCCTCCTTTACCCGGCTGTTTCCCGATGTTAAATAAAAACAACGTACCTATTCCACCAAAACCAGCTCTTTCTTCAGAAATGTCAAATGACTCTAATGATTCTAATAGCTCCACTATAAAGAAGAATAAGAAGACTGTGAAGCTGTTCTGGCGCGAGATACAAGAGAACCCAACGCCTGCGGCAATAAGGCCGAAGGTTGGAGGCTTCATATGGGATGACCTGCCCGTGGTCAGCGTGGACACAGCCATGCTAGAGCACCTGTTCGAGTCCAGGACTAATGACTTGATTATCAAAGTAAGTTTTTGTTAACTTTAAGGCAGATGTTGAATTAAAGTTGGGCCTTCGAGATTAACTGCATCAACAACAGGCCCGAATAATTTTCTGGGTGTATTATTTTAGTATTTCCCCTCTCAATACAAAACAATTGAATACAAATTATTATTTTTTTTCTTTTCTTCTCTCTCTTATCTTAATCTTTGAGGTTTTTTTAAGTTTATGAACTTATTATATTGTAAAGACTTTCTTTGTTTTTTTTTCATGTACTCCTTCGATCATCTTCAGGAAGTAAGTATCATGCTTTTTTGGTACATTGCCTTGCCATAGATGTCTATTTCGTACTTTTTTGTTAATATTTTGGTACGGATTTTTTAAGGAAATTAAATTTTATAATCTACTATATAGAGAACTCAATTTTTAGAATGAGTGTCAATGACTCGTTGATAATTTTCTTGTGTTCTATTTACAGAAACTAATGGAACCAAAGAGAAACCTTATTTTAGATGCTAAAAGATCGAATGCTATCAATATAGCAATGAAAAAACTACCTACACCTCAGACTATAAAGGCAGCTATAATGAAGATGGACGCTACTGTCATTGGCAGAGAGGGCATTGAAAAATTGCTGACTATGTTACCGACTGAAGAGGAGAAGGTTAAAATTCAAGAGGCACAGGTATGTACCAATAATAGCTAGTAAAAAAAGTTTACTCTCAAGGTAAAATAAGGCGTTTTTATATTTCCCCTTTTGGAAAGAGTAATTATAGATGTACTCGCACGTGTTCTGATTCGAACTCAAAATTTAAGAAATTATTTAAAATAAACCAATTACAGGCACATTTGAATTGTCAAGGGGTCGGCCATTAAAAAATATGAAGCTAGTTGCCCATTCCAAAGCGTAGTAGCATGGAGAAGAAAGAACCAAATATAAAAAAAGCAAACCAAACCAAATATATATACATAAATGTGGTTACAAAAATATTGTTTACATCGTTCATTTTTAAATTGAAAGTGTGAGAAAATAATGTGGAGCGTTAAAAGCGTCCGTAGTAAATAGAGAAAAAATATTTTCATTCAAACTATGTATTTTCAGTACGCCAACCCGGACCTGCCTTTGGGCAGTGCTGAGCAGTTCCTACTCACCTTGGCTTCTATCAACGAACTATCATCCCGACTCAAACTTTGGGTATTCAAATTGGATTTTGACAATTTAGAGGTAAGACCCATGGATTCCAAAATAATTTTAAATACTCATTATAATATCCTCAATATATAAATCGTTCTTTTGAATATTGCAGAAAGAAATCGCCGAACCACTGATGGACCTGAAGCAAGGAATAGAATTGCTAAAGGTGAACAGGACCTTCAAAGTGATCCTCTCTACTTTGAGGACTGTTGGAAACTACCTGAATGGTAACTACGCCAAAGGATTCCGACTGGAGTACTTGTCCAAGGTCGTGGAAGTCAAAGACACTGTGCACAAGCATCCGCTGTTGTACCATATCTGCGAAATGATCATTGAGAAATTCCCGGATAGCTCCGACTTTTTCAGTGAAGTTAGTACACAGTTTGTATGTTGAAAGTGTATATTTTTCTTGTTGGTGGTGGGTGGAACATTCCCCTAAGTAATTGAAATTTCTAATTAATTGTGATATTGTAGAAACCAACTTTAATATGCTGCAAATATATAAAAATAAATACCATTAGATAACGAACGATTTATAAGAGCGAAGATAGTCCGACAAACCAGCTTTAAAACAATATTTTTAACTTACAGGTTGGTCCCGTCATCCGAGCCTCAAAAGTAGACTTTGACGTTCTCTCAAGCAATCTCCAGAAACTAGAGTCTGACTGCAAAGCGTCCTGGGACCACATGAAACGCGTCGCCAAACACGACGGCTCGCAGATATTCAAGACGAAGATCAACGAGTTCCTCACTGATGCAGCCGAGAGGATCATCTTACTCTCACTCATTAAAAAAAGGGTGATGAGCAGGTAATACGCTTTAATGATGTAGCAAACTGAATAAATAATTAGAACTATATGCCTATGCGGTTGTGACTAAAATAAATGTGTAACGCAATGCGAACTAGCCCCTAGCGATCCAAATACCCAATAACTTAAACATGAGATAGAGAGAACAACGAGGCTCTTGCTTGTTACAGGTTCAACAAGTTCTTGCTGTTCCTGGGAGTCCCTCCTTGCGACATGCACAAGACCAAGCCTGCAGAATTCTTGAAGGTCATTGCGGAGTTTTCCCTGGAGTATAGGACTACCAGGGAGCGGGTGCTGCAACAACTGGAGAAGAAAGCCAATCATAGAGAGAGAAATAAGACTAGAGGCAAAATGATTATAGACGTAAGTGACTCCAGATATAGAGATAAATCGGAAGTAACGCCGACATTTTGTTTTTTGAAAACCATTTCACAAAACGTTTGCCTAAATACCAATACCATACCACCCCCCTCTTAACGTCATTCGGGTGCCGAAAGATCTTTGTCAAAGTTGAGTAACATCTTGACCCGTGGATCATCAAAGAAATATTACTAATGAATTTTGCCGTTGAATGAGGTTGATACTATGTGAGGATCTCATTGTTTTAGGTGGGCAACTATTCACACAAAAATGGTGACCATACCGCGGACAATGCTCTGAAGGAACTGCTGAAGACCGATCCTGACACCGATAGCCTTACAGATGGCAGGAGGAAGAGTCAGCCAAACAGCAGGAGAATTCTAGTCAAGTGAGGAATTTATTTAGTCACCGTAGGGACAATTTCAACGGATATAAAGTACAAAGGTTAAAGGTCAACCTTAAAATGATATATCGACTGATATATTCAACCATCCTTGATAACTTTATTAACTTGGACTCTCATAATAATATTGTCAGAAAATTCAAACTACAGCCGTTGGATTCATTTTGTATTATCGGTCGACTGATATTTGAATATTTTAGCTAAAGCCCAGTTTAAACCGATTACTGCCTTTACAGAAAAATATTTCTTTCTTTTACGTAATTTACTATCGCCCGTCGACTGATCAACGTAAGTCGGAACCAAAACATAAAAAAATTAAACCATCAACAGTATCTGTCTTACATATTTAAAACTTTGTTTTCAGTGGAGATTTGTCAGCGGATGATGAGATATTGGAAAGCTTGGTGAGATCAGCCACATCTAAGCGCAAGCCAGTCGCAAGGGAGCGCAGGAGGAACCGAATCTCTGACAGGAAGAACCGTAAGTGAATGCATTACTTATATTATAAGTAAAGCTTGCTCGGCAAATACATTAACGCAATGCTAACGTTATGTCATGAAATCTGAAAAGTAAGGCATCACTTGTGAATTAATCAAGGGTTACAAAGAAACGTATACTTTCCCGATGATAACAAACGTTTCATTTGATTGTCCATACATTTGTTTCTGTATTTAAAACCATGAAACAAATGAATGAGTTATAGAGTTATTAACGTAATCTTCCATCATTTACGACATATTCACAAGTGATAAAAACATTATTTTCTTACCTATATAGACTAGGAAGCTTAGTTGCGGCCAATGTGTTAGTCAATCTGATTGTACGTCACGCTACGTCGGATTAACTACCGCATTCTGGCAAAGAAATGCATTATCTATTAAAGAATACAACATTATTATTAAGCGAATTAAAAAGTAACAGTCACCAGTCAATGCTGTGCGATGTTCATTATATGAAGAGGTGAATTTAAAACGTAAGTTATTGTTAAAAAACTTGCCGCACTTTAATAAGATGAGTTTACCATTACTCGCCATTATAGGTGCCAGTATCTACTAGTACAAGACAATGACTGAAGAAGCGACGACAATTAAATACGAAGCGTACGCGTTTCGTCAGTATTGGCGTCAGTGCGTTCTGTTCTTTTTCAGTTAGTTTTCATGAAAATCTGACAATCTGATCAATCTGAGTTTGAGTACTTAATGCGCCCTACTCAAATGTCCTTTCTTTGGTATTGTTCGTCGATTCGTTGAGGTTCTTTTTTTTTAAGGCTGGGCAATCATCCAATGACTTCTCCCGCTCTGGGTAGAACGGAAGTTCCTTCCGTATCCATGTTCCTTCCGTAGCCCTTTATGTTACGGGGCATCGGTAACCCTTTCGGACAATCCCGCTTACCCTGCAGGGCCGAAAAGGGACCCTTCATGTGCATCGTTGAGGTTCTTAAGTTCTCAGTTAAGCTGCACGACTAATGTGTGCACTGACTGGACAGGCCCACTCAATCTATAGACATAGTTATTTCCTAAAAAGACCATTTCAGACACCAACCTACATGGTCTTCTCATGATCTGACGAAGGTTTCGTCTGGATTTTAAAAAAGACTGTGACCTCTGAGTTTGTTTCGGCCATTTAGTAGTATAGGATTCAGTCAGATTTTATATTTACAAATACCTACCAATCTACCATTTTCTATATTCTAAGTCGTTGAATGGGAAAGGTGTATTTTAATTATGTTTTTTTTAAAGCCGCATGGTAATCATCGCTGCTGTGCTTTTCTGGCTAACGATATTATATAATTGCAGTAAATTCATTTATATTTTTTATTTGCAGTGAACAGGACACTAGATGGTAACCAGTCATGACGAGAAAGACTACCTGCGGTACGTAACTTATGGTTTGCTATAGTTAAGTATGTACAGTCGCCAGTACATCAAGTTACCAAAAAGTGTGTCACAATCGATTTTTAACTTACTTAACAACGATTTAAGATTGAAAATCATTTAGAGAAATTGTACGTACTCACTGCGGCGTAGTTTAAATATTGCGGGTAACCTGCATTGAAATACGGGGCATATAACTTTATTCTTTGTATAATTATCACTTGCTTAAATATCGGTGAAGGAAAGCATCGTGAGGAACCCAGCATGACTGAGAGATATATCTCAACAGCATGTGATGCTAAGTCAGAGGCATAGTAAGTCCATGGGCAGCATTAAAAAAAACTCTGAAACCAGGATAGTCACTAACCACACGAAAAGAAGAAGACTATAGGCCATATAATTTTACTATGAAAAAATTCTTGAATTAGTAGTGGTATCAGAATCAGAATCTTTATTTGTTTAACATATGTATTTACATAAAGGTGTTAGGTTAACATATCCTAGTTGTTAAATATTTTTTTATCATAAAGGATGATGGTCTCTATGATGTTTCATGTTCGTGCGGCGGCGGTGAAAGCTTACTATTATTATGACATATGTATAAAAAAAGCAAAAATGTTCTAGATTAGTTCTAGTTGGTAATCTTATTTTTTTTTATTTCAGATTGAAGAACATCCAGCTCTTAAAAAGCTGGAATAACAATTCAAGGTAGTACTAATTATTCTGATATACCTGACACAAAATTGAATCTCATACATTATAGTCACAATATTTAGGATAGACTTGCTGATTAAACGGACTCAGTGTTGCAATTGTGACGAAAACTGTTTCTCATACGATATATTAATCTGTACGTAGACTTTCATTATATTATCAACAGCACTTTTAGGTATTTTATGTAGAAACTATAGAGGAAACCAATGCTTCATTAGAAAAGTGCACATGACATAGTGACGATTTTGGAGCCAGGCCCGCCCTTATATAGTGTGTTAGGTTAAATGAGGGGCATACCTCAGGAGTTACTATACTCCTGAAAATGAATAACTTTGACTATGGAACTATACCTGAAATCACGAAAAAAAATCAGCTTTTCAGTACATTTATGTTCGTCTAATTCGTCAAAATACGGCTAATATTTTTTTTTTCAGAGTTGGTCCCATAGACAAAGTGGTTGATTTTCATGGGTACTTTATACCCTGAAAGTATGTCTCTCGTTGAACCTAACACACTGTATAAGTAGAGCCTCAAAACTACTCATCTTTTGTCACCATATTGTGGTTTCCTTCTATAATACCAAAACAAAAATCTCACGCACTTACCATGGTACAATTTGTAGGTTCATTAAATCTGTAGTTCTGTATGTTAATCAATGTTTAAATCATATTATGCACATTCATTAGTCAGTAATTAATAATGATTTTTCTTTTATTCCAGTAATAAATTAAAGTATCATTGTAATCCCATGTAATTCTTAGAATGCACCGCGTATTTAAAGACACAAAATAAACATTTAATACAATTATAATAGTATCTAATTGAAATCTTCGTAATTCTTGATGCTTAGAAATGTTTTTTCTACGCTAACAGTAGAAAAACACTGCATTTCTGTTTCTGCATTTTCTTACTGGCTACTACGGTGCAATTTTCTGCGTAAGTAGACGATTAGACTAGATTCAATAAATAAAAATTATTGAAATTAATGTTGGTAAGAGTAAATAGCATTTTTCTGTATAATGATTATGTACGCGTTTGGTAGTGGACAAAGACATGGCTGTTGGAAAAAGAAAAAAACGACCATGTGATTCGTAACGCGTCTCGTCAACGCATTATGAAAAATCTATGTGTATTGTAATTGTATCCCACTTTTACCTAGCGCGTTTCTCAGTGGCATAGCCAATATTGACTATGTTAAATCAAATACTCTAAGAATTTAAATATTGGATGATCTCCCTTGTATTTTTAATAATATTAAGAGTCTTTTCTGATGTTGTGCTGTAATTATTTATGTGAATTTCATTAAATAAGCCATCTCTTTAAAAAAAAAGGAAGAAAACCTTCGCGAAAAAAAACTTTTTAATCTTACTGTCTTGTAGTTTAAGATAAATAAGACTTAAACGCTATACACACCGAGGCCATACGCGTTATTTATTTTCCAACTAATTATGCAAATGTAATGCACACGTGATGTGGTATAATTCGAATGTATCCGTCACATACAGAGTGTGCTCATTGGCACCGGTGTAGGTATAAGCGATCTTCTGTGCAATGTAACGACGGCTATATGTCCCAATTTCGTTAGTGTATTTATGTAAATAACTGATGTAAATAGCCTCTAACTATATATAGTTTTTGTGGTTTTTGCGATTTTATGGATCTTAATAGTAACACAATATCTCAATGTTTATTATAATGTGATCAGCACCTAATTCTCTGACAAGTTTTACGGTTTTGCTGTTATGATAAAAAGTCGCCCGGTAGTGTGCCAGCCAAGTTTGCTATCACTGGTCACGCATACATCGTGCACTTTTTATATCCAAGTGTTCATTTCTTGAATATTAACAATCTGAATGTAATAGATACGTGTTTTCAAATAATAATAATTAATAATAAAATTAGAAACCACTTTTCTGAACTATTTGTAGCGTGACTATGTTTATTGTACTGTAATTATTGTATTGTATTCGATATAAACTAGTTAATTTCTGATTCATTATCGTTATAAATGTAATAAAGTATTCACAAAGTACTTGTGTTTTTTATTTATGAACCTGCCTTTACTTTTTTTAATACAATATTAAAACTATCTGAGAAAAATAACGTTTTGCTACTCAATCTTCTATATATATATAAAATGATAAACTAACTGCTCTGGCTGAGTGACTGACTGGGTGATATATCAACGCACAACCCAAACCGCTGGACTTAGAGACTTGAAATTCTGTACATAGAGTTATATAATGTAATCCACTGAGGAATGATTTTTAAAAGGGGTATATAATAGGGGTTGAAAATTTGAATAAATATTCTTATTCCTTGAATTAATAAACTGAAACTTAGCACAAATATTTATCTAAGTAAATAATAAATTTTGTCACTTTAAATTTAAACTAACCCCTAAAGGGGGATGGGTGGGTTTCTAAGTGTGTATTGAAGAATTTTAACGCGCGCGCGCGGTCCGATCAACTCGAAGCTCAGTATTTATATATAAATCCAAAAGTAAAGAATAACGTGTATCAAGGTTAATGGAAAATCTATAAATAAATGGAGTATAAGTGTCATGCCGAAGGAGTCGAGCCAGTTCAGGGTTCAACTGTTCTTCGCTTAGTTTTCATATGCTGGGTAGAGTACCATCTGCAGCCTATCCAGTATTCGCTTTACAATAGAGCCCCTTGAGCCTCGAATGTGGAACATGTGGAAAAATAAATATGACACTGGCTCTTAGGATGTCTTGAGCCCGAAACTTCCACCTAGACATGAATTCCCTTAAAGACTTTTATCTCCAAGTCTTATGGTTAACGTCCCCAAAGGAAGTGCTCAAATTAGATACATGTTTACTGCATAATATACTCAGTTTGTATGCTAGAATACATAAAACAAGGAATTGTAGTCAACGAGTTGACTAATGATTCATGTTCCATAAATGGCACTTAGCTTTGTTAAGTCATATAGCAATAATTATGAAGCTTTAATTAATAGAAACATAAGGAACACAGGGCCTGGATGCGTTTGCTTCAATCTCCTGATACACTTGGCATGACTATATAATCTATTATTATTATTATTATACATATAATAAATTTGTAGAAAAGTGGTGTCTGTACAATAGAAATATATAAAAAAAAGGAGCAGGGGTTGTTATTATATCGATGCCGAACCCGAAATTGTAATTCATTTTTTTTTTGTCTGTTTGTCTGTGTGTTTGTGCACGCTAATATCAGAAGCGGCTTCTTCGATTTCGATACGGTTTTCACTAATATATTGTAGTAAGCTTCACTTAACATTTAGTGTTTATTTCATGTCAATCGGTTCATAAATAAAAAAGTTATGTCAATTTAAAGAATCACGGCAAACATTTGTTAACGTATTCTATCAGAGTACGTATAAGCATCGCGCCTGCGCGTCCGTGGCTATATAAAGCGCGCTGAGAGCCGCGCCGCTGTTTCCCCCGATCCAGCTGTCCCTTGCTGTCCTCCCCCAGCGACGGCCTTTTTTTTTTAAGGCTGGGAAATCATCAAATGACTGCTCCCTCTCTGGGTGGAGCGGAAGGGAGTGTCAGACTCTTACTGACTAAAACCCATCCATGTTCCTTCCGTAGACCTTTATGTTCCGGGGTAGCGGTAACCCTTTCGGACAATCCCGCTTACCCGGCAGGCTTGGGCCTGAGGGGCCTCTTCATATGCTCACATCTCTTTGAGGCGCGCGTGAAGTCGAGGTCCGTACCCCACAGGGGGTGCCCTTAGCGTGTAGTCGCTTAGTTTGTAAGTTTTTATAAGCCCTGGCTGGAGGCTACAATTCTTTTGTGGTATCCACAGGCAAGTCCGGTTAAGCAGTATACAACCCTATGGTTGAGCTGCGAGATGCCATTATCAAAAAAAAAACACGCTGCTGCCATAAGGATTCAGTTATTCGTAGCGAACGCACGTATCTTGGAGAGTATAGGCGAATAGTTGCATTCGATTATTGCGATTCACTTGATTACTGACTGTTTGCATATTTCATTTATTTATATTTTAGGGTTTGTAGGTTAGGTTCTTTTTCTAAATTTTCCCTAAAATCTATCTATAATATAATAAAACCTGAACACCTGATGCAGAACCGCAACTGACCAGCTAAACTATAAGTGATACAAAAATAGTACCGTAGCAAAAATTGTTCCGCGTAATAAGCATTTTCTGCTGAGAGAATAAATTTGAAGATCTGGAACACCTGATGTGGAACTCCAAGAGCCCAGCTACACTATAACAGATATTGGGATGACGTCTTAGCAAAAGTTGTTCAGCCTGATGAGCACTCTCTGTTGACGCATAAAAATTTAAGATCTGGAACACCTGTTGTGGAATTCCAAAAGCCCAGCTACACTTTAACATTTACAGAGTTGATACGACAGAGGGGCTTTCCTTTAAACAGCTTATACTAGGGACCATTTTCAAGCTCTGTACCAAAAATCAATTAAATAGGAGCAGTAGTTTAGTCGCAAATGTTTTTTTAAGTTTTTGCCCCGTTTGAACACGATGTATCTTTCCTAACAGCGCTCCGGCGTGCACGCGTCGGTGCCGCTGCGTTACAAGGTCAGTTTTTATTTACAAAGGGTGGTTGCGTTTTACTCTGATTTGTAAGCTATTTAGTTTGTTTGAAAAAATAAAAACCTCATTTTTGGTGCTTTTTATTTTTATACCGTACCGAGTTAATACTAAACACGTATAGTATACGTAGTAAGTATAATTGAATGCCCCTCTGTCATATCAACTCTGTATAGGAATGACGTCTTAGCAAAAGTTGTCCAATCTGATGAGCACTTTCTGTTGACTTATAAAAATCGAAGATCTGGAACACCTGTTGTAGAACTCCAAGACCCCAGCTACACTATAACACAATGGTCATTTCCTATTGACTTATAAAAATCGAAGATCAGAAAAATCTGATGTGGAAATCAAAGCTATCACTAATTTCACTGTATAATTGTAAAATAACATAAGCTGGGAGTACTTCCACGCGGTGACGGCGGTAGCAGTTTAGGACTGATTTTAGCACATCAAGCTATCCCTAACTGTCAAATTTTCTCAATTAAAAATGATCCTTATGTCTTTGCAATAAAGTTGAAATCATAGATATACTGTATTTAATATTTCTGTGGTTGAAATACTATCAAAGAAATTTGACAGATTGTGGTAACTTGATGTGCTGGCTTCTGTACTTATATCATTGAAAATTTGACTCTGCTGGCCAAAACTCCTATTTATATTTTTTATTTTACTAAATAAATATGCCTTCGGACTTATGTTATTTGAGTGTCTAATTTCCTTTTTTATTTATCTTCGTGACACAGTAGCCTACCCGATTACGCCTGGGAGCAGTCCCTTAGATTTTAATTGATCACTTATATTCACAATAAAACTATAGGTAACCATGCCTAGAAAGAGGTCAAATCTTTCCCAATGTTCCAAAAGAGCTAAAAGATTGAAGATCATAAGATCCCAAGGATCTACCAAAGAGCGTCACGAGAGACTTGATGCTGTTTGAAAACATCCGGTTGCAACTCGCTCCGTGGAAACCTCTTCGGATCGCGAAGCACGCCTGCGTTCTCAGCGTATTTACGCATCTACATCCAGGTCTCTAGAGACCAGTGAAGAATATGATGCGCGACTGACCGCAGATCGTGCAAGTCATGCATTGTCTCGCGAATCGGAGACGTTCATGGATAGAGAATTACGCTTGAGTTCCAAGCGCATCTACGCATCGAGTTCTAGGTCTCTAGAGACAAGTGGGGAACGTGATACGCGACTGACCGCTAATCGTGCAAGTCATGCATTGTCTCGCGAATCGGAGACGTTCACGGATAGAGAATTACGCTTGAGTTCCAAGCGTATCTACGCATCGACTTCTAGGTCTCTAGAGACAAGTGGGGAACGTGATGCGCGACTGACCGCTGATCGTGATTCAGATCTTCGATTTTGACGACCCCGTTGTCGCTGTCATAAGCAACAGGATACGCGTACGAAGTCGCGGGCAGAAGCTAGTTATACAATATAATTATATATACAATTTTTCTTCACGATAAGATTTTGATAGATAGTTGGTATGGTGACTCGCTGAGCTGCTGCCGATCACGACTTCATGCGTTCCCGGGCTTGAATCCTGGCTTGAGCCAGGATAAAAGTTATTCTGGTTTTCGGGCCGTTCATCACGCTCTTTATGTCATGGTGTGTAAACAATTAGTGACATTGGAAACAGGCTAAAGACTTCCAAAAAAAGAAATAGCTCTCTCAAACTCGGCGAAGTAAGGCGTATCATACTCTTCAATAGCAGCAATACAAAACGTGTTTGTCGTTTACAAGTCATCTGTCATCCCCGCTTTGACAGAGACTAGTACTAATAGGTTTATTTATTGGATGGTGGGAAATCCAAATCTTCCAATGACTTCTCCCGCTCTGGATGGAGCGGAAGGGAATGTCAGACTCTTACTGACTAAAACCCTTCCTTAGCCCTTGTTCCGGTGTAGCAGTAACCCTTTCGGACAATCCCGCTTACCTAACTGAAGTACTTAATATAATAACGATCTGTCGTTGTTACATTGTCGATCCTGTATAAGTATCCTAGTCATGTTTTCCGTTGAACTTGGTTTCGTTTCTAAAAACTACAAAATTAGGTACTAGGTATGGCTCAGCTATAGCATTTAAAGATTTCATAAACAAATTCGCTACTATGAGTATAGTAGCGAATTTGTCCATCGTTATTTTTATAGGCTGTTTGAAATTGAAAACCGTTATTTGTCTAATATTAAAAAGTGAGATTATTAATGTAGTAGGTTAGGTATGGTTGAAAACAACAGCTGAATAAAAAACTTCTGACTTCGTCTATTTCTAAAGATATTGATGCATTCATTAGGAATGTCCGGTTTTGTCAATATAAAACTATTTGTATAGTTCAAAGGTGAGATAATGAAGGCAAATAAACTGCATAATCTAATATCTAAAAGAAACTATGTTGCTTTCCATTAGTGTTTAAAATCGTTTGTATCTTATGTTGAATCGATGTAGGTATATTCATCTTCACAATGATTATGAATAGTTTGTACCTATAGGTAAGTGATTTCGCAAGTTATTTGCATATTTAAAGAATTCAAATTAGCCTCCAATCTTTTGTTGTTGTAACGTTGATTGTTAGTTGAATTTTGATAATATTCGGGTAAAATCGACGTTTAATTAATGCGTTATCTTTGCTGGATTTTATGTCTTTGTCCAGCAAATTACCATGCGGCCTTACTGTTTGCCCAACTGATGGGTCCTGATGGTAAGTTGTCACTACCGCATTACAACTTCTACCATGCCATAATCATCACCGAAGGCATGTCAACACAACTAGATAATGCATACTCTTCAAACCGCATCGCAGCAGAGGCAAACATGCGTAAGTATATGGTGTTAACACTTTCCGCCTACCCCGGACAAGCGGAACCGCGAAGAGCCCTACTACTAATTTTACTCGAATATTACCTTCCAACGAATGGGATTGACGACAGAAATAAGTTCGGGTGATGGAGAAAATGAAAATGATACTAAGGAGTGGAAGCAATGAGAGGAAACCATCCCAATATCTAAATGACAAAACTACCAGCTAATATTTTGAAAGACGACGAAAAAGGAGAAAGATAGGTTGAACACTAAAATGTACACATGTGACGAAAGTGTTGAAGAGAACATTTTGATGTCATTAAAATAATGTTGGTCATTTTCACGCACTTTTAAATCTAGTGTTGTCTACTTTAATAGCACTTTCTTTTGTACATAAAAATAAAAAGCGAGATTATTTCTTTCATACTTAATTTCTAGCCATATTTTTGCGGTCTAATTCATTCGTTTACTCTGGTCAACATGTGAACATGTATACCATATTTGTTCTACAATTGGACACAGTAGCAGAATGTTGTTCAGAAAGGTCACATGTTTAATTACTTGTTTCATCCAGTACAGTAACAATGTAGAAGAATGAAAAATGGCTCCAAGGTGTTGTTAGTATATATACGTTTAATAGTAAGTATGGATCGAATCGCATGTGGTGTACCGCGGGGCGTTGACTTCTGCAAGCACTAGTGATAAGACAAGGCGATCATGACTCAAAGATATTTGTTTAATCACAATTTCATTACCGTTGACGACAGCTTTGGTCTAGTAGTCACGAGCGATAATGCTGAGCATGAGGTCTAGGATTGTTTCCCAGGTCGTACCGCTACCCCGGAACATAAAGGGCTACGGAAGGAACATGGATGGGTTTTAGTCAGTAAGAGTCTGACACTCCCTTCCGCTCCACCCAGAGCGGGAGCAGTCATTGGATGATTTCCCAGCCTTAAAAAAAAAAAAGGTCGGACAAAGAGTAATTGGATATTTATGGAATGAAATTTCTCTATAACAGCCCTTTTTTTTAGGATGGGTAATCTTCAAACCGTGATCATTTGATGATTGCCGCCCGCTCTGGGTCGAGCGGAAGGGAGTGTCATACTTCTACTAACTAAAACACATCCATGTTCTTTCCTTAGCTCTTTCTGTTCCGGGGTAGCTCTTTCCTGACCCGGACAGTTTCTCTGACCCTTTCAATAACAGCCGTGAGCTTAGGGCCCGGATGGCAGCTATAACCTGGCCTCCTCCTGGCCTCCTTTTCCATGGGACTTAAACAAAACTGGCGAAAAATAGGTATCATAGATAAATATAACATGGTGGGTATACTTATAAAAGGAACTGCTCAACCCTTCGGAGAAACAAGGTGTAATTTTATGTATTGTGTTATTAACGACTATTGAGGAATGAAGAAAGTCGTTTTCTTGCTAACACTATAAAATTGTTTTCATATTGACCTAAATTATTATATATAAATATTGTTTTTTTTTTACCGGCTCTAAACTAAAGTAAGTGCTTCTAATAGAAGATCTTTAGTTACCACTTCGGTAAAGTACAATAAATGAAAAAAATCTGCGGTTACTGGGTATCGTTTTGTTAGAACACATTAAGGCGTATGTTACATTGATAATTAAAGCGGTTTCATAATTCATACAATATTTTTTTACAGATAGTATGAAAGAAGTGAGTGACGGAAGAAATACCCGGCATTGACCCCCCTACCGATTTGTTTGAAGTCTTTGTAAAGCAGACTTTGAGGGAAACCCTATTCTATTCCTTGAATTAAAAACAAGATCATTCGAGGTTAAGGGAATTCGTGGTATACAAATACAGTTTCTTTTCTTTTCTTCTTAGTTTCTACAGCGCACGATTCCACTTTTAATCTGTTTCTGTTGGGCAGTAGAGGGGTTTTGAATGTCACAACAACATAACAGGAGTGCCCAAGCGCAGAATAAGCTTATGATATGGATGATGGTTTCGGGGGTTGCCATGTTTTCTAAACTTTAATAAGGTTTTTCATACAAACTGTATCTCCCTTTCACCCTCAAAGAGGTTAATTATTTAATTAAAAGTATTTTGCGACATAAAAATATTTGACTTATAGGTGATGTTTACCAATTTTCGAGTTAATCTAGACACGTAGTAAAATCCTTTAAAATTACCGACCGCTTTCCACCCCCATTTTCAATAAACCTTGATACACGTTATTCGTTATTTTTGATTTAAGGTATAAATACTGAGTTTTGAATTAATCGGACCGCGCGTTAAAATTCTTCGATACAATGTTTGACAACCCCCAATTCCGCTCTAGGGGGTTGTTTAGAAAAACAAAACATGACTTTATTATTCACTTACACAGTATTTTTGCCAAGTTTTAAGTTAACTTTAACTTTTGTAAGTCATTGTATTGTTTTCTGCCTGTTGGACATTATATTTAAAACTGTTTCTGTACTTAAATTTCACCTGGAACGTTCCTTAATAATTCATAGTTATTTTTATTTGTATCCTAATTGCATGAATATTGAACACAATGTAAATTGTTTATGAATAAATGAAATGAAACGAATTAATGAACCCAAGGAATAAGATTTGTCATCCAAATTTCATCCCGTATTCTACTCCCTTAGGGGTAGAATTTCCAAAAATCCTTCATTAGTTGATGCCTATCTATATATATAAAAGAAAGACGGGTTTGTTCCCTTCGTTATAACTCGAGATCTGCTGGACCAATTTTCATGGTTTTTGTTTCGTTGGATTTGTCTCCGCCCTGAATAGCAGAATACATTTTTTTTTTTTTTGTTTTTGGTAGGTAGGGTAGGTAGGTAGGTAGGGTAGGTAGGTAGGTAGGGTAGGTAGGGTAGGTAGGTACGTAGGGTAGGTAGGTAGGGTAGGTAGGTAGGTAGGGTAGGTAGGGTAGGTAGGGTAGGTAGGGTAGGTAGGTAGGTTAGGTAGGGTGGGTAGGTAGGGTAGGTAGGTAGGGTAGGTAGGTAGGGTAGGTAGGTAGGGTAGGTAGGGTGGGTAGGTAGGGTAGATAGGGTAGGTAGGTAGGGTGGGTAGGTAGGGTGGGTAGGTAAGGTAGGGTAGGTAGGGTAGGTAGGGTAGGTAGGGTAGGTAGGTAGGTAGGGTAGGTAGGTAGGGTGGGTAGGTAAGGTAGGTAGGGTAGCTAGGGTAGGTAGCGTAGGTAGGGTAGGTAGCTTGGAAGGTAGGGTAGGTAGGCATGTAGGTAGATAGGTAGGGTAGGTATCACAGTTAAGACAGGACAACGTCTGTCGGGTCAGCTAGTTAGATATTAAAAAAGGTATCTAAGTACGTGCAGAATTTCAAATCTCTAGGTCCATCGGTTTGGAGTGTGCGTTGATATGTCACCCATTCAGTCACTCAGTTTACCATTTTATATTATAACTAGCTGCTCTCGCACGGTTTCACCCGCTGCTCGGCTCCTTTTGGTCGTAGAGTGATGTTACATAGCCTATAGCCTTTCTCGATAAATGGACTATCCAACACAAAAATATTTTTCAATTCGGTCCAGCAGTTCCAGAGATTAGCGCGTTCAAACAAACAAAGTCTTCAGCCTTATAATATCCACACTAATATTATAAATGCGAAAGTAAATCTGTCTGTCTGTCTGTTACCTTTTCACGCCTAAACCACCCAACCGATTTTGCTGAAATTTGGTATGTAGATAGTTTGCATTCATGAGAAGGACACAGGCATATTATTTTTTGGAAATTCAACCCCTAAAATATGTATGAGAAAAATATTTTTATTGCACATTTTTGCTAGGGTAGGTAGGGTAGGTAGGGTAGGTAGGGTACAGGACAACGTCTGTCGGGTCAGCTAGTTAAGTATAAATAAATAATACATCGCTCGGTGGAGATTCTAAATAAAAAGAACAGTAAGGCGAATAAACGGTTGCGATGACAGTTACAACACGTGGTGGTCTAAGAAACTATATAACCACAAAAGTAAATAGAAAGTAATGTTTACCGAGTGTAGTCATGGGCTTCAAGATGAAAGCTACCGGCCCACGAAATTCAAATTTTCTTTAATTTTTTTTTACAATTTACAGGCCAGTATCAGGTTGTATGTTGATCAAAACATGATTTCCGGCCAGTGTGTATTGGAATGTAGTGACTTATGACTAACTACTAAGTTACTATTGTACTGAAATACTATTGAGTATGGATTGCCATAGGGTAATAATAAAATTATGAACTTACAAGGTTGAAGGTTGTTGATGATTTTAATAATTATAATTCCGTAAATATGTACTTACCTGCTGCGGCAGTTAATCATATACAACCAGATTCTGACCTGGAAATTACAAGAAACATACGACAATTCGAATTTCGCTAGCTACATTGCGTTGCATGGAATTTCTTTGTGCTCGCTCTATTGGACTGTAGATGGACATCATTATTAATGGGTATATTATAGGTATCGTACTCAAATGGACGTTATTTTTCAAAAGCAGCTTGGTGTGTGAATAATAAACACCACGCTATAGAGATAGATGTTGTATCTATGCACTATTGGCCTTGTTTAAACTTCAGGCCAGGGGCGTAGCTACCTCCGTATCCGCCGTATCAATTATACGGGGGGCCCGGGTCACGGGAGCCCCCGGCGTCCGTAAGCAAAAATTAATAAAATCTTCTTATTTTTTTTTTCAGAAATGATAAAGTCAATAAAGAAATTTCTTTTTTCCTGTGTAAAGCGTGCGTTCAAAAGTTGGCAACACCCTGGGTTAACGTGAGCTGCGGGATTTCCCCGTTTAAATGTTTTACGTCAACGGAAGAATCCCACAATAATCTATGTACTAACGATGATAAACCACGAAGAGCAGTGATTATTGACGTGTTTTGTTTAATTGTGCGTTACATTGTAAAATACAAAGAATTATACTCAATTATTATAAAACAATACAAAGAACTGTACTTCTGGTTTAGTATCAGTAGCGATTTGTAAAATTCATTTAATTTTATGAAAACCTTTTTTTTTACTTTTGTGACAAATCAAATTTACCCTTCATAAGGGCCCCCAAACAAATTTTTATACGGGGCCCCGACAAGCCACGCTACGCCACTGCTTCAGGCGTATGAAAGACGCCTAGCCTGAGTTATGAAAGGCCTTAGTCACCTGGTGTATCAATAACAAACAAAATATCGTAATTGAATAGGATGTTGGCGACTTGGGTGTTAAGTCATCCGCTCGTAAAGTTGTAAAACCCGCTATCTTGTCCACTCACGCGCAGTCTTAGCGCAGATACGGGGTATGCTTACGAGAGCGGGGAGGGACAGGCAGTGCCGCGACGGACACCATCTTGAGTGCGCGTGAGTGAATTTTAGTGTTGTGATTATATTAATGTTCCATCCAGGTTGGTAACAAACTCTTCACTTAATACTATTTATCACAGAAACTATTTAATTCACCTTCTTTGAGTTTAAGTACAACTGTTTATAATTGCGTTATAAAATAAACCGGTTAAGTAATAAACCACTTTTACGGGCCGACCGAGTTAGTCAACTACTGGATTTTAAAGTTCGCTATATTTACTTATGTACTTGTATGAGCAATTTCTTAATCGAGTACCGTTTTGTTTGTGAAAAATGCTTTTATGCTTACAAAATTGGTGCTTATGTGAGCATGTGGTGAGTTTGGTGGAGTGTGACGTCACAGTGCAATATTTTTGCTAATGGAACTGGTTTAGTGGACCAGGATGAATTGATTGAAAAGTTCATTAATAAAGTAGGTACTACGTACTTATAGTGTTTTTACGAATTAAGTATAAGTAGAGTAAGTTTATGTACCAAGTGAAGTGCTAAGTTATAAATAACCTAAAAGAAACAAACTTGTTACTGCAACTTCCTTCGCACTACCGATGTTATCGGGAACCAGATTCGATGCCAGGATAAAAACACTCAAGTGTGCGCGAGAGTCGCGTTAGTATCCCAAAATAGAGTTAAGTCCATACCTATTATGATTCATCTTTGTCGCAAGTTTCACTGGAATCTGTTGAGGCGTTTCGTACCGATTGAGTAACAAACATTTAAGCACGCTTTCTGATTTATTAGTCCTCCTAATAATTAAGTAGCTAGTAATAACTCCTAACTGTAACGAAATGAATCAGTGCATTCCCATAATTTTGTGGTAGTTGATCTTCCCCAAAAGTTCGTGTTAAAATACACGAACTGTAATTCTGTACAAATCCCACCATGAAAACGTAGGTAAAGTATCTTTTATAGAACTGTACCCAGTTTCCCAAATTTAAAACGTCAAATATAACCCAATCGGTCCTTATAAAAATTTCGGGAGGCCATTTTACAAACCATAGCCTAAGATTTAGAGATAGATACTTATAAAGCGTAAGGATAAGATGAAGGGGAGAGTCTGCTAACAACAAACTGAAATTCTATTATTCTACCAATAATGATGTCTTAGGAGTATTCTTAGTATTAAAGGACCAAGTTAAATGAGACTCCCGAAAAGCTGGGATGTCTTTTTCAAAAAACTAACAGAAATCGTGATTAACGCAATTTAATTAAAATAACAATGGCTCACTAAGGCGTTACAGTGGGCGGATTAGCATTATTTTCACTTATAAGGCATTTTATATGTATTGGTTACAAATGTTAAGACCAATGCCAACTTTGGCAACGCTTCAAGATGTATCGAAGTAAAGTTGTACAAGTTAAATACACGTTTAGATGTTCAATATATGAGCAATTAGGTGCAGGAGAAGAGACGAGGTGCTGGACTGAGTATCTCAAAGCTGGCGGTCTTTATCCATAGTAAATATTTTGCTAAGACCTGTTACTAGCAAGATCCCAGAGATTTTCCCAACTATGTTGGGGTCGGCCCTCAGTCTTACCGGATTGCAGCTGAATACCGGTATTTTACATGAAACGACTGCCTATCTGACCTCCAAAACCCAGTGACAGGGTACCACGATACCCCTTAGTAAGACGGGTTGTCAGAATTTCGGGCTCCTACTTCTGTCTTCTATTTACTGACGGTACGGACCTATAGGTCGTCAGTAGATAGCTGCTATATCGTACAAATAACAGCTAGTACCAACGTCTTATCATGCACTCCGAGGCATAGAGGGTCTTGGCATGTAAAAAAGGTTATTCTTCTACGGACCAACCGCATTAAGCGTAGCTTAACCTGATCGATCAACCCCTGCGGCTGGTATTACTTAGCCACAAGCCCATCTGATACCAGCAAGATACTTGCTAAACACAAAAATGTATCACAATTATCTGTGAATGGTATAAAGGGTGTTCTCAATGTGGACTATCGCGTGAGGAAGCATTGAGGAAAACATATAACAGCCCGCCACTTAACATCATTTGGGTGGCGTAAGTGGCGTTCCACCAAATTCATGAAGACAAAATGAAAATTAGATATTGGACATGTTCTGAATTTAGTCTGCTTAGATTAGTGTGCGAGTTGGTCAGTTGGCCTTGCACTGTGCTCTGTACACAGTGCAAGGCCAACTGACCAACTCGTAAATTTCAAGAGTTGAGCAGGATCTTGGCACTGGGCCAGAAAACCATTGCTATGGTTGGGAAAAGTTAACCAACTGCCGATGAGACAGAACTTAGCGTTTCCCTACACTTACACTATAGGAAATCAAGTTGTAATGAGGACTATTTAATATCTGCCTGTCTAACCTTTGCCCAACTATGTTGGGGTCGGCTTCCAGTCTAACCGGATCCAGCTGAATACCCGTATTTCACATGGAGTTACTGCCTATCTGACCTCCACAACTCAGTCAGTAACTGGGTAATACGATACCCCTTGGTTATTTAATATCTAGCACACAAAAACCAAGAGTGGACGTTGCATGAGACAGAAGGAGATTGCATAATTTAAGAGCACATTTTAACCTTTTCATTCGATCTTTAGGTTTTTCATATACCGTATTACCGAATCAAAAATCAATCCACTTACACAAGCTGATGTAATAATGACTTAAAAAATCAATTTTAAACAAAGGCTGATTATTATTAAACGCCACAATACTTCTTAGCGTGTCGATGGCAAAAATAATAATTAAATAAATATATTTATATTTTAAATTAGTTTGGCCCAAAATTCAGCAATGAGTGAGTGAGCGGTATTCGCGTTGCTGAATTTTGGGCCACAATACTTATCGAATATGAGTAAACAGATCGCATTTCGTAAATATTTACCAAGGAAGGAATCGAAATCATGAATGAACAACCAATACTAGAAAACCAGGCAAACAAACAGCTGAAATATAAATATAAATAAGGAAAGAGAACAAGAATATTGTAAACTCAGTCCTTGACTATCACCGACTAGATTGAATCGCAATAATTACAAATGATTCAGATCAAAGTAGCTATTTGGAGAGCGGTTTTAGTTACATATTGGCCTCTCCAGCTGCACGTCGTTCAGCTCGATTCTCAGCTACACTCATCCACCTGCTCGTCGCTCCACCTAGTCTGAGGGCGTCCTCCACGTTAGCCGATTCGCGGACCACAAAGCAATGAGATAAAGCAGACAAATTTAAAGTACTAGCTTCTGACCACGGCTTCATCCGCGTGGATGGCGGAAATTGCATGTTATCATACATTTTAAACCTTCCTCTTTAATCACTCTATCTATTAAAAAAACCACATCAAAATCCGTTGCGTAGTTTTAAAGATTTAAGCATACATAGGGATATAGGGACAGAGAAAGCGACTTTGTTTTATACTATGTAGTAATTACGCAATATCGGAATAAAAAGAAGTGTTTTAAGTATCAAGTATCTAATTGTAACTTTTATAACGAAGTTTTGTAGAAATTCTATAGTAATTCTATTAGTGTCAAAATCACCAAACTACTGGGCGAGTTTAAGCAAATAGTTTCCCGTGTTAAAAAAAAATCTCTCGCATCTATTCCCGAAAATTTTAATGTCTTCACTTGAGATTTGTTTGAAGTCTTTGTAAAGCAGACTATGGCGGGAACTATATTCGTTTAAATCCAAAAAGAAGATCATGCGAGATTAAGGGTATTCGTGGTACAAATACAGTTTATCTCCCTGCGCAGGATGCAACTTTTAGTCTGCACAACAACATAACAGGACTGCCCACGCGCAGAATAAGCTTATGATAAGAAAGACCCGATGGTTTCGGTGGTTGCCACGTTATAAAACTAATTAAAACAGGTCTTTCATACAAACTGTATTCCCCTTTCCACCCTCAACGAGGTTAATTTTTCGACCTATAGGTTATTTAGACCAATTTTTTAGTTAACCAAGACACGCAGTAAAGTCCACTTTAAAATTGACTACCTCTTTTCACTTTACCTCCCTTATTTAAACCCCTTTTTTTTTTTAAGGCTTGGAAATCATCCAATGACTGCTCCCGTTCTGGGCGGAGTGGAAGGGAATGTCAGACTCTTACTGACTAAAACCCATCCAAAGGAGTAGTTTTCTAAAATCTTTCGTGTCTGACGTCTCCTACTCCTAATCTATCTCTGTGCCAAATTTCATCTTCGTAGGTCTAAGCTGTGATTAAATGAATGTATGAATGAGTGACCTTTCGAAGTTATATGTATAAATAATTATACGCTATGCAAAAGTCTGACATGATACATAATTTATCGCACTAGTGTTATTGCATCTACACATACATACGACAACATTTATGTATTAACACTTCCAAACTATTTTATTAGTACTCTATGAAGAGAGATAAATAAACTGTTATTGCTAAAAAGCCACGTTGGTTCACTATAATATGTACACCCGATTAGAAACATTATAACAAAA
This sequence comes from Hyppa rectilinea, assembly GCA_951799385.1. Classification (NCBI taxonomy): domain Eukaryota; kingdom Metazoa; phylum Arthropoda; class Insecta; order Lepidoptera; family Noctuidae; genus Hyppa; species Hyppa rectilinea. The sequence continues at coordinate 22,264,325 of OX637300.1, forward strand.
TAACAGACCTTAACGACCTAGAACTTGAATGTTCAAAGACAAAATACATGCACATCAAGTTACATTAGTCTGTCAAACTTTCATAGTTCTTCAACTTTATTCCAAATGCATAAGGTTCTTTTTCAATCAGGAAAATTTGAAAGCTTGGGATAGCTTGTGCGTCTACACATGTAAGTCATAACACGCGTTCGTCTAATGCAGAAATACACTCCAAAACTCAGTAAGTTTGCTTTCGTGAGGAGACAAAAAGTTTGCGATGATTTTAAACGCGCCTTGACAATGAAAATACATAAAAACAATAGTGTAACAGTTCACATCGTATATGAATGGTGACGTTTCACGGTGTAGCTAACATCCGGCAGCCAGATTGTGTGAGTGGTGCGTGGGATCGACGACAGCGGATGACATTCAACAGATAACATGCAAACTTTATGCAAAAATATATAGTTAAAATATAATAATACAGTTATGTATAAATAGTCCTTTTACTTAATAGTTCTTCTCTTGTTAATAACTTGAGTGAAAGTGCCCCCGGGTGCAGACGATCCTGAATACGGCATTATATCAATTATAATAATAACTTTATTTCAATAATTGGTTCATTCAAATAAAATCTGGATAGTCTACGCTTGTCCTCCCTTTGTGTCATGTGTGTACGTGAATGTGAGAGGGTGTGTGATTAAGATGAGTAGTCAATCACTGTATCAAATTTTGTCAATAATGTGATTGTCCCATCGGGGCGGGATATATTATATACCCACCATGGTGCATAGAAACGTTTAACTTCACAAACCAACATTTAAATGGTCCAAAATTATCTTGCAGATTTCTTTTACAAAAAACAAATAGCAATACTCGGATCCCGGCTGTCATAACAGGAGTAGGTAGATTATGAATATGAGCCTCCGGGTCTACCCGCTACCGCTTTTACTTAAGCCACACAAATGTTGCACACATCAATGCGGTGGAGAGTTGAACAACTGGGTCGGCAGCACCACCGGACGCAATAATGCGCGGTTTTCTTTACTTTCATTATGTTTAGCAAAACATCCAAGAAAATCTGCACTTCCGTCTAATACAGTGCTAAGTATGATAACTAGATGATTAAACTGCCGGGATATTAACATGCTTGTCTACTGGTATTGTAGAAGTTTCTCTAAAAGATCAACTCTGGAACAAATTAATCTGAACGGTAAAATAAGGCATCCATATAACTTTATGATAGTATTGTTGAAGTAGCAATGAGCCAACCATATAAGCTATTAAACCCATGAGGGCTGGAGGCGCCGAATTGGCGAACAGTGTTTAACGCTCGCAGGCTAAGAGCAGCGGCGATCTTCATGGGATGGCTAGGTATGAATGAGTGGAAGAGTCGACGCAAGGATTTAATTCATGTAGTATTCACATACCTCATAAATGTTATTCCTCTCTCCATGTTTACAAGGGGCTTGCCAAAAACTGTATTAGTAAAATTCTCTGACCGTAAGATATTGCGGTACAGAAAAAACAAAAAGTACCTTTACCTACTTTACATAAAAATCACGTTCAATCAAGTATCATTGTTTTGAAACCAAAATCGTAATGGTTATAAGGTAAGTAGAACTAAAAGCGGTACTAACAAATCACGGCGCGGTACTTAGGAGGCACGTTCGGAATAAAATATTGGGTTGGAAGAACGCAATAGTAAAGTAGCGAAGGTCAATGCCCTGTCATCAAGACATCAAGTACGGTGAGCAATCCGTTACCTTCAGGTGACTTTTATTTGACGAAATGTTCGTGATTTCTTGCAGTTGGGAATGGTGAATATTTCCCCATCGTTTTGATTAAGAAAAGAAACAGATCTTAGAAAAGATATACGGGTTATGTCGAAGATGATATAGATTATGAGAATGACAACAGTAAGATGGCATTGTATCAAGCAGGATTTTGGAACATACATAAGGATCATAATGAGGCCACTGATGCAATAGTTAATCAATCTAACAACAGAAGAGTAAATGAACATAAACTTGCGCTTTTATACAAATGGGTACACGACAAAATGATCGTTCTTTTAGTGGACTGCCCACAATTATAGTTGCGACATTGACACAAGAAAGGATGGAATAATCAAATAAGTGTTCCAAGGAGACAGTAGGCTATTTTCAAGCTATATGATTTATTTAAACTGTATTTTATACAGTAGATTCTCATTCTTGGGAAATTCTCTGCGCCATTCCTCCTAATTGAAAAAAGAGACATCAAATATTTAAATGATAAACCGAAAAGAGGAAAGAACTGAAGAGTAACACAGTTGTACCGTTGAAAACTTTGATCAGGAGTGAGTGGCGCTGCACCCTAACTTATGAAGTGATTCTAACAGACACAGTGATCGTTAGTGATGTCATTATTTTCACCAGGATCGGCAAAATCCATTGTGTGACTAAATGGTACGACAATGACAAAAACAACTAGAAGTTCATATCAGCAGAGAGTCGATATAAGCTATAGAGGAACCTGAATACAATAAATACTTTGAACAAAGAGATAAATAGTTGTATCACAGATAACACGAAGATTTTAATCTGATTCTAAATTAATTTATCCAGGTTAAGAGCCGTAGGCTTAAGTGTTACAAATTAGTTAACTCACTTTCACTCAAAGCGATAATTTATATTGTATTATTGACACACATATTGCGTAACTGCACGGCGCAACACGCCCGCGGTCGGTAACTGTCCCAGCGTCGCTATCTCCAAGAAATGGTCGCCAGAACTTTATCAAAGTTACCGGTACTTGCGACACTGCGTTTTTAATTAATTCAGGTTTGATTTTAATGCTATTATCTAATTGATTATTAGATTCGTGTGCGACTGCTCAGACAATCGTATGTCAGTGTCCCTGTTAATTGCTCAATTTTTTTTTAATTAATTGATTAAATGTACTACTCTGTCAAGAAAGTACCGGGAAAAGATCAATAATACACAAAATGTCTGTTATTCATCCAAATTTATTTTATCACCTTCAAAGTATGCTCCTTTAGAAACGATACACTTGCGCCAACGAATAATCCATTCATCAAAACATTTTTTAAACGCTGCTTCCGGAATTGAGTTCAGTTCTCGCCGCGAATTCCCCTTTTTCGGTTTCGGTTCAGTTGGAAGGCGCCACTCCGAAGCTTGTTGACTAGTTTGCATGTCAAACTCGTAAACCCACGTCTCGTCACCAGTAACAATGCGTTTCATGAATGTTGGGTCCGAACTGACTCGTTCTAGCATGTCCTCAGCGACTTTCATGCGATTGAGTTTTTGGAGAAAATTCAGATCTTTTGGGACTAGCCGAGCAGCAACATGTTTCATACCCAAATGATTAGTTAAAATGGTACGGATCGACTCGTGAGATACAGAAAGTTCGGCGGCTATCTCTCTCAGAGTTGAATGGGGATTTTCAGTCACTATTTTCTTCACTTTTGCGATGTTAACTTCAGTTGCAGACGTCGACGGCCTACCAGAGCGAGGCAAATCTTCCATCACATCTCGACCGCTTTTTAACGCTTTGAACCACTCATAAGCACGAGTTTTTGATAAAGTCGATTCACCGTAAGCCTTCTGTAACATTTTCAGTGACTCCGAACACGAAATTCCATTGGCGATGCAAAATTTAAGACAAACTCTTTGTTCGATATTTTTGTCCATTATGAAATTCGCAATACACACTATATATGATATTACTAAAACCAGCACTGTATTTAATATAAATAACAGATGCAACTCAAACTCCGCGCCAAAATGGAAAACAGTTGTGCCAATCTAACAACTACAAAAAAAACAAAAATTTGAATTTGGAACCATAAACAAATCATCCATTCCCGATACTTTTTTGACTGAAGTATAATAATATTACGCAAACTTCGTGTATAGCTAGCTAGAAAATTAATATTGCGACGCATTTCTATATCTAGCGGAGGACTATTGACTAAACTAAGATTATGAAATTTCGAAGAAGATAGATAGTACTGTCTTACTATTTGCAACATAGATTCTATACAAAATTGAATTGTCCAGTGGCATTTAACGTCGAAATTCATACACACACAAAGAACTTTTAAATAATGTGATACCAAATTAAAATACCAATGTAGTGGTAACTGAAAGTCAATTTAGACTGTCCTTGCACGCTTTTTCTGTCAAGTTTGGTTAAAGCAAAATGATTTATAGAGCCTACAGCTAAATGATTGAACGTTATGATGCCAATGCATTTGCATGTAGGTACTATAAGTAATACACTTAACGAATAACATTAAAGGCTAGATGACCTCTACAACCACACAAATCGGTGAAGGAAAACATCGTGAGGAAACCAGCATGTCTGAGAGATATTTCTCAACAGCATGTGAAGCTAAGTCAGAGGCCCATGGGCAGCTTAAGAACTCTGACTCCAGGTTAGTCACTAACACGAAAAGAAGATGATACCTCTTGGTAAGACTAGTTGTCAGACAATTGGATGGTCACCCATCTACGAACTGACCGCGGCAAACGTCGCTTAACATGCGATCGACCGCTGCGCCCCACTCACACAACGCGTACTAAGTAAGATCGAAAATGTTTCAGAAAAAATGTGCCACATCTGTCACTAAACAAAGTATGTATTGTGTTAAGTCGCAGTGGGAACGAGGCTTAACGCTTAAGACGTCAGCCGCTCCGCTACCTTGTTATTCAGGTCGAAATGTCTACTATACAGATGAGCATGAAAACTTTTCGGTCAATTAAACTCTTCAACGGTACCGGTGCTGATACTCGATCCATTAATGGGGTATGATCTACAATGCTTATGCTAGTAGAGGAATGTGCTATCTGTATTTTCGTATCCTCATTTGTTTTTAATTTATACTCGGAACAGTCGGAACAATGATCATCCCCAGAACAAAAGCGGCCAGTGTCTGACACGAAAACACATATCAATCAGACTGATTCTGAAGCTTAAACCATAAACTCAAACGAAAATAGTGTTATTGGTATTCTATTTTTTCGATTTGAACAACAAGTTGCCTGTTTTGATTGTTTTTACACTGTTTGTTATGAGTTATGAATGACAGATACCTATTATCTCTGTTAATAAAAGCAATGAGTGATAATAGTTAATTGTTATGCAAGACTGCAAAGTGAATACTTGTATTGAAACCTGAGCATAGTGAGGGATTCAAAGAACACAATTTTTCACCTCACGAGGAAAATGCTAGATGCAAGAAAACAGCTTAATTATATGTTTGTTTAGTTTATTTGAGCAGTGTACCCTCTCAGATACATGCTCACGAAAAGAAAGGAACATACCCGGCAATGTATCTCAAAAGATACATAGAATATCTCCAAAAGTAGACAAACTACATTTTTATATTTTATTTTTCTAAATCGTCCAGACTTGTCATCAAAAGAGAATGAAAGAAAAAATATAATATAATGTTTTTGTTTTGCCAGGAAAATTGATTACATTAGTGTATATTTAGTGTTTATTTTTATTTTCAAAATTAAAAGTAAAATTATTACATTTGGGTATTTAACAGCGTAGTCAATAACACTACTTTTTATGAATTGTCAAAACGCGGAATTTATACGTGATTTGTATGAAATATAAAAATGAGGCTATAATTCCGTCACAGATTTTTGAAATCAAAGTAAAATCAAAACATTTATTTCAAATAGGCACAAGAAAGGCACTATTGGGCAGTCATGGTTAATTTTCCAAAAGGTAGTTTCGTATCGAGAAGAATGGGTAAGAAACGACACGAAAACTTTTGAATTGTTTAACAATGTTTTGTATACATGAATTATAAAATTATACGTGAAGACGATGCAGTTGCACCCAGAATAAAAATACTACACCACAAAAGGTGAAAAGAAAAACAAATGCAACAATGGCAGGTATAATTAATTATGTCTTAAATACATGGTGCTCATTTATTTACAAACATTCTGAAAGTTAATAATAATAAATCAATCAATGTGTGAGTTAAAGTTATTACAAAATTGTAAAACAGTGTGGAACAACTTATAAATGATTACCCAATTTACTTGGCAACCAGTTTGATTTTGTCTAGACTCTAGACTATCCTGTGGAGCAGGCCCAGCATGTTTCCAAGCATCCATATCTTTGATATAATCCTCTAATTTGTAATAAGCTTGTTTACACATTGAACTTTTTAAATGAGTTTTGAATTTTCTTTCATTTAATTGCAATAATATAATAACAAGGTATTTTGTTGTAACATTTACACAACCCCAAAAAAGCTGTAAGTATGTACTTTTGAAAATCTGAAAAATGGGTAATATATTTTATCTTTATTTGTACTATGAAATGTATGGCTATCACTTATTTTTTTTTAAAGATGCAGATTTTTTCGTACAGACATTATTTTCATCAATGAATTGGCAAGGTACCGTCATAATATTGATTCTTTAAAATAGTTCCCTAAGAGATTCGCGGAAAGATTTGCTTTTGCAAAATAAAAATGGATTCCTTGTCAGCAGCCCGATTCTACAGTAAAATACCATACGACATAATGCTGTGGAAGTAAAATAGGCCACACGCGCAGTTTCTACGTCTTTCAACTGCCTTATCTTCCTTACAACATATAATAAGCGGCCGAGCTTAGCTGTCCTGCAAGAGTTGTTATGTGGGGACCTCATTGTAACTTGTCGTCTAGCGTGATTCTTAAGAAAACCGTCTGATAAATAAATTTTAGCTTTTCTCCATTCAATATGATGTCGCATTTGCTTTTAAGATTAGGTAATGTAAATCCAATGCATTTGGTTATTTTTTCATTTAGTACCGAATTATTAATCTTGGACCTGAAGAATAGAGTTTTTCACGTCATCAAGATTTTGTGCCCTTCGATCTATTTTAAAGATCAAATAACAAATCTGCAAATAACACTATTTTCGTTTGATTTCGAAGTAATTAGGGTAAATCTTTAATGCAAACAAAAAACAGGAATGGACCGAATATCGGAACCTTGAGGAATGCGCACTGTCATTTCCGACCCCAGCGTTTTCTTGAACATTAACCATCCTATCTTTCAGGTATGATCTAAGTAAATCAAGGGCTGTATTCCTTATCCCATAGTGCTCTAGTTACAGCAGAAGAGTCCTATGTTCTACGTAATCGATCGCCTTAAAAGATTCTAGTAGCATCTCGTGCGTTCAAAATGTTCTTTATTAGGGTGAGACCTTCGTCAGTAGTCCAACGGCCTTTGGTGGAACCTAAGTAGATTTCATGAAAGATGGAATTTTGAGCATCAACTTTTCAAATACCTTACTGAGAACTGACAGAATCTTTATTATATCTATGGACAGAATTAACACAGGCCTATAACTGTTGAGTTTTTTACTGTCACCGGATTTAAACAATGGTACTCCTTTACTGTGTTTCATAAAATCCGGAAAGACTATTCGGTCGATACTAATGTTAAATATGAAAGCTAAATAGTGCGCAATGGTTTCGATGATAGGTACAGACTTTTACAGACACTCCCCAGAGATCTCCTGTTGATTTAATTTACAGATCTTTAAAAGCTTTTATAACAGCCTGGGTGTTTGAATGCTGAAACGTAAACTCCAAAGGGCATGCCTTTACATTCTTTCTAAATAAGGCAACAGAAAGCGCGGCTGGGGAATTTAAAGATGCAGTAGTTTTCAAGTTTCCAAATTCCTGAGCTATTTCTATATCTGAGTTGATGCGGCCATGTGCAGGCTCTTGATTAAACTCAGTATCACGATTCACGCTGCTTTTTCTTACCTGTTTCGCCTATAATCTAGCAAGATACTAATGAAAATTTATTGGTTCTCATATAAATTCGAATGAATTTTGAATTGGGCACCTAACGTATGCAAAATCACACAAAACACCTAGCCGCAGAAAGGCCGAGGTTAGGAGTCAGAGAGGTCACTCATAAATTTAACGTAAATATCGATCTTGTTATATAAACATAACTGCTTATTGGAACAGGTACAAAAGCAATGAAAATATACAAAATTCTTTAAGAAACAAACAAAAGTAGAGCAGCAAACTTATGGTCTTAAGTATTATAAAACAGTTTTCGACTTTTTGACTCCATCTCAGTGGAACATCACATAACAAACATCGATAATTAGATGCCACTTAGGCCTCACATTTTTTTTTTCGATAGTAACTCTGAGATATTATAATATGATTTACTTATCAGAAAGTTTTTGAAATATCTTTTCAATAAATTAACTCTTAAGATTTTGATTGATTCTGGTATGTGATCATATATGATTAGTGCCATGCAGAAAACATTTAAATGCATCAGAGCTGTCTTTGAATGTTTTGCATATAACATATTGGCGTGTCGTCTACTTCGATTATTTGAGTCACATAGCTTGGGAAATTTTGGGTTGGTATTCACAAATACCGCAACTTCAAATATGTGGGAGTGTCAGTCAGAGAGGGCAGTGTCAGTATTTTATGCTGAATAAAAAATGGTTTACAAGTGTCTTTGCATTTCAAACCGATCACATCGCCCTAATAGGTGTCATTTAAATATTAGTTCATTATTGGTTGAGTTCCCCCAAAACATAACACCATACTTTAATACAGAACCCGCTATTCCATGGTATGCTGTCACAATGGTATCCGTTCCTATGACAGGAGCGAGCTTATAAACATTACGTCGATTTACTAAGTCACTTTGCCAATTCTACTGTGTGTGCTTTCCAATCTATTCGTTGGTCTATGGATAAGCCTAAGAATTTGGAAGTGCTTATATTTGATTCAATGGATTATTATCGTAGTGAATATTTATAGTTATATTTTTGTGTTGACTGAAAGCCTTTGTTTTGGTTTTATCAAAATTTATTTTAAGGTTAATATTGTAGAGCCATTTTATTATTGAATTAATAGTATTAGTTACGTTCTTCTTCGTTTGATTATTGACTGTCCTGGTGTCTAGAGTTTTTTTATGCTGCCCAATGCCATTGGGCCTCTGACTTAGCTTCACATGATATTATGAAAATTATCTCTCGGACACGTCGGTTTCCTTACAATGTGTTCCTTCACAGTTTTGTAAACCAGCGATAATTATACAATACACATAAACCCGAAAAGTTAAACGTGCGTGCGTAGGGTTCGAACGCGAGACCTAAGACTTGGCAGTCCGACGGTCACAGCACTAGGCTATAACTGCCACTACACATCATCACATCACATCATCATCTGGTTCTATCCCTTCGTCGTGTTTATTTGTTTACTCACAGCAAAACATGCCCCTTGTATCTTACATTGCGAAAGTGCATTCCAAAAAGTGGGATCCCATTGAATTCTGGAGTTTTTTTTTTAATGAATTTTCTATTGTAAACACAAACAATACGCTGCGATTTCCAATGGAATGAGAGAAACCTGCGGTTACATTCACTGTAAAAATAACCACGTGGTACACTACCACTTGTTGTAGTTGTGATCGACTAACTTAGATACATATTTTGGGAAACCCACTATCGTTTCGCCGTTAAAAAATACCAAGACGAGTTCTTTGTAGGGCGTGTGTCGAAGGGTGGCGAAACTTAATTTATAAGAGACCATTTAAAAGTCCTTCGCATTAGGTATTTATAATTAAAAAAAAACAGTCAAGAGCGAGTCGGACTCGCGCACCAAGGGTTCCGTACCATCGTTGATGATTTCTGAAAAGTGTGCTATTTAGAGACATCGTTTTATTTTTCCTGTATTCTTTACATAAACTTATATTAAACAGAATATTTTCAGATTTTTCTCTAAGCAAACTTCGGAGATAAGGCGGGAGAACGGTTTTTTTACATTTTTCATCAAAAGATGAAAACTATGCGGCTTAAAAAAAACACAAAATGTTTGAGAATGTGCAAACAGCGCTCTTTCATATTATAATACCCCACATGCCCTAGTAGCCTCACTTCGAATTTTAAGAACCCCTTTCAGACCCTATTACAAAAAAAATGTTTCTTATGAGCAAAATTTTCTCCTTCATACAGGTTATTTATACAGTAACCTAGTTAGGAGATCAGAACTGCACCCACAGCTATTGTAACAATCTGTAATTTTACCATGTATAAATAATATTCTTATGTACTGCAATACCTATAATAAATATGATCAATCAAGATTTTTATTATTATAAAATTGTTGGGCAATGTCAAAACTATTCAAAATTTCAAATAGCATAAGAAGTAGGTACCTAGTTCTTGAGATATCCAGCAGTGACAGACGGACAGACAGACAGATTGAGTCGCACCATAAGGGGTCCTTTTACCATTTGGTACAGAACCCTAAAAATATCCATTTCATACATAAACCTATCTTCCTATTACTTTTACTTGCCATAACTCAGTCGCCATCCTGACGATCTGACGGTAATTGGTAAGATTATTTCGCAGGTCCGACTAATTCTGATGGTGGAATTAAGAATCTTCTGCTTATTTTGTAGCCGATGAATGAATTAGCATGAACATGACATAAAAAATGTCTTAATCAGTTCAGGGTCTATGGACCGATTAAGACATTTGTTATACCGGTAGTATGAGCCCGTGAGATAATTCCTGAGTTTTACGCGGATGAAGCCGCAGCGCGAGTTAAAGCTAGTTTTGTTTTAAACGCAAAGCTCATAATTTATTTGTCATTCTGCTAAGTCAACGTTTTAATGGGGCTCAACGATCTCTTTCGTCCCTGTGTCATTGTCATGTGGTATCCACGATATTACGCTCTGGGGCAGGCGGAGGGGAGAGTTCTACAACTATCTTTGGCTGGGAAGCTAGTATATAGAGTTGGTACTGATATAATCAGTTTAAGACTATTCGATAACCACCTACCGAACCTACGTGATTTGATTATTGTTCGTTCGTCTCAGTTATATGATACGGGTACCCGAGAACCAATGAAGCGTTAACCATTTCTACGTACTAATCCAAGGCATCACGGCTGCACTAACGTTTCTCATCCTTATTCCCTTACTCATAGTTATCCAATACCCAGCGGGAATGCAGAATGCCCACACTATGTCCCACTTGCTGTTGTGCCTTTTCGTCACGGAAGACGAAATTGCAAAGTACAAATAAGGGGATGGAAGAAGCCGTTTACAGGTTGAACAATGTTTATTCTAAGAAACACGCGACTTGAGTCTAACACACAGGGTGTAAAAAGACTCATCACATTGCCGACGATCATTATGAACATCAACAAAAGAACATTGAGGAAAAATTATTACTTTTATTTTTAGTGTCAAATATTATTGTTTTACGCGCAATATAACGTTTGCATGTACACTAGGTATTGTCCGAAAGGGTTACCGCTTCCCCGGAATATTAGGGGCTAAGAAAGGAACACGAGTGGGTTTTAGTCAGTAAGAGTCTGACACTCCCTTTCGCTTCACCTAGAGCGAGAGGAGTTATTTGATGATTAAAAAAAGGGTACAAAAAATAGTGATTTCTGCTACACGGGGGGTTTTTCACGTTTAATATAAAACTTATTTATGTGAAAACCTTCAAGAAGTCCTTGTCCAGTAGGTTCCCCCAGGTCTTGTACAATTAAGTTTCACAGTGACGGGGAGATTATGTGACTCGGCTTCGTTGAGCGTCTTTTTACACCCGCCATAGCTAATCCTTCCTCTGTCTTCGTTCCTACTTTCAAGTGGTAATATCACGCTTCAACCGTCAGTTGCAAAAACTACTCACTAACGGACCAGACTTTTTTAAGGACATCACCATCGATCACTAAGCGTTCTGTAGGTAGTATGTTCTGCTGTATGACAACACTGAATGTAGTTTGCTTTCTCCCCAGGATGACGGATTACGAGCGCATCAAGCAGACGTGCCTGGAAAAGGCGGAGCTCTGGGAAGACCCTGACTTCCCCGCTAATCAGTCGTCAGTGTTTTACTATCAGACTCCGCCTTTTCATTTCGAGTGGAAGCGATCGAAGGTACGTGTTTATTTTTATAATAATAATGTTTTATAGACATAAAAACTTTATACACTTTAGTTTGAAACCCTGACTCCTGAGCTAGGTGAGACCTGTGTTACAGGAGTCAGTGCCTTTTATAACTGGGTATTGGGTAACATGATACCCTTCGGTAAGACTGGTTGCCAGACTTTTGAGCTTTAGTCTACCCGTAACGACTGTCAAAGATCCGCAGATCTTCATGCATTCGCAAATAACAACCGGAACCAACGCCTGAATGTGCTTTCCGAGGCATAGAGGGGTCTCGATAAGTAACGGATGATCATCCATCCACGAATCCACCGCGGGTAGCGTAGTTTAACTTTTGATTGACCAGTAAACTTAACGCGTCTCAATCTCAATGTTAAGTAGGTAGATGGATTATAGTCGACCCAACTCTTCCAGTGTTTGACTCCTGTAGGTATTTATACCACTACGTTTAAGCCTTGAATACTTCTAAAATTATCAAATGAATGATTCTAAGAACACCGATGTCTGTAAGGTCCGAGATAAACTCAAGAGTACTTAATGAATTGAAAAAAAAAAAATTGGTACTTGCCCGGATCTGAACCCGTAAGCTCGCTGATGTCAGGCAAGGCTTTAAGCACTGGGTCATCACGACTTTTTTCTTCCCATCTACTTGATATAAATCTAATCTCTATAACCCATTTTTACGTTATTTTCCAAACTGCTGTCCGACAACAAACGAATTCGAATTAAACCTTCACCTATCGCCATTCGACTATCTCTTGTCACGTCACAACTCACAAGGCCACAATACCCAAAACCTATCGCTAACATAATACATGTATTACCTAAATGTTATACAAAAAAAGTACAATAACTATGACGTCACCAATAAAAAAGTGGCTATGGAAACCACGCGCACGCGATTGTATAGAACCCGTTAGGATTTGTAATACTGCTATATTATGTGGTGCGTAGAAACTAAGAGTGGTTCGTCGTGCCTACTCGACCTTTTGATTTCGCAGGGTTACCGCTCAGCAAGCTACAGGCATGTTCATAGACGAAGCGGGGCTATTTAAAAACAATATATATATAACAATTAAGTAGCTTTTCGTTTATGTTGGGTGACCGTGTCGTTCTTCTTAACTCCGCAACGAATTTTAATACAGTATTTAGAGAATTTATTAAGGCTTTTGCCCGCGACTTCGGCCGCGTGGAGTTGGGTTATATCGCAATATCGGAATAAAAAGAAGTGTCTTAGGTTAACCTAGACACGCAGTAAAATCCCCTTTAAAATTAACTACGCCTTTTTACCCCCTTTTTTTTATTTCGGAATAGGTTTTTAATAATACTTTGAACACGTTATTCTTTATTTTTGATTTTAGGTATGTATATCTATCTACTGAATTTCGAGTTCATCGGACCGAGCATTAAAATTCTTCCATTCAAACTTTGACACACCCAATCCCCCTTTAGGGAGTTGCTTAGCTAAACAAAAAATGGCAACCTTTATCATTTACTTAGATGTGAATTTGTGCCAAGATTCAAGTTCATAAACTCAAGGGATAAGATTTTTCATGCAAAACCGCCTCTTTTCACTCCTATAGGGGTAGATTTTGGAAAAACCCTGACACATTTTTTTTTACTTATGTGTTTAGTAAAGAATAACGTGCATCAGGACCGTGCGTTAACATTCTTCCATACAAACTTTGACACCCCCAATCCCCGTTCAGGGAGTTGTTTAGAAAAACAAAAATTATAATCTTTATACTTCACTCTGATAATTATCTGTGCTAAGTTTCAAGTTAATTAACTCTAGGAATAAGATTTTCATTCAAACTATCATCCCCTCCTTTCACTCCCTTTAGGGGTTGATTTTCAAAGAACCCTGATACGCGTTATTCTTTGATTTTATGTAGGCCATTATTATGAATTTTAGTAAAGTTTCAGTCAATGCTACTGAACGACAGAATAGATATATGTAGATAGTTTAACAAATGTTCAACGTGATTCTTTAAATTGGCACAACTTTTTTATTTATGAAACGTTTGACATGAAACAAACACTAAATGTTAAGTGAAGCTTACCACAATATATTACTGAAAACCACATCTAAATCGTTTCTGAGATTAGCACAGACAAAGAGATAAACAGACAAAAATTCTAGCAATCATTATTTTGGGTGTTATTTGCGGTGTTAAAGATCCCAATAATATTTTTTCTCATATATCTTCCATACAGACAGCAATCCGTTACATTTTTATTATATGTATAGAATATTTATAATAAGTAATTGACTATTCGAAACGGTGGAAAAGTAATTTAAAATCACATAGAAAAAGACCGCTCGAGTTAAAAACTTCCATCACCGTACAGAAATTAAATATTATGCGAAGATATAATTGTGAAATTGCATTTAATAAGTATAATAGGAATATAGTTCAATAGGGTTATTGTAAACTCGCCATAATGAAAATTTGCCACAAGTAAAAATTATAGTAAACTTGCCACAGTGGCAAAATAATTCACAACAGGTATAGTAAACTCGTCACAGGTAGGTCAAACTTGTTTTGGATGTACCGACAGTAAAACGATATTCGTTCAACATTATTGTTTAGTAAAAGTAATGTTGTTTCCGAATAAAGAAAAAGAAGAAAACTGTATCAAAAAACATGATCCTTTGGCCATGTGGCCATGGCCATTAAACACTACTACTTCGTTTGCTATCGGTACTTTTAAAGCTGTGGCAAGTTTTCGTGAGACAGATAAGACTGTGGCGAGTTTACTATAATTTTTACTTGTGGCAAATTTTCATTATGGCGAGTTTACAATAACCCGTTCAATGGGTGTTCAATAGCGTTATAAGTATTTCATTTAAGTCTAAAAATCGGCGATGTCACATTTTTATATTTCATACAAATCTAAACACTAATATTAGATTATAAAGAGGAAAGTTTTGTATGTATGTTTGTAACGAATAAACTCAAAAACTACTTAACGGATCAGGATGAAACTTGGCACAAAGATAGATTATAGTCTGGAATAGCAAATAAGCTTTTTATCCCGGATAAATTTACGGTTCCTGTGGGATAATTTCCTACATACACGCGGGCGAAGCCGCTGGCAAAAGCTAGTCACGTATAAATGCCGCGTTTTGACAGTTCATAAAAAGTAACGTTATTGACTACCCTTTCAAATACCCTATTGTCTTTAATATTGGCGCGTAATGTTACCTACCTAATAAATACGGTGGACTAGAAGCAGTGGCTTTAGAGTAGACCTTAAGAATACCCAATATGATATTAGTATAATACGGATATTTTAGATTCCACTGCAAAAAAGTTTACTAGAATTGAGTTTCCAAACGACATTTTTATTACAAAAACTCTCCAACACAATAACTCAGAAATGTCACATAACCCCTTATTTATTTCTATGCAAGATAATAATTTTAAATGTGGCTAAAGTTTCCGTTCCTATTAAATACTTTGAGAGATGAATTAAGACAAGAAATATTGATTATCATGATAATGCAATTTCAAAACGTCGAAATAAGGTCAAATCTGTAGAACTATGTCAGAATAACATTATTTAAGTACATTACTACTTATACATAATATAGGCAAATATTTTAGTTTAAGGTTGTGTAGTTATTTAAGAATTTTGTTTAATCCTTAGATTTAAAGTAAACATTGAAATAAAAACACCCCATTGGTACAAGTCCGCAGACTGACACTATCATTGTCATATTAACGTCATTTACCACAGGCTTGCCAACCCTAAATATAAATATTATTGTTGACAAATAAAATGCTTGTATCACGGCGTCTATGACCAAATAATCTTGACTTTTCGCCGCATCCCACCTCTATATCTCTATATCTAGGGGATTAATTAAACATTATGCTACTTAAAAAAAGCAATACCACTATAAAACTGCACAATAAACGGCTACCGGCTCAACCATTCCGCATAGGATGGAACTATGATCATTATTGGCAAAAAACCGAGCTGAAAGAAGCATAAATTTAGTATCTAGCAGATTAAGTAGTTTCAAGGCTCCCATTGGCGCAACGTGCCTAGTTGCGAGCGAGATTCCATCTAAAGTCAGATCGCACCTGCGTGTGGAGTCGCGTGCTATACGTAACACCCACATCTTGCCAGTTGCATACGTTTAAGGGGAGTAGTTTACACCGAGACGATACTGGAAGAGGCCAGTGATTTCGCGCTGCGCCGCCGTGCCGTGAGACGCATCGCATCGTCGCAAGGCGTATCGTCAAATCATTATAATAATAATATCCTTGGAACGCGTGTGAACGACGCATTACTCTGTCAAGAAATCAATCAATGATCCCCGTCTATCATTATAATGTTCACTCGAGCACGCGACCGAACTGCATCAATCCTACACGAAGTCTGGTAGGAAATAGTAGAGCACGGGTCTTGCACGCCGCGCGTACCAGCGATGCACCGCTGCTTCGAAATGCATCGCTGTACGCCGCGAGGCACCTCGAGGTGCAGCGCTGCGTGATGCACCTTATTCTGAATTCTCACAATGAAATGTGTATCTTTTCGTGTAGTTCCTAAATAAAGTTATATTTTGAGTCACTCTATTAAAGAGTTCACTAAAAATTGGAAAATTATAAGGAGTTTAGACCGATAAAACTAGAAGCATATTAAAAAAAAATCTTTGCAATTTTTCGTAAACTCTTCGATCTAGCTCTTGGAATATACCTTATTTATTGAACTCAATATATCTTCTAAACGAAGACCCGATTAAACCTGTGAGTTGATGACAAATTGCGACTAATTAGCGATTAAATTTGGAACAAAACAGATCTTCGCTAGGTGCCGTAGTTTTTGAGATATAAATATGGCCAAGCTGGGGACACTCTCCAGATAAACCCTTATATCTTTTGAACCAGTGAGTGACAAATTCTCATATTTGGCGACAATGTTAGACAAATTATCACTCGGCATAAGAAGCACAAACGTTGAAATAAATGGCAAATACATTTCGTTAAGAATACATAACGAATCTCATTTGCAAACAGAGTGGATAATGAATGGTGTTGACCAAACATAGCATTTGTACCATCAGCTGCAAAACCTATTATGTTCTCTATGTAGGGAATATATTGTTTCTCAAAATATTTTTTGCATTTACTATGTAATGCTAAGGCAGTTCCATCCACAATTGCTAACAAACACAAAAAAAATATCTTAAACATTGAAATCTACTGCTGTTCTTACAATGAGTGCATCGTGTTTTGTTCTTGATTTGCCAGTGCTCTCATCAACAATCAAAGAAAATTTTTCAGTTTCTAAAGTCTCAACCAATTTGCAATGAGATAATTTTCCAGTAACATTTGTCACAATGCTTTGTACCTTTGTTTTTTCAAAAGTTAATTCAATGGCTATATCTGAATCTGGGCATACTTTTTGAATAAGTGTCTTCAGGTCACCTGCAAGCATATGATTTGAATAGAAACTTACAGTAAATACCAGCAATGTTTTATCATTCACATACTTCTCAAAGGACTTCTTCTTCTTTTCGTGTGGTTAGTGACTAACCTGGTGTCAGAGTTTTTATGCTGCTTATGGGCCTCTGACTTCACATGCTGTTGAGAAATATCTCTCAGGCATGCTGGTTTCCTCACGATGTTTTTCTTCACCGATTTTTAAACAAGTGATAGTTATTCAATTAGCACATGAATCTGTAAAATCGTGGTACGTGTCTTGGGTTCGGCATGATTTGGCAGTCCGACCGTCACACCACTAGGTTATCACTACTTCTTTTCAAAGGACTAGGGATCTAGCAAATATTTTCGGCCCGGAACTTCGCAATGGTTAGGAAGCCTGAAATTGTTGAAAATTGATACTGCAGTGGATAGTTCCCTAGACTTTGTTGAGTAGTATAATATCTCGAATAATCTCGATGGTATTTACGTAGAGGAGCATAAAAGACAATACTGAAGTACTTACCTACTTTCAATCTTACCTAATCCGTTTAAAATATAAAAAACAAAGCCTTGTGATCTCCTATTGTTATAAAACCGTCTTAATGTCAACATTTTTTAAATAACACAATGGTCATTGTGTCTGGCCATTACCAAAATATTGTAAAACCACTTGTTTTTGTATAAGTATTGTGAAATAAGGAAAATACCCACCAAAATATTTACTTCCGTCGGGTAATGCGTGATAATAGAAAACACTAGCTGTTGATCGCGTCTTCATTCGCAGGGCATATATCCATAATCAGCCTATAAAATTCTCACTGCTGGGACACAGGTCTACTCTTTCTTTGAGAGGGAGTGAGCCGTTATCCGCCATGCGTGTGGATTGGGGAATGTCACATACCTGCGAATTTTTAGTTCTATCTAGGACATGCCGTATTTCTTCACCGTTTTCAGAGAAGTCATTGGCTGATTTCCCAGCCTTAAAAAAAAAAGTGGTAATGGAATAATTCACAAAAAGTAGAGTGCCTGACTAGGTTCGAACCCATGCCCTACTCGTAAGTCGCGTCCATTACCCCTGGTCCATGACTGCTATTTAGGCAAATTACTTACTTTTTGGTAGTAATATTTTGGTAGTATAAATAAGCTTTAACAATTAATTAGTATATTGACCAAGATATGTACGTTTCTCAAAGCTAAACGTACAAAACCAGAGAGCAGACAACGAAAGCAGAGTGAAATTTGGTAACAAAATATATTATTTTTAGGTACCTACATAAGTTACATACAGTACAAAAGCAGAAGTTTTGATATAAACATTTTATTCATCTCACACACATTCACATCTCACCAGGACATCGACCGATGTGGCAGGTTGACTGGCACTATTTCCGGCGTCGCTACAGCCGGCTTTTAACATAAATATAAAAACACTTACCTAAAAGAAAAATAAGTAAAAAACACTGCACATAAATTACACGCATAAAAAATAATTTAAAAAACGGGCTATGTACACAAATTGTTTGTGTCACTTGGTGACAGTTTTTTACGGCTGCGGCGCACTAGCCCAGACGTGCGGGCCTGGGGCGCCGCGGCCGACGATGCGGCGACGCCTCGCGTGCTGGGCTGATTTTCCTTGCGTGTGAGCTTTTTCACTTGCGCTCGGTTCCGTAAAGCTTGAGTTTTGAATTTTTTCATCAAAACTGTCAAATTCAAACACTTAAAAATCACATTAATGCTAGATCATTCATTTCTAAGTAAGCGCCGCCGTAATTTGAAATGAAACAGATAGGTTTAAATAACTATTTCCAAGTGAAAAATGTTGAAAACATCGATCGGTCGATCGGATCCATTTAGGTTACTTTTTCGAGACAATACACTTTTCCACTTTCTTTATAATTTCAAACTCAAATGACATGACATTTATTTTCAAAATCACTGTCATAGCTATTCGTTTATTTTTTAAATCGCGGTTTGGGGGAAATCGAAATTGCGTACTATTTTCCAATACGAATCGTAGCACCAACGCAGCTCAGGCAACACGCAATATTAACGACGTGTATGGACAAGATTCTGCAAGTGATCGCACGGTGCGGTTTAGATTTAGTCGCTTCTGTTCTGGAAAATTTTGACTGGAGACGAAAGACTATACGATGAATTATTGAAAGACATTGTGCAAGGAGATTCAATACTGGTATTCAGCTGCATCTGGTTAGACTGGAAGCCGACCCCAACATAGTTGGGAAAAGACTAGACAGATTGAGTGCAAAGAGATTCATCTCAAACCACGACGGAACTTTCAGCAGTCATTAACGTAAGTAAGTGATAAATTGATACTGATATATTTAAGTCAAAATAAAAAAGATAAAAAAGCTCGGAAAGTGGGTACCGAGCTCACTGAAAAAAACAACAAATCGCGTCGATGATTGTTTTCACTTGTTGAATAATTGGGACTGAAATGAGGGATTCTGTATCCGATTGTTACTGGTGATGAAAAGTGGATCCTGAAGTGACAGTGTGGAAAGTCTGTTGCGGTTTCTAGAGTACAGGCATCAACGATCTTGCATTAAAATGGAAAAGGTGCATCGACAATAATGGACAATACTTCGTTTACGTAAAAAACAAATTGTTTGATTTTCTGTGTAAAACGCCAATTTCATAGGTAAAGACCAAATAATTATATAGGTGGTATACATTATTATATAGAAGGTACAGTCAGCCAACAAAATAGTTAACTGAAAAAGTTTTATTAATGCTTGAAAATAAATTTTAATGCGTAAGTGCAGTTTTTTTAAACACACTGTAAACTGTCCTTATAGGTACCACAGTGTAAATAAAATATGGCCAGTATCAATACGGTCATCAAATTTTAATATGTTTTTCCCAGAACCTTCTTCAAATCTTCTTCTTCTTCAGAATCACAAAAAGTTTGCCTCCCCGGCAGGGGATCGAACCCTGGTCTCCCGCGTGACAGGCGGGGATACTAACCACTATACTACCGAGGATAGTGGTAAGAGTGTTGAAATAGGGCTTAACTTGCTTCTCGTACACCACAAAATGTCAAATTTCCCTGCATTAGAGACTTTAATACGAGCATTTTTAATTTATATAGGGACGATGGGAGCTCTACGCATTTTTATAGATAAAATTCATAGTTTAATTTGCTATATTTTGGCTGATATTCAAGTTTTTTTATAATTTCGCGAAAGCAGAGCCCCCAGCGGCATTTCGGAACATCGTAAAACGCATAGTCACCCACGTCCCCAAACAAGTTTCACTGTTGCACGCTAGATTGTGCAGTAACATCCCGTTCATTTAAAACTGTACCTTGTTCCTAGGAAGCACGTTTAAAAATTTTACAATGCACCCTTTTCCATTGTTTTAAATATTAAATAGAGATGGCAGGATGTTCAACTTTATAGCTTTAAAGCTTAGATTATTGTATTCGCTCAAAATAGACCAAAAAATTGTTCTAAAGAGGACCTGATGACGTATCTGAAAATGCCCAAATAATTTACTGTTCATACGTCTATCGATTCGTATTTTATATTTTACTAGCTTCCGCCCGCGGCTTCGCCCGCATAATATGTCGACAAATTATACACATAAACCTTCCTCTTCAATCACTCTATCTATTAAAAAAAACCCCTTAGAATGAGTAAAATGATCCCTTAAAATAATGCCCATGAATTAAATTTCAGCCTGCATAACAAAAATAAATGACGTGTAGTTTTGCCACCCGCTACTGCTTATGGAACATTGTTTATTGTGTAATCCAGCCAATACCTGCGAGGTATCAATGAACTGCCAAGATGAGTAGGTACCTTGACTGCAGGTGGGCGGCAAGGTCGACTGCTACCCACCACAAAGCTATACACCTCTTACTTTTCATACATTCCTTTTGTGCCACATTTTTTATTAACAGGTTTGGCATGTGCTAAGCTTAATTATTACTGACGGGAAAGTTCATTACAATAATTTTATACATATGTACCTACTAGATATTTTTTTTTTATTTTACGTTGTATATTATATTATTGTATTTAAGATTTGTGTTTAATTAGTATCGCCAGTTTCAACAAAAAAGATCGGGTTAATTATAAAAACTCCAGCTTTTGTCCGAGGCTTCGCCCGCGCGGCTGTCTGGAAATACCCTACGGGAACGTATTTAGAGATTGAAAACTGGGTAAACCGTGTGTTTGTCCAGATAAACAATGTGTCAATTTCTTAAAACAGGCCATAGCTAGGGTGTACCTACCTGAATGGTTTACCTGCACAATTCACTCGAAACAAGAGCGCGTCGCACTCGCGCACCTGTTTTTAATATTTCTGTGGTTTCGTACCATGGTTGATGATTTCTGGAAAAGTGTGCTATTAAGAGACATCGGTTTATTTTTCTTTTCTTTACCATAAACTTCTATTACACAGAATAATTTCTGATTTTTAACCGACTTCTAAAAAAGGAGGAGGTTCTCAATTCGACTGTATATATATATATTTTTTTTTTTATGTTTGTTCGCGTATAACTCCGTTGCTTGCCAACCGATTTGAAAAATTCTTTTTTAGTTGGAAAGGGTATACTTTCCAAATGGTCCCATAAATTTTTATCGAAATCGGATAAGCGGTTTTTGAAAAATTGACAAAAATCTAAAAAAAATCTACTTAATATATGTGGACGATGTTCTAATAAGTTCCTGTCACTCAGGGCCGGATTTAGGGGAGGGCAACCGGGGCGAGCGCCCCGGGGCCTCCACAAACGGGGGGCCCCCACAATAGAGACTTCGGAAAAAAAATCTTTCAAATTCCAACTAGTAAACACTATCAAACATCTTTTCCTTTTATATTTTTTTTGGCTCTTTTACCTTTACCTACAGTACTTTGTACATACATGATTATTTGATTATACTTACTTAAATATTAGGGGTTAAAGTATGAAAAGGCAGATTTATACTGTTTTTTTTTTTTTTTTAATTTAACATTACCATTATTATCTATACATTGCTACCATCTAATAGGAAGGTCATATATGCCTTTGCGATAGAACTCTCGTGATCTAGATTCGACAAACTGAAAGCATTTTGTACTGCCTCCTGAGAAGAAAACTTTTATCACTTCACTAACTACGAAAGTTGTCCAAATCACGATAAAAATGGTAGTCCGCTGGAGCAAGATCTGGCGAATACGGAGGGAATACAAATGGTTTCTAATTTCAGTTCCTGTAGAGTTAAAACGGTTTCTCGTACTGTATGAGGTTTCGCGTTATCATGGAGCAATAATGGTGAAGATCGATTCATGAGTCAGGGCTGTTTCACTGTTAGTTTTGCTATCATTATGCGGAGTTCGGCACAGTAGACATCTGCTGTTATTGCTTGACCAGATCGGAGAAAGCTATAGTGAATAACACCATGATGGGACCACCAAACTGTTACCATTACCTTTTTATTGTTAAGCTTTGCTTTAGGACACTGTTGAGGCGTTTGACCTGGGGTCAGCCGTTGCATTTTTCGCTTACGATTATCGTAAACAATCAATTTTTCATCACATGTCACAATTCGATCCAATATTCCTTCATTTCTGTATCGATTCAACAAGGCAACGCAAGCTTTAACACGCGTTTCTGCAGATCAGTCAAATTATGAAGCACCCATTTCTCATATTTTTTCATTTTATTGATTTGACGCAAATGAGTCAATATTGTTGGTAAGGCAACGTTAAACCATGCCCCTAATACCTGGGTAGTTTGGCTCGGATCGGCTACCACCACTTCTTTCAATTCATTGTTATTCACCTGTGTGGGCGTGTTCGTTCTTCAAATCAAAGTTTCCATCACGAAAGCGTTTAAACCAAAATCGAACGGTGCGTTCATTAGCAGTCCCCTCTCCAAACGCAACATTGATATTGCGACCTGTTTCTGCCGCGTTAGTTTCGAGTCGGAACTCGTATTCAAAAATAACTCGAATTTTCGAAGTATCCATTTTTCTTGTCTAAGCTGAATAAAAAAAACAACTAAAAAACTATAATAAAATGTTGCATCTTTTTTAAAAGAAGAACTTTATAGGTGCCATGTGAAAAATTTCACTCAAAAATCTCAAACCATGAAGGTTCTATGTCAATTCGAAATACCTAATACAATAAAACGGCAATTTCATTCTTTAACCCCCATTATTAACAGAAATCTATATTTGTTCACTCCAATCAGGCAATTGGTAAAATATCAAAATCTCAAATGGCCCTGATAAGCACTTGCAATTTACTACCCATCTTGGGGGAGTATCCCAATGGCTCAATGGCTGAGTGGGGTGACACTTGCCCGCAACTTCAGAGGTTGGGTATTCGATTCCGTGTCTCGACAATATATATTAATATATATATATATTCATATAAATTAATTGCGGTATGTGAACGATTGGTGTTATTCAATTCTAAAACAAATCAATTATTATTGACTAATTGGTATTTTTTTTCGTATTTCTATATGCAGCCAGATATGTAGCTTGATAGGCAAATAATTATTACCGTTACACAATTAAATGCTATGAATTATTCACGAACTTTACTGCATGCAAGAGATTGAATTGAAGATAGCGACATCATCAACGATTTTTCGGCGAAAAAAGCTCGAAAGGTTCCGTTCGTTAACACTAAAATTTAATTTCAGATAATTCTTGTTTCCGATCATATTTATAATGTGTTTGTCAAATACTGAGAGAGTCTACTTGGTTTCACAAACAAATATTTGTTGAAAAACTAGACTGAAAAAATTGTTCATTTTATTTGGAAGATAATTTGGGGCAAGGGGGCCTCCGCTCCTTTGTTGCCCCGAGGCCTCCACACCTCTTAATCCGGCCCTGCTGTCACTGTAATTTACATACCAGGTAGTGGTATTAAAATTTGGGGGGTTAGGTAGGTACCAAAACTGAAAAGTGAAAAATAAAAACTTTTTTACAAAAAATAAAACCGACTTCCAAAAAAACACTACAAAGTGAAAAATAATTTTGATTTCGGAAGTCGGTGTCTTCGGTTTTGTATTTTCATTTTTTGCCAAGTTTTTTTCGCTAAGCAAACTTCGGAGATAGGGGGGAGGAACGGTATTTTTTTATTTTTTTTATCTATAGTCAAAAGCAATGCGGACTAATAATAAACAATAAATGTTTGAGAATGTGCAAACAGCGCTCTTTCTTATGATACCCCACATGCCCCACCTCGAATTGATATGTTTTTTCAAAACATGGTAAAAAAAATCTTTCTTATTTGCAAAACGGTTAGGCAAGCGTCATGTAAAACTATTTGAAGTTAATAGCATTAGTAACTCTAGCGTAGGCCATCACGCGCCCGGCCCTGGTGCAAGCCATGGTCCGGGGCGAGAGGGAGTGGGAGGCAGTCACCTCCTTCTGCGAAAACGTCATGCTCGCGAAGGAGGTGGCGGGATGGGAGAGAGAAAGGTCTTCTCGTCCCAGCCGCCGCAGGAGACGCCCAGGGCGTCGGGAGCCACGTGACGACTCCCGGCCACCGTAGGCGCGGGCCTGCGTACGGTGAGTAATGGGTGACTCACCGTCCAATCAGCACCAGGCCCGTGCCGGACGGCGCGTATATGTTCCACGCGCGCCTCAAAGAGATGTCAGCATATGAAGGGGCCCCTCAGGGCCAAGCCTGCCGGGTAAGCGGGATTGTCCGAAAGGGTTACCGCTACCCCGGAACATAAAGGGCTACGGAAGGAACATGGATGGGTTTTAGTCAGTAAGAGTCTGACACTCCCTTCCGCTCCACCCAGAGCGGGAGCAGTCATTAGATGATATCCCAGCCTTAAAAAAAAAAAAAGGCCATCACGCTAACATATTATTTTCTTAGAGTTACTTAAGCTAACATATTATTTTCTTATAAGTATTTAGGTTACGCGTTACACGAAGGGAAGGGTGTGGGCGTTTTTGGGGGACTGTCTTAAGTAACTTTGACCTTCAAAAATGCTGATTTTCAGCCAAGTTTGAATAATTGACTTTTGATTTTGATTTTGCACGCCAGTAAGGCTCCCAGTCGGTATTTTCAGACATTTTCAAAAATCATCGTCATATTTCAGCGAATCTGCACTAAACCAATAAATTATACTTTGTTTTATAATACGTAGAGTTATGACCACGTATTAGACACTGATAACTGATAACCTGGATGTAAGATACTGGTAGCTGCATCTGGCTAGACTGTCAGTCTACCTCAACATACTTAGGTAAAGGCTAGGTAGATGATGATGATGATTGACCAGTGGTGGTCCGGTTACCCAGTCCCCACACAATTATTTCTTCATTTGGATATTTTAATGGGAAACTACATGTTAAATCATTATTACATTTAAGTTAAATCTATTGGTTAAAACCAAATAAATCTAAATAATATTTGAATTTCTGTGGTTGAAACCCACTTTAGTATCCGACTGAAAGACTTGTATCTTCTAACTATGGTCACAAAAAAAACAAACGATAGTTTGTGACGTCACCGACTAATCTGTATTTTAACTGAATGGTCGTTGATAGGTACTGGAGGAGATGTTAAAACGACTTCTTTTTGTTTACAGGAAATATATCCGAATCCGTCGTTCATACACGACAGAAATGAAGTATTTGATGTTATACCGGGCAAATTAGGTAAGTAAAATAAAGCTACGCGTCAAAAGGTGAAGGTATTGTGCACTCCGGACTCCGGAACCTAACAAAATGAATCTGTGTGCTATCTGCGATTTGATTTTAACTAAGTAGGTAATTAATGATCATCTGTTGTTTGTGGTGAAAATACCTACTCGGCTTATGAAATGTGTGTTATTAAATATTAAAATGTAGGTATATAATGTTACTTCAGTCGTCTAGGTGCGCAAATTATTTAACACGTTGAACACCAACGCGGTCACCGTGTGTCCGACAAACAATAGTTTTTCTATTGTGTCTGCTGCGTGGCAGTCAATGACTTAATTGCCTGGTGTCAATCCGCTATGTTTTTGCACTCTAAACTTGCAAATGCGAAATATACTCACATTTAAACTACTTAGCAATCAAAGGCTAGCTACTCTTAGATCTTAGTAACGCTAACTTACATTATTACCTTACTTGTTCCCATAATTATCTTACCTGTTTCCATACCGGTTTCCATACAACACCTACAAATTTTATAATATGGAAAGAGATGAAAAAAATGATGATGAATTTTTTGACGCCCTATGAGCTTTTCCCCCCTTTTTACCACTTGTACATAATGTATATATTTTTTGTTTTAGGTTGTATATAGTAAATAATTCTTCTTGTAACTTAGATAAATAAAGGAAAGAGATTGATATACGCTTTGCTAACAATTTTTCTCAGGCGCTTAAAATCAACATTTAAAATAAAGGTTTAGCTAGTACAGACGCCAGCACATCAAGCTATCCCTAACTGTCAAATTTTCTCAATTAAAAATGAGCCTTATGTCTTTGCAATAAAGTTGAAATACTATCAAAGAAATTTGACAGATTGTGGTAACTTGATGTGCTGGCCTCTTGTACATTCAGTGTTAAAAATAAGAGTACAATTTTATCAACCACATGTTTGCCTAATAAGTAAGTGTCTACGTAAAATGTATTACAATTTCACTTGGGGTCGCTGGTGAGATGCTCTACCGCAACCCATAATTTAATTGCTTGGACCTTTTAACCTGTTAAGGTACTTACATTTTTTTTTGTTTGTATTTACTAATTCGGTACAATTGTGATATGAGTCTATAAACAGCAAAATCGATGATGGGGTTTCTGGGGGCATGACGTAAATAATAGCCACATTGCGCGCCTGCACTATTACTGCGTTTTCGCTTAGCGTTCTTTCAGTTGTTTTTTTTTGCTGGTCGGCTCCTAATAGTAGTGTCAAGTTAATTAATAGCTCATACTTTCCTGAAACATTAGGATAAAAAAACAAAAAATTTCAAATCCGACTGGTAGTTCCAGAGATTAGCGCGTTCAAACAAAGAAACTCTTCAACTTTATTCATACTAATAACATATACTTAATTAAAAAATAAATATATACAACGTGGCGCTACAATGGTGACATTAATTTACACACACGGCAGGGCTAGTGCTCATTAGCCATATAAATGTTGATAGCTTAAAAAAAATCGCCGACTTTTTGCCGTTGTTTCATCCTTAATCATTTTAATTTCATTGTTGCGAATGTTATGATCCGTGACCGCGGCAAATGCCCGCTGCGCGACAGTTCTTTAAGTAAAGGTTGCTCTAAGATGTTATTTTCGTTAACCGAGAAGTAGTAGCTGCTGCCTTCTGTTGCTGGTTTTGATTTGCACTCTTTTGACCTTCCAGAACCTGCTGATATGAGTAAGTCATCACAAAGAGCAGTTCTTTGAATAAGATGTCATGTCATCTCTACTCTTTTTATCTGATTTTTATTAGGATACATAACCCGGAATCCCATTGTATTATCACAATAACCTACAAAGATATTTTTTTCGGATGTTTTATCCAACTTCAGTCTTTTCTCCTTAGGGGCATGCAGCATTGACTCTGAACCAAATATTCTCACGTAAGACAGTTGTTTTACGTCCTATCCACATTTCATATGGAGTAGTTTCTTCAAGACCTTTGGTTGGTGATCTCTTCACAATATAAGCAGCTGTGACAATCGCTTCAGCACATACAGCTTTTCCAAGATTAATATTAGATATCATGCATCTAACCTTTTCAACAAGTGTCCTGTTTATTCTCTCTGCTAATCCATTTTGCTGTGGGTGTATGGGGTTGAGGTCTGAGCATATGAGTCTTCCATTTAGTTCATTGATGCTACAACCTTTCTTATTAAAGACAACTTTGTAACTATTATTTATGATAGTGCTGACTGATATTAAATTAGCTGCCATAATCTTACCTTCTTGCGCGTCTAATACCACCAAAATCTTACCACCTACCCTAACAAAACAATAATTTGAACAGTAGAAAATAAATAAAATAACAGTAGTATGTATTTCAATCGAAAAGTACTTTATTATACAGGGTGGAATTTTGTAATGCCACCTGAAGGGAAAGTACTCTTGATACTGTAGATAGCAAATTTTACTCAAAGAAAACTTTCCTTTATTTTTGAATAGAAAGAAAACTGCATTCAAAGATTTTTAAAATTCGCTTGCCACACCCGGGAGTCGTACCAACTAAAATCTACATTTATTGCGTTGATCGTTAGGATCAATTATAAGGATGAAATCTTTTTAAGAAACTTGATAAATTAAATGAAAGGAAAACCATGAAATCTGGACTTATAAATTCAATGAGTCAAGTTAAAGCTCTTCAAGTCAAAGATTCATCTGTTTACCTATGTTAGTAATTAATAATTGTCATTGACGTGATTTATCCATTATAATGACGAGTTGCTATTTGGATCAGACGATTGAAGATTGGTACAAACGGTACAATCAGATGGCCTACGAGATCACCAGATCTCGCCCCTTTACATTTTTTTTTTGTGGAGATGTGTGAAAAATCAAATTTTCATTTAATCTTATGCGAAAGTAAACGAGTTGAGAGTTGAAGTTCAGAATACGATTTATAATATTCACCACAACATGTTATTAAAGGTTACTAGATATGAATTAGTTACATGAATACATTTGTGTATCCAAGAAAATGGAGCCCATATCGAGTAACTAATTAGTTAGTTTACCATTTATTTGTAAATAATTTAAGATTTCATGGTTTTCCTATCATTTAATTTATCAAGTTTGTTTGAGAGATTTCATCCTTATAATTGATCCTAACGATCGATGCAATAAAAGTACAGGGTGTACTTTTTGCAGATTTTAGTCGGTTCGATTCCCGGGTGTAGCAAGCGAATTTTTGGAAATCTTTGAATGCAGTTCCCTTTCTATTCAAAAATAAAGGAATGTTTTCTTTGAGTAAAATTTTCTATCTACAGTATTAAGAGTACTTTCCCTCCAGGTGGCATAAAAAAATGCCACCCTGTTTACAACATTTTTCACTGTCATTATAATCCACAAAACAAGTAACTACATTTGCTGTATCAGCTGTTCTTTTTAATTTAGGCAGCTGTTCAGCAGATGTTACCTGCAGTCTCATAATCATGGGTTTACCGACCGCCCAACATTAGGGTGCCAAGCCACACATTGGTTAGCGGGCCTTTTTTTTAAGGCTGGGAAATCATCTACTCTTACTGACTAAATCCATCCTGCCTGCGAATCCCCGTGCCGGACGGCGCGTATATGTTCCACGCGCGCCTCAAAGAGATGTCAACATTTGAAGGGGCCCGTTAGGGCCGAACCTGCCGAGTAAGCGGGATTGTCCGAAAGGGTTACCGCTACCCCGGAACACAAAGGGCTAAGGAAGGGTTGGGACATGGATGGGTTTTAGTCAGTAAAAGTCTGACACTCCCTTCCGCTCCACCCAGAGCGGGCGAAGTCATTTGCTCTGATGATTTCCCATGCTCAAAAAAAAAGCATGAAACTGATAATCGGTAATTTATGGGCAGCATTCATAATAGTACTCAAGTATTCCTCAATACCACTGCTAGGTGCACCTTCCAAGGCAACAACGTCATGCCGTCTGGTCGCTTACCATCGTCACGTTATCACATTCCAAGTCGTTTGGTTCTAATACCGCTGGTACGCAGGCGGTGGCAAGGGCTCGACGAATAATATCGTTGATGCTGGCGTGGCGTGATATGCGACCTGCACTCCTGCCGCAGGACAAGCCATGGTGCCTGAGACTGTCGACCGCTTCACCAACACAGGGAGCGTTCAAGTGGAGACACGTAGTGAGCCGAAACGATGAGTCATCCATCATAGTGCCTATGGTAAAAAAGTAAAGGCTTCGCTCTCCCATCCCGCCACCTCCTTCGCGAGGATAGCTGCATCGCATACTACCATTCAATCCCTCTTGCTCTAGACTATGGCTTGCACCAGGGCCGGACGCGAAAGGTCACCGCCGCCTCCGATCGCATCGACACGGCGGTGCTCTGCCCAAACTGGGCAGATCTACCCTGGACCTTACCTAACGCCTGAAAGAGGATAATTATTTTGATGTTTTTGAGCATTTCATTTTTTTAGAGAATGCTTCTCTGTCTACAGGCAGAATGGTCGACATCGGCTTTATTGCCATAGATAAAAAATAGAATAAAGTCCGGTGACTGACAAGTGACACTGTCATTGTCATTTTCACCTCATTTCATGACAATGACATTTCTATTTTGCCGCCTATTTCATTTCTAACAAAACACCGTTGTTCCAGATACAAATCACGAACAAATTCCGCATTTTGACAGTTGATAAAAAGTAACGTTATTGACTACTCTGTCAAATACCTTTATACCACCACCATCACTTTCGCACGTATTTTTCTAATCACTTCCAGTTGTTGTTGTTGTCAGGTTAATACTTACTATACTCTTTCTTTGCGTTGTTCGTACTTCGTTCTCGCGGCCCGCGGCCGCCGGCCACAGAACAAATTTGCTTTACCTCACGTCCCTCTTGCACGGTTGCATGCATTAATGAGTATACGATCTAGGCTGCGAGTTATGGTAGGTACTCGTTTATTAGGTCAGCTGGAACATAGGTCACTGCAATGCAATTGTTGTAAAATGTAGGATAACGACTTACGAAAGAACTTTTGTTGTCACTGTATGATTTATTTGCTTTACAACTTTCTGTTTTGTTTTGCTTTTGTCCATTGTGTACTAAATGCTTCTACTGATGTTACAACTATGTTTCACTATGTATATTGTGATAACCAAAGTTTTTGGTTGCAGGTGACAAATGGATGGTTTCCTGCCTCGGAGTTCTGTACCTCACAAAGGGTCTCTTCTATAGAGTTGTGCCTGCAGACCAGAGGGTTGACGAAGCCTATGCTGGGGTGTTCAGGTACCAGTCAATGTCTTTTCTTCACTTACCGCCAAGATCTTGAAACTAATTTTAGCGAAGTTTTATAATTTACAAGTTTCAAACCTAATGTTTCTTTAGAGCAGGGTCCAGAAGAAGATAAACGTTTTAAATGGATTGTTTACTAACCACCAGAAAACAAGTAAAGCAACCAAGTCCAAATTATGATGGCTAATCCAAAAATCCAACAGTATTTTAATACATAACATCATTCAAATGTCCTTCTTGTTGGGTGGTTTAAAAAAAATTACCTTGAAGAGGATGACGGGGTCTTGCAGACCCTGCCGTAACCTAACCTTACCTGTCCGAGTCAGGTGCCCCAGGTTCAGAGCTTGCTTCGCTCACTCTTGCATCCTAAATTCTCTGAGTACAGTAATATTGCATTTTGTGCCGATCCCATTGTGGTGTGTAACCTAACCAAACCGACTTTTTTTTTAGAAGCTGGTTTCTGCCACCCTGCAGCTGATAATTAACTATTTTAAATAATACTAGTAATGTACAGACGCTAGCACATCAAGCTACTCCAGTCTGTCAAATTTCTTTGACAGGTTTTCAACTTTGTCTAAAGAATAAGGTTCATGTTCAATGGGAACATTTGACAGTTTGGAATAGCTGGTGTTTATACCTATTGGTATGAAGTAAAATTCAAATGAACCACTACCGTCGCTGGCAACCTAAACATGTTATAGGCTCACAGGGATAGAACCTCTACCCATAAATATTTTGTATTTGCAGGTTTCGGCTATGGTGGTGTGGACAATGGCTAGAGGTGCTGGTGGACGACCGCTTGCCAACTGTAAATGGCAAGCTGGCATTCCTCCAGAGCAACCACACAGAGCAGATGTGGCCAGCACTACTGGAAAAGGCTTATGCAAAGTAAGTGAGGATTTATATCTCTTTATAATTTATAGAAAGAAATGTTACCATAGCAATCCTATTAATAAACTTAAGCGGAAAGCTGTAACCAATGCAAGGAGGCCATTGTTACTAACTTAGCGTGAATAGAAGCAAAGTTCCGATGACTCCAATAAAATAAAATACCTAATTGAATAAACCCACTCTTAGAGAATGAGCCATTATTTTCACAACTTTAAAGGAATGTGTTGCTTGACACCCAACCAAGAAAACTTTCCACAGACTAGTAAGTGTTTGTAATGGGATTCAAAAATAACTCATTCTGGACCCCATGTTATCAAAGTCAAAAACTTTATTCCAAAAAAAAAACTACCGCCTTCCAAAAAACACCACAAAGTGGAAATAATTATTTGTTATGCAAGGCTGCAAAGTTGATTTTTGGCGCGAGTACGGAAACCTGAGCAAGTGAATGATTCTTCGGTTGAACCATGAGCGAAGCAAGTGGTTCAGATATAGAATCCTGAGTGTTGCGAAGGTTTCAAAGGTATGAGACACAGAAAACTAAGCTGCCGAGCGCAACACACAACTTTTCACCTCACTACAGCGAGGAAAATATTAGGTGAAAGCAAACAGCTGTTATATGTTGAGTTTTATTTTATTTGAGCGTCTGAGATACTCATATCAAGAAAATAACACATACTTGGCGATGTATTTTATGAGATACATAGAGTATCTCCAAAATTATGTACCCTGTATTTTGTTTTTCTCGATCCAATACTTTTCCTCTAAGGAGAATGTAAGAAAAAACAAATTTAATACAAATAACTAACTAATTTAATTTAAAACGTTAATCAGTATTTATTTTATTAAAAAAAAAAACCTTAAATGACCAAAATCGTATTTTTATGGAATATTCAAATGTGGCATCACAGATTTTTTAAATCAAATGTAATACTTATTATCATTAATTCCAATTTTACAATTATATTCTCGCAAAATATTTAATTTCTGTACAGTGATGGAAGTTTATTATTTCTATGTGATTTGATATTTTATTTTAGACCGTGTCATGCATTTTAAGTGGACTGGCAGTATAGAAAATTATTAAAGTGAAACCAACTCTTTCCGAGCCTGTGAGGTGAAAAATAATGTTCACCTCACAGGCTCGGAAAGAATCTGTTTGTCATTCGAAATCTGAGCGCAAAACTGCATTTTGCACGCTAGCGTGAAAAGAGTTTTTAGTTCCATTTGATTCCAAAAACCTGTGACGTCACATTCAAATCATCATTCTTTTTTTGCCACTATATTTTCATTTTTTGCCACCAACTTCGGAAAAGTTATGAATGGGCTAAGTTAAAAATGAACTGAGATAAAAATGAAAGTGTTAAATTTAAAGTTTAAAGTATCTTCCTTCCTTAGCTCTTTTTGTGATTTGCCTGTATGTCATTTTTCAGACTGCACGGGTCCTACGAAGCTCTCAAGTATGGGAGCTTACTTGATGGACTTGCAGACCTCACCGGGGGCATTACCGAATCACTGCAGATGGCCCAACTGACTGATGCCGATACGCTGAGGAACATGCTTAAGAATACGAGCCTTGTTACCGCACATCATGTGGCTGCTGTAAGTTTTATCATCAACGAAGTTAGATCCATGAAGTTAGTCTACAAAAGAGCGTAGCTAATCTCATCCAATGTAACCCCAGCAAGGTAATCAACAACTTCCTTAGTAGGCGTATTTTGTGCAAATGCGAATGCTATCTGCAATTTATTCCTGGTCGTATTGTAAATATTGGTTGTAGACCATGTGTCTCTTGGTATTACCCACATATAATAGCTTAATAGGCACAGCAACTGAGCGATTAGTAACAGCTAATCGTGCTACCAGGGGGTAATGTCACCAAATGGTATATCTTGAGTTAATGGTTTCCACACTAAGTCCTTAGGCGGACCATTGAGTGAGGGCTATGGAGGCCTTCGGTGGTTATTCCAACCAACCCACCTCCCTCCAGAAGTTGACCACGTCTCCTGGCCTGTGTAGTACATCTGTGAAAGACCTGGGTGTTCCGAGGGTCTCTGTTTTGATCAGTGTGACGCCTGTGCACTCATAGAGCACGTGCGCGACGATGTCCATTATGTCTATTGTATGGAAGTGTTTATTTAGTGAGCAGTGCCCTGTGATGGTCCCCGTCATCAGGCGCAGGCTGGTTCTGTCCAGGCGGAGTAAGCGCCTGCCTGCAGCCTGGCGACGAGGTCCACCAGGTCTCCGCTTGTGTGTGGGTGATTTCTTGCAGCCATCTGCGTAGCTGGTTGAAGGTAATGGATATGATAGGTTCGGGTCCACAGACTGGCGCGCTGGATGCTTTCCTCGCAAGCTCGTCAGCTGAGTCGTTACCTAGTGATCCGCTGGGTCCTTTTATCCATTGCAGTGTCACTGTATTGCGGTAGGATACCGATATATGCGTTCTAGTGCACTGTGACATTCTAGTGTAAATTTGGAGGTGCAGTATTTTTTCCCTAGGGATTGAAGGTCTGAGGCGCTGTGGGAAATTATAAGTATTTGCGTGGGCCGCTTCTATGATGCCCACACACTCCGCCTGGAAGACGGTGTAGTTCTTTCCCAGTGGGCTGGATATATTTACGTTAAGGTCGCGTGAGAATACCCCGACTCTGGTTCCAGAGACAGTCTTCGACCCGTCGGTGTATACCCTTAGCTCTTTCGGGCTAGAATAGTCAGACTGTACTTCTGTAAGTGGTATGTTGTAGTGCTATTGAAATTGGTGTTGCCTCGAGGCTCTGTCGCAGGGTGACGCCAACATTGGTTGTCGTTGATCATCCTCCATCCACCACCCTTACTCGTGTGTGCTTTACTCTGGAGTCTTGTCTTTACTCAGGGTTCCTGTTATATAAAGTCGAAAGGCGGCCATGACTGCCTTCTCTCGCACGATGAGGTGTAGTGGGGGCAGTCCGAGCATCACCGCATCACCTGTAGGGCAGCAGTAGACGTAGTTCTCATGCAGCTAGTGATAGCTACACAAGCGAGCCGCTGCAGTATTTCGAGGTCTTTTTGGGTTGTGCTCAGATCTGTTCTGGGCCACTAGACAAGTTAGCCATATGTGATATGTTGGTCGGATGACCGTAGTGTATAGCCAGTAGGTGATCAAGGGGTTAACCCCCCAGTTCCTGCCCAGCAGTTAGTTGCTTGCACTGCCACAGGGATGTACTGGATTTTGTGATTATGTATTTCGTATGCTTTGCCCAGTTCTGCTAACTGTCCAAAAAGATTCTCAGATTTGGTTTCAGTTGATAGGCTTAGGGTTGTTTCAAAGAATCGGGGAAGTTGTAGTGTGGTCATTTTCCTCTTTTTTAGTAAAAAAGGATCAATTCTGTTTTCGTAGGGTTCATTGATAGTTGTTGTCTATTGCACCAGTCCTCTACTATCAAGGCTTGGCGCATGAGGTTGCATAGTGTGTTTTCCTGAGTGCCATTTATTATTATGGTGATGCCGACGGCGTAGCCCACGGTGTAGTAACCTATATCATTGAGTTTTTTATGAGGCAGACTACCACCAAGTTCCATCGGAGCGATGCGAGAATGCCCCCTTGCGGGCATCCTTTCGCTACGATGGCTCTTGTGGTGTCATTTGCCGTGACTACATTATTACGGCTCTCATTTTAAGCATATTAGTGATCCAGCCATTCAGGGTTGTGTCTGTCAAGGGCCATGTTGATACTTTTAAAATGACATCTTATCTAAGGACTTCAGTGACATTTTGAGTATCCAGGACGCAAACAATGCCGCTGAGTCTTTGGTCTCCCTCCTGAGCACTGTCATCGCTAATTACTCCAAATCGGTATACATACCATCAAAACGCAGAATCTTAAAACCCTGGATTACAAATGGTCTGCTTCGCTGTATCCGAAATAGAGATAACATGGCTCAACAGTTAGAGGCAGATCCAGAAAACTACATTCCTTCGGTTACATACAAGCGGTACCGTAATTTCTGCAACAAGTTACTCAAAAACATAAAACATGCTTATGAAAGAGACGAGTTCGAAGTGGCTAAAAGCAATCCTAAAGCGACATGGAAAATCATCAAAAACATAACTGGGTCTAGTCTGAATGTTAAATCACCTAACGAACTGCTGGGTTTGTCTACGAATGAAAAGCTTTCAGCAAATATAGTCAACGAGTTTTTTGCTGACGTTGGCAAGAACCTAGCTGACAAATTCTCATCGTCCATGTATATCCCGGAATATTCTCTCGATGCGCTGCCTCCTAACTCGCTAGTACTACTACCCACAGATGAAGGGGAGGTCTTGAATCTCATTATTGGGTTACGTACAGATGCTGCAATGGGTTGGGACAGCATATCATCGAGACTACTAAAATCATGTTTGCCCGCGCTTGTCCCTGTCATTACACATATTTGCAATTGCTCTATTTCGACTGGCTGTTTTCCTCGCATTTTTAAAAAAGCTATTTTTCACCCAATCGTCAAGAATGGGGACAGACACAGTGTAGATAATTACAGACCAATCTCAGTTCTCCCTGCCATCTCTAAGATATTAGAAAAAATCCTTAATAAAAGACTAGTAAACTTTCTTGAGTCACACAAATTACTAAGTCATAATCAGTACGGTTTTAGAGGGGGCAGGTCGACTGAAAATGCTGTTGCTGCCTTGGTAGATCATGTAGTAACTAAACTAGATAGTAAAATGAAATGCCTGGGCATTTTCTTAGACCTCTCCAAGGCATTTGACACTGTGTCTGTTCCCCACCTTTTAAATAAGCTCGAAGCTACTGGCATTCGTGGACATGCCCTAAAAATCTTCCAGGATTATCTGTGTGACAGGACCCAGTGCGTTAAAATAAATAATGTTATTAGTGACACCAAACCACTAAGCTTTGGTGTTCCTCAAGGCTCAATCCTGGGACCTACCCTGTTCCTAATTTATATTAATAATCTTTGCCAATTGTCTCTAACGAACTGTTCGATCTTCACCTATGCAGATGATACAGCCCTAATTCTTCATGGTAGTGATTGGCCAGAGACTGTTAAACACGCGAAACACGCTCTTAACTCCGTGATGAAATGGTTGTCAAATAACATCCTAACCTTAAATCTAAAGAAAACAGTATACCTACCTTTTTCCTTGCAACCTGCCAAACTCCCTCCGGCTGACTCAATGATGCTTAGAGCTCATACTTGCTCACTTAGCCTTTCCTCTTTACAATGCACCTGTCCTCAACTCACAAGAACTGAGTCTATCAAGTATCTCGGGGTCTATATAGACAGCTCACTGAGCTGGAAACTTCAGATTAGTACCCTTTTATCACGAGTTCGCAAATGCATATTTATATTTAAAAAGTTAAGGCACTCTGCAAACTTTAAGACAATTAAGACCGTTTATTATGTCTTATGCCAAAGCATAATAAACTACTGCATCACTGTGTGGGGTGGAACCACCAAAACAACCCTCCTCCCTCTGGAACGTGCACAAAGAGCTGTCCTCAAGGTTATGACCTCGAAACCATTTAGATATCCCACCTCGGCACTATACACCGAATGCCAGGTCCTCACTGTGAGACAGCTCTTTGTTCTCGGCACAATCCTACGTAAGCACCCCTCAGTGCTATATGACCCAAATGCTACCAAAAAACGCAGGTACTTTGAAGTATGCCCAACACACGGATGTAGAACGGCCCTTGCTCAGCGTCATTACGATGTGCTGTCAAACCACCTCTATAACAAAATAAATAAATTCTGCGCCATTGCTCCTATGTGCCTAAGTAAATGTAAGGCCGAGGTTTCGAACTGGCTACTAACCCTAAATTATTGTAACACTGAAGATTTACTCCAAATATCGATCGCTTAAACGAAATAGGGTAACGTTCTAGTATATTTATGACTATTAATTACACACACACACGCACACTCACACACACGCGCACTCAAACACACGCACACTCACACACAAGCACACTCACACACACGCATATTTACACACACGTACTTACAAAGTAGTATATAAACATACAGCCCAATAGTTGCTTTACGAAATAAATAGTTGGTTTTAGTACATAATGATGATTGATTGTGTAACAACTACTGCTACGTTATGTCTGGTATTTGGTAATTGGTAGGCGAGGACGCTGGCACCCTAAACACAAGTTAAATCTTACAATGGGTGCCAGAGTTCATCGAAAACACTTACGCTGTTTTAAAGCATTGTTGTTAAAATTTAAGTGTTTTAAGTACAATGTAAAAGTAATAAATACCTTTTATTTTTTATTTTTTTAAATGTGGTTTTGTCGAAGGCGCCCTCTGCCTGTGGAGTACGCATGCTGTTGTTTGTGCAGTGATTTTACCCGAAGAGGTCCGTCTCGGATGTACTTATCGCAGAGTCTCTAGGGTTTTCAGTAATGATGTGGGACTTGAAAGGTATATAAGCTTTGGGTTGTGTATAGTCGGTCTTGCCAGGCTTGGGCATAAAGATAACCTTCACTTCGCGCCATGCAAGAGGTATGTGTCTGAGTGCTATGCTGGCTTGATATTTCTTCCAGCCATGTTGTCAAGTGGTATAGCCCCCACTGCAGTAGGGCTGGGAAGATGCCGTCCCGCCCTGCAAACTTGTACAGTTGAAAGGTGTTGATTGCTCACCTTATCCGGTCCGCTGTTACTATTTTATGGGCTCTGGACAAGACCAGGTCTGTTGGGGTCCATTCTGGTTCATCCTCCCATGCCTTGTCCTCTAGGAGCTTGCATTTTGGGAAGTGAGTGTACGTCACCACATGGTTGTTCGGGGTCTGACTGTTTGCATGACACTGTGAAATTTCTAGTGCAGCTTTTTATCAGAGTAGTACATTTTTGTTAGATATTTTTTGACAATGAAAGGCACAACTTATAGGCTTTATAAGTATAAAATTTGAGAGTATCTGTGCAACAGGACACAACATAATTAATTGTTTTTTTTATTATTTATTCCTGAGAAAAACTCACTCATTAAAATACTTATTGTTTAGGCGCCTGAAGACAAAATTCCCGAGCTTCAGACGGAAATGAATTATGTCGTCTTGAACGTGGAACAGGTAATTAAAAACATTGAACATTTTATTCTTATTTAAAGTAATTTATCCGTTTGATTAATTTATAATCAATGAGGCAACCGGCATGCCCGAGAGATATTTCTCAACAGCATGTGATGCTAAGTCAGAGGCCCATGGGCAGCATTAAAACTCTGACACCAGGTTAGTTACTAACCACACGAAAAGAAGAATGAGGCACAGTGTAGTCACCTAATCAGATGTTAATCACATTTCCTACCTGGTTCAAAAGTTGATATTCGATCTCAACATTACAGGTGGAAAGCACAAAAGGTCCAGTACACGTCGTGCGTTTGCGCCGACCACTTGGCATTGGAGAGGTTCCTGTACCCTACATAGTTTTAAATCCAGAATCGTAAGTTTCTTTAGAACATTGTCTTGAATTCATTTAAATATGCGCTTATATAAAGATATTAGGTGAGGCGGTAAATATAAAGATGTACATATTGACTACCTACAGCAACAAACAGTATAACTTATGAAGAGAATGTTTCAACATTTGCATCATACAAAACTGAACACAAAATGTTTGATTAATCAATTGCCACCTCATACATCAGGGATCAGGGATCACAAAATTGGCATTTTATAGCCTTACGGCCCAAAAGTGAGTAAGGGAAACAATAAAAACAAAATCTAAGTCTAATCATTTATTTCAAATAGGCACAAGAAAGGCACTTTTGAACGTCAAAATAAACAAGAAATAGAATTGATTTCTAGTCGCTCCTTCCAAAATATAGTTTCGTATGGAGATGAATGGGCGAGAAAATCCACTGTAACTCTTTTGAAAAAAAAACCCCTTATATGTTGTAAAAATACCACGAAAAATACTAAACAAAAGCTTACAACTCTCCACAGCTGGCACACAATTCCGCAACAGGAAAGAGACCGCTTCATCTCAACGCCAAAGGGCATCTGGATGCTTTTCGGCGAGTTCCAACGCGTTTTCACTCGCATAGAAGTAGTACACTTGGACTCGGAGACCTGTAGAGCAGAACCATTCTTAGCTGACAAGCTCAAATGGCAGATGAAGATGCACCAAGCGGGGTGGAAGAGAGGAGTGTCGGCTGGCGGTTGCCGGAATTACGTGCGTAAGTACTTGTTGGCGCAAAGCTCAGCTCCAGGCTATTCTAGATAATCTTATAGCTCCTCGCTCATTTATCTTGAATGAAAGTCAGCCAATTGAAATCACCAAATCCTGAAAGTGCTCACTTTGGCTACATTATAAAGATTTTCGTACGTAATCGCCACTAAATGAAGAAGGAGATGAAATCAGACGTAATCATAAAATTTAAACAAGAGACACCACTGTCCCTGGTCTGCCCATTGAGATTAGAGCTTGAGATTTGGACCATGACTCCCTCTCATGACCGGGGAGGGTCATGAAGGGCTCCAAATCTCAGAAAAAACAATTTGATCAAACCCCGAACAAGGCCAAAATAAATTCATTGGGTACATAAAAGGCAGCTTGTGGTTGGAGGCT
The DNA here is from genome assembly GCA_951799385.1 of Hyppa rectilinea. Classification (NCBI taxonomy): domain Eukaryota; kingdom Metazoa; phylum Arthropoda; class Insecta; order Lepidoptera; family Noctuidae; genus Hyppa; species Hyppa rectilinea. The sequence continues at coordinate 22,305,057 of OX637300.1, forward strand.
ATGTATGATGAATGGAAACGTTGGGTAGGTACTAGAGATTTTGAGCTTGCACCACTCGCTCTTCCATCCTATATCCTTAGACAAAAAAGAGATAACAGTGAGTGATTTGTCTTTGAAGTTATTGATACTTTGAAAAAAGATAGTTTTTATGAAATTCTCTAAAGTGTGTCACTTGCATCGATACCGTTTTGAATAAGTATGAATATAATTGAGTGCGTCACTGCATAGCTCTGAATTAAAATTAGTCTGATCTATATCTTCTTTAGCGGAATGCCGTAAAAAGTTGACATGAAAAATCATTTGTAAACATGTTTACATACAAACACAACGCGTTCCCTACTTTACCTCATCACAGTTCGTGTGTTTTTAACACAATCCCGTACACATTTCTTCATCCCAACACATGGGATGAATAAAAGTACTTGCAAACAGGCACCTACGCGCAAATAACTATGTATATGTATATACTGCAATTACTTACCTCCCGCTTATTTTTGACCTACAAATCAAAATAGTAATTCGAGGTATCAAAAAAACTAACTAAAATTATTTTCTAATTATGAACTTTACTGCTACTGAATAACTTCTACTTTAACTATATCGTTTTACATTTTCCTTTACAGACTTCTTCCATACGAACCCTCAAATACAAATAGTATTGACCGAACCAGACACTGTCATCATATCCTTGAACCAGCACTGCATTATGGAACCTAAAGTCATTGGCTTCAGTATTTATAAAATTCCCTCGCCTATGAACGAGACTGCAAAAGCTCTATTCTTTAGGAAAGTTAAGAGTACCATAAATTCACAATACACGAATAGTCGGCAAGTTACTCACAGGTACGTGCTTTGAAAATGTTTATTCCTACGGTAAATTATGTGTAGCTAAAATAAATTGTCCTGTTGTACCATCGCCTTGTCTACAACTTCCTTTATGTGTTTTAATTAAAGCTTGGCTAATAGTTATTTGCTACTAAGAATATCGTACCCTATGTATGTGCCCTATTATCCTTGATAATTCAATAAATGGTCAACAACCACAAATCTTATGAATTTTACTAATTAGTAATCACTCATTTGAGAAGATGGACAAGCGCATCCAAGTGGATGCTGTGTACACGGATTTTCAAAAGGCGTTTGACAAGGTGGACCATAAATTGCTTTTGGATAATATTGCCTTCAACGGCATCAGAAGAAGTTTGCTTACGTGGTTTGCATCTTATATAGTTAAAAGAACTAAAAAAGTTGTAATAAACGGTTACGAGTCTGACTATGTTGTCGTGGAATCTGGTGTGCCCCAGGGATCCGTGTTGGGCCCACTCCTCTTTTTTTCTATTCATTAATGATATTAAATCCTGCTTTATTAACTCAGCCTTCCTAATGTACGGCGATGACATAAAAATTTATAAATCTTGTTTGAATATTCATGATTGCCTACTGCTTCAAGAGGATCTCTATAGACTCTCTCAATATTGCCTAGATAACAAGCTACAACTCAGCTTACCTGAATGTAATTCTATATTGTTTACCAAAAATAAAAATACAATTAATTTCACATATACCCTGCATGGCATGGCTTTGAAAAAAGTTGAGTCCACACGCGACCTTGGAATGTTGCTAGATTTATTTTAATCTGTGGACAATAGTGTGGGTTATACATTTATTAAATGAACCTTATTAGCTTCGATGTACAAATTGTAACGTGTAACTTTTTTTTTCCCTAAATAAATGAAATAAAACATCATAAAATATAGAATGAATGGATCAATTTCTAACATTCACTGCTGCCATTTTCCAGATCTCCACTGGAAGCGAGCGCCTTTATAATAATGCCAACAACATTCGAGCCACGCGACGAAGCCAACTTCACACTAAGAATATTCTCGAACAAACCGATCAAGATGAAGGTTCTAGACAATCCACCGAAGATGACGAAAACCGCTCTTGTAAAGGCACCTCCAGTCGTGGAAGTAAATAGTTTCGCGCAGTATGAAGCTGTGTTCCTACAACTAGCCGATGAACATAAAACAATAGACCCGTTTGAACTGCAAGAGTTACTGGACGCATGCCTTCCGAATGACTACATCAAGAGCTGCGCGTCGATAGACACGTGTAGACAAATTGTTTTGTCTCTAGATGTATCCTTTTTAATTGTTAATGTTAATTTTATTTCAACAATATAATCTCATACTGTAGAAAAAACACTAGTAGAAAGGTTAAACCTATAGTGCGTCCGTTCAAAATTTGCCAAAGATGTAAACAACAATGGCCGCTCGAAATTGTCTATGGTCTAGTGATGCGGTGTAACGAATTTTAAAAATTTGGAGCTATCGATGTTACAATTTTTTTAGAAATAAAAATAAATATCGATGTAGTGTTTTATCAGTATTTTTTATATTGAATAACTTCTAAATCAAAAACAAAATTTTTATTCTAAATCCATTTTAATATTTGTAGTCACAAACTGTAATCGAAATGAATTAATCAATATTGAAGAGTTAAAAACATTAGTTTCGCACGGGTTTTTTATCAAATATAATGCGGGCTAGCTCCTACAGTGTATTTATGTTGGTTGTCAGTATAATAATTATAAAAACATTAATTTGGCGTTTTTTCAATAAAGGAGTATTAAATACTCCTTGTACAAATCGTCGACAATTTTTATGTCAATCACTAGCAATTCAATGACAAGATAAATCTATACAAGCAAAAAAAGGATGACGGATGTTTGAAGTTTGTGAAAATTCAAAATCCATCCCAGTTATCGCTTATATTAATAAATATAATAGAATATTTAAGAGTTTAGAAACACGTACAAGATGTATAAGTGAGTGTGATAATATGCGTATCGTATATTGTGCGTATTTAATCAGTGACACGCAGATATCGCGTTTAGTTCCCAGGCAAATTCAGTGTTATTGCTTTTGGTACGGGGCTACCACATCTGGTATAAGTTGCTTTTTAGATCAGCAATTGGTGACCGCAGTATGCTCTGATCAGCAACTCTTATTTCCTGAAGTTGCCTTTTATAACTACTGTTATCAGTCAATACAGCTAGCAAAATCTCAATGCCAATACTTCTACACAAGCCAATTTGAATAAAGTCGTTTTGAACGACTAAGAACTACCTTGAACTCCTCTTAATATTCCTTAATCGAAAACCACAGAAAAAAGGCACAGGGCGCATATCCTTATCAGATTTCAAGGACCTCATGTGTAGTTTAAAACACTGGCAGCTAGTATTCAGAACACATGCCAGAGAAAAAATGGGAGTCCTCAGAGCTGAGAGGTTCCGCGACGCCCTCCGTGACGTCGGTTTTATAGTCCCCGAGAAAGTAATGAACCTCCTTGTCCTGAGGTATATGAGGAAAGACGGCATGCTCAGGTTTGGGGACTTCGTTTCAGCTGTGATGCATCTGCATCGGGCGTTTGGTAAGCAATATATATTTTTATAAAACATAAAATTATGCTGCAAAGAGACGTGAAAGCATCAGCCTATCTGACCTTCACAACTCAGTAACTGGGTGATACGATACCAATTGGTAAGACTGGCTGTCAGACTTTCGGGCTTCTGAAGACCCGTAACGACTGCAAAAGATCCACGAATGACAACTGGAACTAACGGCTTAAAGTGCTTTCGGAAGCACGGAGTAGTCTTAGTACGAAAAGATGGTCACCCATCAACAGACTAACCCCAACAAATGTCATCAGTCAGAAAGATGAAGCTAATTGCCATTCTGAAGGCCTCTCTTGGAGGAGTGGCTAGAGAGACGTCACCGCGCCCTCACCTACCGCCTGACGCAGGTCCTCACCGGACATGGATGTTTCGGGAGGTTCCTGAACATAATCCGGTGGAAGGAAACTTCCGGGTGTCACCACTGCTGTTTGTGTCACTGCTGCACGGTGGAAGCCTGCCCCGCTTGGGCGGAGCACCGCCGTGTCCTCGTAGAGGCGATTGGCGGCGACATCTCGCGCCCGGCCCTGGTGCAAGCCATGGACCGAAGCGAGAGGGAGTGGGAGCCAGTCACCTCCTGCGAAGCAGTCATGCTCGCGAAGGAGGTGGCGGGATGGGAGAGAGAAAGGTCCTCCCGTCCCAGCCGCCGCCGCCGAAGACGCCCCGGGCGTCGGGAGCCACGTGACGACTCCCGGCCACCGCAGGCGCGGGCCTGCGGGTGGTGAGTAATGGGTGGCTCACCGTCCGGTCAGGACGAGGCCCGTGCCGGACGGCGCGTACATGTTCCGCACGCGCCTCAAAGAGATGTCAGCATATGAAGGGGCCCCTCAGGGCCAAGCCTGCCGGGTAAGCGCGATTGTCCGAAAGGGTTACCGCTACCCCGGAACATAAGGGGCTACGGAAAGAACATGGATGGGTTTTAGTTAGTAAGAGTCTGACACTCCCTGCCGCTCCACTCAGAGCGGGAAAAGTCATTGGATGACTTAACAGCCTCAAAAAAAGAAGGTATCTATGGACAAGAACGGGCAAGAAACTCCATAGACACTCCTCAAAATTTGTGTACAAAAACTGGGTTACATCGTTCATGTTGAAATATACTTGTGAGAATAATGCAGAACATAAAAAAGCGTCCATAATCAAAAGATTTAAAAAGTATTTAAAGAAAGTATAGTAAGGATCTTTGATTTATCCTTAACACTTTGAGGGACACTGAACGCCTATAGACGTAATAACAATAAAACTTCATTTGTGTCTCGTTCAGTGCCAGTGGGTTAATATAGTTTTTCTATTTTCAGAAATCTTCCACAAAAGCAACAGTCTACGAACGGAAGGTGTTCAAATGAATCTAACAGAGGTATGCCTTTTTGGAAATGCTCGAAATTATTGTAGAATTAATAACCAGTTAGGTTATTCTATGTAGGTACTGGCATGCAACAGCTCGCTCACTAAAGGCTGCCACATATTATGGCGAAGTTTCAAATTCTGTAAAAATGAACTTTGTAGTAGCTTGAGTCGACACGTTAGCCCTAGTAGTCCTGGTAAGCGGGATTGTCCGAAAGTTTTACCGCTACCACGGAACATAAAGGGCCGCGGAAGGAACAAGGATGGGTTTAACTCAGTAAGAGTCTGAAACTCCCTTCCGCTCCACCCAGAGCGATGATTTCCCACCATAAAAAAAAGGCCTAGTAGTCCTACAGGGTTATGAGTGAGTGGCCGAGTCTTGACCACAGACTAAAATCGATTGAGATGAATGCTTTCGTATTTACTTCCATTTCTCTGATTAAATACCCTGAAAGTAGACTTGCAATCCTACTGACTATTTGAAACAGTCGAAAATAAAATTTGAAGACCGCTTGTCTTAAAAACTTCCATAACCGTACAGAAATGAAATATTATGCGAAGATATAATTGTAAAATTGCATTTAATGCTAATAAGTATTACATTTGATTCAAATAATCTGTGATGTCAAATTGTTATATTTCATACAAATCACGTCTAAATTCCGCGTTTTGACAGTTCTCAAAAAGTAACGTTATTGAGTACCCTTTCAAATACCCAATAACAGTAAGTCTAATAATACCTTGATGATTACTGTAATTGGATCTCTAGATTTCTGTTACATTTCTTCATAGCTATTTTATTAAAACAATGTTATTTTGTTCGCAGTGGCTGAAAAATGTATTTATGTGCTAGTAAGACTAGCAGTGCTGGTGGTATATTTCGACTTACTAAGTCCCCTAGAGTGTCTGAGCTCAGAAAACAAGGACTGAATTATTATATAAGTGCACAATCTCTATGTGAATTTTTCATCGAAATAGTGACTGAGAAGTGCTTTTGGATGTATATAAATGACCAGTGTTGTGGCAATTGACTATTTGAATCGGTCAAAAATAAAATATGAAATCACATAGAAAAAAAACCGCTCGTCTTAAAAACGTCTTAAATATTGAGCGAAGATATAATTGTAAAATTGCATTTAATGCTAATAAGTATTACATTTGATTCTAAAAATCTGTGACGTCACATTGTTATATTTCATACAGATCACGTACAAATTCCACGTTTTGACAGTTCATAAAAAGTAACGTTATTATTGACTACCCTTTCAAATACCCAATTATGCCAAGTACCTCTAAGTTTGTATTACTATGTAACCAGTAGTGGATCGACATAATACCGTCAAATGGGGTGAATAGGGACGCAGGGGTGAATCGGGACGAAACTTTAAAAGGGATTTTAACATTGAAATAATATAATTTGTGGCCGAAAAGGACCTGAAATGTGTTAACTGCATTATAATTAACAATTAAGGGTCCTTGTTGACCACAAATTATATTATTTCAATGTTTTGACATCCATTTTGAAGTTTCGTCCCGATTCACCCCTGCGTCACTATTCACCCCGTTTGACTGTTACCTTACTCTTTATTACTTATGTCATCATCTGCATAGCTATTTTCCCAAGTATAATGGGGTCGGCAGTCTAACCGAATGCAACTGAATACCAGTATTTTACATGATAAAGTAGTCTTTATTATGTTCACTATAACATTTCAATTACTACAATATAATGTAGTTTTGCATAGAGTGACACAATGGGCGGTCTTGTCACTGAAAGTGATCTTTTACAAACAACCTATGGATGGATTAAAAGGAGAAATGGAATCAACGTGCACTATCGGTGTACTATTTTGTATATACTCACAATAAATAATTATATATACCCCCTTACTAATAAACGTATTATATCAGGTGAATAGTAACACATCAATTTCTATCTTTAAGTTGTCAGAAATTTGACTTTTGATTGAAGACGACAAAGCGTTGTGTAACTATAAAATGTTTATTAGTAAGGGGGGAAGTATATAAGTAATTATATTTATGAAATGTATATAATGAGGATGTTAAAGGAGAGATGAAATGTTGGATATTAAGGAAAAATAATACCTTTTAGATAAAATGTTGCGTCAAAAATGTTTTTTTAGTCAGTTACGACACGCCTGTGAGTTCTAAGAGGCAGTTTTGTTTAGTTATACTATCTTGGTCATTTTATCGATTTATTTCGACCTGTGCAATGTATATGTTGATGAAATAATGTTTGGAAGTGTCACAACTAGTGTAGTGTAGGCATGTTTGTTAATTTGCATGTGTTTGAACTCAACATGTTGTTACTATTAAATATATACTTGGTTAACTCTCCTCTAATCATAAGCTACACTATGTCATAAAGTTAATTTATCTTAACAACATAAATACTCAGTGCATTTAATGGTTATTCTAGTTAATTATAAGTTGTGTTTTACGTCTAAAGTCGGTTGGTTAAAAATACATTGCGCTATAAGATTCCACAATTTTCTGTCCACATACTTTAAGATTTTAATAATTAGGTGTGCATTGTATTTTTGACGCCGACTTTTAGTTATAAATAAAACACAGTGTATTTATGCGTAGTCAATATTGGTTGGACTGGAAAATAATGTTGTTAGCTCATATTACGAATATCTACCTATTTATGATTCTGCAACAACTGGACTCCAGTTACAGTCTATAGTTACCTGGGACTGTGAGAACATTATTAATAAATAGGCTGTTATTACGTGTCGTAAGATTAGCTAATCTATTATTTCCAGTCCATAGCATTGTCTGACTAAAGCCGTGCGTTTAATGGACACAAATATTACTTCAACGATCTCGCTTGACTCAAAATAATAATAATTATTATAATAACCTTTTTATATTTAATTGTAAATAATAGAATAGTAACTCCACCGAGTCGGTACTTACATTACTGTATTTGAATCACAAACATTTAAAAGGATTGTTTGTTATTGTATCAAGTGAAATACTTAAATCTTAGATGTCGAATAAAAATTTTAAGTGAAACCCAATTTGTCTATTATTTTTTATGATGGCATACCTATGTGCCCACGTGTGTAAAACCTATGCTGAGATTTGGCGTAACAACAACTCGTGACCAATGAGATAAAGTTATTCCCAGGAAGTCCCATCCTATGTTCCACTTGCCAGAATCAACAGTGGCGAGCTCCAACGAAAGGAAGATCCACGAGTCCCGAAGAAATGGTTCATCTGAAACCGATCTTAGCAGTTGAAATTGGCGATTTTAGAATTAGATCATCAAGTCTTCGGTAGTGTAACGGTAATGCATTACTGGAAACATATAATAGGTACCTACATTGTTTTTTTTTTTTTTAATTTTCAGTTTTATATTTGTAATATTAAGAATCCTTGTACAACAATATTATTGTATGTACTGTTATTATAGTTAGGTAGTTTACGTTTCTGATAATTTCATAAATAAGAATATCCAAAATTCGTAATGCGGTCCAGTTTTACTTCTTCTTGTACAAAACTATAGAGAATATATTCAATTTTTTACTGAACCCAGAAAAATATGTGTAATTTTCGCGTTCTCGTACCTGCTCGTAATGCTTCGTTTCAAAAATACCACCTGTATAATGCACCCGCGATAAAAAAATATTGAAACTAACGAATCGCTGAGAATTGCCGTTATCACGCATCTTGTGATCTATTTATCACGGCAGCTTCCCATTACAGTTCCACTTGCCAAAATAAACAGCAGCAACAGTCCATCACATGGAATCTCAAAGAGTCCTGAAGCAATGGTTCATCTGAAATCACACTAAGTCAAAGTCAAAACATTTATTTCAAATGCACAAGAATGGCACTTTTGAACGTCAAAATGAACAAGAAATAGAACTGATTCTAGTCGCCCCTTCCAAAAGGTAGTTTCGTGTGGAGAAGAATGGGCAAGAAACTCCACCGTATGTACTTATGACATAAGTAATTAAGTTTACTTGCCACTGCTACATGTGTTTTTCTTTTCACCTTTTGTGGTGTATTGTTTTTATTCTGGCTGCATCGTCTTCATATATAATGTTAATGTTATAATACATGTATACAAAACATTGTGAAACATTTTAAAAGAGTAACGGTGGAGTTTCTTGCCCATTCTTCTCCACACGAAACTACCTTTTGGAAGGGGCGACTAGAATCAATTCTATTTTTTGTTCATTTTGACGTTCAAAAGTGCCATTCTTGTGCCTATTTGGAATAAATGTTTTGACTTTTTTTATGTTTTGCCCAGTTCAGCAGACTAAAGGGTTACCGCTACCCCGGAACATAAAGGGCTATGGAAGGAACATGGATGGGTTTTAGTCAGTAAGAGTCTGACACTCCCTTCCGCTCCACCCAGAGCGGGAGCAGTCATTGGATGATTTCCCAGCCTTAAAAAAGAGTTCAGCAGATTGTCCAAAAATATTCCCAGATATTTTGGTTTCAGTTGATAGGCTGTTCCAAAGAATCGGGGAAGTTGTAGTGTGGTCATTTTCCTCTTTTTTGCAAAAAGGATCAATTCTGTTTTTGTAGGGTTCACTGATAGTTTGTGTCTGTGGCACCAGTCCTCTACTATTTTCAAGGCTTGGCGCATGAGGTTGCATAGGGTGTTTTCCTTTGCGAATACTAGCTGCAGGAGGTGAGGCGGTGCGGAGTGGGTGCCGGGTGGCTCTAATGAGCTGTGACCTTAATGCTAGGGATTGAAACTGATGTCATTATTTTAACGGAATGCAGATTGAGTTCTGAAAAACTTATACCACATCTATATAACTATTCCTCCTATGTTACCAGTCCACACACCACCAAAACCAGAATGACGGTGTTGTGGTATACATAAAAAATAACTTAAAATCTAAAGTTACGGAAATTAAACTAACGCACGCGTCTTGCCTTCAACTTGAAATATGTATTCAATAATACTGTTCTATGCATCTATCGATCGCCAGCTAACGCGAACTCGGAGAGTTTTATAAATTCTCTAAGTACCCATCTCGATACTATAAACCCCCAGAAAAATATAATTATAGCGGTGATATAAATATTAATATTAAACGAAAGGATACTGAGTTGACTCACGACCAAAAAAACAGACTTAATTACCTCAATACACTATCCCAGTATGGTATACTGCCTGGTCATACATTGCCCACTAGAAATGAAAACTGTTTGGACCATTTTATGCTAAAGTTAAACAAACATAAGATATCCGCCTTCATTGCCATTTTACATACAAGCATTACAGACCACTTTACCACCTTTCTATCCCTTTCAAAAATAAAAGATTCGCCAATTGTGAACAAAACTAAATCCTCAATTGACTTTGAGAAAGCATATAAGTTTTTACTTGAAAATAAATTAGCTGATTTGCTTTTTTGCACCTATATATAAACTATCAGAATCGATTAATAAAAATACTAGTTACTCTTGTAAACATTTCTAATAGTAAGCGCATTATCAAGCCATGGATTACCCCAGGCATTTTAAGATGTATCAGGTACCGCAACAAATTTCAAAAAAATAGTAAATAAAACCGACTTCCAAAAAAAACACTACAAAGTGAAAAATAATTTTGATTTCGGAAGTCGGTGTCTGTCTTCGGTTTTATATTTTAATTTTTTGCCACCGACTTTTTTTCGTAAAAAAGTTTTTATTTTTCACTTTTTTGTTGTGGTACCTACACCCCCCCCCCCCCCATCCAAATGTTAATACCACTACCTGGACGTCAACCGAAAAACGTGCTTGCGCGAAGTGTGCACTTTGAAATTTGACAGATTGGGGTAACTTGATATGCTGGCGAACATGCGTGACCCGCTCGCGCCTTTAGTTAAAATACAAAGGCTAGTCGAGGAAAAAAAGAAATAAAAACGAAATTGAGTTTATGACTAATTATGTTGTAAGTAAGTAAGTACCAAAGTAGGTACTAGCTAGCTTTGAAATAAAATAAAATAATTACTTATTAAAATTAGCATAAAAATATCATTAAAATCTCGATTTTGATTGTAAGTGGTACATCCCTAAAATCAAGTGGGATGACACTGACAGCCCACTCCACGCTCACTTCACCTAAGTTTTCACGGTGAGATGGTAACAGAATCGCACTGCGGGTATGTAAATTACAGTGACAAGAACTTATTAGAACATCGTCCACATATATTGAGTAGGATTTTTTTTAGATTTTTGTTGATTTTTCAAAAACCGCTTATCCGATTTCGATAAAAAATTTATGGGCCCATTTGGGAAGTATAGGTAACTACCCTTTCCAACAAAAAAAGAATTTTTCAAATCGGTTGGCAAGCAAAGGAGTTAGTTATGCGCGAACAAACATAAAAAAAATATATATATGTCGTCGCATCCCTATTTCAGGACGGCAACATTATAAAATAATTAGTACTCGTTCATTTTGTAATATTGGTCAAACTGTAACTTAATTCTGATTGGTTGATCGGTTAGTACAGTGAACGCCGTGAGGTGGCGCTGTTAAATTTTCCCGCCAAACCGCACGTGGACAGAGTCGATTGAAAAACGTGGGAAATTGACATTCAATTCACTTTTGGCGGTAACTGACGCCATAGAACAGATCAGACGATCGAAACTGTCAAGTTCACCGTACGAGCCTTTGTTCCTTGTTTAACGACAACTACCTAATGTAAATTTTGCGAATAAACGTGACTGTAAATTAGTGCTACATTACATATTACGTTTACTGGTTTGCCCGAGTACCCACCCTACCGACCGACCTCATGGAACCCGCACCAAGAAACGAAGACGATGAACAAATCATCGCTACGCCCACGCTCCCGCCGTCATATATATACAGTCGAATTGAGAACCTCCTCCTTTTTTAGAAGTCGGTTAAAAAGAACCATACAATGAAATATTAAAAATAACGTTTATAAGATATAGGAACTATTGCAATAACTTAATAAAAAAAGTAAAAAGAAAGTACGAAAGAGAACTAATAACTAAATCAACTACTAATAATAAATTACTTTGGAAGAATATAAAAACAATTACCTACTCTAATATATGTAAAAGGGACAACACAGAATTATTAAATATTAAATCATCTCCATTAGAATCGGTTAACTAAATAAATAATTATTTTGCCAACATTGGTAAAAATCTAGCACTGAGAATCCAGCCACGTATAAAACATAATCAACAGGATCGACATCTCTCTCCATCGGGTCAACCAAACTCATTTGTACTGCTGGACACTGATACGAGTGAAGTTAACCTTCTACTCATGAGTCTTAAGACCGGCAGTGCACCTGGATGGGACAACGTTTCAACTAGTTTTTTGAAGTACATGCGCAAGGATGTTGTTCGCATTATTACTCATCTCGCCAACCTTTGTCTAAACTAGACTAAAGTCAAGGAATCTTTCCAGCCGCATTAAAACAAGATATTATTACGCCAGTATATAAGTCCGGAGACAGAGACGATGTCGGCAACTATAGGCCTATATCTGTCCTACCGGTAATTTCTAAAATAATCGAATAACTTATTAACAAAAGGTTACTTAAATATCTAAAAGATTTTGACACATTATCAGACTCTCAATTTGGCTTCCGGCAAGGTATGTCTACTGAGAATGCAGTTGCGGCGCTTAGTGCGCTAATTACCGAACAACTTGATAGCGACAAGAAATGTGTAACTGCATTCCTAGATTTAAAAAAAGCCTTCGACACCGTCTCTGTCCCACTCTTGGCAAATAAGCTAGAAACTATTGGAGTTCGTGGGCTGCCGTTAAATCTACTCAAAGATTATCTTAGCAATCGAAAGCAAAGGGTCAGAGTGGGACAGTATATTAGTGGGGACACGACAGTGTCTTACGGAGTCCCCCAGGGAAGCGTATTGTGGCCCACTTTGTTCCTTATTTATTATGTGAACGAACTCTGTAACATGCGCATTGCAAACGCAAGAATTTTTTCGTACGCTGACGACACTGCAGTTGTGTTCACGGGTAACTCTTGGCGAGACGTTCAGCTTAGCGCAGAATTAGGATTCTGAGATTGCTCGATGGCTGGGCCAGAATTTGCTCACACTGAACATATCTAAAACTAACTACATATGTTTCAGTGTGTGCAATCGTACACAACCCAGTACTGACTTTAATATTAAAGTTCATGTATGCGATGCTGGAAATCACTCACACTGCAAGTGCTCAACTATAAACAGAGTACAGTCGAGTTCATTAATATATTGGCACTGTCAAGGATTCAAAATATTGTGAGCGTTGGAAAGCTCAATAAATTCTATAGAACCTATAGATCAAAAATATGTCCTTATGTGAACGGTTCAATAATATATGCTGAGATAATATATATAATATATTCATGTTACTGAGAAAAACCAGCCACATGAATCTAAATCTTGACCACAATTTAATGATGCTTATAGTTGTCACAATATCATGATTTTTTTTGACGGTCATATATTTTTGAAGCCTGAAAGGGCCAATATACTAATGAACTGTACCTCATATCAAATATTTGGGTATAATCGTCGATCAGAGATTATCTTGGCATCCCCACATTGATCAAGTTGCTGACAGGATCAGAAAACTAATCTGGATTTTCAGGACACTTAGACATATAATACCTACAAATGTATGTCGGTACTCCTTCAGGCAAGAACAAAAACTTCCTAAATATTATATATTTAGCGCTTGCACAATCAGTACTGCTATACTGCATCCCTATTTGGGGGGGGGCTTCCAAAACAAAATTTTTGGAATTGGAGCGAGCACAACGGGCTCTCATCAAGTGCATGTATTTTAAGAAACGGAGATATTGTACTGAAAAACTTTATCAGATCAGTAACCTTTTAACGGTCCGGAAGCTTTACATTACTTAAGTTGTTCTCACAAAACATAAAACACTAACCTATGATCCCAGAATATTGGCTAGAAGAAGAAAAGACATTATATTAAAAATACCACAAACAAGAACACTATTTGCCAGTATTCAACACTGTAAGCGATCTGCTCAGCTTTATAATGCTATTAATAAACACATTTACATCTAGGTACCCTAAGAATTATTATGAATGCAAAAAAATACTAACGGAATGGATAAGAAAGCTAAACTATATTGAGACTAACGCACTTCTACAACAGACACACGATAATAACACAATACTCCACACAAACACACACACACACACGCACACCCTCACTTACACACACCCACCCTTACTCACTCGTATCACCTTGTTTTCGATTGTGTACTCGTATTGTATTCTATACCTCTTGTTTTGTAGTATACACCTCTTGTTTTTGAAAGAGCGGAGTCTCCTAATACAGGCATCTATTGCTTAAAAGGAGGCTCCAATCTCAAATTTGTTGTATGTTTAAGGTTAACAAATAAACAATTTTTATTTTTTATATTTTTTATTTATAATTACGCTTTCAAATGTCATTCTGATACCGTATTGGTAGAAATTTTACTGTGTTATAAGCATAAAATTCTGAAAACCGTAGATGACTTACGGAGCCTAAACACGGTCACTCACTGTATGGCTGGTCCATAAAGTCGAGGTCACTCAGCGTGTTATGGAATGGACTATGCTACGGGTTAATCCGGATTGAATCCAGAACAAGTGGATCCATCATAGAACCAACCAAAGATGTTGACACAGCTCACATGATAAAAACCTGAAGTGGCAATGGGTCAGCCAAATTAGCCATCAAGCAATTGTTGCAGTAATGTGTTCTTGAGTGGAGAGTATGGATCAGCAACTCAGCTTAGGTGGATCAACAATCTTCGCAGGGTGGCTGGTAGCAGTTGGACGAGTCACTGAGAATCACACTGAACGGTTTGGAATTGGAGACACCATGCTCAGTAGTGGACTGCTATCGGCTGATGATTATTCTCAAAACCACACCATTAAAAATACAAATTTTCTTGATATTTAATTTTAAAAATCTTTTGAATATTGCTATTGGATGGTGCGTTGGTATAAAGTAATTATGCGTATGACTGTGTCATGTCTAAATAATCATCAGATCACTGAATACTCAAATTAATCCCAACATTCATAGTCAGGATCATTTTCCCGCAAATACTCTTTTTGCAGCGACGGTTTGGGTGCGGTTCTGGCTCCGATAGCACCTTTTTGAGCTGCCCTACCAGTAGGTTGGGTAGTTTGGGTACATTCCGGTCTATTAGAACAAGTATTGTAATGCAGATGTTTTAAATGTTTCGGGTAACGATGCGTAGCATTGAATGGGCATATCCAGAGCTCCGGATACACTTTCTGGCATTTGATCAAGTGGTGCTGCAACCGGGAGCGAGGCACGCGATGCGAGGCGTTATACGGACATGACGCGTATTCTTCGTCATCCATTTTGGTACTGGAAAAAAAGAACTAAAAATTAGTTAAGTAAACACAACTTCTACAGACAATTTATATGTTATTCGCTGTTGTTGAATATGAAAATGGTATAATTGTAAAAGTGAATTATTGAAGAGATGTTTGAAAATAGAAATTACGTTATAGTTCAACTTTCGAAGCGAACGAACGAACGGTTTATAATGTGGATGGATTTGAGTTGGTTGATGGTTTAGTATGAAATCTATCCCTTTTGAATGGAAAGTCCTAAATTTGAGCATCGTTCTGTCTATAGCACTGTTTTTGAGATAAAATACTGACAATAAACCATTAGATCACGTTGCAAAGAGAAAATGTATGTAATTTTACGTAGGTACATTTTTGCGAATATTGTTGTTAACAAAATGTCAAGAGAACTTACTGGAAAACTATAAGTAAGGTATAAAATCTTTATGGAGTGGCACCGGCTGGTATCTTGTTTAAAAATTTGAAGAATTTCTATTTTGATATTTTCTGACACCCATGTGTCAATTTATTCCGAACTTGTTTGGGTTACCAAGCTATAATCTGAAAACTACCAAAAGTTAGAAAGTATGTACATAATTATTTCTTTTACATTTCTCTGTTAGTAGGTCTGTCTTAAGAAGTAATCAGTACTTTTTTTCTCAAATCTAATATTATGTCGTATCTCGTGTTTTTTTGCGAGTACATTAATATTTGTTCTTTTTTTGTTACATATTTTTAGTCTTGATACGTACCTATTCATTTCAGGACGCGAACATCAACATCAATATGTCAACCATAGAGGAAAGTAATATATCGGGTATAGAGAGCCCTCTTGCAGCTAATGCTAATGTCAATTGATCGGCGCCATCTATTATCACCATCCACAAACTTGTCATGTATAGCTATAGCTAGCTACAGGTAGCTCATAGAGGAAAGTAATATATCGGGTATAGAGAGCCCTCTTGCAGCTAATGCTAATGTCAATTGATCGGCGCCATCTATTATCACCATCCACAAACTTGTCATGTATAGCTATAGCTATAGCTAGCTACAGGTAGCTATAGCTAGCTAGCTATAGGTACTACCTATGCTATAGTGCCTATACTTAAGCTTCCTTACTAATTTGCTTGTTTATTGATAAAGTTTTACTATGATTTTGTTATCATAGTAAAACTTTATCAAATTAAAAACAAGCAAATTAGTAAGGAAGCTTAAGTATAGGCACTATTGTAATTTCAAAAGTTACACAGCGGATACCTATAGGAAACATCCTTTTCTTTTACAAAATTACTTGCTTTATTTGTAAATTTTAATTCAAATTAATTTGTGTGTTAATATACAAAAGGTGTGGCTGATGTTCAATCGTTACATCTGGGCCGCTCTTTCACTCATGAACGTTGCTTGAGAGCCGTGGTCAATCAAAGCCATAGCACTGTCTCTTGTCCCGAGTCATGATTTCTTACTGGTACAAGAGCTGTGGCCAGTAATGCAGTGGACAAATTTGCAGCGAGATGCGATGAAAGTGTAACATTGGTTTCCGCTGATTTTGCAGAATCTTGATTACTTTCAACTTCATTGTTTTGTTGTTTCTTATTGTCTGGTTGATATGGTGTGGATTGATGCGTGAGCGTGTGATAACGTTTGTGACATTTTCGGCAGCACATCTTCAGGCGACATCTATAAGCGGAATGTCCTGGGCCCAGACAATTATAGCATAGGTTGTGTTTTTTCTGGTACTCGCACCTCTCAGCTGGATTAAGTTTTATGAATTCCTCACAATGACATAATGTGGTCCTTTTCGCACATAGCGCAGCTTCTTGGTTTTGAAGAGGTAGTATTTGGTGTGGACACGTGAACTGCGTATTCTTTTCCCTTAGGAGTAGGCTTCTCTCTATTTGCAGGCGTGATAAGCTCGATCGTGCGGAACTTGGACAGTAGGAACTTGTGCAGGGCATCCCATTTAGGTAACTCGTCGTCATTATCATCGTAAGCAGCTTCTTCCCATTCTCGATGCGTCTCGGGGTCCAATGCGTGAGCGTATCCCATGGGCTGGTTGTCAGGTTCAGGTTCACTACGGAGGAGGATTCGAGGATCGGCGGACTAATTTGTATGCAGAAAAGCACAAACATGACACACACAACAACGACCACGACTTAAAACATAAAAAAATGTTGTGAATTTGTGATCTAATAATTTGACAATCAAATCAATAACAACTCAATAATTCTCTGTGTTGCTATCGTAATTATTACGCGGCTTGTAATCTCCACAAATATTTGCAAATAATTATAATACGTGTTAAATAAAATGATTAGGTAGTGAAATTTATTTTTAATTTATTTATTTTTTGTCACATATATTACATTTGTATCGGTGGTGGCGCCATCTGCGGTGACATAAAGTAACTAATTGTTTTTGGATGGAGATAACAGATGTCACATTTTTAAAACATTACCCCAAATCTATCAATGTATGGAATTGTCCTACCCCTGAGGTAGCTATAGCTAGCTAGCTATAGGTACTACCTATGCTATAGTGCCTATACTTAAGCTTCCTTACTAATTTGCTTGTTTATTGATAAAGTTTTACTATGATTTTGTTATCATAGTAAAACTTTATCAAATTAAAAACAAGCAAATTAGTAAGGAAGCTTAAGTATAGGCACTATTGTAATTTCAAAAGTTACACAGCGGATACATAAAGGAAACATCCTTTTCTTTTACAAAATTACTTGCTTTATTTGTAAATTTTAATTCAAATTAATTTGTGTATTAACACACAAATTAATTTGAATTAAATTTTTTTTTGAATTAAAATTAATTTGTGTATTAATATACAAAAGGTGTGGCTGATGTTCAATCGTTACATCTGGGCCGCTCTTTCACTCATGAACGTTGCTTGAGAGCCGTGGTCAATCAAAGCCATAGCACTGTCTCTTGTCCCGAGTCATGATTTCTTACTGGTACAAGAGCTGTGGCCAGTAATGCAGTGGACGAATTTGCAGCGAGATGCGATGAAAGTGTAACATTGGTTTCCGCTGATTTTGCAGAATCTTGATTAGTTTCAACTTCATTGTTTTGTTGTTTCTTATTGTCTGGTTGATATGGTGTGGATTGATGCGTGAGCGTGTGATAACGTTTGTGACATTTTCGGCAGCACATCTTCAGGCGACATCTATAAGCGGAATGTCCTGGGGCCAGACAATTATAGCATAGGTTGTGTTTTTTCTGGTACTCGCACCTCTCAGCTGGATTAAGTTTTATGAATTCCTCACAATGACATAATGTGTGGTCCTTTTCGCACATAGCGCAGCTTCTTGGTTTTGAAGAGGTAGTATTTGGTGTGGACACGTGAACTGCGTATTTTTTTCCCTTAGGAGTAGGCTTCTCTCTATTTGCAGGCGTGATAAGCTCGATCGTGCGGAACTTGTGCAGAGCATCCCATTTAGGTAACTCGTCGTCATTATCATCGTAAGCAGCTTCTTCCCATTCTCGATGTGTAGTGTGCAGCTCGTCTAACCTTATAAATGTAACTGCACACGTATTTAATATTCATTATTACACGGAGCATTGACCCAAACATATCTCTTTTATTTGCACCTGCGTACCACAACCTACTGTATGGCGACCCTTAGCCAGTTTCTTCTGTGAAGTTCCGAAGCTGCCTCTATTATTCAAGATGTCTGAGAAAAGTGAAGATAAGAAGAAGAAAAATTTGGAAATGAAAAATTTATAGAGAGAAGATGAACATTTATTACCAACTATTTTATATTCTCAAGCAAAACATACCTATGGATGCATAACAACTCACAGAAGACAGCAGTTTACAGAAGAATTTCGAGAACCTAGTCGAGGGCTAAATGTCAATAGAAAAACGAAAAGGATTGTTGGTGCCGGGTGCCGGGAGTATGCTCAAGCCTATTGATGTCAGGAAATGCAGGGTGCCGGGAGATACATTGAACGGGTCCGATGAGGAGCAGCCGGGAGTAGTACGAGTCCATTAGGAGTATTGCAGAAATCACGCTACTTCGGACGTCATCATGACCTACATACCTGCGTCCATTGAACTGCCTACTGTAAGTTAATTTAATTGTTAAGCAAATTTTTTTGCCTGATGTATTTTGTTGTGTATTTTTTTAAACTAGGTCAGATAATATTTTAATGTTGTGTTAACTATTATGTCCCAACAATTGCGAGATTTACATACTAAATTAATTTATTTAAAGGAATATTTAGTTAAACTTGGTCCTGAAAGACGTAAGCAAGAATTAGCGAGTAAGAAATTAGAGGAGGCTGAAAAAGAATATAGAACATTAGATACTATTTTGACTCAGTTGAACCGGGAAGTTACAGAGAAAAAGCTAAGCACTGAATCCTGTGAGTTTTACCAAACATTAATTAATGATATTCAGTTAACATTTAAGAAAATTAAGAGTTTAGTTTCTAGTATAGATAATAGTTGCCAAACAAGTTCTGAAACTTTTGTTGAGCCTAGTAGTTTCGAAAACATGGCTAATTCATTTGATATTAAGACTGCTATTTCCCTATTGCCAGTCATAAACGGGCAAGAACAGGTGACCAATCAGTTAATCGATGGTATCTTGCTTTACAGTTCACTTATAAATGATACAGGTAAAAGCCAATTAGTTGAATTTGTTTTAAAAACTCGTCTTTCACCCAGTGCAAAGTTACGTCTTAAACCTTCATATGCGGATGTTCAAACTTTAGTAGGGGATATTAGAAAATTTTTATTGCCTAAAAAGTCAGCAGTGTCCCTACAGTCTCAGTTATTTACAGCTACTCAAGGTCGTAGGAGTATCGAAAAATTCGGTACAGAGTTAGAAGAGTTGTTTGTGAATCTCACTATGACTCAAGCGGATGGTAACCAGTCTGCTTATGAGGTCCTTCGCCCTCTCAACGAGAAGACTGCGATAAAGAGGTTTAGCGATGGCCTGTCCGACAAACGGCTCAGCAATATCATTGCCTCACGTCAGTTCACGTCTCTGCCTGAAGCTATTAGGGCTGCGGTAGACGAACAGTCCATGTCCACCCAGGACCACGACCAGGTCATGCAGTATAGGTCTACTCAGTATTCTAGGCGTGGATTTACCTACAAACCAGGTTTTCGTGGCCGAGGAAATAATTGTAATCAGCCTAATAACATCCAGTATAGGTACGATAATCCTCGTAATAATTATGATTATACTCGTACAATTCAAGACAATTATAGGGGTCAAAGAACTTCATTTGTCAATAATGGTAACCGAGGTAATTACGCGGAGGGACAGCGTCAGCAGTTTCGCGGCGGACGCTCCGGCTTTAAGCGAGTTCAGCATAACGTAAATGTGCAACAGTCCAACAGTCAGGGCAATGACACTAATAATGAGGATTTAGAGTTTTTTCGAGCCTAAACAATGCACTCATTCCATATTTAGCTTTAGTAATTTTTGTGTAGTTAATTGTAAACTTAGAAACAATGAGGAACTTAACCTATTAGTTGACAGTGGAGCTAGTTTATGCGTATTGAAGTATGAATGTTTATTACAAAATAGTACTTTATTGAATTTGGTACAAGAGGATAAAATAGTAATTAAGGGTATAAGTGGTGATTTAGAGTCTTTGGGATATGTTTATTTAGATATTATTATAAAAAAATTAGTTTTTCAGCAAAAGTTCTATGTTTTTGAGAACTTATCTTGTACCGCAGACGGTATACTCGGTCAAGATTTTTTCACGCGGTATAACGCGGTATTGAATTACAAAAGTGGTACTCTGAGTTTGGGAACCCGAGACCAGTCTGTTATTGTTCAAGTTAATAGTAATATTATTACGGTTCCACCCAGATGCGAAGTAATTAAATACGTTCCTACGTCGTACAACCGAGATTGTGTCATTTTAGCTACGGAAATTTATAAAGGTGTATACACGGCAGGTTAGTGTCAAAACCACATAGGGGTCTTATTCCTGTCAGAGTTCTAAATACAACTGATAATTCGGTTTGTATTAATATTCATGATTTAAATATAAGTTGTTTAGATAGTTTCTATGTTTGCACATTTGACAGAGATAGTATTACTTCGAATAGGGTTAGAACTTTACTTAAATCGTTAGAATTACATACTTATTTAAATAAGGAGGAACAAAGAGGTATTGAAAACGTGTGTGCCAAGTATGCCGACGTTTTTTATTTACCAGGTGACAAACTTACCACTACTAATATAATAGAACATTCGATTAATTTAAAGGAAAATACATCCCCAGTGTACGTTAAGCCTTATAGGCTTCCTAACGCGTTAAAAGGTGAAATTAAAAAACAGATAGATGAGATGATTAAGAACGATATCATCGAAGAAACCATGTCGGAATGGTCCAGTCCTGTTCTCTTGGTTCCTAAGAAAACCGATAGGTCAGGAGAAAAGAAATGGCGACTCGTAGTGGACTATCGTCAACTTAATAACCGTATACAGGACGATAAGTTCCCATTGCCTAATATTACGGAGATCCTAGATTCCTTGTCAAATAGCATCTATTTTTCAAAATTAGACCTTAGCCAAGGCTATTTTCAGCTATCTTTACAAAAAGAGTCTAGAAAGTACACTGCGTTCACGACAGACAAGCAGTATCAGATGAAAAGGTGTCCTATGGGGTTGAAGACTTCTCCTAGTGCATTTTCACGTCTTATGACTATCGCAATGTCTGGTTTAAATTATAAGTCATGTTTTATTTATTTGGATGATTGTGTTGTGGTGGGTAATAGTCTCGAAACGCACAATAGTAACCTAATAAAAGTTTTAGAATGTCTGCGAAAAGTTAATTTGAAATTAAACCCATTGAAGTGTGAATTTTTGCGCAAAGAAATAGTTTACTTAGGTCATAAAATCACGGCAGATGGTATACACCCCGATCCATCAAAAGTAGAATGTCTTCAAAAATATCCCACTCCACAGAATGTAGACAAAGTCAAAAGGTTTGTGGCATTTGCCAACTACTACAGGCGTTTCATACCGAAATTTGCTGAAATAGCATACCCTTTAAACGCATTATGTAAGAAAAATGTTACGTTTGTATGGACTGATGACTGTGACCGTGCATTTCATAAGTTAAAACAGATATTAATTAGTCCGACTATACTTGATTACCCAGACTTCTCTAATAATAACACATTTACGCTACAAACTGATGCATCAAAACATGGATTAGGCGCCGTACTGTCTAATAACAATGGCAAAGTAGTCGCGTACGCCAGCCGTAACTTGAAACCAGCTGAGACGCGATACCCTGTAATTGAACTGGAGTTACTTGCAATTGTCTGGTCTGTTCGACATTTTAGACCTTATTTATACGGGAAAAGGTTTAAAATAAAGACGGATCATAAGCCACTAATTTATTTATTTAATATGACCGATCCTTCAAGCCGACTGACTAAATTTAGACTTTATCTTGAGGAGTACGACTTTGAAATCAGTTATGTCCCGGGACGGCACAACGCAGCTTCAGATGCATTGAGCCGGATTCCCTTGACTTCCACCGATTTGAAAGATATGCATAGACATGTAGTGTCAGTAATGACAAGGGCACAAGCTCGTAGGTTACGTACCGACTTACAAAACAATGACACCACTGAGGTGCTCCCTACTCCTAGGCCTGATCAACCTAAAGTAGTGGAAATCCTTAAACGACCAACTGATAGCGTTGAATTAATTTTGACTTGTAACAGAAGTACTTTGAGACAAATAGAAAAGCTTAAGCATTTCATTAGTGAAAATGGTAATTTATATTATGTGCCTGAAAAATCGGCAATATTTGTAATGTCTCGATCGTTATCGACCGTAAGTGTGTTAGCGAGAGAATTACAACGTTTTTGCAAACTAAGACAATTACACGAGCTCGTATTAATTAAAAGTAAACAAAATGAACATTTAATAAATGTGTTTATAAAGGAAATGACTCAATTACATGACATTCCAAAGTTACTTGTAATTAAAGACGTCACAAGAGTAACTGACAGAGACACAATGACTATTATTTTGAATGATTTTCATCAGTTACCCACAAGTGGCCACGCGGGGGTTAACAGAATGTTAAACAATATTAGGAAATATTATTATTGGCCAGGAATGACTCATGACGTAAACGAATATGTTAAAAAGTGCAAAAGCTGCCAGATCCAAAAGCATTCTAATAGGCATACAAAGGAGGCGATGGTCATCACATCCACGGCATCCACAGCTTTCGAAAGAGTTAGTTTAGATTTAATGGGACCTTTAGATGTAGATAATCTTAATCATAAGTATATTTTAAACATTACAGTGTGACTTGACGAAATATGTTGAAGCCTATCCATTGCAAAAGAAAGATACTGTTTCAGTAGCTAGGATGTTTGTAAATAATTTTATTTTAAGGTATGGCATCCCGACGGAGATTATTACAGATCAGGGTACAGAGTTCATGTCATCAGTTTTTACTGAAACTTGTAATTTATTAAACATAAAAAAGCTGCATTCCACAGCATATCACCATGAAACTCTAGGAGCTTTAGAAAACACACATAAGACCTTAGGAGCATACCTTAGGATACAGTGCGATAGCAATAGAAGTGATTGGAGCAGTTGGCTTCCATTTTGGTGCTTTTCTTATAATACGACGGTTCACACTGAGACAAAATATTCTCCATTCGAGTTAGTATTTGGAAAATATTGTAATTTACCTAATAATTTAGCACGTAATTCGTTTATAGAACCATTGTACAATCCCGAATCTTATCCTTTAGAATTAAAATATAGGCTTCAAAGAGCGCAAGCTGATGCTAAAAATAATTTGTTACATAGTAAACAGTTAAGAAAAACTAATTATGATGTATGTAGCAATCCAGTTAAATATAAAAGTGGAGATTTAGTTTTAATTAAGAATCAGGTTGGAGATAAGTTAAGTAAAATTTATTTAGGACCATATAGAGTAAAAGAAGAAGTAGAACCTAATGTTAAGATTGTAAGAGAAGGAAAGGAATATGTTATTCATAAGAATAATACAAAATTGTTTATAATGTAAGTTAATTTTATATAAAAAAAAAAACTTATTGTAATTTTTTTTTTTCTCTTTAAAAAGGGGAGGTGTAGTGTGCAGCTCGTCTAACCTTATAAATGTAACTGCACACGTATTTAATATTCATTATTACACGGAGCATTGACCCAAACATATCTCTTTTATTTGCACCTGCGTACCACAACCTACTGTAGATGCGTCTCGGGGTCCAATGCGTGAGCGTATCCCATGGGCTGGTCGTCAGGTTCAGGTTCACTACGGAGGAGGATTCGAGGACCGGCGGATTAATTTTTATGCAGAAAAGCACAAACATGACACACACAACAACGACCACGACTTAAAACATAAAAAAATGTTGTGAATTTGTGATCTAATAATTTGACAATCAAATCAATAACAACTCAATAATTCTCTGTGTTGCTATCGTAATTATTACGCGGCTTGTAATCTCCACAAATATTTGCAAATAATTATAATACGTGTTAAATAAAATGATTAGGTAGTGAAATTTATTTTTAATTTATTTATTTTTTGTCACATATTACATTTGTATCGGTGGTGGCGCCATCTGCGGTGACATAAAGTAATTAATTGTTTTTGGATGGAGATAACAGATGTCGCATTTTTAAAACATTACCCCAAATCTGTCAATGTATGGAATTGTCCATAGAGGAAAGTAATATATCGGGTATAGAGAGCCCTCTTGCAGCTAATGCAATGCGATAATGTCAATTGATCGGCGCCATCTATTATCACCATCCACAAACTTGTCATGTATAGCTATAGCTATAGCTAGCTACAGGTAGCTATAGCTAGCTAGCTTTAGGTACTACCTATGCTATAGTGCCTATACTTAAGATTCCTTACTAATTTGCTTGTTTATTGATAAAGTTTTACTATGATTTTGTTATCATAGTAAAACTTTATCAAATTAAAAACAAGCAAATTAGTAAGGAAGCTTAAGTATAGGCACTATTGTAATTTCAAAAGTTACACAGCGGATACATAAAGGAAACATCCTTTTCTTTTACAAAATTACTTGCTTTATTTGTAAATTTTAATTCAAATTAATTTGTGTGTTAATATACAAAAGGTGTGGCTGATGTTCAATCGTTACATCTGGGCCGCTCTTTCACTCATGAACGTTGCTTGAGAGCCGTGGTCAATCAAAGCCATAGCACTGTCTCTTGTCCCGAGTCATGATTTCTTACTGGTACAAGAGCTGTGGCCAGTAATGCAGTGGACAAATTTGCAGCGAGATGCGATGAAAGTGTAACATTGGTTTCTGCTGATTTTGCAGAATCTTGATTACTTTCAACTTCATTGTTTTGTTGTTTCTTATTGTCTGGTTGATATGGTGTGGATTGATGCGTGAGCGTGTGATAACGTTTGTGACATTTTCGGCAGCACATCTTCAGGCGACATCTATAAGCGGAATGTCCTGGGCCCAGACAATTATAGCATAGGTTGTGTTTTTTCTGGTACTCGCACCTCTCAGCTGGATTAAGTTTTATGAATTCCTCACAATGACATAATGTGGTCCTTTTCGCACATAGCGCAGCTTCTTGGTTTTGAAGAGGTAGTATTTGGTGTGGACACGTGAACTGCGTATTCTTTTCCCTTAGGAGTAGGCTTCTCTCTATTTGCAGGCGTGATAAGCTCGATCGTGCGGAACTTGGACAGTAGGAACTTGTGCAGGGCATCCCATTTAGGTAACTCGTCGTCATTATCATCGTAAGCAGCTTCTTCCCATTCTCGATGCGTCTCGGGGTCCAATGCGTGAGCGTATCCCATGGGCTGGTTGTCAGGTTCAGGTTCACTACGGAGGAGGATTCGAGGATCGGCGGACTAATTTGTATGCAGAAAAGCACAAACATGACACACACAACAACGACCACGACTTAAAACATAAAAAAATGTTGTGAATTTGTGATCTAATAATTTGACAATCAAATCAATAACAACTCAATAATTCTCTGTGTTGCTATCGTAATTATTACGCGGCTTGTAATCTCCACAAATATTTGCAAATAATTATAATACGTGTTAAATAAAATGATTAGGTAGTGAAATTTATTTTTAATTTATTTATTTTTTGTCACATATATTACATTTGTATCGGTGGTGGCGCCATCTGCGGTGACATAAAGTAACTAATTGTTTTTGGATGGAGATAACAGATGTCACATTTTTAAAACATTACCCCAAATCTATCAATGTATGGAATTGTCCTACCCCTGGAATTGTCCTACCCCTGATGTCAACTTTGACAAGAAAGTTAAAAAAAACTTGTAATCAATTTTGAAACTCGGAATTACAAAATTTACAAACTATTACCAATATCAACCCGATATGAGTAGGTACTCCAACTAAACGAAGAGACGCAATGGAAGGTAATAAACAAATTCAGACAAAAAATCTTTCATTCTCATAAAAATCAGAGTCAATTCAACAAGCTAACATTGATATTGTCTTTTCAGATAACAAAACGGCCAAGAGACCTAAAATCGAGTGTCCTTACGGTGATAAATGCTCCAGAGTTTCAGACTGAATCCTATACACTGCAAAGAGTACAGCCATGATCATTGTAAGTAAAAAAATATATTTTTTAAGCTACAATTTAGTTGGCATATGGGAGACGATTAGAGGAGCTCGTGGCTTAGTAATAACAGCCGCACGGATCGATCCATCAGGTTAAGCTACGCTTGCCGGGGTTGGTCCGTGGATGGGTGATCATCTATCGATATCGAGACTCCTCCGTGTCTCGAAAAGCACGTTAAGCCATTGTCGCGGCTGTCATTCGTGGATCTTTGACAGCCGTTACGGGTAGTCAGAAGCCCGAAAGTGACAGCCAGTCATGCCAAGGGGTATCGTATTACTCAGTTATACTGTCTGTCTGGGTTGTAGAGGGCAGATAGGCAGTCGCTCCATGTAAAATACTGGTATTCAACTGCATCCGGTTACACTGGCAGCCGACCCCAACATAGTTGGGAAAAGGCTAGGCAGATGATGATGATGATTGTAATTTTCAGTGGAATCAATCCTAGACTCGTACACGGGTAGCGGAGACTTCCCAATACCCTCGAAGCTGTCCAGTCAGAAGCAGATGTACGTGGATCAGCTGAAGATGATCATACATAAGCAGTTGTACGCTCCTGGTAAAAACTATGGGATTGATCAGGGTTGTAGGTGATGTTATTTTATATACTTACATGCTTAAACTCATGCCTTTTCCTTATGGAGCTAGGTAGAGTACTACAGAGCTTTTTATCTCAAAAATATTGAAATTTTTTTTTTTTTTGCACGCAATCAGATTATTATGTCAATACATTGTGTTAAAATGTGGCATGACGTCACTCATATGTAGATTTTATACTAGGTTGTGACGTATCGCGCGCCTCCCCCTAAGTCATTTTTAACCGACTTCAAAAAAGGAGGAGGTTATCAATTTGACGGTATGTTTTTTTTTTTTGTTTGTTACTCGATTCCTCCGCCAATTGTGGACCGATTTTCAAAATTCTTTTTTTGTTCGAAAGGAGATACTTCTGAAGTGGTCCCATAGTCACCAAGTTAGGATCTGATGATTGGATCCTGGAGAAATCGAGGGCAACCCTCAAATTTTATGGGCCCACACATCGTTTTTCGCCAATCTTATGAAGTAATTTAAGTACTTGCGTATGGTAATTATTACTTCATGTAGCTGAGCTGATGATGGAAGGTACAACTCCTTAACAGTAAGGTGTAGGCATCGACTGATTTAGTAACTTATTACTATGATGTTTGAAAGGGCGTTTGCATTTTGGTCTCGTGATCATCAGGTCAGGAGGTGATGGACTAACCATAGACGATAGAAATCTTCAAAAAACGAAAGCACATGCCTCGCGATTGCTGCGATTGTTTGTGTATGCATAGTTTACGACATACCATAACATAACACTACGCCAGTTCACTTTTAAGGGCGCTTTAAAATTGTAACAATAATACAGTAAAGGTGTAATTTATCATTGTTACATCTACATTTTTTTTACAGTTGTAGATATGTTGTGTATGTGTAACTTGTCCCTTGAACCAATCTTGAGAGAAACTTGTTCTTGAAGAGAAAATTGTTCTTCCAATTTTGGAAACTTAGTTAGCTCCTGAGGTATAGTCGCAACTTTCATTTCATTCCAGAAAGCTGCTGGTATTTTTTTTTATTTCCTTATATTGTTTTGACAGCGAGAGCATGTTACGATTTTACCCAGACGCACCAATTCTTCGGGTAATAACGTACTGTAAGCTTTATAACAAATTGCACATGGCATGTCAGCGAAAATGTTAATAGTCTGTTCAAAATCGTTTACTGATGATACCTCCCTACGATTACGACTAGCTTGTCGCATAATATCTAATCGAGTCGCTGTGGATTCGGCAGATTCATTGGATAGACGCTCGTATTGCACGTAGGTATAGACGACGGTGACTTTACTCCTCGGTTTCGTTTGATAAGCGCTCTTGAATCAAACCGAGACGATGAGAACGTTGCTCCTCGGTCTCGTGGGACAAACGTTCATGAATTAAACCAACACGATGAGCACGTTGCTCCTCGGTCTCGTGAGACAATCGTTCACGAATTAAATCAAGACGATGAGAACGTTGCTCTTGAGTCTCGTTTGATAATCGTTCACGAATCAAACTGAGCCGCTGAGCACGACTTTCTGGACTTTTATTAAACCTTGATAATTTCGTGTTTGCTCTCTTCTGAGAAATTCTATACGCTCGCTGCTCATCACTCTCATTTGAAATGTTTCTAGTATTTCTTTCCCTACTTTTCTTTAAATGTTCTTCCCTTTCGTCGTTACTTTCTGCCAAACGGCGCTGTCTCATTTGAGAAGCGCGTTTAGTAGGCCTACCCATATTAAACAAAAAGAATTTTCTTTCTATTTAAGATTGAAAAAGAAACTTCAAAACTATGAACAATGTACAAACTTAAACTAAAAACTAGAAAATAAAATTATTTTTCAATAAAAAACAAAAACCGACTTCAAAAACCTAATAAACAGTCTAAAAACTTAAAAATAATATTGAATTGAATAACTATAATCAAGAATTATTAACCAAAATAACCTTACCTAACTTTAATCTACATTATATTTTACAATTTAACAATTTTTGGAGTCGGTGCTAAGCCCCACACTCACAAAATATTAACCTAAAAAAAAGTACAATAGCAGCAAAAAAACAAAACAAACTGAAAAATAATTACAACACAAAACAGAATATCAACTGAAGAAGACAGAGTTGTTTTGAAAACGGTACAACGCCATCTATCGAGCACTGACTAAAACTTTTAACATCTTTGTAAAAATATCAGTACCTAATAATATGATATTAATTTACTCGCGTAAACTATTGTAATAAAAATTAAGGGAAAACATTTTATGGTCATATTATACACTTGGCTTGGCACCGACTCCAAAAATTGTTAAATTGTAAAATATAATGTAGATTAAAGTTAGGTAAGGTTATTTTGGTTAATAATTCTTGATTATAGTTATTCAATTTAATATTATTTTTAAGTTTTTAGTGTTTATTAGGTTTTTGAAGTCGGTTTTTGTTTTTTATTGAAAAATAATTTTATTTATTAATAACTAGCTTTCGCCAGCGACTTTGCCCTTGTGGACGTAGGAAATTATCCCACAGGAACCGTCTATTTATCCGGGATAATAAGTAGCTTATATGCTATTCCAAACTATAATCTTGTGCCAAGTTTCATCCAGATCCGTTTAGTAGTTTTTGAGTTTATTAGTTACAAACATACATACAAATCTTTCCTCTTTATAATATTAGTATACAGGATGGAATTTTGTAATGCCACCTGGAGGGAAAGTACTCTTAATACTGTAGATAGAAAATTTTACTCAAAGAAAACATTCCTTTATTTTTGAATAGAAAAAGAACTGCATTCAAACATTTCCAAAAATTCGCTTGCTACACCCGGGAATAGAACCGACTAAAATCTGCAAAAAGTACACCCTGTACTTTTATTGCATCGATCGTTAGGATCAATTATAAGGACGAAATCTCTCAAACAAACTTGATAAATTAAATGATAGGAAAACAATCTTAAATTTTTTACAAAAAAAAGTAAACTAACTAATTAGTTACTCGAAATGGGCTCCATTTTCTTGGATACACAAATGTATTCACGTAACTAATTCATATCTAGTAACCTTTAATAACATGTTGTGGTAAATATTATAAATTGTATTCTGAACTTCAATTCTCAACTCGTTTACTTTCGCAAAAGATTTAATGAAAATTTGATTTTTCACATATGAAGAATTCACGTTCGATTTTCGCTGAGAACAGTTGTGTTGCATGCGATCGCGGGCGTACCACGGTTACGCATCAAAACAACGCCGTCAAGACGGCTGCCTCGCAATGACCTAGTTATTGCGTAATGCTGACGGCTTACGGCAAATATTATTGTTAAGGCCAAGTTAATACTGGCTTAAAAATTACAATGGGATCGAAACAGAATACACCGGGTAATGCGAGGATAATTAAGAATACGAGTCTTGTTACCGCACATCATGTGGCTGCTGTAAGTTTTATCATGAACGAAGTTAGATCCATGAAGTTAGTCTACAAAAGAGCGTAGCTAATCTCATCCAATGTAACCCCGCAAGGTAATCAACAACTTCCTTAGTAGGCGTATTTTGTGCAAATGCTATAATATGCAATTTATTCCTGGTCGTATTGTAAATATTGGTTGTAGACCATTTGTGTCTCTTGGTATTACCCACATATAATGGCTTAATTGGCACAGCAACTGAGCGATTAGTAACAGCTAATAACTAGCTTCATCTCTCTGACTGACCGACCCCTTGACAATTCAAAAGTGCCTGTAATTGGTTTATTTGAAATAAATGCTTTGAGTTTGACTTTAATCGTGCTACCAGGGGGTAATGTCACCACATGGTCTATCTTGAGGTTTTGGTTTCCGCACTAAGTCCTGAGGCATGGTCCGCCTCCTGTGTGTTGGGTCTATGGCGGCTTTCGGTGGTTATTCTAACCAGTCCAGCTCCCTCCAGAAGTTGACCACGGCCTGTGTAGTACATCTGTGAAAGACCTGGGTGTTCCGAGGGTCCCTGTTTTGTTCAGTGTGACGCCTGTGCACTCAAAGAACACGTGCGTGACGGTTTCTTCAGTCTCTATGCAGGCCCTTGCACAGAGGACTGTCAGTTATGTCTATTGTATGGAAGTGTTTATTTAGTGAGCAGTGCCCTGTGATGGTCCCCGTCATCAGGCGTAGGCCGGTTCTGTCCAGGCGGAGTAAGCGCCTGCCTGCAGCCTGGTGACGAGGTCAGCTCTCCGTTTGTGTGTGGGTGTTTTGTTGCAGCCATCTGCGTAGCTGGTTGAAAGGAATGGATATGATAGGTTCGGGTCCACAGACTGGCGCGCTGGATGTTTTCCTCGCCAGCTCGTCAGCTGCGTCGTTACCTAGTGATCCGCTGTGTCCTTTAATCCATTGTAGTGTCATTGTATTGCGGTAGGATACCGATATATGCGTTCTAGTGCACTGTGACATTCTAGTGTAAAGTTGGAGGTGCAGTATTTTTTCCCTAGGGATTGAATTTCTGAGGCGCTGTCGGAAATTATAAGTATTTGCGTGGGCAGCTTCTATGATGCCCACACACTCCGCCTGGAAGACGGTGTAGTTCTTTCCCAGTGGGCTGGATATATTTACGTTAAGGTCGCGTGAGAATACCCCGACTCCGGTTCCGGAGTCAGTCTTCGACCCGTCGGGGTATACTCTTAGCTTTTTCGGGCTAGAGTAGTCTGTAAGTGATATGTTGTAGTGCTATTGAAATTGGTGTTGCTTTGGGGCTTTGTCGCAGGGTGACGCTTGTCGTTTGATCATCTTCCATCCACCTCCCTTACTCTTGTGTGCTTTACTCTGGAGTCTTTACTCAGGTACTTACTTTCCTGTTATATTAAGTCGAAAGGCGGCCATGGTTGCGTCCTCTCGCACGATGAGGTGTAGAGGGGGCAGTCTGCACATCGCCTGTAAGGCAGCAGTAGACGTAGTTCTCCTGCAGCTGGTGAAAAGTCAAAGTCAAATCATTTATTTCAAATAGGCACAAGTAAGGCACTTTTGAATGTCAAAATGAACAAGAAATAGAATTGATTCTAGTCGCCCCTTCCAAAAGGTAGTTTCGTGTGGAGAAGAATGGGTGTTCTGTATACATGAATTATAACATTATACGAGTAGTTATGTGAAGACGATGCACCCAGAATAAAAACAAAAATGAACTCTATTCGACCGACGAAACGATTCATTTTTCTGTTAGAATTGCTTGCCTTTGTAGAAGCCGCCAGCATTACCGCAAAAAATGTTTTACAAAAAGTGTCGTGACAACTTTTCGTAAGAATTTTTTCCGTCTAGCCCCCTTTCACAACGCGCGATAAGGAACTTCGTTCCAATACACCACAAAAGGTGAAAAGAAAAACACATAGTAATGGCAGGTAAACTTAAGTATGTCTTAAGTACATGGTGCTCACATATTTACAAACATCATATTTAAGTACATGGTGCTCACATATTTACAAACATTCTAAAAGTTAATAATAATATAATCAATCAATATGTGAGAAGTTATTTCAATATGTTAAAATAGTATTTTACAAATAATAAATTATTACCTAATTTACTTAGCAACCAGTATGATTTTGTCTAGACACAAGATTGTCCTGTGGAGCAGGACCAGCATGTTTCCAAGCATCCTTTATATATAATCCTCTTATTTGTAATAAGCTTGTTTACAAAGCGTATTTTTAATATGAGTTTTAAATTTTCTTTCATTTAATTGCAGAATGTCACAAGGTTGTTTTAACATTTACCACAGAACCCCATAAACCACTGATAGCGTGTGTGTGTGATAGCTACACAAGCGAGCCGCTGCAGTATGTCGAGGTCTTTTTGGGTTGTGCTCAGATCTGTTCCGGGCCACTACACAAGTGAGCCATATATGATAGTTGGTCGGATGACCGTAGTGTATAGCCAGTAGGTGATCAAGGGGTTAACCCCCCAGTTCCTGCCCAGCAGTTGCTTGCACTGCCACAGGGATATACTGGATTTTGTGATTATGTATTTTATGTTTTGCCCAGTTCAGCAGATTGTCCAAAAAGATTCCCAGATATTTTGGTTTCAGTTGATAGGCTTAGGGTTGTTCCAAAGAATCGGGGCAGTTGTAGTGTGGTCATTTTCCTCTTTTTTGCAAAAAGGATTAATTCTGTTTTTGTAGGGTTCACTGATAGTTTGTGTCTGTGGCACCAGACCTCTACTATTTTCAAGGCTTGGCGCATGAGGTTGCATAGGGTGTTTTCCTGAGTGCCTTTTTCGGATTCCGTTGATCTGCCTGTGGAGTACGCATGCTGTTGTTAGTGCAGTGGTTTTACCCGAAGAGGTCCGTTTCGGATGTACGTATCGCAGAGTCTCTTCACTTCGCGCCACGCAAGATGCGTCTGAGTGCTATGCTGGCTCGATATCCCACCACCCATGGTGTCAATTGGTCTAGCCCCCCTGCAGTAGGGCTGGGAAGATGCCTTCCAGCCCTACGGACTTGTACAGTTGGAAGGTGTTTATTGCCCACCTTATCTGATCCTCTGTTGCTATTTTATGGGCTGTGGACCATTCTAGGTCTGTTGGGGTCCATTCTGGTTCATCCTCCCATGCCTTGTCCCCTTGGAGCTTGCATTCTGGGAAGTGAGTCTTGAGAAGGAATTTGCTTGTTTCCTGGTCTGTTAATGTGTATGTGTGTACGTCATCACATGGTTGTTCGGGGTCTGACTTTGCATGACAAAGAGAAATTTCTAGGGCAGCTTTTTACCAAAGTAGTACATTTTTGTTAGATAGTTTTTAACAATGAAAGGCACAACTATATTATGCAACAGGACACAATAAAATTGATTTTATCTCATATTTATGAGATAAATTCAATTTTGTTGCGAAAAATTCACTCATTAAAATTATTATTGCTTAGGCGCCTGAAGACAAAATTCCCGAGCTTCAGACGGAAATGAATTATGTCGTCTAGAAACGTGGAACAGGTAATAAAAAATATTGAACATTTTATTCTTATTTAAAGTAATTTATCCGTTTGATTAATTTATAATCAATGAGGCACAGTGAACAGTCACCTAATCAGATGTTAATCGCATTTCCAACCTGGTTCAAAAGTTAATTATTCGATCTCAACATTACAGGTGGAAAGCACAAAAGGTCCAGTACACGTCGTACGTTTGCGCCGACCACTTGGCATTGGAGAGGTTCCTGTACCCTACATTGTTTTAAATCCAGAATCGTAAGTTTCTTTAGAACAATCCCTATCTATCAAACAATAAAAACAAAGTCAAATCATTTATCTCCAATAGGCACAAGATAGGCACTTTTGAACGTCAAAATGAACAAGAAATAGAATTGATTCGTCGCCCTTTCCAAAAGGTAGTTTCGTATGGAGAATAATGGGCAAGAAGCTCCACCGTTACTCTTTTAAAATAAACAATAATTTTATTTTTATCCCCTCCTATGTGTAGTGTAAAAATACCTCGAGAAATACTAAACAAAAGCCTACAACTCTCCACAGCTGGCACACAATTCCGCAACAGGAAAGAGACCGCTTCATCTCAACGCCAAAGGGCATCTGGATGCTTTTCGGCGAGTTCCAACGCGTTTTCACTCGCATAGAAGTAGTACACTTGGACTCGGAGACCTGTAGAGCAGAACCATTCTTAGCTGACAAGCTCAAATGGCAGATGAAGATGCACCAAGCGGGGTGGAAGAGAGGAGTGTCGGCTGGCGGTTGCCGGAATTACGTGCGTAAGTACTTGTTGGCGCAAAGCTCAGCTCCCGGCTATTCTAGATAATCTTATAGCTCCTCGCTCATTTACCTTGAATGAAACTCAGCCAATTAAAATCACCAAATTCTAAAAGGGCTCACTTTGGCTACATTATAAAGATTTGCGAACGTAATCGCCACTAAATTGCGTCATGGCTAAAGAGATAAAATCAGACTTAATCATAAAATATTACATCATTTCTCACATACAATTAAAACTATGATAATATAGACACCACTGTCCCCGGTCTGCCCATAGCTCCCGGACAAGCGGGTCTCCAAATCTCAAGATAAACAATTGATCAAACCCCGAAGAAGGCCAACATAAATTCATTACAAAAAAGGCAGCTTGTGGTTGGAGGCTATGTATGATGAATATAAACGTTGGGTACTAGAGATATTGAGCTTGCTTCACTCGCTCTTTCATGCTACATCCTGGAAGAGAGAAGGGACAATACTTTGAAACAAGATACATTTTATAAAATTCTCTTAAGTGTATACACTTACATGGATACAGTTTTTAAAAAATATGAATATAAATGAGTGCATCACTGCGTAGCTCTGATTAAAAATTTGTCTGACCGAAATGTTCTTTAGTAAAATGTCGGCATGAAAAAGCATTTGCAAACACAATGCCAAGGGGTCCCTTTTTTACCTCATCACAGCTCATGTGTTATTCATCCCAACACATGGGATAAGGAAAAGTATTTGAAAACAAAACAGGCTCCTACACGCTAATTACTTACCTCCCGCTTATAATCGACCTACAAATCAAAGTAGTAATACGTGGTATCAAATAAATTTACCAAAATTATTTTCTAATTATGAGCACACACGACGACGTTACGTTACGTTGACGTTACAATAACGATACAATGACGATACAATGACAATAACGTCTACTTTAGCTATATCGTTTTACATTTTCCTTTACCGACTTCTTCCATACGAACCCTCAAATATAAATAGTACTAACCGAACCAGACACCGTCATCATATCCTTGAACCAGCACTGCATTATGGAACCTAAAGTCATTGGCTTCAGTATTTATGAAATTCCCTCACCTATGAATGAGACCGCGAAAGGTCTGTTCTTTTGGGAAAGTTAAGAGTACCATAAATTCACAAAACACGAATAGTCGGCAAGTTACTCACAGGTACGTGCTTTGAAAATGTTTATTCCTACGGTAAATTATGTGTAGCTAAAATAAATTGTCCTGTTGATACATCTGATGGTGACACCTGGTCTCTAATTTAAACATGAGTGTGTAAAACCGCAGGTTCCATCGCCTTGTCTACAACTTCCTTCATGTGTTTTAATTGAAGCTTGGCTAGTAGTTACCTGCTACTAAGAATATCGTACCCTATGAATGTGCCCTATTATCCTTGATAATTCAATAAATGGTCAACAACCACAAATTTTATGGTTTTGACTAATTACTCATTTGTGAAGATGGACAACCGCATCCAAGTGGATGCTGTGTACACGGATTTTCAAAAGGCGTTTGACAAGGTGGACCATAAATTGCTTTTGGATAAAATTGCCTTCAACGGCATCAGAGGTAGTTTGCTTAGGTGGTTTGCATCTTATATAGTTAAAAGAACTAAAAAAGTTGTAATAAACGGTTACGAGTCTGACTATGTTGTCGTGGAATCTGGTGTGCCCCAGGGATCCGTGTTGGGCCCACTCCTCTTTTTTCTATTCATTAATGATATTAAATCCTGCTTTATTATTCAGCCTCTGTACGGCGATGACATAAAAATTTATAAGTCTTGTTTGAATATTCATGATTGCTTACTGCTTCAAGAGGATCTCTATAGACTCTCTCAATATTGCCTAGATAACAAGTTACAACTCGGCTTACCTAAATGTAATTCATTATCGTTTACTAAAAATAAAAATACATTTAGCAGCATGCAGGGTATTCTGCATGCTGCTAAATAAATAAAACATCATAAAATATAGAATGAATGGATCAATGTCTAACATTCACTGCCGGCATTTTCCAGGTCTCCACTAGAAGCGAGCGCCTTTATAAAATGCCAACAACATTCGAGCCACGCGACGAAGCCAACTTCACACTAAGAATATTCTCGAACAAACTGATCAAGATAAAGGTTCTAGACAATTCACCGAAGATGACGAAAACCGCTCTTGTAAAGGCACCTCCACTCGTGGAAGTAAATAGTTTCGCGCAGTATGAAGCTGTGTTCCTACAACTGGCCGATGAACATAAAACAATAGACCCGTTTGAACTGTAAGAGTTACTGGACGCATGCCTTCCGAATGACTGCATCAAGAGCTGCGCGTCGATAGACACGTGTAGACAAATTGTTTTGTCTTTCGATGTATCCTTTTTAATTATTAATGTTTATTTTATTTCAGCAATTTAATCCTATGTAGAAAAACACGCTGCTTTTTAGATCAGCAATTGGTGGTCCAATTGGTGCTCTGGTTAGCAATTGTTTCCTGAAGTAGCCTTTTACAACTACTGTTACCAGTCAATACAGCTAACAAAATCTCAATACCAATACTCCTACACAAGCCGATTTAAATAAAGTCGTTTTGAACGACGAAGAACTACCTTGAACTCCTCTTAATATTTCTTCATCAAAACCACAGACAAAAGGCACAGGGCGCATTTTCTTATCAGATTTCAAGTACCTCATGGGTTGTTTAAAATACTGGCAGCTAGTATTCAGAACACACGCCAGAGAAAAAATGGGAGTCCTCAGAGCTGAGAGGTGCCGCGACGCCCTCCGTGACGTTGGCTTTATAGTCCCCGAGAAAGTAATGAACCTCCTTGTCCTGAGGTATATGAGGAAAGACGGCATGCTCAGTTTTGGTGACTTCGTTTCAGCTGTGATGTATCTGCATCGGGCGTTTGGTAAGCATGTTTATTTTTTATAATACAGAAATATATGCTGCAGAGACGTGAGAGCGTCAACCTATCTGACCTTCACAGCCCAGTAACTGAGTGATACGATACCACTTGGTAAGAATGGCTGTCAGACTTTCGGGATTCTGAAGTCCCGTAACGACTGTCAAAGACTCAACGAATAACCGGACTAACGGCTTAAGTGCTTTCGGAAGCACGGAGGAGTCTCGGTACGAAAAATGGGCACCCATCAACAGACCAACCCCAGCAAGCGTATCTTAACCTGATAAACCGACCCGTCCGGCTGTTATTACTTAGACACGAGCTTAAAATTGTCCAGTAAGGCCCTTAATTTATTCTTAATAATATAGTTTTCTATTTTCAGAAATCTTCCATAAAAGCAACAGTCTACGAACGGAAGGTGTTCAAATGAATCTAACAGAGGTATGCCTTTTTGGAAATGCTCGAAATTATTGTAGAATTAATAACCAGTTAGGTTTCTTAAATAATAGGTGTCCTAAATTCTATGTAGGTACTGGCATGCAACAGCTCGCTCACTAATGGCTGCCACATATTTTCAACTGCAACCAAGCTAGGAGAACAGTAGTGCACCCCTACCAATATTTTTGATACTTTAAGTACTACGCTTAGTATTATAAAAAACATTGAACTTATTACAAATTGTTAAAACAGTGACCAGTGGCGTAATTATAGGGTAGGACTGGCTAAATGCCACGGGCCTGGCGGGGCCCCCGGCCCGAGAGGCTGCGAGACCAAAAGTGCGCCAACATTTAAAAAAAAATTGAAAAATATAAATTTGGGTCCCATGCAATGGATTTGCCAATGGCCTCAGATGGTATTGTTACGCCACTGAACAGTGTGGTACCCGTACAAACTATAAATAAATTTATTATTATTTTGGCGGAGATTCTTCAAA
This sequence comes from Hyppa rectilinea, assembly GCA_951799385.1. Classification (NCBI taxonomy): domain Eukaryota; kingdom Metazoa; phylum Arthropoda; class Insecta; order Lepidoptera; family Noctuidae; genus Hyppa; species Hyppa rectilinea. Next base: position 22,343,966 of record OX637300.1, read on the forward strand.
TTCTGCAAGAATGAACGCAGTAGCTTGAATCGGCACGTTAGCCTTAGTAGCCCTAGAGGGTTATGACTGAGTGGCCGCGTCTTGACCACAGGCTAAAATCGGTTGAGATCATGGAGCAAATACAAAGAGGAGATGTCATAATGTGAATGTGCACTGTGACAATAAATGTGTCCTGACGTCATCACGGTGGGCGTGGCCTCGGTCAGTTGGCGGCACACGTTGCGTAGGTACTAACTACATGTTTACAGTCCAGTGTTCAGTCTATTTTATTATTTTCTATCTTATTTTAAAGAACAAGATGAAGTGTTGTGTGCTATCATGTAAAAACTATTCAGATAGACGTTCTGATGCCTTGGACGGCATAACATTTCACGTGTAAGTAATTTTATTTCATAAATTATTAGAAGCGTTCTAGAAAAATCTGTGCATTGTCTCTTAATAATAGTGTCACTGCTCGACAAAAGATGGCGCCACTTTGTATCACATCATGTCACCTATACACTAGTGACATCTAGCGAAATCTAGCTAAAACGACATTGTAACAATCGACAAAGCTTAATCTATTAATTGTCCTATTCACCGCTAGATGGAAAATAGAGAGGGGCGTGGTTTGTAACGTCCCTCGCTCCCCGTAAAGTGTCACGCATTATGTTAAAGGGAAATCCAGTTACGGCATCTCCTCTTTGTATTTCCTCCATGGTTGAGATTAATGCTTTCGAATTTACTTCTATTTCTTTGCTTAAATACTCTGAAAGTAGACTTTTCCGAAAATTGCAATCCAATTGACTACTGGAAACGGTCAAAAATAAAATATGAATTCACATACACAAAAGACCGCTCGTCTTAAAAACTTACATTACCGTACAGAAATTAAATATTATGCGAAGATTACATTTGATTTAAAAAATCTGTGACGTTACATTGTTATATTCATCACGTACAAATACCGCGTGTTGACAGTTCATAAAAAGTAATGTTATTGACTACCCTTGAAGTACCCAATTACAGTTAGTCTAATAATTTCTTGATGATATGTATAAGACTTACTGTTATTGGATTTCTTGATGATATGTATAAGACTTACTGTTATTGGAGCCTTAGATTTCTGTTACATTTTTTTCCTAGCCATTTTATTAAAACAATGTTATTTTGTTCACAGTGGCTGAAAAATGTTTTTATGTGCTAGTAAGACTAGCAGTGCTGGTGGTAAATTTCTACTTAGTAAGATCCCAAGAGGGTCTGAACTCAAATACGAGGACTGAATTATTATATAAGTGCATAATCTTTATGTGAATTTTTCATCGAAATAGTGACTGTGAAGTGCTTTGGATGTATATAAATGACCAGTGTTGTGGCAATTAAATTACGACAAGTTTGTATTACTATGTAACTAGTAGTCGATTGACATAATACCGTCAAACGGGGTGAATAGGGACGCAGGGGTGAATTGGGACGAATAATTAAAAAGGAATTTTAACATTGAAATAATATAATTTGTGGCCAACAACATACAACAACACAAGTATGATGCGGTCGGCATGCATTCTAACCGAATGCAACTGAATACCAGTATTTTACATGATTAAGTAGTCTCTATTATGTTCACTATAACATTTCAATTTCTACAATATAAATGTAGTTTTGCATAGAGTGACACGATGGGCGGTTTTGTCACTGAAAGTGATCTTTTACAAACAACCTATGGATGGATTAAAAAGAATGTGGAGACAAAACTGCGCTATTGGTGTACTATATACATATACTTACAATGAATATATACATATACCCCCCCTTATATATTATATCACGTGAATAGTCACACACCAATTCTCTCTTTCGGTCGTCAGAAATTTGACTTTTGATTGAAGAAGACAAAGCATTGTGTACACATATACAAAGTTTATTAGTAAGGGGGAAAGTATTATACTTATGTAATTATAATTATAAAATGTATATAATGAGGATGTTTAAGGAGAGATGAAATGTTGGATATTAAGGAAAAATAAAACCGTTTTGATAAAATTTTGCGTCTAAAATGTTTTTTTAGTCAGTTACGTGTCGCGTGTTAGTTCTAAGAGGCAGTAAATTTGTTTAATTATACTATGTTGGTAATTTTATCGATTTATTTCAACCTGTGCAATGTATATGTTGATGAAATAATGTTTGGAAGTGTCACAGCTAGTGTAGTGTAGGTATGTTTGTTAATTTGCATGTGTTTAAACTCAACATGTTGTTACTACACTATGTCACAAAGTTAATTTATCTCAAGAACATAAATACTCAGTGCATTTAATGGTTATTCTAGTTAATTATAAGTGTTTTACGTCTAAAGTCGGTTGGTTAAAAATACATTGCGCTATAAGATTTCACAATTTTTTTCTGTCCACACAATTTAAGATTTTAATAATTAGGTGTGCATTGTATTTTTGACGCCGACTTTTAGTTATAAATCAAACACAGTGTATTTATGCGTAGTCGATATTGGTTGGACTGGAAAATAATGATGTTAGCTCATATTGCGAATACCTACCTATTTATGATTCTGCAACAACTCGCCTCCGCCAGGCCTCTGCCTCGAATCTCGCGGGCAGCGGGGCGGTGGCGGCGGCGGCGCGGGAGCGGCAGGATCTTACGCGTATAATCAAATGGACCGGCCCTCGAATACAGCGGTGCAGGAGCGGCGCGGGGGCGGGCAACGAGCGGTGCACTCCAGTCAAGCGGTGACCGCCCGCGTTGCGCGTCTGCATTGTAGGTATAGTGTTGTACATTTTTTTTGTGACGTATCAAAATGTCTTCGGACGTGCAAGAGCTAATTATTTCGGCAATCTTTGAGAGGATACCCATATGGAACAGCAAAGATGTGAACCATAAAAATAGAAGAATAATTAACCAATTATGGGAAGAAATAAAAAATCGATGCCGCGCGATCTGCCCGCTAGTTTGGAAAACAGGTATGCGTTGCCCGCCCCGCTGCCGCGCCGCCGCCGCCGCCGCCCCGCTGCCCGCAAAATTCGAGGCAGAGGCCTCACATCGCGAACGCAACTCCCGTAAGTTGACCAGGATCATCAAACATTTTTTGCCTGTAGAATAATCATTGAAAATTTTGTGTAGAAATCGGTTTAATTATTTAAATTAGTCCTATTTTGAACTATTTTGGCAGGCATGCAACTATTAGCACGTGCGATCGGCGAAGCCTGATTTTTGACCGAAATCGAAACCGAATTTGTAAGTTCAATCGGATATTAATTTTGGTCATTGTCATAATCGTCAGCTTAAGCAGAGGTGACGGAGCCCCGCTGTAAGGGGACTGATTTCTATCTGTGGGGTTTAAAGAACCTTACACGAAGCGGACCACGGGCTTTCTTCGCTTGTTAGCTCACTTAGGTGTTATAGCGCCCGTCATCCCCTTGAAACCGCGGATCCATATACTACGCGCCTCGATCGGCTACGGATGCGGCACACTACGCTCAGGCACGGATTTTTGCGAATTTTATCATATAATTCACATAAATCCGTTAGCTCCACGATAAACCAGTCATTGAGGCACATTTAAATTAAACCAACACCTATGTGAAGTTGTGAATATTACAACTTGCTCGCGACCTACACCGCATGGCGCATAGAGACCGAGGGGTCTACTTTACGGCATAATACCACTCACAGAGTCCTGAGGCTCAACAGACTATAGTTACCTGGGACTGTGAGAATATCTATACATATAATAAAACAGTAAAAAAACTGTGTCTGTACATTGAATTTATTAAAAAAATAATAATTGAGGGGGTTTTAGAAACAGTACAAAAAAAAATAATTGTCTGTTTGTTTGTACACGCTAATCTTCGGAACTACTGGACGGATTGGAATGTTTTTTTTTTGTTGTATAGGTATTAAGTCTGGGCAACATATAGGCTATAATTTATCTTGGAAACTTAAACACCTGATGCAGAACCGCAACAGAGCAACTAATCTATAAGAGATACAAAAATGATACTATAGCAAAAATTGTTCCACGTGATGAGCATTTTTTGCTGAGAGAATAAATTTGAAGATCTGGAACACCTGATGTGGAACTCCAAGAGCCCGGCTACACTATAACATATATAGGAATGACGTCTTAGCAAAAGTTGTTCGGTCTGATGGGCATTTCCTTTTGACTTATAAAAATCAAAGATCTGGAACACCTGTTGTGGAAATCAAAGCTATCACTAATTTTACTGTGTAATTAAAAAATAACATAAACTGGGAGTACCTACCTGCACGCGGTGAAGGCGGTAACATTTTAGGACCGATTTTCGATGACGATGGTATATCATTGAAAATTTGACTCTACTGGCCAAAAGTCCTATTTATTTTTTTATTTTATCGTATGAATATGCCTTCGGGCTTTTGTTGTTTGAGTGTTTAATTTCCTTTTCCATTTATCTTCTACCGGGTCTTCGTGACACGGTAGCCACCGTTCCCACCCGATAACGCAGGGGAGCAGTCATTTTAATTTAGATTTTTATTGATCAGGTATCTTCACAATAAAACTATGACCATGCCTAAAAAGAGGCCAAATCTTTCTCAATGTTCCAAAAGAGCTAAAAGATTGAGGATCATAAGATCCCAAGAATTACCAAAGAGCGTCAGGAGAGACTTGATGCTGTTTGAGAACATTAGGATGCAACTCGCTCCGTGGAAACCTCTTCGGGTCGCGAAGCACGCCTGCGTTCTCAGCGTATTCATTAGGTCTCAAGAGACCAGTGAAGAATATGATGCGCGACTGACTGATCGTGAACGTCATGAATTGTCTCGCGAGTCAGAGACGTTCACGGAAAGAGAATTACGCTTGAGTTCCAAGCGTATCTACGCATCGACTTCTAGGTCTCTAGAGACAAGTGGGGCACGTGATGTGCGACTGACCGCTGATCGTGAACGTCATGTATTGTCTCGCGAGTCGGAGACGTTCACGGATAGAGAATTGTGCTTGAATTCCAACCGTATCTACGCATTGACTTCTCTCGTCTCTAGAGACAAGTGGGGAATATAATAATGCGGTTACCAAAATGAAAACGATGACAAATGGACTGTATGTTTTGGGAGTTGTTGGAATTATATAAAACTAAAGCTCAGTGTGATAAAAGATTTAAATGTGAAAAATTATAAAAAATAACATAATGGCGACCCCGTTGTCGCTGGCATAAGCAACAGGGTCCGCGTACGAAGTCGCAGGCAGAAGCTAGTTATTAATAAATAATCTGTTATTAGGTGTCGTAAGATTAGCTAATCCACTATTTCCAGTCCACAGCTTTGTCTGACTAAAGCCGTGCGTTAAATGGACACAAATATTACTGCAACGATATCGCTAGACTCAAAATAATAATAATTATTATAATAACCTTTTTTCTATTTAGTTGTAAATATAGAAAAGTAAATCCACCGAGTCGGTACTTACATTACTGTATTTGAATCACAAACATTTAAAAGGATTGTTTGTTTTTGTATGAAGTTAAATACCTACTTAAATCTTAGATGTCAAATAAAAATTAGAAAACCAACCTGTCTATTATTTTTATGATGGCATACCTATGTGCGTCCACGTGAGTAAAACCTACGCTGAGATTTGGCGTAACAACAACTCGTGACCAATGAGATAAAGTTATTCCCAGGAATTCCCATCCTACGTTCCACTTGCCAGAATCAACAGTGGCGAGCTCCAACGAAAGGAAGATCCACGAGTCCCGAAGAAATGGTTCATCTAAAACCGATCTTAGCAGTTCTTCTTCGATTCATTCAAACTGGCGATTTTAGAATTAGATCATCAAGTCTTTGGTAGTGTAACAGTAGTCAATCACTGGTACCAGGACAACAGAATCTGTGAGGTTTACGTTTTAGAGTAATGACATCTATCTATGCACTATTACACTACCTTGTTCCTGTGTGATGAGGATAGATGGCGATGATATTTTAGTGTTGCTACGAGAAATAATATTATTGTACTGTCACTGTGATCTTGCATTCTCAAATTCTCGATTATGCTTATTTGACGTAAAAATTTTACCCTGTTCCACGTTTCGTTTTTGTTCGTGCGTCGGAGCTTCATCCAACAGACGCGTCATTTATTTAATATCTGTCATATAATTGCGCAGTATCTAAAATGATTTGTCGCTCACTTTCACCGACGCTACTGCCGTTCTGGTTTCCGATACTTGGCTGAAATTATTATCGTACAAATAAATTGTCTAGAAACGGAACAAATTTGTTTGTTAGCTGGCAACATTTAAAAACTTATGACGTTTGATGTAAACAAAGTTCGCAATTGACATTGGCTAAATGCACAAACCGTGCGAAGCCAGAACCATAAAAAAAAAAAAGTTCTCAAGGTTAGAAAATTTATAATTGTGCCATAAAAGTGTGATTAACCTAAATAAAAAAATATATACAACCATCCGAAGTGCTGGCCGAGAAATTATTTATAAGGTTTATAGGTGATGTTTGGCAGAAAAAGAGGCCAAAACCATTCTTACCGAACTCAACGATGTTTACCAAAGAACCGCTGATATGACAGGTATGTAACTGTTTGTTTTGTTCTTTTTAGATGAATTAAGTGTTAATCGTTGAATCCTATTCTGTTTTGAATAGCTTGCATACGAAATAAGTGGAATTTTGAACAATAATCATCAAGCACATAGGTTATGTTTACATTTTGTCTGACATTACTTTGGTATAGCGCAACGGTCAGTGGGCTGCAAGTGGGCTGTTTCTGTCATAATTTTATATTCAAATCTTTACATCGTTATTTTATTTTCAGGTACCAACCTTACGAAACTTACTGCCAGTAGTAAGAGAAGATTTGGGATATGACGGAAGCCGTGAGTATTTGCGGAAATACTTATCGCCCTAGGATTCAAATATAAAAGATGTCAGTCAGAGAGAACTGCATTAATTGAATAAAGTTATCAGCAATAGAAATTTGCCCGAAGAGCTTAGAAAGCCCAGAGTTTACCTCGATGAAAACTACGTTCACCAATCGTATACATTAAAAAGTGCTGGCAGTCGATTCATATAAGTGGAGTAAAGCAGAATGTTTAAAATGGTAAACGCTATATTATTGTTCATGCTGGCAGTGAAAAAGGGTTTATTCCTAAAGCTTTGCTCATATTTACTGGAACAAATAAAAATGCCGACTACCTTTCGGAAATGAATAAAACCAATTTGACGACACGGTTGGCGCAGTGGTTGAGCGATTGACTGCTGCTCACTACGTCGCGGGTTCGATTCCCGCACGGAACAAATATTTGTACGACCTGCAAGTATTTGTTACGAGTCTGGGTGTTTTTCTATCTATAATATGTATGTATTTACAAAAAAAAAAGTATATAAGTAGTCTATCAGCCATCTCGTTACCATAACACAAGCATTAGGTTGCTTAGCTTGGGACGATATGGCGTTGTGTGAAATGTCCAAGGATATTATTATTATTATTAATTTAAAAAATGGGTTGAAGATAGGTTGATTCCAAATTTACCACCTGCATCTATTGTGGTAATGGATAATGCGCCGTATCATTCCGTGGTATTGAACAAAGCGCCTACCTCTGCTACCAAAGTAGCCGATATAAAGGAATAGCTATAAAAAAAATTAATTCCATTTCATGAGCCGTTGAAAAAACCGCAGCTGTTGATGCTCGTCAAATGGCACAAGCCCGAGCCGAAATTTGAAATAGACGAGCTGCTAGGAGAACATGGACATACAGTGGTAAGACTTCCACCTTACCACTTTGATCTGAATCCGATTGAGCTGATTTGGGGCATAGCGAAACATAAAATTGCAGCCCAAAATGTATGCTCGATCGACATAAAGGTACAGTTTGACTTATTTGAGTTGTAATTAACGTTAAAAGTAAAATGTTTTACTTTTAATGTTGATAGAGGTTTAATCAAATGTTTCGTCTCAATAGGAAGCAGCTGAGCGCGCATTTCAATCAATTACGGAGGAAGATTGGAACAATTCATGCCAGCATGTAATCAAAATCGGTAAAGATAATTACGAGCTGGAACTAACTATGTACGAAGACATGTAGCGAATTATAATAAACCTCGAAGACTATAGTAGATCCTCTGAATTGGAGAGCGATTCAGACGAATATGCGGCTAACTCTAGCCAAGAATCGGATGAAATGGAGGGAGTGGACTAGTTGGAGGAAAATATATTAGATTGATTACAATAACATTATATCTGCGTCTTATTTCAATCCCAGAAAAAAACAGACAAAAATTTAAAAACACAGTATTACTAGCATAATATATTTATTTTTAGGCAACAAATTTTTGTTCAATTAAATGATACTTACTGATTTTAACCTTTTGACCGCCACGTCAAAAATGAAAAAGCGTTCCCTCAGCGCCAAGCTCCGAATTCATCCTTTAATACCTACAAAATAGTAGTGAGGTCGAAATTATTATTATTATTGTTATTTAATTACGTTTAAAATTCTGTCACCCAGTCGCGACCGTGGCGTGCTGGGCACATTTTGGTTTGTCGTCTATACACGACTGCGGCGGTCAAAAGGTTAATAAATAAACTATATGTCTAAACAAAATAGTAACAAAAGTATCAAGACTGTAGGTTGGTACGCTATACGGACACAGCGGGTTGCCATATGAGCAGCACAGTGGCGCCCCCCGATTTTCTACTCTTTTTTTATAGCGATTGTTTTTTCGTCATAATCGGTTGCGGGAAATTTAAATCGAATTTCAGCTACGATATTTATTCTAAGTTCTGTCCACGAAAGCTGGAAACTGTAACCGATGTTATATTATTGTGCAATTTCACCGGTTACAATTTACCAGCTCCGTTTTGGTGGTCAAACAAGTAAGTTTTGTAAGATAAATAAGAGAATTCTTGACAAAATCACGTTTGTGGTTTATTTGTAAAAGTCGAAGCTTTTTACTAGTATTTTTAGAATAAAAAGAGTAATTTGTGTCAGAAGTTCTTTATTATAAATTAAGCAATAGGTATTGCAGACATAGGAGCTATTAAAATGGGCAGCCGAATTTATACTTATCAACCAACAACATAAAACACTGTGATATTTATGGGGCTGTTTTTAAAGTCCTTCGTTATTGTGCTGAAGTGCCCAAAATATCTACCCAAATGTAATAGCATTAGCAAACAAGTGTAATCAACGACATCAGCGCTTTAGCATCAATTATTTTATGTTATTGTGTTTGTGTGGCTTACAAATAATTTTATTTTTATTGTTTGCTATCAATAGAGAAGTAATAGTGAGGTAATTTAAGACAAGCCGCCTCATTTAGCAATAGAGTATTGTTGTACAGGTTTTGAAATTGATAAACTATTAATAATGCTTAAAACTAAGTATTGAACAAAGGTTTTGCTATCATATTTTATATTGCTTCTGTTTGGTTACCAAATATGGCTACTGTACATGTTCCAATAAATTAACTTTGTCAAAAATGCTTCCTGGTGAATGGTTAATGGCCAATTAATTCTATGTACAATATTAAGTACGTATTTACAAAAAAAAAAAATTGTTTATCAGCCATCTCGTTACAATAACACAAGCATTAGGTTGCTTAGCTTGGGACTAAATGGCGTTGTGTGAAATGTTCAAGAATATTAATATTATTACTATTTCATTTCACTTATAAATTTCAAAAGAGGTGATATTTTCAAATTGTTTGCGAAAGGTTTTCCTGTCCGCGCAGCTCCACCGTGTCGCTAATGAGTGTGTCGACAATCTGGTCCATTCTGGATACAACATCCGCCGTCACAGCCGCGTCTGCAGTTGGAACCTGGAATAGAACATAATACTTATTTCATTTTGCTACGATGATTTATATTAACACGTTAAACGCCGTGGGGGACAACATAAATGGGCCTCACTTATTTAGTAAAAGGAACCAGGTTAAAAATGCCCGATTGTTAAATTTTATGTATAAGTTTTTATTGCTTTAGGAAGAAAATGGAAATTAGGATGAAGGCTAGAAAATGTGCCAAATCACATGGAATAAATCGAAGAAAAGTAATTTTGTGACTTTATTCTACCAAAATACTATTGTCACTCAGTTGCCCCCCATGGCCCACACGGAAATAAATCGCGTTGTTCGTTGGCGGGGGCCGTGGGTGTCAGGGTGTCGGTCATCCCCGCTCATTAAAATAATAGGTGTAGTAACATTGATATTGATCTCAATCAAAAGTCTGATTCAATTTTGTTTCATTTAAAAACTAATAAATAATAACTTTATTAAATAACTAGGTACTATATTTCTGATTTAGTTTAATTTATCAAACTATCCCCGAAAAATTAAACCCTACAGTTATGTAAAACAACTATAACCAGATTTTAACTACTAAAGTAAATAGTATACAACACATTAGAAATAGTAATTTTATGGAAAAATATAAAATAAGTAACACATTAACATACACAATTTTTCCTTCAGAACTTTCAAACAAATCTTGTCCTGAAATTATTTGTCATCATCTTAGAGCATTTAACCGTCATCATCGATATATACATTCAGTCAAAAAAGTATCGGGAATGGATGATTTGTTTATGGTTCCAAATTCAAATTTTTGTTTTTTTGTAGTTGTTAGATTGGCACAACTGTTTTCCATTTTGGCGCGGAGTTTGGGTTGCATCTGTTATTTATATTAAATACAGTGCTGGTTTTAGTAATATCATATATAGTGTGTATTGCGAATTTCATAATGGACAAAAATATCGAACAAAGAGTTTGTCTTAAATTTTGCATCGCCAATGGAATTTCGTTTTCGGAGTCACTGAAAATGTTACAGAAGGCTTACGGTGAATCGACTTTATCAAAAACTCGTGCTTATGAGTGGTTCAAAGCGTTCAAAAGCGGTCGAGATGTGATGGAAGATTTGCCTCGCTCTGGTAGGCCGTCAACGTCTGCAACTGAAGTTAACATCGCAAAAGTAAAGAAAATAGTGACTGAAAATCCCCATTCAACTCTGAGAGAGATAGCCGCCGAACTTTCTGTATCTCACGAGTCCATTCCAGATCCGTACCATTTTAACTAATCATTTGGGTATGAAACATGTTGCTGCTCGGCTAGTCCCAAAAGATCTGAATTTTCTCCAAAAACTCAATCGCATGAAAGTCGCTGAGGACATGCTAGAACGAGTCAGTTCGGACCCAACATTCATGAAACGCATTGTTACTGGTGACGAGACGTGGGTTTACGAGTTTGACATGCAAACTAGTCAACAAGCTTCGGAATGGCGCCTTCCAACTGAACCGAAACCGAAAAAACCACGCCAAAGTCGATCAAAAGTCAAAGTCATGTTGACTGTTTTCTTTGACTATCGCGGTGTTGTGCACTCTAAATTCTTACCGGAAGGTCTAACGGTAAATAAAGAATATTATTTGAGCGTTATGCGGCGTTTAAGAGAGCAAATTCGACGAAAAAGGCCAGATTTGTGGCAAGAAAATTCTTGGATTTTGCATCACGACAATGCGCCTTCGCACAAGGCTATCATTGTGAACGAATTTTTGACCAAACACTCAACAAATACCATCCAGCAACCACCATATTCACCAGATATAGCTCCTGCTGACTTTTTTCTTTTTCCTAAACTCAAATTACCACTTCGTGGCACCCGTTTTCAATCGATAGAAGACATAAAGGAGAATTCGCGGCGAGAACTGAACTCAATTCCGGAAGCAGCGTTTAAAAAATGTTTTGATGAATTGATTATTCGTTGGCGCAAGTGTATCGTTTCTAAAGGAGCATACTTTGAAGGTGATAAAATAAATTTGGATGAATAACAGATATTTTGTGTATTATTGATCTTTTCCCGGTACTTTCTTGACAATGTAGTATGTACTACGCACATATTTTTGTAAGTCATATTTTTTACTAACAACCAAATACAACCTATTTGTCTGCAGGGCCGTGGGCGTCACGTCAAATACAAATTAGCTTGTGCCCGACGGCCGCGCGGTCATATTTGTCCCCCGCGGCCCCAATGGAACTATTGTATGTCGAGCACATGGTGTCCCCCACGGCCCAAACAGAAAGACTGAATAATTTAAGCGGCGTTCAACGTATTAAACAAATGTATAAATGTTATTTAATACTAGCTTCTGCCCCTCATTCCTCGCGCTAGTGCCAACATTCTTACAGTTAAATGGCTGTGACTTACAGAAAAATAAACAGAGCAAAACTATGGTTCCATTTATGCAGTTTAGAGCGACATAACTAAAAATGTCTAGGAATCCCTTACACATATAAATTTTAATAAACCAAGTTACCTTGTGATATTTAAGCAAACATGCCAGCAGCAACTGTATGGCTCACCACTTGAACGGCTAGTTTTACCCTCATCTTTTGTTTGGTATTAGGATTCGATGTTCTTGTCTGAGAGAGGGTGCAAACACAATATTTGAATTTGAGTTGTCCAGTTCATAGAATTTCCAATGTGACTCAATTCAGCTATACCTGAAACAATACGTACCTACATAATTATATAAAATCTACATCACACAGATAAACCCATCTCTAAACTCTCTTCTACCTGATCACTTTCGTCGGACAAACGATGTCTCCGTAGTCGAACAATGAGCGAATTGACAATATAACTAAGTCCAAACCACTTACAAATCGGAATACAACGGTAAAAGCAATTGTATAAGTCGGTCGGTTCTATAAAATCGCACAGAAATTATAAGATATCCCCCACGTTACTCGTTAGCCATTGTAAACAAACAATTGATTTAAGACGGATAACAGGTTTTGAGATTTTTATCCATGTAATTTAATAACAGTAAAAATATAATACTCACACAAGTATATTTATCGTCTTACTCTCGTCACAGAAACCTTTGTTCAAAGCAGTCGCTGTTACAATATATTATTACTACTCTGTACTGTACTCTGTGGTTACAAATGTTACAATTAACTATAAAAAGCACGTAAACGTTTTCAAAATATAAATTCGTATAATGATAGCGTCGCTTGTTGTTTATTATGTACGTTTTTTGTTTGTTTGTATTGATCGCCGCGCGGCCCTCATATCAAAATAGGCAAAGGAATCGTCATTCAGCCTTAAATGTAATGAGAAAATATGGAATAAACTCAAAACATTATTTATTTATTCAGTATATTATACTTTCATTATTTTACAACTATTAGAAAGTGATGAATTATTTGGTGGTCAGGATACCCGTAGCAGCCGCCCCCGTAGTTGCTGGCTGGCTGCGCGACTCGATGATGCTTGAACGGATGCTGTTGTGTACAGTAAGTGATGATGGCAAAGGCGCTGGTCTACATAAGCTGTGCACTGTTGACATTCATGTCCAGGTCACCAGTTTGAAGGAATTGGACGAACAGGGTGTAAAGTCTCCATTAATAAGGGAGGACCTTTCAACTAGACACGTTTTGCATCTGGCGGGCTACTGCCCAACAACTCTTAGTCGGGGCTGAGTATAATGTTAGATTGCGTGTAAACTCTGCTTGCACGATGTAGGATTTGTGTAGTGTTACCAGGTGTCCCGATTTGCGCGGGACGTCCCGATTTTCAGGTTCGGGACGAGATTTATTAGGATTACTACACAATTGGGTATTTGACAGGGTAGTATTTTTATGGCATATTCAAATATGACGTCACAGATTTTTTAATCAAATGAAATACCTACTTATTAACATTAATTCCAATTTTACAATTATGTATATCCCCGCAAAATATTTAATTTCTGTACAGTGATGGAAGTTTTTAAGGTGAGCGGTATTATTTCTATGTGATTTAATATTTTATTTTAGACCGTGTCATGCTTTTGCAGTAGACTGGCAGTATAGAAAATTATTAAATAGAAAGGTTCTAATTTTAAAATCTTTTTATACGCTAGCGAGCAAAATGCAATTTTTGGCTCAGTCCGTGAAATGTCTTTATGTATCCGTGAAGTGGACTATATTTAAAAAACTAGTTAATGAAATTTTTCCGAAAAATCAATTAGCAATAATTTGATTAAAAATATTAGCGGCCACATTTGGATATGCAACCTGGTGGATATTATTCTCCTAATCATAAATATGCGTAAAAATTTGGTTTTTATCAAACACTCGATGGGTGCACTGATTCTGCAGCCGGATCTCGTACTATTAGGTACTTTATTCTTCTGAAGTGCGTCAATTACATTTATAGTACGATTTTACTTCATAATTTCTACTAGTCTGGATTATAAATATTAAATAGACTTAAAAACCCCCTTGTTTTATTTTGTTTACTGTCCTGATCTGGAACCTTAAATTCCGATTTTTTTGACCTCATGTGTACCGATATACAACAAATCGGACCTGGCAACACTAGATTTGTGTGACGTATACTGTCGTCACATGTCAGCTTTTTGACACTTCGCTCGCTATCAGTGTAGTTCCTATGTGGCTGTATAGATGTCGTTTGTCGACAAGGCTATAAATACATCTTCTAGGATAGACCTGTTTGATCTCTAATAATTTCTGAGACTAGTCATACCGAAGTAGTTAGGAAAAACCCAACAACTTGGGGAAGTACTATCGCTGGAGTCCGTCTGTCTGTCTGTCACACACACTGAAAAAAATGATAGTGAGTGTAATGAATAAATAGGTAACTATAGAAAGTTTTTTAAATGAACAACATTATTTTAGATAATGCATCCCAAATAAGGTGTAATGTTTTTTTTTATTATTATACCTCCTCGACCAAATCACTCCATGGCTTTACCACCTAAAATCGAATGGTTCAGATAAAAAAAAAACATAATCATTAAATTTTTAGATTTAGCGGAAAATGTGTTTTGTAAATAGGAACATTACTACAGCTAACCTTCACTATGCTTAACTGCGACGTATCCACACACTCACTGTCGCGTTTTTGACTTAAAATATTTGTGGGTTGCAACATTGTTATTTTGAATATATGCTATGCTTTTTGGTTGTCGCAAAAAGGCGGGAAGAATGACAGATGACAAAAAATGAAAAGGGGCCCGCGCGTCTTTTAAAAATACGTTGTGGAGAAGTAACAATAAAGTGAATAACGAGTATACGAGTGTTTAATTCTATCAAGTCACAGTCACAGTTTTTCTGTACCAAGGACAGTTTAAGGCCAGATCTGTTAATCGGTACTGTCTAATACTGTCGGATCGGTACTGTCTAATACTACGCAATACCAAGGGTTTTAAACAGGTTAGCACTAAAATATTGCTGTATAATAGCCTTGTCCGGAGCATACTGGAGTATTGTAGTGTCGTATGGAGACCACATTACGCCACTCATAAACTTCTCTTAGAAAGAGTCCAGAAACGATTTCTATGGCACCTTGCTTTTTCAAAAGGGAAGAGCAAGCAGCTGCCCTCCTATATGTCCCGTCTGCGTAATTTCAAGATGCTCTCGTTATCAACTCGAAGAGAAGTAATGGATGCCCTGTTCCTATATAAACTACTCAGAAATCAAATAGACTGTCCACAGTTACTGGCTCTGCTCAAGTTTCGTGCACCCGCCCGCTATCCTAGAAATCCCATCACTCCGCTTTACCCGCCATTGCGTAGAACTGTCCTAGGTGCTAACTCACCAATTCCGCGAATGTGTAAAATATTAAACTGCTGCAGTGACCTGATTGACGTTCACCACGACAGTATAGGCAAATTTTGTAAATTAATAATTGAATACTGTTCGCACAAGACCTACGAACTGCCGATATGTTAATTTTTATACCCATGTAATGTAAATTATTTTTAATTATTTTCTGATGTAAACCAAATATTTGACCTAAGTTTAATTTAATTTTATTACTTATCTGTTTTTTATTTTTTACCAATCAATATAAGACACTTAATTAGATTATCTTGATTTATTTGTTTGTTCAATTTCTAATGTTTTACTAATTTTTTATTAATTTTATCATTAATAAATTTAATTAGCCACAATTAACGCAATAATGGAAATGTATATGTAATGATATGATGTAATATAAATAAAATAGTGCATGAGGTGTTAGCCTGTAAGTAATTGTTGCACTTACAAATGTATATGTATGCTTTTATATGAACTGTAACGTGTAAGCAATTGTAGGCTAACCTAAATAAATAAATAAAATAAAAAAATAAAAGAGATCCAAACGAAACCGTCCCGTGGTTTGCTTTAAAAAGTATTTTTAATATTGTACAATAACTTAGTATTAGTCAAAAATAGTATACCTAGAAAACACAGATATAAATACATATTATATATAGCCAAGCATATTTAGTTAAGTGTCTTGTAATAGAGGGAGGAATGTTATGTATGTGTGTGTGGCGCGTCCCTCCCCGCGTCCCTGTACTATGATCTGCGGAACTGTCAACACTTTCACTGCCAAGCACATTTATTGCATGTCTATTGGCATGCCACAAAATGTGTCTCGCATATCTATAACAACCCATCTGTTGAGTCCATCGGCGCAACGGTTACGTAACGGTACCACTATGCCGCAGCACCCGAATCCGAGTTCACTAAGCCACGCCCACGACCAGCCAGCGATAGTAGGGTTGTCGAACGTCTAATTTTTTATTGAAAGAAATAAACTACACGGTTCTTTTTTATATTTTTATTTGTTTTTCTAGGTATTTAAAAATCATAACACTTACGCCAAGAGAACCTTACATGATTTGCCTAATTCGCAGTTGTAGTGTTTTTCTTTTTAATTGGTTTTCTTTTAAAGTTTCATGATAACCTATGAAATGTATTTACTATTGAATACGATACCACACTTTTTATCCAAGAATGTTTATCGGAGATGTAACCAATACAGAACAAAGAATACTTTCTGTGAAATTATATGTAACACACTCCACAAAATAACGAAAAACATTGTACTAATGTTCTTGCTCCTCCTTCTCAATCTCAACTTGTTGTTAGTCAAAAACTTTTAAATGTCAAAATATCAAATCTTCATACAGCCAATAATGCAGATTTTTAACCCTCTGATGCCAGATGATTCACACGCATAACAACAGAATTATCTAAGCTAAGTGAATTAAAGTAAGGTAGCTAAAGTTGTATAAACAGTTGTCGTCTAAATCGCCAGCAAGGGATTAAAAACCTTTAAGCTCAATAAAACCAAACCGATGCCTTTGTTTTCATTTTTTAAACCTTCAGCGATGGTTTTTACCTCAATAAAACACGTGCAGATGAAGAAAAGATTAAACATTTGTCTTCTTTTGTTTTTGAGCTCAATACAAGCGAACTGATACCTTTGTTTTCATGTTTTAACGAGTGTTTTTGCTTCAATAGAACGAACACATACAGATAAGGAAAAGTTTTAACATTACCTGAGTTCTTTGTCCGTGAACCTTCTAGCCACATCGACGACCCGACCGACCTAGTCGACCAACTTCGTCAGCACATGTCGGAGTTGCGGCCTGTCCCTGCCTCGCGACATCTAGGAAACAGCGGAACACCTACCTTTATCTATAAGGATCTACCACTAGCGACACACGTTTTTCTCAGGGACGACTCCGTCCGGCGCGCGCTTTCGGCGCCTTACTCCGGCCCCTATCAAGTGATTTCCAGGAAAGACAAAACCATCAAGTTAGACATTAAAGGTAAGCCGGTTGAGGTCAGCCTAGATAGGGTGAAACCTGCTTACCTAGAACCGAATTTCTGCACAATACCCTCTAGGACAGCGAGCGCTCCTGCCAAACCGGTGAAAACTTCTCAATTTGCAACAGCTTCACAAACTCCTCCATCAGCCACTGCACCAGAACATGCGCCTTCTACCTCCCTTGCGCCAGCCGCGCCTCCGGTGACCAGATCCGGACGCAGGGTTCGTTTTAAACAAATTTTAGATCTGTAATTTTTTTTTAACCTGCGGTTCCCTTTCTCCGTAGGGGGGTGGTGTGGCGTTCGATATTGGAACGCACCAACAATCTTGCCGTAGTGGCAACACTAGTGTTTCCCGCCACTAACGAAGTGACGGTTAACAGGTTGATACAGGTTCTGCAAACCAGACACAAAAAGAACGATACTTACATGTTTCTCAATTCTCACTTACAAGAATCCTGTACTTACGATTGTGCCATCTGATATAATTAACATTGGAGTGTGTGTGATTAAACTAACTACAAAGTGAGAAGCGGTTTCATTTCCACCAACATCCACCGTACTTCGCCGTGATCACAAACACCCAAAGTTTCTAATCTTAATAAAACCAAACCGATGCCTTTGTTTTCATTTTTTAAACCTTCAGCGGCGGTTTTTACCTCAATAAAACACGCGCAGATAAAGAAAAATAGTTACCTAATAACAAGAAATCTCATTAAAATTGCGTGGCGCCATAGGCTTGTATAGGTACCTATGATGAAAAGGCAATTAATAATAAATCCACTTTAGTATGTTTCTTAGAGATTTGTCAGCATAATATTAAATCGTACAACATTTAAAGTAAATAAATAATTGATGAAAGACTTACTCAAAAGTACATACTATTCTCACCTAGCTTATTTTTGGCAACCCTAGTAGCACGTTTTGATTTGCACCCGGTAGGCGGGTGCTGGGCATGGCCACAAGCCACGTATAACTATTTATATGTAGGACCCGGGAGTCGGGTTGTGGGCACCTGAACGAATTTTCGTTCGACCCGGGAGCCGGGTGCTTGGCAGCGAAAGTGTTGCGTTGGCGTTGACAACCAGCGATCGTTTCACTTGTATCATACCTACGACCTATCCTCATATCTAACAATACCCAAAACCGCTTTGCCCTACCCCGACTCGGACAGGTTAGGTTAGAAGAGGATGGCTTCGTGGTTATTTTGACTACCCTTTTTGAGCAACTTTGAGTGTTTTGAGGTTAGGTTAGGAAAAGTCATCTTTCTCGGAAATGGTGAGTTACCTTATCATGGGAGTGGTGCCAGAGTGGAGGGGGGCACCCCCGCAGGTACAAGGGGGGCCCCGGACATCCCCGCACCATAAATCGATGGAAATTTATGGATTTTGTGTTTCTAACCTCAAAAACTTTAACCATGGATATCTCCATAACCATGGGGGGTAGCCCCCTCCCTCTCCCTCCCCCCTTCCCCTCCCACCCCATAAATGCCAGTCCAGTAAAGGAAAGTTTAACCTAAAAAGCGACGTCGTGATAAAAAGCAGAGCATTAGTCATAGACTACATAGTAAAAGAATTAGGAAACAAAGGCGCTCTAAACATTTTGACTTAGGATCTGCTCGAAATAGTCCTGATCTTGACTTAACTAAAACTCCTCCGTTGACTTCTTCAACATCCTTATACGCTAGTACCTACTGACCACACTACTCCGGATATAATGAATAGTAATAATGTATCGAACAATATTCCATATAATGTGATCAACCCCATCGGTAATTTTGCATCACAACCACAACTTTCCGGTTGCTTTTAGTGTTGTACTCGAATTTGACCCTAGTGATAACAGCCAAACAATGTAAAGTTGGATTAATAAAGTCAGTGAATGTGCACAGATTTACTCTTGGAATAATCTCCAAATATGTCACTATGCCCTTCCCAAATTATGTGGTTTAGCCAACAAGTGGTACCAGCCTAGGGTCTCCTCTCAGTACTATTTTTATAATTGGCATGAGTGGGTTCAAAAATTAATACAAGCTTTTCCTTCCAACGAAAATTATGGCGATCGGTTGACATCAATTCTTAGGCATAGATGTAAGTTTGGTCAGTCTTTAGAACATTATTATTATGAAAAAATTGCACTTATAAATTAATGCGAGATAAGTGGCATTAAAGAATACATGGCTTTGACGACAAATTTGTTCGAATGGATGCTGGAGCCTGCATGTTTAATGAGAGCAGCAGTTAATCGCTCAGCCACTGTCGGATGGTTTAAATTGTGTAAAAGTAAATAACTTTTTCATTTAATAAATCACGGGATTTTTCTGGTCTTTTAATAATTAAACCCGGGATTTGAGGCATATCCACTTTATTCTTTCGCTGTATGAAATTGGTGTAAGACAATAAATAACTCTAAGTACCTAATTCCGACCTCTGGTAATAATACCCTTCTTTTTTTGTATTTTATAATATTAAAAAACATTTTTAACTTTATATAACATGGCTATGAACGTAATAAAATTATTTTCTTATTGGATATCTGAAAAAATCGCAATCGACTAGCACTCGCGCTCGCACCTATAGCGCACTTTCAATGTGCCTGCCACGATGTAAAAACCAATAAAACTGTCCGGCTATTGAGGTAACAACTTTTTATAGATCCTCAAGTGACATATATAAAATTTAGCTTGACTAGGTATAACGAAAGGATAACTATAATTTTTGAAAGTTTAGCCGGATTGTCCGAAAGTTTTACCGCTACCCCGGAACATAAAGGGCTACGGAAGGAACATGGATGGGTTTTAGTCAGTAAGAGTCTGACACTCCCTTCCGCTCCACCCAGAGCGGGAGCAGTCATTGGATGATTTCCCAGCCTTAAAAAAAAAAAAAGGGGTGTCACAGAAAAACTTTCAGCTTTTATAAGATAACGAAGGTCTGGCCGTCGTGGGCTCTTGGGCTTTTATTATAATAACATATTTCTGTTTATTTGTAAATAATAGAATAGTAAATCCACCGAGTCGGTATGTACTTACATTACTGTATTTGATTCACAAACATTTAAAAGGATTGTTTGTTTTTGTATGAAGTGAAATATTAAATCTTAGATGTCGAATAAAAATGATTAGTGAAACCCAACCTGTCTATTATTTTTTATAGCATACCTACCTATGTGCCCACGTGTGTAAAACCTTAGCTGAGATTTCGCGTAACAACAACTCATGACCAATGATATAAAGTTATTCCCAGGAATTCCCATCCTACGTTCTACTTGCCAGAATCAAAAGCGGCGAGCACCAACAAAAGGAAGGAAGTTCTAGAGTCCCGGGTTAATCTGAAACCCATCGTAGCTGTTCTGATTCATTAAAACTGGCAATTATAGAATTCGATCATCAAGTCTTCGGTAGTGTAACGGTAAGTGCTGGAAACATGTAATAGGTACATCGTACAACAATATTATAGTATGTAGGTACTACTGTTAGCTAGTTAGGTAGTTAACGTTTCTAATATTTTTATAAATAAGAATATCCAAAATTCGTAATGCGGTCCAGTTTTACCTGTTCTTGTTCAAAACCTTAGAGAATATATACAGTTATTGTACAAAACCCTGAAAAATATGTGTAATGTTCGCGTTAGGCGACTCGTACAAAAACAATATTATCTACCTACCTATCCAGTAACTGACCCATAAGATATACCTATATAATATCAAAGTGAGCCCTACACCAGACTGAACTCGCCCGCGTTCAAGGTTAAGGTAATGCTAGGTACATTTCTACTTATTCTCTACTTGGAAATAATATTTTCCTGTAACTACAACAGTTTGATTAGGTATCTACCTGCTCCGTTTCAAAAATACTACCTGTATAACGCATCTGCGATAAAAAATATTGAAACTTACGCATCGCTGAGAATTGCCGTCATCACGTTATCATTTTGAGATCTATTTACCACGGCATCTTCCCAACACAGTTCCATTTGCCAAAATAAACAGCACCAACACATGGAAGTTCAACGAGTCCTGAAGCAATGGTTCATCAGAAATCACACTTGGATCCTGAATCCATAATACACTTGCAAATTTAGACACGTAGTTGCAAGTCTTCGGTAGTATAGTGGTAAGTATCCCCGCCTGTCACGCGGGAGACCGGGGTTCGATTCCCCGCCGGAGAGATTA
The DNA here is from genome assembly GCA_951799385.1 of Hyppa rectilinea. NCBI lineage: Eukaryota > Metazoa > Arthropoda > Insecta > Lepidoptera > Noctuidae > Hyppa > Hyppa rectilinea. The sequence continues at coordinate 22,365,718 of OX637300.1, forward strand.
TTTTTGTATCATTACAAACAATTTCTACCTTGTTTGTATAATTTTGACCTACATTCAAATGCTCATGTAATAGCAAAATTAAACTTATTTTTAATTTATATTATTTATCTGATCTCAATATTGAGATAAGCCAAAAGGGTAACTATGATGTTTGTATCTTAGTAAGGTATGTTACTTAATAATGTAATCGACTTACCTCTTAGAGCATTAAGTGCTATAGAAAAAGAACGATTGTATTTATTTTTATAGACAATTTTTTTTTCTTATTTCTCAATAATATTATATTGATTGCATATCATTCTGCATTTAGGGTCGGCAATTCGGAATTCATACCCCATTCTTTAAAACGGGCTTTCATTTATATACACGTGTCAAAAATTTAGAAAGGGGACAATATCAATACATAGTATAAAACAAAGTCGCTTTCTCTGTCCCTATATCCCTATGTATGCTTAAATCTTTAAAACTACGCAACGGATTTTGATGCGGGTTTTTGTAATAGATAGAGTGATTCAAGAGGAAGGTTTATGTCTATAATGTGTCGGCATATTTTGCGGGCGAAGCCACGGGCGGAAGCTAGTAAATAATAGAATAAGACAATCAATCAGATGTACTTTTATTATTTTGTTATGAATGACACGTCGGTTTTATTGTTTTGAACTCCGGTGTTGCAAAGCTAAATGATGTCAAAGTTAAAGTCACATCATTTATGTCAAATAGGCACAAGAAAGGCACTTTTGAACGTGCTCACATATTTACAAACATTCTAAAAGTTAATAATAATAAATCAATCAATGTGAGAGGTAAAGTTATTCCAAAATGTTAAAATATGTAGTATGGTACAACATTATAAATTATTTATTACCTAATTTACTAAGCAACCAGTTTGATTTTGTCTGGACAGTGGACACTAGATTGTCCTGTGGAGCAGGACCAGTATGTATCCAAGCATCCTTATCCTTTATATATAATCCTCTAATTTGTTATAAGCTTGTTTACGAAGTATACTTTTAATATGAGTTTAAAATTTTCTGTCATTTAATTGTAATACAATTCTGTTATTTTGTTTTTCCGTGTGTACTTCACGTAGTAACATTTGTTGATATTTAGTACCATTTTGTTATCGTTACGCCAACGACTTAACGCGTCGATATCGCTTTGAAGAAGTTCAGTATCGTCACTAGACTCGAAACTCTAGAGAATTTGAGATCGTCCGCGTATGTACATATTACATTCCGAATATTTGAGGCAGTGCTGGCGATTGTACTACGTTTTTTTAACAGCGTACCTACGCGGTCCGCAGTGGATTATTAGATTTCGACGTCATATTTAGCTATCTATTATAATTATTGTTTCTTTTTCAAATTGAACTACGAAACGTACAAACTATTATTCTTTTATTATCCTAAACATACAATGAAAATAATTTAAATTGACTTCCAAAGAACTTTTATAGTTATTTTTTTTTATTTCAAGCTGACTTGTCCAGATACATACACAAAAAACTGGTTACTGAACCTATTGACTGAAAAATCATTTAATTGGCAAATCATTCATTCGCGTTGTCCCAGCACTATGCAAATCCTACCCCTGTACTACTTTAGCGCTACCTACGTACCAATGTATTTTTCTATCGTTACGTCAATAACGATTACTTCGACATTGTACGTAATTAAAAATATTTTAATGTATAATTTATATTTACAAGTGATAGGAAACACCATGGTTTCGAAAATTTGAAGTGGCAGATCGCTTTTTGCACGAGGATACTGCACAATTAACCATTTCTTAGGAGGACTTCCTTGCGACACAATACGATACATAATGGCGGCGGTTTTTTTTTTTTTTTGTTAATGGCATCTCGCAGTTCAACCAAAGGGTTGTCTACTGCTTAACCGGGCTTGCCTGTGGCTGCCACAAAAGAATTGTAGCCTCCAGCCAGGGATGGCGGCGGTTGGCGAATGAACTAGTTTAATAGAACGTGTATGGCCGTATGACCAATCGGTCATGGCAGAGGGGTACGCTTAGCTATGCCGTCTCCATAGGTTAAATGCTCTAAGACTTACCTGTATCAGAGCCGTTTTTTCTTTTTTTAATTCTAATTACGAACCTGCATCAATTGACCATACAATTATTGAAATGTAAGAATTGGTGTTTATTTTGTTTTTACCATTACCAGTCCCATGTTTCTGTATAGAAACATTACATTATTTTTCTAACTATTTCTTTTTTTTTCTTTCGAAAAATAACTGCTTAATTACGACAGTTATTGTGTAATATTGTTGGCATAACTGCGCTTTACAGTTGTTTTTTTATGTAAATGGTTAATAGATAACATTGCTTCGTATGTAACGTGAAATAACGGAGTTTATTTTACGTCTATATAGAAATAACGAAACGTTTGTTATAACGTTATTTGACTAATGTTATAACAAACGGACTGTAAAATCTGAGAATGCTGTTGACAACTCTGTCTCAATAGATGGCGCCGCGGACGCCCGCGGTCGCGAAAACGACTTTTCAATGTTGGTTCAAACATTGGGCATATCAAAATGTATGGGATTAACATTGGCCCAATATTTGAATGTGTGGCCAATGTTTGCGGCCAATGCCGGATCGTCAGTCACGGGTACTAGGACATCAGAACCTGTGAGGAGGTTTATGTTTTAGAATAACGCCATCTATCTAAGCACTAATACACTATCTTGTTCTGTACAGACTAAAGTGACGAGTATAGATGGCGTTGATATTTTAGTGTTGCTAGGGGAAATAATATTATTGTGCTGTCATTAGTTGTCACTGCGATCTTGCATTCTCGAATTTGCTTATTTGACGTAAAATTTTGCTCTGTTCCACCTTTCGTTTTTGTTCGTGCGTCGGAGCTTACGTCCACTTCCGGTGAAGCAAAACGTCTCAATTTCTTGGATTGGAAGTCCACAAAAGCTGTTTTACTAATGACAGCATTCTGTAGTAGGGTAATAGAGGCGCACTTACTGGAGAATATTTGAGGAACCTGGTTTTGGAAACCTATATAATGTGGTTTCAAAGAAATGTCAGCATATGAAAGGGCCCCTCAGAGCCAAGCCTGCCGGGTAAGCGGGAAAGGGCTACCCCGGAACATAAAAGGCTACGGAAGGAACATGGATGGGTTTTAGAGCGAGAGCAGTCATTGGATGATTTCCCAGCCTTAAAAAAAATAATAATAAAAAAAAGGGTAATCCACAGGCCAAAAATCACACTTAAAACATTTCCCTTTCTTTTTCTTCATGTTATCTCGTATCTCGATTATCACAACACTCAAATCTCACTTTGCAAAAAAGAAATTAAAGACGTTAGGACACAAGAGGGAATTTACAAGTGGGGTTGCCAGGTACATTTAAAAAGCCTTTACACCTAATTTTCTAAAATTAATAAATTTAGAAAATAAGTAGGTAGCCTCTGTCCAATTCGTTTCAGAAAAAACATTTGACCAACTTTTTAGTTTTACCTGTGCCATCCTGAAAAACGTAATTAATATGGACCGAAATTTTTAGGTCTCACATAATAGAAGAGAACTTGTCAGCACAGGTCTAGCCCCCGTAGGCATTCCAAGATGTACTGAGTCGACCCCTTCCTGGCGCGAGCTCTATCTGTATCACGACATTCTTCTAATTTTTTACAAAAGGTGTGATGCCAGACTTGTCAATTCGGCGAACTTATGCCTAAAGTCGTAATTTTTTGTATCCCGGTATACTTAAAAAAAAATACCACTTTAGGCTGCTTGGGCCATTTTCAATTTGCAATTTACAACACAACAACGAACATAACTCTAGCACAAACACTGCCACTATTTTTTGTGCTATTCTAAGCTCAGTGCCTTCAACACACATAACTGTTCATGGCAGTGTAAGGGCTAGCCAAAAGAAGTCATAGATAGATTGTGAGATTTACATCATAAGAGATAAGGACAGAAGGATGATGATGAACTGTTATTGCTCACCTAGTATAGCAATAAATAATAGACATTTTTTTTGTTTAAATTGCTCTAGTAATTCCTGTTTTTACATAATCTCTACTTAGAAATAATATAAATTCTATGCTATATAATACTATTTACATCAAACTCACTATCAACAAGCAAATCACAGAAAAACGGCAAACTGTACCTATACAAATTAGGTAACAAATAGCTTTTTTTATCACCAAACATGGGTTGAACAAAATCGCAAATTTTACCAACTTTCGATATTATTTTACTGTGCTATGAAAGCATTAAAGCAAACACTGCCTCTTTTTTTTGTCAGGTATTAGCGAGTGTCTTTTATATGCATATGTGTTGTCAAAATCCTTACTAAGCACCTTCAACGCGCACTGAAATTTGTGAGCAATAAACATATTTTGTGTTGAAGGCACTGAGCTTAGAATGGATCAAAATGTATTGAACATGTATGTGTGTAACGAGTTCTGTGAGGTAGAACAGAAAACACACAGCTTTGTTAATGATAGTGTGGCAAAGTAAATTCATTTTTTAATTGCAATGTTCTAGAACAAGTACAGTTTTGCTGCTGTTAGAATCACAGTCGAGGAATTGCACAAAAAATTGGGATGACCTAAATATATTTTGAGGTAACAGTCTAATAAGCTTTCATTCAGCCATCTGAAAAGAAAAGCAGAAAGGTTTGCCAAATGTTAAGGTGTTAAGGGACTAAGGGTTATCAATGTGATCTTTGTGTTAGGTTAAAAACTTATGATTGATTACCAGAGGTCGGAATTAGGTAGAGTTATTTATGTACTTACACTAATTTCATACAGCGAAAAAATAAAGTGGATATTCTTCAAATCCCGGGATTAATTATAAAGACCCGTGGATATTCTTAAAATCATGATTTATTAAATTAAATAAAAAAGTTATTTACTTTTACACAATTTAAACTATCCAACAGCGGACATCGACATTAACTGCTGCGCTGCGTGTTGCGGGTTTGATGCCCGCACGGAACAAATATTTGTATGATCTATAAGTAGTTGTTCCGGGTCTGGGTATTTGTGTATGTGTGAGTTTAAATCTTTGCAAACGCATCCACATTACAGGAAAAAAACCTAGAGTGGGGCAACGTAAAAAAAAATGTGTTGTGAATTAATGTTAATATAAAATTGAATGTTAATTATCTTTGCTTTATTTGTCTTATCTATCTCTGAGGTTTTTTATTATTATTTATTTGTAATATTGTTGGCCACACGGGATTGTATTATAAATCCCAGGAAGATCCATATTAATATCAACATTTCGATGCAAGTGATAAATAACTCTACCTAATTCCGACCTCTGTTGATTACAATATCAATTCAAGACACTGTTTATATTTTTGTAATGAACAATGCTAGAATTTGTCTATAAATGAAGGTGGGTCAATGTCAATTGCCATGCTAAAACGCACAAACTATATATAGCATTATTCTCAGTATAAATATCTAGTTATAGAGTTAAACCTAGTAGTAATACTTCACATTTTGTTCCACCCATATAGCAATAAGTGCAATTGTAGATACACAATTACTATGAGATATTATGATGTCAATTTCTTATCTCCTGATTTATTTATATCTTCATCTGGGGCTTCTGTGGCAGCTTTGTGCAGTTCATAGAGCTGGACTATCTGTTCATCTGTCATGTGGTCTAACTTTTGGGGGTCTAAGTATACTCCAACTTTCTTCTTCTTAATTTGTTGTAATGGTTTCATCTGCTTTGCTAGTGTTATTGCATAGTCCTGTAATAAACAGTGTGAATTTTAAGTTGTTGTCTCATAACACGGTTCAGTCTGCCTTTTTAAAAACAATTCCAACAGTTAGATGATGTTAAAATTGCCTTTTTGTCCAATCTCTTGGTAGAAAGTTCAAATAAAAATGAATGATTGTTCTGAATTGTATTGCACAAAATAAATAGGTACTTTAATTAATTATTGTGGTCACGCACCGTCCATTCATTGAGGAATATCTTAGCTTCCTCAGGATTGCATTTCTTGTGTCTTTTGAATTCATCCCTTGCATAGTTGTCACCCATGACCCGGAGTTCAGGCGGGAGCGCGCGGTGCACTCGGAATATCAACTTGTAGAGCCTACGCACCCGGGAAACATGTTCTAATGACGACATTCTGTAAAATAATGGCCATTTATTATTTTTTACTGGAACTGGCAGACAATATCAATGTTTTTGAAACAGTAGTTCTAAAAACTGTTAGTGAAGCCCCAATTATTAGACAACGATTTAGATTAAAAACTGAATAGTAAAAATAGGATTATCTCTGGTCTGGTCATGGTTCATTTGATATCTAGAATCAAATCATTACATACATAACCTATACATGTTGATATAATTGCAAAAATGGATTACTTACTTGACAAACTATCACGTATTATAAATTATTCAAGCACTAAATTTATTTGCTTTTATGTTCTTAATATTAATAAATACATTTCATAATTAGAGCTAAATTTTTCGACAATATCAAAATAAATAAATAGTCAACATTATTAAATTTTTGACAATGTCATGTCACAGACTCACAGTCGTCACAGACTTATTTTTAAGTCAGCTTTTTTTGTTACATTCATCCGCATGGAATTAGTATGTACTTTACATTCAGCTGTGTACGTTTATAGGTGACTTGCAATTTAACATTTCCTTGCCCTTTACTTGAATGGTGACCCATAAGTACCACGTAAGCCTAGGCAAAAATTACAGTTATGATACAGCTACAAGATAAAAAGTCCGTGAAATTGGAAGTCAGTTGGTATCAGGTTTTATGTTGATTAAAATGATTCGCGGCTGTGCCGAGTACAGTACTTTACAACATTATAATCATCAATACAATTCCTATGGAATCATTCTTTCATGATATCGTGACATTTGAGAACGAGTTTTATTGATGACTAGCTGACCCGACAGACGTTGTCCTGTCTTAACTGTGATACCTACCTTACCTACTCTACCTACCAACTTACCTACCCTACCTATGCAAAAATGTGCAATAAAAATATTTTTCTCATACAAACTTTGCCACCCCTTGTAACCCTTTGAGGGGTTGAATTTCCAAAAAATAATATGCCTATGTGCTTCTCATGAATGCAAACGATCAGTCTTATTATAATTATTACTCTTTGATGCAAACTATCTACATACCAAAGGAGATTGTTCTACGCCCATACATTGTTCGCCCTGGAGCCAACGGCATAGAAAAAATCATTTTCTATTTGTAAACTGCCCTTATTAGCCCATAAGAACAAAGTTTCTTGACGGACACTTTAGAGAACAGATTTATTTAAAGAAAAGGAACCGATTTTGAGGTTATTTTTAATAAAAGAAAACGTAAGTAATTCCTTCTAAAATCGCTATTTCTGGTTTCTACAAAGCATTAAACTTCAAATACAGTAAAATATTACCGTACATACAGTTGTATTATGCCTTTTAGGTAGGACAGTTATTATTTATTGGTTGAAGTTTACTTTAAGCGAAGTCCGTTATCCGTTGTCAAAATGCTAAGGTGTCGTTTAAGCAGATCACAGAATCAGTTATTCGAAGCCAGGTCACGTTGAAAGCAATCCAAATTGTAGTCCGTTAAACAGAAACAAAATCAAAAACGCCAAAAGAAATCGCCAAATAAAATACGTAGTCACAACAACACAACACAGCCACAGGTTCGTCTCGGTGAGACGCTCCGACTGACGTAGTGACGTAGAGATGCTCTCTCGAAGATCAATCATTGTATATCGATTATCAATGACCACCTATTTAATCTGTGGTTTTAATTTAGTAGACCAAAATGACAGATCAATATGTCAAAAGTAAATTAATTTGTTCCGTTTCAAACATAAACACGTTGTTGCTACGATTCTACTTCGATTAAATTAATGCTAAAATAAAATATTTTGTTCCCAACGAACAATGTGTAACGTTTTAGTTTGCGACATTTAAAAATAGAGTTTAAGTACTTAAAAAGTAAAAATATGGCTATTGAAGTCGTGAAATGGTTATGAGAATAATTCACTAGAGTTGCGTCGTAAATGACATTTCAATCGTTAAATGAGAGATTTTCTGACAAGTGTCAAAACATAGTTCAATAGATGGCGTGGGTAAAAAATACGTCTTTGTTTTACTGGCTACTGATAACAAAAACAAGATCCGTAAATAAGAAACTTATTTGATGTCAAAAACCTGAGACAGTGACGTATTTTTTACCAACGCCTCTTTTGAACTAATATTTCTCACTTTTCTCACTTGTGAGAAAATCCCTCATTCGACTAGTAAGTAGATTTTGTGAGTTTGTTTTGTTCATTATATTTTCAGCATAATCGTGCTAGGCCATATTCATCATAAGTTCCATTAAAATGTTCACGGAACTTATTCCATGAAAAAAATATGCATGAAAAACTTTTATGTTGCACATTTTCAATGTTTTGGAAGTGATAAATATCGAACATCCATTATTTATCACTAGATATTTTGGACATCGTCGTCGATATCGATATTTATGTAATATGAGCGAGAGCGACACTGTCAAACTTTTGTGACATTCACATTGACAATTCCTTAAAAGATGGCGAGTTCAGTTGGTAATAAAATCAATGAGGTCATTTCTATAAACCTATTAAGAATTAAACAGTGTCCGCTTGAATTCATTATTTTTAAAAAGCATATTAAAATATAATTAAAATTAACGTACACGTCAAATGTTTGTTGGTTATAGGGCGGTCTAGAACAATCTCCTTTCAGCAAAATCGGTTGGGTGGTTTAGGCGTGAAAAGGTAACAGACAGACAGACAGAGTTACTTTCGCATTTATAATATTAGTGTGGATTCTAATGATTTATCCATACTGATAATATAAATTCTAAAATAACTCGTCTGCCTGTTTTACTTTTTCACGCCTATACCACTGAACGGATATCGATAAAATTTGGCAGAAACATATTTTGCACAATTGCATCACGGGGAAGGAGGTAGAAGAAAAGAGAGGCCATTGTGTCAAAAATATTCCGTTATAACCGAAGTCCACGTGGACAGAAGCTAGTAATTATTCTAAAAATAAATTTTTTTTTCAGGCTGGGAAATCATCCAATGACTTCTCCCGGTCTGTCCGTAATTTTCCTTGAGGTAGCTGCGCGATAATTCTTGTGACAACTGCTCCCCCCTCCCGCACCGTGCAGCAACCTTAGGAACAGTCTCAGTTAAGCGGTCGAACTATAGTTATTCGAGGGGACTAGGCAGGACAAACACACTTTCACTGTTACAATAATTCCTAGATAACAATAATTTCTTTCTGATCAGAATCAAAGATACATATAAGGGTAAAGGTAAAATAAAATAACAACAGTTACCTTAATAATTTATTATCAATATGCTAATGACATTAAATGTAAGTTCCAACAAGTTGTGGTAAAGTAGAACTGTAGAAGAAAGTACTCTCACTACCTGTTACAAGAGTAAACAGCAATGGCGCGCGCCACTTCACTCGTCCCCGTTTTGTTTCCCGAAACAATAGAACTACAGACTCAGAACTCAACTCAGTATATAGAACCATTTAATAAGATAGGTACTATGTATAATCATAATTGGTTTAATTATAGGTATATATCAGATTGCTAGTTGGGATGTATCAAACACTCTTTAGGTGGCACTACTTAGTAAGGGTAAAATTGACAAATGTTTATATCATTTTTGCAGGTTTCCTTAGCTGTATGCTGTATGTATAATATCGATTAGGAATAATATAAAAAAACCATCTTCAGTGGTACCACCTAGCACTTAAATAGTACATTTTGTTACGAGGTATAAAGTGACCAATCAGAAGTGAGTTTGGGTAAAATTACACATTGAAAAGATATTATTAAGTAATGTACCGCTCTATTAGCAAGTTAAATGTTTGTATTTGATAAAGTTAACATATTAAGTACTACAATTCATTGTAATTCTTCATTGCAAATATCAAGATAACATATTATACAAACGCGTTATTGAGACATTTCATAATTATCACACTAACAAATTACAACGGATTAAATGCAAATTCCAAATATTGTGTTCGTTCTACAACATTGAATGCACTATTCTATTACACATTTTTTTTTTAAGTTGCAATTATAGTTTATAATATTATATTGTTCATGGAACTTAAAACCACACCACACTACTTCCTTTGCTCACTATTTTTTCATTCTTCACTCCTGGACAAATTAAAAAGGAATGCAAAAAAAACGTTTTCACCTCACAGGCTCGGAAGGAGTCTGTTTGTCATTCGAAATCTGAGCCGAAAATCGATTTTTGCTCTCTAGCGTGGAAAGAGTTTTTAAAATTCGAACCTTTCTATTTAACAATTTTCTATACTGCCAGTCCACTGAAAATGCATGACACGGTCTAAAATAAAATATTAAATAATACCGCTCACCTTAAAAACTTCCATCACAGTACAGAAATTAAATATTTTGCGAGGATATAATTGTAAAATTGTAATTAATGTTAATAAGTATTCCATTTGATTAAAAAAATCTGTGACGTCACATTTGAATATGCCATAAAAATACTACCCTGTCAAATACCCAATTGTGTAGTAATTTAAGTTAAATTTTTTAAATAAAATAAATACTAATATAATATGTTATTTAATCCTTTGCTTGGCAAAAATAAATATGTATTAAATTAAAAGTTAGTTATTTGTATTAAATTAAAAGTTAGTTATTTGTATTAAATTAGTTTTTTCTTTCATTCTCCTTAGAGGACAAGTCGGATATAGAACAAAATACAGGGTATTTAATTTTGGAGATATTCTATGTAACTCATAAGATACATTGCCAAGTATCTGTTATTTTCTTCACATTAGTCAATGTATCTGAGACGCTCGAACAAAATAAAACTCAACATATAACACCTGTTTTCTCGCACCTAGCAGTTTCCTCGCTGTAGTGAGGTGAAAAATTGTGTGTTGCGCTCGGCAGCAAAGCTTTTCTGCGTCTCGTACCTTTGAAACCTTCGTTACGCTCAGGATTCTATATTTGAACCACTCGCTTCGCTCATGGTTCAACCCTAGAATCCTTCGCTTACTCAGGTTTCAATAGAAGTACTCGCGCGAAAAATCAACTTTGCAGCCTTGCATAACAAATAACTATTTATTTCTCCTGTTGTGGTACCTAATTATTGTGCGTACTGGCCACAAACATTAGTACCTAACTGCTATTAAAAAAAGTTTTGGAATGTTTATTTTTAATTTAATTTGTTTTATTACATAATATTGTCACTTATAAAAGGAGAACATACAGGCTCCATACATTTTTGGACCTTTTAGTGATAGATAGTAAGTCTTTTGGAGCAATAGTTAATAAAGCACAAAAGTTGCAGGATTGCTTTCAGCTAGTTACTCAACTTCGATGGTTTGTCATTGTCATACATTTATTGATTTCTGAACTGGTGTTACTTGACTGAGACTAAAACGTTTGTGCTACATTAACTAGGTATTGCTCTAAATGGATAGTTCTAACCGTTAGGTTTTCTAACAGCAGTATGTTATGTTAAAAAAAAGACGATAGATTTGCTTTTATTTTTATGCATGATAATGCACACCCCCCATACTGCAGTTGTAGTTGTCGAAAACCTTCGAGACGTTGAAATTAATGCTATGGCGTGCTCGCCCGGCATAGACCCCTAACACAATTAATTTAAGGGATCTTAAAAACGCATTACAGGAAGAATGCAACACAACCGCTCAAGATTTTTTTGATAGCTTGATCAGGTGTATGCCAAGAAGACTGGAAGCAGTTCGAAAAGCTAGCGGGCGTAAAGCTAAGTAGGTACTGATTATAGCCCACGCCATAGCTGTTTTTTTGCTTTCCTCTAACTTTGTCCAGGAGAGTATTCTATTTCATTTTCTTAGGTGGAATACTAATTTCCGGTTCAAACAATTAAAAATTTAAACACTTATTAAATTGGATCAATTAAATTAGATATTATATCTTTCTTGGAACTTAAAACGCACGCATGCTCACTCGACCTAGTTTTCTCGGATTTTTACTTTTGTCTGCGCTGTATTTACGTAGTTATCGAATGTACCTGCCCCGTTAGTCCGTGGTATATCTCGGATGTTATATTTTGTCTTGAATGAAAGGGTGTGCGAGGCAATGGTTGACTGAGGCTCTCTTGGCGGGATCCAGCATGAGCATGCGCTCAAGGAGATCCTTCAGCTGTGTGATCTTCTTGGCTTCGGGAGGCGCGATCCGGTAGTGTGGCGGCGCGAGCTCGGCTTGCAGGTCCCGCGTCGGCTTTATACTTGAAATTACTACAACCTTTTCCTGTAATAGGACAAAAGCAAACTAGCATTCATTTCATCTATGATTCAAGTTAACAAAGGTGAACGGAACAAGACATTTTCAGTCGACCAGGATTCACATGAAACAAGGGTAGGCAGTAGTACTACTACAATATATGAATTCACAAGTTTGTCTGTTCTGTGATTTTTTGATGTGAGCTTATGTTTATGATTCCACTAGTTCGTTCAGTCCTTCCACATTTGTTTACGGGTAAAATATTTAAAATTATAGACAGCTAGCTTCTGCCCGCGTTCCCGCCGTTGTGGACGACGGCAACTATCCCAAGGAAACGTACTGCCGGGAGAGAAAGTAATCTACGAGTATGTCCTAATCCAAGTCATGATGTACTTTTTTTTGGAAGGGAGTGTCAGACTCTTTCTGACTAAAACCCATCCATGTTCCTTCCTTAGCCCTTTATGATCCGGGGTACCGGTAACCCTTTCGGACAATCCCGCTTAAGTCATGATTTACCTGCGTGTCAAATTTCATCAAAATCCGGTCAGCCGTAAGGGCGTTAAAAAGTAACTGATAAACACAGTTACTTGTGCATTTCTGGTTTTATAAGGGATGAAAACTTAAAAAACTCACCCTCTCAGTAAGCTTATCCAGTTCATGATACATGAAGTTACAATTCGAATCAAAATGCTGCTCCTTAAAGAAGCCTCTCTTGATCATCTTATTGGGAATCTTTCCTTTAAGATCCATGAAATATTTTAGCATTTCATTATTTGATTTCCCACTGAACATAATCTTTCCTGTGGAAAGTTCGAATATGGTACATGCAGTGGACCACATGTCTATTCCATGGTCGTAAGTGACACCCAGAATAATTTCTGGTGATCGGTAGAACCTGGACACGAGGTACGGAGTGATTTCGTTATCACTCACGTGACCCGCAGCGCCAAAGTCGCAAAGTTTCAGCATCAGCTTGTTTTCATTTACAAGTATGTTGTCGGGCTTAATGTCTGGAAAGGAGAAATAGCAAGATTAGTGAAAGAGAAATACGGAACTACTCGAATAATCTGTAACATTTTATATTTTGGGATGAAAAACAAGCTTGCGTGTCTTTTGGTAGGTGGTCACCACGGCATCGCAGCTGCGTTGCCTTTCCAGAGACAAATCTAAAACGCTTTCAGATATACCTAACTACCCCTTTTTTTTCTGGGAAATCATCCAATGACTTCTCCCGCTCTGGGTGGAGCGGAAGGGAGTATCAGACTCTTACTGACTAAAACCCATCCATGTTCCTTCCTTAGCCCTTTATGTTCCGGGGTAGCGGTAACCCTTTCGGACAATCCCGCTTATACCCACCCCCCTAACCCTCACCTATACCCCTTAGATCAGACCACAGCAACGCATTTTTGTGATAGGTGGAACGACAAGCTCCTTCACAATTACTCTACTTCTACTAATAATAACTGACATAAAAAATCCTTGTTATTATTACCTGCATGCAAGATCCCAGTCTTCTTCAACAGCTTCAAAGCTAAGAGCATCTGTTGAGTATAGCTTCTGACGGCCTTGATGTGAATCCCACTATTCTTTCCGTATTTTTTGAGGACCTCTCTTAGGTTCATGGAGAGAGGTTCCAATACCATACACAAGTGTCTCTTGTGGAAGAAATGACGGAATAGACGAAGACAATGGAACTTGTCTTCTGCGTCGGCGTCGTTTAGCCGTTTGATGATCTCTAACTCGCGGAGACCTGTCTTGTGCCTGTGAAGATGGATATAGTCATTTGGTGTTTAGTAAAGTGCTGTATGTTGGTTTTCTTTTCATGCAACTTTCAAACTTCGGCAGCCATGTTAGTCACTGACGAGTAGACCGCGATTTAGATTTAGTATTGGACAATATCGGTTCGCGTTTTGTCTAGCCTCACCTTTAGGAAGTTAATAAATAAATAAAAAACTTAATATGCCATTATGATTATTGTACCCTGTGGAAATTTATAGACGAATGTGCTTTGACACGGCTCAATAGGCTATTTGACACGGCCAAAAACAAAATATGAAAACACAGAAAAAATACCGCTCGTCTTAAAAACTTCCATCACCGTGCAGAAATTAAATACTATTCGAGGATATAATTGTAAAATTGAATTGAATGTTAATAAGTATTGATTCCAAAAATCGCGTACAAATTCCGAGTTTTGACAGTTCATAAAAAGTAACGTTATTGACTACCCTGCCAAATACCCTATTGACGTCATCGTCGAGCGCACTTTAATAAGGAATATACGGGCGTAATTTTATTGTTGGGAAGTCGAGGCCCTAGTGCATAGTTGCAAAAGGATCTTTTGGCGCGTGGATAAAATCGGAAACCAACGCCGCCATCTTATTTATGTATTGAACATTTCACAAAATGATATTGCACGATATGTACAAACAACCTGCCAACATCATTCGGTCTTTCTTTCTTCTTGTTCGTGTGGTTAGTGACTAACCTGGTGTCAGAGTTTTAATGCTACCCATGGGCCTCTGACTTAGCATCACATACTATTTAGAAATATCTCTCAGGCATGCCGGTTTCCTCACGATGTTTTCCTTCACCGATTTTTAAGCAAGTGATAATTATACAATACGCACATGAATCTGAAAAGTCAGAGGTGGGTGTCTTGGGTTCTTACTCGAGACCTAAGACTTGGCAGTCCGACGGTCATACCACTAGGCTATCACTACTACGTCATTCGGTAAAAGATCTCTTGTATGGGTTAGGTATACTCACATGATCTCATTGTTCCTAATGATCTTGACGGCGACGTCAGTGCCGTTGCGAGCTTGGTCCCTAGCGCGAACCACGTTTGAGAAGACGCCCTGCCCGGTGTATCCATACACTGTGTATCGGTTGTCCAACATCTCGCCGATGCGTACTCTGTGCAAAGAGGTTTGATATATTAGTTTTTTTTTTTCAAATAATTGGTAACATTTGACCAGCAGTGTGTAACAGTAATACGTTGGTGTAAAGTGGTATGGCTAAGTTACTAAGAAATTATAACGAAAATGATACCTACAAGGATCTACCTGACCATATCTGAGGACCTATAAGTGGTGACCTGCTTTATGTTTTTTTTATTTAAGTTGCCTTCTTTTTAGGCTTTCGTTGTCTCATGTAACAGGAAACTAACTTTAATTTAAACATAAAATCGCGACCAATCAATCAATCAATCTGCTAAGCTGTTTCTAACCATGCTGAGGTCGAGTTTGAGACACGAAGGAGTCTCGGTTTAAAGATGGTTACCCAGATCCATATTTTGTCACATTGAGGTTTGACTATGTGCATAAATATAATTTTAATTATTCAGTGGTATATTATGTTGCAATTTTTAGCAACTGGGAAGTTATTACGGAGCATATAATTCATACACATAACATAAAAGTTTTAGGCACATCAAGTTACCACAATCTGTCAACTTTCTTTGATAGTATTTCAACTTTATTGCAAAGACATAAGGTTTATTTTTAATTGAGAAAATTTGACAGTTAGGGATAGCTTGATCTGCTGGCGTCTGTACCACCTCCACGACAAAAAAAATCACGTCGAATTCAATAGAAACTCTATGGACCACTCAATAACTCTCTTTTTTGCTTGTGGAGATGGCGCCTTATCAACTAGTTAATTATTACTTACCTATAATATCCTTCTGCGTCATCCCAATTGTCGGTCAGCGAGGGATTGTCTACAGCATTCTTACTCTTCGGTTTGCCGGCTGTCGGCGTCTGTGGCAAAAAATATAATTAATAGACCACACGGAGTACTCTATCAACCACAAACAATTACAATTATACGGTGAGACGAGGTGAAATCAACGATAATTTGTGGAGAATTCCTAATACTAATACATTTCATTAATTACCGCCAAAGCCTGTGTTCTCAATAAAAAAAAAAACCTGAAACTACGCTGCTAAATAAGAGTGTATTATTATTAAACACATATTATACACAACCCAGGTAATACTCACGTCGATACTGCCGAAGTCCTGATCGGCAAACATGTCCCATTCCCCACTCTTGATAGACTTTTCCAACTTCAGTTCAGATTTCGCTTCATTTTGAATATTCTTTACTAGGTCACTGGAACCCTTCTCCAAATTAGAATCTTTGACATTCTTCTTGTCTTTGGCGTCACTATAACCATGACTCGAATCTTTGCTACTACATACGGCGACCTCCGGAGTATCGGAACCTACTATGGTGGCTTTAGGTAGTGGAGGTGACTTAACGTGGATGTCCTCAACTTTAGTGGCACGAGTGTCGCTGACAAGTCGCTATTAAAAAAAAAAGAAAATTATCTCATATAGATAAAATTGACACTGTAATTAAGTTATTCTCTAAAGGTCCGTTCTGCCAAAGATAAACGATGTAACTATTGACCGTGGTCAAACTAAATAAAATATGGCAATGTAAATTTGATTTACTTATTCGGGAACACAAAGTATACTTTAGACATCCAACAACACTGCAATATTCTACTTAGATACGGAAGAGGTAGTAGGAATTTTAAGTTCGTTTTAGAGAGTACAGGACCTAGCTAAGAGACAAATAAAATAAAAATATTAAAATGTTTAACTGTTTACGAGGCGACATCTGGGACCATCAAGGTATACGCCTGCTTTTGTACAATCATAAATACCTTACAAGCCAAAACAAGTGATTTTCTAAAGCAAGCAGACTGGTTATGTGGAAGTACTTATGATTATTTTGATGTGTTAGGCCTATAAACGTAAAAATGCAGATGAGATGATTATAGGTAGTTATTTTTAAAGTTACAATTTATACTTGTCTTACTTCACGAAAAATTGTTTAAAATTTTACAAAGTTACTAACTATAAGGTGTTTATTATCGCAACTGTACGACTAGTAGTGACAACGCATACAGATCATGCGTACACCCGATGTTGCTGATGAAATAGTTCAAGTAACTACATAGCACTACTCCTAAAAATATCCATAATTGTCATACAGTCAGTTCAGTTTGGATATTCCTAATAAGCTCACTGGAACGGACATCCAAACTAGCTTCATTGACGATCTCTTCGTCGTTGATTCCAATCATATCTTTACTTATGATCGCATCTTTACATAATGTTTGTATCTCTGGTGTACCACAACAGCGATTCATTTGACTGGTTTTAGCCTCAAAGTTTGCGTCTGCTTTTGGTGAATTTATTTCGGAATCGTCGATAGTAGGAGCATTCTTGCAGCCAAGGCGCTTTGAAATGAAAATAAAATAACCATTAACTTGACGCAGCATGTGTGTGTGCATCCTGATACAAACTTACTCCACCATGTTTATCTTTTTCTAGATTTCCAGAACTCTAATAAAAAGCAGCCCAAATATCCTGTTCAGAATGAGCTCCTATTTGAAGTTTAGTAACAAATGCCAATCACCGAATGAATACCTACCTGCATTGTGTAGACATAAAGATCTACTATGTTTAGGTATTTGGTGCGAAATGGGCTACCGTGCATGAGTTCAATGCAATGTTGTTTTCAACAATGTGTGACGGGGCCGACATAATTATCTCTGAATTTACAGCAGTTTTAGTTTCCGACTTTCGCCCAGACCAAATTCGTGGGCAGAATAGAGTGGATAATAATTTTATGAAATAAAATACAGATAGCGTTAAGACAGTACCTGCTTACTGCTATAGAAAACTGTTTGTCTTTATACGAATTTCTGATTATGTTATGATGATAGGTATATGTTTCCAAAACTTCTAACTAGTTAAACAAAGATTGAATAGGAGAAAAACCTATTAACATTACTAGTGAGATAAGTAGAGCCAAACAAATACATGGCACAACTTGTTCTAAATATCTTTCTAGAGAGTAAGGTCTTGATTTCTAACCCCATGACTGACCTAAAACTGTTTTATTTCCATGCACAGTAACTTGACAGTTCGAAGCAAAATAATGATACCATATGAAAACTATAGTGTAGTGAAAGAGATTGCTCACGCACTATTTGGGGCACTGTCTTAACTTTATGATATACAAAATTTATATCCCATATTTTCATGTACAGTCATGAGCACCAATATGGTATACTAAGTGTATACATATTGGTGCTCGTGACCGTGCAACTATAAAAAGTGATTTTCTCCTTCTGCATTTGTAGTAATTTTATGTTGTCACGGACATAATATTTGGGAACCCGTACTAATTATGAAATAGGTTCTATTATCACAAAGTTATCGTTATTCCACGAGAAAATCGCTTTTGAATGTTTGTAAGTGTAGACATATTGGTGCTCGTAATTGTACAGGTCGCCCAAAGTGATAATGCGCATAGAAATCTTCGCCACTGTTCGGCAACAGTCGTATTCCCCGAGTGTCGGCAGACGATATGTATATAGAGTGGCTAAGTGCATTTTCTTCATGCATAATTTAGTAGTATTATGTGTTTTGTGCTAAAAGAGATAAATTTTGATTTAATGGTATCGAAATTTGATTCAATAATTCCATGTAAGTAAATAGCGAGCTATCATTTATATAAGCCTAAATCTGATTTTAAAATGTTTTTTCTAGTACTTAATATGTATTTGACGTAGGTATTTTAAATTTTTTGATATTATAAAAAGTGAAAAATTTTAGTATATTTACCTATTTTACAAAATTAACTATTGAAACTTGAATAAGATTAGTAAAGTTGAAATTAAATTCACCTTTGAAAACAAAACCAAGAAGGGTGTGTAATAGCAGCTCTATATAATTTCATACAGAGAGAACACGTGCAGTCACCACCAATATATAAAGACAACTGACGGACCTTTGACTGACGGCCGACCGCCAGAATTGTTTCCGATTGTGTACACATGATATTGACTCCTATTTCTTTCGAACAAGGCGCAAAATGCAAGTGCATTGTTTAGGACTCGAACGATTCAATGATTCGGGTGTTTCCGGGAATACGACAATTAGCGAAGATCTGCATGTGCATTATTAATTTGGGAGTACTGTACATGTGTTTTTTATTAACATTAATTATTTTACCCTAGCATTGAAAAACGTAATAAGTTATCGTAATAAAATAGTATGTAAGTAACTGAATCTCAGTACATTTCATTTGCCAACGAGACCAAACTTACAAATACTTGTAAATGTTACCAGGTGTCATACAATATTTCAAAATTCAATAACAATCGGAATCGATTGATTGATATCGCAATTCCCAATGATTTTGAATGAAACACTGACTTAACAGTATTTTTGTTAACGTTTTACTATTTCCCACATATGACATCAAAAGAAATAACAAAAATAAACTATTTTTATAAGCTAACTTTTTTGTACAAATTAACAAGAATGTTCTATACATCAATATGCAACTGTCATAGATAAAAGACCTTAAAACAACGGAATGACCTAAAAATCGATATTATTGAATAAACCCCACAGCCTTAGCAGTAAGTAATGTTATTTTGAAAAATACGTTAAAAATGGGTTGAACAATAAATATACCTGGCGACACTACATAGTGTATGACAGAGATCTATCTGTCAAATCATTAATCAAACAAATCTAGAGCCGGTAAATCGTTTCGTAGTGTTTGTCTTGTCTTGCGTCGAGCTGAATTATATAGGTAGATATTCCTCCGTATTTAGGTCTCTTACGATACGATTAATAGCTATCAACTTGAGCGTTTGCGAAACGTGAAGTAGTTTTGTTGTGAGATACCGGATTTTTGGTTTTATTGTTAAGTGAGCGCATTATTAGGATAAGTTAAAGTGGCATTTTAACATAACCACCCCAATAATTAAATACATTCTTACGCATGGGATTTGAGTTCGATTTCCCCCATATATTAACCTTAAAATGTCTGTAAAGGTGTATTAAAGGCGCCTCCTATTAACATTAACCACAACATCAATTAGAATGGTAAATAGAATCTATATAAAGAAGTTAAATCTTGATGAATTTAATTTTTATAACCTCATTTTCAGTAACCTTTGCATAATATGAAAACTTGAAAACTTATGTGGGCCTAAAGCTCCTAAGACTAAGAGCAATGTTCTTAGGGAAAAGAATGAATGTGAAAAATAGTAGAATTTGAATAAATCCCTACACATATGTGTTTGTGCTATTGAAATATTGTAAATTTGACAAGTCGCAGACAATCCACCCTTCTAAAGGAGGCTCCAATGACGCGTGCACTTTACACGCTGAACCTTACTGCTATGAGACAGGTCTATTTTGTTATACTCTGGGTGAATTTACTAGGGATGCCGTATTTATAACTAGTTACATATATTAGTATAAGTTAGGATAAGCGCATTGGGGAAAAATCTGTTACCTTAAATGTAAGATGAACAAGTAATTCAATAAATTAAAAGGCCAACTATACACACCGATTTCTCTCTTTCAGTCGTCAGAAGTTTGAATTTTGAAAGAAGAAGACAAAGCATTGTGTAACTCTATAGACGCTATACAATGTTTATTTGTAAGGGGGTAAGTGAGGAAATTATGTACACGATTCTAATGAATTCGCACGGGC
This sequence comes from Hyppa rectilinea, assembly GCA_951799385.1. Classification (NCBI taxonomy): domain Eukaryota; kingdom Metazoa; phylum Arthropoda; class Insecta; order Lepidoptera; family Noctuidae; genus Hyppa; species Hyppa rectilinea. Next base: position 22,386,543 of record OX637300.1, read on the forward strand.
ACTGTATGTTTTAGTTGAGACCGGATTCATTATCGGTATATGCCAATAGTTATTAAAGAAAAGAAGTGTTAAAACTTTTCGATAAAACAGAATTATCATCATCATCATTGAGTAGAATAGCTTGCACCGTTATAGGTCTACTCCGAGCATCGCCACAACGACTTATTAAGTGTTTCCGGATTCCTGCGACCTTTACTGCGTCATCGATCCACCGTAAGACGCAGCGTGGTTGCCCAAAAGGTTAAAGTTAAAATATTGAATAATGTGAACGCGCTAAGGTAGCCCTCGGAATTCAAAACCCGTTTTTTTTTAAATTTGCATCTACTAGGTTGTCATCATCTGCCTAGCCTTTTCCCAACTATGTTGGGGTCGGCTTACAGTCTAAACCGGATACAGCTGAATACCAGTATTTTACGTGGAGCGACTGCCTATCTGACCTCCACAACCCAGTAACTGGGCAATACGATACCCCATTGCATCTCTTAGGTTGTATGTCCATCAAAATATGATTCGCTAGTATTACAGAATAGTATAATTAAAATCAAGAATATAACTCTAATTTTTTTTTTTATTACAGCGGAAACTTCCCGGGCTGCCTTACAAGTATCCTGAACTTACCTTCATAAGCTGTTCTCTTTGCTTCCGCCGCCTTTCGATGATCTGCTCTTCAGTTTCCTCATCGTCATCAGTATTAATGGATATGTTGAGTTCCTCTTCGCTCGAGCTAGGCACTAGCTGTGCTATTAACTCGTTTTCTGCTTGCTGAAAAACAAAACAATAACATTTTCATATGACTGACTTTCACGAACTGCTGCGGTTTGTGAATGCAATAACAAGTTTTAAATATCTTTGAGCAATTATGTTAAAATAAGTGCCATCAGAAGAAAAGGACGACAACACAAACAACAACACCACACACAATTAAAATTGTGTTGAGCTAGGTAATTTAACTCGTGAAACAATAAAAAGCCACCTTCACATCTATGTTCAGCTTCCAGCGTTACAAATGATTGGTTTTCTTTCTTTACCTGCGCCCGGTAATCAGCCCACGTGAGTATGTCCCGCTTTTCCGTTACACGTTCGCGGGATCTTCGCTCTCGTTCCCCGAGTCTGTGGTCGCGTCGTATCTGCTGAGGCGACCGCTCACGCGACCTACGAGTTATTCTCAAGAGCTCGGCTCCTCTCTCCCCACCTCTTCTTCTCGTTTCCAACGATCGGCGTTCTTTCTCTCTTTCACGTTCCCTTTCTCGTTCTCTGATCTCTCTATCACGCTCGCGTCTCTTTTCTCGCTCCTTTTCTTCAACCTTTCGACGCTCCTTTTCCTTTTTGTCTTTGCTCTCTCTTTCTTCTAACCGACGTTCCATTTCTTTCCTGCTTTCCCTATTAATTATCTGCCTCAAATCCTCTTCTTGCCTCTTAGGTTTATATTTGTCCCTTTCCGCCGAGCGGTCTTTACTCGATTTATGTTTACTGCTCCTTTTATGCTCGTGATCCTTATCTTTCTTGCGTTTCTTCTGAATTGGTGACCTAGTATCGTCATTAATACATATTACTTCGCTTAACTGTCCCTCTCTTGTTTCTTCATCACTCTTTTCGGAGTTGCATTCGTGGAGACAAGCTTGAATAAGCTCTTTTTGCTTCATAAGTTCCTCTAGGTTCAAGTCTAAGTCTAAGTCTTCATGCACTTCAGGACTCGCGCAGTCTTCTTGGTAGTTTTCAGTCTCGGAATTAGAAGATATAATCTCTAAAGTTTCTTGTTTGTCAGCTTTTGCTACTGCTCGTGTGCTTATGCAGGTAGTTTTAGTAAAAGCCCTTATTGGCGTGTCGCTATTTTTCTCTTTGGGAAGTACGATAGGATGTCGTTTGACCTCTGTAGATTGTCGTTTGAACTCCACAGAAGGTCGTTTGACCTCCACCGAAGGTCGTTTGACCTCCACCGAAGGCCGTTTGACCTCCACTGAAGGTCGTCTGACCTCCGCAGTAGGTCGCTTGACCTCCACAGATTGTCTTTTGAGCTCTACAGATTGTCTTTTGATCTCCACAGAAGGTTGTTTGACCTCTGTAGATTGTCGTTTGACGTCCACAGATTGTCGTTTGACCTCCACGGAGGGTCGTTTGACGTCCACAGATTGTCGTTTGACCTCTACAGATTGTCGTTTGACCTCCACAGATTGTCGTTTGACCTCCACGGAGGGTCGTTTGACGTCCACAGATTGTCGTTTGACCTCTACAGATTGTCGTTTGACCTCCACAGATTGTCGTTTGACTTCCACAGAAGTTTGTTTGACCTCCATTGAAGGTCGTTTGACCTCCACAGATTGTCGTTTGACCTCCACAGAAGGTCGTTTGACCTCCACAGGTAGTCGTTTGACCTCTATAGGTGGTCGTTTGACCTCCATAGGTGGTCGCTGTCGTCCAGCCTTCTCTATCAGCTCCTCTATGTCTGACAAAGACGTCTCACTTTCTGGTTTGGGACTCCTGTGTCTTTCTTTTTTTATTTTCTTCTTTTTTTTTAATGTCTTATCGACAGTTTCCTCAACTTCTCGTTTGTGTTTCTTGTGCTTCTTACTTTTCTTCTTCTTTTTGGTTTCGTCGTCCACACTATCACCGTTCTTAGGTGTCTCGTCGTCTGCTTTCTTTCTGTTAACAAAAGAAACTTGTATATACTTACTATATCTTTATTCCATTTAGCTTCCAAGTATTTTCCATTCACAATATTATATCGTATAACTCTGCAAGGTTATATTAATACATCAGCTAACTTTCGCAGTAGGAGTAAGGATTAAAATGAATCTTAATTGTGGTAAACGTCGCAACGACGACCAAAATTTTGATACAGATTTACCATAAATAGAACACTATACTCTGTCCACTAGGTTAAACACTTTTTGACAGATGGAACTAGAGATTGCAGCTACATTTATTATCGATTGGATTATTGAGACTTTAATTTGTATGTAGTAAGTATCGATTAACGAGTTTTTGTTTTTCAGTTTATGGTAAAAACTGATTCATTTACATTCTTAAACATGATAATAATTTTCCTAAAACTCCAGTGTACAAATATTATATTAATAGAGAAGAGAGCCGATTGTTCCTTAAATTGATTGGTATCAATCAATCTGCGTAGCCTTTTCCGAACTATGTTGGGGTCGGCTCCTAGTCTAACTGAATACTATTTAAGTATTTTACATGGAGCGACTGCCTATCTGACCTGTACAACCTAGTATCCGTTATCAGCTTTTGACGATTCGTAACGACTGTCAAATATGCACAAATGAGAGCCGAGACCAAAGGCGTAACGTGTTTTACGAGACACGGACAGGTCTCGGTATGTAAAGATGGTCACCCATCTACGGACCAACCCCAGCAAGCTTAACTTAACCTGATGGCGACCCATGCGACTGTTATTACTCAATTACGAGCTTCTTCAAACATTCATACATTTTCAAGTGTATTGTAAATTAATATGAAACCTTTTTCTAGTTTATGTTTAATATTAAAAATGTATGTGTCTTCTCCTACATAATATTTACTATATTATGTATTATTTACTATATTATGTATGTTTTTTTCTGTTTCTTTGAACTTATTTCTTGATAATTACTGCATATATGCATATAGTATAGATAAGATTGTAAATACGTAAATGGTACACAATTGACTACCTATAGGTAGTATGGTTTTTCTTTCTTCCTTAATCCATACAGAAGTTGTCTTCAAGAGATCGCTTTTAGCGATAAGACAGCCCATTGTGCCTCCCTTGTAAAATGTCCTGAATGTATTATATCTGTATTTTCTATGGTGTCCATAATAAAGAGTATTCTATTCGATTCTATACTAGTAACCCACCACGCTTCGTGCGGGTGTAATGGGTGCAATCTATTACGAAGAATAGATGTGGCGACATGTTGTCAAAACATCAAGATTTCAGTTTCTCAAAATACATTTTGTAGTTTAGAAGAACTAAGGGATCTCACACACTCACACAGACACGAAAAACTACTCTGTTTCATATTTATAAATATAAGATTTGCTCGTAACCGACAAAAAGTTTAACCTTTCTTTTCCATTATGGGCATTTTTAAATATACCAATAGAAATATTTATGGTAATTTCTGATTTGTTCATAGTTGCGATTTGTTTAAATCTAAGACATGCTTAATATATATTTTTTGCTGCTTCTTTTTATACAAAAATATTACGATTTCTATTTTATTTTCTATTTACATAGACATTCTTCAAATGCCAAACTGATGTCAAGAACTTAAAAAGGAGATAAACTACAAACGCGCAACAAAGAAGATTTTTAGTAAAGAGTTACACCTAAAACTCTTAACCTTTTGACCGCCACAGTCGTGTATAGACGACAAACCAAAATGTGCCCAGCACGCCACGGTCGCGACTGGGCGACAAAATTAAAGGATAAATTCGGAGCTTGGCGCTGAGGGCACGCTTTTTCATTTTTGACGTGGCGGTCAAAAGGTTAAAGAAATGTTTAAAGCAATGAAACATCGTAATGATCGTTTCAGGCGAGACTGACTGAACATTTTGGGATCAACGTATTTTAACTCTTAAAAGCTCACTTTCATCATGAAAAATATAAAATAATAATAAAGCTGTAATTTTGTACAGCGTTTTACTTACTCTTTTCCCATTTTCCCTGAAGTTGTTGGTAGTCTTTAGGCACTAGCTGTAATACACAGAAAAATATAATTAATTCTTGCGAAACTCGAATCTTTATATTAAATTATAGAATTAAATGATTAATAGCAGCCTTGGCCAGGAATACACCTCACGCTTTGATCCCGTTACGATCACTAGTACTGTTGATGTTCGCAAACGTTAAAGCAGTGTGAAACGTGGGAGCTCAACACCCCTTGACTGAGGGAAAACGTGACTTTTATTATTAGAAAGCTCTCTTTAGAAAATGGGGAAATAACGTTTATGTTTTTATCAACTTCTTTGGCTTGTAAATTAATTTCAATTAAGGTTTCCCAATTATATTTTCCTGTATCGTGGGTGCTTTGGCTGACTATCGTTCCCTATTTTATAATAGGGAACGATAGTCAGCCAAAGGGTGTTTATACACCCTTTTCTGTTCTATGCGGGAATCGAACATGCGTCTCTTAACGTAGAAGGCAATCCCTAAGTAAATGTATCAATAGAACGTAATGCGTTATGTGAAAGTAATGTTTTAAATAAAAAAAACAAAAACCTTCCAATATTATATGTATATACAACTTTTAGGAACGATCGCTAGCGTATCAAGTTATAACTAACAGTCAAAAGACATTGCCAAGATTTGGGCCAAGTGCTGCCTTGGAGTGTGAGCTGGTCCAGTGGTAGGTACTGCACTGCAGCACTAACATGAACTATAAAAAAAATATTTGAAAAAAAAAATGGCTCCAGGATAAATAAATAAAGCTCAGTAATGTGATAATGTCACCCAGAGTGGGAGGAGTCATTTGATGATTTCCCAACCTCAAAAAAAAAGGGATGATCTTTCGACTTATAGTGTTTAAGGAAAGGTTTAGAATAGCATAGACATGAAAAAGAGGGCTGTGGCTTTTCACTGCAGTGGAAGATCACAGGCTTGATAGAATATGAATAGAGGATAAAGCCCAACTATACCTACAAAAAAATGCTGCTTATAAAAAACTAGCTGACCCGACAGACGTTGTCCTGTCTTAACTGTGATACCTACCCTACCTACATACCTACCTGCCTACCTACCCTACCTACCTAGCTACCCACCCTACCTACCCTACCTACCTACCTACCTACCTACCTACCTACCCTACCTACCTACCTACCTACCTACCTACCTACCTACCTACCTACCTACCTACCTACCTACCTACCTACCTACCTACCTACCTACCTACCTACCTACCTACCTACCTACCTACCTACCCTACCCTACCTACCTACCTACCTACCTACCTACCCTATAGGATGAAAATCAGCAGCTGATCGAAAAAAAAAAAAGAAATATTCTGCTATTCAGGGCGGCGACAAATCCAACGAAACAAAAATCATGAAAATTGGTCCAGCAGATCTCGAGTTATAACGAAGGGAACAAACCCGTCTTTCTTTTATATATATAGATGTAAGAGCTTACTATTTTACATACTTACTAAAAAAGAATTCATAATACATTTTATGACCACAATCTCAATGGTGGTTCAGCATTAACAGCGCTCAAATATCCCTTTTAATTGTAAATATGTGAGCACCATGTATTTATGAATTAATTAATTATACCAGCCATTGTGATATGTGTTTATTCTTTTCACCTTTTGTGGTGTATTTTTTCTGGGTGCATGGTCTACACATATAATTTTATAATTCATTTATAAAAAACACAATGTTTAGTATACATGAATTATAAAATTATATTTACTGCACATGTGTATTGCACATAATACATTATTATTGTTATAATGACAACACATACTGAAAAAGTAAAGAAACTATCAAAAGCATTTAATGATGCCCACACCTTTCTACCTTAGGTTTTAAGTCAAAGTTAAATTATTTATTTCAAATAGGCACAAGATAAGCACATTTGAACGTCAAAGAAATAGAATTGATTCTAGTTGCCCCTTCCAAAAAGTAGTTTTGTATGGAGAAGAATGGGCAAGAAACTCCACCAATGTCTTTTAAAATGTTTCACAATTCACACAATTATTTGTATACATGAATTATAAACCTAAGGTAGAGAGGTGGGCATCAGGGCACGCCACGATAGTGGCGGTAAGGCCCCTCTTTGAGCAGTGGCTAGAGAGGCGTCACGGCGCCCTCACCTACCGCCTGACGCAGGTCCTCACCGGACATGGATGTTTCGGGAGGTTCCTGCACATCATCAGGCGGGAGGAAACGCCCGGGTGTCACCACTGCGAGGATCGCCCAGAGGACACGGTAGAGCACACGGTGCAAACCTGCCCAGCTTGGGCGGAGCACCGCCGTGTCCTCGTAGAGGCGATCGGCGGCGGCGACCTCTCGCGCCCGGCCTTAGTGCAAGCCATGGTCCGGGGCGAGAGGGAGTGGGAGGCAGTCACCTCCTTCTGCGAAAAAGTCATGCTCGCGAAGGAGGTGGCGGGATGGGAGAGAGAAAGGTCCTCCCGTCCCAGCCGCCGCAGGAGACGCCCCGGGCGTCGGGAGCCACGTGACGACTCCCGGCCACCGTAGGCGCGGGCCTGCGGGCGGTGAGTAATGGGTGACTCACCGTCCGATCAGCACCAGACCCGTGCCGTGCGGCGCGTATATGTTCCACGCGCGCCTCAAAGAGATGTCAGCATATGAAGGGGCCCCCCAGGGCCAAGCCTGCCGGGTAAGCGGGATTGTCCGAAAGGGTTACCGCTACCCCGGAACATAAAGGGCTACGGAAGGAACATGGATGGGTTTTAGTCAGTAAGAGTCTGACACTCCCTTCCGCTCCACCCAGAGCGGGAGCAGTCATTGGATGATTTCCCAGCCTTAAAAAAAAAAAAAAAAAAAAGAGATGTGGGCATCAATGAACGCTATTGATAGTTTCTTTACTTTTTCAATATGTGTTGTCATTATAGCAATAATAATGTATTCTAAGCAAGCAAAATAAAAATATTTGTAGGTTATTTTTAGTGCCTTCGCTACATACCCTACCTAGCTACCCCACTTACCTACCTATGCTACCTACCTATCTACCCTTCCTTTTCTCACCTTTTAAACCTTTCTTGGACTTCTACAAATATTTCAAAACCAAAATTAGGCAAATTGGCTTGTCAGCAACAAACATCAATTAATTTTTATACATTTACCCCCTTACTAATAAACATAATTATTATATCAGGTGAATAGATGCACGATTTTTCTCTTTCAGTAGTCGGAAACGTAAGACAAAGTGTAGTGTATGCAGACACTATGCAATATTTATTGGTAAGGGGTAAGATTAACCTACATGTGCATTTATGAAATGTCAGAAACTAGGTACCTGGTTCCTATGGAGTCATCTCCAAGAAAGAAAAGAATAAGAAACTCCACATTTACTCAGTTGCCAAGAATTGGCCTATAAGTATAACATCTTCAAATTATAGTGTTAATAGGAAATTACCAACAAATCAATTCATCTATGCCCCTACAAACAAATGTAAGTATAAGTACAGTTTAATTTTTTCAATAAAAGCCGGTTTATAAAATGACTACCAGCATTCAGATTCAAAATAGAAGATTCAATCTCATTTTTCTTTGACTTGGATAGCTATAGCTGCTAAATCATGTCACTGAATTCTGAAGAGAGTATGTTTATTTATTTTATTTTATTATTTTTAAGTTTAATTTAAGCACATTTATTTATAAGTATAAGACGTACACTGTTAACATTCATATTGTAATGTCAACAGTATACAGTAACTATAAGGCTGCCAATAGACGGTTCCTTTTAGTATAGAGTAAAATATGTAGTTAAAGTTAATGTCTGGCGGCTGAGAGTGTGTCATGCTCACTTTAATGTCTCGCAGATGGTGGAGTGTGTGTGTTGGATCATTTAGCTCCCTTCAAAATGGTTGAGCTGAATGGTGCTAATCTATGCGTCATGTTCGTGAACGGGCGCTGTCAGTAGGGACTGGCATCTCTTGGCGGCTATGGCTTGTTTTAATTAAATTTTTTAATAGTTTTTACAGATTTTATATCAGATACTTTTAACATTCTGCATCGTTCTCACATGTATAATATGAATATGAACTATGTAACCAATATTTTGTAACCATATTTTGATTTAAAAGAGTGTCCATGGAGTTCCTTGCCCGTTCTTCTTCATAGGTACCTACTGCTTTGGAATGGGCAACTAGCTTCATCTCTTTGACTGACCAACCCCTTGACAATTCAAAAGTGCCTGTAATTGGTTTATATTTGAAATAAATACTTTGAGTTTGAGTTTGTTATTGAATCTTTTGCAACTACCAACAAGCCAGGTATTATAAGAATTTTGAAAATTGTTACTAGATTATGTAACTATGCTGTACTATGTAAGAGCGCATCCTCCTAACACAGGCATTGTTTGCTTAAGAGGAGGTATCAAACACTAAATCCTTTTTTATAAACTAAAAAATAAATAAAAACTTAATTATGATTACTTCATGCTTGATGGTGTATTTTGAACTGTATAAATAAATAGGTAGGTATAGTATACGGATGCTGGCTCCACAAATCAATCAATATGTTCAGCACCAAACAAAAAAACATCATTCTGTTTCTGTCAACCATTTGAAGATGACAAAGGCAGAAAGATGTTTGCAATATGTTTAGCGCTCACCATATTTTGTGATTTGTGGTGTAAGCGAGTCTGTATACCTATGGTATATACATCATATTGATTGAAATTGGAAGATGGACAATCAGTGTTCACTTTTATGCACAACAATCCCATTCAATAAAGAACTCATTTGTACAGCTCAAAAGTTGACTCTATTTGGCTGGGTACAGGGTGTTTGAGCGCAAATTCTAACTGTTAACCAAACATTCTATCATATAACAGCAGCACTCCACATGAAACATTACCTATTTTTTAAGATTCTATATCTGCCTAGCCTTTTCCCAACTATGTTGGGTTCCAGTCTAACCGTGCAGCTGAAAACCAGTATATTATATGGAGCGACTGCCTATCTGACCTTCACAACCCAGTAACTGGACAATACAATACCCTTTGGTATGAGCGGCTGCAGATGTTCGGGCTTCTGACAACCCGTAACGAGTCAAAGATGCATAAATGACAGCAGGAACCAACGACTTAACATGCTTTCCGAGGCACAGATGAGTCTCATTATGTAAAGATGGTCACCCATCCACGGCCAACCCCGGCAAGCATAGCTTAACCTGATGGATCAAGCTGTACCGCTATCTGGTATTGTATTCTGGTACAATCTTGAAGTTCAAGTTTCTTTTTGCAAAGATCTTAATTGTAATTGCTGCTTTCTGATAAGTCGATAAAATAACAATATATCCCATTTTAGTGTAACATAACATCAGACCTGTATTTTCTTTATAGTAAACCTACTTTTCACCTGTTATGTTTAAGTCTCATGCAATAGGCAGAGCGTCTTTTGCCATAAACCGGGCACAAATTCAGACTCCAGGCTGCTATGGAGAAATTACAGATGGAAAAACTTTGGCGGACCTAGGAATCAGACTCAGAACCTCATGCTCAGTAGTAGTGCTTGCAACCATTAGACTAATAAGGTGTTTTAATGCTTCAATGGTTACTTTTACAATAAATGAATATACTTAGACAAGTACGGAATGGAATTTTTGTACCCCGGAAGAAAGCCGATTAGCTGCGCAGAACACAATTTCATTATTTAAAGACCCATGGCACAGCTATCTTCAAGATCGCCAAGATACATCGGCACATAAGGAATATTATGAAACTCATGATTGTTCTATTGATCTTTTGAGCAGCACCTCAAAAGCTGCTAGGGCTGCTTAGTAAGGAGATTGCCATACATCAATAAACCACACCTTATTGCAGTTTATACTAGCCTAGCAGCTGCAGGAATTATAGGGTTTGTGGAAATGGCTTTTATGAAAAACTAGTAAATATGTAAGAGAAAGCAGGATTCTGAAGTTTCATGAACCAAAAATTTTATGAAACAAGAAAAACTAATCAAATTTTACCCTAAGCTTCACAAATTCTAAGGAATAGGTCAAAACATGCTAAAAGAAGACTTTTAAGCATTATATTTACTCTTCAGCTACAATACTACTACATTTTATGAAAATTTTACCAAACAAGGGTCAATACCTCTCAAACGCAAATTGTGTTTTTCTATCTGCAGATCCGCCACCGGAAACAAATAATAGGTGAAGTAATATAGGAAGTCCCCTTATCAACACTGCACACAACAAGGATTATGAAATTAGTCGAAGATTCACAGAAATAATAAACGTGACATTACTTCTCATCAATCAACCCACGAAGTACTTTTTTTATGCGCGTTGTTTCTGAACTTGGCACAGGACAAGTAGTATAATGCCAGAAGTAATAAAATATTACTATTCTACAACTCTTTATTACTAAAAGGACTAATACGTTAAATAATGTTTCAAGAATAAAATTTAGAAACGATGAAGTCCCGAGATTGTGATTGCTTTTATAGGATAAGTAAGGTTAAATGATTCTTTTACATTTACAATGCGATTCCAAATTTTTTCGGCACCGAATTAACAATGACATCACTAGGAAGTGTGTGAGTCTGTGGCAAAGACTATAGTATACTGGCTAGTCTGTGGGTTGACGTCACACGAAATGACACAAACGCACGCGTTCTTGTCAATAATGTCATTGTCATTTTGTGTACACTACTTGTTTTTATAGAAATAGCGAATAATATTAACGGAATTACTAATTTACTATTTAGTAGCCCGAAATAGCTAATAAACGTTGTATAGAACAATTAAAGACAGCTAAGTAAGTTATACCCAAGACATATACTAAGTTTTTATTGATTTCTATATGTCCTATCTCATGAATATTTTAGTGAAATTGAATATTAAATTCAGCGTGCTCTATTTACAGTAATGAATATAACGACCAGAGGTCCTGTGCGGAGGTTCTGCTACGATGATGAGACTGGCGAAATTGTGACGTACGATATAAACGACGAGACTGGCGAACCGTTACTTGAAAATATGCCGCCACCGGTTATAAATATAAGAAAACCTCCTGATACCCGGGAACGCGAGGCTAAGTACATGAAATTCCCGCGCGGCTACATGAGCAAGACAAAGAAGTTCCAATCATTAAAAGCTAATATTATTGCTGGCTCGAATCAAATCAGCCACCGCTTGCTGTTAATACCGTCACTGATGATGTTCCCTGGCCTTTTCTGTGTCATTCTCATGGTATTGGAGGTGTTTCTACATGTCCGTTGCCACAAAAAGAATAAAAAGCTAAAAGATCCCAATTTGTACTACCGCAGCCCATTCCATGTGGTTACAAGCACTTTCTGTGGTGTATGCCGCGACTGTGACACTGCTTCTAAAATTGGGCAGCTGCAGGACCAACGACGTAACCGATATGACTACTTCAGGAGTATAGCAATCTAATTTCATATATTGTGATAAAAGTTAAAGGGTGTGGTTTTTATGTTAGCATTGAATAAATATACATGACAATATTTAACATAAAAGTGATTTAATGATCTCTTCAAAGAAATCTTAGTGACAGAATTGCATTTGGCACCTTGGCTAAATGCTAATTAATAAAATCATATGACTTACAACAGTTACAAATGAGTGATCCACAGAAGGTGATTCGTAGCAATTTATAAGATTAAAGTAATAAGTACAAAGTGTTCTATCTACTGTATCAATGGTGGTCAATGTTACACATTGATCAGTTCCTATATTTGATAATTACTCCTGTAATAATCTCTCCAGGAAGTAGTTATCATAAATAGAGTACTTAGATCTGGTGAAAATTTCAACGAAATTTGAAGAATCGTGTATGATGAATTATAATTTTATTACCAACTGAAAAAAGTGCAAGTTGTATTGTAATGGTGGAATTGAATTTATTTTAGTATACTATTAGTATACATCTGCTTATCCCTTTGGGGAATACAGGTGTGATGTTGTTTTATTAATGTGGTAAAGCTGGTAGATATACAACAATACTGAAACTACAAACACAACAATTGGACTGTATGCAAAATACCCACTTGGATGGGAATATGCAGACGTCAACTCATTACACAATAGAAATAAACAATTAATTGCAATACAACTTGTTCCCATTACTACTTATTGTTAACAGTAATTAATGTTTTCTGAAGAATTACCTTTGTTTTCCGTGGCTTGTAGTATTTGTGTAAGTTGTAATCTGAAAAAGTAACATAAATAGCACTATTTTCTTTGTTTTACCAGATCAATTATTTTTATTATATCAAGATATTTAGATGTATTTGTACCGTAATAAAACAAAAACATCATCTTCTGTGCAGTCAGGTATAAATATAAGGATCGGCTTTTTTGTGTGTTTAATAGTGATTTAAGAGACTGATTTCTAAAACATGGCAAATTTATGGTTATTATAGTGTCCAGACCAAGCAGATATTTTGACGCTCTATTTACTTATTTTGAAGCATTTGCCTTAGGTATATTGTTATTACAACAAAACAAATTTTTATCACCTAATATAAATTAGGAGATAAAAACTGGTGTTGTTCTTTTTTTTGTAAGACAATTTGAATGGTGGTGGTATTATGAAGATTATATTAATATGGTTTTCTACTTTTTGATTATGTGGTAATAAAGGAATTTTTTGTAAAAATGTTAGTTTTTATTTCAAGTAAAAATGTGTAAAATACAAATCTCAAAAGCACATACAGCTGCGTGAAAGTTGGATACAAAAAGACTATCATTCGCCCAAAATCTATAAAATTACTGTTATTGAATCATCATCATCTGCCTAGCCTTTTCCCAAGTATGTTGGGGTCGGCTTCCAGTCTAACCGGATGCAGCTGAATACCAGTATTTTACATGGAGCGACTGCCTATCTGACCTCCACAACCTATAACTGAGCAAAACTACTGTTATTGAATATAAATGGTTATTACATTTATAATAATACTAAGATAAACTATTAAAAGAGTAAACTATTACAGTCTGCATAACAGAAGTAGCGGGTTGTAAGCGAAGTGCTGCGGGTTGTAGTCTACAAAGTCTAAAAAGACCAAAATAACAATCGATAAATCAAAGAAATAATAGCTTGGAAGATAAATATGTAAAGGAAAAAGGATATATTGTATGAGAGGACTACTGATTGAGATCGGGACAAGACACTTTCCATACTTCTCTATTAATTACCTCCGTTCCCCCCTTTCTAGCCATATCATCTTTCACCCTGTCCATACATTGTTTCTTTCGTCTTCCGCTACACATATAACCATCCACATACTCCAAACTCCTCATATTTTCCTCATTCATCCTCATCACAAGCCCATACCAAAAGATTTATTCACAAGTTTTCAGTCACCAGAGCCATTTTCAGACTTCCTCATAAATACTCATTTATAGTTTTATCTATTCGTCTAACACTAAAATTGAAGGGCAGACATGACAACAAATAAATAGCCTTATGGGCAGGAGAATGGAGGGCATGTTTGTAGGTAGGTGGGTAGGTATGTAAATAAAGCATTATGAACCTTTTTGGTGGAGATTTAAGTACATAACCTATATTGATATGATTAGGAGACGAGTGGAGGTAGGTAATAATCAGTAGGTACCTAGTTACTACTACTATTACTACTAGGTCAGTTGATCATTTTGATGCCTTGAAGTGATTAGGTATAGAGGCCAGCACCTCAAGTTATCCCAATCTTTCAAATACCTTTGATAGTCTTTCAACTTTATTACAAAAGCCTAAGGTTCATTTTCAATTTGGAAAATTTGACAGCTTGGGATAACTTGATGTTCTGGCGTATAATTAATCGTTTTATTTAACTCCCAATCTAATTACTTGCTATAGGTACTTTATGGTCTGTAGGTACATTACTAGAAAATTGTTACATACATTATATAAACCTACAGAACACCCTTAATGGAAATAGGTACCTACCTACATAAATTAATTAGGTGTTCTTCGTCATGAAAAATCTTGAGCGTCTGATTATGACACGGTACAATGCACACAGTGTAGTGATATTTTTGCCATACTGTAGTCATAGTCATAGTCATATTTATTAGGTATAATAGGTAGATGTTATAGAGGCGCGACGATCAATAAATCCCTCACACCGCTCCCTCGTTTCCAATAGCAACACCCTCCCCGGACCCCGTTCAGGCGTCCCGCGGCCCGGGATTTTATAAGGGACCGTTTATATTTGGTTACAGAGCTTGCCGTGGTACCTAATAACAGAAAAATTATTATTTTATTTGGTTCACGCATAGAAAATATAGAAATAACTAGCTTTTGCCCGCGACTTCGTCGGAATAATAACAAAAGTCCGGTCGATTGATCTTTAATATAATAATAAATCGCACCCAGCTGAAAGTTCGTAGGATTGTTCAAAACACCATTACCTATTCATGGAATCTAAAAAGTCCTCATTGATCTGATACCTGGAAAAAAAATACTCGGGGTCAAAGGTCACAAAAACGGGTTTTTGCGATTCTCAGCAAATCGGTAAGTTTTATCATACAATTCGTTCAGACAAAAATTGTAGATCAGATAATTATCTATAAATTTTTAAACTATTTTTTTTGGTAACAGCCACGATTTCTGAGATATAACGATTCAAAAATAGTACAGTACACTAGCCATCCAACCCCATAGCCCAAAATTCTCCTTTTCCATGTTCTGTAATAATCCTGCACCAACCAGGGGTTGTCCTTGAGTGCACTAGCATTGTGCAAACAGGGATAATCGTCGGTTGGTGCCTCCTCAACATTAAGAATGATGTAAGGGGCCAGAAAATATAATATATTTATTGCGGACCACACATACCAGCAGCAGTACAGTAGTAGTTACATAATATGTATGCATATGTCATCAGAAAAGCATAATATGCTGTTATTTAATTGCTGAGCACGTGTAGCTTTAATTAGGATCATCTAAAATTCTCTCACGAACCCAGGTTACTTACGACAGATGTACCTACTTAAATGTATGATCTATGTTTTTTCGTCATCGCCTACCGCACCTGCTTAGCAGGCGTAGCTTTACAGCGAGCATATATGTGTACCGCAGAAGCACTGTTTGGGCTGTGATGTGAAAAGTATCAAGTTCATACGCAGCCTGGCCAAATGGACCCTCACAACCAGCCAACCATCAACGCCACTTATAAGCGTAGCAGTGCCTGACACATTCTTCGCAGCAATCGAATAGCTTCTCAATAGAAGCATGGTGGGATTTTTTTTCTCCAGGCGTATTGTCAGTTTGGGTGTGACCGTTTTTAACATATATTAGGACCTCATCATCATCTGCTTAGCCTTTTTCCAACAAGATTTCGGTCAAGTTCCAGTCTAAACGGTTGGAGAAAACTAGTATTTTATATGGACTGACTCACGATTGTAAATCTGACCTCCAAAACAGATAAATGTGTTCTGTGGTATCACGATAAACCTCTTAGTCAGATTTTCAGAATTCTGAGTACCCTGGCCGTACGACTGTTAGACATTTACTAATAACAACCGGTCACCGGAGCTTAACCGGTGTTTCTTGAAGAAGGAGTCTCGGAGTTCCGAGGAGACCTTGACTGGCCATATGCACTCGAGTGAATTCGCCAAACTACGTAGGGATGAACGTTCAACTGCTCCTTTCATTTCATTCATTGATCATATGGAAGGCGAGTGAAAGATGCCGAGTGCCGAAATTTAGTTTCACCATGTGAGTACTATGTACCTACTAAAAAGCTTCCATTTGAGTACTGAGTACGTCTTACATTGACTTGAATGTGCCCTGTCGGCTGAGAGCATGTCATGCTCCCTGTAATGTCTCACTGATGGTGATGCGTATGTTGGATCATTTAGCTCCCATCAAAATGGTTGAGCTGAATGGTGCTACTCCATGCGTCATGTTCATGAACGGGCGCCGTCAGTAGGGAATGGTCACCTCTTAGCTGCCACGCCTGTTTTAAAATTTAAAATAATTTTGAATTGTTTTTTTTTAAAACTTGTAATTATGGACGCTTTTATTAAGTTCTGCGTCGTTCTCACGTGTATATTTCAACATGAATGATGTAACCCAGTTTTTGTAAACATATTTTGATTTAAAAGAGTGTCCATGGAGTTTCTTGCCCGTTCTTCTCCATAGGTACCTACTGCTTTGGAATGGGCAACTAGCTTCATCTTTCTGACTGACCGACCCCTTGACAATTCAAAAGTGCCTGTAATTGGTTTATTTGAAATAAATGCTTTGAGTTTGAGCTTGAGTTTGAGATCAGATGGGTTAACTGATGATTTTTTTGACTTTTCATTCATTAGTGTCAGTCGTTTCACTTTGGGTGAAAGATACCGGCTAGGGGCGTGTCGCATCACGCACTTATATATAATACGCCTAAGCGTGGATAAGCCTAAAGCCCCTCTTTCTGAAAATCTGACTGAAAAAAACTTAAAAAAGTTATACAAAAAACCTCAAAACAATAAATTATAATCTATGCAAAATAATGAATGACCTGTAGAAAAATGAAAATATTGAGAAATGTGATTCTCCGACGAGACGTTGCAAACAGACGACGCTATTTGTATAATGACGAATCATAAATACTTTCATTTTGATGACTATTCACATCGATCAGTGTTGTTCGCCAAGCCGAGCATCGATTCATCGCACGTCCCATGCGACGGTGGATTATCAAGGTCAAGGCTAAGAAAGTTTGGCAGAAAGAGGTCAATGTACGCGAGCCTATCGATTACACAGTGCCCTACATACATCGCCGAAAAGGCATTCGAGTGCGGATGACTCCAGCTGGACTTAGAGACCCAGGGTTCCTAGGCACTTCGACATTTGTGGCCCCTTCATTCCGACGCCATTTTGGTTTGTAAATAAAATGCTCTAATGCAGATAATTTTGAAGTATGTAAAAAAATCTGAGCACAGTTTACTTCGTACTTTATGCGGCTCACCCAAATGGCTGGGCTCCTAGGGCAGAGCCTTGTGTGTCTTTATGGTAACGGGCCTGGATGACTCACCTCCATCCTGCATGGTGGCCTTGAACCCTACAATTAAAGTGACTTGTGCGCTGCTACCGATAACGCCGTGGATCCAGCGAAATTTTGAGCCAAACAAAACATGTCGTGCCGTCGTGAGTGTGTGTCGTGCGCGTCGTCGAAGAAGTACTACATACAAAAATATCGTATCGATCGAGTACGTTGGCTGGGGTGCGTAACGATCGCTTGAACCCCTCCAAGCAATGACCCACTTTGCAAGTTCAAGGCTATGAGCGGTCGATAGCCAAACCATAAATCTAAAATGCGAGCCCTCCAATATAAAAACCGGTAAGGACAGGGTCGGATTCACGCACCGTACTTTTGAAAATAATAAATAATTTCAAAAAATGTACAGTCACGGACTTTAATTGTTGAGCCACTTGCCACTGTTCGTATTTTAGTCGTGTAACGCAAATCGGTTTTAGTCGGTTATATCGTACATCCAAACATGGAAAGTCATAATATCTTAATTTCGTTTCGCAGGTCTAGCAACCGTAACCTAGCGACAATTGTTTTAGCGTAGCCATGGTAAAGTTAGCGTACTGTGAAATATTCTATTGTTCGTTTCTTTTTATTAACTGTTCTTTGACATCGACATTTCATGTCACTGATAGGATTTCAGAAATAATGATTATAATAATGAGCTCTAATTCAAAAAAGGTCAGTAGTAAAATAGATTGGATAGACGTATTTAACCTACTTTATAATACAAATATCAACCTCTATGGATTAGACTATTTCCGATTATTATTAATTTGTCATCTTATTTGCTAGCATGTGGTTTCAGTTCGTGTTTAGTCGTGTAAAGTTGTGTAATCTCATAATCTATAAAACTGCAAAATTGAAAAGTTTGTACGTGGCTCTTCAATTAAGGTTGTACATTTCATCCGACAACATCCCTGGCGTCCGAATTATAAGCTTTGGGAGATTAAAATTTTAATAAATTTTAGTGAAGATTTTTCACCGGGGTTATTTTATTTAGCTAAGCATTAGCTTCATTACTTGTTATTGCGAAAATAACAACGAATGAAGTTTAACGGGATTATCGGAAATTAATCCTCAATAATAACAATACACACAATGGATGATGACTACATTTTTTTTAGTTTGTAAGCTAAAAATATTGGACACGTATTTTTTTTACGTAATCCAAAGATTACTTTGATACATTGTGTTAAAATGTGACATGATGACGTCACAAGTGTGTAGTTTTTATACTTGTGACGTAACGAGCCCCTGCTCTCCAACTTCAATGCGTTTTATCTGTCATTTTTTATTAATGTGATAAAGCAAATAAGACGTGTCTAATATTTTTTTATTGCCTATCTGATTGACAATTTCTTTTTCACCTCACAGGCTCGGTAAGAGTCTGTTTGTCATTCGAAATTTGAGCCGAAAATCTATTTTTGCTCTCTAGCGTGGAAAGAGTTTTTAAAATTCGAACCTTTCTATTTAATAATTTTCTATACTGCCAGTCCACTGAAAATGCATGACACGGTCTAAAATCAAATCCTACTACTATTATAAAGGCGAAAGTTTGTAAGTATGGATGTATGGATGTTTGTTACTCTTTCACGTAAAAACTACTGTATAGATTTGGATGAAATTTGACACAGAGATGGTTTATATCCTGGATTAACACATAGGATATTTTTTATCCCGGTAGAACATTCCTGTGGGATAATTTCCGACCTCCACGCGAGCGAAGCCGCGGGCAGAAGCTAGTATTAAATAATACCGCTCACCTTAAAAACCATCACAGTACAGAAATTAAATATTTTGCAAGAATATAATTGTAAAATTGGAAGTAATGTTAATAAGTATTCCAATTGATTAAAAAAATCTGTGACGTCACATTTTAATATGCCATAAAAATACTACCCTGTCAAATACCCAATTGTGTAGTAATTTAAGTTTATTTTTTTAAATAAAATAAATATCTACTAATATAATATGTTATTTAATCCTTTGCTTGGCAAAAATAAATATGTATTAAATTAAATTAGTTAGTTATTTGTATTAAATTAGTTTTTTTCTTTCATTCTCCTTAGAGGACAAGTAGGATATAGAACAAAATACAGGGTATATAATTTTGGAGATATTCTATGTAACTCATAAGATACATTGCCAAGTATCTGTTATTTTCTTCACATGAGTCAATGTATCTGAGACGCTCGAACAAAATAAAACTCAACAATACCTGTTTTCTTGCACCTAGCAGTTTCCTCGCTGTAGTGAGGTGAAAAATTGTGTGTTGCACTCGGCAGCAAAGCTTTTCTGCGTCTCGTACCTTTGAAACCTTCGTTACGCTCAGGATTCTATATTTGAACCACTCGCTTCGCTCATGGTTCAACCCTAGAATCCTTCGCTTACTCAGGTTTCAATAGAAGTACTCGCGCCAAAAATCAACTTTCCAGCCGTGCATAACAAATAACTATTTTTTTACCCAGGCGGATCCCCTATTAACAGAAATGCACAAAAATGAAAAGGAGAGCTAGACTTGAGTGCAAAAATGAATCCGTGGAGATTAAATGCAAAAAAGGGTTGATCTATTTTCCAAGCATTAAAAGCATCTGACATGTTATGGAACAAGAAATGAGCTAATCAGCTTAAACAATAGGCTGATTGGCTGATATTCTTTTGTTTGAGGTCCTGTGAGAAAGGCGTGAAGCGGTGACTGATAGCGAGCGGCTTCTAGGGCTAATCGGCGGTAGAAGTTGAAGATACCCAAATAGCGACGCATCTCGTTGACCGTCTTAGGAGCTCGGTAGTCCTGGAACGCCTGCACCTTCTCCAGCAGTGGGCGAACACCTTCTGCGGACAGCTCGTGTCCTAGAAAAGTAATGGTGGACCTGCCTGGTAGGTTATCTATAATATCCTTAGCGTCCACCGTTTATACATAAAACGGAGGTCCAGCTGGCCCATGCACGGTGTTGACATTGCTATTGTCGGTGATTATACGATCATGAATATAACTTCAACCTGGCTGAACCAAAGTGTGGGGCCTCTGGAAAAAAAACGGTGGTAATTTCACGCTGACTCGGTTGACTTTCTGTTTTTGGGCCGATCACTCCTCCAGTTATCGCTCCCTAGGCTGCTGCTATTTGGCTCTGTCAGTCTTCTGTGTTCTTCTCTTGATCACCTGCGACTTTCTTTTCTGCGTTCGATGACCACCAATCCATTTTTGCACGCAAGACTAGCCTATTTATTTTTGTGTATTCCTGTTCCGTACTTAGAAAGAAATCAACCGTCGGAGGCACTGCCGAACAGATACCTTATTTCAAGTAAGAGAAGAAGATAAATACTCAGATTTTCATGAAATTGGAGCCGATATTTTGCAAGGCTTTCTTCGGGGCCCTCCTCTCTACACTATCTTTACAGCAGGAATATCACGAATCCCAAATGTAACAATAATTATCGATGACTCGGCACTTAAATCCGACAAAAATCTTCTTAGCGTGTCGATAGCAATCTGAATGGACTCGGCCCAGAATTCAGCTACGTGTTTGGCACCATCAGTTCCTGTGACGTGCATACGACAGGACATGCAGGACACGATATTAAGTGTCTCATTGTTTATGAAACAGCACCACATTTACACTTCAAAGCGGAGTTGTATATGAATCCCTACCTGAGCAGGTTTTCCTTGCTTCGGCCGACCTGGGTCAGGAGTCTGTTTAAAGACTTCCAGGTTTGCCAAGGCATGTCGAGCCCAGAAGGGAGACTTTCAGCAGGTAGAATTATTAGAGTGGGTAAGGAAGCACTGGGTCGCCACAGCTTCAGTCTTTCTTTTGATGGTTCGACAAAGAGTGGAACGACACACTTTAAAAAATTGTTCACAGCTTTTCTCGTATGTCGGCCAGTTTGACTCTTTTGCTAGAGTTTGCTACCGTTCTACGGACTTCTGGTGGTGATATACCTGCTCGCGGATACAACATCTGTACGGGGGTCGGTTTAAGACAACCAGTGCAATGATATAGTAGAAGCCGCAAGAGGCAGTAGATTAAGAGGTTTGCTTAAAAAAGAACTACAGCAAGCGTATCAATATCGACGCAAGTGACATTCACACTCAGGAAAGGTGTATGCCCTTAGGTTGAGCAACGACTTTCCATACAAAGAGATTGTGACCCACAACCCACAACTTCAAAAGAGACCTGCGGGGTAATTGCATAACACACATAAAATGACGATCGCAAGTCTTATGAACAGTCACGTTCATTAATTTGTTATTTGTATTATTTACGTTGTTGAAGATGAATTTTTCAAACCTATGAAGCAATGAAATATGAATATCTTTCAAAACCCTCATATTGTGATTGAAAGCGTAGATTGTTATTTGGACATGCTAATATCATTTTTAGAAACCTGTACTGGTTGGTCGGAAGAAATTGTAGTCTCTCATTCAAGAACGAGTTATTTGTTTACAAATCAATATGGACTTGATATACAGCAATGCAATGGGGTACCTCAGTACCTCAGATTCAGACTTCATTATAGTGCAAGAAGTACCTACAAAACTCAATTTCTGATGCCGACGGTAGAAACAGAAAGTGCATAGGACACACATAATGACGATTTAATGAATCATTATAGCACTTACTTTTTTCGCGAATTCATCCGCATGGATTAGGTAACGATTTTCGAGTACAAAAGTAATACATCCCATATCATTGCCCTCCTTTATTAAAATATTGGGCTAAAAGTATCTTTTAATACTCTCCGACCTAAAATATCACCTCGATCCGTGCCTGCTCAAAAAGTGACAAACAGACAAGCCAATAAACACCTTTTAACATGTATTATTAAGTTGTTGTAGGTATTTAAAAATTACTGACACGTATAAAAATTAGGGATAATGTACTTAGCCGCTTTTTTGAGCATAAACCATCATATTATTTTCATTTAGTATAGTTCTAAGCTATTACGCAAATAAACATACGTTTTTTCTGTCTTGTTTTCTTTAGTGTAAATTGTGTGCTAAGAAAGACACATAATTTACACTAAAAACCACCTTAAATTTATTTTTATTCTTGGTCAGTTTTTCATAAGTATTTATCTCGATAACCATTGGCCCTACGCAAATATTGCGAAAAACAATTATGTGCAAAATTATATAAGGTAGAAACTTGCTGTACGCAAAACGTAAAAATATTAGCGAAAAAACAGTTTTAGAGATTTTTTTTTGGACCCGGTTTTGCAATTGAATTTTCGCTCAATATTGTTTATGCTTATAATAATAAACATAAGGCTTGTGAAAAATCTACACTAGGATTTATTTATCACCTTTGTTTTGTTTCCCAGACATTCATTGAATATTCAGTACAGTGTGAAGCGTCCATAACAGGTTCCTACAAACACACATAGGTGGCTTTGTTAAAAAGTGCACTTGCGCAGAAGACCGGTGTGCAGTTATCGAGGGGCCCTTTCCACGGCAGCTCCAGCGGTGATCGGACGCGTTCGTTGCAGACACCTCTTAGCCCTTGCGGTCGCAGACTACCTATATTCTCAGCGCTCCCGAAGGAGGAAAACACGGTGTTCGGTCTTTGATGTTGTCGGGTAAGTAGAGTTGTGGTTTCATAGTTTTTCAAGTATGTTTCGTATTAAGTGTGTATTTCGTAAGGCCACGTTCTTTGTCTCTAATTACAAGCTAATTAGTCGGGAAGGTTATTTTATCTATTGATACGGGCCAAGAAACAACAACAATTAGGGAGAGTGCTGGCTGTGGATATCATTTTCTGGTTATATTACGAAATACGTCAAGGGTGCGGCAGGGTGGCTAGGGTAGTAGGGTTAGGGTTAGGGGTAGGGTTGCTACCGCCATCTTGTTGAACCGGGGTGCCGTATTTTAACTAAAGTTTAACATACTATTTTATTGAGCTGTTGGTTAGATTAACTGGCGCATATGAGTTACAACCTGAGACTGAGAGGAGTTTAGAGATTTCGAAAGATTCTTTGTTTGTACATCGTTAGGCCCACAAGTAAATATTCAAAATTACAAGCTGTGGTACTAATCTGCGATGTATGGTGCGCTTTTTCTGTCAGTCGATCTCTTTTTATAATTGCAAATTTTATAAAATACACGTACATACATCGATATGTATCGAGGCCTTGCTTCTTTTGTGACTGGGATTAGCAAGCAATTTTATGTAAAGAATGGGGTTGTAATCGAACTTTTTTTGACGTTATCTTAAAGAGGTTCATCCATCAATTCGTCCGGTAGTACAACTTGAGACGATGTGATTTTAAGACTCCTCTTTTTAAATTCCAGGGTTGCAGGTGACGACGATGACTGCACCTCGTCAGTTTTCTGAACACGCAGTGGACAATATCGACACTCAGACGGGGATGCTACTGATGGATCCCTGGGCCAACTTGTGCTACCTTCGACACGTCTTCACAGCGAGAGAACGCAGGAAATGATTTTTGTTCTTTTTTTTCCACCTCAGTCCCTCCGATACTGCTTTCCCTACGACCCTGTCAATGGACTAACGGACTTCTTGAAATGTCGCACGACTTAAATTTTCTCAATTTTTATTTATGATTGCAGATGTGACATTAATTGCCATTTGTTTACATTTATTAACTTATGTAAACAAACAACTCCCACCCACCCACCCTCCTCTGTTAGGAGGTACTTGTATCAATTCCATTTGTTATGATATTTCGAAAAGTGGGTTTACCATACCTATTGGTTAATATAGTGTAAACAAATAGATAAATTCAATGGTAAACAGGCAGTAACAATTGTCAACTTATTTCACTAATTTAAAAGTTTACTTTACGTTGTAAAATTTTTATTTAGTAGCCTGAATTGAAGCCAAGTAGTTGGAGTATTTTTCCTGAACGAAGGACAATGCCTTCTGGCAGGCAAAGTACTAGGCAATTTCGATCCCATACCTACCGTTATAAGGTATGGTTTTAATTTGAAGTACGAAAAAAAAATCTTGATAGTTTCATTACCTACTCCTAAGTGTACACCAGAAATAAATTAAATTATTTTTATGTACTTTTTGGATCCATATTTTTTATATTTAGGCCCTAAATTTGTACTTCGTACGTTTAATTAAGCCTCTCTGTAGGCAGGAGCTAACCTAACGTTCATTAATGCTATAACATCGGCAGTGTTGGTCTTATTATATATATAATCTTATTCTTAATACTGTATGCCAATAACACCTCGGCAAAATGTGTCTTTAGCTGATTAATATTAAGTAAATGTCGGAAAGTGTATTCATGAGATTGGTTTTTATAAACACGCGGAGTTAATGTTCTAAGCTAGTTTTATCAAAATGTGTAATTGATTTTGAGACTGGTATAATATTAAACACGCGGGATTGTATTAAAATTAAGCTAATTACTATTAATTAATAGTCGGGAAGTGTGATCATTAGATTGATATTTTTATAAACACGCGGGTTTGTTTTTAGATTATAGTTTTAAAATTATGTATAAGTTAATGTGTGAGTATTTTAGGATTAAGATGTTGAGATTGGTATAATATTAAACACGCGGGATTGTATTTATTATGAATGGAATAATATTAAAGACGCGGGATTCGGTAAAATTAAGTGATGTGTATTTTGGATTGTGACAACGAGATTGACTTATAATAATAAACACGCGGGTCAAAACTGTGTCTTTTTTTGTGTATTTTCCTTAAAACAAACTTTGTTGGTTATTAAATGTCAATAAAGTAAATCAATTTTTTAATTTACGTACCTAATAATTTAGGTACGTAAGTTAAAATGTTTTTATGGACAGTTAGATAACTATGAGAGTAAGGCAGCCGATCCTAACATAGTTGGGAATAGGCTAGGCAGATGAGTTAGATAAGACTGTCTCGGGATTGTAGTGTTTTTATAAGAGCAATCCAAATAGGTTCACGGGATCATTCGCATGAACATATTGGGATTGAGTTGTTCGTAAGTTTTGGAGATCCCGCTTGCTTAAACTATTAAATATTAAAAAAATACAAAAGTCGAGAGAATCTCGGTTCTATTTCAGCTTGATTTATTCAGTGGTAACTCGTTAATAATGCTGTATCTGACGCGTGAAGCGCAGAATCGGTAGAAGTGGCAATGCTTGGACCGGACTATGTCCAGCAGTCCACTGCTGGACAAAGGCCTGCCCAGCCTTGCGCTGAAGTGGATGTAGTCTTATCTCTTACGCATGGTCACGTTTCTGGTACCTGATGTGCTTACAAATGCAACGAATTTGAATCCTGTGGGCGTAGTAGCTACACCGTAGCTGCTACGCCGGTGTTGCTACGGCGTAGCAGCCTACCAGTATAGAAATTGTAATGCCGTTTATTTATTTACATTCTTTTCAAAGATTTAAACAGAAATCCCTAAAATAAAAGATATATAAAACAATTAGAAATGTAAATAGTTTTACTATTTACATTTCTTCATGTATATAGTTTTACTATTTACATTTTTAATAGTACCGAGCTGAAAAAAAATTGCTAAATCCAAGGTCAGTTTTAGTAATTTTTTTAGGATTAGCAGTAACATTAAAATATCTAAATCTATCTCAATTCGTGTAGATTATACATATTTAGTATTTTTAAGGGACTTGACTACTACTTACTAGAACTTTCTTAATTTAAGTCGCTCACAGTGTTGACCTACGCTAAAACTGCAACAGGCCGGATCGATAACGATGGTCGTAACTTTGACATAACCAAATATTAGCATCTTGCATTGCTTTGGATAAATATTGAATACTGTGATTGCAAAATAGTATTTATTGGTAAGTTGCACTCTATGTTACCGTAATTTAATCAAGTCTTTATTAATTATCCTAAAATATTCGATTTTAGATTAACAATAAAACTCTTTCTTTGACGAAAACTGTATTTGCGTTATTACCCCAAGATACTGTTTATCTATTGTTTACGGCAAACAATTATTAAACAAGATATATTTATATGATGAGAGGATACGATCTTTAAGCAAGGCTGATATGACACACCCTTTGAACATGTGTCTCAGTTTTAGGGGTAGGGGTTTTAGTCAGTAATTGGGTTGTGTAGGTCAGATAAACAGTCGCGGCATGTAAAATAATAGCACTCAGCGTCTTTCGGTTAGACTAGAAACTGACTCCAAGATAGCTAAGAAAAGGCTAGACAGTTCCTTTCTGCATTCATGATGTTGATGTTGGTTGTGTGCTCCGTTAGGTCTGCGGCATAACACGTGCTTCTTTTCTTGAGGACCAGCAAATGATGTGCTAACATGTATATATTATCACTTGTTGCAGGTTGTCAAGATGGCGATCGATTCGAAGACATTCACTCGCCTTGATCGCTTCAGAGCAGCAGAAGCCGACAATATCGTAGTAGAAGATGAATTTGATGATGAAGAGATGTTTTATAGACGTGGTCGTGTCGAAGTGGACGTGAGCAGTTTGGTGAGCGAGTTGTCCGGCGCCTTCAGGTTTAGGGGGATGATTCATGCTATAGGGAGTAAAATATTCATGGTCCTGTTCCTGGCTGCTGAATGTGTGCGTTGCGTGCTGCGCCGCATCATATAAGTTGATTATCTGATGCCTGTATTGTCTCATTATAATGTTTTGACTTAATTGTAAAAGGTTGTGTTCTAAGTTGCAGTATACTTTTGTAATTTTCGAATGACTACAGGTGGGAAAAAAAACAATTAAGAGGTATATCGTGATTTTTGTGCAGCACCTGTACTTTTCCATACTTGAAAGAAAATACGATTATTTGTAGTAAATATGACACAAAAAAACTTAGATAAGATTGGGGGCGATAGGCCCCACATCCACGCAAAACGCCTAACACTCAGCATTATGCTGAGTTTTCAGCAACGCGTAATATTTTATGGTAACCTTTATTGCAACCTAGAACACAATCTTAAACCTGTCAGTATACACACTAGGCCTAAAAAATAAAAAAAAAAACAAGTTTTGATTGTAACAAACCTAATTTTTGATGTTTCAATATTCTTTTTAAACCAAGTACAACATGTACTTAATTAATTAGTAATATAACGTGTATCTTTTTCTACAAGTTATTGTGGTTCAGTGTCCAAGCTACTATGTACAAAAAAACATTTATTTTCTAAACAATTATTCAGCTTTAATATTTATTTTAATAAAAAATATTTTTACTATCCTTTACATGAGGGCAATCCGCTTATTAATAATAATATTTGAACATAATTTAATTTTATTGGCTATAATTATGTAATTTATGAATTAAGATTGTTCTTTGGCCAAAGAATTAGCATTGCCATTCAACGTAGCAATGCTGCCAGTCTTCTGGGCACGTTTCCTGATGACAGCGATGCGGATGAGTACTTCGACGCCTAAGTGTCCTTTTTGTCTTTTTTGGATTTATTTGTATATATAGTTAGTTAGATAGTCTTTTAATTTAAGTATGTATAAGTTGTTATTGTATTAGATTGTAGAAATAAAGCTGTAATATTTAAAGTGCGTAAATGTGTGTTTAATTTCATCTTGTTTGTTGACCAATCTTAAATCCATTAAAAAAACGAGTCTATTTTAAGGTCAAGTTTACTCGGTCAGAAACGTTATTTAAAACCCGATCAAATATGGGTAATTAATTGTTTCTAGAACAAAGAAAATACCCAATAGAATACGGCGTTTCCTACTACGCCTAAACCCAAAAGCTTTTTAAATGGTTGATTTATATCAACCAACCATTTAGCATTTAGCTTGGGACGATATGGTGCTGTGTGAAATGTCCAAGGATATTATTATATTATTATTTAAAAAGCTAAGCGAGGATCATACACCGAATTAAAAGAGAACAACGCATATGTATGCGGGAACAACTATGATTACGAGCTGATATTGGCTGTAATTGAAATAAATTGTTTTAGCGTAACCTTTTTTATTTTATATGACTTTAGCAAAAGCCTTAACATGACTTAATTTAAAGCAAAAGCTGTAACTGAACATTATTTGTTTGCATTGCTTCAATGACCTACGGGCGACAAGTATTTTTATCTTAGGTCTTCAGTAGATACAGATATCTCAGTAGGCAGAGGTATTCAATAAATGCGACTAATTGCTATATACCAGTAAATTATCAAGTAGTCAAAATAATATTCAAACTAGGCTTTCTTTTTTTTTAAGGCTGGGAAATCATTCAATGACTTCTCCTGCTCTGGTTGGAGTGGAAGGGAGTGTCAGACTCTTACTGACTAAAACCCATCCATGTTCCTTCCTTAGCCCTTTGTGTTCCGGGTAAGCGGTAACCCTTTCGGACAATATCGCTTACCCGGCAGGCTTGGCCTTAGAGCGCCCTTTCAATTCAAACTAGGCTGAAAATCATCACTTTTTGAACGTCAAAATGACTTTTGACAGTCCACACTACTTCCTAGTGTTTTAGCTGGGAAGAAGTGGCACAATCAACTGCCCAGCAGCCCAATGGAAGTCAATCAGCTGTATAACATTTCTAAATGTTGTAGATAGCTTAAATTATTCTTGGCCGTATGCGTTCTGGTTGTGGTCATAATAGTAAGACTAACTTAACGGTTTCATTGTTTTAGTCGCTTCTTAGTTTTTGCACCTTCGTAGTTTTTTCATTAAATGCACTTGAATTATTTAAACTAACTAATATATTATGTTAGTTTAAGTATTTTGATTATCAATATTTTGATTATTCGAGTTTAATGTCAGTCAGTTTTGACACAAGTACAAACTTCAAAGCAATCACCGATCGATATATCCCGGGCCGTCTTGTCACCAACACTGTACGCGCACTCGTGCTGATTTATTGAGCTCCGAGATCTCCTAATAACATTTCTTGGTAAATTGCTTGAATTGAATTATTTGATTTTTTTAAGTTATAGTTAATAATGTAGCGTTGCGAAACGTACAGATAACAGTTTATACGTATAGTTTATAGTTTGTTTGTTATGTGGACACCCACAAACCTTAACCACTTGTTGAAATCATTTCTAACATCAGTCTAACTCCAAACATAAATATCGTGTCTAACATATGTTGAGTTTAATCAACTGTTGAATACTGTTGACTATTGTGTACTGCGTCGCTGTGTACTGCGTCGCTCTTAGCACCCTGTCTTGCAACTTCTAAGTAAACCTGTGAATGTTTTGTTATTACAATTTAGCCTATTACTTATTACAGGCACTTAAGATGGCCTCTGACGGTGATGTTTTGAATCGCCTCGACTGCCTCGACCGCCGAAGATTCCGTGAGGAGTTCCGTGACAGAGTGGCTCCTGACGACGACAACCACCACCATGATGATTTGAATAGACTTCGTCACTTGTTCATGGACTTAATATTTAACTTTGAAATGAGGGAGTTTTTAGAAACCTTGTTACTTACAATTCTATACGTTACTCTAATCAACGTTACAGTCTTCTTCCTCATTTATTTACTCCAGGATATTCTGTAAATTCTCTTTACAGTATTTTATTATACGATTTTGGTTACACAATTTATCTGGGTCAGACTTTTAAATGTAATACTTAATAATTGCCTACGTATTGAGTTTTTAATTATGATTATTTTTTATTCTCGAGAAATGAAATATTTATAATATTTCTTTCAATAAAATACTTGCATCGATATTTAGACTTGCATTTGATTAAAATCGTTTTACTAATTGTCCATTAACAACTTCCCTATCCAATAATTCATATATGACTGACTGGGAAATGGGGAAAGTTACACAATTTAGACAGACGGGGGTACCAATGAGCCACAATGTGACTGTGAGTCTACATATTGTCTCACTTCTTGTTCAGCTCTCTCAGCAATAACTCCTACAATTTAATAAACAATGGCTTTGATTGCTGAAGCTCGTATGAAAACATGAATCATCGATACGAAAAAGAAGATAATATTCTCATTATCTATATATATAAAATTCACAGTCCTGACGCACTGCCTAAACCGCTGGTCCTTTGTTTTTTTTTTTTTAAGGCTGGGAAATCATCCAATGACTGCTCCCGCTCTGGGTGGAGCGGAAGGGAGTGTCAGACTCTTACTGACTAAAACCCATCCATGTTCCTTCCGTAGCCCTTTATGTTCCGGGGTAGCGGTAACCCTTTCGGACAATCCCGCTTAAACCACTGGTCCTTGAGACTTGCAATTTCGCACATAATAGATACCTTATACAGTATCGTCATCAACATAGGAAGAACTTTTGGGAATTCTACCCCTAAGAGGGTAAAATGGGGATGATAATTTGTATGAAAAATTGTATTCCTTGACTTAATAGACTTAAAACTTGGCACGAATATTAAATTAATAAGTTTCTTATTTTTAGTTTTCATTTAAAGGGGTTTAGGGGAGAGCTAAAGATTTTATGGTAGGATTTTAATGCGCGGTCCGAATAACTCGATACTCAGTATTACGTTCGACCGATCCCGTTATTAATTTGTATCGGGGTTTTTCGAAAAACTTACCCGTAGGGCGTGAAAAGGGATAGTTAATTTTATCGGGGATTATTTTACGTCTGTTCATAAAAAGAGAGGTCAAAAGTGGTATAATATTCCGAAGATTTTTAAATGTGATGTACCTTATCAGGAAGCTTATTTATTAGGCTACTCGATTATAGTTAAGTATTATTTTTTCAAGTGCCTCTTATTTTAAAAAACTGAAACATGTTTCAATACAAACAAAACACACATAGCCTTTACTTATTAATTTCTATGCAATATCATTATTTTAAACGTGGGTAAAGTTTCCGTTTCTATTAAATACTTTGAGATTTTATTATAATTTTAGCTGTAGCTCCATATAAGACAAAGCATTGATTATCATAACAATGCAATATCAAAACGTCGAGATTAAGGCAGATCTATAAATGACTGAATTACGTTGAAATAAAAAACACCACCTTGGTACAAGTCTGCTGACAGACACAGTCACTGTCATTTTCACGTCATTTGCCACAGGGCTGCAGGGTTGCCAACCCTTAAATATAAATAATGTGTGTTAGTGATGACTTGTTTAAAAAAAGGAGTTTTTAGAACTTAGACCTTTAAGGGGGTGAAAATGGCTGACTGGGTGATATATCAATGCACAGCCCAAACCGCTGGACCTACACACTTGAAATATTGCACCCTTGTCTCATTAATAGAGCAAGGAAAGGATTGAAAAAAATTATAAATAAGGCTTAGGAATTCATAGTAATGAAAATTGGTAGTAGTTTCACTTTCAATTTTGATGATGAACCGGGACGAGAGAGAGTATCAGGCTTTTCCAAAAATGACCAGGAGTGGTCAGCGGGATTGCCCCGGAACAAATATTTAGGGTTTTAGTTAGTAAGAGTCCATTTAACTGCGTTTTTTTTTACTCGAAAATTGGTATAAATATATGTCAAAAAAATTAAAAGTCACAAGACAATTAAACCCTAAACCATCGGGTCTTCTATTAGATATCATACGCTTATTCTGTGCTTGAGCACTCCCACGGAGTAAATATAAAGAGCACTCCTGTTGTGGTGGAAAATAAAATCCCCATAACTGCGCAACGACACCAGACTAAAAGTTCCTAGCTGATTTCCAGTAGTTTGGTGATTTTGACACTCACTAATAGATTAGTATAGAACGTAGTCTCCAGAGGTTTACAATTAGATACTTGATACGACGGCACTGTTTAAATTGGTTGATCCGCGGTTACCGCACAATCTTGGGCGAGACGGCAAGCCACCTTACCGGACTACCGCCGTGGGATCAGAAGGCGAAAGTCCTCGCGCGCTTGTATGCGCGTGTAAGTGGTGCGAAAGTACTAAGCCGGGGGGAAATTCCGCTTCCGCGGCAATTTGCGGCGAAGAGATTGACATTTGAGGCTAGGTTAGATTGGCTGCTACGCCGTAGAACACCTACGGCGTAGCGGCTAAGCTCAGTCATTAAATTTGATTGAATCGTAGACAGACTGTAATTTTCGACACTCGACTCTTACACAAGAAAATTATAAGCTGTTTTCATAAAACGTTGTTGCAGACTATCAGTGTGACAATCTGCTAAAAATGGATTCATAGTACAAACGACCAAAAAAAAACTGTTAAAAAAGCTTTAGAAGAGCTATATTTTTAACTCCTTAGGGTATCAGGTCTCATTAAATTGGCATGCAAGTACCAAAATCGACGAAAATAGATAAAGCTTTGCTATAATAATTTATTGTTTAGGCTTATGACCCAACTATCTAATCTGCTGATTCTAATAAAAGTATAGTTAATGACCCCAGGCACATATATTCAAATGCATGATACTTCATTGAAAGTAATGAACACAAAAGGCTATTTAAAAAAATATCAAAACTCTAGCGGGTCTTTACTAGCATTTCAATAGATAATTTGAATTTTAAAATTCAATTAGTAATAAATAATTGTAACACCAGCCTTATTGGTGTTCATTTGCGTTGGGATAAGATATTGGAGGGACACTGGGGGAACAGACATCAACAAATCGACCGGACCTTTGGCAGGCGTACGAAGTCAACTCGCAAATGCTAAGAGACCTCTGTGAGTTAGGTTCAACCATTATTAATTTTTAGGAGGCTCCAACCAACGATTACACACACTGCACTATGCAAGTGCGGCCAAGTATTACTCCCGGTGGCTGCAGGACTATTGCGGTACATGGAAATAAAACAGTTTGGGCTTCGGTTTTGGGTGGCTATAGTGGATTACCTAAAACTATAGCAGAACTATGTCCCCTGCCTGACCAATGCAATATAATATACACAGTAAAAATGGCAGGGGGTGAAAGTGTCGTAGCGACAAGGGCGCAACATGTTTAGACGTTCTCATGAGGAGTGGAGAGGTATTTCAAGACTTTCAGAAAAGTCCCAGAGCACGGAAGTGGTCATGCTACGAGCACTAATTGGAATACTTCCAACCTCCAAGCACATTTGTGCGGTGTTCGCTCCAGGCAAGCCAGAAGAGAGGAACAAGATTTCTCCCGGGATATAGAGTCCATGCGGTCGCTACTGCCCAACAGCCACATGCTGTCCTGCGAGTATCTCTCTTGATCTGGTTCCTAATGGTGGTTATTAATATTATTATTTAAAGCTCTCAGACGCATCCCTGTAGACCCTTGGAAGGCTTACGTGGGACCGAAGCTAACTCGCAGAGGCCTCTTAAACCGTTTTAAATGATGTACCAAATAAAATATATTATGTACTAACATCAAATACTTTATTATTTTTCTCTTAAACGGAGGCGTTTAAAAACATAATTTCCTTATTTTTGTCGCGTGGTGTCGGTGGTGTAGTTTGTTGCTAGGTAGATTTTTCTCGAACGTCTATACAAAAGCGGAAATCTCCTTTATCTATGAGTGTACTTCAAGTTGCAGCTATTATTTAATAAGTCCGAGAAGAAAAAACATCCTAATTACTTGTAGACAATAATAAATTGTTAAGCAAGTATTTGTCCACTTTAGTCGATTTATCTAGAACTAAAAGTCGACTAAAGGGGATAAATATCTGAATAAATATCAGATCAAAAGCTGCGTTGTGGAGTAGGGTGCAACCTCGGATCGATATCTTGAAACGTCACTTTACGTGCGAGTCGGTGATTTATTGCCACTACTGTTCAACTGAGTCTTTGGTAAATAGAATTCTTTACTTTTTTATTATCTTAGCCTAGTTTATGTCCCTGATTGTGTGTAGAGCTATAGTATAATATTCAGAGATTTTATTCCAACTTGGTGATATCTTCCAATGCATTCTTAAAAATTATCAAAGGGCCTTTGATAACTTCAAATATATCAATATTAGTTTATATAGTGTAATTTGAAGTTTTTAAATTAAACTTAAATATTTACTGAGCAGTGTTGGCCGCGTATCGACCTCGACTAAAGAATTGTAGGTCGCGAGTTCAAACCCAAGCAGGCGCTTTACTTTGTGTATTTAATCTCACCGCTACAGACAGCTCTCAAAATGGTGAAAGAAAACATCGTGGGGATACCAGTATGTCCTAGAACCAAAAATTCGAAGATATTCGAGAAGACCGCCAACACGCACTGGCCTGCGTGGTGGTTTATGGCCCACTTCTTAGGGAGATTGAGAGAGACTTCCTATGTCCCAGCAATGGGAATATTATAGGCCGATTATGTTATGTACGTGTATATCCATTATGTTCTAAGGAGACTAGCTAGATATTCATTAACATTTCTTTTTACTCTTTACAGGTGTACAGCGAACCGTTGCGGAAATGTCTTCGGACCCCGACTCGGCCGTTCGTTTCCCTGCTAAGTTGGATGGAGTGATGGTTTACACCTACCAAGAATATAGACGCCGGCGTCGTCTGCGTCGCCTGCGTGGGTTCCGCGGCATTAATGCCTTGCAGGGGCAGTTCGAAATTCAGGAACAAGGCCAACAAGCTAACTAAACTGTTCGTATATATTGTTGCACCACTAGGGTGCATCTGGTAGCAAGGTTTTTCTGCGAAATCTATTCCTAATGATCCGGAAACATCTGTTTACATAAGTTTTTCTAGTCATAATTTTGTTTATTTTTACGGTGTTTAGAAAAAACATAACAAAGGGCTTTATTCATTTTGGAAATGTAATATCATACATTATGCTTTTTGATTACTATGTTATTATAAATTACAAGCCACTAAACCGCTTTTGTGAAAATCTTGAATATACGTATAAAAATGTAGTCTTTGAATTTCTCCTTTTTACACACTCAGACAAATAACAGTCCAGCATCCGAGAATATAAATTGAGCGTACACATAATAATTACATACACTAGGTACTACATTATATGACTAATTAACTAAACAAACAAAAAATGGGCACGTATACGTTAAAGCATTCGCCCACATTGATTGGCACATAGAATTGCAATGATAATTATTTAGCCAAAAAACGAGCCAGACGGTCACTTGAAGAGTCTGCGAGTCGCCGAAAAGTTACATGAAATGGAGACAAGCAGTTGGGACCCGTGACCCGAGCGGTTCGACTCCAAAACGGCTTATAATTGAAGTTACCTACTGAGAATCAAACAGACTGCTCTTGAATTTTCTAGTGGCGTAGCCGCTACGCCGTAGCAGGTACTACGTCGTAGGCAATAAATAATAATAATGACGAAGCAGAACTTTGTTCGATTGTTATTGTAAATGGTTCAATTAATGAAGTGTTTCCAACATATTGATAAAGAGATTCTCTAGAGAACCTTAACCAGCAATGTTTTTAAGGCGTGGCTGGTTTAGGTTCTAGCATGACATGCTAACATATTGTATTAGCGTAGCAAAACGCGTAGCAACTCGTAGGCCGTAATTATGAAACTTCTTTATGAAGTTATCTATACGTAGGTACGTGATATACATATGGCTGGCTTCCACCCTTCAATCATACATATGCATCCCGTAACTATACAGTGTGAGTGGGAGTGTTGCCATAACGATAATAAAAATAAATTATGTATTCTTAGGAGAGTAAGGTGATCCTAATTAAACAAATGATTGATATTATGTTACGGCTAAGTTCCTAGTGAGCCTCTTTTAACACATTTTTTCAAGATTCGAGTAAAACTTATTTTAGTCGATTTATTAGTGCTTGCTCGCACTGTAGTAGACATAGGTTGGCCTATTCACTTGGGAAATCGCCGACCAAAATACGATCTGTAATAAATAATCTATAAGTGTATTATTGTAATCTGTGCCTTAAAATAAATAGCAAAAGAACATAAAAAAACACGACCAAATACTGATAAAAATTACTTTAAAAATATTGTTGTACGTGACAGTTTTTAGTCCTGATTGTTCACCCAATTTTCGTCTATCTATTCAAAAGCTACATTCAGCCTAGTTGCAATAAAATACAGCACGGAAAAAAAGAGTAGAAAATAATAAAAACTCTTTGTATATTGTATAAGAATTATATCTTGTTTAAAATAATGATTTAGTTAATAAGTACAGAGGCCAGCACATCAAGTTACCACAATCTGTCAAATTTCTTTGATAGTATTTCAACTTTATTGCAAAGACATAAGGTTCATTTTTAATTGAGAAAATTTGAAAGTTAGGGATTGCTTGATGTGCTGGCGTCTGTACATACATTGAGGCTTGGCACAATCGAGTAGGGTTAGAGGTATATTTAGTGTTTTATGAGTTTATTCGATTTTTCTATCCGATATTGGGGGGGGGGGAAGGTTTACTGTGCATTTCTACCATGTATGAACCTAATTATTTTATCTTGAGGCTACAGCAGCCGTATAAGGATGTCTTATAATTTCGTCATAGCCGTCTGTCTTTGTGCCTTTCTGTCAGTATCGTGACACGAGCTCGTAAAATTCAAATTTAAACCAATTTGCACAATTTGTGGTGGTTTTCGTTGGGCATTCGTGCAGGGTTGAAGGGGAAAGTATGTATCAAACTGCGGTACTGAACTTGGGATATAATTTGAAGGGCTGACATTTTCTATTATCGCGCTAAAATTTGAAGGCTAGGCCCACAGTAAATTGGATGTCAAAAAATTTACTTAAGATTTGGTGTATTGTCTGCAGGGACTCTTGCCATACTGTAAATCGACTAAGTTATCGACTAATAAATATGTCCAATAAGTTCAAAACAATAAAGTTTTTAAGCAGATCTATGCACGTAAACTTAAATTAGGCTGAGGACACCATTTTTTTTCTTTTATAAATTTGAAATGTGTATGTGTGAAATGTGTAAATACAATTGAGATGTTAAGCAAAAAAATACATTATTTTAGAACAGTTTTGTCTATTTAGTTTTAAATCAAAGAATTTGCAAGCCTTTTGAGCACTCTTCCTGTTGACAGCGGTGCGCATGAATTATGTGATTCTTCCTTCCCTTTTTAATTGGTCTCGTTACATTTCTCGGGATCGTGGGGTCCTGGGTCTTTGGAAGGTGTTTGAGGGGCCGAAGGCAACTCGCAGAGGCCCGTCAGATGTTTTTAATGAAACACATAATTATTATTTTAGTCTTATGTTCCATGTGTCTTAATCAATTACAGCCTTTTAAATTTTTTAGTTAATTAAATTTTCAGGTTTAAGTAATTAACTAATTGACGACTTTACTACTACTTTTGAGTTCACATTGGTTAGTAAAAATTTGCTCATTAAAGGTATTATGTATCCGCCTAAGTAAGTTAAATCTATACTAATATATTAAAGCTGAAGAGTTTGTTGGTTTGAACGCGCTAATCTCTGGAACTACTGGTCCGAATTGAAAAAATAGTCCAATTATCGACGAAGACTGTAGACTATTATCACACTACGACCAATAGGAGCCGAGCAGTGGGAGCAGCTAGTATATTATAAAGTACGTTCCTGCCTTGTTCTAAAGGCTTCAATGACAACCTCTCGTTAATGTTGCTATTATGTAACAAAACGTGAGGAAACAAACGAGGGGTATCGCCCCGTTGCGTCACACGAGTTTACAAGTTGTTGCTAACTCAATAAAGTTCACAGTCGACACGGGAGTACTCGACGGTGACCACCGCGCGACGGAGCGGGAATATTTATGGTTTTCCCGTCAGAACGACGCTCCCTAAACCTAAGTAAACACCAACTGCTTTTAGTTTTCGTTAAATTCTAAAACAATAAATAATTTTACCTCGACTCACGAACTTAGTCGAATATAGTATGTTCTCAGCTTAAACACCTTCAGTGTGCTCATGTGATAAAACTGCAAGGGGAATCAATCGATAATCCTGGGGCGCCATTCTATCGCGGCATATCGTTAACTTATTCTAGTGACTATTTAGACACCTAATCTATTATCTTCTTCTTTTAGTGACTGTGATTGTTCGAGAAAATATTGGTAAGTGAAAGTATTCATGGTTTGAATACAGTATTTACTAAAAAACTTTAGCATAGGCACAAGCTTTGTTGGTATTTTTTTTTAACATATCGTTTACTAAACAACGTTACATTTCTAAACTTTTCAATCCATCCCCAAAACAAATATTAGATGTGGTAGCAAATAATCATAATAGGAAAGCAGGAGCATGCAACATATTTTGAGCGGACCCTGATTAAGCAGTATTTATTTATGACCAAAACATAATCTCATGTTAAAAATATTGAGATTTAGCTTGCACTAACTAAATACGGACTATTAAAAGTAAGAAAAACAATATTATTAAGTTACTTTGTTATTTTTGTTCATAACTTAATATTTGTTTATTATCTACTTAAAAAGGATATATTTTCGTTTTGTTTCTTATTTGATCATTTTATTCTTGGTCGCTAACAATGTTCGAACCATAGAAGTTCTAACAAACGTACCTACCGCGTCAGTCACATTATTTTAAAACGGACTTCAAATAAATAACTAATTGGAGTTCCCGAAGAAATGGGGACCACAATGCCGACTACACATTGTGCTACCCCTACTGTGCGTTGCTTTATTGAGGCACTAGCCTCAATAAAATAGGGAAAGTAGGTATATTTATAGTTAGTAACAATGTTTGAGCATTTAGAATGCATAGGAAAGTTTTTTTAGGGTGTGTGTAGAGTCTATCTATGTGTGTAGAGTATATATGGACGCCACCTTGGCACTCCGCCAATTGAGCGAGAAGTATAGACGTGCACACAAAAACTTGCACATGGTGTTCATTGATCTAGAGAAAGCGTATGATAGGGTACCTCGGGATGTCGTGTGGTGGGCCTTGAAAGAGAAAGGTGTGCCCGGGAAGTATGTAGAGTTAATTCGTGCTATGTACAGCCAATCTCGTACATACCTTCGGTCGGCTGCTAGCAACACCGACAAGTTCAATGTGGCGGTAGGCTTGCACCAGGGGTCGGCTTTAAGCCCTAACCTCTTCCTTTTGATTATGGATGCTCTTACGGCGGACATACAGGAAGAGGCACCATGGTGCATGCTATTTGCCGACGACATCGTTCTTGTCGGTGAAGATGGACCTGAGATCCAGAGCAGACTGGAGAAATGGCAACGGAAACTGGAGATTGTTGGCCTGAAAATCAGTAGAACCAAAACGGAGTACATGTTCTGCGATTTCGGCGGTCTCTCCAGTTCTGGGGTCATAGCGCTTGATGGCGCGCTTCTCCCAGTTTGCTCCGACTTTCGGTATCTCGGTTCACTTGTGCAAAGCGATGGCGAAAGTAGATCGGACTGTTAAGTATAGAATTAACACCGGGTGGATGAAATGGCGGCAGGTCACGAGAACAATTTGTGACTCCCGCATTCCCCTTAAACTCAAGGGGAAGATTTATAAAAGCATGGTTAGACCAGCCGTCTTGTATGGATCAGAGTGTTGGGCCACAAAAGGAATAAATGAAAGACAATTGCATGCAGCTGAGATGAGAATGCTAAGAGGGATGTGTGGTGTTACCCGAATGGATAGAATACGGAATGAGTATATAAGAGGAAGTCTGAAAGAGACACCAGTGACTGAAAAGTTGTGTGGAAATCGGTTGTCATGGTATGGGCATGTTATGCGGAGGAATGAGGAAAATGTTGTCAGGAAAGTTGTGAGCATGAATGTGGATGGCTATACAAGTAGAGGGAGACCAAAGAAACGATGGATGGATTGTGTGAAAGGTGATATGGCTAGGAAGGGAGTAACTACCGAGATGACGACTAATAGAGAAGTATGGAAGAAAGAGACATGTTGCGCCGACCCCAAATAAATTGGGATAAGGGCAGGAGAATGATGATGTAGAGTCTACCTAATAAGTTCCAACACACGTTTAGATTTGTTAGTTTTAGAAAGGAATATAATAAACGGTAAAACATATATACGGTACATGGGCGCAAACCGGTATTGATAATTATTATAACAGCTAAGTGCGAGTCGAGTTCGCATACCTAGATTCCCGTCGAATTTTTTCTCCCTTGTGAATATCGTATACTTGCGACTACGGATAAAATAAAATTGATCTTGTCTTACTGCGTTGTTCACGCAAATATAAGATAAGCTATTCCTGCTTAGCAAAAGAATCAGCGATCAAATTATTAACATTTGCTTGTACTTGTTTGTTACAGGTGAACGGAGTTGAGCAGTAAGCAAATCATCAATCAAACAGCAATCAGCCCGCGGGGCAGCCCTTAAAATGGGTTTTGATACCAAGTCGTTGGATATTCTTGAACATTTCCGTGACCCTATAGCTCATATTGAAGTAGTGGGCCGAGGACTCCGGCTGGTGCCCCTACCGATGCAGCTACCGGTGATGCCCCCGCGGGGGCTAGTGCCTCCGCAGCGGGTGGGGCCAGCGGTACCGCTGCTGCCAGTTCTGCCACCGCCAGCCCCGAGGCCATGGATGCGGCTGCAGCCAGTGCCGGCGCCGCAGCCGCAACAGCCGCTGCAGCCGCTGCAGCCAGTGCCGGCGCCGCAGCCGCAACAGCCGCTGCAGCCAGTGCCGGCGCCGCAGCCGCAGCAGCCGCTGCAGCCGCAACAGCCGCTGCAGCCAGTGCCGGCGCCGCAGCCGCAACAGCCGCTGCAGCCGCTGCAGCCAGTGCCGGCGCCGCAGCCGCAACAGCCGCTGCAGCCACTGCAGCCGATGTACCCGCCGCACCCACTGCATCCGATGCACCCGGAGCATCCGCTACATCAGATCCACCCGTATAACGCTGAGCAACTTAATTTTATACGAAATATTGGCAATTGGGCTTGGTAAATCAGCAACTTGGGTGATATTCCATGCTGCTGATTCGATCTTTAATTTGCTGGTTTGTTGTTTGTGATATGTCATTTTTATGTCTTTATGTCATAATTATTTTGAAGTCTTGTATCATTGTAATTGAGTTAGGTGCCCGATATTTACCCGTTGTACCCGGCCACCGTAGGCGCGGGCCTGCGGACGGTGAGTAATGGGTGACTCACCATCCGATCAGCACCAGACCCGTGCCGGACGGCGCGTATATGTTCCACGCACGCCTCAAAGAGATGTCAGCATATGAAGGGGCTTCTAGGGCCAAGTCTGCCGGGTAAGCGGGATTGTCCGAAAGGGTTACCGCTACCCCGGAACATAAAGGGCTACGGATGGAACATGGATGGGTTTTAGTCAGTAAGAGTCTGACACTCCCTTCCGCTCCACCCAGAGCGGGAGCAGTCATTGGATGATTTCCCAGCCTTTAAAAAAAAAAAAGGTGCCTGATATTTGGCAAAAATATACATTTTCTTAATACTTTTACCAAAAATATTCTATTAATATCCAAATATGTAAAGTACCTATGTGATATTTTGTATATCGAGCTCTGAAACCTACTTGTACCTTGTCAAAATTTTTAGCTATTATGTGTGGTTAATAAATGTTTATGATTTAGTAACTTGACTTTATTTTAGTGCAATTACCTAAGATTATTATCTATTTCACTCATGTTATTTTATACCTAATGACAATAACAAGACCATGCGGCTGATAGTCAGCAGCATATTTGTAAGTTCAGGAACTACTATATAAACACAAACTGCCCCTGACCTCACTGCCACTAAAGTAAGCCATACACTTATAACAATGCCCCTCACCACTTTATTCAGTTATACAAAGCCTTTGAAAGTTCTCAGTAAAGAAAGTAAGTATGCCTGTAGTTTAAATCTCCCATTTAAGTTTGTAACTTTTCTATGAGTTCATTGCTAAGTAATAGCAAAGTTTATGAAGTCAAATACATATTATACTTCATTCATGTGTGCAAGCTATTTTCAAAAAAACCTAAACCATTGATTGCCGTAGTTAGGCGCCTTGTCTACAAAATACATAGGTACTCTTATTTTATTTCGTCGGAACAAAGTAAGTTGCCGTGTTCCACCTGGGGAGTATATTCTCGACAGCGGCAGTTTCTTGGCGTTTTTCCTGTGTTTCATTTGATGCTATGTTGGTATGTGATAATAGGGCGAATTTTTCGATCGATTAGTCCCCCACGTGTTTCGTCGCGCGTGACAACCATTTGAGGAAAACGTGACTGCTTATTTCCGAGAAGGGGATCAGCGCCTATTATTATAATAACAATGTTCCGTACGTAAACTTACTACATTTTCTGTTCGCCTTATTCATATTAAGGAATATTTAGGTATAAATTAAAGTCGAATAGATTGAACCAAGACGTTAGTTGTGACTGTTTATATGAGGTTGATGACATTTAGACAAAATATATCGATGTTCATGTTTGTTAGTTGTTTCGACATCACGTAGGATTACTATAAATAATAATCATCAGCCTTTAATGTTCCCACTGTTTCCCAGCAGTGGCCTTATCTCTTCGAGAGGGAACGGGCCGTGACCCACCAGGCCCAGTGCGGGTTGGTGGATGAAAAGTCATTAAAATTTTAGTTCTAGAACGGTTTCCTCACGATGTTTTCCTTAACCGTTTTGAGAGCACAGGTTTCATTATTTACACATAGTAAAACGCTTGCCGAAAGAATTGAAAACTGTTATTGAATTAAATAAGGAAGAAACGCAAAATAACTCTTTGTATAGTAGGTATAAAATAGACAGTCTGCTGTCCACTGATTCGCCCCCGTGGATTCTTTTTCTACGTCTAAAATAAAACCGCACAGTGAACTGCTCCGCTGTAAGATTGACACCCCTTTTTAATTCCATTAAGGGTTCATTTCCAAAAAAATATAAGAGGAGGCTTATGCCAAGAATAACGAGTAAAATATAATTACTATAAGATTCTTTTGCCTCAGCAGCAACGATAGCACAGCACTGCGAGTCAGGAAGATAGGATGGCGCAACTATCGGCAGACGTGGCATCGCAGACTAGATACCTACCTACCTTAAATAGAAATAAAGACATTCCGTCCGTTCTGTTGCCGTCATCACGTGATGGGTAATTAGGTTCTAATTCAGCTGGAACGCCTACAGTGACAAGAGCCCGAAGGATGATCTCATTAATGTTCAGCACTTCGGCTGCAATACAGGCCATGGTATCTGATACAGAGATAGCGATGGCGAGAATAATATTATTGTTGGAAAAAGCGTTGAGATATTAAGTCCTTGGGAACCTTGTAAATACATATGTATTTTTTGTTGATGTTGTTCTCGGTATCGGTCCACTTGAGTATTGTTGGCGTTTATTCAAACAACTTGAATGGATTTATTTGAGGTATAGGTTTTTGTTAGGAAGGTGAATGCTTTTAATTACAGTAAACATAGAAAAAAAGAGGGATTAAGATTAATTTGGAATAATGTTTACCACGTACATTAAAATTTTCGTGGAAAACTGTGAAGTAGGTTAATAGAGAATTGATTTTATACATTACAAGAGTTTAAGCAAAAATATTCGGTAATGAAATTGTTAAATGATGGTTGTTTTGTAATTTATATTACATATATCATATTTTACAGTATTGTAGTACCTACTACTACAAATTAGTATTAGTACCTAGTACTACTATGGTTTGAACAGACAAAATATCGATGTGCATAAACTACCAATTTCAACCTGTGTTTTCAGCAAATTAATTACTGTTATTCTTTGAGGATCATACTCCGTCGTTTTAGAAAAAGCAGGGATATTTA
Organism: Hyppa rectilinea; assembly: GCA_951799385.1. Taxonomy (NCBI): domain Eukaryota; kingdom Metazoa; phylum Arthropoda; class Insecta; order Lepidoptera; family Noctuidae; genus Hyppa; species Hyppa rectilinea. Next base: position 22,430,658 of record OX637300.1, read on the forward strand.
CCCAATAATACTTAGTTAGAAAATCATGTGCGGTGTGGATCGGGAGCATTTTCCTGTTGATCCTGATTGTGAGGAGGAGGCACCCTCAAAAATTATTAGCGTATCTAGCTTATAACTTACCTGCCAGTGGAATCTGCACCTTAAACCGACGCGTTACGATTCATTATCGTACGAATAAAGGCGTTGACCTTCGTTTGGCCTTCGCGTTGGCTACTTAGTTGAAAACTAGCTTAAAATCTGGTGGTTTGGCATTTTTGCTGAACTTGATAAATTTACTAGACTCACAATAGTGTTGTAACCTAAATACTGACAACATCAAGAAATTATCTGTTATTATTACCAACTGTAGAAATGAAGAGGTTGGCAGCAGTGCCACGTTGTATAGAAAATAACTCAGACCTCTAGTAACATGAAGAGTTCAACCGCTTGGCGATGGCTTGATAAACTATATGGGCACGCGGACCTCATAACCCTAATGTTGCAACACCAAACGTTGCATCCCTCACCAAAGCTCTACCTACCTTCCAGGGCATTATGGTCATTCCATAGATCTGGTATTTTCCCGTCACCGCGTGTCTACGCGCCTTTGAGTATGACTATCACGAAATACTCAGTCACTCACTCACTGATTGACTATCATGAAATACCACTCACTCACTGATTGACTATCATGAAATACCACTCACTCACTGATTGACTATCATGAAATACCACTCACTCACTGATTGACTATCACGAAATACCACTCACTTACGGATTGACTATCACGAAGTACCACTCTCTTACTGATTGACTATCATGAAATGCCACTCACTTACTAACTGATTGACTATCACGATATATCACTCACTCAAAATCTCAAGGACTATTAAACCTACTTGACATTTGGGAAGTAAGTTTCTTTAACAGTACCTATAGATGCCCGCCAAGAAAGATTTTCTTGGAAATTCAGCCGATAAAGGGATTAAATACTTTGTTTGTGAATTCATGTTTTTCAAAGTTAGGGGAATAAAAGTAAACATTTCTTCAGGCGCGCTTTGTAACTTCTTTCAGGTACATAATACACCTTTAAAGGAGCATTTTTTAAGTCTCCAAACCTTTGACTCTGTCAACATAAAAAATTATCTGCCTGATTTAGGGCCACGTCTCTTATCTGAAGTGTCTCTGATCTCCACGACTGTGGCGACACTTGCTAACACAACCAGTCCTGTGTAGTCACTTGCCGACACAACCAGTCTTGTGTAGCCACTTGCCGACACAACCACTTCAAGTGAATACCTGTAATATAGGGCGCAGACAACGAAAGTAATCCTGACAGACGGACTTTGGCAACCCACTGCGCAAATTCATAAACAACTTTAGGCTGCAGAGAATAAAACTGTGATCGTTGGCTTAGCTACAAGTAAATCAATACAGCAAAACTATGTTGTCCGCTCCATGCATGCTAAAACATAATTTTACTCCTCTCTCTTGGCATGCTTTCTCTTTCGCTCATGTAGGATTTGGTATTCTACAGAAGGAGAATGGTTTTCCTTGCATGCACATTGTGTCAGAGTAGATTTGTGGTATTTTGATTTTACATCACACATTTGATGTAATACACTCATCCTATCATATTTGGTGTAAGAAACACTGAACTGGCCTTGTAGCACGAATGCTAATGGTTTAGTAGAACCTACTAACTCACAGTTGACGTTCCTACTCCTAGGTGTTCACTAAGACATCTGGGAGTGCGGCTACAGGTAGACCTGTCCTGTGGGTGCAGTATATTATATAAATAAAATGTTTTTGGGAGGTCCTGGGAGAGTTTTGGTGGCTTTGGTATTTTTTTAATAAGTTGCAGAGGTTTTGGCATGCTAGGTCACAGTTTCACTAATCAATACATGGCCCAAATAAATTCTCACGACTGCGCACAAGGGGTGCTGAACCTGCTTTAGGAAGCACCCCAACAGTTTCCGACCACCAAGGTGCATTATCACAATTGTGTTGGCAAAGTGTTGGTGTCTTTTAATAAAAATAATGAAGTTACACATAAATAATATTTACGTAATATATCATTATAGGTATAGCTCCGTAACTTCTTCAATTATGAAATTATGTAAGTAATCTATATTATTTATTTATTTGCTCACTTGCCTTGCGAACAGTGCAGATCGTTATGGTATAAAATGCATCATTTTATTAACTGTTCGTGATGCGATAAAAGGCAAAATAAGTATTATATTATTATTACTTATTTGTATATTTGTGTACGTACGTATTTCTTAAATGTATTTAGGTATTTATATATTATTATTCAAATGTAAGAGAACTTGGGGTGCGACTAGGGTGCGCAGATATGGTGTAGTGTGGTGGGGTCATGAGAGTTTAATGAAACACCTTGTAACACCAATAGAGTTTATTTGAAATATAATATAAACATTAGGCACGCAACATATGACACAAATATTTAAACGTTTATGAATAGTATAAAAAGTAGGTATACACTGGACAATTTAAGAAGTATCATATTAAATAAGCTACCTGCTTACGATAAAAATTAATAAAATAATAATTACAATTTAGTTTACTTCTTCCCTGTATTTTATTGTAAGTGATCAATTTAGTAACTTTTGCATTTTTGTCTCCCCTTTTGTAACATACAAAAATATTGCAATTTATTATTTTTCAAGCGAAATTTTTTATCGAAAGCGATTGTAATTTATAGTACCTAAAACAGGGCTCAAGCTTGCTATAATCATTGCGTATGCAAATGCAATAAATCGGATAGTTAGGTCTGCTACTTTACATTGCTTTGCGCCCCGCACCCGGAAAGACGTCACTTAGCTGATAATTTACCCTCCGGACTGATTAGAAACCCACGGAAAAACTCCTTTACGAGAAGCAAAAGTAATACTAACTATACATATACTATAATAATATACGACTACGATTGATCTGACCTCGTTTCTTAGAATTTGATATCAAAATAGATCTTAATTATATCCGAATATTGTGGGAGTAACTTCTTTGAGGCTACTCCCTTATATAGACTACTTTTTGTTTCTAACATTTAATTACAGTATAAGAAATACACATAGTATAAGTTTTTTAGAATCTTTGAGATTTTACTTTAGAATAATTGATAGATTTACGTGTCTAATAATGAATATTAATATTTAGAATATAACCGGTTAATAATTGGTACAGTTAAACTTGTAAACATCATAAACACCGAGAATAAAAAGTACAGTCTGCTTATATAAACGATTTTTACTTTTGCACTTTGCCACGTTAAACTTTTTAGTTTATGTACCTACTGTTTGATCATCACTTGGACAGACTTTAACTATACAGGTAGGTACAGACGCCAGCACATCAAGCTATCCCTAACTGTCAAATTTTCTCAATTAAAAATGAACCTTATGTCTTTGCAATACAGTTGAAATACTATCAAAGATATTTATCAGATTGTGGTAACTTGATGTGCTGGCGTCTGTACAATCAATATATCAATATTATCATCTTGATGGTATAAGTATATTGTGAATTATTTCGTAGGTGCTCTTACCTAGATGCTTACAATTTTATGACTTCAATTTTAAATTTTAAATCTTAATTAATTTTAACCGTTTGCCAATTAACATGTCTTTAGACAGCCAGGAGATACCATCTTACCTCTGACACCTCTCTCTATATAAGATTATAAAATTTGTAAACCAGTACGATGTAACATAATAAATATTATTGATTCAAGCTTCCATGTAAAGGTTCAGGTCAAGGTTATATAGGCAGACTGTACCACTTTTCTATTAAATAACTAATGAATAGTTAATGCATCATGAGTTTGGTATTGAATGAAATGTGTGGGTGGAATTACAGTGAATGATTAGTACCCTCGGCGGCAGCCTCGCTCTGCGTTCTGTCTTGGAGGCAGCGCAAAGCAGTGTCGTTGCGGCCGTCCTCAACGTCCAGCATGGCCGCGACCACTGCCCCAGGGACTCGCACCGCCACCACCTGGCCCACCACTATCCGCGGCTGCTCGGCTCGCACGCCCTCACACACAGGCACCAGGTGTCGCCTCGGTGTGCAGTGCCTGTGCTCATGTGGTGGTTCGCGACGACCGTCCATTTCGTACCGGTTCTTTCACCTGTAAATTTTTTAACCAAAATGTTAACCAAACCCACCTACCATGATTACACTATAACGTTTCCACGACTGAGACATAGGCCTCCTCTCCCTAATGGGCATAGTTCACCAGGTAGACCCCGTGCGGGTCACGAAATATCCGTAAATATACACTCGTTCAACTTCACAATGAAGAAAATAGGAGAAAGCGAACCGACCGATTGAGAATAATAATAATAATAATAATATCCTTGGACATTTCACACAACGCCATATCGTCCCAAGCTAAGCAACCTAATGCTTGTGTTATGGTAACGAGATGGCTGATAGACTACTTATATACATTTTTTTTTGTAAATACATACATATTATAGATAGAAAAACACCCAGACTCGTAACAAATACTTGCAGGTCGTACAAATATTTATAGAATGGGCTGACTTTCATAACTGTGTCAATAATTTACGCAGTTACACTTTCACAATAATAATCCTTAACTTAAGCACTCATTCCGTGAATTCTAAGGTAATATGAGTTCCAATTACCATGAATAACGTATTTAAATAAACAAAGAATTTAAATAGCCCGAATATTTCGCTAAACACGATCAAAATATTTACAAGGAAACAGACGCTATCGTTTGCTGTAACTTTATTCATGATGACGGCATTGGGGGGTGCTGAAATGATTGCCTAATGGACACATAATTTTACTTACCTGAGACAAGCACCTGCTGACTTTACTGCTTGACTTCAGCAACCAATATTAGTTTCGTTTTTAGACGAAGGTGTCCGCGGCGCGACACGGGAGCGTTATTTGCAATTATCGACCCGCTGGCTGGCCCCTTGTGCGCAAGTGCAGTGTTCAACCCCCGTTTATATCTACTTCCTTATATGAGTATATCAATGACTACCAAATAGGAACAACTTTTAAGGATTAAACGTGGTTTTTAATATTGCTGAATAAATCGGTTAAAGTAAAGGATGATATAATCGAATTGTTTATACTATATCTGCTCGTGTTAAGTCTCAACGTAGTTTAAAAAATAACTATCACCAATTTAGGCAAACTTTTTGAAATTCGCGGGTTATCCTAATAAGCAATATCTAGGGCATCAACAAGTTCAGAGCATAAAGAATATTTTAGGCTGGCTAGTGGAATATAACAAATCATGCTTGAGTTATTTCATTTTTATAAATTAGATTACGGTGAGTCCTTGATACGGTCAGTTAATTTGCTCGTAAACTCTTTCGCGCTTTCCGATAATCGGAGCTCACTGATTGGACGGTCATAACACCGTGGGATACTCCATTGGCTCTTTGCATTAGCCAGCATGAGCGTAATAACGGAACTCACCCTTAATATATATATTTCATTCGTATTTGCATTTATACGGCGACTTTAGTGTCAATCTCGCCACACACACCTTAACAGAAAATGTCAGTAAACCAGTATTCAAAACGTGAACCTAGATGTCACTATTCACCACGGAAGTGACGTAACGTCGTCCAACGTTATATTGGCGGGCTCCGGATATTATTGTCCTGATTATAACTCAAAATGTTCGAGAAACTGAAATTTGTGGCGCAAATGTTACTGTGTTGCTAGAAAATGGCATCTTAACTATGGGTTCTAGGATAGCAGAGCTCGATCTGGGAATTGACGCCATCTAGCTACGCTATAACACAAAGCGACCGTTTCTGTTGATCGGGTTGAACTATATCTGTGTGGAACCAATACATACCTGGGAGAATAGGTACCTAGATGACGCTCCTCTGGTAATGGTAGAATATTAAGCTTTATGACAATTTTCGTAATTTAGGAATCCTTGAGCTGGTTTGAATGTTTTAAAATAGAAAACATAACGATAAAGCGTTCTGGTGAAAGCTACGTTTTTGAAATTTGCTGGTTGTATGTTTATAAAAATATGATTCGCGGCAATACCTCAATATGTAAATACAACTCTCTCTCAAACATTTTTTCTAAAGGAACAAAATCACTTTCCTCGAAATGTTTTTCATACTTATACTAAGTACTACAAATAAAAGAAATAAATGTTTTTCATAAGTAAGTAGAGATGTGGGGTTTAGAAGAATATAATAAGTGTTTGATTCTTATTCTGTTTATTCTGTTTATTTGTGAAAGTCATCTCAATATTCTATTCTTCTTCTTTTCCCACCCGAAAGATAGTTCGACCGTTTTTTTTGGATCATGGGAAATCATCAAATGACTCCTCCCGCTCTGGATGGAGCGGAGTGTCAGACTCTTACTGACTAAAACCCATCCATGTTCCTTCCTTAGTTCTTTATGTGCCGGGGTAGCGGTAACACTTTTGGACAATCCCGCTTATGGTTAGTGATCCGGGGTCAGAGTTTTTATGCTGTTAAGAAATATCTCTCAGGCCGGTTTCTTAATTATGTTTTCCTTCACCGTTTGTTAAGCAAGTTAATTGTACAATACGCAGATAAATCTGAAATTTCAGAGGTCTTGGGTTCGAACCCGAGACCTAAGTTTTGGTAGTCCGACGGTCATACTACTAGGCTATCCATTCACAGTTTCTTTTATCTACAATTGATAACTTCACACCTACATTTTGACGCTTTCTTGTATCCCTTTTAGTTAAGTTTTTCTCTTAATGCTTGTGTTAGAAACTCTTTTATTCAACCTCCCTAAACAATAGTTCATTGATTCAGACTACAAAACTGGTACTTTTTGACTATCGCCTCCAGATCCTACGGTGGCAGTCCGGCAAGTACTTACTGTTATCATTTACACCAATATGTTTGTGTAAGTACCCGTCACCTCAGAAGATTTCCATCCTTTAATATCATTCATAAATCATCTTTCACAATCTCTCCTGTTCTAATGTAATATTTTGCAATACATGGCACTGTTATAACCCTTATTACTAGGCAATAAAGCCTAAGTCAGCTTGTATTAATTAATCGTGTATTTTTCCATTACTAAATGGCTGATGTTGCATTTTTACCTGATGCACATAATTTATATGCATTATAGAGTTAGTTAGATTCTGGACGCTGTCGCGTAAACTAGTTGCCCAAATTAAGGGAGCAATTAAGAGAGACATTCTCAAATATAAGTTGTACAAAAACTTGTGTGCCTGTGAATTTCGATAGTGGTGAAATAAAGTGGTTCCAGTAGCTTAATTGTTTTTTTTTAAAAGGACAAACGGGTTCGGCTTGTTAACAAATTGGTGTCAGAAGTGGGATACCAGAGACGAAATCTTACGACGTTGAGTCTAACAGATACTGGTATCTCGAACCTATAGCCCCCGTCAATTGATCGACAGTGAGACTTGACCCAAGGTCAAGCCTGCATCACTACTTGGACGACGGTCAGCCTCAGCCCTTCGGCTTGAGCCCGCTCCAGCCACATCAGTAATTGGACGACGGTCAGCCTCAGCTCTGCAGCTTGAGCCCGCTCCAGCCACATCGACACTTGGACGACAGCCAGTCTCCACTGTATAGTGTAACTCCGCTCCAGACGGCATCAACATCACCGGTAGCTCCAGGTCTAACTCACCAACCTTCAAACTCAAGAAACTCCACAGTCAACCAACCGTGTGAAAGTTCAACTCCGATACGTCACAGCGCAACGTGACTCCGGACTCCGAGTTCCCACCGCGCACCCGATAATGCTTGCAATGCAGGTGTTAGCAGTTATCGTGTTACTGTGAGTGTTTCTTGTGAATTACCATTTTTCAAATTCAAAGTGTCCCTGAATTCGTGTCTCTGTATTTGGTGTACTTATAATTTTAAATACTTAACACTACACTGCCTTTTCTATCTTCACTGACTTTAATTGTTTTGTCTTTTCTATTTCTAATTATTTTAACATTATTACTTAACTGTTAAACTTGAGTTTGTCCAACACATCATAATCTTTTATGTCTGTTAAACAAGAACTACACAAATCTAAGGAAATGTCTGACAAAATCACACTGTCTTTCTTAACCAAATTTATAAAACCTTACAATGGTGACAGGGAAACCCTGCCCGCATTTCTTACTAACTGTGAGAATGCCATGTCCTTGGCTTCTCTAGACCAACAAACTGTGCTATGTAAATTTGTTATTTCACAGCTAGAAGGTAAAGCACAGGTTGCTTGCAGCCTTAAGTCATTTTCGTTGTGGTCGGAGCTAAAGACCTTCCTGAAGTCTACTTTCGGGGAGAAAAAGCACGCCACACATTTATTATCGGATCTGCAACACTGTAAACAATTATCCAACGAAGATGTTACTATTTATTCTTTAAGAGTGGAGTCAATATTGACTCGTATACAGTCAGACATACATTATAGTTGCAAAAACGACAAGGAACTGCCTGGCAGAATAGCAGCCATGGAGGACCTTGCCCTAAACACCTTTATGCTAGGGTTAAACCCTTCCATATCTACTATTGTTCGTTGCAAAAATCCCTCTAATCTTAATGAAGCTATACAATATGCTATTGATGAAGAAAAACTATATAATCTATCCAGATCTCATCTAAAATCTCTTAAACAGTGTTCTACTTGCAACAAGCCAGGTCACAATTCATCAGAATGCTTCAAGAATAAACAAAAGTATAGAGATTCTAAAATTTTCAAAAATGTTCCGTCTCCTAACTCTAATACTAATCTCGAAGATAACCCTAAAACTTGTAATTATTGTAAAAATGTTGGCCACGTGATCAAAGAGTGTCGCAAGCTTCAATATAATATGAAGCAACGGCAAGCCGCTGAAAATGCACAACGTGACCGTAACTCGGCACCTACTAACTCTAATGACGCAACTACACACACGTGTGAAATTATTGCTAAAAATAATGACGATAATTTAAACTAAGCGAGATTTTGGTATCGTGTCGGCCAAAATCAAACAAAGCTCTAAATGACACGACCTATGCCAATTCTTATACTAATCTTACTAAATTCGCATCTCATCCGAAAGAGATGAGTTCTCCTAAATTCGCATCTCATCCAAAAGAGATGAGTTCTACTAAATTCGCATCGCATCCGAAAGAGATGAGTTCTCCTAAATTCGCATCTCATCCAAAAGAGATGAGTTCTCCTAAATTCGCATCTCATCCAAAAGAGATGAGTTCTCCTAAATTCGCATCTCATCCGAAAGAGATGAGTTCTCCTAAATTCGCATCTCATCCAAAAGAGATGAGTTCTCCTAAATTCGCATCTCATCCGAAGGTGATGAGTTCTACTAATTTCGCGTCTCATCCGAAAGAGACGAACACTACCAAATATTCATCTCAGTCAATTAAACTGAGTTCTTCTACGCCTAGTGATGAAACAAAGCGTGACCTATGTGCCGAAAAATTACAAACATCTTATACAAATTCTAAACCTATATACGAAATTAATGACTACTGTAAAAAGGTAGCTTTACCTCATACTTATCTACATACTAATCACGCTCATGAACAGTTATGTTTCCTTATTGATACAGGATCAACCATTAGTATTGTTAAAAGGTCCTGTTTACAAAATCTTCCAACTTTATCTTCTGAAACCGTCAAATTAAAGGGCATTAACAGTTCAGAAACTCCAGTTGAAACTTTAGGTACCTTCCAAATGGAGTTTAACTTATCTGGTAACATACATAAGTACAAATTTCATGTCACTAAAGATGACATCAATCTTATCAATTATGATGGAATAATCGGTAGTGATTTTTGCAGTTATTTTAAAACAAACATCGATTACTCCTCAAAATCAATTTCCATATTTAATAAATCCATTCCCATTATTTATACTCAACCTTCATACAATATTCCAGCTCGATCTGAAGTAGTTATCGAGTGCACTGTATCAAATTACTCTCCCGAACTTTATCAGAACAATGAAGCTCTCATACTAGATCATATCTTACGTGAAGGCGTTTATGTCGCTAATTGCATCGTCTCAATTAAACCGAATGGGAAAACAAACGTGACCATTTTAAACACTACAGAGTGTGATATTGAAATAAAAGATTATTGCGCAACAGCGACGCCCCTTGAACTTGATTATTCATTTGTAAATTCTTATAATATTAATAACATTTCTTGTTCGAAAAGTGATCGCGTAAATAAGGTTTTAAATCTCATCCGTTGCTCGCATCTTAATGATGAAGAGAAAAAGGCTCTATTAGAATGTTGCTCCCACTACACAGATATTTTTCATGTCGAAGGTGAACCTTTAACCTTTACGAATGCTATTGAGCATACTATTAACACAGGTGATGCCCCATTTTGTATTAATGTGAAATCATATCGTTTCCCTGAATGCCACAAGGAGGAAGTCGATTCCCAAATTCGTAAAATGTTAGACCAAAATATTATTCGGCATTCAACTTCGCCTTGGAGCGCCCCAGTTTGGGTAGTCCCGAAAAAAATGGACGCTTCCGGCAAACAAAAGTGGAGGATAGTCATTGACTACCGCCGTCTTAATGACGTCACTGTTTCCGAATCTTATCCATTGCCTCTGATCACTGATATTCTAGACCAATTAGGTCACTCTAAATATTTCAGCACGCTAGACCTCACAAGTGGCTTTCATCAATTGAAAACTTGCCCCAAGGACGCGCCTAAAACAGGTTTCACAGTTAGCACAAATTCGGACATGTCGGGTCACTACGAATTTACCCGAATGCCTTTCGGGCTGAAAAATGCCCCTGCCACGTTTCAGCGTCTTATGAACACCGTATTATCAGGCTTACAAGGCCTTCATTGCTATATTTATTTGGACGATTGTATCGTGTATAGTCAAAATCTACAAGATCATATACAAAAATTACAACTAGTATTCGACAAATTTCGTGAATACAATTTAAAACTCCAACCGGACAAGTGTGAGTTCCTGAGGCACGAAGTAACTTACCTTGGCCATATAATCACCGATAAAGGTGTATCTCCGAATCCTGAAAAGGTCAGCGCTGTATCGCAATTTTCAGTTCCTAAAAATCCTAAAAATATTAAGTCGTTTCTTGGCCTAATAGGATATTATCGCCGTTTTATTGAAAACTTTTCTAAGTTAACTAAACCGCTGACATCTCTATTAAAAAAGGATGCTGTGTTCCACTGGGAGACAGAACAACAACATGCATTCGATATCCTAAAGGAAAAGCTAATTACTGCTCGTCTTCTACAATACCCTGATTTCTCACAACCTTTTAATGTTACTACTGATGCAAGTAACTACGCCGTCGGCGCAATATTGTCTCAAGGTCCCGTCGGCAAAGATAAACCGATCGCTTACGCGTCGCGCACTCTAAATAAGCCTGAAGGCAATTACTCAACTACTGAAAAAGAGTTACTAGCTATTATATTCGCTGTTAAAACTTTCCGACCATATTTGTATGGTAATAGATTTAAAATAATAACGGATCACAGGCCCCTCGTGTGGCTATTTAATGTAAAAGATCCAGGCAGTAGACTCATTCGCTGGCGTCTCAAACTTGAAGAATACGATTATGAAATCGTTTATAAACAAGGCCGTCTCAATTCCAACGCCGATGCGCTGTCTCGTTGCCCTATCAATGCTATTGACGTAAATAATTTTTCTTACGACCAATATTTCAAGGCTCAATTTACAAATCAATTACCAGTCCCAAATACCATCATCGAAGAGTGTATTCAAGGACTACACTCATCTAAGTTAAATATAATCGCATGTCCAGTCTCTTTAGACTTTGACTACTCTATGCCTCATTGCGAGGAAATATTATCGCAGCTAGATAATTCTGCTGACTTACTAAATTCCGAACGTGAGCCACTTACAATACAATGTGTTAATGACAAAAATAAAACCTACTATTTTCTATTTACAAAACTCTTACTAATTAAGCTTAGAAACTTACTAATTGATTGCCAAAATATTACCAGTCTTGCATTACCAGATTTCACGGACCCATTTTCAAAGCTTTCGTATACTAAAATCTATAATATGATTTCGTATATTTTCCATGATACTAATATAAAAGTTCACATATATAAAAATCAATTAATCTATCCTACTCCGGTAGAAGTTCCTAAAATATTAAAAGAAAACCACGACTCTGTTATAGCAGGTCACCCAGGGTCACAACGAATGTACTCGCGTATTAAAGCTGCCTACTATTGGAAAGGCATGCGGTCTGACATCGAACAATACGTAAAGAATTGCAAACTTTGCCAAATTAATAAGCCTTTAAGAAAATCAAACAAAGCTCCGATGGAGATAACTTCTACATCAACTAGACCATTTGAAAGATTGGCCCTTGACGTCGTAGGCCCCTTGCCCGACGCAGGCTATCAAAACTTTAGATTCATCCTAACTTTACAAGATGACTTAACTAAATTTACTAGCGCTTACCCAATGGTTACGGCTACTAGTGAAGAAATAGCCAGAAATCTTGTTCATTTTATGTCTCTCTTCGGCTTTCCAAAAACCATTCTAACAGATTTAGGTACATGTTTTACATCCGAATTATTTAAACAATTGACCGAAATACTAAAGGTCAAGGCCCTTTTTACTACTCCGTATCATCCACAAACCAATGGAGCTCTTGAACGCTCACATGCTACTTTAAAGGAATACCTAAAATCATTTGTTAATGAAAACCAGAACGACTGGCATTGTTACTTATTCACTGCGATTCTAGCTTATAATACCACACCTCACAGTACTACTAACTTTACTCCTCACGAGTTATTATATGGTTATAAACCATCCATTCCAAATTCGTTATATGAAAGCTCTGGTAATACATACAACGAATATATTCGAGCTTTACAATATAGAATGCGCTTTAGTCGCGAAAAAGCCATTCAAAACATTATAAACAGTAAAGAAAAATCAAAACAATACTATGACGCAAGCTCCCGTGACATTACTTACAAGGTAGGAGATATGGTTTATCTCAAACAACATCATAGGCTTCGTAAAGCCTTATCGCCTATATGGAAAGGCCCTTATAAAATTATCAAAGTTCATAACAAACACAATGTAACCCTACAAGTAGGACGCAAAGCTATTAAATACCATACCAACGAAATTAAGCCTTCTACTTCTTAACCTATGTACTATATTTCTTTTCAGAATAATATGCTGCCAGGGCACTTTATGCCTCAGCCGCACCGAATCAAACATCATCCCAATCTATCATAGCCCCGGGATTTATTTTGAACCTACTACTAATATTAATTTCTATACTGATCATTGGAAAGTGATCACACATGTAGATCTAATTTCTTTAGAACCTTATCTTAATAAGATCAATTCTCTGTTACACGATACTCTAAATGTGTGCAGCAAGATTCAACCACAAGAGGTAAATACATGCAAAGACATGGTTAGCCCTATCGAAATTTTAATCCAGTCTAGTTCTACCAAATTGCAATCATTATCGCATATCATCTCCAACCAATTAACAAGTAAAACAAACGATCTTTAGAATTCGGAGGTGAAATCTTAAAGTTTTTTTTCGGTACATTAGACGCGGATGATGCCCGAAAATATGATGCTGCAATTGAATCATGCAAAAAGAGTGAAACAGAAATATTTCATCTAATGAGAGATAACATTCACATTATCAAGTCTACTATAAATAATTTTAATACTACTATTTACAAACTTAATCAAAATGAGATAAAATTAAACGCCCAAATTAATCAGATGAATGAAATACTTTCCCAAATTACAAAGACCGACAACCTATTACTATATACTTCAAAGTTAAACAACCTTCTTAACATTATCGAAGGATCTTTACTTGCTATAACTAACCTACTAGATACTACACTAAATTCTATTTTATTTTCTAAGGTTAATGTACTACATCCTAGTGTTATAAGTCCCTTAAATCTTTATTTAGAATTAACTAAGCATAGTAGTCAAGTAAGCAAAAGGTTAGATTTTCCAGTTCCCTTATCCATTCAAAATATTCATTCTATTATTGATGTTTCCGAATTTAGTTCTTATTATTACAACAATAAGGTTATTTTTATACTTTTACTTATATTCTAATTGTGTGTTTATCTTTATACTTAGTTTATAAATTATATAGGTATTTTAAGAACAAAAATGTTTCTAATTCTGGATGTTGCGTGCAAATATTTAATCAATGTTATAATCAAAATACCAAACGCAAGTCCAAAATCTCAAATAGCATTGAGATGACGGAAGTATCTTCAACCTCTGAAGAAGACAATAAGTCAGTTCAGTCTTTGCCTACTCATTACCCAAATTATAAATCCACTAGTAAGGTTAATAAAGTCAGATTTCCGTCAAATAGAAACCTAAACTTTTAAATGTAGAACTATAAATTCATTGTTTTCAATTTTAATTTTTAAGAATTATGTAACCTCTATATTTCTAATAATAATATCTAATTAAGTTGTAAAGTGTCTCTCTTAATATCTACTACATCTTCAATCTCACTTCGCTTCATCTTAATGAGATAAAGCTTCGTTTAAAAGGGGGAGCTGTTATAACCCTTATTACTAGGCAATAAAGCCTAAGTCAGCTTGTATTAATTAATCGTGTATTTTTCCATTACTAAATGGCTGATGTTGCATTTTTACCTGATGCACATAATTTATATGCATTATAGAGTTAGTTAGATTCTGGACGCTGTCGCGTAAACTAGTTGCCCAAATTAAGGGAGCAATTAAGAGAGACATTCTCAAATATAAGTTGTACAAAAACTTGTGTGCCTGTGAATTTCGATAGTGGTGAAATAAAGTGGTTCCAGTAGCTTTTTTTTTTTTTTTTTTAAAAAGACAAACGGGTTCGGCTTGGTAACAGCACGAACCACTGAGGTGCTAATTAAAAGAAAGTTTTTTTAACTGCTAACTAACTTAATATTCTACTGCTACTAAGCAGTAGAATATTAAGTTAGTTAGTTAGTAAAAAAGTGTGAATTACTATCAATGCTACTAAGCATTGATAGTAATTCACACTTTTTTAATGAACATCTGTTTTTACCAAACATAGACAGGAATTTCCTTGCTTTCCAAATTGTCATAATAAAGCTTTCTCAATCATAGTTCATTGATTTATAAAAAAGGTCAGGATAAGTAACTGATGATCCCAATTATCCCAATTTATTTGGGGTCAGTGTAACATAGTTACTTTTTCCATCTGCCTGCATCTCACATCACATCATCATCTTTCACAATGTTCGTTTCTTCATAATACTTAATGCTTTTTTTTAAATAATAATGCTACATCCAAATTATGTTCAAAGACACCTGAGCACTGGACACTGAGATGTCCCCAAGCCTTTTCAAATCTTATATATCATAACAATTCACCTGTCATCACATTATGAAATTATTTATTTCTAGTAAACTATGTCCACATTAAGTTCATGCCTCAAGACCAGAAAACTATGTTGGTTACTTAATAGCGCAAAAGCATTTATTCAAATACATCTACGTACGACCTGAGTTGTGCCAACCCGGTCAATGCTGCAAAATTAATAATTATTTTTCGTTTTTTTCCCTCTCGATCTTTCCATAGTGTTTTTAGTTAGATAAAAAATGTAGGTGTCTATTTATTTATCTCCTTATTACAATTGATTTTAGTTGCCATCACAATATCGTATTTACATAAAGTGTGTTCATAATGTTTTTCAATTAACGCTTTGTTACTACTTTATTCTTTGCTTCAATACCGCAATATTTTTATCTACTTTTAGATATTATAATGAGACTAAACACAAATTAGGTGTTACATTTACATGGTGTTTGTTACAATAAACTTACTCAACATATAAATAAAGGTTTAATGATAAACATTTTTATTTCTGTAAAGCCTCCAATGCAACATTGTAACATTAACATTGTAACCTTTGTTCCCAAGCCAACATAATTTATGTCTTAGTGGCCACAGAGGCCACATATGCTCAATATTAATAAGCCATATGCCTTTTGGTATTATAATATTATACATTAATTGTACACACAGATCATAAAAAACCTGTAGTTTTGTGTGTATTTGTTTACAAACAAACAGCTTTGCATTTTGTTGGCAGCTGTAGTAATTATATTAATATGTAGTAAGTATTACTGAGAATAAACACCACTTTGTTTTTTTAAATTCCGTAGCTAAAAAAATTAGCTGAAGTCATTACAGAAACCCACTTGCATCAAGACATATGTATATTGGAAGGCTTTGTGATTTTTCTAGTGTATTAGGCATTACAATGAATCTAGTGCAGGCACCTTCAGTTATGGAGTTTACCTGACTCATCCTTTCTACTCTGATCAACAAATAAAGGAACTTACTTAGTGTAGCCACAAAAGGGGCAGTCAGTTATGGATTTCCTAGTAGCAATCCTGATCCACCATGTTTATTAAGACCCGAAATACTTAAAGAAAAGGAGAATTCGCGTGAAGACCCCTTAGTCAGACAGTCACTAAATCAATCACTATTCTTTTAATTAAATAAATATACTTAGTATCTAACCAGCAGGGAAGTCAGATTTACACTGCCTAGTAGCAAGGCTGGACTTCCTCCTTGTGCAAGGACCGAGATACTTACCTAGCCCCGTACATATACTTGCTGCAGTATCTAACCATCAGGGAAGCCAGATTTACACTGCCTAGTAGCAAGCCTGGACTTCCACCTTGCTCAAGAACCGAGATACTTACCTAGCCCCATACATATACTTGCTGCAGTATCTAACCATCAGGGAAGCCAGATTTACACTGCCTAGTAGCAAGCCTGGACTTCCACCTTGCTCAAGAACCGAGATACTTACCTAGCCCCATACATATACTTGCTGCAGTATCTAACCATCAGGGAGGCCAGGTTACACTGCCTAGTAGCAAGCCTGGACTTGCTCCTTGCCCAAGGACCGAGATACTTACGCAGCCCCATGCATCAGTAGATCCATTTGAATTCCAGGTAAAATATCAGGCTTTTACAACACATTCAAAAAAGACAACATTTTTACTGTTTTATTGGCTACAAAGCATCAATAAAATTTCATCGTGAATTTTGACATCCTAGTTAGGTGTCTGCTGTTGGTCAGCATCGGCCGCCTTGTACCGCCGTTCCACCATGAAGTTGTTCGGATTTTCGCGAGGACGCAGGTCATAAAGCGAAGTAGTTACAATGATATTCGTGCCGCTCTCCATCATTTGTAGAAGAAAGTTCTTGAGATCACGCATAGTGTTGACATAATGTTGTGGGTAGACCTTCGGCGGGTCGGCAGCCGGCTGCTCCATATCTGTAATTGAAAGATTAATACATCTTTAGTGGATGCAGTTCATTGAAATCTCAAACGATCATGTACCGAATGTCCTTGTTTATAGCTCGTGTAATTGGCAAGGAAAATTGGGGCAGCCTGCGAGCGTTGGACGGACAAGTGTCAGTCACCCTAATATTGTATGAAGATCACAAGGGGAGTGCCATGGCGTCATGGCGGCGTAAGTGATACTTGAATTGTTTTTACATCACTCCACTTTCTATTTATATTCAATTGGACTTTGAACTATGATTAACACATCTTTATCCAGTCCCCCATATTTCATAGTTTTGCAATGATTTCATGTTTCAACGACATTCCGAGAGGGTGATGGCTACGCTAAGTTTTCATTGAAATTGTAACTTAAGTTGATGGCTTAATCCGCAAATTTATAGTTGAGCGTGTTTCTACTTACTTGAGTTCTCCATGGAGTATCCCCCGATTAGGTTCTACAAACGATTAGGATTTTTTCTCAACCGCAGACGCGATGATCTGTCCGGCGGCAGCGAGTCTCCCTGTAGATGAATATGTCAACCGTTTTAGGTTAAATGCTCTAAGTTTATTTCCCGTCCGTAGGTCTGGTAAGGACTAGGCTAGTAATTTAGTCGAGTGCCGAGTATTTTAGTAACCATGGTGTAAATTCAGTACATAGACTCTTCACTGTAGATTTTAATTATTTCTTGTACACACAGAACTAGAGAAAATTAAATAAAGATACAAGAGCACAAGATACCTACTGTCTATTTTATTTACTTAAAAAACCAATGAAAAAATGTCCGCTCTGGTGGGTCTATCTTCGATTTGCGTAGCCCGAAATATTACCTTATATTTTTCCTTGTCCTAGCTAATAAAGTTTTCATCATAATTACAAACTTACTTAGTCACTAATCTGGTAGAACGTCGCCCTTCGACTTGGTCGTCTGTATTTCAAATAAAATAAAATACAGAGCCATCTGGGACAGGGAGGCATAAAGTTACCTAATAGATATGAATACCGTATTGTTCTTAAAGGTATGTATTTAATAATCCTACTACTATTATAAAGGCGAAAGTTTGTAAGTATGGATGTATGGATGTTTGTTACTCTTTCACGTAAAAACTACTGTATAGATTTGGATGAAATTTGACACAGAGATGGTTTATATCCTGGATTAACACATAGGATATTTTTTATCCCGGTAGAACATTCCTGTGGGATAATTTCCGACCTCCACGCGAGCGAAGCCGCGGGCAGAAGCTAGTAAATAATATAATTTAATATAAAAATATAAGTATTTCATTTCAAGTTGGTCTCTTGCCCTAAAGTCATAGTAATATTAGGTACTCTAGCTTTTCAAATATATGTTAAAGTTCATTTTATGTTTCACCTACCTGTACCCAGCTTAGGAGAACATTCCATTCCACTCGAAGCTGCTTAATATTATAGTGTCTTATTCAATATTTTTAAAACATTATTTATGGCATAAACATAATTAAATATCCTCTCATGTTAAACAAGCTGTTAAAGTCGCTGTTTGCAGTTAAAAGTCAAACAGGCATTATTTATTATATTTCGGAAATCACTTAAACACGAAACACTTTATTTTATTATTAAATTTGAGAAATATAAAATAATTCATGTACGTTTGTTTTGCCTCAATTGATATCACGTAATATTTTTTCCACAAACTGAGACACACACACGATACAGGCGATGGTGGTGACTCTGATCCTCTTACTAACAACAACGAGGCCCTTTTATTACTAACTTTAACACTGCCCAGCAGTAAGGCATTTCTATCTACCCTATCTCGTCACACATATGGGATATCAGATGAAACAGACAAGAACCAACTTATGTACGAAAGCTCCATTTTTTCGGTGGTTATTTTAGTCGATTTGTCAAACAAAAATAAGAAGGTATTCTCATTGCAGAGATATTAAAGTCTTAAAAAGATTTAGATTTAACTGTCGTACTGCCTCGAATATCTACGATTCACCCACAAGGTGCCAAAAAAGTTTAAATATAAATCTTTGTTGCATTTATAACAGCGATTTTTAAAATGAATTTATTTCATAATTTTCGTGAGAGCAAGATAGTTACAACATAAATTTAATTAAACACGAATAAATTATTTAAATATCCAAAACACTACATTTTCTATTAGTAGTCTTCATTGGAAACCAAGGGCAACGTCTTTGTGGGTTTCCATTAGTGGGATGGGTTTTCTTTCATGGCGATGTCTAAAGAAATAAGGGACAGATATATTTTAGCGAAGGTTTCTCTTACTCCCATTGTGTATTTATTAGTATAGGGTATTGAGGCTCTTAGAGGTAAAACACTGCGTGAACGAGCCTTGATAGTAAGTCAGCATGACGCTATCCAATATTAGCCGCTGTAATAAGCAATAGGTGACATCAGGGACTACAGTTCCTCGTAAGCATTATCTGTTGCAGTTCAATAGCAATGGTCTGCAGCTGGTATCATCTCATACTCAAACCGTAGGCCAACGTGAACTAGTATTAAGGTACTTATAGTCACAATCAATGTCTCTACCTTGTCTTTTGAGTTTGGGTAGTGAAAGACAATTTTATGCATTATTGTAATGTTGAGGAAATAAATGATGGTCCTCATATATATTTCTTCAACATTACAACGAATGACAATAACGTAAAAAAGTAAAAAGGTTATCAATTAAACACACGAGTGGGTTTTTTTGAATTTTATTTTCACACGAAAAAAGAAACACACATCTATTTAATTAATTGCCCCCGACAGACAATAAAGGTTTAAACACTGAATTACAGACTAATGGTTATATATGATAAAAGGTGCAAATAATTAGCACGCACGATTAATACGGTAAAGGACAATTCGACCAACATTTTAAAACGCCCAAAATATTTTAGTCTTCTTAAAGTTCATATGACACAAAGTATTGCCGTAAATCTACATTAATATTCAATCTTAAACATACTATTACAAGCAAAGTTCCAAATGTTTATATTAAACTTCCTACCTTAAACATTCTAGTACACATAAATTGCCGCGATTTTAAACTAACATTAAACCTTACAAATCCTATTACAAGAAAAGTACTACATGTTTATATAATAATACATAGTTCTAAGTTACGTTATCAATGCACAGTGATTAAAAGGATTAATTTAAGCGTGTCTACTCCACTAATAATTAATATTGTAATGAGATTATTCCATATTCTTATTACCACTATGAGTATGACATATTATGTATTAATAAATATTTTGCTGAGTGCTGAATTAAAAGTCAAAACGACCTATTACTAATAAAAGAAACACACGAGGCGCCTACCTTAGCACGTGTCATCTACATTTTTAGATTGACATTATTATGTACTCAAAGTCGTAGCGCATCTGGTCGGGCACGGCGGCGGCGTCGGGCTGCTTGCCGTCGCCGCCGAAGCCACGCCCGTCGCCGCTGACCGCCGACACCACGCGGCTGCGGCAACCCAAATCCGGGTCGTTGAGCATCTCCTCTGCCAACTTTTGCATGCCCTCCACAGTGTAGGCGTGGGTTACGGCCTTGGCAGGCGGCTCAGACGGCTTATCCATCTCTGGAACGAGACAACACAACAATAAGAATCGTTGAACTCATAATGGCGGCCGATCGATCAATGGCGTAGCGTGGTGGACTATTAGTTTAAATGGCTCTTCGAAAACACTGTTCGGAAAACGGGGCAATTTAGAAAAAAAACACTGGATATTTTCAGAAATACACTGGATTAATAATTCGAGACACTTCAATAGTTAATAAAGAGGAGAAACGCGCCTAGGTGTGTCCTCATAAAAATGGGGCGTAAATCAGGCCAGTTAATTGAGTTCACAGTTAACAGTTCCCAAAAATTTAGAAAAACCCAAAGTTTCCTACTCCACTTACCTGCTTTCTTTGTGCACAGGCGCTGCGCAACACTGATTTTATTAGTGCTCTGTTGAACCGTTTGACTTGTCTGTTCAGCTCCGTCGCCCGGGGTCGAAAGGCCGAGGTTTGCTATCGATTCCAAGAGCACCCCTCCTGCACACGCACACATAGGTCTTATAGCCATGCACTAACACTAAGCTTTCGGTGGCGCTACCAGCGACCCTACAGGCCCCGCCCTCAGAAAATTTGACGTACATTGAAGCTTTAAAGTTAGTGTTTAAAGTTTTGACACCAGCTTTTAGATATGCAGCAATGTACACCAAGCGCCTCCGTATAGGTTTTAAAATAAAGAGTGGTTCATTATTAAAATAAATGATAAAAATCACCTTCTACTTGATTAATCGCAAGAAAGTGTTCAGTTTTGTATAAAAAGTTTGCAATTTAGACATTATGAGTAGATTCAGTTCCGGTTTATTGAACCTTCTCCTGAATGTTGTGATTGGTTGTTACAGTTTTGTTCATCGAATCACTATGTATGTGTGCGGTAATAGCCGGCCCCTTCAAAGTACAGTGAGACATCGTACATTTATGCTAATTTCATACTTTAGTAGCGATGGATGTGAGAAGGTGTCGTTCAAAAACCGGCTATAAGTCTGTGAGCTTACGTTTTTGAATGCGTTTCTTAATAAGGTTTCATAAATTACTATTTTATAAGAAAAAAATACCCTCAAAATGATTTTAGGAAAACTATTACTCAAAATTTCGAATAAACTTTAAGCAGTCACGACATGTTGGTCAGATTTCCGAACATCTGCCGAACTTTCTAGAATCCGGAAGTTGATCCCGATTTGCTGTAATTATATGCGTGTGTGTATTATTTGAACAACGTAGGACGTTCGACTACACACAAACCCACTAAATGTATGCAATTGTAGGTGTTTACTTGCCTTCGAAATTTCCTTTTTACCAAACTTGGGTAGCGGTCGTTTTGCTTACGCACCAAAATAATATATTTGAAAATAATGTAATAATATGAAGTGTTTTTGTTCTTGTAGGTTTAGATGTAACTCTTACGAGCTTAAATTGTTAAGTAACTGACTAAGAAGACTAGCCTAGACCAAAAGTCATTCTTTTATTTACAGTTGAAATAAAATTACATAGTTGCCGGAAAAATAGGTGCTCATATTTTAAGCCATGTTAGGCAAAACCTAAAAACAATAAAAAACAATCGTGAAATAAAATTATATTAGTCTGACAAACTTATAATCAACTTAGCCCTTCTTAACGTGCTTTGTTCATTTTTCTAACCATATTTTATTTAAAACCATTCGAACAAAGTTATCGTCTTGTCTGATGAATCTTCGCCTCTATTTTCGGTTTGGGCTATTGATATGCTAACACATCAACGAAACTCTCACTGGTTGTTGTCTGAGCAGTGTAATAATAAGTTAACCCCTTTCATTATGTTGTAAAAGGCCAGACATCTGCCAAGCTGGCCTCGGCAGTCTGCTAAAATTGGCGAACAAGAGACGACTCGACCCCAGTGAATTTCCTATAAAAGAATAACGGTCTAGTCATTATTTTTTTGTTCAACATGGTATTGAAACTTTAAATAACTGTTGCTGAGTACAACTGGTCCAAGTTTAAACTGATTTCAAAACCAGTTCTCGTTTAATTTCCTAATTACAGTACAAAATGTTTCAGAAAAGGCTCAAAAATATAAAATGTGAAGCTGTGTGTTGAGATTTTTTTTTCTTTCTATTCGTGTGGTTAGTGACTAACCTGGTTTCAGAGATTTTACGCTGCCTATGGGCCTCTGACATATCTTGATATGTTGTTGAAAAATACCTATCACACATGCTGGTTTTCCTTCACCGATTTGTAAGCAGGCGATAAATAGGCGATGCGTGCCGTGGGTCGGTACTCGAGACCTATGAGTCGTCACACCACTTGAAATCTTTGTGTTAAAGTTTAGCATTAAATTGGGATAAGGGCGGGAGAGTGATGAATTTATTTAATATTACATCTGTCAATAAACAGAACCTGTTTATATTTTATATTAAAACTATTAGCACAGAAAATACCTACAACAGTAATATAATATAGCAGTTCGTTAGGAAGCATTTACTAATTATCTAAATAATGTTAGATACTCAATAAATGCTTCCTCTCTCCTAACTTACTTATTTTGCTGTGCCCGACAGAGACCATAATATGATCTTATTATAAGTTAACCACCTAAGAATGTGGATTGCAATAAGTGGTCGGAGTACCCTGAAGATAAACGTTATCGGTTTTCTTACCAAAATAGACCAACAAAAGAGGAAATGGACAGGCAACATTTTAAGAGGCATTCTCCAAAACCATGTCACCTCTTACTATTGTCACACGACAATGTTACCCCAGAGATGGTAGAAGGGACCGGGGAAGACAATACAAGAGATGAAAAACTAATTAAAACTCGCAGTGGATTCTGTTTAGTTAGACAACAGCCCCGCGAGATAGAACTCATAAAAGTTATCTTTGCTCTTTGCTTGTCAAGAGGCACACTAAACTAAGAGATATTATTTTAACTACAGAAAAACCCCAACGAAAGAATGGCCACAATGAAAGTGTTTAAATAATAATTTAAAAAAATTGCATTGATTTAAAAAATCTTTATTTCACATAAAATCAGTACATGTAGATAGTGTAGATTATACTAGTAATACCAACATTGAGTAAAATTTCTAAGAAAAATACCTTCATAGAAGAGTTAAAATAATTTTGTTTCTTTTAGACATACATAACAATGATATGACAAATTAAATAGAACCTAAATTTAACACTTGAAAATACAATTCAAAATAGCTTACAAGGTATTCGAAGGTTCAATATAAAACGTGAAAAAGATTTAAATTATTAAAAGCCATTGTTGTGCTGGTGGACTAACCTCTATATTCATCTCAAAACATGATGACGATCCGATACTTCTTCACTACATAACAATCCAAATTAATATAATCATCTTACTAACTATTACTGACTTTTAATACACAGTCAGACAACATCAATACAAAACAACATCCAGTAACATTAAAGGAGTTTGAAACAATGTACAATATACGACATTAAAATAAAACCTGCTTGAAAGCATTTTCAATTGTTTCTAACAAGTGAACCCTGAAATATTTCATAGATTGTTATCATAAAAGATAAGCGCCGACTTCTAAACATTGTGAAATCCTCAATAAAAGGTTTCATCTAAATTCCAACATGGCCATTATGAGTTACTGTAACAATTTTAAAGTGTACAAAAACGGTGTGCAAAATTTACTATCTATAAAAAAGAACTTGATTTTGAAAAATTACATTCGATTTTGTGAATTTATGATAAAGGGGGGTGGGGTTTACATGTTCACAACACCGAGAGACTAATTTAAAGGTGACCGATCCATTCACCAAAACACATTTTTTTTTTGTAATTACGTATACTTAGTCGAAGTGGCCATTTTATTTGACCAACAATTCATTTGTTTTTTTTTTATCTTATCAAACGAAACAACGTTAGGAATTAAAACATTTAACATAATATTGACTTACTATTATACAGTTTCTTAAAATAAAACTCATATAAGCGACTTGCGCTAATAGAAGAAAAGAGATCGGCTGGCAAGTGCCAGAAACTACTAGATTATATTATTATTTATAGATAAAAATTACTTTACTAGGCTTAATGAACAGTTCTAAAGAAATAGTTCAGTCCAGTTCTAAAGAACTGGCTTGTAAATTATATAACCCAAATGGAAATTACAACCACGTAATTTATAAAATATGAATACTTTATGAATAATTCAGTAAAAACGTGATTTTTTCAAAATCATGTAAATGGTAAATGAAAAATGTATAAATAATTATATATCACCCGAAACATTTGTAAAGATAAGCATTTGTTAAATAAATATATGTTTGTAAAGCAAGTGTTTATAAAATAAAACGAATACGAAACGGTTGTAAACAAAACAAATGTAAATTAGTAGTTCACTAATGTGTTACCGAAACAGGTAACACATTAGTGAACCTAACCGCCCGAAGCGTGTCAACCAATATAACCAATAGTACAACCAATATAAACTAATATTTATATTGGTTGTAAGATGATTTAACTCGCCGCTTTTCCTCCCTGGGTGCCCTGTGGCCATCCCAGGAGGCCCTGCGGCCCTCCGAGGGTACCCTGTGGCCATCGGAAGGGGCCCACTGGCCATCCGAGTGGGCTCTCCGGCCATCCATGGGGGCCCTGTGGACATCTGCGGAGGCCCTGTGCGCATCCGAGGGAGCCCAGTGGCCAACTGAGTGGGCCCTGCGGCCATCCATGGGGGCCCTGTAGTCCTCAGGCCAGATGGGGAACGCCGGACGGTTGAAATGAAGCTCCGGGGGGCCCACGTGGATGCCCTCTTCTATTTTTGATGAGCTTGCGCAGTTGCGCCCGGTGCAGCAGATTGTCACCAGCTGCCCCGTCATGCCGCACGGACAATAAATGTATCCTACCTGAGCAGGATGCGGTGTGGGCTCCTTCGGCACCGGCGGTTGGTCACAGGCCCGTTCTGGGTCTATCAGCGTAAAGGGATTGGCTGAAACATAAACATAATCTATACAAACAAGTGTAATCCACTGATCAATTATTATGTGTATTTAGGCTTTGTCTAAATTCAGATGTGTTATTACCAGGTTCCTGGAGATACTGGTCGGGCATTTGTATTGAACAAACGCCCGACCTTGCTTGGTCACAGTTCGGTCGGTTCGGTGGTGCGGTCGGTGGTGCGGTCGGTGGTGCGGTCGGTGGTGCGGTCGGTGGTGCGGTCGGGGGTGCGCTGGCAGCATGGCCGACATGCGCAGAAGGACCCGCAGGGCCCGCATGGTGAGCGAGGCTCGGCTGCCCCTGCGGCCCTGGCTGGCGTGGACGGCCTTCATGGCCACCCAAGCCATGGTCTGAGTAGGCTGCTTGGAGACGGCGCCACTCCTGACTCTTATCGAAAGAACCCATTTCTGAAATTGAAACAAGCTGAATATTAACAGCATACCAGATCTAGATTTAGCTTTGTACATTAATGTAAGAGTTACGAGTGAGATGGCACATGTGAGCCTGACTGCTCAGTCGACGGACCATCAACAAAACAAAAAATTTAAAATTTATCATAATTAATTTTATCTTTATTTAATTAATTATGTCAGAGCGAAATGGAGGATGAGCTTATTTAATAAATCAATCTGCCTAGCCTTTTTCCAACTATGTTGTGGCGGCTTAACGTGCTTTCCGAGGCACGGAGGAGTCTCGATATAAAGATGGTCACCCATCCACGGCCAACCCCGACAAGCAACCTAATGGATCGACCAATGCGGCTAATATTACTTCGTCACGAGTTTATTTAATAAATAAAATATCAATTTCGTTTTAACATGAATGTCGTTATTGCGGTCGCTGCCTTAAGTATAATATTGTCACACCGCATGTCGCGACACTTATGACCCTAGCATTGCCCTTCAGCTCTCCTCTTGTCGGAAGTGGCATAGGTGAACGGCATCACACTACACAGAAGAATAAACATCAATGGATAAAAATATACTAATAATATATGCCAACTTCGAAACCTTGGTTTGTACACCAATCAAATTCGCAACAAAGAAACCGATCGATACTCGCTGATAACGGTATCAGGTAATGTTCAAGGAATCTTCAGATGGAGTGGCCCAAACTTAATATATTAACACTTACTTATCGACTGGATGCCACCCACGCACTTGTATAACAAACAATAAATCTTTATTCAGAGCTGGTGAATATTGCGACGCAGGGCAAACTCCGAGCGTGACGGCGCCCTGATAGAATGAAATTATTGATTCATGCGAGGGCGGATTGCGCAAGTGCACGTCCACGGTGTAAAGCTTGTTGCTATGCAGATTTCCTCTACGACAATTAATAAGGATGCTTTTTAAATGAAAAGGCTTTCTATTGAATAACTTCCAAGTAAAAACTTAGTATTAAATATCATGAGTCAAGACATCCAACCGCAAGTCTGAACTAAAATAATGTTATGACACCACATCAGACTCACATTAATATTAAATACCTTAAAAAGGTCATTATTCTTTATCTTGATCAATGTAATATTATAAATACCTTATAGTAAAATGACTCGAAAATCGGCAAATACTCTTAACAAAAATAATCGCACTAACGCGTGTTCAACTCGTAAATACACCCTTACTATAACTTTTTAATAGAGCCATAGGCAATAAATGATTCGCTCAAAAACGCTGCATGCTGCGGTTATTTCACGAATTAACGAAAAAAGTAACAAAAAACATAGTCAACATTACGTTTAACTTACGAGTAGTTATTACGTTTATGTAATAATAATGAAGTTTAAGAGTTTGTTTTTTGTTTGTTTATTTTAACCACCACAAATCAGATTTTATAATATATTTTTGCACTTGATAGTCCAACTTTTTAGGAATATTTTTAAAATTTGAACACATTTTTAACTAGCACCTTTAGGAGACGACCTTAAAGAAAAAAGTCCCATATAATTCTAAGCGAAAACGAAGTATTACCGCGGGCATGACGTCATACGACGGGAAGGGTCGCGGGGAAAAAAAATTTCACGCGGCCTAAGTCGCGGGCATAAGTCGCGGGCAAAACCCAATTGACTAGTTGAATCGGTCAAAAATAAAATATGAAATCACATGGAAAAAAGCCCGCTCGTCATAAAAAGTTCCATCACCGTACAGAAATTAAATACAATGCGATGATATAATTGTTAAATTGCTTTTAATGCTAAAAAGTATTCCTTTTGATCCTAAAAATCTGTGACGTCACAATGTTATATTTCATAGAAATCACGTACAAATGCCGCGTTTTGACTACCCTTTCAAATACCCAATTATTAATAATTTTGCAGATTTTTCTCCATTATAAAACAATTTTTAATAGTTTTATTTAATACTGAAACAAACTTATACATTTTTTAAAAGTTACAGGGCCCTAAAAACAGATAAGGAAAAAGTCTCAGCAGGTGCCTTTCAGTTCGCACGTAGCTGCGTAAAAGCATTATAATTTAGAATCGTACCTACATTTCCAGAAACTTAGCAGTGGGATTCAGCTCAAACTTTTTTCTTTAGTCCACATTTTATAACTTTGGCCTACAATAATCCACATTCACAAAAAAATACAGTGGTTTAAGTTTCCTGCCACGAAACATTTTCCTATCACTAAGCACCATCGTGTGTTCTTTTTTGAAGGGTATAAGGTACGTATATTACACTGAAAGTGGGGCATTTCAGACTTGTCTCGAAGGTTGGAAACGTATCCGCAAATGCATTAGCCTAAAGAATCGTGGCTGAAGCCGAATCGAAGGCATTTACCATTTACCAACTTATTTAAAGATCACCCAATCGCTTAAACAGTGAAACAGTTATGTTAGACGTGCCAAGGGCCACTTATCATTCACCTAGTAAAGGTCACCCAACGCCAGTCCTACGCTACAATAATAAACGAAATAATAGTAAATAAACTCTCAATATTAAAATTTCTGCAATAGTTGCCAATACCTAAGTACCCTAGAAGGATGATAGTGTTTTTTATTTCAATTAATTTATGTTATTTTTTGAAGTTACGGAACGAAAATTTTGTTTAATACAGCTGGCAACCCGAAATGGATACTCCCTTACGCGTATTGCCCGGTTACTATGGGGAGATAGGGCGTGTCGCAGATTAATTTTGTACAGAGGTATAGCTACGTGTACCTAGTAAGGGTGAGGCCGCGAACTTTTGAATAAACACGAGTTCCTATAATTTATTCACTGATATCGGCTAGTATTTTTCCATGAATAGTGAATAAAAATCGGCCTAATAAGTTTAATTCAGTGTAGAATAAGCGTCATAGTAAATATTATGAATGAAAGTCGAATAAAAAAAAATATGAAGCCTGTTGGAGTTTTTTAGGCAAAAACTCGAAGTAGAATATCACAAGCTGATTTATAGTATGATCATCATCATTCTCCTGCCTTTATCCCAATTTATTTGGGGTCGGCGCAACATGTCTTTTCCTTCCATACGTCTCTACTAGTCGTCATCTCGGTCACTCCCTTCCTAGCCATATCATCTTTCACACAATCCATCCATCGTTTCGTTTCTGATTTATAGTAGGTTATTTCAATGAGTTCTGAGTTCCATTGAAATATATATCGAAGATAATATATTTTATTTAATAAAAAAATATATAGAGAAGCTCAGGGTGCTGTTGAGGCTGGTCCGCTAATGCAGCGCATCAGGGATGTTCCTGGACGCACTAGTGGATTGTTTTTTTGTCTAGGGCGTCTGGGGTGTGAGGCGATAACAACGTGGACTGTCCAGTGTCCGTACGTAAATCGCTGATGCGCTATTGCCCTTGGAATGGTGCAGCCGCGTTAAATCGTCGAACAGTACTGCCACTGTAATTTGTATTTTTTTAGAATGTAGATAAAATGATCTTAATTACTAACATAGGATAAGTTTTCATTTATTGTAATACGACATGATTCTTCTAACACATGATTCATGGTTACATGAAATAAAAATTGAATTGAATTGCGAGGCTTTTTTTTTGAGGGCGAAAAAATCAAATGACCCCTCCCGCTCTGGGTGGAGCAATTGCAAGGCTAAGCTTTGAGAACCTGAAAGCTCGGGTGCTTCATTTTCATGAACCAGACGAATGTTTCTAATTCCTGTCATATCATCTCATCTCTCATCATATCTTAATAAAAGGCACAATGCTTGTTACATCGAATATCTCCACTTTGGTTTATGGTAGGTAGGTAGGTAGGTGTCAAAACCTATTAATGAATTTGTTGGTGTTATAATTTCTATACTGTCCCACTGCTGAGCAAAGCCCTCCTCTACATTCTTTCAGACATTTTTTTCTAGAGTCACCTTGATCCATACCGTCTAGGGCATCTCGTCCAGGCTCAGGCACCCACCTTGTTAAGACTTTTCTCTTTGTTTTGTTTTGGAATGAGTGGGAAACCCTCATGGACAACCTTCATGAACCCTCATGGGCAGTGCCGGACTCTTACCGGCGAAAACCCACTCCTGCCCTCGCTCGGTGTCCTCTGACAAAATCAGAGCCCTTGTTTCTTTTTAGTTTATTTAATCTTGTGTATTATTTTATTTTTTATTTCATCTACCTTGTTAAGACTATTGCCAAGCGGTTATTATGCATACGACTAAAATGACCCACCCACTATCATTTCAGCTTTACATTTCATCTGCTCAGCAGTGGGACAGTGTAAGCTAAGGAACAAAAAAAAAAGTTTCTCCTCTTAATATCATTAATATAACTGAAAAGTACCCAAGCAGTTCTTTCTATCCTAGTGTAGTTAGCGACCCAAGCAGTGTTAATCTCTTTTAATTGTCAGTGACTTAGATTTTTGTATTACATCATTTATTATACAAACAACTAGGATGAAGAGTAGCCGTAGGCTATATATCTTAAGCGGGATTGTCCGAAAGGGTTACCGCTACCCCGGAACTTAATGGGCTACGGAAGGAACATGGATGGTTTTAGTCAGTGAGAGTCTGACACTCTCTTCCGCTCCACCCAGAGCGGGAGAAGTCACTGGATGATTTCCCACCCTAAAAAAAAAGCTATAATTCTGTCAAATTTCTTAAGTATCAGTTCAGTAGTTCAGGCGTGAAAGGTGACACACAGAGTTACTTTCACATTCATAATTAATTTATATAATTTAGTATATTGTGGTTTAAATTCAGTAAGGAAGAATCTACATCTTTTTAGTAAAAGAGGTGAAAGACACAATTATTTCACTAGAAATAGGGACCAATTAGTTCAACCAGGTTTTAGGCTGGCTAAAGTAGATTTATCTTTCATGGGGTACTGTTTAAAATGTTACAATAAAATACCTCCCAAAATTCTTGAACTTAATGAAACAAAATTTAATCACTACATAGTATAAAACAAAGTCGCTATTTTTGTCTGTTTGTTTGTCTGTATGCTTAAATCTTTAAAACTACGCAACGGATTTTGATGCGGTTTTTTTTTAATAGATAGAGTGATTCAAGAGGAAGGTTTATATGTATAATTTGTCGACATATTTTGCGGGCGAAGCCGCGGGCGGAAGCTAGTTCCTGTATAAAACGCACATTATGCAGCCAAGCATATTATAAATTGGGAGATTACATCGCTGATAAAAATGCTTGGGTCAATGCTAGTCCTGCTCCACAAGGGCGTATCACCTAATTCATTAGACTTCTTAAAAAACTGTTGGAGCTGCGGAAGATCAACAACAAAAAAAAAACTATATTTGCATTGTACAAATTCAATTTCTTAATATTGTATAATTGCTTAGGTAATTAGTTTATTTGAAATAAATAGTTATATTTGGGATAGACTCTCTAAAATTAATGTACATTCGGCATACACCCTCATCAGATACTGCTGTTTCGGTCCAAATTTTGTGTATTTCCTCCGCTCTTCCTCCCTGTTGAACCAGCCACACCTTTTGGACAAAATCGATCAAATTATTCGACATACTCTGACATCCATTTTAAATGTGGCTTTGGACGACCGTGCTAAGCTGCAAGCCACATTACCCATACGTTTTGGTGGGCTTGGCGTCCGCAAAATTTCTAGTGTAAGCTTACCGGCGTTCCTGTCCTCGGTCCACAGCACCAAAGAGTTAACCACAAAAATCATAGCTCCTTCTCAGGTTAACTCTGAAGTGCCGTGTTTGACCGATGCAATTAACGCTTGGAAGGTGGCTTGTCCGGATACGGTGCAGCCCGAGAACCCGTCTTCCCAAAGACAGTGGGATGAGCCGCTCTGCAGGTTGGTACGGAATAATCTAATTAATACGTCCACCAATACTGATGGCTTGGCACGCGACGATGGTAAGAGGCCAGACGGAATGACTATAATGCCTTGGAAGTTGGGATGCAACCTGTGTCGACACCCTTGCGGGGTCCCATCTTCCTAGCACGGCGGGCTGTGCTGGGGCGGCTGCTGCAGGAGCGGAAAACCTAAAACGGCGCAAGTATAACAACCTTATTGGAAGTTATATGTTCGAGCCGTTTGGGGTTAGAACACTAGAGCCGTGGGGTCCGAGTGCTCATCGAGTGTTTCGGGATATCGCCCAGCGGTTGATCGACTCTACGCGTGACCAGAGGGCTGGTCAATTTTTAGGCCAAAGAATCAGCGTTGCCATTCTACGTGGCAACGCTGCCAGCCTTTTGGGCACGTGTCCCACTGTCAGCGATGGGGATGAATTTTTTGACGCCCTATGAGGTTTTCCCCCTTTTTTACCACTTGTTCATAATGTATATATTTTTTATTTTTAGGTTGTATATATTAATTAATTTTTCATGTAACTTAGATAAATAAAGTCAGTATATATAATTGAAAAAACAGAAAAAAAATAGTTTGATTTTGAGTTTGAGTTTAAAGTTATTGAATCTACTTTTCATCCCATCTATCGGGTCCACAGTTTACATTCCTCACTGGATGCTAGATTCCGTTAAACCCATTGTTTTCATTCAACTATTAAAGGCTGAAGTAAACCGTTGAGTATATTTCATTACATGAAAGTTGTCTAATCCAGTTTTCGGCAGATTTTACAGACACTTACACTGCCATACCTCTTTTTATGCACATCATCTCTGCCCAGCCACATCTCTTCCTTAATGTTGGGGTCGGCTTGATGCTCCAGTATGATGCAGCTGAATACCTGTATTTTATATGGAGCGACTACCTAGTGCACTTCTACGTCCCATAGTCCATAAGAATAAGAATAAGAATAATTTATTTGTCAAACATGCGTATACATAAACTGATCAATCAGACATGCAAGGTATTGAATTAAAATAATGTTGTGAGCGTCCATGTTTTGCCAATAATGGCGTACAAATTTTGTAAGTATGTATAAAAAAGATTACATTTAATTGAATTTTACACTATTAGTCATTCTAAATTTAATTACAAAATACAAAACAAATAGATAATAATTGATGTCAAGATAATAAAGTATAAGTCATATTAAATTCAAAATAAAATAAATTGTGTCCAGAATATTCATTATTACGCAGTTATATAGAATTAATAAAAAGTCAATTTATATAAAAAAAAAACCAAAAAATTACATTATTCAATTATTATTCTTAACTATATACACACATCAAAAGTGTCTAGGGATCAACATATATTTTTGCAATAACTTTTCTCTTGATTGATATTAATTTAAATTTTCTTTAAGGATTCATCAAATAAAGTGTTTTCGTTTGTCACAGTAACGATAAACCAAGTCACCTTTGCATTAATAAAGAAATTTGCCATTTTCCTAATAAAGGGATTTTTGACATTTGAACCACTAACATTAAAGTTCGAAAAAAAGACTGAAATAACAGTTTTCTTTAAAATTTTATTGGGTAACTTAAACAATTAATAATCCGTGTTTCTACCGCGAACACTAACAACACAAGAACATCGGTTTGGCATACTCAAAATGAGTTCATCCAAATCACGCTGTGGAATGGCCGCCCATGTTCGTTGCAACAACAAAAAAAGGTCTTCTTGCAACTGGATACCCTCCATATTCGGCAGAGCTCTTCTCTGTAGCATATCCCATGCATGCTCAATCGGGTTCAAGTCTGGCGACTGAGCAGGCCAGGGCAGGACATTGATGTTAGCTGCGGCGAGAGTCTGTCTTACAACTCTTGCGGTGTGCGGTCGTGCATTATCATGCATTAACTGAAATAAGGGACCGATTTGCACTTGTAGAGGAACGATGACGTCAGATACAATCGTCTCAGCATAAATTTGAGCGTTGAGGTTGCCTCTGATCCAAATCAACTCAGTTCTTCCGCCGATCCAAATACCCGCCCATACCATGATGGTTCCACCACTATAAGGATGGACTTCCTGGCAGGATTTTAATCGCTGTTGGCGTCCAGGGGTTCTCCAGTGTCGTATACGTCTTGTATCCGGTCTCATACCAAAACGAGACTCATCAGAAAAGCACACGAAACGCCATTGTTCTTCTGCCCAATTTCTGTGTTCAAGAGCCCATTGATATCGAATCCTACGATTGTGCATTGCTATAGGTGGTACCCGTAGCGGTCTTCGGGAATGAAGGTTCACTTCATGCAAGCGGTTTCTGACTGTTTGGTCGCTAATTAAGTTCCCTGAAGAGTGATGAAGCCTCACGGCTAACATCATGGCGGTTATTGTTGGAGCTCTTCGAGTTAAGATTTGAATGTATCGGTCTTGTCTCCGTGTGGTGCAGCGATACCGTCCTTCATGGCGCTCAGCCACGGTACCAGTGCTTCGGTAACGTGTCCAAAGTCGACTGATAACACTCTGACTTGTATTCAGAGCTAAAGCCACAGTACGTTGCCGGGAACCAGCTTCTATCATTTCAATTTAATGGATGAACTCATTTTGAGTATGCCAAACCGATGTTCTTGTGTTGTTAGTGTTCGCGGTAGAAACACGGATTATTAATTGTTTAAGTTACCCAATAAAATTTTAAAGAAAACTGTTATTTCAGTCTTTTTTTCGAACTTTAATGTTAGTGGTTCAAATGTCAAAAATCCCTTTATTAGGAAAATGGCAAATTTCTTTATTAATGCAAAGGTGACTTGGTTTATCGTTACTGTGACAAACGAAAACACTTTATTTGATGAATCCTTAAAGAAAATTTAAATTAATATCAATCAAGAGAAAAGTTATTGCAAAAATATATGTTGATCCCTAGACACTTTTGATGTGTGTACATTTAGTCGAAGTCGGAATAGAAAAGTCCTTTTCATTTAGAAAGTCTACAACATTATAATACACTTTACTAACTAAAAAAAATCTCAACTTATTTTTAAAAAGTGACAAGGGCAGTTCTCTCCAACTTTTAGGCAATGTATTGAATATGCTAGGCGCCATACAGAAAACACTTTTGCTCATGAGTGTTGTTCTCGCAGTATGAGAGCTTACCTTGCTGTTGTCGCGCCTATTACGTGGGACAACTTCATCTAGTCGTTTAAATAGGTGTGGATTTGTTTTGACAAAAACAGCTACTTCCAAAATGTACAGACAAGGCAAAGTCAATATTTTATATTGTTTAAAATAAGGCACGCAACTATCAGTAGGTTTAATTTTAAATATTGCACGAACACATCTCTTCTGTGCCTTGAACACCGTGTCTTTTTCTGTTGAGTTGCCCCAGAAAATAACACCATAGCGTAGATGAGATTCAGTTAAACCATAGTAGGCTGTAAGTAATGCCTCCACACTTATTATAGACGACAATGTGTCCATTTGTCTGAATTTTCCACTTATTGCTATCATTTTAGTAAAATGCAGCAAAAAGATTAGCTATGTCATACAGAGAGTACAGTAAGAGATTTATCAACCATTGCTTGCGGCAAATGAACTAATTTTCTTTCTTTTATTTATCCTTCCAAAGATAACTGAAAAGCTTGCTCAAAAAAATATTGAGCTGTTTGAAAAAGATAATATGCTTTTCTAAAAACGTTTACATAATTTCCCTTTGGCTGCAAGCTTCACTGATCGCTCAACATTATTAATTGAGTTATTTATAATAAGCCCCACTCTGCAGTTGAACCTTTATCATGTATGCCGGTGGTAGCTGAAAACCGGCCAAGAACTAATGTGACTTTTTCAATTCATATGCACTTTTTTTTAGTTTATCATTGAAGCTAATTTTAGGTCAAAATTGTAAGGAAATCTGGACCTATAGTAAAACAAGATAGGGGACCGAATATAACCCCTTAAACAGCATTATTTTTAATATTACTTTACAGTGGGAAAGAGGTGGATACGTCCTGTATAGCTCCGTCTCATTCACACAATGAAGTAATACTAAAATAATACTGCTCTAAGAGGTGCAGGTGGTGGTTCAGGTCCTGAAATTGCTTACCCGTCTTGCTAAGCGTGGTGTTCAATGCTCTTGTCTTCTCTCTATGAGAAGAGGCCTTTGGCCTGCTGTGGGACATGTTTCCACTGCTGGGTGACTCGGTGAGAGGGAGTGTGCCGTAATCGACCACGCGCGCCCAGTGCGGGTTGGCAGATGACACATGCCTTTGAAGCTCAAGCTTTGGTTCCAGTTTATGCCGGTTTCCTCACGATGTTTTCCTTCACCGTTTTAAGACCAGTGGTGATGAAATTATTTAGATACATTAAAGCGCCTGTCTGGTTTCGAACCTACGATACAGAACTTGTAAGTTGCGTCCATTACCACTGGGCCTGTGATCAGTGTTATCACAGGCTGGTATTAAGTTGTGTAGCAGTGATAGCCTAGTGGTATGACCGTCAGACTGCCAAGTCATAGGTCTCGAGTTCGAACCCAAGGCACGCACCTCTGACTTTTCAGATTCATGTGCGTATTGTATAATTATCACTTGCTTAAAAATCGGTGAAGGAAAACATCGTGAGGAAACCGGCATGCCTGAGAGATATTTCTCAACAGTATGTGATGCTAAGTCAGAGGCCCATGGGCAGCATTAAAACTCTGACACCTGGTTAGTCACTAACCACAAAAGAAGAAGATTAAGGTGTAAAAATAAAAAAAACAATTATAATACCTACTTAACATTTATCACCACATCAAAGGACACAAATACCAGTATTAAGTTAATATACAAACTACCTTATAAAGACAAAAACATCAACGTTTAAAAAGCTACAATAACGTTTCAAAAACCCACAAAAATATTTGAGTAGTGACTAGATATTTTTGGGAAAGACCTGATTCAGGTAACGAACTGAAACGAGAATTAGGTCGTTCTTTTGAAAATCGGAATGTTTCTTAATTTAACATATCGTTTGATTACCTTCTTACAATTTATACATACATACTTAATAGTTTAACAGCTAGTCGTTTTTTTCGGAACATTATTTTTGTAAATTAGTAATGACTAGACTGTTTTTCAGGTTGAATAGCTAAGTACATAGATGTAAACATCCATCATCACATTAAATGATAGGTTTCTGTCAATTCTCAACATAAGTAACAGTAAAATCAATAGCCTTTTTTTTTTAAGGCTGGGAATCTTCCAATGACTGCTCCCGCTCTGGGTGGAGCGGAAGGGAGTGTCAGACTCTTACTGACTAAAACCCATCCATATTCCTTCCGTAGCCCTTTATGTTCCGGGGTAGCGGTAACCCTTTCGGACAATCCCGCTTACCCGGCAGGCTTGGCCCTGAGGGGCCCCTTCATATGCTGACATCTCTTTGAGGCGCGCGTGGAACATATACGCGCCGTACGGCACGGGTCTGGTGCTGATCGGACGGTGAGTCACCCATTACTCACCGTCCGCAGGCCCGCGCCTACGGTGGCCGGGAGTCGTCCCGACGCCCGGGGCGTCTCCTACGGCGGCTGGGACGGGAGGACCTTTCTCTCTCCCATCCCGCCACCTCCGTCGCGAGCATGACTTTTTCGCAGAAGGAGGTGACTGCCTCCCACTCCCTCTCGCCCCGGACCATGGCTTCAATGGCTTGCACCAGAGCCGGGCGCGAGAGGTCGCCGCCGCCGATCGCCTCTACGAGGACACGGCGAAAATCAATAGCCAAATGTCTTAATTTTTCTTAAAGGTGACTACATTTTGTTATATACAATGCGATAATTACATTTTGTATACTTAACACTAACTAGGAGTAACCGTTGTGCATCGACAGATATTTTCGTGTAGGTGTCATTTTAAAGCTGTGAACATTGATTTGTGATATGTAATTCGATTAGGAGACAATTTTCAGTTTGCCCAATATTTACTTTATTCAGAGTGGCCTAACTATGTATATTGTTTTATTTTGGATCCATTTTCTGTGTAACAAAATATAAAGGTTGGACCAAAAAGACGGTATACCGTTCTAAAGGTAAACGTGTAAATATTTTTAGGCGGAGTAGTCTTATCTTATCCAATACTTACATAAAAAACATCACGGGGAAAATCCCTCCTTGGTAAAAATTCGACTTTTCCGTCTTAGTAATTAGCCATTAATTAATCATGTAAAATATGACGTGTTAAATAGGATATTACCCGTAGGGTTTTAAGTGCGAAGTCCTTACAATTATGTTTTTGGCTTCTTTTGCTTACTAACTACTTTACTAGCTACTTTATTTGTAGCGTGTTCTCTGTTTTGGTTTTCCTCTGGTTTGTATTGGTTATTTTCCGGAGTTGGTATGCAAACAGCTCGTTCGGTTTTGCTGGCCATCACCAGGCCATGGTAAATCCAATAGGTGTGCCTCATGTTCACCAGGAGTGGGTCTATGCATTGGACAGGCTTCCTGCAGTCACAGTATTTGACGCAGTCCCTGCAGGTGCAGTAAATGGAGGTGGTGACAAGGTGTTGGCGGTAATTAAAGCCTTTTCTTTTCTTCACCGGGTCCTTTATTTTCGTTAGCGTCGTGGCTGATATGTCAGTCTCCATTTTCCCGCCAGCTTCTTCTGGTTTGCTCATCTCTGAAATAAGAAACTAAATTAGAATGTTTAAAAAGGTAGCTTTGTGAAAGTATTTATTTTAAAAGTCGTAATATTTACATAAAATATTACTAAGTGCTTGCATTATGATCTTAATTTATTGTTGTACAACCATTTGTTTAATTAATTCTACTGAATTGCTTAGCTGTTTCTTGCGGTCTAAAAGAACTTCTTCAAGAAACCAAATATGCCATGTGTCCAGGTCATCATGATCTTTGTGCAAAGTTTAATCCAATTCCATGTTAATTTATTTATTTTGTAATGTTCCGACGCTGTTTGTGTTGCGAACTGTTGACGAACGAGCCGTCGCGGTCAGCCACGCGCCGACGGCTGTTGAACGTTCAATTAATGATGTTTCAGCCTTTTATCCAAAAGTTGAGGAACAAGTACATGACCTTTATTTCTGTCATTTTTGTATTGATTTTCATGTTTTATAGGCTTAACATATATTTCCTGGATATTTTATAAATATGTTCTAACAAAAAGCACTTCTCAAACCCTTACTTTTGTAATTTATGTTGCCACTGATGTATTTGCTTTAACATATTTTAATATTTTCTGCTTATCTTGTAAATGTTCTAAAATATTGAATTTAAATCATAAAACAATGATGGTCCCTATGAATCTGAACAACGTGATACAC
Source organism: Hyppa rectilinea (assembly GCA_951799385.1). Lineage (NCBI taxonomy): Eukaryota > Metazoa > Arthropoda > Insecta > Lepidoptera > Noctuidae > Hyppa > Hyppa rectilinea. The sequence goes on from OX637300.1 coordinate 22,470,031, forward strand.
AGGTAAATTCATCTTATACGTCCTATGTCTATGATCTATGTCTCCTTTTTCAATTACATTTATTAACGAAATGTTTACTGAACTGTTTTGATTTGATATTTTTAAGTACCTACCTACTATTTAATGTCAATAGAATCATTTGTAATTTGAAGAGTTAAAAGGTATCTGAGCCAACTAACATTAATTTTGCTACTAAGCTAACTACTGTGTACTTAAAATCACTTTATTTATTTTTTTGAGAGGAGCAAAGAAACGGTGGATGGACTGAGTGAAAGATGTTATGGCTAGAAAGGGTATAGGTAATACTGTCTCTGCAAGTACCCTGGATATGATGATGTGAATCTATAAGTTTCTATCATTCAAAATGTTCTATTCCTACTGGTATAATACTAGCTTCTCCCCGCGACTTAAATATCGTTCAAATATCACTTTGGAAGCCATTAGTCACCACAATAAACTACAACTATTATTTTGATAAAAGAAACAGTTGTTTCATTTTATTTTGCAAATGTCTTTGATTCTCAAAAATCAAAACAAATGTTGAATGTTTTTGTTGTTGTTGAATGTTGATTTTTAGTAACCTATAAAAACCAACACTTTAAAACCCTTTAAATCAGTCAGAAATGAAAAAAATCAACACTTTAAAACCCTATAAATCAGACAGAAAGTAAAAATTTTAATAGACTTGACTCAAGCAGAAACGTTAAAACAATTTATTTTGAACAGGGCTTTCATCACATTTAAGACATCTGTGACATAGTTTACTCTTTAAATAAGTGTTAATGTTAACAGTCACATTCTAGTAATGGTATTTAATAAACTACAATAACATATGCCATGATTGAATCAGAAATTCCATATATTAGGACTCCCTGGCATCTACATCTTACTATGTAAACACGCAAACAAAGCCGTCACCGTTTTATGCATAACATTTACATTTTAGGATTAAATGTCAACCACTGTGAGACCCGTCATCCCTAAGTGTTTAAGACGTAAATTCTGTCTGAATGAGGACACTATTGTTAAGCACTAATGCAAATGTTTTCATAAATGTCATCGGTGGGATAAGTAACGAAAACAAACTGTACTTACCTAACTTACGATGCGGCGGCAGCGGCTTGAGCTTAATTAACGTTCAACAGGTTGCTTCTTGGTACACTACTTGTAGAAATGTCACTATTTATGTCATAACCATAGCGCAGCGCCGCCTCAATGAAAACGTCTAAAATTGTATATTGATTCATGTCAATGCACTAACTATTTGTGCGCAAGTGCCAATTATTGCCTGGTCTCACAGACTAAATCTTGTGGGAATATTCTTAGCTTCTACGTGCTCGACTGTGGAGAGGTAATGATTTACTAATGTAGATACCAGCTAAACACCCTGCACGTAAGGACAAAAGAATGTCTCTAATAATACTACTGACACTTCTAACCTCCTACACGAATGCTAAATATAATCTTGTCTTAGAATAATACCCCTAACCGTAAAAAGTATGTGCTATTCAATCAATAAGCTTCTGACATGATTGCGAAGTTAAGATATTAATTAAATTAGTAGGACATAGAGCCGTTCCTGCATAGAGATTTGGTTAATTAGTTGGGAGTATTCAAACTCAAACTCAAACTCAAAGTATTTATTTCAAATAAACCAATTACAGGCACTTTTGAATTGTCAAGGTGTCGGTCAGTCCGAGAAATGAAGCTAGTTGCCCATTCCAAAGGAGTAGGTACCTATGGAGAAGAACGGGCTAGAAACTCCATGGACACTCTTTTAAACAAAATATGGTTACAAAATATTGGTTATACATAGTTCATATTAATATTATACATGTGAGAACGATGCAGAACGTTAAAAGCATCAGATATAAAATATGTAAAAACTATTCAATAATTAAATTAAAACAAGCCCTAGCCGCTAAGAGATGACCAGTCCCTACTGACAGCGCCCGTTCACGAACATGACGCATATATTAGCACCATTCAGCTCAACCATTTTGAAGGGAGCTAAATGATCCAACACACACGCCACCATCAGCGAGACATTAAAGTGAGCATGGCATACACTCAGCCGCCAGGGCATATTCAAGTCAATGAAAGACGTACCCAGAAACTGGTCGCTTTATAGTAGGTACATAGTACTCACATATGTGCTAAGTAGTTATACAATATTAAGAGATTGAATTTATACAATGCAAAGATGTTTTTTTTTTTGTTGTTGATCTTCCGCAGCTCCAACAGTTTTCAGTAGTTTAATAAATTAGTTGATGCGCCCTTGTGGAGCTGGACTAGCATTGACCCAAGCATTTTTATCAGCAATGTAATCTCCCAATTTATAATACGCTTGGCTGCATAGTGTGCGTTTTATACAAGTTGAATCTGTATTTGAAGACTATGATAAACCTATATTTCTCGTCTTTATTAGTTATTAGAGACTGGAGACTGAGGCTCAGTTAGTTTTACTAGGACCTGCGAAACTTACAGGATAATGAACAGGTAACTAGGTAGCTGATTGGTTGCGCCGACCCTAAATAAATTGGGATAAGGGCAGGAGAATGATGATGATGATGAACTAGGTAACTGATAGTAGTCTGACCACTCCAATCAGTTCCTCCAATGTTGAAAATAAACTGGGAGAATGTAGATGGGAACTAGTTCGAATTACATTTCATAGAAGGGGTCTGGAGGGATCTGTTGGCATTCTTTAAGTGCCAAAATAGAGCAGTGAATAAGGTAAAACGAAATACAAGTTTGTTTTTTTATTTATAATTCTCATACTACATCTACAATGTAAAAGTGTTCACAATCATTTCAAAAGACATCCTTGAAAATGTAATCAAAATAAACAATCAATTTAATTATTATAAAATGCTTGGAAAGATTTTGATATAATGTACAACAAGAAATTGTATAAAGGATCTGACACTAAAAATGCGGGCCCAATTCAGTTTAACATGTTATATTTAATGGTCGAAGCTTTTAGTCAATACACCTTTATTATTTTTCAAAATTAAAGACATTTGTTTTTCTTAACAAAAGAAACTACTTACTTAAAATAGCACAAATTTAAATTAATTACAATAAAATCACTTGCAAAGACTTTGATTTGATGTGCAACTAGAAATATAGAGGATGTGACATTAAGGATGAACAAATGGCCGACACTGACACAGTTTAGTGTTTAGTACTGTCCATAACACATAACACAACTTGAAAAGAAGAGAAGACAAAGACGATAAAGATAGCAAGACAGAATACGACAAATCAATTAACCAAGGAACGGCGTCGAAGGGCACCAACGAGGCTTAGTCCACTGCACATCGTCAACCAGCGGTCGCGATGGACCTGGGGCCGTCGCCGACGTGACCGGGAGACAGTCCGGCGACCACCACGCGTAGTATCCTTCTCCTCCTCCATCCATCTTAAGCCTCCTCCTGGAATTAGATACAAATTCACTGTTAAATTTACAGCAATAACAATAATTAAAGTTTTTCTTAGGAACGAACACCTTTTGTAATATAAAACAATACGTTCTTTATTATTATAGAATCGTTATATCAACGAAATAATAGTTTTCAAGCTAATCTGTAGCCAATACGCTACCAGGGTCTTTGTCATGGTATATTCGACAGAAGCCATCTTCTTCACGAGTTCCGGGGCTCCTCACACATCTACTAGACCTTTTACGAGAAAATCGTAAGAAAATTTGGAGAACACAAACACGAAAAGCAAACCTAGTCCACCAGAGACCACTAAGATGTCCACAGACGAAATTATTTCCCAGATTTCCGATTTAGAATTCCTGTTAAGTATGTGCCTCGATTTCACTAACCTCATACTCATCACAACCGCAGGACTGCGGCCTGCTTGAGCTCGCCACCATTGCAAATAAACCGGACGTCCTTTTCTGGCTGCTGCTCGACAAGTTGATTGTAGACAATTATTATTGATCCAGTTGGGGTGCGACACCCTAGGCCAGCTGCGACCCGTGGTACCAACCAAATAAGCAGAAGAGTTTGTTTGGAAATTTAGTGTAAAAAACAAAGTCCTGGAGAACATTTTGTTAGCATGACATTTATACACAAAAAAGTTTAACTTACTCAGCGCAAGTTTCAACACAAAGTATGGTATTTCTTTGTTTTCATTTCAGTCCATGTCAAGTTTCATGGAAACGTTGTCCGCTGTTACAGCATACTTTGCAAAACTAACTTTGAAATTAAGTAAGTAAGTAATTTTTTTTAAAACTTTATAATTAAGTTACATTGAAAGAGAACGAAACACAGAATCAAACGAAAGGCGTCCGCTCTCCTAACGTTATGCTGTGCCCTACGGGTCTATAACGATCTAAATTATATAGTTACCACCTAAGTACACACTGTTGTACAGCAATAAATATGTTGAGTATTGAATGGTTTTTTCCTCGTGACTTTATTAAAATCTTTTAAAATAATGGATTTTTCATATAGGTTGTAAAAGTGCATACCCTACGAAGGAAGGCGAAGACTTAACTTAAAAATCTCTTGTCGAGTTCGTATCAGAGACAAGTATTTGTTGTAATTTTCCTTTTGGTACCTACTCTTAATCAATTTAATATCATAGTATATTTTTAAACACAAATATATCGAAGAAACGAATTTTTTAATATAATAATTATAAAGATGAAAGCCCAGAATCCATTTCAGTACTCACCTTGCTACCAAATGTTAGAACAGGGGATGAAGGTGGGATATTTTATACTAAAACATAATTTAAAATTATAATAGTTGTTAAAGTAAAAGATTCATGAAGATCTTATTACAGACTTTTTTACAAAGTAATGATTATATTGTGGAAATTGTTTTAAAATAGCAATAGATTTCCGAAAACACTCTAGTCGAATTCGTACCAAAGACAAGCATTTGTTGTTTTTTTTTCTTTCGGTGAACTTAATCAATAAGAACCTTAAAATACATTTTGAAGAAAGACTAATATTGAAGAAATTTAAAATGTATAGTGAAACAGATTGTTTCTAGTTGGGTTGAAATTGCTATGTGCCGAATTGTTGAAAATTGTTGGTTGATGCCAATTTATCTACGCAAGTGGCGTACTAAGGAACTAATTGGATTTTGACGCCGATCCTGTATTTATCTTTGTTTGCGACGTCGTCGCCTTCAGCTGCATACTTAAATTGGTTGACGCATAAAACATTAACTTCAGTTATTTTTACGAAATTGTTTGGAAAAACTTTAAAAGGATAACGAAGTTTGTAGCTGTTTAAAGATAAAAAGGGTAAAATAATGAATACGAGTAGTTAGATTAAGAAACAGTTAAGATGATTAAATGATTAATTTGGTCAGGAGGCAAATAAGTAGTTCCGAAAACGGTAGTTTCATAGAGTTGATAGTTAGTAAAATGTCTCCTCGCTCTTTTTCAACCTACTTAATGGAGTAAAATTTCGAATAAACCTGTCTTAACTTACTGAAAATATTAAATAATACTGTCATAGGAATAGTCTCAAGTTCATAAGTCTCAAGTTACGGCTGTTTTCAGCACAATCTTACCATTGTCTGAAATTTAATATTTATTTGCCAGAAATATGGTATGTTTACAAGCTGTTGATAATATTGCTGAGTGCTTCATGCCTCACCATTTTAACGGTATGCAAAATCAATTTATGACTTCACAATTAACATCTTTAAATTACATTTGTTTTTAAGTAACATTCGTGGCATTACAATACCTTCGACTCACATTAGTTACATTACAAGAATTTAATATTATGAATTACACTTCTATTTTTACCATATTATTTCGTTCTACTTTGTGCCTTTCAAAATTGTAGGCCCCTTGCACAGGATGTCTACAATGCTGAAATGCAGTTGGTAGAATGTAGGAAAATGTACGAACAAACCAATCACATTTGGGCTTATGTGAGAGATCGGTTGACACACTTCGATGAGATCTATGAACGAAAAAGGTAAAATAAAACAAGTCGTGGATTTCGTTTTTTTATTCACTCTACTACGTACATTTATAAGTTAATCATAGCATTGATTATAAGTATTTAACATTTATAATCATTTAAACAAAAAGATGCCAACAAACCAAAGTGTAAGAGTAAGTGTGTGTGTGTTTGGTTGTGAGTGCATGAGCGTGTTCTTATCTAAGATTATTTTAACTAGTTAAAAATTCTATTGTACAATAATAATAATAATATCCTAGGACATTTCACACAACGCCATATCGTCCCAAGCTAAGCAACCTAATGCTTGTGTTATGGTAACGAGATGGCTGATATACTACTTATATACATAATATGTATATTATACAATGTTTTGTAACAACTCCGAATTGTTAAAAACATTGAAATACTAAATTTCAATGTTTTTAACAATTGTTCTCCTGTTCCATCCCCTCGTCCTGGGCTTTATCCTTCTCCTGTTCCTTTCCCTTGTCCTGGGTTTTACCCTCCTCCCGTTCCATTCCCTTGTCCTGGGTTTTACCCTCCTTCCGTTCCATTCCCTTGTTCCGTTCCATTGCCTCGTCCTGGGCTTTAGCCTTCTCCCGTTCAATTGCCTTGTCCTTGGCTTTACCCTTCACCCGTGCCAATCCCTTACCCTTGGCTTTACCCTTCTCCCGTTTCATTCCCTTGTTCTGTTCCATTGCCTTGTCCAGGGCTTTAACTATCTCCCTCTCCATTTCCTCGTCCTGTTCCATTGCCTCATACTGGGCTTTACCCTTCTCCCGTTCCACTCCCTCGTCCTGGGTTTTACCCTTCTCCCGTTCCATTCCCGTATCCTTGGCTTTACCTCTCTCCCGTTCTATTCCCTCGTCCTGGGCTTTACCCTTCTCCAGTTCCATTCCCTTGACCTGGACTTTACCCTTCTCTAGTTCCTTTCCCTTATCCTGGGCTTTACCCTCCTTCTGTTCCATACCCTTGTCCTGTTCCATTGCCTCGTCCTGGAATTTACCCTTCTCCCGCTCCATTCCCCTGTCCTTGGCTTTACCCTTTACCCGTTCCATCCCCTTATCCATGGCTTTACCCTTCTCCCGTTTCATTCCCTTGTCCTGTTCCATTGCTTCGTCCAGGGCTTTACCCTCCTCCCATTCCTTTCCCTTATCCTGGGTTTTACCCTTCTCTCGTTCCATTCCCTCGTCCTGGGTTTTACCCTTCTCCCGTTCCATTCCCTTGTCCTGGGATTTACCTTTCTCCCTGTTCTTTGCCTTGTCCTTGGCCTTACCCTTTTCTTCACCCTGCGCCGATTCCTTCTTGCTAACGGCTACGAGAAACAGTGGATCTTGCTCGGCACTATTTTGAGGCACCTTCACAAGCATCATGTGAAGATCGGCGCTGTCCTGCTTTATCGCCTCCGTTAAGGCCTGTTTTATGGATTCGTAGTTCTTATCCGACATGATCACGAAACTCAACCAACCGTTTCTAACTGCCTGATCTAGTCCTGCAATGAGATACAAATTCGCTGTTAAATATTATGTCTATATAATGTAGGGAAGCAATAAGAAAGGGTTTTTGGAAACTCGACCTTTAAGGGGCTGAAAAGGAGGGATTTTGTTTATGAGAAAACACTTGTCTAAGTAACGCATAATGTATGTCATTTTTTGTTTTTCCAAACAACCCACTAAAGAGAGATGGGGTGTCAAAGTTTGTATGGGATAATTTTAACTCGATACTCAGTATTTATGCCTAAAACCGAAAACAAAGAATAACGTGTATCAGAGTTTTTAGAAAATGCTCCTCTAAAGGAATGGAAAGGGTAGTCAATTTTACTGGGGATGATTTTATTGTTGTACTAAAGGAAAGTCAATGTCCCTGTAGAAAAAGTCGCGGACGAAGTGTAGTCAATCTAAAGTTAAAGATATTTGGGACATTTTTTTGTGATTATCGGTTAAAACCGCAAGGAGGAATTCGTTTTAATTGGTTATTTGCGAAAAATGGCGAAATACAAACACTTTAGCTATCCCGGTGGCTATAAGAAATAATTTTGGCATAACTCGTTTTTTAGTCAATTGGGAGAGTCCATAAACTAGTAAAATTCGCGGTGTTCTATTTGGACTATTTCGAGTACCTAAAGATAATTTTAAATATCGAAAGAAATAAATCTGGACAACAGAAGTGAGTAAAAAAAAGAGTTTTGTAAGAAATCAAGAACTAATGCTTCAATATGTTCAATATGTTTGCATTCACTCAGAAAACCCAAGTGGAACAGAGTTTTCTGTAAACTTAAATTTGGCAACAAGGCTTTCTACTGGATAGGACCATACCTGTATGGAAAAGCTTGAAATCTTCCCCTTGACAAAGTTTGAATGCAGAAACCGCGTTCGGGAGTGGCTGCTTGGGCCTAATTATGCTGAAAAGAAAGATATTTTATCATTTAACTATTACCAGTCGACATCGATGGGGAGGAATATTTCAACGCCATAAATTAGTTACTTGTTAGTTGTAAATACTTGTACATAATAATATAATCTTTTAAGTTTTAGTGTTAGATTATACAGTGAGTTAGGTTAAACGAGGGACATACTTTCAGGTTGTATAGTACTCACAGAAACCTACAACTTCTGTGTCCATGGGACCAACTCTGAAAAGTGAATAATATGAGCTGTTACATTTTGACGAATTATGCGAATATAAATGTACTGAACAGCTGATTTCTTTTTCGTGATTTCAGGTATAGTTCCATAGTCAAAGTTGGTTATTTTCATGAGTATACCCCCTGAAAGTATGTCTCTCGTTTAACAAAACACACTGTATATTGTATATAACATTTAAATGACTACATTGAAATTGACTCAAATGGTATTCAGTTCTTATTAGATCACTATTAAACTAGGTAAACCTACATCAGCATATACCTACTCACACTTATCACATGCATACTTACTCTCATCACACACACACACATTCATCACAGAAATACCTTCACTCATCGCATACACACACATATTGGGTTACCTTTTAGTTGAATTATACTGAAACACAGGGTATTCTAGTGCGGGAATCAATGACATACCTCAATATTGTAACACTTCTTTAAGAATCAATTATGATAATAATAATAGATTTTTTTTTTGGTTGCTGGTTATTAACCCATAGCAGTATTACAATGTGTTGTTATTTTAAATTATTACATTGCAATAGATTAAATTAAGCTCTGTGATAGCCTAGTGGTGTGACCGGCGGACTGCCAAGTCATAGGTCTCGAGTTCCAATCCAAGGCACGCACCTCTGATTTTTCGGATTCATGTGCGTATTGTAAAATTATCACTTGCTTAAAATTGGTGAAGGAAAACATCGTGAGGAAACCGGCATGCCCGAGAGATATTTCTCAACAGCATGTGATGCTAAGTCAGAGACCCATGGGCAGCATTAAAACTCTGTCACCAGGTTAGTCACTAACCACACGAAGAAGAAGAATTACATTAAATTAAATATTATGTTCTTAGTAGATAATTCTATGATAATAAATAAATTAATGAATTCTTAGTAGATAGTCACAGCGAAATATTATAGACACTATCTGATCCCGTAATAATCAGTAATTCTGTTCTCGACAAACATGTCCGCCGTACTACACCGCCAGGGCAGCTTTAGCTTTAGTATAGCTCTAAAGGCGTTATCATAATGTTCACGAAGAGAGTTAAAAAAAGGCACACTAAGAATGCTTCGCTAGTGAGACTTTTTCTTTTGAGGCTGAGAAATCATGAAATGTCGTCCTGCGTGGGTGGAATGGGAGGGAGTGTCCGACTCTTACTGCCTTAAACCCATCCATATTCCTACCTTAGCCCTTTATGTTCCGGGGTAACCCTTTTGGACAATCCCGCTGAACTCTTAGTGTAACTGTACCAGAGTTGGCTGGTGTAGAAGGACTGAGACAATACGCTTTGAACTATATACGAGATCCACAATGCCCTATGCCCCAAAACAAATCACCAGACCCTTCTTATATATATTTCTGATTTAGAATAAGAATCTCACTTACCACACAACAACCACCGGCACACGTGATGATTATTTGAGCGAGATAAAGACGCAACAAGTAATAACCGAGCCGCGCCCGTTAAAGCTGACAGACAAGTATCGATCGGGGGTTGGGGCGCGTTGGTCCTTCAGTACGGCAACTTAATAAAAAAATCTACCAACCAGGTGAAAAAAATTAGTCGTAACATCCCTAATAAACTACTAAATATTGAAAATTAATCATTTTAATTAACTATTTGTTTTACAGAACCTTCTGTTATTTATTTTTTTGCTTTTATAGTGACTTACGTTCTCTATTAGTAAGCACTTACTTACCCTTATTTACTGGTACGCCATTATTACCCGTGGCTTACCTACAATAAATTTGAATCAACAAATGGCTTACGGTGGAACATTTACAGTATCTTCAGCATAATTATGGAATGCCACGGGCAATTATATCGCTCTATATAAATCAGGGTTTATAGAGGTAAATTCTAACTTGACCATTGATACAAAAGTAGCAATTTGGAAAACTTCAGTCTACCTTTAACAGCATCGGGCGAAAAGGTACTACTAATTAAATTTTAGTAAATCCCTACAGTATCTCAGTTAATAACCATAATATTAACACGCTTTATTAATATAAAGGTGAAGCATTAGCTTCACATACAGGTGAAGCTAATGCTTCACCTGTTTGTTTGTTTGTTTGTTTGTATGCTTGTAACCGACTCCTTTGGGCGCGATTTTGACCCACTTTAAACGGCCAGATTTCGTTCAAACTTTGTACATTTATCGAAGACCGATGACAATACGTTAATTTGATAAAATTATTAAATTTTTCAATTAGCAAAATAAGTTTTTGTTTTAATTTATATAATTTTCATCTATAATCGATAACTTCCTTCGTCTTCTTCTTCCCTAAATTTATTTTTTTATGCCTTCTTGCGTAACAGTTTGTTAACTGTCAATCAAAACTTAATTAATATTATAAAGCTGAAGTAGAGTTTGTTTGTTTGTCTGAACGCGCTAATCTCAGGAAGTGCTGGTTAGAATTGAAAAATTATTTTTGTATTAGATAGTGCATTTATCGAGGAAGGTTTTAAGCTATATAACATCACGCTACAACCAATAGGAGCGCTGCATAAATGAAAAATGTTGCAAAAACGGGAAAAAATATTACAAAATATCTTGGTAGGTTCGGGTTCACGTGCGCACGACGCGCAAGACGCTGGTTATTAATTAACCTTAAGAGTTGTGTTTTGTTTGTTTGTTTGAGCGTGCTAATCTCTGGAACTGCTGGGCGCTTGTTTTTTTTTTTTGCTTGTGTTTATTTCGCATAACGCTGGGATCAGCAGCCGAGTAAAACAAAAAAAAACCGTAAGATAGCTAGAGGAAAAATGAAAAATAGCGCGGACGGGCGATGCGATGCGTCGGGAAGGGTCGGTGGAAGAAGATATTTTACGCGGTCGAAGTCGCGGCGAGAAGCTGGTAGCTAATAAAATGTGTATTGTCTTTAGAATACTTCATTGTACGTGTGTATTATAGTAACATTTTGAGGTAAGCTGAATATATTTGCAAATCCTCTATTATTTATTACTTTTACACCATTTTATATGTTCTTTAACATTCGTGTTCCTAGATCGAGAAAGAATCTAGGTACAATCTTTCAATATGATTCTGTGTTCCAAATAAGAGAAAATTATTGATGTAGATTTAGGCTGTTCATTGATTTAGGCGGTAGGATACCTAAAGTCTTAATGGTTCTATTAAATTCATGTTAACAAAATGATATTTTCTCACTTGTCTTAGTGACTATGTTAAAAAGTAGTTTAAAAAACCAGGTAATTGTTGGTATGATATCAATTTCGACTGAGGGTATGGACTTAAAAAAAGAAATCATACATTCTAAACTCAAATATTTGACCTAGTGCTAAAACAAAGACTTTAACAGTACCAATTAAAATTGAAAATGAATTTTCCAGGGCTGTGCTAAATCAGCTTGAAATTACCAATGAACCAGATAAAACTATATCAAAAATATATTTCCCACTTGTCAAGGTAAACGTAAGGGGTGCATAACACAATCACCCTGCCGCCAAATGGCAGAAATAGGGATGAGGGTGCGATACCCTTACTAAAACTTCTTATAATAAACACTAAAGAGAAAATATTACAGAAATACCTTTTATTTCTATATTTATGACACAATTACGTATGTATTGGCGACATTATCACAAATTTTTCAGTCACATTTCTAAGATTCATTACATTCGATTTTTTTAAATACGAGTATCAAAGAAACTACATATTTATTGATTTAAAATATAACAAGGAATTTTCCCACACATAATAAAGTATTTTCATCTCCCTACTGATGGGCTAATTAATTATCTTCAATTTGGGACCAAATTGCTCCGCAGGCTGTATACTGGGAATTCTGTATTTATGCCAATTTATCTTAGCAGGTGGCGAAATAGGGAACTTCTTTTACAGTATTGAATTTGGACCCTTACTCCGTATTTGTCATTGTTTGGGGCGCCGCCCTGAACTGCACATACCGATCAACCTGCTTGAACATGTTGGACACGAACATTTTCGTCTTTCATTTTCAGTTTCAATTTTCCGCGTGCTAGTTTACTAAGTTTATTAGGACAAACAAATTACTGTTTTCCGGTACGAAACTAGTGACTTTAATGGAATATAAGCAGAGCGCGGCATATTTTGAAATTTGGTTCAATATACTGCCGTCTTTCAGTTGTGGCACCACAATCTACGCAGGGGATGTGATCTCTATTTAATCTATGCTTCCAGAATGTTCGATTTTCAAGTCACATGATTCGGGAACACCAATCAAAATACAGAATCCCATGACGTACTGTCAAAGGGGTTATCCGTGATTTGTTGTTCAATAGATGGTGACAGGTTCAATAAACTGCCATCTTTCAGTTGTGGCACCACAATCTATGCAGGTGATGTGATCTCTATTTAATCTATGGTTCCAGAATGTTCCCTTTTCAAGTCACGTGATTCGGGATCACCAATCAAAATGCAGAATCCCATGACGGTTGTCCGTGATTTGTTGTTCAATAGATGGTGCCAACATAAACACGTTACTTTGATTGTATCATATAAAAATAACTACAAAGTATCGACCCCTGTTTGACGTTTACACAGTTCGCCGTGCAGACGGACCTACACTTAAAAACAAAAGCTATTTTACCGCATAAAAGTGGAAAACCAATAAATTGGGCACCCCAACCGTGGAGTGCGTGTACTTTTTCGGCCAGTGCTAGAAAGCACTGACGAAACCCAGCTTTTCGGCGAAGACTACTACAGCCTCGACGACTACTTCAAGGGAGGGGTGTGGAGTACTGGGCCTATGATTATATGAAGACGCCTGAAGATATAAATATACTTAATCAATGAGGAAAACAATGGATGGATGGACCAGTAGAGGAAATTATTACCTACTTATTATTCACATTATCCGTACATATTGCATCAAAACTTTATATCAAAATGGGGAATATTTTGGATCGCATTGTTGGGTATTTTCAACAACATCCCGAAGACTGTGAATGTGTTTTTATGATTACTGGAATGGCTTTGTTATTCCTTGGACTCGACTTACTATGTGGTGGTGTAATTACTGTAACAATATTGCAATATTTCGGACGACTTTTTAATATTTTTAATTAACAACTGTAGCATGAAGCCAATGGCGAGCCATAGTTTCTTGGGGCAACCCAAGTAACTATGGCTCTTTAATTATATGCGTGTATGTGGTTTGGTTACATTATGCTCCCAAGTTTATAATTTTGTCAACATTAAGATGAGTTTCTGATGAATGTGTTTTTTTTTAAATCAAAATTGTTACTGTATAATTATGTAACAGGTGTATTTTGTTCCAAATATATTTTATTTTTAACTCATCAATTTTGTCTTTTAATTGGACATTAAGATGTGTTTCTGATGAATGTGTTTTTTTTTTTAACAAAATTGTAACTGTATAATTATGTAACAGGTGTCTTTTGTGCCAAATATATTTTATTTTTTACCTCTTCAATATTGTCTTTTAATTGGACTGAAATTTTATACCTTACTACCTACACCACCACACACCTCATTATGGGGTATGACAGCTTGGGCTCCTAGTGCAAAGGCAACTCCATCACCAAATCCTAACCGAAAAAATAACATTGAAATGGGCCCTATTTTGTTTTGATTGTTATAGGTAAGTATTCTCTTGGAGCTATCGTTGCCAAAATCAAAAAGAAAGAAAAATAACAATAGTGGTACTTCTCATATAGACAATGAGTAAGGAATGACATCCATCCTTCAATCCAAAACTTAAGTCTTGTGCAATCAGTGCAGCAGTTCACGCCGCCCACATCATCATCTGTCTGCCGGCTCCTGGGCCTAACGGAGCTGGATACCGGCATTTTACAGGGAGTAATTACCTACCTAACCTTTAATATCCTAGTGACTGAGTAACACACTACCTACACTCCCCTACATCCAATGCTGATTCATACAGCTGACACTGATCCTATAAGACTTTTTAATAGTTGATTAAAGGTAAATTAAATTGTTGGTAATTAAGAAACAAGCCCCACTAGATAATTATGGACTATGTGTCTAGTTTGGAGATCACTGCCAATATTAATTATCTGTACTAACTACTGTTAGTTATAGTTTACAGTGAGTCTCCTTTTTGTGAGGCTTTCACTGTTTTAAATTATTGAACCTTTGAATTATTATTAAACTTTATCTTTAATTGTAACTACTAGCTGGAAATAAGTATATTATTTTATTAGATGCTCAGAATACATGTATTTGAATGACACCATTGTGCCAACCTGTTCATTACAAAGTATCTCACAAAGAAAAGTCGGATTTCACTTCAAAACACCAAGATTGGTAAAGCTTCAAATTGATTAACTTTTACTACTTAAGTATGGCATGCTAAGACAAAGCCCAGAGAATAATGTGCCTACAATAAGCTTCCTGTACAAAATCATTGTATTCATACAATCTCTACTGTACCTGTACCTAAAATTACTGTATCGAACCTGAACAAATATTCAAAATGTAATCGACCTCATTGTTATACCTAGCATAAATAAGGAATAAATTTTGACATCTGTACAATTTTCCACATAATCTGTCAATTACCTAATAAACCCACAAAACTCACAAAAATCCATGTTTAGATACAGCTTCTAAACAAATAGAGGATCATGCACGATCATTATTAGCTCACCTGTAAATATACACAGCACAAACCACTGAAGATAAAAACTTGTAGTTATAACGCAGTGTTGTACTAAGAAAGAGTTTTGCAAAAATCAACCCTTAAGGGAACGAAAAACAAGAAAATAAGTTGTAAGAAAAATCTCATTCTATGGATTTAAAAAAACATGAAAATATAAAGGAAAAAAAAGAAAAAAGAAAAATTAGTTTAAAAACAATACATAATTATCTTAAATTATTAGTATAAAAACAATACTTAATAATCTTAAAGGAGCTCGTGGCTAAGTACTAACAGCCGCACAGGTCGATCCATCAGGTTCAAGCGTAGCTCACGCTTGCTGGTGTTGGCCGTGGATGGGTAAACATACATAACGAGTCTACTCCGTGTCTCAGAAAGCACCTTAAGCCGTTGGTCCCGGCTGTCATTACTGCATCTTTGACAGTCGTTACAGGTCGTCCAAAGCGCGAAAATCTGACAGCCTGTCTGACCAAGGGGTATCGTGTTACCCAGTTACTGGGTTGTGGAGGTCAGATAGGCAGTCGCTCCATGTAAAATACTGGTATTCAGCTGCATCCAGTTAGATTAGAAGCCGACCCCAACATAGTTGGGAAAAGGCTATCCAGATGAATCTTAAATTAAAAGTAATAATTAATGTTTCGATTTCTATAATGTTCAGATATTTAATAATATATAAATAGTTTCGATTTCTATATTTCTATAGTCCCAGTTTTCTTGCTAAAAACTATAGACATAGACAACATTTTGTCAAGCAACTGATACCTTACAATTATTCAAAACGAGACACGAGTTATTTTTTTCAATAAATCCATCATCATATTTAGGTCTGGTACTATTACCTGACCCTAATCGCAACACTTTACTGCGCCTCAAAGGACTGCTTACTGACGCTATTTCATCAACATCAACCCAGCCTCTCGCGGTCCACTGCTGGACACCAAAGCCCGGTCCGCATCCTGTCTGTCCCAGCCACCTTCATAAGGTCATCGGTCCACCTAGGTGGGGGACGTCCCACACGACGTAGACGTTGCTTAAAAAGCTGCAAAGTTGAAGTGGGCCACGTCTGCCGCAATCCCAATGAGTAACACTAAATGGAACCCTGAGACAGCTAGAAGGCATAGCGGTGGACCCCGTAGAAGATATCGGGACGTGCTGGACAGAACAAACGACCAGTGGGCCACATTGGCACTGGAAGTCCTGGGGAGACGCCACGCCGGCTAACTGTAACAGTAAATCCATAGATAACAAAATAAAGAAACAAGAAAATATGAATTGAAAAATATTTATTATCATACGATTAAAACAATGACGTTATTACATTTTGTCATTAATAAATACTTAGAAAAGTTATACAATGTTTTACATCGAGATAAAAGGTTACCGAGCACTTATAAGCTCTTAATAGTATACGAGTATATAAAAATACCACCACATTACCACATTATTAATAAAGTATATATCACCTGGCACATAAATTGTTAGCTTAATAAACTATTAAAAAATACCTGGATTACAATTGCCCTCAAGTTGCCTGGGCAACTCATAATAAAATAAACATTTTGTAGTTTTAAAAATAAGTACTAAAGAGAAGACTGCTCAGGCCTACACTCCTCCTAGCTTTCAGTACCTATCAGTCACAGATTAAACCCACTAACAGCACTCATTATCTTGGGGTAGTAGATCCCGGTGAAGCTGAAGTGGTATCTGTATACCACATCAGAATAGTAAAGTAAAATTCAAATTTATAATTTTTACACATTATGTACATACCTACATAAAATAAGATGTAACAGTAAAATCGGCCATACTTGTACAATCTATCAAAAATATGCATGCAAGCATTACTATCGAACTATCATTTAATAAAATGAGGTAATTTTGACAAAATTCAATTATTTTTGAAACAATAGACTGTATGGTGCATTCACAGTACAAAACATTAACATAACAGTTAAATCGAAATTAACAATGTCAAAATTAAATTACATTAAATTATTTAGAGGTCCTAAATAATTTAATGTAATTTAATTTTGACACTTACATAATTATGCCAGTATCACTTAAAAAATAATTGTCAGAATAGCATTTTACAATGAATAATGCTGCCAAATATCTGACACTACACTAATCATCATCGTCGCCAACCATCATTACACATCCTAGCACTCAGTCGGTAGTTCGTGAATTAACCTGTAATCACAATGAGTTTCATTATCGGTTACTTTTAAATCTTACTCTACACACAACATATTATCCTGCCAAGACAACTTTCTATGTCAGTCTTACCAGATGTTTCATACATCCCTATGACTTTATGTTCTTACAAATTAGAAATAATTTCAAAGATACCTTACAATTAAAGCAACATAATTCAATCAAGCTTAATATTTTAATTTTTTTTGTAACAAAAATAAATTGCATGTCAGAACCACAGAAACCATAACCAGGACATGGTTCTGCAGAGTGCTTAATATACAAAGTGGAGACTACAATACGATCATAAATTAAACTGCGTATATTTAATGCTATGCCCAGTCTGCATACGAAAATTCAATCAAATATCTCCAATAGTTTAGTCGCTAGTCAAAGATTGGCAAAACCCATAGTCGGTCCACCACTATTACTTAGTTTGTTTGAAATATTCACTTTTTAAATTTCGGTGTTAGGATTTATTTGATAGTTCCAAAATAGTACTATTCATTAGTATTGTCAGTGTTTTCATATATGGTCGTATTGTCTACTTCACATTGTATACTTAGTTCTTACGTCGTTTTTTCTTCGGCTCCTCATCGCTTGTACCTGGTTGAGCCACTGCCGAGGTAGAATCACCGCATGTTCGCGTAGTAGTCGTCTTGCTAGCAGCCACAAGCCCGTGGTAAATCCAGCGTGTGTGCCTCATGTCCATTAGATATGGGTCAATACATTTGATTGGCTTCCCATAACCGTACTTATAGCAGTCATCACAGTAGCAGTACAGCGAGGTGATGACAATGTCACTGCGGTAGCTGAAGCTTCGGTCCTTCAGAGCATCCCAATTATACTTCATAGCGTATTCTTCCGTGCGAATCCTTCTGGTGACATTGACCTGATGTTCAAGATCAGTAGCTGACATTTCTGGAATTAGAAACGTTATACCAATTAGTTTAAACTTGTATTTGTTTTTATGAATATCATTAAGAAATAATTGATGTCAAATATAATATGATAAAAGTAATGTTGTTAAGTAATATTTTTTTGAACAGTTATATTTATAACTAGCACGTCACCCGTAATTTTCAATATGACACTCCCAAATAACGAGGCTTTCTAGTGGCAAATGAATTTTCTAAATTGGTTCAGTAGATCCAGAGATAACCCCCTACAAACTTACAAACTTTACATCTTTATAATATGTAGTAGTATCTTTGTTACGATTAGTATGGAATCGTTGGTGGACCAATAGTCTTCCTAGTAAGACACCATAAGATAAGACTGTTAATCAACTAGTTAAGACAAATGTTAAACTGTCGAAACGTTTGATACAAAATATTTATGAAAACACTCTTAGAAATCAGAATACTGATAGTTTACAAGAATCATCATCATCATCTTAATTTACTATGAATAATTATAAGCCCGAGTACCTAAAACATAGTACCGGTTGCTAATTACAAATATACTAACATAACAACATAGTTCATTCATAATAATGAAATTTTATCATCAACAAAAGAACCTGCGTCCCAACTTAACAACATAACCTATCCATACCAATATTATAAAGAGGGAAGATTTGTATGTTTGTTTGTAAAGAATAACCTCAAAAACTACTTAACGGATCAGGATGAAACTTGGCACAAAGATAGATTATAGTCTGGAATAGCATATAAGCTTTTTATCCCGGATAAATGTACGGTTCCCGTGAGATAATTTCCTTCATACACGCGGGCGAAACCGCTGGCAAAAGCTAGTCACAAATAAAACCATCAATGAAACTATGATTATAACACCGTACTGAAACCACGATACTAATCATGTTAATTAATAATCACGGATAATTCAGAATTAATGAAAATAATACAAGCCGGCAACGGCAATTTAAGAATAAATACAACAAGCCTGTACTTACAAAGCGCGGTGTAATGTGGACTTCACAGGTAGATTATTAAAAGAGATTATTTTTCAGAAGCTAGGGTACTTCCTAGACACTTACTTCGCGAGTACGTCGCAAGCTCTCGAACACGGTCCGAAATTATAATTAATTATTGATTGACGCAAATTGTTTGTGCGCAAGTGCATTTCAGCTCTTTGTTTACCGGGACACACCCACAGTAGCGAGTACTGCCTACCCCCTAGACGGATAAACATACCTACATGGTTATACTCGACATCTTGTGTGTGTATAAATGCGTAATAGTGATTAAAAAGTCACTTCGACAGTTTGAGCTACTACAATAATTTGTCATTTGTTTTTTATTCTAATGAACCCAAGGCACGCAACTCTGACCTTTCAGATTCGAGTGCGTATTGTAATTATCACTTGCTTAAAAATCGGTGAAGGGAAACATCGTGAGGTAACCGGCATGCCTGAGAGATATTTCTCAACAGCATGTGATGCTAAGTCAGAGGCCCATGGGCAGCATTAAAACCCTGACACCTGGTTAGTCACTAACCACACGAAAAGAAGAAGATTCTAATATATGGTCGTATAAGAGCCTTAAACATGTATTTCATTTCATGTGTCAGCAGCTCCATAAAGTTCTAATAATGTACTGACAAAATGCTGAAATTGTTGGTTCATACTCATAGTTTACTGAGGGTTTAATGAGAATCGTTAAAGGTGAACAAGGTGAAGTCACCCTTAGCCTGTTAAAGACTGCGTCTTCTTGGTGAAGGAGCTCACCAGTCTCTTGTCTGCTTTCATCAGTAGGCTGCGAATACCAATAAGTTGCCAAGCATGGATAATGCTCCTTTTAAGGAGAGCCTACCAAAATGGTCAAAAGCCCCTTTGGTGCGAGTCTATCAAGGCTGCTTATTTCAGGAACTGCTAATGCTATCGACTTGAAGTTTCCATCGCCATATACTAACTTATTACAAATTAATGAATTGAAAATATATTGTTAGTTTCATTGTAACTGGAGGCGAAAGTAGATTTTAAGAGATTTTTTAAAATCTTTATCAATAACCTTCATGGTTATTAATAAGTGTTTGAGATTGTTTGTATACTTCGGTTGCGGGGAAGTATTGCTTGCACTCAGTACTTGTAACTGTAAAAAGAAAAAAAATGTTTGACCTAACAAGCTAGTTATAACTAGCTTGTTAGGTCAAACATTTTTATAAAGGGGCTCATGTTTGTGACAAATAATACCGATGTATATAACGGTTTATTATTATTATACTTCCATCATAAGATCAAAAATAATATAACCAACAATACCTGATGTTAATACGTCATTCAGATAAAGCATTATTGTGCTTTCCAGGGTTTTGTACAGAGTGGTAGGTAAGGTGTTTTATTAGAACCATTTATATACCAAAGGCTTTAATTAAAACCAGATTTTCACACATATTTTATTATTATAGAAGTATACGATTATTTATCAAGGAGTACAATTATTATTATGACTAGAGTATAAAATACTTAAAAGAAGACGAAGACTTTTTTGTTTTAAATATAACTAAAGTTATCTTAAATTAAAATTATGTTTTTTTATTTCACCCTGTTTTGTTAAACTTACATAAAATAGATGAAAACTATTTTTTTCGAACACAAATTCTTTTCATTTAAACTAATTATTGATAATATTGACACATGTTTGGAGAAAGTATTAATTATTATAATAAATATCAAATACGGATTCAAGAATTTCAATACAGTTAAGTTTCCGGGGTGTATGGTTTATGTACAAATTCAAAATTTTGCTGTATTTTTTAACATTATTATTATTATAGATCAAGTTCTGGTCCAGAATACAATTTTAACCCATAAAACCTCGGTAATATTATATAAAAAGACACACCACATATACATTTAAAACACACATAACAGGACATAACGCGCTCCTTTACTCGCGCTCTCTGAGATTTGTATCTCTCTGTCCTGGACTAGTTGATTTATTTCTTCTTTTCCTTACTCTCTTGGGGCTTTTTTCTCTCCTGCTCCTTCTTCTCCCGTCTTCTTCCCGTTACACTCCTTGCGATCTCTTAAATCCATTGATGTCCTACCTTCGATCTTGATATCCTCCACGATTACCAGTTCCGCCTGCATCACCTTGATCTGCTTTCGCCCCTTCCGGTCTCTTAGTTGCATGCCATGACATTTCTTTCCTTCCTGCAGTATCTTTACCTTTTTGGGCTCTTCCTTCACTTCCTTTCGCTGTTCTGATACTTCCCTATCCGTTTTGGCCGCCTTATTCCCCTTGGGCTCCTCGTTCTTGGAATCGGGTCCTACTTTGGACTTGGCTGGTATAAAAATGTCAGTTTCGCTACATACCGCAGCTAGAACAATCGAGTGCGTCTTGGGGTCATAAGTGCCGGTCACCACGGCGACAGTTAGCCTCTTGTCGCTGTTCATTGCCTCGCTCGGGTCCTGATCCAGCATCACCATTTCACGAAACTTCATTTCCACTGAAAAGTGACAAGATTTGATGTTAGTTACAAAAGTACAATAGGTAACAACTTAATAGACCAATGAGAACGAAAAACGGGGAAGGGTGACAAAAAATCTATTATCTGTGTGTATCTGGGACCTTGCTCATATGGAGTCATTATAAATCTTAGAATCAGAAGTTATAAATGAAATATAATAAACATTCCATGTAAAGGATTAATATTTTCTACTTGTTATATAACGTGTACACATAAATGTGACGTACATAATAGATTGACAAGAGAAACTAACTTGGCAGGAGAATAATTATAAAATACCTCCCTTGAATTGTCTGACGCCACACAATTGTAATTTTTTGACTTGACTTTTTTCAGATAATACAAATATGAATTTTTGTAAAAAGTATTAAAATGTTCGAAGAACGATTTGTATTACCTACATGTTCTATACAATCTGCTTAGCTTTTTCCCAACTATGTTGGGGTCGGCTTCCAGTGTAACCGAATGTAACCAGTATTTTACATGGAGTGACTGCCTATCTGACCTCCACAACCCAGTGAGTAACTGGATAATACGATAGCCTTTGGTAAGACTGGCTGTTAGACTTTCGGGCTTCTAACGACCTGTAACGACTACCAAAGATCCACGAACAGGGACAGCCGGGACCAAGGACTCAACGTGCTTTCCGAGGCACGGAGGAGTCTCGATAAGTTAAAATGGTCACCCATCCACGGACCAACCCCGACATGTGTAGCTTAACCTGATAGACTAGCTGTTACTAGCCATGAGCTCTTCAATTATTATTACAAGTTCTACACAAGTAAAACTTAAATGAAAAGAAAAAACAGAAATATAAATAAAGATCTAAAAACAGCACAAAAAATGTATTTGATATCGCTTTAACTCTAAGTGGCTTTTCGATTAAAATTTATTTTAGGTTTGACCCAGTTTTGCAAAGAAAGGGTGCGCGTCTGGGCGCCATTTTGAGTTAGTACTGATGGCATCACGCTTTCATTTATTTAACAAATATCTTTGAAAAATTATTAATACTCTTCGCTATAAGCGAGCATGGCCAGACGTTTTCATGAAAACTAAAAATTCGCCACGGGTCAACACGGTCAAGTAAGAGTTCTTCGTCTTTTACTTTTGTGTTTAGGACAAAGGAATCATACGCGTGGTTATCATGTTGCGGCTGCTGTCGCGCGCCGCACTATCCAATAACTTATAAAAGAAATATAAACACAAACACTAATAAAACAATATAAACTGAACTGAATACTACTAATTCGCCCTGAATTGAATCGCCCTGGCAATAGACGCCGCCTTGGTCATTCGACACAATCCTCGAACAAAGACTCGGTCCAAATTCGAGAGAAATAATAAAAATTTCGACTTACCTCTTTTTCCAGCCATTCTCCCTGTCATTTTCCTTTGTTTTTGGGGCATTTTCCACTTGATCTCCTGCAAAATCTCAGCAGTTAGCGATAGCAATTAAAAAGCTCCGCTCACGACAGGGACGCGCTTTGCGTATTGATTTATGACATGGCTCTGAACCGCGCATTTTCACGCTGGCAATACCATAAGTGCCTCAAATGCTCGTTATTTTAGTAATAATAAAAAATATACCCTATTGATATTGCTATAAAGCTTGAAACTTACGGAGTTAGTTACAGTCAAGTTGCCTGTGCCAAAAAAGTGAATGCTAAAGATTTCACTTATGGTCAATTAAAATTCCTTTAAATATAATCTATAATATAAAAATGTAGATTCAAATAATTATTTATCAAAAGGCAACGTTACATAAAAGTATATTTTCGACCATCGCGACATCTAGTTCATTATTACTAAACATCAAAAGGCCCTAGACTAAAATATGACATTTATTGGTCACTTGTATCCGGACCGATTATTTTCCACCTACACCGTTGTGTATCATCATTAAGTAAAGAATTATGAGAAATTTACTGTTTTATACGCCTGTGGTAGCAAGCGCGACTGCTAAACCTTCTGGTACCAATAATTTTTTTAAACCTAGGAATTTAGATCCCCGATTTGGCCAAATTGTCTTTAGGGTTTTCCTACGCGAATTTCTGTAGCAGCCAGAGGTCTGGATTTGTTCCGGGTTGATGGCAATACGCTGGCCCTATTCCGTTTGCGTTAACTATGACTAGGAAAGAGTGTGTGTTCTTTACAAATACACCAGTGCCTTCAATACATTTTCTGAGAATTCAAGATATGAGTTAGGACCAATATAGAACACGTTAATCATATATAAAAAACATCACGCCTGTAATCCCCAAAGGGTTAGAGAGAGGTATACCTATATAGTGTACTCACATTTGGCCAGTTATGTTCGAGTCCCAAGTAACCGAGCCTATTGCCACCAACCGGTCACAAATCTAGACTCCGGGCTACTGAGAAATTCCAGAGTGCGCTTGCGGCCACAATACCAACAAGGCAGTCGTTATTCATGTTATAATAATAATAATAATAATAATTTCTTTATTACAGACTATGATGTCCATTTTGTTAGCAACAATGTTCTTATAAACTAGTGTTAGTAATCCTTAAAAACTACCCACAATCAAAATATATATATAATTATTTAGAAATTAAAATTCACCAATCACTACTTCGCCATTCCATGACAAATGGCGGAGCAATGACTGATGTAATTGCAGTCCAGCCGACTAGCTATCATGCTAAGGATGCTGTTGGCGCTGCCACGTACTCTACTCACCAGGGATGCGCATCTTTTACGCATCGTAGCATAAAAGCAATCTACGCGATGCTCAGCAATTCAGCATCCCTGATGCACTACAGAATCGCCGCAGCCCCAACAGCGCCCTAAACGCATTATTAAATTGGACTCGGAGGGCACTGTAGGACTTTTGAGAATAGTCGGCCCACAGGCTGCACGTGTAGAAAGATACACACACACACACACAGTTATACAGTGTTTTATTTAATTTTAGTATTAGTTAAAAAATAAATTGCTATTTGAGATTGCGTGCCTACCGTTCATCGTGTAGGGTTCTGAAGGATCACTATTTTATATTTGAAAAAAGAAGTGAATCTTTAACCGCGCTTGTGTAGCATGTGCTCACTTTCTAAACCAGTCAACAGTATCTGTCTTACAATGTAATAATGGCCTTGCCTTCTGATTAGTTTCCAGATAGTGATCCAGCATCACACCTTGGTCTCTAGAAACATCCTTACTTACATTACGAATTTAAAAGATTTTGAAATGCGTTGTACTTTTTTGGCAATTAGCATAAACTAGTTTGTTTCCTCACAGTCCCCACACCAATTCGTATCCACTACTAAACTTGCTTGTAAAAAACAGAGAATAGAAGTACTAATAATCATCAAGATAAAAAGAGAGTATTAAATGTGTAATAATTACGCTAACTCAAAAACTGTTAGAAAGAAGTTAATAAAATGTTGCGGGACCACCTGCCAAACGTACAAAAAAAAACCTAGTCACATTAAGAACCTCCTCCTTTTTTTGAAGTCAGTTAAGAACTAAGTGTGCCTAACTAACTTGTTTTTTTTTTGCAGACGGTGACTTCTTTTCGACAGAAAGGCACCCTGAACAGGCCGCTGCGAAATATGACTACTTTTATAGATGTGAGCGGATTATAAAGACAACCAAAGAACGTTGCTGTATTCAAGTCTGAGGGTATGGTAATGTTGATTTCTTAAATTGATGGTCGGACTGCTGGTGGCGCACCAGATGGTACGGTGGTTATACCAAACTGTCCAATTCCTCCAAATGATTTTAAGCCTTAAAACATTGAATGTTAAGTACAAAATCGATTGAGAAAATTTGACAGTTTATGGTAACTTGATGTGCTGGCGACTGTACGTAACCATCGAATGAACCGCCTGCTGCCCAATATATCTCAGTGCTGGAACTCGACGTCGATCCGAGGTAAAAAGTTGAAATATCTCTCCAAATAGTAGTAGAGATGATAACATTAATGCAAACTAATTGTCTGCTTTTTTTTTGAGGGTTGAATCATTCAATGATTTCTCCCGCTCTGGGTGGAGTGGAAGGGAGTGTCAGACTCTCACTGACTAAAACCCATCCATGTTCCTTCCTTAGCCTTATGTTCCGAGGTAGCGGTAACCGTTTCGGACAATCCCGCTTACCCGGCAGGCTTGGCCCTAACGGGCCGCTTCATATGCTGACATCTCTTTGAGGCGCGCGTGAACCTGTACGCGCCATCCGGCCCGTGCCGGACGGCGTCCGATCCGGACTAGGCCCGTGCCTAGTCCTAATCGGACGGTGAGCTACCCATTACTTCCCGCCGGCAAACGAATTGCCTGCTTGAGCTCGAACTCGGGTATATTCTGTACGCCAGGTGCGGCCGTCACCCCTGGGCCACTCAAGAAGAGAAGCTAGTACTGCACAAAATAAATATTGTATAAGCATTGCTTGTGCTTGTGAAGTACCCGTTCTTGGCCACGAAGCTCTCGACCAATTAAATTAATTTGTTTATTTCTCACCACAATAAAATTTACAATTACTAGGCGCACAATAATGAAACGTAATTGCCAGGCTGCAGAATAATTTGCCAAATGTGAAGCCAAATGTTCCGGACACTCTTGTCACACACCTGCACCCACGGCGACGTAATTACCGTAATTTGTTAAGCGTTGCGGTGAAGGAAACATTCACCAATTTGGAATTTTACTACATTGTAGTAAGAAACTCATTTGTTTGTCGAATAATAAAAACAAATTATAACCGCAGAACCGCAGGCAGCCCCATTGCATTATTGTGTTAACTTCCTGCAGCATATGTTTTTAAATATTTTAGTTCCTTTTCTTTACCCTAAAATCGTCATACTAAGTTTTATATCGTTCTTTCCAATCGAATTCAGTCAATATTAGGGCCCATCTCATTAAACCAACCTTTAGATCTAACATGCAAATACCTACAAATTTTTGAGAAAAAATGAACTGAATCATTAATCACTATGATTATTTCCTTGAAAATTTTGCAAATAAGTATATTATATATTACATTTTCAGAATGTGCGTCTAATCCGAATGAACAAATAATAATTAATTTAACAAATGCTCATAAACTGAACGATTTTTAAAGCAAAGATTTTGACCCTCTTCAAGCATTTTTTTAATCTAGGACAGTACCCCTGTTTACAAACCGTTCATTTATTTACCTGTGACAGCAACCTTATTGCTAAGGGTTTAAAGATCAGTATTATGCAAAATATACCAAAATGGCAATGTTTTAGTACCCGCTGTTTGGTAAGGATGGCGTTACTAGTCTCAAACTAGGGTTAGGGCCGAAAATGAAGCCATTTTGATACTATATCCTGAAATTTGAATGCTATTTAGAATTAAGCGATTTATATTCGTAAACAATATTGTTTACGGATGTCAGAAATTACCCTACGGCAACTTCTAAGAGAACTCCGAACTCGCGCAGGGCTTTTAGGAGTCGGCCTCAGGCAACTAATATTCTATAAATAGCTAGCAACAAGGACGGACGAGTTTCAATGCCCAATATTTTGTCGGATGTCGAATAATATATTGCTTTGTTTATTACTAGCAGATTAGAATAATGTCATTGAATTGGTAGTGATAGTAAAATCTACTACATATTTAATATTGCGGGAGGCAATGGTTGTAGAAAGTTATCAAGTTGAAGTGGTAGCGATTCTTTCTCTTGACAAGTGGTTAGTTCCACAGTTATTGTCTGAATCGCTGTGCATTGCTTAAAACGTTATAATGACATCCAAGGAGGTTGCTGCGTTTGCAAAGTTAACGTACGGTTGATGAAACCGTACGACTTCGAATACAAAAATCTCATTCTTCATCAAGTATTAGAGCTCTTTCAGAAGGAGTATTACCTACACCCATACCTACTTCGAGGTGTCACTGAGCGTAACTAGTTAACCAATTTACCTCAATGAGAAGTTCCGCTTTGTCTCCAGCATGACAACGCATCTGCAACGTCCCAGCTATTGTAGATCTAGGCTTCAATGTCCTTACTGTCATCAGGTGGCAGACAGATTGATTGGCTCAAAAACAATAAATAAATTGGATATTCAATAAAACAGGGATTACGTTTTGAAGAATTTTTAATACGCACAACACCGAGTGTTAGAAAGGTGTACAGAATAAAACATCAATAGTTAATGAAATACACAATACATTCAAAATAATTCCTTCCTTCCGTTAGAAAAACATACTCCATTCTTATTATTTATTGACTAGAGAAAAATTTGGCATCAAAATTTGATTTTGTTGATTCTAATTAACTTATGAACGGTTTTATTACATAAAATAAGCTCTGTTACTAACTGAAGAGCGCAGCTAGAACGTGTCATAAGGACGATAATTGGATTATTGTTTACTAATAGGTACATAGTTTAATTCTAGCTACGCACTCTTGCTAGCTTCTAAAACTAAGGAATTTCAAAATTTGGACCTAAAAAGTTTTCTTAAAGCTTTTTGTCGAAACTAACTATACACTAACCGTTTGACGGCAAGTTACAACCAAACCGAATAATATATTAAAATGTTAAATGTTAGTCACACAAATGTCTCTCTTCTAAAAGAAAAAAAAGACGATTATATAGAAAAAAATACCAAGGATAAGGGATAGAACCACAACATTAATTTGCTAATTGAGAAACATCAATCTTTAGGTACGGCTTCTACATCTACTGTATTTATGTGACATATCTAACAAGCGAAAATCAAATCCATACGTCTAATACAGACCCTAAAAAGGGAACACTGCTATTGAAAATGAATACGGATATGTCACATTTTCAGCTCCCGTCAATCACTTTACTGACGACGGCGTTTAATCTTCTGACGCAGACTTTTCTTTTTAGGTTGGGCAGATTTCTCCTTTTTCGGTGTCTCAGACTTGCCGGTGACACCTTCGCGCAGAGCGCGGAGTTCCTCCTGATGCATTTCATCACGTTTGGCGAAAGCGGCGCGCAGTTTGTTCACGAAGCCTATGTAGCCGCTGCGCGGAGTCACAGCGGGAGCGTCGTTGGGCCTCGCAGGTGCACCCCTTACGAAAAATCGTCGGCAGTACACGCACTTGCAGGGACACACTAATCCGACACGTAATTGGTATTCCATGGGTATCTTGAGCCCCTGCTGCCCCATCGGCTTGGGCCCCTGCTGCGCCATCGGCTTGACCCCCGGCTGCCCCATCGGCTTGGGCCTCGGCGGCACAATCGGCTTGGGCCCCTGCCGCCCCGTCGGCTTGG
Organism: Hyppa rectilinea; assembly: GCA_951799385.1. NCBI lineage: Eukaryota > Metazoa > Arthropoda > Insecta > Lepidoptera > Noctuidae > Hyppa > Hyppa rectilinea. The sequence continues at coordinate 22,499,114 of OX637300.1, forward strand.
GCCCCGGGATCGGAATAGGTGCCTCCTGCAGCGGCACTTCACCACTCTTCACGACGTCGGACATGACTGCAACAAGAAGGCAAAAGTTTTAATAAATATACTAGGATAGGTGCTCCTGTGACCCTCCACTGGTGCTGATAGTTGAGAGAGCAGTTCGCCTTTGGAAGTAACTTTTTACTATTCCCTTAAACTAATACCAGAGAATACCTATTGTTGATCTTGTGAAATAGAGCCCCCAGTTATACACATCAGTATTTTGACTAAAGAAATAAGGTTAAACCCAACCATTTTTTCACTTTAGATTTCAATAATATTACACTGCTACCGTTCACTGTTTCTAATTCTAACACTGTTCACTTCCATATGAATCTCAAAACATTATATGGCACCGCAAGGCGTGGCATGCCTGTAAGATATTTCTCAACAGCATGACAAACTAAGTCAGAGGCCCATGGGCAGCATAAAATCTCCAACACCAGGTTAGTCACTAACCACACGAAAAGAGAAAGAAAAACATGAATGAGAGCTGATCTGTATTTACTTAGCTAGATGCTCAAGATAAGTAAATAAGAGCCTAGGCTACGTGAGTCCCTAAGGTATAATCGCAGAACTAAATAACGTCTATTAACAATAGTCACTTATATTGTACTTACATAGCTAGTTTACGCCTTCTTAGGGCTCCGCGGGATGTGAAAAGAAGATCACAGAGTAGTTCCGTGTCACCGGACGCGCTGTACTGAGAGACTGCGGCAATGCGGCTCTCGAATCCAATGTATTGATTGATAGCTGTAGTAATTTCTGCGCAAGTGCATAATTTTTTTTATGTCCCGTGACCTATTTTACCTGCGGACCTATATTTAGCCTGGGGTATGCCGAGATATGCCTCGTTTTAAGTCAAATGACTTCATATTTTGACTTAATTTTTTATTAATTCAGTACCAATATATGTACGTAAATTCAAACATCATGTTTTGTTCCGCCGACGACGACTGCTAAAGGGTCTTCTTGGGAAAATCTTTTTGATACTTTCTCCACGAGTAGAATCGAGGAAGTTAGTTGGTACCCATAAAGGCATGTATATTTAGAACCTCACTGGCAATATACACTATTGTATCAGATGGACTCATTCGTCATTTGGCTCAACAAGATCGGGAGTTTCCTTTATCTTAACAACAATACTCTTAATACAAGTACGTATTTAATCCTATAATTTTCTGATGATCTGCCATTCACGTCGAGTTGTTCCTAAAGCGTGATACTTACTCATGATGATACTTACTCTAAAACTTAACCAAGTCTTCTCAACTCGAAAAAAAAACAGTTCTTAAAGTTTCTCTTCCATTGTGCCAGTACGGGTTTTGAGAAAAGCTCTAGCGGTGCTAATAGACTGATCTAGCAGCAGGTTCCTCAGCCTTACCGAGTGTGTCTAAAGTAAATTGCTTTTTCTTTTTCTGTAGGGTAAACTTCATCGATATACTTTCTGTCTGGGCATGGGGACTTGTACATTCGCGTACATCAGACTAAAACAAACAGGCAACGGCCTAAAAAATAATGAAAGACAGACTGTTTAAAAAATATCGCTTGACAGATTATATATCATTGTTTTGTAAAACCTTTTCGAAATAGTAAATGGACAGGTACAAGAATATCTTGACAAAAATCTACAAAATCGTAGATATTTATTTAACTAAAGATGTCTTTTACTGAGGCCTATGAGTTTGAAAATCTAAAAACACACGACATTTACCACACTTATACCATAAGAACATAAGAACACTGTACTTAACGTAGATAAAATGCATGTAGAGCTTAGGTGGGCAAATTATAGTTGCTAGCATCCTTTAGATTCTTTATTCATAATTTTATTCTTAATCCTACCAGATACAGTAACATTTTGTAATACTATAAAATAATTTGAAATGCTAAAATATAAATAACAATTTATTTCTACAAAAGCCATAATAATAATAATTGTGTGTAACTCATAAAATATGCATTCAACTCAAACCTCTATTCTTTGGATATCAGTTTTTCATAGATTTATTCCTTTTTTTTTTTTTTTTTTTTTAAGGCTGGGAAATCATCCAATGACTGCTCGAAAGGGCACCAAAAATTTTGTAACATTTTTGGAGCGCGTGGGAATAAGCCCATAGAACAATTGAAAGATTTCTAACACAGTTCAATGTGACCATCATGAAACAACTTATTTTCTATAGCTACACAATAATAATAGCGGCTTCTTTATTGGCATATTTAAAGTAGTGCACATTCCAGTCCCATATTTCTATTTTCCATATCTTATTATATAATCATGCGTACTATTTCACCACGACCGGCTGACTCATTGTTATTTGGCCGATATGGAATTTCATACAAATACTGCTTCTTTTAGTTGTGTAAATAAGATTCGAAAAACCGTGAAACAGACCTTAAAATTCTTATATTAACAAGATACTAAGAACCTACTAGTACTAGAATAGTGCCGATACACAAAAGAAGCAATATATTACATTTTGAAGAATTCAAAATTCTTATATTATTATAGCGTGGATGTTGAGAACAAAAAAATTGTTGCCAATTAAATTTTAGGACAAAAGGAGTATGGGTAATATATGTTGTGTATATTTATATGTTTTTCCTCTCCTTTCTTTAGTTTGCATACCATTTGGTGGTTAAGTTTTAAAAACGACTTCGAAGGACCTTGGTATGCGGTGAATTAATTTTATTGGGGTGTAGATTTTAGCGTGGTGAACTGTTGGACGACACAGAATTGAGCTTTCGTGTGGTGATGGTTTTCAGGAATATGGATGGATGGACTTACTTGAGACTTTCTGGACGTAACACGTGGCAAGGACAGCCCTTTGCAGACGTCTCACGTGTTCCCTGATTTCTTCCTGCTTCTCCTTGATGCACTATTCACTTGTTTAAATGTCCCACTTGTGTCGGCCAACACTTATTTTATTAGTTATACAGTTTTTGATGCGGATGCGGGTTGAGTAAGCGGTATTAGCGAAGAGCGGTTTGAGGTTATGTAGCGGTTGAATGCGATGATCACACTGATTATGAGCGGCGCGGTGAATCCAAAGAATGGACTTTTTAAGTAAGCTAGACGAGACTAGCTCACTATAATTAGCGGTTTGAATGCGAAAAACGCACTGACGTTTCTTTGGTCGCGCGCAAATGATCTTCCAATCTCGTTCCGAACGATAAGGAATGTATGGGTAAGGAGAAAGGAATGATTAGCTCAATTCTGTGTTGTAAGCGGAAAAAACTTATAAATAAAAACTTGCGCGAGCATCCTGCCCGGCTTTGAGGATATGTAATATTCTCAAAAGGAAAGAAGTTATATTAAAGCGGACTTATAATAAACGATATTCTAAGCATATTAACTAAAGATAAATTATGGTTTTAATAACGCGGTGATGTTATTGAGAAGGTAAAGGACATAGTTTGACAACGGGTCTCTTGAAAGAGCCACTGCATGTCCTCAACATAGCAACGCGGGTTGTCCCATCCTTGCCGGGAAAACCTTCGGTGATTATACCTAATGGCCAACGTAAAGGAGGGACATCATCCTGATGTATGAGAACCACTGTACCAATCTTAATATCGTCTGCGGCATTCAACCATTTTTGTCTAACTTGAAGATTATGTAAATATTCTATACGCCATCTCTTCCAGAAACTACAAACCATCTGGTCTAGCAATTTCTTGCGGCAAGTCAGAGACTTCGTCGTTTCGGGAACATTCACGACAGGCAACGAAGTTAACGGAGAAGCCATTATAAAGTGAGCGGGAGTAAGCGGTTCTGGGTACGGATCCTCATTCAGGACACAGAGTGGTCTGGAATTTAGAACTGCCTCAATTTCAGTGAGAACAGTCGAAAGCTCCTCGTAGGTAAGAAGCTGAGAACCGATAACACGGTATAAATGCGTTTTAATAGATTTAATATGCGATTCCCACAACCCTCCAAAATGGGGTGCGCGGGGTGGAATCATTTTCCACTCTATGCGGTAGCGGTTAACAAGTAGTTCTTGTTGTTGAGCCTTGGCTCCAACGAAATTTGTTCCGTTGTCGGAAAAGGCAAAATTAAATATTATATTATTAATAGCGGTACGAGAGCGGTAAGTGTCATAAACTAATTTAATTAATTTAGACAAAAGAACTGCAGCACAGAGCTCTAAACGAGCTAGAGATATGACCTTAACAGGTGCAACTTTGGATTTAGCACACACCAAATTTACGTGTGTGTTACCAATTGTATCAGTGACATGTAAGTATATGACGCAGCCATATGCATTCAAGCTGGCATCAGCAAAACCTACTATATTTGTCACGCAACTCATAGTAACGGCTACATGACGAGGTAATTTTAAAGACGAGAGTAAAGGTAGTTGCTCTTTAAATTTTTGAAAGAGCAGTATAATAGAATCGGGTGGAGTTTCATCCTCTGATAGCTGGCGCACAGTGCGCATGGCTAGGAAGGGACTAGGTTTAAGACCAAATGCAACTCGATTAAATTGAAATTCGCGAATAGGTTCAGCGGTATTAAAACGAAACAATATTTTTTGGTATTTTCGGTGCTCATCAATAACAGCAATTCGAAGATACATCTGTTCCATGTCAGCTGTAACTGCAATAGGGAACAAGCGGAATTTTAAAAGTAATAAAAATATGTCAGCCTGTAAATTCGGCCCTGTGTGTAACAAGTCATTCAATGACACGCCATTATGAGACTTAGCGCTTGCATCAAGAACGATGCGAACCTTAGTGGTTTGTTTATCATTCCTAACAACAGGGTGATGCGGTATGTAATAACCTACAGTCTGATTAACAGAACTAGGTGTAGTTTCAGTTAAATAATTTTGATCGATATACTCTTGGATTATTTCATTATAACTAGCGCGCAAAACAGGGTCGCGAAGCTTAGTTTTTTCTAAGTTAATTAAACGTCGATAAGCGACAGCATAAGAATTTCCAAGTGAATCTGGATTTTTATAGAATGGTAACGCGGTACAATACCTACCACTGGAGTCACGTGACACAGTAGAAGCGTACAGCTGTTCACACTCCAGTTCAGCAGGGCTCATAAAATGTTTAGAAGGTATTTCTTCAATGTTCCAAAAGTTATGTAAGGATTCGTCTAAAGACAGAAAACAATGAAAATTATCTATATTTAGCGCGGTAGAAAAATATGAAGCGGTATTTAATTCAGCGGGGCTATAATTGTTATTAGATAAACTAGCGGGTACCTCACCCATAAGAATGTAACCGAACACGGTTTCAATAGCGGATGGAGCGGTAGGTGAGATAATTTTATTGTTGAGTAATAAATACGGGAACAGTTTTGCCCCTAGAAGCAATTCAACCTCACCAGGTACGTGCCACAGTGGGTCAGCGAGCGGTAAATCAAACAAATGTTGCACTGCAGTAGTGTCAACAAAGTGAGATGGTAAGTTATCCGTTATACTATCTATAACTAGAGCGGTAATGTTAAAAGAATTATTTTTAATTTTAGCAGTAACTTTTATCTCAACGTAACCTATAACAGGCCGCAAAGATGATCCGACCCCTTTTATAACGGAGTTTGAAAGCGGTATAATGTTTAATTGAAGTTTTTTACAACAAGCGGAAGTAATTATATTATTTTGCGAAGCGTTATCTATTAAACATCTCACAGAAACGTGTTTGCTATATTTGTTATCAACATAGACTTGGGCAGTAGAAAGCAGTATCGATGTAAGTGGTTTGTTTACATTATTGATACGAGCGGACGCACACAGCGCCACCTGTTGCGAATTTGCGGCAACGTCAGTTGAAACCGGTTGCGACGAGCTATGTTCTAAATGTAAAAGCGAATGATGTCTTTTGTTACACGTCCTACAGTTATGTATAGATTTACACTGTGAAGCAGTGTGCGTTATACTAAGACAGTTTACACATCCACGTTTGTTTTTAATAAAATCCAAACGCGAATTGGCTGAGAGGGATTGAAAGGCTGGACAAGTGTAAAGTTTATAATGATCAACTTTACTGCAATACAAACAACTTTGATTATTATCGCAAGCAACAAAAGTATGCACTGTACTATTACGTGACTGATTACGAGAAGGATTATTTTTATTAGGGTTGTTACTCACTAACGCGGTTCGAGATGAAATAGTGCGATCCAATATTTTAACTTGCGATTTTATAAATTTTACGAAATCCGTATAAGTAGGAATTTCCTCATCTCTCATATGCGCTTCGAATAAATTTACGATTGCGGGGTCTAATTTTTTCAAAGCTAAATTAAGCAAAATGAAATCCTTTAAATCTTTTATTTGTAATTGTTCTAAAGCAGAAACGGACGCGTGAAAACTTTCAATAAAAACATTTAAAGATGCGGAATTATTAATTGCGGGTTTAATATTTAATATGTTAGACATGTAATGTGAGCCTAGTGCTCGTTTATCTTGATACTTTTGAACTAAACTGTCCCAGATAGTGGTATAGTTTTCACCTGAGGGAATGATTCCGGCGGTAATTTGTAATGCGTTTCCCTTTAAATTACCTATCAAATACTGCACACGTTGAGAATCTGTAAGGTTTAAGTTACTATGGATATTTGATTTAAATGATTCATAGAAAACAGGCCAGTTGTCAATCCTACCATCAAAGAAAGGAATTTGAATCGGTGGCAGTTTGACCGTGCCTTTATATTGTTTAGCGTTATCATTAGAAGCGCATGAATGATCTAATGACCTTGTACGGTTCGCGGTGATTAACGAACGCACTCTCTCTATACGAGAATAAACTTCGTCGTAAGATTTTTGACTGCTATAATCAATATTATGATTGGAATTTAATTGCAAGGAATATGTATTTATTTTATCTAAATTGGTACTAAATTCTTGACGAGTGACTGAGAGAATCTCTGTGTCTGCCATGAATGTTTCCACCGAACGAAGCTCAATATTAGTTGTGTTTATTTTCTTAGAAGTTTCGTATAGCGATGTTAAATGTTCGAAGATTGTATTATTTTTCGCTTGAAGTAATTTAACTTTCATTTTAAGATCTTCCATGTTGGAGTAGTTCTAGAAAATATAGCGTACAAAATAATAGGTATAGCGGGTAGACTTAGAATAATTGTTTTATTCTAAGCGGGTATACAAAGAAATAAAGTTGAATAAGTTAGTTATACGAGACCAACTCACGATAATAGGTATAGCGGGTAGACTTAGAATAATTATTTTATTCTAAGCGGGTATACAAAAGGAATGCGGATGAATATACGTTGTAAGTAAGTTAGACAAGACTAACTCACGATAATTAGCGGATTGAATATTTACCTATGCTATTTCAATGCAGCAGGCGAAATATTAAGTTGATACAGTAATTCTCAATGAATAATGTACCTAGCGGGGAATGTACGAACGCAAGTAGGTTCGTTCAATATGGCGATTTTACGAACGTTGTATTTTAGGTATTTTAACCTAAATCCTAGGTATGACCTATATTAGGATCGTTGATTCTTTGAATCCGGCTCGAAGGACCAAATAACTTATGGTGGTTAAGTTTTAAAAACGACTTCGAAGGACCTTGGTATGCGGTGAATTAATTTTATTGGGGTGTAGATTTTAGCGTGGTGAACTGTTGGACGACACAGAATTGAGCTTTCGTGTGGTGATGGTTTTCAGGAATATGGATGGATGGACTTACTTGAGACTTTCTGGACGTAACACGTGGCAAGGACAGCCCTTTGCAGACGTCTCACGTGTTCCCTGATTTCTTCCTGCTTCTCCTTGATGCACTATTCACTTGTTTAAATGTCCCACTTGTGTCGGCCAACACTTATTTTATTAGTTATACAGTTTTTGATGCGGATGCGGGTTGAGTAAGCGGTATTAGCGAAGAGCGGTTTGAGGTTATGTAGCGGTTGAATGCGATGATCACACTGATTATGAGCGGCGCGGTGAATCCAAAGAATGGACTTTTTAAGTAAGCTAGACGAGACTAGCTCACTATAATTAGCGGTTTGAATGCGAAAAACGCACTGACGTTTCTTTGGTCGCGCGCAAATGATCTTCCAATCTCGTTCCGAACGATAAGGAATGTATGGGTAAGGAGAAAGGAATGATTAGCTCAATTCTGTGTTGTAAGCGGAAAAAACTTATAAATAAAAACTTGCGCGAGCACCATTTGCATACTACCAAAATGCCCTCTCTTTTGTCAAATCGTTGGGGTCCTTTGGTTCTGAATTGAACTGCACGATTACTGACAAATGTTAAAAACTAGATTGCTAAAACCTATTAACAAAATAAAAAAAATATATTTAAAAAATCTAAAAAGTAATTCTGTGATCAAAATTACCATGAAAATAATAATTACTGTCTGTTTTATTAGCTCATACAAACATTTTGCGCCGCAAAGAATTACGAGTGAAGTTTCTCGTATATGAGTGATAACTCCTACAGAAAACTAGAACTTAAGTATTGTCTTTCTACATCGCATCCAAAGCTTCATTTAGAACCTTACGCCGATTATGGAAACTACTTTTTTTTATTCGCTTGTGGCAGTCGCAATGTTAAAATATTTAGAATATAAATGTATACAATATTAATTTGTTTTCATTAGTCACATAAGCACATATTATGTTACTTGTTTTCGTTAGTAGTGTCCTAAACAAGGTCTACGTGTGTACCAAATTTCATTCACATCCGTTCAGCCGTAGCTTGAAAATGTACATATGAGCAATAATGCCTTGTATGAATGAATTGTGCAAGTTGTGTGGAAATCGGTTGTCATGGTACGGGCATGTTATGCCGAGGAATGAGTAAATGTTGTCAGGAAAGTTGTGAGCATGAATGTGGATGGCTATACAAGTAGAGGAAGACCAAAGAAACGATGGATGGATTGTGTGAAAGATGATATGTCTAGGAAGGGATTAACTACCGAGATGACGACTAATAGAGAAGTATGGAAGAAAAAGACATGTTGTGCCGACCCCAAATAAATTGGGATAAGGGCAGGAGAATGATGATGAATGAATTGTGCAATTTTATTTTTAAAAAGTATTCGAATTTTGAGAAGATCGATCTGAACGTTATTTAGTATTGTAGGTAATGGTAGCAAAATCTCTTTTGCTCTCTGTATTTTAAGGTATAATGCCTCTATTACTGGAATCTCACGTGCAGTGATCGAATAATGTCGTTTTGCTTTAAATTATTTACCTTCACAATACATTTCCTGAATATGTGAAAAGAACTACCAACGATTACGTTGATGGTATTTTTTTTTTTTTTTGTCAATCATGTACAGATGCCAGCACAACAAGCTATTGCAACCTGTCAATTTTTTCCAATTGAAAATGAACCTTTTGCTTTTGTTGTAAAGTTTAAAAACTATCAAAGAAATTTGACAGATAGGGGTAACTTGACGTGCTGGCCTCTGTACTTGTATTAATTTGATGACGCAAGTGTTAATAACAATGTGACAACGCGGAAACTTAGTTTACCTTTTAGGCTACCTAAGTGATGTTTCTTAATTTATTCATATTAAACATTAGTACCAAAACTCTGAAAGGACACTAAAAGCGTGCCATCATACTAACTTACGTTAAGACATTCACAGAATATCTCTAAATAACACTTATCAGCGTTTATACCGTTTGTGTAGCTATTAGGAATGTAGTTTTAAACCTAACACACTGTTTAAATCACAATATAGGTGTGTATGCGTATGTAAGGTATACCCTATATACGCATACAGACCCCTAGGGTATACCCTGAGAAGAGTATATTCTTCATACACTAAATAATGACTAAGCAAACAAACACACATATTATTAAGCTCTACAAAAACACGGACATTTAACACCTGTAATGACTACGGCTAGTACAAAACTGAATGTGCAGTCTCAACAATTACATATAATTCGATAAAGATGATTGAGACCAGTATACATGTTTCCTCTCAAAAGAATTGCTCATCTAAAGAGAATAGCATAAAAACATACTTGGACTATACTCGTGCTTCAAATGTTAAACTGAGGCATGAGGTAACACGTGTTTGAGGTGCAGTCCAAATAATTTGACAGCCAATAAGTTACGCTGAAGTTAACTAGAAGTATCTTACATAATGTGTAGACATGGGTGTGTTACGTTTGAAATAATAACAAAAGTTCTAATGATTTATGATCATTAGAACTTAAAATAAAAATTTAGTAATAAATTAAATTATATGAAGGTTATTTCAAATGATATTATGCTTATATATGTTAGTTTACCATAGACTGTAGACATACTGATCAATGCAAAAATTATGTACGCCTCGTGTGTGCTCTTCTCTTGAATCCGGATAATCTCTTCACAATCCACACTGAAAATTTAAACGTTTTTTTTTTACAATACACATAATTGCAGTAACAACATGCATGCATGCATGTTGCATGTAATCAACTCATCCAGTTACACAGGAAGCCGACCCAAGTAGTTGGGGAAAGGCTAGGCAGCTGGAAACCGACCCAACGGTAGCTGGGTCGACTGTTATTACTGAAAAATGTAATCATTTATGTATGAACGAATGAGAAACTATAAAGAAAAGAGTTGGAAGCGCAAGCTTCTATACATAACTAAAACAGAAATGATGTCTGCCTGCCTAGCCTTTTCCCAACTATATTGGGGTCGGCTTCCAATCTAACAGAATGCAGCTGAATACCAGTATTTAACATGGAACGACTGCCTATCTGACCTTAACAACCCAGTAGCTGGGTAATATGATACCGCTTGGTAAGACTGGCTGTCGATTTTCGGGCTTCTGACGACCCGTAACAGCTGTCAAAGTTGCACAAATGACGCTTAACGTGCTTTCCAAGACACGGAGGAGTCTTGGTATGTAAAGATGGTCACCTATCCACGGCTAACCCTGACAAGCGTAGCTTAACCTGATGAATCGACCTGTGGGGCTGTTATTACTTAGCCAAGAGCTCCTAAAACAGGAATGACAGGAATGATGATAAACAGAAAAAAAAAAATAATGTTTAATTCAATTACATAAAGCCTTAACGTGCGTGATTTGGAGATCACCTTTTAAGCAAGAAGATGCTTGTGTTAGGTGACTCCGCTCTTCCACTTAGCATAATACATTGTATGCAATTGAAACAAAATTTAAAAAGAAATAAGAAGAAGAAGCGCGAACATTGTGTGATTTATGCAAGTGTGTGAGTTTGTGTGAGCGTGTTAGCGTGAGTGTGTAAGAGTGTAACTGAGTGTATGTGTGCATTTTATATGAGTTTAATTCGTTTACCTGCGTATAGATGTAATAAGTAAAAGTTTAGATTAATGTTGTGTTTAGGTGTAGGTAAGGTTAGCCCAGCGACAATGTCTTAGGGTCGGAGGAAGTCAATGACAGCTTCCTCCACTAACGATTTCGATACTGTGGTCCTTAGCTACTAGACAGATTATGGAAGCAATAATACTAAGGCCTTAATATCGTCGTAGGTTTTAGTCTTAAGGCAATCACAGTTAATTTGCAGTCACGGCGTTTCAGAGGATAGACGTTTAGTTCCTTATTCAATAAGTTGTACAAGTGGGAAGATTGCCTTGCATACTGCCTCTTAGCAAAAGTAGATCTGGCGACCAAGTAGCGTCTCCTGCTACTCATACTTGGTTTTATGGAATCGTACGGGAGGGATTTGTGTTTTCTCAGGTTAAGATGAAGTAGGTTAAGTTTTCTTACAGACAGAAAGCCAGAGGTAGAGAGGTAGATAGAGGTAGAGGCTTTGGGTTGGGAACCAATAAGGTTTGAAAAGCATAACCTTAAGCAGAGCACGCTGTGCCCTCTCAAGTTTAAAAAAAATCATTTTTGTTGTCCCATCCCAGCATGGAAAACAGTATGTATAAATCGATTGGGTCTGTGATACGTAGACTTTCTGCAGTAGATTCTTTGAAACAATATTAATTCATTCAATATTAATTTCCTAATAATAATTTTCTTGGTATGCATATACCAGGGCAGGCGCTAGTCAATCATGATGTCCAGATGTTTGGTGAATGTAGTCTGCCAATTTTTCTACTAGAACATTCAGGAATTGAGAGGTTGGCACAGCAGTGGATCTCTATTTGGAATTCGAGTGGTGGTTGAGGGCGTGCATACTTGGTGAAGCATATGTAATTGGACTTGGAGGTGTGAGGAGGTTACGGTAGAGCCAGTCTGCAATCTCTGACAGTCCGGATTCAGCTAACTTACTAACTTTTGCCCATGTCTTATCAGCAAAGACTATGGCGGTGTCATCCGCGTAAGAGAAAATGTGACACCCGTCAATTCTCATAGGTTATTGATCTAAATAAGGAACAACAGTTAGTCATTTAAACTTTGTGTCAAATGTGAAAATCCGTTCTTTTTACTATCTGGTGCCCTGTATTAATACTAACATATCTAATAGTCCAGTGGGCCAGTGGGCCAGGTGCTTTAGTTGATTATTTACTTTCAAACTATAATTGGTGAGACGCACCAGGGTACAGCATCATAACGCCTCGTGAACGTCAGCTGCGGTTCCGTGGGTGGGTTGAGCAGAGAAAGCCTCCCGAAGATATGAAGTAAACTACACGTTTACCAAATTTTCAGTTAAGAGGAAATTGCTAAGTAAACTTTTTTTTCTTTGCGTTTGGCTTTCTCAGCTCACCCCACCCACGGAACCGCAGCTGACGTTCACGAGGCGTAATGATACTGTAACCTGATGCATTCTACTAATTATCGCTTGAGAGGAACTTGGTCATATAAATCTGTAACTGGCTCACGGGCTATAAGTGTCGCAACACCATCATGGTCGCTGAGCTAAGTGTATGAGGAAAGAGTATTGCAGTGGCAAAATTATAAATTAGCGGTTCAGCATACAACAGAAAAGAATTCGGCACTTTATCCATGAGCAGCGCGCACTTAGCAAAACCTCGCGAGGCTTATTGCGCAGTGCTCACAACAAACATACACAAAAACAAAAAATATAAAACGTAGACATTCAAACAGAACATGCGACAGAGTGATAATATATGAGATGATGCTCATAAAACATGTGTCCATTGTTGAGACAAGCGAGGAAAACGACCAACTTGTTGAATAGAGGGTCAAAGAGCTACCTAAAAATGTATGGATAGATTGTACGAGAGATGAAAGGGCAGGTTAAAGAAGAAGATTCATGAAACAGATTGAGGGACGTTCGCGCGTCGTGAACTGTACGATGTAGTTGTTGTGTAAAAAACCAACAGTTAAAAACAAACCGTGTTTAAAGCCTAACAAACAAGGAACCAGAACAAGATCACTATTTTCTTGACGTTCTTAAGTTTTACGTAAGGATAGACCAACGAAGGGATCAGAACCCATGTTTACAATAATAGACTGGGGATGATACGTGGGTATAAAAAAGAATTTATATTAAGTCCGTCAATCAGATAATTAAAAAATATTAGCCACGTATTTTTTGCTTTATCATATTACCAAAAAGTGTTTGTTGTGTGTAACAATTAAAGTTGGGGAGTGGGGGCTCGCTATACAAGTAAGTATAAAAACTCGTGACGTCATGCCACATTTCATAAACTTAAGGGGAAGATTTATAAAAGCATGGTGAGACCTGCCGTCTTTAAGCGGGATTGTCCAAAAGGGTTACCGCTACCCCGGAACATAAAGGGCTACGGAACGAACATGGATGGGTTTTAGTCAGTAAGAGTCTGACACTCCCTTCCGCTCCACCCAGAGCGGGAGCAGTCATTGGACGACTTCCCAGCATTAAAATAAAAAAATGACCTGCCGTCTTGTATTGGATCAGAGAGAATGCTAAGAGGGATGTGTGGTGTTAAGCGAATGGATAGAATACAGAATAATTATATAAGAGGAAGTCTGAAAGTGACACCGGTGACTGAAAAGTTGTGTGGAAATCGGTGGTACGGGCATGTTATGCGGAGGAATGAGAAAAATGTTGTCAGGAAAGATGTGAGCATGAATGCGGATGGCTATACAAGTAGAGGAAACGCTGGAATTGTATGAGAGATGATTCATGATATTGCTAGATAGGGAGTGACTACCGAGATGACGACTAATAGAGAAGTATGGAAGAAAAAGACATGTTGCGCCGACCCCAAATAAATTGGAAAAAGGGCAGGAGAATGATAATGTCATGCCACGTTTCAACTCAATGTATCAGGGTAATCTTTAGATTACCTAAAAAAAAGAAAAGTACGTTTTTTGTAAATCTAGCATAAGAACTAAACAAAATCTAGTCATCATCCCTGCCTTTGGGTTAGAATCTGTCGATAGAGAAGGGATAACACGTGCATTCGCTCGTTTAGTTTAAACCGTCCCGGTAAAGTTCGCACCAACTGCATTGTAAGTACTGTAAAATATCATCAGATCGCTGATACTTACGCCCGCGACGCCAGCAGATCACCAACAGCTGTAAGAGTTAAACGGGTTTCGGACGGGTCTCGGGCGCCGCCTTACTGGTCCCCGCTCCCTCAGCCTCCGACCTGTTGGCCTTCATCATATTGCGGGCCATCGCCTGGTTGATCTCTGAAATCAGTTTTATTTAAATGTTAGTACCTATTACTCCGTTTCTTTCAGTTATTTTTTGAATATTTGGAAGGTAAAAATAATTTAATTTTCTTTATTTCAGAACATAAATCTTCCATCTTTACATAAATATACATATAAAATAGTAAACTGACTGACTGGGTGATATTTCAACGCACAACCCAAACCACTAGACTTAAAGACTTCAAATTTTACACATACATTTTTGAAAATTCCACCCATATATCCATATCGTACTTTGGTACTGTTTGTTTAGCGTTAGTATTGTATAGATTTATTTTCAAATATACCAGTAAAACATTCAATCATAAAAATGGTGGTAAAATAGGAGATGAAAGTTTGTATGAAAATTTTTATTCCGATCAATAAACTTGAAACTTAGTACAAAAATGTATCTAAGTTAATTAAAAAGTTTGTCATTTTTTGTTTTTCTAAACAACCCCTTAAGAGGGTATTTTTGTTTATGTAAAAAAACTCAACCTTAAAAAGTTCCCTAAACGGCTTGGCAACCTGCTGGGATCACTCCTCCTTCAGTTTCCTTGTATGATCCAAACACGCTTGAAATCCTTATCCTTGTTATGTGTGGCTAAGATAAATCCATTTTAACGTGCTCCACATTGTCTTGACACCACATGAGCTTAGACTTAAAGGGCTTCCTGGTCTTCGCATCACAGACCAGACTTGGGTGTACCATACAACATCCAGGTCTGAAAGCTGTTTCGTGCTTCCAGGTGAGCCTTTTGTATATGTCTATTCCAATCAATAACCTGTTTTTGGCTCTTGGGTTTTCCCAGCCTATTACTGCTACGTGCAGCTACCGTCAAAGCACTGCCGATACTGCAATATAGCTTATTAATAATTGAGTAATGGCACTCATTACTGCAAACCTTATCAGCACACAAACTAAGTTCCATCCGAAAATCAATGTCCCTTAGTTAACTGTTACAGAGTTTGCCAAACAGTGTATTAGGTTAAACGAGGGACATACTTTCACTATACTATACTCATGTAAATGAACAACTTTGACTATGGAACTATACCTGAAATCACGAAAAAAAATCACCGATTCAGTACATTTATGTTCGTATAATTCGTCAAAATGTATGTAACAGGTGATATTTTTTTCAAAGTTGTTGATTTGTTTGTTTGTGTTTTTGTTGTTGTTGCTGTTGACCTGAAAGAATGTCCCTCGTTTAACCTAACACACTGTATAACCTAACTTGCTCAGCGTCTGTCTTACCCTATCTCACTTGACTGAATAAATTACTGTAACAATATTTTTTTCTCTGTAATCTTCCCAAGTGGCAATACACTTCCAGCGGAAAATGATCCAACACACATTAATAATAGTCTATAGACATAAACCAAAACAAAAAAAACTTTGAAAAACTTACATCATAGACCCTCCATAAGTACTAACAACTGAGGCTTGGGGCCCGATAAATAACATTATGAGTGCCTAACATTTTAATTTACACTCACGTTAATGATGCATAAAATGACGAAATAATGTTAAACCATATCGTATTTTTGGTACTGTTTGATTGGCGTTAGATTTATCTTAAAGAAAATATACCAGGAAGGCATTCAATTATAAAAAATACTGCTTATGCTTGCAACGGTAGATGAACGGTCTACGGTGCTACGGCGTAGCCTCGTAGCGTCGTAGCCCGCTTTGTTATTTGGTATGTAACAAATCCGTTTTGCTTCGCTATGTGGTTGATAAGTTTGGATCAGATTCAGCTAGCAACAAGATTTTATTTTTAAATAGGTACCAAATAATCAAGAAAACTTCCTATTTTAAAAATAATAATTAATGTGAAAAATAAAAAATATTTTTTTTATTACTAAAATTGTTACGATAACACTATAATTATAACAACCTACTCAAAGCCTCAGGACAAAGGCCCCTTCTCGTACAAACAGAAAGCATGAGAATTCCCCCTACGTCGCCTCAAGGCAGGATGATTTCAGATATTAACTAGTAAGTCAGTTTTCCTCACGATATTTTCCCTTTACCGATGTCAAAAAGTAAACCATGTACTGTGGGTAAATAACCTAACCCTCCGGGAAAAAACAAGCTGTCGTAAATAATGAACTGACCATTGTCTCGCTCCTGTGGGTCCATGCGGAACCTGCGCTGTGCCTGGTCAGTGATCTTCGTAATGACGTTATTTAGATTCAGTTTCCGGTCGTTCACGTTGTCGTTGTTCATTTTCTGTAAACAGTTGACCTCAATATTAATGAAAACTATTCACATTTTTACTAACATAAAATGGCGTCACTATGATGATCCTCAAGGTCTTTTTTCCATTGAGTAGGCACTATTTATGTGACACACCACTGTAACTTATGTCTTAAGACACCGCTTAACTTACTGAAAATTTTCGTTTGAACGCAAAATCAACAGGTAGACTCGCGTGACAATAAGAACTTCAGTACCGAGACGCCTTCCGATCGCAACGGGTTCCCGACACACTTTATCACTGCAGCGGCTGAGGGCTAAAGTTATTTATTGATTGACGAAGTCCTGAACTGCGCAAGTGCAGCTCGGACTTTTACGAATCATATATTGTTGTTTCTCTCTCCCGACAACAAGGTCTTTCAATTTATCGTTGGTCCAATGAGAGTTCATCACAAAGTTCATCATATTACGAGTAACTTCGAAAACTTTGAAGTTTCTGAGAGTCTTAAAAAAGAGAGAAAATCTTGAAATAAAGATTTTATTTAGCTTAGAAAATTAAAATTAAATATGTTCAGCAATAAAGTGCTTTTTTAAATATATATTTTTTTAAGGCTGTCAGTGTAATTTAATGACAGACCAACTTACATATTTTATTATTATTTTCTTTGTTACTAAAGTAAAGTGATTATGGAGATAAGTGGGCTGATTGTTTTAGCTAATATAGTTTGGAATTGAAAAGCTAATAAGCCCGATATTTCTTCTTATCTATAATCTTAAACAAAAACAAAGGCAGCCACAGGTATTGCCAACTGAGAAATAACAATGGATGTTTTAAGACTTCAAAAGGGACGAGGTCAATGATATCTAGGCCATTATTTGTAAACGGATTTTCATCATTCTTTTTCTTCAATTAATTTGGTTATATTTGTTGATGATCTTTGGGGATGACGTAGGAATTCTTCAATAAATGACAGCAAATCCCCGCGATTGCGGCAATCCAATGTCTGTGTTGTTTACCCAACTCCATAACATAGCATCACGACTGTATGCTTTGAAGGGGTACGCAGATCTGCACAGAACACTATTTGTTAGTGATGTTATTGGTATGCTCGGTACTTACCGCGTGTCGGATCACGTACACAATCAATATAAAACACTATTTAAACAATGCACAGTATACACAGCGCATTGAACTTTCCACGAAGTCACGTTAACTTTACTTGTGTACACAGCTAAGTTTCACAACACGTCCCGCTCGTGTCGCTGCAGAATCACTGTTGTTACAGCGTCTCGGTGAAGCGGACCCGTAAGATTTCCCCCCACCGAAGTCGTCATGGCGACGTTGTCGTCATGGCGTCCCGGAGCTCTTAAAGTCTGTAATTTTATAATGTTGATGGTAGAAAATATATGAAAACAAAGTGACGCGTAGGTACTTAAATCCATATTATTACCAAGCCTTGAGTGGCAGAATGTTTACTGGATATTTACTGTGTGTAAAAGTACCTACTTATGAATACATAGGTAACTTCATACGTTCATGCCTACGGAAACAATTTTATAAGGAAAGTACAGAACGGCAATATTACGCATTTATTTCAGTTAGGTTTATCATTTATAACATTGTTTACTATACATAACAAACAAAAATTGTATACTATTAGACTGCAGTAATCCCTATTATAGGAACGTTAATGAGAAAGCTAGTTGTCCGTTCCAAAACTACGTCTTCATGGAGAAGTGAATTTTAAAAACTATGGTGGCACCAAAATATTACCCTGTATGTAAAAATGACATAAAAACTGTTTTTGATTCATGATTATTTTCATGTAAATATACACTGTTACTCGAGTTCGGATCTGGGATTGCATACTTTTTTTTTTTTTTTTTTTTTTTAAGGCTGGGAAATCATCCAATGACTGCTCCCGCTCTGGGTGGAGCGGAAGGGAGTGTCAGACTCTTACTGACTAAAACCCATCCATGTTCCTTCCGTAGCCCTTTATGTTCCGGGGTAGCGGTAACCCTTTCGGACAATCCCGCTTACCCGGCAGGCTTGGCCCTGGGGGGCCCCTTCATATGCTGACATCTCTTTGAGGCGCGCGTGGAACATATACGCGCCGCACGGCACGGGTCTGGTGCTGATCGGACGGTGAGTCACCCATTACTCACCGCCCGCAGGCCCGCGCCTACGGTGGCCGGGAGTCGTCACGTGGCTCCCGACGCCCGGGGTGGGATTGCATACTAACACTAACATTTTAGATAACGCACAGATGAATAAGTAGCCAATTGCACGATCAATAGGTTGTAAACAAATACTTATAACACGTAATTCGCAAATTAACATAACCATTTAAGTTTATTCAATTATAAATAGTAAAAGCAAGGTTTCAGTACACCCTAAATTAAATTTT
Organism: Hyppa rectilinea; assembly: GCA_951799385.1. NCBI lineage: Eukaryota > Metazoa > Arthropoda > Insecta > Lepidoptera > Noctuidae > Hyppa > Hyppa rectilinea. The sequence goes on from OX637300.1 coordinate 22,518,269, forward strand.
CAATCTCCCAAAAACAACAATCACAACAATGTCTTTAATTTCAACATTCTTTTCATACAGAGAGATTATTTTATGTTTTCTTACGACTTAGCTGCGACAATTGGCTTTGTTATCACAAACAATCACAAGAACAAAAATAAAAGCGCCCCTAAGATGACCCACTGACCAACTTGTTACTTTTCCGTGATTAAAGTTAGACAAATGTCTGTGACAGAAACGGTTATTTAATGGAGTAACTTTATTGTCACGCACCGTCCATTTGGTATTATACAACTACCCCTTACGGATGGGGCAGTTGAATAATAATAATAGGTTGTCGCTTGACTACTAACATTTCCGAGGGGACACGCTGGCCGTGCGACCATTTATGATAAAAATCGCATAGCAACAATTTTTGTTTTATCAAGTACCTACTTTTATGTGTATTACGTACCTAATTCCGTGTACCTAGTAATAATAATTGTGTAGTCATTACCTTTGTCTAGTTTTAAATGAATGAATGTTTTTCTCTACGGGGGTGACATTATCACTAAGTGATAAAACCCCTTTAGATAAAGGAAAAAAAATGTGTATTACGTAAATTTTTACTTATTTGCACAAAACGGTTAATAATATCATGATAACATTATTAATAGTGCACAAACATAATTTATAAAGATTTAATTAGCTCGTTCCTACACTTACAATGTCCTGGCGGCTGAGGGTCATGCCATGCTCACTTTAATGTCTCGCTAATGATGGCGCGTGTGTTGGATTAGCTCCCTTCAAAATGGTTGATTGGTGCTAATCTGTACGTTATGTTCGTGAACTGCGCCATTGTAAATAGTCATCTCTTAGCTGCCCCGGTGTATTTAAATTAAATGTAACGTTTTAATTGTTTACTTTTAAAATCTTTTTATTACGAACGCATTTAACGTTTCGTTCTCACATATACACGCCAGGTGGCGCTGCGTTGTAAACAAGAAATTTGATAGTGCTCCCGTAAATAAAGTTTTAAAAATATTAAATGTGCTCAACAGACAATTAATAGTGCATAAAAGTGAAAGAGGACACCAAAAGCAACTATTGTAGTGATATCAGTGACATTAGGAGTGTAATAACTATAAAAAGTGACATCAAAAATATGTGCATGAAAGACTAACAAATCAGTGAAAACTGAAAATAATTCGTAAGTGCCATATAATACAACATAAACTCACCATAATATACCCGTTTAAAGTGTTATAGAAACGATAAAAAAAAAAAAACACAGTGTAAAAATCAAACAAAGAAAATGACCTTTGGACTACATTAACCACATTTGAATTCAAAACTTGGTTAACGAACTTTTTAACGACACCACGGCACCTACACCGTAATTTGACCAACATACGTATCGTTCAAGTAGCTCGATGCGCTGTGTGTTGGATTGAGCGACCGCTCGCACGAACGTATCAGGTTCGAGCCCCGCAATCTGAGATCTCTTTTTGTAAATTGGTTTTTGTCAAGGATGGCAGAAATAAACAACGTAACTATTAGAAGGCCGATAATGAAATCGAAGTCCTTGGAGACTATTGACACGAGTATTTCTCCCTTTTCCCTGAACGCCTCAGGCTCAGAAGAATTATTAGGCAAAAGTTTGGACTTGTCAACAAACGTTCTTGCATTATGCCGAGAGGAAATGAATAAGGAAGTAAATATTCTTAAGTCAAACTTACAAAGCACACAACAAGAATTAGAAAATGTTATATTAGAAAATACAGACTTAAAGTCAAAATTAGCTCAACTCTCTCAAGAAATACAAATGTTAAAACAAATATGCATGAGTCCCTTATCTTCACTTCGTAAAGTACAGCGCTCGACACGAAAATCCAGTGCTAGGCGTCGACTAACGGAATCCTTCAAAAACACACCACTACACCAAGATTCCATCCAATGCGCTCAGACCAGCCCTAAAACAGTAACGTTGACTCAGGACAAAAATTTTCACCAAAATAATAGTTCTCTTGAAACGGATAGCATGGCTCCTGTTTTTCAATGCTCTCAACTCAAGGACCATCCAGTATCCACGGAACCCATCCGGTGCAACCAGCCGAAGACAAAGCACAGACTATGTATAGTAAGCGCAAATAGTAAAAACAATATCCTGTCAATAACAGAAAACACTTTTAGTGAATACGAATATTGCCATTACATAAAAACAGGCGCTAGTGCAGAACTACTACTAAAAGGTTTAGACACTAAAATAGCTGACTACACCATGAGGGATTATTGCGTCATACTGTTGGGAGAAGAAGATTTTAAAACGACGAATAATTATATGACTACTATCTTCAATATACGAAAACCCTTACAGAGCTTAAAGCACACGAATATTATTGTTTGTTGTCCGACATACAAATGTAATGGTAACTTCAACTTATTTAACTGGCGTGTGGAAACTTTCATTAACCTTTTGAACTTGGATGTTCTACACCATGAACATGTGTATCTAATAGATAGCAACCTGAATTTGAAGTATGATAACAGTATGTTTGATAGCTACTCGGGTAAAGTAAACAACTTTGGTATGAAAACCATATTCCTTGATTTATTAAATCTAATGCAACAAATACAAAATTATAATAATAATAACAATAATTTAGTTTCTACTAGTACGTCATTAAACGAGTTTTTTCTTGACGAATAATACATCTTGTAAGCGATCGAACTGTAATAAAATTAATGCTGATAATCATACTTTAATAAATAGTGTAAATAATGGTAGCCTGACAGATGAACAATTAAATATCTTTCATCAAAACCTATGTGGATTGAATAATAAAATAGATGAATTTGAGTTATACTTAGAGAGTCTACAAAATAGGTTTCATTACTTATGTATTAGCGAGCATTTCCTAAATGAAAATTTAATTAACCTGTTAAACCTCAACAATTACAGAGTAGCATCTTACAATACCCGAATAAAGAAAAAAAGAGGAGGTACAGTCATACTAGCAAGAAAAGATAGAGATTTCGAGGAGTTAAAGATTGCCAAAAAATTATACAAAGCGGAATCTTTTGAGATTTGTGCTGTAAAAGATAAAGTCACTGGTGTGTGTATATGTTGTTGTTACAGGAGCCCTTACGATAAAAACCTAAAAAATTTTATGGACAGTCAGGAAAAATTGCTCGAACATCTTTTTAATTATAACTGTTGTTTTTGTGGTGACTTTAATATAAATCTACTAGCCGAGAATAATAAGAGAAATGATTTTATTAATTTAATGAAATGTTACAACTTTAGAGCTCTTATAAATACTGTGACCTTTATAAGGAATAATTCTGAATCATGCATTGATAATATATTTACTAATATCTCAAATGACCATATCATATCCTGTAATGTTGACCACAACGGTTTAGCTGATGGGCACGGGGGTTTACTGTGCTGTTTAACTATGCCAAGTAATCAAAATAAAAAACATAAAAAACCAGTAATATATGTAAAAAAAAGATTATTCAGTGTTAATAATAAAAATTTATTTAGACAGTTACTGTTAAAACAGGACTGGAGTATTTTGGGCATAAACGAGTTTGTTAAAAAGCTTAACGACACATTTAAGACAGCTTTTAAAAGTAATACCAGACAAATAAATTCAGAACGATCTTCCTTAGCATGGGTTACACAGGGCATCAAGATGTCTAGTAAAATGAAGCGATTTCTAGTTACAAGCAAAAATTCTAACGTTCATGAAAGCGTTACGAATTACGGAAATACTTATATAAGTTTATATAGGAAAGTAATTAAAAAAGCAAAAAAAAATGCAGTGCAGTCTCAAATATCACGTTCTAAAAATATTTCTAAGGATATATGGAAAATAATAAATAAACATAGGAACAAAACAAAGAAAGATCATAGAAGTATAATGTTAAGTGTAAGCAATAAACTCGTGACAGAACCTATTGAAGTAGCCAATATCTTTGCAAAACAATTTTCAGGAAATACAAACACAACCAAAAGTACAGGAAGCAATTTGGCAATGGAAACAATATTAAAGCAAAGTACAAATAGAGTAGATAAAGAAATTATTTGGGAACCCGTAACAACTAGTGAGATTTTTAAAATTATCAATAAAATGGAACGTAAGTCATCGTGCGGTTTTGATGAATTACCTATAACGATATTTAAAGATAATATAGATATTTTAGCAGAACCTCTAAAATTTTTTTATAACAATTGTTTCAGAAACGGTATTTTTCCTGAGCAACTAAAAATAGCCAAAGTGATCCCAGTTCACAAAAAAGGCTCCAAACAGGATCCTAAAATGTATAGACCAATATCTCTCTTGCCTACCTTATCAAAGATTTTCGAAAAGTTAATAAAAACTAGGCTAATTACACATTTCAACAGAAACAGGGTCTTAAATCTTAAACAGTTTGGGTATCAGTCAGGCGTAGGAACGCAAGATGCTATTGATAGACTACTTATGGAGGTCAGAAGTAAACTGAATTCAAAGCATATGGTAGCCGGTCTCTTTCTGGATCTAAGTTCTGCTTTTGATTTAATCAACCACGACCTGTTATTAATTAAGCTTGAGCATTACGGTGTAAGAGGCAATGCATTACAACTTCTCACATCCTATTTAAGAAATAGAAAAATGTTCGTGGAAGTGAAGCAACTAACTCGCGTTGAAAATGACAATGACAGTTATGTTCCTAAGAATGCATTTCATCAGCAAGCAATCAAATCTAAATTAGAAAATACTAGAGTAGGAGTTCCTCAGGGATCTATACTGGGTCCTATTCTCTTTATTATATTTATAAACGATGTAATAGACTATATAGAAAATATTCTGGGGGGACATACAAAGTTAGTGGTTTTTGCAGACGACACTAATGCTATTGTTTCAGCAGACAACATTCAATCCCTTAACTTGCGCGTAAATAAAGCTTTAGAGGTGTTCCACAAATGGTTCTCTATCAACGGACTCAAAGTGAACGCTAGTAAAACTAACTTAATGTTATTTCGCACGACTTCCAAAAATAAAAGCCACCTAAATTGTGCTTTAGATGGAGTCCATGTCAGTATGGCGGAGGCAGTAAAGTTTCTAGGAGTACATGTTGATTGTTATTTAAATTGGAAACCAGAACTTGAAAGCTTAAATAACTCCATCAGCTCGGCATGTTATGTACTGAGAAGCCTGCGAAACGATGTGGACATCACACACCTAAAAAAAGTCTACTACGCGTTAATCGAGTCAAGGTTACGATACAGCATCTTATGCTGGGGAGGTAGCTACGATTACAATATACAGAGAGCATTTGTGTTACAAAAAAGGGCCATCCGCACCATGGTTTGCATCCGTCAGCAAGAATCTTGTAAGAGACACTTTGTGGATTTGAATATTCTCACTGTACCTTCCTTATACGTATTGGTGCTCCTAACACATTTTTCTAAATATGTACATCACTTTGAGACTGAAGAAGAAAGAAAGATTAGAGAGAGTACGAGAAGAAAAGATTTTAAAAGCATAAATATTCCTAAACTCAACATAGTCGCACACGGTACCGGTCACATGTCAGTGAAAATGTTCAATAAACTCCCCGATGATATAAAATTATCTCTTTACAAACGGGACTTCAAAACTAAATTGAAGCGTTACCTACTGGAAGGCTGCTATTATTCAATTAATGACATTTAAATTGTAAACATAATATAATTATCTACATATGATACTAAGACATTTATCAGGTTTATTATTGCTGCTACTACTGGTATATATTTTTTTTAAATAATTAATTTGCATTCATGACCATGTAAGTAATTGACATTGAACATCTGACATGGCTACATTATAATTTTTATTTTTTATTTTTTGTGACTTTAATAATCTGTTTATTTAAATGACATTTATTTATTATTATTACTCTCCCTCATAGTAATTAAGTGGCATGTAATTTTTGTATGTACTTTTTTTTTTTTTTTTAATTGTAAAATCTTTAATATTCGACACAATGTAAAAATTGTTATGAATAAATGAAATGAAAAAAAATGAAATGAAATATATAATTTCAATTTAAATAATAAAACCAATATTTGGACTTAAAAGAGTATCCGTATTCTTTTTACCCGTTCTTCGTTTTGATTAGGCAACTTGCTTCATTGTAACTGGCTGATCGACCCCTTAGTAATTCAAAAGTGACTGTAATTGGATTATTTGATTTAAATGGTTTCAGTTTGACAATTAATCCGTAATACCTAAAAGACAATTGAGATTTGGAGTTTGATAGTCAAATTATGAATGAGTTTACAACGTCATCGGTCTTAAGGTCTTTAACTCTTTAATAGGAAAACAAAGTCGCTTTCTCTGTCCCTATATCCCTATGTACAGAGGCCAGCACATCAAGTTACCACAATCTGTCAAATTTATTTGATAGTATTTCAACTTTATTGCAAAGACATAAGGTTCATATTGAATTGAGAAAATTTGACAGTTAGGGATAGCTTGATGTGCTGGCGTCTGTATGCTTAAATCTTGAAAACTACGCAACGGATTTTGACGCGGTTTTTTTAATAGATAAAGTGATTCAAGAGGAAGGATTATGTGTATATTTGGCGGGCGAAGCCGCTGGCGGGAGCTAGTTATAGTATACATTATATTAGATACCTACTATAATTTTTGCTTTTTGTGGGGTGACTGCAAACAGTTCAAGTATAGTAAAAGCTCTTTATTCGCGGGGTATACGTTTCGTTAAGTCATTGACTGCCTCGCAGCAGATACAATAGAAACAACTATTGTTCGCGGTCACCGGCGCGGCGGCGTGGCGTATGCCGCAAATGCAGGGTCAGTGGGTAGCCTTAGGGGCGGCCGTGAACATGGAATGGTAATTTATTTGGGATTATAGGGGATACGTTCCTAGGTGACACAATGAAAAACAGACATAATAGCTCTTGACTTTAATGATTAAATATTATTTTCAATGTACAGACGTCAGCACATCAAGCTACCCTAAACTGTCACTGTTCCCACTTGAAAATGAACCTTATACTTTTGTAATAAAGTTGAAAAAAGAAATTTGACAGATTGGGGTAACTCGATTTGCTGGCGTGTGTACACAGAAGAAAACATCAGGCTCAAGAGACGTTAAAGAATTTTGTAATCTTTTCTTGATTGGCAATTTTTAAAAGCTCCTACAATTCAGAGTGGCATTAGCAATAATTAGGCTCTTAAAATTAAGACTTCGTTATATAGATGGATTAATTTTCATACAAAATATTCATAAAGAAATAATAAAGCTTATTTGCCATTCTTGAACCTTCACGGAGATTTATCAAATTAATGTGTTGTTTTCAGAGAATATTGGAGCATCTTCTTCAATGGGCTATAAATAAATTTCCTCCCACTCTGCTTCAATGATAATCAATACAGCGGCGATATCAGTTAACAAAATACTTTAGGTATACTTGTAATAAGGTCTATTATAGTTTTTTATTGGCCCATTTGACGACGCATTAACAAAGGTATTGAATTGGATACCTATTGATATCCATTTTATTAATATGTAAGTAACGATGTACCATTCAGTTCTGCGAACAAAGAGATCATTAGCCGTGAATGTAGGAAGTGCGTCACAATATTTTACCTGTGAATAAAGTATTTTTACTGTATATGGAAAGTTCTCAGAATGGTACAAATATGGACTGGACTTTCAGCTTTTTATCTCTTTAATATCTTTTTCATTATTAGATATAAAACACAAATCTTAATTACAATAATACACAACCTAATACAATAACTACTTACACATACATACATAAAATTAATGACTATCTAACTAACTATATACAAATAAATATAAAAAAGGACACTTAGGCGTCGAAGTACTCATCCGCATCGCTGTCGTCCGGAAATGTGCCCAGAAGACTTGTGCCAGCATTGGCACGTTGAATGGCAATGATAATTCTTTGGCCAAAGAACAATCCAGCCCTCTCTGGTCACGTGAAGTGTCGACCAATCGGCGAGAAAGTTACTTAAAAAGTAAACTTTCAGTTACAGTAATATTTTTTTTTTGGTTTAAAGCAACATCTGACACTTTTTAAACAGTTAGGAACTGTTCAAATAAATCACAAAATGTACCTGTGGATGTCAATTTGTAGTTGTTTGATTTATTTTATTTATTCATTTGGTACCAACAGCAGTAAATACATTAAATTAAAACACAATAATTAATTAATTGTTTTGCGTTTGCGACTTGAGTTGTATTTAATTGCTTTCTAGCATATTTAACGACGACACATCATCTGCCTAGCCTTTTCCCCACGATGTTGGGGTCAGCTTCCAGTCTAGCCTGATGCAGCTGAATACCAGTATTTTACGTGGAGCGACTGCCTATCTGGCCTCCACAACCCAATAACTGGGCAATACGATAACACTTGGTAAGACTGGCTGCAAGATTTTCGAGCTTTAAACAACCCGTAAAGACGGTCAAAGATGCACAAATGGCAGCTGAGACTAACGGCTTAGCGTGCTTTCCGAGGCACGGAGGAGTCTCGTTATGTAAAGATGGCCACCCATCCACAGCCAACCCCGGCAAGCGTAGCTTAAACTGATGGATTGACCTGTGCGAGTTTACTGTTAGTACTTAGTTTAACGACGACTGTGACCATTTTTAAAGGATTTTGATTTTACAGACGTTTACCATTTTCGACCCCGGACTTCGATTGGACCCGCCTAAACAACGACTTGGCTTTTTGACGACGGACCTGTTTCAATACGACGCTGCTTTTGTTTTGGACTTGTGAACCGAGTACATTTAAACATTGAAAGAAACCTACACTGTATTGATTGCTATCTCAATATTGCAAGGATGAGACGTAACCTCGTAACATAAATGATAAAGTACCTGGTTTAATATAGGCATGGATAACATTATTTAAGCTGTAAGTAAGCCACCAGACGCAACACCTGTCTGGTTGGAGGATCCTCCCTTTTCAATGGAGGGACTTTCCACCCTGTTCCTTCATTCCCACTAAAGATTCCTTAGATTTCATGCTTAATTAATTTTTAATTGCGTCTATAATTATATACGAAAGGTTAATCCTTAACCTATGTGTTAGAAGAAATGTTACAAGGTGGCTTCTATCAAGTTTTTTGATAATTATTGAAATTGTAATAGGTTTCCTACGTTTAGTTATACAATTTAGTGTAAATTTAATTGTTTTTTTTTGCATGGCTGATGGTATTCCCCTGTTAAATATCAACACAAAAGGTGGAAGCTCGGTGGCCTTGAATAGGGGTTTTATACGGTTACATCAAGTACTTTTCAGAGCACACTGTATAAATATTTACGTAAACAACGAACCTAAACATTTTTCTAAGGTTTTCAGGTAAATATTTCTTTTACTGTTCAGGTAAGCTTTGTGTTTATGTAATTAATGGCTTCTTTGTATGTATTGCATATTTCTACATAGTTAAATGACTGCATATTGCTAATATATTTTAGTACGAATGATAATGTTATGTAAAATATTTTACGTATCTTGCTATTTCCGGCTAAACGCTTGTCAATTTCAATTTTGCATGAGTAGCTAGTGTAGTTTAATTGCACAGAATGGAATGTATTGATATTTTTTGTAGGTCTATTATGATGTTGAGGAACCAAACTGAAGGTTCGTGTACAAATGCTGCATGATAGCTAAGTAAGTTTTTTTGTACAATGTAATGTAGACTGGTTTAAAAGAACACTTATCCTATGTTAGTAAAGGATAATTTTTTTACTAACAAATGAGTTAAAGTTACTTAAAAATAAATTAAATTCATTGATTGATTGTAAACAAATCTTTTCTGCGACTTGTGGTATCGTAAAGTTTTCCTGTTAAAGGGAACTTTACATAATACAGGGTTCGAAAAAAATGGTTCTGGCTAGACTTTTATTCGTGTTGAAAAATTCATGTTAATTTGAAAGCAGATTAAATTTAAGAACGTATTGATTAATGTTTTTTTTATAATATTCATTATATTAGACAAATTCAAAGTAAGTATTTATTTTAATGAATTATAAGGCATCATACATTTAATTATACAAATGTAATCAAAAATGTCTTTAGCGTCCCGTCTTTATTTTTTGTAGCCCTGCTCCAATATTCACTAACGACGATTGGTCGATTTTCGAAACCGTCTGGAAAAGATGTTTGTGACATGCTTATTATATTTTTCCCTATTGCATACCGTTATTTTATGCAAAAAGATTATTTATTATTAATTTTACATCTCTTCAATTTTGGAAGGCGTTTGAGAAGACGCAGAGCTTAGACGTTTTTAATTATATGAGGCACCAACAGACGATTATCTCTGTTCGCACTTTGAAAGCGGAGTGAAGGAAAACCTTATCGGTTGGCGTAGGCCTACCTCAAAATATGGAAACAAAGCTATCGGATTTTGGGTCTGGGTGGCTAAAGTGGTTACTGGGTATCTATCTATTCTATTAGCAGAATAAAGCTATTTAAAATTACGAACATTTGACCTACACGACTGATTGCGTTGAATGGCGATGAAGAACAGAAAATACAAGTTATTTTACTGATTATTTACAATTTGATAACTCCCAACTTCGTAGCGAGGATTGTAGACTTTCCTTGCATATTTATTTGTCTGTTCATAAATAAAGCTTTATAAACAGTTACAATTATATAGGTAGTTTCTGCACATTTTCAGGTTTATTATCGAGGTTGGAATACCTACTTGTATAAGATGCAAGTATCAAAACGCGCACAACGCCGCAGCCCGCGCCTACGGTGGCTGGGAGTCGTCACGCGGCTCCCAACGCCCGGGGCGTCTCGCGCGTTGGCTGGGACGGCAAGTCCTTTTCCTCTGCCATCCCGCCACCTCCTTTGCAAGCATAACAGCTTCCCAAAGGTGGTGACTCCTTCTCGCTCCGGACCATGGCTTACACCAGGGCCGGACGCGAGAGGTCGCCGCCGCCGCTAATTGAGTCTACGAGGACACGGTGGTGTTCCGCCCACGCGGGGCAGAGACCTCCCGAAACATCCATGTCCGGTGAGGACCTGCGTCAGGCAGGGCGCCGTGCCGCCTCTCTAGCCATACCTAAAAGAGAGGTCTTACCGCCACTTCCATGACGTTCCCTGCGCTGGGTTGCGACAGTTGCCTTTCCAAGCCGCCAAGAGATCACGCCGGAGGTCCGTCCACTCTGCCGCAATTTGCCGCGGAAACGGAGTTTCGCCCCTTAGTACCTCCACGCGCCACTCGTGCAGGCGCGAGGATTATCGGCTACAGATCCCACGGCGCCAGTCCAGCAAGGAGGCTTGCCGCATCGCCCGAGATCGTGCGGTACCCAATACGGTAGCAAACTTCGCTGTCGCCGTCAGGGACGTCGGCCCGCAGCAAATAGATGTAATCGATGTCACACAGAAGCGGCCCCAGAACCGATCCCTGCGGGACACTGCACGACATCCCTCGCCTGTTCCATTCCCCATCGCGACCGGGGTAGATGATGGCCCTGTTAGTAAAGTACGCCCCGACTACTCGACGGAGGCAGGACGACACCCGGTGATACATACCCAAGTGCCTCCCCAATGCAGCTCCAGGGCAGGGTGTTGAACGTTATGGATTTCTTCACCGCCGCTCTGTATCCCTCGTACAGCTCCGCTTTCGTGGCTTCCGCATCTGGAGGGCGGATGCGGAGCCTGCGGTGTCTGGTGTACAGGTGACGCACTTTGACGCACGCCTTGCGAAGCGTCCCCACCTCCTGCGACCACCAGTACACCTGTCGTCGGGCGCATCCTGCCCGGACTCGAGGCATGGGCACACACACCTCGGACATGACCTCCCGGAACCACATTCGGTTAACGTCGGCAGACCTGTCCGGTGATGACAGCCCTGCACGATCGAGGCCTCCAGAAGTTCAAAAACCCCTTTTTTTATCGTGTGCAAAAATTTGTAAAATGTTATCCACAATGTCACTTAATCTCGTGCTTTCCGGAAAAAAACATAAAAAAACTGTCATACGTGCCTAAGAGTTCTCACTTCCGAAATGCCAATAGTCAAAAAAAGCAATCTCTTTTTTCCCGGGTTAAGCGTACGCCCAAAAGTTTAATTTTAATTTAAGCCGTCAAATGTCTTATGAACCGCATGCAAGCAATTTTGTTTCTTTTGTGAGAAATCTTTACCCCTCATTTAATCCCCCAACTAATTTTGATACAGAGGCACGCTACTCCACTGTGAGGTACCCATTAACCCTCCGGTGGCCCACGCCTTCGGTGGTCGGGACGTGAGACCTTGTCCCTCAAGCATCCCATCACCTCCTTCGCGAGCATAAATGCTTCGCAGAAAGGGATGATTGCTTCCCACGAGCTCCCCCTTGCTCCGGAACATGGATTGAACCAGGGCAGAACGCGAGAGGTCACAGACCGCAGACGAGTCAGACCTTCACCGATGGTCCACCGTGTCCTCCGGCGATCGTCGCATTGGTGAATTATTCATGTCGCCCCTAATGCTAAGCGCTCTCAATGTCTATTTGTTACCACTGATGAGCGGATGACAGGTATTTTAGTCCGGACTTATCTGACAAAGTTTAGTAAACTAAAAATGGTTTTAGTAAGAATGTGAAATGGCGATTTTCCTTACATTTTGTTCGAAGAGGAATATTGTGGTAACACTGGTTTACTCCAATCAGAGCATTGTGCTATGTCATTTTCTAGCGCTCTCATTGGATGGCGATGGCCCAGCCGAATAGAGAAATCTAGAAAGATTGGCCAATTCACCAATAATACGATTCTGTTCATAACTGCGCCTGGCAAACACTGCGTCACGAGACGGCCGAAACGTTATCGATCGATTTATATTGGTACAGAGGTCAGCACATCAAGCTACCCTGTAAATCTATCAAATCTCTTTGATAGATTTTCGACTTTATTACATGTGATGTTCATGTTCAATTGGAAATATTTGATAGTTTGGCATAGCTTGTACCTTTTATGATGACTGTTTTTACGATCAGTTTACTTACCATCTGTACTCATGGTGCATATTATTGCTACTTGATTTGTTTACAAACCTCTGTAGCGTTGTGTTCCGCCGGCATGGCAGAGGATGGGGTTAGAAATATAAAAACAACACAGGCACCAAATTATTTTTTCCATTACATTTATTTCACACAATGTACAGAGAGAGAGAGCGGGTCATCACAAAAACATCTCAGGTTACACTCACAAGATCACGTTCACTATCCAGATTTATTACAAAACAAAACAATCTATGTTTCCAAAAGTACACCAAAATAGATCCAAAATCAGTTATTTTTTTCTTCATCTTTTCATAATATGTATGTAATAGGTAAATTTATACTTATCTAAATTAAAAATTTGGCATCACAGTTTATATTTTTTCACCTTTAATGAGGTCATACCGTTATTTACCTTTATCACAATTACCACCAAGATAGTAACACCCTGCCAAATTTCTATTAGAAACATTACTTACATTACAATGTTTTGACACTATAATAAACTCCAAAATATTTGATTTCATAAAACTGATTGAATAGACAACCTTCTCTTTTTTTAAGTCAGTTAAAAATTAACAAATGTTTTTTTTTTCAATAGATGCCAGTGAAGAGATTTAATTAGATGACAGATTACAACAAAGAATATGATGACGAGACACAAGACAGACACAGTAAGATGACAGATTACAGCAAAGAATGCGGTTATAGGATACAAAAATGGAACGATGAAAACCGTAGGACGTTTAGAATTTGTATCCTTGGTTTTGGTTAGAGGTAGAGGCTCCCGCGGATTGGTCGCTGAGGTGCCAATTAGCGACAGCCTCCGTGATGTCGTCGGTGGCGTCGGCTTCCCGCCGAGCCTTCGCCAGGATCATGGCCACCAGCATGCTGAAGTATCTGCGGTTAGGCTCCTTTATCTGCATGTTGTATTGTGCAGCAGCGAGTACTGCGTCATGCACCTCAGGAACTTGTTGGTCTGGACCGCTCATTTCTGAAAGGATAAACGGTGCGAATGAGTAAACAATCACAGCACACTCTGTTTATGTCGATTAAGAGAAAGCAAACTGTGCCCAACAACAAACGAGCAACAGTAAAACGAACTTTCAATAAAGGAGTATAAAATGTGTGCGTCACTCGTATTCAAAGGGGGACGTCATCGGCAGTGCTGTGGTATTATGATGAGTTGGGGGGGACATCGGTTGTCTGCCTCCATCAGTCGAAATGAGAGGGTATAAAATAAAATAAAACGACCAAATAAAATAACCGGCCAACCGGCACAATGAAGTACCTTACCTAGACGTTTTGATTTATTTGCGAGTATCAAATATGTACCTTTTTTTTATTTCCTTGATTTAGAAGCTTAATTGTTTTTAGAATCCCAAGGAGTTATTAATTTAAATGGTTTTGACAGAGTAACAGACAGACACGGAAAAATAAGGGTTCCGTTTTCCTTTCAAGGAACAGAACCCTAAAAACAATGATGTCCGTTTGAATATTGCCTAGCATTGTCCGGTTGTCGTACGAAGCTGCGATATGACGAAGTAAGAATTGAACAGGATAAAACACTTGATCGCCAACCAACATATCTACATAGATTAGATTTAGTTCAGAAACAAACTGAAACGCGAAGTTTTCAAAGATTCCTCTCTCCTACTTATTTTGCTATGCCCGTCACTAATCGCAATGGACAAATATAATTTTAAGTTTCCACCCAACCCATTAGTTTAAAATTGCAATAAAACCATTGAGTAATAATTATGTTCTCACTGCTGCGGCACAGACTCCATCCATCCATCTGGGCCCACGTGGCCACATAGGCCCAGAGTAGGTTGGACTTCTCACTGTATTAGTAAACAAAAAAACAATATCACAACAAAAAAGCGTACTAAAAATAACAAACAAGCATTTAAGTAAGTGTGGGCTAGTAATAAAAAGATAATTTTCACGGACACAAAGACCCTATTCACCGAAGATGAGCCCACAAAGCACTCGGCCAGTAATGAAATTCAAACTTCACGACGCGACGTCTGGGGCAGACGGGCAGTCACGAACGTGAGAAAAAGAAGCGCCAGTCACCCACTTATTCAAAAAATGACCTCGAGACCGAAATTACCACTGAATTAGGGGAACGCTTGCTAAGGGGTTAGATACAAACGACACAAAGACTCGTGTTCACTAACACTGGGACCTGCATTATATCTGCGACAAAGGGTTATGTAGCCCACTTACCTTCCTCTTTCAGGTATTTCGATAAAACCGGAATGATGGCGATAAATACGGAGATGAAGACCGGATCAGCAAGAGCCGCCTTCAAGAGTTTATCGATCGTTTCGCGCCGGGTACTGCGCAAGTGCAGGCGGGGCCCTAACACAGATACTAATTTAGGACGGACGGCTAGAAGAGTCGTTAAGTAACTAGCTAATTTATTTCTAAAATCGATTTAGGTAGGTTTGCAAAAAAAAAAAGATTAATCATGTAGCAATTTGGCAATATTACGTTACCTACGCGTGCCACATATTGCCAAACATACATCCGTCGAGTTACGCTCCTACCTGTACAGACCTAGTTACCTAGAAGCAGCTCAAAGATACTCTACTCTCCGCTTTAATTACACTTAAATTAGGAAACGTACATAAGTTATAAGTAGTTTAGGTGGCCGAATTCAGGGCCGAGTACATTAGATTGCCATCGACACGCTGAGAAGAGTATAGCTAATTACAATTTTCTATAAATATAATTCAGTAAATAAGAGAAATTATCAGCTCTGGCGGACTGGTGAAATCTCGGTGACATTTGACGAACTGTTGTGGTAATAAGGGCTCGTACATACAGTTTACGATACGAACACACGTCGCTTTATTTGCGTGATGCCTTTCCTTTTCATGTTTCGCAGGTGTACTCATCAACAACAAAGAAGTTTTATAATATTTCAGCGATATGACAACAGCCAATGCCTATCTTATTCTCCCTAACAACACAGCTAAGTATGTATTTATAAACGGTGGCAAACAAACATGTTTTGTTATGCTATTACCTACATTGCATACATACAATCCTAAATCGCGCAAGAAAAGCTTTCTTGCCTCGTAGTATTTGTACGACACTTTGTAGGTCTTGTACTGATGATGCCCGCACATCAAGCTATCCAAAACTATCAAATATATGCAATTGATCATGACCCATAAGCTTTTGTAGTAAAGTTGAAAATCTTTCAAATAAATTTGACAAATTGGGGTAGTTTGATGTGCTGGCCTCTGTACATGTTTATTGAATAGGACAGTGAAGTGTGGATACTACGGAATAGAATCTATCCTTTAAAAAGATGGAGGTACAGAGGCCAGCACATCAAGTTACCACAATCTGTCAAATTTCTTTGATAGTATTTTAACTTTATTACAAAACAATAAGGTTCATTTTTTATTGAGAAAATTTGACAGTTAGGGATAGCTTGATGTGCTGGCGTCTGTACTTTTGATACCTTAATGTTAGTAAAAGTATGTGGATAATCATCTCGAGATTATCATTTATTTATATACTAGCTGACCCGACAGACGTTGTCCTGTCTTAACTGTGATACCTACCCTATCTACCTACCTACCTGCCTACCTACCCTACCTACCTAGCTACCTACCCTACCTACCCTAGCTACCCTAGCTACCCTACCTACCCACCCTACCTACCCTCCCTACCTACCCTACCTACCTACCTACCCTACCTACTACCCTACCTACCTACCCTACCTACCTACCTTACCTACCTACCTACCTACCCTACCTACCTACCTACCCTACCTACCTACCTACCTACCCTACCTACCTACCCACCCTACCTACCCTTCCTACCTACCCTACCTACCTACCTACCCTACCTACCTACCTACCTACCTACCTACCCTACCTACCTAGCCTACAAAAAAAAAAAAGTTAAAAATGTATTCTGCTATTCAGGGCGGAGACAAATCCAACGAAACAAAAACCATGAAAATTGGTCCAGCAGATCTCGAGTTATAACGAAGGGAACAAACCCGTCTTTCTTGTATATTTATACTAGCTGACCCGACAGACGTTGTCCTGTCTTAACTGTGATACCTACCCTACCTACCTACCTACCTACCTACCCTACCTACCTACCTACCTGCCTACCCTACCTACCTAGCTACCTACCCTACCTACCCTACCTACCCTACCTACCTACCTACCCTACCTACCTACCCTACCTACCTACCATACCTACCTACCCTACCTACCTACCTTACCTACCTACCCTACCTACCTACCCTACCTACCTACCTACCCTACCTACCTACCTACCCTACCCTACCTACCTACCCTACCTACCTACCTACCTACCTACCTACCCTACCCTACCTACCTACCTACCCTACCTACCTACATACCCTACATACCCTACCGAAAAAAAAATTAAAAAAAAAAAAAAAAATTTAAAGGTATTCTGCGATTCAGGGCGGAGACAAATCCAACGAAACAAAAACCATGAAAATTGGTCCAGCAGATCTCGAGTTATAACGAAGGGAACAAACCCGACTTTCTTTTATATATATAGATAGATTTAGTAGTACAGATACATTTATTAGGTTTAAGTTGGTGCCAACATTAACACAATAGAATTTTTCTGTACTCTAAAATCATCTACCACACACAAGCAAGTAACTAATTAGTGAAAATGAAACAACTAATAAAATTATAACGAGGGAAACGAAATAGGTAGTTATCGTATTATCTAATACTAACGAGCGAGTTTTGAATAGAATCAGCATTCCATTTTTTTTATTCTTCCTGTGCTGCAGTAGATTTGACTCCAGTTTAGCGATTTTTAACGTTAAGGTAGGTTTTAATGCTCAGTTTTTTTTTTGTTATCAATAGTCACTCAACTCAACAAAAGAAATAAAGGAAATGCACGGCTTACAAAATTTACTCACCTCGACACAAACGAGACCAGTTTTTTTACCTTTTTGTGTTACAAAAAGTAATGCGGGAACGGACATCAGACGTTGAGACGCCACTTTTCTTTTGTTGCATTGCATGATAATATAATTGGTCAGCAACAGACAGAAAAGCAAGATGCTTAGGTCGTAGTAGGGTCACAGGGGCGAGTTTTTCGCGCACTGGATTTTCAACGCTCTGCTTAGCGCCAAGAGTTGAAATTCCAACAGTGGGCTTCTCGACGCGCTCGGATGCACTTTGTTGGATTCTCAACGCTCGGCCATACACTAAAAGTGGAAAATGCAGGGCGCGATAAAAGCCCGCCGCCATATTATGTTTACGTCCTTGCGTGCTGAAGCCCACGTGGCTTCAACCGTGCTCATTAATTAATCTATATACATATAATAAAACAGTAAAAAAACTGTGTCTGTACATTGAATATATAAAAAAATAATAATTGAGGGGGGTTTAGAAACAGTAATAGAGCATGAATCCAAAAAAAAAAAAAATTGTCTGTTTGTCTGTATGTCTGTTTGTCTGTTTGTTTGTACACGCTAATCTTCGGAACTACTGGACGGATTGGAATGATTTTTTGTTGTTGTATAGGTATTAAGTCTGGGCAACATATAGGCTATAATTTATCTTGGAAACTTGAACACCTGATGCAGAACCGCAACAGACCAGCTAAACTATAAGAGATACAAAAATGATACCTTAGCAAAAATTGTTCCACGTGATTAGCATTTTCTGTTGAGAGAATAAATTTGAAGATCTGGAACACCTGATGTGGAACTCCAAGAGCC
Source organism: Hyppa rectilinea (assembly GCA_951799385.1). Taxonomy (NCBI): domain Eukaryota; kingdom Metazoa; phylum Arthropoda; class Insecta; order Lepidoptera; family Noctuidae; genus Hyppa; species Hyppa rectilinea. The sequence continues at coordinate 22,536,999 of OX637300.1, forward strand.
CAGCTACACTGTAACATATATAGGAATGACGTCTTAGCAAAAGTTGTTCGGTCTGATGGGCATTTCCTGTTGACTTATAAAAATCGAAGATCTGGAACACCTGTTGTGGAACTCCAAGAGCCTAGCTACACTATAACATTATATAGGAATGACGTCTTAGCAAAAGTTGTTCGGTCTGATGGGCATTTCCTGTTGACTTATAAAAATCGAAGATCTGGAACACCTGTTGTGGAACTCCAAGAGCCTAGCTACACCATAACACATATAAAAATGACGTCTTAGCGAAAGTTGTTCAGCCTGATGAGCACTCTCTGTTGATGTATAAAAATTGAAGATCTGGAACACCTGTTGTGGAACTCCAAGAGCCTAGCTACACCATAACACATATAGGAATAACGTCTTAGCACAAGTTGTTCAATCTGATGAGCACTCTCTGTTGACTTATAAAAATCGAAGATCTGGAACACCTGTTGTGGAACTCCAAGAGCCTAGCTACAACATAACACATATAGGAATGACGTCTTTGACGTCTTTGTTGTTCAATATGATGGGCATTTCCTGTTGACTTATAAAAATCGAAGATCAGAAACATCTGATGTGGAAATCAAAGCTATCACTAATTTTACTGTGTAATTATAAAATAACATAAACTGGGAGTACCTGCACGCGGTGAAGGCGGTAACAGTTTAGGACTGATTTTCGATGACGATGGTAGGTATATGATTGAAAATTTGACTCTACTGGCCATAACTCCTATTTATTTTTTTATTTTATCGTATGAATATGCCTTCGGGCTTATGTTGTTTGAGTGTTTAATTTCCTTTTCCATTTATCTTCGTGACACTGTAGCCTACCCGGTAACGCAGGGGAGCAGTCATTTTAATTTAGATTTTTATTGATCAGGTATCTTCACAATAAAACTATGACCATGCCTAGAAAGAGGTCAAATCTTTCCCAATGTTCCAAGAGAGCTAAAAGATTGAGGATCATAAAATCCCAAGAATCTACCGAAGAGCGTCAGGAGAGACTTGATGTTGTTCGAGAACATTAGGCTGCAACTCGCTCCGTGGAAACCTCTTCGGGAAGCACGCCTGCGTTCTCAGCGTATTCATTAGGTCTCTAGAGACCAGTGAAGAATATGATGCGCGACTGACCGCTGATCGTGAACGTCATGTATTGTCTCGCGAGTCAGAGACGTTCACGGAAAGAGAATTACGCTTGAGTTCCAAGCGTATCTACGCATCGACTTCTAGGTCTCTAGAGGAGGAATATAATAATGCGGTTACCAAAATGAAAACGATGACAAATGGACTGTATGTTTTGGTGGTTGTTGGAATGAAATAAAACTAAAGCTCAGTGTGATAAAAGATTTAAATGGGAAAAATGATAAAAAATAACATAAATGGCGACCCCGTTGTCGCTGGCATAAGCAACAGGGTCCGCGTACGAAGTCGCGGGCAGAAGCTAGTTGGATAATAAATTTAAGGACTACTGAAATGGAGTTTGAGGGGAAAATACGATATACGCGGAGCGAAGCCGCGTGCAAAATGCTGTTCATAATTTGATAAACGGTTTTTAACGAAATATAGATCTGGCTTCATTATAAACAGATTTAGCAATATGTTGAAAGTATTTTTTTCTATCACAACATGTGTTAGTAGCAGGTGGCTTGACTTTCCCGTTTCGCAACTTGAAGAAAATATTAGATAGCTTGCAGGTAATGTACCTACCTATAGTTTGACTGAATGACTTAGGATCTAAATTATTATCTAATGGACCTAACAATAGATCATAATTCATATCCCATCCCCAAGAGCTATATGAAAAAGTAAGTTTACCAACACCGCCAAATGCTAACAGTCCGGCAGTTGTTATGATGACAATACCAAAAAACACTGAACTTACCGTCGATTACGATTTTCCAACTCAAACTCAAACTCAATACATTTATTTCAAACTAGCTTTTGTCCGCGGCTTCGCTCGCGTTAAATTAGACTGACAATAAATTCGGGTTGAACTCTTCTTGGGGTTTGGCCGTTGCAATCATGGGCTCAGAACGTACACGTGGCGCCATCTGTTATCATAAGAACATTATTGTTGTTTTTCTCGGGAATAGTAGGTACCCTGTCCGTTTCTGTCCGCTTCCAGAATAATTGAACCAATGGGTTTAGGCGTTTAATAGTAACATCAAACTGATAAACCAATTACAGGCAATTTTGAACTGTCAAAAGATTCTTTAGTTGTGCTGAATAAAATTTCCTATAAGAGAGGCGGGTGATCTGTAACTCGAATCAGGAACCTCGTACCTCAAACACCTATCTCACAGTGTCTAAAATATCATGTTCAAACAAATAAAGATGATTGATAATTACTTGTAATTTATAATTGCGGAGAGTGACGGGAATGAAATGGTAGGTTTGTAAAGCAATGCTGATGATACCTGCTATATGAAACATAAAGTAACGCCACCAAAGCCATGAATATAAGACAATTGCCAGGTTTCATTTGCAGCTGAGATGAAAATGTAAATACTTACATAATTATATACCTATCTACGCTTTAAAATTCTATTTACTTTGAGTATTAGTTGATTTCTGTAATTCTGAAAAAAATGTCCTCAAATAATTTAGACTGGTTACCGCAAAAAATTGTGTGAAAATCGGTAGTCATGGTATGGGCATGTGATGCGCAGGAATGAAGAAAATGTACGAGTAGGCGATGACCAAAGAAACGATGGATTAACTGTGTGAAAGACGATATGGTTAGATAGGGCATGTCTACTGAGATGAAGACTCAAAGAGAAGTATGGCGGAAAATAAAAGTCGTGCCGACAAAATAAATTGAGCAAGAGAATCTTCTTCTTCTTTTCGTGTGGTTAGTGACTAACCTGGTGTCAGAGTTTTTAAGCTGCCCATGGACCTCTGACTTAGCTTCACATGCTGTTTAGAAATATCTCTCAGACATGCTGGTTTCCTCACGATGTTTTCCCTACACCGATACGATACGATTTTTAAGCATGTGATAATTACAATACGCACATGAATCCGTAAAATCAGAGGTGCGTGCCTTCCTTGACAATTCAAAAGTGCCTGTAATTGGTTTATTTGAAATAAATGCTATGAGTTTGAGTTTGTGTTTGGGTACGAACTCGAGATCTATGACTTGGCAGTCCGACGGTCACACCACAAGGCTATCACTGCTATAGCAAGAGAATTATAAGATTGTTATACGGTCAATCTAGTCGGTATATTTTCTAGTAAGTAGGTAGGTAGAAAAAGTCAAGTCAGTGACAATTTATTCATTCCCGTTTTCACCGCAAATGAACATCATACACATCAGAGAGAATATTATACGCCATCGCCTACAATGATGCACGAAGCCAACATCTTGCTATATATATATTACCAGGCGTTATTTGTACATGTTTACTACTGTGTTTTATTTGCTTCATTCATGTCACCTTCAAATTGGTTTTTAATGTAAACTGTATTAAAACTTGGTTCATCAATGTAAAATAACCAGGTGTTATGATGAAAGGTGAGCTTAACTAACTGCTCCAAACAAAAGTAAATTGTAATAAAGTCTGTCCGTTAACCGCGTTCAAAATGGCGGCAGAACCAGCTGCTATACAGTTGAGCGCTATTGTTGCCAGTATTGTAGCCATGTGTTTTAGTGCATCAAAAACCGTTGGCTACATGCTGATTGTGTTGAATATAACGCAATCAATTTCTTCTAAAATAAAATGAGAGAAATCATGAAAGTTTACATAGGTAGGTACCTAAATCTTTTGTCAGACGTGTTTCCTTATTAAGGTATGTATAAACTAAATGATGGTCGTACTTTGCGACAAATTACTTTTCGTTTGGTCTAGATACCTTCTGTGGACTACCACACTACTTCTGTGGACTACCACAGAAGGTATCTAGACCAAACGAAAAGTAATTACTTACCTAAGTTAAAAAAAAATCAGCTGTTCAGTACATTTTGACGAGTTAGGCGAACATAAATGTACTGAACAGCTGATTTTTTTTTCGCGATTTCAGGTTCGGTCCCATAGTAAAAGTTGCTCGTTATAATGAGTACAATAACCCCTTAAGGGGATTAAAACGACTTAAATTTAACCGTGTATAGTTGATGAACTATCGATAAATCAATGATTATAAATATTTGTCAATTTTTAGTAACTATTATATTATATTTATATCATTTTTTAAAGTTTTACAATTTTCTGCAACTGCAAGAGTTGTTGTGGTTCGCGATGCGGATGCAGGAAAGCGGGCTTGCAATGCTCTTTAGCTAGTGACCAATGTAATGGGCAAGCTTGTCTCAATCCTCTACCATATCAGAGCGACATTAACGAAGATGGAACCTTTGACCGCGAAATCATGGAAGAACTTGAGACAAATGTCGTTGAAGACGATAATGAAGACCAGTTTGAAATTTACCAGCAGCCGGAAGACGACGATGAATAGGAAGAAGATGATTATAATTATAAGATGTAGTTTTTGTACCGTTTATTCCATTTTTTTACTTTTAGTAAAAATAAATGTAAGTATTGAATGATATTTTTTAATAAAAAAAATAATTCATAATTTATTTGTTTTTTTTTTATCATGTAATAAGTTATTAATATTAATTAGGTTAAAATTCAAATATAATTCCTATATTTTCATTAACAATTAATTAATACCTCTTTTAAGTCCTAGTGGTGAGAACTACATCAGAACCCTCGTTTTATCGCCTACTCACTTGAATTTCGACGAGCGATATGACGTTGCAAATAAAATTCTGCCTTCAAACTGATCTAGTAGATTTGGGATATACTTAGATGATCTTTTGAGTCAGAAATAATTAACTTAGGTAAGTAATTACTTTTCGTTTGGTCTAGATACCTTCTGTGGACTACCACACTACTTCTGTGGACTACCACAGAAGGTATCTAGACCAAACGAAAAGTAATTACTTACCTAAGTTAATTATTTCTGACTCAAAAGATCATCTAAGTATATCCCAAATCTACTAGATCAGTTTGAAGGCAGAATTTTATTTGCAACGTCATATCGCTCGTCGAAATTCAAGTGAGTAGGCGATAAAACGAGGGTTCTGATGTAGTTCTCACCACTAGGACTTAAAAGAGGTATTAATTAATTGTTAATGAAAATATAGGAATTATATTTGAATTTTAACCTAATTAATATTAATAACTTATTACATGATAAAAAAAAAACAAATAAATTATGAATTATTTTTTTTATTAAAAAATATCATTCAATACTTACATTTATTTTTACTAAAAGTAAAAAAATGGAATAAACGGTACAAAAACTACATCTTATAATTATAATCATCTTCTTCCTATTCATCGTCGTCTTCCGGCTGCTGGTAAATTTCAAACTGGTCTTCATTATCGTCTTCAACGACATTTGTCTCAAGTTCTTCCATGATTTCGCGGTCAAAGGTTCCATCTTCGTTAATGTCGCTCTGATATGGTAGAGGATTGAGACAAGCTTGCCCATTACATTGGTCACTAGCTAAAGAGCATTGCAAGCCCGCTTTCCTGCATCCGCATCGCGAACCACAACAACTCTTGCAGTTGCAGAAAATTGTAAAACTTTAAAAAATGATATAAATATAATATAATAGTTACTAAAAATTGACAAATATTTATAATCATTGATTTATCGATAGTTCATCAACTATACACGGTTAAATTTAAGTCGTTTTAATCCCCTTAAGGGGTTATTGTACTCATTATAACGAGCAACTTTTACTATGGGACCGAACCTGAAATCGCGAAAAAAAAATCAGCTGTTCAGTACATTTATGTTCGCCTAACTCGTCAAAATGTACTGAACAGCTGATTTTTTTTTCGCGATTTCAGGTTCGGTCCCATAGTAAAAGTTGCTCGTTATAATGAGTACAATAACCCCTTAAGGGGATTAAAACGACTTAAATTTAACCGTGTATATGGCGCGTTTTCCACCGGAGGCACCGATTGACCTGAAGTGATGCTGTGACCGCGCGCTCTCCGCCCTATATCGAAAACGGTTCACCGTATAAAAAAAAAATAAAAAAAATTTGTGGAGCATTTTGTATTCTACAATAATGATAATAAATACAAATAGCAAAAAACCCATAGGAAATGAGATATTTACAAAAAAAGCGCAAAAAAACGATTTTTGTGAAGTTTGACCTTGAAATTTAATAGTTGCGTACACCCTACCATATGTAGGTTTTGAGACAACTTTTAGGGTGTCAATATACAAGTATTTACAGACTTACAGCTGGGTATCTCGAATTCCGAGGTGAACTTACTATAATGACTGGACTATACGGTAGACTATATTTTGTACCTATACCCTAATCCGCTAAAGAGGAGCTCATGGCTAAGTACTAACAGCCGCACAGGTCGATCCATCACGTTAAGCTACGATTGCCGGGGTTGACCGTGGATGGGTGACCATCTATACATATAAACGAGAATCCTCCGTGCCTCGGAAAGCACGTTAAGCCGTTGCGTTGGTCCCGGCTGTCATTTGTGCTTCTTTGGCAGTCGTTACGGGTCGTCAGAAGCCCGAAAATCTGACAGCCAGTCTTACCAAGGGGTATCGTATTGCCCAGTTACTGGATTCTGGACGAGATAGGCAGTCGCTCCATGTAAAATACTGGTATTCAGCTGCATCCGGTTAGACTGGAAGCCGACCCCAACATAGTTTGGAAAAGGCTAGGCAGATGATGACCCTACACCTACATATTTTTAGGGCGGACTCTAAATAGTTGGGAATGGATAGAGTAAACTTGGCGTAAATGGCTGGCAAAGAACTACCGACTTAAGATAGTTTAAAGAACTGCTCTCGCTAGGTTAGGTTTTACAGCTGCGACCAAACGTTTTCACAACTACAAGGTACGGGCTTGAACTGCGCCTACTTTTAAATTTTGTGTGAGTAATATTTTTAGTAGGCGTTTATTTTTGAACAAAGTTTTTAGTCCAGTCCTATAGCATAGTATCTCTCTGATCTCGAATTCGTAGTCTATGGACTCGTATAGACTACGTCGACCACGTCTGCGCTGTGTATACGAGTTGCGTCCGCGCTGCTTCCGCACAGCCGTAGATCTTCGTAGATTGTACAGTGTATGAAATTCACCATATTGCTCCCGTCGCATCAGAATAGGAAGTAAGTACCCACGGCTTTTCGGTCTTACGACGTTCATTTTGCCATTTTCTATACATACAGTAAGCAAACCATAACTTATTTTTTTTTCGTTAAACTGGGCACATCAATCGACGCTTGCTATCTTCGTGGGTAGCAATGTATTACTAACAACCGTATATTGGTAAGTATACGGTTGTTAGTAATACATGGTCAATGGGACGCGGTGGCGGCGTCGTGGCGCCTCGGAGGCGGCGTCGTGGCGGCGCGGAGGCGGCGCGGAAGCGGCTCGTATACCACAGATATAATAATAAACTAATAACGTATATCGTCAACCGTAGGTTCAATTGAGGTAAGGTACAAAATACCCAAAATGAGTTGAGTATACAGTTTTGTTCAGAATATTTCGCTCTATCGAATGGTGAATATTTAAAAAAATCTAGCTTTAGAAAAATGTCCCTTACCCTAATGATTTTTGGATCCAAATTTCAAATCAGCCCCATAATGACATTGTATCTATCTGAAAAACTATGCAATATAGGAACTTGAAATGGTGTACTTAGTTAATTATCGCCGCCAATCCACTTCAAATAAGGTAAGGGTCTTCCCAATCAACGAATTACCAGTATTACATTCAGTCAAAAAAGTATCGGGAATGGATGATTTGTTTATGGTTCCAAATTCAAATTTTTGTTTTTTTGTAGTTGTTAGATTGGCACAACTGTTTTCCATTTTGGCGCGGAGTTTGAGTTGCATCTGTTATTTATATTAAATACAGTGCTGGTTTTAGTAATATCATATATAGTGTGTATTGCGAATTTCATAATGGACAAAAATATTGAACAAAGAGTTTGTCTTAAATTTTGTATCGCCAATGGAATTTCGTGTTCGGAGTCACTGAAAATGTTACAGAAGGCTTACGGTGAATCGACTTTATCAAAAACTCGTGCTTATGAGTGGTTCAAAGCGTTCAAAAGCGGTCGAGATGTGATGGAAGATTTGCCTCGCTCTGGTAGGCCGTCAACGTCTGCAACTGAAGTTAACATCGCAAAAGTGAAGAAAATAGTGACTGAAAATCCCCATTCAACTCTGAGAGAGATAGCCGCCGAACTTTCTGTATCTCACGAGTCAATCCGTACCATTTTAACTAATCATTTGGGTATGAAACATGTTGCTGCTCGGCTAGTCCCAAAAGATCTGAATTTTCTCCAAAAACTCAATCGCATGAAAGTCGCTGAGGACATGCTAGAACGAGTCAGTTCGGACCCAACATTCATGAAACGCATTGTTACTGGTGACGAGACGTGGGTTTACGAGTTTGACATGCAAACTAGTCAACAAGCTTCGGAGTGGCGCCTTCCAACTGAACCGAAACCGAAAAAACCACGCCAAAGTCGATCAAAAGTCAAAGTCATGTTGACTGTTTTCTTTGACTATCGCGGTGTTGTGCACTCTGAATTCTTACCGGAAGGTCTAACGGTAAATAAAGAATATTATTTGAGCGTTATGCGGCGTTTAAGAGAGCAAATTCGACGAAAAAGGCCAGATTTGTGGAAAGAAAATTCTTGGATTTTGCACCACGACAATGCGCCTTCGCACAAGGCTATCATTGTGAACGAATTTTTGACCAAACACTCAACAAATACCATCCAGCAACCACCATATTCACCAGATATGGCTCCTGCTGACTTTTTTCTTTTTCCTAAACTCAAATTACCACTTCGTGGCACCCGTTTTCAATCGATAGAAGACATAAAGGAGAATTTGCGGCGAGAACTGAACTCAATTCCGGAAGCAGCGTTTAAAAAATGTTTTGATGAATGGATTATTCGTTGGCGCAAGTGTATCGTTTCTAAAGGAGCATACTTTGAAGGTGATAAAATAAATTTGGATGAATGAACAGACATTTTGTGTATTATTGATCTTTTCCCGGTACTTTCTTGACAGAGTAGTACATCGTCGACCGTAGGTTCAATTGAGGTAAGGGACAAAATACGATTTTTCAGGAGAGGCCGGCCAAATTTTTTTTGGGACTAAATCGCCCATAACTTTTTTTGTTATTACCTTTTTCGGGTCTTATTTCACACATAAACTTGTATTTTAGTGCTCTATCTACATGTGTAACATTTATTTAAATGAGTTAACTATTTAAGAAAATAGATGTCCCTTACAACAACGTATTTTGTTAGAAATGTCCCTTACTGACCAAGTATTTTGTAGTCCCGCCCGTCCCTTACATTAAATTGACCTCTACGTTGGATCCAATCTATTAATGAAAAAATAGTGTAAAGGACTTGTTGAAAAAATGTATGAAAAAAATGCAGTGTAAAGAGACTTTTGATAGAAAATGAAGTACGGATATCTTAAATTTGGAAATCGTTATAAGCAATCATTTAAAAGACATGATACAGCGCAGGAGGTGCGGCGGCGGTGCGGTGTCGGCATCGTGTACAAGAAAGAGCGCTAAGACATCTGAAGGAGCATATTTCCTGCAACAAGGTGCTTTTGTCTTAGAGCATTTAACCTATAAATGCTGTGCTTACAGCGCCGATAAAATCATTGGAAATAAACAGTTCCGACACTTCTAACCTCTTAACGCCTTAAATAGTATGGCGTAGTGACCGTAGACCTTAGAGCATTAATGCTCTAAGCCGTAGACAGAAAAAAAATGTAGGGCAATAACCACAGTGTGCCATAACAGAGTAAGGCAAAGATTAACTATAGTAAGTAATAAGGAGTAAGGCTACCTATGTCAACCTTAGAGATGTCAACTAGACGTGAGGCATAAATATTGGATTAGGTATGTGGATTAGGTATTTTTTGATGCGAGTCCGTACCTAATCCAAAGCGTCGAGGATTAGGTATGGCACAAAATATTCTTAGACACCCATAGATACCAGATATTCCGTACTTTATAAAGTGGGCTGCCACCAGCGCCATCTATGTAGACGTCTTTTATTGAAAATAAATGTGTAAAAGTCAGAAACTCATGTAATAATATGGGTGTATTACATGAGTTTCTGACTGACTTGGGTATGTTAATATAATAATACTCTGGTTTCTATACATAGTACACCAGCTTTAATTTAAAGCCATTTTTTGATAAAAAAAGACAAAAAATATGTCGTTTGGGTTATATATTATATATAAAAACAAAAGTATTCACGTTGGCTTTATGGGTAAACGGTACTTCCGTTTGCTCATAAAAAACGAAATATAATCTACCGTTCCACAATATAATTATCAGAAACGGAACGTCCGTAATCCATGCCGAATATTTCTTACCCAATCCACATACGATACATAATATCGGTAACAGGCCAGCGGCTCTATTGAATAAATATTCGGATTAGGTAAATGGATTAGGTATTTTTAAATACTAGGATTAGGTGGATTAGGTATCGTTTTTACATAATCCGACCCATGTCTAATGTCAACACTTGTAGGTACTGCCCTTCACACTTTCACTGCCAAGCACATTTATTGCATGTCTATTGGCATGCCACAAAATGTGTCTCGCATATCTATAACAACCCATCTGTTGAGTCCATCGGCGCAACGGTTACGTAACGGTACCACTATGCCGCAGCACCCGAATCCGAGTTCACTAAGCCACGCCCACGACCAGCCAGCGATAGTAGGGTTGTCGAACGTCAAATTTTTTATTGAAAGAAATAAACTACACGGTTCTTTTTTTAATTTTTATTTGTTTTTCTAGGTATTTAAAAATCATAACACTTACGCCAAGAGAACCTTACATGATTTGCCTAATCCGCAGTTGTAGCTTTTAAACGTCAAAAACTTTTAATGTCAAAATATCAAATCTTCATACAGCCAATGATGCAGATTTTTAACCCTCTGATGCCTGATGATTCACACGCATAACAACAGATTATCTAAGTGTCAAGTAAGGTAGCTAAAGTTGTATAAACAGTTGTCGTCTAAATCGCCAGCAAGGGATTAAAAACCTTTAAGCTCAATAAAACCAAACCGATGCCTTTGTTTTCATTTTTTAAACCTTCAGCGGCGGTTTTTACCTCAATAAAACACGCGCAGATAAAGAAAAGATTAAACATTTGCCGTCTTTTGTTTCTAAATACATTGTTAAGTAAGTACTATTTAGTATGTTTCTTAGAAATTTGTCAGCATAATATCAATATTAGTACAACATTTAAAGTAAATAAATAATTAATGAAAGACGTACTCAAAAGTACATACTATTCTCACCTAGCTTATTTTTGACAACCCTAGTAGCACGTTTTGATTTGCACCCGGGAGGCGGGTGCTTGGCATGGCGACAAGCCACATATAACTATTTATATGTAGGACCCGGGAGCCGGGTTGTGGGCACCTGAACGAATTTTCGTTCGACCCGGGAGCCGGGTGCTTGGCAGCGAAAGTGTTCAACGGTATACCAGGACTTCTATTAAATAACCGTCATGTATGTTACATGATTGTAAAACATTAACCGTTTCTTGTGAAAGACAGCGGAGAACGTTGGATATAGTGGTTAGTAAATACCGCTTCTAGTTGTAGGTACCTACTATTTGAATACTTTAATTAAGGCATATTAATTGAAGAATTTGTAGACGTTATGGATTTCCTCGCCACATGACAGCGCAGTGGTTTATCCGGCCCTCGGTTAGAGAGCACCTGCACTAGCTCCAGGGAGGTTTCATACTAATCTATAGAGTCAGGGCGTTATTATCACACTAGCGACGCAGACCGACGCGAGGAGTGTTCAGCAAGTTCACCGCGGGTTCGGTGAATAAGGGCCGAGTCACACTGGAATGGCAGCGGCCGGCAGAGGCCGCGACCTCTAGACCCCACGCATCCAAGTCTCCTCTTGACTAGTTTCGACCGCTGCGCGCGGAGCCGCGAGCGGCCTCGCGTCGCCACTGGCTGCCGCGGGCAGAACCACCGATAAGACGCGCGGCCGTTCGCACCACCGCGGGCGGCCTCGCGATCTTTTCAAGCGATACTGCTCTTTTAAGTATGTAGATAAAGTTTAAAAAAAATTCATACTGAAAGTGCTGAAAGGGCCCTAACAAAGTGCCGTTTTTTCTCATCGGAATCCATCCTGTTATCGATTGTTCAAAACGCAATTGGCGTTTTACCGGCCATTTTGCCGGTCCGGATAAATCGCTTCCGTAGATGGCGACGTTGACGCCTGTAGTGCTATACTGTAAAAATCTCACCTTGAAAACATTTGTGAAGTGAACACGAATTGAGCTGTCAGTAGTGTCAATCGCTAGCATCAGGTGGAATTACAGCCCACTTCACCTTAGTTATCACGGTGAGTTTCACAGAATACACCTACCCTGTTATAGTTTTCATCGAATCACTGCTATCTGCCGTCGCGCGTCGCCGTCGGAAGTGCAGCTTCACATTTGTGTTACGATTGGTGGGTGTAAGAAATAAAAGACGAATTGATAGAAAATACAGATTATTTATAATCGTGTATACATCTAAGCTGCGATATAGAATAATAGTAATACAAATCACACAGACAATTCAGTGATGACAGTTATTAATTAAATTAACCATAAGTTTATTAAACATCATACAGTTTGCATGCAAGGTAACGCTTAAATATAATTCACGTAACATGTTTCTTCGATTGGTGCTCTAACCGATCGTCTATTCTAAAGTTACAATCGTGAAATATGTGCGTCTATATATAACAACATACATTAAATAGACACATTTCGCTAAAAACAATTTCATCTTGCATCTCATCGTGTTCACTGTGTGGATTCCTATCCAGATGCCCCTTGACTAGCAATGAGTCACTATTAGCAACAAGTGACTACTCATTTTAATTGTGTCTAACTCCAGAAAGGTAGTTACCAATTTTTTTGCCTTAAAAAATATCTTGCTACTAATGTATCTACTCATTTCTATGGGGGGGGAGACCGACTTCCGAACATTTCAATCCATCTTTTTATTCCTATATTTAACTTTATTACTTCGGAAAAGGTTTGAGTATAATAATGTTGCTTATGAGATCGAACATCTTAGAAGAAACAGCGTAGAAACAAAAAAAAAGAAATAAAAAAATGTGTCAGACCTGCAGACTTTACCAAATTCGACTCAAAGTTAAGGCTAATTCATACAAAATATACGAGCTTGGCCCACATCTGTAGTCTTCCAGTGCCTTATATGCTAATCTCTAACCAATAAAATTCTTAGACCACACCACTGTTGGACGACTTCGAGGCCCTATACACATGACGGTGAGGCCGCCTAGGTGTTACAAGCGGCTATCAGTCACTGATTTAACTTCTGCAATGTTCAATCAGCTACGCCAATAACAAGTATCGTCGAAACAGTCTTATCTTACCTCTACCCACAAGAACAAAATGTAAAAGTTCTCATCTCGTTCACTAGTACTTACTCATCATTATGCCTCATTAAATGAACATGAAATGTTAGCATTTCCAAATAAATAAAAAATTTAAAAGGTAACAAAACAAATTGTTTACATATACACCAATACTCCTACTTTGGAGATGAAATATTTCAATTAACATTAATATGCTTTTATAGTTCAAAAGCATTATCACGTAACTCATGGGTATCACGATACCCCTCGGTAAGACTGGTTGACTTGCGGGCATCTTACCACCCGTAACGTCGAAGTTAAAAATCTACGTGATCATATAAAATTCATCATTGAAATTGAAATTGCTGTAACAAATTTATCAATTGGTATAATAATATTCTCAACATAATTATGTTGGCGATTAGACGCAACAAAATTTCTGTTTACAATTAGCGTCATAAATTTAAAAATGTTGTCTTAACACGAGAACCTACGAAGATTATCATAATAATACATACAATCTTGAAACTGTGTGCGTGCCGCAGCGGACGAGACGTGAATACCGTCTTTGAATAAATACAAACGGAGGGATAATTGCGTAACATATAAAATGACAATTGATCGAATTCTCTTTCATTTTGACAGTTTAACCACGTTCATTACGTTATCTACGTTGTTGAGCAGAAAACGTTGTTACGCAATTAGGGCGCCGTTCTGAACAAGATTACTGTACGCGGTGTGGATGACATGCACTTCATAGAATACGGCTTTCTTTTTAAGATAGATTCTATAGTACTTGATTGATGTAAACACAACATATTTTCTTTAGTGTTAATTACAAACAGAAATAACAAAGACAAAGTTTTCACAACTACATAATAAATTTTTAAAACTTAATACAATTACGATTGAACGATAACTGTCATTTCAGTTAATGCATATTCTATATGCATAAAACATTATAATAATCTGTATTTTATACTAAGTGCAAAAAAAAAACAATTAAAGATGGCGCCGGTAAGAAAACGTTGAAACTCTTTTCCAAATTCCAAGATTTAGAATTTCGTTCAAATAAATGAGTGTCTGTTTCCATGGTGGCTTGGCTTTTTTATATAATTAAATTAACGAAAATTGTTGCAGCGTTCTCTTACCAGCAAAGTTTTTGAAATAATAACTTACAATGGTTGTTTTTTGTATGGAGGTGGAGTACCTATTTATACCCCAAGGCAATAATTTTCAGAAAGACAGACGCTTTGAAATAATCATTAGTAACATTGTACAATAGCGTGGAGTGAAACCGACATTTTTTTTCTTTTCGTATCTCCTGTGTCATTAATAGTTGGCCTTTTAGCATAGAATTAAGCATACAAAATATCAGTAGCGTAACGTATCTTCAGGTGGCGCACAGAGGGTACCTGAAAGTGCTGATTTAGCAGGCTGATGTTTTGTGTACATGTATCTACTCCCTATAGGTCAGTGATAGGTAATACAGGAAAAACAATATTTAAAAAATAAAGTCGGTCCACCCTACGTACAACAAGCACGGTAATATGGGATGAAATGAAACTACTGGAGTGAATAACAACATTTTCGGAGGATAAATAAGTCACCATAGTAGCTACATTTAATACTACTATCAAAATGGTGTTTACAACATATCTTTTATTGGTTAGTATATTATTTTTATATTTGCGGGTACTTCGCTGTCAAAGTATTTTTGCTTGATATAGTACACGTTTCGTGATTAAATAAACTCCCTGAAGTTTAAAACGCAGGAGAATT
Source organism: Hyppa rectilinea (assembly GCA_951799385.1). Classification (NCBI taxonomy): domain Eukaryota; kingdom Metazoa; phylum Arthropoda; class Insecta; order Lepidoptera; family Noctuidae; genus Hyppa; species Hyppa rectilinea. The sequence continues at coordinate 22,552,257 of OX637300.1, forward strand.
CTATGACTTTACGCATTTAAGACACCATTTAAGAGGGGACTCTTTATAATTTAGAGAAAAAGTATATCTATGCTTCTTTATTTTATTTTATTTTCTGTTAAAAACTTAACAAATTTGTAATAAGTCTTCTGAACATGGCGGTGAACACGGACTATTTTTCAGGATTTTGGATTGTCATTAATTCTTTTAGTGACCATTTTTGAAAAAAAGAAAATGATTGGTAGGTACCTAAGTACTATTTAGACCTAGATCATCATTGCTCTATCTAAAGTAAGAGTCATGAGAAGCTATACATTTTGTAAACAAGTGTTCAGGAGTTCACAACATTTGGACCAACAAAAAAAATGAATTTGTTTAAGATTTAATAAATTATTAAGTAACAAATATTAATTAACATGTATTATTTAAGAATAATTATTCGTCATATTCAGATGTTTCCATTTCTGTGTGAAACAAACTTGTACGCATTCGAAACTCGAATGACGCGTTTATTTCAAAATGGCGTCCCGATAGTTTACAATCCCTGCGACGGACGCGTTCCGGTACCAAGAAACACAAACGATAGCGCTTTGCGTCGTTAAAATATGATCCGACTAAATTAAATAGGTTGTTACTTTCATATAACCCGTCTATATTTCATGTCGATTGAAAATGGTCAATTTATTATTATCTCGCAGTATAAAATGTTTACTTAGTAAAAGATGTTTGTTTACATAATTTATAGCTTCTCGTGGCGTTCACTTTAAAAGCATTATCCACGAAAACAGCGGAATGCGTTTTTATGGAGAAAGGCCCAATAGAGTTCCCTCTTAAGCGTGACAAAAATAATATCAAAACCGTAATACAGAAACATTTTGTTCACCCCAAATTACCGATCACTGTTTGCTCTCAATAAATAACATAAAATTAACATCTATCTATGGTTCAAATCGTAATTAATTTATTTAATCACGGCCGAACATTACTTTGGATAGGCTATGCATTGTAAAAGATTGCCAGTATCAATTTATTATACTGAACGATTCTGTTTTATATAGCAAAAAGGTTTCAGATAAATGCAAATGCAACCTGTAAGGGTTCCGTACACTCTAGGTTCATTCTACAACAGGTTTTCTCGAGCTAAGTGTTTGTCCTAATGACATGACAAGCAAGCAATACGTAATGATTATGTACCTAACATACTTTTGACCGACAACATCAATTCCTGCACAACAATCTGCCTGGAAAAACAACGATTATATTATTTGAAGTACGTATTATACAAATATAATCATCTACATATATTTCGCTTTAATATAATTATGCTAAATAGATAATATAACATGCATTTGAAAACTATTAAATTACGGAACCCAAGTTATGTGTTTTAATGTAACATATATCTGGGATAACTCAGCACCCGATTTCACCGTAATTTTAGTAACAACAGTGAAAACATTCGGATCAAGTACTGAGACGCCTACATTTCATACATTACAGATTGATCCTTCCACCTTAAAAACTGATATTGTTACTTCATAATTCCATTGGATTTCGCGCTGTCGCCCTTATCTGTTTCTCAGCATTAGAGTAAATAAAATGACAAAAGGAAATATAGTGATACTCAACGTAAACGAAGCCATCACCAACACACTACCGAAGAAGCATTGTATTTTATAAGATGTGTACGTATTAAAACTTCGTTATGATCGTTAATAACTTTGAGGCCAATCAAAATAGTCAGTTAAAGCAACTTAGTAATTAATTCTTGTCTTTTAAGAACTGTTATTTCTATATTTTAATCGCGACATTCCATGTTAAAACTTTGATTATGAACAGTATTAATGTACTTTTATTGCCATTTCATATACTAAAAGTGAGGAGACAGAAATGAGTCGTGAAGCGGAAACAACTGATAACCTTCCATAACTTACATCTGCTATAATTAATAAGAAAATAATAATTAACTAAATATAAATTGCAATAATTAACATATGAAGAACAATATCAGTATTCAAATATATTGAATATTTACATTGTGATAATCTATTTTAACAAGCCTTCCAAATTGACTGCAATCCTATAACACTTACGGATCACTCTGTAACTATTCAAAACATTTGCTGGTACCTGTCAGATGTAGTACACGTGTGTTGAAAGACAGGGACAGCCACACTTGCAATATATATGCTCCTTTTGATCTGGTCGCAGGCTACTAAGAGTCGTCAGAGCCTTTTTACATTAGCCTAAAGCCTCACTGGGAATTTAAGCGGTGGCTCGCCGCCTGCGCACGTATCCTAAGATTGCTTTTTTAAATTCTAGACAACGGCGGTTCAGTGCCAAGCCGCTTTGTATCGCTTAAATGCTATTTGCTAAAACGTATAACGAACAATTTAGAGCCGATAGATTTGATTTGAATTTAACGTAAAGCAGCGTCAAATCGGAGGATATATTCGACAAGTGTGATAAATGTTAACGAGAATTGCAAAGGATTAGATTTACGATCCGAACTTGAATTTGGTTGGCACTTGCGCTGGTACGGTGAACATGTAACCTGGAAGTTAAATTACAAGTAAGATTCCTAGTCTTTTCAAAGAGCTGTACTTGCGTTCGATATTTTCGCCTCAAACGGCTAGTTGACTGTTTTTGAGAAATCAATTAGTATAGTTTTTTTATTGACTTCAAAATATCAATATTTCAGGGAAATATAAACATTATTTATATTAGCATTGGGTACAGCACCACTTCAGAGACCCCATAAAGATTTACGTGTACTATACATACCTCCACTCTGTTCAATACGCTTGCTGTCTTGTTGCGCCTTGCGCTGGTCGGCAAGCACGAAGACAGCGTTCAGCTGTTTCTGTTGTGACTCGTCGAGCCCGCTCGTCAGTGCGTGGTACAGAGCCGGCTCGCTCGTCGCCAAAGCTGTGAGCAATCATCGGTACCGTTACACATTGATCAATAAACCAATGATTACATGTAACTAATGATTACAAATACTTTAGCTGCATTTTTATTTTATTCGTTTTACAGCAGTTTTAATCGAGCAACATTCGTTTCCTGCCATAGACGTAACCTGCAGTGGCCTATGTGGAAAGCAATCAATTGATTCCAGACCAAAGTAGGTGACATGGATCCCCCATTTCACCTCCTACTATTGATACAACCACTGACCAGAGCACCGGACTGGTTGGCGGTTGTCCTGACCAAACCCTGCCATGTCCCATAACATGTCGGTGTGTTTAATGTATCCATTGAACTGCACTGGGCCCAACTCATCTAATCAATCATTATCTACGATATTCACAATATTTTTATTTTTGTCATCGTCTCGAAAAGAAGAAGTATTTATTTGGCAGGCATTTAATAACCAACACTCACTTAACGAGTTCGTTAAGTGTAGTTTGTGTTGTCTAAACTTAAAATAAGCAAACAAATGTTGTTTTAAAGGAACATGGTAGTAATACTCAAGCAACAGCTTAATTTTGGCATTTTTTTTAAAAACATGGCTTAGGTTAGAGGAAAGAGATAAGTGGATACATACCGTGCAGTGTGCTCTTGAATTTGATGTACTCATCAATAATGCAATCTTTCTCATCGAGAGGAGTGGTGTAACATTCGATCGCGGTATCTTCTCCGTCGTAATCATCGTCATCCTGCCAACACAAAGTGTCACTTCTAACGTTAGCCTATGACTAAGCTACATACATTTTGGAATCAACTTTTCCGTTTTAATTTAATCTTGAAACTAAAGTACCTATTCAAAATGTACTAATATTTTTTTATTAATCAACCATTCTTTTACTATGGGCAGATTTTTTAATCGTCTGATAAGTTTTATTGGAGGAATAAATAAGGCAGTTTTTGCATAGAAAATATGTCAAACCATCATTTTTATTCTTCAGATAAAACTACAACTTTTCAACTTATTACATGGGACTAATACCTCGGCTTATCTACGTTTGTGTCTTAGTACTGCCTCACCTCTACGGGTTGGCAGGCTATTATAACAGTATGGTATGATAACTAAATACTCAAGAGAATCATTACATAACTGTATCTAAATGAAGCAGACGAGTGTTTTAGTAATATAATTCTTACAAAACTCTCCCACGGTAGGTTCTTGGACACAGCAAATGCAGACGCTTTTGGGTTTTTCTGTTATGAGACACTCAATTATAGCTTCTGGGCCAGTACATGGCGACTGACTCACCGGTATTATTAGTACCCAGCCATTAAAGACTTGGCTGACAAGTCATGTTCCAAAACCATATATTTTATCAAGGTTAGCTTAAATTCTTCCGAGTAATGGTCATACAAAATGGCATTAGTATGACTTTAAACTTTTGTATTCTAATGACAACCCCTCACCAATAGTTAGTGAAAATTAATTACTATTTTGTTATTCTGCGGGAAGCATGTTAGAGACATCTATAATTTCATTACTGCAAGTTTACGGTCAACACATCAAAAAAATTTGAGATGCATACACATTGACACGGTGACTGTTGGTACCAAGTTAATATTTTGGAAATCAGGAGTCTTCTGCGCATCTTCCAATAAGTGAAACCCTATACACGGAACACAGCGCATTATTTCAATACTGTGCTGCAGTGACTTTAAAATATTCAAACAAAATCTTTGAATAAATTCTGGATTTATTTTATATTACCGAAATACTAGGTGTAATAATCTATTCGGGGTTTAGGGCTGATTTTTCAATACTCAGACCACTTTTATCTGAATAATAAATATGTCAGTTTGACATATTCTCCATTATAAAGCAGTCAAACTACAGTATATATTATTCAGAAAAAAAAGGGTCTGACTATTGAAAAACCAGCTTAAAGCGCATTAATTGTTACGAATATTCACTGATTCTTTAAAAACTTACAAAGATAAAAAAAATTAACAGAGACCACTAACGTATTTATTCAATATCATCATAAATAAATGCTATACATGTTCATAGTCACTGCTATGCACCAGCTTATGTACATAGACTCTGATAAATGATCGACTACAACAAAAACCGCAGGAACTTGCACTAATTAAATTATAAACCAATTTGAATTAGGGACAAATAAGTATTGAAACACATGGTACTCACATTTAACACCCATGGTCCTTGCTCGGCCGGCTCGGTCAGCACTTTGTCGCCTAATGTGAATAAGTATTACTTACAGGAAAATGCTGCTATCTCCCACACGTGGTGTCGTCGCCTGACTGCTCCAAACACCGACAAATCTTGACGCCAAAACACATACTGTGCTAAAAGCAAGGTTCATACTAACTAGAGAACTCACATCGTCACTTTCGTCATAGTCTTCGATTTTGGCTGTGACGTTGACGCCTTGCTGGGCGCTGTTCTTGACAGCCATCCGCGCTAAGTTCTCGAGATATTCAGTGTTCATTTCTTCTAAATCATCTTCATCGCTTGACAGAACTTCTGAAATGTTTAATTGTTTGCTTTTAGTCATTTTAATGTTGGGGTAAAACGTAAAGAATGATTACGTTAATAGAGTAGAACGGGGAATAGAATCGCGGCTATGGTACTTACAAACAGTAAATCAGACTTGCCATAGCATAGCATAGTTACTTTCAGAGTATTATGTCATGCGGTACGTTGCTATTGGGACGGGTTGCAGACATTGAGTCTATTTTTATTCTACAGAAGAGAGCTACCAGTGCCATATATAACTCCGTAGGCGCGATTCTCTAAGGGAATAGTTCTAGTCTAAGGGTTAAGAAATCCAGCAGCCCTTGCGAGGAATAAAAGCAAAGGACTTACCTTCATCATCTTCGTCATCGTCTTCTTCAGAAGACGTCTCTTCATCGGCCTCAGCCCTGGCTTCGTAGGCTCGCTTCAGCCCGTCGAACAGCACGAGGCAGGAAGGCAAGAGCTTTGCCACGATCTCTTCGAGGTTTGGCCTTTGTGGGCCCATCTCCAACAGCGTGCAAATGCCGAGAACGCACAATTTTCTGTCATGCAGTCTAGAAGGGAGAAGTATTATAAATGTGAATTCATTGAAAATGTAGTTGCAGGGCAAAGGCCCTTTATCATACAGAGAAGAAATAAGATATACTCGTACCACTTCGTTTGTGCTGGTTGAGATAACTTTAAAGGACCACCTTAATCATGGTTAAGGTGATAATGTCTCACGATTTTCTTTACTAGTTTTACTTGCCCAGTTTTCCCCACATTCCAAAGGAGGCGTACTTTCATGGTATCATGTCTTACCCCAAGAAACAGTCGGTGTCATGTATCCACTGTTTGATGAAGTGCTGTGTGATGGACGCGTTGGGCACTGACTCCTGCAGCTTGTCCAGGATCGTGAACAGCAGGTGCGGATTGGAATACAGGATTGCTATTAGAACCTGCAGAATAAAACAAAGAATTTATTAACAGATGCAGCGAAATAACTAGGTTCCAACCTTGTAACGGGTCTACTTATACCACGATATTGGTGGAAGAAACGGGTATTGAAAAGTCTTGCAGTGCCACGTGGTGAGGTCATGAACCAAATAGAGGAGTTACCGACAAGCCTCTTTCTGCAGGATAAAATATGGAACAAAAAGTTTCTGTGCTAGAACCATGTAAGCAAGTTACTGGTCGGCGTAAACATCACCAGAAAGTGATATGTACGTATGTGTAACTTGTTCGGGCATTCGAATAGTTCATTCAAAATGCAGTGAGAAGGGTGCCTTGGAAGTGTGTTGATAAAGGTTAGTTTTGGTCATCATTCTCACCTGTAACAACATGGTCCTAAGCTCGGAAGTCTTAACCTTCCTCGTGAGCCTATTCAGCACCAGTTCTACGAAGGAAGGCAGACAGTTGTCGATCTTGCCCGAACACTGCAGAACCATAACCTCGAGAAGTTTCGCCGCGTAGATCTCCGACTCGTCTTCAGCGTCGGAGTTAAGTACCTGGGGCCAAACATGATTTGTGTTACTAGTTTTAGATATTTTTCATTAAGTAATTTTAAGATCTTAATTTTATCATTCACAATCGCATTACAAAGCGGGTGCAGCAGTACGCGACTATTAATACGGCGCATGGAGTTTTAAAGTACACGTTTGGGATATACAGCTTCGTCTATCATTTATAGACCAGGGCTGAAGACTTTGAAAGGGAAAAAAGTGAAAAAAAAATTACAGTACGATGAAACCCATTGGAAAGGGAAGAGAATATAATAAAAATGATGGGAAAAAAATTACGGGCGATCTGAGGTCGGGAAGTGGATGGGGGTGCGTTTTTAAGGGTGAAAAACGGTCTATCTCGATTTCCGGCAAAACTACAAGTCCTATGGAAAAAAGTTAAATGACAAAGTTGTAGGTATAAAAAGATCTACAACTTTTGTATTTACTCTTTTTTCACATAACCTCAAAATTTATGTGAAAAATTCAAATAACCAAGTTCATTTTTATTATATTCTCTTCTTGTTCCTATGGGTTTCATCCTACTATTATTTTTTTATTTCAAAAATCGACCCTGGTCTATTATACATGTGTGACTCCATGTGTCGCATTAACGCCAGGTTAGTTAATCTTCTACTTGACAAAATGCAAACATCCACTGTCAAACAACGCCCAGCCTAAACTACGTGGAAGCATGAAATTTTGCAACGAGTTCTTACCATACTACAAGTGAGCTCCCAACAAGTATTTTTTTAAATTCATCCCTTAATAAAACAAACTTTACCCCTAAACAAAGAACGTTTGTATGGAATTCTAAATTTTTTCATCAGAAACGTGGAAATTGGTACTTAGAATTCTATTTATAAGTTAAAGATTTTTGTTGTAACGTTTTTTGGGTTAAGTAGGGGAAGTAGTTTATCATTCTTAATATAAATAATGGGGATAGTTTGGACCCTACGATTTTTGTTTATTAGTATCAGCGTTCCTCGGTAACGCATACTCTAAGGATCTAGAGAAATTGCCGATTGGCAATACCATCGGGCACACCTAGTGAAATAATAATTCAGTTTCGCAAGAACCTGGGTCATACATAGAATTATATCCAGCAAACTCTTAGCACACAGTATATTTCAAATTCAGTTCGCAATATGAATTCATGGCCTTAGCTAATGTTTCTTATATTATTAGGCATTTGTTTCTTTAATTAGTTTGCGTCTCCTAATTGTTTTTGATTACGCTTATTTTCTCAGCTTTTATTCGATTCCTCGTAAAAAATAGTCCACCCAATTCCAGGGTTCATACTTGGGATTTTTAATTTCAATTAAAACATAATTAAATATTCTAACAAATATTTACACAATATGGAAGGTTATTCCGTCTTTATGTAAGTTTGGCGTATTTTAAGGCTTTTTGTCAGGATCTTACAGCACTGGAGGCATTTTCACGAAAGGCGGCGCGCCTTGAAATCAATTTACGAAGTGCGTTACAATCTTCTCATTTTTTATAGGACATCTCGCAATTCAACCTATGCCGTTGTCTACTGTTAGCCGGGCTTGCCTGTGGATGCCTCAATAAATTTAGACCTTCACCCAGAGCTTAAAAACTTATAAACTAACCGACTACGCGCTAACGGCACCCCTTGTGAGGTACGAACCGGCTAAGGGCGTCGCTAGTGGAGGACAGCAAGAGACAGGCTGGATGGGAAATTTGATCTGCGTTAGAATCTATTTGAAAGATGTTTTAAAGAACGTCTCAGAACATTTTGTTCTTGTTAAGTACTAGAACAAAATGTTCTGGGACAGAACATGGACCTTATGGCTTTTCCACTGTAATTATTGTCTAAGCTTGAATGCTTTCTCTTTCAAGTCTGATTTCTCGCATTCTACACCTACAGGGAACGTCGATAAGGATTTATAAGGGTCGATGTAAGATAGAATTGATAATGCATCTAACCTTATGGCTTTTCCACTGTAATTATTGTCTAAGCTTGAATGCTTTCTCTTTCTTAAAGTCTGATCTCTCGCATTCTACACCTACAGGGAACGTCGATAAGGATTTATAAGGGTCGATGTAAGTTAGAATTGATAATGCATCTAATGCATTATAGAGCCGCCTAAAATATAAGTTTTGTATAGACTACAACTATAAATACACCTTTCAAGTCATGTTCCGTTTTCAAAAGTTTCACGAAAATGCCGGTTTTTCTTCATAATAACTTTAGTAGCAAAACATAAGACATAAGGCTAAAATAGTATTATCTGAATGACTACCACGTGACTAAAGGTTTTTATTATTTTCTTCGTTTTGTGAAAAACATTTGACTCGTGATAAAACAGTATTAAGAAAGATCTGTCTCGCTTAAATCTAACTAGACAATCAAGCAGTCAGGCACTATAACTTAACTGGGAAGAGTATAATTTACGCTATCAGAAACGAACAGATATCAGAACTAGTGAAACTAATTATGCACTTATTGATAACACCGGAAAGCATACATACATTCCGATTCTAAAGTTAACGCTCAGTTTGGCCGCGTTCCAATAAAATAAGACACCGAGTTCATTAACACAAAACATTCGCGCTTCGCAAATGTGACATTCTCATCAACACGTTTATTTCGCGACGTCTTACAGTTATGAGACGACCAGAAATGCTAGTTACGAGACAAAATTTATTGTGTTACTAGACCAAAATATCTATTGAAAAGCATATTATTATTTCTGCATCAAGCTATTTACACTATAATGAAATTGTGAAATAAAATTCGGGAAAAGCCTAGTACCAGACTACTTATAATGTGTGATGATTGTTTATATAAGTATATTCATATAAGTTGAGATCTACTATATGAAATTGTTACACAACGTAATAGGCGGATCAAATGTTATCAGACGCATACAAGTAATAAAAAAATAGTAATCGCTTATGCTATCAGCAAGGCGGCCACGTGTTTATGGAAAAAATCGCAATACTTTTACTTCCCGTTGTTAACAGGAAGTAGGAGTAGTAGTTGAGTTCTTAAGAAAAATGGTCTATTTAGGGCGTTTTACGTTACTGTTGTGGGGATAATTTCATGTAGGCTAATTAAATAGCCTCGTCCTCTGTCTAGGCTAGATTCTATATTGTATTTAAATGCTCAAAATTAAGGAATTCATGTCACGCATGCAGGAAGATCCGCCTAATAGTAAAAACGTCTTTTATGGAGAAAAAGAAAAAAGGAAAAATGACGTGACGTTTACTTTTATTCTACTGGAAACACGAGAAAAGGTCATAAATAACACCAAAAAGACATTAAAAATAATGAATGTACTTACAGCTTTAGCCATGTTGAACATGGCAAGGATATGGTTCTCATTGGACAGGAACGCGTTGGTGTCCACCGTGATGTAGTTGTGCAGAACGGGCATCATGTCCGTGAAGTAATCGAAGCCTTCCTTCTCAAACACTTGGTACAGCATCTCTAGAACCTTCCACATATCCTCGGATACGCTTTTAGCTGTCAAGTTGCAGAGCAGTGTCATCGCTTCCTCGTAGTATTCTGTAGAATAAGTGTCATTTGGCTGATATAAAAAAACCCCGTATTCATTGGAAAGAAAATTCAAATAATTCCATGCATGTAACATCTAAGCCTGCTGCTGCCAGCAACAAATTTTCCTCAACGCAAAAAAAAATTGAGTAACTTTTGTTTACTAAACAATGTGTGGCGAACAATTGGAGAAGCCTATGTCCAGCAATGGACTGGATAAACTGATGATGATGAAGGGGGGTCTAAAGTCTGAAATGAATTTGTCAATTAATCAATGCGAGCAAATACTGCTCACAGGCAGGTCAATTAATTAATCATAATGAGCTATAAGATAAGTTCATACAAACTTGCGTACTCATAATCATAGCACAAGTTTTAGTTTGAACGCAATTAATGACTAAAGTCCGGTCGCGTAGCAGAAAGAAATTCGTACATTAACCTGTTATTACCTGTCTCTGTCACTCTCGCGTAAATATGATGCGTCTCGCTCGCACAGATCCAATGACCGCGGCACTCAGGGATTGTAAACCTTTTACCTACTACTGTAAGGTTTGTTTTTGTTTGTTTGTGGTTGTGGTTTTTGGTTGGCCTTGAGTCATGACATGGCTTACTTTTCATATTTTTTAACGAACGACATTCCATCTCAGGATGCGTCAGTGATCGCTCAGTTTTCGGACAGTTATCTCAGTTATCTTAGTTAGTTGTTATTTGTTAGTTTTTTTTGTTAATTTTATTCTTTTTTATTTCTTTTTTGTTATTAAAATTAATAATAAAGAAATAATTTATTTAATAAGCTAGTATTTTTTTTTCTCCTTCAAATATTATAAACTGCACTTTATACAAAAATGTTTGTGACCACTGTCAGTAGGTAAAGAGGTCATTGTACGAATTTCTTCCTGCTCCGCGACCGGACTTTAGCATAATTACGACGAATCTAGCTTATACGTATTTTTTATAAAATGTAATAATAACATTTTATAAAATTGAACAACTACCATTCAATTTTGTTTTATTCCACGTGATATGGCCACGCCTATTTCTATATGATGATATTGCGCAGTAAATTCTAAAGGTATTTAGAATTACACATTTTATGAATCTCTTTTGAATTTAGTCTATGTTAACTCTAAGCCCCGCATAAACTTACTATAACAGACAATAACCAATTTCTGTGTTACAATGCAGTGATGCAGATAAATCATGAATTTTAAATCACTGTTCAATCTAGAAACCTTTGTATTGAAACACGGAAGCAATTGAGGACTACTGGGTGCCGGTTGCATTGTTAGATTGATACAGCAGTCAATTGAATAAAGACACCTTACCAATGATGTTGAGATGCAGTATGTGCCCGACGACGCGCAGCACAGTCTTCTCCAGTTGAGCCATGATCTCCGGGTTATCCTCCATCACATTCAGAACTGTCTCCATGGTGTTCAGCAGACCCATAGCTGTGATTGCCTTCTCATCGGTCCCCGAATCTGTCTCGATTACTTTACTGAAAGTAGTCGCCAGATGATCGGTGATCTCAAACGCCATATGCATCAGTTGCTCTGTGTACAAAGGTACAATCTTCTGCAGCACATTCGCTATATTATCATTTTCAGTCTCGCGAATTACTTTCAGCAGTTCAGTCGTGACGGCCTTCACTTGTGGCTCCAAGTATTTGTGTACTTTATCTTGCGAGGACAAGAGCATTTGAATGGCTATGGCTGCCTCGACTTTGACGGGAAGTTCAGCGTCGTTGAGGAGCGCCGTAACGGTCAGGCGGACAGCTTCCAGAAGAAGCTGGTCGCTCTTGAAGCGGACGCTGGCGAAACAGTGGAGTACCCAGCAAGCCCTAGCGCGCATGTACCCGAGGGGACTTTGGAACTCGGGGAATACGTATTGGCTGAGGAGAGAGTCGATCTCCTCTTTGTAGAACTTCTTCTTGATTAGAATATCGTTGAGCGTGCCGACCATGTGCAGTGCACCGTCGCGCTGTCTCGGCCCGTACTCGCCGTTCTGGCTCGTCAGCACTTGCATGCACAAGTGCATGGTGCGTCCCAACATGTCTTTGCGCTTTTTGCAACACGATACAAGGAGTGTCTGCGCCGCTGTGACGGGCGACACAAAGTCTTCGAATATGTCTAAAAAATATTAATTAAACATTAATAAATGAACGTTACTATACCTGTTCAAATTGTGATATTGTCTTTACTAATTGTTATAAATGGTCTTATGCCCAGTTTCTGAGTTGCAGTTTAGTCTGAGCTTATCTATTTAATGTGTGAGTGTTTTGGGTTTGATCTCGAGTACCTTGATACCCAGTTAAGGAAGCCAAACGCTTAAATAGATAAGTTTGAACAGAAATTTATCTGAAGACCTTAGAAGCCGATCAGCCTAGTTGCTAATATAGTTCAACTTACATAAATTAATGAAACCACAACGCATTTAGTTCACTGTGAAGTTAGCTCTCCGGTACAGAACTGTTACAAAACCCAGTCTAATTGTTTAACGACTCATTTTCATGCCAAATTTTGTAATTTATGCGGTATGTCACGAATTATCAAGAAATTCTTATTCATAGACCCCCTTGCTGCAATGATTAAGTAGTCGTAATGGATAGTGTCAATCACTACAAATGTCACATTGATTGATTATCACATTACGTTTTAATATCATTCAAAGCATTCGAGATGAATAGGAGATTTGACGGGCTTTATTTCTCGTTTAAAGATGGATAAGCAAAAGTAATATCCTTAAAATAATAATTATATTGTCGTACTTATACTTTAACTGTAGTCAAATACCCTATTTGACAGAATTGTAGCAAGGGCAGGCCTCTTGTGGTGAACTAAACAACGGGTTTCAAACAACGATTACACAACTATACATAACAAAAAAATATCTGATTAAATCTAAAGCAACATTACGATATTCCAACTGGAGTTGGCTGACTGTAAGCAAGCAAAATCGATCCTGGTAAATTTGTTAGTGTGATTTTTTATAGATTTAGTTATTTAAGCCTTTTACCTACCGAATTTGATTCTTATATATTCGTGTGGGTCAGTTTCCCATAGTTCTTCATCATTTTCGGAGTAGGACATGAGAGGGAACAGCACGTCTTGAATTATGGCGAACATGTGAGGCTTCAGGAGCTTCCACGAATGAGCGTGGCTCACGCTGGGAAAGAGAGGTATATATCAACACTTTTTGAAAGACCTTTGTGCTCTGCATAAATATTAGTCGTCAGATAAGCAGATGAGTAGCGACGTCACACGACGTTTAATCGTGTTTACAAACTCATCGGCTACCCAACGTCTCGATAAGAGTCAAGCCTTGCACTAAATGCCTGGTACAATAAAGTACATCTTACCATTGATCGATGTAGCTGAGGCTCTGCTGTAGGACTCTAGGCGAAATGTACACCTTGTTTCTGTACTGGTCGAGTATGCTCAAGAGTACGTCCAAGATTCCCCCGGTGAAGGTAGTTAGATACCATTCTGCAAACTGCACGTACTCCTCGCGGGCGTTCACTGGACTGCCGTACCTGTTGACAATAAATAGATGAAAGGTTAATGAGTTAGAATAATGCTTTATTGTGCACCAAAATGTATAAACTCTTTTATTTTTAATACATTATCATTTTTAAACAGAACAGGGACATGCCCCAAAAGAATAATTAAAAGAGGAAAATCTCGCTGGAGAGAAACCACTCAGAATGTCGATGGAAGAACCACTCAGCGCTGCTGATAGCCTGAGACTGATCGCAAAAAAAGATAAGAAACGAAAACTGATTTATTTAATATACTTAAAAATTTAATTAAAACATTAAATCTGTTTCTGTGTTAGATATTTGTGTGTACTAAGGCTACACACTTTTTCGGGTCGGCATCAATCGGCCCAGACGGGCGGTAAAGTAGATATAATTAAATATACTACTATTATTCTAATAATATAAATACTTTCTTTATCAGATGTATAAAAGCACAGATTACAGAAAACCAAGAAACTCTTGACTATGAGCTAGGCTAGGTTAGTACCATTATTTCATTCCGACGCCTTAGACTTCAGCGAAAATATAAAATTATATTACTTAAAATTCAGTTTAATAGCAAAAAGCAAATAAATTAAGCAATGTTAGAATCATCAAGTTTATAATAAAATAAAGTAAAATCATGAAATCAAAAATATAGAATGAAATCAGGATAAGAACAAAATTAAATTGAAAATTGGAATCAATATTAAAATTGTATTTAAAAAATATGCAACAAAACTGCTGTCGGTAAAAATCCACTGCTATAATAATGGGTTCAAAAACTGCAAGCTTGTAATAGGTGGTAGCACCACTGTTAGTCCAGGAACTGCCATTTGTTATGTGTTAACTGTTGGGTCGATTACAAATTTAAATGCGACTTGGCACTTTTAAAAGACAAGTCAAGGAAAAGTTCTATAACTTCTGAATGTCTTATAATTTATAGGTGGTTTTGTGTTTGTTAACTTTAAATTATCTTTTTTTACAACAGGGATAACCCGAATGGAGTTGAAAATCGAAGATCATTTTCCAGCCAATCCATCTCTAAAAAAAGTTCGAATAATTTTGCCCTAGAAAAATGTTAATTCTAGCAATCTAACATAATATAAACACACACACCCTTATTATAGTGTACTTACATACTACACCACGTGTGCCTGTAATGAAAACGAACTTAGTTCTCTTGAGAGCTATTCATTAAATACTACATGTATATTTCATGTAGTCTATGTGTCATCCATTTATAAGCTGAAGCGGTTTAGTATTTAGTTTATAAATGGATACCACATAGTCTCGACGGATTGTCGTGACTTTTCAGACTCTTTGTCATCTCTGGGAAACACATGGGTCCCTGCATTTTTGCAGACAACACCTGTGTAATGGGGCACGTAAACTCGTTATGATAGTAGTGACCTCTGAAGTGAGCAAGTGGCAGTTTTACAACAAAAACTGCCTAATATACGTATAATATGCCGACCCGAAACAGATGTGTAGCACACCTAAGTCTGATTTGCATTGATCTATCGAGCGCTGAAATCTAGTAGTGCTGGTACAATATTGGACCAAAGTAAACATCAATCACAATCCAGTCCAAACTCTGATATTGATTTGAAGAGTGCAGCAGAAGTTTACTTCTATGAACTAATCAAGACATAAAAATAAGGTAGCATGGTTTTACCAACATTGGCAATATATTGCTAACACAAATCATCTCTTTTAGAAGGTTATGGACGTGACAGTTGATAAGCAAAATAATATGTATAATAAATATAATAAAAACAGCATAATGAAAAAACTCATTAGTAAAAAAAAGACTACATAGTGAAAGGTTCTATAGACATAGA
This sequence comes from Hyppa rectilinea, assembly GCA_951799385.1. NCBI lineage: Eukaryota > Metazoa > Arthropoda > Insecta > Lepidoptera > Noctuidae > Hyppa > Hyppa rectilinea. The sequence continues at coordinate 22,568,044 of OX637300.1, forward strand.
AGATTAAAAATCAATTATTCCAGGTAACTCGAAATTTCTCAAGCAAAGTTTGTAAATATTTATATGGGACTTCCACGCCCACTGGCTTTTACCAAATGGAAAAGAATCACGCAAATCGGCCCAGTTGTCACTGAGAACTCGGTGTAGGTACATAGGAGTATATGAAAACACAATTTTCGAATATAATAACCTCTTCAATGTATTATTTCTATGCTCTACTACGTCAAAATCGATAGATTTCAGTGTCAAGGTCAATACGAAATGCATTAATCTTTTATCACCAATAAAATATTCACGTGAATTCAAACAATTCTATTGACTTTACTTACACATTAAAGTAGGGTGGACTTGGAGCATAACATAAGTGATATTCAAACTCAAACTCAAAGTATTTATTTCAAATAAACCAATTACAGGCACTTTTGAATTGTCAAGGTGTCGGTCAGTCAGAGAGATGAAGCTAGTTGCCCATTCCAAAGCAGTAGGTACCTATGGAGAAGAACGGGCAAGAAACTCCATGGACACTCTTTTAAACAAAATATGGTTACAAAATATTGGTTACATAGATCATATTATTATTATTATACATGTGAGAACGATGCAGAACGGTGAAAGCATCTGATATAAAATAATGGAAAAAAAAAAAGTTCAAAAATTAAATTAAAACAAGCCATGGCCGCTAAGAGATGACCAGTCTCTACCGACAGCGCCCGTTCACGAACATGACGCATGGATTAGCACCATTCAGCTCAACCATTTTGAAGGGAGCTAAATGATCCAACACACACGCCACCATCAGCGAGACATTAAAGTGAGCATGACATACTCTCAGCCGCCAAAGCACATTCAAGTCAATGAAAGACGTACCCAGTAAATGGTCACTTTATATTAGGTACATAGTACATAGTATATTTTCTGTTTAAGATGAAACTTCATATTTATTATGATATGTTATCACCACGACCACGACTACGTGTGGTCGATTAATGGTCACTGTCCACTCTTTATTAATTAGTTGCTAAACAGCTGGCTGTGTTTGTGTAAATGCTCTTCTCCCTGGGGAGAAGAGCATTTCGCAATTTCTACATCATTATAAAACCAGCTTAGGTGTTCTTTGCAGAAACTAAATTACTTGCGATTAACACGCAAAAATGTTAACTATCGGTGTCAATCAATGCAGATGATTCTGTTTCCTCTTTATTAAGGGGATTACCCGTAATCGATTTCAGTTATCAACGAGCGTGCGTTTGTGAGCCGAACGAATGTAGATTCTGAACATGCACATCCTTATTAGCATTGCAATTGATTGCCCCTGTCATCATTTGAAGAGTAACGTTCTGCACCGTACCTACTTTAATCCAACTGCATAGAAAAATGTTAGCAACAAATAATAAAATTGAGGACACTTTTTTCGCCCAACCTTATGCAGTTCGTGGATATTTCAGTTTTATCTTAGATTTAATGTAAATTATTTTTAAAAAACTTTTTTGGCGATAAGGACGCCCATTGTTGTTATATACATAAGTTGTACGGTTTACATAACAAAATGTGTTTTTATTCTAGTTTAATTTATTCTCTTTTTAATTTAAGTTCCCCAGGGTTAATTCATTTTTTTAATTGTTTTTTTTTAACCTTATTATTTTGATATATTTCACACATAGTCGTGGTACAAAAAAATGATCAAGGCCTTTTGATCAATTTATTGTCGTTTTAACTCCACCATTTAAATTTTATAAGAACAAAAAACCTGCGTAGCTGTTAGAATGCTTTGACGGTATAATTAATCGGACATACAAAATTCATATGCATGAAAAAATAACAGATGAAATATGAATAATAAACTTACCGTTCAAATAGTCTGTACAAGGTATGAACCGCCCACTTCTTGCATTTCCACCACGGCAACTCCGTACGTTCGTCTTCATCCACTTGCAGAGTAGATTCTGGCACAGGTGCTTCCATCACCCTGCGCAACACCTCCATCCATTTCGTGAAAACGTCTTTCGTAATCAGGTCCAGGGGTAAAATGTACTGAAACAAAGGTATTATGTTTAAACTTTCTGGTAATTAAAACACAATAAAAGACCCTACAAGATTTTTTTTTTGCCATCAGCCCCCCCACCAGCAAGATAAAATAATTGATTATTACCTTAATGAGGCCGTAGAAACACTTCAATATTTGCTTTTGAATCAGAACAGATTCCACAGATGGATCAGCATGGAGATTCACAATCAAATTGTACATCATTGGAAGGAGCAGGTTCATTGCTTCTATTAACGGCACTCTCTTCTCAGCAATGTGGTATTCATAGTTCTTTATCAACTGGTAGAGACACAGGAGAGCACCCATCCAACTATTGGGCTCAGGGTTTTGGAGGTATATGTGGATCTTATCTACGACTTGTGTCCAACGTGTTGGAAAGTCATGTTTGATTATGGTTTTCAAACAGACACACATCTGTACTCTTATTATATCTGGTGCCTGTATGACAGCATCTACAATCATGTCCCTGATCATAGCACGATCTTGTTCATGAATGCTGAAGGGGAGGGGTTCCCCTTCTTCAGGTTCCTTGTCCTGCCATCCCGAAGTAATAAGGTTCTTGAGGTACACTGCACCCGCTTGCCGCACGGGTATTGGAACATCATTCTGCATAACCACTTGAAGTAGTGATGGTGCAAAACCGATGATTTTGTGAATCTGGAACATTAAATTGTTATAAGCATCTTATAGCAAAGGAAACTGTATTCCATATCTTAAGCACAAGTGTTTATTTACAAGAATGATAATTTCTTTCAATAGAAGTAGGTTCATAAATATTATTATTTTGCTTTTTGTCTCTGTTTTCAAAGCAAGAGTGAATAGGCATTTTCTGGGCTTGCTCGTTCCATCATAGACCTCATCCTCATCGCTTTCCATGAGACGTGAACAAGATCACAATATAAATATGAACAGTATGGAAACTAGGCCTATTTGTTGAAATAATTACCTACGCTCCACTGCAGCATTAGGGTTGTCACTCTTAATGTTTTTGAAACTGAACTGTATTTATTAAAATATTTGGACAATCAAGTTGGAATTAGTTATTTCAACTCGATTGTTTACTAATAACATTTAAATAGGTAATCTCATGGCTTCGGTTAATACCAGTAAAAGAAGATTGTTTATAACACGGAACAGTTTAAAATCAATACACAACAACTTGTGAGCTTTATCAATATGGCGTAACCTTTTACAAGTTTTGGAGTGAGCCGCGGAAAGACGAAAACGTTTCGTGCGATCCTTGTCGGAAGGGCGCGCGGCATGGCGCATATTTGGCGCCGATGCCTGATTAACCCGGCGGCCGCCCACCGTACTGTGCGTTTCAACTAAGGATAGGATGACCTTGGCACCATATTGTGACAACAATTAAGTTTAACAAAAAAATACTTTATGCAAATTACTTATCTTGTTCATGTAATTTTCATATTATGATTATTGTTTATCTAATATAGGGCCAAGGTCATCCTATTCTTAGTTAAAACGCAATCGCATAGTAGGTACCACGTGTTAACCCGAAAATGCGTGTACATTAACCATTCGTCTTGACGCGGCACTCACGACTGACAGCACCGCGACAACCCCTTAGGGGTCTCGTCGATTCGCGTGTTTGTGTGAGTGTGCCGTTTCGAACGTTAGTTCGTAGTTTCCGTACTGTTCATATTTATATTGTGACAAGATGGTCAAAGTCAGGCCCATTCGCAAAAATATGTTTTTTTACTGGACCAGTCTACCCATCAAGACTTTCCTGTAAGACTTTGGGGCAATTGCTACATGACAGGGCTGTATCATCTGTGTAAGTAACAATTGGCACTCCAGGGTATTGTGGTAGGTCTGCCGTGAAGATAGTGTACATGACTGGTCTGTTTCAGATAGACCGCATTGTAAATTAAAATAAAACACTGATCCAATTACCCTGCTAGTATGTTATGAAAACTAGAGGCATAATCGGCTTCCTTAACCTGAATTTTTCTCTTAGAGAGATAAGATTTTATTGTTTATTGATTAGATTATAGTGATTCTATACTACATAATAGTCCCTCTTGCCATATCCTGTCGAAGGTCTGGTGCATGTCTAGGAGGACTGAGGAACAGTATTGTTTGATTTCTAGAGAAATTCTGATGACATACTCTATGGATTTGTTCTGTTCATGTTAAGGTCAGCCAAATTTGTGGTCAGGCATTATTGACACTGAAATAAGAAGCCAGTGCAACAATAATTTCTCAAAAAGCTAGGAGAGTGTAGACAACAAATTATTATGTCTGTAGAATGTCACTTCATTATGCAATAAAAAAAAATTGAATGAAAAAAAAATTCTTAAATCAATTTGGATCATTCTATTTTTCACCTAATTACTTTTTTTTAAAGTCAAACTATAATCATGGATTGGCTATGGGCCATTCAGCTATGTAAGATTTTTTGTAGAAAGTTCTAATTGAATTAAAATACCAGTTCAGATCTACATGGACATCAAGCTCTGCCTTGCAATGTTGTGTTCAAGACAATATGCTTTATTGTACAGAGGCCAACTCATCAAGATACCCCAATCTGTCAATTTTTTTTGATGGATTTTCGACTTTATTACAAAAACATAATCTCCACTTTCAATTGGGAATATTTGACTGTTTAGGATAGCTTGATGTGCTAGCATCTGTAGGAACCTATGCCATTTTATATAACAACTGGACATGATGAGCATACAATGGACATCTTGTTGAATAGAAAAACTCACATCACACTATTACATACCTACATACATACAACTATACCTGTTGATAAAATATGACTACTTAAACTTGCTAGGAAGCATTGCTTACAGTGTGATAATAGTGTTTTTGGGCACTCAGTGAAAGATTATGTATTTTTAGTTATAAACTCTTGCATTATTCCAATAAGAAAAAGTTTTTTTACTAGGAAAATAATTCTAACATTTTGAATGTACTGAAATCTTTTTACCATTGCATACAATAAAGTTTCAAGTATTCTACTGTTTTTTAAAAATTATTACAAGAAACATTTTTATTAATTCCAATCATATTCCCATTGTACTGTTACCTATACTACAATAATATAATACTGTAGTGCATTCCTGTTGAATATAAAACAGGGAAAAGACTATCAGCCAGCATCATATTATTATCAGAGAATCTAAGCATTGCAATTTTCTTTGACAAATGTACTGATGTTATTTAGAGTTAATACTTTTCATAGCACCAATAGTACATTCCCTTCACTACATGGCAAAGTTCTTTTACCACATTAACACATTCAAGGACATTAAACAAGACTCAACAGGAGTTTTATTGACGTTTATGCTTTGAGGGACACTAAACATCCAATGTTCATCCAACATAACAATGTTGGATGCCTCCACTTTTGGAAAAACGAATGCTCTGGTGTCATAAAAGCTACAGGAAAACTATTTTTTATTTAATTTTAATACATCTATGAAGTACATTTTTAAATATTGTTTTAAAAACATTTAAAAATATAAAAAATAGTAGTAGCCCACCAGTATTGGGACCATGGTCCAAGCTACTGGTGGTCAGGGCTCCTGAGAAAGGAACCTCCTAACTATATGCGCTGTGTGCAGGAGTACTGCTTTCTGGGCCTAACAATGACCTCCTCTGATGCTGGTTGAGGCTCTTGGCTATTATACCCTTGGCCGTTATGACTATAGGCACAATGTTTGCTGTATAGGAAAACTGCTGCTGGTATGAAAAAACTTCTTCGACTAAATCCACCCATTGCTATTCATCAAAATTGTATTGCTCACAATTATTATGTCTATTAGTGGGTAGACAGAGAAAAGTTAATCTTTTTCTTTACTTCCATAAATCTAAAAACGCATAAAAGTATAATTATATTTGATCAAAATAGCGGGAAAACTAGTCTAGACTTGGAATGTTGTCAATAATTGTGCCATTGGATACAATAAAATTCTAAGTTTGTTTAGTCTACCTTCTTTTGTCAAATCCATCACAAGGAAGCTTATTCTTTAGAGAATCTAAAAATGACGAGCATAACGCGCTAAAACTGTCGAATACTTAAATTGTAAAGGATCTATTTATAGTAACTAATGATTTTACATGAGCTGGTCAAGTTTGGTTAGTTTTCTTGTCGAATTATACATATCGCATATAGTTAGGCAACGTCCAAACGCATTGTCCAGATAAAGATAGACCTACAAAGACAAATGCCGAGAATTTTGTTCAAATAAAACCAAATAATCCAAGAGTTCAGTTAAAACATGGTGCTCCCAAACCAGCGCGGCATGTCATTAGACGACTAAATTGAAAAGCTTCTCACACAATGAAGCAGAGTAAGCTTATCAGAGCCATGCAATTTAGTCGCGTTATAAAATTCCCGAGCATGTGGTTGATGGATGCGAATTTTTAACTCACCTGTGCAAGCTGTTCTTCAGCCGCTTGCCTCTGGTTTACATCGATGGTTCCACGCAGAATTTCCGTCAGCTTCCTTGTATCCATTTTGAAGTAATTATCAGTAAAATAAAATATATTTATATTAGAAAATAAATAATTTTCGCGAGGACACAAGCTGCCGCCGGGCGTGGAAGTAGTTAGTGTTGCCAGAACTGATTTCTTAAATTTTGTAGATCGACCGACCCTGAAATGTCCGTAGTAGAAATCCCTCGATTGTCTCTAGAAATGTCCGTAGATCTACGGACATTTTGGCCTAAAAACTAGTTTCAGACAGCGACAGTACAGTTGAGTACGTGGACGTATATTAAGTGTCCTTAGATTTTTGTATTTGTTTGTCATTAATAGGTTAGCATATAATTTAGTAACTAGTGAATATTAGGTTAAATGCTATAGGGAATAGTAACAATTGTTTATGGTAATATATTTATTTATTTTAACTAGGTTAAATAGAGGTTAAATGCTCTAAAATTTTAACCAATCATAAATATAACATACAATAGAACACTAACAAAAACCTACCTACTTATTATGTAGTACAAGTGTAACTTAAGGGGTAGGGTCGTCGTGCCGGTGTCACTCGACATCGCCAACGCTTTCAACACCCTGCCCTGGAGTTGCATTGGGGAAGCACTCCGGTATCACCGGGTGCCGACCTACCTCCGTCGAATAGTCGGGGCGTACCTGACGGACAGAGCCGTCATCTACCCCGGTCGCGATGGGGAATGGAACCGGCGAGAGATGTCGTGCGGTGTCCCGCAGGGATCGGTTCTGGGGCCGTTCCTGTGGGACATCGGTTACGACTGGGTGCTGCGGGCTGACCTCCCTGACGGCGTCAGCGTAGTTTGCTACGCTGACGACACGCTGGTCCTGGCGCAGGGGAGGTCGCATCAGGCGGCGGCCGACGCGATGACACGCGGGGTTGCGACAGTCGTTGAGAGGATCCGGCAGTTGGGTCTCGAGGTGGCTTTGCACAAATCCGAGGCCATGTCCTTTCATGGGCCTCGGAATAGGCCACCATCGGGATCCCAACTTACGGTAGGAGGGGTTCACATCGGCGTCGAGACCACGATGAAATACCTGGGTCTGGTCCTCGACAGCCGATGGAATTTCGTGGAGCATTTCCGACGTTTGGCCCCCAAGCTGGAACGGACTGGGGCCGCCCTCAAGCAGCTCTTGCCCAAATTGAGGGGGCCAAACGCCTCCTGCCGGAGGCTTTACACGGGAGTCGTGCGGTCCATGGCCCTTTACGGGGCCCCGGTGTGGGCGCGTTCACTGCGGCGGCGAGCCGCCCATTATCTGAACGCGCCCCAAAAGGTGGTAGCCATACGGCTTATCCGGGGGTACCGCACGATCTCGGGCGAGGCGGCAAGCCTCCTTGCCGGACTGCCACCGTGGGATCTGGAGGCGATAGTCCTCGCGCGCCTGTTCGAGTGGCGCGCGGAGGTACTAAGCCGGGGGGAAACTCCGTTTCCGCAGCAAATTGCGGCGGAGCGGACGGACCTCCGGCGCGATCTCATGGCGGCCTGGAATCAGCGACTGTCGCAACCCAGTGCAGGGCACGCCACGATAGTGGCGGTAAGGCCCCTCTTTGAGGAGTGGCTAGAGAGGCGTCACGGCGCCCTCACCTACCGCCTGACGCAGGTCCTCACCGGACATGGATGTTTCGGGAGGTTCCTGCACATCATCAGGCGGGAGGAAACGCCCGGGTGTCACCACTGCGAGGATCGCCCAGAGGACACGGTAGAGCACACGGTGCAAACCTGCCCAGCATGGGCAGAGCACCGCCGTGTCCTCGTAGAGGCGATCGGCGGCGGCGATCTCTCGCGCCCGGCCCTGGTGCAAGCCATGGTCCGGAGCGAGAGGGAGTGGGAGGCAGTCACCTCCTTCTGCGAAAAAGTTATGCTCGCGAAGGAGGTGGCGGGATGTGAGAGAGAAAGGTCCTCCCGTCCCAGCCGCCGCAGGAGACGCCCCGGGCGTCGGGAGCCACGTGACGACTCCCGGCCACCGTAGGCGCGGGCCTGCGGACGGTGAGTAATGGGTGACTCACCGTCCGATCAGCACCAGACCCGTGCCGTACGGCGCGTATATGTTCCACGCGCGCCTCAAAGAGGTGTCAGCATATGAAGGGGCCCCTCAGGGCCAAGCCTGCCGGGTAAGCGGGATTGTCCGAAAGGGTTACCGCTACCCCGGAACATAAAGGGCTACGGAAGGAACATGGATGGGTTTTAGTCAGTAAGAGTCTGACACTCCCTTCCGCTCCACCCAGAGCGGGAGCAGTCATTAGATGATTTCCCAGCCTTAAAAAAAAAAAAAAAAGGGGTAAAAGAGAACAGCTCATTGGGCAACTAAAAAATCGCCAGCTTCGCTATCAGTGAGAAAGTACCTACCCAAAAAATTTGTAGCAATACCGCGATGGCTGGCAACACTGGATCTTTGGCCCAAAAATAAGACAGCTCGCTGGTCAAGAGAAGAATTCCGCACGGTTAAGTCCCAAAATGCTCAATGGACACTCGGACTCGGCCCTAGTGGTTCAAATTCCAAACGGCTCAAACCTACTTCTCAACATTATAACAACAACAAACAAAGAGAAATAGGTCTTAGAAAAAGAAAAAATATATACAATTTTCAACAGTTCTCAAATTTCTCGAACGGATTGAGTACAATACCTAAGATTCATTTAGATGGCGTTGTTATTGAGTCGTGGAATAGACTCATGTTATTAATTAGTCTGCGCGTTTTGGTTCGAAGACAGATACAAGGGGGAAGCTGGAAGCATCAAAAAGTCGAAGACAAGCCAGAGGTAAGGAACAAGATTCCTCTTGGGAGATACGTTCCGCAGGGTCACTACTGGCTGCCACAAGCTGCCCTACGGGTTTATGTATCTCTCTCCACACACTAGACCAGTTTCAGCAAAGTAAACTCTACCTAGATCGTATGACCGCACAAGCCCCACCATGGCGTCAACGTAAAGATACGGCGGTGTGGCAAAACGCCTGTGATGTCCCACTGCAGGGCTTGGAAATTTGATTAATAAATATAATTCCTTTGTTAGGTTGGATAGATCCGTAGATTATCGAACCATGTCCATGTGAGAATCAAAAAATACGAAGATCTGTGGAAAAGTCTGAAGTCTGGCAACGCCAAGTGGATTATGAAATCAAATTGTCTATGACGAAAACGGGAAAGTCACGTGACACTTAAAGATCCCATTTACTTGACAGCACAGAGTACATTGTATATATACTGCTTGACAGCTTCCGATTTAGAAGTTTGCTACACAAAAGCAAATGCGGGCAATTGAATTTAAAACCAAGTCGTTATTCAAGCACCTTAAATGTAGGTAGGAAAACACATGAAAAAATTACCGACTTGGTTTTCCTTATGGTTAACATTATTGTATTATCTACTAAGTACCTACTACTTGTTTTTGTGATATAATATAATTATACTTTATTTGCTATATTACTTTTCTACATAAATTAACTACTTATACCTACATACTTAAATTAAATGACTATCTAACTAACTATATACAAATAAATACATAAACAAAAACGACACTCGGCGTCGAAGTACTCATCCGCATTGCTGTCGTCCGGAAACGTGCCCAGAAGACTGGCAGCATTGTCACGTTGAATGGCAACGCTAATTGTTTGGCCAAAGAACAATCCAGCCCTCTGGTCAAGGGTGCCCGGCAGAAAACCACCACGTGTGTCCGGGAACTGGAGGTCCATTCTGGACACGTCCGGGGGTAAGACCAGTCTTCGGGCATCACGGGGTGCGCGCAGCGGAGCTGAGCAGCAGAGTGGCAATTGTGGTGGAGTCAGAGCTGGCCCGGTGTGCACTTACCCTGCCGCCGGGCAGGCAGGAGGGGTAACCCCCTGTCACTGTTAATCTCGTAGGCCCGGAGACAGTTAGGGTCAAGACTCTGACTGTTGAAGGGGGTCAAAGGTCTTGGCTTAACCAACCTGACCGCGAGGAAGACTAAGCTCTATAAAAAAAATCCCATACCCCCAGACGGCGGTGCACCGTGAGAGGGGTTGTTGGTTCAGTCACTAGTATTACTATCGTGATAACGAACAGAAATAGAAAAATTTAATAAAAACAAAACCCAGAGAAAAGAAAGGAAGTGAAAAAGAAAAAAGTGATGCAGGGTTAGATTCCGACGCCGCATCTGGTTGCGCGAGCACGGGTGGTTCAAGGAGCTTCCACCGCGCCAGGGAGTTGGCTGCTGCTGAAAAGAACCGCAAGTTCTTCAGTAAGCGGCCAAGGTCAGAGAACGGCCACAGGTCATCCTCCGAAGAAGAGAGGGCCTTGGCTAGTAAAATTTCGGGCTCACTGCCCGGGAGGCTGTTGAGTTAGCGAAGGGCCCAAAATGCAGGTGGAGACCGGTAACACGGTCGCTTCGGGGTGGCGGTTGGTGACCCCGAGGCGGACCGTAAAGTTCGATTTGCGTCTGTCGTGGAGGCCGCTATCCGGGACGTGTCCCTGAAAATGTTCAGGCCTCAAAAAATATTGCCATCAAATCTCCCACAGCCGACTCTGAGTGGCAGGTGGTCTGGGAGAAGTAAGAAAAAAGTCACAAGGAGCGAGCCGTCACGGCTAGGCTTCACACCCCAAAGACCGCGGATGTATTCATCACACTGCAGCCGGACGTTGTCAAGAGGGGCGTAACGTACCGTGACGTGCTCAACAAGTCACGAGAGTCGGTGGATCTTCAAGTGCTGGGGATCACCGGGTGCCTCCAACATACGGTGACCGAAACTGTTGGGGGGCATCTCCAACATGCGGGCGCCAGTTTCAGTCGATTCATATCGCCGTAGTCACTGAGCCGTACTTTGTCCCGCCCAGGGATAACTGGGTGTAGAACCTGAGTCATAATTTCGTCAGCCGCCGCCGGCACCCTATCTCTTGAAGGTGTCTCGAAGGGTCAGGGTGCGTAGCAGCTCAGTTTAGAGAAATCGTAGTACTGGGAGTATACTTCTCTCCGAACCGAACTCTCGTCGAGTTCCACAACTCTCCAACAACGTTGAGTGTCGTCGTCTCCGGAAACCATTTCTGCCCCGTGCAAGTGCTCGGGTACTTCAACGCCAAGAACTTGCCTGGGGTTCCCGTTACACGGATGCGGCAGGATGGTGGAGGATTGGGCTGTGGAAACTGGCCTGGTCGTTCTAAATCGGGGTTTTGTTCCCACGTGTATGCAGATGCGGGGTGAGCCCGTGGTGGATATCTCGTTTGCGTGTCATTGACTGGCGCGTCATATCCGGGTTCAACGTCTCCACCCAGACCTAAAGCGCGCCGGTCCGACAGGCCCCGAGTGGTCCGTGGTGGGCGCTGAAGCAGCTGTACCGGGAGCTCCTCCTGGAAGCCTCGATCATGCAAGCCTGGGTGTCATCACCGGTTCCATGACGCCTCACTCCCGCTCCTCCGGGTTGTGTGTTTTGGAACGGGGTTTTAGCAATCGCCTAACGAGGATGGACCCTTTCCCGTGCCACACAAAACCCTTCATTGGGAATGCCTGATACTTTTTTAAACCATAATGAATGAAACTTTGCTCTAAAGATTTATATATGTATATAGGCGCTAATATAAAAACAAAAAAATTAAAATCTGCGGTACTCTTAGAGCATTTTGTCGATTTTTTGACGGACGAAACGCAGCCGTTTTTCCTACAACGAAAACAGTTGCAGACAATGGGCGTCTTTGTAACTGGTTTGAAGACGGCTTAAGACGAAACTGACCTAACAAGGAATAGAATTGCGTTTATGAAGTTTTCGTCGAGTGAAATAGTTGCAGTTTCTTACTTCTTATAACTCTTTAATATCGACTTAACTATGCGATGAAATAAACTTCCCTTCATACTTTTCCAGGCGTATGACTGGCTGGGACGGACCTTTATTTATTTACCTCAATCATCATTTCTCGAATTCCATGAGATTAATCCTAATTCCTTGTAGAGTTGATTTGCTTGCACGGTTTGTCATTCGCATTACGAACGATAATAATAACAAAATGTTAATTTTAAATTGCTATTGACTTTTAATTGGTTGGTGGACACGGTTGGCGCAGTGGTTGAGCGATTGACTGCTGCGCACTATGTCGCGGGTTCGATTCCCGCACGGAACAAATATTTGTACGACCTGCAAGTATTTGTTACGAGTCTGGGTGTTTTTCTATCTATAATATTTATGTATATTTACAAAAAAAAAAATATAAGTAGTATATCAGCCATCTCGTCACCATAACACAAGCATTAGGTTGCTTAGCTTGGGATGTTATGGCGATGTGTGAAATGTCCAAGGATATTATTATTATTATTACTATTGTAAACGAACGCCGAACGACGCAACGGACTAGTGTTCTAAACAGTCGAACCATTGCGTTCTCGACTGTATTTTTATAGGCGTAAAAGAAAACATTGCACCAAGTAATTCGAAGACTGGTTTGTGCAAAGATAGGTAAGGTGCAAAGAAGACTGTTTGAATCAAAGAGTAAGTATTAACCTGACGTTTGAACCCAGGACGTAAAACGGTTTCATCGTCGCAGTTTTTTTTTTTGGTAATGGCATCTCGCAGTTCGATAGGGTTGTCTACTGCATAACCCTTAGAGCATTATGCTCTAAGGCATAACCGGGCTTGCCTGTGGATGCCACAAAAGAAATTGCAGCCTCCAGGCAGGGCTTAACAATAAACTTACAAACTAAGCTTGTACACGCTAAGGGCTCCCCCTGTGGGATACGGACCAGAGCCTTTTAATGCTCTAACACATTAGTATTGTATTTTTGGTAATATCATTGGCTTCTTCCCAAAGTAACGATGAATAATTGACTCTTTGCAGGGCCCCGATATAAATTAAAATCTGGACTTCGGTACATATAAATTAAGTTTTTAAATTTTTCTTAAAGAAAAACAGAACCTAACCTTGTATTGAAATAAAACGTTGCGTACTAACGTACGTTTGGCCTTTGGGTTTTAGTATCTGTATCGAGTAGTCTGTATAGAGTAACATTCTGTGGTTCGGTGTCTGACGTCTGTATTTGGGAACTTCAACATCTTGTAAAAGTCAAATCAGGGGCAAAAATATTTCAGTAACTCGACAAAAAGATAAAAAAAAAACAAAACAAAATAATGAAATAACAAAATGTCGTGAAATAATCCGTACACATTCCTGCCTAACATCAGTTGCCGTTAGGGCCTTCACTTTGTTATAGAGGAATCAAAACCTGTATTCACTGTACCACCTATAAAATTGTTAGTGATTTTGAAAAACTACACGCTTACAACACCTACTTTAGAATGATATTTTTGTACTAATTTCATAAATATGAGATATAATAAACAAGAATTGGCTGCGTTGGCATCTCAAACGTCGCAGAATTTCGATCGGGAAGGTGTGTTGGTTCTCAAAGAGAGGCAGGATGGCTTCTTCAGAAGAGCTGAAGGTGAGATAATTCCTTTTTTTAAACTGCAAAATTATTGATATATTATTATGAAATTCTGTTATGATAAAGTTTACAACATAATCATCAGTAAAAAAAAGAAAAGTTGTTTGTTTACAATGTATGACGTGTGTTCTGAACCATTTCTCAGAGGATAGACACCTGACATCCTCCTAGAATTGTTAATTAATACATTCCGTTTATTACTTAAATTTTAGATGAATTATGTTCTGTCTCTGTTTTATTCATTATGTTAAAAAGAGGGAAGAGGAATTATATTAATGAAAGGTACATTCAGTTCATAGCCTCCTAGCCTCCTAGCCTCCTAGTTCCTTGTGTATTAGTGTTGTTGAACAATCTATTGATAAAAATTACTTAACTTACCTGTTTGTCACAGTACATGAGTCATGTATTATTGCATTAATATTGTAATGCATCTATTTATTTATCTACTCAATAATTACTCCAACAAGATAATTAAAAAAAAATAGTTTATTAACACAAAACATTAAAATACAGAGCTCATACAATGCAAATAGGAACATAACTTTGGGAAACAAAGGTTGCATAAATAGTTAAAACCCTGCCTCCTAAATCAGGGGGGACCCTGTGACTTCGGAGTCAGTATTCTACTGTAAAAAATATAGGTATTTAAAACATTAGCTGGAAAGATAATTTAAATAATTATTATTTCTAATGCATAAATAAATATTAGATATATAATTATGTCCAATACTGCAGGTATTGCTGCTTACTTGTGTTAAGTTCATTATGCTGTGGCTTATTTTCCATATTTTATTATTAAGTATGAGCCTTGGGCTAAATAAATCCTGCCATTTAAAAAGGAAAAAGCTAATATGGATTATACTTTTCTCAATACCAACTACTGGAAGTACGCTGCTAAGAACACAATGGTTTTGATAATTGTATTTGTTGTCTTTGAGAGTGCAATTTTTATTTGCAAAATCATCTGACATTTTGTCAGCTTAATCCTATCATACATCATCATGGTGTTATTGCTTGCTGGAACCTGGAACAAGGTCAGAAAAGCTTTGTTTACAGTAAGTACATACAGTCCAAGAACCCATTAATAAATACTCTCTCGTATTATGTAAACAATCATTCTAATTAATTATATTTAGAATACATTTGGACTTTTCAGCCTAAAATAATTATTTACCTGGTCTGTATTCTATTTGAATCTTGGCAATAGAACTGATGATTATCATGATTATTTATGAATTAACCAATATTTATTCATAAAGTTTATGATTTATTAATTAAAATCTGTTAAAAAAGACTTTCATTCCAATGACATTATCATAGAGTAAGGAATATTAACTAAGCATAATAAATACCAACTTAACCCTAACTGCAAATATTTTAATGACTACAATGTGAACTAGCAAAAACATGCCTTTTTACAATTACAATATTCCTCTACATTCAACAGTGGAAGTTTATCTAGCCTGAGATTAAAAACAAATATAAATAAACAATGTCCACAGATATTTAAGTAAGGTATGTTTGTGTTTACTGTACTCTAAAACAAATTGGGCCATAGTGATAACATTTGGTAGTGCTGTGTAACAAATAAATCTCATAAAAACTATTCATGATTAGAAGGTCATAATGCTTTCAACATATTCTTTGTTGATAATAAAAAGTACATCTTTATCCAAAATAACTCAATACAGTCATCAATAATTTTAAACAAAATATGCACAGACAGCCTTAATAAATATAACATGAGGTCATAAATATTTACTTCAGCTTGATAGACCCACATAAGCCGGTACCCTTGGCCAGAGTAGGCACATTATAAAACTTGTTTTAATTGTTAATCATTTATCAGTATTGGCGTGGATTTGTTGAAGAAACAGAAAACATACTAGGTAATTTTCCTTTTCGTAATTGTTTGCACCTTACAGTACAAATCATTGTTGTAAATAATGGGAGTGTTTGGTTTAACAATGATCCAAGAATAGTGGATAGTTCGTAATTATTTACGTAGGCACTCTTATCTTTACGTCACTTAACATAATTACCCCCATTTATATTAAGTATCAATAGTCATTCTATGTAATGAATGAGCTGGCTGTGGCAAGTAATAAGTTCAATAACGAAATAGTTATTTGTTATGCAAGGCTGCAAAGTAGTTTTTTGGCGCGAGTACCTAAATACAATCCTGAGCGTAGCGAGTGTTTCAAAGGTACGAGACGTAGAATAACTTTGCTGCCGTGCGAAACACGCAACTTTTTACCTCACTACAGTGAGGAAAATGCTTGGTGCAGGAAAACAGGTGTTAAATGTTGAGTTTTTATTTTATTTGAACATCAAAATGTGTCTCAATACATTGGCTCACGTGAACGAAATTACAGATACTTGGCAATGTATCTCATGAGATACATAGAATATCTCCAAAATTAGATACCCTGTTTTTTTTTGATTCCTCAAAAAAACTAATTTTAATCATATTTCTTTTTTTGGCAAAAAAGGGTTAAATAACATATTACATTAGTATTTATTTTATTTAAATAAATAAAATAAAATTATTACAATAATTGGGAATTTGACAGGGTAGTCAATAATGTTTCTGTTTATGAATTGTCAGTATGAAATATATGTGATGTTACAGATTTTTGGAATCAAAAGGAATACTAGAAAGGTTCGAATATTAAAAACTCTTTCCTCGTTAGCGGACAAAATGCACTTTTGCATTCAGATTTCGAATGATAAACAGAATCTTTCCGAGCTTGTGAGGTTCTTCAAAAAGGTGAACGGTTCTTTACTATGAAAGGGTCGGCCCGATTCTTTATATTTGTAACTAGGTCATCTAGCAATATCAGAGTATTTTTAACTGAACGATTCTGGGGCGATTGTAGGTACAGTCCAGGAATAAATATGTTAAGCACCTTATGGTTAATTTTTATTATTGTTCCAACTATGCCGTTGTCAGCATTTCCAGTGATAATGACAGTTCTAGAAAGTGACATAAGCTCCGTTATGTGGGAAAGGAATTCGTTTGAAAATTGCTTGATATTATCGCTCTTTGGTCGTTACTATAGGTTTATACATAGCATACATTGCAAGGCTATCTTAAGTCTAATAACAACAAACGAAAACTAGAAAAACTACTGTATCACATTTTCTGAATTTTGTCAATCAATTTTGTACAGAAACACACAACAACAACAGTACAGACGCCCGGACATCAAGCTATCCCAAACTGTCAAATATTCCCAATTGAAAATGAATCTTAATCTTTTGCAATAAAGTTGAAAAACGATCAAATAAATCTGACAGATAAGGGTATCTTGATATGCTGGCCTCTGTACATTACTAATAGCAGTTCCAATTGCAAACCACGACAGTAAGTCTTTTCAAGTTTTGTAAACATGGTCATAAGGTTTAAATTACAACTATTGACGCACGCTCTTGAAAAGCGGGTGGTCATACTTTTGATGATAACATATCGTGCTTTCTGCATGTAAGTATTTTTCCTAATGAAACCGACACTGACCGAGAGACGTCTTTTAAGTTTTGTGAACATGGTCATAAGGTTTAAATTACAACGATTGACGCACGTTCATGAAAAGCGGGTAGTCATACTTGCTTTCTGCGTGTAAGTATTTTTCCTAATAAAAATGACACTGACGGCGAGACCCGAAGCATGTCTTATCAAGCGATCTGGAAATAAACCCGCTTTATCTAGTCACAATGACGTATGTTGTTGAGCTATTAATGTTATTAATTAATAACACGGTGACTAATTAGTCACGAGCCCTTTTACAAAACGTCTGTTAATAACAACTAATTAGTACGGCTGTTAATTGAGAGTAGGTATTGTGACTTTCTATTTCCATGAGTTATAATAATGAACCTTTTTGCACAGGTTAAAACCGAATACAATTTTATTAATTATTGAGATAGAGTATAAGTAGCGGTTTATCCTGTTAGGAAGCGGATATCCTTTTATTATAAAATAGCTGACCCGACAGACGTTGTCCTGTCTTAACTGTGATACCTACCCTACCTACCTACCTACCTACCCTACCTACCTAGCTACCTACCCTACCTAGCTACCTACCCTACCTACCCTACCTACCCTACCTACCCTACCTACCTAGCTACCTACCCTACCTAGCTACCTACCCTACCTACCCTACCTACCCTACCCACCCTACCTACCCTACCTACCTACCCTACCTACCTACCTACCCTACATACCTACCTACCCTACCTACCTACCTACCCTACCTACCCTACCTACCCTACCTACCTACCTACCCTACCTACCTACCTACCTACCTACCTACCCTACCTACCCTACCTACCTACCCTACCTACCCTACCTACCCTACCTACCTTACATACCCTACCTACCCTACCTACCCTACCTACCTACCTACCTACCCTACCTACCTTCCCTACCTACCTACCCTACCTACCTACCTACCTACCTACCCTACCTACCCTACCTACCTACCTACCTACCCTACCCTACCTACCTACCTACCTACCTACCTACCTACCCTACCTACCAAAAAAAAAAAAATGTATTCTGCTATTCAGGGCGGAGACAAATCCAACGAAACAAAAACCATGAAAATTGGTCCAGCAGATCTCGAGTTATAATGGAGGGAACAAACCCGACTTTCTTTTATATATAGTATATAGATAGTACATTTTTGTTTATTAGGACAATTATTACTAACGTAGTTGTTATTTCCGAACACATTTTAGTCAGAGTATCACACATAAAAAATGGAAGCATGCTATCAGTTCTATTATGAGTCTTAAGATTGCTTTCCTTTACGCGATTTTTGTCATTGTCTATAAATAGCTATTTCCCGATATACTTGTATATAATAAGACTGTGAAGGAAAACGTGACGAAACCGCCTCGTGCAAGATCCAAAAATTAGAAGATAGTGATATGCACCAACGCGTATAGAGGATTGCAGTACACTCCCTCTCACGCGAGGAGCTGTACCCAACAGGGGGCACATTATAGGCAGATTATGCTAATGTCCGCAGCTTCGCCTACTTGGAAGGACTACTTGGACTAACCCACGGGAACATACAAACTTAATAAAAAATATTTTTTATATGTAAACCTTTTTAAAAGTATTATATACTTTTTAAGAAATATTTAAAATGTATTTTACATGAAAAAAAAGAAATATAGTATTTGATATTATTATTGGTGCATTCCATTTAAAATTGTACAAAGGGACTTGCGAGTTGGCTTTAGCCCTATTCGCCTTTCAAAGGACCGGTTCCCAAAATAGGTAAATAAATATGAATGATGATATTATATAAGATATTATATAATATTGTATAATTATTATAAGTATGGATAAAAATCCGCATTTCCAAAGAATGGTGTAGGTTGCCCATTCCCGAGAGCAAAATTTCCCACTCACGGTATTCTTAACTGACGGTGTGTAAATTCTATTCCAGGCTGCTCTGTTCGCTGGTTTCGTCTCCGAGGTAACCTGCTGTTCTACCTGAAAGGACCAGAGCCATGGTACGAGCCCATGGGAGTCATAGTATTAGGATGTCATCAGATAAAAGTACAACCTCAAGACGAGAATGGACACTGGCCTTTTCAAATTAGTAAGTTGTTTTTTTTTTTTCGTAGCTTTTGTTGTCTATAGTGACATGGCTCCATCAACCACGTTAAGCCGTTGGTCCCGGCTGTCATTTGTGCATCTTTGACAGTCGTTACGGGTCGTCAGAAGCCCGAAAATCTGGCAGCCAGTCTTACCAAGGGGTATCGTATTTCCCAGTTACTGGGTTGTGGTGGTCAGATAGGCAGACGCTCCATGTAAAATACTGGTATTCAGCTGCATCCGGTTAGACTGGAAGCCGACCCCAACATAGTTGGGAAAAGGCTAGGCAGATGATGAGTGACATGGCTCCATCGCCACGCAATTTTCATTATTTCATGAAACAAATAACAGTTGCTATTAAAACTTCTGTAAACACAAATGCAAATAAACAGATCTGATCATAAAAAGTAAGTGGACTAACATTTTGAAATAAGTAGGTTGAAACGAAATTCTTGTTAGTAATCCGCACAATAGTGAAAATTTACATGATTATTTTGATCATTCTAGCTTGGGAGAACGGAGTTTGTTACAAAATGGCTACGTTCCACGAGTCGGAACGGACGCTGTGGTTGAAAGCCATCGAGTTAGCACCATACGACAACATACAGGCGCAGGCGGCCGCGTTGAGGGAAAGACTGAACAAAATCAGGCCCAATCTAGATATAGCTACATATAGACTGCAGAAAGGAATTGTGACTGGTAAGTTTTTTAGCATATGTTGTCCAGTGGGAACTACTATGCTATGCCCGCGCGCGTTATTGCGCCGCGTACTGCGTAGATGTCACAAGTCATTCCACGGAGGGCACGCCACGATAGTAGCGGTAAGACCCCTCTTTGAGGAGTGGAAACAGAGGCGTCACGGCGCCCTCACCTACCGCCTGACGCAGGTCCTCACCGGACATTTATGTTTCGGGAGGTTCCTGCACATAATCAGGCGGGCGAAAACGCCCGGGTGTCACCACTACACGGTGGAGATCTGCCCCGTACGGTGCACCGCCGGAGCACCGCCGTCGTCCTCGTAGAGGCGATTGGCGGCGGCAGCGACCTCTCGCGCCTGGCCCTGGTGGAAGCCATGGTCCGGAGCGAGAGGGAGTAGGAGGTAGTCAACTCCTTCTACGAAGCAGCCGCGAAGGAGGTGGTGGGATGGGAGAGGGAAAGGTTCTCCCGTCCTAGCCGCCGCGAGACACGCCCCGGGCCATTACCGGGCCCGGAACCATTAGATGATTTCACACCCTCAAAAAAAATGGTTATTAGGACACGTAATACCAGACTAAGTATTCTATGGCCCACTCCAGTGCGCCTTAACGGTAACATAATAGAGAGTTGCTTTGGCATTTGTAATGTTTGTATGGATAAGTACCTCATTTATATCTAGTGGCGCTGCAATGATAATAATAGCTGCAGGAGCCTAGATATGTATGTCACAAGCATCTGATTAATGACGGCCTCGTAAGGTATTCGTTGAAAAGTTTGCTCACAGTTGCTTATAACAGCTTTATCATTTCGCAGATATGAACGAAGTGCCGCTATGCGAGCTAGCGCTGTCCTGCGACAATCTTCTATGTGACACACACGGCAGCCCACCGTCGCCTCTCATTGTCATCTACGTCAAATACGATAAAGGACTCTGCGTTAGATACGGAGCTACTGAAATTGTTGAGGTGAGGTTTTGTGCGGCATACATGTTAATGACAAAAATATTTTCACTTCTGCTACTTGTGGGTGCGTATTCGTAGATTAAGGAAATGATACCCCTGTTTTAGGAGGCTTCTTTACGTATCGTTAGGAAGTGGGGCCAGAAGCATAAACATAAATAGCCTACGATGATCCCAATGAAGAGATACAGGCTTGCTCTCTGCGCAAGGGTTGTAATTCCTCATGTGGGCGCAGTGCGTGTTCCACAAAAGGCTAAGAACAAATCTTAGCGGTCAAAAGCGGCGCAGCGCCTGCTTTGTTTATTTTCCGATAGAACTCTATAATCTCGGCAAAAACGCCATGAGCAGAGGCGTATAGTCGTCATGTAAAATTCGCTGTGTCAAGGAAGAGAAAGATTTTCGAGACTTACCTATCTAATAGTTAAACAGGGTGGATGCTTACTTGTCCAGGCTTTTACCAAATATATTGGGGTTGGCTTCCATGCTAACCTGATGTAACTCCATTATTTTACATGGAATATAAGAAGAATTTTTATGATAGTATGTAAATTATTGCTCCACAGACATGTAGTAACCCGTGCTTTTCGAAGACCATACTTTTCCGCGCCAGCGACGGTCTCACGGGGTCTGCGTTGGTGCGCATCGTGGTCTACGACGTTAAGGAGCGGGTCTCCGAGACCGCTGTGCCCATGGGATACACCTCCATGCTGCTCAGCACAATACAGGTGATTTAACTATGATCTTTATAACAACTTTTAGTACTAAAAACGAGACATAAATATGTAAAGAAAAAGGTCTGAAGGTTGACTGTCGAGATTTATAAACGTTATAAGCTGAGATATGTGCCGGGTAGTGACAGGCACGTACACGTGATCTGACATTTGCAGGATAAATTCTTAGCCAAACTCGTTTACCTACTCGTCCGTAATGAGCTCAGGCGTCCTATTTATAAAAAATACACGTGGTCTGACATTTGCAGGATAAATTCTTAGCCAAACTCGTTTACCTACTCGTCCGTAATGAGCTCAGGCGTCCTATTTATAAAAAAGGCATTTCAATGTTTTGTTGTGCAAAATGATCGTTGCACAGTGTGCGTTTTATATAACAAAAGTCTGAGACAGCAAAAGTTCCTTATCTAGGGAAGAGATGATTTAACTCCTATTTTTGGAAAAAATATTCTAGATATTATTTCATAGTTCACTGATGAACTTTAAACTTCTTACCCACAGGAAGCACAAAGGATGCGTGTTGCACTCGTAACTCGGGACCAGAAGACAGTTGGCTTCGTCACTATAAACGGATGGAGCCTGGAACCTTCCTACATCGGGACGAGCCCTAGCCATACGAACGACAGAAATAGTATAGACATACCACAAAAAGTGCTGTGTCACCGTCGTTCACAGTCGTTGCCACCGCGACTAGGGTTGAAGCTGAAGTTTCCGTCTTACGGAAGTCTTTTGAAACAGAATTTCGTGAACAGTCATCAGGTGACGTATAGGTTCCATTCGGGACTCGGCGGTGATATCACTGTTCATGAAATTATGGCGGAACCGAAACTATGCTTCACAATGCCGGTGCAATTGTTGTGAGTATCAGTTATTTGTTTAGTAATTTATCTTGGTTATTTTGGTTATGTTTATCTCTAATAATGGTAACTGAATACCTCGCAATTTGTTTATGAAAGTTCACTAGAGCCCCATTTACACATTTCTAGTTTCTTTAATGCAATACAATTCAAGCCACATGCATCGTCTGAACTGTTTAGACGGTGATACTTTAATTTTTGGCGTCCACTTGACCACAAGCAATTAAATCCCACCGTGTAAATATGGCTTATGTGACGGCTTAATGAACTTATTGATCAATAATGACAATAAGTTCATTAAGCCGTCAAAAAATGTGACAAATACCTACTTTAGTTCATTCCACATTAAACTACATAATTCGTAATTACTAATCATAAAAAAAATAAAAGCACATAAAAAAAAAACATTTATAAATATTTTACACATTTTCCAGAGACATTTACATCCAGAGAGAAAAAGAGTTACTAGAGGAACTACTATCAGTGGGCGAGATATGTGGCCAGTGGCAGTCCCGGCAGTTGGAGCTGGTCAGCACACACGTGTCTTTACTCAAACACTACTGTCACTCGCGGCGATCTATGATCAATATGGACAACCAACACTTCAAAGCAAGCAGTCGGAAGGGTAAGATGGTATTTTTTGTCCAGGGGATAATATGATATAAGCTATGTCTTGTCTGGTCTAGGCAGATAAGTATCGGGATCAGCGGAGAGGGTTTAAGGATCTAGACATTCAAGAGTTAGAAATGAAACTAAAATATTCCTGTTACATGGCTGTCGCATTCAGTAAAAAAACACAATTTTTACTGCTCTGTGTTTGTACTTCTTGCACAATTGGAGGAGTGCAAAAGTGGGGTCCACTGTTCTTCGACCTGGTATAAACCCAAACTGATTTGGGGTAATCTCGCTCTCCTCTCGCATCTTTTCTTTGTTATTTTCTCCCATACCTTCGTACTATGGGACATGAGCTTTATCCCTCGATAGTTGTGGCAGTCCCTGTACATCACCTTTATTCTTTAAGATGGGCACTGGCAAACTATTGCACCATTCTTGTGGGATCACTCCTTTTTGTAATGTAACAACTTGTTGAAGAATAAAGTCAGCCACATACATCCATCTTCTTTTAAACACTTCCATACTTCTACTGGTACACCATCTGAACCTGGCAAGCATGGCCTTTACATTTTGCATACTATGAATTGCCTTTCTTACTTCATCCATGCTAATTTTCCTTACGAAACCGATATTTGCTTGTACCTCTTTGAGCACACCATTACATTCATTCTCTTCGTTCATTAGGTTTTCAAAATACACCTTCCACTGTTCTTTTATTTAGTCGTCTTTGGACAGAACCTTACCGGCGTCGTCTTTCATACACTTAATCTGAGCTATATCTCTCGTTCTCCTAACTCTTGCTTTTGTAATCCTGGACGGCTCCCTGGGCCTTTTGGGCTGCCCAGTGAGTCATACAACTCCTCCTGCGCCTTTGCCCTGGAAACTGCTAACGCCGTTTTTGCCTTTCTCTTCCATTCTTCATAAATTCGATTCTTATCTTCTTTCAAACAATTTTTCCCGATTTCTACAGCCTGCCATTCTTTAAACGTAACTCTCTTTTCTTTAAGCATAATTTGCACGTCTTCATTCCACCACCATGTATCTTTTTCTTTCATACCTTTCCCTTTCGATTGTCCAAACACAACATATTTTGCTACTCTTCTTATACAATCCGCCATCTCTTTCCAACATTCATTCACAGGTTTTCCTTCCATACCAATCATTACACATACATACATACATACAACAATTCCAGAATAAAGTACTCAGAGATGCTGTAAAAGCACCTTGGTACATCAGAAATGACGACCTCCACCGTGACCTTAAAATAGAACTCGTCACCACCATCATTCAAAAATTTGCTGAAGCCCACGAACACAGACTTCACCGACATGTGAATGTTGAGGCAATTCAGCTGTTAGACAACACGGACCTAGTGCGTAGACTAAAGAGAACTAAACCTTTTGAGTTAGTGTAGTGTTTAAAGTTAGTGTATAATAGTGATCATTGCTGTGCTATGCATATAACACATGAACTAAGTGTTTTTATCAATACCAGACTCTAAGAAAGTGCTATGGACTAGTATAAAAGTGCTAAAGGACGCTATTCTTAGTTTTAACAAAACCTTTACCGTATAATAATAAGTTAGAGTTAAATTGCTTATTAGTCTTTTAGGCTAGATTGTAATCATTTATTAAGGAATCTTTTCTTAATAATAAGGAAAAAAAAAACCAATCATTACAATCATCAGTAGTTGAGCGATTGACTACAGCATGTCGCGGGTTCGATTCCCGCACGGAACAAATATTTGTGCGACCTATACAAGTATTTGTTCCGGGTCTGGGTGTTTTTCTATCTATAATATGTATGTACATTCAGTCAAAAAAGTATCGGGAATGGATGATTTGTTTATGGTTCCAAATTCAAATTTTTGTTTTTTTTGTAGTTGTTAGATTGGCACAACTGTTTTCCATTTTGGCGCGGAGTTTGAGTTGCATCTGTTATTTATATTAAATTCAGTGCTGGTTTAAGTAATATCATATATAGTGTGTATTGCGAATTTCATAATGGACAAAAATATTGAACAAAGAGTTTGTCTTAAATTTTGCATCGCCAATGGAATTTCGTGTTCGGAGTCACTGAAAATGTTACAGAAGGCTTACGGTGAATCGACTTTATCAAAAACTCGTGCTTATGAGTGGTTCAAAGCGTTCAAAAGCGGTCGAGATGTGATGGAAGATTTGCCTCGTTTTGGTAGGCCGTCAACGTCTGCAATTGAAGTTAACATCGCAAAAGTGAAGAAAATAGTGACTGAAAATCCCCATTCAACTCTGAGAGAGATAGCCGCCGAACTTTCTGTATCTCACGAGTCGATCCGTACCATTTTAACTAATCATTTGGGTATGAAACATGTTGCTCGGCTAGTCCCAAAAGATCTGAATTTTCTCCAAAAACTCAATCGCATGAAAGTCGCTGAGGACATGCTAGAACGAGTCAGTTCGGACCCAACATTCATGAAACGCATTGTTACTGGTGACGAGACGTGGGTTTACGAGTTTGACATGCAAACTAGGCAACAAGCTTCGGAGTGGCGCCTTCCAACCGAACCGAAACCGAAAAAACCACGCCAAAGTCGATCAAAAGTCAAAGTCATGTTGACTGTTTTCTTTGACTATCGCGGTGTTGTGCACTCTGAATTCTTACCGGAAGGTCTAACGGTAAATAAAGAATATTATTTGAGCGTTATGCGGCGTTTAAGAGAGCAAATTCGACGAAAAAGGCCAGATTTGTGGAAAGAAAATTCTTGGATTTTGCACCACGACTCTGCGCCTTCGCACAAGGCTATCATTGTGAACGAATTTTTGACCAAACACTCAACAAATACCATCCAGCAACCACCATATTCACCAGATATGGCTCCTGCTGACTTTTTTCTTTTTCCTAAACTCAAATTACCACTTCGTGGCACCCGTTTTCGATCGATAGAAGACATAAAGGAGAATTCGCGGCGAGAACTGAACTCAATTCCGGAAGCAGCGTTTAAAAAAATGTTTTGATGAATGGATTATTCGTTGGCGCAAGTGTATCGTTTCTAAATGAGCATACTTTGAAGGTGATAAAATAAATTTGGATGAATAACAGACATTTTGTGTATTATTGATCTTTTCCCGGTACTTTCTTGACAGAGTAGTATTTACAAAAATATATATATATAAGTAGTTTATCAGCCATCTTGTATCATAACACAAGCATTAGGTTGCTTAGCTTGGATATTATTATTTTATCTACCACTTGACTCATGTTTGCACATTCCTCATGTACTATCATACACCATCTGGTTTCCAGTGGGGGCCGTTTTGTTCCTCGAAACGGCTATCCATGTTTTGTAAAATAGCAAATTAAGCAATATGTTTGAATCTATCCAAGCATTACAAAGATCGACTGCCTGACTGAAGTCCAAACTCAGTTATTGAGAAACACGTTCTTTCCTATGTAAGGCTGGCAAGTAAGACCTTTATATAAACGCCTCTATTTCTGCAAATTACAGATGACGCAAGCCTAGAATTTGCTCCGGTAAACCTTCATCTGCAACGTATGTGGGTACATAACGATACGCTGAACAAGACCGGCTTCCACGACATTGTAACTGCTGGCGCGTTCGCTGCGCACACGCATAAGGCTGAGCGCACTGGAGGCTTGATCAGGTAGGCTTCATACAAAGTCTTGACCAGAACAAGTGAGACTACTGGCTATTTTTTTTTCAAGCGTTTCGCATTTCTGAGCAGGCTTAATAAAAACTTTTTGGATCGTAAACTATCTGTAACCGACTTCAGAAAAAGCAGGTGGTTCTCAATTCGATTGTTTTTTTTTGTATGTAGATATGTTATGCGATTACTCCGCCAATTATGGATTATTTTTTTGTTTTACTTTATCTGGGCGCTCAGGTGGCCTGGTAAAGGAGTAAAAGTAGCAGCAATCCCCAAATTTGTTCTATATAAGAGCATGTTTAAAACCACTTGAAGACTCAAATCTAGAGAGATATTTAAAGTATACAAAAATCAAAATCAAAAAAATCAAAATCAAAAATGTTTATTAGCAGCTTAAATAACTTACGCTAGTTACAATGAGGAGCCACCTTATAAGCAATTAATTTGCTTGAGTCAGGGTGCTCCGCCATTCCCAAGTTACATTTATTGGAGTAGTTATTTAATAAGGTATTCCCACAACAATTTAAAACAACAACAAAAAAAAAACTAGAATAAAAGAAATTAACAATATTTAGCGCGCTAACAATTGGGAATGTGTGTGTTTGTGTGTGTGTGTGTGTATGTGTGTGTGTTTGTAGGAGTTGCAGGAATGTATGTGTTTGTATGTGTAGGGATATATAGTTTGTGCGTGAATGTCAAGAATAAAGAGTAAGATTTGGAAAAGTAACCGAATTAACAGATAAAGGTATAAAGAGTAAACATTTTCATTGTACTGTGCGAGTTAACCCTACGACAGGTCTTGGGATCGGAAAATGATGTGGGACACAACAAACTATAAAGATGTTAAGTACATTACCATAATAGTCATGTTAGTAGTAATTTGTATTCATGTTTTAGTCTAAGCGGTAAAATGAATGAGCTATTGTTTGCAGTGCTCAAGTTTGTGACAAATAAGGTAGCTTATGTAGCGTCAGTGTTGTCACACCTGATTTTAGAAAATTGTTAGACTGCATGTCAATGTGGAGTAATGCTGATGGAGAGAATAAGAAATGGGTATATAAGAGGAAGTCTGAAAGTGACAAGGTGACTGACAAGTTGGGTGGAAATCGGTTGTCATGGTATGGGCATGTTATGCAGAGGATTGAAGAAAAGTAGTGCAAGTAATACGTACTAACAATTACATACGTTTATACGTAATACTAGCTGACCCGACAGACGTTGTCCTGTCTTAACTATGATACCTACCTTACCTACCCTACCTACCCTACCTACCTACCCTACCTAACCTCCCTACCTACCCTACCTACCCTACCTACCCTACCTACCCTACCTACCCTACCTACCCTACCTACCCTACCTACCCTACCTACCCTACCTACCCTACCTACCCTACCTACCCTACCTACCCTACCTACCCTACCTACCCTACCTACCCTACCTACCCTAGCAAAAATGTGCAATAAAAATATTTTTCTCATACAAACTTTGCCACCCCTTGTAACCCTTTTAGGGGTTGAATTTCCAAAAAATAATATGCCTATGTCCTTCTCATGAATGCAAACTATCTACATACCAAATTTCAGCAAAATCGGTTGGGTGGTTTAGGCGTGAAAAGGTAACAGACAGACAGACAGAGTTACTTTCGCATTTATAATATTAGTATGGATGTACTGCAAGTAGTACGTATTTGCACGTATATAAAGTGCAAATATATTTTTTTGTGACTTGTTGTTGCCTAGATAACAGCAACTAAACGCTGATGGGCGTTTTTCGCACCTAAATATTCAATAAAAAAAACGCTGAAAGGCGTTCGCCGCAGCGAATGGGGTAACATATTGAGTTATGTAGTTTCTGCCTGCTCCTATGGCGTGAAAATGGTGTTAGTTTATGTAGTATGTATGTGTCATATCAAACCTGTCGAATATTGGGGGTATGTCTTCATCTCTCTTGCTTTAGGGATTACTGGCCAATGTTCTACTTGCAATATACGATTTTACAGTTACTAAATTACCCTTTCCAGGTTAGTCCAGCAAGTGAAAGACATAAACAGCACCAAAGCGGAGTTAAACTCCGTAACGAACAAGATACAAACAGAATATGATAACCTGGTGGCAGTGCGGAGGCTGCGAGAAGAAGTTTCAGAGGATATGGAGAAGATTGTTTTGTTGATGCAGGCCAAGCAGTATGGAGGGGTTACTGCAGTTGTTGAAGGTCAGTTTTAACAATTTTTTTCACTGATGTTATCGGAATATGGATAACTAGCGACCCATCCCGGTTTCGCAGGGGAGCATATTATCACGCAGTCGAAACCGCGGGCGAAAGCTAGTAATAAATATAGCCTCTGTTACTCTGAAATGCCAGCATTCTAATGGTGAAAGAATTTTTTAAATCCGTTATTGAGTTTTGTTAGCGACGCAATAATAAAAACTATCAAAGGCCGGAAAGAGGGCGAGTCCCGGACCGCCATTTTTATTTACGATCGTGCAGTTCTATACTTCCATTACTGCAACTGACAGCGCGCGCTTCCTAACCCAAAAGTTTTGCCCAAAGTTGCGCGCGCTTCCTAACATTACTCCCTCTTTGCTCAACACGCGTTTTACTTAACCAATAGCGACGCGATCTTAACTGTGATCTTCGAGCCAGATCGGAATTGTTTAATACTTTGCCGCCGAGGAGAAACATAGTAAACACCCGCAGTACCACAAGCAAACCGAGGGAAAATGAGGAGTTGGAGGCAAAGCTACAATCGGTAACCGGAGAACAGGATATGCTACCGTCTACACCATTAAAAAAAGGATGATGAACATATAGTAAACGGTTCTTGTGCCGCGAGTGTTGTGAAATCGGAACGAACTGGAATACAAAATCCGCCTTCTCATACTTCACTTCAGTCGGTCAGGTCCATGAAACCATCAAAGTCGATACATGCACAGAAATAGAGACTGGAACTAGAAGAAGCCCAGGTAAAGGCGCGCGTTGCAATGGAACTTATCGATAAGAAATTAGCGGTGGACCTAGCGGAACTTGAAGAAGAATACAGTCACCACCAGAAACATTGGAGTGAAATAACGGCGCGGGTGACATTGGTTGGAGTATAGTCAACTACATCAGATTGACAGTGATAAACCCAACTCGCACAGGAACCCCGCCGACACAGTTCAACAGCTTGCGAGCGCTATCAAAGAACTCGTCACGTCAGCCGCCATCCAGCAAAATGCATTTGCATTTTGCTGGATCTGCCTAGCCTTTTCCCAACTATGTTGGGGGCTGAATACCAGTATTTTACATGGAGCGGCTGCCTATCTGACCTCCACAACCCAGTACTGAGCAAAATCAAATTAATAAGTTGTCTCAGCACACCGAAAGAACTCCCTAGTTTCAGCAGTGACCCAAAAGAGTGGCTCCATTTCGAACAAGCTTATATGAAATCCACAGAAATCTGTCATTTCACCTATTAAGAAAACCTTTGGCGTTTATAAAAATGTCTACGCGGTGCCGCGCAAGAAGCCGTAGCTGCCCTCCGTATCAGTGGTGCTTCATCTGCAGACATAATATCCACGTTGAAACTGCAATTCGGAACGGAAACGTTGACTTCATTCTTGCCCGAATCGTGTAAGACATTATACAAATGAGCAACCTGTCCCTTTTGTGTCAAAATAAATAGTTACGTCGCAGCTGTACGAGCTATTGGCGCCATGAATATCTGCAAGGCATGGAAGTAGCTAACATTATCTTATTCAAGTCACCTAATAGCCTGCTTGCGAAGTGGACAGACTACAGTTACCAGATCAGCACTGCCGAATCACCACAACCAAGCAATTTAGACATGAGGGTGGGTAGACTCGATGAACCCTGTATCAACCAGACTCTCCTGGGTTGGTGCTAATGTTAAGCCTAATGTTTACTTACCTGATTCTGCTATATGTCACTCCTCATTGATTGTCACTAGTGACATCATAGAAACAGAATGTATACTGCGAAGGATCCAGGAAGAGGTATGACGGTAATTTTCAATTGATCCTATGGGTGTGTCCAGCTGGTCAGGACAAAAATCAGAAGACTTACGCGCTGAAGAAAATTTAGCACGTACTTCTGTACTCATTAATAGTCAATGGCATGTTAGTTTAACGGGTTTACCTTGACGAGATGAGAAATTTGTGTCACTGACTCATACCCATCGGCTATGTATATAGGCTGAAAGGAGTAAAACTGAAACTAAATTTTTTGAAGAACGCATACAACTTCTATTTGAAACAAATATGCAAAAAAAAGTAATTACTCAATTGTTACACCGCTGAGGACTTGGTATTTACCTTGGAGTTGATAACCACAACAAAAAGAAACTTTGTTTAGTGTTTGACGCTGCAGCGAAAACACATGAGTTATCACTTAATAAATATTTATTAAAAGGCCCTGACCTACTTATGTCTTTATTTGGCATTATGTTGTGATTCAGAGAAGATAGAGTAGCCGTATCTGGAGATATTAAAGATATGTTCCTCAGAGTAAAAATTAGGCCAGAAGACCAAGATGCTTTTCGATTTCTATATAGAGAAGAACCAGAAGAAACAGGAATATAATGATATCTCTAATTTTTGGTGCTAATTGCTCACCCTTTATAGCCCCATTTTGTAAAAAACAAAAACGCAAAGCACTATAAGTCATCAATGTCTGCTGCGGCTTCTGCTATACAAAAAAGTCACTCTTAGGATGATTATATAGACAGAACGAAGAGACTGCGATACAGCTGATTCATGACATCATGTCCATGTTCATGATGAGAACTGGACGACTAACAGTAAACAAGTACTTGCTAGCCTACCTAAATATTTACTAAAGTACGATTATTAATTCCAGTCAGTAAAATGACATTTCCAGTGTTGCAGGTTTTTAGTCCCAAATAAATAGTGATGTGGTATAATCGAGTTTTTACATTTAAAGTTAGTCGAGATTCCTTTTTTTTTAAATTGATGATTTTGACTTTTCGGCGATACGTTGTAAAGTTCACCAATTCTTTTATGCGAAGGACCCTCCAACTATTGCCAAGGCGATAAATATTGCACATCGACCTTTGGAAAGAGACAATCGGCTAATTTCGGCTTCGTAGAGCGTTATCTCTGTCGCACGAAATACAAACAGTCCGGTATCTATTAGGAGTTGTTAAAACAATTATGATTTGCTTCTTTTGATAATTCTTTTTATTCTTTGTATAAAAAACTTTTTTACAAAAAATAAAACCGACTTCCAAAACAAACACTACAAAGTGACAAATAATTTTGATTTCGGAAGTCGGTGTCTTCGGTTTTGTATTTTAATTTTTTGCCACCGACTTCCGAAATCAAAATTATTTGTCACTTTGTAGTGTTTGTTTTGGAAGTCGGTTTTATTTTTTGTTAAAAAGTTTTTATTTTTCACTTTTTAGTTGTGGTACCTACCTAGACAACCCCCCCCTCCCCCCCAAAATTTTAATACCACTACCTGGTATGTAAATTACAGTGACAGGAACTTATTAGAACATCGTCCACATATATTAAGTAGGTTATTTTTGTTGATTTTTCAAAAACCGCTTATTCGATTTCGATAAAATTTTTATGGGACCATTTGGGAAGTATACCCTTTCCAACAAAAAAAGAATTTTTCAAATCGGTTGGCAAGCAACGGAGTTATGCGCGAACAAACATAAAAAAAAAAAATATACAAACATCCGAATTGAGAACCTCCTCCTTTTTGAAGTCGGTTAAAAATACACCAACTTTTCTATCAATTCATATATCAATTTCTGAAAATTTCTATATAAGCGCAAGCAAAGGGGTACGTCGCCAGGAACAATAAAAAATTTAAATTAAAAGACGTAAAAAAATTATTTGAAGAAGGCCTGAAAGAAGTGACGCCTAAAAATTGGAGACAGTGCATCAACCATGCCATAAAAGTCGAAGACAAAATGTGTCAACTCGACCATATAGATGAATATGTGGATTCATTCATTATAAATGTAACTGATTCCGATTCTGAATATACCGATTCAGAATCGGAATCGGAATCAATAACAACCGTAATAAATAAAAACGTATAAAATTACTTGTATTTGCCCGACTTTCTAGTGTTAATTCCTCTCAATCTCTAAACATTTTTTTCCCAGCTTTTGTAATAATGTTGTAGTGAGAAATTTTAATATGCTGGTAAGGTCCATATTTCTTAAATCGTGTTATTTAATACGGTGTGTATTACATATTTACAATAAAAAAACGCTTTGATACCTAATAAAATAAAGCATGACTAAATGTCTAAGTCTATCGATTGCCGAACATCACTATTGTAGCGGGTCACCCTTTTTTGTATCAGTGACAGTTGCACTTGTCATTTTACTGACTGGAATGAATAATCTTACTATAGGTGATGCAGCTGTCAAATTTAAAATAGGTCAACAGTATGAAGGCGAATGCACGCTTGGATTGATTTGGCATCCAAGTGATGATACTTTGAGATTCGACGTATCTGTCAAGCGAATACCAGAAAATATTATAAATGGGACACAAAAACGTACCAGGAGGGAGATCTTACGTGTGATAATGTCTATTTTTGACGTATATGGCGTTCTAGGACCATACACTATTAATGGAAAAATGACATTACAAGAAACATGGAAATCAAAGATCAGTAAGATGATCATAATATATCCGATACAGTGTTAGAGAAATGGTTAAACTAGATCTGTTTATTGAAATCATTACAAGATGTTAACTCTCAGGCAGCTACCACAGGAGAGAGCGAGAAGAAAAATAAAATCTCCTGCCATCCACCGCAAGCGCCACGGCTACGAATGCTACGAATATTGCTACGACCGTAGCAGACGCGAGATCGGCTACGCTTGCTACGACGCACAGCTGTTGCAATATCAATGACCGAGGGGTTGTTACTCAGAGTAGTTATAGACACCACTAGAGAGAGATGCATGTATTTTGTGATGCGTATAGCAAGGCATTGTGCGCCGATACTGGCGATAAAATGACGATAAAGAGATTATACTCGCACATGTCGCGTTGTAGGAAACATCAATAAGTATCCCACGCTTGGAACTTCAAGCTGCTGTCTTAGCGGCTAGACTAGCAGACTCAGTTACTAGAGAACAACTAATATTCTGGAGTAACTCAGTTCAGTGCAGTGCATAAAGAATGATGCTCGTGACTATAAAATATACGTAGCAAACCGGTTAAGCGAAATTGATGAGTTAACGCAGATTTATGAATACACTGATCATTAATTTCCGGCGGTACCTACTACCTAAATGTAGCTGATATTGCGACGGGAGAAAACTACGCCTGAAAGATGAATGGATTTACGGACCATTATCATTACTACTACGCATACGGAAATCAAGAAACAGTATGAAATGAAGTACAACAAAGATACTGGGTCACTAGACTCAGACCTACCGTTCAGTGCTCAACTTGCAGAATAAGAAAAATATAACTTCCCCTATTCACAACCCTAACAAGTTTATTCGTTACAAACATACAAATCTTTTCTCTTTTAAATATTAGTGTAGAATTAAGTTTGCAGATAGTGATATAGAGAGACCTGTTTGTTTCGAAGATTCCTTGGTTTTCTTTTTGTTTTCTTCTTTTTCCTAATTGCTATTAATATCTATTTCAGGAATTAAAAGTAAAGTGAAGAGCATACTCGCACAATGGGAACCGGCTGTGGTTGAAGAGTCGCTGTCTTTCATCGGCTGGCCGAAGAATACCTGCAGTGAAGAAACTGAGCAACAGGTATGTGGCATAAACCGTTGTATCACTACATAGTATAAAACAAAATCGCTTTCTCTGTCCCTATATCCCTATGTATGCTTAAATGTTTAAAACTACGCCACGGATTTTGATGCAGTTTTTTTTAATAGATAGAGTGATTCAAGAGGAAGGTTTATGTGTATAATTTGTCGACATATTAGGCAGGCGAACTCGCGGGTGGCAGCTAGTTTAATAATAATAGCCACCGCGCGCCACTTAACTACATCGACGTCGGGTGGGACTTGCGTGCTACTGAACCCTAGGTCAGTGCGGAAAGGGTTCACTTTATTAAAACAGACCGATGAGGAGCCAGAACTAGAGACCATTTTTGTTTTTTTTATTCTTGTAAGGCTCGTTTACACGGTGATGATCAGTAAGATATTTTAATCAAATCAAATCAATCTTTATTTGTGAACATAAGTACAAAAAGGTGTTAAATAACACCTTTTTGTACTTATGTTCACAAATTATACGTGTTATTTTATTTTACTGTGTCATTTTGGTATCATCCGGCAATTTCATAAAAAAAACACAAAATTATTTGTTGTCAACCATATGCTCATGTTGATAGGTATCATAATGACAGCTCCGTGCAAACGGCCGCTGATGATGTGCGAAAGTGAATATGTGATTCAAAAAGGGGATACCGACCTAAACACTAATTTTAACAAAATATCAGAGTCATTTTAGGTGTTTAGAACTCGCTGTGATACTTCTACAGTCCTCAATCAGAATTTACCTATACACGTAAAAGAGAATAACATTGATTAATCTCATTGAGATGATGCATCGCAGGATGTGAAGAATCTCAAACTGCAAAGTGAAGAAACAACCAGTCTGATTAAACTTCAAGAGCTGACAGATACAGATATTTATATACATACATATTTGAGGAACAAATTTGTAATTTAGTTTTATGCAGATTAAAGTACACTGTTCAGAACAATTTTAATATTGCAGTCACTTTGTGTGTGGCGTACAATACTTGCACACAATTTTGATCAAACCTTTAGCCCACACTTAGCGATTATAGTTACTTTCGGGAACCAGTGGCTTTCTGCTTCCTCAATTTCAAAATAGATAATAATAATAATAATAACCCCACCGCCGTATCTCTACGTTGTCGTCGTGGTGGGGCTTGCGCGCTCCAAACTCTGGGTCTGTGCTGGTAAAGTTTACTTTGCCGGAACGGATCTAGGGTGTGGGGCCAGACCAAGTGAGATACAATCCAAGCCAAGGTCGCACACGCCAAGGGCTGCATGGCTGCGGGAGAGCGATAGTCGGTAGTGTGCCAACTCTGGATAAGAGGGGACCTCCAGTTTTACTTACCCTTACCACAGTGAACGCAGGGCTCTGCTGTGGTCGACTTTGTTAGTCCCTAGCTACTCGTGGGACTAAAATGATAACAAGATCGAAAACAAAAAAAAGTGTTCCGGCAAATATGCCGTTTGTAGAGGATGAAACATCACCGGTTTCATCATCAGCCTCTCCGAGGTCCATATTCTCAACAATCGCATCATCACCACCTTCATATCTGTTACGTTCATCAAGATCATCATCAACATTATCACTAACGCCAGCAGATGTTGTGTCGGAGGCTCATTTAGCCAATAACCCTTCACCCACTGCTGTCACAAAAAATACGCGAAAAAAATGGAGTAAGGAAATGAACGAATTCATTTGGCGTAACTACCTTATCATCACAAACTTAGAATCTGATATTAATGCATATTTAACACCATTACATCAACAATTCATAGAAAAATTCCCTGACATGAATGTCTCTAAACAAAGAATTGGAGATCAAAGGAGAGCAATTGTGTCCAAAAAGTTACTACCTTCCACTACACTCGATTTAATTAGATTAGAGGTAACAAATAGTATACAAACAGACAATAATGACATACAACTACTGCCCGAGGCACCACATGAACTTATTTCATCCCCAACGAACACACAACCACACTCACAATCAGAACCTAAACGCAGGATGAAATGGTCCAACGAACTCAATGAAACACTAATGAAATGTTATTTTAGAGTAACAAAGATGGAGACGGATATGACAGTTTGGCGAAAAAATTTAAAAGAAAAGTTCTTAGAATGTTACCCTCATTTATCACATTTATCAGAACAGCGTATATCGGACCAAAAAAGAGTTATAGTTAATAATAGTATGATTTCAGAAACACGTCTCCAGACACTAAAAACAATAGTAGAAAAAGAACTATTTGAAACAGAGTCTTTTCACTGCCTAGCTGGTAGAATAATATCAAATACAGAAAATTTACACTCACAACCACCCACAAATACACTTAATATAGATATAGAACATATAGAGACGTCACAAATGCAACAAGTAAGTGTAGAAATAGAAGGAGATGACCTTCATGACATAGGTTTACAAAACTTTAATACAAGTCAAGAAAGAAATCTTGAAATAGATAAAATATTTACAGAAACACTACAGTATTATAGAAACACCAGTCCTACAGAGAGGAATTACATACCCATGCAAAAGTCATCAAAAAGATTAGCGAATATAGTTAGTTATATTAACAAAGTTATTTTACCAGAACAAGTTACTATAGATACAGAATTCAATCATCTTCAGACCATAATATACTGCGCTGCCTGGACAGCTGCTAGGGTCAACGGTAGTAAAATTTCACTGTCACCTCCTGAACATAGTAGTAGACCCCTACAAAATCGCAAGCCTAAGTGGCAAAAAAGGTTAGAAGACAAGATAGAAGGTATCAGAGCCAAAATCGGAAGATTAACACATTACATGCAAGGGCACAGGAGCAGAAAACTGATTAAACAAGTAAACATCATATTACGAGACTACAAAACGCATACATCACATGAAGAGCCTAACACACAACTTACACAGTATCTAGACACTCTTAAGCAGAAACTAACCGTTGTTAAAAGCCGACTAGATAGATATACTAATTGCACACTCCGTAAAACACAAAATAACCAATTTAGAAACAACGAAAAATTATTTTACCGAAAACTAAAAGCATCAACAACAAACCAAACTACACCGAGTAATAACACACACACAACGTGGCCGGCCACAGACGAGTTGCAGCAATTCTGGGCTGGACTTTGGGAAACCCCCGTCTCTCATAATACTGAAGCAGAATGGATCAAAGAGGAGGAAGCTCTTCAGACACACGTTGAGCCGATGACTTTTGATCAGGTGGACGTACAAACTTTCCACGATGTCCTTAAAAAGATCCACAATTGGAAAGCACCAGGCTCTGATCACATACACAACTATTGGTACAAAAAATTTACATACATACACCCACATCTCTACAACTTTATTAACGATTTTATAAAAGACCCAACAATTATCCCGGCATACATTACAGAAGGAAAGACTTACATGCTCCCGAAAGACCCTAACGACACATCTAATCCAGCAAAATATAGACCAATTACCTGCCTGCAAACCATATACAAGATAACGACATCGTGTATTACTCACATCATATACAAACACCTTGAAAAACAACAGATATTAACAGAAGAACAGAAGGGGTGCAGGAAGTTCAGTCAAGGTTGTAAAGAACAGTTAACAATAGATGCAGTAATACTTAAACAAGCCCAACGTACCAAGAAGGATTTGTGCTCTATGTATATTGATTATAGAAAAGCATATGATTCAGTCCCTCACTCGTGGTTACTTAAAGTTTTGAATTTATACAAGATACATCCACAACTTATTAACTTTTTAGGAAATTTAATAGATAAATGGCATACGCGATTACACCTGAACACATCCGTAGGAATAATGGAGACAGAACATATTAAAATCCAGCGAGGTATATTCCAAGGAGACTCACTCAGCCCATTGTGGTTCTGTCTCGCATTAAATCCACTCTCAAATAAACTTCGTTCTTTAAAGCCCGGGTATCAACTCCAGTATAATGATACAACGACTAACATACAGACTGACCAGCAACGTTGTAAAATTAACCACCTGCTTTATATGGATGACATTAAATTGTACGCATCATCACCAGACGACTTACATGAATTAGCTAGTACTACTGAACAATTTTCAAATGATATAAATATGGAGTTTGGCATTGACAAATGTAAAATTAATTCAATTAAAGCGGGAAAAATTTATTCACATTCATACAACATGCAGACTGGAGACACCATAGAATCATTAGATGAAAACGGTACGTACAAATATTTAGGTTACATACAGGCTAGACAGATTCTTTATAAAGAAATTAAAGCTACACTGATTAAACAGTTTAAACATAGGTTAAAAACAATATGTAATACACAAATAAACGCTCGAAACACTATAAAAGCCATTAACACTTATGCTATCCCTGTTCTTACTTATTCGTTTGGTATCATAAATTGGAACAAGACCGAACTCATACATTTGCAGCGGATTATCAACACCACTCTGACCAAATACAGAAGGCACCATCCTAGGTCATGTGTACAGAGGCTCACGCTGCCAAGGAACGAAGGTGGCAGGGGAATTATAGATATCTCTAACCTACATAATAAGCAAATAACTATCTTAAGAACGTACTTTAATACTAAAAGTCTGACTTCAACCCTACATAAAGCAATAGCGTTTAATGATAAAAAACTTACCCCTTTAAATATGTTTGAAAAGACCACCCAGAGTAATGAACAACAGACTGACCGACAGACCAAAATCGCAGAATGGACACAAAAGTCACTACATGGTAGACACCGACACGACCTTAATCAACCTAACGTCGACAAGTTAGCGTCGAACGAATGGTTAAGACGTGGAGAACTGTTCCCTGAGACAGAAGGGTTCATTATAGCGATTCAGGACCAGGTAATAGAGACTCGCAATTACCAGAAGCACATAATGCGAGTTCCACAAACAGTAGATCGATGTAGACGATGCAATAGTTCCTCCGAAACCATTCAACACATCACGGGTGCGTGTAAAGCAATAGTCCAGACTGATTACAAACACAGACATGACCAGATAGCAAATATAATCCACCAAAAATTAGCCATAAAATATAAATTAATTTCCACACCACCTGTAGCGTATTATAAGTATCAACCTGAGACTGTTCTCGAAAACTCCACTCACAAGCTGTACTTTGACCGAGCTATACTCACCGACAAAACAACCCACTACAATAGACCAGACATCACATTATTAGATAAAATTAACAAAACCGCACAAATCATTGATATAGCCGTTCCGAATACACACAATCTACAGAATACTATAGCAGAAAAACTCTCAAAGTATACAGACCTTAAAATAGAAATCAGCCGAATGTGGAGGCTTAGTAATGTAAACATAGTTCCTATAGTATTGTCAACAACAGGCGTAATACCTAAACAACTCCACCAATCTTTAAAAACACTCGATGTTCCATCCTACACCTATCAGACTCTTCAAAAAGCTGCAATATTAAATACTTGCAGGATCGTGAGAAAGTTTCTGCAAAATGACCACGAATGTTCTATGGTCACCGCACATACGTATGCAGCAACCACCGCACGAACACAGGCTCATGTACAGACACACTCACTATCACCATCACAAAATCCGTCCACACCTTCATCACATCATAATATAACAAATTACCAGGGGTAGCACTTGGCTTCGGCCCGTACTACCCCATAAGCCCGGTGCAACACCGAGATACATAAATGTATACAAAAGAAATAATAATAATAATAATAATAATATCCTTGGACATTTCACACAACGCCATATCGTCCCAAGCTAAGCAACCCAATGCTTGTGTTATGGTAACGAGATGGCTGATAGACTACTTATATACATTTTTTTTTTGTAAATACATACATATTATAGATAGAAAAACACCCAGACTCGTAACAAATACTTGCAGGTCGTACAAATATTTGTTCCGTGCGGGAATCGAACCCGCGACATAGTGCGCATCAGTCAATCGCTCAACCACTGCGCCAACCGTGTCGTCAGATGTTCTTGTTACGATCATCATCTACCTAGCATTTTCCCAACTATGTTGGGGTCGGTTTCAAGTCCAACCGGATGCAACTGAATACCAGTATTTTACATGGAGCGACTGCCTATCTGACCTCCACAAACCGGTAAATGGGCAATACGGTACCCCTTGGTAATACTGGCTGTCAGATTTTCGGGCTTCTGACGAACCGTAACAACTGTCAAAGATGCACAAATGACAGCCGGAACCAACAACTTAACGTGCTTTCCGAGGCACGGAGGAGTCTCGGTATGTAATGATGGTCACCCATCCACGGCCAACCCCGGCAAGCGTAGCTTAACCTGGTGGATCGACCTGTGCGGCTGTTAGTACTTAGCCACGAGCTGCCTCTTATTACGATATAATACCTTATTACTACCATAACATTTTTTTTTCCAGACCATGTCCACAATAATGCGGCTAACAGAACAACTGAGTATGTTCGACACAAATTCCGACTGCGATACTTTGGACGCGTCTTCAAGTTCCAGTTCAAAAGAGACGTCACCCACCGGAGACACACCCACACTCTCTTCAAGCGTCCCTAACATATCCGACTACCCACAAAAGAAGGTTCTAGAAACTGAACTTCAATTCCACAACGATTACTTCAAGAATGAGATAGAAGATAGAGACAGGGGAGGGTTAAATCATTCGTTCCGGTCTGTGAGGTTGTCGAAGCCTAAAATGGACGGACAGAGCCTTTCGTTTGACTACAGCAAGAGACATGGAAGCTTGAGGCTTGATTTTAAAAGTTCTGCGTCTTTGGAGCAAGTTTCATATCGATGTTTGGTCGATGGCTTGAGGAATGATAAGAGAAAGGTAGGTTTAATACCGTTACTTCTTATTTTATGTTGTCAGTAGTTCTAAATCCTTCCTTAGCACTTAACTTCGTTATTCATGGAACTCTGTGTTTAGTCTGTGCGCTGTCCAATTAGTAAATAAATAAATTAATTTGTGTTTTTTTTAAGTACTTTGCGAATTGTTTGTATGTTACGCGCTGCATGATTATTGTAAGCAGGTGATACAGATTGTAGAATTTGCAAGCACATGTCGATTGTACAATTTGCATTTGTAACTTATGTCATTACCATTTCAGTAAAAACTTTTTTGGTTAATTGGTCAAAAATACGGGTGCAATTGTTATGATTCAATGTGATTGCTATATTAGTAACAATTCCAAAAACATGAAGCCCATGCGATAGGTCTAACATAGATTTTGCCATTTCTGTACCAATTGAATTCCGTGCTCGTTCGTTAATTTGAGTTTCTGAAAATGTTTGTTTTAATCTTAAATGTAGTTAATGTGGCCTGAACCTATACATACAGTAAAATACTATGTGTTCCGAATTGTACTAACTAGAACTGCGGGGGCGACTAGAATCAATTCTATTTCTAGTTCATTCTGACGTTCAAAAGTGCCTTTCTTGTGTCTATTTGAAATAAATGATTGGCTATGACTTTTGTCTATACGATTGAAAGGATTTGGATAAAATATTGATTAATTCACGGTTACTTTTAAATACTGGCAGTAGTTCCTTTGTGATATTTTTAGACACCCATCCGGGAGAATCTGCGGGCAAAGAAAAATGCGAATGAAAACTTAATTTATTTGATAGTTCGTAAGGGACTGATTTGTGACTGGCTTCCTAAACGAACAATAGTATAAAAGTGTTTGAAAGTAGAACTAACATTAATCTTGAAGCTATTGTGGTTGTATATAACTGATTTATTTACGCGCAAAATTATTTTTTATTATTAACGCGAATAATCCTTCAAGAGCGCAATGATTAGAAAAACTTAAACTTGAAAGATATTTAAATTTTATGTACAGTAGTGATATATGGGCAGACTTAATGCCATAACTCCTCAATGCAATCTGTGTCTGTCGCTTCCCTAGAGCTGTGCTAAGAAGCGGAGTGGTAAAAAAAAAAGACAAACCGTGAAAACGGTTTTGTGGGGCATAGTTTAGATTAAGACTTTTTGTAAACTTTAATATAAATAAATAAATAATAATAATAATAAATAATAAACG
Source organism: Hyppa rectilinea (assembly GCA_951799385.1). Lineage (NCBI taxonomy): Eukaryota > Metazoa > Arthropoda > Insecta > Lepidoptera > Noctuidae > Hyppa > Hyppa rectilinea. The sequence goes on from OX637300.1 coordinate 22,610,918, forward strand.
AAGAAAAAATGTAACCCAATACAATTCTTTCATTGTTTAAATAAAGCAATTCCATTTATTCATCGCTGACTGCTCCGCTTTCACTTATGTCTGTATGTTGAAAATACACCTTAAGGACTAGCCTAACCACCAAAGATGTGCGAGGTAGTAGGCGGTATGCGAGGAAAACGCGGTCGAAAGGATTTATGTGTGTATTGGACAATAATGACTTGCTTAAAAATCGGTGAAGGAAAACATCGTGAGGAAACCAGCATGTCTGAGAGATATTTCTCAACAGTATGTGAAGCTAAGTCAGAAAAGCAGCATAAAAACTCTGACACCAGTTTAGTCACTAACCATACGAAAAGAAGAAGCTATGTTAGTGTTGTTTTTGGTTAGTTTAACGCACATACTCTACACATCCTCGCCCATCTGTGGTGGAAACGGACCCTAAGAATGGGCTTGTAGGCTTGCATTGCTCACCCGGACTTTTTATGTTCGCTTCGGTTTGCCTAGCTCTCGCAATTAGCGAAGTTCAATCAGCATTATAGGCGACGCATTAGCGTAGTTACAACACTTACAACCTTTTTAAAGATTTGTAGATGGGCGAATGTGCGGGGTCTTATTAATAGAAAATAAATTACTCTCGAATTAATGAGACAGTTTAGAATCTAGTTATGGTTAAGCCTAACGCTTTCTGATAGATGACTATTTCCAAACGTAATGCGTACTAGGTTATGTATTTTTCATCTGTAGTTTTGGTTAGCTCTGAGTATTACAAGTAATTTGGCGTTTATTATAAAGTAATAGTTAGCAAAACAATGATTAGTCGATAAAATAATACATCATCATACAATATAAACCAGGGGCTTAACCCCGAGCGATTATACATTTATTAATACTTTTGATAATTATGTATTTGCCTAGCAGTTGTCCCAAAATAAACTTTAAACGAAATACAATAAATAATTAATGGCATATGATTGTGATTAGTATTCAGCGGACAGACAACCGAAGAGATGGAGATATACGACCTGTATAGCTGTCTCATTCGCACACTGAAGTAATATTAAAATAATACTGCTTTAAGAGGTCGTGGTTCAGTCACAACTATAACCATTATCGTTTAAAAGATAAAAATATACAGGGTGTAACCGAAAGGGTATACATACTAAAGCATATGCTACAAACCACCAAACTAAACTACTTTTACTATGGGACTAACTCCGAAATCGCAAAACAAAAATCAGCTGTTCTTTACATTTTTGGTCACGGCCTCGTCGAAATGAAGGGAACAGCTGGTTTTTTATGTCACGATTTCGGAGTTGGTCCCATAGTAAAAGTTGTTCAATTTGGTGGTCTGTAGCATATGCTTTAGTATGTATACCCTTTCGGTTACACCCAGTATATTATTATAATAGAATTTATATATTACTAGCTGACCCGACAGACGTTGTCCTGTTTTAACTATGATACCTTCCTTACCTACCATACCTTCCCTACCCTACCTGCCCTACCTACCCTACCTACCCTACCTACCCTACCTACCCTACCTGCCCTACCTGCCCTACCTGCCCTACCTGCCCTACCTGCCCTACCTGCCCTACCTGCCCTACCTGCCCTACCTGCCCTACCTGCCCTACCTGCCCTACCTGCCCTACCTGCCCTACCTGCCCTACCTGCCCTACCTGCCCTACCTGCCCTACCTGCCCTACCTGCCCTACCTGCCCTACCTGCCCTACCTGCCCTACCTGCCCTACCTGCCCTACCTGCCCTACCTGCCCTACCTACCCTACCTACCCTACCTACCCTACCTACCCTACCTACCCTACCTACCCTACCTACCCTACCTACCCTACCTACCCTACCTACCCTACCTACCCTACCTACCCTACCTACCCTACCTACCCTACCTACCCTACCTACCCTACCTACCCTACCTACCCTACCTACCCTACCTACCCTACCTACCCTACCTACCCTACCTACCCTACCTACCCTACCTACCCTACCTACCCTACCTACCCTACCTACCCTACCTACCCTACCTACCCTACCTACCCTACCTACCCTACCTACCCTACCTACCCTACCTACCCTACCTACCCTACCTACCCTACCTACCCTACCTACCCTACCTACCCTACCTACCCTACCTACCCTACCTACCCTACCTACCCTACCTACCCTACCTACCCTACCTACCCTACCTACCCTACCTACCCTACCTACCCTACCTACCCTACCTACCCTACCTACCTTCCTACCTACCCTCCTACCCTACTTACCTATCTATCCTAATAGGCCAGCCAAATCGGTTCAGCCGTTAATAAAATCAAAACTTGCTTTTCGTTTCTGTTAGTGTGCCACCACTTCTTAAATACTTAACGAATTTTGATGCGGTTTTCAATAATATTTGGCGAATGTATTCTAGGAGGTTAGCGAAAGGTAGTTTCTATCTAAAGAAACATCTTGATGTTTCGACATGTCGCCATTGCAACTCGTGCGAAGCCGGGGCAGATCGTTAGCTACATAAGTTCGCTCACTAGCTAGTTAAATATAAAACAAGCTTTCAATAAGCTAGCCACAGAAACTATTTTATAGCCTAGCCTTTTATAGTTGTAATGTGTACTGCCTAAGCTTTATTTGCTAGATTTAGTACTTATTTGTGTGAAGTTTATTATTTCATCGCTTATTTTTAAACGTTCCTTATTCTTATTACGCGCATTGTTGCTTTAATGCTTTTATGGTACCTACTGTATTTGATGTTGAATTTAGTAACTGCGATTGCATGTTCTCGCTGTGTGTGACAGGGTGCGAATAGCAATCTCCTGGTTCTTCTGTAGCCATTTCATTTAAAAGGGTATTAGAAGCCCCAAACTGTTATCTGCGTTCAATCCATCTATGAACCCATTATCGCTTCTTCTTCTTCGTGCGGGTTGTGAGCTTAATCAGCATTTGATTTGATAACTTTTGCGCATGACAACCGAATACACTGACGTGTGCGACGAGCAGATGACATTTTGAATTTGCGCACCAACAGGCTGTCGAAATCCTTTTGTAGAACTCGCTGTGTGTGACAGCGAATTGACGCTGCGATCATTATTTGCACTTGCAGCGAGAGAGAGATTCGCTGTATGTGACCGAGGCTTTACGGCCCGGCCACGACTCTTGTCTCAGCGAAAAAGTTGCGCGATTCGTCAATGCCATTTTGCCACGTGCCTCGTGTTCATTTGTTTCCTATCGACTAGATAGTAGTAGATTCTGGAAACCACTTCTTAATTTATTTTTAAAACTTTTTGAAAAATACATTACATAAAAACTTATGATGTAAATGAAATTTTAACATCCATGTGCCGTTTGCCAGCCGTTTATAAGCATGCGTATTCATTTTTGATTAAAAAATGAGCCAAATATAGTGTTCGTCAAACCGCCGCTCAATTCAATGTTCCAAGCCGCTCTGAGTCTTTGCATGGTTAGCCCAGCGCCTTTGTACTCGACGCGCGTCGCGCCGGTGCCGCGATTTGCTCGGCGAAATTCACGCGCGATACGAGCTAGTACTACGTAGTATCATTAAAATTTTGCATTTTAATGTATGCTCTGTACTGTTTTTCGTTCTTTCAGTGAACAGTAAAAAATATGCGGCTGCCGCTGTAGTATTAATGCTCTGTCTTGCATAGTGTCGCAGCACTATGCTGAGCAATGGCCCTTTGCCGTGGATGTGACGCATCTTTACCCCAATTTTTTTTGGTGGGCTTTTTATTGCGTCATGTCAACTGCAAATAAACGTATTATTTTTCTTTCTTCTTTTTAAATTCATTCAGTATTGTGCATCTGTAGTGGTAGTTCGATATATGGTCTAATCTTTTAAGATTGACTGTTAGTTTTGGTCAACTAGTGACAACATCAGCATATGAAATGTATCTTCATAATACAGCCCCCCAGGTCAGCCCAGTAAAATGTTTTTGTGATCTGGGGCCGTATTACGACAGTATCCATGTCACCATGATTCCATGACGAACATGGAATGGCGCTATCGGTCCTGAATCGCCTCTGTCTAGTGATGGGTCGTTGCCGTCAAGCGAACGAGCAAGTTGAGCGACTAGTTAAATTCGTCAATGAGCTAACGTACACTAATGTCAATATACAAAGTAAACCATTCATTCATTGAACGGTTTTATTCCACGCTGCGACGTTCAACTTGTTGATCGAGTCTCTGAGCTACATCTACTGATTTGATATTCTATTAATTTAGAGGAAGTCCACCAATATCGTCCTATACTTTAAAAAAAAAACAAACTCTTAAAAATCAACTCTTTTTTGCGTTATTTACAGTACAAATTCACAATATATGACCGTTGCTCACAATTTAAGATGTGATTTTCAATTTCAACGTAAGTTTTGTATTCACTAAGTTCGTTGAGTTACGTTTTCGAATTTAGTCGAATAATTAACGAGTCAAATTCCTAAACATCGTTGAGATCAACGGTTGATTCAACTAGTTCCTTTATTTAACGTCCATCACTCTCTGTCTTGCTTATGAAAAATAATGGCATTAATAATTTACTAGTTATTTTTTACTTTAGCGCGACTTTTGTAGCGATTCAATTACAAACCTGTTCAAAATCGTGTTTGGGTTCCTCTCTCTTCTTCAGAGCTTTAAATTATTTTTGAATTGTATCAAGCATAAAAATAAGACACTTACCGTATACATTGTTGGTTTTAGGCATCAGAGTCGAGGCGGGAATCGGCCACGTTGCCCGCTGTAGGCCAACTGGACCAAGCGACGAGAGAGAGCAACCTGATGTTCCTAAGAAACGTCGGAGTTGTTGTTGAAAACTCGCTCACGTCTCTTGTTGAAGAACTGACGAAGATTGTAGCGAATAATGGTGAGTTAATAATTTTTAAGAATCAGCTGACGGACAAAGGAAAAATTTTTAGTTATCATCCCTATTGCAAGTACCTACTGTAACACTTTTTACTTTTCAAATTTTTGAAGTCAACTTACATAGACTGTTTTTGGACCAATATTTTCCATACGGTGTAAAAGCGACCATCTTTTCAGTAATCCTAAAAAGAATAAAAAATGTTTCCAGAATCATCAGACGAAGACTTAGTTACCATAAAAGGCCTCATGGACGGCGTAAGGTCGAGTGCAGACGATGCAGCGAGATGGATGCGTGTGTCGCACGCGGCGTTGCGACTTCGATGCGAGTCACCTCACTGGGCTCGTGAGCATGCTGCGTTACAGACGAGGAGGGACACTTGCTTCTCCCAAGCGGTACTTACAGAATTCTACATTCATAGTATTATGCCTGCAGCGCTGTATAATGTCGCCTGTGAATGTATACTAATATTATAAAGCTGAAGAGTGTTTGTTTGAACGCGCTAATCCCTGGAACTACTGGTCCGAATTGAAAAAAAAATGTTTGTGTTGGATAGTCCATTTATCGAGGAAGGTGTGTAACATCATGCTACGACCAATAGGAGCCGAGTAGCTAGTTAAGGATAAATCTAAAATTCTCATGCAATCTGATCGCTTACCTGATGCAATCAATGTTGACAATCTGATCGCTTACCTGATGCAATCAATGTTGACAATCTGATCGCTTACCTGATGCAATCAATGTTGACAATCTGATCGCTTACCTGATGCAATCAATGTTGACAATCTGATCGCTTACCTGATGCAATCAATGTTGACAATCTGATCGCTTACCTGATGCAATCAATGTTGACAATCTGATCGCTTACCTGATGCAATCAATGTTGACAATCTGATCGCTTACCTGATGCAATCAATGTTGACAATCTGATCGCTTACCTGATGCAATCAATGTTGACAATCTGATCGCTTACCTGATGCAATCAATGTTGACAATCTGATCGCTTACCTGATGCAATCAATGTTGACAATCTGATCGCTTACCTGATGCAATCAATGTTGACAATCTTGGCGAGGATGCCAACAATTAGATTGTTCTGCTTTGATTGCCTCCGCGTCAGTCGATGAGCAAGTTAATATTTTTAGGGCTAAAAATGTTACGGATATAGATCCGTAACATTTTTAGCTTAGGTCTAATGACGCTAACAGATAAGATACGTCTCAATTCGTTAAAACTACAATAAGGTGCGAAGGAAGCTAATTTCCGTCAAATTCATACTATCCAAAAAGGGGTCCCATCTAAAATTTGGAAATTTCTTAGATAATTAGGAGATTCCTTTCAACGATAAAGTTAGAAACTTGGGGATATTCATTGAAAAGAACTTTTCTTGGCTGCCCTGCTACAGGAACAAGTCCAAGTCATACAGGACCAAGTCATTTACATCCGGTGGATCTTTGAAGAGATTTCGTAATTTTCAACCTGAGCTTGCACAATCTCCTCTTTCACACCCATCCTTGATTATGCTGGTACCAGCTACCGTATCCAAGACCAACTCGCAAAACTTACGCAAATATTACTGTTTCCGAATTCCGTGTGAATCTCGAGCGTTTAACAATTCGCCTTCGCCGGAAGGCTCATATTCTTTCTCTTTTGTGTAATATTCTCTTTCCCTCTCCCACTCCACACTATCTCATCGAAACGTTTTCAGTTTCCTTGCGACGCTCATATTCAATTTTGAAGGGTGTCAAATAATTTGAATTTTAAAATACATACCTATTCATTCCACAACTTGCCTCGACAAATCCTCTACTGTCCAGCACCTTAATTGAGTAACTCATTTTCAATCACAATCAGAATTATTTTGAAACATATTGCTAATCGATTAGCAGCTTAATATGTACTGAAAATGTATGTGCTCAACAATGTAAATAATGCAATGAATGTTGTTGAACTGTCAGAATATGTGTTAATTGCAAAAAACGTAAGAAAATTAGAATTTATTTATTTATTGTAATTTTGCGGGCAACCGTGTAGCTTTCATCGTAATATCTAAAAGTTGACAGAGCAAATCGTTAGTGTTTAGATTAAAATGTCAGGCAACATTTTTGTAATCACTTACTACCTTACTAATAAACGTGTTATAGCGTCTTAATAGTTACACATCAGCATAGCGGAAAGTCTGTGAATCCATTGAGACAAATAATGAAGCCGCAAGGTTAAGGAAAATCTTATCAACAGATCAGAACCGAACCCTGGGTGTGCTAATAAAACCCGATAAATCAGACAAAATAGTAACAGAGGACCGGATAAGGTGGGCAATTGACACCTTCCAACCATACAAGTCCGCAGGGCTGGACGGCATCTTCCCAGCCCTACTGCAGTGTGGGCTAGAGCAATTGACACCATGGTTGGTAGAGATATATCGAGCCAGCATAGCACTCAGACACATAACTCTTGCATGGCAAGAAGTGAAGGTCATCTTCATACCCGAACCTGGCAAGACTGACTTTACATAACCCAAAGTTTATAGACCTGTAAGTCTCACATCATTCTTACTGAAAACCCTTGAGAGACTGCGATAAGTACATCCGAGACGGACCTCTTCGTGTAACATATGGCTCACTAGTCTGGTGGCCCAGAACAAATTTCGAAAAACTGCAGTGGCTCGCTTGTGTAGCTATCACCAGCGGCATGAGATCTACGCCTACTGCTGCCGTACAGGCGATGCTCGGACTGCCCCCTCTACACTTCGTAGTGCGGGAGGAGGCAGCCATGGCCGCCTTTCGACTTAATAGAACAAGAACCCTGAGTAAAGCACACACGAGTGAGGGAGCACGCGATCAACGCTGACGACACCCTGCGACGAAGCCCCAAAGCAACACCAATTTCAAAAGCATTACGACATATTACTTACAGACGAACAGTGTGACTACTCTGGCCCGAAAGAGCTAAGAGTATACACCGACGGGTCGAAAACTGACTTCGAAATCGGAGTATAAATATATCCAGCCCACTGGGAAAGAACAACACCGTCTTCCAGCCGGAGTGTGTGGGCATCATACAAGTGGCCTACGCAATAGAAGCCAAGAAAGTCACCGACGCGCAAATAAGTATAATTTCCAACAGCGCCTCAGCCATGCAGTCCCTAGCAATGCACTAGAACGCACATCGGTATCCTAACGCCGCAGCTGACGAGCTGGCGAGGAGAGCATCCAGCAGGCAACTCTGCGGAACCTATCATACCCATTCCTTTCAACCAGCTACGCAGATGGCTGCAAGGAATCAGCCACACACAAGCAGAGAGCTGGTGGACCTCGTCACCAGGCTGCAAGCTGTCCAGAGAGGCTATGCCATCCCTGGACAGGTTGACCAGGCGCTTAATTCGCCTGGACAGAACCGGCCTACGCCTGATGACGGGGACCATCACAGGGCACTGCTCCCTAAATAAACACTTCCATACAATAGACATAACGGACAGTCCACTGTGCAGGGCCTGCATGGAGGCTGAGGAAACCGTCGCGCACGTGCTCTTTGAGTGCACACGCGTCATTCTGATCAGAACACAGACTCTCGGACCACCCAGATCTTTCACAGATTTACTACACAGGCCAGGAGACGTGATCAACTTCTGAAGGGAGGTGGGCTGGCTGGAATAACCGCCGATGGCCGCCATGGTTCACGCACAATGGTCCGCCTAAGGACTTAGTGCGGAAACCATTACCTCAAGATAAGATAGTTATACAACGCTTTGTCATCTTCAGTCAGAAGTCAAATTTCTGACGACTGAAAGAAAGTTATTAGTGTATAACTATTCACCTCATATAAGACGTTTATTAGTAAGGGGTATAGTTTTAATTTTGAACGCCCATCGTCGGCTTGTATAAAAAAGGCTTGTCCATAGCACCTAGCCCCGCAATTACAATCTTATACCACGTACCAATTGTGATACTTAATTTAGACAAGTCTTACATCACGGTTACATAACAACAAAATTAGCAGGGCGGCTCGATTCAAGTGTCCCGTACACTGAATGTATAAACGATAGTAGTAGACAAAACATTTCGAACATAAATGTTAACATACTTGGTGTAAACGTTGGGTATAAGTGGAACCAGACATCAGATTTGTTAATTTTTAAATGCTTAAATTACGCTAGGAAAAGTGAACCTCTTTTTTCGCCTTCCTATATCTTATTATTTTCTTACAGTTATCAACGGTGACAGCCGGCTTACTATGCTGGCTATGTTCGATGCCGGGTGACATAGTAGTCAAGCTACTAAGCTCCGGTCTAGGACCCCTGTGCGGGTTCGAAGGCTTGCTGAGTCTGTACTCCACTGAGAAGGCCATGTGGGGAGACATGGTCGTCGCCGTCGAAGATCTGCAGACAGTCGTGTTTACGCTGATTAAAGTTGGACATAGGTACGTTTGTAATGATTAGAGATCGGATATTCGGATGCATATTTGCCTAAAGTAAATTTTTGGCTATAAAATTATGGAAGCGGCTTCTTAAAATATTTTTCTCTGACTAAAACGGGTATGAAATCAGTCTTCTTAATATATTTTCCTGCCAAAACGCAGAATTTGGAGATTTCAGAACGTCAGAATTATTTGCTATGCTAGTTCGGTAACTATGTACTTACCTACTATAAAACACTAGACAGATACGCATGCGATTGTACACTGAGAAAATACACTAAAGTTTGACGATTCAAGTCGAGGGACTTTTACGATCGATACAAAAGTGCACTCCATATTAGCTAACAACTGAACTTAAGTAGGTAAATACACATGCAACTTTATAATCAGAACAATCAATTCATCGATCCCGGAATCGCGGGATTTATCGATTCAAAAGTGCATTCCATAGTAGCCAACTTCTCAACTTTAGGTAAGGTAATCGGATGCATATATCCGATTACCCGATCTATGGTGATGATGTAAGACATGCTGGTGTATCAACTTATCTAAACAGACTCTCCCAGAACTTGGGTACGTGCTTGGCGCCATCACTAGCGTCCATCAGTTTCTGTAACGTCCCATCGGTTGTGGAATAGTACCACATTTACACTCCACATCCTGAGTTGTCTATTAATCTACAGCTCAGCAGGTTGGACTTGCTTTAGCCAATCTGCTTCCGGAGTCTGTTTAAAGACTTCTAGGACCAAAAATGCAGTTCGTGTCCAGGCGGGACATCTTCAGCAAATTAAACGAATGGTGTGGATACGGAAGCACTGTAGCTTCACAGCTTCAGTCTTTCTTTTGAAAACGTGGGTGGGACGAGACACTTTAAAAAACTGTTTCGGCTTTTCAACCTTTGTGTATCCACTGATACATCCAGCGTGGATAATTGTAAGCGGGATGTCCGAAGGGGTTACTGCTACCCCGGAACATAAAGGGCTAAGGTAGCAACATGGATGGGTTTTAGTCAGTCAAAGTCTGACACTCCCTTCCGCTCCACCCAGAGCGGGAGAAGTGATTGGATGATTTTCGACACTCAAAGAAAAAAAAATCGGTAGATAATTGAAGACGGTCCTAGAGAGGAGATAGCTTAATTATTAATGTCAACAATATCGTCTAAAGTATACATATAAATCTGCATTTATTTATATTTTTAAAGTTATAAAGCGAAATAGTATCATCTTTATTATTATAGCTTCAATTGATAGAGTCAATCATAAGGATGAAATCTCTGATATAACATGCATGCATTAACAGTTCATGCTGTTTAGTGAAATCAAATCATTGTTGATTTCTGAATTTCAATAAATATAATTTCATTTTATTCGTTTAATAATCCGATTGTCCGTATGCCATATCGATATAGCATACACCATATATTATACCAATACATATTTTTATCAAAATTTTCAGCAATACGGCAGTACCACACGTTTCGGGAACTCGCGGAGCGCTCACCGTCTACATTCCAATTTCCGATTCATTATACACGAAGTTAACGTCTAAAGAAGTAAGTTTTATTCTGCTTGTTCATTTTTTTATATTGAAATATGAAAATAAAACTAACCATTGTTATTACTGAACGATTCACGCGTTCCATAGTTCTATTTCTAAACGATAACTCTTATGTCAACTAGCTGATTTTTTCTGCGTCGTCCTTCCTCTTTTGTTTTTGCATCCGCGTCCTCTTACTTCTTTTGTTTTGCTTTCCATTATTGTAACCGTTTTAATAAACTAGATACTTTAACTTTTTGTTTCATTACATTAGTTTATTTAATTTGGACCACTGATTGAAAGAATAGGATAACTTAGGAAAATCCTGTTACTTACCAACACTATAAAAACGGTGAAGGAAAGGGACGTGAGGTAATCGGCATGACATTGAATAAAAAAAATTATGACATTCGAACCCGTCGTAGCTGTCGTAGTAACAGTAAGTCGTAAGTCGTACTGGGCACACGTGGTGGATTACGGCCTGCTGTCTCTCACAGAGAGGACGCGCGTTTCTTGGTAATGAAAAATGTATTAGCTGATAAATTCTATGTTACCAATACAGGTCTCCAAAAGTGATAATGCGCATAGAAATCTTCGCCACTGTTCGGCAACGGTCGTATTCCCCGAGCGTCGGAAGACGATATGTATATAGAGTGGTTAAGTGCATTTTCTTCATGCATAATTTAGTAAGATTATGTGTTTTGTCCTAAAAGAGATAAATATTGATTTATCAGTAACGAAATTTGATTCAATAATTCCATGTAAGTAAATAGCGAGCTATAATTCATATAAGCCTAAATCTGATTTTTAATATGCTTTTTCTAGTACTTAATATGTATTTTACGTTGGAATTTTTAATTTTTTAATATTGAAAAAACGTGAAAAATGTTAGTATATTTAAATATTTTACAAAATTAACTATTTCAATTTGAATAAGATAACCAAGAAGGGTGTGTAATAGCAGCTCTATATAATTCCGGACAAAGAGAACAAGTGCAGTCACCACCAATATAACAAGACGACTGACGGACTTTTGACTAACCGCCGACCGCCCGAATTGTTTTCGATTGTGTACACATGATATTGACTCCTATTTCTTTCGAACAAGGTGCTAGATGCAAGTGCATTGTTAAGGACTCGAACGATTCAATGATTCGGGTGTTTCCGGGAATACGACAATTAGCGAAGATCTGCATGTGCATTATTAATTTGGGAGTACTGTACTTACTTCGTTATTTTTACTTTATTTCCAGCACCTATCGTTCACAATAACGGCCGTGTTCTTCAACATCGGCGTCAACGAGAAGGCGACGCTAGCTGAAGCGTTGGGCGAAACGACGCCACAGTACCATTCCAACAGTGACAACTTGGACCGTCTTAACAAGTACTACCACAAGTACAGTAAGATATTCCCTACGGACCATATGGCGCCTGGCAGAGGTTAGTGTCTTATTAGTATTATCATAGCTTCATCAAATAGTTGTTTGATTTGTTCAGTCAAGTTCGTAATTGCTTTACTTTACAAACCTGTGAATTAAACACACTAAACATTAATTATTTATTTAACCTTTTATGTACACACACAAAAACAAACAAGAATGAATGAACAGAAAATACGTACAAAGGTATTGCTTGTTTCTAAAGAAATCTCTTGCAGCATAGCTGCGATAGGAAAGTAGATAAAAGAGACATTAGAATAAAAGAGAAATACATAAATATAAACAAACAATTCACTCATTTAAATATAAACATACACAAATAGAATATACATACTTAGATACATAGATACTACTAAATAAATATCAGTACAATATACATTTATACTAAATTAAAAAGTAATTTAAGATAATAAATACATGCAACTAAGACGAAGTGGACAGATAGTGTTCCACCCTACTTTAAGAAAGCAACTGTGCAACTGTTTTAGTTTTTCTGTTTTCTAAAGTCAGCCGGGAATGAATTCCACAACCGAACGGCATGCTCAGAGAACGAATAGAAGTCGGTTGAATGGGGAGGTGATTTAAGGAATTTTCTATGATGCAACCTGCAAGGTACATCAAAGGGACGTACGTAGGAAAAGCGTTCCCGCAGATAGGATGGAAAATATATTGCGGCTTAGGCTTGGGAGGGCGAACCCTGTAAGACAAGAAGACTAAGTTGTGGTAAGAGAAAACAGAAACGTTATCAGAATTGGAGACCTCTTTTAGACCTGATGATTATCAAGTCTAAAAGAGAAGGATTGCAGTTAGGGAAATGAAGAGTAGCTGTAAGAGGCAGAATACTAAGGTTATAAGAAGTCAAAAAAGATTAAAGTTTGTGAGTCCGGCTGTCATTTTTCAGCAGGCAAGTATTGAAATCTCCCATCAAGAATTCAAGACTATGTGGTCATAAGAGGGACAGAAATAATTTAAAAGCGAATAAAAGATTCAAAGTAATCAACACTGAAGTTAGGACTGTACACAACTCCAAGAAGCATTTTAACGTGATGCAAGGAAATTTATTGGGGAGGTGGGAAAGCAAAGAGCAAATCTGATCGCCAAGAGTGAAAGAAAATGAAACTGCTAGAAGAGGAAGAACACGAGAAAAAATCACCATCAAGGTCCGCAACGATCATTGGCTAACAATAATTATATGAACAATAAAATTAAATGTATGAAAAAGAATAACTACTTAACTAATAAGTGCAAAAAATAAAAGCTGTTTAAATACTAAACTTAATAAAATGCTTTACTAAAAAGACCATGTGCCATAACATTAGAATACAGACTTTAACTGACGCAGTGACGTAACGTCACAGGGTAAAAATGATAACACTAAAATGACACAGGCCAGTGACAGACGTCATGTTACAATAACAAAAACGAAAACATCTACCGGCTAGTTAAGTTTTAAGAAAAGGATAAATGAAAAGTAAATATTATGGGTAAATTTAAACTGAAAATCTTATTTTAGGTGTACCTACCGACTCTACACAAATGTGTCACAAAGCGAACATCGTAAAACGTCGAGCCTTCCTCACAGTCTTTCGTTTGGGGGTTGTAGTTGCTGTTAAGGGCGAGGCAGATGCAATGGCTGGTGAAGAAGCAACAGGCATGGGATCACTGGGCGCAGCACCGGCGGGAGCGGGAAGTAGCGTGATTAACTTTTCAAGCCTACCCATAGTCGCTATCTTCCAGCCAGACTTGTGAGGCCTCAAGACAACGTTCTTTCACTCTGCAGACCAGGTGCTATTGATGGTGAAGTCCTGGGGCCGTGTCTTGGTCAGAAATTCCGAAATGGTGATTCCGGAGAGTAGTTTTCCCATCCCAAACTAACCGACGCTGCTCCATGTCGTTAAATTGCACCAGCAGGGGTCTGGTTTTACCCTGGGGGGCTTCAAGTCTGTGGCAACATAGTAAATTTGTTGTGATGTCCTCAACCTTTGCTTTCCTTTGTTGCTTCGATATAATGTGCAGAACAGCATCACACCTCTTTTCATTGGGTTTCACAGGGATATTGTGAAACAGCCGAATCTGTCTTCGCATTGCAGTCTCATGAGTGTCCAGACCCTACGACAGGAGTTCAATCTGAGTTTTGAAGTGAGAGAGTCTTAAACTTGGTGAAGTTCAGACAAAGCATTTAAACTTGGTGAAGTTCAGGAACAGTGCAGCAAGATCTGAGTGTGCAGGGACAGTTCCAGCAGTAGCCCTCAGCACTTTGTCTTCATTCTCACACATACGAGAGCTAAACAGCTTCTCCAGTTCCTTCGTACTGTACACAAGCTTGTGGTCCATGCTTAGTTGGGATATTTAGTGGTAATTGCACGCACAATGGTCCGCCTAAGGACTAAGTGCGGAAACCAAAACCTCAAAATAAGATAAGAGTGGTAGTTAAAGGAAAGTTAAAAGCGAAGATGGGTTTATCAGTTATTTAGCACATAAAAATAGAGAAAAATAACTATTCTAAAATAAATATTAAATAAGGGAGCTACTAATTAAAGTCTATATGTTAAGCCTACCCTCGTAGGAAAAAAGACATGACACAAGACAAACATTCAATGTTTGAACAATTAACAATGCAAGTAAAAAATAAAAGCATATCTGCTCATACTTTATTATGTGACTCGGAAGAAATACTCAGACCTTTACTTAAACAAATCAGGCACCCACTCACATATACACTCCTATACTCACTCATACATACACAGTTACATATGGAGCATTATACTCACACACATAATGGGCTTAATATTTAATAATTCATTTAAACTGCTATGTTCTTCCCCGTTTCTTATCCTCAAAATTATTTGTATTAGTCTGCTTTTTTTTTACAAAGTGCACATTACTAAATATAATAATGTGCACTTTTGTTTACTTACAACTGTAAATAAATGTAGTTAAATAATAACATTCACAATGGGCTGAGGTCATTGACGTACCAAGTAAATTTTTTACCTGGCTATTTTCATGCTTAAATTATGTATTATGTATATGTATATACAAATAAATATATTATTATTACTATATTTAATTGAGACTGCACTAGGTTTGTCTATCGCTTTGTTCTTTCTTAACAAAAATAGGCCTTGTCATTTTGTGACATGCATGTGACTTTCAACCTTAAAGCCTGCTGTATAGCAATGTGTGGTCAATTTTACAAGCTGTATACTGGTTCTCCACTCAAGCCTAGATAGGAAAATCAACCAAGTGTCTCGAATGTATAGAGGAGAAGAGCCTTTTATATAAAGACCTTCGCGGAGTGTTAGGCCTCATTTACGGAGACGCGGGGCGTCGCCGTTTCGCGTCTGGCACACAGGCTTCGGTTCACACTGGCAAGTTCTCCGTAAACGCACTCATACTACGCCATATGTTTGAATACAGTGCGGACCGCGCCGCCACTCCCTTGAATCTCCTAGGATGAGGTCTGAGCCTTTGGACAAGTAACACCAAATATTGACCATAGTTAGGACTTAGTTATAGCGTTTACTGATACGAAAGACAGAGCTTGTTGGAACATAATATTTATAATAGTTTAATCCTTGTCAAACTTATTGTACCTACATTATAACTGCATGAACTTGCATGTAATTGTGTTACGGTTCTTGGAGATCAACTAAACAAATATCTGATTTAATTTCCAGCATCATCAAGAACTAAGCCTCTCGAGGAAGTGATGGAGACCCTGAGGATATGCGTGCACAAAAAGGTTCCCAAAAATGTTGAGGTACTACATTTGGCCTCACTCGCAACCAGACTTATGAATGGTAAGATTATTTTTTTACTTTACCACCTCATCGCAAACAGTTCTAACTTATACTGGCTGTAATGACGAGTCGGATCAAGTTTCCAAAAGTGTTGCTAAACTATACAGACGAAACTATGAAAGTGACGGTTAGTAACGAATTTTGGTTTGGTTTGTATGAATTCATTTAACTGTTAGTCGACTATCAACCCGTCTCGGCTCGATATATGAACCATAAATACGTTGCTTGTCGGTGACGATACATAAATTAGTTTATCACGTGCATCACTCACTGCTGCACGCTGTTTTGTTTATAATTGAGGTGACAGCGGCCAAAAACTTATGACCTGATCCAAGAATTATTGTATAGTCTGGAGCATGGACAATGTTCGAATTTGCCAAGACGAGATGATATCTGTATACAGTGGGATTATGCGTTATGTTACGTTTTTTGCAATTTGCAGGTCAGTATCGGGATGAATGTTGATCAAAATATGATTCGGGACGGTAACTTATAGTATTTAATTATAACCATTTAAACTTTCAATAAAACTCTACGTACAGATTATTCTTTTTGATCAACATACAACCTGATACCTGACCTGGGCTGGCTCAGCGCAACAATATTATGACGTTAATCTAAATAATAGCGGCTTGTTTAAATGAACGATTTACGACATCTGCCACCTGACAGCGACAAGCTGTCATTATGTTTATGACAAATGACAATCGGTTCAGTGTTGCCAAAGTGGAAAAACAAAAAACACAGATCTAGTTTTTTGGGGATACCATCTTAAGCTTTGTGTTGCCAACCAAAAATAAAAATCGCCTAAATAGTAGAAATTTGAATCTAATTGTGACTTACTTACTGTAACTTATTTAAATTATGACTTACTGAATTTAATAATGACATTAAACAAACTAAAGGACATCATTCAAGTCTCGAACATTTTGTACCCAAAAATGAAAGTGCCGGCCAGAAAAAAATAATACTAGATTCTTAAGCGGAATAATGTCCTGAAGATTTTTTACTATTACAAGAATCGTCTACAATTAACCCCCAGGCTGCTATTTGACTTTGAAAATGAAAAAAATAATTATTTTCCTACAATGTTTGGAACATCTCATGACGCTTAAAAGTTGACAAACAGTAGCTAAGTAGCTACCTACCTGCTATTGTGTTATCTCGCACGGTCGCATCTCCGCCCCTTCACCGCGTACCCCCTCCTCCTCGTGTCCATACGGCGAACGCAAGCAAAGACAATCCACAAGTTAGTTACCCATGCGACTTAAGTTACATCGGACGGCTACTATTCAGTTTACTTGTGCTCTTATTTTGCTGTTATCATTATGGCGGAATTACTGTGTACATGGTGTCGTGAATCAGTTGTGAATAGAAGGAGATACACTTGGGCTTCCCGAGAGGACCAGCACATTGAAATAGCGCAGATCGTTATTCAAGAAATATTGGAGGAGCAGGTATGTACCTATTTATGATGTACAATACGTTTTGTTGTAAGGTTATTGTTTCTGCCATAAGAGTATATCGCTCTCTTATAATAATTATGTACAGTAGTCTCAGTACGAGAAGCACGTCAAGAAGACGACGCCGCCGCCGATAGTCATAAGATATAATTATAATAGAAGGCGAGTACAATTTCGTTCACTATCAGCAGATGTGCCAGAATTAAACGACTTCCCGAGGCTAACGGAAGAAGACTTGGTGCTATTTAGTCTTGGTATATACCAGATCAAACAAGCGAGGAGCTGCTACGGCGAACATTTAAACCCAAATGGAGAGTTTATTATTGAAATCGGAAGTGGACTTCTCATGGAGCATGCCAGAGAGTTGGGCGAAAATGTAGTAATAATAAGGGGAAGAATTCAGTCTCGCCATGTGAGAGCCAGAACATATTATGTATACATTGGCTGGAATACAAGATTAAGTGGTCGGGAAGCCATAGCACATTATTATTGTACTTGCAATGTAGGTATGCGAACCGTCGGTTGCTGCTTTCACACAATGTGTTTGGTATGGTATATTCGCTTTGCAAGATACGAACCTCATATAATTCCACCCGCAATAGGGTTAGAAAATGTTATAATAAGGTCTACTGAAATGTAAAAACATGTATATTAAATAATTATAAATGATTCCCCCAATCTTTTTGTTGTTATGTTTTACTACCCACCTAAAATGATCATACGTTAGTATGACCTAACGCGCAAGTCTATTATTCTACCTCGGTGTAGCAGGGGGGTAATCGTAGACGTTCGGTCATTTAAAAAAATCCTATAGACGTTATTTCCCGTAACATTCCAGTATAGATTTTTTATTAACGGCACTTACACTTTAAACTCATATAGCAGCCTCGGGGTTAATCGTAGACGTTCCTTGTAATAGTAAAAAATCTTCATGACATTATTTCCGATGAGAATCTACTATATTTTTATTGTGGCCGGCACTTTCATTTTTGGGTAAGAAATGAATGATGTCCTTTAACGAAATAAAAACATTGAAGAACAAGGTGTATCTAAAGCGGGAGACAAGGAAGAACGACCTTTTGGAGTTAGAGAAGCGCGAGGAGTAGCAACGAGCTTCTGTATATGCTGTTAGATACTCTAAACAGTATAGGAAAAGTAGGTGGACTAAAACTAGATTTCGAGAAATGGGAAATTAAAATTGCATAGTATAGAATAAATCTGAGGGAAAAAGAAATTCACTCTTAACTGGAGTAAATTTAAACTCAAGAAATAGTAAAAATCTACTTACACTTACGCAAGACTTTCCCAAAAGACTTTCTTTTCTACATCAGGAAGGAAAAAGGGAGATCAATGCTCGTGCTTTCTCTGTATAGAAAGTGGCTTTTCCCCCTTAGTGTGACATTAATAGTCGAGTATAATAGCGTAAAATAATAAAAAGCTTTTTAGCTAATTATCATCTTTCACACAATCCATCCATCATTTCACTGGTATATTTGTATAGCTATATATAGAGTATTATATTATATAGAAAATTATAGGATTATACATTATAGATTCTTAAATTCCAGGTGTCAGATTCACATCATGCAAAAGTGCCAAGGACAGAACGGGGATGGCGGTGACGTTAGAACAATGCTCTATACTCGCTTCCGAGTACCATCTAGCTGAACATGAGATGAAGAAAGCACTCAGTATTATGAGAAGGTAAGATGTTATCCATTTTTTTTTAAATCCTAATGAGTGTCGTTAATTTATTTGGGGTCGGCGACAACATAATTATGTGTCCTTTATACAGTGGGTTAGGTTAAACGAGGGACATACTTTAAGGGGGTACTATACTCATGAAAATGAATAACTTTGACTATGGAACTATACCTGAAATCTTGAAAAAATCATTTGTTTTTCAGTACATTTATGTTCGCATAATTCGTCAAAATGTATGGAACAGCTGATATTTTTTTTTCAATCAAATAGCTTTAGTCGAGACTCAAGCAATGCTTGAGTATTGAGTGAGGTCCTGTAATACGGGCATTATAGCCGCACACATTCATTCTTAATACTTTCCTCACGACATATTTCCCATTCGTCTGCATCACATGCCCATACCATAACGATCGATTTCCACGCAACATATCAGTTACTGGTACCACTTTTGACAGCCGTCATAAGCTTTTTCTAGCACGTCAGTAGCGACGCAACTGCCGATAGTCCAGCGTAGCTATTCTTCAAGTCCCTACTTTAATTGCCGAATCATTTTACAATTATCAAATGCCTATTTTTATGAATAGCTAGAGCAGGATTTATACACAAAGGTGTATTTCTTGAGAAATTATTCTTCAACACACAGGCAAGTTAATAGCCGCCATGATACATCTGTAAGCAGTTATCGAGTTAAAAAAAAAAAACTGTAATAAAGTATTACATTATTTTCACGTCTTACGTCTATCTCAAAAATATAAAATTACGTGTGCCGAAAATAAATACGTAATATAGAGTTATTATTTTCAGTGAGGGCTGTCGCCGAGAAAATGCTCAGAAGAACATAGGAATAAGGAAATATGCGTTTACAAAGAAACAAGTGATGGCCCTACCGGCAGACTACAGACCACCGGCAGGTACTTACGGATCTACCCAAACGTAAAGGTATATCCAAAGCATAAACAAAACCTAAAATACATTCTAAACTATATAAATCCTTTCACAGTCGTGACAATTTAATGTTCCTCATATCATTCGGTTTTTTATTAGTCTAAATCTATTGTAAATTCAGATAAAGCTTCTTCAGATTTGTAATATGAAGAATTAACTTACGTGAATTTGGAGGAAAATCATTCAAGTCATCAACTTTAGTAACAAAATCTTTAATGAGTATTGAAACTATATCTGAAGTGATTACACAGTGATATTAAAATAAAAACACCGAGTAGACTTAACATTTGTATTCAAATATTGCTTTTGCACTAGTATAGTGAAATAGCCATTCTAAATGCAGGTTGTAATAGAATTCTAAAGGTCAAAACTAGTTAAGTAACGTTTATCTTCAATACAATGTACATTATTAACCCATTCAAACAAAGGATGTGTGGTATTTCATGCATAAGAAAATATTTAATATCGATTACTAATCCTGGCAATTAATTAGAATAGAATAGTCTTCCAGGCAAACATAGGTCTGGGACCATTGCACCATAAAATATTGTTAGTTTCTTAAAATCGACTCTTATATCGTCCAATCTTATTGACTTAAAATGACTTAAAACTAGTCAACATCGATTTTAATCGAAATTGCAACTTTATGGATTGATTTTTTTTAGTACTTAGGGAACATTGTACTTATTTACCTAGTTTAATTTATTAAGTTTCGGAAACTACCTTATAGGTTCTTCTTTATCAAAGATATATGATATTTCTGGAATGAAATCTCATTTATTCGTTTTTATTTATACAGAATAATGTGCAATTTAGTACCAGAGAATATTTAAGATTTTTCTTTCTCATTGATAAAACATGATTATGATAGAAAGTCGCTAGAATACTTTGTTTATAAAGAATATATTATAATTATAATAATCTTTAAGTTTCAGAGCGAATCTTAATTTTATCGCAAAGGTTGTTTTCAATCATTTTCCTGAAACGATAGAGATGTTTTTACAAAGATGTTCGTATAGAAAATTTTAGATCCATTTCCTAGTATATTTTACTTATATTCAATGATTATTCTAGATAAATATATAAATAATATTAACAAAAATAATGCAACGAAACTGTACTCTGATAGAAACTACCGTTCGAATTGTTGTTCATTACGATAACTTAGACCAAAATCTGCCAATGTAGTTGCCAAGATGTGTATTAAGTACTTAAAATATTAACTACAAGAAAGACTATATTTACCATCATTATACACTAAATACAAAGAGTAATAATTATATGGTTTTTCTTTCATGGATAATAATAGCTTTTGTTTGTAAATTGAGTCTTTGGTAACTAGAAGGATATGCGACACATATTGTTGGGTGGAAAATGAAAACAAA
Source organism: Hyppa rectilinea (assembly GCA_951799385.1). Taxonomy (NCBI): domain Eukaryota; kingdom Metazoa; phylum Arthropoda; class Insecta; order Lepidoptera; family Noctuidae; genus Hyppa; species Hyppa rectilinea. The sequence goes on from OX637300.1 coordinate 22,632,474, forward strand.
GCCTTAACGCGTTGGTACCTGATATTTCACTGGGCGTGTCCTGATTTATTAGCCTTGTAGTGACCAAAGCTCAATGATGCAGTAATACTGCAATACTAAGCAATAATCGGATAATACATAGTTAAGAATATAGAAGCTTAAAACTCAAACATTTGAAATAAATTGACGTCGGGGCTCATACTCTTGCTTTGCACGATTCTCACCTCTTTCAAGCACAGAATAGAGTTCTATTTAAATAGTTTATACGATGAAAGAAAAAGCAAGGAGTGTAAGCGCCGCGACCTCGTAGATTATTATAACTCCCGTGCCTAGATTAGTATTACAAAGCCAGTATTCAACAACAATTTAATCTTCCATAAACATAGTGCCAAAATATACATTATAGAATTACAATATTAACCATAGACATTATACAATTTATAGAAGTATTATTACAAAGTAATAATAGTGTTTTCCATTTAATAGTATATTTATCCGGTGAATAGTATTTGGACCGGATTTTATATGAAGTTGTAATGGAAACCTAGTGTTTTATCCCCCTTGTTGACAAACGCTGAGTAATGTTTATTATTATGATCATAAAAATAGAACGTCTTTGATGGGCAGAACATATCATAAAAATGTACGAGACCTCAGGACTCAAACGATTCTAATTTTGAAACCGTTCTTTTCCGTAATTTGGGTACATTGTTTGTTAACAGGAAGTATTTGGAGAAATAAGTAGAATGCATGTTGCTTTGCAATTCAGGGAGCCTTGACTTCCACTGCAATTCTGGTCCATTGTGATAGATTGATATCGACTTCCCTTCTGGTTTTTGAACGCTCCTGTAGTCTCGTCGTTTTGGTCATTTGTTTGCTCCATTAGTTAGTTTTAACATCGAAGCATATATTCTGTCCAGCATTCTCAAAATGGTCTATACGAACTGGTAATACATTTTTAGAGGTTTAACTTTACTGCACGCTTGTTAACAAGGGGGTTAATCATTCCTATATTGCAAAAGAACCGTGATGATTTAGCTTAGTGTCATTCTAAGGTGGATGTGAATGTCAATTATTTATTAACGTTTGTTAAACGATTGGAGGACACTGAATGAGCCATGATATGCGTTTTATTGTTATTACGTTAATGGGCGTTTAGTGTCCGACAACGTGTTAATTATCGTGGTTTAGATTTCTTGGAATGAACTTCCTTATCGCACTATATACTCTGCACAGTTAGCGAATGAGAGCTACATTTTCACAGACAAGTGTCACATTTTGTCCGTATAAAAGTGTCGTGTATGTGTGTTGCAAAAACATAAGGAGCTTCGTTCCTAGCAAGTGTCCCACGAGACCTCTCTGTTTTTATAACCTTTCTTCGACTTTCTGTACTTACTTTAAAGTAAATGTTACACGTCTTGTTCTTTACCCACAGTCACGCTTTCATACTTGGGTCTTATTTTGATCGCAAAATATTCTGTGATTTCTATGTACTAGATTTCCTTTCTTGCAATCAAAATTTGTTATTATTCAGTCTTCCTTCTCTCGAAATACTTATTTTCGTTTATGTAATTCCGCTGGGGACACCAATTGAACGAAAAACATGTTACTAAATCAATGATAGATTAAAGGTGTGCCTCTAGATTGTCTGTATTCTCGTAACATCGCCGCGGGCGGCGCTCACCCTGTGATAACTCAAACTAGCCAAATTAAAAAGTTAAATCAAATATTTTTATATGAAGTGTTGAATGTCGTTGTTGTTTTTATACACACAAGCCGAAGCTTGAATTACAAACAAATAGTGACAATAAGATTAGCCTTCGAGAATGTAATTGAATGTTGTTTGAAAATATTCGCGTTATTTAAACGAAGGCAACGTACAAAGATAATAAACAAAGCAATAGAGTTATAGTTTTACAATTAATGTAACCTTTGTAATTCTGATTGTATAAGTGTTGTCTCGAATTCGAATGAAAAGAATTAGCTTTGATAAATGGATAAACCCTCAAAGTGCTAAACGATCGTCATAAATAAGCGTTGTGCGAGTTTTATGGCGTCGAAAAGTACAGTCGACTTTGTAGTTGCTTTAGCACTTTTCCGTTGTACCTTTTATATTACGCTAAGGTCTCTTTTTGCTTGAGACCCAATGTGACAATTATATCTTATATATAAAGTTATTGTTCCAAATGATAAAAGAAGTACAAGGTCGTCTATACAACACTACTTTTATCATGACAAAGCAAATAGTTTACTCGACGTCGCAAACGCATTAATTTTGCCGAGTCAACAATGTTACACAGTCATATGAATTTTACAAATACATAGTATATATATATCCATAGTAACTGGAGCAAAAGTGCTTTATACTCTAGGTCCATTTGTTAACCCCAGCGGAATGAAATAAAAGAAATAGATGCCAAAAAAAGACATTGACTGTGTTGAATGATAATGAAATGTTGTTGGTATTACACAGTGAAAGAATGCCTCCTCGGCAATAGTTAGAAAACATTTACCCATTTTAAATGTCGTAGGAATAGATATTGTGATAATTATTGTCATTTTCTTTCGACTCTTGTCTGAGCAGGTTCTTGTTTTAGGCCGATAATCTATAAACGTCACTTAGCACATTGTGTGACTAGTTTTTGTCTACCTTTCACTTATCTAGTTTAACAGTAACACTTGGCGAAAGTACGCGTTAAGTAGCGATTATAGATCTCGGCCCTAATCTCTGTCAAGTAATGGATGGCAAGATGTAATCAGCCGGAAAATACATACTTATACTCTTTCATATTAGGGAGGTGCAATTAAGGTGGAATGAATTTGATCAATCCCATTTATAATACGGTATGTATCTCATTACATTGATAATCATTGTCAAAGGCTAAGCGAGTAATCGAGCATGACTTTAACAGTTACTCCCGATTTTTGAAAGCATCAAATTCGTATTTATGTGGAATCTAATGTCGAGTAATTTGGTTTACCGATTTGAGCTATTCTTATTGGTTAACCATGAGATTTTACGTTAATTTTACTGTATCCTAACCGGTTAATTGAGACAGTGCCTTTTTTTGTTGTTTTCTTATGCCCTTTATGTTCCGGGGTAGCGGTAAACCTTTGGGACAATTCCGCTGAGAGTGGTGCCTGAGGTAGATCCGAGGGGGGAGTTACATGCCGCGAGAGCTGGCCTTCTGACGAGCGTCAACATCACTCGCCCACCGCGAAACTAACTCAGGCACCATTTCAGTGAAACAGTAAATCAGTTATCAGAGATTTGATCAGGTAATGAGAAACTTTGTATCACCTCTTTTATTACTTCGCTTCTTGATTATTTTTCATCTATAAGTAATCTCTCAGAAAACTTAGTAGTCTGTTTCTATTTAAAGGTATTTACTTAAAACACATAAGTGATGACGATTGTAAGATTAATAATTATGAGAAACTTTGTATATCTCATAGCAAGTATTAGTGGAGATACTGAAATATATTATATTTACCAATACATAGGAATAAGTCACGTACGCTAGAGTTAGAGAAAATATTGTATATAGAGCGTTGTTTTGTCGTTGTTACATGATATCATTATTATTTTGGGAATGTACTGACTATTAATGAAAAGTGCAATAAACATTTCTAAGCTAACTGGGTAAAATTTATTTAGGAATTTATGAGTTTTTTATGCACCAATAGCGATACGGTTTTGGTATTTGTGCAGGGATTTATTATTATTATTTACTTTTGGCCCGAGTTATCCCACTTCGGAATTTAGATTCACAAATATCAAAACCGTATCGCTTATAGTCAATAGACCACTTTTATCCAGTCACCTTTAAATATCTTCAAAAATATTTACACTTCTTAGCCATTTAAGCTATAGGATACAGTAAACAGCAATTAAAATACTTATTAAAACTAAAATACGTAATGTTATGCTATTTCTACATTGGCTTGTTAACACTATAGTTTCCTACTGTTTTCTAAAAATAATACTCCTTCGTAAATATGCTCATGTACATATTGTTAGTTTATAGAATAGATTCTATTTAAATAATTTACTCACTTTAAGCGCTGAGTCATAATGCAGAGCTGAACGATTCTCCTCGCGAATGTAGACAACGAGATGAATTAGATATCATTGGTTTGCATTTATGTATCAATTAATTAATTGAATAAATCCGACCTTACAATTGGCAGCATCTGAACAGTTCAACTATGTTTCGATAGTTCAAAAAAATTCATTGACACACCACGCCACTTTGTTCACAGAAACGTATATTATAAATCAATCTAAAATAAAAATCAGCTGCAATACAATTATTACTGTAGAATTACAATTGTTTAAATGTAATAAGAAGATCGTTTGGGAATCGTTTTAACATGGAAGTGTTATATTATTGATGGTTATTGTATTTTATATACAGATATTATCAGCAGGTTTCATTTCTAATATAATCGAAAATGTTGAAAAATATACAGCTAGCTAGATGATAGCGACATTTACATAATTAGTGCGCCTCCTCCAGGATAGAATATTAGAGTATGAGGCAGAAGCAGAATAGAGGTAGGGAATTACCAATGCATGACTTGATACCCTGTAGCTACTGTCCCTACTCTTACTACATGATGTAAACACGAAATAAGTCTTCCAGCATGCTCTATATTTTCTGAAACGACAACGATACATCGATAAATGCACGAACTTATATGTATTTTTTATATCTGTAAATTCAGCACTATCACTCACTTTACAGTAACTTTTAATGTGTATGGCAACATTGTTTCAATGACAAAACAACGCAGTAAGAAAATATATATATTTAAGAAAAAGTGTTACCCTACACAGACAGTATTACACTTTCTTTACAAATTCTTAGTGCATTAATTTCATAAGTTACTGTTATTGAAAGGTGATTACAGTAAGGTGATGCGCCAGGAATTCAATTTTTCATCGGTTTTTTACAATTTGCAAGTCAGTGTAAGGTAGGCCGCTAGTACGTACTTACAGAATTACATCAATACAACTCTATATTAGAATTGCCCCCAAATGTCATGATATCATGAAATAGTCATTCCATGTGGTTATATGAATTAAGAGCGTTGTATTAGTGATTTAACTATAGCTCTGTAAATACGTACTTGCTTCGGCCGTGAATCATAATTTGATCAACATAAAACCTTATATTGACAACTAAATTGCCAAAAAAAAGAAAGAAAAATTGAAAAAAAAAATTAAACCGTGGCGCTTTCACTTTAACCTGGATTAAACAACTTAGTTATTCATTGATAGTTAACGTGTACCATTACTTATTGATCCGTAAAACTATCAATGTATAACTACGTTTGCACAACTAGTTTCTTATTGTAAATCCGGCTTTTTGGTACAATTAAAGTAATTTAGTACTTAATCTTGTGTGTATAATATGTTACTAAACTTTATTAATGTCTCTATATGTTGTTCGTAATATTGATTGGTGTATGTATGTAGTATTTGAGCAGCGCTCCGAAATATGACCAGTACAATATTCTTAAAACGATGAAGATTATAGATTAATTAATAATATAATTAAATTGTTAATATCCATTTTGCCTTTGAATTAGCGTGATTTGTTCGACGTTTAAACCATCAACCAAACAATTATGTGAACCGGTAAAAAATGGATTTATGGAAATTATATTTTGATGAAGATATTTTACTGGATTCATATTGAGGAGAAATGCCATGTTAAAACGTTGTTAACTTAAGCTTCCTTTTTATTAATTATATTTTTATTATACATTATATTTTTGAGTAGGATAGGCCGTAAGGGTAACAATATTAGGTACGTTATTTCGGTCGATAACGTGAATTTTTCTTCTTTCTACACTGGTATAAAATGTGATTTTCTAAAATTATTAAACAATTTCAGATTGTACTTAATTAGTGCTTAAAAGTGTTTTTGATGTTTTTTTTTTGTATAAATTGGGTTATTTATGTGCCATTCGGAGTTCTGACATTTTTTGGTACAAATTATTTTTATTTACTTTACTTATTAATTATTAGATGTTTACTTTATACATAAAGTGTTTTGAAAATAGGATTGCAAGGCCAAAATCCAGAAAAGTGGAAAGCTAATTATTGAAACTCCTTGGCCTTGAAATCCGATTTCAAATAAATGAATATTTTGTCTTCGGGCTGATAGCTAGGATAAATGGTTTTTGAAACGTGCGAACAGAATCGGGTTGTGAATGTAGTTCGGAATAAAATTGTTACTGTTGTAATTCTTGGATTAATTTTTAGACAAAGCGTTATTAATGGTGATTTGGTATTTAAAACATAGGTTGATTGGAGTAATATTGGATCTGTATAATCCTGGCTATCGACTCTCAATGGCATAGTTAAGTTTACTTCGTACTGGAGTTTGTCTTCCTATTTAAATGACTTTATTTAATTTGTTTAAAGTATATATTAGTTTATGAAATGTTGTAATATGTACATCACTTAAACGCGCGAACTTACTTCTTCATTGTAAGGCTCCATTCACCCACGGCCATGTCTATGACATGGTCCTAGTTGTCTGTGAGCCCGTTAAAGGGCCGATCTTTAAGATCGAATCCGTTTGTTCAACATTTTTGTGTTACATTTATTGTTAAAACCACTGTTCGACACAAATGTAAATTGGTTGAAGAATAAATAAATAAAACTCTCTGTTGGGAATCTCAATCGAGAAACCCCGCAAATCCAATATAATTATTCAGTGCCACCGCTGCCAGTTATATGGTCACGCGCAGTCCAACTGCCACGCCAGCCCTAGTTGCGTCAAGTGTCTATGCAACCACGGACAGTGGACTGTCCCCGTCCTAAATATCGGTCACAGTGCTCCGAACCCCCCAGCTGTGTGTACAGAGCCAACTACAGAGGCTGTCCGAAAGCTCCCAAGGCTCTATCCCCAAACTGGCCAAGCGCGCTAGCGACCGCCAACAATGGGATAGCCCCTCTACTGTGAGTCCCCAGAGACCCTCTCCATGGACTGACCTGTTCCGCAAAACCTCCGTAGCTAACGCGTCCCCCATTCCTCAGCCCTCCTCTACCATGCCCGCGCTCATAGATAGCGTTATCCCCAAGCCAACCTCCTACACCCCGGCCCCTGCGGCCCTCCCGGCAACTTCAACTGCCCCTTTTAATCCTGCCTTCACAGCTCCTAAAAGAGTCCCCACCTCCCACGTAGCTGGTCATAAGATAAGCCCAGTACGCCGGAAATCCTCATCCAAACGTTGACGGTTCTGAACCAAGTGTTCAGCACACCAGACGTCGCGATGGCGGATGAAGTTTTTGCCGCAAATGGCGATCCATTAAAGATTCAGAGACAGAGGTCACGCGGCGCCTTTCCAACTTAACCTTTTAATATTGATTGTGGATACTAATAGGAGCAAGTTGTAGCAAACCCTGTTCTCTCAAGTTAGGCTTAATGCCAATGGCGTTAAAAGTCAACGCGATGAGCGTTCGCAGTGTAGTTCGCAATGACAGGGCTCGCCCGGGCCGGTGCCCAAATCTACTTTAGGACTCTCCACTGTATCCCGCTAGACCCCCTCCTCTCCTGTCTCACTTGGAAATCTCTCTCTGTCGGCTCACCATGATCTCCGCTTATTTTCCACCGACCAACAGGGATCCGGGATCCTATATCCATCTCCAACGACCTCTCTGCTCTCGTCGGCTTGAGTGACTCCCGTCATCATGGCGGGCGATTTCAATGCCAAACATCCCGCTTGGAACGGTAGTCTCTCCTCTACCTGTTCAATCTAGGGGCCTCCCTCAACTTTGACGTCATCGCTCCGATGATCCCTACCCATTTCCCCGGTGACCCTAACCATTCCCCCGATGTACTCGATGTAGCGCTTCTCAAGAATGTGAACCTCCGTTTGCAATCTATGGAGGCGCTACCCTTTTTTTTTGAGCCAGGGAGAAATCCTCTTGGATGTCCCCGCCCCGGAGGGGGTGGAGGGGTCTGTCTGACTGTTACTGACTTAAAACCACCCCGGGTGTTCCCTCTTTCACCTGCGCCGGGGGTCGCGGGAACCGATATTACTTCCGCAACCCCCGTTGGCCGGCCCGCCACTGCGGGCCTCGTCTCGGTCGAGGGGGAGTGAGGTGAACGACACGTGTGGGGGGCGACGGACAAACATGGAGGCGCTACCCTAACTCGACTCGGACCATCGGCATCGCCCCGTTGTCATGCATCTTAGCACCTACACGGTGGCTCCGATTAAACCCAACCAGCCACCAACCCAGCTGGTAACCGACTGCAGGAAAGTAAGTGAAAAGCTAAAGTCCGACACTACCACCTCTGCTTGAAACCATCCCCGACCATATCGTCTCCGTCGACGACACGACTGGCGCAATCGACTCGTTTACAGAGCACGTGCAATCTGTTCTGATGGATTGCTCACGGGAACGACCGGTGATTGACAACCATCACTGGAAAATACCCGCTGACGTACGTGAGCCGATAACAGAGAAGAACGCAGCCATTCGCGCCTACGACTCCTTCCCCTGCGATGCGAACAAAGCCTACATGCAATTAAAACTCACGCAAAAAATACAGCGTGCTGTAAAGAAACGCATTGGGGAAGCGCGTTCGGAAAATTGGGACAGGTTACCTACTCGATGAACTTGAACCCACCCTAACCTAGCCTTCTAGCAGGTTCAGGGGAAGCTCCGCACCTCCGAAGAATCTGTCCCTCCACTTATCCTCCACTAATGCCTCCACTTATCTGCCTCGATGAGAGTATCGCTTTTAATATCTCTGAAAACGCCGAGCTCCTAGACGACAGTCTCGAGTCCCAATGCTTCCCTAGTGCAAGACATCATCTAAAGCTTTAGGCCCGAAAAGCCCCCGGCTCTGACGGAATCACCAATAAGGTGTTTAAACTCCTCCCTGCCCAACTGATTATGCTCATGACCGCCATCTTCAATGGTGTCATGAGTAACAATATGTTCACACAAGCCTGGAATGACGCCACTGTAATAGATATCCCCAAACTCGGCAAGCCCAGATCCCAGCTACCGCTCCATCAGTCTACTCAACATACAAAGACAACCCTATAGCTTAACTGCGAGATGCCATTAAAAAAAAGCTTCATTGACGTTGGCGCAGAGGTTACAATACGTGTTCGCGGAACGTAGTAGCGGAAATGATGTGTAAAAAACTTCGGCAGGCGAGATAGAGTTCAATATAATTGCGACGCGTGGCTGGACTATAAACTGCTGTTAATTTTTTATTTTTAAGTTCATACATCCCCTGTGTTACCTGTGTATGACTTAAACCGTACGTAAAGTTGCGGACACCAGCTCATTATACAATACATTAACGTCTCCTAATGGTTGTCTGATACATTATTATTTTAAAAGAACCATTTCCATTCCAACCATTTGAGACGTTAAAAACTGAAAAATCTGATTTAATTTACTTTGATATGTATGTTAACTCATATTTTAGTAGGTAGGTAAGTTACAAGTAAAGTTCGCGCCACAGTTTGCAAGAGGTCCTTTATTCTTCGTTCTTATTTCTGGATTAGGCTGTGAATCTGTACGTAAATCAAGTGATATAGAATAAATTATTATGTTGCTTTCTTCGTGTTAAATTTATTGTATTTTTTTGCTTTTCAAGGTTCAAAATGCTAGTTGCAGGATTGTTTTCGTTCAGTTTATAGCAAGAAGGTTATGACTAGCTTTTATTTTTTAACTCATATATTTTATTATTGATAGGTGATTGCCATCAATGTACGTCACGTCAGTTTATGTTTGACATGACGTACACTGATATCATGGCACAAGGCACAATCTGCACAATAAAAATATACTCTTAAAAATAAATATTTATAGCAATAGTAATTACAACACAATTTTCAGTGCGTGATCAGCAAAATGTCGTTTATTCCACTCGACAAATGGGCGCGAATGTTCCGAATGATTCGCCAAAATGGTGGAATTTGGAAATCTAGCTATAAGATGTGGAGATTCGATACTTTGAAAGTAAGTGTTTGTAAAGTACATAATCTAAGGCCTGTACCACCACCGACGAGGAAACTACTACCAATCGACTATGTTCTCGCTCAAAAAACTTACATTCGTCCTGTGTCCTGTGTCAGTAAAAGAGATAAATTCATATTAATAGTTGATCGCTGACCGATTCAGATTGCCGGCGAGATCTCGCTTCAGTAGTTTGTCGCAGCAACAAAACCTATCAAAGAAAATACACGCGCACGACATCGCTTGGCGGGCAGCACACCTGCTCAGAGCCTCTCGCCTGGTACACATACGCTACCAGCATGTGACTGGGCGTGAGTAACCGCCCGTTGCATTCGGATACTCGCTACCGAACTATCCGAACCACACTCGCTGCTTGCCAAAACGTTTCTAGTTGCCAACTCTCCTCGCTTCCTGAAATCGTCTGAGGTGGGGCAGTTGCGCCTCTTTCCCATAGGTGAGGTACTAAGTACCACGCACCACGACGTGATTCTTACTAGATACGTATTATACCTTCCTTTGCTCCTCGTTTCCGAACTGTTTATAAGGGTTTCAACAAAACGAGAGCTGTTTATTGAAAAATACTACAACAAAAAAGCTCACTCTTATACGCTTTTACTTAGATATTATTCTCAGCCAATGGCAGTAGCTAATTCCCAAGAAACCTCCCTTGGCATTATCAGCTTATTTTGTTCCCACTGCTAGGATACAGGTCTTCTCTCTGGGACAGGAAGTATGCCATGATGTACGACACAAGTTAGTAACAAGAAACCCCTTCGATATCCTCAAATATCCATTATCTATCAATTCAACAGGACGGCAAATATGTCGGGTGTGATGCCAACGGAAACAAATACTATATGAATAATAACTACATGATAGGCCGCAGCCGTTGGGTGGAGCACAATATCAATTACAGATGGGATTACGATGCATCTCACGTAAGATAGACATATTTTTCTATTTATTAAACACACACCTAACTAGTGTACAATGCCCAAGTTGTTCACTTACAGACATCCTTTGGATGGACTGATAGAAAAAATTAGCAGTACAAATAAAATATCAGACACAATAGCTTAATCGTGGTAAATAGTGGTGATTTAAAAAGTTACATTATAATTATGTAGGTAAGGTAAAAGGCCTTTCATACTCATGACAGCTCCAACAATAAACTACTTTATGATGTCCTTAAGGATGGAGGAGCCACTTTTTGTATCTTAACAAAATTAATATACTTTTTTAGTACCTACATAGTAAGTTTCAAAATATTGAAGATCAATCCTCGAATTTGTAGTATAATAGTTCAATAGTTATATGAACATAAAAGTGGCTTCTCAATCCAAACATTTGGATTGAGAAGCGATGTCGGAACTAGGAACATCATGGATTAACACTTATCATTATTTAGTGTGATTTTGTGGCATTTGACAGTAGTTAGCAGACAAAATCTGATCTCGGTAGTGTTAAAATTTAAAAAAGTTGCCATATACACTCCTTTGCAAAAAAAACGGGCACCTTACAGTCATTGGGTTTTCTATGAATAATATTAATATTTTTAGCAAGTGATTAGCATAAACGACTAGAAGTTTCTTATTATCAATGAGAATATAGTTTTTAACACTTAAATCCCGAAATCTGTGTATTAGTCAATGTAAACAGAGAGTCGTGTTAAATGGGCATTTTTTATGGGTTTAATGAAATTAAGACAATGAGTATTTTTTGGTATTTTAATAAAAACAGTTTTAAAAAAATAATAGTGAGTATGACCTCCCCTTGCAGGGACTACGGCATGTAATCGTCTTTGCATGCTTTCCACCAGGGTTTTGATGGTGTCCTGTGGAATGTGTTCCCACTCAGCCCAGATCACACGTTTAAGCTCCCTGATGTGTTTTGGAAGTGGTTGGAGAGATCGTACTTGCCTTTTTAAGAGGTCCCAGATTTGCTCAATGGGGTTAAGGTCGGGGCTCTGCGCTGGCCAATCCAAAGGATGAATACCGACCTCTTGCATATAAGCATCTACGTCGCCAGAACGGTGAGCCCGAGCATTATCGTCCATGTAAATGGCATGTTCACCAATTACAGTCAGTGTGGGTTATGCATGTTGACAAAGGATTTCTGTTATGTACCTTTGCGCATTTAGTGAGCCATTTTCAATGAATAGTATCTCGGTACGATAGCTAGAAGTTACGCCCACCCAAAACATAACTAACCCTCCACCATAAGGGTTGATTTCTTCAAAACAGACGTCGGCGTAGCGTTCCCTTTGTCTTCATAACACTCGCTGACGTCGGTTCTGACCATTCAGACAAATTCGAGCCTCATCAGAGAAGAGTAAACTACTCCAGTTACCTAGTATCCAAGATAGACAATTAGTCAGACAACAAACAACTAATCATTGTCCATAGGCTAATTCGTGCCCTTTGTACCTCTTCAAAGTTTTTTTTAAGGTCTATATAACTGCATTTACGGTTCCTCGGCGCCTGAGTCACTAAAAAGCGGTCGTCTCGTGCTTGTGCGCAACGTTTTCTACTAAAACTTTGCCTTCTCTGAACGGAACCTGTCTCTTGGTAATGAGTCCAGGTTCTTTGGCCGGCAGAACGACTCACATTTACCCGCTGTGAAACTTAACATTGACTACACCCCTCTTTCAGCAGCGCTATAGTTTTAATAGCTCTTATTGCTTTCTCTGCCATAACAATCGACACAAAGATATCTGTTTTAACTCACAATAAGACAGGATTATGTGACAAACATAAAATTATTTTACAAAAAATAACAAGAATTTAGATTTAGTTGCCTCTAACCGCAAACCCGCGATAGGTAAGTAAGTAAAAATTCACAAACTGAAAACGGGATTATTATTCTTAAAACAAATTATTCGTACTTGGAATCAACTTTTTTTCATACCCAGACTCTTTATTAAGTGCTAGCAACATAGGTTAGCTATTAAAATCTGTTCAGAACTAAATTAATACCAATAATGTAGAAAAATCAAAACCGCCCGTTTTTTTTGCAAAGTAGTGTATATATATCTGGCTCCTCAGACCATACACATACGACTCGTCATTTTTCAAAGAAGCAGTAGTTCAATTAATGCGCAATTTCTTCATCATTTAGTAGTAATTATATTAGATTTCTAGGATAAGAGTCGGTAATCAAAAATGAGTGAATTGCAAGATAGCACACTTAATATGGCTCCTCAATTGAGATGCTTAGGTGCTTACTTGAGACGGAATTTGGAATAAAAAACACCTATATTTTGTTTAAATTTCTACTAAATGTACGTATAATTCCTGCCATAAAAAGTACTAGTAATCTAGGAAGTTATTAGCTATTCTTTTTTTTTGCAATGAAGCTTTTGAAGGGTGACCATGAATACATTATTTTAAAATAAAATCTCCGTTTCGTGGCTTATAAAAACACAACATAACGTCACGCCTTGTTTCCCCGAAGTGATGGGTAGAGGTATAACTGTAGTACACCCACATTTCGCTAGATATGTTTTGATAAAGAGCCAGGAGGGCTTGGATGCCCTTCACGAGAACTCCTCTTCTTCTAATTATGTAGGTAGGTGGGTGAGTAATGGGTGACTCACCGTCCGATCAGAACCAGACCCGTGCCGTACGGCGCGTATATGTTCCACGCGCGCCTCAAAGAGATGTCAGCATATGAAGGGGCCCCTCAGGGCCAAGCCTGCCGGGTAAGCGGGATTGTCCGAAAGGGTTACCGCTACCCCGGCACATAAAGGGCTACGGAAGGAACATGGATGGGTTTTAGTCAGTAAGAGTCTGACACTCCCTTCCGCTCCACCCAGAGCGGGAGCAGTCATTGGATGATTTCCCAGCCTTAAAAAAAAAAAAAAAAAAAAGGCTTCATTTGTGTATCCAAGAAAATGGAGCCCATTTCGAGCAACTAATTAATTAGTTTACAATTTTTTGTAAATAATTAAAGATTTCATGGTTTTCCTATCATTTAATTTATCAAGGTTGTTCGAGAGATTTCATCCTTATAATTGATACTAACGATCGCGGCAATAAAAGTACAGTGTGTACTTTTTGCAGATTTTAGTCAGTTCGATTCCCGGGTGTGGCAAGCGATTTTTTGGAAATCTTTGAATGCAGTTTTCTTTCTATTCAAAAATAAAGGAATGTTTCCTTTGAGTAAAATTTTCTATCTACAGTATTAAGAGTACTTTCCCTCCAGGGGGCATTACAAAATTCCACCCTGTATATGTACAAACGAGAATACTTCACCGCTGATGAATGTTTTGTTACTAGATAAATAATATATTATTGTGGGTACGTAAGTGAAATATTAATTTGTAGGTACCCCCAAAATGTGGTCACCCTACACACTGAATTTTCAAGAAAATAGTTAAGTATTGTTTTTTCAGAATCTAAAATATATACATTGCTGAATTGTGCAGATATATTTAGCAGACATTTCTGCTAAATGTTAGTATCTCTCGCTTTAGATTCCGTTGAGATCTCAGGTGGCTACAGTCAAACATATATAATTAGAACGTCAGGATTGCGGAGCCAAAGAAAATGCCTTCATAAACAAAATTGACTCTGTTTTACTATTTTACTCCTATACTGCAAAAACAAACACAACACCTGCTAAATGATCAATATGTCGAATATAATAATTGATCGCTCACATCCAATAGAAATTCACCTCGTGAGTTTAGATTGAGGAGCCACATTAAAAGTATTGTATTTTCTTTCAGTTTAGCGCTACAGAAGCTAATTTTTTAGACGGTAATATGCAAAATTGTTACTAAATGATACAAAATTTTCATAAATATTCATCTATTACTTAACGAGTTCCAGGTGGCTCCTCAATTCAGACGTTTAGATTGAGGAGCCACTTTTGCATTAAAATAACTAGTGATATATTTTGCTGCTAAATCTAGAATTCGTGCTGCAAAATAAACTACATTGCTGCTAAATAATGGTGAGATCAGATTTTAAAAATCTGATGTGGCTCCTCAATCCTTACGGACATTAGTTATCGCATATTATGATACCGTACCTATTACTGGGTATTAGTCAAATATTAGAGAACCGGTTCATTATTAGCTACTCAATCTAATATTGATACTTGCGTAATTTTCTCCATGATTAATATGGAATACGTACATGATATATATATATATATTAGTCACGTATGCCTATTATAGAAGTGAAACGGTGATTAAATTTTCCTTCATACTTTAACAGGCTTAGGACTGCCAACGTTGCGTTGATTGATTATGTTGGCGTATTTAAAAAGTTAATGTGCAATAATTATTGTTTTTTCTATAAATTTAAATAATATTTTAAACAGTTTTCTTCTTTTTATTTTTCTCATATTTTTTTTATATGTTTTACTATGCTATATAATTTAAACATACAATAAAAAAAGACAACGATAGCACGTTTAATACAAAAAAATAATATTTGGAACTTTTTTAAAGAGCAACCTGAACATATAATACAAAATATTGTACATATATCTACATACGTACAGACACAGGCACAAATCGGGTTATACCAAACAGTCAAATATCTCCAAATGCATTTATACCTTAAAATATTGACGATTAAGTTCAAAATCAAATGAGAAAATGTGATAGTTTGTAGTAACTTGAACTGCAGCTGCTGTGTGTACGTCTGAAGTGGTGCAAACAAACTAATTATATAATATTAGTTATATATATATAATATTAGTTTACATACTTATTTACATTTAAAAACATCAATTGTTTGACTTTTTCCGATTTCAGCCTTCGATCGACTCTCTGAAATAATATTTCCGGAAGCCGAAAATATGCGCTCGCAAGATACTGAAGTACTCATTGCGCCGCATTATTAACAATATAAAAAATATAAACAAATATCCATATTAACTAATGCGATAGAAACAATTAGTGGCTAAATAGTAAAAAACTGTATTCATTACTTGCTTACTTCGTAACCAACTCATACAGCTTTCATACGAAACCCGACATGTATAACTAAGTCTTTAAAACACACACATTACGCGTGCACAACGACAGGCAAGCAAGCAAGCAAGCTGCCAGGTTCTATTCATTCGTACGATACAATACTCATCTCGCTCACTCTACCGCTCGCTCATTCTTCTCGGTTTAGGCGAGTGTAGTAGAGTGAGTGAGATGACCGTGCTCGGCAAATAATAATAGGATAGCGACAGTGACAGAGACTCGAGGTGGGTCGCGTCGCTATTACGCGTGACTATTATTTGACTAATACCTGGTAACCTATTACTCTATACGCGCTTATCCTAATATGAATATACATGGCTTGTATCATAATACCTCTACCTATTACGAATATACATATTAGTTACATCTCTACTGCCCGGCATCACGTCGAGTACCTACTAAGTATTCAGGATCAGAATCAGAATCTTTATTTGTTAAACATACTTAGTTGACATAGTTTAACAAATTTTTATTAACTCTCTACACACCCATTACTACGGATTATCATTATTAATGTTATCGATTGATCAAAAGTCAGACAAGCAAAAAAAAACAAAGCATGTTGACATGACACCCTTTTTGCTCGCCACTCCTGCCACCCCACCCCAGCCTTCAGAGAGTACTTCGAATCCACCCTCTCAATATGAACCATCCGCCGGCTACACTACGAGTTATATCGACCTCATGAACTGCCTTGAACTCCTAGTACCAAAACCTAGCAAACAGTGCTCGCACATTTTACGTATGTTTAGTTGCATTTCAACGATAAAAATCACCCTTGCTACATAAGTGATAAAACTGAAACTGTTTCCATTAAAATGCTGGTGACTGTACTGCTAAACAGGGGATCTACTCCCTAACTGTCAAAGAAGCAACGGGAAATTTATTCGGATTTGCTTAGTGCTAAACAAAATAAATGATTATACATAAGATCAGCATCATCGATCATCGATCTGCTCAGCCTTTTCCTAACTATGTTGGGATCGACTTCCAGACTAACCGGATACAGCTGAATACCAGTATGTTACATGGAGCGACTGCCTACTATGCGGTCAACTACGTATGGCATGTTTGTTATAAAATCTATAAATATCTTTGATAAACATACAGCTTACTTAAATTAAAAATGATACTATCTATTTTAATGCACTTTAAGTATAAGTAGGTATAAACCATGGAGCACATACAGTATAAACTCTTCAGAGCACAGGTCGTAGTCATTGTTCAACATCAAAATTTTGTGAAGTTACAATGTTTATTTTACATTTTCGCTTATAACTTCCGAATCTTTTACTTTATTTTGATAATTCCAACGGATTTATTCGTTTAAGGGTCTACCCAACAAACCGCAAATTGCAAAAATATTCTCAAACATACAAAAAACCATGTTTCCAAGTAACGTAATTTTCCATACATTCAAAAATTCTCTTAAATTCTTTTAAAATCAGTCTCATTGACTTAAACCCTATATTCCAATAATAATAATCTAAGGCGAGTTCAACAAATATAAACTAATTAGCACAACATAACAAGACTTAATTAGAATCTAACTAGAAATGTTCGGTTTTCACAAACGTTCAACTCACTGCAATTCACTTTCCACCAATTATTTGGGCCACGTAACTCTGATAGTGTCTCGTCGCCGACACTGTCTTTTTTATAAGGTTCGTCTCAGCAACATTCTGTGGAAACCTAACATTATTATATTTTTGCAAAATTAAGGGGCTATTGAGTGCATTTGTGGCATGCCGCGGTCAGCGTGACACTGTCAGTTGGGCCATTAACTCATCACTGCTTAGGCTCATTACACCTTGGTAGTTTCCCGGGCATAAAAATTAAGATCAGTGAGGATCTAAAAGTACCTAAACTTCCTTCCCTCTCTTTTGATTTAGTAAAGGCGAACGTTTCAGCCTGCTTGTTTGAATTCAACTGAACCCCATAATATCTAGTACTTAAAATCTGACAGCCAGTCTTACTAAGGGGTATCGTATTGCCCAGTTACTGGGTTGTGGAGGACAGATAGGCAGTCGCTCCATGTAAAATATTGGTATTCAGCTGCATCTGGTTAGACTGGCGACTCCAACATAGTTGGGAAAAGCCTAGGCAGATGAGAATAGTAATTAAAATTGACCGAAGATCTTTGGGGAATGTCCAGTAAAGTCTGCACCTCGATCATTGAGACGATAGCACCTTACTTAGCCTGTGTGGATCAAGGCATCTTCCCGGATTTAATGAAATACAGTAAGGTAATACGACTTTTCAAATCCGGAGACAGTAAAGACGCCAATAATTATAGACCCGTATCCTTGCTGCCGATTTTCAGCAAGATCTTTGCTTAATCAAATGTAATAATTTTAACATGAATAAAGGTATTTGATTGCTTTATTTTACTTTGGGGACGAGGTGCGCAGGCATCGAGTTATTTATTATAATCTTCGTAAGCGCGATTCTCTAAGAGAACGGTTTAAAGATATTAACAGCGTGACTGTACCTTGTCAATATATCTATGAAATGGTGTTTTCGTGTACATAAGTAAAAATCTACATCTTTTAAGTAAAAGATGTGAAAGACACAATTATTTCACTAGAAATAGGGACCAATTAGTTCAATCTGGTTTCAGGCTGGCTAAAGTAGATTCAAATTTTATGGGGTAGGTACGAGTATTGTATAAAATGTTACAATAAAATACCTCCCCACATTCTTGAAATTAATGAAACAAATAATCGATACTAATATTATAAAGAGGTAAAATTTTTAAGTTTGTAAGTTTATATGTAGGGGGTAATCTCCGGAACTCACGGTTCAATTTCAAAAAATTTTTCACTGATAGAAAGCTACATTATTCCTGAGTGCTATAGTCTATAAATTATATTTATATCATACATATTAGCCGAGCTATCGCAATTTTCGTCTAGAAAGTCTGAAAGAAATACTTCCAAAAAAAGATTTATTTGCATGCTCTGCCTAAACAGTTGTTTAAAATTGAAAGCAATGTATGGCAACCCGGTTCGCCTTAATTATTTCTACAAAAAAGTCCGCGACACCATATTCCTATCTTTTGTATTTTAACTTTTATATTTCGTTTTATGTTTTTAAAAAGTATTTTTTAGACTTGCTTCTGTTTGGATGATTATTTAAACAACAAAATATCAATTCTTATCAAATTAAATTATTTAATGATCACAAGGACATCACAGAGATAAGATTTGCCTTCTACAGTATGTCAATTGGTCATATATTTTCCGAGATAATATAAAATTACTAAACGCAAAAAAAAGGGGAACCCACAGTATTGCCGAGTACCATAGGATATATTTAATGTTACCTAAAACAAGAAATTTTCCGCGGACGAAGTCGCGGGCAGAAGCTAGGCTTGTATAAAACGCACACTATATACGCCGGACATACACATCGGGAGTAGGTACAATGTCAAATCGTGTTGTAGGTAGTTCATTCTTCGCTCAGGCTCCGAATGAATCATGCGTCCGAAGGTGATGGGAATAGGAAACACCCGTAACAAAGGTTGAAACTACGGACTTTTTGCTTAGAGAGTAGACCCCCTAACCGTACTAGGCCAATAAAATGTAAAAAATTAAATAAAAAGGTCTATCTATGTATGTCTATAAATAATACAGTCGCTTGTTACGTACGAAGTGTGTAGCTTACTGCTTATCTTTGAACGGCCGTGACATGGCCATCGCGCAAACATAGATGGCGGTAAATTAAGAACTAGTAGCGACATCTATGTTCACGGTGCAGCAGTTAGCCCGCCAACTAGCAAGTTTTTACTGCTGAAGTGACGATATGGCATTACAAGGCGCAATACATAGATGGCGAAAGAGTTGTTTAAAGTACAGAAATATTGATGCGGAGCGCAGCGTGGTGTTTCGTATTCTGCCGGTTCGTTTGACGTCGAAAACGCTGCGCTCCTTGGGTATTTGGCGCCAACCTCAACGCAGAACTTTTGCGATTCGGTAAGTGACAACGTCTGACACCGAAAGTTAGGACGGGCAGGGCAGGATACAATATTATGGATGAGTTTTCGCTTTGGAAGCAGCTACAGGCCTAAAAAGCTTTTGTTTAAAAAAAATAGTTGTCATTTGGTTGTAGACTATCGATAAACTGCAGTCAATATGTAAATATTGACTGCAGTTTAGAATTTTCTAGTTTTCATGTAAATTTTATTTATATTTGAGTATTTGACGTTAATGTCACTGAACTGCAACTCTATTGCGAAATATCATTATTAGTTAGTTTTATCGAAATTTAATTTTAAGTTGTTCGATGTAGTCCATTCTATAACTTCTTCTTTGGCATCATTAATATCTTTTCGAGTGTCATTCTGTCTTTACCGTTAAAAACGATAGTACAGTCGTCACCATAAAGAAATATTGGTTATTTTATATTTTTGGTAAATCGTTGATGTAAATAATAAATAGCAATGACCCCAATACACTTACTTGTGAGTCACATATGTACTTGTGTTCCGATGTAAAATGAACTTCTTTTTTTTTGTTTTTGGGCATATTCGAGTGATTTGGGTAAACAACTTCCTATTGCTAAGATACAATTCAATAAGTTTAAGAATAGTTCCATACAACTTCTGCAAAAGTACTTTATGGTTAACACAATCAAGGCTTTGCTGAGATCCATGTACAGGGCACAGACTGGAATTATGTTATCAATATTAAGCATTACTTTCTGGAGGAAGTTATAAACTGCTGTGTTTATGGTTTTATTTCTACCAAATCTAGTTTTCTCGTCGGCCAGAAAATGTTGCGATTCAAAAAAGTGGTATAATTGGTTATGAATTATTCTCGAAAACTTTGGGAAGTACTAGAACTAAAGCTATAGAACAGTATCAGGACATTGACAGTTTATTGTCGAGTGGTTTTTTTAATGTAGTCTTCCATTTATCTGGAAACACTCCATAAAATTTTGCCAAGTTTATTATATCGTCTTCTTAGCGTGTCGATGGTAATCTATTCGGTTACGTGATTGGCGCCACCATTAGCAGTTTCTGTAACGTGCATATGACAGGACACGCAGGACACGATATTAAGTGTCCCATCATTTATCATCCAAGGCGAAGTTGTCTATGAATCCCCACCTGAGCAAGATTCCTGAATTCGGTACACTTGGGTCCAGGGTCTGTTTAAGACTTTAAGGTTGGCCAAGGCAAGTAGAGCCCAGGACGGTGACCTTCAGCAGGTAGAACGAATGGAGTGGGTATGGAAGCACTGACTCACCACAGCTTCAGTCTCTTTTTTTGATAGTTCGACAGTGAGTGGAACGGCACACTTTAAAAAACTGTTACGGCTTTTCAGCCTTTGTGGCACAAGGATGTGGTCGTGCATGGGGTTTCGTCTGTTGGAGGCCAGTTTGGCTCTTTCCCCGAAACTTGCTACCGTTCTACGGACTTCTGGTGGGCTGTACCTGCTAGCGCATACAGCGTTTGTACGGGGGCGGTTTTAAACAACCAGTGATGATCACGCACGTTTCATTCAAAGCTGTATCCACTAACTTTGCATTAGCAGAACGATTCCACACGCCAGCCCAGTAGTCCGCATGACATCAGGCAAAGTTTTTGCAGAATGTTAAAGACCTGTCTAGAGTAACATCAAGATATTTCGGCAAGTTGCTGTTGATTATGACATAGTACCTCAGAATTTTTAAGAGAAATCGGCTTCAATATTTTGTTGATATCTGGTCATATCCGGTACTGTATTTTTCACATTATTTAGTATTCTTTGAATTTTAATTGCGACTAGGTTGGACTCTTTAACATAGTTTTGATTGTGAGGTAGTTGTACATTTGCATCGTTATTCACAATATCTCCTTTCATGCCATCAATTTAGAAGTCATTAAATAAATTGGCTATAGATAAGGGTTTATAAATATTATTTCTGCCATCGGCATCGGTGCTTATTTTTGAATTTCACTTTTAGGTAGATTTACTGTTGAATTTTTAAAAAGTGTCTACGTTGCTTTGCACTTATTGTGACCTGTCTGTATTTTTATAATGGCTGTTTTGGTTTTTTTTTGTGGAATTTATGATATCTTGTGCTTTAATCGGCCTGAATGAGATTCGAAGCTTTTTTTCATTTTCCTTAGCACGATAACGCAACAGCAGTTGACGTTTACGCATACAGCATTTTTTTAAACCATTACTTATCCATCTCGGTCGACTTTGAGAGGTTATTTTCGTCAGTACCAACGGAAAGCATAAATAGTAACATAAGGAAAACAGGTAAAAAAATCGGTTAAAAGCTTCGATGGTATCATGAGTCTCAAATACTTCGGAGAATGTGAGAGAATTAATGTAAGAAATAAATATTTGTGTATGTTTTCTTGGCTATTATCTCGTCTTTCAATGTACGAGTACTTTAATGAACTACTTATTTGTACAGAGCATTTTAATAATTGGGCTGTACGCTCAGATAATGCCAACTCCAGAACTTTTCCATTACACCCACGGATATTCGTTAAAATATTGTCATGCATGTTCCGGTAGGGTAGGTAGGGTAGGTAGGGTAGGTAGGGTAGGTAGGGTAGGTAGGGTAGGTAGGGTAGGTAGGGTAGGTAGGGTAGGTAGGGTAGGTAGGGTAGGTAGGGTAGGTAGGGTAGGTAGGGTAGGTAGGGTAGGTAGGGTAGGTAGGGTAGGTAGGGTAGGTAGGGTAGGTAGGGTAGGTAGGGTAGGTAGGGTAGGTAGGGTAGGTAGGGTAGGTAGGGTAGGTAGGGTAGGTAGGGTAGGTAGGGTAGGTAGGGTAGGTAGGGTAGGTAGGGTAGGTAGGGTAGGTAGGGTAGGTAGGGTAGGTAGGGTAGGTAGGGTAGGTAGGGTAGGTAGGGTAGGTAGGGTAGGTAGGGTAGGTAGGGTAGGTAGGGTAGGTAGGGTAGGTAGGGTAGGTAGGGTAGGTAGGGTAGGTAGGGTAGGTAGGGTAGGTAGGGTAGGTAGGGTAGGTAGGGTAGGTAGGGTAGGTAGGGTAGGTAGGGTAGGTAGGGTAGGTAGGGTAGGTAGGGTAGGTAGGGTAGGTAGGGTAGGTAGGGTAGGTAGGGTAGGTAGGGTAGGTAGGGTAGGTAGGGTAGGTAGGGTAGGTAGGGTAGGTAGGGTAGGTAGGGTAGGTAGGGTAGGTAGGGTAGGTAGGGTAGGTAGGGTAGGTAGGGTAGGTAGGGTAGGTAGGGTAGGTAGGGTAGGTAGGGTAGGTAGGGTAGGTAGGGTAGGTAGGGTAGGTAGGGTAGGTAGGGTAGGTAGGGTAGGTAGGGTAGGTAGGGTAGGTAGGGTAGGTAGGGTAGGTAGGGTAGGTAGGGTAGGTAGGGTAGGTAGGGTAGGTAGGGTAGGTAGGGTAGGTAGGGTAGGTAGGGTAGGTAGGGTAGGTAGGGTAGGTAGGGTAGGTAGGGTAGGTAGGGTAGGTAGGGTAGGTAGGGTAGGTAGGGTAGGTAGGGTAGGTAGGGTAGGTAGGGTAGGTAGGGTAGGTAGGGTAGGTAGGGTAGGTAGGGTAGGTAGGGTAGGTAGGGTAGGTAGGGTAGGTAGGGTAGGTAGGGTAGGTAGGGTAGGTAGGGTAGGTAGGGTAGGTAGGGTAGGTAGGGTAGGTAGGGTAGGTAGGGTAGGTAGGGTAGGTAGGGTAGGTAGGGTAGGTAGGGTAGGTAGGGTAGGTAGGGTAGGTAGGGTAGGTAGGGTAGGTAGGGTAGGTAGGGTAGGTAGGGTAGGTAGGGTAGGTAGGGTAGGTAGGGTAGGTAGGGTAGGTAGGGTAGGTAGGG
Source organism: Hyppa rectilinea (assembly GCA_951799385.1). Lineage (NCBI taxonomy): Eukaryota > Metazoa > Arthropoda > Insecta > Lepidoptera > Noctuidae > Hyppa > Hyppa rectilinea. The sequence continues at coordinate 22,656,201 of OX637300.1, forward strand.
TAGGTAGGGTAGGTAGGGTAGGTAGGGTAGGTAGGGTAGGTAGGGTAGGTAGGGTAGGTAGGGTAGGTAGGGTAGGTAGGGTAGGTAGGGTAGGTAGGGTAGGTAGGGTAGGTAGGGTAGGTAGGGTAGGTAGGGTAGGTAGGGTAGGTAGGGTAGGTAGGGTAGGTAGGGTAGGTAGGGTAGGTAGGGTAGGTAGGGTAGGTAGGGTAGGTAGGGTAGGTAGGGTAGGTAGGGTAGGTAGGGTAGGTAGGGTAGGTAGGGTAGGTAGGGTAGGTAGGGTAGGTAGGGTAGGTAGGGTAGGTAGGGTAGGTAGGGTAGGGTAAGTAGGTAGGGTAGGTAGGGTAGGTAGGGTAGGTAGGGCTGGTAGGGCAGGTAGGGCTGGTAGGGCAGGTAGGGCAGGTAGGGCAGGTAGGGCAGGTAGGGCAGGTAGGGCAGGTAGGGCAGGTAGGGCAGGTAGGGCAGGTAGGGCAGGTAGGGCAGGTAGGGCAGGTAGGGCAGGTAGGGCAGGTAGGGCAGGTAGAGCAGGTAGGGCAGGTAGGGCAGGTAGGGCAGGTAGGGCAGGTAGGGCAGGTAGGGTAGGTAGGGTGTTAGTTACGTGCGTGATTATCTGAATATAGTAAGTTATTAAAAGTCTCAACTCTAAAATTAAGTGCCGATGAAAAGCTGCTGCACTATACGTAGGTACTGTACTATTAATAAAGTTTCACGAATATTTACAATCAAATCAATATAGTTGTTAGTTTTTTTTATTCTGGTAGGTGTCTGGATTTTGAATTGAATCAGGTTTTAAATAGTTGATAAGTCTGGCACTTTTCTTCAGGTATTGATACTAACGTGCTATTTTTATTACTGTCTGTCTGTAGTCTGTCGTTCCTTTAGTTAGCAGTGTAGTTTAACGTTTCGTTGGAAACATATGAGTAGGTGTAGTTCATTCTGAAGCTATAGTGTGGCTTCCCTCTGAAAAGTTGGGTATAAGTATTTTTTTTTATTTGCTTATCATTTTTCGGGGTAGATTTATTGGGACTTATACTTGGGGTACTTAATATCACTGTCACTGTTTGAGATGACCTTCTTTAAACCCATATTTCTTTGTATACCTTTTGATTGTTAGTTATATGTTTTAGAAAATTTGGTTACATTGAAGGTTTGATAAAGTAAATTTAAAAAAAAGTTTTAAATCAAATCAAATCATCATCATCAAATTAGAAATCAACTGTATCGACTATGTTCTTTTTTTAGATATAAAAGGATCTACTGCGACTAGGACCGTGAAATTTTGTACATGCAATGCACAACATGCCTGGCTTTTATAATGTAGGCGAGTACTAAGAAGGGGTTGATTTCATTTCTGACAGTCGACCCCTTAATAGTGCAAAAGGGTTATTCTTATGGAGTATTAACGGGAGGATTTTATTGCGTGATTCGAATAACTCAATATTTGGTAGAAATAATCTTAACTGGGTAATGAATGTAAGACGTTATTGGACCTGTGTTTGTTTATTACGTATCTACACTGGGCCACAAAAAACCCGGGTATGTATGGACATACGAATAATTCGTGAAACTGTAGTACGTTGTTTGATTAGTACCAGAAAAAAATACATCGTGTTTTATCCGTGCCAATGAAAGCACGTTAACCCTTTGGTCCCGGCTCTCATTCGTAGATCTTGACAGTCGTTACGGGGCTTCAGAAGCCCGAAAATTTGACAGCCAGTTTTAGCAAGGGGTATCGTATTACCCAGTTACTATGTTGTGTAAGTTGGAGGCAGTCGCTCCATTTAAAATACTGGTATTCAGCTGCATCCGGCAAGACTGGAAAAGGGCTAAGCATATTGATTGCGGTAGCATCAGAATGTTACGATTTTTTAAGCAGCTACACAGCTGCAATGTTATAGTATTCAGTTTTGTCCTACCTAACTGGTTTGAGTCTGGCCATCATGAAACAAAATGGCATTGGGCTTTTTTCGATCAATTAAAATTTGATAAATTTCTAATCAAAATATTGTGTCGTGTGTCATCGCTCTGGGGTCCAAAGGGATCAACTATTGAGCCGACGGAGGTTTATGTGTTCGGGTCCAATCGGGGAACATCCTGACTTTACGGTAAATGAAGGACTAGTAGTAGGAGATGACCACATTCAGTTTCTGGACATGAATGCTTTTACTACGGCCTAGGTGCTCCACAGAGATCTATACACGAGCGACTACTGCTTCACCAGCCCAATAGAGACGTGTCATTTTAGTCTGTAACAGAATTTATGAAAGTGTCATAAAAAGTGAGTAAAATAAATATGATAAAAATTTCAGGTAACTTCCGAATGGTTTGGTTGGCTCCACTACAAGACGGATAAACTGCCGTGCCAAGATAGCGCGAAACACGATCTTCAGTGCTCTGGTACTGCGCTAAATTGGCTCCAGCCACACGACGAAAATAGAACTGGGACGGAAATGGCTTACTACCCCTACGGTACCACCACGCCGAAAATCAATATTTGGGACGGTAAACCCTTCTTAATTTTTATTTCCTACTTAAAGATACTTATCAAACTTAAAAAAAAAATAATAAGGGCTCGCATTGTGAGGAGGTTCTTGTCTCTTCAGCCCTAACCACCAGTAGCTTGGACCCTGCTCCCGACACCGGCGGACCACTATTTTTTTATATTTTTAAATGTTTTTTTTTTAATATTTAAAAATGTATTAAGTATGAAATTGTATGAATATAGCCGCTGGGTTAGGCAGAGGTGTACCTGCAGTACACCCACATCTCGCTGGTAGGAACGTTTAAATCCCATGTAATATTGGGCGAGCCTGTTGACATCAACTGGGCTCAAACTCAGACTGCGAGTAGCTACTGATAAAATCCTTATCAAAAACCGAATACCACTTTGCCCGACCTGAGAATCATGACCAGGTCGCTGTGGAGGTTGAGGAGCCATAGCAGTAGCAGCCGCTAGACTAACAAGGCAGTCACTTGTAAGGTTATGTCGGTTAATTAAAATAATGCAGTTTCAAAATAGTTACCTGATTTTTAAGTCTATTCTGGTCAGAATAAATATTATTTTATACTACATTTCCAGCATGATAGGAGGAGGGGAGGCCTGTGCCCTTCTCGTCGTCTTCACATATCATTTTATAATTTATGTAAACAAAACATTTTAAAAGAGTAATGGTGGTTTTTCTTGCCCATTCTTCTCCATACTACCTTTTGGAAGGGGCGACTAGAATCAATTCTATTTCTTGTTCATTTTGGCGTTCAAAAGTGTCTTTGTTGTGCCTATTACAAATAAATGATTTGACTTTGACTTTTACTTCTGTGGGATACGCGCTTTTGCTATTCTGCTCGCGCGAATGTGTTAATAATACAGTTAACGAATGATTAACTTTCTATCTGCAATAAGTAAATGATCCATGTTATTGTTAGATTTCTTGATATGTCGCTATTTTAACCGTATTATAGGCGTGATCAAGTGTCCGATATAGTCATTGTGGTTAGAGGTTATTAAATTGTACCGATAGACATCTATAATAACGAATCGACGATATAATTGCTTCGAGCTAACTGAATTGGCCGGCTTACAACTAAAGTTGGACAGTCTAGACAGGGTTTAGTCGATGCAATTCAGCTGTATACGGAGTTCATGCGGCCCCATTTTAGTTTTCAACTGCTTGCTTAGTCGAAAGCGATTTGAACTGTCTAAGACTTTCAATTAAATTGCAGTTGGACAGCTTTAGTCTGGAACAAGATGTTATATCAAACTTTCATTGTATGGTTAGGGACCTTACACCTTGATTTGATGCTGATTGATACACTGATTACTGATTGCTTGATATTTATTAATAAAAGTATGATTGCATGATAGATGAGACCACGCGGTATGAATGCTATTCGTGTACTAAATTATCCGGGCCGGCGTGGGTATAATGCTGACATATTGATATGAAAACTGTGCTGTGCTTGCACTGTATAGTCATATCTATTCTTCAGATATTGAAATATATTATAATAAATATATAATCCTACTACTATTATAAAGGCGAAAGTTTGTAAGTATGGATGTATGGATGTTTGTTACTCTTTCACGTAAAAACTACTGTATAGATTTGGATGAAATTTGACACAGAGATGGTTTATATCCTGGATTAACACATAGGATATTTTTTATCCCGGTAGAACATTCCTGTGGGATAATTTCCGACCTCCACGCGAGCGAAGCCGCGGGCAGAAGCTAGTAAAATATAATATCTGACTATTGAAACATCAGCTCTTAACCACACCGCGGCCTAATTGTTTCATTCATCATAATATGTGATGAATTCTGTTTTAGACCTACGTAAAAAAAGTCCTTAATGTATTCAAAGACGACTTATTGAACGTGTTCTTATAGTTGAAGTTCCCTTGCCCGACCAAAAATAAAATAACGCTTCAATCATTTTAACTATAGTGATTGTGTTTTGTTACGAGAGCGGCACAATATACACCGCTGTCAGAATAGCGAGCGCCGTGCCGTCATTTACCAAAAAAAAAAAATCGGTACCGAGTAGGTATTCCTGGAACTGTGTATCGGGAATGCGTAGTGGTGTACATATTTGTAAACATTTTGCTCGGTATTCACACATTGAGCTATTATACATTTTGATAAGGCTTAACAAACTAGTTACTCTTTAATTTAACTCACTTACAATTAAGCCGCCGTCGTTGAACTGTGTGTCTTTTTGTATGAAATTACAAAAACAGTTGAGTAACCAAATTGAGCAGAATGTAACTTAATTGAAGATGTATATCGTAACATCATGGAGTGTATCAGGAATGAGCCGGAAAGACGAGAGTCGTTAATCAAATTTAGTTACATGTAATTATGTGCGGGACAGCTGTGTAACAGCGTCCTTGCTATCCTGCTTCAGAAGCAGCCCGGACGCTGTACAGGTTCTTCAGCATTGGGATTCATCACAGACATAGATAGTGTCTTTAGTATATTCAAGCAAGAAAACATTTTTTTTTTGTAATTGCAATAAGGTTTTACATAAAAATGTAGCGGTTGACGCTACAAAATCCAATCCATCGAACAAGTGTAAATCGACAATTGTGCTCTCGGCACTTGCGTTGTTAAAGACATTTTGTAATTTCTGTTTATGCTCGATGTTGCACCGCAGTTTATCCTGACATAAAAAAAATACAAGATCGTCAAGGTTATTATTGCGTATAATAGACAATTAGTAGACGGTATTTTCTTTTCTTTTTAGCAGTGGTTGTTTAGCCGGTCTAATCTGTAATCTATACATATACCTACCTAATAAAATTGTAGAAAAGTCGTGTCTGTACAATGGAAATATAATAAAAAAAAGTAGCTGGGGTTGTTATTATATCGATGCCGAACCCGAAATGGTAATTTTTTTTTTGTCTGTTTGTCTGTGTGTTTGTGCACGCTAATATCAGAAACGGCTTATTCGATTTAGGTGCGGTCACTAATATATTGTAGTAAGCTTCACTTAACATTTAGTGTTTATTTCATGTCAATCGGTTCATAAATAAAAAAGTTATGTCAATTTAGAGAATCACGGCGAACATTTTCACTATTCCACGCGGACGAAGTCGTGGGGCACAGCTAGTCTGTAATAATCTCACCGTGAGAACTTACGTGAAGTTAGCTGTCAATAGTATTAACATCGAGCATCTGGTGGAATAACAGCTCACTTCACTTAAGATTCTGACGGTATGACTTACAGAATTCTATAGCTGGTTCTACAGGTGGTATGTTATAGAAAAAGAAATCCTAAAAGAGTCTGTTTAGCCAGAGACTAACTGGAACCTGTTCCTTACGAATTTTGTTCGGTTTTATTTTTAGGGTCCTTATTATTTAAAGGAGTCTGTACCTATAAGACAGAATATTATTTCTATAATGTCTAAGTAGGTTTATATTTTAAATAATGCATAGATAACAAACCTTCTCCCAATAATTAAAGGCTCTCTTCGTTGCCCTCTTAGATGTACACGTTTTGTTAGCACGACACTCGTTCACAGGCCATGAAATAAAGTTAAATTTTGTCTCAAATCACAGATGGCGCTGCATTGGCTTGTAACAAGGACAAGGGTGTCAAATTCTGTTAATTTGATTCAACACTAACAAAAAGTCTAATAAAAAAAAATTGCTATAATAATGTATTTCTTTCTTCTTTCAGGTCGTACCGTGTGCAGTCGAGATTAGTAAAAGTGCCTGTGTGCAGCTGAAAATAAATCGTATATTTTTGCGATAATTAGTGACGCGTGGTAACTTTACTATAAACATAATTTAACTATAATTCTTAATAATGTTAGCGAAATTCCTTTAGTGTGGTAAAATGGAAAAAGAGCTTTCCTTAAATAAGTAGGTTCCTTACTAAGTATTGATTCAATAAAATTCACTGTGCGCCATTTTGAATTTGGGGTTTCATTTACAATTTCACATAACATAGAGTTGCATCTACAGAAGGTATGCCGCCCACACTTCGCCAGTTAAATTCATTGCTTATTTACAGTTACATTTAGAAGTAAAAGCCTACTTAAGTAGTTTCAACTCTGAATATACTTAACTTCTAACAACTCTGATAAGATGGAATGTTTAACGTAATTTCCGCCGAGTTCTATGATACCTACTTAATAATTTTTATAGTTTTTTTTAACAAATTATTATTTTCATGATTTGATTGCTATCAACATTTTGGCAATTAAAAGTCACGGACTGATTTTCAAACATAACATTTTAATGTACAACACTAAAATAATTATTCTAGCTACTGTAGAGATTCACACACGTCATAGCATTTACGATGAAAATATCTAATGAATTTAAAAAATAAAACATAAAATCATCGCCCATAAAACTATCCAAACAATATGATAATTTTATTATATCAACGTAGCTATAAATTTTTTCGGTACAAATGACCGAATGAAAAAAATTGCAAGCATTTATTGCGCCGAAATGCTTTAAACGGCAGAAAAAAATCGTAAACAGATTTGGAAAAAGTTGATCTTGGTGGGGAGGGGCGTTGCTTTGGGCGGTGATCGGCCCACCTTCACTGGTGGGGCAACTGCTTGAGTTAGTTGCGCATCGGCAGCGACGAAGATCGCACGCATGTATCGCGAGTGAGTGCTGCAGTGTTGTGGGGCAGAGGCCCATACATTCGAAAATAGCAAACGAAAAAATTGAACCCCAGATGGGAGTATACGAGGAGAGGGGAACGATGCACTGGGTACGACACTCACTTTTTAGTACCTTTTTTTTTTCTAAGTTTTGTTTATTACCTACAAAAAAGTTTTTTTTTACTTTCGTCCATTCAATTTTTGTTTCCATATATGAATGAGTTTACAAATGTTATTCACGCTGTAAAACATTTTGGTATTCCTTTTTTAAATAATTGCCTCTTCCAATTTGAAACTACACTGAATGTTTTCTAAACGGGTTAGATAAACCACAAACATTCACATTTCATAGAACACTGACCGCAGACTGATACTTTACAACTAACTGTTAGGACTATAGTATAGTAAATACTAATTACTATACTAATTACTACTAATACTATTCACTACAGTAACTAACAGTTAAGACTATACTATAGTAAATAGAATAGTCCTAAGAGTTAGTTACTCTAGTAAATAGAATACTCCTAACAGTTAATTGTAAAGTATCAGTCTGCGCTCTCAGGCTTCTAATAATTAGATTTCATAAAGTATCTTTCTATACTTATTTATAATATTCCTTTAAATAAAATGAATATCTTACACCTAAAGAAAAGTAATCATCTCTAACGTTTTATTTTATGAATATTCACAAGTCTCTAAATATCAAGAATAAGTTAAAATAAGTTATTTTTAATGATGTATAAATTAATATAGAGAAATGGTAATAAACCGCATGTTTTTATAGATGTTTTGGTAACTAATAATTTGGTACAATGCATCCTCAAATACAAATAAGTATAATTGTAATATTCTTTTTTGGATTTTGCATAAGAACTGCCGGTAATGTCTCTTCAACGACGTTTGCAAAACTTATCCAAATAGTAGTATATGTAGATATATAATATACATCAACATGTATAATGCATGGATATCTGCTTATACTAATTAACATACGTACCAACTCAGTCAAATTCTATTAGAAAGATCGTATCAATAAATTATAAACGAAAATACCGGCTTAAGTAAATAATTCAAAAATACTCTAAATTGTTGTATTATTGGCCTACTCGCTTCCATTGACGCAATCTTTCTTTTACAAGTATATACCCTGTATTATTGATAAACTTTGTACAGTGTATATTAATTGTAAGTAGACATATTATTTATTTTTGCACGAACAATGGCGGGATTATGATCCCTTGGTCTTTAAGTGGACTTCGAAGTGCATATGCGCAGGCGCAAGCTTGAGTTACATTGCACTGTGTAATGCAGATAATATATGAAGAATATTAAGAATAAAACTGGCAATGTACAAATTCGAGTAGGTATAGGAGTCTGTTCAGTTTGGAATTATTTCCTAAAACAATCTAATTATTAGGGTTTCTTAAGATAGAGGTTCTATAATATTAGAGCCGCCGCAATAAGACTGTCTTCCAAATTGGTATAGAGCATTTTTAACACCGTTAAGTCAAACATCTACCGGCAACCGTCATTATAATTATGACGGCACCGCTTTCTTAGGCTAATTATTCATTATGTTATTCTGTGATAAGTTAATAACATAACAGAGTAAGTACATATAGTTTTTGTGTCAAAATAATCTGAACTATGCGCATACGCATACTACACTATACTACATGGTATGATGTTCTATCATTGGGAGTCTACTTCCTTGGAATGCTGAGGAGGTATTGTATATGATAAAGTTTATTTTTATCTATTTTAAAAAATAAACTGAAATCACAAATATCATTCAACTTAACCACCCACTAAATTTTCAACAGATTACAACTATTTACAAACTGATAGCTAACGTTAACTGTAAGCAGGGCAAAATCAATTATATCATCAAATGATACTAAAAATAACATAACAAAACTGTCGTTTGTGTATTGTATTATATTGGTCCTATAATAATGATTTGCTTAAGCATACGGAAACTACTGCTGATCCCCTTGAATTTTAACTATGTTATTTTTTAAAGTATTAAAGTGAACTGTAAGTATTAAGTAACTGTCTATAAGTTGTTCCAAAAGTTGGAAAGAAAACTTACTTTTAAGTCAAGTTCTCTATTCGTCTATTACTTACATTAATTCTTCATGTATTAAATGTCATATCTATTTTATTATTTGGTACATATAATTATTTTGAATTGACTGAGAAAAAATACAAATTATTTTCACAAAATTGTAGTATCAGCTTTCCTCATTATTTCAGTAATTTAAATATAACTTATTAAAATACGGTGTAGAAAAAGAAAGAATATTTGTTAAAATCTGCACAAATATGCTCTTATAAACATCAATTTATGGAAATAAATATTATTATAATAATAATGTGCTTAGCATATTAACAAAGTTTTGTGATATTGCTATTAGAATTGGGGATCAGTTTAGGGAAACAATTAAAAAGTTGCATGAGTACCTACATCCAGTATTATTAACCCAGAAATGTACTGAGTATACTGGGTGTTTCCCAAAGTGTATACTAACTCGCTGTATTGAGATTTGGTTACTTCCATAAATGGTGACCCGGTAGATTTTAATTAACTAATAGTTTTGGTCACTATTCAACCTACAGTAGGTACCTAAATAATATTTAAATACTTTGACCGTAACGACACCCATATACGAACGTTTTTAAAGTTTAATACCTGCGTCAAAAATAACATACTAAATAAATAAACGTAGAATTTTTTTATTTACTAATGAAACTGAAGTTTCTAAAAAAGTGATGTTAAATGTAGATGGAAGAGTAAATATTCTTAGTACATGTACTGACACACAAGACACAACAGAGCTTTCTACTCTTTGTATTGTGTACTTAATAGAACTTAAATTCAATATGAATGATGTAATCAATAGTTAGTAAAATATTATCGAAAAGAGAGTCCATAGACTTTCTTAATCATTCTTTTTCAAAGGAACTTAATACGCTTTGGGATGTGCAACTAGCTTCATCTTTCTGTTTGACCGATTCCTTTAGCAATTCAAATGTCTCAGGGAATTATTATAAGATTGCATGTTTAAAAATGAAAAAAAGTGTTTCATATTAAATATTGAAAGTAAAGCGTTCAACCAAACGGACTGCGCCGGCGCAGGTTAGCTTGCACGGGTGCGCCGGTTTCAAAAGAAGCTCAATAGTTACAGTAGCTGTAGTAAATTTTTGATTTATAAATATATTTATTAATAAAACATTTTGTTTTTGCTTTTTAGTTACTGTACATTTATGTTTTGTCTTTCAACCAATCTTTCACTGATATGGTTTCAATGATTTAAATATTTGTTTGAATCAAGTAACAGAAAGATTTCTCTCTATATGAAGGCGGTGCCAATTGCCTAACTATTCCGAACTGCGCATCTTCTACATCTAATAACTATTATTATTATCTAGATTTCCGTATTAAAGCCAAACAAGCTATTTTGTAGGTCTTTTGTGGTAAGTATGGATGCGAAGGATCAAAGCTAGTCTAAGGTGAGTTGTCTAGTACATCGCTGTACTCACAATACTTTATTTATTGGCAATTGAACATACCTAGTGTATTAGTGCGTGTATGTTAATAGCTATGTAGATAAAGATATAGATTTAGGTCTGACACGTGTAGGGCATCATTTGTAGTGGTATCTAGTGTTAATCTAAAACATCTGATTGGTATACCTGGTTGAACTGGGACTGGTACTTCTTATTAGTTTTAATTAACTTTAATTTTATATTATTATACCCACTTTACAAGTATTTTCAAAGTTTTAATAACTGAATTCATGTTATAACGGAGCTCTTCGGCAAAATGCAAATTATTTCTACTGATACACAGAGAATGCTAGTGCTACTTATAGTTACATCAGGGAAAGAAGTTATTGCTATTGTTATTGCTACAATCCTGTTCGCTAACTTCCTTGTAAAACTTTACTTTATAAGACTACTATTATTACTACTTCTTGTAAGTTTTATGTTCATAATGCGGCAGATCATACCTAAGTTGATAAGATGGCAGAAACACTGAAAAACAGAGAGACAAATAAAGAAAAAAAGAAGAATTTTAAAGAAAGTTTCAGTTATTTTAACAATCTATACAAAGGTACATGTACAGCAACAATCATACGGAGGTCATTTTCGGAGTCAGAGAGGATCACGGCTCGGCTATCAATTTGTGATGATCCGCTGTTCCTCGCTACTGCATCCAAGGAAGGTTCAAATCGCCCAACAAAAAGAAGAGTGCAACACCGTGATAGTAAGAATTCTAGTGCTGAATTCGCGATATATGAAAATAAGGCCAGCGACTCCTGGGCCGTAAGCCTCAACGCTTACTTATCTGACTCACAATTTACCGGCATAAGCTTTTCCCTTATCGTGTCGATATGATAGACGAAGAATTATGAAAACGTTTTCGAATAAAGGGCTAAGAATCCAATACTGCCATTCCACAATATTATAATATTTAATTACTGGCTACCGACCGCTTATAAACGCAATTATATAGTTAGTTTAAAACCGTAACCCGCTGAATGTTTAAATTACAAAGATTACCCATTATTACTGTTAATTACTGCTGGGGTTGGTGAAGTTACCTTAGTATATTAAGTTGTTGTAATCGATTTGAACAAGTTTTATTTAATTATGATACTTTTATTACAAGTACATAGATGTGGATTGTTATATTTTTCTTCCATCTTGCCAAATAGATTTATGTTTGAAGACGGTAGTTGTATAGCACTGGCGTTTTTCTTGGAAGATACATTATATTGCTTTCTGAATCATATTTTGGGGGATCAAGTTATTTGTTGTTGATTTTTTGGTATCTTGCTCTCTGTTTTACTTTACACAATATTGATATAATACTTGTATAACTAAGACTGTACAACAATATGTATTGCACTGATGTGGTGAAAAAGGCCTAATAGATTTCAGCGATAATACTTGGTTACAAAATTATAGAACCCCTAAATAATAAACGTATCAGTTGAATAGTTACAAGACCGATTTCTCTCTTTCAGTCATCAGAAATTTGACTTTTTAAAGAGTATAGAACGCTATAGAACGTTTATTAGTAAGGGCGTAAGTACACATCAAGTAATTCGAGTCCGAACGTCTAAACTAATTTTATGCCTTGATTGTGTTTATATATTATCGGTGAATGATAATCCTTAGACCTAACTTTAAGCTTTTGTGGCCTGAAAAATAGATGAATATATCCACTGAACAAACAGTATTTAATTACTACACATTTCGTCAGTTATGTTTAAGTCCCATGAACCCCCCTGCCCCCCCCTCTACTGCCGCCACCTAGACTCTGAGCTACTAATGAGAAAATTCCTTATAAAAAACTTTTTGCCCGACCTGGAAATTGAACTCAGGATCATGTCAGCATGGCTTGCGATCATCAGATCGAGTTTATTAATATTGTGATTAATAGGTGAGTGTCCGTTATACTACATACTACTACTGTTTACAAATAGATAACGAAAGAGTTACCTCATTACACTTATACCTAAACATCGTTCTAATAAGATGAACGGTGATGGCCTATCCTTGGATGAGATCTACACGGCAGATATTATATCACTTTGCAGTACCTAACTATGAAGCTATACATTGCGGTAAAATAATGTAACTCTCCCTTTTTGGAAAGGAATTATTATTATAAATACTCACAAATCCAATTTATTCTCAATGGTTATTTAAAAATCATTCGTTCATTTATTACAGATACAAGGTTTTATTGTTCCGTTTTATATTGAAAGCTTCTCATTATTTCTCTTTGATTATGAAAGTGAACCATTCTGGCAGTTTTTTTGTGCCCGAAAATTGCGAAATGGAATTTATTTCGATAAAATGTAGTGGAAATGATTCTTTACCGTAGTTATTTCATTATTCAATTTTAAAAGTTCAACACCTCAGTGGCTTTGCTTGTATTGTGTCTGCTGCTTCTGTAAATAAAATTGCATAAATACCGAAGTCATAAGTCATTTATTTCTCAACAATATACATGGTGTAGAAAGTAATAAATAATAAAATAATGTCAAATTTAACTTTTAGAACGTCGCGGGCTGATATTCGGGACTATGTTGAACCACGTTCAATTTCGGTTGGATTACGTTAGGTCTTTCTTTCGAATTTTATGCCTAATTCGTCTTTGCTCGTCAGATTCATGTTTGTGCAAATTTTTAAGAAAATTAGTTAGCCGTAGGTTCTACTATATAGAGGCCTTTGCTTTAGCTATATATTCAATACCACACCATTATATCAGAAGGTAGAATTTGTAAGGTGATATTGTTAGCGTAATAACTATGCGATGGAATAGATCAATTGGTGGGGTGCTAGCACTACCCAATATAAACTCCATAGCCTAAATAATTACAGAACTGTTGATGTCTAGTGAAACATTTTGCGGTTAATTACTAATAATATCGGTCTGTAATAACATGGGCTTTTCCTAAATTAATGGTACATGAATGAGAAGCAGACTATTGTGTCTGTGTAATACATAATTTAGATAATTCTGAAAAACATTACTCACGAGCGTTTGTAGTCTGTTCACCTTTGCTTAACCCTTTGGGAAGTAGAGTCGTGATGTTTTTGTGTGTGTTATTTGTAAAAGTAGGTACCTAATTTTTCTAACGTTCAATCTAACAAAGATTTTGGCGAGTCCTTTTAATGTTTTTATTTTGTTTGAGTAGCATCGTTTCCCGTCGGAACTTTTCGATCAGATTCAGGCCATAAAAGCGTTGTTCCTAAATAAATATTTTGACATACACAAATGTGTACTGTAAGTACTTTATTTCCAGTAAGATATATATAGATCAAAACGGTGAACCTCAACCTCTATGATCGGGACGTTGTCCAGTCAACGAGGAAATTCTTTGTATGGAGAAATTGCATTAATTTTGAAGTTACAGCGACATTCGGTCGCTGCAACTTAGCAGTGTGATAAAGAAGTAATGTTTACAGATAACGGTTGACCACTTATCTGACATTTTTTTTCATTTAGATGTTAGGTTAGGTTACCTACACCTTTGTGGAAGAATTCTTTTTGATTCCCGCGACCCCCGCGCAGGTGAGAGAGGGAACAGTCGGGTTCGATTTTTAGTCGGTAAGAGTCCGACAGACCCCCCCGCCCTCCCCGGGGCGGGGGACATCCATGAGGATTTTCCACCCGGTCAAAAAGGTTACCTACACCTAAACATGGATATCATTTCTAGCTCTGGGTGGGAAATTGCTCCGTCCGAAATTCCTTCAGTAGGTATATGCCAGTAGATACTAATATGTATAGGTATGTATCGGTTCCATCAATGAAGAATCCCTTTCTGAGTGCGCAGCCCACAGATTCAAGCGACTAACTTCAAACTAAAGACTGGGACGTCTCTTTGAAATCGAAATAGTTTAGTGGGTTTTATATTAGGTAAATTTTACCCAAACGTGAAAAAAAGCCTGATGTAGATTGAAAATTTAATAAATTACAGGGAATGTTCAACAACACTGTATCAGGAAGAAAATACTTAGATTTCAATTTGTAGGTTTATCCTACCTACCCAGCACAAAGAATACAACTTATTTAATCGCCTATTCTGAATGTCCGAACGCAATTAGCGGACCAAGCTACAAAATAGCCTTGGGCGTTATAAACCCTAAGGGCGGATTTCACCAATGTAACAACGCTATCACCACATTAAACCGTTTAAGGACTGTCAGTCAGTGTCATTATTGTCTTTTGGAATATGTGCACTGACAGGTCTTAAACGCGGTTTAGGTGTGATGAACTCGTTCAGTTTCATTAGTAAAATTGGCACACTTGTCTTTATGGATTGCAGAAAGAATTGACGGAAATAAAATAATAAATGTAAAATAATTTCGTTTTAAAAGTGTACTTTTATTTTTGAATAGCTTCTGCCCGCGACTTTTTCGATCAGTCAGTCACGGTTGCTTTTAAATATGATATACACATTGGACAATCGAGTTTTACGGCTTAGAGCCGGTCTACACGTCGCGTTGCGTCGGCGTTGCGTCGATGTAGCGCTGTTGCTGCGTCGTTTTACATACTAATAATCATAGTGTACACACGGTGCTCTGCGTCGACGCATCGCACACACAGACTGAACTGCAGCCCCCGATCGGAGGCGGGGCAGGGGTGTACTAATTGCGACGCCGGAGCAGCAGCGCTCAGTTGTTTGTGCGTTGATAGGGAGGACACACGCATATTCATCTCGTTTTCTTCGCATAAAAAAAAACTCGCTGCAAGTGTGGGTCGCCGCTGCGACAACGGAACGTTACAACTGCGTCGTAGTAACCCTGCGATGGCGCAGCGCCTGTGTGGCAGACTATGCGTCAAAATATTTCGCTTACGACGACGCCTCGCAACTCAATGCGTCGTGTGTACTGGCCCTTATCTGTCCTTATGCAAGTAAAACAAAAACGAAATCTGATAGTAAGTTATAATTATCATAATTCTCTTTAGCAAATAAACTACTCAATGTTGTTAATAGGTAAATAATATCACGGTTCGATGGTCACTTCCACATTTTTTCTTAGCACAGCGATAGTTCTAAACCAATATTTATTTAACTAATCTTGCGCAATAAATTCTTGGAATAAATTATTTGTCAATTATTATTAATAATTTATTTTTAACGGAGTTTAATAAGGAGGAGTTTGACAGAGTTTTGTTTTTTTTTATTTGGGACTAGTTTTGCAGAATACCGGTTTCAGCTGGGTTGCACTGGTTTTTTGTAAAGATTTGCGGTGTGACAGACTTATTACAAGTTATTAATAAGCTGCATCTTGTTCGATAGTATTCTTACGTCTACTGCTATTAACTTTAGTAAATCGGTAGTGGAATAATATAAAAGTAAAAGTAAAAATAATATGCTTTAGCAAAAATGTTTGTGTCTCTACTTCCTGTAAATACAATGGGAAAGGTTGCAGAATTACCAATTTATTATTAAAAAGGAACTTGAATTCTGTAAATGAACATAATATTGAAATTAAGTTTATTAACGAAATTCAAGCTTTTCTGTTTTCGTAAGTTTGCGTAGGCTTAGTAACTTCAAAAGATACGACCATTCATGACACATTTTTGGACAGATTTTCCTTTAACCGGTTGGTTCCCGACAAGCCTCATCCTAGCAAAGGTATCGTAAATATTTCCCATATAAAGGCCTGATCAGATTGAAAAGAAATTCTCTCACGAACCACACACTCAACACCATAATAATATATAATATAAATTACAAAGAAACTTTTATAGCAGATTTTTTTTGTTATAGAATACTTATATAATCGCTCCGGCTTCACACGGGTGCTATGTAGGCAGTAATATTAGTAATTTGGTGCTAGTGTGGAGTACGATTTAGATAAAATTGGCATGAGGATACTTTGAACTCCGAGGAAGAATATAACTTCTTTTATGGACATACCACGCGGGCGAAAGCTAGCTAAACTATACCTAAGCGGGATTGTCCGAAAGGGTTACCGCTACCCCGGAAAATAAAGGGCTACGGAAGGAACATGGATGGGTTTTAGTCAGTAAGAGTCTGACACTCCCTTCCGCTCCACCCAGAACGGGAGAAGGCATTGGATGATTTCCCAGCCTTAAAAAAAAGCTAAACTATACGTATAAACCTTCCTCTTGAATCCGTTGCGTAGTATAAAAGATCTAAGAGTACAGACGGACAGACGGTGGGGAACGAGTTTGTTTTATACTATGTAGAGATTTGCATAATTTAAAAGCAATGTTCATAATATTACTATTATATAAAGGCGATTATCATACATTAATACACGTATGTATAATAAATAGGTGGGAAAAGAATCATAGGGTATCAAAATATTCGTGTGCATCGCTGTTATCAGGACCACTGCCCAATAGGCTGGCAGCATTGCCACGTTGCATGGTAATGCTGATTCTTGGACCAAGAAATGGTTAGTCCTTTCATCCTCTGACCACAATAAGAGTCTATCAACCGCTTGGCAATGTCTTGAAAAACTAAGTGAGTGCTTGGACCTCATGGCCCTAGTGTTTCAATCTCAAAAAGCTCAAACACATAAGTATTTAAGTTCCAATAAAATTGGAATATTTACGCTCTTTGAGGATTTATAAATAACTTAAGTAAGATCTACGCAGTACATAATTATCAATATTTACGTTACATAACGCCGGGAGACAATACCGGCCTAGCTCTAAATCTTTGTGATAACTGTGATAAGACAAGCAATGACCTCACCTCACTGAACCCACTGACCCACAGATAACACTCGTCTAGACTTGCTAAAGATTTTTTACCTACATTTTTTGCGATAGTTCGTAGAAAAACATCGAGGAGCTGTGACTATTCTTGTTGTTGTTTCCTGTTGTACTGTACCTTATTTTTTAAATATTAATTATCAAGATTTCCGTTAGGATTTTCGGGTTAGGCAAAGAGTAGGGTCAGCTACGACCTTTCCTTCTGCTAATAAAATGACAGTGACAACCCTAATGCTTGGTGCATTTTGTTTCTGCTGCGATGGGAGCAGCACATTGTAATCGTTAAGTGGGATTGTCCGAAAGGGTTATCGCTACCCCGGAACATAAAGGGCTAAGGAAGGAACATGGATGGGTATTAGTCAGTAAGAGCCTGACACTCCCTTCCGCTACACCCAGAGCGGGAGAAGTCATTGGATGATTTCCCAGCCTTAAAAAAAAAGGCTGTAATGGTGGAAAGTGACCATAAAGTAAGTTACCTCGCGCTAGTGAAGCTAAAAACACAGCAGAATAAGTTTGTATATTTTTTATTTAATTTGATCTACTCAAAAAGTCTCTTGAAACACCATCAATAGTAACACCTATTCCAATTTGATGACGACTTTTTAACCGGCAACAATAGTTTCGCAATGGTTAACTGAACTCATCACATAAATAAATATGTTTGGAATGACTGACTGGATTAAGGTAGAATCTTCACTGATAGGCATAACATAGGAGAGTCGCGGTCTTCTTTCAACTCACGGTAAATGTAATGAAACCATAGTAATGTATGTAAAAGAAACGTCTAATGCCTAATTTACACGATGCAAGATTCTGGCCTGTGGCAAACAATTTAATTGGAGCAACAGATGGCTTGCACCTTGTTAAGACGGTGCAATCATTATTGATGCTTCAACTTATGGTGTACTACAGACAATCAAACCGCCGTGTCATTTTAAGCTTTTGAGAAGATGTGAGTAGTGTCAGTCCCTTTATCTGCAGTTCACTTCGTCAAATAAGTTCTAGCATCACATGGAACCCGTCCTTCTCTCTGACGTTAGCAAGGGGTTATGAATACTCCTTTAAAACTAATGTACAGACGCCAGCACATTAAGCTATCCTAAACTGGTAAATTTGCCCAGTTAAAAATGAACCGTATTTATTTGAGTTAACGTTGAAAATCTATCAAAGAAATTTGACAGATTGTGGTAGCTTGATGTGCTGGCCTCTGTACATATATACAAAACTATTTTGCAAAAAAAAAAACAACCGACTGCCGAAAAAACACTAGAAAGTGGAACAGAATTTCAATTTCGGAGGTTGGTGTCTTTGGTTTTGTATTTTATGTTTTTGCCACCTACCCCACAGGTCCCACACCAATTCGTATCGACTACTAAACTTGCTATGTAAACAACAATGACCTGAAGTAGCTAATATGAGATAAAAATTTAAGACTGATATGGTTTTCTCATGGATGCCAAAGTCAGAACTGGCCCAAATTACCACACGAGAAGCACCAGCTTTAAAATAGAATAAAACATCAAAATCGGTTCATAACGAAAGTTCTGAGGTAACTAACATATAAAAATACAGTTGAATTGAGAACCTCCTCCTTATTTGAAGTCGGTTAAAAATGAAATAATGTTTTCTGAAGAAACTATCGGTACATTGTGTTAAAATATCACTATGAACTTTGGTGTAGTGAGCTGTCGTTTTAAGGGATTGGCTATTGACACCTCACTTTAAACTTACTTCACCTTTTTCTCGTTGAGATTTTTACAGAATAGCACTTCTGTACTCTATTGTGTTTATATTTATTTATTACTTTAAACGTACAGAGGCGGACTTAATGCCACAGGCATTTTCTACCAGTCAACCTTTGGGTGATGCGGAGATAAACAGTGGTAGGTGCAATAGAAACATTGAGGATAAGTTAAGTGTTTTTAATTAAAAATACACATCTGAAAACTAGACATATAATCATTGAATTAAGTTTGTTATTACATCAATATAATAATATGTTTGTTTCCGACATCTGATCAAACACGTTGTATTTTGCTCGGTCTTGTAACAGCCTATCTCATTAAAATCTTGTGCCATACGACATTTTAGTTTAACATACCTAAAACAAACTTGCAAGTGCTAAAAGTTTCTCATAGTAATAATATTTTTATTCGTTTGTCATCTTCGTCTTAAATACGCTTATTGAATCCTTTACAATTTCGCTGGCTTATCAGATCGTGTATTAAAATGCAGATTAGAAAATCTACGAGAATCGCCATTACACACTAAGCTACTAACTTGAACTTTGTTCCTAAAATAAATGTTAGTGAAATTTATGACCCGGTTAATTACATATCTTCGTTCGAACTTACAGGCGGGGTTGTAAGCCCTTTTAAGCGGAAAAGTAAGGCAAGTATCAGATTTCTAGGGTAAAAACCTTTGGTTCAAGGGCTTCAGCGTAACTTAAACATTAAAGTTTTGATACAGCTGTTCTTGGTTGCCCTACGTATAAAACATATAGGTATGTATATACACAAAGCCACTTATTAATTCAATGCTACTTAGTGCTCCATCTCATATCTTGAACATTCATTAAAAACAGTACATAAAAGTGTGTCTAGATAAAATTTCAGAATATTATGCTGGAACATAACTGCATGTATAATATATGGACACAATTATGGCAACTGTTATATGTATAATTCGCCATTTACATGAATTAGTCGTATGGAAACTGTTTTGTTGGCTTTTTGTTTCTTGCTATAAGACCAATATTGATAAACGTTACTTAGCACGCATCTTGGGTAAGCCTGTCACTTTCGCACAACTGACAAACTACAAGTGCTGGATAGAGACGGGAACATAATTATCTCACCAAGCTGAGGCCGTATCAAGTAACGGTTATCAATCTCGGCCTAAGACTTCACGATGGCAATGCTCTTTCGAGCGGGTTCCCATCAGATGCGGAATTTGTACCGGAAAGAGCTTCACGTGGAAAATTGAACTTCTAACTGCCGATCAGTAGTCAAAAATCCTAATAACAAATAAGATAAATATTATACCTACCAATTATTTTATAAGAAAAGAAAAATAGCCTATGTGCGTAACTTTTACAACGATCTTCTTCAAAAAGTTTTTCATGAGACAATTGTGATTAATTTTATAACCCTAATTTTCATCGATGTTTTTTCAATTACAATTTAATAATGATAATCTAACAATAACAGCTGGTAAGATTTATATAATATTGATACCTTAAAACATATGAATGTAAATACTAAATCTCTGCACCGAGAAGTGAACCTGAACAGGGCTTGTTTCCAATTTCATCTATTAGTTTTGGAACAGATCCATACGGTTTAAAACTCTATGTCACTTATTACAACTTATTGTTATTAACAGATGCTATGATGAAATATGTTTCTAGGTATCTGTTAGTCTGTTTAATATTTATATTTGAACCTACATTTATCACGGACCTTGAATTTCTAACTCAATGATTGTAGGCGATGTAGTTATATAGGACCTACGTTACGATGAATATTTTGTCTATTTATATGAGTGGAACCGGCTATATGCGAAAACCACAAGACCATTTCATGTAGCGAAGTTTGCCTGTGTCCAGCAGTGGGCATTATCATCACCATAATCATGATCGAAATACTATAACACACATTCGAATTTAAAAAAAAATACAACAAACAATACAATAAATTTTATTTACTTCTGAAACAAAACAAAGGACCAATCGTAAATGCCTCGTAGTAAAAGGCCCAAGAATATGTATTAAAACCAATTAATATAGATTTGTTATTGATAGTATATAAGACAACGTATTATTATTAACTTACGTATTATTATACATATCTAAAGCTTTAATTTACTCGTTAAAACAAGGCGAAGAGTCAAAATTTTAAAGTACAGACCGCAACTTCGACAGACGTCGAATCCGCGTCTACGAATCGTAATAAAGATCGCTTTTCATGAACACATTTATTGCGGGTGGGTGGAGATAATAATAAAACATAATATGTCTATTTTCGTTTGCTTTACAATACTTCCGTACCGAATGTTGCAAAGATGATGGGCCTTTTCCTATGGCAGCGGGACGTACAACCAACAAAGATTAAATCTATCGTAATATTTAGTATCTACTCTATAAGGTGTTAAAAAATTAACTCTAAGAATTTCGTGGGAGCATTGTACTCATCGTTACGAACAACTTTTACTATGGGATGAACCCTGAAATCGCGAAAAAAATTTGAGCTGTTCCATACATTTATACACACGTAACTCAATAAAACTCAATTTTTTAACACCTTATATAAGGTGTTAAAAATTAACTCTAAGAATTTCGTGGGAGCATTGTACTCATCGTTACGAACAACTTTTACTATGGGATGAAACCTGAAATCGAAAAAAGAAAAGAGCTGTTCCATACATTTATGCACACGTATCTCAATAAAATGTACTCTATATCTTTAGGTATCAGCAAATTCCCTTCAAGAAAATCATTCCTTTTAATGTGGTCATAACCTAAATCTTGTCGCAATGCATCGAGTCACTGAATGCACGCGCGCATTTAGAATCCTTAGAGCATTTAGGTCTAAGTGCTCTAAGTTAGAATCACACAAAATTTATCTTTGGTTTGTTTTCTTGAATTGCATGGAATTAGTAGGTACGTACTATATTCTTTCTAAACTGTTGTTGTTGTAGACGAATGTAATCAATTGAATACGAGTGATAACATTATGGATTAGGTTTACTTTTCGTCCACTTCCTGACACACAATCAACGCAAGCCACGGGTGATGTTAGTCAGGGCGCGCTAGAGGACTGCACACGTTTCGCCTTTTTTTGTGTTCCCAAGTATTGTAAAGTGACGTCTCACAAACATTAGTTACTAAGTAGACAGCATCTATTCAATCCTCAACACCAACAACAAACGCTGTTTACCCAGTTTCAATTTTTCACCTCAACAATAATAAATATCTTTGTAAGTTTGTACTCCCACAACTTGTGTAGGTACCTGTTGCCATACTACGAAATTATGTAACATAATAAGAGCTATCTTATGAAATGTATTTCAATTTTGTTGGTTGACCGTCACATAAGCCCATGATTCTTTCTTTTATACATTTTATACATCTTCTGAACGCAACTTGTATTGGTACATTGTAAGTCTCAAAGTTTTATTTGTACGGAAAAGATACGAGGTAGGTACCCTACTTTATATCTCAATCCGGGATTATGTTAAGGCGGATCAGATATTGCTGCAGGCCAGATACAGACACGGGTATCTACTGCCGTTATGATAGCCTCTTGTTTAAAGGCTGAATTTAGTTCCAAGTCATTTTAATCTGTGACCGTCTGCCTTCTACAGAATGAACGTCTCGGGCACAGTATTTCATAATAAAGGAAACATCGTGACTCACGTAGCCTCAAACAGAACAATATCGATTTACCAAATTCTACGCCAAAGTACGTATGACGACGAAAATAAGTACTTATATAGGTAAACCTTAAGGAAAATGTTAAACAACTCTTTGATCAAGACTACAAAATATCTCGTAGAAAATCTTAGGGAGTTTCTTGGATAGCTTCCTACATGAAACTTCTAAACTTTCGTTCAGTCCGTCACTGTCTTGTCTCCCCTGTTTCAAGGCGAATTCCACCCATTCACACAGCGAACACTTGAAATGTCCGGACTCCTTTTCATAAGAATCCTTGTTTCAGCAACAAAGCGAGAGATACCTAACATCGGCGTACGAGGGGGGCGGCGACTTGTCCCCCGTCGCACCCGCGGCCTCCCCGGGTTCGCCACGCGACTGCACCTCGTGTCGAAAAAGAGAGCCCCCGGACGAAACGCCCCAACCTCCCCCTGAAGACGCTTGTGCCGGCTGCGGCGGCCGGATCACTGACAGATACTACCTTTTGGCTCTTGAACGCCGCTGGCATACCCCATGTCTCAAGTGCTGCGAGTGCAAGATGCCCCTCGATTCGGAGCAACGGTGCTACGCTAGGGATAGCAATATATTCTGCAAGAATGATTATTTCAGGTTAGTCTTAAACATAATAATTTACCACCCCTAGGACGCCTCATCTAACGTTTGCGTCACCGATCAGGTACAGTAACTTTGTCTAGAGGTCTAGGTCTGAAATAAGAACGGAGTGTCATCGTTAGAACCACATAAAGGTATTTTTGAAAGCAGGAGTCGCAGTTGATGACAACCAACCCCATTAGTAGCGATCTCTACGACTGCTGTATTTCTATCCTTATTAATTGCCTCAATCTATTTATAAATACTTGTTCAAGCACCAGCAGTTTTAAAAAGCTCGAGGGCAATTTTGCTCACATAAAATTTCAAATAAACAGTCCCAAAGTTCTAAAGTTATGATCAAAAGAAACATTTATGAAAACAACACATGTAACTGTCACTTGTATAAAATTTACGAGCTTTACGTTAATTTAGTGTGCATCGCCGGTGCGACAAGAACAGCGCTCCCTGTGCTTGTTATTGAGACAGCAATGCATCTCGTACGTAGCGATAATTATAACCACCATAATTACATCAACATTGCGAATTATGGATGTTCGCATCGCAAGCGGTATTAAATTTTAATATGAATGGGATTTGTGGTTTGTGGTTTGGTTGCACTCTGGATCTGGATTCTTAAAACTGAACTTTTTTGAACTTATTGAAAATACATGGACGTAATCTTGTAGGCCCGACAAATAAAATCAGTTCATTATACAATCGTTATTCTGGCAAAAAGTCCTCACCCCGTCTACCAGTGGTTTCTTTAGACTGACTTCGTGTTATTAATTAACACGCCCTTAATATTTATCTATCTACATACATACATTGCCAATGTAACGTCTTACTAAATAGACTAACACAGACGCCTAAGATCTAGCCACTTCCAAGTCAACTCACAAAGTCAACAGTCCCGATTTACAATATCCACAGGGAAATACGAAATGTGTAGCTCTGAATCGGACGGTATTTGCTTTGAAACTCGATCTTGCATCATTCAATGAAATCACTTACGTAATAGTGCGGAATTCTCCGTTGAATTTACGACTACGTGGAAATCCTGTTGAAATTCTCGCAGCATTGAATAGGGAACCCTGGAAACATCGATTGTGGAACACATTACATCGTGTCAGGATCAGCGATTTTAAAGCGTAATTAAAAGCGAAAATGCTTTACTTTTGCTAAGCAGTTTTAATTTTAACTATTTTTGCGCCAATTTATGCGTCCATGATTACGTTTCAAGTCGTATAGTTTAGTGGTAAGTAATGTTTGTGTTTCTGAAGGAGGTGGAGTCGCTGTGTTAGCGATATTATATGTATAGTAAGTTTAATATTAGAATGGGAAAGAGATCTCTTCTTTCGCATGACATTTAACTTTATGTTCGGCAGCTGCGAACAGCCACCATGTGAAGAACGTAGCTTCACCAGAAATAGGGCGCCCATTTGTTGTTTACTTTTCATATGTAAATACCCTTGGACAGCCCCTTATCCGAAAGACGGAGGGTTATGTCTTGACCATTTGGTGTCCTGTCCGAAGGAACGCTTTGTTGCAGCCGGTTTCCGCTCAGGAACCCGTCTACCCCAACGGATATTCTTTGGATAAAAAGGCTTTTTTTTTAAGGCTGGGAATCATCCAATGTCTTCTCCCACTCTGGGTGGAGCGGAAGGGAGTGTCAGACTCTTACTGACTAAAACCCATCCATGTTCCTTCCTTAGCCCTTTATGTTCCGGGGTAGCGGTAACCCTTTCGGACAATTCCGCTTACCCGGCAGGCTTGGCCCTGAGAGGCCCCTTCATATGCTGACATTTCTTTGAGGCGCGCGTGGAACATATACGCGCCGTCCGGCACGGGCCTGGTGCTGATCGGACGGTGAGTCACCCATTACTCACCGTCCGCAGGCCCGCGCCTACGGTGGCCGGGAGTCACGTGGCACCCGACGCCCGGGGCGTCTCCCGCGGTGGCTGGGACGGGAGGACCTTTCTCTCTCCCATCCCGCCACCTCCTTCGCGAGCATGACTTTTTCACAGTAGGATGTGACTGCCTCCCACTCCCTCTCGCTTCAGACCATGACTTGCACCAGGGCCGGGCGCGAGAGGTTGCCGAGACAGACAGACCAAGACACGGCGATGCTCCGCCCAAGCGGGGCAGGTTTGCACCGTGTGCTCTACCGTGTCCTCTGGACGATCCTCACAGTGGTGACACTCGGGCGTTTCCTCCCGCCTGATGATGTGCAGGAACCTCCCGAAACATCCATGTCCGGTGAGGACCTGAGTCAGGCGGTAGGTGAGGGCGCCGTGGATAAAACGGCTGGTCTATCAGTTATTAGCCAGATTATTCATAGGTTCTCTGCAAAGACACCTCGTTCCGATATGATCCCACAGATAGCGATATCCTTTTATCCATTGCTCAATAAGTACTATAAATTTGAACTATAAACTAGACTATAAATTTTGTGAACGATTGTGAGTAGCCTCTTCTTTATTCAATATTTTAAGTAAATGAATGAACTGCACAACACACAAAGCCTGGCTGGGGCAGTTTATGGGTAGCTTGGGCCTATACCTGCGGGGAAAACAGGCGTAATGTTACGGAAGGAAACCCGCCATACATCAATAAAAATTAAAGGCGTGGGTAACATTTCACTGCGTATGCAAAATAGTAAGTAATTACTTTCACAAGAAAAATATAAGCCCTCCACGTGCTCTTTCCTCCGCCTCCGCGCATGTTTGCTTCACTAAAACCCTACCTTTATAGCAATATTTATAGAATACAGCATAAGTTACCCGAATCGATTCCGGTAGGTGTCAAAGTGGGTTATGTATTTTAATTATTTCTCTGACAGAATTTATTATTAATTGAACTATGCCCACGATGGGTGATAAAATAGTTAACACTGACTTACTATCTGGCTAGTTAACCTATTTATATTCAGCCTCTGTAACTCTAGAACGGTGTATATTAGCACGAGTTACATTATCATTTTGTTAAAATTAATAAACTTATGAAGAAATTAAATTCTAATTGAAGTTTTAAGATAATTTTCTGGTCTAAAGGTTTAGATCGCTATCTCCGGATTAAGAAAGAGTTTTAAATGTTGCTGCCGAATATTAAGTATAATTTGTGGTAGTTTACATAATCAGAAGCCGTTTAGTTTTTAAATATACATATTTTAATTTTAACTTTGGTTAAAGTGGGTGCCCTTGAACTTGGATAGGAAATGAGCCAAGAATCGGGAAGATGGCCGATTCACGATAGCTTCGGTCTTTTCACAAGTAATAAAATGCTTTCTACTGAATCCAGGAAATCTAACCATACCTAAGCAGTGGATAACTTCTGCAGTTCAGTCGTGAGGCATCTTCACTCCCTATTTGGCACATTTGTATGGACACTCGAAGTCAGGATGCTCATGATTTGCGTAACTATGTAACTGCTTTCGCAAGACGTTACTTTGTGTGGGGTGGTAAAGGCATCCTTTATTTACTATGTATTATTCTTTGTAAGGTAAGAAGGGCTTGACATAATAATGTAGTTCCCTCGTGCTTCATGTTTATATAACAGGTATTGAACATGGTCGAACCAACTTCTTTTTTTTAGTAGCTCTGGTTATATAATAAGGGCAAAAGGTCGTTTATCGGCAAAAAACAGACCATGTACAACCACCCCTAAAGCACAAACCGGTATGGTATTAACAAATTCTTCACAAGAAAAAGCATTCAGGACTATTTCAAGATAGCCTTTACCTCCGCTTTCAATCCTGTGCATCAATGAGCTGGAGTTGTGACTGAGAGGAATAATTCCCACTCGAAGACCATTTGACATCCAATGAACTATGGGGACTCATAAATTTGAGAACACTATTCATGCTAACGCCATTAAAATATGCGTCTAGTGTGAGCTCAGCACGAACCTCGGGATAAATGTCGCTACGTATGTGTTGAGATGTGCGCCTTCGAAGCTTTGAAAACCTGGGCGTGCTTTGAGAACTTTTTATATCTTTCGATTTAAATAAAAGTCCTAGATTTTGTTTATATACTTCAGTGTGTATTGAACTCTTGATGCTGTACTCAAATATTCTAGTCTAGTCTACATTTTCTTTGTGTAACTAATTTATTTTTTAAGTAAGCATTGTTGATGAATACTTTATAACATCATGAACTTTTACGTATTGCATGCATTTTGAAGCATTATTCATAATGAGAATAGGTCATTAATTGGTGAAAGCCATTACATTTTCGGTACCCAAAATAATGTTTCTACATTATATATGCACATGGTCATTTCTACCTTCAGTATCAAAATCTTGGCCATATCTGACTGTTACAGCCTTAAGATTTACGTTCTTTAGACATCCGGAGTGATTACGACTTAAATCTAATCGTTAAAGCTAAACGGTCTCAGCGCTTTACGTGTATCCGATCAAAAGGGCACAGGTTCATATTGATTTCTCGTATTATTGTTATTTTATTACAAGACTGTATTTTCGGATCCATTCTTTGGTAAGCGGGATTGTCCGATAGGGTTACCGCTACCCCGGAACATAAAGGGCTACGGAAAGAACATGGATGGGTTTTAGTCAGTAGAGTCTGACACTCCCTTCCGCTCCACCCAGAGCGGGAGAAGTCATTGGATGATTACCCAGCCTAAAAAAATAATAATATAGGATCCGTTCTTTATCAAAGAAGTACAGCTGGTCTCACCATCTCAGTCTGGGTCTTATATATGTCTATGTACTCTTTTATTAACCGACATAAGAAAGGAGCAGTTATTGTCACTTCAGAACTTTGTCATCTATGAACGTTATACGTATCCACTTAGTGTATAATGATGATATTTATTATGAAAAGATGAAACGACTTAAAAAAAAATACAAAAAATAACTTTTATTTCAGATTTCTGCGGCAAAAACTAAAATATAACACCAAAGACACCCACTTCTAAAAGTAATTTTTACTTCGTAGTGTTTTTTTGGAAGTCGATTGTTTTTATAATGTGTATCAAGACTAAGGCAGATATCTATAAACGTTACCTACTTGTCGTGCTCTGTCTTAGCCTTTTTTTTTTGAGAGTGGGAAATCATCAAATGACTCCCGCTCTGGGTGGAGGAGAAAGAAATTGTCAGACTCTTAAACCGACTAAAACCCATCCATGTTCCTTCCTCAGCTCTTTATGTTCCGGGGTAGCGGTAACCCACTGAAACTTGACATGTTACCGTCTCCTTCTTACACTTGTGCCACAGTGACAGGCCGCTTAGCATTAGTACATGCAATAACATTTCTCCGCTTAAATTTTAAGTGCTCAGCGCGAACTTCAATTTTACAATTCGTGTCTTAATTACATTAAGTCTAAGTAGGATTATTTCGTACCTTTGAGGCGAGGAATTCTCTATTGTATTAAATACAAATGCCGAGGTATTTTCAAGAGCATTATGATATAATATGACTGACAAGTTCACTGTTAACAGAAGTAGGGAATATTGTTCAGTTTTGTTACATTATTTACATTGAATAGGATAGGTAACAATTGAGCAAATACTCTTAGCAAACGGGTAACTATTATTACTTAGATGATTTATTATTAAGTAGGTGGAGGTTCGTTTTCAATTGAAGAGTTTAAAAAGTTACTTTGTTGGAATTAGCGTAAAGACACTAGTTTACACTCTTGATCAGATCGGATCGATCAGGTCCGTTGCAGTGTAGTCTACACTGCAACCGATCTGATTTCTGATCCAACCTGTCCCTTGCTGTCCTCCCCCAGCGGCGGCCTAAGCCGAGGTCCGTATCCGACAAGGGGCCTTAGCGTGTCGCTTAGTTTGTAAGTTTTTTAAGCCGTGTCGGGAAGCCTTAATTTATTGAGGCATCCATAGGCAAGCCCAGTTAAGCAGTAGGCAACCTCCTAAGTCAAACTGAAAAAATAATTAGCTGACAACCATTTAAGCCGTACATACAAGGTATAAAAGTTATAATAAAGTATTCCCAACTCCCTTAAAACTAGGAACCCATTCCTACTTTCCACATTTTCGAAATACCTTAACATCCGTCGTCACCCAGTGAGTCACCGGTCGGTAGCATTAACGGCCCGTCACGTGTACATCACCTACGAGTCGTTCTATCAGATGTACGTTTTACATCGTACGTCCTACGGGCAGAGGGCTGGCCTCCACAAGTCAACTCGCGTTATCTGGCCGTTTACTTAGAACACGTACTGTCTATCTCGACGGGATGTCTGTGTGGGGCAAGTGATGGCGGGTAGCGGATTAAGGAGAGCGGGAAGCCGCAGTCGAAGTCGGGTTGATACTGATTACATCGTTTTTATTTAACTTTCTAGGATCGCTCTATTGGCTCTATAAACGTTAAAAAGCTTTGTTTCCTTACACATGTTTCCATCTCTATCTTGCACTTATAAGTTTAACCGATTAGATGTTCGCCTGTTAGAAGCCGTTTGCCTAAGACTACAACGGTTTTACGGTTATATTTAAAGTCATTTCAAGATAATTTTTCTAAGGAACCTATGGGGTTCATATAAAAACCACATTTGAGAGGACGTTTATACATATATCTTATTATTCTGGTAATGTGCTTGGGCAGTCCTGGTGCCTGGTGCTTATATATGGCCTAGTACACTAAATCAACTATTCCTAGTGAATACTGCTAATCGAAAGAGTGCATAGGTAGACAATTTATAGTCTGATACTAAAAAGTTTACGCTTGGTGTTGATTTAGTTTATGACCAAGTCTTGCTTCAACTAAAATAAGGTGGATTCATCTTGATTTTATCATTGGTAAATAAGGTTAAAAAAAAACATTTTTATAGCCCTTGGCTTAGTATTACAGTAATCCACAGTCGTTTTAACTTATGTGGGACGATAATGTAGTTTCCAAATCGGTATGGGAAACTGCTTTGTTTCTTACGGCTCATTGTGATATATCTCATTAGATTAGTGTAGCTTGTTGTACTATATCTATTTGTACGTAATAATCTTTGCTAGCATTTACATTCGTTCCATCATCTTTCTGAAAATATTTATAGTTTTATGGAACCTTAGAGACGATTTTTTTTGCTAGATGCACTATTTCCTATGCTGTATTGTATTTAAGTTTAATAATTTATAGTATTCAGCGCTTTTATCGCTACTCGCTCTTCGCTTATCCCTTTTACCGCTCCCACTCCCGATATTAGCCAAGTTTATTTTTTATATTCCTAATATATTCACTTTTTACTGTTAAATTGTCGTCGATAATTCACGACAACACCGACGTCATTGTACACGTCACAAAGTATGAGAATTATTATGATGTTCCGCTTCGTAACTGATACTCTGATGCTTTCAACGATGACTAGATTATGACGTATTACGATATAATAAAGTTATTATATCTGATAGTGGACATTTACATAAATAAACTATTGAGGAAGAACATTATTTTTTATGTTGTAATGTTCAACCCAATAGGCTTCTGTTTCTGTTTGTTTAAGGGTTTGGGAATAGTGACTGTTGTTATGTCAACATTTAATAGAAACCGGCGTAGATCATGTTTTGCTACAATGATTTTAGAACAGGTATCGCTTCCTTTTTTTTAATTAGATCAAATGGTGACAAATCAAGGAATGCATTTTCCGATTCCAAAATGGCCGTAATGTTATGACGTTCCGCAGCAAGCTAAAGATTGTCAATGACGCTGGCCACAAGAATTCCAAATTCAAAACAAGAGAACGGAGTGAGGTGCCAAAGCCATAACCTTATTGATTTCAAATCGATTAAATGTTCGATGACAGATTCGATTGCGTGCATCGATATAAACTATAATCGGTATTGACATCAACCGCTCGTCGCCTTCAATATGAACCGACAAGCTCGTTGATATGTTTTCATTCCGTCATGACAGTTTTGATTAGGTTTGACACGTTGGCCGACCGCGGCTAAAAGAGTATTCGTCTTGTCAAAAATCTGTGATATTGATTACGTTGATATGAATTTTTTGCTGGTCTGAGAGCGAGGACTCTTAGCACATCGCCAACACAGAATGTCACATACCACGTACATAAATTCGAATAGAATGATATCCTTGAAATCACACGAAGCTAGAACGTTTGTACCTATTGTTGTAAACGTTCTAGCTTCGTGTGTTTGGTAAGTTCAATTGGTTTGTCCAGTTTCTAGATACTGCAATGCAATGGGTAGTATGACAAAACCATTTGTATCATGTGTGTTCCTTGATTTTTGTAAGCAAAGAGTAAAAATAGCTTCCTGGAGGGCACCTACTGATAAGAGTTTTGCATCCGAATCATTAAGGAGAACAGTACAAAAATTAACAGAGTATGTCTGCATCCTCTCGTTTAAGTCAGAACAGTGGTTCAAAACCACCACAAATTCCGATCTCCTTCGAAATCTCAAATAACATATCGGCATCCAAACTTGATATACAAGAAACAACAAACGTAAAACGTGCGTTATGTGTACATAAATCAAATCGTGGTTCGTCCACGACACTTGTTAAATTGCTAATAAAAGTCTTCAACGCGACGCGTACGCATATATTAGAGTGGTTTTATTGCGCCCGAGTGCATCGGCGCTTTTGATTGGCCCGCTGTCGCCGGCGATCGGGTGAAGTCGCCTGTTCGAATTTCAAACCGACTGCGAAGTTTAATAGAAGGGTGGTGGGTTTAATGTCTGTAAGTATGTTTTATTCTCTTTACGTGTAAGCGCCGCTTGAACATATCCTTCTGTGGCAGCCATCGGAGGCTATAACTGCAGTGTAATCCAATAAAAAAATCAGCTTCACCTATCGTTCAATCTTTGTTATTTACGCAAAGGGACTGTGGAATATAATAACGGACTATAGATAGTGTGACTATAGATGGACTGATAGTCTGATTTCCTGATTATAAATATATCTTTAACTGCGTAAATAAACATCATACAAGTACCGAAGCTAATTAACTCAGAGAGGTTTAGAATGAGTTAATCGCACTTCAGTTAGTCTTGGTAACAACAAGTCAAGATGCTTGAAGCCAGCCATTGTGGCATATTATGGAAGCTTAGTCTGGGATCAATTTATATTATTAAGGAAAGCAGTAAGTTCTTATGTAAAATGATTTTCCGCCTCCGACTTGGCGATGTTCGTTATTATTTAACTAAGCTACAAAAATAATTTTATCATTGAAGCAATTAACATTTTTCAGAAATTTAAGCATATTTGCTGGTCAAGATGAAAAACGCTTTAAATTCAAGCATTTTACTGCACTAATTGTGGTAAGTAGATAATACATTCAAGGAGTCCAGGCCCTGACATGACCCTCAGAAAGAATAATTATGAAAATTGAAACTTCGACTGATTGTAACAAAAATAAAATACTAAACAAACTAGCTATTTTAAAACGTTGTTTTAACAAAAATACTCAAAACAAATGCCTACGACTCAAGTTAAAACACATCACATAATATGAAAGTCAATGAAATAAATTATTTTTTACTAAAGTGCCCACCGGTTGGCCTTGATCGCTCATACATCGGCGCAGGCGCCCACATATGCCTCGACTATGTACCGTTAAAAAAACTAGTACAGTAACTAACTAAACTGTATTGCGTACAATTCTTATAATAAAACGTATAATGTTTAATATAATCTCTGATGATTGTGGGAACCTTGCATCCATTGTTAAGACGCTACGCTCGTCTTAGAGCTGCGGATTTGATGCTGTTGCGTTTTTTAGTTTTTTACTGTCGGTCTTATTAACTTTCATAGTTGTATAACACTTCACTGGGTCGTGGTAAAGAAAAACATCGTATATGAACACCTTGACTGTATAATCTAAAGTTGATAACACGCTTTATGTAAGAGCCTACCTATAATGATCCGTGTCGAGTTCATAAAAGTAGGGAGCAAGCGTTTGTCAGACTATTTTTAACATAAATATCTATCAGTCATAAATACATTTATTTGTAACGGGCTTATATACCTATTTATTTATCTATAAACCTAATATTCATAATAATATGTACAGAAATAATATGTATAATAATCATAGAGCATCAAAAAAATCGTCCACATCGCTGTCACCGGGCTTATTCCTACGATCCCCAAAAATGTTCTAAAAAGTTTGAAGCTCTTGGGATCTATAAATCTATGTTTTTTTTCCCCCAGAAAACAGAGATTTGTAGCGCATGTTAATAAGCCTTTTAACGTAAGTCTCACCATGAGACACGTGTGTTCTAAACGAGCCCAAAATCCGACATCTCCGAGACATTGTCAAAACGATCCACGAGGGGCCTGAACGTACTTTAATTATTTGGTAAAATCATTTTATGTTCAAGTGCAGCATAACACCTGAAATATTGTTCGTATTCACAAGTTCATACCACGTCTGTATTTAATTGGTGTTAAAACCCTCTCCATTACACGTACCTACCTTCACTTCAGTATCTTACTCGGATTCTGGTTAAACGTAGATTGTTATACTGCTAGAAGTGTTAATAAGGTGTCCGTTAATTCATTTATACTAACTTAATGACAAGTTATTTGTTAGTTGTTTTGTTAGTTGTTTATTAATCATTTATAAACAATAATTTTAAAATGTGAGCTCCTACAAATACTTGGAAAATGACAAATGAATTTGTATAGTACAGTTTGTTTCACTAAACCAGAAGTCCCCAAACATTTACAATAATACGTACACAATGCTTATTTCTTTAAAGATTAGTTAGTTAAGATTTAAAATGAAAAATAATTGATGTTGTTTAGGATACATTACTCAGCTTCAAATATAATTGGTGTAAAAAAATAAAATATAAAATAAAGCTAACTAAAATACAGTAAGTGTATTTAAAATAATCTAAATATTACAAAGTATGTTGCCTGTATTATGATAAACCCGTATCACAGGTGGCATTACTTCTATCAATTCCATAAGTTTTAAGAATACTGACATAGTTAGTTAATTTCTTGTTTTCATTTACTTAAACACTCATGGTTAGGGTCTTAAACATGTACAAAATGTCCATGTTATTTACGGTTCGATTACTCAAAGCAGAAGCACATACAGTATTTAGTACTATGAAAAAAAAATGTTTTCTGAACTCTAATTTCTCCAAATAATGTCCTGAAAAGTACTTATTATTTGTATTACTTTGGAAAAACGAGGGTCCGTTAATAATTTGAAAGGGAAAGGATAGGAATACTATTCTTCTTTTTTCTTTTTTTAAGACTGAAAAGCTAGTACGAATCTTGCAGAGCATAATTTTTACCTCTGTTTTTTTGAGGCTGGGAAATCATCAAAGTGTGTGAGTGTCAGACTCTTACTGACTAAAACCCATCGATGTTCCTTCCTTAGGCCTTTATGTTCCGGGCTAGTGATAACCCTTTCGGATAATCCCGCTGACCCGGCAGGCTTCGGCCCTAACGAGCCCCTTCCTGTTGCTGGCATCTCTTTGAGCGTCCGCACGCGTCAGCACGCGGCTCTCCTCGCCCGGAGCGTGTCCCGCGGCGGCTGGGACGTGAGGCTCTGTCCCTCAACCATCCCGCCACGCCTTTTGCTCCGGACCACGGCTTGAACAAGGGCCGGACGCGAGAAGTAAATTTTACCTGAAATTTAAGTTTTAGTCACTTTGGATGATGTTAATATAATAATTTTCTACCGGTAGCAGAAATTATTTTTGCGTATCATCGCGTATCGCTTATCAGCGTCTTATTAAAACAATATATAAAAATTCGACACAGAGAGATAAAAATAATAAAACAAAAAAATAAAATCAAATGAGAATTTCCCAGAAACAATTAAAAGATGTGTAGCTCTTGAATTATAAATTATCACTGAACAAACGTGGGGGTGTTTAGGAAAGCCCTTGAGAGAAGTAGAGGCTTCTCATTTTTTCCTTGTAACATTTACCTAACGTATCAATATAAAAATTATTAAACGCCATTTTGGTCACTATACAGTCCTATGTATGAACTTTTTCACGTGGGTACGTTCGCAGTTAGTTTGTAGACCTCAGCAACTTTTTAATTTTAAAAGATCTATAAGTACCTACTACACACATCAAAAGTGTCTAGGGATCAACATATATTTTTGCAATAACTTTTCTCTTGATTGATATTAATTTAAATTTTCTTTAAGGATTCATCAAATAAAGTGTTTTCGTTTGTCACAGTAACGATAAACCAAGTCACCTTTGCATTAATAAAGAAATTTGCCATTTTCCTAATAAAGGGATTTTTGACATTTGAACCACTAACATTAAAGTTCGAAAAAAAGACTGAAATAACAGTTTTCTTTAAAATTTTATTGGGTAACTTAAACAATTAATAATCCGTGTTTCTACCGCGAACACTAACAACACAAGAACATCGGTTTGGCATACTCAAAATGAGTTCATCCAAATCACGCTGTGGAATGGCCGCCCATGTTCGTTGCAACAACAAAAAAAGGTCTTCTTGCAACTGGATACCCTCCATATTCGGCAGAGCTCTTCTCTGTAGCATATCCCATGCATGCTCAATCGGGTTCAAGTCTGGCGACTGAGCAGGCCAGGGCAGGACATTGATGTTAGCTGCGGCGAGAGTCTGTCTTACAACTCTTGCGGTGTGCGGTCGTGCATTATCATGCATTAACTGAAATAAGGGACCGATTTGCACTTGTAGAGGAACGATGACGTCAGATACAATCGTCTCAGCATAAATTTGAGCGTTGAGGTTGCCTCTGATCCAAATCAACTCAGTTCTTCCGCCGATCCAAATACCCGCCCATACCATGATGGTTCCACCACTATAAGGATGGACTTCCTGGCAGGATTTTAATCGCTGTTGGCGTCCAGGGGTTCTCCAGTGTCGTATACGTCTTGTATCCGGTCTCATACCAAAACGAGACTCATCAGAAAAGCACACGAAACGCCATTGTTCTTCTGCCCAATTTCTGTGTTCAAGAGCCCATTGATATCGAATCCTACGATTGTGCATTGCTATAGGTGGTACCCGTAGCGGTCTTCGGGAATGAAGGTTCACTTCATGCAAGCGGTTTCTGACTGTTTGGTCGCTAATTAAGTTCCCTGAAGAGTGATGAAGCCTCACGGCTAACATCATGGCGGTTATTGTTGGAGCTCTTCGAGTTAAGATTTGAATGTATCGGTCTTGTCTCCGTGTGGTGCAGCGATACCGTCCTTCATGGCGCTCAGCCACGGTACCAGTGCTTCGGTAACGTGTCCAAAGTCGACTGATAACACTCTGACTTGTATTCAGAGCTAAAGCCACAGTACGTTGCCGGGAACCAGCTTCTATCATTCCCACGGCTCTGAGCATTTCTTCCCTGCTTAAATGACGTCGCCGCTCCATAATAACGTTGGTTTTAATCAGTAGTAGGGAAACAGTAGCACTAATAATGTCTTCAATGCGTTGTATGTTTTTATAGGGAAAATATTGACAGCTGATTTTCATCTTTTACTCGAATTTGATTGACAGTTCCTGTTTCAAATTATGAAATGCACCAAAAAGGATCCATATAAATTTATAAAATCATAAATTTATTACAAAGCCACATCTCAATCTCAAGAAATCCGCATAAAAATGCTTGATCCCTAGACACTTTTGATGTGTGTATATGTATAATTATACCGGTAACTAATTATACAGTAACTGATACTGTCACTGGTAGCGATTGTATCACTGATTTGCATATCTCATCTTGTATCTTGTAAGCTGATAGTTTTTCGACGTAACGTGATTTCTTCACGCTCGTGGCAAGGAAGTTGAGAATTAGAAGAAAAAGATGCACTGGTAGTCTGACACCGCCTGCCGGCGTCGGAATTGAGAATTTGTCAGACTCTAGCATTACGGTGAAATCTTCAATTAATCCGGCGTATCTTTTTCAAAAGTTCGTATTTTTATTAGAATAAATATTGAATGTAGAAGCTTTTACGTTAAAAAGCTAAAGTAGAGTTTGACAAGTCCATAACTTGTCCATAACGTTAATTCTCAATTATTAATTCGGTTGTAAATGGAGGACGTTTAATAAATACATCGTGAAAAAAAAATGAAATTGAGATATGTACTGGTAGAACGTAAGTAGTAATAAAATATTTTAGTGTATATTAGTATATATCTTTCTATAGAATTTTAAACTGCTAAAAAGAGATTATAATAATATAGATAAAAATATAATAGACAGATGTATTAACCTATCGCTTATGTGTAAATTGTAAATTTGGAAATCGAGTTTATTCTATTCTTTTATCACTGCCTAACCCCCTCTAATCCTATGTTAATCAGTCGCACTACGGAGTGTGATTCCCCGACCCTCGTGGAGCTAGAGGCCACATCACGAGCGCGCGACGTATGTATATTCGTACGTACGATTTTTAAATATAAAATACTACCAAAAAAGGCTGCCTGTTCCATAGTAATGTTCACCCCCAGATATAAATAAACTTACCAAACTAAGTAAGTATTACGAGCGAAACGAACATTTTCAAAATTTAAATCGTTCGAATTTAAGTTAATTACACCACGAGTTCGTGCTAGACCCACAGTCTTCATGATTTCATATTTACTCTAATCACAAGACAACTTTGAGAGGGTAATGAAATTAAAGATAATGTTAGT
This sequence comes from Hyppa rectilinea, assembly GCA_951799385.1. Lineage (NCBI taxonomy): Eukaryota > Metazoa > Arthropoda > Insecta > Lepidoptera > Noctuidae > Hyppa > Hyppa rectilinea. The sequence continues at coordinate 22,694,206 of OX637300.1, forward strand.
TAACCTATTGACCGCCCAGTCGGATTAATACGACAAATATTTTCGTGGCCGTGCCGTCTAAGAGAGTAGGTACAGACGCCAGCACATCAAGCTATCCCTAACTGTCAAATTTTCTCAATTAAAAATGAACCTTATGTCTTTGCAATAAAGTTGAAATACTATAAAAGAAATTTGACAGATTGTGGTAACTTGATGTGCTGGCCTCTGTACTATATTATGTTAGTAATTGTATTATTTATGTACAGTCTAAGAACAGGCTAAAACTGCCAATTTTTTTTTTAATAGAATAGGTACTCAGCATGTTTAGAACCATAGAACATTATCACACTGTATATCAAATAGCTAGTTCAATTGTACACACAGTGTAGCAGGTCATAGGGAGGTAAAGGGTGCGTTTTTTATTTTATTGCACGACTCTATTCTTCGCGGCTTTTCATTTGTCGAATTACTAGCTTTGGGACCGCGGCATTTGACCATTTGAATCGGTCAAAAATAAAATACGGAAATCACATGGAAAACAGCCCGCTCGATATAAAAACTGCCATCATCGTACAGAAATTAAATATAATGCGAAGATATAATTGTTAAATTACATTTAATGCTAATAAGTATGCCATTTGATTCTAAAAATCTGTGACGGCACATTGTTATATTTCATACAAATCACGTACAATCGCCGCGTTTTGACAGTTCATAAAAATTACTGTTATTGACTACCCTTTCAAATACCCAATTAATATAAAAGCAAGCGGTCAAAAGGTTTAACAGGTTGTTTTGTTTAAGCTAGTGCAGTGTGGAGTAGTTCTACCTACGTTATTACTTAGTTCCTCCGATTATGAGATACACTAACGAGCGTTATCCAATCCTACAGAATACCTAATTATTGTCAAATCATGAAAAGCATAGCCTTATGTTATGATGTTGTGCATCTTGACGGGTTGACGTGGTTTAGATTGCATTGTGGTATTTAATGAGGCAGAACTGCAACTCCTTTGAGGAGGCAATGTTTTAATACTTACTACTTCCTCTCATGAGTGTATAATCTTTTCCGGATTACTGTTATTTCATAACGTTATTTATGCTGCTGTAATAATTTGCTATTGTTATCCCGTACAGAGACAGAATTCACGTGCAGCACCACGCTCGCTTTGAAGCCTGAAGTCAGCAATAAGCTTTGTCGCTTCTATCTATTCTTTAAACATTCTGGATAGTATGGTTGCTAGGCGTCTTTATCCATAAAATCTTGTCATTTCGTCCCTTGGGATTCTAAGGCACAAGTTTCTATAACGACCTTAAGCTATGCGGCTTTTACACGGTGTATAGCGTGGAAAACTTGCAATATGATGCCCGAGATAAAGTTCTTCTGCTCATGCATAGGTACTTATCTCTTTGTACAGCTGGTGACTGTATTCAGTAGCCTGTAGCGGAATATCGTTAAAATAGTTTCAGTTGGAAACTTGCAAGTTTTTACTTTTTCAGTTTCAAAACTAACTTTCATATAGACGTTTACAATTCAAGTTATTCCTACGTTGGATCGAGTAATAAAAATCGAATCGGAATATCTTTATCAAAAAGATAACGGTTAATAATAATCTTAGCCTTTTATGGATAATAACCGGCTCCCATGGTGTTTTATCACCAAAATCTCCGTGTTTATGAAGTTTAGATATATTTTTATGGTTTTTCGGCTATCCATGGGAAAATACAGTGGCTTCATCAAGTTGATTTTATATGCACTGGGGTTTTTTGAGATGTAGAGGAAATTCAACTTAGTGTAGTGGTAATACAGTTCATTTTTGTAGGAATTGTTTCGAAAAGTTATTGTTGTAATACGAAGAAGTACTTTTTATTTTTCTACCATGCTGTGTTTGGAATGAAAAAAGATACATACTTACTTAAATACTTACCGAAATAGTTGCTTATTAGTCAAATTGGGGACTGACGAAATTGAATTTGTACAAGTTGACTTTAAAAATAAAAGGCTATATATATGAGTTTAAACTGCCTAGAAAGGGACTTGATTCAGCCTCCGAGTGCGAGTTGGTCTGATTACAGGCAGACAGACGCGACGCAACCATAGTGGAATAACTTTTATAATGGCTCCAAGCAAATTGTTCTACCAAAATCGTCTGTCTACGAAAACATTTATGAAGATTCATAAATATAACATAGATACGTCAAAACGTAGTCTCCCTAGGCAAAACCACCAAGAAGAAATTCACATATAAGTATATGATGGTCATCAAATGATCGTTACGTAATGTTTTTCTAACAATTTAGCCCCAGACACTCAACAGCTAAGATATATAATAGTACGTTGCGCGTCCGATGGATCTACAGGAGATAAGTAAATTAAATTAAATTTTTACCAGCCATTACGTTATCAAGAACAAATATAAACAATTTTGATACTTTGTATATTTGAGATATGACTACGTTAGTTAGTACTATTTGTTATTCTGTGATATAAACACTATGTAGGAACGTGACGAACATTTCCATGTTTATGTCGTAAGCAGAGTTCTAAGTGAAAATTTGTAATTGATACATTTTGGTGGAGTGTTGAGCTGTGGAAGACCTACATCACTTACTGATGGTGTGTGTTCGATATAAGCCTGAAATGATGTGTTTGGGGCCTCGAAGTTGAACTGACTTGACTTGGGTACCTACATTTCATAGAATTCTTTCTCAATTAAATTATGATGATATGAAAAGTCTGTTCAAGTTCATGGCCCAAATGTAATGCAATAGGAACATTTATGTTTTTATTATCTGTTAAGGGTATGATGGGACTGTCGATGTCTTACGCATTGCGATTATAAAAGTCCCCAAAAAAATTTGAGAAATTTAGGTAAGTATCCTGTTGGTTGGAGTAATGGTTTCCGGTACTTTTTTAAGGTTTTCCTCCGTGAATGTTTGGTCGGACCAAAGCGTTTCGATTCAGCCCGATACCGTACACGTTACTTATAATGCGCATAAGGATAGTTCATACATTTAAATACATACATGCTCAGTTTTTTCTCATTACTTTGTAAAGTGAAGTAATATTATACACTTACCGTCACGTTAGAATGAGAGAATAGGTGTTATGTGCACGCAGTGTTACGTCATTTATAATCCTAATCATAGCCCGGTCAGTATTTCATGAGTCTTCAACGACCACGTTGAAGGGTGTAATTACTCCCTAACTTCCAGGTATCTATAGCGTTCCCACCCTTGGACATCGGGAAAAAAATCAATTACTGTTCGCGTGTTCCAAAGGCGTTTGATCGCGCTAATCCGCCGACCAGCGCGTGCGCACACCGTGACGTCACGCAAGCTTCCGGCGGGAACATCATTTTAATTCTTTTAATACATCCCAACAACTACTTGCTGCTCCATTTTCAACTCTATCCGCTAATTTATAAAGTCCTTTGCTCGCTATTTTGGGTGCAAATATATTTGTCAAGTTTATGAAGATACGGTCTGATAAAGAAGTGATTTTAGACATCCAGGTCCAAGAGTTATGTCTGTAAGTTTGTGCATCCTACTTATTTATGGTATTCGGTAATACGTTGACTGTGTGGTATGTGTATGCCTATTATAATAGCTTTTTGTGGGTTTCCAAGTCGAAGGTAAGGAAACGGATTGTTATAAGTAATGGTCTAGTGAGAAGACTCTGGCTTTGTTATTGTAATTATCTCTTCAACTCCAACTGACGCATTCCAATGGTTTTCATGGTTTTCCTCCTACTTCTACATCGCCATGTCACAGCGAACGCAATTCCGTAATCTAAATAACGTAACAGTAACGTTGACAACAATATTTTATTTGTTATGGTTTATATTAATTATTAGTTGTACTTAACTTTATAAATGATAGAAAATGGGATACTTGTAGTTTTGAAGCATGCAGCATTAATGCACTTTGGGGTGTTTAACCCAATTTGTTAATAATATCTGTAATATTATAGCAATAATATATATATTTTATATTATAATTTTAAGTAGGTAGGACTAGTTTTCTCATTCAGAACTTGTAAGATCATTTCTGTAACTTTTAAATTTTCTATGCACAACTTATAAAAGACATAATATGTAAAGGTATAGGTATCTGTTGGTATAGGTCTATGTAAATCTCGCAGATTTAAGCCGCAGTATGAGCGGCTTTGGACTCAAAGCCAGTCTTTTAGCACCAACGCGTGAATTACATGGCGCGAAGTTTTCGCCTTTTATCTAGCTAACGCTAAACTTAATCCATTTCTAAAGCGCGGCATCAAGAATCGCTCCACTGAGTTTATTCACGATTGCTATCGTATGGGAGCGAGGCAGCATTGTGTTTCAGTTCACACAGCGGCGCTTGCGACGGTCCGACGTAAGGCTGGGGTGTATTGAAAGCATAAGTGATGCTATACGAATGGTGCGTTGCACGATATATTATCTCTTTTATTTAGAAAAGAATCTTCTGAGTGAGTGACTTAAAAGTTAGTATTTTTTATATATAATACTCTGGTTTTTCGTGTTCAATATTTGAATTATTTTTACCAAGTTATCTATATGTACTAATATTATAAAGCTGATGAGTTTGTTCGTTTGAACGCGCTAATCTAAAAAACTACTGGTCCGAATTGAAAAAATCTTTTTGTGTTGGGTAGTCCATTTATCGAGGAAGGCTATTATAGGCTATGTAACATGACGCCACGACCAAAAGGAGCCGAGCGGCCGTAGAAAGAAACGGAAGACTTTAGTTGAAAAGCCGTGTCAGAACTAAATACAATGTTGATATTGAAATTATTTCGCTTCGATAACACGTTGGATATCATTTTTCATTGTCCACTATCGTTAAAACGTCGTCATGTGAACATGTACGCTATTGCAAAACGAAAATGTTTAAACCAGCGGTATTTACTAAGTAATACTCGACACTATAACGCTCTCAGTAATAAACTCGTACGAAAAGTGATAATCGACCTTGCCGACTCATTATAATCGCATGTAATACTTATCTTTACGCGGCATTTCAGATCAGTAATTATAAAGTAATTTCTTATTTATAATAATGTTTGTTTTAGAGTTGCGATTAAGACTGGGCTGGCGCATTTTATGATTCTGTTAAAGACACCTTAAGTATAGACCTGTTTAAGCGGGATTATCCGAAAGGGTTACCGCTACCCCGGGACATTTATGGCTACGGAAGGAACATGGATGTGTTTTAGTCAGTAAGAGTCTGACACTCCCTTCCGCTCCACTCAGAGTGGGAGAAGGTGTTGGATGATTTCCCACACTCAAAAAAAAAAGAATAGACCTGTTTCTCGAGGCCTGAGTCAAAACTTTATTTATCTATAACGTCAAAATACGTATATTATCCTTGTGCATATAGTTTTACAGAATCACGTTTGGAGCACACATAGCTAAGTCCTCCATTTGCGCTCAGTGGAGGACAAGCTTAAAACTGCATGCTCGGATGTCTCACAATAACGGAATATGAAATGCTTTGTTTTCGGCAAGTGATATGTAAGGGGGATATAATATACATTGCTGTTTCATAACTCTGTAACATGCCGATGTTTCGGTCAAAACAACAATTAGTTATCTTTCCGGTCCGTTTCTCACATGTGGAATGCTAAGAGAAATAATACAAGCGAATTGGCTAATAAAGTGGATTGTATAAGCACATTGTACAGCGGTTTGCAGACTTTCATTGAACTTGCGAGTCAAAGTTTTTGACTGAATTGATGAGGCTATTTGAATGAACCCCGGGTCTAAGATAGAGACCTATCTTCAACACGGAAAACGGAAAACAAGACTAGGGAATAAGACAGCGTTGGATCAAGCATAATAGAAATAAAATATCCAAGGCTCATATATGATTGGCTCAGTATCATCATCATCTGCCCTAGGCAGAAAAGGCTAGCCTTTTCCCAACAATGTTGGGGTCAGCTTCCAGTCTAATCGGATGCAGCTGAATACCAGTATTTTACATGGAGCGACTGCCGCCTATCTGACCTCCACAACCCAGTAACTGGGCAATACAATACCCTTTGGTAAGACTGGCTGTCAGATTTTATGATTGGCTCAGTATACAAATTATAATTATTTAATTCTTTAACACGTTTAGCAATAATAAATAATTCACGATACATGCATCGAAGACGTGATTTCTACAACCGCTGAGTAGAGAAATTTGTAAAAATGTCTATAAGCTTGAAAGTAGTCAACTACTACCGTGTTTACTGGTTCATCAGTCCACAGAACCCCAAGGGCCTCGGTCCAAAGGTCACCCGCTTTATGGGACCCGCAATCAGACCCCAATAAATTCCTCCCGCATTTGCAATCTGCATAAGTAGTGTGCATTTTTTATTTGCAGTTATTTATAACCCCAATATTCTGTTGCATAAATAAAAGAAATGTTAATTTATTTTATAGAAAGCTTTGTTTTATGTTATAAGAATGTTAGGGCCTGGACTTATTGCATGTCTTAGATTTGATAATGAGTGTGTTAGTGTGCTATACTAGTACCACTGCCCACTTAGCGTTACATCATTTTTACCGTGACTTCCAATGATGATCCAATGGTGATGAATTAGCCAAGCAGAAGAATCAGCCGGGCTCTCAGGCCTTGTCATAGGGTATGAGCAGGAGGACGATATCAAGCTACCCCAATTTGTCAAATTTCTGTGATAGATTTTGAACTTTATTACAAAAGAACAAGGTTCGTGTTTAAATGGGAATGTTTGACAGTTTGGAGTACATTGATGTGCTGGCTGTACGATTCGTTTATACTGAACTCCGACAACAGTAAGTGGAGCACGTACTGGTGTTACAATTCAAAACCGATCAGATTGCGCGTTAGGAGAACTAAATTAAGATATGATAACCTTTGTGTTTGTTAAAGGGTTGAATTGCTTGAATGCAGAATTAAAACATTACATTTGGACTCTCCAGTAGATAGAATGATGAGATAGAGTTCGCCTTTATACTCATCGAAATCTAGATGCAGCATCACAATCTAGTACAGGTAAATTTTTTGGAAGGATTTTAATTTTATAACCAGCGTAGAGTAAAATTATAGAGTTCACCGATACCCATAGTTCTCAGAGCTACACGTGCGATTTCAGATCTGAATGGATTACAGCGGCCGAGCAAAGTACCAAGTAAGATTAGTTAGAGTAAGACATCACAGATGAAAGGTATTACGAAGTTAAACGCTCGCGTGCCACCCATCACAATATCCGGAATGTGGCACGAGCGTAGCAGTAAACATAAACAGTGTTTTCACGCGTCGCGCAGACGAAGTTATCGTTCGCGTCCGGGTCAGCAGGCCTCGCGCACTTATCGGTTGGATGGGCGATGTGCACACTGCTAGTACTGGGGCCAATATAACGCGATCTACCAGAGTTGTGTTGGCCGATGTCGATGCTCTCGGTGCCTATACGACCACCAAACTGTCACCGGTGTAGTGCTGTTTTTATTGTGAATTACTCGTCAGTAAGTGACGGTGAACTGAACCAAGTTCAGTGAACAGAGGCTCCGTATGATGCAACTTATACCAGTTTTATATCATCTTTCTGAGGGGCTATGGCCTAGATCTGTGCGTCTGTCTATATACCTTTGTGTTGAACAATTTGACAGCATTTTTGTCAATCATCATAATTATGTTAGCTAATACTTTTTTTAAAGTTGCAATTTGACGTGTGAAAAGCTCACATCAATAATTCGACTGAAGAGGAAGCGGCAGGGCAGTCCGCGATATTCAAAATTTTCTTATTTTTTCGTAGTTTGTGGATCCGTATCAAGTTGTATTTTGAACAAAATATGATTACAGACGTGTTATGATTAAAATCGTACATCCCTCTATGTTGATATGTAATGAATATTTCATTAATTTGAAGATAATTCTAAGTTAGATAGTTTATTGATGATTCTAATCACAGAACAGTTAAAGAACTTCTTTATCTGTTCTGTGATTCTAATGATTATATTTCTGTAAATGTATACTTGCTACGAATCCGAATCATATTTTGAGCAACATACAACTTGCCACTGACCTGCAAACAGGGATACGAATCATATTTAAATTAACACAACCCGACACTGACCCGCAAACAGCTAAAAACGTAAGAAAATTTGAATTTCGCGGGCTATCTGGGCATTTTCCTCTTAAGTAGGCATGTCAAATGAACCAGAGAGCCAAACACCACCTCTTATAGTAGTATTATTCTAATATTACATCACGTTGGAGAGAGATGGAGCTAAACCTCCTTAATGGCTTCATCTCTTTCTCGCACTCAAGTAAAATGAAAATAATACTGTTATAAAAATGTGGTTGGCCCTCAGACTGCATTAGACCCAGTAGTCTAATGCAGTATTTTGGCCATCGACAAAGGTCAACGATAATAAGTTGATAGGTTAACTGATAATACATAACTGATAGTAAAATAAACTTATTATCAGTTATCATGCAGCTCTATTTTCTAAATGGGCGAGATTCCTCTGCCAAATATAGAATGTATATCAGCTACTTATCGCCTTGCGCATGAGTTGTAGACGTGTGTGAGTAAGCAGAAAGGTCTTTAGTAGGTACAATAAATATATAAACAAACATTGGTAAAATCAATGCCGTACTGCGCGTGATTTGGAGTCTTTGGACATACGACTTTGATAAGAGTCAATATCATTGATGTCATCAACCACCGCTCGTATGGGTGTCAAATTACCGAAAATTTAAGAAAAATGTATAAAACTGGAGTTTAAACATGGAAGCTTACGTAAGTGCATTACCTGTCGGATTTCCTTAGAGGTATTCTAAAAAAAACAAATCCAAGAGATATTTTAGAATTGGAATGACTTCATTTTTTATTTTTTTTTAATTAATTTTCGTCACTGCGGTTTCTTGTAACGTTCAGCCAGTAACAATGTTCTATAAGTCAGTTTTCAAAATTTGCTGAATAAAGTGGCCAGTGTTTCCTACAAAACGCGTTGACTGACAGATAGATCTCTCCAGTTTTAAACCAAAGAGTTTGTAGTAACAAGTTTTGTTATAAGTGAACAGGTGGATGCTCCTATCTCGCGAACATCTTAGTTCCTAAACGACACCCACTGGAAGATATAACATATTTGTCATTCATAAATGTTAATTTCGGCAGTTTAAATTCTATGTCCGTAAATATTTGCTTATCGTGGAGTACAATCTTAATCTTTTTATCCACTTGTGACCTCCCGGCACTTCGTTCTGTGAATGCTGCGTACTCTATGACATACTAACTACTAATTTCTATCTGATTGGAATGTCTAAGTAACGAGATTATGTCGGAAGGTTACAGAATCTTCCTCTTATAACAACACAGTACATAATAATGTGTTCCACGTATCGGCATTACCGACAACTGTCTCCAGGATTGAAGAGTTTTTGCATTTGTGAAGTGCGATTCCCTTATAGAACATTGAAGAGAGTCTACAAGTTGAGCGCACTAGCGTGTTATCCCAAAACCCCTTCGTTCCTTGGTAAGCACTTTAAGCCGGTGGTCCCGGCTTTCATACGTTAATCTTAGACAGTCATTAGGGGTCGTCAGGAACCCGAAATTCTGCCAATCAGTCTTAGCAAGAGGTATCGTATTACCCAATAACTCGGTTGTGGGAGTCCGATAGTTAGACTGGAAGCCAATCTCAACTTAGTTGGGAAAAGGTAAAGATTCATTACCTCAAAGGTAATATTGATATCGCTTTTAGAGCTTAAATTTAGCCTTAAATATTTTTGTTTTATGTGGGTACAACAATCTTACCACTTCCTAAAACAAAGACCTTATCAACAAATGAATTACTTATCATCTCTTATTATGACAAGTCATTTGAGAAATAAATTTTGATCAAGTTATTAAAGTCATGCGCAGTTTTGTACAAAAAATCACCTACTAAAACGTTTCAGATTATTCAATTAATAAATACGATTTTGATGTGATTCTTTTCAGACATAACTGAGAGCCGAGTTTTTAAACGTCAAACTTTCATATAAGGAATAAATATGGCGGTTTGACAGCTCTGTCAAACTGTCATATTTATTCCTCAGATATAATTAAACTGGCCATTAAGAAATCAGCACTGAATTAACTTATTGTATAGCTCTTTTGTTTTATAGTCCATTGGTCCAGTGACAGTAACCTGTAGTTAGTATTCCATGTCATTTTATAAAACGTGACAGCATTCAAAAATAGAACAATGATAGTAGATGTGGTAAATAGATTGATTGACTAGAACGTATGTAGGTATTTACTTAACAGTATGTAGGGGCAACCTCTCGCGATAAGTTATCGGTCAAAGTGCGCAGACTTTGTGTGGCTCGCATCACTTGTGTGCGTGAGACGGACTAAGATGTAGCCGGGAACAAATGCGGTTTATCGCGCCAAAATTCACAAATTCTTCCTACCTTTTTTTGTTGACGGGGGCGCCTGGAGTTTCGGTGAAAAGATCAGGGAGCGTGGGATTCTTACCTCACTAAAACCACCCTGGTGATCACCATCAGCACGTGGAACTGTTACTTCTTAAAAGACCACTCCCGGCACATCTTTGAGGACTGTAAAGGAGTCGCACGTGACCACAGTGCCGCCGTATTACCTGGAAACTTTCGGTAGGCAACCAGAGTCCCATCCATATTCATTCTCATCCACAGGCTTGTGCACTGATAGGCCCCTTCCCATGCTGACATCTCTTTGTGGCGCGCGTGGTTCTGATCGGACGGTTACCCATTACTCACCGCCCGCAGGCCCGCGCCTAGGGTGGCCGGGAGTCGTTACATGGCCCCCGAGGATGTACCTACCTACGATACGAAAAGAATAAAGTTGAGATTATTATAACGCTATTCTTTTGTCGGCTTTACATTTCGAGACTGAGTTTTTTTTGTCCCTTAAATAGTTGGAGGAGATCATGGCTAAGTAATAACAGCCGCAAGGGTTGATCCTTCAGGTTAAGCTACTCTTGCCGGGGTTGATCCGTAGATGGGTTACCATCATACCATACTGCAACTCCTCCGTGCGTCGGAGCAAGCACGTTCAGCAATTTATTGTTTACGGCTGTCAAACATGGAACCGAAAGTCTGAGCCAGTCTTACCAAGGGGTTTCATATTAGACAGATATTGGGTTGTAGAGGTCAGATAAGCAGTTGCTCCGTTGCATCCAGTTAGACTGCCAACATAAAGGGCTAGGCAGATTCATTCATAAATTGATGCAGATTAGTTTAAGTACGTTAAATACGTTTTAATGCTAAAATCCCCACTGCTAAAGGTAAAATTAAGACCTAATTTATTAGTTTGTAGTTTCCCTGTGATGTGGGACAATACAAAGTAGCTATCGTTACATTGCAAAGAATTTCAAGACTTCATTTCTAATAATAGCATTGTCCTGTACCTACTTAAAGCTGCAATACCAATATATTTAAATGCTTTTTTAAATTGTTCCTGTATTGTTACTAACCACAAGGTTTTCACATAACAGTAATAGGAAAATGAACATATAGAGCGGCAGTCTCTGTGTTTACCCTAATCATAAATGCTTTAAAAAAAATCTTAGATATATATTATTTTATATAGTATAAAAATGGAACTGAACGTTATGGAGATAACTTTTTGCTGTCATGTTCCGAGGAAAAAAACATTTTTAATTAAATAAGTAACGAGAATATCTCCTGACGAAGGTAATTTCTTTTAAACTCGCTTGCTAATCCGAAATCTTTTACGATCAAAGTCATTTTTAAACATTGTTAACAATAGAAACAAACAACAATCAGTTAGTCCTGAACCATAAACTAATAATGATCGGAACTCGCCTTAATACACAGTACTAACGAAAGCAGGCACAACAATTTATGCAAATGTAAACTTTACAGGATTTTCATTTTTCGACGAGTTGATCTTTAAACCCAGGTTCGTACGGGCGTTTTTTTTCAGCGTGTTTTTTCGATACGTTCAAATGCACCCTGTTGGATTCTCAACGTTCGGCTCAACACCGAAAGTTGTAAATTCAGTGCGCGATAAAATCCCACCGCGATATTTTTCGTCCGTGTGAACGTGGGCTTAATTGGTGGACATTGAATTATTTACGTCACTGCGTACAACCGGGGCCTGGTGTCAATTGGTAGAAGATTTTCAATTATATCTCAAAATTCTATAAGCCGACTGGTAGGCCCGGTTGGGTACAATTATGACGCTCTGGTGGCAAAATAATGGGCAGTCGCGGAAAGGGACGCCTATTTCGAGTGGTGTTTTAACCAAATTGATGCCAGTGATTAAAGTGATGCTGATGTATTGTATCCTCATGCAGACATCGGCAATCGTCTTTGTAAAGAGGTTGAACAGAAATGTTTTTTTAATGCCAATTATTATTAGGATACTGTGGAGCTTACAGTACTTACGGCCCGCGCGAGAGGAGTCGCGCGGATCTGTGTGCAAATTTTATCCAAATCCGTACAGCCGTTTTTGCGCCAATCCAAAACATACATCGAGATGAAAAGAAAAACTTACAAAAATCCAGAAAACTATATTATCGGTACAAGATTCATGCCCAACCCTCGTAGGAATTACTTAAAAAATAAAAATGTTATAAACAGTTTTGACTTCGTCACTATTAGTATCACTGTTATCGTGTTAACCTGTAACATTACACATCAAACTAACATTGTAAACAAAACGAAAACATCTCGTCTTAGTAAAAATTAAAACTTAAGCGGTGCGTGCTCCGGACTTGGGGCACCGCAGCTCGGACAGGTTCAAGGGATCTATAAGTACGAAAGTTTTGAAGGGGGCACAAGTGAGAGAGCGAACGAGTCCCTTTTAAATCCTGCAGACTGGAACTGCTGCATAGGATCTCCGCCAAACGGGCCACGTCGTCTAACTTTTATGATTTTAACTTGGAAGCAAATTAACATCCCGCAACGTGATGTTCCCCACCCTTAATAGTCCGACTATCCCATCAATCCCGAAGGAAACTTTAGCAACTTTTTTTGTTGGCTTATAAGGCTTTGCTGGCTTTGGAGTTTTAAATAATATACTAAAAGGGTAGGTAAATGCTTTCCATAAGAAAAAGCCGGGTCATAGAGTACCTACACAGCTTCTGATTTTTTTTAAGAATTCTGTTAATTCCAATCTCTTTCTTCCACCTCTTCTTCAGCTCTGCTGTTAACATCACAAACTCCAATTCTACCAGCAACCTTCAAGCCCCTCTGTAACCACACTCAGTTCCCACGTACTCGTACACATACGCAGTCTCCTCAAGATACGCCCACTAGCGCATCAATTCGCCCTGGCTCTGCGTCTTTATCGGCCAAACATCAGAAACAGCCGCGTTAGTCACCTCTCCGTGATAAACCCTGAGGCCGTTACACGTAAACAATGCCACTTTATCATGACGTTTATCAAGCAGTTATCACTATGCGCCATTCGCATCAAACTGCTTACTTTTTCACTAAGTACGTGTCTAAGGTAATGTTGGGTGCTGTGGCACTGTTCTGGAAGGGAGATTCATTTGTTTATTGTTTTCATTTTGATCCGTAGTGTAGCAAAGAAGAAAGTATCAATCTAACCCCTTTGCGCTTTTTTTTAAGGCTGGGAAATTATCCTATGACTTCTCCCGCTGTGGGTGGAGCGGAAGGGAGTGTCAGACTCTTACTGACCCATCCATGTTCCTTCCTTAGCCCTTTATGTTCCCGGGCAGCGGTAACCCTTTCGGACAATCCCGCTTAAACCCTGTTGCGCTATAACATTCTTGATTGATATTGTTGTTAGAACTGATACATTCTTTTTTGATCTTTGATTATACCAATAACAGAACATAATACACAGTAATCAGTTTGAAACTTTCTCGATAATGTAAGTTTGAAATGCTTTTGGATAAATTCGTCTAAGCTTTAGAACTTAACTCACTCATCTAAAATAGCCTCCAGATGTATTATATTATCTGTGCCTCCACCAACAATTTATCGTTGCTTACATCTGCTCAAATCTGAAACAATAAAATAATAATTTAAATGAAATGTGTAAATAATACGGTTATTCATTTAATTATCAGTTAATAATTTCTGCGGAATATAAACTGCAGCGGTTGTAAAGTTCAGAGCTTTATAGTATGCCCAAAAAAATGAAGTTCGGAAGTAAATTGAGTGATATCCCAATTATCCTTAATGAGAGACTAAGTGATTAAGTGAAAGTGCGAGTGTATATTATATTAGTGATATGAAAATAAAAGTAATTATGCACAAAATATTATTTGAAAGCTTGTAATTGGCAACTGTCAATTGTTAAGTTGTTTGTTACAATTTAGGTGCCGTAAGTTTTTTTAAAATTACAAAAATAAAAAAATAAACGAATAACGTTTTAGTAATCTTAAGTCCACGACTAAATCTTATCAACCAAGTTGGACTTAACAGTATTGATTAAAGTCAGTGCTAACATTGACTAAATTGGCAGTAGATGACAAACCTCTTTCGTGTAAACGAACAAAAGCTAGCAAGTTTGTGTATGTCCTTATTGTCAAAATAGAGGTGTTCTACAAATGACCCATATTTGGATTACGTCACGATGCAAAAGCTATGCAAGAAACTGAATAAGAAACACGTCTTTAGAAACCGTGAAACCGAAAACTACACGACAGAACCCGAACAATCCCTGTTTACGAAAGCATTTGACCTATAAATGTATTGTTGTGGCAGATGCCACAAGCGGAAGCTGTTTTTTCTATGATTGCCATAAGTCAGTTCTATGGCCTTGGAATAAGGTCTGTTGCATCCCCGCATTGTACCTATGTGATGTTGACAAATGAATGATGACAATTATATTGTGTGCTTGCCTTTGTCGCGGTGACGACTATATTATACCGTGGTGGGACCGTTGGATGTAGAATTGTTCCGTGTGCGCTTTGCTAAATTATTATTCATTGTAACTAATTGTTTTGTAAGGCTTTTGTTTTAGTATTTCTGTGTTGTTGGCAGTGCAGTAATTAAATTCGCCCATTTCAATGATGTCACGTCGAAATTATATTATCTAGCTTTTACTGGTTAATTTAATTCAAACAGTTTCGTGGACTTCCTGAAAACGCTAATTAAAATCATGAACCATTTTCAGAGTATTTTATGGAAATGTAAATACATTTATCTGAGCCAAGCAGAGAGCGGTATTTATTATACAGCTACAAAGCAGATATTATTTAAACCAGCAAAGTTTCTTTCGATGTTTCTATCTCATAAGCATCTTCAAACACATCCGCGCACATCCGTCCACAGTTAGGAAGACTTCCTCTTACCTATTTTACAATATGAAATAAACAAAACAACATCACTAGCCCGTTTGCATTCAGCGGCACCCCAACAAGTTTTTTATTTAAATAAAAATTATAAATTCCCCACAAGCACACCACAGTCCAGACAATGTGCACACGAAACTAGCAAAATAATGCGATTTCGCGCATCGCGGCACACTAATATTGACTAAGCTTAACAATCGACTATTCAGTGTACCGTGTCCCATCACTATTGTGCACAACTTTTGTTTAGCCGAATTGTTATAATCGGTTGAATAGAGTTGTCATACACTTGAAGATGTTTTTTCATTACATTTTTTTGTATTATTTTATAAGGGGTAGGTTCCTGACTTTTCATTACATTTTTTTGTATTATTTTATAAGGGGTAGGTTCCTGACTTTTGTGTCAACAAACGTGAGTGTTTTATTCCGATTATTTCGAGTGGGCGAATGAAATGTCGATGTCAAGATGTTGTTTCAGTCAATGAGTGTTGTTTTGTTATTCTATCATTGTTTATATTTAGTATACTTACCACCATTTGTTTTTTTTTTTGTTTCGTTCATCTACTTTATTTCATTCATCTAATATTATGTCTTTGGTAGTTGGGGAAATGAATGTTTTGACGTTAATTTTAATTATTTAGACTTGGTTAATAAACAATACGCAGGATGGATTGTTTGTTGTCCTATGATTCTTTTTTCCCTTTTTATATAAAAATGATCATTATTTGAACGATTGGCATATATATATAATACAGATTATTAATAGCCTTACAAAATTGTTCTTTCACACTCTAATTGTCTAGATCTTTACCTAGTGCCCTAGTGGTACGGCCGCGACTGACGAGTTGTAGGTCGTGGGTTCGAGCCCTGGCAGGCGTTTTAATTTGAGTAAATTACTTCATCACCACTGCCATCAAAATGATGAAAGGAACCTGAGGAAACCGGCACGTCCAAAACCAAAAAATCAAAGGTATGTGACATCTGACAACCCACACTGGGCGCGGTAGATTACAGCTAACCTCCTCTCAGGAGGCCTGTGATTAGTTAAGTAGCGTACTTTGATTATAAATGTATAGTCTTTAATATAAATTATAATTCCAATAATGTTTACAGGAGAGACTTAGGTACACAAGTTACCGTCGTAAGTTCCATTAAAGAGAGAGGAAAACCATAGATGGGATTTCCTAACAAAAAAGGTATATATACATAAAATAGGTATACCCAATGTCTCCAATTACCTAGATGTCCTATATTTTTACGTCAATGGAATTTAGAATTCTAGAAGCCTAAAATATTATGTTTAAAATATAAGGAAACAAAACAGCTATTTAATAAATACATCTCGGATATACCTTTGCTCACACTTTGTAGTTTAACTTTTTATATTCGATAGTATTCATATGTCAGGCACGATAATGACTACACAAACTTACCTTTCGTCCCTCGGATACCACAGTCGAAAAAAATATTTATTTCCTATTTCACATGAGAAACCACGGCGTGCGCGACAGTTAGCCGGCAACCCGCTGGTTGGTATTATGCAGCCGGGGTTGCGCAACCTTTGTCCACTCGCACCGGGGACCGGCCGGGTGTTTATTTGCAAACAAACAGTACACACCACCCGCTGCGCCCCGCACTACGGCGATTTGTTACGATTTCTGTAATACGATAGTTTTGAATTTTAGTCGATTCTTGTTCCTTCAGTAGGGGTGTGTGAACCGCGAGTGTAAACTACCCCTTCTAACATCGCGCTCCAGCGGTAATTTGGTACATGCAGTCTAATGTTTACAGACCATGCACTGACTCCGGCTGTATTAAGATTATATGAATGTATATTTTATGCAGGTACCTATGTAATTACAGTTCTAGGCACGCTGCGCTGGTGAGAAATTACCATCTTGGTTTTCTTTCGTAAAAATATAAACACATATCATGTAATTAATTGTAATGAGTGTTTATATAATCTAATTATCTCGAGACTCGACTTACATAGCTTGTTAAAACTGCTTAAAATCCTGCTCGAAGGAAACGGAGCATGACGACAAATCCACGATACAGTTACTTAAATAAACAAATAAAACATTGATTTTATTGACTTACAACATAATATATCTATCAAATAACGTTACTATATGATGCCATTAAAACTCTAAAACTCAGACAATCCACTCTGGCATGTCACCGTTTGATTTATTATAATTTTTTTGTCGAAATCAAATAAAAATCTGGTTCCATTAGTTAGGTTCTAAAATCGTTATTAGGCATATACTTAATAAAATTCCCACGGAACTTTTATCGTGCAATAAACTCAAAACGGTAGGCAACCGGCCGACAAATAAAAACCGATATATAGATAATTTTAATAGACACTGTAAAATCGAAATGACAAATACGAATCGAACATCGAATTGTATCGATACGTTTTATAACGATATCTTAGTTGATATTATAAAATTTGTTTTTCGAATGTTGATTGACGTTCGGACGTTTTAGTGGTTCGAAGAAAGTTTTTAATACCTATGTCTTTTAATGTCTGTGTTATCTTAACGGGTAAGTGTGCTACCGACAAATGTGAGAATGTGATGCTTTAAGTTCCTAGTAAATATTGATGTCAATAAACAGAGTGGGTGTCTAAATCTAAGGAAACATTACCTAACATAACATCACACCTTGTTTCCTAACATAACAGCCAAAGTAGGAATAAATCTAAAGTACTTTTTAATTTAAACTGGCAACATTTTAGTTGGCTAAAAGTGACGTGGAACTCACTAGCTTAGACCTTAACCCGCTCCCTCTCTCCCTTTAGAACCTGACATTAACCTGTTGCACGAACAAAAATCGAGTCCCGCACGTTTATTTTCGAACGTGGCACACACTGAATTTATAATACTCTTGCATTATGCAAAAAAAAAACAAATTCAAATATAGAACAAGGTCTACGGCTATTATCAGAGTTTGAAAGGAACTTTAAACCCTTTCTACGATAACAAGATCAGCTAACTCAGCTATAACCACACTTAAAAGTTTAGTTTCTTGTTTATTACTTTTATTAGTGGCCGAAGTAAACAAATTAAACTCGAATGTATTTTATATTCGTGTTAATTGAAGATTTCGGTGACTGCCATCACGAAGTTTATAACATTTTATGTTATTATCAAATAGTTTTAGATGAGGTTTTGTCATCCCGCCGCGGTGTTGAAGTGCTTTCTGGCGCTTTTATTTGTTCAGTAGCTGTCCCCCAAACTAATTTAAGTACAGAGGCCAGCACATCAAGTTACCCCAATCTGTCAAATTGCTTTGATAGTTTTTCAACTTTATCACAAAAATATAAGGTTCATTTTCTACTGGGAAAATTTGTCAGTTCGAGATAGCTTGATGTGCTCTCGTCTGTACCTATCAAGAACAAATCAGATAGTATGTTATGTGCTAGTCCAGCACCCTAGTTGCTCATCACACTTTAAATTACCACCCAGAAGATTTTGATTTTGTAGATGTAGCTATTCCTCCTGTAACGTTGTTGCTGCGTCTCTTTCTAACACTGAAGTAATACTGCTGAGGTGGTGGTTGGCCCTCAGCACCTTTGATAAACTTCGTTAATGTTCTATTCGGCACGGAAACGTTTCGAATGTTTGTGAATAATTATGCATAATATGTACAGACGCCAGCACATCAAGCTATCCCTAACTGTCAAATTTTCTCAATTAAAAATGAACCTTATATCTTTACAATAAAGTTTAAATACTATGAAAGTTTGACATATTGTGGTAACTTGATGTGCTGGCTTCTGTACATTATTGAATGGGTAACATTTTTCTTGTAACTACTTAAAGGTTATAAAATAAAGTGTCATCGAATCAGAATCGATTTTGTTAAATTGAAACAACCTGCCTAGCTTTTGTTAAATTGAAACAACCTGCCTAGCTTTTCCCCAATTATTTTGGGTCTGCTTTCAGTACGACCGGATGCAGCAGAATAAAAAAAAGATTAATCGAATACCGACCTAATTTCGACTCCAAGATCATTTTGTTATTCGTTGAGTTTCCTCACATGTTAAAATTTTATCCGAATGAGGAAAGTAAAATATTATCTCGTTTATATAAGGTAAAGTTTACGGAAATACTAATCTAAAATTAAAACAAAACTGTGTCGTAATAATATTAACATGGTAAATCAATGTGGAGCGAGTGTCAAGCAATGTTCTGTCCACATCAGAGTGGTTCCAGCTCACGTCCGCCATATTTGGATCTGTAATCGTCCCAACTCACACGTAACTTGACGTCTCGAGATAAATTTTAGACAAGCGATAGTCGCGCGCCCGTCCCGAGATTGTTTCAAGCCGCTCGATCATTCCGTGTGAAAATATTAGAGATGTGACATTATACATATTACACTTTTTATCTCAACTTAGAATTATTCCAGCGTTGAACCGAGTATGACTACAAAAAAATACAACTTTTTTAGCCTTTCAATTAGATACAAGCGAGAAAAGGTTTACTGAAATAGTTATGCTCTAACAGACCGTTACTAGTGCATATAATTTGCACTCTTTTTTGCGAGCAAAGTGCAAAGTAACGACACTAAGTTCGTTGACACCATTGAGAGCTACTTAAAGATCATTGCGCGGCAGCACCGGCCACTAGACCACAATGCCCAATTCCTGTGATTGAATAACATTTCTTGAAAGCTCCTACGTTTATTTTATTCAGCAAAAAGTGACTACACCCGCAATAACAGTTATTACATTTTGAAATGCATCATAAAGTAGATTTTCCGAATCATTTGCTGACATGACGTGGAAAAAGCTTCCACGTGCGTGCAAAAACACTGTACACATTACAAACAGCTATTAAGTAAACTGTCCGAGTGTGTAAACGAGTGTGCTGTTAAATTGCAATGCAGTGTACGGTGTGGTGATGATAGTTTAATTGTAAGTATTGTGCGCGAGGAGTTTTTAGATTGACTGGCTTTGGTTGTTGTTCTGTTTTAAGTGGCGATTAATGGCTGATGGCTGGCGCATGCTTCAAGTAACAATTTACTCGATATGATGCAGTTTATTTTTGTGGGCTCGCAAATGTTTGTCGTAGTTAACCCTGGAAGTTCTTTAATAATTTAACGTTGCTGCTTTTTGTATATTTCAACATGCACGTACGGATCCACGCGCGCCCTATGTCATGAGTATAGTTTGCTGTGTGTACGCGTGTCACAGTCAGCAGCCGGTAGCTCCATATCCCGTTATCTCAAGAAGGAAAAAAGAGTAAATATAATAGGAACGTGTAACACACATATTACGTAGATTCTCCCAGTTCCCTATTACGAAATACTTTGGGAAACAGGAAACATAATCCAGTTACCGTGATCGATGTGTTCGAATACAATTAATTATAATATTATTCAAAATATTTTGTGTTTTATGTTAATTTTACGTTTTCTACCAACCAGCGTGGCATTCTGATTCATTAATGAATCCACCCCACGGTTTTTTCTGTGCAACTTACTACATATCTGTGATAACAAATTGTGTAGAGATTATATATGAATTTATTTAACGTAATCTATAAGACTAATTTGCTAGCAAGATTTGAACTTGGCACTAATTTAATAAGCTAAATTAAAGCTTCGAAACTGTGTGTAACAGGGACGCTAAAGATTTACGCAAATACGTGGGTTAAAGCTGTATCATCTGCCCAATGTTTCATTGTTTAGGACAATACGGGTGAATAGGTATCAGAATAACATTAAGCAACTATTATTATCCCCGCTTCTGCAAATCAGTTAGAGAGTAATTATGATATATGATATCTTCGATATACGAAAAGTGTCTCGACACGTGTCACCTTCGGACAATTTATCCTGTCCCTGGAATATTTCAGCAACTGACCAAAAATCCATAAAACAAAGGTAATTATAATAACTTAATAAAAAACGGTGGTAAATTATTTCCTTTAGATAGAGTCTATAATTCAATGCAACAACAAATAAAATAATTGTAAAAGGATTCGCTGACAACTTTCGTTAAAAGCTTAAACGAAAGATAAATAAACGAACAACAGAATGTCATATTTTATTTTTGTGTCATTTTTACACATAATGATCGTTTGTGTTCGTAAGATGTGTCTTTAAAATAAATAGTGGGTGACAGACAAGCATCTTGGTACGTGTCGCGATAACTTTTGACATTTGCACGGACACAGTACTACGAGACTTATTAGATATAATTCGTATGCAATGACTTGAGACGTTGTGTTGCGAAAGCGCGACTATTTTGACCCATACTTCGTGCTTGGGTGAAGATATTTTTTTTCGTAGATGAGGCAGGGATGGGCTTAAAAATGCTGTGTTTCAAATAAGTAATAATAATAATAAATCAACCTCTCCAAATATACATATCTTACACTACAGAAAGCAGCTGTATATATAGCACATGCCGAAAAGTACAAAAATACACAATTAGACTACAATTAGATTTAGACAATAATTTCAGTGCAGTACAAAACACATAAGTAATCTATCTTCTCAAACTTAAAATCTCACTCTGGTATACACCCGTGAGATTTTAATAAAATACCAGGACCTAGAATCTTGAGAAAATAAATTAAAAAACAAATAATAATATAATAAACCGAACCAAACCAATAAGTAAACCAATTAGGTACAGCTCTTTTGAATTATCAAGGAGTCGGTCAGTCGAATAGCTGAAGCTAGTTGCTCATTCCGAAGCGTTGACAGTGCCTCAGAAGAAGAACGGGTAAGTTTCTTCAAAATGATTTCAAAATTTACTTTCATTTTCGTATATGCGAAATGGGTGGGAGGTATGTTTAAGATTTCTTCTTTCTTCCATTTTTTTATTGTTATTTTTAATGTAATTAATCTCAAAGCCCAGTCAAAACATTCTTTGAAATGTGTAGGCTGTCGTCGAACAATTGTGGCAAATTGTTTTGTCTATCCTAGTTATCCGTAGATATTTTTAAATAGCTGACCGAGTTCTTTTAGAATCTAACATATTTGATAAATAAATTCTTAATTCTTAGTAGCAAAGGATGTCTGCTAGGCTCAGGTAAATCTGTGTGCCATCAATTCCATCTAATTTAGCTATACGCGTCTAAAGTTATGAGCTTATAAATAAATCCGTCGGCTGACGCCCTTACTATGTGAACTAGACATGCTAAGATCTCGAAATGAACTGTCATAAAAAGGTTACTTACATGTTTAGTTTAGTCTTGTTAGTGTACCAAATGTTTAAACATGTCCTCTTGTTATGGATGCTATTAGAAAAGGTTCATTTGATCAAAACTGCAAGTTTCTGATTTGGTAAAGGTATTTTTAAATCACACATTTCGTAATTTAAAATAATAAGGCAAAGTAATTAAAACATTGTTAATTGGTGGCAGACATCCACCACATTTCTCCAGATGCTCGCAGGTAGCTTTTAAACAAACGAACTTAGATTATAAAACCCAAGCGCCATCTCTACTAGTTCAATGAGCCGTTAAAATATTTCCAAGTCAAGCGAGAATTCGAGTTGCAGCGGTAGGGCCGCGTCCGCCGTCCCGGGCGATTGACGCGCGACACCGCGACGACCGCGGCGCGACCGTCGCCTGGGGCTAATTAACGACACCGCCATCTATCGGCGACGCCCTATCAATCTCGAAGCGACAGTTTTGTTGCACATTTGTCGCCGTGGTATTTGGGACGAGTGCTTGTGTATTTATTTAGTGTGTACAGAAGTTCAAATGGCACAACACAGGTTGAGGTTGGGAGTCAAATGGCGGTGGATGCTTTTATTTGTTTGCTGTAATGTAATGTTAGTTATTGCGATCGGTATTAATGTGTCGGGCAAAATATGGTTTCTTTTGTATTCATAATATTACTTTTGGCATCCCGTGCTAAGACTTCAATTATTATTATTATATTATGAAAAGTAAAGAACGTGAATGACAGGGTAACCATGACCACTTAAAATAAGTTTTTTTTAAAATAAGTCTAAACACAAGTCAAAATTTAAAAGTCTAAACGGAAAAAATGCTTCTCTACTAATGTAGAGACTTGGTAGACTTTATAGAGATATCCTCTCAGCCAGAGCTTTGAACTCTGCTCACCCTTCTTTGAAAATACCGTGATCGTCCTTAACGACGGTTACAAATGTTGATCACATATCATATTTTATGTCCTCGATGCTCAAATTGCGTGCCATTACGGACGTCCGCTGGCATTTTAAGGTATGTCATAGCTTGACAGGTGTGGAAAAGTGGACTTACACCACAAACGCCACTCATTAAGCCAAACACGTAAATACTTGCGCAAGTTTACATTAACGTGTGTAGGATGAATTAGCAAAAGTTTTCGAGTCATTCGATGGTAAGCGGACTCGCTTGTGTAAGTCTAAACTTGCGCAAGTTTATCATAACGTGTATACCTACCATTATGGCTGATACTTTTGAAATGTCCAGGATTCGGACAGTCAGAAAGATGACGTTAGTTCCCTATTCTAAAGCGCAATAGCATATGGGGAAGAACGTCCAAGAAACTGAGTGGTGGCCGTTTATCATAGATAAAAGCAGTGATAGCCTAGTGGTGTGACCGACGTACTGCAAGTCTAAGGTTTCGAGTTCGAACCCAAGACACGCACCTCTAACATAAAAAACGGTGAAGATAAACATTGTGAGGAAACCAGCATGCCTGAGAGATATTTCTCAACAGAATGTGGAGCTAAGTTAATGGGCAGCATAAAAACTGACACCAAGTTAGTCACTCACTAACCACAAAGAAAGAAGAAGACGAAAGATCATAGATGTGGCGCATATTTTCATCCAACTTTTTAATTACTTTACGTCATTTACTGCGGTAACGTAATAGACGTTTTTTCTTTCTCGTTTTAAGAACTTTTTTTTTGAATAAGGTATTAAGTTAAATAAAACTAGTAATCAATCTGCCTAGCCTTTTCCCAACTATGTTGGGGTCAGCTACCAGTTTAACCGGATGCAGCTGAATACCAGTATTTTATACGGAGCGACTGCCTATCTGACCTCCACAATCCAGTAACTGGGTAATACGATACCCCTTGTTAAGACTGGCTGTCAGATTTTCGACGTTTCTGACGGCCCGTAACGACTGTCAAAGGTGCAAAAATGACAGCCGGGACCAACGGTTTAACGTGCATTCCGAGGCATGGAGGGGTCTCGGTATGTAAAGATGGTCACCCATCCAGGGCCAACCCCGGTAAACATAGCTTAACCTGATGGATCGACCTATGTGGCTGTTATTACTTTCTTCAAAATTATTTATGAAGAAATTATTCTTAAGCCTTCATTGAACATTTTACTCCGTAAAAAATGCATCATTACTGCATATAAAGCTATTTTAATAAAAGAAACATTTCTGGTTATCAAAGGATGATGGGCCTTTTTGTATGACGACTCAACATACAACCAAAAAAAAAATTCCATGGTAATATTTATACTCCACAGTAAAATAACATTTACATGATTTCATCTTCATTATCACTGGGGTTGTAAAACGGTGTAGTCCAAAAGGCGAATAAAATATAAATATGAGTTCGAACTGTTTTTAATGAAAATGCAGGTCCCATCGCAAGCAGTTATTGCCTTAGAATCAGAATCAGAATCGATGTTACCAAATATATACTCCGATATCAACAAATTCTTTTCAAGAAAAACATTTCTTGAAATGTAGTCAAAACCAAACAAATGTGATAAATGCTTGTAGCAAACATTCTATAAAAAAACAACATTACCTTCTTTTCAATATAATGTTACCGTGATCATAATTAGAACCCACCCAAAACTATTAATAATCGTCTGTCTTAATTGTTTACCTCAATAATCAACAAATCATAAACACATTTCTGGTCGTTCTTTTCTATAAAAGTATTGACAGTTATAGCTTTAACATCCCGTGGCCCGAAATAATTATAACAAACCGATCTGTTTAGCTACTGAAAATACAAAGAAGTCACTATTTATGTTTATGAAATGATGCTTAACTCTAAGGTTTTGCTAGGGAAGTCCGCGTCTATTCATTCGTACTACAAATACGAAAGTTAGTTTGTCTGTTTGTTTTCATGCCTTTTTTTTTAAGGATGGGAAATCATCCAATGACTTCTCCCGCTGTGGGTGGAGCGGAAGGTAGTGTCAGACTCTTACTGATTAAAACCCATCCATTGTTCGGGGGTAGCGGTAACCCTTTCAGACAATCCCGTTGACAAGGCAGGCTTGTTATCACGCCATAAGGGCTGAATAGAGTTGGATGAAATTGGAAATATATCTACCATGACACAGACTACTGTGGCATATATTCTGAACTCCACACGCATGAAGCCACGGGTGCAACCTAGTTCCGTAATAAATGCGTTACCAAAAAGAGACTATATTTAAAGTTGCACGCCAAAACATCGTATTTCTGCTTTCGGTCCAGATATGACAACTGACGCGTATCGGATGGGTGTCGGCAGGCCGCCAAAGACTCGTAAGGAAACTATCAATAATATACTCTTTTTATAACATCTCTGTATAAATGATAGGTAGGTACGTGTGCAGTCTTGAATGCCATAGATACGTACTTAAGTTGGTAAAGCACTAATTGAAAAGTTTTCATACAAATAAATACAACCAATTTCCAAAAAAACACATCGTAAATGATAATTTTTCACTTTGTTTTTTTTGAGGTCGAATGTTTTTTTTTCTTTTTCACTTTTGAATTTTGGTACCAGGTAGGTACCAAAATTGACCCCATAGTCCCCACATATCATCAACTTAAAAAGAGTTAACTATCGAAGTTAACAAAAAAAACTATTCAAACGAAGTGAATGGACCGATAATATGGAACCACCACTGAGGTATGTCGTATATATATGTGTACCTACCAAACAAAAAAAATATCATCAAAATCAATTCATAATTTTTAGCGGATTAGTCGCGTCACAAACAAACAAATAAAAACTATACCGTCGAATTGAAAACCACCTGTTTATTTTGAAGTCTGTAAATAAAAAGGGCGAAGGCGAAGTAGCACGTGGTTCCAGGTCTGTGCTAAAGGGGACAGCATTGATTTGCTACTTGTCTCTTTCAGACTTAACTAACAACAAGTTACAATAACTAACCCGCATTCGACAGAAATGTTTAATAACAAATTACACAATATAATTTCACGCCAGTATGCTATAGATAATAATAAAATATGCTAAGATTAGGCAGAGATATACCTACGTCGAGTAACACCCACATTTCGCCAATTATGCTTAAGTCTTGAGTAAAAATAGACGAGCCTCTGGGCTTAGAGCTGCTACTGAGAAATTGTGGAAACACATAACAACACACTTATAAGAATCCATAGAATAGACATCAGGTTTATGATAAAAAGTACCAATATAGATTCCATTGAAGATAAATAATTAAGTATAATAATAAAGGTTATAATTAAGTTTTAAAAATAATAATTGAGTTTTATAAAATAATTATTTGCTCTGCTTAAGCAAAACGTTATCCTTTACAGCAGACTCAATATAAGTTCAGTCAATCGATTATCGCAACACCAGACTTGAGCCCCAGCAGATTATGCACTTTCACCAAACAATTAGTTTCCTATTCACGATGTGGTTATGAAACTAGCTCAGTTATATTCCTACATCATGCCATGAACACTTCATAGGACTAACAAAAGCCTTAGTTTGAAGGTTTCAAAAGAGTAATAGATACGTATTGTGAGATTTTCATGGAAATTCAAGTATTGTCTTGGCTTGCAGCTTTTAACAAGAATAAATATAAACCAGCATCCCAACTACGAAACAATACTTTCTATCGTAATCAGGGAAAAAGTTCTTTGTCCGTTGCTTTAGGTGTTTGACAAATTTGTCAGTTCGACAACTTAAATAATGCAATGAATATTGTTGAATTGTCAACATGAATGACATCATAGGGGTTGAAAGTGCACACAATTACGCCGTTGTTGATTTTTCCACCGATGATGATTTATATATCTGTAGAAAATATATTTATAGAAATCCTTCTTATGGTACCGTTAATGTTGTAATTTTTTTTTTCTACGACTTTTTAAGTATAGCATGTAAATACATTTCAACATGTAAAACTTCAGTGGTCAGGCCACTAGCACCATAGTTCACTTAACACGTTTAGCTCTAAATATATTTAAAAATTAACAGAAACAGAACGATGTTTTTTTGTTAGACAAATAAATGATTTTTGATTTAAATCGGCTAGACTGAGTCGGCTAGAGTGATTTCAGTTATGGAACTGCTCTCATGCAGTAAAGCGAGACAGAAATATATTGATAACTTTGTTACATTTTCTAAAAGTATCTCCCAATATGAATTTCTTGAACTAATTACCCTAAAATCATTGCATTGACTTAGTAATATCATTTTAATATTTCAGTTATAATATTCGCATAGTTCAGGTGATTTACCTTTATGCAGTTCTTCGTATCAGTTGATCCCGGCAGTGTTGCCCCGACGCTCCTGTGGTGCGGATCGCTGCACGGAGCGCTCCTGAATTTCAGGATAGTAGACAACTATTTGAACAAAGTGAATGGTCGCAACCTATCACAATGACGGAGTTTCGTGAGATTGAGGTGCCGGATGAGTTGCTGAGAGGTGATGATTCTGACAACTCTGGAAGAGTTTCTGACCCAAGACTACTTTCAGAAACGCTCCCACCGGAGTTGGAGAATTGGAACCCTAATGAAGAACCAGACTTAGAAAAGTAAGTTTACACTAAAATAAATTGACACGGATTAAGAATAAAAGAATTGGCTCTCGTTGCTAGTGGTATCTGCGTTAGGTACGTTCGGTCCATTTCTCGCATTCCTTTTTCTATTGACATTATCGTCGAGTGAATTGCCGTGTCATATTCGTTTGGCGTAGCATATTATTCACAAATAAAGCTTGCCGCGGCCCATTGTTGTTCGCGGCGTGAAAGATCGGCTCGTTTCTAGCGTGCCGAGGACCGGCCAAGTGCCGATAAAGGGTTTCGGATACCAAATATTTAATGCGATGCTTGTTAGGCTAACGCGGCGACCGAAACGGTTGGTATTGTGTTGAGGTCCGTGTTCTTTTTTTGAGAGTATTTTGTGAGTTCTTATGGTTGTGGACAAGTAATTCTGGGTCGTAAGCTTTTGTTTCAGCATACGCATGCACAATACAAATGGAAATTGTTACACGATAACATTGAAACTGCTCTTTTTAACGGGGATATTAGTATTGAGTTTTACCAATTCTGATTTATTTATTTTTTATGTAGACATTATTCTTTGTTATAAAATAATAATTTATTATCAAGCAGTTGATCGCTGTTTGCATAATTAGCCTATATTGTTTTTGTGAGAGGCCAGTAATCCACCATACGGGTGGGTAGATATGTAACATGATAATTATATTTTTTTGGGTCAAGTTTCTTCTGTTTGATAAGAAATTGTTATGTCTTAACATATAATTTCTACTTTCATCAGCCTTCTTTGTGTTTTATTTTAGTATCAGAATATTGATTTCCATTGTGATGTTATTAGCACGAGTTAAGTACATACTTTGTCACTTACCTTTTTATCAGAGACGTGAACGGTGTGGGAATAAGAATAAAAGGCGTATGTACGCCTTTTATTCTTATTTCTCTTTATTCTCTTTGTCTGCTGTCTCTATTTCTCTTTGTCTGTTTTCTGCTTCGCTTTTATAATTACTTTAGGTTTTAATACTTTTAATTAAACTTCACCGTCAAGGAATAGATTTTTTAATCACTCAAAGGTAATATTGGTTAATTAGTTCTAAAGTGACATCGTGGTCTCGCTCATCTAGGAGTTCCTATAGAAAGTAGTGTTCGTCATTGATTCTTAATTAGAAAAATCTTTTTGAAGTGGAAGCGTCGAACGAGTTTTGGTAGAGGAAAATGTTAAGGCTTCGCGTTGCTGCAATACTAATATGCACTTTGAATAGAACGGTACTAGCTATGAGTAGGTATGACGTATCGCGCGTTTTCTCTTTGTCGCCGCACTCCATTACTGTCGTATGTTTTGTTCATCATAATCCCGACTTAATAATCTGATATTTTTAGGTTTCCGTACCTCAAAAGGAAAAAACGGAACCCTTATAGGATCACTTTGTTTTCCGTCCGTCTGTCTGTCAAGACCGCTTTTCTCAGGAACGCATGGAGGTATCAAACTGAATTTATATCTAATACTCAGGTCTACTGTCCCTTGGAGCTGTGAAAATCAAACTTCTATGCCAAAGCAATCAAAAGATACACCCGTTTACGCCGCAAATTTTCGAAACTCGCGCGAGTATCAAAACCTACAGGGTACTTCCCGTGAACTTAGAATCTTGAAATTTGGTACGAAGTAACGTCTTATAGTACAGATAAAGGAAAAATTGCGAAAACCGTAAATTTTTAGTTACATCATATAATAAAAAAAAAATTGAATTGTTTTTCAAAATATAAAAATACCCATAACTATGACTCGATGGTCGTGATGGGTGAACTTTTACTTATATACCTACAGGTTTGTACAGAACCGAGTACGCGAGTCCGCCTCGCACTTGGCCAGGTTTTTTTCATCAAACCTACCTAGATTGTGATTGATACGTGAATTAAGATGATGTATTGTTTTGACTGTTTTTGGTACACTTTTTTTTTTAATTTTAATAACCTTTAAAGGCGCGTGGTCTTTTGGGGAAAATACCAGGGGAGTAGGATTTTGACAACTATTAGGGGACGTCTCTAGGGGGACTGTTCTCTATGTCGTGGGTTCGATTCCCGCACGGAACAAATATTTGTACGACCTGCAAGTATTTGTTACGAGTCTGGGTGTTTTTCTATCTATAATATGTATGTATTTACAAAAAAAAAATGTATATAAGTAGTTTATCAGCCATCTCGTTACCATAACACAAGCATTAGGTTGCTTAGCTTGGGACGATATGGCGTTGTGTGAAATGTCCAAGGATATTATTATTATTATTACTGTTTTTGATATACGGTACTTTTTATCATATAAGTACAGAGGCCAGCACATCAAGTTACCACAATCTGTCAAATTTCTTTGATAGTATTTCAACTTTATTGCAAAGACATATCATTCATTTTTAATTGAGAAAATTTGACAGTTAGGGATAGCTTGATGTGCTGGCGTCTGTACATGTTATGTTCTATATATAGGTAAAATGTTTTAGATAGCCTAAACCCTTGTGGTTGTTGACAGTAAATGCTCAAAGCGGCCAATTTCGGACATCATTAGTTATATGACAGGTCAGGTAATGAGTTATGAGCAATTACCTAATTCAATCTCTCATTACTAGGAATCAGACGACAAATTGATTTGTCAATTTGTGTTGACAATTATCTGCTATTGTTCCGGACCTAATTATATATGATTTTGATTTAGCTCGGATGATGGGGTGATCTTTGGATATGCTCTTAATTCTTAATTAATAATTTTGATCAACTCTCATTAAGAATGATCGATGATTAATGTTTAGTTTCCCTAACACCAGGCAACAACTAAATGACTGACTGAATTTTAATTCAAAATTCAAAATTTCAACAACGTTCTTTAGCACGTTGTTGAAATTTTGACTTTCTGTGCGGAGTCGAGAGATGAAAATCTAATTACTCGTTTCTAGTTAGGTGTTAGTTTAGGTGTCGCTTTTGATGTTAGAGGTTTTGTTAAGGGTGTATAAATGAGGCCGGTTTATGGTATCGTGAATTTTAAGACTAATTTTGATAAAACAAGGGCAGAAATGTTTTGATCGTCTGGTCGACGTCGTTAAGCCTCAATCCAGTTATTAGTAAAGTTTTCGACAGTCGACTGCGACTTGGATGCAGCCTTTTTTTTTTAAGTGTGGGAAATCATCTAATGGCTTCTCCCGCTCTGTGTGGAGCGGAAGGGACTGTTAGACTTTTACTGACTTAAACCCATCCATGTTCCTTCCTTTGCCCTTTATATTCCGAGGTAGCGGTAACCCTTTCGGACAATCCCGCTTACTTCGTTGCAGTCTTAAAGAGACTTAATGATTTTGGTATCGAGACAATTGTGGGCACAACCCTAGTCAATAAGCCTTTTTTGATAAACTATAAAGATTCGTCTCGCAGGGACTTACTGAAAATCACACAGGATGCAGGATTTTTATGGAATTGAAATATCGTGAAATTATTTATTTTATTAATGCTCTGTAATGGGGGAATTCAAGCGTATATTGAAAACACGGATTTGTACTACTTAAATTTCAAGGAATTATAAACTGTTTTTTTACCACCAAGTTCTCTCATTCAGGGTGTGAGACCACTCTTTGACAAAAGGTTCTCTCTTTGACACTCTTTGACAAACGTGAACCTGTCCCAAATTAAGTATATATTATTACAAATTCTTTTTAATAATCCCTACTTTTTTGACCAAATTTTTTTAACAACCTAGTTTCTTTCGATCATAATTTTATTTTGCGATCACCGAAGTCTGGATTCGCTGGTCTAACCTAATAGTCCACTATCTTAACCGAACAAGGTGAATACACTGCAAGCTAATACAAACACTAAGTAATTTGTTTAATTTCGCTAATTTATAAGAGAACAACGCTTACAGTTCACGGTGGTGCACGATTCAACGATAACCGTTACGGTGACGGCTCTGCACTGTGTTACTATGAATTACTTGCCTTTAGTTCTGTTCGCTGCTATCTAGCACACTCGACTAGATAAAACAAGCTGTTAAACGTAGCATCATACGTGGTGTAGGTACCATGCGACCGGATTAATCCGGTTGATTCCCGCTTTGTATCCGCCTTGTACGGATATTTTCCATCGGTCAATCATACTGACTTATTTGACTTCTGAAAACGGAATGATAATAGTTATTTGTTATGCAAGGCTGGAAAGTTGATTTTTGGCGCGAGTACTTCTATTGAAACCTGAGTAAGCGAAGGATTCTAGGGTTGAACCATGAGCGAAGCGAGTGGTTCAAATATAGAATCCTGAGCGTAACGAAGGTTTCGAAGGTACGAGACGCAGAAAAGCTTTGCTGCCGAGCGCAACACACAATTTTTCACCTCACTACAGCGAGGAAACTGCTAGGTGCAAGAAAAAGGTGTTTTTGAGTTTTATTTTGTTCGAGCGTCTCAGATACATTGACTCATGTGAAGAAAATAACAGATACTTGGCAATGTATTTATGAGTTACAAAGAATATCTCCAAAATTAAATACCCTGTATTTTGTTCTATATCCTACTTGTCCTCTAAGGAGAATGAAAGAAAAAAACTAATTTAATGCAAATAACTAATTTAATTTAATACATATTTATTTTTGCCAAGCAAAGGATTAAATAACATATTATATTAGTATTTATTTTATTTAAAAAATTAAACTTAAATTACTACACAATTGGGTATTTGACAGGGTAGTATTTTTATGGCATATTCAAATGTGACGTCACAGATTTTTTTAATCAAATGGAATACTTTTTAACATTAATTCCAATTTTACAATTAAATCCTCGCAAAATATTTAATTTCTGTACTGTGATGGAAGTTTTTAAGGTGAGCGGTATTATTTAATATTTTATTTTAGACCGTGTCATGCATTTTCAGTGGACTGGCAGTATAGAAAATTATTAAATAGAAAGGTTCGAATTTTAAAAACTCTTTCTACGCTAGAGAGCAAAAATCGATTTTCGGCTCAGATTTCGAATGACAAACAGACTCTTTCCGAGCCTGTGAGGTGAAAAACTAATTGATGTATTTCAGAGTTTCAGGAATTTTCAAATTTCGATTGGATGGCATATCCATTTCGAAATTTGAAAATTCCAACATAAAAACGAAGAAAACATTCAACAACAAATCCCACTGTAGTGTAATGGTTTCTGCGTAAACGTATGGCATAGTTTCATTCGTCAGATTAATCTGCATATGTCCGAGTGTTGTGAAGGATATTTGTCATACATTTTTCCACAGGTTATATCAATTCGTCAGCTCAGCAACGTAAACAACAAATGAAAGAAGGCCTAATTGTCTAAATATGCTAAATCTATTAAACAAATAGGATCTTACATTTCGTCTCTCGTCAAACATGCAGACTGATTGGTGCAAATCACATTATGTGCTTATTATCCCTGTGGCTTATCTATAAACCACACGTTCGCGCAATAATCCTGAGAATATATATATGGATTACAATTATGGCACTCCACTGCATCAATCTATTATTAATAATATGTATAAATAATCACTTGCTTGAAAATCGGTGAAGGAAAACACCGTGAGGAAACCAGTATGTCTGAGAGATATTTATCAACAACATGTGAAGCTAAATCCGGGCAGCATAAAAACTCTGTCACTAGGACAGTCACTAACCACACGAAAAGAAGAAGATTGATAATATGAATTATCTTATTTCTGTAAATACTACATAATTATACCTATTATATTGTGACCGCAAATCATATTCTGATCCTCAACATAAGACCTGAAACTTTGCGGGCCGTAAGTTCAAAGTACCGCAAGTTCTTTCTATGGTTGTATCTATGTACATACCTTCTTATTCATTCATTTTTATTAAAATCAATCAATCAATCTGCCTAGCCTTTCCCCAACTATGTTGGGGTCGGTTTCCAGTCTTACCGGATGCAGGTAATATAATATAAAATATCTCACCTCCACAACCCAGTCAGTAACTGGGTAATACGATACCCCTTGATAAGACTGACTGTCAGACTTGCGGGCTTCTGACTACTTGTAACGTCTGTCAAAGATCCACGAATGACAGTCGGGACTTACGGATTGCTTTCCGAGGCACAGAGGAGTCTCGATATGTAAAGATGGTCACCTATCCACAGACCAACCCCCTCAAGCGTAGCTCACCCTGATGAATCTATCCGTGCAGCTGTTATTAATTAGCCACGATCTCCTTCTTTGATAACAATCAATGTGCTTATAATTAGACTAGGTACGTATCCAGATTAACAATTATCCATGTTCACTGTCTAGGCTTAGTATTAATAATTATTATTTTGTTCCATGTCTAGTTGAAAATATTGATGCCTAGGATTTTTAACATTTAAATTTCGATGTATTTTTTTGAAATTTTATTTTTGTGCCTCGAAACGCGGCTTTTAAATAACGAAAACAGTATCAAATAGCTTCACAACTACTCACTAAATGCTCCGCTATGTGGGTTTGATTGGTAAACATTTTAGTTGGAACATCGAATAAAAAACGTACTAATAAATCATGGGCGCAACCAGCATTGGACAGTGGATTATGCGGCACGAGCAATAGACACAAATTCAAAGAGACATTCACCAACGCTATAGATTTATATCTATAACACACGCACTGGCTCTATCAATCTCTGTACCAATTTGCAGAGGTAATGTCGTTACCCTCCCCGCTGACTATTGAATCTCACAAACTGACGTATGTGAGATACGACAGTTGACGTGGAGGGTGACGATGTGTCGATACACGGCCGCTGCGGTGCAGGAATACTATCGATATTTGATTAACATCGATACTTCTGCACTACACTAACTGGGCAGCTTTCATTGTGTTCCGCATTCAAAGTAGTGCATTAAAAATGAGTATTTAACACAATTCGCGTTAATATGGTCATTATGTAGTTTACAATGAATGAATACTAATTAAATTGAAATGAAATGAAATTAAATGGAAATGTTTATTCTGTAAATACGATAACAGTGATCTCTTTTACACGTCACATTATTATTATTATTGTTTATTGTAGACGGAGTCAGCCTTTCTAATCTTAAGCGGGATTGTCCGAAAGGGTTACCGCTACCCCGGAACATAAAGGGCTATGGAAGGAACATGGATGGGTTTTAGTCAGTAAGAGTCTGACACTCCCTTCCGCTCCACCCAGAGCGGGAGCAGTCATTGGATGATTTCCCAGCCTTAAAAAAAAAAAAAAGCCTTTCTAATCTGTCTACTCAGAGAAGAGAGGGCGAAACAAACTCAGAGTCTTAACAATGTCTTTTAAAGTGCAGACGTAATTTTGGTCAGATCACGTAAGGACCATGTAGATCCGTTTTGTATGCGATATATTTCAGAGATGCCTTCAGGAGTGGTATTGATTTTTTGCTAAATAATTGAATTGGATTTCGGGATTATACCGTTTGCCGATCCCACACGGTCGGTTGATTTTTTCAGTGCGTCCTACAAAGTATTGATAGTACCTACCGATATTTTTCCGGTACTAAAACTGCGGAACGCTCGCCCCTCGACAGAATCGCGTTTTTTTTTTATCATTCCTACTATGTTTGTGAATCGTTTGCATGTTTATAAATCGTCAACAAATAAGGTATACAGTTGTGTGTACAACTAATTTGCGACATGTGTATTTTGCCTGCTGCATGCTTCTACACTAGTTTTTCTTTTGATAGTGGTGGATGCGTATTGCCATCCTTTTAAAGTAATTTTCCGTGAGTTTTATTTTATTTAATGGAAAAAACGTTTTTCCAAAACTGCTTACATAGGTACTAACTACAACTATGTTACAAGTTAATAAAATGAATTTAAAAGATATTTTGTCGACGGTCCTTCTCAGTATTTCGAAAAATGAAAGAGCAATATTTAATGATAATAGGTAAAATAAAATTTAAAAGTTCATTTCCCGAGAATCAAACGAAGATTTATAATCCAAAGAAAACGAAAACAAAGCTCCACTTTCCCTACGGTATTTTTAATCTATAAAATATTCAGTACGTAAAACAATGGTTTCGCAGCCCGGGATTCGAGGTCCGTGGTCCGGGACCTGTGTGGTCAAGATAGGATCGCTCGTGACTCACACCCACAAGCCCTCGATAACTTCATTTCAACGCTGAGTAAGGTTTGGTGCTGCTCGCCGCGGAGGCACCGGACCGAATGACGTAATTTTTCACCTGGAGGCTCAGCAGACAGGCGCGAACCTATGACACCGGGACGCGATTTTGGTGGAAGAGATTGCAAATAAATTGTTCTGCTAGAGTCGCGTCGCGTTGTCGCCTTGGCGCTAATGTTTACTTGACATTGTAGCACCTAATTTAGCTCTTATTTTTAATAATTGTATCGACTGTGGGGAGTTTCCTGACCTAATGAAACATAGTAAAGTAATACCTTTGTTTAAATCAGGTAGTACATCAGACCCCACTAACTATAGACCTATTTCAGTACTACCTACCTTCAGTAAAATATTTGAGAAATTAATTCTAGAGCAATTACAAAGATTTTTTAACAAACATAAATTATTACATACCAAACAGTTCGGGTTTACAAGGGGTCGTTCAACTACCGATGCCGGTGTTGAACTTTTAGGACATATTTACAATGCATGGATGGATACAATGGTGCATGCAAGATAAATGCGACGCCTTGGGTATTTTTTGTGATTTGTCTAAGGCCTTCGATTGCGTTCTTCATGAAACATTAATCAGGAAACTCCGCCATTACGGGATCCGAAGCACCGCTCTGAATCTTCTTACTTCGTACTTGAGTAATAGAATTCAGAGCGTTGACGTTAATGGAAAAAGATCTCCCGGATCTATAGTAACAATGGGAGTCCCACAGGGCTCGATTCTTGGCCCTTTTTTGTTTCTTATTTATATTAACGATTTGCCTTACCTCATAAAAAATAGTCATGATATAGTGTTATTTGCAGATGACACTTCACTTTTGTTTAAACTTAAACGTCAGCAGCTGGTTACTGACGATGTAAATAGCGCGATCGCAACGGTAGTTCATTGGTTTAATGTTAATAACTTACTTTTTAATGAAAAAAAAACCAAATGTATTAAGTTTACGCTACCCCACGTTAGACAGGTGAAAACCAAAGTGTTGATAAAGGGCGAAGAATTGAATCCTGAAGATACCACAGTATTCTTGGGCTTAACTTTGGATGCTAAGCTTCAGTGGGGCCCGCATATAGATAAATTGTCAAAAAAACTAAGCTCCGCAGCATACGCTGTTAGAAAAATTCGTTCTTTAACTAGCACAGAGACAGCCCGCTTAGTGTACTTTAGCTATTTTCATAGTGTAATGTCGTACGGTATTTTGTTGCAGGGAAATGCCGCCGATATTCAGACTATCTTTGTTTTGCAGAAAAGAGCTGTTCGATCAATTTATAAATTAAGTCCGAGACACTCTCTCAGAGAGAAATTTAAAGAAATAAATGTAATGACTGTACCTTCACAGTTTATTTTTGAAAATCTTTTGTATGCCCATAAAAATATAAAATTGTTTAAAAAATATAGTGATATCCATGATAAGAATACTAGGAACAAACACAAATTTGTTGTACCCACTACAAGGCTCAAAAAAATAGGAGGCTCGTTCAGATGTCAATGTATACGCTTTTATAATAAACTTCCAAGCCACGTTCAAGATCTAAGCCTTAATAAATTCAAATCGTTCGTTAAACGTAAGTTGTGCCAGAATGCTTATTATACTGTCAAAGACTTTATTGAAGACAAAAGGGCTTGGGATTGAGCTGCTCCAATTGTTTACATATTGAATATTCTTTCTCTTCTTTTTTATATCCTTAACTAGTTGATTAGTATCTGAGATTACTCCTGGAGCTGCTGAAGATTCACAAAAACTATTTCTATGAAAACTTCATGGAGAATGTTCTAACGGAATCGCATCCTGGTGCAGCCTCGCGTGGCACCTGTTAGCGGAAACGTTGATAACGAACGCCGGAACTTGCTTAAAGGGTTGTGTTCTATTATAAGCAGGTTGTGGATGTCCGCGAATTACGATTTATGTGCAAAGGCGGGCAGTATGGACCTAACAATGTCAACTAGAAATAACTGACACAGTGACACCGAAGATTTTCTATTTAGCTTGTCGGACTCTACTGGGCGTTAGACGGATATTAAGTGTGGGCAAAGGAAATCCCACTGTCGGGTATAAGGGATTGGATTAATTATGGAAAATTTATTTTTATTGTGTATCATTGACTTGACATACAAACATGACCGTTGTGTTCTCCGAAGGAGCGGGCAGAAATTTAAGTGCCATTTGATATTAGGGGCGGCCATAAATTTCGGCTCCGGGTTGATATTGCCCTTAGCCCCACCCGTGCGAACTCATGCTCAACAGTAGCTCTTACTACAAAACCATATTGGGTCTGCTGGAATAAAAAAAAATCACAAGTAAATACGATGCAGACATTTATTTTTATTTATTTCAGGTTCAGTAACAACAAATTCCAACAACACGAACACATTAAACATTTTTAAAATAAAATAACAGTGCAT
Source organism: Hyppa rectilinea (assembly GCA_951799385.1). Taxonomy (NCBI): domain Eukaryota; kingdom Metazoa; phylum Arthropoda; class Insecta; order Lepidoptera; family Noctuidae; genus Hyppa; species Hyppa rectilinea. The sequence goes on from OX637300.1 coordinate 22,732,723, forward strand.
GTGCTGCATAATATTCATAAAACAATGAAATATACTCAATCTTCAATCTGCCTAGCCTTTTCCTAACTATATTGGGGTCGGCTTCCAGTCTAACCGGGTACAACTGAATACCAGTATTTTACATGGAGCGACTGCCTATCTGACCTCCACAACCCAGTCACTAACTGGGTAATACGATACCCCTTGGTAATACTGGCTGTCGGACTTTCTGACTACCCGGAACGACTGTCAAAGACCCACAAGTGACAGCCGGCACCAACGGCTTAACGTGCTTTCCAGGGCATGTCTCGATATCTTGGTCAAAATGGTCACCCATCCACAGACCAACCCCGAGAAGCGGAGAAATATACAACCTAACTAAAATTAAAAAAGTGGTAAAATCAGTAAAAATAAATAATGTTAGTTAATAGTTAATTGAAGGATTTGAGTGAGGCCTTTGCTAAGCAGTGGGACTTAAGTGAGTGGTAAGCCAAATAAAAATAAAAAATAGTTAATTGTTAATTGAATTTAAAATTTAATAAATTCTGATCAGAAATTATAATATTGGTATTATATAATTGAATATATTCTTCGACAATCATAACATTGGTAAAATTTGTATAAAACAGATTAATAAGCTGAATCTTCAGGTAACATCGGTAAAAAGTAAAGTAAAAGAAAAATTGTATATTCTTTGTCAATAAATGATGCCATTGGTATTTTTTTTACAGTTTTTGCCACTGTTTAAGAAGTATAGAAACACCTACATTGCACCAATGATGTCATAAATTGTACGACATAATAAATGTAGTTGGAATGCAGATGGAAAACTAAATACCAAAAGTTCGATTTTGGTGTTTAGTTTTCCTAAAATATATTTTAATAAAAAGCTCACCTGTTTATAAATTCAAAGTCAAAGTCAAAACTTTTGAACGTCAAAATGAACAAGAAATAGAATTGATTCTAGTCGCCCTTTCCAAAAGGTAGTTTCGTGTGGAGAAGAATGGGCAAGAAACTCCACCGTTACTCTTTTAAAATGTTTCACAATGTTTTGTATACATGTATTATAACATTATATGTGAAGACGATGCACCCAGAATAAAAACAATACACCACAAAAGGTGAAAAGAAAAACACATGTAGCAGTGGCAAGTAAACTTAATTATGTCATAAGTATAATTAAATTTCTCCGAAGGCTTGGTCTGAAAACACAGACCTTTGTATTTAAAAGTTAGTATTCAAAGACAGAGCTTTGAGGATGGCCATCCGTAGTAAAAATAAGTAAGAAAAGTATGCGCTTTGCCTTACTTAAAGTAAAACAAAAAATAATAATATTTTCTTATTCATTAGCGAAGTTAACGTCCTTCCTTTATTACTTTTTACATTGAAGGAATGTTCAACCGTACTCATAATTCAAGAACAGTTAGATTCCTACCCGCTATCATAGCAACCCCACATTCTGCATAGACATGCTTTCAAGGTATTTGCACAAAAGAATTTTGTGAACTAAGAATTAAAATTATCGGGCTTAAGCCTTTTACTTTGCAGAAAAATAAAAGAACTTCCAGCAGTTTTAATATAATTTTATATAACACTAGCTTCCGCCCGCGGCTTCGCCCGCATAATATGTCGACAAATTATACATACTACTCTGTCAAGAAAGTACCGGGAAAAGATCAATAATACACAAAATGTCTGTTATTCATCCAAATTTATTTTATCACCTTCAAAGTATGCTCCTTTAGAAACGATACACTTGCGGCAACGAATAATCCATTCATCAAAACATTTTTTAAACGCTGCTTCCGGAATTGAGTTCTGTTCTCGCCGCGAATTCTCCTTTTTCGGTTTCGGTTCAGTTGGAAGGCGCCACTCCGAAGCTTGTTGACTAGTTTGCATGTCAAACTCGTAAGCCCACGTCTCGTCACCAGTAACAATGCGTTTCATGAATGTTGGGTCCGAACTGACTCGTTCTAGCATGTCCTCAGCGACTTTCATGCGATTGAGTTTTTGGAGAAAATTCAGATCTTTTGGGACTAGCCGAGCAGCAACATGTTTCATACCCAAATGATTAGTTAAAATGGTACGGATCGACTCGTGAGATACAGAAAGTTCGGCGGCTATCTCTCTCAGAGTTGAATGGGGATTTTCAGTCACTATTTTCTTCACTTTTGCGATGTTAACTTCAGTTGCAGACGTTGACGGCCTACCAGAGCGAGGCAAATCTTCCATCACATCTCGACCGCTTTTGAACGGTTTGAACCACTCATAAGCACGAGTTTTTGATAAAGTCGATTCACCGTAAGCCTTCTGTAACATTTTCAGTGACTCCGAACACGAAATTCCATTGGCGATGCAAAATTTAAGACAAACTCTTTGTTCGATATTTTTGTCCATTATGAAATTCGCAATACACACTATATACGATATTACTAAAACCAGCACTGTATTTAATATAAATAACAGATGCAACTCAAACTCCGCGCCAAAATGGAAAACAGTTGTGCCAATCTAACAACTACAAAAAAACCAAAAATTTGAATTTGGAACCATAAACAAATCATCCATTCCCGATACTTTTTTGACTGAATGTATACCTAAACCTTCCTCTTCAATCACTCTATATATTAAAAAAAATCGCACCAAAATCCGTTGCGTAGTTTTAAAAATTTAAGCATACCATAGGGATATGGGGACGGGCACGCCACGATAGTGGCGGTAAGGCCCCTCTTTGAGGAGTGGCTAGAGAGGCGTCACGGCGCCCTCACCTTCCGCCTGACGCAGGTCCTCACCGGACATGGATGTTTCGGGAGGTTCCTGCACATCATCAGGCGGGAGGAAACGCCCGGGTGTCACCACTGCGAGGATCGCCCAGAGGACACGGTAGAGCACACGGTGCAAACCTGCCCCGCTTGGGCGGAGCACCGCCGTGTCCTCGTAGAGGCGATCGGCGGCGGCGACCTCTCGCGCCCGGCCCTGGTGCAAGCCATGGTCCGGGGCGAGAGGGAGTGGCAGGCAGTCACCTCCTTCTGCGAAAAAGTAATGCTCGCGAAGGAGGTGGCGGCATGGGAGAGGGAAAGGTCCTCCCGTCCCAGCCGCCGCGGGAGACGCTCCGGGCGTCGGGAGCCACGTGACGACTCCCGGCCACCGTAGGCGCGGGCCTGCGGACGGTGAGTAATGGGTGACTCACCGTCCGATCAGCACCAGACCCGTGCCGTACGGCGCGTATATGTTCCACGCGCGCCTCAAAGAGATGTCAGCATATGAAGGGGCCCCCCAGGGCCAAGCCTGCCGGGTAAGCGGGATTGTCCGAAAGGGTTACCGCTACCCCGGAACATAAAGGGCTACGGAAGGAACATGGATGGGTTTTAGTCAGTAAGAGTCTGACACTCCCTTCCGCTCCACCCAGAGCGGGAGCAGTCATTGGATGATTTCCCAGCCTTAAAAAAAAAAAAAAAAAAAGGGATATGGGGACAGAGTAAGCGACTTTGTTTTATACTATGTAGTGATAGACAAAATTCAATCTTTTAATTATGTTAGAGGGTGTGGTTTCGGCACATACTCCTTCAGGGGGGACATTGTACGTGGTTTCGCTACCTTATTTTATGAGTAATTTATTTTATTTCAGCTCGAAATAAAGGTGAAAAAAAAGCAAAAACATAAATTATGTTTATGTTATGTTATATGACTGGCATTTCAGAGTAATTACACTATCATCATAAATAGTTAATCCTGATAAAAAGCTCTTCAAACACCTTACGAGAGCCTATAAAAAAAAGATGATTTTGATAAAACTCTAGTAAATAATGGTATTGTATTTTTATTTTAAAAATATTATACAAAGTATTCCAATTCCACTCTCGTGGCATTCTAATAAGTAATACATCAATACCTAAAAATAAGCAGAATCTCAAACAAACAAAGAAACTTATTGTCTTATGTATTTCGGCTATCGGTCAATAGATCAGAGAGTCAGTGCAAGAAGATGTTAGCTATAGCCTAATAAAATCCATTGGCATTGTAAATCTATAACTGCTCAATGGGTTCTTTACATTTACATATGAAAGTCGGGTACATGACGGCTTTAAAAAAAAAGGATTGCTTTTTATTTACTTCAATCTTTTTATTAAGGACGCTTTTAACGTTCTCAGATGTATGATTTCAACATTAATGATGTAACCAATACTATTATATTTATGTAATCATATTTTTTATTTTAAAGAGTGTCTGTTTAGTTCTTGCTCGTTCTTCTACATAGGTACCCACTGCTTTGGAATGGGCAATTAGCTTCAAAGATGAAGCTGTTTGACTGACTCCTTGACCATTCAAAAAGCCTGCAAGTGGTTTATTTGAAATAAACGCTTTGAGTTTGAGTTAGATTTCGAAGCAATATGTAGGTATGACATGAGAATCTCACAGTCAGTAACAGTAAAAACGTTTGTATAATGGCTTCCAAAGTCCCAAACCATGAACGCAAAGCAATTAAAAAGGTCATTAACAGAGATTTCTGTCGATAGTCAGTTAAGTATCTAAAAAATTTCTAATGTTTAAGCGGCATTTCCTTAACGTCTTATTTAAACCAGCTAAAAGTTCGATCTAGATAGGGATGGGACCACACGGGGATGTCTCACTCCGGAGGAGAACCCGCTATCTCGATCTTGAGACCGGCGGATGCATTTAATTATCATTTTAAAACCAAAGGCCTCGCCCGGTCAGCTCAGAATGACATTTATTTTTGGACACGAAATAAGATAAAGATTTTTTAAAGCTGTCCCGAGTTCTGTATAGAAACTATCTGCTACTATGAAAATTGCATTTACGTACAGTCAACAGCAAAAGTAGATGATCGAAATCTGAAATACAATACTTAAGAACGGAGTTCGCGTTAGACCTGGGTGGCGTCAGAGTGATTCAAAAGTTTGTGATTGGAAATAATACCAAACATTTCCTACTAGTAAAACTGCCATATATTCGTGAACTCCGTTCATTAGTATTGAATGTCTGATTTTGACTATCCACTTTTGCTGTTGGCTGTACTTCACTTGTTGAGCAAGTATAAAACAATTTAGTTTAGCGGTGGGGTAATTTCGAGTTTGGCAATTCAACAATATTCATTGAATTATTTACGTTGTTTGGCTGTCAAATTTATCGAACACATGAAGCAATGGATTTGAAACACCCTTCAAAATCCCTGAGCTATCTGGTAGTTTTACATGCAGGAAGGAAAGCATGCGGAGTAGGAGAAATTACAGTGTTGGAAAACAATATAGTTAACATTATAATTAACATCTATGGAAAATTATATGTCATCATAACCTGACGTCTCGTTTCAGGACATATAGCTAGGCGTGTCATATTTACTTCTGCATACATCTCGTGGCTAAGTACTAACAGCCACACAGGTCATACCGTCAGGTTAAGCTACGCTTGCCGGGGTTGGCTGTGGATGGGTGACCATCTTTACATACCGAGACTTCTCCGTGACTCGGAACGCACGTTATGCCGTTGGTCCCGGCTATGATTTGTGCATCTTTGCCAGTCGTTACGGGCCGTCTGAAGCCCGAAAATCTGACAGCCAGTCAATCTGATATTCAGCTGCATCCGGTTAGACTGGAAGCCGACCCCAACATAGTTGGGAAAAGACTAGGCAGATGATACATCACAATAGGATATGGAGCCTAATCAATCTGTTGATCAATACCCTACCTATCAATATGCAGCATACGTTAGTGAGAATATATGTACGTGGGTGCAAGGTGTGACCTGACCCAATACAAAGGATCTAGCCCGTGCTTAGAGCATTTAACCTAAGCCCGTGGCGATAGCGTCGGAGTGACAAGTGATGAGGTCATTGACTCTCATAAATAAATAATGTTTTATTAATAAGTTTATTCTTTTGATCTTTATTTATTTGAACGGGTGTTTATTACCTGTCTATATTTTGAACCATGTTCGTGTTTTATTTTGTTTTGAGACTAGGAATAGCTGAATAATAACATCTTTTTCAGTGTTTTTAAGCGAATTTGTTAAATAGGTATTATGACTAGATTTGAGACTTACAAAAGTATACTGAGGTATTTTTGAGTTGCCTTTGAACTTCTAAGTGTCATAATTAAATTATTTATGTAAAATTGTAATCATATTATTTTTTTAGTAGGAATACTTATTATTTCTAAGACTACAAAACGAAGGTTCTTAATTACAATTTTTAACAATAAATATCATAGCTTGTGAATTTATGTTAACGGCGTGTACGATCGACCCTGGGGCCTAGGCAGACAATGAGCGTTCGTGGCAAAAAGCTATAAAACTTTTATTTTTAATTAGCACACTGATAACACCAATTAATTGCCGGTTTGTTATTTGACACGAGTTAGCTTGAGCTTGTGGAGGTATGAAATCATCCCGTGTAGTTTTTATTACAGCTTTACAGCTTTATATCAAGTGTTTAAGTGTCTATGAGCTGTTTTATATATAATCTACATATTTTACTTTTATAAAGCTGTCGTATACTTAATAATTTCCTAAGGATCAAAATATATTTTTTTCTAGTTTAATATATAATAATATATTTTATTTTCCTCCTGCTCACTATTACTTAATCACAGTAAAATATCATTCTGATCGGCACCAAATGAAAGTAGGGCAATTCCCTATATCTACGCCTGGTTTCACATTTGATAGGAAAATGATAAAAATATGTTTCGCCGTTTTACGCCTCATGGGAAAGTACGAAATGGTGCTATTGGGGAACATTTATGGATTTTTGCGGAGTGTATTGAAAAAAGAACAAGATAGCAGCGTTAGTTCCGATCTTGACCACGCACGAAAAGATCCTTGTGCAGCTGTATTTACAAACCCCTACATTTAGCCAATGACAATAAAGCACAATGAAGCGCTGAACAAAAGTTTAATTTCCTTTCTCTTCCTCAGGTTATACGGATCAAAGCGATGCGCTCGCTGCACCACTCCGATCTCGGCTTCAGAGCTGGTGATGCGTGCCAGGGATCTGGTGTTCCATGTACATTGCTTCTCATGTGCGCTGTGCAGCACGCCCCTGAATAAAGGAGACACTTTCGGCATTAGAGACTCAGCTGTATACTGCAGGTTGGTTCAGTATTTATTTATTTAAGTTATGAGGTTATTTTTTTAATGAGTGTGGAGTAATGGTTTGAAGTTTGAAGGGAATCGGTTCCTGAATAATATACTGATAACTTGCTTTGTGATCTTCTGAAATACACATTTATTTGGAAGCGCGACTGACAAGGAATATCAAAAGTCAAGTTTACACGTCACTCGATGCCTCACGTAATGCGGCACTGTTCGTGTACCTATTCAAATCACTCAATTCTGCAACGAAGCTCTCTAACTATTGTCAAGTTTCCACTAACTATTCCCTGCGAACCGACGCTAAGATAACTTTCCTTTCGCAGGCTGCATTACGAAACCGTGCCGGAATACGGACCCCACATGGCTGTGCCAGGGCCCCCACAAATGTGCCCCGTGCCGTACGCCGGCCCTGTCCCGGGGCCCCACTACCCCCCATACGCCTCCCCCGACTTCTCTCGGGTAGAAAATGAAGCTCCTAAAGGCCCGTACTTCAACGGAACTTCAACAAATCCACCCCGACAGAAAGGGCGCCCCCGGAAGAAGAAGCCTAAAGATCAAGAAATCATGGCGGCCAACCTTGGTAAGTTTGAGAACATTACGCAAAGCGAAGACACACAGCGAACTTATAAACATTTTAATAATTTAAAAATCGTCATCGCTTGTTGCCATTTTGTCGGCTTTACATCGAACATCGGCCCTCGTTTCGCCGACAAAACGTTAACAATTTTATTAACACATTAAAGTCAAAACCGCACTTACCATCGCCAGATTATTGGAGCGACTTCCCGTGTGTTTGTTTTTTTTTTAAATTATTTTTTTGTCGAGATACAGAAACCCGTCCTTATCTGGCCAGTTCGGTCGAGCGATGAGAACTGTTTATCAAATTCGAAATTAGTCCGTTGCGTGCACGCAGAGTGACTAAAAAATATATTTTTACGTTTCGGTAATGATTAGAATTAAACAAAAGCAGGGGTTTTTCTAAAAAAAATACTCTATTATCGTACAAGTGCAAGTTTTTAGGTATCGGAGAAAAGCTCTTTAGGTTGTAGCACTCTCAACATAATGGAATTTCAAGGTTTCTGCATTCACTTAACAAATACAAACAAAAACATTCTACGGCTTATTTAATTAAAAAATGAAGTCTTTATTTACCTGATACAAAATCACACAAGGAACCCACAGGATCACCTGCAGACCGTACTTTCTACATTAGTTCCCTGACACAAATTCAACCGCCTGCAGTCCTGCTCATACCTTTACTGTACGAAACAATAGAGCTGTTATAATGGCGGCAAAATATTATTACCTTTACACGGAAACGGTACGCGTTTTTGCTTTCATTACGTATTTGCATAGTTATTAATTATACCTCATAAAAATTAACTATTTATGCGCTTGAACGGCCACTGTATAGCAATATTATCGTCACGGTTTATTTGATATGCGGGGTAAGTAGAACTCTAAGCGGTAAAGTGTTTGATTAAGAAATCAAGATAATTTTATTAATAGACTGATAGATATTGGTGATAAGTTATTAATAAACTTGATACAATTAGCTTTATATAACCATAGAGCCTATAATTGGCTCAGTTTTTTTGTCTGTAGTTTAATTAAATCAATGCTTATAGATAGACTTACGTTTAGAAACACAAAATGTTACTGATTATTTCTGTACGTTTTGAATAAAATAATTTTATACAAAAAAAACTAAGTGGGTAAAGCTTTTCTTCGGTAAATAAAGTAGGGATTATAGGCATTGTAACCAACGATTGTCGTTCAAGCAGTACTAGTATTTATTCTGTGGTACGAGTCACTAGGGCCTCTCGTCGCTACATGTTTAGGTTCATATAGGTACAACTTACATGGGGTGCTTCTATAAGACGATAGAGAATTAACAATGTGAGACAGGAAATATAAAAATAATATTAACAAGTAAAGTTATTAAAATAAAATGGAACCAGTTATGAAAACTACTAAGTTGAATTTGCCTTTTTGTTGCATCTGCAATGATGTGCATAAACAAAACAAAAATAAGAAATCCGTCAAATTACTAATTTAAAAAACAAATGAATCCCTACGTCGAAATGTATGCCAATTTTGTTGTTGGTGTTCTAAAATCTCGCCTAATGGTCTAAAATAGCGTTGGAACCTGTTTCTCACGTGTGTTCGGGCAGTTTGCGTGCTTTAAGTTCATCATCCTCTCGCAATTTCAATGAACCGAGTGATCCTCTTAGGATTTCTACTAGTAATGTCTACGTTCAAGAGCCTTAAGAATTTTTAACGTAAACATCCGAATTTAACTCGTGGTTTTTTTTTGGGATGAAGATGATTTTTATTTAAGTGACTTTTTGAACGTTATGAGCTTATAAACAACAGCAATGCTATTTCCATTAAAGTCTATTCAAGTCGCACATTCCCGCTCGGTATTTAAACTTCAGAATACACACATCATGAAAAGTCCACGTCGTATTAAATACATACGTACGCCGTAACATGAGGAGCTCGTGGCTAAATACTAACAGCCGCACAGGTCGATCCATCAGGTTAAGCTACGCTTGCCGGGGTTGGCCGTGGATGGGTGACCATCTTTACATAACGAGATTCCTCCGTGCCTCGAAAAGCACGTTAAGCCGTTGGTCCCGGCTGTCATTTGTGCATCTTTGACAGTCGTTACGGGTCTTCAGAAGCCCGAAAATCTGACAGCCAGTCTTACCAAGGGGTATCGTATTGCCCAGTTACTAAGTTGTGGAGGTCAGATAGGCAGTCGCTCCGTGTAAAATACTGATATTCAGCCGCATCCGGTTAGACTGGAAGCCGACCCCAACATTGTTGGGAAAAGGCTAGGCAGATGACGTACGCCCTAACATAAATAGACAAATATCAAACATTTCGCGTGAATCCAGGAAAAAATCGAGCAACTCAACAGCCAGTCAGCGGCGACTTTATAAGTAATTTTTTCTCAGCTATTGTCGGCAAATAACAGGCAAGTTCGCGTGATCTTACTATATTAACCTCGAATGTGTAACATGCGTCTAAATAACCTGGTTACAGTAACCATTGTCATATAGAAGAAAGCAAAGTTTTTGGTGCATTGTTCATTCATGAACTATGTGGGAAATTCGGAGTACAGAGGCCAGCACATCAAGTTACCACAATCTGTCAAATTTCTTTGATAGTATTTCAACTTTATTACAAAGACATAAGGTTCATTTTTAATTGAGAAAATTTGACAGTTAGGGATAGCTTGATGTGCTGGCGTCTGTACATCATCCATCCATATTATTAAACAAAGTCGTTTTTCGTCTCTGTGTGACCGCTTAGATCTTTTAAATTACACAATGGATTTAGATGCGCTATACACCATTATTTAGGGAATTTTTATCTGGAAGGTGTATGTGAATAAAATATGATTATTTAACTTCGATATAACGCAGGAATTTTGATGTTTTGACATGTCGCCACATCAGCAGATTCATTGTATCCGCGCCAGTTATCTATTTACTTAATTTATTTCTGGTATAATTATGATCGTTTATTATTGAAAATTTAAACGCACTATTTGATGGAATTGTAATACCCTCGCGATATCTCCTTTCGGTATTATATTCGTGGTACTCATATTACTACAGCTAATTAATTTTTGTATAGAAACTAAATATTTGTTAATATAAACTTCGTGTACAGTACTGTTACACAAAGCATTCTATACCTGTCAGCCTGCGGGATGTTAAAGGTAAAAAAAGTCAGACTGTCATAATTTTGTTATTGACATAAAAGTTAAATCAATATCAACTCAGCGTACCTATCGCAGTCCACAGGTAGGACATAGGTCTATCCCAAAACCAAAGTTTTGAATTAAAAGTTATATGACTATTGGAAATCAGTCCTTAGTTGCTTTATTTACAAGGCAGCATAACTCCTTGCCTTATCCTGCTATGACACGATTATTAAAAAGTATAACTTTCACTAGTAACTTGGGAGGGTAATTATATTTTTTTGTGAAATATATCTGTCGAGGGGTGTCACCCTACGTAACAAAACACCGAAATATGAGGTTCGATTCCCGGTTTATGTACACACATTAATCTTACGTCGGATGGGGGTAGGCTGGTAATTTTTTGTTATAAATTTGTCGCTTATTATTATGGTAATATTGTGGTGTCATATTGTTACAATTGTGTAGACCAGAGGGTCTTTAAAACACCAACATAAGTTAACATTCTAATGTTAATGGCCCATCCCCTTTTATTTTCAATTTTGTTTTACAACTCTTGTTCAATGCATTCTGCAGGAACTGTTGAGATCGTTAAAGGGCGTTGTTACGAGGGGCGCAAAATCTCGTATTTGTCACGCTTAAGTTAATATAATATTTAATTTTATCCGGAAAAGAACCCGGATAAAAAAATAAACCTTTTTTACCTATTAAAGGATATTGATGATACTGCTTAATTACGGTTTTTAAAGAAAATAAAAAGAAACTAAGGACATTTTAGTCCTATCAAAAAATAACTTAAGTTCAAACTGGACATACACTAGGGCATGATATATCCGCCCCTATTTACTATCCCGGTAATTTGGATTCTCACGAAACATTAACCAGATATATCCCGATAGTACGGATATTTTGGATAGTACCTACTATAGTCCAATAATATGAGTTTTGAATCGTCATTTTAATTACTAAAATAAACTCTCCTTGCATTGTGTTCTTACATGTCGTTGGTACTTATGCAATTTACGAATAATAAAATTGAAAACGCAACAAGACTGGAAGCCTAGCCTAGTTAAAAGAGGTAAAGCAAATGATATCCGGATAATATTTTCGATGGATATTCAATTAATTGGGATATCCGGATGGTATGCCCGAGACACAGTACAGTAAATTAAGTTTAATGTAACTGTAGTCAGTCGTGGTTGTGCAAGTTTGTACAATGTAGGAAACACACTACTAATTCATACTATCGACATCCAAACATGTGCCAAATGAGAATCTTAATACTTTGACCAGAATAAAAACTTAATGAAACCATTTAGGTACAATGATATCGGGTATAGGTGCACTAAGTGGTTCATATATTCACCCCTAAAGGCATTACAATACAAAAGCCACATCAAATGAAGCTACGATCATTAGTAACACAATTCAATGTATTATTAATAAGACAAGCCAGCCGAATGTATAACACCAAATTACTCTCAAAAATAAACCGTCAACCTGTAGGTACCTAAAACAATAAACACCACTGTTTCAAAAACCAGTAGTAAGAAGTTTCTGTAGAATGATCGTAATTGCCCGATGACCTATATATAAGAAAATAATTGGCAGCTAGCATAATTCATTGCCTTTTAAAATAACATTGAACATGTGCAAAATACCGATGTTCCTTCGCCCAACCGGAGTGCTGAAGCTCAAAAAAAAGTCGCCTGGAAAAAACTCGCGCGATCTCGACTTTTAATATACCTACCTTCCTTTTTTTAATTTTCTTCTTACGTATAAGGTACTCAATTTGCCTAATAGGAGCTAGTCGGCACCTGTCCGCTCAAGATTAAGCGATTAGTGCATACAATGCTACCGTACAGAGACACTAATAAATTATATGACACTGTATTGGATATTTTAAATAGTTATGTTGTCCGACTTAAGTGAAGCCTCTTTTTGCTGCGTCCGGCCATTTTGCAGAGTCGGTGGAGTTTTTGCGACCAGTTCTGAAGTTGTCGGGCGACGGTATCAACTGTATGGGAACGTAGGTTTGCGTAAGATGGTGAAAGGAGTCCCGCCACGTGAGCCCCACCTGCTGTTCGTCGGTACAGCACCACACCACGTACAATGAAGCAGATTGATCAAAACGTGCAAGATTGTTTTGACATGGTTTGCGTTTGGGCTTACATAAGCAACTTCGAAAATTCTTAGCAAGAATCAGCTGTGTAAAAGTATTTTCAGTGATAGCCTAGTGGTGTAACTGTCGTACTACCAAGTCATAGGTCTCGAGTTCGAATTCAAGACTCTTCTTCTGCGAGTAGCGCGTAAGGATCTTTGTTCCAGATGGGGGTATCCCTACCGCACACGAATTTTGTTTTTGTAAAGATAAAAATTGACACAGAGGTAGATTTTGAGTAGGAGACCTCAGCGTAGAAAGTAATTTAAGGAACTTCCACCGTAAAGTGTGTATAAAAGATTTTTAACATTGACGCGAGCAGATCCGCGCTCAGCTGCTAGTCATTAATGTTCCCGTGCTACTAAAAACGTAAACAATTCAACACTCTCAGTGAAGTTATCACTATTAAAAACGATTCCCATTGTAGTTCTACTCGGCAGTACGGCTACTGGATATAAAATTACATGAGCGTGCAAAATCATAAAATATGTTATCATAATTTTTTATGTCCATATCGAATTTGAAAAGTAATATTATTACGTCAGGGTCAAAACCATTACACGACTACCTCGATCAGAAACACAACTCAAAGGAAAAACACAATCAATGAACATTTCCATCCATTCATACTTTGACGCTTCGACAATAAACCAATTAAAATTTCATAGTTATTCTAAAAACATAAGACGTTTACTATAAACAATTCCAAAACACTATCGTTCGATCGCCGCAGCTTCTCAGCGAGGGCGAGTCTTATCCGATCGTAGCTCGCAAGGCACCCAGGCGGACCAGAATAGGGGCATAGAATAGGCACGTACTAAGACGTGACGGCGAAGGATGTTGGAATGTTGGCGGGTTGGTGTAATGGAACTAATGTTGGCGCAAACGTTTATGCAACTTTTGGATCACAGTTTAAGAAATTCAGTATTGTGTGGAGTATGGTGGGGTGGGGTTATAGGCAAATATTGTTTGTTGTTGACAATATTGTGCCATTATCAATTCGTACGATTTTATCGCCGTTCCGAACTTATCCCAGCTTTCGTTCTGACTTCTGATGTGAGGTGCTGAAAGCTTTTTTAATTTGAAATGTTGGTAATACTTATCGCAGTAATGTCCAATCCCGACACAAGCATAGTTATTTTCATGATAGATAGAGGATATCGAGCCATTTTTACCCTCAAAATGCCCAAAATACCCACATTTAGAGCTTCAATACCAGGCAATTGAGTTAAATTTATGACATTTTGACCCAGTTGTACCCAGACAGGCACTATAGTTTGAATACTTAATTTCATCACCACTGCTCTCAAAACGGCAAAGAAAAACATCGTGATGAAACGGGCATGTCTTATTCGTCGAACCAAAAAATCAAGGACATATGACATCTATCAATGCGCACTGGTGGATTATGACCCACTCCCTTTCACCAAGCTCTCTCCCAGCAGTGGGCGTATTACAGGCCGATTATTTAAGTGCTTTGTACAGAGGCCAGTTACCACAATCTGTCAAATTTCTTTGATAGTATTTCAACTTTATTGCAAAGATATAAGGTTCATTTTTAATTGAGAAAATTTGACAGTTAGGGATAGCTTGATGTGCTCTCGTAACGTTCTTTAAAGACAAGACTATTTACAAATCAGGTCAATGACCTTACTGTAACGTTTTTATAGGTACTGGATTTGTTGGTATTGCATACATACAAGTCCATTAATACATGTTAAGTCTAGACATAAATCATTAGTTGATGTCATTTGTGTTCTTTCTGATTTATGGACTGATGATTGGCACGGACAGCCATTAAGAACTAAAAGGGTGTTAAGAAGGTATTGATTAACATTTAAAATGTACCTGGACAAGGAATAACATCCTATCTGACCAAGCATAATCAGCCTATAATGCTCTCACTGCTGGGATACTGGGCCTCATGTCTTCGAATTCTTGACGAGAAAATTTCCTACCGATGTTTTCCCACACCGTTTTTGAGAGCAGTGGTGATCAAATTAAATACACAAATTAAAGTGCGTGACTGGATTCGAACTCACAACCTACCACCATCACCCATAATTTGGATCGGATATCACTGGGCTTCCACTGTTCTCTCATTATTCTCGACATACTTAGGGCCAATTTCAACAATGAAAATGAACGCGACCAGCACATCAAAACCGCATTGCAGAGTTATCACTATCCTAATACATTTTTAGGGAATATTACAACTGACAGCTGTTTACATTTGAAAGTGACCCTTAATATAAATAAGTTTAGGGTTAAACAGTTTTAAAAGATCATTCTGTCTCTTTTATCTTCGAGCAATTCACAGAAATAGAACTGTTAACTAAGCTAGTATTTGCCTAACTTTCTCTAACATTTTCTTTTACGCCAATCGCAACCACCAGAGCGTTTCCTCAAACATTTCCCCTCAAGTTGTGGACCCGACGGCCCCGCGGCGGCGCGGCGGCGCGGCGGCGCTGTAAGTAATAAATTCGTAGAGTATTATAACCGCTTGTGCTTCCTTCGAAGGAGGCGACTAAACACGACACACCCACGCACAACGGTAACAAACGCCAGCCTATGTGGGCATTTATAGTTTCTAATATCTAATACCTACGGTTCGTTTGTTTCCTGACGGATACCGCTTGGATAGACTTGTGAATAGCTTATAAATTGTACGAGGAAGTTTCTATTTTTATTAATATTAACAGAATAATTTACTTATACAATGTGGAGAAAACAATACGACCATAAATGAAAACACTGACAATACTAATGAATAGAACTATCAAATAAATCCTAACACCGAGATTAAAAAAATGTTTTTTTTTTCAAACAAACTAAATAATAGAGGAGGATGGACTTTGGGTTTTGCCAATCTTTGACTAGCTGTAGTGACTAAACTATTGGACATATTTGATTGAATTTTCGTATGCAGTTATAAACGCTAGTTTAAAAAATATACGCAGTTTAAATTATGATCGCATTGTAGACTCCATTTTGTATATCGAGGGGTGAAAGGCTATTTGGTTTAAGCGACATTTTTGCAACTTTACAGGAGAGCCATTTAAAGTTTAAAATTTCCGAAAAAAAATCATAACAAAAAAACTTCTTCAGCTATTGGAATGGAGTAAACTTAATTTAAATTAATTTAAAAACGTCAAGGTGTTGATGCTTATACCATATAAAACGGACCTTTAATGAAGAAGATAAATGTCGCTTAATACAAATTGCCTTAAGCCACTATTTTTCAGGGAACGGAAAAAAGATTTAAGTGACTTCATAACTACGATTGGCTACAGGAAAAAAATACTAAGCGACTCTGCAGTATATTTTCAGAATAAGCCAAACAGCATGAAGTGACGCAGCCCAAAATTAGTCAGTCAATGGCTGTTGAAACAACCTGAATATACCGCTATCACCGAAAATTTTAGGTGCTGATATTTAATAAATAAAGAAATACACAGAATCAGTTCAAGTATTTATTAAGTCACGTAATAATAATAAAGTAGAACTCTTGTACGAAATTAAGAAGAAGAGCTGAAGAGCTGAAGAGCTTAAGCGACACTCCATGTCGTATTTTGTTGACGGACAAATGAATTAAGCGACATCGCGACATGTAAATCGTGGAAATCAAAATGATTTAAGTCACATGTTACTAAAAAATAGAAACAAGAAAAACGCTTTAACCGATATTGAATATTTTTTCTGAGAAAGGCCTACTGATTTATGTCTCGGTTCTTTAAATCATTGTATAGTTCAAGTACACTAGTAAAAAATTAATGCAAAAAGGACGTCAGTTAATACACTGCCACTTTGGAAACCACCCAAAAATAGAGTTGTTTGAAGCGCCAAAAAAGTGCTCAGATTTAAATGAATCCGGCATCATCCGACGGAGAAAAAATTGCTGATTCCGAATATGTATATAACTCAATATCGCCCAAGATGTCGCTTAAACCAAATAGCCTTTCACCCCTCGATATAATCATTTAATTAATGAAGCTAGCCGCGCAAAGTTCTTCGAATTAAGTTCTTTAATGTCGCTTAGGGTAGAAGTTGACGGGTAAAAATCGTCATGTAAGGAAAAAAGCGTTATACCACCTCTATACGACTTTCTTTCTCTATGAATATATCATATAAACGAATTTGACCATCCGTGAATTAATACTGGCCAGAATCTCTGTGAAAAAAAACAATAGTGAAATATTCCCGCTTAAAGTTTAAACTCTAGCAATAGCTCATTCACGCCTTGTGAAAAACGAGCATTAATACAATAGGTAGTTGTTTTTTACGAAAAGTTGTTTCGATAAAGCCATTTGTATCGACGAATTTTTTATTCATTAACGGAAAAAGAAAACTGCACGGATCCAACATTATTTCCTGATCAGAAATAATCAACTATTTTGGGGTCGGCTTCCACTCTAACCAGATGCAGCTAAATACCACAATTTGACATGGAGCGACTGTCTGTCTGACCTCTACAGCCCAGTCAGTAACTGGATAATAATATCCCTATGTAAGACTGGCTGTCAGACTTTCAGGCTTCTGACTACCCGTAACGACTGTCAAAGATCCACGAATGTCCAGCCGGGACCAACAGCTTAACGTGCTTTCCGAGGCACGGAGAAGTCTCGATATATAAAGATAACCCATCCACGGATCAACCGCGGCAAGCATAACTTAACCTGATGAATCGATCCGTGCGGCAGTTATTAATTAGCCACGAGCTCCTCTAAGGAAATACATAGTATCTAATAAATTTGTCAGAGCCGTATAAAACTCGAGTCTTTGAATAACGCTCTTTATTTTTCATTTTTCAAAGAACAAATCTTCTATAAAATAAAAAAAGTCTATACAAGACTAGCGAAACAAGAAAAGAAAGAAGAACAAGTAAGAAGTGAACAAGGAAAATGTTTTGGTTCAACGAAAACGTTGATTTGATTTTTCAGTCCGTTATTAAGTAATTATTCATTGCATTAGTAAAGTTTGAAAGTTCAAGAAGTAGGTTATTTAAAACTGTGATCGTTAAATCATCTGTAACTGCTATACCTACGATTCAAATCCTCAGAGCTGGATTAACCAATCACACACGATAACCAAAATATTTGACACCACATTATTGATCTGTCATTTGAAAAGGCTTTTAGACGAAAGTTAGAAGGGCCCACTGCGCAGCTTGGGTGCGCAGCCGAAGGCGTTCGCCAATCCATCGGCAGGCCCTTATGTTGTAAGTAAAGATAAGCCTTACATAATGTAGACCTTAACCTCTTTACACACAAAACCGACATAAGATTAAGACCTTCTAAGACGGTACATTGATTAGCTAACTTTGACAATTTAAACGTAATCTTAAGAAGTTTTCCACTTTAAATTAACATGTGAAGCTAAGTCAGAGGCCCATGCACGGCATACAAACTCTGGCACCAGGTTCGACACCAGTCACTAACAACACGAAAAGAAGAAGAACTCAAAATTATAATCTCTCTCAAAAAGTATTTTTTCCAGCTTCCGTGCTACACGGTCTTAGAAACTTCAACTATGTAGCCAAAATTCAGGTCTTTCCGTATAGCCAGAAAACGAGACGGCACGTAACAAAACAGATAAATATAAAGCAATTTATTTAACAACCTACCAAAAACGGACTTCGTAGATAAATATGTCATATAATTACGGTTACCTTCCCTAAATATCCGAGAGTAGTGACAATAAATAAAGCGTTAACGGGCGACCGGTGAAAAAAAATACGTTTCCTACTACAGTAACGGGAGCGGAGTAATAAGGGCCCATCTGCTTGGCTTCATGTGGTGTCACCTTTTTAGAGTTCCTTGACATCAAAAAGGTTACAATTAGGTTAGATTGAGACTCAGCTGACTCAACTGTCAAGTCAGAAATTCGAAGGACCGAAAATATTTTTTAGCACATAAATTAATAACTTGTCGTGACTCGTAAGAGTGCGTCCTGTTAATGAATCGGACGTTGCAGGAAATAAACCACAAAAGGATAGTCTGAATATTTTAATAAATATTGTAATGTAATGTAATATACATTACAATCTATAAGCATAAAATTTTAATTAGCTAAATGAAATATTTCATTGGAAAATCTTATTACGCGCATACTAGGATTATAGCAAATAAAAAAGCAAAGAGAAGAGATTTAAACCCGGTCTTTGAAAGGTTCGTAGAAAATCTCTTTTTATTAGACCGCGGAACCCACGCATTCAAATCAAAGACGTACGCCTTTTTTGTCTTTTGTCTTAACTTTTCTACCGAGTGCACCGTGTTATACCTCCATAAATTTTGTATAGCGTCCCTTCCGTGATTTATTTCCCGCCAAAATATGTGACATTTCTTATTTTATTTTTTAAAGTATCGGACATTTCGAGTAGCGTCCACGATCGTTGATAGGGTGGGCGCGTTCCAGCACCGCCGGTAGTTGGTTCATATACTTTTTACATTTTTTATTTTTCGAAACAAAACGGCTTTTGGAGGTGACTTATTTTTTTTTAATCGTGACAAAAGACAGTTTGGGATCGTTTGTTTGGTCGGTTTCCATTTTAGAAAAAGAAAAGTTGTTTGCTGATTGTTATGGCTTCTGCACGAGATGTTGGCTACATTATTATGTATCCTTTGATGGAAGTTTATTCTACTAGATGTTCAATCGCGTAGTTATTAATTAAGGTTAATGTTGAATGAATGTTTTAATGAAAAACCACAACCAACTGCCTTTGTGCCTAGCAGTAACATAACCAAACTAACTTCAAACAAGAGGTTTATTGTTAAATGTGTGTCCGTATTTGTACTGAGGTAGGAGTATGTATTCGTTGTGCAATTTTATTCGGAAACTGTGCCTAGTTGGGTTTTGTTACAATAATTAAAGCTCTGTGTAGCAAAAAGCTAACAGTTAGAATGCACCTGTATTGTATATAGCAATAAAAATATAAAATAAATTCAATTTATAGTGAGAGTCGTTGTGTTTTGCAATCCAATTGAAATGCACTTTATCAAACATAATGGTCATATTAAAACAAATAGAATAAACTATGCTTCTGAACGGCAAACTGTTACAATATCTGATTTAAATGTATAAAAATTGTATTGTGGCCATTCGGTCCTGAAAGGACACAATCATATTTTATTGCACATATAAATAAACAATGCCTTTATAATAGGCACGTGGTATGTTCTGGTATATAGGCATAACTGTCATTAGGTTTAGTTGGTATTGCTACCACGTTTCGGCAGACCTACGTTGCGCTTGCGCAGCATTTCACTCAAGATTTATTATTGCAACCGCTGAACAGCTTTCGCGGTTACCTTTAACACTTTTTGTATAAATTGTAAATCTTATATTATAATGTTGTTTTATACAAATAAAAAAAAATCAAAATGGCTATTGTATTTTTACAGTTTTCAGTCGTGCGTAACTATTATGGATTTAGTTTAAATATCATGTTTCGCACGGAGTGACAGGCAGGCCTCATGTCTTATGCAACTCCCATTAAACTATGTTTTTCTTTCAATTCCAGATCAGCATGAATCCAATTTTATTGTTCAGAGGCAAAATTTATATTGTTGAACATTATTATGTTTTATTACAATTTATATTTACATTCGGAACGTTCGAAGTTTATTCAAAATCTTCACGCTAATATTGTGTTTAAAGCCTTTCACCTATTTCAATTTCTTGGCTGGATGCAAGGCGCATGTTAAATGTGATTCAAAATGCAAATATAATAATACATATATCATATTCCGGTTTTAACCGATTATAATCGGTTATAACGATATTTTTATATTTATTTGTATGCCGTAATCGATTAAGGTAAATATAAATATATTTCATATTTGATTTAACGCTTACTTTTACTGTTCTTATTTTACTTTTTATCTTCATGGTTTTCATACACAATTGTTCATGTCGGACATACTCATGTTCTAGCAATATTCAAATTTTTCATCAGTTGAATTATTGTGACATTTATAGGCAACGGTTAACTATCGATCAGTCACTCCAATGTTCAGCACAACACTAAATATGATGTATCGGTATTAGACATGGAACTCAAGAACAAATCTATGTCTAGGTTAAAGAGAAAGTTTACTTTATATCAATTAGGGAAATTGCTTAGTATTTTATTGGTATAAAGTCGAAAAAAAAACTAAAGAAATAAATCATCACCATTACCTACTATGATTGCTTTTAGCTACTTCCAATACAGAGTGGAATATAGAGGTTAGAACTACCGTTCATCATGATGTATACGTCACTGGCCTAATGTGATATCCATGTACATTTTGTTCCCGCCGCTATCTGTCCCGGGACATCTGTATCGGTGGCAAGACCAACATTATTGAACCGGTAATTTATTGCCGGGACTTAGGGACGAATTAAGAAATTTTCGGTATAAAACTAAGATGTTAGTGGCCAGTGTTTTTTTTTTATTTTCAACTTGAATGGGAGTTTTAAAACCTTTTTTATTGAGTGGCTTCTATTGTTGAAATCAATTGTTTTGATGAATGTATGCTTGTGGGAACTTTGTAAGTGACGACATACTGCTTGTCAGTTGGATAAATTGTTATAATTATGTAACAATAATTGTCAGTGTCAGTTATCAAGTCGTCCTGAAGGGTTCACTACGAGGAAAGTCCTATTTTCGTATCGACGGTATAATGTTGTTCCATTTCTTTTTTTCTCTTCTCTCTCTCAAAATTCTCTGTACTCTCACCAATACAAACACACATACAGAAGCTCATAGAGATACGAGCTTTAGCGTGCTAAAGCTGTGTGTGCTGTATAAGCTTATTTGCATTGGTGAAATCGTCAATAGATATAATCCGAGCAGATTATATGGTTTATACTCTATTTGACGTTATCTGATACAGAGTGTTCACTAATCCCAATGATAAAGCTCTATAATAATTAGTTCTAACTGTAATAATTTTGTCTGCAAACTGTGAATTACGTATAAAATACTTACGCGTTATAAGTGCCTCAAATTCATTCACTAATTTCACTCCACTCACCTAGTAAAGAAGGCGAGCGTAAAATGTAAAAAGAAACATTGAAACCTAAAAAATCACCGGTTAAGCATCTTTAAAATATACCGATAGCGTTTTAAGTATAACTCACAAAACTGCCGGCAAATCATGCATCGTTAAATTACGAAACTTTTTATGATATAAAAAAAACATTAAACGTACGGCCAGTATATTTTTTCAAGTCTCATTCATAACGTTTGCTTTATTTTATTGTTTTATAAAAAAAAATGGAACGCGGATATTTTTTTGTGTGTTTTCCCACATCGCGGTCACTCATTTATATTTTTTTCTATTTTAATTTTTATTAAAACAATTTTATTTCGTTAATTTATGCCAACATATAAAAATACATTCGTGGATACATTAAAAGCAATGTGCTCATAAAATTTTTGTTTAGCCCGTAGGGTGCCATGTTCTATAGTGAAGCGATGATTTTTTGTCGATGAAATTTTATTAGTGCGATGTATAAAACTTCACGAGAAAATTAAGTCATAAAATTGTTAATGATTCACAAATTAGCTATTCTTTTAAGTATTTTGATAAATCAATATCTGCCATTTTGAGTTAGTCATTATAATTTTCACAATGTTTAACATCCGTATACTTTTTAATAAACTTCATGAAACTCACCTCACCTAATCCTGAAACTATTCGTAAAACAAATTAAATGCAAATACACTTGCTTAATTTCAGTAACACACGACTCTTACATAACACGTTTTTATTATTAAGTAGTAAAAACTTAACGACAAATGAAAACAAATAATTTTCTAAAACGTGCTCCTCACTAACTCATAAACATTTTAATATTTCGTCGTGGTATCAATGTACGTTTGATATCTATCGTTTCGATATAACTTCAACGTTTTAAGTAGTAATAGCATGAGACTTGCTCTGTTGCATGATATAGTGTCCCCGGTAGCACCCCCCGTCGCCATGTTATGCGATACGACACATAATGCCGACGAATTTAATAATTTTAAATTTTTAATCGCGTCGACGACTTGAAAAATCTTTAAGTGAACAAGATTCCTATCTCCGTATAGACTTTCTCGATGTAGAGCCTGCTTTCAGGTTTTAAGGTCAGTTATGTAAGGTTTATACTATATCTGGTTATGTTACATTTGTGTGAGTCTTACTGAAAGTATACCGAATCATTTGCCCGTCAGTAAGAATGTCATCAATTTTTGTATTTTTTTTATTAGGTCGTATTTTATTAGTCATTTAGTGGCTACGATCTTTTAGTAAAGTATTATGGTGGTTGCTTAGAAAAGTAATGGTTAGGAGTTACTTATTAAATTGTCATGAAAACTAGTAATTAATTTGTGAATTGTGATTTTATTATTAGAGCAATGTTTGGTCCGGTAAAAGCTTAAAATTGATAGTGCTTATGTGTAGCTTACACCTTATAAAATGATAATTTGATATTTACAATAAGCAAAAGCAACGTCTAACTCTCATTTTTTGTTAAACTCACAAACCAGTTCCTGACCCAGGAAATAAAATGCTAATTAGATGCATAAAATGCAAATCAGATCCAAAAGATACCTAACTTTGTGTAGTCAGCTCCCCAAGCATTTCCGATTTCGACATTAAAACTCACTACCTTGTGACTTTAGCCAGCAGCACTAAACAGAATTGTAAGTAATAATATAAAGTTTATAATAACTATAATAACCCACAACTTATTATTCAATTTCATAACTACGGAGTCGAATTAATAAAAACAATGATTCTGTCATAAAGAAACATACCTATTACCATTATTACCGCGGTCAACCACTTCGGCGTTTCGTTTTTGCTATTACAAAAAAAATGTGGCCACCGGACGAAGTGTTATCGTTAAGGAAATCTCCTTTTTTTCCCTTTCGGCCTTAAAAACATGAATGGTACGTACGATTTATGATATCACAATTCTTTTTATAACCCACCCGGTGTTTTTTTTTTTCATTTTTTTTTTGGGCCGGCGCGTTATCTTCACAATTTTGTGTCTCAATCTATTAATAACGTCTTCTTTTAAGACGCGACGTTTTGTGTCGATGTTTATCGATAGCTGACGTGTCAGATGGAACATCACTAGATTTGTTTTGTGATTGGTCAGATTTATGTGTCGAGATCATTATTGTTTTAATTCGTGCGTGAATTTGTTGTGTTTTCGCTACAGTTGTTGCAGAGTCGGTGAATTTCTTTTTATTTAATTTGTAGTTTTTTTCCCATTACTTTGGGGTTCTAAGAGAGTCGTTTTGTATGCAATTACTCACAATATTTCGGGTTTTGAAAATTACATTGGTTATTGTGGAGTTGGCGGTTGACGGGCTAAGAACCTGTTATTGTTCTGCACAAATTGTTAACCCGACACGTTGCTGTTCATGTTCACCTTAACATGCCACCTCTGAGCTTTGAGGGATGCCGACTCTTTTGTGTGAATGCTGTTTAGCGTAAACATAATCAGCCTCGTATGTTCCCACTGCTGAGAAACAGGCTTCTTCTTAGTGAGAGAGAGTGGGCCATAATCTACTACTTCGGCCCAGAGCGGGTTGGTACAACTGATGTTTGCTCTAGAAAAACGTACCTAAAGGTTTAGGAACTAAATCCACGAAGAACAAATAATGTTAATGTCACAACGCCTACTTACCATTAAGGTACTTCGACTCCTACTGGTCGTCTCAAGCCACTCAATTTAAGAGAACCCTGCACTTTATTTAACTCGCTCCCAAGTAGAAATTCTACGCATAGATTTTTGTTCTTAAATTATAATGCCGTTTCCCTAACAACTGAAGACGTAAAAAAATCGCATGTCTCACTTTCTTTGCGGAGACCGTATCATCAAGTTGGAGCACGAACGCCTCAAGCTATGTTGCACCAACCAGCATACTTTGACCTTCCCTGCTTCTCTTATTAACCCATATTTACGGAAAAGGGGGGTGTTGACATAGTTTTTGAGAGGTCTTAGGTGGATGGTGGAAGTTATCAGTGGTTGCGGAGTAAATCATGTCGATCAAACACAGGACGGGCGTCAACGCTGCGCATCTCACGATCAGTGTGAATTGTGTTTTTATGTTCGCGCTTCTTACGTGCTACGAGGCAGGCAGTTTAACTTCAGTCATGATTTCGATTACCGTATTCAGTAGAATGTGGTCGTCTAATCTTGCTAGGTCGATATTTAAATCATCATGAGTTACTTGGGGAAAATTTCACCAATGAAACTGATCGCGATCTGTCTCATCATTATTTTCTGCCGAATATTGACACTGACAGGTCTTGAACGCGGTTTAAAAGTGCTGATTGAGTTCAGTATAATTGGTGAAATTTAAAAAAAATCCTACCGTCCTAATAAAGTTATATTTGTACGGTACCATACCGGGTTCCGTTCCGCACTTTATTCGAACATCGAATAAACTTAAGATTATATTTTGAGTCTGGCAATAACAGTTTGCATTTTAAGAAATAATCGAACATTCTCCGCGGTGCGTTCGAAAACGCGGTTCGTTTTACGTATCGGTCGCGCCCATTATATCGCGCCAACGGGCCCCCGCATAATTACTTACACGCTAATTGTTCGGACTTCGGAACGCACACTTGCGGTTTAAGCAAATAAATAAATAAATTGTCAATTTTAAATGTGGAATAGGGACAAAAGTTTTAACATTATTTGATGTTTGAATGTTAATGATGGTCGGTAGCCATGTTTTTGAGACCTTCTTTCCAGGTGATAACTGTTTGGTAGTTAATAAAATATTGTATTAAAATGTTTCATTATTTTAATAACTTCAGGACTTTGGTTGTTTCTACACAGAGTATTATTATGAAACCTCAACGACTATGACCTGACCTGTTGGGTATAAGACTGCCGATCTTTTTAAATCTTGAAATATTTTTGGGCAAAGAAAAAAGTGACGACTAATTAAAACGAAAACTACCCTTCAATCCCGATCCGAGTGAAGTCAGTCGCTCTCGAAGCGTTGCAGCGTGAACACGTGCATGTCGCTATTCATTAATAATTCTATCATTCGAGCATTGCTTCAGGTTCTAGTAAAATGAGTGATTTTTTTTTCTTTAATCTTTCTTAGTATTTTTTTTATATTGCTGTTCTTATTGAAATTAAAAGAAAGTCATATAATTATGATTTTTGTTAAACAATTTGGAAATGTTTAATTGAATGTGCCGAAATACGATGTACTAGTACCAAATAGACGAGACTCAACCCTTATTTAAAACTGAAAGCTAAAAGCAAATTTTAAGACGAGTACTTGTCACGTCAAGTTTGTCTTCAAAATCCTAAGAAAAATTAAAGTCAAAATACGTAGGTACTTAGTAAGATTTCTTTTGTGTCAAAAAAATATATTTTTTCGAGACCAATGGCTGAAATACCGTGAAACTTGTTTTTGTATCAAACAAAAAAAGTTTCTTCTTTAGCTTGAAACTTTTTTTGAAAAATAAGTAGAATCCGTTTGACAAAATAAAATATTTTTCGTCGAAGGCGATTTTCCAGATGAGGAAAAAAGAAAATGAATAAAAAGCGAGTACAACAAATAAGATATTTTTTCTGTTCTTTGCCTTTCCAAAACCGTTCATTCATTCACTCCCTGTAAAGGATGTTATGCAAACACCCTCCGCTACCAGAAATTCTTGACTAATTGTCACTTGTCAGTTCGGTATCAAACTCCACGAAAAACAAATTGTACCAATCTGCGATGCTGGAACACGTCGGCAAACGTATTCAACTGTAACTCGCTCGGATAAGATTATTCGGAAACTAACAACGTGTTGTTAGTTAAATTATTCACTATCAATCACTACGATTTTCAGTATCATTCGTCGAAATGCCACTACAATTATTCGAAATGTATTACCAATTTTACGATAGTCTGGCTTGCACTGGTTTCCAGCCGCTGTCCGATACCCTTAGCCGCAAATCTCAAAGCGTTTCTGTAAACATCGCAGTAAGTTTCGGTTTATTTATTAGCAGCATTTATCGGTCGTTAAAACGAAGTCGCGGCACCGTGCCGACTCCGTCACGGGGACGTCACGGTTCGTATTGTAACGGAAAACAATGCGGCGTGCGTGTTACGATCGATTTATGACCGTAGGCCTGCCATGCGTGTGGATTTCGAACGGACCCGTTTCGGACTTAAAAAGACCGCGCGAATTCACATACAGAACTTCGAAGTTCCAGATTTAAATTTTCGCATTCGCGTTCGAATTGCGAGTAATGGCGGTTTTCGATTTCAAATTGTGTGCTCGGACTTGGCCAAGTGCTGAAATAAAAAAAAAAGTGAGCTTTTCGATCATAAAAAACAGACCGCAAAAAATTAGAAAGATCTTTATTAAATTTTTGAAATTAGGAGAGTCCTAGTTTAACGAAACTTTATGGTGGACTAGCATACGATACGCTAATGATTGGCGATTCTTTGCTTTTGACGTTTACTGTTTGATTTTAGCCGCCAGTGGAACTTGGAATATTTTCAACGGAATTTGTTGCTCCATTTTCCCGTTCTCTCCTATTAGGCAAGTTATTGAAACAGTTACTGGGGTTTGTACTTCCCAGTAGCAACACATGTTAATTGGAGTTCATCCATACCTGAGTTCATGGATGGAATACGAATTTCTCATAAACCTAACAACTACCGTAGATACGAAACTGTTGGTGGCAAAATTTCGTGACTGGTAATAAACTTGGATTCTTAAGGATAAAGTTGAGTTTTTAGATATTTGAGACATTCGCTCATAATTATTTTAAAAAATACCAGTTTTTCTGTTTTTGCGTTATAAACATTTTAATGAATCAGGGACATCCCATAGATTGTCGGCAAGCTTGTTAATTTAAAAAAGGACCTAGTCCTTAACGTGTTAGTCTCGTTAAATACGCCTATGAAATGTAAACATTCCATATATTTTTACATATATTATTATCTTTATAGCCTTTTACGACCGTAGTACAGACAATAACAATTAACATAATTAAATATAAACATGTAAATATTGGCATTATCATGCAATGTGCAGATATAAAACAAATTACGATAATTTCGTGTATTGATAGTTGCCGATCGGGTTTTTTCGCGATACTTAAGTTGAAGCAATTTAGTTTCTGCGAATTTTGCGATGCGACTGCAACTTTAGTGTTGATCAACATTTGTTTTATACTTAATACGTAATTTTTATGATTAGGTACTGCTAATGCTAACAATTTAGTGTACTAATATTATCCTCGTTCGATGTAACTGTTCTTTGTTTGATATTAACTTTAACGATTATGGTTAATTTAAATACGATTATCACGTTACGTCCTAGGCCCAAGTCAATAAACATAACATAAACAAAAAATAAAATGATAACTAGAGTAAATTATTTAAAGACCCTTATTTTCAAGTTTTTTATTTTTATGTTTTATATCATAAAGTAATATTAGTATAAAAATTCAGCATTTAGCAGTGTAACTGTCGTTGCCCAATCAGATCTGAACCCTGAGTATCTGGAGATGGGATTCCGCGGCGGGGCCGGGTTGGGCTCGTCTTCGCGCACCAAGCGCATGCGCACGAGCTTCAAGCACCACCAGCTGCGCACCATGAAGTCCTACTTCGCGATCAACCACAACCCCGACGCCAAGGACCTCAAGCAACTGAGCCAGAAGACCGGACTACCCAAGAGGGTCCTGCAGGTAACATGAAGTTTCTATTTCAATATTCTAAAATCTATTTTTCAGCCCACAGTAACATCTCTTTTGATAATGATGTAATGAGTGCACTCAACTGGTCATTTTCATGTTTCATCATCATTATTTTCATTTTATTTTTATGCTTTCTTAAACACTTAATCTGTCAACATGACTTTAAAAAATAAAAGCACATAATAAATAAACAACCTGATTCATTCACAAACAAACGAAGGTAGGCACGATATAAAAAACTAAATCAAAGATAAAAATAATCCATTAGTTATTTTTTCTAAAAAGAATTCAGCGTCAGACGTGAAATCGATAGTATCGAATAATATAGTATCGATTTTATATTCGGTACATAACAAATCGTGAGGTGTTATTTCACGCGTAGGTAGCCGCTACATTAGCATACTGATCAAGACGTTAGAATATGCTTGACTATGATTACATCCAATATTACTGATAAGATACGTGTCTCGGAATGTTCAATTCTACACTTATTACGTTTCAATATCAGGTGTAGCTTTCATAAAAATCTATGCAAATTACACTTGTTACTTAAGCTCTACTATAATTTTCTTATTAAAAAAAAAACAATTAAAGAATAAAGTTGTTATTTTTGTAATAAGCGCAAGCACGATGCTAAACAGTTGTTTGCAAAGAAATTAGAAAGCTAGGCTTTTGAGTTCGAAAACAATTTAACTGTACTAAAGGGCATAAACAAATAAAAAATATAATTATTGAAATGAGGTGCGGACATAAAAAATGTTTTTGAATTTAATTATTATCAATCAATGTAGAAAAGCAGTGTAAAGTTGCCATTAGTCCCAAATGCTAAACTTTAATCGTTCGTTTATTAAAATTAAGTACTTAAACTTCACTAAAATCCGACTGACGAGACCTATAGGCGTGAATAACATTACGATTTTGGGATTAATCAACATATTTTAATGAAATTAAACGTTATGGCTATGTATGGTAGAGCATTATGAATATGTTTATTTTAAATGCAGTTATACTCGACACAGCTTCGAATAAAATCTTTAAATCCATTTAAAACGGCGTTAAGTCCATTGACGGTCAAAAAACGTAACTTTCAAAGTTTAATTGACACACAAAAATGATTTTATCTTCGTTAAACGTCAAATTGACATGGTACGAGCTATGTACATATGTACAGGTACTAGTATGTGAGTTACAATACAGCCGTGACTCAAACCAGAACTCAAGTGTGTCAAACGCATAAAATAAGTCTTAAACAAACCGGTAGTTGAAAGCTAATGCGAATTTAATGTAGTCCCGATACCGCGTCGCTTTGCTCAGTATCGACTTATCAACATTTTGCATTGCGAATGTTTTATAAAGTTGAATTTTATTTATTCGTTTTCATCATCCGTTTTTTATCATCACTCGTTTTGACGTCTGACGAGTGGTATAACCGAGTTGTTTTAATTTATAAACTGATAAATTTTGCAGGTACATTCAAAATTTGCAATAAGTCAGTCCAGAGTCGCATTTTCTAATATACCTACATATTGTTTTTTACAGTTGATGTCAAGGTAAGGTAATCTGCATAATGTTCTTCCTCTGTGTTATTTTGTTCTTAGGCAGGACAAAGGCATGAGGTAAGTTAGCACAAGAAAAAACCTTCGACATGACAAGCATCTACCACATGACGAAGATGTCAACATGATTCGTTTCCCAGAAATTGCGTGTTCCAAGCTCAAAATTGCACTCCTCGCTGTGGTAATTGTGGCGTTATTATTGACCGCCATAATCAGTGTTGGCAGGTAACTCAGGCATTTTGTGAAACCGAACTTAACGCCAAACTAGCGTATAAAAGTGAAAGCTACAAACTAGTCGATTGAATGATCAAAAGTGTAATTTTGCGGTAAATGCTCCGAGTTTAAGTCGAAAGAAGGATAATAATTCATAAATATAATTATTGCTCTTTTGTTAATGTGTCGTAAGTAGACACGCACGCAAGTGTATCAGCTTTCCAAATGTAAACAGCCTGTATTGTCCCACCACTTAATTTTCTTTAATATTTATCAACCTTTTGCTCTATACGAAATAATTACCTGTTCCTTCAGAGCGGAGTTGCAATTCTGATAAAAGCTGCAACCATTGAGTGCATGAATGAGATAGTACAAAATAAATACACGTAGACAATATTTATTTAAGTTGCGGGAAGAATGCTCGTGGTAGCAATATTTTGTGGAACAAAAGTAAGAGAACGATCGACGTTTATTCACGTTAAAAGTACACAAAAACGTAGTGCCCGCCGCCTTCTTTGAACGAAGATTATAAGTAGAAGCACACACTTCGGCTCGTCTTCGTATTTAACACTGTATATTGCATTTAATTTGTTTGCTATAAGCGGCACTTTAATGTAGGGCTCGGCAAAGCGCTACCCTTTGTTCTCCTAATTACTCGGGTAACTTGAAAAATGTCTTGAGTAACACGTGCGCTTGCGCTTGTGACGTCATAGACTCACAGTTGAGAATTGAATTGGTTTAGTTTTTGTTTGTATAAAAAAACGATTATTTTAGAATATAGGCTTTTGGCATCCCACACGATCAGCAGAACCTTTATTGTCTCGATATGTAAAGATGGTCACCCATCCACAGATCAACCCCGGCAAGCGTAGCTTAGCATGAAGGATCGATACATGGGTCAATAACAACATTTATTGTGTAATATTGGTTAAATTACTACATTTTGGCTTTATTTTTTTAACTTAAACGGTACTTAGTATAAGTTTATATCGAACTAACGATAGGGTTGTAAATGTTATAGGTATAATGTTACTTACTAGACTTGGAGACTCCAAGTTCGAGTAATGAAAAGGAAGAACTTCTAAGCTATGAATTCCGAATTGAATGCCAAACAAGTTGAAGTACATTTTTGTAATTATATTGTACAATTAATTCCTTAAAATAGTATTGACAATATATAATCCAACACTAAAATAATCATATTTAAAAGCTAAATATTCATAGTACTATGTACAGAAATAATATTAGGTTAGGTTTTCACAATAAAACATTTGAGCATTAATTTTTAAAGACTCGTTTAGATGTCAATTGACAGTTGTCAATCTCAAACTCAAACTTAGAGCATTTTTATAACAAAATTACATCAAATAAACATTTGATGTCATTTTGTTGTGTGTTTTTATGATGTTAGCCACACATTAGGATAATAATGAGTTAAATTATAATAATAGTAATTTCAACTACTAATTATCTAGAAATAAATAAAATTATAAAAATCACACTTCTAATTTCACTTAAGTACATAGTTATCTTAGGTAGTTATCTTTTAAATAAATAAAATAATTAGCTTAATTAGTAGCCAAATACTCGTTTAGCTTCCAAGATCAAGCCAGACGTCTTGATTTCCAGTGCCGTCCGCCAATATTTGTCCAAAGTACGGCCAATACGACGCTTCAATAATTTCGGATGGTAGGTACTATATAAGTACACAGGGGTTAGTCAAAAATCTGTATGGCCCAACATTTTGGCTTATTGGACGATTCGCACGAATTTAACTCGCCCAAAACGTGCGTATCGACTTCTTTAAAACACATAATTTTTTCTGTAGTCGATTCGCACAAATTTTATTTATTGGCGTGCGAATCGACACCTTCACAAATATGTAGTGGGCTATTCGCACACATTTCATTTTAAGGAATAAAAAAATTAAAGTACAGTCGTATTCAGCCATCACTGAAATAAAACTAAAAAATAATCGAAGTTTAAATAACAGATATTTACTTGAAAGTAAGAAAAATCTGTATTATTATTATATTATTTGTATTGATTTGTTTAGTACTTAGTTTTAATTTTAATACAGATATTTTTTATTATAGATTGTGTTTTTATTATCTATCTATTACGAGTAAAACACATTTGACCTTACTACTTCTGTACTCAAGTGTACTTTATCTTAACTGCATTTCATAAAAAAAACATTATGTGTGCGAATAGCCTACTACAAATTTGTGAAGGTGTCGATTCACACGCCATTAAATGAACTTTGTGCGAATCGACTACAGAAAAAATAATATTTTTTAAAGGAGTCGATTCGCATGTTTTGTTCGAGTCAAATTCGTGCGAGTCGTCCAATAAGCCAACATTTTCTGTTCACGTTAATTGCACCATTATGCAGAGGTTTTTATATGGATGGAGCTACGTAAAGCGATCTTCAACTCAAACATATTAGTGTAGGCTAGCATTTTATAACGGCAAAAAAAAAACAAGTTAAGTATTGACAAAAAAAATTCAATATACAATTTTATAAAATTTCGAAATAAATTGCGGCAAAGTTCGATTCGTTTTCAAAGTGTTCATGTTTACCACCAAAACTAATATTGCCGTTTTTATTCGTGCCTAAATATCAGCTTCGATACTATTTGCCCGGTCGTTTGCATTTCTTTTACGAAACTACAAGTGTACACATTCGGTTAAACTAAATATTTTATTTTACATAACATATTTCATGAATTCATTTTTATTGAACGTTTTTTCTCATAAGATTGCCTGTAATGTAACTACCGTGTTCCGTGAACGTTTGCAAGAATTCTGTTCGTTTTAAGTATTTCTCTTTAAAATATAACTTTTTTACTAGCAAAGCTAGCAGAGTTGGATGGGATTCAAAGAAACAAGTTTCCAATTCGTTATAAGTTAAAATTTCTCGTCTAGTTTAAAAGTTTTATGAATATATGGGTAACGAAAAATAAATCTTAGATCGGCGGATTTTTCTAATGCAAAACGTTTATCAGAGAGACGAAGAAATTGTAACAGATTTTTCATACAAAAACTATCAAAGGTGTGTTTTATTCCACGGTAAAGATGTCGTTTCGGACAAATCAATCCTTAGGACGTGTGCCCACCGCCACGTCACCTGGACATCAATGAAAACGAGACTTCAGCGCCGAAGGAGCGATACACAAATTCAACAGAATTCAATCACTATGACCGCGTGTTAACCGTACGCCACCACCGGAACGTCATGTTCGGTTCGAATCATCTTGTTTCTCGTTAAGGCGAAATTCAAATTATCAAACGGTTTTTGCAATTTGTAGGGTAGTATCAGGTTGTAAGTTGTTCTAAATTCGATTTGCGTGAATTATAACTACGTAACTCGTCTCTCCTTGTTATAGCAATGTCATTTATTTTAATAATTTAACAACATTCATTGCCACAGGCTACCTAGGAAAAGCGCTTGCAGCCCGGTAAGGCTACCGCAAATAGGCGCGAGTAGAATAATTTCTAGGAAAATTGGTCAACGACTAACGCCGCGTCGCGTTGCGTCTGTCCGCAGGAGCCTCTATGAGGTGTTAAATTAGCGATTACTATTACTTGCACTACAACGATTATCTCGTAGGATATTGTGTAATGTTTCTAATTTATAGTTGCAAGCAAATGCCTTTTGTGAATTTGATCATTGGCTCGTGGCAATTAATCCAAACGAGTTGATTGCAATTAATATTATAAACATGGAATAGGTTCTTAGTTTCTAGACACAAGGCTTTCTCAATTAGCACCAGCCAAAGGACTAGTAGTTTAATCATTATAATTATACTATAATAAAGAACTGTTGAAGATAATAAAAATTTAAAAAAAAACACGTAAATATAAATTATATACTACTGATGACTTTATTACGGAATCGTCATTATCGACGGGATCCAAAATAATGAATTAAACAAGCAGTTAGTTTCAACTTCAATTATCATTATTCCTATGAATGACGTTAGGTTTTACAACCACATTATAATTCCTTCCATCGCTTGTCAAGCTGGACAGCTGACTGTCAAAACCACAGAACAGTTAAAGAGGTCCTCTTTATCTGTTCTGTGGTCAAAACCTTTTTTATTCTTAATTTAAAAGAATGCAATGGCCATACTTATAATGATATGGTAGTGGACCTTAGATGCAGGTACTAATAAATAATAGGTTCTTGCACATACCTACCCTCCTCCGTAAGTAGAATATTACTTTTTTTGTTCGTATTGAAATCTTGTGTAATAAAAAAAAACACCCAATACGTACTGCCAATAAGGACAACTGCACATTCTACCCAACTAACTGAACAAAGTGGAATCAAAACGTAAATTACATGACCCTTGTATGGACCTCTGTAAGGGCTCCCAAATGTATTGTTACTCGCAGTCTGTATATAGCAACCTGTCTTTATCGTAGCCGACCCGATTCCGATATCGGCAGCATAAATATATCCAGTCCACCAATTATGCGAAAGACCCCCCCCCCGCCCCTCGAATATTGATCGAGATTTTTTTCTCGGCAAAAAGCTTTCGACTCGTCGTCGCCATATTGCGAAGATAATATCTTAGTCGTTTTTGCGCCTCCTCGTACTTTTGGCTGTACGACGCTGCGGACAACTGTTTTGTTTCTCCTTTTAAAATCTTGATATAATCGCACTAAATGTTTTTGTTTTTATTCGATAGAATCGAATATTAAAATCGATATTCAAATATCGACAGTGTGAAAATTCCACAAGAAATCGAGACGAAAATACGTTTCAAAACTTTTAATTAACCATTTGAATAACTAGACTAGGTCACATTGGTTTTATTATACCGCCATATCGAGAGGCTTATTCAGTCACTTGTTCAATTGACGTACCCCAAAGGTCTTTACAACTCAATTCAATCACAAGAACGAAACGGCATCAAAGAATTATAGGCCCCAATAAACTCATAAAACCGCTGTCGATGCCGCAATACCGCAGCATAAAAAGCTAAGCATTTTCAGCTATCCCTAAATAAAACACGATACGAGGGGCTGAAACCAGAAGATTTATGTCTCTCACCTCTCAAGTTATTTATGAGAATTACGATACTAATTGCTTTTGATGACGAATTTGAACCTTATTGCTGTGCATATAAGACTGCGGTGCAATTAAAGTTTGCAAAGACCTCAAAGGCTGGCATTTGAGTCCACCT
Source organism: Hyppa rectilinea (assembly GCA_951799385.1). Taxonomy (NCBI): domain Eukaryota; kingdom Metazoa; phylum Arthropoda; class Insecta; order Lepidoptera; family Noctuidae; genus Hyppa; species Hyppa rectilinea. Next base: position 22,768,354 of record OX637300.1, read on the forward strand.
TTGGAGGACAGATGCAGCGGATTGGAGAGTTGCCCCTGACTTTTTCCGCTTTTCGTGTTCATGTGACGTATGCCGCGTCGTTGAGCACTTGAGGTCTCAGCCTAAAGAGAATGGCGTTCTAAACGTAGCCTTTGAAAGGCGTCTCTGAATAGCGTCTATTTTGTACACTTTATGCAGAAAGCACTACTGAAGTTCTTGTATGTAACACTACGGATTACTAACATGTCACATGCTACAATCACTCTCTTTCGTTCCCCGTGTCAGTGCTGTGGATCTTGTTATTTCTGCCAGGAGTACCTACATTCAGTTAATTCAACTGCGAGTACCGCGACTGGTAAATATTTAAATAGATTCAAATAGCGAGCGATATATGACTTCTTTGTTCGGCTTTTATGGAACTGCAAACATTATTAGAATGCATACTTTTGTTGTTTAGCAGCCTGAATAATTTATTTAATTTTTGCGTCCAATATACTCTCGAAGTTTCAATAACAATAAAGAAAACTGAACCCTTCAGAAAGTATTCCATGAATTTAGTTGAAACACTATTTTTCAAATGGCCATTCACAACAGGTGCACTGCCCGCCGTCTAATTGCCTCGGGCGCCCCCATAATATATAGACGCACTGTCACCCGAACCCGACGCAGGCGCATTTAGAACAAACCACGCCATATATCTCTCCTTGCGTCCGCAATTACGTGATTTGTCACTCCACTCTCTTTTTTTTTCTTCTTTCATTCTGAAAAATGACTCGAGTTCAACTGTTCAAGTAGCTCAGACGTAATTAGTTGACTGAAAAAGTGCCTTTCCTTGTTCACTTTATTGTGCGATCAATTCACATAGCTACTGTGTTTAATCGACTATTAATTGTATCTCATTCGATGAATTAGTGGATTTCCAATAAGACCGTATTGGTTAATTTTATTTTTAACGGGTTTTGTGCGCGGTTGTACCTACGCTGCGTTTTTACGTTTGAAAAAATGATTAAGTCCTTTTAAATTGAATGTTCTTAAATAAAAGAGCAGATCCGATTTAATGTAAATAATAAAAATGAAATTTTTTTCGTTGGAAGCGCATCATTTCAGGCCGGCTGGACCGATTTCGTATATTTTATTGAAAATGTTTTTTATTACTTCGAGTCAACTACGGAAATAAAAATTAAAAAGTTGCCGGGGAGATTGGAAATTTCGGGAAAGCCGAAATGGGATCACTTTATGGGAATTTTGTATTAATTATTGAATTTTGGACAGGACAACGTCTGTCGGATCAGCCGACTGAAATAAATATTAGAATATTTTCCTTCCTCATTTGTAGTTAATTGCATGTCGCATGTTTTTTAAACATACTCGTGTAAGTAATATAATAACAAATAAATTTGTGAGTCCACTCAACGCGTCTTTTACTGTAGTTAACATGGCACAAAAGTTGTAGTTTTGTTCTCAGCCACTTGGCTGAGAACAAAACTACAACTTTTGTGCCATAACTTTATCATCGATGGTTTATCATTTTCATACATTCACTTTAAGAAAACGCCCAGATATGTATAGAGCCGGAATGTTCGCCTGATGTTATATTTAACACCATTGATGAGATAAAATCATCCGTAAAAGCAAAACATCTAGTGATGTATAGCGTCGCTTCTTCTCGATCTCACAAAAATTAATTACGCAGTTCTATTTTTAAAACGTTTTCATGCCATGATTTCGAACACCATAAAGATGCCTCTTAACGGCACACAAATATCCCGGGCAAAGGCGATGGCTCCCAACCCTCGCAATTAGTATCGGATGGTCACACCTTGACGTTCGACCGCGTATAATTTTACTTTCTAAGTACATTTTGTGACAATAATAAGCGAATTTCCTCATTCAACTTTAAACTTTATAACGAAGCAACAAAGTTAAAAATTCCACACACAAATAAGATCAAATCAAACAGTCTAGTAATTAGTACAGGCGCGCTCAGCGACGCTCCGTTGGGCAGATAATTTCCGCTGTACGTTCAAAAGACGTCCATTTGTCATTTGGTCGCGCGAAGTCGCACAGAGCGGACGTGGCTCTCCCTACTTAATTTATTCAAATATTATTTATTTAAGGAAAACGGGACTATTAATCACATTTCTACAGTTTTTATTTACATACGCGGAACGTTGCTCGCTTTGATCGTTCAGACATTTATTATAGGTCCTTATGCGGTATTTTATTTGCCAAGAGGCAGGAGTATAATTAAATTGGGTGTCAATTTACAAATTATCTATACTGCTTCTGTAATATTATATTTGTGTTTCTGCGGTATTTTGCCATCATTAATAATTTATTTGCAGTCCTTCGTATAAACCACCAATTTGAGTGGGCTGCTTATTATCATATTTGTATTGGACTTTAATGAACACTATTTAATTACGCCTCTCATGTGAAATTAGCTTAATTTATTAATAATTTTTAAATATTTGTACACTCGCGATGCTATTAGGGCTCCTTTTGCTAAATTCTTACTTGAGATTTTGTTTTAATTAAAAATTAACACTATTGTAGATAAATATGCTGCGTAGTCACGGAGAAACGCCATGGTAGCCCTCGAAATTCGTTTCGCGATCAGTATTAGGGATAACCCTTTATGTTAGTCAAAATATGATTTGCGGCCGTAGGTGCGTACGTATTTTCACAAGTGTAATTATTAAAATCACCGATATATCCCTTTGGAGTAACTATTTCATGAAATCATGACAATTGAGGACAATCATTCTTTCTTAGAGAGTTGTACTGATTATAATTCTATAATTACGTACTTGTTACGGCCGTAAAACGAATTATGAACATACAACCGGACAATGACCCGCAAATTGCAAAAAAACTGAGGAAAATTTGAGTTTCGCGGGCCCACCCGGCGCCTTAATCTGTAATAGTTACCTAGCATTTACAAAACACCAAGTTAACATAGCTAAAGCTATTTTTACAGCTCAAGCGCCCATAAGCAGGTGTTGCATTTACAGTTACCCATTAAAATTGTCACGAACACTTTACAATTATCGTTAGTACACTATTCGCGACATCTGGCACTAAAGACAAATTCAGAGAACATATTGCGTACATTAATATTACAACATCTTTAATATAATCGCCTGTACCATGATGTGGCAAAATGACTTAATTTACGTCTGCCGTTCAATTACCTGAGCAGTGTTCGGGCATGAAATGTATTTAATCAGTCATGTTAAGATTAGGACGAGACGGTAGTACCGCCACAGACTCAAATAAATCCTTTCAATGACCATAGACGTTTTCGAGACAGCACTAGCGCTATCGTAGTAGCCGAATACTGGTCGAATTTTATTTAAAAAAAGAATCATCGATACCAGAAAGAAGAACACACCGGCACATTTATTTGGTTGTAGGTCAGCTACATTTTTTTGTTAACATGCAAGAAATAATTGCAGAGAATCAATAAAATACTAAACAAACGCGGGTAATATAAACAGCAGAGTAATTTTCTCATTCAAGTCTTAAAAGTAATCATAAAAATTAATAGTCGTATCAATCACTAACATTTCGCTGACGTTGTCCATTCAACCATGGTGTCGTGTACACCCGTACTTAACACGCTCAATTTTGTCTCATTTGTTCTAGCTGGATGCGAGGGGGCAATTTGCAAGCATTGGTGTCATTGCGCAGTGGTTAAACTAATGGCCCGTGAAAATGAGACGTCAGAATACAGCGTAGGGTGGGGTGCTTATTATTATGGCAGTTGTTCTTTTGTATAAAGAATCATTCATAACTCTATAATAATGATTAACTGATTGTTGCTACTCTGTGGTGTAGTGTGTGTGCAGACGTGTGGATTTCACCATTGAAACTAAACCCGATCAATACATCTCAACCGCGTGTTAGAACTGTCAGTATTCCATAACAATTTTAACACTGATTGAGATGTGCTGAAGGTGTTAAGTTTCATTGGTGAAATTCGCTCAAAGAATGTTGCTGCTACAATTAATAGAAGGTTAAAAAAGGCGCTCCAGAGGTAGTCTAAAAAAATGTAACAGAACTGAGCTTACTTTGAGATGCCTTCAGCTTTGAAACTTCTTGGAAACTGCGGTTAATGAACTAATCTTAGGCCATCTAGCTCAAACATGTCACATTGCTCCTCGTGGGATACAAGGCGGGATGCGCAAAGGGTTGGGCAGAGATGAACCTAGGCTCTCACTCACATTTCAAGGCATTCAACAGTTCTCATCACAACCATCAGACCGGTGTTCACAAATTGACTCGACGTACAAACGGGAGATATAAATACTGTTCAAGATCATTAGGTCAATGTCCGGCGTCAGCTACCGTACAGACGGCAGATCGTATCTCAATGACAAATAGTACTACTCTTGTATCCCTTAGCATTTAGTTACTGCGACGATGTATTAGTGAGCTCACAACCGACTAGCCGAAGGTATTGTGTAACGTAAGAAAATAACGTACTCTCTTATAATTTTTTTTATATTTCCGATGAAAGAAATCGCTGCAACCCACAAGAGTGCTTGTGCAGACAAAAATAACAACTTTTCATTTTCAATCCTCATTACAAAATGAATTTACAAAAACAAGTTCATTTTGTGAAGTCTTTCGTAAGAGTCTTGAAAGGCCTCGCTGATCTTTGCAAAGAAAACAAACTAACTTAGTGAACCTCGCTTCTTCAAGTTCGCACTCGATGGTATTGCTTCTCCAGATGAATATTACTTTAAATACAGCTGTTTCATAATAAAGTAAAAAATATTGTAATTTAATTGAGAAAATGTTTGTAAAGTAACAACATCATCGGAATTATTCACGCAAAAAAACAACTCAATCTCGCTCTTGACATCAATATAGCTCAAAAATCTGACAATTAAATTTTTCATTAAACATATATCATTCAGTCATTTCAAAAACGAAATAAATACTTACCTACATAAATAAAAAAAATATATCGTTAACACTCGACCGCTGAAAAATTACTCGCATGAATATTTTCAATTGTCTTTAAGCGTCGGTCGCTAAAGCGTATTGAGTCGTATTTTTTGGTGGGTAGAAGTTATTTTCGGTCGGCGGTTGTGCGTGACGGTATAACTAATGATGTGTCCGGAGTAGTGCTTATTTATTCGAAATGTGAGCGAGAATAGCGTGTCGTGTTTTTGGCCTTTGCTTCGAGTACCGTACGTGATAGAGATTGTACAAAGTTTCTACTAGTTACTAGTCTGTTATCTTCTTGTATTATCGTATTGTGTTATTTTTGTATAATACATCTCTGTATTTGTTTTTCTGCATACATTTTACCATCTTCAGTACTAATGATAGGTGAATTGACCTGTCTGATGACCTTAATCACGCCTAATATAATAAAAAGCGATGGATAAGGTTCAGAGAGGTCAACACTTTGCCTGAGCGCATGATAAATGTTGGAGAAAAGCGGTTGCGCACAACTGCAGCTAACTAAACCACAAACTAGCTCCGGTCACAATCCATTACGTATAGACAACGAACAGTAGTCCAGCGGTAGTCGGGGACAGATGACAGTGTCAATGATACAAACACGAACATTGTCTTTGGAGCATATTGTCTCGAGACCACCATGATTTCTTTATCTCTCCGTGACACTGCGCAGTCATCAATCCTGCTCGACTTCCCAAACATTCTCTATTTTAGAGCTCAACAACTATCGACTAAATAAGCCAGTTAGTCGGTAAAATGAATTGGCTATGATATGATAATTGAACTTTTGCATGTTTTTGAAGAAATATAAATTATATTTTCATAGATACGAAACGAAATACCTAAATGGCTTTTGTTTACAGTGCTACAGTTAGTTGGATGTTAAATTAATTGGATGTTCAATTTTAATAAAAGTTAAAATTTAATTAGTTAGTTCAAAATACTACAAGGTCGTGGCAAAGTAATAACAGCCACACGGCTTGATCCATCCGGTAGATGGTGGTGGTGGCCGTGGAGGGCATCTTTACTTTACCGAGCCTCCTCTGTACAGTACTGTACTGTTTAGCCCTTGGTCCCGGCTGTCATTCATGGATCTTTGACAGTCTTTACTAGTCGCCTGAAGTTCGAAAGTCTGACAGCAAGGGGGATGGGGTGTTGTGTTGCCCAATTACTGGGTTGTGGAGGTCAAATAAGCAGTCGCTCCATGTAAAATATTGGTATTGCTGGTTAGACTGGTTGCCGACCCCAAATTAGTTGGGAAAAGGCTACGCAGATTGGGACAGATTTGTACTTTTATTTTTTATTTGATATTAATTTCAAGAAAATCGCTTTAATGAGTGATAATCGCCCTTACTATGAAAAAGAATCATTCAAATTAATTGTAATTACTTAGTAGGTACTTGGCATTACCTGCTGGCTACTAGAGCGTGATATCATTAAATCACACACAAATTTAGCAATCGACTATTTGATTATTCAATACACAACTACGGTGGACAGAAGGTTTAGTCAATACAAGAACCAACCGCGGCATAAAAAACTTCAAAAAATCCCTCACGATTTTCATTGACATCACGTTTTGTATTGTATTTATAAATATGCACCTAAATAATTTTATTATTCGAGTGATTTTTGACTGTCATATGGTGACTGACTCTTCACGGAAAAACAACGTAGCAACGTAGTAACTTAGTAGGTCAGTGATATAATGTTATGCACTATCTATGCAAGACCAGTCTTTAGGTAACACAAGAATTTAAATTTCGCGATCTCTCAACAAAGTCGTAATTATTTTTTTCGATACCTGTGTCTTGTATAGCAGCGAAATATTGTTAGGTGGGTGTAGACTCCCACGGAGCTTAGGTTTGGTACCGGGTCATACAATCATATAAAACTACGAGTTAGAACTATTATTTCGAGTTCATTAATTCGTTCAATAATATATTTTTCCTAGCTATCACAACTGCGGCAGATAACTGTTAAAATCTTTTCTAGTAACACAATCACTAACCACAAGAAAAAGAAGAAAAGACGAAATAGCGTTATTCTTATAATTACTAAAAAAGGTTTTATATTTACCTAATAGTTTAAGGTTATTGAACTTTTCCCTTTTTCCGGATAAGCACCAGTCGAATGCCACTTCAGGGCCAAGAAAGAAACGGGCATCTAAATTTGGCGTAAGGCAACGTCGGCCGCCATGACGCGGGGGGCGGGGCCAAGGCGCAGCTGCGCGTGATTGGTTGTGAGATTCGCGCGCTCTTGCGCAGTGCGCACTGAATCTTCAATGTGAACGTAATACAAGTACGGATAAAGTCGGTCAAATCGTCTAGCTTTATAAATATGACTGACATAACGCGTGATTCGGTAGCTTTTCACATTTAGTGCATGGAACAACGCTGCGGAATGTTGCGCGTACGACGGTCACGCACCGGCCGGCCAGCTTGCTAATTACAGATAAAATCTGCTCTTTGGAACGCTCAACGGCGGGCAAGAATGCCATCACGTGCCATAAAAACGGGACAGGCAGGAATCCAGCTTCCGCGTGCAATGCGGTCGGGCGGAAGCCTGGACCGCCAGAAAATTTGGAACACGTTCTGGGTTTTTTCTTTGCGATATTTATTTTACGAAGCTTTGCGCTCGCTGGCGTTATTCGTCGTATGTGCACACACCAACCATTATATGTTTTGTTCGCAGGTGTGGTTCCAGAACGCACGGGCAAAGTGGCGACGAATGGTGACCAAGCAAGAGAACAAGATGACAGACAAGTGTTCCCCAGATGCGTCCATGGAGCTGGACATTTATCACGGTCCGATGGGATCGATACAGTCGCTGCCGCCACACAGCCCGCCCTACAGCGTGATGGGCGGCCCCCCCAGCCCCAACTCCATGGATTGCCCCTAGCGGTCATTGCACGCTTTACTAGCGTCCTAGACCGTAATGACATGTGTGTCCGTGGCTAGATTTAGCGGAGGCACTTGCCATAGTATCAGGCAAGAATATATTTATGAAGCAACAAATAGACTATACCTAAATAATCAAAACCAAGATCAAAGAGTTTCTCTACTTCCTGGTCCTCAAATTAATTCGGTTAATTCTGGCCAACCTGCAAATACGCCAGCGTACCAAGAGCAAGTTTATGAACAGCCTTATGTCACGGAAACATACCAACAACCTTATGTTACGGAGGCTTATCAACAGCCTTATGTCCCGGAAAATTACCAACAACCTTATGCCACTGGGGCTTACCAACAACCTTATGTTACGGAGACTTATCAACAACCATACGTCACGGAGGCTTACCAACACCCTTATGTCACGGAAACATCCCAGCAGGCTCGTGCTACGGAAACTTTCCAGCAGCCCCATGTAACGCAGGCTTCCCGCCAGGCTTCCCGCCAGGCTTCCCGCCAGGCTTCCCGCCAGGCTTCCCGCCAGACTTCCCAACAGCCTTATGTTACGACGGCTTCCCAGCAACCTTATGTTACGAAGACTTCCCAGCAACCTTATGTTGCGCAGGCTTCCCAGCAACCTTATGTCACGGAAACTTCCCAGCAGCCTTATGTTACGCAGGCTTCCCACCAGGCTTCCCAGCAGCCTTATGTCACGGAAACTTCCCAGCAGCCTTATGTTACGCAGGCTTCCCAGCAGCCTTATGTTACGCAGGCTTCCCACCAGGCTTCCCAGCAACCTTATGTTACGCAGGCTTCCCAGCAACCTTATGTTGCGCAGGCTTCCCAGCAGCCTTATGTTACGCAGCCTTCCCACCAGGCTTCCCAGCAGTCTTATGTCACGGAAACTTCCCAGCAGCCTTATGTCACGGAAACTTCCCAGCAACCTTATGTTGCGCAGGCTTCCCAGCAGCCTTATGTCACGGAAACTTCCCAGCAGCCTTATGTCACGGACACTTCCCAGCAACCTTATATTGCGCAGGCTTCCCAGCAGCCTTATGTCACGGAAACTTCCCAGCAGCCTTATGTCACGAAAACTTCCCAGCAACCTTATGTTGCGCAGGCTTCCCAGCAGCCTTATATCACGGAAACTTCCCAGCAGCCTTATGTCACGGAAACTTCCCAGCAACCTTATGTTGCGCAGGCTTCCCAGCAGCCTTATGTCACGGAAACTTCCCAGCAACCTTATGGTACGCAGGCTTCCCACCAGGCTTCCCAGCAGCCTTATGTCACGGAAACTTCCCAGCAGCCTTATGTCACGAAAACTTCCCAGCAGCCTTATGTTACGCAGGCTTCCCAACAGCCTTATGTTATGGAGGTTTACCAACAGCCTTATTTTGAGCAAGTTTCCGAACATACTGTTCCTGGGCTTTCTAAATCGGCTGATCATCTAAACTCTTATCGCGAAAATACCCATGACCCTGCTTCTGGGCATTTTGAACATCAACGTCGTCAACAATGCCAAGTTTTTGCACAACGAAGCAATGAGCAATCTGTCCCTGAAAGTTTCCTAGGAAATGTTTATGAGCACAATCCTCTTCACCAACAATCTTTGCCACGGGATGGCGGTGGAGTAAACAATTATATTGAGCGACAGTCTGTTTATTAACCAGCAACCGAACCCCTTTCTTTTAGGCAAGATACCATAATTCGGCGGCGTAGCTAGGTAACCAAAGGCCTTGCGACAAAAAATAAACATGGGCCCCAACTAAACGATTTAAAATTCGACGTACTCCAGATTCGTCCAGTCTTAAAGTTGTTGCATCCTACATCCTGTAAATTGATGATTAATATTTCGCAAACTACACTCATGCCAGTACAACGTGCATATAATTGAGTCATTATTGTGTCTGATACATTTTTGAAAATAGTAATTTTAAATGTTTCTTCCCTGTTTTGAAAATAATGAAGTGAGGGCCCTAGATATACCGCCATAAATCTGTAACGTCAAATTCTACAGATTCGATAATTTCTTAAAATATTTAAGAAATTCTTAAACAAAAGCTATTAACCCTGAGATAGCACTTACTGAGATTTAGGCTATGCCACTTTATGCACGCGTCAAGATCGAGGGCCCAAGTCATTAACAGTTTTAATTCACCTTTAAGAAATTCATGGCCCTTTGTTTTAAGTTTTTACTCTTTTAACTAATCTCCCTATAAGATTTATTTCGTTTCGCAAGGGCTCATAAAATAGGTCCTCAATCCAGATACACATCTCAAGAGCCTGATTATGGAAAGAACCCACATGTACTTAACGGACGACCACCCCAATAGTCTGATGATAAAGAAAGCCAACAGCCTGTTTAAGCGCAGAACTGACGGCTATTTGATGTTCAAAATCCCCAAGCGAATGTTTCCTAGGGTTAACCTAAAGGCTGTCTTTGAACAGCCCAACTTAAAGCTTCATAAGGAGCAAATTAAATATGGTGATGATTTTAATGGTTTTGAAGTACCTAAACTACAACTGAAAGTGAACTTAAAAGTGAATTTTATTGAAGTGAAATTTTGTGACGGCAAGGTTGTTTTACAGTGTTAGTGACTGAATATACTGAATATACATGAACATTTAGTGTACCCACAAATACTTTTTCTATGTGCGTGATTGTGAAGTCAATTGTTTTTAATGTTGTGCTGGATGAATTGTGCAATTGTATCTTATCGCCGAATGTTATTGATATGTTCACGACAAGTATAATAGTCAAAGGAACATTGCTTTTCCCATAATAAAGTAAGAAAAAATCATTGCATTCCACTAACTTTAATGCATTGATAATAAAAATGCCCTTCTTTTTTGTATGTCTGCATATTGGCTCCGAGTCAAAATATTCATAAGAAAATAACATAGGTGATGATTCCTAGATAGTCGCATTTATTCTTGGCTTTGAAGTTTAAATCGATTGATGTTACTGGTAGTGTCAAATTAAAAGAATACCATACGAGTATTTCGGATTAAGTTGAGAAATTTGAATAATTGTATGATTAATTCCCTTTTAAATGTAAATACCTATAAATTATTGTCCGGATAAATGACCATTGTAAATATTATATAAAAAGATCCATAGTCTGTAAAACCGTATAACTGTTAAACTTTTATCTTTTTGATGTACTTCGCTTGGGATGATGAAATACCAGTTTCGCGACGTACATACATAATATGCATATAGTTATAAACTCCCAGACTCCTAATTCGATGCAATGTGAACGTCCAAACATGAAAATAATGATAAGTCGAAGAAAAAGTTTTTATGCGGTTTTGAAGTCGACATACTGGTGTCGTCATTGTTCCGAATTTGAATATTCAACCATTTAAAAAGGTATAGATAAAAAAAAAGTGCTAAATGACTCGATCTAGGTAGTACTGGGAGTGTCATATTGTAGATCTGTGTTATCAATAATAATCACATATATAAACTGACTGTCATTTTGAAATTGTTGTAAAAATAAGTAAGTGTATTAAGTTTCAAGCTAATGGATGTTAGTTTTCGGTTATTATTCTTTTAAACTATGGTTCTGTAATTCGGTTCTTTGAACCATTAAATAATATATACTATTTATTTATTGACAATTCATATTTAATTTAGTTTTAGATGTAGTTTGTAGTTAGGTACGTAAAATGAATGTGAAAGTTTTTCCATAGTTTTAATAATTATTACCTAGGCTAGTATAGTCATATAGAAATAAAGCCGGCAAAATATTATTTAAAATCTTCTTTCTTTGCAGTTTAATATTTTGTTTCTAAATTTTTATATAATTATTCCTACAGTCCTTTAAGTAGTTCTAAGCATTAAATAATATTCCGGCTAAATAAATGCACTGTTAGTTCCTTTTATATAGATTTAAAGTACATTATAATAAAATAATCCACTTAATATATAAATGTATTAGATGAAAATAATGACGTTCGTTCATTCTTGAATAATAGTTGAAATTGCTTATTGTCGATTCGCATAAATGTATTCGCCCGAAATAGACTAATTAACACTTTTAAATAATATATTTTTTTCTGTAGGTGAATTGCACGAAGTTACTTCTCACGAATTTACTCGCCCGAAATGGGCGAAGCAACACTTTTTTTTCCTATAAACGACTAGCGCTAAATTCATTTATTTGTGAGCGAATAGACAGCTCCAGAAATACGTATTCAATTGACACATAAGTTTCTACTTTACTGAGTAAAATATAAACTTGTACAAAAATAGTTGAGTTTTCTTAACTTTATTACATAAAAATTGGCCATTGCCTAATACGTATCACTTAAATGAATTTCGTGCGAGTTGTCTACAGGAAAAAAACATTATAGTATCACATTACCCGTGTCCAACGAGTAAATTCGTGCGAATGGACCCATAAGCCGTTGAAAGTAGTAACAATAATAATACAAAATAATGATGTACGATGTTTAAAATTACATTACAAATTTTCCCACTTCGTTTGGCAACAATTTTAAGTTCTCAAAGATCTGTGACGTTATAAAAATCTGTTAATTAAAAAATTATTCAACTGTATTTTTGGTTTTATTTCATTGCTTAAAAATCCATTGTATACCTTTTGTAAAAAAACAAATACAATTTTCTTTATAAAAAGCTTTATACTGTAAGTAATCATTTCAATTTGTCAGTACGCAAACTCGAATCGAAAACTACAATGCATGTTTCCTGGCTATCTATCCACACACGATAAAGAAAAAATCACCAAATATATTTTTTTTAAAAACAACACATTACAAAACTAGTCATATTTTCAAAGGTTTAAAAATCTCCACAGTAAAACCAATACCGCTACAGGTAAGTTTAGCACCCTGCGGCCGGACTGAGGCGTGCTACATACTATCGGAAAAATCCACTATTTGTAGTAATTGCATCGAGTCAGCTGTTATGCTCAACAAATATTGCCGAATCGAATGTATATATTTTATTTATTGAAATTAGGTACACCAACAGCATATATATAGGTAGTATATTGAATATGATATTATATGACGACACGGTTGGCGCAGTGGTTGAGCGATTGACTGCTGCGCACTATGTCGCGGGTTCGATTCCCGCACGGAACAAATATTTGTACGACCTGCAAGTATTTGTTACGAGTCTGGGTGTTTTTCTATCTATAATATGTATGTATTTACAAAAAAAAAAATATATAAATAGTATATCAGCCATCTCGTTACCATAACACAAGCATTAGGTTGCTTAGCTTGGGACGATATGGCACTGTGTGAAATGTCCAAGGATATTATTATTATTAGATATTATATATTACAGGTATTGTTATACCAATTACAGGTGTACACGACATTTTTTATTAATGTAACCCGAATAGTGAGTAGCAGCGGGGTACTTACCCCTCTCAGGGTCAATTCCCACTGAAAGAGTAAAAGCGGCCGTAAAAGCACTGCGCCGCATATGGCGCTAGAACACTCGCGCTGCCTAGCGGCGCCCCTGCTTTGCCTTCAAATGACTATGAACTTTTTCTTCCCGTAGATAAGATTCAAAATATTTTGCCTCAAAAAGCCGCTGACAGCCGCTGCTCTTTCGGCGGGAATTGCCCCTAATACTTTATCAAGACCTGTATCTTGTCTGGTTAAAGTAGATATTTTCTGTTTGGTGTAGACTATCTGCACCACCACTCAAAACCTCTAGCTAGATAAAACAAAACAAAAGAAGGAGCAATTTTGACAACTTTTAATTGCATGGCTACAGAAATTGCAGAATCTTGAAGCAAAATCATGTAGCAATAGTACCTACATACTCTTCTTCGTCTAGTATAAATTATGCAACTAGAAACATTTCTATGTTTTTGTTCGACCGGATCCGAGCCAATAAACCGAACAGCAGAAAAATAACTAAGTCTATTCTCTATTAATCAATTATAATCTATCCTAGATTCCTCGTACGTTCGCAGTATGGTTGTCACAAAGAATCGCCCAGAAGCTTGCTTTAGAGTTACTGGCTGTCGTAGAGGCGCGCGCGCAGTCTTGAGTTATGCTGTTTTAATTAAAACAATAAATAAGCCGCAGCTGAGGCAGTTGGGTGGTCCCTTCGGATGCCTCTTTTGAAAATTCCAACTTTTATCAGTACGGAGAATATCTTTTTACACGTAAACTGTTTCCTTATATATTGAGGAGGCTCGGGGGATGCTTGGTTTGGGTTAAAGAGGTGCTTATTAGGTAGGCCACTTCATTTATCAATGTGATTCGGTGCCTATACTGCATCTCTTGCACATTTGTCAATATAGCTTGCGGTGGGTACACAACTGCAGCCGACTACACCTTTTATTTAAACACTACATATTTCATATTAGTGAAAAAATCTGTCGATTTTCAAGTATGAGTACTTCATGGACTATGAATTACTTAGCAGCGTAAAAACGAGGCCAGTTGAGATTCCAAAATATTCTTCATCGATCGAGTTCACACAAGGGGTAAGTATTGACTTAATAAAATCACTTGGCTTCAGATGTAAGTATACCTTTTCAGTCTAGAAAATGATTATATTCATTTCATTATACATGGTGTGGTTATTATACCACACAGCTCCAGGGCAAAATAATACAAAAAGTCCTAGAATATGATTGTGATTCACAAATGTAGCGTTTCATAATTAATTTATCTCGATGCGTAGGTATCAAGTTCCATTGATTTAGTTAAATACAATTATCAATGAAAATATAAATACTCGTATTTATCAATATGATGGTATTCATTTTCATTCAAACCAAAAACCTTTTACATTATTAATCGTGACTTTGGCGAATTATTTGAATAAAAAATTTAAACAACAAAAAAGTTTTAGTTAATTAAAAAATAAAAATCATATTCCTGTTGATTCTTTGACATATAGTCTCATTTAGACCTTAGAGTTATGGCATTAAAGTATGTGCCAGAAATAGGTTCGCCCCTGTTACATGGGACTATAATATAATATAATAATAATGTATAACATGCATTGGTTGCCGAAATAAAGAAAAAAAAAAAACTGGCAAAATGTGTCTGTCGCTATGTGCAGACAACTGCCCAAACCTTCGAAGATAACAGTCGTGATGTTAAGTGTGCATGTGTGCATGTCAATGTTATATAAGGTGTTAAAAAATTAACTCTAAGAATTTCGTGGGAGCATTGTACTCATCGTAACGAACAACTTTTACTATGGGATGAACCCTGAAATCGCGAAAAAAATATGAGCTGTTCCATACATTTTATTGAGTTACGTGTGCATAAATGTATGGAACAGCTCATATTTTTTCGCGATTTCAGGGTTCATCCCATAGTAAAAGTTGTTCGTTACGATGAGTACAATGCTCCCACGAAATTCTTAGAGTTAATTTTTTAACACCTTATATATCATTTTATTAAAATAACAACAAATCATTTGAAATTCCAACTACACCACAAACCCAAACATTGTTAAATTGCTATTGAGTCGGAACGGGAAAAGGCAGGCCAATTACTGTTCAGCTAATTCAATAAGTGGGGAATCAACTGTTACTCACCCATTAGAACTCTTTACTGTGATTTGTAAACACGAATTATATATTTAACAGAAATAGGGGCTGAAACAAATCGGTAGCTAGATCAAACAAGGGGTTTTCCACCGACAATGCATTCTGTTGATTCAACATTAATAGTGTTTGCATTAAAGATTAACTTTTTAGTCCAACATGGGCTCCGTCTCCGCTTGATCACACCTGCTGCTCTAATGCAAATGTTTACATGCATACAATTAAGCCTTGATTCTTGATGGGGCAGTAATAATTAGTTCACGGGTCCTAGCACTACTTGCAATCACGTTTGGCATATAAACAGCTGTTGAAAATAGCATGCCAATTCCAGAGGTGGTACTTATAACCAGAAATGCTGTTCGTTTTGTAAAGTTCAATGTCCTTTTTTTTTTTAAGGCTGGGAAATCATCCAGTGACTGATCCCGCTCTGGGTGGAGCGGAAAGGAGTGTAAGACTCTTACTGACTAAAACCCATCCATGTTCCTTCCGTAGCCCTTTATGTTCCGGGGTAGCGGTAACCCTTTGGGACAATCCCCCTGTGGTATCATTGAAGTTCTGCAGTTTAACATGGACGTTTGTAATAGGTTTTGTGAGCAGCCGTCTCGCAGTTTTTTGAACAAATCGGTAAGTAGATTGACATCGTCGAAAAAACTGGATGAAGATGCTTTTTTGTGGAAGCAGAAAAACATTGTGGGTAAGTAAGTTTTTTGTTGAGAAAATTAAGTCTGAAGTCTTAGTAAAGAAAGATTATTTGTATTAAAATATTCTGGTGCCAACAACCTGACTCAAAAGTTCACAATGTCCGGGGGCTTCCTTTAATGTATAAGCTGAACCGCCTAAAGACGCAACCAACCGATAGCCATTCGATATATTCACATACAACTATTGCCTTGCTATAGCAAAATGTGACTCCATGATGATTTCTACAGGAGCCTTCGTTGCAAAAACTGGTCCTGCTGTCTGCGACTTCCATTCAAGGGGGACAGAGACACCGCTATACGCACCTCTATTAAACGGATAAAGACAAAAATAGAACCGCATAACGGGATTCGTTTTCGGGTTCTGGGCATTGTTTTTGAGTTCTGAGAAAAGCAACTGGTCTCATGTAAGTATATAAAACATTATGTATCAGTACATAGGCGGATGTGCTGGAAAAAATTCTTGCCATCGACATTTTGGAATTCTTAACCTATGAATATTCCGAAACGGTTAGGTTTTCATACGGAACTGGTTCGAAATGATTCGCCAGCTGCACGTCGCACTCGAGAGTAAAAAGTTTTTCTCTTTTGTTAACGTACAGAGGCCAGCACATCAAGTTACCACAATCTGTCAAATTTCTTTGATAGCATTTCAACTTTATTGCAAAGACATAAGGTTCATTTTTAATTGAAAAAATTTGACCGTTAGGGATAGCTTGATGTGCTGGCGTCTGTACGTATAGCCAGCACATCCAGTTACCTCAATCTATCGTTATCCAACTTTATTACAAAACATCATTGTGGGTAAGTAAGTTACATTTTTAATTGGGAAAGTTTGACAGTTTGGCATAGATTGATGTGCTGGCGCCTGTACCTACCTATAGCGCTAACTTCTGGCCTGTCTGTCTGTTAACATGGAAATGAATTGTTTGTCTATTAAAATCAAAACTAAGACGTATTTACTGTAATAAATAATTTATTAATATTCCAACCCTAAATGTTCAGGCAAGCTTATGGTCACTATTCTTAGGTCCTACTCTCCAGTTTTCGTATCAAGAGATAGAAGTTGAAACTTAGGTATCCCCGAAATGAGTACGTGTCAGGTGGCATTCTACATGTCCTACCTAACTTCACGAAAAGGTTTCAAGGTTTGCATTTCCATTTTGAAAGTAATACCAAACCTGTAGTGGCTTTTGTTTATTTGTTTGAATTAAAAATTGTGATGTCTTAAAAAAGTTAAAGCCCTTGTTTTAATCAAACGAGTTTTTGGTGCGATAACAATATAAATGATCTCAATTAGTTGGTTAACGATGACGGTTTAGTTAGTGTGTACATCTTATCAGAGGCAATGAACTGACGGTAACATATTATGACAACATTTTTTTTTATTTTTTTTTTATTTTATGCGCCTTGTTCAGTGATCCTTGATACAGAACTCGCTGAAATTCATTGTCTCGGCACTTTTCAGGCTGTTTGTCAGATTCTGTTTTTTGAAAGTTGCTGTCTGGAAAGTATGGCGGGTTTCTGCAAAGGAAGGACCGGTTGACTAATTTACAAATTTAAGTGAGATTTGTGTTTTCCTATGTGATGCTTCTTCTTGTTTTCGTGTAGTTAGTGACTTACCTGGTGTCAGAGTTTTTATGCTGCCCATGGGCCTCTGACTTAGCTTCACGTGCTGCTCTCAGACATGTTGGTGTCCTCACGATGTTTTTCTTCACCGATTTTAGGCAAGTGATAATTTTACAATACGCTCATGAAGCCGTAAAATCAGAGGTTTTGGGTTCGAACTCGAGACCTATGACTTGGCAGTCCGACGGTCACACCGCTAGGCTATCACTGCTGTAATGTGATGTTTATTATCCGATTCTAGAATGCATTATGCAAGCTAGCCGAGAGTTTGCAAAATGAGCTTGCAATAGTGAGTAAGTAGTTAGATTTACAAATCTAGCTAGCATCACACTGATAGAATAAGGCTGCGTTTCCACAGAAGCTGAGCTACGCGGGGCTGAGCAGAGACTTATAAAAATTGATCAATCACATTGCTCAAAATACACATCTCATCTCCGCTCCGATTCAGTTGAAACAGGTTCGCGGAGTTGAGAAGATTTGCATTAAAATGTATGGTGCGCAGAGATAAGCGGGGTGCAGCTATGTCGAGCTTAGTGGAGCTGTGCCGTGTAGAGCGGGGCTGTGCGGTGTAGAGCGGGGATGCGCGCGGTAGAGATGGGTTGCGCGGGGGGTAGCAGGGCTGACAGGGGTAACGCGACGTCAGAAGCGGGCGTTTGTTTGTTGCAGCTCCACTTCGCTAGTCTCAGTTCTGGTCCGCTCCGGTCGTCTCAGCTCCGCTGCGCTTGTCTGAGCTCCGCTCGGTTCCACTTCACCCAGCTACACAGCTCAGCCCAGCACCGCTCATCTCCGCGCAGCTTTAATGGAAACACCTACCTATTTACACGGCTCTTCTCCTCTGTACTCCGCACAGCTCCGCTTTTGTGGAAATGCACCCTTACCGTGGTGCCATTCCGTACAAATCTAACCGTGATAACGTAGGTGAAGTGAGTTTAAAATGAGCTGTCTTCTTCTTCGTGTGGTTAGTGACTAACTTGGTGTCAGAGTTTTAATGCTGCCCATGGGCCTCTGACTTAGCATCACATGCTGTTGAGAAATATCGTTCAAGCATGCCGGTTTCCTCACGATGTTTTCCTTCACCGATTCTAAGCAAGTGATAATTATACAATACGCACATGAATCCTTGAAATCAGATTTGCGTGCCTTGGGTTCGAACTCGAGACCTATGACTTGGCCACACCACTAGGCTATCACTGCTTTTTAAATGAGCTGTGAAATAGTGTCAATCCTTAACCATAGGTAAAACGACAGACCACTTTGTTTTTTTTTATGGCTGGGAAATCATCCAATGAACGACAGCTAACTTGACCTTAGTTTTCACGGTGGGATTTTGACGGAATCAACCGGTCGATTCGAATTACGCAATTAGAATAATGGGTTACAGTACCGCGCCCAGCGGCTAAGTGGGAACTTTAATATGTGCATAACTACCTTTAATAGACTACCAAAAAAGATATTTAATAAATAGGTAGATAATGAAAGTTGATATTATGTATGTATGTTATATTTGTTTGGTAATTTTGTAATACTTAGAACATATTTTATAATTTCGTAGTGCCTACCTAGTATTGATGTACTTAAAACTCATTTGCATGCCCTAAACAGGCAAAATATGGATTGGGCATAGACCACCAATTTTAACAATTGGTAAAACCTGTTTTACTGCAAATAAATTACTCTTATTCGTAAGGGAGAAAGCAAAATAATGTGCATCTCAAGGTGGGCTTAGACCAAGCAAACACAGAACCAGGATAAGAGCAGAGCGGACGGACCTCCGGCGCGATCTCATGGCGGCCTGGAAGCAGCGACTGTCGCAACCCAGCGCAGGGCACGCCACGATAGTGGCGGTAAGGCCCCTCTTTGAGGAGTGGCTAGAGAGGCGTCACGGCGCCCTCACCTTCCGCCTGGCGCAGGTCCTCACCGGACATGGATGTTTCGGGAGGTTCCTGCACATCATCAGGCGGGAGGAAACGCCCGGGTGTCACCACTGCGAGGATCGCCCAGAGGACACGGTAGAGCACACGGTGCAAACCTGCCCCGCTTGGGCGGAGCACCGCCGTGTCCTCGTAGAGGCGATCGGCGGCGGCGACCTCTCGCGCCCGGCCCTGGTGCAAGCCATGGTCCGGGGCGAGAGGGAGTGGGAGGCAGTCACCTCCTTCTGCGAAAAAGTTATGCTCGCAAAGGAGGTGGCGGGATGGGAGAGAGAAAGGTCCTCCCGTCCCAGCCGCCGCGGGAGACGCTCCGGGCGTCGGGAGCCACGTGACGACTCCCGGCCACCGTAGGCGCGGGCCTGCGGACGGTGAGTAATGGGTGACTCACCGTCCGATCAGCACCAGACCCGTGCCGTACGGCGCGTATATGTTCCACGCGCGCCTCAAAGAGATGTCAGCATATGAAGGGGCCCCTCAGGGCCAAGCCTGCCGGGTAAGCGGGATTGTCCGAAAGGGTTACCGCTACCCCGGAACATAAAGGGCTACGGAAGGAACATGGATGGGTTTTAGTCAGTAAGGCCCGTATTACAGAAGGATACTCAAGCACTGATCTCTGTTTAAAACTAGTTTTGAGTCAAGTTTTTATTTTAGAACGTTCCTCAAGCATAGATCCATTGATCATAGTTCAGCCGAGTTTGGCTTTATATTAGAACGTTACTCAGTTCGTGAATTGAACTCAAGCAGTGATTGCATCTGTCATCACCCAAGTGTGGTCGGGACCGCGCTTGAGCAGAGATTGTTGCATGTCATGCAAAGAGTAATATAATAAGACGGGATATGTCATGTCAGTCTATCTGCGTCGAATTTTTAAATCAATTATAGTGGAATTGAAATAGGATCATTGTTAAAAGAAACATTTGGAGAAGTTGAATATTACATGTTATTACTCCGTATCGGATTTTCTAGCTGATGTATTTTGGTTGTGCATCCATGATTGTGTTTGATGATGAACTGTTTCTGTGTGATCAATGGATCAATGTGTTTGCATGCCAAAATGGTAGCATCTCCAAGGATTATTTGATATTATGTAACAACCCTAATGTATTGAGCAAATAAATAAAGACAACAATAACACATTCTACAATATTTTTTTCAATAACAATTCAAATAGAAGGTTGAACTATGGCGTTCCTCTCTCATACAATTGTGAATACCTACTCCAAAAAGAGGTAGGTACAGGTATCAACCACACAACCATAGGCATCCCCTAGCCCCAGAATTGCAAATTATGTTTACGTTTTTATGCGATGGCCTCATCAACATCCCGACATCAATAGTCGGGCAGACACAACACCCGTCTGGTCAGAGGATCCTCCCTTTTCTATTCAGGATGAGTAAACTTGTCACCCTGTTCCTCATACCTCTGTAAGAACACAATGTAAGCCCGAAAGGCAAAATGCTAAATATCCAAAAATGTACGGGAGTGAGACGAATGACTGGACAACCAGTTACAGCGCACTGGTCCGAACAGAAGGATGTCGTCAAGGGTTCCAATAAACGTGGACATTCTCAACCTGCAAAAAGAGTAGCATCTGATGACGCCGCAACCTTTCGCTACCAGAGGAGGCAGTACGCATTTAAGGGTTTACGTGCTTATAACACATACCTACAAAAAGAACATCAATACATGGTGTGTCGACTCCTAAATTGCTATACCTGGTTACAATATTATTCATTTTTATAAATAAAACAAAAATATGTAAAGCAATATTTTTTTATTAACAATAATCAATCTTGAGTAATATCTATCTTCTATCTTTAAATTAAAATGTATTAGTAGTAGTAGTGAATTCATCTGCGTCTGAATAGGTATGTTAGCTGGCATCAATAATAGTTTGGATGTGGTTTAGATCGATGGTATTAAATTGTTGGGGCGGCATTATTATTTCGTGCTCTATACCATCTGGATCTGCTTTAACTGGAGTCACCATATCTGAAACTAAACATAATAACATTTGCATAACATGCTCAGAGAGGAATCCCCACTCTTGACACCCCATAGGATAACAAAATAACGTTAACTTATTAGCTCCAACTGTACTGGTAGTAGAAAGCAAATTTTGGGAAAGAAAAGTATTCAGAATCATCTTGAACAACGACGACATCATGACGTCACGAACTTCTACAAAGAGAGCTAAACACCTGATGGTGGTGGTGGTGGTGGTGGCTGTCAAGGCAGGTTAAGGTTCCTGTCGTAATAAAATAGGATTGTATTTTATTAATAATTTCCACAGTAGGAAACTGTTAAGTAAACTTATATTAAAAAATAGATTGGTACTTACTGACTCGCATCATAAGGGAACTATTAGGTACATTTCTCCGCAGAACGGACACATTCAGCCATTTTGCTCGTGTGCATGTGTGAAATCAATCAAAAGAACAATTTTTCTTGTGTCTTGCCATTTATGAATTGGTATACATTTATATTCAGCAAAAGAAACACAAAAAACGTTGTAAACAAACATATTATATTTTCGGTATTTGACAGTACTGACGTTTTAATTTCATAGATATTTACACCTACAAGTTTGCTTTTAAAATTACTATACTTTACTTCAAAAACCTTTATTTCAATAAATGCGGGGTTATAGTATTCAGGACAAAGTAAAAACCCAGATTTCCTAAATAGTTGAGCGTTTTATGGTATAATAATATTTCTAATGCATTGAAGATCAGAACAAAATTGGTAAATAAAATAAATCGTAAATGAAAACTGACTGTTGTATAGACAATTTATAGACATCTCTGCTTGAGGCTAGATTTGAGTGTCGATTCAACTGAGTATAGTTTGATTACCGTCCTGGAATAAGAAAGATGCTCAAGCACTGAATCTAAATTTAAACTGAGATCGACTGATTGGCGATCAAACTAGACTTGAGGAACGTTCTGTAATACGGACCTAAGAGTCTGACACTCCCTTCCGCTCAACCCAGAGCGGGAGCAGTCATTGGATGATTTCCCAGCCTTAAAAAAAAAAAAAGGATAAGAGCAGACATTCTATTTTTCATACTCTTGACGGTTTAATAGTTATGGATAGACCAACAAACGAAAGAATACTCTATCCCTATCTATACAAATATAATTTTATAAGTAATCCTTTTTACAATTTAATTATTATTATAATTTGTATAGGTATTAATATTAACTATGTAACCAATATTTTGTTTAAAAGAGTGTCCATGGAGTTTCTTGCCCGTTCTTCTCCATAGGTACCTACTGCTTTGGAATGGGCAACTAGCTTCATCTCTCTGACTGACCGACCCCTTGACAATTGAAAAGTGCCAGTAATTGGTTTATTTGGAATACTTTGAGTTTGAGATTGAGTTTGAGCTCGTTTAGCGAAAACCGATCATTACGTAAAATGCCAAGCAAATTTTTGTGACGTCACAAATATGTATAGATAGATATACCAAAACGTAAGTTCCATCGTTCTTAAAGATCAACAAACTTGTCCCCGAATGTGTGAGATGAAACCGCAGCGCCCTCATTTACCCAGTTTTTGTCACTCCAAAATAAATCATGGCCGCTTGTAATGTAGCGTGCAATTTTAAGTTTTTGGGTGTCACACATTTGGTACAGACATCTTGAACACAGAGTTACGAAATATGTGTTTTTAAATGTGTAATAATAATCATGATCTAATGAGGAACAAGTTCAAGAAAACAAAATGCAAATAACATTAACTACACTACACTAAAATCCCTGCGTCGATGTGGAGAAATACAAGAAAATACATTAAATACGGCACATATTATTCTAGAAAAATACATTAAATATGGTACATAGTATCATCGAAAAATACATTAGGTAAATATGGCCATCGTCTGTTAGACAGTCTCTTTCTATTTCCTGAAATCCAATGTGTTATTATAAAGCGCAGGTAGGTACTATACCGTTGTTATGGCACGAGATCGTATGAATTAAGCAAGCAGTTGGTTTAACTTCAATTATTATTCTTACTAGGGACTTTATGTGTTATATCTATCTTTCCCTCTATCGCCTGTCAACTAGTTCGCAGACTGTCAAACCGCGTCTTCTGCTTTTTTGGTATTAAACTTATAATTTGAAAAAAGGTTTTCTATTAATTAGATAGGTCACAAAGCCATCGGCGTAAAACGAGTCATCGACAATAGCCGCCGGTAGCTAGCGTCAAACAGTTCACACACTTTTTCATAAGTTTTGTATGTATTTGTATAGATTCGTCTCACACGTGTGGCCACCCGCTACAGCAATACTCGACACCGCAGTAAGAGCTAACAGCCAACGTTGGCTGTGGTCGGTGGCTCGTTTGTGCCGAACCTTAATTTATAATTTCTATGTAAATAAAAGCCATATTAAAAATACGCTTGAATAAATCCCTTCGCAGAAACGTTCCGAAGAATAAAGTTAACGACTTCCAATAGGTACTTCAAATACCTTTTCTGCCAACTTAACGTCAAGTTTATAAGGCAATCAGCATCTGAAGAGCTTCCGTCATTATGAAAAAGATCGGTCTTAAAATGAACGATTTTCGAGCTAGATTTTAGATTGTTTCATCTCGGCTTTCAGGCTGAATCATAACAATGGTTGGGAGAGCCAAGATAATATATAAGCATTATATTACCTCGGTGGTCGTTGTAAGCGTTCCGTTACCGTCCAGGTCGGCTAGCTAATTGATTGGTCACTTAGTTACTCGACCATGACGCCTTATGTATCTATCTACCTACGTGGATGCGACGTGTCAAGCTTCAGATAAAGGGGGATGCGCTCACTGTACACCGGATATTGACTGATGACGTAAAATAACATCAAACTCGAATAGGGATGCTGACAGGGTAAAAAAGAGAAACTATATTTATCCCGTCAGTCAGATAATAAAAAAATATTATCCACGTATTTTTTGCTTTATCATATTATTAAAAATGAGATAAAACGCATTAAAGTTGGGCAGTGGGGGCACGTTACGTCACAATTCAGTTTAAAATCTACATACAAGTGACGTCATGCCACATTTTATCACAATGTATCGACATAATCTTTTCAATACGTGAAAAAAAAAATACGTGTCTAATATTTTTTAATAACCTAGCTTACAGACTAAACAATTAATTTAGTCATCATCTCCATTCTGAATTCTGATAATAATAATTTTGAGTGAGAATAATCTTTTCCAAACACAGCGTCACTTCACCCGTAGTCGGTACAGACCCGGGCCTCACCACAAGCTAGTTTTTGCCCCCGTCTCGGACCATTTAACCCCGGAAGAGTAGGGAAGGGAAGTCAGATGTTACGACCTATTTCTATGCCACGTTTTTGTCCCAGGCGCCTTAACTGCCCTGCCTACCCATCACGGTGGCTTTGATCGTGTGGAGAATTATTTGTTTGATATTTTTTCAACGTTCGGTAGTTTTCTATGAATATCTGCTTTGAATAATCAACCTTAAAAGTTCCCACTGCTGGGAGACAGCCTTCTCTATGTGTGAGCAACGCGAGTCCAGTGCGAGTTGGTGGATGCCATAAATGTCTTCGACTAATTCGTATCAAGACCTGCCTAACTGATGTTTGTTTCCTCAAGATATTTCACCGTTTTGGTATCAGTGTTGATGGGGTTCGAACCCACGGCCCAGACTCTTGAGTCGAGGCCAACACCACCGGTAAACACTGCTCTCTCTGCTCTTGGTAGATGAAAATGTCATCAAAAATATAGTATGTAGGTAAAACAGTCATGAAACCGGCAATGACAAATAATACAAAATAATCATTCATCATAATAAAACTGAAATTTAATTGAATAAAATAGGAAATCACATTGAAAAAAAAGACCGCTCATCTTAAAAACTTTCATCACCCAGTATTCAATTTGATTCCAAATATCTGTGACGTCATATTTCATACTAATCACGTAGGTACAAATTCCGCGTATTGACAGTTCATACACAAAAAGTAACATAAGTGACTACCCTTTCAATTACCCAATTGTATAATTATGTAGACTCAAGGTATAAACATTACTCATGAGATCTACGTATCTCAGGATATTTATAAATATTTACAGTGTACTGGCGAAATGTAGGTACATATTTTGTATAATATTTTTTTTTGTTTTGTTTTTGGCACATCTCTGCCCAGTCCTTCAGGGAAACAAGGCGTGATGTTAAGAATGTATTTTGCACGCATTGAATGCGGTTAAATGAAAAAAAAGCAAAGTTTGAAATAGGTTATAACCTACATTATCCTAGCTTATGTACTAAGTATAAAAGTACAAAAATATATATCTGAAAATTGGATGTTTCTCTGAGTTTCTAATTAGATCTAATTCGATCCCAACGCCATCTAGAGAGCTGTCAGGTAATGTAGTGAACTAGACTGCTTATGTCGCCAGTAAAAGTAGTCACCCGGTGAATCAAAGAACTTCGGCAAAATGTACTGAATTTCAGGCTTTGCAGATCTGTACCGTTGCGAGTGGCGCCGCCGTACGGAGATTATATTGGTGACGATGAACGAAAACATTTTTCCTTTTTCTCATTTAGATGTGTCTATTTTGTGTAAAACGTGGATCAATCGCTTATTTTCATGAAGTTAATTCTGACCTGAATGTATTTTTTTTGTTAATTTCTACAAAACGAGGTTTTAAATTGACAAAATTACTAACAGTTCAGGCAAGGGACGACATTTTTAAGAAACATAATATTAGAAACAGTAGTTGTTAATTAAAATCGGAATAAATGTTTTAAGTGGGTTTATTTTAAATTGTTTTATTTAAAGCTGTGTGCCACCTCAATACTCAAAACTCAATATTAAATCGCATTTCACAACGTGTTCTTGGGTGGTAAAGTAGAAAATTTAGATCATTATGGTCCCTGACAGGCACAGCAAAAAATAATAGGAGAGAGGAAGCTTTAAATTAAGTTACATCTAAATTATAATTAATAATACCATATTAGGGATTCTGTATACCTACATTCTTTATATTTTATCGTTTAAATATTCACCTATACTGTAATAGCATCTTTTTATTAAGAATTGTTAGAATTGAAACTGAACATTGCCCTATAAATATTAATACCCAACGCAACGCCTGTATGTCTCGAGGGGCTAGGCAGAGAGTATGTTGCATGTTGCACCTTTATTCCGCCATTGGGTATTTGAAAGGGTTACTTTTTATGAACTGTCAAAACGCGGAATTTGTACTTGATTTGTATCATATAAGTATAACAATGTGACGTCACAGATTTTAAAATCAATTGGATTTTAAAATTGCATTGAATGCTAATAAAATACTAATTAGCATTCAATGCAATTTTAAAGTTATATCTTCACATAATATTTAATTTGTATACGGTGCGGTGGTGGAAGTTTTTAAATTGAGCGGTTTTTTTCTATGTTGTTTCATATCTTATTTTTGATCGTGTCAAATAGTCAACTATCTCCGTCCCATTTATGTTCCTAATATGGGGCGAGTTAAATTTTAACTTATTTCAGACTAATATTACAAATAGCAATAATAATAACTAAAGCACAAACCGCAAGAGGGGGTAACTTACATGACACAATCATGTGGGGGGTGGGAGGGGGGTTAAATAAAACAACATAATTAAGAAGTCGTATCTATTACCACAATACTAAAAGCAATAACCATTATTACATAATGTGTGTAAAATCTTCTGTCCCAGCAAATCTACTTCCGCAGAGCTCCGGATAATTTTATAAATATTATTTTGCTCCTAAAAATGACACTAAAGTCATTCACGATCGTCAATTTAGATCGGTTCCATTGTTTTATCATAGATATGACATCTCTAATATTTTAAAACGAAACCGTATCTCCGAAAATCGAGTGTCATTGCAAAATGTACCAAAAGAATTAAAATATAGAGTTCATCGATTTTAAATCTAACAGTAAAAGAGACGCCATTATTGATCGCTTTCCGATTCATTGACGAGTTGGGTAGATGGCGCTGCTTGACAAAAAATGTGATGAATGCTCATTGAGTCGGAGACGATTGTTATCTACGAAGTGTTAGGAAATGTCTCGACTATGATTACATTTCTTTTTCGAGAACTGTCATAGTTCGTAGTAAGACAATGATCTTTTTAGTGGGAGGTAGAAAGATGTTTCTTTTTATTTAAACTAGTTGATAGACAGTACAAACTGAAATGGTTGAATGGTCCACAAGTTTTGTATCTTACTAAACATATCTACTAGAGATTTCTAGGTAACTGAGAAGCTCGTCACGTGATCGCATCATCAGCATCAGGTATGACAGTAATAACGAACGTTCGTGTAACCTGTGTAAAAAACATACCTATACGCTAATATATACCCACTCAACTTTAATACCAACAAGAGAAGAAAGCAAAAAAAATAGTTCCAAAAAATATAATAAAGTCTTTTAATAAAAGAATTTAAATACCTTCGCAAAGGATAGGCTTTGGTATCTCAAAAAAAAACATCAAAAGCTTTGTTATCCAAATACCCGATTCAAATCTCTTTTAGATAGAACTTTACTACGTGTTTTGTTAAATGTTTTTTTAGATCAAAAGCGGAACTCACTTTTGCTGCGCTGCTGCCCGGCTTTTCTGAAAAATCTTCTATCTATGAAAAACAAAACTGTATTAATACCAACTGGTGTAGAAGACAGCCCAAAACACCATTTCTCTTCTGTATTGTATTTATCTCGATTTCTGTTCTGAAGAAGAAGTAGCAGATGACAGCGGTGCGGTGGCGGTGAACCAATTGTATTCCAAACTCAAACCACTTTCCCACCAATGTCAGGAAGATGAAAGCAGGCCAAAACGCAGTAGGTAGCTGGAGAAGAACGGGTAAGAGACTAACGGACACTCTTAAACAAATTATGCATGTACATTTTTTTTATTCTGCCTCGCCTTTTAGACTGAAACCTGATCCCAACATAGTTGGGACTATGTTGGGGTCAGCTTCCAGTCTAACCGGATGCAGCTGAATACCAGTATTTTACATGGAGCGACTGCCTATCTGACCTCCACAACCCAATACTTACATACGGTCTTACCAAGGGGTATCGTATTAGATACCCCTTGGTAAGACTGGCTGTCAGACTTTCGGGCTTCTGACTACCCGTAACGACTGTCAAAGATCCACGAATGACAGCTGAGACAAACGGCTTAACGTGCCTTCCGAGGCACGGAGGAGTCTCGATATGTAAAGATGGTAACCCATCCACGGACCAATCTCGGCAAGCTTAACTTAACCTGATGGATCGATCCGTGCGGCTGTTATTACTTAGCCACGAGAAATTATAACACTTCACTAAATAGTGCGTGCGAATGTGGTACGTGTGTGTGTAATAATAATACAAAACTTCCCAGCAACACGTGTCTGTCTACTAGTTTAAAAGCCTTTATAGCTATATAAGCTTAAATTATTTCTTGAGCAACGGCGACCTATGAATGTAACCTAGTTTGTAACATGAGTGTTAATGTAGGTGAATAAAATTCCCGAAATGGTCGCAAGGATCTGTTAAAACAGCGAATAAGGGATCCAACACACACTACGGGATCATGTCAACTCATATCAACAGCCGGAATTCATATTTAAATTATGAAAGCCTGATTGCCAGGCATAACAATTTCATTACGGGACATTCACATTCTGATTTTTTCAGATGATGTTTTTCTCAAATTGTATGTAACATTTTCGGGCTTTCTTACCTAATAATATGAATTCAGAGCTGAATTTAAAATGTGTTAGTCCAACCTAAATATCTAGGGCATATTGTTATGAAGGATTTGAAGAACAATCTAGTTGTGGATCGGGAGCGAGGAGCATTGGCGGTGAAATGTGATATGTTGATTCGGAGATTTTCACGATGTACGGGTTCAGTTCAAATAACTCTTTATAAAGCATACTGACTAGCTTTACTCAAAAGGCCGTTAATGCTCTTCGCGTCCAGTACGATAATGCGATCAGGATGCAGTTGGGGTTGCCACACTTCTGTAGTGCCTCAGGGATGTTTGCGGACGGTTAGACTGACTAACGGTTTCGTTGCAAGTGAGCAGCGTCCTTGTTGCGCAGGGTGCGTGGCAGTGCCAACAATCAACTGCGTGTCATTGACAATAAACTGGATTGTCCTTTCATCTGGTATTGAAGTCAGTTAGATGCTCCTGTAAATATTGTAAACGTTTAAATTATGTAATTGTATATTTAACATAGGTAGTTTTTAAGTGATGATTAAAAAAATATATATATGGTATTTCATTCTGATTTTTTTTTGTTTTTTCACATGTTCGGGATCCTGGGGTCCAGGACCTT
This sequence comes from Hyppa rectilinea, assembly GCA_951799385.1. Lineage (NCBI taxonomy): Eukaryota > Metazoa > Arthropoda > Insecta > Lepidoptera > Noctuidae > Hyppa > Hyppa rectilinea. The sequence continues at coordinate 22,798,342 of OX637300.1, forward strand.
TGGAAGGTGTAAGAGGGGCCGAAGCCAACTCGCAGAAGGCCCTTAGATCATTTTAAATATTATTATTATATTATGTAAATCAAACCGTATCAGTCACGAACCATTTTGAAAAATTTAGCTGCTCCTGACCCTTTACTGCATGTTGTGCCATCAAATAACATTCAATTCATTCCCGGACCATGTTTACGTAACCTTGCTAGTTTGCGGCTAGTTAGTTTCAACCCAGCTAAGCATATACACTTTATCATTCATGAACATTAATTAGGAAATGCACGATCAAATGCGATGTTAGGCCAAATTTCTAGTTGAATCCGCAAAGTCCTTAATTCGATTAGGTACAATCAATTACAATGCAATTAGTTTATTACTTACATAAAGACATGAGCAAATGCCTGTTAAATAAGATAATCTGCGCATGTGAGATAGATCTCACAGATCTGTGACATCGTCGTCCCAATCACTAAACAATGACGGATCTGAGGTAAACGCTGCATGTTTAAACTTATTGTTTTTTTTTTCTCAAATACCCACAACGTAGAAACATTGTCGCAACAGATTTATTTATTGGAAACATCGATAAAATCTTAAAATCATAATATTTTGGAGCGGGTACGGCTGGTGACACACCGAGCCTGCGCGAACGCAATGAATCATACATAATTGATCGTCCAGCGAGATCGCTCCGATGACGTTGTCATCTCGAACACGGCTTTTTGTCACTTTCTTGTTATTTTTTTTGTGACCTTTTCGTCGCTCCATTCGGTTCGATAAATGAATGGTGTGGTGATGATTTCTGATTATTTTTCTTGTTTTAAAAACATTTCTAGGGTGATTTTATCAGAATTAGATTATATTGTGTTTTGTTTTAGATCTCTTGCATTCCTCAGACTAAACTTTGAGGCAAATAATACCTTATTTCGTGCAAAAGTTTTCGGTTGCACCAAAACCACTCAACCACCCCAAAATCTTCTTTCACCCATCTCCGCGAAATTTTGAACTACAGAATATTGAAATACAAATTGACGTAACAAAATGCCCCCAAAAATTCTCAAATTGACACGGTCTCTCTTTACAACCCTCATTTTTTCTTCCCTAATATCAGCGTAAAACGCGTACATACAAATTAATGGGAAATTTACGGCAAATCAATGGTGCGCGGCAGTCGTACAGGGTGTAATTATAACTCATCGGCTGGAGTATACCTCAACCCCACTTAGCAACACGTTGCTTGGCATTATGTTGTATCTCATACGCAAAGGACCATGCAAAAAGTCGTCCCATACCACCAACAGATTTCAAACTTATTTCAAATAATTCATCTTGGCATCGTGATCATTTTTTATTATGACGACATCGCCGTAAGTCATGGGGGTATCGCGCAAAAAAATAATTTTTGTACACACTTTTTGGTACAGTTAATTGTAAAAAATACAATACAATATCTTCTTCGGAGTTATTCAAACCTAAAGTGTTTATTTAAACAATTGTCTATGGTAAAATGTCTAAAACAAGGTTATTTAAAAAAAATACACCCTTTTTTTAAAGTAAAAACTTTTTTTTTTTTAATTACCGCATATTATATTTACGGACTAAAAATTGTTATTTGTGTTTTTATGAGACTTCATAATAATATTGAAACAAGTGCCATGTCTGTTGGTGGGTTGGGACAGCGCCCATACAATCTTTTGCATGGTCCTTTAATTAGAAACATACGGACACGTGTTTGCGGCGCTTGCGACACAGCACAGTACTAAATGTTGATATAACCTTTTGAACGCCAGAACGTAAACGCACGCGCGTGCCCTCCACGCCAAGCTTCGAATTTATTTCTTCTTGTTATCATGAATTTCCCAATATCCATGGTGTCTTTTGATTTGTTTCATGTTATTAAATATGTACGAGGTCTTCAATTTTTAAGATATTTATGTAAACACACATAAAAGAAGTGATTTAATTGTTTATTTCGTGTTAATAGTGTACCACATTGTCACCTATATGTGTCGTTGGCGTACAGGCCATGCGTTTGCTTGCCACGCATATGTGACACTGGCGTTCAAAAGGTTAATGATGTTTGTTTGTGCATGTAGTAGTTAAGCATACATTTTTACAAGTCAATAATGTTTTGCAAATCACATGAGGGCGGGCGGTGTTTCCTATCCGACTAACACTACGTCTGGTGATCTAGAAACCCCCGATTCGAAGAAAACTGTCGCCAATTCCATGGAAGCATTCGAGATAACCTGTTACACAGCAATATTAAAGGAAATATTGGTTGAAAAATGTTAAACACACACCCACAATATTATGACTTGAAAGGTAAAAATAAAATAAACAAGAAAAAACTAAAAGCAATTCACACGAAATATGACGAACAATTGAATGAAATACCCACGCCACAGATAATAAATAATACATCTAGTACGCTATTTACCCAGAAATCTTCTCGGTAAAACGATAATTTTTGATGTTACTTGATTTGCATCTTATTTTATTTAATACTAATTATAATTAATATAATTTAACAATACTATACCTAGACATGTTTTAGATTGTACCATTTTTTTTACTTGTAACGGATGATATGCGTATAACATTTATTGCTATTTAATAAACTACGCTAAGCACAAAACTACCCCGAAAACGGACTCAAAATCCTCCCGTATATTTATTTCGACATTCACCGCAAGATTAAACAACACACCACTTAAAATAGACTTTAATTCACGCAGTATAAAGTTCTTATTCAAAAAACGAGCAAGACAATGGTTTTGCTAGGCCACGTGGCGCGCCCTAGTGGCCTCTCCTGCCCCATTGTTAGGGTCAAAAAACAAACCTAAAATCACGTATCGCCCCGTTTAGGGGTCTGTAGTCAAACAAGGAGCCCTTACGCTAGGTGCACGTTACAGCGAAACGGGCCGCAACACAATGCATTTCTTTGCAAAAAAATACTGTGCGCTTGTATGCGCTGGTTCATATAAAATAGTAAGGGATTGATGAAAGAGGACTATTGTAATGTGTGCTAGCCTTTACAGTTAGATCATGTCCGTCTGTCCGTTTATTGGTTTCTACGAGTATCTCACTGCCTTTTATCTGAAAGAATACTCCTAAGGGGTCGCATTCACAGTCTATCTCGTATTGGATATGAAGATCGTTCAACCAGCGGGGTAATTGTTTAACACTCCCACAATAGCCGTTGACTTAGACATTTTTTTTTATGTTAAGCTGAGAATTTTTTTTCAAACAAACGTTGTAATGGATTAGCAATGTCCTTTAACCTTTTTGATTCTAGTTTAAGTTGGGTAACGAGTTTTATAATAGGCAAGTCCGTTATTAATCCGTTTTTGGGAGAATCGTCTCGAAAGGTACCATTTCTGATAACTTTCGAGCCGATTCTAGAAAATAAATCAAATATCAAATCAAATAAATAATAAATGAAAAGTAAACACACCTTTTTAAGTCTGTAAAACTAAAATAAAATCTTTAAGGTTCTGCAATAATAAAATTCTTGTATTTTAAATTATCACACAAATACTCCTAAGGCTGAAATTTATAATGTTGTCCAATCCACTAAAATTGAATATAAGTACAGTCCTGATATTAAAGTGAGTCTACATAACATTATCTACGGAACCCTCAACTGCCGTGATCCGACCCGTACTTTGCCGGTTTTGTGAGAACAAAGGGCGCCGCCGCGCCGTTCTTGGGAAATGGTTTTTCGAAAGTATTGTTAGGTTATTCATTGTGCATTTTTCCCGTGGCACGGATCATAGGTTATTATTCAATAGTTTCTGAAGGTGCCAGAAAATAAATGATGAATTTAAAGCTCTGATGTTTTTATTCCTTGGCAATGTTTCTTCTTTATGAAGATTATTTATGACTAGCTTTTGCCAGCGGCATCGCCCGCGCGTACGTAGGAAATCATCCCACGGGAACAGTACATTTTTGCGGGATAAAAAGCTAGCTAGCTTATAGGCTATTCCAGACTGTAATCTATCTTTGTGCCATGTTTCATCCAGACCCGTTAAGTAGTTTTTGAGTTTATTCGTTACAAACATACATACGTGTGAAATGTAGTGAAGATATGAGCTTGTGAGCGAATGCTGAGCGATAGAAGAGGCTAATATCCAGTAGTGAACTGTTTTAAGCTGAATTAGACGTTGTCGTTTGTGTAGTGACGTAGTCGTAGGGGTGTGGGTTTTAGGTTAAGTGATAAGAATAGGAACATAGGGGTAACGAAAATTGTTACTAGCACAATTGAGTCCTATTATTTGAACAAAGATATTCATTCATTCTACCTAGCCTTTCCTAACTATGTTGGGGTCGGCTTCCAGTCTAACTGGATGCAGCTGAGTACCAGTATTTTACATGGAGCGACTATTTATCTGGCCTCCACAACCCAGTCAGTAACTGGGTGATACGATACCCCTTAGTAAGACTGGCCTGTCAGACTTAAAAAAAAAAAAGAATAAAGATATTATTCATGTTATATAAAACAATAGAGGTAAGTACTGTAGAGCCCTGGAGTAAAACCTTAAGATGAACATGGCTGGAGTAAAACTTTATGTTGAACATGGCTGGCATGGTAATAATCGGACGGCATTCGAACCTTTAAAATAATATGTCAATTAGATAGTCTTTTGTATATTAGAGAGTTGGCCACAGGCGGCGGAGCTAGACAGATGTATTCGTTATAATCAAGCTATAAAATATATTACGTGTTGATCGTCCCGTGTGTTTGCATTCATAGCATAGAAAAGACCCAATACACACCAAACACACGCTCTACCACTGAGCCCCCTCAGTAAAGGTCTTCAACCTTCTACAGTACAGTGTTTCTACTAATTAGTCAAAGCTTTGACCTTGACTGTAACACAACTCAAAATCGTACAAGTCAATATCATGAAATACACATGCATTTGATACTAGTAGCGTCTTAAGTTACTTGATAAAGGCAATGAAGACGACGAAGCGTGCCACCGTTACTAAACTATCTCAAACGTATTTGATAATCAACCTAAATTAGAGTGTGCAGCATGGAATCTGCAGAATTTTTGAGTATTTAATCAATATTTATACATACAGAGGCCAACATATCAAGTTAACCCAATCTGTCAAATTCTTTTGTTAGTTTTTCCACTTTATCACTGAAGAATTAGGTTAATTTTCAATTAGGAAATTTGACAGTTTGGGATAGCTTGATGTGCTGGCGTCTATACCAACTAAGTAGGTATTTGGTAAAATCTTATATTCATTGATCGTCCTGCTACCTAACAATAAACCAAGTAGATGAAAACACGGAATTCCGAGAGCTCTGTTTAAGTTCTATATAGATTTGCTTACGGTTTTCAAAGAATTTTTGTTCTAAGTAAATGTTTGGCGGCTCTACCATGCGTACAAAATAGAATTTAACCGTTTCCACGAATCTGTCTGAACATTTTTGTTTTTTTTTTTTAACTTTTTCTGCATTTGTCGCGATAGATTGTCACTACAGACGGTGGATTCCGTAAAAATGTCACCGTGATAACGAAAAATGAAGTGAGCCGTCGTTCCACCTAATGCTAGATATTTACACTATTGACAGTTTATTTTAAAATCACTTCACCTACATTTTCACGGTAAGATGTTTGCAGAATCGACTGGCTGTTTTTCAGTTAAGTATTACTTTTAGGTACTCTGACTTTGCATCATAGTGACCTTTATTCTCGTTGTTATAAGGTAGATGTTACAGGTTAAATAACTGTTCTGTGAGAATTCAAGGGTTAATTCGATCTACGTTCTCATTTATCTTAATAATTTTCAAATCACCTGTACAGCGCCCAATTCTGTTTCACAAAACTCAGAGAAATCGCAGCCAGAAATGATGAAACAAACGAAGAAACAATTGAATGTGTTTTGTTTGAAAGAGCTTTATCATTTTCAAACGAAATTCTATATTAGATAGGAAATTCTACATATATATCGGTTGGCATGGTATGGGCATGTTATACGGAGGAATGAGGAAAATGTTGTCAGGAATGTTTTGAGTATGAGTGTGGTACACCGTACAAGTGTATGATACAAGTAGAGGAAGACCAAAGAAACGGCGGATGGATTATGTGAAAGAAGGGAGTGACTAGTTAGATGACGACTAATAGAGAAATATAGAAAAAAAGACATGTTGCGCCGACACCAAATAAATTGGGATATTGGCAGGAGAATGATGATGATGATACTATACATATAAGCTTCTATGGCCTCGAAATTTCTTGTTTTTGCGAAAAATATATCCTATAAATAGCTTCGAAGATTACACCCTACATATAAACTACATTTTGCTACTTAATAATTTTAGTTAAGATCAAAATCGTCTTTCACCTTCATTCGGAGAATTTATTCCGGCAAGTTCAACTTTAATTTACACAAAGTTACATAATATATGTAATTATTAGGAAATCTCAAAGTTTTGTCAAGTTGTCATGACAGTGGGAAGCAGGGCGTGTCACTAGTCAATTTTAAAGTGGAGTAAATGATTTTTTGATAAGAGCACAATAAATAAAATAATAATTAATAGTTGAGAAATGGGATTGAATGCGACACCTGTACCCATAGTAGCGAGCTTAATGGGATTATAGACAAACGTGGGGTGGTTGTTATGAATCCTGCAGGTGGCTGAAGCTTCCCCATTGGGGCTGGGGTGGCTGTTCACTGATCTATTCGCTTGTGACTTAGTTTGAAGTACCTAGTGATTATAATATATTATGTAATATAATTCGATGAGAATTTATGTTTCTGTTTTTTTTTCAATTTATATTTTAAATCTAAATTCAACTAGGTACAGTTTTATTTTATTAAGTTAATATTTAAGTTTATGTACCTAATCCGCTACGATTAGAACTAAAAAATTACAACCCTAGTGAACCGTAAAACCTTTTTTAAAGTAAACCATTAAACATCAATTGATTTATTTAACTAATAGCTTGCAAAAAAAAAGACTAAAATGTGAAGTTCATTTTTTATGTTTTTTATTTTTCATTTTGAGTTTTGATACCTAACTACCCCACAGTTTCCACACCATTCGTATCCACTACTTAACTTGGTATGTAAACAACAGCGACCTAAAGTACTAAAATATCATTTAAAAGATAAAAAAACGGATTGAATAAGTACTATCGAAGCAAACTCAAAAACTATTCATGCGAAGTTAAAAAAAAGTTTATGGGACCACCTCTAAACCTACCAAACAAAAATAAGATCAAACTCAATTCATAATCGGCGAACCAACAACGGATTAAAAGATTACGCACACTGAAAACTGTGCCACAAACACGAACAAAGTTTGTCCAAATATCAAAAAGTTCGCATAAAAATCCGTTCGAATAAACTCGAACAAATCAGGTATGAACAAACAAGGTTGAGGGTATGCCACGCGGCCGGCACGCGTTGCTAAGTCCTCGAGGAGTGGAGAATCCGACAGGCTTTGCTAATGACCGTGTGCTAGTCTCGAATAACACCCCATGGGGCCCTTAATACACTTGAAAATTGAGGAAGTAAAAGTTTTGGGGTATGGAAAAAATGCTGCGATTTTTTTATGCGTTTCGTTGTTGTTTTCGGGTTAAATGAACGTTATGGCTAGTGTGCTAAACATGAACTATAAATACAGTAAGCGAGTTTGAGTAGGTAAGCTGGTTGATATTAATTAATTTGATTCTCTTCTATGTATTAAACAGCTTTTTGATTCCATTGAATATGTCACCAATGACATACTTAAGGCAAGACAACGAAATTCAAATTTTCTTACGTTTTTTGCAATTTGCAGGTCGGTTGGTTTTATGTTACGTATTTAACAGCAATTATTAAAATCTGGATTTGTTGCTCAATAAACTTACTGAGAAATAAAATAATTAAGAAAATTCACATAATTAAAGATTATCTAAAATAACGTTTCTTTTATACACAAAGTATCTACTTACGCCTCTATCGTAACACGGCGATGCGCCACACTGCATTGGTAACTCCTACGGATTAGCCTGCGCCTTTCGAATAAAAATCTCGATTAAATCTCGCATCGTTACTTGTTAACATGCATAAAATTTGCTCAAAATAATTTTGGATTTTCATAATAACAAGTCGTCGAGTGTTATTGTGTAAGTTAAGGAAACGTAGGTTCAAGATTTTAACAAGAGTATCCATATTCCTGATATGTTTTCCTCCGTCATTTTTGTATGAATGAACTCTATGAATAAGATTCTTATTTGTAATGGAGGCAGATTTTTGGAATTGCTCGCATTTTGTAGTACGTGAGTCAGTATTCGCTATTCCTCTGAATTGGGCCTCTCGTTATTTGGTTGAATGAAATGAAGGGAGCAGTTTCGTGTGTGAAATTAATTGCTGGATCGCAGAATACGTATATATATTTTATTTTAGAAAAGCTTGGCTTGGCATTGGCTTTTACCAATACTAATGATGGAACTGTGCTGGCATGTAGGTAGAGACTTTGAGGATTTACGTTTTTACATAAACGTCGCTGGTTTCCTACGAACAGTACAATATTCACATTCTAAATTTAAACTCATGGTGTGAAAAATGGTAACTCTCTGTGAGATTTGGTAAGTGATATATTTATTTCTTTCCGAGACTTAGTAACTGAAACTTTGGGTTTTAGATAGTTAGGTAGGCATTTGCAAAGGGAGTAGGGGAGGGGGGTTCTTTGGTAACCAGAGGAACCCGACCTGACATTTTTATTACTTACGGAAGTAAGTTACCTATGTTACTTTAAGGCAGATGCAAAAGACGCAGGACGGGGTGTTATAGTGCAACCTAAGATAGCCCAGTGGGTTGCGATAGGCTGAGTTTATTGAACGATCTGTGCTGTGGGCGCCAATGTTAATCCTCTTTAAACCTTTATTAAGTAGGTATGTACAGAGGCCAGCACATCAAGTTACCACAATCTGTCAAATTTCTTTGATAGTATTTCAACTTTATTGCAAAGATAGAAGGTTAATTTTTAATTGAGAAAATTTGACAGTTAGGGATAGTTTGATGTGCTGGCGTCTGTACATGAATAAATAGAATATTTGTGGAAAAAGTTTTTAGATATTTATGAGAATAACTCAATAACTTGCCTGATAAGGCTTTTGAACAAAAAAAAAGTTTGTTAACCATTTTTGCATTGTTTTAGAATTCAATTAGTTGGTTTCACATAATGTTACTAAGGTTAAGGTTAAGGTTGTTAATGTTCAATATTTACTAGCTAATTTAACCTTAAAGTAATATTATCACCCTATAATGACACAACACATTGTGTCACATGTCTTCGAATTTTTGGTTCTAGAACATGACCGTTTCTTTACGATGTTTTCCTTAATTAAATACACAAAGTGGAGTGTCTAATTCAAAAATCAAAGTCATAAGTATTCAAATTAGGCTGAAAATCAGCCCTTTTCGAAGGTCAAAGTTACATAAGACAGTCCCCCAAAAACGCCCAGCCTTCACCACTTCCTAGTGCTTTAGCTGGGAAGTGGCGCAACTAACTCCCCAGCAGCACAGCTCTCTGTTTAGTAGGAAGAACTTGACTCTATTGGGTATTTGGGTTCGAACCCATGACCTACAACTCTCACTGCTTTCTCTACCCTTAAAATTATATTGAGACACAATATCGTCATGAGTTAGTCTTCACCAGTCAATACAGTTATCCAAATCACAAACAAATTACGGATCACCACCAGTACAATAACTAAATAAACACCAAACCCACTATCACAAACGATGACCATTAACACCGCTATTAACCTCTAAAACCTTTAAATAGCATGTTTATGTTGATCGAATCACATATCAGTCGGGATCGACTAATCCCTTGCGATCCGATTACTCGAGTAAAAAAGGAAAAAAGCTAAAACCGCTATAATAGACGCGTGGCGGAAACAATAATGTTAGGAGAACGGTGGGTAATGAAGTCGGGAGCGTGGCGGGCGCGTGTCTGGCCGCCGCGACCCGTAATGAGACCCACACGCGGCCCTCTGACCGAAGCTGTGCGTGCAAATTCGAGAAATTAAAAAGAATAATAAAAAAAAATGTTTTGTTACCCGATAGGTTTGAGTGCAAAGAGGAATAATAGTGCGCTCAATTACGGGAGGAAAGCGGTGTGAACGAAATCGGAATGCTTTGATCCGTATGCGTTTGAGTTATTCCTTTTTTGAGTTTTTCACTCGACCGCAGAGGTTGATATGTTTGTTTGCTGGAGATGCTTTAAAATGAAACAGTGTGTGAATACTCGAATAATAATTGGTAATAAATCAAGTACATTTATTAAGCAACATAGGATAATTACATATTTACATTTTGAATCTAAAAATTCATAATTCTTCACGTGACCAGAGGGCTTGCCTATATTTTGGTCAAAGAATCAGCATTGCCATACAACGCGGCAATGCTGCCAGCCTTTTGGGAACTTTTCCTGTTGACAGCGATGTGGACGAATTTTTTGATGCTCTTTGATTATTATAGGTACATATTATTTCTATACATATTTGTAAGGGTAGTGTTCACTTCTTTGAGCTTGATTGATTGCTTCAGTGTACCTACATATAAAATTCACTAAGTTACTTTCTTCAACATTTCAATTCTGTTCGTTTAATGCTTTGAGCTTTCTATTTAAAAAATCTTTTGTTATCGCGCAAGCGGAGAAAAAAAAAACCATTTACAGTAATATCAATTTCTTACCACATTAAAACACTCACACATTCAAGTACTTAACCCTATCAACGCGCAAGTGATAAATACGGCGCCTTCTCGTGAAAGTCGATTCAACTCGATTGTGATCCGATTCTTTTAGTCGATTAATCAAAACTCGCTCACCTGCACTGTCTTCGCTTTAGTCGTGTTCTGTCAAAACTCTTAATCCAAAGGTTTAGGGTGTGTGATCGATTGTCATTTGATCTGTGAACTTGTGACTGTGTGGCCATGAAGAAGGTGGCTTATGAGATCTTTCTTGTTTTGGAAAGATTTTTATTTACTATTTTGAGCTTGTAGCTAAGTACTAACAGCCGCACAGGTTGATCCTTCAGGTTAAGCTACGCTTGTCGGGGTTGGCCGTGGATGGGTGACCATCTTTACATAGCGAGACTCCTCCGTGCATCGGAAAGCACGTTAAGCCGTTGGTCCTGGCTGTCATTTGTGCATCTTTGACAGTCGTTACGGGTAACCCGAAAATCAGACAGCCAGTCTTACCAAGGGCTATCGTATTGCCCAGTTAGGTACTGGGTTGTGGTGGTCAGATAGACAGTCGTTCCATGTAAAATACTGGTATTCAGCTGCATCTGGTTAGAATGAAAGCCGACCCCAACATAGTTGGGAAAAGGCTCGGCAGAAGAATCTGTATCTAACAAAAGTGCCTGGTACTAAAATATCTCGTGTTCGATCTTCGATCAATAATACAAGTGTATTATTGATCGAAGTGTTCGATGCAGTATTTTCTCTACCTTAATTAGAAGGAAAATTCAGCTGATATATTTATCTGAAGGCAAATGAATATTTTAATTCAACTATTTTTAAGAATTTATAATTAGTGAAAAATGAAGAGACCTGAGTGAGGAGACGCGTTGCTTATCTTTTTATCCGCAATCCGATATTCTAAATAGTATACATTAGTAAATTACTATATACCTACAGTTTACGCTAATGTATTAAAATTTCTTAGTCTCGCTCGCGTGAATAGATATCTTAATAAACCTTGATGTTAATACAAGTGCTAATAATGGTTCTGTACCCAATGCAAGTCGGTATTTGTATATTTAGTTAGTAGTTTTCTATTTAAATACATTTTACAAACAAAATAAATTAAAGTATTAATTCAAGGCTAAGTTTTGGTAGAAGAAGACATTCCATTTATAAACACAATTAATATACAACGAGTTTACCTAGCAACAGAAATAATATATGAGTAGGTGTGAAATTAAATAATAAAATACTTGCATTGACTACGTAAAGCGTGTGTGTGTGTTGTATTTAAAAATCGGTGAAATTCAAAACTTTGTGTACTAGTTAGAGTAGCAACTTTTTACAATACTTTGCCCAAGTTCACAAAGCGGCCTAATGCATTATATTGTTTATGAAATGTTGGGATCACGCGGCAGATTTATAAAAATATAAAAAACATATAAAAAAGTTAAATCGAATATATATATTTTTTTTTTTGCAGCACCAGCGCTCTGCCCGAGCCATTGCCCACGTGAAAGCACTATTCATACTAGATTTTTATCCTACATTTTAGCAAAATATGTATATACAAAATTGCAACTTTAACAAATAAAATCAAAAAAATATTTATAAAATCATATAAGGATAACGTAGTTTCTGAAATTTGGCACAGATATAGATTATAGTCTAGAATGCCACATCATAATATGATACTTTCCCTTAGGTTAGTTTCCAACATCTACGCGGGCGACGCCACTGGTATTATTAATGCGAAAGTTTGGTTCAACGAATCTGGATGAAATTAGGCACAGAAGTAGATTCTAGTTTGGAATAACACAAAGCTATTTTTTATCCCGGAGAAATTTACGGGTCGCGTGGTATACTATCCTATATTCACGCGGGCTATAGAATTATTAGATCTGTTTTTATATGTATGTATTTACAACAAAAAAATGTATATAAGTAGTTTATCAGCCATCTCGTTACCATAACACAAGCATTAGGTCGCTAAGCTTGGGACTATATGGCGTTGTGTGAAATGTCTAAGGATATTATTATTATTTGTGATACAGTGTGATGTTGCAATGTGATCAAAAATTACAGTAAACATAGGTACAGACGCCAGCACATCAAGCTATCCCTAACTGTCCAATTTTCTCAATTAAAAATGAACCTTATATCTTTGTAATAAAGTTGAAATACTATGAAAGAAATTTGACAGATTGTGGTAACTTGATGTACTGGCCTCTGTACTTAGTTTAGTAGTTACAGCGCTGTATGAAAAAGGTCGCTTACTATTTAGTGGCCCAACAGCAAGGTGTCCTCTTTTTGTCAGATTTTTTTGGAATTAGATACAACAGAACATTTTGTACGTCGGCGTACTGTTATCGGGTCCGGGGCATCGGCAGAAGGGTTGGGCTCCTCCGATATTCGGCTACTCATGACGATAAGAATATGGTGTAGAAAGATAATATATTTCCGCTTGATTCTCTTTTGTATTTAGTACTAGGAATGGATATTTGTTTTTTGTTTGAAATGCGCAACTAGTCAGTTATCATTTAAAGTGAAGGTATGTGAAAAGTAATTGTAAGAAGTAAATAGAACGATCCCAGCGCTGTAATCCGTATTCTCCTATACCAATCGTTATTTTTTCTGACACTGTATTAGTATACTTGGCGCTATAATGCAAATGGTGACATTAATTTAACACATGGGTAGGACTTTAATCATGTTACTGTTGATAGGTTAAAATAAATCGCAAGTTGAAAAAAAATACTATCCGCAGTTGTTTCATCCTAATAGTATTGTTTATTCGTTTTAATTTCATTGATGCGAATGTTATAATCCGTGACCCGGCAAATGACCGCTGGGCACAGTTCTTTAAGTACAGGTTGTTCTAAGATACTATTTTATAACATTTTAAATAACTCCGTTAATAATAACGTTTAATGGAAATATAATGTTTATTTGACACGAAAATGTGAAAACGTTTAAGTGTGTTAAATTAATGTCGCTATTGTAGCGCCACGTTGTATATTATACAGGGTTATTTGTAAAACACCAGAAACCTCTTAAGAGGTCATTGTAAATCGCGAAAAATCATTATTTTTTTCGCGATTTCAGGTTTTGTCCCATAGTAAAAGTTGTTCATAATGATGAGTACAATGACTTCTTAAGAGGTTTCTGGTGTTTTACAAATAACCCTGTATATAATTATCTTAATAGGTATACTATTGTATATGTATTTAATTATAAATAGGTATTAATGTATGAATATCTCATAGGATACTTTTTATTTTGGTGGTATGTTTCTGTGGGATAAATTACGACATCCACACGGGCGAAACTAGTTGATACCTATATTAATTTTTTTCGGTTAGACTGGAATCCAACCCTAACATAGTTGGGAAAAGGCTAGGCAGATTGATGTATATATTTTTCGAGTTATCTTCCCCGTAATTTGCACCTGCCGTGTTTTGTCATCACCCTAAGCTTGACCGGTAGAAAATGCCCCAGGGCTAGGCTAAGTGCGCCTTTGTTCAGTTTTTTGTTTTTTACATGAGAATAAAGCTCGAATCAAAAAGGAATGAAATAAAGTTTGTACGGTACTGATCTCATTTATAATGGGCTCTCTGGTTCCCTTTTCCATTATATTTTCTTTTGTGTCATTGCAGACTGAGTAGTCTCCCCTTACCTACGTGTTTCAACGAGTCTTTAAGCGTTGTTTACGCCACGTTCATTTATTTTCTTTAAGCGGCAGGTTACGCCACGCAATTTTAATTTTCATTCGTCTTCTTTTGCAATTAGCAGTATCACAATACGTGTTGATAAAAATGAATTTATCATCTGCCGAGCCTTTTCCTAACTATGTTGGGGTCGGCTTCCAGTCTAACCGTATGCAGCTGAATACTAGTATTTTACAAGGAGCGACTGCCTCTCTGACCTCCACAACCCAGTAACTGGGCAATACGATACCCCTTGGTAAGATTGGCTGTCAGATTTTCGGGCTTCTGACGACCCGTAACGACTGTCAAAGATACACAAATGACAGCCGGGACCAACGACTTAACGTGCTTCTGGAGGCACGGAGGAGTCTCGTTATGTAAAGATGGTCACCCATACACGGTCAACCCTGGCAAGCGTAGCTTAACCTAAACGTATTTACAGAATTGTTATCATTAAAATCATCAACACAATCATTTACGGGTCAGTTCACACTGAGGTGTGACGCGGCGGTACGCGGCGCACACTTTATGAGATAGTGATACAAAGTAAAACTGTATTTTCTACACAAAATTTTATTGAGATAATTCGAAAATACCTCGCGGTGTCGCGCTAAGCCGCGCTGCTCCTCGAGATACCTCACGGTGTAGCGCAACACAGCGGTACTACTTTACTGATACTACTGGCCTGGTCAAGCATCGCCGCGTCACGTCACTTCTCTGTGTGAACTGACCATAAGGTTATATTATCCTATGAAATTACTATTCATTAGTATTCATGATAGTTGAGGACAATATAGTTGTATTGATGATTTTATTGCTTACGATTCTGTAAATACGTGCTTTCTACGGCAGCGGATTACATTTTGATCAACGCACTACCTTACAGACCTGCAAATTGCAATAAAACGTTGGAAATTTAGAATTTTTCGGGCTACACTGTAGCTTTCACCTTAAGGTGAAGGGTTTCTATCAAGTGGATCCAAGTAAGTACCTTTGTAACCTTCATTAGACAAAATTCTTACGTAACGTCGAAGACCTGTGCTGGCCAGGCACTGCGGTGCAATAGGTTAAACTTTAATAATCGTTTAATTAATAATCGTTTATTTATAAAAAGAAGCACATATACAAATGGATTTAACAATTAAAATAGAGCATAGTTGCTTATTGCCTGAACTAGGTTGAACCTGTGTTTCAGGCTATGAAGTGCACTGATACATATTGTAATAAATTAACAACGCTAAAAGTAAAAAGTAAATTAAAACTAGGTAATAAAAATAAAGGTATAAATAACATGTTAGTCATTCTATTTGCAGACAACAAGTAGATCTTCTGTCTGTGTATAAGCGATAGTTAGTAAGTACTTAAGTATAGTTTTCTTACAGCAAAAATAATTTAATTTATAGATACTTAGTTTTCTATTTAACCTATTGTACAGAAATGGGCCTAAGAATGTAAAAAATCGTTGTACAAAGACAAATTTAGAGTTTGTGTTAGATGTGCAGACTATATCATTCCGTCTTTTGTTAGTATTGTCAGAACTGTAGGTAAGCATGGTGTGCTGTTTTAATACTAAGTGCATAATGAAAAGTTGCCGAACAGTCAGCACGTTGCAGGATTTATATAGGAGATCTGTGGGAAAGAAAAAGGGATGGAAGTTTGCTACCTTTAAAATTGCTCTTTGTGCTCTTTCAAGAGGAAGTAGATAAGTTTTTGGTGCTCCTCCCCATGATGTGATGCAGTATTGAATTATTGATTGACCTAGGGCTAAATAAACTTGTGTGATTAATTTTGTGTCTGAAAATGATCGCAGTTTTTTGAAAACAAATATTAATTTTCGCACTCTTTTAACGAGACTTTCAATATGTTTTTTGAAAGACAGGGTGTCGTCCATTATTACGCCGAGGTATTTTATGTTGGTCGTTTTGAGGATCAAAGGACAATTACACATGTTGACTGAACGGTTTCCACATTGATGGGCATATAGTTGATGGTTAGTAATATTTAGGTGAGGAGGGTGAGGCTTGCGCATGGAGAAGTGAATATATTTTGTCTTGTCAGTATTTAATGTTAGTAAGTTTGTTTGAAGCCAATTTGTCACAGTGTCAAAACCTAGTTGTGCGATTTCGAACAGTTCCGTACTCGTTTTAGCGCTGAATATTAGCGCCGTGTCATCAGCATATGACCTTAAGCTGAGGTTAGCTCAAGGTCAAGGTCAAGGTCTCATTATATTGAAGCTAATCCTATACTGGTTTTGTTATCACTGCGGCGTATTACTGTAGTTATTCATTTTCATGCCAGCATTCGAGAGTAGGTACGTAGTCCTCATTATCTAATAAATAGTTTGCAGTTTATATTGATTTAATGTTATTAGCAAATGGCAGTAATATCACTGAATACTCCTAATATCATTAGAGATAATGAATGTAAAATTAATTAATACTGTTTGTTACCTGAGACCCAGAGGATTATTGTAATGATTGACCCTTGCTATATCAACACACGCATGCGGCGGCTCCCCACAGATAAACTAAGGCACACCCCATCTTGCACCACATGCCCCGTCACATGCACACGTTAGGACATTAGGTCCTCACGTGTGCATGTGACGGGGCATGCTGCGTAAGCAAACGATATTCGCGTTGTTGAATTTTGGACCAAACAATATAATAATTTTTTTACCATCGACACGCTAAGAAGAAGAAGCTTACAAATTAATTTGCAAACCATTAAAAAGGTATTTAATTGATACAAAATGTTTTAAAAATAACAAGTCTCAGGTGTGCCTACAGTACACCCTTCGTCAGCTACAGTATGGCCGACATATCTTGGCGGTTCTGAAGTTAGCCAATTAGCTGCGCAGAAGACTGTTTCGTTCCTTAAAGAGCCTTTGCGCAGTCAAACAGCTAACTTCAGGATCGCCAAGATATGTCGGCCGTACTAAATGCTTGTCCCATGAGCTATGCTTAAGTACCACTGAGAGATTCTTTATGGAAAACCGAACTGAACTGCAGGAATTCATGCTAAGCCGTGGGTCTTGCAACCACTACAACAACGAGAAAGTGAATTACTTAAACGTCCACACAATGGACAGTCTCTATCTAAGGGTTATTATAATAGCCATGCGTTTGTTTGATGGATAATCCTTAATGGATAGATGACCTTATCCATATCAGAACCAAGAGATCTTCAGTGTTGATATAGTGTCGGATAGTATCTATCTAAAAAAACAGTCTTGAGAACTAACGCAGTAAACTAATTTTTTTTAGTTCTGTCTATTCGTAGAAAATAAAGTAAAAGTTAGAAATCTTTTGATGTTTTTTCCGTTTGCGTATGCACATATACATACCATTTGCAGATTTCCATAGTTCAAATTGGGTTCTCATGTTTTTAAAAATAAAACATCTTTTACACAGGCTTCGCAATACGTACATTTATACAATTGATTGTTCTGCCACTCGTTTGTTTTTGTCGGAAAAGCTAATTGAATAATATCCCGTAACAAGGCTATAGGCCTTGTTATGGGAAATTTTTCACCGCAAGGGCGAATTCCTATACAATTATCTGTCTGTCAATTAATTCTGGTGTTATCGAATAGTTTTGTGAATAATGCATATTCAAATCAAACATTTAGTGCCTTCCGCTACAAATATGAACATTATTTGCAAATAATTAAGTTCATATTTGTATGTCCCGCTTGAAAAAAATTCCGTCAGTACTTTTGAATGTGGAACGCAAAAAGATTTTTATTTTCTTTAGCTGCCTAGCCAGTATTTTTTTAACAAGAAGTTAGCGACCGCACTCTATATGAGGGGTCACTTTACATAAATTTTCATCCAAAGTAATATTAGAGAGGTCTTTTGTGACTACAGCGTAGAATAAAGAGTTAGGGACGTACTTTTTAAGGAGTGCAGTAGCCGTAGAAAAAAAAGTAGTTTATAACTAACTAATTCTGCTTAAAATGGAGTCTAGACTTCTCAAGAATGTTAGACACGGGACCTAGCACCACCTCTTATAGCATCATCTGCCTAGTCTTTTCCCAATTATGTTGGGGTCGGCTTCCAGTCTAACCGGATGCAGCTGCATACCAGTATTTTACAAGGAGCGACTGCCTATCTGCCCTCCACAACCCAGCAGGTAACTGGGCAATACGATACCCCTCGTTAAATACTGGCTGTCAATTTTCAGGCTTCTGACGACCCGTAACGACTGTCAAAGATGCACAAATGACAGCCGGGACCAACAGCTTAACGTGCTTTCCGAGGCACGGGGGAATCTCGGTATGTAAAGATGGCCACCCATCCACGAGCAACCCCGGCAAGCGTAGCTTAACCTGATGTATCGACCTGCGCGGCTGTTAGTACTTAAACACGAGCTCTTATAGCAATGCTATTTTAATTTTGCTCGTAATCACATTGGAAAAGGATGAAGCTATACTTCCTAGATAGCTTCATCTCTTTCTCACACCTAAGTGGTATTTAAATAATACATATCTTTGAGGTGTTAGTGACTGAAGTGGGTAGGTACGTATTTTTTCGTCTAGAGTACCAACAGGTAAAATGTTTCAGAAACAATTAACGGTAAATGGAACATTATAATTTGTACTAATGAGTTAAGATTTTTATAATGCATCCATTCCTAAATGTGGTTTTTGCAGTGAGCGATCAAGGTCAATGCCCCCTCTACTCCTGACGTCATAATCAGAAGTACATTATACATTCGCTAAATATTATTCTTCTTATAATTTTTCCTCAAAACTATATGAGACGATACAGTACCTACCAGTTTATAATTATATTACAAATTGATACTAAAGTTTTGAAAATTAAACTTTGAGGTGTAGACTTAACGCATCAAGGAAATTGCCTATTTGAAACGGTCGAAAGTAAAATATGAAATCATATAGAAAAAAGACCGCTCGTCTTAAAAACTTCCATCACCGTACAGATATTTAATATTATGTGAAGATATAATTATAAAAGTGCATTTAACGCTAATAAGTATTCTATTTGATTCTAAAAATCTGTGTCGTCACATTGTTTACAAATTCCAAACAAACAAATGCCGCGTTTTGACAGTTCATAAAAAGTAACGTTATTGACTAACCTTTCAAATACCCAATTTTTACAGAAAATTCTACCAGTTGGCTGAGTTAGAATGACCTTATTCGAAAATAATTTACTAGAAAGATAGGTTTATGATGCAGAACAACAAAATAAAATACCTAAGGAACTAAAATATACCCGTCCACCACCTGTAGCATGAGCACCGTAAAACAAAAGAAACTAAAGACAATACCTTAGTATTTCCATGACGCAATGTCAAAAATTATGAAAAGAAAACTTAAAACTATAAAACTACTTCTGACTTTCTCGGGCCCCTTTGATCCCGGCCCTTTGGAGTACAAGGGGCCGAAGCTAACGTTTTTTAATGAAATTAAATGTATCAACAACCGACTATACAAGTGCACTATACAAGTGCACCCAAGGACAACCCATGGTAAGTGTAGGACTATTTTAGGATAAGGAAACAAGATATTAGTTCTGATGGCAAAAAAGCAAAAAAAATATATTATAAAACAACTTATTATTAGCCTGTGATGTCCCACTCTTTCCACTTCTTTCCGTTTATGGGTACTGAGGACCAGTTTTTAATGAAGGAGTCCAGTTTTTGCCGCCATCTCCGTTTGGTTCTGCTGCGATGTCGCTTGCCATTAAAAGGGTACCATTGAGTCGTAAGTTTGGCCCATCGATCGACTGACATATGGCAGATCATGACGTATCCAGCCTATTTTTTTTTAATTATCAACCAGCTCGCGCTTGACCATTATCTCACCTGCAGCTGACAGTGAAGCGATTCAATACCATAAAACAAATGTTTAAAAAAGAAGCTTCCAATTTAAAACAGTTTTCGAATTTCGATCATCGACACTCCAACCACATCGGCACACTATAATTACACGTAGCTACGTCATACTCATACCTACGGATATCCGAGTCGCAAATTCACTCGCTCAATATTCGCATCGCTGCATGTCGGTGACGTGAACCCATAAGCTGACCTCTACCAAATCACGCTAACGCACTTATAGAACTTTTCACTTTAAAATGTCGCGGGTTTGATTCCCGCACGGAATAAATATTTGTACGACCTGCAAGTATTCGTTCCGGGACTGGGTGTTTTTCATCTACAATATGTATGTATTTCCAAAAAAAAGGTATACAAGTAGTTTATCAGCCATCTCGGAACCATAACACAAGCATTAGGTTGTTTAGCTTGGGACTATATGGCGTTGTGTGAAATGTCCAATGATATTATCACTACATAATATAAAACAAAGTCGCTTTCTCTGTCCCTATATCCCTATGTATGCTTAAATCTTTAAAACTACACAACGGATTTTGATGCGGTGTTTTTAAATAGATAGAGTAATTGAAGCTTTCATTGAGAAACCTTCCTCTTGGTTTATTTGTATAATTTGTCGACATATTATTATGCGGGCGAAGCCGCGGGCGGAAGCTAGTTATAATTAAAATAATATCATTTTGTATATTAATAAAATTAAATAATTATGTTTCTCTTCGCCCCGCAGAGATACCTAGACGTGGCTATGGTACTTGTGCAGATGAACAATAAAACAATACCACTAATAAAATTATCACGGTTCGATATCTCTATTATCATCGCCATAATCCTCAAGGTTTATAGAATAAACAAACAAACAAACAAGCCAGTAATAATGCTGATACCAGTAGTAGCGTGTAATTGATAATATTTTATTATATTTGCTCACCAACCCCTGTTGATAACACCCCACATATTTGCTTTTTTTACAATACAAAGCTCAGGATTTGCTTTGGTTGTCTGTGACTGAGTTGTAAGCGGGCAGCGGGATTAATTTTATTCATTATAGTTTGGCCGTTTGTGGATATTCTAATATTAGGTAGGACGCCATCAGGCAAGGTGAAGCGACGAACTTCGCCAGGGTTGGTAGTGGGAGCTGGATGAGACTGGCTGAGAATCGAGCTGAAAAACGTGCACGTCCCGTAGTGGACTTTTATAGGCTGATGATGAGGTAATCAATTACGTACGACATTTTAATGGTATACCTATGTTAAACTCACATTAAATTCATGAAATCACTAACAACTTTTACAGTGTATTTTGAGCTTCTAAATCTTTAAGAAAAAAAATGGCGTTATATTCACTTTTACTGCATTCTAAATTTAAGTTATACCAAACATATTATCGCCGTGCCTCCCGGGACGTGGACTGCCCGTGCTGCTCCGTCAGGGGCTCAAAAGAAATGCCGGTCTGTATATATTATTTGTATTAGTACCAACACGTCCGACTCTGGCCCGGCGACGGAGCTTCAGTACCTTTACACATTCTGGACACGGCTTTAGTATATCTGGGTATACTTTAAAACGCTTTTCACGTATAAATTAACCCTCTGAAATAAACATTTGTTATTTGCAATTGTTTTAGTGTCGTTAAAATGTTAAAGAGAAGGGTTTGTTATTTGTCTATTGTTAAACTGAAGAACTATTTGGGTTTTTTTTTTTGTTAGAAAACAATACGCTGTAATTATGACGGATGGCCTGTTAACGCTGACGTTTGCTGTTTGAGGGTTACGCAGAACCGGTACCATGTGTGTTGGCACTATTTAGTACTGTTTATATACTGTACAGTCATGAGGAAAGTACCTTGTACTTACTCAAGATCCAAAATCAATTATATACTTATGTACAGACGCCAGCACATCAAGCTATCCCTAACTGTCAAATGTTCTCAGTTAAAAATGAACCTTATGTCTTTGCAATAAAGTTGAAATACTTTCAAAGAAATTTGACAGATTGTGGTAACTTGATGTGCTGGCCTCTGTACCTACTACTAACTACAAATGACAGCCGGTACCAACGGCTTAACGTGCTTTCCGAGGCATGGAGGAGTCTCGGTTTGTAAAGACCCCTGCAAGCGTAGCTTAACCTGATTGATTGACCTGTGCCGTTGTTAGTACTCAGCCACGAGCTCCTTATAATGAAATACGGAACCCATTTAAGTAATTGCTACTTGGCCAGTCCTGCATGTCAATGATTCAACAGCATGCAACTCGTCCCACTGAGCCACCACAGATGCTTTATAATATTGTTATATTATTGAGCAACTAAAGTTATGGGTGTCCATGACAAAACGTAACCGACGGGTTTCAGGAAAATAATCCGTTCCAACATTGCATAATTGAATAATTATAGTATCCGAAATCTATGGTATCTATATTCCAATATCAAAACAAAACTTTTACATTAAAGTAAAAGTTTTAAATCAGTTATGTAATTAGTGGACTTAAAGTTGATCACTCGAATCCCAAACTGGTAATTAACAGTGATTTTATCAACGCACTACCCTTCTCACCCTCCAGTAGTTGGCAAGGGGTGGCGAGGGGCAAAGAGAGACATATGTCCCACCCTATAGGCTGTTTGATGCATCATTATCTCAAATCAGACGGAAAGTATGCTGTCAGATATTTTATGGATACTTTTTTTTGAGTGTGATTTGCTGTCTGTACCTCTAAAGATGGCTGGGGTGTGGAGTTGACGTGGACAGCTTGACCTTTGTATAGTTTGAAATAGAAATTGTTATAAGTTATTAAAATTGTACCTACATTGCGTCCGTACTTTTTTTTTTAAGGCTGGGTATTCGTCCTATGACTTCTCCCGCTCTGGCTAGAGCGGAAGGGAGTGTCAGACTCTTACTGACTAAAACCCATCCATCCTTAGCCCTTTATGTTCCGGAGTAGCGATAACCCTTTCGGACAATCCCGCTTACCCGGCAGGCTTGGCCCTGAGGGGCCTCTTCATTATAGCGTCCGTACTAAGTTGGTAGGTAATTGAATAAAAATACAATGTCTGGTTGAAAAAAAAAAGTCTTCGAAAAACAGATTTACACATAACACGTCAGTACTATTCGTTGTTCTGTAACATCACGTAACATCACGCAGAAGAGGTGAATCTAAAGTAGATTTATAAATAACAAATAATATATGTACAGCATCCAGCAGATGTCGCAAGACCTAAAAATAAAGAACAGCCAACAATAACAACAAGGCAATAAGCAATAACACATTCGCATTAAGGCAGGCGGCACACGATGCAATTTTGCACTAATGAAGCCATTACGCGACAACTCAACGCTACCAACGCGTGTATATCGTTCCGTACGGTGAATGTAACCCTTGCCTTAATTTTATGGCTTTCGTCGGCCGATATGATAATCATCGTGATTATAATAATTATTTGTGCTAGGGAACAAACCACCGAACGAATTGTATATTACGAAAATGATACGGTATGAATTTTTTGTTCGGATAAGACACATGGTTACAATTTTCATCGTAGATTTTTTTTTAATTCGTTGGAATTCTATTTTTCAGTTGTTTTTAAATATTCAACTGTTTCTGCTAGTGGCACTTTTTTAAATGGTTTTTTTTTGTAACGAAAAGCTAAATAATCGAATGATTATGTTGTTTCTATAAAACCCAAGCTGTAAGAGAATCAATTGGGAGGCGGAAGGTAATTTCACGTAATCAAACTAGATGACGATGCAAGTCCACGGGCGCAATTGTAGAAATAAGTTTGTATCATTTTCTTGAATATAGGAGCAAAAAGGTTTGAGTCGAACGCAAGTTTAAAAAAAGACTTTCATATTTAGGAACAGTAGACCGTGTGTATGTGGTAACACTTTGACCTTAAGCAGACCAAGCATGGACGGAGTTTCAATGGAATCAGTAGCCAACTTATACTGGCGTGCGGTATACCGTACCTAGGTACATATCTATACATATAAATGGAGTGTCTCTTTGTAATATTGATATTGAAATAACCGTTTTTTACTACATGTGTATGAATATAATACTAAAATTATTAAAAATGTTATTTTGGTGTATGTACACACCAAAATATCATTTTTTATAATTTAGGTTTTTTTTGGTAGGTTGCTGATGTAATAAGGAGTAACTTAGGCTACGTTTATGTAAGAAAAAATCTTTTATTTTAGAAAAATAACTCCTAGGCGGAACGAAGTTTGTCGGGTCAGCTAGTTAAAATAAAAATTGAATACTGACAGAACCATGTCTACATTCTCACCTCGCGGTTGGCCTGATCAATTTGGGATCACTGGCTCGCTACTGATGTAGTTTAATTTTACGAGCAGGTTCCGCTCCTCGCTGCTGTTAACGCTGAGCGCAATTTGATTGTCTGTTTGTTGGAAGCGTTCACTGTAACACATTTACTCGTTGTGATGTAGAATCGGCGATTAAGTTATTAGCCAATGCAATTTGCCTGATTGACAACACCTGGTTTTGAATGGGCAATTTGTGTGATTTGACTTTGTTATGGTAAGTTTATAATGCGGGGAATTTTTACATTGATACTTTGGTTCACAAAAATAGCCTTAACAAGGGGTATCGTATTACCCAATTACTGGGTTGTGGAGGTCAGATAGACTGTCGCTCCATGTAAAAATCTGGTATTTAGCTGCATCCGGTTAGACGAGAAGCCGACTCCAACATTGTTGGGAAAAGACTAGGTAGTTTTTTTTTAACATTGACACGGTTTTTACTTTTAACACTCTTTATTTGTAAGTGTGTTTCGTGTGTAAAGTAGCCCAATGAGCTCCTGCAAAAGAGTTACCGTGGAATTTCTTCGATAGAAACCGTTATGTTTGGGAATGGGCAACTAGCTTCATCTTTCTACCTGACCAACCTCATGAAAGTTCAAACAAACAAACATACATACAAATCTTTTCTCTTTATAATATTAGTATAGATAAACCTATTTAAAGGAGTCCTGACATAGCAAGAAGACGTCACAGCAGACCCCGTAAAGAAGAAGAAGGCGAGTCGAGCTGGACAAAGCCCCATTAGCTCTCAATCGCAAAAGTTGGAAGTCATGGGATGAAGCCTTTAGCCACCAGTGGGATGATGCAGGGATCTGTAAAGATAATTGTAAAAGGATAATAATCCACCAGACCTCATTGGCCCACGTGCTCACTCCCACTCATCTAGACGAGGCCTGCGTCCCAGCAGTGTAACATTATGGACTTATTATTGAACTAATAATGAACTGTAAACATAATGGACGTTAAATTCAAAACCCTCGGCCGGCCTTTGTTAGATAATGTTTAGTAACTGCCTACCTATAAATTATAATATAGTCCCGGTTCGACGCGGTCAAGCTCGAATTCAACCCATCCCCTCAATGATTCGCAGTCACATCTGCACAACCCTTGATTTTAGTCGAAAACATTTCGAGTAAGTCGAACACAATAACATAAAAAATGATTAAGCCCATGCAGTTTTTAAGGTTACTTAAGAATACGTATTGAAAAAAAATCTCAGTCATTTAAAATCAACAGTTTTTTTGCAGTGGTATTTTTTAAGTTCATCTTTAAGGAATGACAATTGCGGAATTAAATTCGCAATTAAACAGTTATGTGAAATGGTTATAGCACGGCACATTGATATAATGTCCTGTTAATTTATTTGTTTAATTATTAATTCCATAGGTATCATTCTTTTTTATTTCGTGTTGTATTTATAGATACTCGTAAGCGAATTGAAACGCGTTACCTTTTACAATACAATCATAACAATAATGACGATATGGAAGGGCGATCTTCGAGCTGAATGGCATGAGATATGAGTTTCAAATGTAGTTTTAAGTAATATTAACTACCCATATCCAGTCATATGTAACAAAATTAGCTAGTCAAACATAAATTCATAAAACAACTACAAAAAAGAACATATACCTACATAGGATAGCTACGGAATGAATCCCGTTTACATTTAATTCAACGTTACAATTTTCGAAAGAGAATTATTACAATTAAATTTTCTATCGAAATGGATTTATCCATGCAATTATCCGGACATTTCATGGATGTCAGCGTTCAGAGGGGTCACTAGACGTTAATCCCAAAAATCAAGTGACGCTTGACTACGCGGGCGCAGACGGAGCGATCACCCCACGACAAAAAATCGCACCTGTTACCCTTTTGATCCTAAAGTTTCTGATAGTTGCGATAAACATAAAAAGCTTTAGAAACATTTGCATATGATAAGGAACGAATGTTTTGTAAAATAAATTGTCTAGTGTATCTTAATTTTCAATCAAAAGGAAAAAGTTGAGAGAGAGCACACATTGCGCGAGGGTGCGTGACGTCAGATTTTTTAAATGCTGATACAGTTAGAAGCGGTGATGATAGCTTTGAAGTTTAAAGCATTGTGGGGAAACGTTGTCGTGTTGTCGAAGCGACAGGTGTACTAATTATGTGACTATCTATAACGTAACATTATCTTCGAACAATAAAATAGACTGTCAACTGTTTAATGTGTCAATATTTTTAAGCAACGTACGGTGTTACCAACGTAAAATAGTGAAACACTACAGCGTATTTAAAAGAGGTTATGATCTATACTTTATGCGAATTAACTGTGTGAGTATAGTGAACTATAGTTTCTCATTGGCTGATCATATTGGGATTTTTTTTTAATAAAATACCTTTGATATGAAGGTCATATGGATCATACCTACATAAGCCATCATACCTTATATGGTAGGAAACCCATACCTACTACCACAGAACAGATAAACTGTTCTGTGCCTACTACTTATATCCCGATATTATATTTATATCCTAGGAAACCCATAGCAAATGCACATTACAATTATTTAAATGACCAAGCGATCCGCTTTAGGTCATTTTCAAAAAACAAATCGTTAAAAAAAACCCTTCTTAAATTCGGTAAAATTTTCTACCAGAAGCAGTTTAAAGTCAAGCCAATCCACTTGGCTATATGCACTAGGCAGTGAACTATTGAACAACTAATTATTTACTCTGTCTAATGAGTTTAAATTCAACATTAACATAACATAATAAAATGATAATGTTTGTCGCACGTATCGCAAAATACAATATTGTTTAGATTGAAAGATACTGGCATCCCCGTCGTGTTCCTTCGCCTTATTCTATGGTAGAATAAAATAATTGTTTAATGTATATAAATTAGCTATTGAATCGAGATAGGTGTTTATAAACTTTAGCGGGTGTGTAAACATTGTCAGGTTGTTCAGTATTTTTTGTTCATTTATATTTGTTGACAGTATTTACGTTGACGTATTACCGTGTATGTTACGTGTTTGAACACCACATTCGCTTTGACGTCAAAATATTCGTTCCATTTTTGAAAATATTTGAATGTAAAATCATTTACTTCTCTGTGAGCTCTTCAATTTTTTTTTTCATAGAATCCGTAAACGTAGGATTGTAATGGCGTACTAGGTAATTTAGAAAATTTGACCAGTAATATTCTGCATTTTTTTATGAAACCGTAGCACATTCAAATAGTTTAGTTTTTACATCAGCAAATGAAACGCTGTGCCCAATTGCTTAGAACATTTGGGCATAGTCACTAATTTTTTAGGGACAATTTTATTACTAATTGTACTAAAGTAGGTACCTATGTAATTTCCTGACAGTCATCTAAAAAGACAAAAGAGAATCGAAATTGACTCTAATCACATTCGCAGAAATGATTTTGAGAACATGCGATGTCATTTAAACATGGTCTTCTATACTTATGGTCCATGTTTCCGTTCTTGAGAGATAATCATCACGACGAATATACTTACTGAGTAAATTATGAATGTCAAATAGGATGAAATAACGCTCAAAGCCACTGTTTTTGTTGTTCACACTAACCAACATACCTGAATGCCTTTATAAAAACGCGCTATTAAATTTTCAATGCTCACCTCAGCGCCGAGAGTTGAAATTCCAACAGTGCAATAATATTTAGGTATTAGTTTTCGGTGTCGCCTAGTTTATAACTGACATCAATTATGATTAGAACTGGACAGGCGCTCATTGAAATTTGGCGTGACACGCTTCTGATTTTACCGGGAATAGTGAAACATAATATATGATAACGTTTTATAATGCCGTGCGATTATTTACGTGGAAACCAATTCATGACAATGAGTATTGATCTTGAGAATTTCAATTGTTTGTACAGACGCCAGCACATCAAGCTAAAGCTAATTGTCAAATTTTCTCAATTAAAAATGAACCTTATAAAGTTAAAATACTATCAAAGAAATTTGACAGATTGTGGTAACTTGATGTGCTGGCCTCTGTACGTCACTGTGGGGCTTTAGTTTGTTACAGAGGTGTGGGATGAAAAAACAGGATTAGTAGAAAAATAATCCAATATATATCTCGGGAACGCGTAGAGGTATCGAGTTGAAATTAACAACAGCAGCAGTGATAGCCTAGTGGTATGGCCATCGGGCTACCAAGTCTTAGGTCTCGAGTTTTAAACCCAAGGCACGCGTTGTATAATTATCACTTGCTTAAACATCGGTGAAGGAAAACATCGTGAGGAAACCGGCAGGCCTGAGATATTTCTCAACAGTATATGATGCTAAGTCAGAGGCCCATGGGCAGCATTTAAACTCTGACACCAGGTTAGTCCTTAACCACACGAAAGGAAGAAAATGAAAACCATATAAGTACTTAAGTGTACAATCCCATGAAGATGAGGAAAAATCAAACTTCTAAGATAGCGTAAAAGGATAGAGTCGCTTATGCCGCAAAAAACTTATATTTGTCTCTCAAAGGAATAAAAAATTATAGCGTATTTTCGTAACATCGTCTGATACTACAAGTATGGCGAAAATCTGGAAACTGTGGTGGTGGGCGAGTAAGACTCGCACTTGTCCGGTTTTTATTTATGTCAGAGTGTATGAAAAACAATAATAGAAAACATTTAAAAAAAAGACACCATAGGTACGCGCCAGCGCAACAAGTTATACCAAACTTTTAAATTTCTCCAAATGGTTTTAAACCTTAAAGCGTTTAGTGTTGAGTTCAAAATTGTTTTAAACCTTAAAGCGTTTAGTGTTGAGTTCAAAATTGATTGAGAAAATTTGGCAGTTTGTGGTAACTTGATGTGCTGGCGACTGCACATACACAAACTAACGCATTCTTCCCACTGGGTTAGGCAGAACTACTACTTGCTTCGTTTACGTTCATACATGCATGCCTTTCTGAAGAACATTACCAATAAATACTTTATAAAAGTATTATCTTTACTAATATTATAAAGAGTAAAATTTGTAAGTTTGTATGTAGGGGGTAATCTCCGGAACTAATGATCCAATTTAAAAAAAAATCACTGGTAGAAAGCTACATTATTCCTGAGTGCTATAGGCTATAAATTATATTTGTATCATACATATTAGCCGAGCTATCGCAATTTTCGTCTAGCAAGTCGGCAAGAAATACCTCCGAAAACAAAATTATTTGCATGCGCTGCCTAAACAGTTACAGTATATAGCAATTTTCCGCGGACGAAGTCGCGGGCAGAAGCTAGTCATTAATATAACAATACATAATCAACCTACAATGTTTCCGCTGCTGGGACACAGACTTCCTCTCCTCGAGAGGAAGTGGGCCACAATCCACCACGCGGGCCCAGTACGGTCGAAGACATGTGACATCCACCAACCCGCACTGGGTTTCATTAATATACTTTTTATTTATACACATATTGACTTAGTTCAAAAGACAAAACATATTAATAATAACTATGTACAAGTATATAAAACGGCAGGAGAAATAATCGTAGGGCATAACAAAAATTCATCCCCATCGCTGTCAACAGGAAAGTTCCCAAAAGGCTGGCAGATATAGAATTGTTATTTTTGACGTTCAAAAGGGCCTTTCTTGTGCCTATCTATACCTATACATAAAATAAATTTGTAGAAAAGTGGTGTCTGTACAATAGAAATATATAAAAAAAAAGTAGCAGGGGTTGTTATTATATCGATGCCGAACCCGAAATTGTAATTAATTTTTTTTTTGTCTGTTTGTCTGTGTGTTTGTGCACGCTAATATCAGAAACGGCTTATTCCATTTCAATACGGTTTTTACTAATATATTGTAGTAAGCTTCACTTAACATTTAGTGTTTATTTCATGTCAATCGGTTCATAAATAAAAAAGTTATGTCAATTTAAAGAATCACGGCAAACATTTGGTAAGGTATTCTATCAGAGTACGTATAAGCATCGCGCCTGCGCGTCCGTGGCTATATAAAGCGCGCTGAGAGCTGCGCCGCTGTTTCCCCCGATCCAGCTGTCCCTTGCTGTCCTCCCCCAGCGACGGCCTTTTTTTTTTTAAGGCTGGGAAATCATCCAATGAATGCTCCCGCTCTGGGTGGAGCGGAAGGGAGTGTCAGACTCTTACTGACTAAAACCCATCCATGTTCCTTCCGTAGACCTTTATGTGCCGGGGTAGCGGTAACCCTTTCGGACAATCCCGCTTACCCGGCAGGCTTGGGCCTGAGGGGCCTCTTCATATGCTAACATCTCTTTGAGGCGCGCGTGAAGTCGAGGTCCGTACCCCACAGGGGGTGCCCTTAGCGTGTAGTCGCTTAGTTTGTAAGTTTTTATAAGCCCTGGCTGGAGGCTATAATTCTTTTGTGGTATCCACAGGCAAGTCCGGTTAAGCAGTATACAACCCTATGGTTGAGCTGCGAGATGCCATTATCAAAAAAAAAACACGCTGCTGCCATAAGGATTCAGTTATTCGTAGCGAACGCACGTATCTTGGAGAGTATAGGCGAATAGTTGCATTCGATTATTGCGATTCACTTGATTACTGACTATTTGCATATTTCATTTATTTATATTTTAGGGTTTGTAGGTTAGGTTCTTTTTCTAAATTTTTCCTAAAATCTATCTATAACATAATAAAACCTGAACACCTGATGCAGAACCGCAACTGACCAGCTAAACTATAAGTGATACAAAAATAGTACCGTAGCAAAAATTGTTCCGCGTAATGAGCATTTTCTGCTGAGAGAATAAATTTGAAGATCTGGAACACCTGATGTGGAACTTCAAGAGCCTATAACAGATATTGGAATGACGTCTTAGCAAAAGTTGTTCAGCCTGATGAGCACTCTCTGTTGACGCATAAAAATTTAAGATCTGGAACACCTGTTGTGGAATTCCAAAAGCCCAGCTACACTATAACATTTACAGAGTTGATACGACAGAGGGGCTTTCCTTTAAACAGCTTATACTAGGGACCGTTTTCAAGCTCTGTACCAAAAATCAATTAAATAGGAGCAGTAGTTTAGTCGCAAATGTTTTTTTAAGTTTTTTCCCCGTTTGAACACGATGTATCTTTCCTAACAGCGCTCCGGCGTGCACGCGTCGGTGCCGCTGCGTTACAAGGTCAGTTTTTATTTACAAAGGGTGGTTCCGTTTTACTCTGATTTGTAAGCTATTTAGTTTGTTTGAAAAAATAAAAACCTCATTTTTGGTGCTTTTTATTTTTATACCGTACCGAGTTAATACTAAACACGTATAGTAGTGTAATGTAATGCCCCTCTGTCATATCAACTCTGTATAGGAATGACGTCTTAGCAAAGTTGTCCAATCTGATGAGCACTTTCTGTTGACTTATAAAAATCGAAGATCTGGAACACCTGTTGTAGAACTCCAAGACCCCAGCTACACTATAACACAATGGTAATTTCCTATTGACTTATAAAAATCGAAGATCAGAAAAATCAGATGTGGAAATCAAAGCTGTCACTAATTTCACTGTATAATTATAAAATAACATAAGCTGGGAGTACTTCCACGCGGTAAACGGCGGTAGCAGTTTAGGACTGATTTTAGCACATCAAGCTATCCCTAACTGTCAAATTTTCTCAATTAAAAATGATCCTTATGTCTTTGCAATAAAGTTCAAATCATAGATATACTGTATTTAATATTTCTGTGGTTGAAATACTATCAAAGAAATTTTACAGATTGTGGTAACTTGATGTGCTGGCTTCTGTACCTACTTATATCATTGAAAATTTGACTCTGCTGGCCAAAACTCCTATTTATATTTTTTATTTTACCAAATAAATATGCCTTCGGACTTATGTTATTTGAGTGTCTAATTTCCTTTTTTATTTATCTTCGTGACACAGTAGCCTCCCCGATTACGCCTGGGAGCAGTCCCTTAGATTTTAATTGATCACTTATATTCACAATAAAACTATAACCATGCCTAGAAAGAGGTCAAATCTTTCCCAATGTTCCAAAAGAGCTAAAAGATTGAAGATCATAAGATCCCAAGGATCTACCAAAGAGCGCCACGAGAGACTTGATGCTGTTTGAAAACATCCGGCTGCAACTCGCTCCGTGGAAACCTCTTCGGATCGCGAAGCACGCCTGCGTTCTCAGCGTATTTACGCATCTACATCCAGGTCTCTAGAGACCAGTGAAGAATATGATGCGCGACTGACCGCAGATCGTGCAAGTCATGCATTGTCTCGCGAATCGGAGACGTTCATGGATAGAGAATTACGCTTGAGTTCCAAACGCATCTACGCATCGAGTTCTAGGTCTCTAGAGACAAGTGGGGAACGTGATACGCGACTGACCGCTAATCGTGCAAGTCATGCATTGTCTCGCGAATCGGAGACGTTCACGGATAGAGAATTATGCTTGAGTTCCAAGCGTATCTACGCATCGACTTCTAGGTCTCTAGAGACAAGTGGGGAACGTGATGCGCGACTGACCGCTGATCGTGATTCAGATCTTCGATTTTGACGACCCTGTTGTCGCTGTCATAAGCAACAGGATACGCGTACGAAGTCGCGGGCAGAAGCTAGTTTGAAATAAATGATTAAACTTTAATTTTAACTTTGACTTTCTCTGTGAGAGAGTGGGTCGTAACTTACTACGCGGGCCTAGTGCGTGTTGGTAGATGTCTCATTTTATTTATTTGTTTTTATTTTATTTATTAGGTTCTCCAACAATTGTATACAAGCAAATTAAACAGAAGCAACAAATCAGAATAAAATGTAACAATCACCTTTAAGTAAACTCTGCATACACACAAAACGTTGTCGTAACTTAAAAAAAATAAAAGAAAAGACTAAATTACAAGTTGCACTGAGTAGAACTTAATAAGAGGTCACATGTCTTTGAATTTTGTCTCCTAGGACAAGTCGATTTCCTCATGATGTTCATCCTTTACTGTTTCGAGAGTAGTAGTGATGAAATAATTTACACAAAGTAAGCCGCACGTCGAGTACAATACGCTAGTCGAGGCCGTTACCACCGAGCAACTACGGCTGCCAATTCAAAAATATTCATTGAGTTTTACGCATTGTCATAGATTTTCACACAATACGAGAATGATTAAGATTTTTACATTATGAAGATTCTGAATTTCCTTCAAGTTTTGTTCTTCTTCTTCTGCGTGTGGTTAGTGACTAACCTGGTGTCAGAGTTTTAATGCTGCCCGTGGGCCTCTGACTTAGCATCACATGCTGTTGAGAAATATCTCTCGGGCATGCCGGTTTCCTCACGATGTTTTCCTTCACCGATTTTAAGCCAGTGATAATAATACATTACGCACATGAATCCGAAAAATCAGAGGTGCGTGCCTTGGGTTCGAACTCGAGACCTATGACTTGGCAGTCACTTGGCAGTCACACCACTAGGCTATCACTGCTTAAAGTTCTGTTTATAATAAGTAAGTGTTGCTTCGATATTGAGAAAGGTACGGGAGCGTTTGTTGTAGTTCTTTGTTCCGGCTTGGTCCTCAGTAAATTATATTTGAAATGTGTGTTATGAGGCTCCCGCAGATAGGCGCGACGTGACGGCGACGGTGTGACGCGATTCTAGTGGAACAATTTATAGTTCCACTGGAGTCGCGTCTCTTTGTCGCGTCGCGTTTGTGAGAGCCTTCAGACTTTAAGATCCCCTTCGGCATTAGTTATAGAGAGACTTCTTACAATACAACAATCCATACATCTTCCTAAGTTAAGTATGTAACAAACATAAACACGTCTCAATAAAGCCCTCTATCCTAAGTTTCGGTGGCGGGTTCTTTTAAAAAAACTGTTGAAGTGGCATTCTGTCAAAAAGTACCAAACTCGGTCTTCATGTGAGTGAGGGTACGTACAAGTGCTGTCTGCCACCTGTCGATGACGTCACGCACTGACAACCGCGCCTTTGCGCGGCTACTCCGGGAGGCTATTCTGGAGTTACGTTTATTATTTTCTTGAAAATTGTTTTTTGTTTTCTAACTAATCTCTACTTAATCTATAACATAGTCTCAACCAGCCGTCTGTCCCTTTGAAAACTGAAATCTTTTATAGTTCGCAACGGATTTTAATGCGGTTTTTATCAATAGATTGAGTGATTCATGAGTTTATACTTATAGTTTATCTAGATTTCACCCGCGGCGTCGCCCCGCGTTGGTTCCTACATTACTCCCATGCGTATTCAAAGTGGGTCGCTAGTGTAATATGGGATAAAGGGGGCTCGTGGCTAATCAATAACAGCCCAAGGGTTATAGGTTAACGCTACGCTTAGTGAGGTCAGGTCCTTGAATGGACTGTATAATTATGCTACTGTGCGACTGTTTATGTGAGTATACAAGACTGTGCGGCATTCGTAGATTTCTTACAAGCGTAGCCAGAAGCCTAAAAGGCTGGCAACCAGTCATACCAGTAACTGGGTTGTAAAAGTCAGATAAGCAGTCGCTCCATGTAAACCATCCACCCGTCGCTCCATGTACCAGTATTTTAACGGATATATCCATTTAGACTGGAATCCGACCACAACATAGTTGGTCAGAAGGCTAAGCAGATTGATTTAGAGTTATCTATACGACCTATTCTAATATTATAAAGAGGGTTAAGAGGAAGTTTGTGAGGTTGTAGAGGGTGGGTATCTTTGGATCTACAGAACAGATTTTGAAAATTCTTTCACTATTGGCAAGCTACTTTATCCTTGAGTGTTTTAGCCTATACTAAAATGCGGGAAAAGTCACGGGCGAAGGGCTAGTACCTATTAGATAGAAGCTCTCGTTGGCAGAATTTTGTATCTCGTAGAAAAATATTTCCATAAAATGAATAGTCACAGAAATATAGAAATATCAATTCGTGGAAACCTTTGTTACACCACTGAAATTGTACACTAGCACAATGTCCTATACATGTGACAAAAGCTTAGTGGCGAAACGTAACGAGAACTTCCGCGAATTCGTTCTCAGAGAAAATCCTATCATATCACTGTACTTACATTCCTGGGGTTGTGTATATTCGTAGTTAAATTTGTATGTCTGTCGTTCATATGTAGTTCCATCACTTTCACTTAAAGGCGTTCGTTTTCATACAAACTTGAACAACTTACCTATAACTTACGTTAGACCTTCTATTAGGTCTAATTAAGACTTAAGAAGAACAAACCACTGATAACAAGATATTTCATCCTCATTACTAAACTCGCCAAACAAATAAAACTCACGGTGTATAATCGTCCATATTTACATTATTCACACACCAGAATAGACCCCCAAACATGCACCGTCACCACCCAGCCTACAATCATACGGTCCTCGAAATAATTCTATCCGTTCATAATTTGTAGTTGAGAAAAAACTTCTGAACAATATAATTATGTTACAAAATGATCAGTTCAGTTGTGTGCATAGAAATGCACGACTCATCGTTCGGTTCGGAAGAAACAGACGTAGGATATTATTGCGGTTGTGTTTTAGAGGGAAGTGTAGAGATGTTGATTATAGGGAGCTCCTTCGGGAGTAAAAATCACACTGTGATACCTTAGATGAAGTGAGCTGTTGTTCCACTAGTAGCACTATTATTAGCGCACTATAAACTCACTTTACCTACACCACCACAGAAATAGTATAGCAGTGATAGCTTAGCGGTGTGACCGTCGGACTGCCAAGTCACAGGTCTCGAGTTCGAACCCAAAGCACGCACCTCTGATTTTACGGATTCATGTGCGTATTGTATAATTATCAATTGCTTAAAAATCGGTGAAAGAAAAAAAAACGTGAGGAAACCAGCATGTCTGAGAGATGTTTCGTAGCAGCATGTGAAGCTAAGCCCCATGGGCTAAGCTTAAAAACTCTGACAGCAGGAGCAGTGATAGCTTAGCGGTGTGACCGTCGGACTGCCAAGTCATAGGTCTCGAGTTCGAACCCAAAGCACGCACCTCTGATTTTACGGATTCATGTGCGTATTGTATAATTATCAATTGCTTAAAAATCGGTGAAAGAAAAACAATCGTGAGGAAACCAGCATGTCTGAGAGATATTTCTCAACAGCATGTGAAGCTAAGCCAGAGGCCCATGGGCAGCTTAAAATCTCTGACACCAGGTTAGTCACTAAAAACACGAAAAAAGAAAAAAAAAACACAGAAAGATTTTTATACAGAAAAGCAATACAGCCGATCTATCATGTAAAAATGCCTCATCCTGAAAACGTGTGTGAAGTGAGTTTAAAGTGAGTGAACTGTCAATAGACTGGGCTCGGATAAGGATTAAGATTTTTCTTGTTTACAACGTTACAGCGAACACGAGAGCCTAAACATATTACCAAAAGTAAAGTGCAAATAACCTTTTCAACGCCAGAGCATAAACGAACGCGCGTGCCCTCCACGCCAAGCTACAAATTTATTTCTTCTTGTTATGAATTTACCAATATACATGGTATCTTTTAATTTGTTTTATGTCATTAAATACGTACGAGAGCTTTAATTTTTAAGATATGTAAGCACTCACAAAAATAATGATTTAATTATTTATTTCGTGTTATAGTGCTCGTGCCATTGTCACACATTTGTGTCATTGGCGTTCAGGGCACGTGCTTGCTTGTCACGTATATGTGACAATCGCGTTCAAAAGCTTAATAACCAATCACAAATAAGTAGTAACGTACTGTATGAACACATAGAAATATAAAAAAAAAACAGGAGATATGGCATGGGAGCGATTCTGTGTGTATGTGTGCTGACCAAACTGCTCATCTAATTGCACCACCACGTTATTTCTGTTCACTAATATCTGAGCGATTCTACTATTTCTGCAGTAAATACATTGCGTCTTAACCACTACCTAAATATGCCGCTAAGGTACTGGACAAGCAATGTAAAAATCACAAAACAATAGTTTATTTATTCGGATGTAATGCGTAGTACAGCCACTTGCGTTGAGCTAGTGATGTGCTTGTGCAGATCCACTAACGAAGCCTGTCGACAGCAGTAATCCGCACTGGCCTCGCGTGGTGGATTATGGCGCACTCTAGTGATTTCCAACAAACGTCAACGTGAATCAACACGTTCGTTACTTGACTCTTGAACAGTTAACGTTAATACGTTGCCAGGAGATCAACGGTTGATTCAATTAGTTCGTTGACTAACACCCATTTCTAGCGCACTCCCTCTTAGAGAGAGGAGGACTGTGTCCTAGCATTGGGAAAGTTATAGGCCGATTATGTATAAAATGACTTCTGCCAAAAAGAAATTCTTCTGCTTCTGGGAAATTATCCCACGGGTTTCGTACATTTTTACGGGATAAAAGTAGCTTATTTGCTATTCCAGACTGTAATCTATCTTTGTGCCAAGTTTCATCCAGATCCGTTAAGTAGTTTTTGAGTTTATTTGTTACGAATATACTTACATACAAATCTTTCCTCTTTAAAATATTAGTATAGATAAGAAATGCACCTAAAGATCCACGGAAAAAAGCTTTTGGACAAAGGAAGGAACATGGATGTATGGCTGGGTTTTAGTCAGTTAAAGTCTGAATGTCCCTTCCAATCCCCAGCGGGAGGTGACATTTGATGAATTCCCATCCTAAACAAAAACAAAAGACATTCCATTAAACTCACAGACTTATGGGTGCTTCACGCCATCATTCATAGAGGCTTCAAGTACCACGGGGTTATAACGTATGATGTGCTGATAAAAATTAAATATGTCCGCCTGTTTCATTAAATTAATTAAAATTACATTGGTTTATTGATTTTTCTTTAATTGATTGTTTATAGTACGTATACTTGGCGTGTCTCAAGAATGATGATGTAGATGACGTTGCTTTGAGTTAGATACTGTTGCCAGCGCATCAAGATATAACAAACTGTCAAATTTCTGCAAATGATTTTACACCTTATAAAGATGACAGTTAAGTTCAAAATGAATTGAGAAAATTTGATAGTTTGTGGTAATTTGATGTGCTGGCGACTGTACTATTCCAACTCAATTCAAATACCCACTTTTTTACGTGTAGTTACCCTGCAGTGATTAGCGAGAGAATTAGTAGATACGTAATTTGAATTATT
The DNA here is from genome assembly GCA_951799385.1 of Hyppa rectilinea. Taxonomy (NCBI): domain Eukaryota; kingdom Metazoa; phylum Arthropoda; class Insecta; order Lepidoptera; family Noctuidae; genus Hyppa; species Hyppa rectilinea. Next base: position 22,836,975 of record OX637300.1, read on the forward strand.
GGTCTCTCTCTCTCCACACTGTTATTAGATATAAAATTATGACCTAAATTCTTTGACAAATCAGTACACATGCATCGCAATGTCAATAACTTTTCTCAAAGCTATACTCTATTTATTTTCGCATTACACAAATAACGACAGCTTCTGAGATATTATTGAGAAAACTGCATTATAGAGTTTTTTTTTTATTTGTAAATGTTTAATAGATTACATTGCTTTGTGCTTTGCAACGATGTTTAATTATCGTTTGTATAAAAATAACGATGAGGTAAAAACAGTTATTCATCTAAAGTTATAATAAATGGAGCATATAAAAATAATAAAGTACATCTTCCATTTTAAACGAGGTACAAATAATTTAAGCGTGGCTAAATAAATTTCACAAATTATTTAAAGTTGCTTTAACAACGTACAAATAATAACGATACCCACTTTAACAAGTTCGGTTCCCTTCGATTATAAATTCGTTTAACTTTAATTCTATTATATTTTATTCTGCGACTAATCGAATTGGCTCCTATAATAAGCTTACCGTGACTTACGCTGATTCGCCGTGCCGTGGACAGGCGTGTACGTTTTCTTAAGCGTACTTAATCGGGACCGTATCCTTCACAATTACGGCCTTAAGGAGAGGTTACTCTTTCAAATCGCTGTAGTGGTGGTGCTATGACGGCTTATCATAAAATATAATAATTTTTATTTATAATTCATTTTTATAAGTAACTAGCTGACCCGACAGACGTTGTCCTGTCTTAACTAGGATACCTACCTTACCTACCCTACCTACCCTACCTACCTACCCTACCTACCCTACCTACCCTACCTACCCTACCTACCCTACCTACCCTACCTACCCTACCTACCCTACCTACCCTACCTACCCTACCTACCCTACCTACCCTACCTACCCTACCTACCCTACCTACCCTACCTACCCTACCTACCCTACCTACCCTAGCAAAAATGTGCAATAAAAATATTTTTCTCATACAAACTTTGCCACCCCTTGTAACCCTTTTAGGGGTTGAATTTCCAAAAAATAATATGCCTAAGTATGTCCTTCTTATGAATGCAAACTATCTACATACCAAATTTCAGCAAAATCAGTTGGGTGGTTTAGGCGTGAAAAGGGAACAGACAGACAGACAGAGTTACTTTCGCATTTATAATATTAGTGTGGATTATTTATTTTTACATTAAAATTTTTATTCTAAGTTTAGTTTGTTAATTATGTATCTAAGGAGGAGCTCGTGACTAAGTAATAACAGCTGCACGGATCGTTTCGTCAGGTTAAGCTACGCCTGCTGGGGTTGGTTCGTGGATGGGTGACCATCTTTACATGCCGAGACTCCTCTTTGCTCCGGAAAGCATGTTGTGCCATTAGTCGTTACGGGTAGTCAGAAGCCCGAAAGTCTGACAGCCAGTCTTACCAAGGGTTATCGTATTACCCAGTTACTGACTAAGTTGTGGAAGTCAGATAGGCAGTCGCTCCATGTAACATTGCATCCGGTTAGACTGGAAGCCGACCCCAACATACAGTTGGAAAAAGGCTAGGCAGATTGATTTGTATTTATAACGTGGCGCTACAGTGGTGACATTAATTTAACACACGAGTAGGGCTAATGCCTATGAATCATATAAATCATGATAATATGTTAAAATAAAACGCAAATTAAAAAAAAATTCAAACAACCTAAATAATAAAAAGTAAATAAAAGTGAGATCACCTAATAATATTGCTTGTTCGTTTTAATTTAATTGATGCGAATGTTATGATCCGTGACCCTGGCAAATGGGCGCTGCGCAATAGTTAGTAGATACTAGTACAGGTTACTCTAAAATGCTATTTTATAAAATGTTAATTGAATCCGTAAATAATAACGTTTAATGGAAATATAATGTCTTCATGAATCGAAACTGTGAAAACATATTATGTACTCGCATGTTAAATTAATGTCACTATTGTAGCGCCACGTTGTATAGTACTTAAACTTTTTTTTTAATGGGACATAACAAAACTATAATGCAGGTTGCTAAAGAGCAAAATCATACTGAATGCGAGATTCAGTGAATAAATTCTTCTGAACCCATGCTAAAGCGCTAACGTTCTAACGTTCTGCACAGGTTGAATACTCGTATAATGCTAGATTGCAGAAACACTTAGCTTAGACGGACCTAAAAACTTTCTTTAATGGACTGGCCCAAAATTTGTACTTAAAAAATTAAAAATTATTATAAGATAAAAATTACCAGCTAAGAATATGTTATGTTCTAATTAAAGCTAAGCATAGTTTTATTATTATTATTAAAAGTGAAATTGTTTTTTTTTAATTTTTACCGTTTCGATCTGACAGTCAATCTGAACTAAAATATTTTTACAAACCATAGTGTTTAATTTATTAGAAGTTTACAAAATATTTCGGCAACCCATTCCACCGGTAACAGGTGTTGTAGCTGAAGCGATCGTCGATGAAGGGTGTTATCGGCAATTAGTTCAATCGGCGATGGATTTATTCGTGGAACCAACTATCGACTGATTGCAGCAAACCGTACCATTGGCGAAGAGTGATTCGCTATACCGTTCTGAGCCCCTAAAGCCCATCGATATTCCTTCCTCAGCCCTTTTATGTTCTGGGATAGCGGTATACCCTTTCAGACAATCCCGCTGATTAAGCTATGTCAGTTTATTTTTTTTTGTATTTACGTCTACTCAACGTTTTTTGTTAGTAATCTATTCAGTATGATGTATTCAGGGTTTTCTACCCGAAGATCGCGGAACGAAACATTTTACTAAGCCTCCGCTGTCCGTCCGTCCGTAAGTCTGTCAGCGGGCTGTATCTCATGAACCAAATAATGTAGACAGTTGAAATTTTCATTGAACTATAATAACAAGTTTGTATTCATTGCACTATAATAACAATATTGTGTTTTAAATTGCACTAAAACAACAAATAAAAATTAAATTAAGTTGTAAAATTAAATAGTAAAGATATTAATGAAGGTCCTTTAATTGCTTAATACACAAACAAAAGACTTGTTTTTTTTAACTGAAGTATTTTTTATAATACTGCGGTAGTATATGGAACCCTACGTATTTATTTATTTATTTTACTTGTACTTTATTAAAACGGTACAGCACCAATTACATAATTTTTTTTTGTAGATATTTAAATAAAAATAAACACGAAACAGTATTTAAGTCCGACTCGCACTTGGCCGATTTTTGTACAATGGTATGGTTAAGCTTTTATTAACCGAATCAATCGAATTTACGTACATATTAATGTATTTCTGGCTGATACTTGAATGTTTGATGATGTGAAATATTTTGATCGCTTATTATTTTAAACAACACTAAAAATCAAAAGTTTATTTGTAAAACTCATTTCTGCTAATTTAATTAGCTCAGAATTGAGCGTACAAAATTGATGTTAATTTTATTTAAGTGATCCATTATAATTAAAAATTTTCGTTATCCATGATCCAATTAAATGTCAATGTAATTTTTGAATGTTTTATGAAATATTTAAAACCACAATAAATATCTGAAAAAGCTTGTGTTTACTATGATTGTACTGTTACCGTTAACGCTAAGTAATAATCGACTTACTCTGAAACCAGAGGGTCTAGATTAACACATCATTTTTTCAGTAGGTAACGATTTTTCTCAACACTATGTGAAACTATGTCAGATACCCATGGGCAGCATAAAAACTCTGACACCAGGTTAGTCACTAATCACACGAAAAGAAGAAGAAGTAACGATAACGAATTTTTATTAGATAAATCTGAAAGAGCTTTTGTATAGTAAAAATAGTTATTTGTTATGCAAGGCTGGAAAGTTGATTTTTGGCGCGAGTACTTCTATTGAAACCTGAGTAAGCGAAGGATTGTAGGGTTGAACCATGAGCGAAGCGAGTGGTTCAAATATAGAATCCTGAGCGTAACGAAGGTTTCAAAGGTACGAGACGCAGAAAAGCTTTGCTGCCGAGCGCAACACACAATTTTTCACCTCACTACAGCGAGGAAACTGATAGGTGCAAGAAAACAGGTGTTGTTGAGTTTTATTTTGTTCGAGCGTCTCAGATACATTGACTCATGTGAAGAAAATAACAGATACTTGGTAATGTATCTTATGAGTTACATAGAATATCTCCAAAATTAAATACCCTGTATTTTGTTCTATCCTACTAATTTAATACAAATAACTAACTAATTTAATACATATTTATTTTTGCCAAGCAAAGGATTTTAATAATATATTATATTAGTATTTATTTTATTTAAAAAATTAAACTTAAATTACTACATAATTGGGTATTTGACAGGATAGTATTTTTAAGGCATATTCAAATGTGACGTCTCAGATTTTTTTAACCAAATGGAATACTTATTAGCATTAATTCCAATTTTACAATATATCCTCGCAAAATATTTAATTTCTGTACTGTGATGGAAGTTTTTAAGGTATTATTTAATATTTTATTTTAGACCGTTTCATGCATTTTCAGTGGACTGGCAGTATAGAAAATTATTAAATAGAAAGGTTCGAATTTTAAAAACTCTTTCCACGCTAGAGAGCAAAAATCGATTTTCGGCTCAGATTTCGAATGACAAACAGACTCTTTCCGAGCCTGTGAGGTGAAAAAAAAAATGAATGTCGTTTGAGTTTCAACTCAACATTATTTAGGCCTGCAGAAACATCGTGAGTACGTTTTCATCTTCTTTGTGTACTTATGGTATCCTCCATCACGTCACCTCGGTGGATTACATTACCATTTTCATCAAACAAGTGGTGTTACATCGTAATCTTCGGACTACGCGTGCTGGATTGCCACGTTGAATGGCAATGGCTAACCTTTACACCAAGAACGAGCCAGAGCGGGAGTCACTAAGCGGGATTGTTCGAAAGGGTTACCGCTACCCAGGAACAAAAAGAAGGCTACGGAAGGAACATGGATGGGTTTTACTCAGTAAAAGTCTGACACTCCTTTCCGCTCCATCCAGAGCGGGAGAAGTCATTGGATGATTTCCCACCCTCAAAAAAAAAAGAACGGGAGTCACGTTTTTTTGGAACTGGAGCTTTATCTCTTTAATAAGCTTCTTGGTCTCTGTGCCCTAACAATCCATGGTCTCACCTACAAAGGGCACTAAATGGTACCGGAATAACGGAGCGTACTTCTCCCTCTTGCCTTCAGCGGCGTCTTCCGTTGCTGCCGCCGACGAGAGGACCTTGCGCCTAAGGTGGCTGGCGGCAACAGTGCTGACGTAAGTTTCCTATATTAAGCACTTGCTGTTTTTCCAAGGCACAAGGGTCAATCCGTCCGGCCTCTTTCCATCACTCCTACACAGACTCGGACATCTGCCGATACTGATGCCCTCCTCACAATATCATTGAGCACATAGTACAGCGCGCAACGACGACAACTCAAAGCGTGATGGCCATCGGCCCCCACCAAGGAACCGCTGATGCATCGATAGGGTTACACACCTTACAGCGCAGACGGAGGGCAATCGCCACACGCAAAGAGTCGTCATCAAGCAAAGTGCTCAGGTGAGGCGAAGTAAGCGCGTGCAACCATGTCCCCGACTCCGGCAGCGATACAGCCCAGATCGGCGGCCAGATTGGCCCAGAGGAACCCACCATCATCTGTTCCTGGATTAGCTTAGACGTGACGTCATACGAAGCACGTTGAACATGTGTTGCTTTAGGGCTTGATGCACTCATGTTGAGGACAGACCAAAGTTACTGGGCATACGACTTAAATGGCTTGTTTGCCTTAAATGATTGATTACAGTGATGAGGTCAGCCACCTCATCCGCACCTCACCCCAAGCCCCGCTGTGCCGGCTTTTAAGAGCCGTCTCCCACCACTTTTTTTTTAAGGCTTGTAAATCATCCAATGACTTCTCCCGCTCTGGGTGGAGCGGAAGGGAGTGTCAGACTCTTACTGACTAAAACCCATCCATGTTCTTTCCTTAGCCCTTTATGTTCCGGGGTAGCGGTAACCCGTTCGGACAATCCCGCTTAGTCTCCCTCCACTGCGTTTCACTTAAAGACACATTCAGGATCGACTCGACCGTTGATTTAAGAGCTCAGTCAAAAGAACATATTCCTGAAGACAGAGCCAGGTAGAGGGGACCGCAATCAACATGTTATTTTGGGTAAGGCAAAACAGATGCGTCAAAACAAAATCGCAACGTGCGCGAAGTGATCCTTGAGACGTTCCCAAGTATTGAGGAGAAGGTGTTTATGGGAGGATATGGCTTCTGGCACTCCGCCAAGAAAAATGGAACATCTCAAATCGGGTGAAAGAGTTTTTTTGCGGTATCGTGTGCGAAAAAAATTCACCTACAGTCAATTTCACGAAAGTCATCATTGATTGACTTATTCTCCTAGAGTATTCAATATAGGTATATTACGTTTTCTGGTTTAAACTCACCCTGAAACTGAATTACGTATAGATATACTAAAATAAAACTCAAAAATTGGGCTTTCTATTATCTAACAAAACTAAATAGATAACATTCCATCTTCAACAAAAGGCGAGGCGCGCTAAAGTTACACATCACGCTCGCTATTGTGCAGGGATCAGCACAATAGGTGCTGCGGTGTTAGACTACTAGTGTTACAGGAACAAAGACATGTTTGAGGCGTTCAGAATGGCCAGTGATTGCTCCTTGTTCAGACCGTAACTATTATTTGGTGATTGGTCCATGTTATGTGCTTGTGGAGTGGTTAGATCGATGAAGAAAATATTGTGGGATTTCTCTTTTTGAAAAATTAGATGGGTTGAATATTCCTTACTCTACACAGAATTTTATTTTGTTTTTCTGTGTTGTTTCTAGTCGGTCTGTTCTGTAAATTTCTCACCATGGAAACTTAGGCGAAGTAAACTTGAAGTAAGCTGTCAATAGTTAAATTCTGGGGAATGACAGCTCACTTCAAGCTCACTTTACTTAAGTGTTCATTTACATAATAGACCGAGATTTTCATATTTAAAAGAGGCTGAAGTTTGTGAGAGGAAACATTGTGGAATTCCCAAGGAAACGCTAACTTGCTTCCACAATTTAAGCCTTCCAGGCTATGAAGGTATAAGAAAAGGTAGGTTGCAGACAATTTCATTCACTTACATGGTAATAGCTAACTTGCAACTTATTGATAAAAAAAAAACTGTAAATCCCAAATATCTTGACAACTTTTTTTTTGTTTGAATATTATAAAAGAACTTATGTTCACAACTTATGAACACTGTAGCAGTAAATCAGAACTTACCAACAGGAACTTGCTAACTTTCAGGAACTTGTCTCATTAATTGAGTCATACAGACCTGTGAGATACAAATCCGATTGAATATCACAAATGAAGACGCGTCGGCTCCACAACGCGTAGACGTTTGCTCATTTATCAAATGATGGCAGAATGTGACTGCGGTGGCTCGTAGATACGTGAATACCGGATAAGTCTTCGAACAACTTAATATAGATGACGAGGGCGATGCTGCATGATATATAAGATTATTGTAGACTGACGGACTATGCACTTAAGGCACAATTGCATTTAACTATACTCCATTTACAATAGCATTAGACAGTTATCGTGTAATATTGTTAAAATTATTGCACTTTATATTTTTTTATAATGTAAATGGTAAATAGATTACATTGCTATGTACTTATCGTGAAATAACTGAGTTAATTATACGTTTATAACGGAATAGCGAACGCTTGATAACAGTTGTATTACAGATAGACTATTGTAACACTATCATAAATTAGGCCTTAATCAAAACCCAGACTCCGGGCTGCTGAGAAATTCCGATCCGGGAATCGAACCCAGGACCTTTTGCTCAGAAGTTCCGCTTGCTATCAGTAGACCAACGACGCAGATTACTACTTAGAAATTTTGAGATATTTATCGCAAGTTACACCAATAACTATTCCCAAAAAAAAACAAGACTTGAAAACTTTTATTCGTAACTTTTGAGTTCTGATCCAACCTCTACACATCTAAGCCGTAGGTCCCGACAATGAGTCAGCAATATAGTAGCGATTGAAATGTTACCGCTTACCACTTTACCCTGCCTCCTTGTCATCATGCGTGATACGTCAGAACCGCCGAACTACTATATCTACAAAATCTCATACATAATGAAGGTCAGATGTATTGTTTCTTCACAGATTCTATAGAAACCGTTCGAACAGGTCATATGCTTTGTTGTTTTTTTTTTGTTTTGTTTATTTGTTCAGGTTTGTTTGACTGTCGATGGTGGATGAGAACAACTGTAGTTTGCTAACTAAGCTAGTTATTCGACGTTGGTGATTATAGTTTATTGATTGGTGTTAGTTTGATTTCACACCCAATCCTAATTTTGTGCGCAAATTCACGGAAATGAAAATTGAAATTGATTCGGTATTTGTAAGGTTAAACTGGAAATCACCGATGCTGCCAAAATCTACGATACTAATTATTGGGCTAAAACTTTCCTAGATTGCAGTATGAGTTAATTATTGTGGGAAACTAGCGCAATGTGGGGGTATTTATTGAAAATTTGTTAGGTAAATATGGTTGGACGTTTGAAACACGTGTGAGTCAAATATTTAGTCGTACTAAATCAGTTGTTCAATACTTACAGCTTCTAATTTCGAATCAACTGCCTAAATGATTGATAGGTACAGTACGACCGACGTATTTGGCGGTCCTGAAGTTAGCTATTTGGTTGCGCAATTTATTTATTAGGTACACCAACAACAATACATACAAAAAGAAAACATAATAATAAAAAAATAAAAGTGCTGGCATGTACGCATTTACCATTAAACAACATAGTAATTATCTAAAAAAATGTATTTAATATATGGACACTAAAGAAATGAAAAAAAACGACATATAACAAAATAAAAGAAAACAAAATGTTACCAAACAAGGTCGAAGGTTATTTAATGCAGTCCCGTATGCCAATGGATCTTTTAGTAACGAAATTGTCTAATGGGCAGCTAATTGGATAACTTCACGACTGACGTCATCGCGTCGTCGGGCTTGGAGGTTTCGGCACTATGTCGAAGTAAAATTTAATGTTTTTATTTGAAAAAAATAGGCAATTATGTGCTATTTTCCTCTTTTCACGAAATAATCGGACAGATTATCTAATCAATAATTTGGGAAAAATATTTGAAGTTATAAATTGACCTATTTTGATAATTATAATAATTCGTGTGATTATTAACATTGTATCTTAAGTCCTTAATACAAATGCCTGTCAATTAGTACAGCTTGCAAGCTAATTGCTTATTCTAGTGCATTTGGCACTTGAATAAGCAATAAGCTTGCAGGCTATCGTGACGTTAACCTACCAGAAGTTGTTATGACTCAATGATATTATGTTAGCTACTCGCATACTGCTGTGCAAGTTACTGGCATGTGTATTACGGGCTTTACAATAGCCAACTAGTAGGTCTTGCAAAAAAAACCTACTAACAAATTATTTAAAAATAAAATTACGGATTCGACCTATTTGGTAACCGCCCCAATTATTTATAAGAAAAAATCAACTGTTTAATTTGATAATTTTGTATCATTAGCAGGCAACACCAGCAGATACGTCACTTCCCGTGTCATGGCCGGCTACAGATTCGGTGATAATCATTATTGATGATTGCGACTGTATAGATACTTTTTGTTGTAACAGTTTAGTTTATGTTCTAAATCACAAGCGGTAGCGATCTAATAACAGATGTTAACAAAACAAAATAATAATTCTTAATTTTTATAATATATTTTTCATAATTTGTTGAATCCGAAACTCGTATTACGCAAGCGAGTATCGCAACGCATTTAAGCTAAAGTGTGAGCCTATTCTGTAGTTATACCATCAAAATCGGTAGAATTTGGTGCAATTTTGGTTCTAAAACACAACGCCCCAATACAATACAGATAACCGCGGTTAACCACACAAATAGCTCATAGAGCCAAAACATTTAGCAAGTGGTTTATATTGCATCGATATTTCACCGAATTAAGCTGTCGGCTTGTAAAGGCTCGGCTTTTCAGTCAATGCTACGAATTTACTTTCAAACGAATCTCATTATTAACGTGATGTAATTATTAAAGGTAATAAACTTTAATACGAATTTAAATGTTTTGTTTTCTTTTATAATTTTAATTTCAACGATTTAAGTTTTGATCTATATGTAATAGCTATGTATGTATGTATTTTTAGTGTGGTCTGACTACAACGGATCTTAGCTCTATACCTTTTGTCAACACCTATTTTACCTTTTTTTTTTAAGGCTGGGAAATCATCCAAAGACTTCTTCCACTCTGGGTGAAGCGGAAGGGAGTGTCAGACTCTTACTGACTATTGTCTACTGGATTGTCCGAAAGGGTTACCGCTAGCTCGGAACATAAAGGACTAAGGAAGGAAGGATGGTTTTTAGTCAGTAAAAGTCTGACACTCCCTTCCGCTCCACCCAGAGCGGGAGGAGACATTTGTTGATTTCCGATCCTCAAAAAAAAAGGCGTTGGTTGAATGAACTTTGTATTGTGACGTAGCCGCAGGGGATCGTCTTTGATTCTTGATACTTGGACCATCGCCGCGTATCAGAGTTAGTGCCAAGTCACCGCGGTTTGACGACCATACAGACTATAAGCAGACATTCCACTGTATCATAAAAGTTAACGTGTTGCCTCTTGATTGACCGATTCACGTATGCATGACGACTTAGATTTTGAAGACAGGTAGCTTCTGGGCATTTTTTGTGGTTCTATTCAAGCAATATTGTACCTAGACACCTTGTTAGTCTATTCGTAGCATAACTGTGTATTTTTAGACTATGGAACTAAATTATAGGGAACAAGACAGAGTCGATACTTACTATGATTCTGAATTTTAAAAATCAAACTGCCATAGCCCAACTATGTAGGCGTCGGCTTCCAGTCTAACCGGATACGGCTGAATATCAGTGTTTTACATGGAGCGACTGCCTATCTGACCTGCACCCCCCAGTCAGTAAATGGGTACCTAATACGATAAGCCTTTTTAAGACTGGCTATCAGACTATCAGGTTTCTGAATTCCCGTAACGACTGTCAAAGATCTACGAATGAGATCCAGGACCAACGCCTTAACGAGCTTTCTGAGGCACGGAGGAGTCTCGATATGTAAAGATGGTCACCCATCCACGGAACAACCCCGGCAAGAGTAGCTTAACCTGATGGATCGATCCGTGCGGCTGTTATTACTTAGCCACTATGATTCTAAATCACATATTGAATTAAAACCAATAAAAATAATGAATGATAGTACCGAAAATGTTTATTATATTTTACCTTATTGGTGTTTATATATTCGAGCCGTCTGGGGTTGAAACGCCCGGGCGTGGGGTCCAAGTACAATTGCAGGATATTTATTACGTTAACTTTTCACCGCAGAGATATAGCAGTATTTTTATTATTGTATGATAGATTTATATTTCATTTTCAGTTCCAGCAATAGCTGAAGGCACAAAAGAAAATGTGCGTGTTTTTATTAGGAGCGAATGATTAAAAGAGTGAATTATGGCAAAAGAGTAACTAACACTCCTTAAATACACACTCTATTAAATAAAAATATGACTTTTTTATTTTGTTAGTCATAGGCGTAGAAGTTTATTATGATTGCAATTGTTTTATTTTTGATAAGCAACAAACAAACCATTTTTGACAAACAAGCCATTTCAAAGTTTATTGTTCTGGCAGTGTTAATGTTATGACGTCTCAAGTGTCTACATAACATATAATTCAACAAGCGTTTATTTAGGATGAAAAATGCATACATAGATTTTTTTTGCATAAATTCGAATCTTACAGCGTATTTACTACTGGGCGAATAGTATTTTTCCGTTCGATTTATTATATGCATTGGCTAGTAAAATCTTACGATCGGATCAGAAAATCACAAATCATGGAAAAAGTCGGCTACTTCAAGACCAGGCACACAGATTATGTCCAAAATAAAATCACGGATCCTCATGATATAGCATGTGATGGCAGTGATAGCCTAGTGGTGTGACCGTCGGACTGCAAATCATGGATCTCAACCTCAAGTTTGAACCCAAGACGCACCTCTGTTTCTACGGATATTGTACGATTATCATGTATAACTATCACTTGCTTAAAATCGTTGAAGGAAAACATCCGGAGGAAACCTAGCTGCCTGAGAGAAATATCTCTGTACAGCATGTGAAGCTAAGTCAGAGGCCCATGGGCAGCATAAAAACTCTGACACCAGGTTTGTCACTAACCACACGGAAAGAAGAAGAGATGATTTATGTAAATGTGCCATACCTAAGTAGGTATTACATTTTAATCCTGATTGGTGCCGTAACATAACCTAATCTAATATTATTATAAAGCTGAAGAGTTTGTTTGAACGCGCTAATCTCTGGAACTACTGGTCCGAATTGAAAAAATCTTTTTGTGTTGGATAGTCCATTTATAAAGGAAGGCTACAGGTATGTAACATCACGCTACGACCAGTAGGAGCTCCGCTGCTCAGCTCCTACTGGTCGTAGCGTGATGTTACATACCTGTAGCCATCCTTGATAAACCTCGCGGGAGCAGCTAATATTATAATATGTATGTTGCCACAAAAATAAACACAACAAAATCCTCAAAATTGCACATAAGAACCATATTTTGCATTAAATGAAATACTCTTATATTATAATAAGTTTAATACTATCCTGTAATCAAAGCAAACAGCGTCAAACGCCAAAAGTTCGGTTAGCGAAGGTAGTTTTAACGAAGTACAGAGGCCAGCACATCAAGTTACCACAATCTGTCAAATTTCTTTGATAGTATTTCAACTTTATTGCAAAGACATAAGGTTCATTTTTGATTGAGAAAATTTGACAGTTAGGGATAGCTTGATGTGCTGGCGTCTGTACATGGAAGGTGGCCATTACTAGTCATTATTATAATGTCATGATGACATGCGCGGTTTTGGCAGCTCAATTAAAATAATATGGATTACTCACGTCGTAAATGCAACGAGAGCGAAATATAAAACAAGGTCCAAATAGATGATTTTATGTTTTAAGAGCTCATCTCGTCACGGCTTGTTTGACCGCGAATTTCAGAGTCGTATATTTTAAGTACCGTACGTACACACATCCATTTTTAGATGACACTTTGGCTATGAAGTTTTGGTTAAGAAATGTCAACTCCATCTGGGTATTTTTTTTATCAATCTGCTTTCTGGCTTGCCTTTTTCCAACTATATTGGGGTCGGCTTCTAGTATAACCACATGTAGCTGAATACTAGAATTTTACATGGAGCGACTTCCTATCTGACCTCCACAACCCAGTCAGTACTGTGAGTAAAACCTTAGGTTGAACATGGCTGGTAAAAATCTGACGGCATTCGAACCTTTAAAATTATATTGAGAATAGTTAGGCTTTTTGTACAATTAATAGTTCGCCTCAGGCCGCGGGGCTTGGTAGATGTGTTCGTTATAATCAAGACATAATATAAAAAGTGTTTCTCGTCCTATGTGTTTGCTTTCATAGCATAGAAATCCCCTTTACACACATTACACGCTCTACCACTGAGCCCCCTCAGTAGAAGGTGTTCAGCTTTCTACAGTACCTAACTGGGTACTACGATACCCCTTGGTGACACTCAACTGGCTGTCAGACTTTCGAGTTTTTGACTACCTGTAACGACTAGCAAGATCCACGAATAACAGCCGAGACAAACGGCTTTACGTGCTTTCCGAGGTACGGAGGAGTATCGATATGTAAAGATAGTTACCCATCCATGGACCAACCCCAACAAGCGTAGCTTAACCTGATGGATCGATCCGTGTGGCTGTTATTACTTAGCCACAAGCTTCTCCTCCTTTATTTCCTAATAATTAAATAATTACAATATCATTTCATTAATTAATACCGATTGATAACAGTCTCGAATCTTCATTAAGTTTCGAGTACAGAAGACCTGTTTCCTATAAGTACCAGGCTTTCAGGAACTCAAAGAGTCCTTATAAAGGATTAATGCATCGTCCTTAATTCTGGAGCGAGTGAATGGTACTCACCACTGACCAGAAACAGGGTAAAGTAATTGGCCAAAAATGTACAGCGTGTTTACTTATTAAGCCTTCTGCTATAATAGAACAATGAAGCCCTTTATAAGAGGTCTCAAGCAATTACGGTCGGATTTGTTATCTAACAAATAGTGGCGAGTCCAATGTGTGTAGCACCCTCTGTTATACCGCAAAAATGTACCTGAACCGGGCAGGAGGGGGGAATAAATGTCTATAGTGTATTTTTCTTTAGTTGTCTCATTTGGTAAACAAATGTCGCGACTAATATTAAGATTTCTAGGTAATGTATGTGTCTCTGAAGCATTTTTTTAAAATTATTCATGCCTTAAGTCATTGACTGCCACGCAGCAGACACAATAGAAAAACTATTGTTTGTCGGACACACGGTGACCGCGTTGGCGTTCAAAGCGTATTATTCAAAGTTCAAGACGTTTATGCTTAACTCAAAGTGTTTGATTGATACGAAAAATCAGAATTTTCGTCCCGTGTTTGTTGACCAAATTGGACACTGTAAAAGAAATACACTATACACATTCTATTGTGTAACCGTTGACATATTTCAGTTATGATCCTGTTTCATTTTAGGTTCTATTACGGTAAAAAGCTGTCAGTTTCATTCTATTCAATGAAATATATATTTAAGTAATACATAATTTATTTAGACCAAACACTTTACACCTTTTTTTAAACCTGCCAAACTGCGTAACAGTTTGTCGGCAGGAATAGCACTCGTTTCAAAACATTTGGTTTCTACTTTAAATCTTATATCTATACATTTAAGTAAATAAAAATAACTAATTGACCAGAATCCAGAAAGAGACTTTAATTTGCGCTCAGTGTTTGCTTGCTAATTACACTGCTTTCTTCTCTCAGCCAGTCGATTTTGTTGAAAATTGTAGGGGTCAAGTACTTATTGGTTCTATTGCCATAGTAATTTTTACGGGTGCCGTGAGAGCACCAGTAAAAATTACTTAATAAAAATTTACGTTCCCTATCACGTCTAGTATATTGACACTGACCGGTGTTGAATGCGTTTTAGAAGCGCTGATCACATGCAGTTCGTATATCAGAATAACATGGACTATTATAATTTTTAACAAAATATGTTAAAAACCCTGCCCGTTAACAATTTCATCCGATGAGTTATTCAAAGGATGTGCAGTGTTTTTATGCGTTGCGCATGAGTGGCGTCTCGGCCGGCGCCTCGTGCGACGTATCCTATTACAAAGGACGACCCGAACGCGCGCGCGCGTTACTAAGTGTCCATCCCTCGAGGCGATATGAGAGAGAGATTTTGTGATCTGGGATTCGAGTAAAAATTCAAGATGTAGATGGACAAAATGATGCATAGAATTCATAATAATAATTGTTGTTTTATTGTATTAGATATTTAAAAATGGAAAAAAAATAGATAACTTTTTTTATCTCACTATTTCTGATAAAATTTTAAACATCTCCAGCCAGTGACCGAGTCCAACAATCAGCGGTAATTACAAGGATGGTACCTTTTTTGTTTTCTGGGGGACAAGGATGGTACCTACCACCTTTAGTAACCCGATACAGTACGAGAGCTTAACTGGAGTATTTTTAGGTATGGTGTCACATTTTCTCGAGTGCCAGGAATTCAGAAACCCCTGTATTGTTAAAATAGGTCGTAAAGGTCTCGGATCACGGTCACTATAAGAAACATTTTTCCATTTATTTCTTCCCTTGGTATAAAAAGTAATAAGAATAACATATAAAATTAAATAAAGTAATACTCCTATAATAAACAATACAAAGTACTTTTTTTTCTTTTATCGATACTACAAATGCATTCATTTACAAACTTTTTATGGGGCATATCGATATTGTTATAATAATTTAATAGGAGCACTTTATTGTTCTGAACTATTATTATAATAATACGAACTCGCTTCGACTCTGAAGCGACTTTTATTAGTAAAGGACGGGGTGACATATCGTTGCCGCCCGTTCCTTCAAAAATGGGTGTTATATGTCATAATTTATGATACATTCGCATGCTGAATAAAAAAACATACACCATTAAGCGCCTAAACGGTATACCGAGGATTTAGTTACTTTACGAAGAAGCATTAGATACCAATTTAACTTGAAAGTTGAACAAATTTC
Organism: Hyppa rectilinea; assembly: GCA_951799385.1. Lineage (NCBI taxonomy): Eukaryota > Metazoa > Arthropoda > Insecta > Lepidoptera > Noctuidae > Hyppa > Hyppa rectilinea. The sequence continues at coordinate 22,853,191 of OX637300.1, forward strand.
AAACACTGCATTTTGAACTTTATCACATAAAGATAAGGTGAATAGAATTATGAACAGTGCTCTAATATGGTTTGTCAGTCTATAATTCATTAGTTTCTCTGAGGGTCGCTCTCGGTATTTTTTGAAGCACAATTTTGATTGATTGCAATAGGAAGTCAGCGGGTTCGATTCAGTTTCGAGTCAGTATAATGTTTAACATGTTTGTATTGGAAACCTCAAACAAGATGTGAATTGCGGGTGTTGTATTTTTTTATTTTCACGATTTTTGTAGGTTATAAACGCATTGCTAAGTTTTCAACTACGAGAACCCTTAAAAAGTGTGTGTATTTAGGTATAAGAAATTAATTCGAGACATGTTCTTTGACCATTAAGTATAGGCACTAAATGTTTTTTTAGATAATTAAGTTACTTTATGTAAGCTTGAATACTAAAAGCCATTATATTTCGGGAAAACATCGGTAATGGTTTTAGTAGAAACAAGCTCCTATTCTACTTGAAATGCTGACAATAATTCTAGGACCAGAATTACACATGAATCTTGTTAGAATTGATAGGGATGCGGCTAGGAGAAACGCGACATAAATACGCAGAATTTATTCCACTCGGGCATATTTATGCACGTATCTACCAACGTTTATTTCACTGTTCGAGGCTGGTATCGCATTTATGTTTGGAATCAATCGCAGTGAAACGTATTTGTGCGTACTGAGGTGGATGATATCGGTAACATTAGAACCGTCTGGAAAGTTTATGAAAAATCCAACAAGAAATAATGTTTTCGAGAAATAAAACTTTAAAAAGTTTTTCGTGTATTGACTTAGTTGACACGATTTTGCGATTTCAGGTGAATTTATTACCAAGTAAATAAAATTGATAACTTAAAAAAAAACAAAATGGTAAAACAGTACCTACCTACTGAGTATCAAATCTGTTTACAATTATTTCTGTCTATGCTTATCTCATCGGTGATTAAAAACTTAATGTTCCAACTGACGTCGATTCTCTTCTAACAATACAAATAACGGTACCAGGAGAACATAAACTAGTGTTGATCATAACTCACGGAGCCTGAAGGTCGAAGTCACCTCGGGGCAGAAAGTCATATGTGGAAGATATTACCTGTCATTCATTGTTATTTCAATATAGGTACGTCGTTTACTCAACCAGGAACCCAGAACGATTTGTATAGTCTATTTATTTAAGCTTGTAATTTTGTGTACTAAATTTTAGTAATCAAAATAATCCCGTAAATATTATTTAACGATAGTAAATGGATTGCTCATTCGTATTACGTACATGATAAATTATGGAACCTAAATTTATACATAATATTAGCTTTATAGTTTAGCGGTGGAAACGACAATAACACTAATATTATAAAGGCGAAAGTTTGTGTGTGAGTGTGTGTGAGTTTGTATGTTTTTCCGCTTAAACTGCGGAACGGATCTGGATGAAACTTGGCTCAGATGTAGTTTATGACCTGACAATAGGATACTTTTTAACCCGTTAGTACATTCCCTTGGAACTATTTCCGACATCGACGCGGGCGAAGCCGCTGGCAGAAAGCTAGTCTTCAATAAAATTACAAAGAACTTTGAAGAATAAATAAAGTACCTACACTATTAATTTATTTTATTTTTAATAAGTTAAAATTAGGATTGATAGATAAACGATTTTACTCTATATTATGAATTTATAAATAGTAATACTCTTGAATAATATGTTTTAAATTAATGTGACGATAATAATTCAGATTTATTGCATTGTAAAATGAATATAAAATCTAGCATTTACAGCATGCCTTTGAACATAAATATTAGACTTTAGCATTAAGTACATTGTAACATATTGCATGTCAAATGTCTGACTATGTATTAAGAACATAATTACTATCTTTTAGACCAACACTGTACCAATACTTATTGAAAACAAAATTATTATGATTATAAAAGTTTCCATAACTTTAGCTAGTCAAAAATTTTAAAAACCATAGTCGGCACATCACTACTATTTAGTTGGTTCGATATTTAAAAAAGGAAGTGTATAACTTTTGACAGTTACAAAATACCCATAGGTAAGGATTAGTACTTATTGCCAGTGTATTAATTTATTTTCGCATTGTTGTCTATTTGTTTATTGTAAATGATTATTTATTTTCCAGCAGCGATAGCCTAGTGGTGTGACCATCGGACTGCCAAGTCACAGGTCCCGAGGTCGTATTCAAGGCACTCACCTTTGATTTTGTGGATTCATGTGCGTATTGTATAATTATCACGTGCTTAAAACACCGTGAGGGAAAACATCGTGAGGAAACCAGCATGTTTTAGAGATATTTCTCAACAGTATGTGAAGCTAAGTCAGAGGCCCATGGGGAGCATGAAAAACTGTGACACCAGGTTAGTCACTAACCACACGAAAAAAAGGAGAAGATTTGCATCCTAAATAATAATCTCTGTATAATTAATCTCTAATCAACCAAGAACACAATTACTAATAGTCAGAGTCGTTTCCGATATTTGAGCGCCTAATTACCCATAGATCAGATATACACAACTAACTAGTTATAATTACTATGTAGGTACTGTCGCGGTCTGGAAATGCGATATCTTAAGGTTTATAATTGTAAATATGTGAACACCATAATTATACATAGGACATAATTACGTTTAAACCTCTAATCAACCAAGCTATTTAATGCTATATGTGTTTTACTTTTCACATTTTGTGGTGCAGTGTACTTATTCTGAGTGCATCGTCTTCACATATACCTAATGTTATAATTCATGTATTCATGTGTATGTATGTGTGTTTAATTCATGTACAAAACATTTTAAAAGAGTTACGGTGGAGTTTCTTGTCCATTCTTCTTCGTACGAAACAACCTTTTGGTTGACGTTCAAAAGTGCCTTTCTTGTGCCTATTTGAAATAAATAATTTGACTTTGACTTTGACTTTTCATGCACACATCTATGTCACAAAGCCGATGACTATATCATCGGCTCGGTAAGAGGTTTGTGATAGAGAATAGTTTTTTTATTTTTATTTGCTAGCGTCTAGAATAGGTACCTACAATAATATCGAGTCATAACAGTTTTTTGTGTGGCGGTTAGTATCGTCTGTCGCGGTCGTCCTGAATTGCTTCAATGATCAGTTATCTTCCACTCTTCGCCATACGATATCCTTTAGTAAGGCTGATTCTCAGAAATTTTGGCCTCTAACTAGGTATATCTAACGAAATTCCAAGATTCCAAGAGATTCTAAGAGTCTTGAAAAGAAATACATGGTCACCCATCCATGAACAGACCTCGACGAGGGTAGCTTAACTTTCGATCGCCCTTACGGCTGTTATTATTTACCCCTAAAAAAATCTCTCATAAAACGGGAAATTCCTCCTTTCCCTAAAAAAACTCAACATTACTCTTATTTTGCCTCTAACTAAACATACTCATTTAAAAATCATTTGTTTTTCACGCCGAAATCGATACGGGCATAAGATGCGGTTTTTAATTACACCACGGATAATAAAATGCCATTATTTTTATATGGTAATTTTTTTCGGCGCCTGTTATTGCGTCAAACATTTTCTTTCATCCAATCTTGACGTCTGATAGTTAAATTTTAACAGTTAATTATTATAGATTAAAACTCAGATTAACAGGTACACTCAACGCTATAAACTTTAGATCGTTTACAGTGGTTTTTTGGTTTAGTAATAATTATAATTATGATTTTTGAGTGCACTTCTTGAGCGTCGAGTCTCAGTGGTCGGTTTTTGAATTGTAGTTAAGAATAGATAATGTTTTGAATACCGAATTAAGTTATGGTAACAGTTTCAAATTCACTAGTGAGGAACGATTACATTTTCGTAGCTTAGTATTATACTGGACACGTATTTTTTCTTTTTACACGTTGTTTTAAAAAATAATTTATTGTTTTAAAATATGGTGCATGACGTCAGTTCTTTGTAGATCGTATACCAAGTTGGGATTGTATAGCCCTACTCCCATAGCGCCTTACAGCCTACCGCCACCAGCAGGTGACGGTACCGGCACGATCCTGACATACTCCTCAAGCTTCGATTACGTTCATACATCGGGCCATACATCCCCCACCACTACGCGCTTGACCTTTCTGATGAAACATCACCCTAAAGTTATGAAGGCGAAACTTTCTGAGAGTGAGGCTTTTTTACGCAGAAGCACTAAACGGATCTGGATGCAATTTGGCTCAGACATTTATTACATAGGATTTTTATTCGGGACTAGCTGTGCCTGCGACTTCGTCCGCGTGGAATAGTGACTTTTCGGGCAGCATACCTTAACAAATGTTCGCCGTGATTCTTTAAATTGACATAACTTTTTTATTTATGAACCGATTGACATGAAATAAACACTAAATGTTAAGTGAAGATTACTTCAATATATTAGTGAAAACCACGTCTAAATCGAATAAGCGGTTTCTGATATTAGCGTGCACAAACACACAGACTAACAGACAAACCGACAAACAGACAAAAAAAAAATAATTACAATTTCGGGTTCGGCATCGATAATATAACAATCCCTGCTACTTTTTTTATATATTTCCATTGTACAGACACCACTTTTCTACAATTTTATTATATGTATAGATATAGATTATTTCAGACACGACAGCGGGCGAAGCCGCGGGAAGAAGCTAGTCATCAATAAGACACAATAAAAACACAATTCAGAAATTGCATCTTCTCCATCTTTAAATCCATTCCATTTCCAGAAATTCACCCGTGTGTACCGAAGGCCATAAAACGTTCTCTCATAATCCTAAACGAATATTTCCTTATTTGCATTTCGAAATGGAATCGACCCACAGTTTATTTAGCGGGCGATATAATTAAACAATCAACGTTTAACACTGCTGTTGTCTCGTAAATCATAAATTATTTCTCGGGTTAATATAAAAGTGGGTTATGCTTACACCATAGCGAATAAAGATGGCGAGCAAAGCGAATATCGGATCGTGTTCCGGTCAATAAATTAATTGATCTTAAATGAGGCGACGATCTATTGGTCGGACTATTCTGTAAAATCGCATCGTGTAAACTTAAGTAAAGGGAGCTTGAAGAGTTGAGTCAATAGTTAATCCCTAGCAATTATAATCAGAAGAATTTATAATACAGTCTGACAGCTTTACGATGGAAAATATGTCAGAGATATCGCGCTTCAAACAGCAGGAAGGGAGCCGTTAGGGGCGAAGCCTGCACCGTCAGCGGGATTGTCCGAAAGGGAACGATACCCCGGAGCATAAAGGGCTAAGGAAGTAATATGGATAAGTTTTATGCAGTAAGAGTCTGACACTCCCTTCTGACCTACCCAGAGCGGGAGGGGGTCATTTGATGATTTTCCAAACTCGAAAAAATAAACTTAGCTTGAAATGAGATGACTGATGCGCAAGATTGATAGAAAGTCAAATTAGTAGTAAAAAGAGAAGGAATTGAAATCAATCATTATTACAGCTTAAATACTAACATCAAACGGAATGTTCGAACTGTAATTAACTCTAGGAAATCATTGAACCGGCAACGCTTAAATATTCAGCTTTCAATGATTTCAGGCCAACATTTCAGTTTGGTTTTTGGATAAATGCTCCACTTTCAAGAGTTATTTGTTCATTACTAGGCTGTTCATCGTCAATTGAATCATTAAACAGATAGGTGATATATTTCTTTTTGATTTTTCTTGGCCATATTAACGTGATTTTATTCTTCCGTAATTATTGAACCTGGTAATCAAGCAATAGGCCAGCACATCAATCTGTCAAATTTATTTGATAGTTTTTCAACTTTATTACAGAAGCGTAAGGTTTATTTTCAAATGGAAAATGAAGAAAAATCTGGCGACTATAAATACAGAATATATCGAGGGGTGAAAGGCTATTTGGTTTAAGCGACATCTTGGGCGATATTGAGTTATATACATATTCGGAATCAGCAATTTCTCCGTCGGATGATGCCGGATTCATTTAAATCTGAGCACTTTTTTGGCGCTTCAAACAACTCTATTTTTGGGTGGTTTCCAAAGTGGCCGTGTATTAACTGACGTCCTTTTTGCATTAATTTTTTACTAGTGTACTTGAACTATACAATGATTTAAAGAACCGAGACATAAATCAGTAGGCCTTTCTCAGAAAAAATATTCAATATCGGTTAAAGCGTTTTTCTTGTTTCTATTTTTTAGTAACATGTGACTTAAATCATTTTGATTTCCACGATTTACATGTCGCGATGTCGCTTAATTCATTTGTCCGTCAACAAAATACGACATGGAGTGTCGCTTAAGCTCTTCAGCTCTTCAGCTCTTCTTCTTAATTTTGTACAAGAGTTCTACTTTATTATTATTACGTGACTTAATAAATACTTGAACTGATTCTGTGTATTTCTTTATTTATTAAATATCAGCACCTAAAATTTTCGGTGATAGCGGTATATTCAGGTTGTTTCAACAGCCATTGACTGACTAATTTTGGGCTGCGTCACTTCATGCTGTTTGGCTTATTCTGAAAATATACTGCAGAGTCGCTTAGTATTTTTTTCCTGTAGCCAATCGTAGTTATGAAGTCACTTAAATCTTTTTTCCGTTCCCTGAAAAATAGTGGCTTAAGGCAATTTGTATTAAGCGACATTTATCTTCTTCATTAAAGGTCCGTTTTATATGGTATAAGCATCAACACCTTGACGTTTTTAAATTAATTTAAATTAAGTTTACTCCATTCCAATAGCTGAAGAAGTTTTTTTGTTATGATTTTTTTTCGGAAATTTTAAACTTTAAATGGCTCTCCTGTAAAGTTGCAAAAATGTCGCTTAAACCAAATAGCCTTTCACCCCTCGATATTATTGAGAAATACAGACACCAGCACATCAACCGCAGTAAATAAGATATTTTTAAAATGTTTCTAGATGTTAAACATATCTTATACACTGCGGTGTAACACACAGCCACCTAAAGTTAATAAGACGTTTCAAACGAGAATTTCTAATTCTGCTGAGCCTGCGTTGGGCTGTAAACCTGTGCATCGCACTATTGCAGGCAATTGCCTAATTACTATTACGATGGAGGCAATTGGGAATTTAGGAAATAGTAGGTAATTAGGCATTTAAATATTGTATTACCCGATATCTTAATTAGGACATTTTATCACACCTAACTTTCTTAGTTTCTTGTAGTCAAAGGAATATGACAACACACAAAATTTTACATTAGTATTGAGCTATACTTTATTACTTTTTTTCAATAACTATATCTACACAAGTATTTTAAGGCACTATTAACATACAACTTCTTCTTGTTTTCGTATGGTTAGTGACTAACATGGTGTCAGAGTTTTTATGCTGCCCGTGGGACTCTGACTTAGCTTCACATAATGTTGAGAAATATCTCTCAGGCCAGCCGGTTTCTTCACGATGCTTTCGATGCTTTGCACATGAATACGCACATGAACCCAGGGCACGCACATCTGACTTTTCAGATTCATGTGCAATCTGAAAAGTCAGATGTGCACTGTATTCGTACTCGAGACCTAAGACTTAAAAGTCAGACTGTTATACCACTAGGCTATCACATACAACTAAATAAACATCTTGAAGAAACCGACATGTAGGTAGGTGTTTGGTAAGTAATGGCGAGATTATGTGGGTCAATAGATGTATTTGCTCTGTCATGGGAGGACAGCAAGGCAGACTCGATCTGTCTTTACGTACAGTTAGCGATATAATATAACGAACGAAAAATTCAAAAAAGCATCTGTCGATACTAAACATCTAGTAAAATAAGAAGTAGTTTTGTAAGTTAGGTTTAGTTTTTATTAAGCCCTGGCTGGAGGCTACAATTCTTTTGTGGCAGCCACAGGCAAGCCCGGTTAAGCAGTAGACAACCCTTTGGTTGAACTGAGACATGCCATTATTAAAAAAAAAAAAAAAATTGTCGTAAGTTTTCTAAACTAAAACACAATTTCACGATAACATACGTGAAACATTTAAACAAATTAATATCACGTAACCGCACGGATTAACACTCCTGCTGGATGGCGGTGTCGCGTCAATGCTGTCGCAGAAAGGTGCGACGCGACTGTGCGACGCGATTCAGGTGGAATAAAATCCATGCAGTATCATAGAAATTATTCCACTAGTGTCGCGTCGCACAGTCGCGCGTCGCCTGTTAGCTAGAAGGGAGAGAGGCCTTCACTTAAGCGCGTAGTTGACCGCGGGGTAGGCGCGGGGTGTCGGGTACCGAACTCGCTACATGAGGGTCACTGCGTGCCCATCACGCCACTCATCTCACAGACGCACTCCACTATGGGATTTAGTTGGACTGTTTTGTAATATGTTGAACATTGTAAATTATGGTATTACTTACACCTATTTTAATATAGTCCTCGACTGTTATTATGAAGTCCCAATTGAGCCCATTCAATAGTCCTTCTATAGCGCAAAATAATGAATAATAAATTATAAGCAGTTATAGCCTAGTGTGTGACTGTCAGACTGGCAAATCATAGGTCTCGAGTTCGAATCCATGGTACGCACCTCTGAGTTTACGGATTCATGTGCGTATTGTATAATTATCACTCTATTAAAAATCGGTGAAGGAAAATGTTTGAGAGATATTTCTCGACAGCATGTGAAACTAAGTCAGAGGCCCATGGACAGCATAAAAACTCTGACACCCGGTTGGTAACTAACCACACGAACAGTCAGCGCAAAATAATTACCATTTTTGGCGACATTAACAGTCAACATCACAGTCGTCGTGTTCACCTGTGAGGACTTGGACCGCTTGCGAGCATCACGCGATACGACCACCAAGAAAATAACAAAGAAGTCGTTAAGGACGCAGCCATCATTCTCATCCTGGGAGCAGTACTGTCTGTACCATAAGCGCATACAGGGCCCGTGCCCAGGGCGTTCACCGTCATGGGGGCTCCAAAACGCCTAACTCATGCAGTTTGGCAGAGGTCTTTAAAAAAAAAAATATTTCTGTGAATAAACACTTTTTATTTTTTTTCATTTGTTAGTACTCGCACCAAAGCGCCCCTAAGGCTACACACCAACCGAAAAATGTTTGTCATTCACTTTTTGTACTTTCCAACAGGACCTCAAATTATTGTGTGCCCAAGGGCCACGGCATGGCCTACGTTGGCGTTGCCTGGGAGCTGATATCATTATTTAGTAGTTTAATATCTACCGTGTGTTAGGTAAAGCAAGGGGCATACTTCCAGGTTGTAAAGCACTGGGCAAAGCAGTTCATGAGTACCTATAGTACCCCTGAAAGTATGTCCCTCGTTTAAATTAACACACTGTTTATTTGAGTAAGTCCGTTCTAATTAGTTATTTTCGCTCGCTTTCAGTTTTCATAGAATTTGTGTGTTTTTACGGCACTGCTGGTTAAATTACGCTTATTTTGTATCGAAAACGCTTGGTCAGTAGCTAATTCGCACTTTGTTTACGCTTGTTGGCTCGTTGACCTTGACACTTATTCTCGATCCTTTTTAATAACACACAGCTGTTCGGCAGTTTGTAAAATGTATTTCTATTAAGTATCTGCAATCGCTAACTAACGATTTTTCTCGCGGACTAACGATAACTTTAAGACAATAGAGCCTATTTAATAAAGCCTAGTAATTTAGCCTAGAGCCTATATTGTTGTTACGGACATATTATTTGAGAATCCATTAATATGGCTTAAGACAAAGCAGGGAACGATTCATCGTACCTCCAACCCCTTCCAGTCGAATATTAAAGAGTTTTCTTTAACCCATCGACACATCACGTATGCGCGTGATTGACCGCGGAGCAGGCGTAGGGAGCCAAAATTCCGACCCCGACTAACTTAGCCCACAGATGCACTACAATACGATCACTTTTATCGTACTATGTTGATAATCGGTATTACACCTAGGTATTTGAATACAGTTTACTAGTTCTATTTTAACGTCCCATTTGAGCTCATTCCCTCCTAAACAATTACCTACGCCACTACCACAAACTATGTGCACTACTAAAAAAATAAAAAATAAAATCAAAATCAAATAAAAACGGCCGGCATAGCAGTAAAGCAATTAAAAAGCAAACAATCAGAGTTTACAACGAACTCGGGTCGTCCCGTTGCCGCGTTGCTAACCGATCATAAAACAGGGTAGTCGATGAAAAAACGAGAACCTATAATTGTTCAGTCGTAAAAACTCGAGAACTGGTGATGGTAAAACTCCATGGCGAATGGATGGTGAAGCAACTGATTTTTTCTTAAAAAAAAAACACTCAAGTAATATGGGACTTCTGATTTTGAAGGTTAGAAATTCTATGAACTTGAAACAATATTTTAACAATTCTCTTTAGCATCATTGGGAGGCTTTGCATGGCTGAAGTCTGTACATTTGCCTCATCTTTGATAAATCTAAAGCCCTGACTATAAAACACCTTTCTAGGATACTATTATTTGTTACCATTGCTAAGATTCTTCCTTCCTTCTTTTGCTCCTTTTGCCAACATGGATGGGTTTTAGTCAGTAAGGTCTGACACTCCGTTCCGCTGCACCAAGAGCGGGAAAAGTCACTGGATGATTTCCCTCCCCCAAAAAAAAAAACAAAGGCTGCAACTTAGTAAAACGTATTTTTTTAACCTGCCTTCTTCTGACTTCGGTAGGCTGACTTGATTGATGGACTACAAAACAAAACGTTTATAGTACACCATTTTTTTTGCTATCTGTACCTACTTTCTGTCTAGACCTTCGTAATAAAAATAAAAAAAAACAATAAAAGCAAAATAATGCATCAATCTCAAGGTCTTCAGCAGTCCACCGTCGCTAACATCTCCCTGCCGAAGCGCCGAACAAATCGGTCCAATCAGCAAGACAACCGAAACATCGAAGGCCGTCAACAACTCATATATTTGTCATCTATACCAAAACCCATTTGTTCATTGTTAACATGCATACAAATAATTTATCGTCCGATGCCCAACTCTCCAGGCATAAACACTTAAAACAAAACAGTACCGACATCGAAAAAAATGATTAACATTGAAAATGAAGTGTTAATTGTGTAGAAACATTGAAAAATGATCAACATATGTTATATAAATAACAATAAATAAAGTTTCGAAATACAGTTTAAATAATAATAAGTGCAAGAGTGAGGTTCGAATAAAAAAACAACGTGTTATTAATTTCGTGGTTGTAGAGGTGTGAGCTTGTGGCACGGAGGCGTGCGTGGAGCCGCAAAATATGTGTTTTATATTTATTAATAAAATATTTATCTTTATTTTTAGAGAATAAGTCAGATTTTAAGTTATATAGTTTCACCAGGCAAGGCTTATTTTAAAGGTTGATTTTACATAGAATTAATGAACTATAAAACACAATAATGTGGAAATTACAAAAATGCCTATTCATATAAGTCATTCTATGGGTTCGATTCCCGCACGGAACAAATATTTGTACGACCTGCAAGTATTTGTTACGAGTCTGGGTGTTTTTCTATCTATAATATGTATGTATTTACAAAAAAAAAATGTATATAAGTAGTTTATCAGCCATCTCGGAACCATAACACTAGCATTATGTGGTTTAGCTTGGGACGGCGTTGTGTGAAATGTCTAAGGATATTATTATATTATATTATTATTATATATTTGAGCAATACCGAATTTAGGTTTAACTAGATTTTGCCAGCGGTATCGCCCATGTATTTGTTGGAAATTATCCCACGGGACCATTCATTTTTCCAGGACAAAAGTAGCTTATGTGCTAAATAGTCCATATATCACTGTCTATTTGTCTATCTCTGTGTCAAATTACAACCAGAAGATTTCGGGCTGGATTAAGTAAGGCACATCAATGCAAACTTTCAAATTTATAAAACTAGACATTTTTATTTAGCCTACACTGTCCCACTGCTGAGCAAACGCCTCCCCCAAATCCTTCCAGACATCTTTCTCTTGAGCCACCTCGATCCATCCCTTGCGGTATGCGTCTAGGAACTAGACTAAAGACTTAAGATATATAATATTATAAATAAAAATAAAGATCATTTTATATTGCAATTGTAAGTATAAAGAAAAAAATAATAATACAACATCAAGCATATTTACATTTTACCGTGTAGGCACGATACAGAAATATCAACAAACACATCATACTAAATTATTTTCGATCCTTTGAAAAAAAAAACGAATGAAAAATTTAATATTTTTGCGTGACACAGTAAACTGTTTCTCGGAAAAATATTAAAAGGTTTTTCTCTTGAAGTAAATTGTGGATTATTTTTTTTAGTTGCGTCAGATATGTATTGAGTTTCATGAAATAAATCTGAACAAGTAGGCTACATATTTCTTTAATGTAAATAGTTGTAGTAATATTTTAACACTGTATATGAAGGTATCTTCCATATGTTATGCAAAGTAAATATTCTTAGCTCAATACAAAATTCAGATTTAACTAGCTTTTGCCAGCGGCTTCGCCCGCATTTTTGTAGGAAATTATCCGACGGGGCCCTTCATTTTTCCGGAATAAAAAATATCCTATGTGCTATTCTAGACTATAATCTATCTTTGTGCCATTTCATCCAGACCCGGTGAACCGTTATGGCTGGAGTAAGTAACATCCATCCGGTTTGGATGGATGTTTGCTTCACATTTATAATAGTTGTATGATATCATAATATTAATTAAGATATAGATAATTTAATTTTGCAAATATGGGTAAAAGGATACCAAAAACAACCATATTTTATCATGTAAAGTTAGCTTAATGTTTCCTTATATTACAGTTTCGTGCCTACCAATAAATTCATTACTAATCCATAAGCTCTTTTTTTTGAGATTGGGAAATCATCAAATTACCTTGCCCGCACTGGGTGGAGCGGAAGGGCGTGTCAGACTCTTACTGACTAAAACCCATTCATGTTCCTTCCTTAGCCTTTTATGTACCGAGGTAGCGGTATTCCCGGAATCCATTAGCTCCAAAAGCTGAAATTGATAGCTGTGGAGTGAATGGGAATGCTGTGATCCTATGAATGGTTAATAACAAAGCACTAGTCTTCGGTAGCATGAATCTTGAAGCCATGTACCGTTATCAATAGCGGTGTTGACAGGGTAAAAATTGTGGTAAAAATAGATATTATAATTTAGCCGTCACTCAGATAATAAAAAATATCGGACACGTATTTTTGCTTAATCATATTAATAAAAAAATTAAGTACGCATATAATAAGTAATAAATTATTAATTTAGTTTTTATCGAATTTTTATTATCACATTATCGCTGAGAATCAGAGTCTATAACTAAAAAAAAATAACCACGCAGACGAAGTCCTAGTCCATGTCTAAGTATTTAATGAAAGTACCTATAGATGGGAATCGTTTTGACTCCTACATAAAACACACCTCCTACATAATATGGTATAAGCATTGAACTAAGCTATGTTAGCGGGTAACATTTGTTTTGTAATTTATATTAATAGGTTACAATTTTGTTTTGTTTGCACTAAAATAGTTACTTTAAATGTTATTAAGAATATTATTGTAATATATATGTCATGTATATAATGTCAAACAAAGTTTTGAGAGCAGTGGTGATGAAATTATTTACCTACATTAAGTAAAGCAGATATCTGGGTTCGAACCCAACCTGTCGGGGCCGTTTTCACTGGGCCACCATTGCTAACATATTCTATCCGGTTAGACTGGAAGCTGACCCCAACGTAGTAATGAAATGATTGAAAATAAAGTTGGGGTTGCAACGCACTTCCGATATTTCGTATATTGCATATTCACGATAAAAATAAGCTTTCACAGAACAAGCCAGACACACTAGAAATATTTGTCACCTCTATTTCTGAACGCATAATTTCCTATATGAATAGAAAATTATGCGTTCGGAAACCAAACCAGATTAATATGAATGATAATGTTTAATCCTTCTTGAACCCAATTCATGATTTCAAGAGTTGTTGTAAAATATAATTATTATTCTACATACATTTTAATGATGACCGCATTATGAATTTAAATCATCGACACTTTAATGGCGCAATTATGGTTTTGCTCCATCAGCTATAAAATCATTTCAAATTCCGAATACATTGTGTAATGAGATGAATGGTTTCATATCATTTACCTATGAACATTTTTGATTTTCACATCATTAATTTTGGTTTGTTATGCAACGTTACCTTAAATTACGTTAACCCTCAAATATTTTATATTTACGACTTCATGATTATCGAGATTATAGGGTGAATTTTATTAATAAAACTGAAAAAATGTTTAATCTGTACAAACAAAACGCATTTTTCTAAAAAAAAAATACTTAGTAACTAAATACACTCGTGCAAAGCAGCTAAAAAGCCTCGCATTCAGAGCCATTAAAAAATTATTGACAATCTGTATCTCGGCCATGAACAATGGATGAACCACAGACAAAACACTGACACTTATTGTTTATGAACATGAACGTAAAAACAAACACTAAGACTATCAAATCTAAAAAGTTATTTTAAAAATAATAAAAGCTGTCAGTGTCAATACTTTCTGTGGAATATTGACTATTTAATATTTATTTATTTTTTATTTTTACAATTTTAAGAAAGCTTACGGACTAAGACACATAAATAGTAACAGACAAATTAACGATTGACAGTTGCCAATTACAAGCCACACACAGTTCAGTTTTATACATTTGTATAACAATGTTATAAAAAAGAACAAAAAAAGTATGGAAAACAAGTAGGCCTGTATGCCATGATAAATTACTGCAAACTGCAAACATTCACCCAGTAAAGAAATCCTCACTCAAGATGTTCCTAATTCTTTACGCACTCGTGCGAAATAGATCGATTTCTAAATTGAATGGCAGGTTATTAAATAATAGGCTTATTGGACGACTCGCACGAATTTAACTCGCACGAAACGTGCGAATCGACTCCTTTAAAAAATATTATTTTTTCTGTAGTCGATTCGCACAAAGTTTATTCAATGGGGAGCGAATAGCCTACTACATTTTTGTGAGGGTGTCGATTTGCAGGCCAATAAATAAAATTTGTGCGAATCGACTACAGAAAAAATAATATTTTTTAAAGGAGTTGATTCGCACGTTTCGTGCGAGTTAAATTCGTGCGAGTCGTCCAATAAGCCAAATAATATTGCAGCGTTACGCCTATAATTTGTTGTTAAGAACGGTACTTGTAATAATGGTCGTAATCTAAGGTTAATTTGATTAGTGCGAAGAATAATTTGAACGCGGTTTAGATGGGCTAATCTCATTCAGTTTAATTAGTGAAATTGGTACGCACTGTGGCTCTAGAGTGGTGACCGCGTACCGGAAGGTCTAGCGCTGGAACCACAAGACGGACCAATGTCTTAGGTAAGGCCACTTGATGCGAGAAGCACAGAACCGGTCCAAGTCACGAGGCTTGGGCGTCATATTGGAGGCCTATATCCATCAGTGGACGTCTGCCGACTGAAATACCATCTTGAAGATCAACGAACGTGCTCCATGACAAGATCAAAAGATATTGAGATAGAAGATGATGTTTAAACAAAAGAATATTACCCGGATTTTTTAAATTTTAAAATATCAGTGACTAGCTTTTGCCACCAGCTTCACTCGCGTATATGTAGGCAATTATCCCACGGGAACCGTACATTTTTCCGGGATAAAAAGTAACTTATATGCTATTTCAGACTATAATTTATCTTTGTGCCAAGTTTCATCCAGATCCGTTAAGTAATTTTTGAGTTTATTCGTTACAAACAAATATACAAAACTTTCCTCTTTATAATATTATAGTATATGTTAACATTTTTATTGCAGAAGGGTTTGTTTTGCAAAATCGTCACCGAGAAATACGTTGGTCCGCTTTCCAACTAGTATGAAGTATTTAATCAAAAATATTTTGTACAAACCTTGTGTGTAGAATGCTTTTGAATTTGAATTCTAAAACATTTCACCGCATTGTTGTTTGATTTCCTACAAACGCAGGCAATTGGGTATTTGAAAGGCCAGTCAATAACATGAATGAATAGTCAAAACACGGAATTTGTAGGTGATTTGTATGAAATATAACAGAGTGACGTCACTAATTTTGAGAATCAAATTCAATTTGATGATGATTTCTTATCAGCATTAAATGCAATTTTTAAATGATATCTTTGCATATTATTTAATTTCTGTACGGCGATTGAATTTTTTAAGACGAGCGGTCAATAATTATGATTAAATTCTCATTTGACCTAAATTTTATATTAATTTCGACCCAATAAAATTATTCTATTTAAATACCATAACACTACTCGGGTAAATAATTAAAATGCGAAAACAAAAAAAAATACAAAAGTAAATTTTTAATTAAACATCAGCTCTAAAGATTTCTCAGTCCGAGCTTCAATTCCGAACCAGAGTTTGACTTACGACGCGGGTCTAAATAACTGCCGGCCTCTCATTACATTCGAAGTCGCTATTTGCATAACTATTGGAATCGAACCTGGGACCCGACGGTGTGTGTTTAGCCTGATGAACGACTTGTGGACGTTAAACGCGTTCGCTGTTTCAATGCAGTCTTTTTTTTTTTGCAAAGTTTATGATCCTAAACCTTTTCCATTTTTAAAATTATAATAAAAAACTTAAACATTATTTTTCTTTTTGCTCTTTGCATTTGTTTCATGATGATAATTCTATGTATTTATATAGACAAGTGTAATATGTTGTAAGTTTAATATGTATGTATTTATTGTATATTTGTAAATGGTACATCACAGACTACCTGCAGTATTGTCTCTCCTTCTTCCGTTAATCCATCCAAAGGTGGTTTTTAAAATATAACGTGACGTTACAATGGAGACATTAATATAACGTGACGTTACAATGGAGACATTAATTAAACGCACAAGCACTACCGCTAGTTCCCATTCATCATATAAATGTTGATAGGAATTCATAGAAACTAAATAATAAGATCAATTTGCCTACTTTTTGCAGTTATTTCATCCTAATAGTATTGCTTATTCGTTTTAATTTCATTGCTACGAATGTAATGATCCATGACACCGGCAAATAACCGCTGCGCGACAGTTCTTTAAGTGTTAAGTGCAGGTTGCTCTAAGATGCTATTTTCTAACAGTTTAAATAAGTTATAGTAATAAAAAAACTTGAGAGGTGTCAAGGGACACCCAGATGGAACGAAGTTCCTTTCGATTAATTATTGAAGGAATTGTAATAAAATTTTATTTCTTTTAAATTATAATAATCAAAATAAATCCGATCTAAAATTAACCAATCAAAAAATTTTGATTAAAAAGACACCATCGTTCCAACTTTTGGTCTTTGAGGAATACCATTTTTAGGAGCGTAAGAGGTGAATTACTTCCCCTTCCCTCCGGACCTCGACAGCGAGTAGACGTATCCGAGCTCACGATTGTTTTTTCTTAATAGTAAATTATAATTATTTATACTCAAAAAATCGGTGCAGATAATAGGAGTGCATAAGAGACAAAGAGTACGAGCTTATACTGTTACCACGCCCCGCTTGGACGTTCGTGTGTGCCTCCTGTTGCCGTGTGAGTATCTTCTGCATCTGGGAGCGAGCGAAAACGAACGATCTTTCCGCTTCGCTCGGCCGTTCTCACACTAGCCAAACTGCCCTCGACACGCTGACCGAACCAACAACATCAACTCATGCGATCCTTGTACTGCTGATTTGACTTTGGAAACCTAGACAGTGCTTCGTGGAGAGAACTTCATCGTCGCTCGCGCCAATGCATGATTTTCGTCAATAACTTAATATTTTATAACAACTACTTCAGACTGCGTTCCTGGTACTTGCAACGGTGAATCTGGAGTTGTATTAGTACCTACAGAATTAAAACCATTTTGCCATTTGGCCGCAGTTTGCAGAAAGAACTATTTGACAAGGATTGCCTCCAGCTGTCAAGATACCTGATTTCTCGCGCCACCGTTTTACCTCTACAAGCATGCGACATTGGTACAACAGTTTATAAGTTTTAAAACGGAAGCATTAATTGGGACGTTATCAATGATTGTTTGTTTTCGATTATATTAACTACGACGCACCGTGATCTCCTGGTACTAAAGGACATATAGACAGCCTAAAACTTGAAACCTATTTTAATTTCGTGTCAAGGCAACGTTCTTGACAACACCTAAACTACAACAAGTTTATGCGATCCTGGTATCTCAAACTGTATGTCACAAATCACGATAATTACGGTGACATCATTCACTCTGCCGCCGGGAACTGTGTGTTGATAAGTTCTTCTTGAGCTGTGCTCTCCTGATACCTGAAGACAGTTAAAACAACCTAAAATTTGAAGCAAATAATAATTTGCCTGTAGCAAAAAGTGTCGTGACAACTTTTTCGTAAGAATTTTTTCCTTCTAGCCCCCTTTCACAACGCGCGATAAGGAACTTCGTTCCAAAAACGTTTAATGGAAATAACGTCTTCATAAAACGAAAATGTAAAAACGTATATGTGTTAAATTAATGTCACCATTGTAGCGCCACGTTGCCTCTTGTAAAATTTTCTAAATTTTAATAGTGTACATAATAAGAGTAATATAAATATTATACTCCATTCTATACAATAATAATTTAATACATTTATTTGGTAAAATCACGTCAAACATTCCAAATCAAATCGGTGCTGCTGCGCGGACCTCAGGGGTAGGACAATTCCATACATTGATAGATTTGGGGTAATGTTTTAAAAATGTGACATCTGTTATCTCCATCCAAAAACAATTAGTTACTTTATGTCACCGCAGATGGCCACCACCGATACAAATGTAATATTAATATGTGACAAAAAATAAATAAATTAAAAATAAATTTCACTACCTAATCATTTTATTTAACACGTATTATAATTATTTGCAAATATTTGTGGAGATTACAAGCCGCGTAATAATTACGATAGCAACACAGAGAATTATTGAGTTGTTATTGATTTGATTGTCAAATTATTAGATCACAAATTCACAACATTTTTTTATGTTTTAAGTCGTGGTCGTTGTTGTGTGTGTCATGTTTGTGCTTTTCTGCATACAAATTAGTCCGCCGATCCTCGAATCCTCCTCCGTAGTGAACCTGAACCTGACAACCAGCCCATGGGATACGCTCACGCATTGGACCCCGAGACGCATCGAGAATGGGAAGAAGCTGCTTACGATGATAATGACGACGAGTTACCTAAATGGGATGCCCTGCACAAGTTCCTACTGTCCAAGTTCCGCACGATCGAGCTTATCACGCCTGCAAATAGAGAGAAGCCTACTCCTAAGGGAAAAGAATACGCAGTTCACGTGTCCACACCAAATACTACCTCTTCAAAACCAAGAAGCTGCGCTATGTGCGAAAAGGACCACATTATGTCATTGTGAGGAATTCATAAAACTTAATCCAGCTGAGAGGTGCGAGTACCAGAAAAAACACAACCTATGCTATAATTGTCTGGGCCCAGGACATTCCGCTTATAGATGTCGCCTGAAGATGTGCTGCCGAAAATGTCACAAACGTTATCACACGCTCACGCATCCATCCACACCATATCAACCAGACAATAAGAAACAACAAAACAATGAAGTTGAAAGTAATCAAGATTCTGCAAAATCAGCGGAAACCAATGTTACACTTTCATCGCATCTCGCTGCAAATTTGTCCACTGCATTACTGGCCACAGCTCTTGTACCAGTAAGAAATCATGACTCGGGACAAGAGACAGTGCTATGGCTTTGATTGACCACGGCTCTCAAGCAACGTTCATGAGTGAAAGAGCGGCCCAGATGTAACGATTGAACATCAGCCACACCTTTTGTATATTAACACACAAATTAATTTGAATTAAAATTTACAAATAAAGCAAGTAATTTTGTAAAAGAAAAGGATGTTTCCTTTATGTATCCGCTGTGTAACTTTTGAAATTCCAATAGTGCCTATACTTAAGCTTCCTTACTAATTTGCTTGTTTTTAATTTGATAAAGTTTTACTATGATAACAAAATCATAGTAAAACTTTATCAATAAACAAGCAAATTAGTAAGGAAGCTTAAGTATAGGCACTATAGCATAGGTAGTACCTATAGTTAACTAGCTATAGCTACCTGTAGCTAGCTATAGCTATAGCTATACATGACAAGTTTGTGGATGGTGATAATAGATGGCGCCGATCAATTGACATTAGCATTAGCTGCAAGAGGGCTCTCTATACCCGATATATTACTTTCCTCTATGGCGGACCTGCTCCTGTATGCATCGCGGGATGTTTTCATACATATAAGACGAGACCACGGCGGCATATTGATGAGATACAAACGCGATGATTTTTAATTCACTGCGAACCTTTCAGGGCTTGAAAATACCCATGATTATGAGCGATTTTCACGATGAGACCAACTCTGAAATATCGAAACAAAAATCGGCTTTTTCATAAATCAAAAAATCAGAAGTCATTTATTCAAACTAGGCTGAAAATCAGCACTTTTTGAAGGTCAAAGTTACATAACCACCCTTCACCACTTCCTAGTACTTTAGCTGGAAAGAAGAAGTGGCGCAACAAACTCCCCAGCAGCACAGCTGTCTGTTCAGTTGGAAGAACTTACAGACCAACATACAAAATTGCAATATTTAATCGATGCAAATGTATGGAACAGATGTTATATATTTTTTTGTTATTTCATTGTTTGGCCACATAATGCAAGTTATTTAGAATCATGAGTAGTCCATGAGACTAACTTCCTGAAAAGTAATAACGAATTTAAAAATCACCTGTATAACTCGTCAAACTGTCGGAAAATTATTCGTCTTCCTTTGCAAACGTTTGCCAGTCAGCATGGCAGTGGCGGGGTGACTACTTCGTCTGTATAAACAGGTTTTTAAAAGACCTATCACAAAGCCATTTACTACGGATTTTGTACATCAAAGTGAGGTAAATACTAGTTGGAGAAAGACTTTTTCGCTTTGAGAAGGCGCTGTCTACGGCAGCGTGCAATGTTATACAAAACATTGTGCCTGTGGGTTCATGCCACTGCACAAAGACCGTGCGATCGTTTGAAATTACCTAGGTTATTTTGCATTGCAACTTGTATTCGTAATAAATACGTCAAAAATGGTTGGGATTTTGACCTCTAATATGTCAGTACTTAACTACAAGTTTCCCAGACATGATACAGTAAGAAAAACAGGCATGTTATAAACGGGAAGAACAAGTGACTTCCAAATTCGTGACGGGTATTTGATTTTGGAAACCCAAAACACTAATCGCAGTCGTTGCTGGCCGCCAAACTAAAGTGGAATCGGGCAGACTACATCTGCTGCATATTGCAACAGAATTGGGCAAAAGTACCCACTGACTGGATTCCGAAGAACAGGAACCGGCGACGCGCCAGACTCAGAATGAAATGGCGTAACGAATTGGACGCCTTTCTACGGAAGGGACGGAAGGGAGGCCTTTGCCCTGAAGTCGGACATAACCAGTAGACATTGCCTACCCTGCCTAACTCACGGTAGAACCAAAATATACAACTATTTTAAGAAGTACCATTGTTACATTTAAATTGCATCATAACTTACACTATTTTATTTTGTCGTATTATTTTTTGACTCAATGACCAAATGATCTGCCTACCCTGTCTAAAAACTCTGTACACGCCACTGGACAGAGGCTCATAAAAAAACAAAAAAAATCGTAACTTATTCGTGTATGATTGACTAGATAACAATAAAATTATTTATTTATCCTTTATTTCAGGCAACGAAGGCCCATAAAACAGAGTACATGTATAAAAATAATAACTATAAACAAAAAAAAAAGAATTATAACTATTAACTAGATAACTTTATTCCAGTAACGGTTTTTATCATTTGTTTTTGCATATTTTTATTTCTTTTTTACATAATATTTACATGCATTGCATTTTAACTAGATTATAATAAAATTAACTAGATAAAAGTAATACTGGGTAACTATTGTATCTACACCGTTAGTCAACAAGTTTTGCATTGGCCAGAGGTTAAGCATTTTTTTTTTTTTTTTACCATTGCTATCAAACGTGGCAAATGCCGCTAGCCTCTGGGCCACAATACCAGTTGACACTGTTGACAGCGATGTGGAGGAATTTTTCAACGCCATATCGTAGTTTGTTATTATGGTTAGTATTAAGATTTTATTGTTTAATGTGTATGGAAGATGAAATCAAAATATGCAGATTTTTTAAAGTTTATATTCATCATTTAGTTAATACCTAAGTCTTATGTCAACGACGTCATGACTACTACCAACCACTTCTATCAAAACGGTGAAGTAAAACAACGTAAGGAAACCGGCGGCATGTCCTAGAACCAAACATTTGAAGACATGACGTGACATCCGCCAACCCGCGCTGGGCCTGCGTAGTGGATTATGGCCCTCTCCCTCTCTTAGACGGAAGACCTGTGTCCCAGCAGTGGGAACATTAGTTGACTATTGGACTACAACTACACATACATAATATGTACAGAGGCCAGCACATCAAGTTACCACAATCTGTCAAATTTATTTGATAGTATTTCAACTTTATTGGAAAGTCATAAGGTTCATGTTCAATCGGGAATATTGTGTATGTCTGTACAAAATGTCATCAAAGGAATCAAATTATCCCAAACTCGTGGGCATACAATACGCACATGAATCTAAAAAGTCAGAGGTGCGTGCCTTGGGTTCGAACTCGAGACCTAAGACTTGGCAGTCCGACGGTCACACCACTAGGCTATCACTGCTTAAACTTAGATGAGGTGAATTTAAAGTAGACCGGTGCTAATATATGCGTCATGTTCGTGAACGGGCGCTGTCAGTAGGGACTGGTCATCTCTTAGCGGCTTTTTTTTTTTTTTTTTTTTTAAGGCTGGGAAATCATCCAATGACTGCTCCCGCTCTGGGTGGAGCGGAAGGGAGTGTCAGACTCTTACTGACTAAAACCCATCCATGTTCCTTCCGTAGCCCTTTATGTTCCGGGGTAGCGGTAACCCTTTCGGACAATCCCGCTTACCCGGCAATCTCTTAGCGGCTAGGGCTTGTTTTAATTTAATTTTTGAATAGTTTTTACATATTTTATATCGGATGCATTTAACGTTCTGCATCGTTCTCACACGTATAATATTAATATGAACTATGTTACCAATATTTTGTAACCATATTTCGTTTAAAAGAGTGTCCATGGAGTTTCTTGCACGTTCTTCTCCATAGGTACCTACTGCTTTGGAATGGGCAATTAGCTTCATCTCTCTGACTGACCGACACCTTGACAATTCAAAAGTGCCTGTAATTGGTTTATTTGAAATAAATACTTTGAGTTTGAGTTTGAGTTTGACTGTCAATTCCTAGCATTAGGTAGAATGACAGCTCACTTCACGCTCACTTCACCTAAGTTTTCACAGTGAGGTTTTTACAGAATCGACCGACAAACGCATATATTCTTTTAAAGTAATATAATTCAATAGCAGCTGTTCCGTATGTTTCTATTTGTAGGATTGAAGTCCCTACACCACAACACACTAGGTACACGAGCTCTACCACTGAGAGCTCTCCAAGTGAAGGCCCATCTACTCTTCACAGTATTGTCTCCCGAACTATATTTACATACAAAATTTCATTTCGATACGACAATTAGAAGTAGGTTAAAATTAACTTACAAAATTTTATCCATCATCGGTTTCGCGTTTAATGGTTGATAGTCAGTTCATACCAAACGTATTATGTTCAATAGTTCATTCGAGTTATGTTTTAGAAGTTAATATATGTGTTAGTTTCAAGTGAAACTAATAACAGCTTGTTTAACACCCTCAAGTTCCTGGGCAACTGAAGACGCCATAAACATTAAAATCGGAAATATAGCCGATAACACTACCTTTTAAATGAACAACACACGAATAGTATAAACCTTGGACACAGGTTGGCCGAAGCAAGCAAAACATGCTCAGGTGGTACTATTCCACAAACAATGGGACACTTCATATATCGTGACCTGCTTGATCTATCGACTGCAGGTTACAGGAACTGATGGACGCAAGTGATGGCGCTTAACATGTAGCCGAATTCTGAGCCCATTTAGATTACTATCAATATTCTAAGAAAAGGAAGAACATATATTCACCTTTTTCCCATAGGAATAAGCAAAAACAAAAGTACGCCACCTACTACGCCCACAACGAAAAGAACAAAACAATAAAAACACAAAACAACAACACAAAATCTAAATACAACACAATAAACACACAAAACAACAAGCAAATACAATTAATGAAAACTGAACAAAAACGTTAATACACGAACGGTGAATACACGGCGTTCAATCAAGGTCAAGTTCATGACAAATCGATAAAATCACGCCATGTCTACACTGTATGGGCTACACGCTGACGTTACGGCACCGCTACGATAACTTTATACCAATATGCGGTCCACGTACGCTGCGAACCCGCGACCGTATACGCTGCGCGAAAGTTACATCATGCAACCCTTCAAATGACCGTTGAATGTACGTCCTAAATCCATTGCAATTACGTCCTTAGTTAAAGTGTTTAAGGTGCATTTTAGATTGTTGACTATCTTGCACAGGTGAAATTAATAGGGGATTATGTTAGATAGGGTATGAATACAGCTTATAATATTGTTAAAACGGATCGCAGTGGATGAAAGAAAAAGAAGTATGTGTACGAGAGAGGGGTAATGCTAATTACTAATGGCGGAAATTAGATTCACGAGGATCGTACGGTGTAATGCTAAATTTTGTGTGTGCTAGAAATACAACACAACAGTACAATTTTTTTTTATTTGTTTTTGTTTTTTGCCAATACAACATTAATATAACATAATTATTTTCCGTTCTCTGTATTATTGTAAATCAGGGAAATTGTTGTCATGCATTTGTTGTGTACCGATTAACTTGAATAGAGTGTAGGTAGTGAATGCATTTGTGAAAATGCATTGCTACAATTTTCTTTGAACAAAAAAATCCACTTGAATAACACTTAAACGGTCGCGGTTTGAGTCTGAAAATGTATGTTTACTAACTTTATTTACAAACGAATTTGAGTAGCCAGATACGCATGTTATGTTTTAGTTAGTCATTTCGAGGTCATTTCCTTTTTTTTTTGAGGTGGTAAATCATCCAATGACTTCTCCCGCTCGGGGTAGAGTGGAAGGGAGTATTAGAGTCTTACTGACTAAAACCCATCCATGTTCCTTCCTTAGCTCTTCATATCAAGCGGTATAAGCGGTAGCAGTAATCCTTTCGGACAATCCCGCTGACCAGGCAGGCTTCGGCCCCAAGCGGGCCCTTTCCCTCTTGCTGACACCTTCTTTGAGGCATGTGTGGAAAACGAAGGCACCGTTGGCTGGATCTGACCGGACGGTGAGCTGTCAACCCTGCGCCCCCAAAAAGAGAAGCATCCCGCATGAAAGCTCGGCAGCGACTCACGCGAAACACGAGACGACTCGAGATCTCGTAGTTGTCAGACCTAGAGTAGTCAACGAAATTCAATGAAGCGTTTTTCTTTTTAGTAATTTGTAGACTCGTGTCAATTTGTATCATGATCAAATTATAATTCACAGCTAGTTAGAATTGCCATCCAAATTAATAATTTCATGAAATATTCATTCCATACCGTAATGTGAACTGAGAAGATTGTATTGATGATTTCAATGATTACAGTTCTATACACGGTGATTTTTAATTCACTATTAACCTTTCAGGACGTGAAAGTACCCATGATTATGAGCAACTTTTACTATGAGACCACTGTAATATCGAAAAAAAATGGCTTTGTCACACAAAAATGCAATGTTAATCGACAAAAATGTATGAAACGATGTATACTTTTTTTTGTTATTTCGTAGTTGGTCTCATAGTGAAAGTTGCTTATAATAATGAGTACTCTCATCGCCTGAAAGGTTAATAGTGAAATAAAAATCACCGTGTAGATATACATACGTGCTACGGCCGTGAATCATATTATTTTGATCAACATAAAACTTAATACTGACCTACAAATTGCAAAAAAACCTAGTTCATTCACAATATTAAAAAACCAAACCAACACAAGTAAATACAAGTACCAAATCACTACATAGTATAAAACAAAGTCGCTTTCTCTGTCCCTATATCCCTATGTATGCTTAAATCTTTCAAACTACAACTACGGTTTTTTTAAATAGATAGAGTAATTGAAGAGGAAGGTTTTGATGACATATTATGCGGGCGAAGCCGCGGGCGGAAGCTAGGATACCAATAAAAGAATTAACATTTTTATTCTTTTAAAAACCTGTGGCTTTCAAGTCAAAAAGTCCCAATATATGTGTCCGGGTTCTCAATTTTGGCCTGACAACCCTAAACGGAATGCATTTTTGTGCCTCACCCCGCTTTCAATTTAAAACCGATGGTCCTGCGAATATGAAATTTCACTTTTGTTCGGTGAACTTGAGCGCGTGGTCGCACCGACAAAGGGTGCTTTCGGGTTTTCCGCATTTGGCATTAGCGCGACGATCGCTTTTAAATGGAAGGCGACCTACGAGTATCAAAAATGCAAATGACGTTTATTCCATCTTCTGACCTACATTACTTTAATCTGCCTAGCCTTTTCCCAACTGTGTTGGGGTCGGCTTCCAGTCTAACCGAATGCTGTTGACTACCAGTATTTTACATGGAGCGACGGCCGATCTGACCTCCACAACCCAGTCAGTAAATGGGTAATACTATAACTATAACTATCTATACTCTAGTCTTGATAAGACTGGCTGTCAGAGTTTCGGGCTTCTAACTACCAGTAACGACTGTCAAAAATCCACAAATGAATGCCGGGACCAACGGCTTAACGTGCTTTCCGAGACACGGAGGCTTCTCGATATGTAAAGATGGTCACCCATCTACCGACCAACCCCGGTAAGCGTAGCTTAACCTGATCCTTGCGGCTGTGTTATTGCTTAGCCGAGGGCTCCTACAGCTCTTTAATATTTAGTAGTACATAAATTGTTTTACTAAAAAAGTGTGATCTCTGTGGATATTATTATTATTTATTTTAAAATGTGTTGTGATGCGGCCCGCGGCGGCTGTAATGTCAGCTTGGCTTAAAAAATAATAAGGTTAAAAAAAAAAAACTATCTAGATACAACGAATTAGGTAATGGCTTCGATTGTGTGCAAAATTCCCGTAGACTCAAATAAAATACAATTTAATAGTTATAATTATTTATCCTCACGCTTAGTTTCTGCTTGGACGAGCAGAACTTCAAATAGTAAAAACATTGCGGCACTATTATTATAATCGGTCCTAATTTCAATAAAAATATGTTGCAGACAATTATACAGGTGCGGGTTTTGCTAAATTGTCCAAAAAAAGTGACATGTCATTGTTGTGTTTAGGATTGTACGCTCGTTGTATTTTAAGTATAGTCCTAACATAACACTTTGGAGCTATTATAGAAATAGGGTCCCGTGCAATTTTTGACTGGTTTATTTTTAAATGAAATGTGCAATTATAAAAGGCAGTCATTATTTCTTGTATTTTAAATTACAAACGTTAAATACTTAACTATACAATGTCTACGGTAACAAGCAGACAACTAGTTCTTCTACATTGATATTATGGTAGGACTAAAAACCTACAAAGAAGCCTAGAAGACAAACAGACGAAAACTTCCTGAGACAAGTAACAAACTTAACTGAACTAACACTAAGCACTTGTAAAGAAATAAGGAAAATACATTTATTTGCGGTAAACATAACCCAGTAAAAAAACAACCAATAAAAAAAGGGGCTTTAACATGCGTCACATCCGCGCAAAACGGCCTTCACTCTGCATTATGCTTCGACTAATGCTAGACAGAGCCACAGCGCTGATTTTCAGCGACAGACGGCGTTGACGTGCTGACATCAAACCTTGTCAATATAACTACAGAACCATTCCCATGGAACATTTTTTCCCCTCGCTACCGTAAAACTAAAACTCAAACTGTACCGCTCGAGCTCTTAGGTATAAAAAAAAAAAACATTTATTACACACTCGAACCTCTATTATTCTGAGTAGCAGAAAAAATATAACACCCCAATAGTCCAATAAAAGTAGGATTTGGTCTTTATTTCAGATATTAATAGTCAAAGTTTCTTGGAAGGTTGCTTCTCTGTTCTCACGGAATACTGACATGTAACCGTTTGATTGAGTTAACAGTAATAAATAGTTGATTACAGGGCAGGCGCCGTCGTCGTAAACGCATATAGTGTGGTTTATTATTCACGTAAATATGTGCTTGTCATTTTTTGTTTGGACTATTTTTGAGATTACTCATTTTGTAGTATGGCCTGCGACTTGAATGATTGGAAATTTTTATGATAATAAAATTACTTTTTTATTGGTCGGTTATACGAATACTGGAGGCATGTACTGGATGCCTCAGGGTGGCTCCGGGCGCATGTAGTATGTGTTTTGTAATGTAATGAACATACCTCGAGCGAATGTTACATGCGCTGCCCGCACTGGTCCAGCGGTAGACAGTTTTTGCAGGCGCATTATGGCACTCGATGTCGCAACGAGCATTTAGTAATACACAAGAGCGTCGTTCGAGCAATTCACATTAAATTATATGACACTACATTGCATTCTACAGCCAATCTGAAGTATATACTCTGATATACTGATAGCCAGTTATAAGTTCAATTTAGGTGTTGAACATTGGTAGGTAAGCGGGATTTTCCGAAAGGGTTACTGCTACCCCGGAACATAAAGGGCTAAGGAAGGAACATGGATGGGTTTTAGTCAGTAAGAGTCTGACACTCCCTTTCGCTCCACCCTGAGCGGTAGAAGTCGTTGGATGATTACCCAGTCTTAAAAAAAAAAGTTGTTGAACATTGAATTAAAGTACTTTTTTACAATACAATATTGCAATATTGCATCGTGTACTTAAGAATTGAATAATAGGTTGATTTGCTGTTACCACATTTTTCAGATTTATAACTCCTGTGGTAAAATATTCATAATTAATTTCCTTTAAAATTTTTAAATACCCACCTCTTGCAACAGTATTATTTTCATAGGGCATTGCATTGGAACCTTTTGTTTTGATAAATCTGTTAATGATGGATCCAAAAACCAACAAAAGGAGGTTTCCCATCCCATCTTTCCCAATGCAACGCCATAATAATGAATACAATGATGAGTGCTAATTATTGTATTGGGTATTATTTTAATACTACTCTAGTCTGAGCAGGAGATGTAACTATACGGGAGGTGAAGCTCCATCACCTGAATGAATGCAACTTCAATGATGGTTCCAAAACAAACAAAAGGAAGTTTTAAACCGACATTGTTCCTAAAACATCCCTGATGGACTATTCCTGTATTACAATCAATCTGCCTAGCCTATTCCCAACTATGTTAGGGTACCGGCTTCCAGTCTAACCAAATGTAGCTGAATACCAGTATTTTACATAAAGCGACTGCCTATCTGACCTCCATAACCCAGTAACTGGGTAATACGATACACCTTGGTAAGACTGGCTGTGAGATTTTCGGACTTCTGACGACCCGTAACGACTGTCAATGATGCACAAATGACAGCCGGGACCAACGGCATAACGTGCTTTCCGAGGCACGGAGGAGTCTCGATATGTTGAGATGTTCACCCATCCACGGACCAACCCCGGCAAGCATAGCTTAACCTGATGGATCGACCTGTGCGGCTGTTAGTATTTAGCCACGAGCTCCTCCTACTTCTGTATTACAGTATGAAAAATATTAAAACATTATGAAGTCTTGTTAATAAATCAGATAGTCAGTCTATCTACCGCAGTAAACTGAAACTGAATGATCCAATAATACGAATAAATCGAGCTATGAGTTATCAATACGCGTGGTGATATTTTTATTTAATTATTCGCTAGCCATTATGATGCACCCAATACAGATTTTCGTTCAATTGTGTTTATCAATGTCGTTCATTCAAGCGGGATCGTCCGAAACGGTTACCGCTACCCCGAAACATAACGGCTAAGAAAGGCATATGAATGGGTTTTAGTCAGACATTGTAAGAGAGTAAGAGTCTGACATTGTCTTCCGCTCTGAGGAGTCATTTGATAATTTCCCGCCCTCACAAAAAAGGCAGTCTTAATTTGAGCATATTGCTTTAGTTTGATATTAAACAATAAAAATAGCCCAATAATTAAAAAGGCTGGCGAGCGAAGGGACGTCAGTACCGAGTCACCTCTTGAGCAGAATCGACATGAACTCAAATAGGCGATATTTCCCAATAACTAGCATAATATTCAAATTAAAATTATTAAGACCGAAGTGTTGACGATAACCCAGCAAATAGGAACTATTTGACTGACACATAGACAAATAGACGTTAGTGAAAACTTGGGTGAAGTGACCTGTCAATAGTGTCATTCCCTAGTATACATATTTATACATAATAATCCCTAGCTTAAGGTGGAATGACAACTGATTCCAAGCTCACTTTACCGGAGTTTTTAGTCGGTCGATTCTGTAATAATCTCATCGTGAAAACTTATATGTGAAGTGAGCGGTCGTGATTGGCACTATCAGCTCACGTTAACTCACTTCGCCTACGTTATCACGGTGAAATTTTTACATAATAACACTACTTGATGACATTTGCACAATGCCCTGTCGTTTTAGGGTGACACAGCAATTACGAGGTCAACCATCCTAATCCGAACTCATATTATTATTAAGAAAGTGAGTTTGTTCGTTACGCTGAAACAGCTGAACGGATTTGGATGAATTTAGCCACATGGGCAGACCATGTCCTAGTTTACTAAGATGGACAAAGAACACATTTTATCCTGACATTCCCACGGGATCGAGACCAGTGCGATTCTGTTACCATCTCACCGTGAAAACTAAGGTAAAGTGAGCGTGGAGTGGGCTGTCAGTGTCATCCGACACTGACAGCCCACTCCACGCTCACTTTACTCGCTTGATTTTAGGGATATACCACTTTTTTTTTTTTTTTTTTTTAAGGCTGGGAAATCATCCAATGACTGCTCCCGCTCTGGGTGGAGCGGAAGGGAGTGTCAGACTCTTACTGACTAAAACCCATCCATGTTCCTGCCGTAGCCCTTTATGTTCCAGGGTAACGGTAACCCTTTCGGACAATCCCGCTTAAGGGATATACCACTTACAATCATAATCGATCGAGGTTTTAATGATATTTTTATGCTTATTTTGATAAGTAATTATTATATTTTATTTCAAAGCTAGCTAGTACTTAGGTACTTACTTACAACATAATTAGTCATGAACTCAACTACCCCGGAACATAAAGGGCTACGGAAGGAACATGGATGGGTTTTAGTCAGTAAGAGTCTGACACTCCCTTCCGCTCCACCCAGAGCGGGAGCAGTCATTGGATGATTTCCCAGCCTTAAATAAAAAAAAGAAAAGTGCTAGCTAGCTTTGAAATAAAACATAAAAATTACTTATCAAAATAAGCATAAAAAAATCATTATAATCTCGATTATGATTGTAATGTTAATGCTTGGTCAATCCCTAGCATCAGTTGAATGACACTGACAGCGCACTCCACGCAAGTATTCACGGTGAGATTTATACAGAATCGACCGGCTGTGTGTGGATGATCGTGGGGCCCAGTCAGTACACAATATTTCAGTACTAAACAATAGAAACTTTAAATCG
The DNA here is from genome assembly GCA_951799385.1 of Hyppa rectilinea. Lineage (NCBI taxonomy): Eukaryota > Metazoa > Arthropoda > Insecta > Lepidoptera > Noctuidae > Hyppa > Hyppa rectilinea. Next base: position 22,884,916 of record OX637300.1, read on the forward strand.
ATCAAAACAACTTCCTCCAGCTTAAAACAACCGACGTAACTATCGCTTCAGTATACAGTTTGTACTAAAAGCCAAATGACTTAATTTCCTTAACCAAACTAAAGTTTAATAACAACTATTTCTTAGCCGATTTACACCTCTACGTGATCGCTCGTTAACCGACTTTATTGGTGTTCGTAAAGATAATATCTAGATATCGATACCGATACCAGTGTACGATACCGCAAAATGTAGGTTGCGGTAATGGGGGATTTTCATAATGGGTATTTGCTTCATACAATTCTTGGAAACAGCATGAAGTATCAATATTTCGTTCTGATATAACCTTGCAAGGTTATATTCATTGTTAAAAAAAAAATATTGGTACAATAGCCTGCAGGTCAGTGGTAGCGGCACGTTAAGTACTTAAATATGTGCAAGTGTTTGTTGAATACGACGTTTCTGGTTGCTTGTATGTGAATCTTATAATATGTCCTTGGCTTGTGGCTAAGTAATATCAGCCGCACGGATCCATCAATTCGGTTACGCTACTCTTGCCGCGGTTGGTCCGTCTACGGGTTTACAAATCGAGACTCCTCGGAAAGCACGTAAAGCTGTTAGTCCTGGCTGTCATCTGTGGATCTTGGACAGTCAATACGGGTAGTCAGAAGCCCGAAAGTTACCAAGTGTTTCGTATTACCCAGTTAAGGGGTTATGGAGGTCAAATATGCGGTTGAAGTAAAATACTGGTATTCAGGTGCATCCGGTTAGACTGGAAGCCGACCACAACGTAGTTGGGAAAAGGCTAGTCAGATTGATGTTATGTCCTTGGCGTGATGCGACGGTTAGTCACGTGGCGCTGTCGTGTCGCGTTGTCGCTTTGTCACCTCGCGCCTGTCTGCGTTTTATTCTTTCTTTTATTTATTAAAACCAGTATTAGGAGTACGCTAGGAAGAGAATAAAGAATAGGGCAGCAATTCAGCTAAAAATCTGCTACAACTCTATAGTATCTTGTAATCGAGGAACCTTGCAATACCTTCAGCTACAGACTGAAGGTCTTTTTATATAATTATCACAGTCTAATTGCAAACACGCCCCATAACCTTGCGTGTAAACAAATTGGCTGGACAACAATCCTGTTATTGTTCCCTAACTGACATTTTAACACCTTCCAGGGGCTAGAAACCTTTGCCTCAAAAACTTAAGTAGAATCAAGTGTGAACGAATTCGTAGCACCTGTAACTTATACAAAAGCTGCTATTGTTGCATTTGTTTTATATTTGGTTAGGGTGGCGGTGCTAATGTGATGCTAATTGGGAGGCGTCGACTCTGACGCAAGCCGTCATGAATAGTCAAGGAGTCAGGCGTTGTCGTGAGTGCCTCGGTAAGACTTTGACCGTTTTTATGCCGCTTGAAGGAGTATGTTGGTGGATAAGTACTGACAAAAGGTTTAATACATCTGGCTAAAAAACGTTATTTTTTTGTGGATCGTCCATTATTGGTTTTCTGGTTTTTCGAACCTTACTTTTTTCACAAGAAATAAGCTTACAATCATTGTGATTTAAACATTTTAACGAGTTTACCAGAATTACATCGAGGGTACATTTACTGATAAAATGTTGCTTAAATTCCATTTGCCACGAATTCGGAATTTTCAGCATTTATTTTGTAATTATTATCACTCGATCTCTCAAATATTCGTTCAGTTGCCTCACGGGTCTGGTCGCGACAGGTCGACAACGTGCTCCTGCTCTGGACTGATGGTGATCGGTGAGAATTTATTTCCTTACTTATTAAAACTGACTGTTTCTTAGCTACAAAATCCACTACACAAGCTGCATCGCATTACCTTAGGACGGTCAACCGTCAGCCTTTACCGCTTTATCATAGAGTTGTTGTGGTTGCCATGCAGATGTGGTAGACGGTTCCTGTCTACTCATTCATCATCTTCTGCCCTTATCCCAATTTATTTAGGGTCGGCCTGTCCCTTGCTCTCCTCCCCTAGCGATGCCCTAAGCCGAGGTCCGTACCCCACAGGGAGTGCCCTTTTTTTTTTGAGGCTGGAAATTCATCCAATGACTTTTCCCGCTCTGGGTGGAGTGGAAGGGAGTGTCAGACTCTTACTGACTAAAACCCATCCATGTTCCTTCCCAAGCCCTTTATGATCCGAGGTAGCGGTAACCCCTTCGTACAATCCCGCTTACCCGGCAGGCTTGGCCCTAAAGGGCCCCTTCATATGCTGACATCTTTGAGGCGCGCGTGGCCTGGTCCTTAGCGTGTAGTCCCTTAGTTTGTAACTTTTTAAGCCCTGGTTGGAGGCCCTATTCATTGAGGTATCCACATGCAAATCCGGTTTAGCATTAGATAATGTTTTGGATGATCAGCGAAATGCCATACAAAACATGAAATGTTTTTTTCTTCCATACAAGAAGAATTCCATATTTTGTCATCTTGGCCAAAATATTATCATTCACACATCGTTTCTTTGGTCTTCCCCTACTCATATAGCCATCCACATTCTTACTAAATACCATTACTGATGACATTTACCTCATCCCATAAAATAACAACCGATATCCACACAGCTGTTCTGTCATCGGTGTCACTTTCAGACTTCCTCATTACACAATGTAGATAATTCATATCAAAATTTTCCTCACGACTTTTTGCTCACTCCTCCCCACAACATCCCCGCACATCCGATTTTCACACAGTTTTTCGGTCAGCCCACCCCAATCCCGGTCCGGATGAATATCAGTAAATTAATAATTCAATTAATTACATTCCGTGAGGTTTCATGCACCGCTGTCAACTAGATATGCGATCAATCAAGTTCGTATTTTTAAATAATATTCACTGCAAAATAATAATTACATAACATCACGCCAGTTATCCTCAAAGAGTAGGCGGCAGTGTACCTAAAGCCCCATGTATACTGTAGAAGCGGGCGTATAATTCCACATAGAAAAATCCAATATCACTTTCCTTGACCCGGGAATCAAAACTAGGACTTCAGGCTCAGCAGTATTATTTGCGACCAGTAGACCAATGAGGCAGTGAACATGAAATAATTATAACTTTTTATATTAAGATTCGAGTTGAGCTGAATGGTGCTAATCCATGGGTCAAGTTCGTGAACGGGCGCCGTCAGTAGGGACTGCTCATCTCTTAGCTAGGTACCACGACTATTTTAATATGTATTTAATTTTCGAATTGTTTTTTTAGTCTTTTAATAAAAGAGTTTCCATGGAGTTTCTTGCTCGTTCTTCTGCATAGGGTCCATCTTTCTGTCTGACTGACCGCTTGACAATCCAAAAGTGCCTGTAATTGGTTTATCACTACATAGTATAAAACAAAGTCGCTTTCTCTGTCCCTATATCTCTATGTATGCTTAAATCTTTAAAACTACGCAACAGATTTTGATGCGGTTTTTTTAACAGATAGAGTGATTAAAGAGGAAGGTTTATGTGTATAATTTGTCGACATATTATGCGGGCGAAGCCGCGGGCGGAAGCTAGTTTTAAATAAATGCGATGTTGAGTTGGAACTTCAACAAAAACCGAACTGAGTTATCCAGTGTTAAGAGTACAAAGATAATTAGAATAGAATACTGATTAACAAAATGGTTACAAAATAAAAAACACAATATACAGATGCCAGCACATCAAGCTATCCCAAACTGTCAAAATCCCAAAGGAAAATAAACCTTATTGTTTTGTAATTAAGATGAAAACGATCAAAGAAATTTGACAGATTGGGGTAACTGAATGTGCTGGATGGCGTCTGTACATGGTTTTGAGTATGTTAAAGATACAGTAAACGATGATGTCTGTGTTAGTATTACCTAACTGTGTGACAAACACCGGCGCCATTCTCCTACAACATTAAGGTGGAAGGGCCACCCGCAAAATTCATCATTGTGACTTCGGTACATCATACTTGACAATCGAACATCCTGAAAAAATCAGACAACATGTTCAATAAACTGTTTGCAAATTATTTAAAATCTGTTTTGATTTACTGTTTTGTATTATTTTTTCGATAAGTACGTTTTCTGATTTGGTTAATTAACAATCACATAAAATTATTATTTTCAATTTTATTTTGCAGTCTCTACGGATTTCGTATTGATGCCGCCCCGAGCTTATTAAAATGTCCGAATTGACACGGATTCAAGCCTCGGGTACGGTATTTTTTTATATGTACATAAAGTGTTAAAGCTCAAAGGTGAATCCGTTGTTATTTTTTGATGCGTTATATTTTGTAGCGTAAAGCCAACTGTATGAATGAAGCAATATCACGATTTTCAGGGTTTACGTTTCGATTTAACCTTTTGATCGCCAGAGCATAAATGCACGCGCGTGCCCTCCACACCAAGCTACTTTATTTCTTCTTGTTATCATGATTTTACCAATATCCATGGTGTCTTTTCATTTGTTTCATGTCATTAAACACGTACGAGAGCTTCAATTTTCAAGATCTATACATATAAACACACAAAATTAATGATTTAAATGTTTATTTCGTGTTATAGTGTACCCGCATTGTCACATATTTGTGTCATTTGCGTACAGGGAATGTGCTTGCTTGTCACGTTTATGTGACATTGGTGTTCAAAAGATTAAAATAAAATCATTTCCAATCAGTTTTCATATATTAATTGAAGCCGTGGGAAGCCGAGGCGGGTCGCTAGTTTTAATGTCAATTTCACGTGTAGAAGTGTTGGATGCCATTTCCTTTTTCAAGAACTATAATTTCACGTAAACTCAACTTGTTACATCGCAAACCCCAAATGAGTCAGGGCCCAAAATAACGCCGTATGGTCGTCGTCTGGAATCGAACCGCGCTCTTTGATCCGCCGTCCCCTTTGTAACCTTACACGGGACTGCTACCTCTCCACACCTGAAATTATTAACGACTGATGACTGACTGGGGTTACTGAAATAACAGAAGAGCGCAGTCATCAATCATGAGGTACTGGGGAAGCAGGAGGCAATTGATCTTTAGGCCCAATTATGATGTTCGCTTTGTGCGGAACTCGCTAGTGTGGACTTGATCACTAATTAATCTAAGTACAATGTTCATTGAGATAATTATATATACAACTTGGACATTACAAACAACGCCATATACTCCAAGCTAAGCAATCTAATGCTTGTGTTATGGTAACGAGATGGCTGTACTACTTATATATATATATATATATATTTTGTAAATACATACATATTATAGATAGAAAAACACCCAGACCCGGAACAAATACTCGTAGGTCGTACAAATATTTGTTCCATGCGGGAATCGAACCCGCGACGTGCTACGCAGCAGTCAATCGCCAAACCGCTGCGCCATCCGTGTCGTCAAAATTCAATTACCTACTTACATATAGAGGGAAATCTTTCATCCCGTGCAGATCTGAGACTAATTCCAAAGTTGATACAACACAATTGCGCTTTATACTTAGAAGGTTACGAGCGAAATATGGCTGCGCATACAACCTTATACCTAGTAGGTACAGAGGCCAGCAAATCGAGCTACCCCATTCCAATTCCACTGTGCTTAGTTCGCCACGGAGTCAGTGCTTATTTGGATTATTTTTATGCGATATAGTGTTTTAGGTATTTTGTTAATAAGCGGCATAAATATAGGTACGTATGTAGGTAGGCACCTAAAAAGGAGATGTGTATTCTTTTTGGACTTTCTAATTTTTTTAAAATAAAAAAGTTTATTATTTATGGACTTATACATTAGGATTAGACAGTTCACATCCTTGTGCATTCATTTTTAATTCCGTTAATGCACTAATTATCTATAAATACCTAATTTATTCCAGATTAAATTACTTGCTAAAAGTTTCAACTGCATAATGATTTTATTTCAGTTAACAATATTATAGATCATTAACGATAGCCATCCCATATCTCATTCGTTGATCAACAGAAAACCATAAACTAATTAACAGTTTTTTTCAATAAACAACCAATTGAATTCTCAAGTTACACTCAATTCATACTCATATAAGGTAAAAACTTCATGAATATCATAATATTTATTAATACAATACGTATCGAAGTATTAATTGAACTATTTCTATAGAACTTGTTCTCCCATTCCACCTTATACAGGGTGACCGGTTTTTTTGATATCATAATATGAAGCTGCTACTGTAACCTAATCATAGGCACTGAACGCTCGTAGGTGACTGAATTAAAATACTAGTAGATGACTAAATTAACAGCCAGTATAATAATTAATAGCACCTGCTTTATGTATCCTCTTCAGTGTTGCTATGCTTGGACGGTTAGTCTCCCCTGAATTCTGTAACAAGACTCATACGTGATAATGAACATGGTACGTACTTTAACGAAATATAATATTGGAGGTAACTCTCAACAGACAACAGGCCAATTTTTGAGAACTCATATAATCATTATCATTTCTTATAAGAATTGATAATGATTGTATGAGTTCAAAGAAAACCAATTCTTGTAAGAGACATTTCATGTGAAGAAAAAATTTCATTTAAGAACACGAAGGCTGCTGTTGTTACTTAACTATGATAGTTAGATATACTCCTTCACAGACTTTTTTGTAGGTAATAATAAGTACTATAATCGTGTAGTACAAAATCTTTAAGTATCATCAATAGTTTTTTCAGCGCACGCCAAATAATGAGTTTTATAAGCAAAGTTTTGCTACTTTGGGAATTACGATAATACTTTCTACGAAAATCCAAGTGAAAACTAATTTATAGGCGGTTTTACCACTCCAAGGAGTTGCAGCCGATGCTTATTGCAAACTGTTGCGGAATACTCTCTCCCTCCAACTTACTATGTTCCACCAGAGGAGCAGGGGGACCTTTCAAGGTCCACTTTGAAGATGTAACTCCAGTTCAAGTGGGGCTTCCTTGAAAGAACGTCAGTAGGGTGTGGACTTCCACCTCCTACCCTGCCCTCTGTGTCCTAAAACATGTAGCTTCATTGATCTCACCGCTGCCACTGACAACGCTGTGGATGTGGCAAATATTTTTGCCAACAAAATCTGCAGGAAACAGTCCTGCCAGCGACACGAAGTAGAAGTTGCTGTTTATTCTCCATTGGAATATATATCTTCTTTGGAACGGTTTCTTAATATATTTTATTTTAATTAGCCAGCTTTCGGGCCCATTCAAAACCTTCTTAATGACCATGCCAAAAATGATTTCCTGATGTTTTAACTTTTAATGATTAGGCGTAGTTCAAAAAATCCACAACAATCAGGTTACAAATAAATTTTCCACCTTGCAACACCGCATCGAGGCTGTACCATTCCGGTTTCATCTCGACTGGTCGTTTTTGCGCTCCTATATAAGGCTCGGCCCACAATTGATATTAATTTCATGAGATGCTTTTGAGGTAAAAAACCCGCCCCGTATAGGCTGGTTGTCTTGTTTTTGCAGCACATAATGGCTCCTCGCAAAGGCGACTTCCGTGATGAAAGCGGTTGATTGGGGAGTGTCCAAAGAAGATGTGCTATTTGTACTGAGTTTTTCGTACTTCATTGCTAGGCTGTTTGTCTGTTCCTATATTTTATCGATTGGTATTGGTAGTATTGTGAGTAGATTTTCCATTAAGGCAGCGGATTGTTCGTTGTATCTATGTTTCCGTTCGGGAAGTTCATATTTTGTTGGTTTTCTTGAAAGGAATATGAAATATTTTGCTTCAATTGCTAGAAAATCAAGGTCTGCTTTTGAAATTTATCTCTTTTGATTGTCATCCTCCAATTGAAAGGCAAGTTTACTTAACACACTTTGACCAATTATGACGTCATTTTCAGTCACCGTGATTTGAAAATGTACGTAAGAAAGTTAAAAAATAAATCCCACCAACTTCTACATGCCTCTATAAAACAAACAACCGTGAAGTTATAGCTAACAGCAGTTGCCAGTTTGTGGCGTAAAATTAGCGACCGCAACCGGTTGCTGGCGACCATTGCAATCGATTGTAATTGGTACCGGTACTACAAATAAGTGGCAATTATTTTAGTATAATAATGTCTTCAATCTGATTGGATATACAATGCCGTTGCATTATATTTTACTTACCTACTTATCAAGTTCCATCGATTGTTTTCAGATTCTAAACTTCGATTTTGAAGTAAATATTATTAGGGGTGCCGCAGAGAGGAGTCTTTGGTTAACCCGCGGGATCGCTTAACCCAATCATATTAATAGTTCGACTGGACTTACTACCCAATTTCATTATTAGTACAGTCACGGAGTAAAGCCACCCAATCAATCTGCCTAACCTTTTCCAACTATGTTCGGCTTCCAACCTAACCGGATGCAGCTGAATACCAGTATTTTACATAGAGCTGACCTCCACAACCCAGTAACTGGGTAATACGTTACCCCTTGGTAAGACTGGCTGTCAGATTTCTAGGCTTCTGACGATCCGTTACGACTGTCCAAGGTGCACAAATGACAGCCGGGACCAACGGCTTAACGTGCTTTCCGAAGCACGGAGGAGTCTCGGTATGAAAAGATGGTCACCCATCCACGGTCAACCCCGGCAAGCGTAGCTTAACCTGATGGATCGACAAAGCCACCAATGGTAATATAATAGTCTTAGAAGATTCTTAGAATATTTAACGGCCGAGAAGGCGGGGCCATCCCCATAGCGCGCCGAGTGGAGGGGATGACGTTTGCTGTGTGGCGCGCTCCAGTACTGGAGTCACTTTTGCTTGAGCGTTCGGATGCGACGGTCGTGTTTCTTATCGTTTATAGAAAAATAGATTGTAGATTTGATTATTTGAGTAACGGTTATAATTTTTGATTCTAATTAAATAATTCGTTATTAGGTTATTCGTGTTTTCTTTTTAAAAAATTAATTGAGCTTCTGATCGCCAAGATCAGAAGTGGGATTCGAATTTAAATACACGCAACGTTAATTATTAGTTCGCCATCTTTTAGCAGTAAATAGTGCTAGCGTTCTTTGTTAATTTTTTTTATTATTTGTTCGCCACGTGTTGATAGTTTGATTTGTTTTTGTTGACCGCCGCGAGTTCAAAATCTTATTTATACGTTGTAACTATTTAGTGCTTGTTCATATGGATCAATAACCGTGCGTTAGACATTCTATTGTTTTCTTAATTTGTTTTAAAGATTACATAGTGTGTTTTAAAGATGTCAAGTCGTGAGTGTACGCCGCGTAAATCGTCATCTAAGCGCAAGTCTCGGAAGCACCGTAATGATTCGCATAGCCGCCGCGAAGCCCGTGCTACACGTCGTGACACTTATTTTGAATCAAGTGATAGGTCTGCTAGGCGTCAACGCGATAGATCACAAAGTTACGAGAGCTCACGTAGCCGCCGCGATAACGTCTATAGGCGTCGGAACAGCCCTCGACGCGATCCGTTAGATGAAATTCTTGATCGGTTGAACGCCTTGGAGGATAGGCTACCCTCAAACGAGACACAAAATACTACTAACTCGTCGCATCCCTGCGTTAGAAGCTTCACTCCTTTACTGGCTTCAGCGACCGCTGATCCACCTGGCACCAGTTTAGAGACGCCTGTTACGAACGGGACCGCGACCGATGGGACTTCGCGCGGAGCTGACGCTGCGGACAGGATTGTGGGTGCACTTTCTTCGCTTATTCAAGTAAGATCTAAACATTACTACATTTCTAATTTTGATCCCAGTGTTCACGACTTTGATGTGTGGTGTGCGGAGGTAGATCGAGGGCGTGTATTATGCCACTGGGATGATCGGGAATGCCTGGGGCGTATTGGTGGCTGCTTACGTGGTGATGCTAAGACGTGGCTCAACGATTGGGTGACCAATGACCGGTCGTGGACTAACTTTAAAGCTGAGTTCCGGTCATTGTGTCCGCGCGATGTGGACATGGCCACTGTACTATACGAGGTTATGAGTACCACTTCTAATAAATTTACCACGTATGCTGAATATGCGCGAAAGTCTCTTTTACGCTTGAACATTGTAAAGGGGCTCTCGGACGAGTTAAAAACCGCTATAGTGATACGTGGCATTTCCGATCCCCAAGTCAAGGCCGCAACCACTAACGCGAAGCCACAGTTGAAGGACCTTGTTGAATTTTTGTCCGTTTACTTAAAACCTAAAAATGCACCAACTACGACCACTGCCAGCAATCCTGTTCGCACGTCAACCGTAAATAACTCTGATCCGCGTAAACGCAAATTATATAGGCCTTATGATAAATTGACCTGTTTTTCATGCGGTAATGTAGGCCATAAACAGCGTGAATGCCCTAAAAAGTCTAAGTCGAACTCGGTAAACTCTCACTCAAAGGTCGAGCCTGCGAGTTCCACTTTGCAATCAAGTTCAAAGTCGATAAAAACTTGTACGTTCTGTAAAAAAAATGGACACTCTGATGAAACTTGTTTTGTTAAAGAACGTGTTGAGGCGAAATCAAAAACAAAAAATATATCGAATGTAAATTTTTGCTCAGAGTCTCCTCCAGACACAACAATGTGATGCCAGCCGTAGTTCAAAACGTACCCGTTGATGTTTTGGTTGATTCCGGTTCTGATATCTCGCTAATATCGGAATCTGTTTTAAAGCATTTTAGTTTTAATAAAATAGCAACCTATCGCCGTATGCGAGGTATTGGAAGTCAGGACATAGAATCCATTTCATATGTAAACACCATTATTGAATTTCCCGAGCTGTCATTAGAGGTAGATTTGTATGTTGTTCCACCCGATTGCATTCAGGCCCCTATTTTGATAGGTACCGATGTTTTAAATCGTAGCGGTGTTACATATATCCGAACTAATGACTCGCAACGTCTAATTAGAGTACCGTACGTAAATAATGTGTCCACTTTAGGGGTCGCTAAAATAAATACGCCCTTGGTTGGTGACGAAAAAGAAAGCCTGTTAGCTTTACTAAACGAATTTTCCGACACATTCACTACTGGTACGGCAACCTCTACGGTAAATACTGGCACTATGGAGATAAGACTTAATAGTGACGTTCCTATAAACTATCGACCTTATAAACTCTCAGCTGATGAAAAACGCCGTGTTCGCGAGATAATAAAAGACTTGTTAAGTTCAGGTGTGATACGCGAGTCACAATCAAATTACGCCAGTCCTATCATCCTCGTAAAAAAAAAGGATGGGTCCGATAGGATGTGCGTAGATTACCGCGCTTTAAACGCAGTCACTATTAAAGAACGTTTTCCATTGCCGTTAATAGACGACCATATTGACAGGTTGGGTTGTTATAGATATTTTACTAGTCTTGATATGACAACAGGCTTCCACCAGTTACGGATGAAAGATGACGATTCCATTAGTAAAACAGCGTTCGTAACGCCTGAAGGGCATTACGAATATTTAAAAATGCCATATGGGCTCACAAATGCCCCTATTGTGTATCAACGAATAATAACTAAAACTCTGAAGCATCTGATAGATACCGGCAAAGTGCTCATATATATTGATGACGTGTTGGTTATGTCCAATTCTGTCAGTGATGGTCTAAAAACTTTGCGTGAGGTGTTACAAACACTTACTAATGCGGGATTTTCAGTGAATCTTAAGAAATGCACGTTTCTGGACACAGAACTTGAATATCTGGGCAGACTTATTGGACATGGTCAGGTTAGGCCGAGCCCAAGTAAGACCGAAGCTTTAGTTAAGTCCCCTAAGCCCACAAATGTAAGAGAGGTCCGTCAGTTCTTAGGGTTAGCAGGGTACTTTCGTAGATACATCGCAGGCTATGCCTCCAAAACTGCTAGTATTGCCAAGTTACTCAGAAAAGGCGAGCCTTTCGTATGGGGCGCAGAACAAGACTTGGCCCGGGATTACGTAATTAAGAGCCTTACTGAGGAACCCGTTTTAGCAATCTTTGATCCGAGTTTGCCCACTGAGCTTCACACCGACGCCAGTGCAATTGGTTTTGGTGCAATTCTTATGCAAGAGCATGAGGGAAAGCGGAAGCGAGTTGTCGGTTATTTTAGTAAATCAACACAGGGCGCCGAGTCCCGTTACCATAGTTATGAACTCGAGACTTTGGCAATAGTTCGCGCATTACAACATTTTCGGCACTATTTAATCGGTATTCCCTTTAAAATAGTAACCGACTGTAATTCTCTCAAGTTAACAGAGCGCAAGAAAGATTTAATACCGCGTGTGGCGCGCTGGTGGGTCTACATGCAGGACTACCAGTTCACGATTGAGTATCGAAAGGGTTGCCTTATGCGGCATGCGGACTTTTTAAGCCGACAGCCCGCTAACGTCTATCAAATTCATAATCCGCGAAATTGGGCGAAGATTGCTCAGACGGCTGACTCCGAAACTCAAAACCTAATGCAAAAACTGAGAGAGGGTCAGTTAGATTCTACGCGATTTATTGTTAAGAACGAATTGTTGTACTATAAGTATACACCAACTGGTGAAGATTTTCGTTTCCTCTGCTTTATCCCAAAGGGGCATAGGCTTAGCTTGTTAAGAGTATTCCACGATGACCACGATCACATCGGAATAGACAAGACCACCGAGCTGATATTGCGTCATTTTTGGTTCCCCGGCCTGAGGCCTTTCATAAAAAAGTACATCGGTCATTGTATTGTTTGCTTGTCGCATAAGAAAGTACCTCGAGCTCCTAGTCAACCCATAGAGTCTTGGACAAAGCCTGATGTACCCTTTTCAGTTGTCCACACGGATGTACTTGGTCCCTTAACCGAATCGAATGGCTTTCGGTACATACTAATCGTAGTAGACTCTTTTTCGAAATACTGCTTATTGTACGCCCTATACAGACAAGATACCGCCGAATTAAAGCGCGTGTTTACAAATACCGTTTCCCTATTCGGTACTCCATCCAAAATCGTCTGCGATCGTGGCAGAATGTTTGAAAGTGCGTCCTTTCAAAGTTGGGTTACGGACCTAGGCAGTGACATGCATTTTATTACACCTGAAATGCACCGCGAGAACGGACAAGTGGAGCGGTACTGCCGAACGGTCCTCAATATGTTGCGAATAGAGGTAAACAATAAAGGTGCCCAGTGGTCCGATGCCTTATGGAAGATACAGCTCACCCTAAATATAACCAAACAAGCAGCTACCCGCACGTCACCCTTGCAGCTGTTAACTGGCATCGAGGGAACGACTCCTGTTTTAAGATCCCTTGTACGAGACGTCGCTTTGACTGGTTCACATTCCAATCGAGAAGCGCTTCTAACGCTGAGAAGACAAAGGGCATCTGAGTTGCTAGCTGAAAATCAGCAGCGTCAAGACTCCTACGTTAATGAGCGCCGTCGACAGCCACGTACATTTGACGTCGGCAGTTTCGTCTTTGTTAGTAAAGGTTCACAAAGCACCGGGAAGCTGGACTCCGGGATGCGTGGGCCTTATAAGGTTGTGCGAGTGCTTCCACACCACCGATACGAGCTCGAGCTGCTAGCTGGCTCGTACGGAAAGAAGACCCAGACCGCTGCTGAGCACATGGTGCAGTGGCGAGGCGAGTGGACCCCGGAGGCGTGTGAAGCGTTCTTCGGTAATGGTGAGTGGTATTGGCTATCCCTTTGCCCCGACATTGTGGCAATTACCTATCCTTGAGCCCCGACATTGTGGCTATTCTTGAGCCCCGATATTGTGGCTATTCTTGAGCCCCGACATTGTGGCTATCCTTGAGCCCCGACATTGTGGCTATCCTTGAGCCCCGACATTGTGGCTATCCTTGAGCCCCGACATTGTGGCTATCCTTAAGCCCCGACATTGCGGCTATCCTTGAGCCCCGACATTGTGGCTATCCTTGAGCCCCGACATTGTGGCTATCCTTGAGCCCCGACATTGTGGCTGAGCCCCGACATTGTGGCTATCCATTGCCCCGACATTGTGGCAATTACCTACTCCTAGCCCCGACATTGTGGCTATCCTTAACCCTGACAGTAGTCGATCAAAAGAGGAACCCCGAGAGTGGTTACCAGGTTGCGATAGTGTTGTTGTTTCAGTAATGATTGAGGTCCGGAACTCCTTCATTGGTGATACAATGACAAAGCAGCGTCTATTTTTGTGTAATTGCTTGAGAAAATGCTTGTAATTTCATTGAAATGAACGGCCAAACTTATGCTTTCAGAACATTCTATTTATGTTTTCGCTTTTGGTATGTTTTAGATGACGAAATAACTAATGATGACCCAACTCATGAGGACCAAGTTGCCGACAACCGACCAACAGAGGGCCAATCAAGGGAGGATCAGGTGAATGAGCAGTTGCAGCCAGAAAACCAAGCTGACGAGGACGTTCAGCTGCCAGGAAAGGCCGTCTTAGAAGATTCTTAGAATATTTAACGGCCGAGAAGGCGGGGCCATCCCCATAGCGCGCCGAGTGGAGGGGATGACGTTTGCTGTGTGGCGCGCTCCAGTACTGGAGTCACTTTTGCTTGAGCGTTCGGATGCGACGGTCGTGTTTCTTATCGTTTATAGAAAAATAGATTGTAGATTTGATTATTTGAGTAACGGTTATAATTTTTGATTCTAATTAAATAATTCGTTATTAGGTTATTCGTGTTTTCTTTTTAAAAAATTAATTGAGCTTCTGATCGCCAAGAATAGCGATACGTCCATCATTTGCTAACACCGATTAATGTTTAGGTTCTCCATCGCCACTCTTTCATTGTTCTTCCTTCCAAGGCCTTATAATACCTTAGCAAGACAACAACCACTTTAAAGCGTTTCGTATTTCAAAAACGCCTTTGCAAGTTAGCCAGACTTTCCCATAATAGACAATGCTTATATAATGTTTAAGCCCTCTTGTACAGCTTGTATATAGCCTTCTCAACAGTCTCATTGAAAAAGAAAGTAAGATTGTGAACTTATTATTCAAGCATGCATATTATTTCAATCCTTAACGTTTTATTAGTGCGGTTACTAAAAAGGTTTAGCCTAGACCGTTCCCATTTTTTTGTCACGCTGCATTGTCAAGTCAAATAATGATATTAATATAGATACATACGAAGGCATTCAGTCAGAACCAGCGGATACCAGCGGGGGACAATGAGGACCTAACAGGAACTAAATTGTTCCGTCGCAACCGCCACCCCTTCGCAACGGCTGCTCGCCGCTGGCACACTCAAAGAACAAAAATGGCTAGAATGCGTTGTCTCTTCAAAGCATCCAAATACAGTGATATAGTTTTCGTTGCTGGAACAGCCCCAGGCTCAAAGAACAAAAATGCCCAGAATGCGTACAGTCTCTTCAAATCTTACCAAATACCCTAACCAACCCCACCTACCCTACCTACCCTACCTACCCTACCTACCCTACCTACCCTACCTACCCTACCTACCCTACCTACCCTACCTACCCTACCTACCCTACCTACCCTACCTACCCTACCTACCCTACCTACCCTACCTACCCTACCTACCCTACCTACCCTACCTACCCTACCTACCCTACCTACCCTACCTACCCTACCTACCCTACCTACCCTACCTACCCTACCTACCCTACCTACCCTACCTACCCTACCTACCCTACCTACCCTACCTACCCTACCTACCCTACCTACCCTACCTACCCTACCTACCCTACCTACCCTACCTACCCTACCTACCCTACCTACCCTACCTACCCTACCTACCCTACCTACCCTAGCTACCCTACCTACCCTACCTACCCTAGCTACCCTACCTACCCTACCTACCCTACCTACCCTACCTACCCTACCTACCCTACCTACCCTACCTACCCTACCTACCCTACCTACCCTACCTACCCTACCTACCCTACCTACCCTACCTACCCTACCTACCCTACCTACCCTACCTACCCTACCTACCCTACCTACCCTACCTACCCTACCTACCCTACCTACCCTACCTACCCTACCTACCCTACCTACCCTACCTACCCTACCTACCCTACCTACCCTACCTACCCTACCTACCCTACCTACCCTACCTACCCTAACTACCCTACCTACCCTACCTACTTTTAACAACAAATGAATTAGAGAAATCGGTTCAGCTGTTCGCTCGAGATTTACTCTTAGCAACACATTCAGCGATTCATTTTTATATTCTTAAAAAAACAATGGAGGAAAACATCGTTAGGAAACGGGCATGCCTAAGCGATACTTGTCAACAGAATGTGAAGTCAGAGGCCTATGGACAGCAATTTAATACGTTTAACACCAGATTAATCACTAACTAGACGAAAAAGAAAGATCAATCAATCTGCCAAATCTTTTCCCAACTATCATGGGTCGGCTTCCAGTCAAACCTGACGCAGCTGAATTCCACTATTTTACATGGAGCGTCTGCCTATCTGACCTCCAGAACCCAGTTACGTTAAAGAAAGAAAGAACGCAAACTAACCCTAAGTAAATAATTTGTGTTGATCATCAATGCCTCAATAGTTAGTAGGTAGTAGACCTACATCGTTAGCTTGTTTCGAGTTGACTGCAGTTACCTAGGAGTCCAATGTCCCCTGTGTTCAGTGGTAATGACGATTGGGAGCGCCCTTTAATACCATTCACACCTGACGACACAGAGGACTCATGCGCATTTTCTCTATTGACTTGATCGCCTTATGGTGGTCGCCTGACTGCAATAATATCCGATACGCTTGCACAGACATTTGAGAGAATTTCGCTGCCGGTCAAATGCGTATAATTTTGGGTACATTGCGCACCGCCGCCTCCTGCGGCTGCCAACAAAACTACCAATAAATGTGCATGTAAATATTAGCCTTGGGGTGGACGAAATCATCGATTTTCCTACCCGTACGCAAAATACGCGCTTGGACTTAGGAGTTGCTGATACCAGTCCGCTATATAGTACAATGCTATACAAATATAAACCTTATTTTGTTGCTAACAGTAATGTCAATTTCCTTCGTCTTTGACGATCCCGTCAGGTGTAAATCGGCCTGCACATAGTGCCTTTATAATCGTATTTATTGGCACCAAACTTTTTTAAGTCCCTATAATACTGAGCAGACGTCTATGACCTATTAAAATCATAGACAATGTAAAACATGTCGAGATGGGACTCGACAGTAAGGACGTTTGTGTACTCATTTATCCTTCGTCACAAATTTATGTAACATTATATCATTATGTGTGACAAATAAATATAAAGATCTAGCATATCTGCTTACCCCGCAAGAAAACAAGGATAACGATACCCAAGCTTTGTACAAAATCTGTTAACAATATTACTGGGTTCATATTTTAAACCTTACGCCTTTGAATTAGGGGGTAGAATTGACGGCATCCGTCAACAGAAATATAATTGTCACTGCATAATGAGATGAAAGCTATGGCGACTATTTTAGGATGGATGATACATACGGGCGGGGAGTTTAGAGAGCAGTATTTTCATTTTTATAATAACGTTGAGTTGTGGATCCATGTGCCTTCGCATGGAGTGTTTATATAACTAGAGTTGGTGTATTAAACTCTTTGTTGTGGCTTCGTAAACGCCGTGTACGCTTCTCATAGACGTAGCCTATATGTAGTTTCGCTCAAAGGGCGCGTACCTTGTGTAATACAGAAATGAATGTGTTTTTTTCTGTCAGCAAAAAGGTAGAATTATGCTATAAGTGACGTGTGTGTTGTTTTAGATTATTACCCACATATATTATGTAAGAGAATTAATATATTAAGAAAGGCAGTCTTACATTGAAGACTCTAAAACGTGAGCATAAGTTAACCTAATCTATGTAATAGGTATAATAACCACCTCTACTTAAGGCGTTAAAAACCTCAAAAAGCTCCTCTCAAACGTAAACAAAAACAAATTTCATTCTTATTTCTTTTTTCTTTTAAGGGACAGCATTGTTAGCGAAATTACATTTACCACGTAAAGAAGTAGCATCTTAAAGGTTCCTCTGGATCCCACACTAGGTTTATACCTGTGATTTGGGAGTCGGTATGCCCGCAGTCGTTACGTAACGAAAACAACAGAAACATTCTTTAAATAAACAGGAAAAAGCAGTCTTACCCATATCTAAACGTATTGTTGCAAAACAACGAAATAATTAACAAAACAATGATCGTTGGGAGATGCGAACCGGCCCCACCATCAGTATGTATCGTTTCTAATTATTAATTATAAATCTGTCGTCGCCAATGCGAGAGGACACTGTGTAGTCTTTTTTCACCGAGCGAGTAATTTCACAGGGACAAGTGTTAGGGATGTTAATTAAATGCTTCGATTTTATTATTGTGCGCGACTGTTTTTTGTTTGTGTGCCCCGTGCGTCATGTTCCGTGCATATTGTGATTAAAAATGTTCCAGAACTCCGAATCTCGTGTTTGTGAGTTATTGTTTATACGTTTTTGTGAATTGGTACTGGATTCTGTGGTGTTATGATGTTTTAAACGTTTCTTTGTTCGGTTATGAGGTGTTGCGTTGTTTTATTTGTTGGTATTTTAAATGTTCGTTGCTGTGCAAACATTTTTATCTTTTTACATAGAATAATATTTAAGATATTAAGAGATTACCGTATTTTTATTTTGGTGAATGGGCATGCTTTTGACTGTACCATGCCTAATGGATAACGGTGTATAAGGTTTGTGATAAAACGAGCGTGTCTAGAGCGACCAGTTCACTCTTGTTTTGAAGGCAGACGCTGGTAGAAAGATCCCCACTTTTGCTGTTCGCCTAGTAAATGTGTAGGAGAAGCGCTGATTACGGCTGTTCAGGATATCAATCGAGTGCGAATGGGCTTTGCAGTACGTCTAGTGTACCGTAAGTATTTTTTTATAACCAAGCTACCTAAAAAGTTAAAAAAAAATTGAAAATAATAATACCTGACTGTACTGTTCACATCCTTCAGATAGACATTTAAATTTCAATAGCACCTATAGCGTTTTCAACGATTTATTTGCTAACGATTCAAAGGAATTCTGTTTATCCTAGATTTACTAAATTCACCAATTAGTTACAGCTCATACAACCACACTAAGATAAATCCTGTGTTATCGATAAAAGCTGTACGCACGAATAATGTTGGATCACTAATGAGGTTTTTATACTCATTGAAATTAAATATAAACAACATTAAATTCTTCATCATAAAAATATACCAGCACGTGTTACTTTAGCAAACAAAAATGTTATAAGTAACTTTTTGTAAGTATCGAAATATCGGGAGCTAATGTGACTACTAATTGGGGAGTGTACCATTGGTGGGGTATCGTATTACCCAGTTAATCACTGGATTCACGAAGTTAAAGACTAAAATACTGGTATTCAGCTGCATCCGGTTAGACTGGAAGCCGACCTCAATAATAGAGGCAGATTGATTGAATTGGTGAGTGTACATAAGGTGACCCGTTTTTTTGTTTGTTTTCTTTGACGCAAGACTACTTAGAATTTGCGTAATTATTAATCATAGATTACCGAAATTATTAAAAATCTATACCAATATTATAAAGTTGAAGAGTTTATTTGTTTGAACGTGCTAATCTCTAGAACTACTGGTCTGAATTGAAAAATTCTTTTAGTGTTGGATAGCTTCATTTATCGAGGAAGGCTATAGGCTATGTAACATCACGCTACGACCAATAGGAGCCGAGCAGCGGGTGAAAACGCGCACGAGCAGCTACTAATAAATAAAAATCTTAAGAGATTTTACCAATATTATAAGATACTTACATTTTTTTTTACGAAAAATATATGATATTGAATATAAGTATTAGGTTGTATATTGTGTTTAAGATTTGTGAATCATAAATATTGGTATTACGCGTAAAAAAAATACATTGAAAAATGTACATTTCTGTGGTAATATTACACAATCCTTAACTACCGCTCCTAAACTAAATGTAAAGAAATATTCACTTTTTGTTCTATCCACGTGTAAGAGCCCTTTACCAGTGACTTTGAATTTGTTAGGTTTCACCCTGCAAATTCCCTCAACTTCCCAAGTGTTTGGGAAAGTTTATTAGTCTTGAATTTTTCCTTAATGTGAAATTCTTGGGGAAACTATAAGGTTTAGACGCACGTGGGTGGTGTCGGAAGACGGGTCTCGGCGCGCGCTAGCGATCTACTGTGTTATAAAAATATTGCCAGAACTAAAAATTTCACTTTTGGTCGGAAAACGTAAATTTTGGAGAAAAAGTTAGTGAAAAACTACTATTACGACTACCAAACGGGACACGGGCAGTCGGAACGCGTATGGGAGCACCGTTAGCCAGGTAAGTAATCGCTAGATTTAATTATTTTAGCAAATGGACTTTAGGTAAATTGGTTTTGTAGTTTTTTTTAAATAAAATTTAAGCAAAACTTCTTTCTTTAAGTCTTAAAAACTTTACTTACCTTACAAAGTTTGTTTTATTTCTTAGGGCGATTACCCTAATGAAATGAACGCAATCAGCACATCTAAACTGTGTTCTGGACCTGTCAATGTCAATATTTCAGAGAAAATAATGACATAGACAGCCCTTAACCAGGTTCAGTTCGGGGATCGCGTTCAGTTTCATTGGTGAATTTGGATCTTAGTGGTTAAATTGACTCGCGAATGTTTTCGTGGCCAATATTATAATTAAAGCGTATTTTTTATGCTGTAATAGTACAGGAGCAACTGTAACAGGATTCAAAGTAAATTAAGTAATTTTTAAATAATTCGTTTGAGGAGTAGTGAGACCTCTTGTGCTATATTGGGACAATACAAAAAACTTGACAATTGAATTGGAGCTCGTGGCTAAGTAATAACAGCCGCACGGGACGATCCATCACGTTAAACTACGCTTGCCGAGGTTAGTCCGTGGATGGGTGACCATCTTTATATACCGAGACTCCTCCGTGCCTCCGTGGGCCTGTCTGTTATTTGTGCATACTTGACAGTCGTTACGGGTCGTCAGAAGCCCGAAAATCTGATAGCCAGTCTTACTAAAGGGTAGTTACTAGGTTGTGGAGGTCAGATAGGCAATCGCTCCAAGTTAAATACTGTTATTCAACTACATCAACTGGATGTAGTCGACTGGAAGCTGACCCCAACATAGTTGGGAAATGGCTAGACAGGGTATGGTCACAGGTACATACGCCAGTGATTATTTTAGGTTGTCTTGAACTTGGGATGATATTCAGTTAGTAAACGGTAATAAAATTACTGGGTTGTGGAGGCCAGACAGGCAATCGCTCCGTGTAAAATACTGGTATTTTATATGGAGTGAGTCACGAGAGCTTCAAAGAGATGTCACCATATGAAGGGGCCCGTTAGGGCCGAGCCTGCCGGGTAAACGGGAATGTCCGAAAGGGTTACCGCTACCCCGGAACATAAAGGGCTAAGGAAGGAACATGGATGGGTATTATGGATGAACGTTCTACCCAGAGCGGGAAGGGTCATTACAATATGATTTCGCACCCTGCAAAAAAAACTTGTTCGAACTTTCCTTTGAAACTTGTTCGTGTTTAAAACCTTACAAAGGCAGAAGTTTTTTGTAAGATGAAAGAAATGACAGGAAAATGGTTATAAGCGATGTAAATAAGAAATAAACGGTTAGATGAATAAAACGACAGCATAGACAAGTCGTGATCTGCTCAAGAAACAGATTCTGTCGCAGTAAACAGTCATGAAGGTTCGGTTAATCATCATCTTTCTAGCTTTCTAGGACTTTGGGAAGAATATGGTGTATTTTTTTATACAGACTGAGCGAGCAGGGAGTTTCCTGCCCTCCTGGGGTAATTATTTTTGTTGATGGACCTTCATTATTATTGCTGAACACAGCTTTTTTCATTTTTGCGATGGGGCCCCAGAACATTCATCCTCGTTCACCTTCAGTCATGTTTGAGCAGACACGTACCAGAAGTGAACCTCCTCTTCTCACTTGCCGAAACGGCAGATAGTGAACGAATGAATCGTGCACCGTCTTATAAAATCAACTGCTTCTTCGAATCCTTAAGACGGTGCAACCCTCGCGGAAGTCCGATGTAATTAACTACATTCAGTCCCTCTTAGTCTGGTTTCTCACTTGACGGCTTACGGTACCTATGAGTGACTTTACCGGCAAAGCCCCCAAGTCACAAGCTTTTCCACGACACCACGACGACAACGTGGAGACACTCGGTAGGGATCTGCAGATTACCTAGGTAATAACATCCATACAGTTGATATCAGTTGGTGCAATTGTATTATAAAAGTATTGTACAAACGCCAGCACATCAAGCTATCCCTAACTGTCAAATTTTCTCAATTAAAAATGAACCTTATGTCTTTGCAATAAAGTTGAGATACTATCAAAGAAATTTGACAGATTGTGGTAACTTGATGTGCTGGCCTCTGTACTTACCTCAATTCATCAAGCTAGCCGTAATTATCTACGCGCTTTCAGTGTAATGTTCTTCTCTAGGAGTCCAAGGATAACTTCTTCTGTTGCCAATACCTTCACGACTCTGAATACTCGTTCATCCATTTTAGATAAAAACTATATAACTAAACACAAAACTTTCAACCCTAAAAATCAACTGAAGGTTTTAGAGACTATAGTGAAAAATACACGGACTGACTTTCCCAATCGGGGAACACGTTTTTTTCGTTGACTTTTTGATTTTTGGGTTGAACTTAGTATGAACCGTGAATAATCTCCTTTGGCACACAGATAGATAATACGAATTTTTTCCAACGGCTTCACTCGCGTGTAAGTAGGAAACTTTCCCACGGGAAATTTTCCAGATTATAATCTACCTCTGTACCAATTTTATTTTTATTCAGATCCGTTCAGCCGTTCTTGCGTGATTAGGTTCAGACACACATCACCCAAACTCGCAATAATAATAATTATTATAGTATGGATGACGTCCGCATCCGCTAAAGAAGGGTTTTTTTAAATTCCACCCCTAAAGAGTAATGAGGGTTCAAAATTTTTATAAAGAAATCATCTTTTGACACACAAAGTCGCGGGCAGAAACTAGTTCATAAAAATGAATTTCTAAGGTCTATGCTTAACATGGCTGACTCATTTATTTCTGTGAACAGAAACATCTCTTAAGCTTCGGGGAAATAAAAAAAAATAAAAAGTATCTGCGTTTCATTCTGCGTATTAGTGACTCAAATATGGGAGACGTCGATATGATAGGGTTGGCAATTCCATGAGCCGGAATTAGCGACAGTAGCTATAATAAAATAATATAATAATATCCTTGGACATTCCACACAACGCCATATAGTCCCAAGCTAAGCAACCTAATGCTTGTGTTATGGTAACGAGATGACTGATAAACTACTTATATACATTTTTTTTTTGTAAATACATACATGTTATAGATAGAAAACACCCAGACCCGTAACAAATACTTGCAGGTCGTACAAATAATTGTTCCGTGCGTGAATCGAACCCGCGGCATGCTGCGCAGCAGGTCAATCGCTTAGCCACTGCGCCAACCGTGTCGTCGAAGCTGATCGTCTTTTTATTGTCTTGTAAAATATTAGTCTAAAGAACCTTTAAGAACTATATCTATATACATTTTAACGTGTTAAAGTAGTAGTTGCCAGCGCTACTGCTGCTTGAGGACATTACTTCGATTTTCAGGTCGCGCAAAGTGTTTTTTTTTAAGAATTACCGAGTACAGTCCGCGAGGTATAAGCTGAGCTTTGCATTTGTGTGAGTGTACATGGATAGTGTAGGTGTGATAACCGGCCTTAGGCGCGGCGCCATTTTCGCCCGGTAAAAACTGATTTTGGGTAACCGGCCTGAGGCGCGGCGCCATTCTGTCTCGCCGCGCTCCTCTCACTCACACTAATGCAAAGCTCAGCTTATACCTCGCGGACTGTAGCAGTCTAGATTTGTGCCCAGTTCATGGCAATGATAGAGCAGTGGCGGCCCAGTGGTATCGGCCTTAAGCGGGATTGTCTGGAAGGATTACCGCTACCCTGGAACACAAAGGGCTACGGGAGGAACATAGATGGGTTTTAGTCAGTAAGAGTCTGAAACTCCCTTCGCTCCACCCAGAACGAGAGAAGTCATTGGATGATTTCCCAGCCTTAAAAAAAAAAGTGGTATCGGTATCGACTTACGAGCTGCAAGTTGTGAGTTCGAACCCAAGCAGACCCTTTATTTTGTGTATTTAACTTTGTAAGGGAATCTATTTTTGCAGCAACCTTTTGTAGCAGTTTCCTTCCATTTCTCCCATATTGTTTACCTACGACAGTGCGATAAGTAAGGATATAACGAGTAGGAAGACAGTATGAAGACTCAATATTTTATTTCTCTAGAGTTCTGATGAAACTAAGTAAGTAATGGAATAGAATAGCAAACTTCAACTTTAGAAGCTCGTCCGAAGTCCATAGAGTTTGTAACAATTTTATTGAGCTTCTTCGTCGACTTAACATATATTATATAAAGTCATGCCTTCTTCCCATGGGGGGGCTTATATACTCCTTACATACTCCTTTTGCTTTGTTTATGTTCATACTCACACGCCAGTTACTTAATATGGCGACTAAAAAAATATTGGAATTTCGTTAAACTTTTTACTGTTTAGTAACTGAATATGAAGTTCAGGACAACCTAAAATAATCACTGGCGTATGTACCTGCGACCATACTCTGTCTAGCCATTTGCCAACTATGTTAGGGTCGGCTTCCAGTCTACTTCTTCTTCTTTTCGTGTGGTTAGTGACTAACCTGGTGTCAGAGTTTTAATGCTGCCCATGGGTCTCTGACTTATCTTCACATGCAGTTGAGAAACATCTCTCAGACATGCTCGTTTCCTCATGATGTTTTCTTTACCGAATTTTAAGCAAGTGATATTTATACAATACGCACATGAATCCGGAATTATAAATCCAGTCTACTACATCCAGTTGATGTAGTTGAATACCAGTATTTAACTTGGAGCGACTGCCTACCTGACCTCGAACCTAGTAATCCAATACGCCTTGGTAAGACTGGCTGCAGACTTTCGTTCTTCTGACGACCTTTATCGACTGTCAAACATCCACAAATGACATCCGGGACCAACGGCTTGTGCTTCCCGAGGCACGGAGGAGTCTCGGTATGCAAATATAGTCACCCATCCGGATAGGATGGGTGACTATTTGCAAGATCTATCATAGGTACTCGTAAGTAACTGATGATGGATCTTGCAAATACGATACCTGATTGAATGGAATTTGCAAAATTAATGCATTTGAAATAACTATGTAAATTCATTTTAAAATTGATACGACAATCGCTAATACTGACCTCTCGCCACAGATGTCGATAGAGTTAATATTAATTTATAACCCAGACTTTAATCAATAGTTAACGCGAGCCCTAACGCTGTGTGTCGCACACAATTCTCATTAAAGTTAATACACAATAATTAATACGTTTGCCCTGCAGTAGGTGTTAAAGTTTATCGGTGTACACTTTTTTTGTGCAACTATCGACGGAAGCGAGCGATATGTTATCGTTTCTAGTGATCGCGGCGCTCTTTATGTGTGAGTTAGCTTTATTCCGCGGCCGCGCTTAAGGTTTTAATACCTAATAACTTGTATTTAGAAAGAGAAAGCAGCTGCCGTTAGTTGCGAAGTAACGACCATGGAGATCTACAGTATTGCAGCGGTAACGCCGCATAGGTTACGGAATTTTAAGTGCTTGCATTTTGGTGGCGGTGTCAAGCAGTTCGTACGTAGGGCACGCCACGATAGTGGCGGTAAGGCCCCTCTTTGAGGAGTGGCTAGAGAGGCGTCACGGCGCCCTCACCTACCGCCTGACGCAGGTCCTCACCGGACATGGAGGTTCCTGCAAATCATCAGGCGGGAGGAAACGCCCGGATGTCACCACTGCGAGGATCGCCCAGAGGATACGGTAGAGCACACGGTGCAAACCTGCCCCGCATGGGCGGAGCACCGCCGTATCCTCGTAGAGGCGATCGGCGGCGGCGACCTCTTGCGCCCGGCCCTGGTGCAAGCCATGGTCCGGAGCGAGAGGGAGTGGGAGGCAGTCACCTCCTTCTGCGAAAAAGTCATGCTCGCGAAGGAGGTGGCGGGATGGGAGAGAGAAAGGTCCTCCCGTCCCAGCCGCCGCGGGAGATGCCCCGGGCGTCGGGAGGCACGTGACGACTCCCGGCCATCGTAGGCGCGGGCCTGCGGACGGTGAGTAATGGGTGACTCGCCGTCCGATCAGCACCAGGCCCGTGCCGGACGGCGCATATAATTATGTTCCACGCGCGCCTTAAAGAGATGTCAGCATATGAAGGGGCCCCTCAGGGCCAAGCCTGCCGGGTAAGCGGGATTGTCCGAAAGGGTTACCGCTACCCCGGAACACAAAGGGCTAAGGAAGGAACATGGATGGGTTTTGGTCAGTAAGAGTCTGACACATTGGATGATTTCCCAGCCTGAAAAAAAGGAAGGGAGTGTCAGTCTTTGACTGACTAAAGCCCATCCATGTTCTTTCCTTAACCCTTTATGTTCCGGGATAGCGGTAACCCTTTCGGACAATCCCGCTTACCCGGCAGGCTTGGCTCTAACGGACCCCGTCAACACCACCAGCCTGGCTAAGCTGGTGTGCACAGAAATGGTCAGCAATCGGTAATGTCTGCCATGTTAGAGGCTACTCCACTTCTATAATAATAGCAATGCACCCAATACATTCAGAGAATGAGAATTTTCATATTCTGGGATATTATTATGAGCAGTTACTCAAAACGAAAGGATGAACTGACCAGGTGATACAGCTAGCTACTAAAAAGTAATGATACACACAACAATAACAAAAGTTGCCGAAATAAAATATAGCTGACCAAACGGTAACATCCACCATGGTGGCAGCTACTCCACTTCTAAAGAAGCTTGCTTTGCTTTTATTATAATAAAAGCAATGTTCACATACATTAAGATTTATCGGGAAAAATGATATGAATGCTTTTGGAAATTCACAATTTAGAACTTTTTCTTATGCTGGAACATGAACAGTTACTCAAAATGAAAGGATGATGCTGCTGTTGGTGTATTGCGAGCTGACTGGTGATACAGCTGGCTTCTAAAAAGTAGTGAGACACACAATAAGAGAAGGGCCCGATAAATAAAATATAGCGGACCTAATTTTACAAGAACCCTTATTTGTAGGTACTTGTTCATTGTATTGCTTTGATCATCTTACATTACCGCTCACCTATACTAATACTATAGAGAGGTAAAGTTTGAGTTTTGAGGTTGTTGGATGTAATCTTCGCAATTACTGATCCGATTACGAAAATCTTTCACTAATGGGAAGCTATATTATCTCTGAGTGTTAAAGGCTATATTAACTTAATGAAAAAATCCACACGGAAGAAGTCGTTAGCGAAGTGCTAGTAAAAAATAACATATCACTACATAGTATAAAACAAAGTCGCTATTTTTGTCTGTATGCTTTAATCTTTAAAACTACGCAACGGATTTTGATGCGGTTTTTTTTAATAGATAGAGTGATTCAAGAGGAAGGTTTATATGTATAACTTGTCGACTTATTTAGCGGGCGAAGCCGCGGGCGGAAGCTAGTAATTCTAGTAAAAATGAAACGTTCAATGCTTAATTGAGTGCAATTCGCAAAATAAAAGAATCTCTTAACATTTCTAGCTTTGAAAGAGTATTCTTTCTTCGTTCTTATTATGACGCCTACCTATGTTTGGTCCATTAGATTCAGAGAGACGTTGAAATAATCGTGGTAAGTTTCTAATTGGAGGGATATTATTATTATTATTATTATTTGTATGAAATAAAACAATGTGACGTCACAGATTTTTAGAATCAAATGGTATACTTATGAGCATTAAATGCAATTTTACAATTACATTTTCGCATAACATTTAATTTCTGTACAGTGATGGACGTTTTTAAGACAATATAAAAATATGAAATCACATAGGTATGTGATTTCATATTTTATTTTTGACCGATTCAAATAGTCAACTGTGGTAGGCATATAGAAGTTGTGGTAACACAATGGTATACATATTCCTACTGAGAAATTGCACGAGTTTTGTTTAAGCAAATAGTGGCGATAGGTACCTACAGTTCAATAATAAACTGGAGGTCGCATTTTAAGGGCAAGAAGTTTGCCTTCCGAAAAACTGACCAGAGTGTAGATACTTTTGTGTTTAGATAAAAAAAACGTAGAAATATAAATACATTCAGTCAAAAAAGTATCGGGAATGGATTATTTGTTTATGGTTCCAAATTCAAAGTTTTGTTTTTTTGTAGTTGTTAGATTGGCACAACTGTTTTCCATTTTGGCGCGGAGTTTGAGTTGCATCTGTTATTTATATTAAATACAGTGCTGGTTTTAGTAATATCATATATAGTGTGTATTGCGAATTTCATAATGGACAAAAATATCGAACAAAGAGTTTGTCTTAAATTTTGCATCGCCAATGGAATTTCGTGTTCGGAGTCACTGAAAATGTTACAGAAGGCTTACGGTGAATCGACTTTATCAAAAACTCGTGCTTATGAGTGGTTCAAAGCGTTCAAAAGCGGTCGAGATGTGATGGAAGATTTGACTCGCTCTGGTAGGCCGTCAACGTCTGCAACTGAAGTTAACATCGCAAAAGTGAAGAAAATAGTGACTGAAAATCCCCATTCAACTCTGAGAGAGATAGCCGCCGAACTTTCTGTATCTCACGAGTCGATCCGTACCATTTTAACTAATCATTTGGGTATGAAACATGTTGCTGCTCGGCTAGTCCCAAAAGATCTGAATTTTCTCCAAAAACTCAATCGCATGAAAGTCGCTGAGGACATGCTAGAACGAGTCAGTTCGGACCCAACATTCATGAAACGCATTGTTACTGGTGACGAGACGTGGGTTTACGAGTTTGACATGCAAACTAGTCAACAAGCTTCGGAGTGGCGCCTTCCAACTGAACCGAAACCGAAAAAACCACGCCAAAGTCGATCAAAAGTCAAAGTCATGTTGACTGTTTTCTTTGACTATTGCGGCGTTGTGCACTCTGAATTCTTACCGGAAGGTCTAACGGTAAATAAAGAATATTATTTGAGGGTTATGCGGCGTTTAAGAGAGCAAATTCGACGAAAAAGGCCAGATTTGTGGTAAGAAAATTCTTGGATTTTGCACCACGACAATGCGCCTTCGCACAAGGCTATCATTGTGAACGAATTTTTGACCAAACACTCAACAAATACCATCCAGCAACCACCATATTCACCAGATATGGCTCCTGCTGACTTTTTTCTTTTTCCTAAACTCAAATTACCACTTCGTGGCACCCGTTTTCAATCGATAGAAGACATAAAGGAGAATTCGCGGCGAGAACTGAACTCAATTCCGGAAGCAGCGTTTAAAAAATGTTTTGATGAATGGATTATTCGTTGGCGCAAGTGTATCGTTTCTAAAGGAGCATACTTTGAAGGTGATAAAATAAATTTGGATGAATAACAGACATTTTGTGTATTATTGATCTTTTCCCGGTACTTTCTTGACAGAGTAGTACATTTCAGGTAAAGTGGACTTGGAGATAAATAATTGAAACAGCTTAGGAATAAGTCCAGAAATTTTACAACACAAAAGTTTATCTCGTCGCGGCAACTAATAACTGTTAAACAAAAGCGACGAATACCTACAAGGTAAACTAATATTTATGTCTGTAGAAACTAGGATCAATTCTGAATCTTGAGACGTGTAATGCAATCTTTGTCTACGGTATAACTTCGCAATTAAACCTTTCTATTGTTTCTTGGTTTGACTATTTTTTTTAAGAAGGCATCTTTGAATCTGACGATTTTCATGAGGGCTTTATCAATTCATTAATACATTGTCGTTGCATTTTTAAATGTAAATTAGTATATAGGGGATGCCGGGGTACTGCGCCCTCTCCGGGGTAGGAATATCACCCCACTCGACTCCTTTGAACTTTGGAACTACTCGATCGCGTTCAAGTCGATCGATCTCGTGCTGCTAAGACTGTGTGTGTAACTGCACCTCCCTCATAAACACAACAAAGAAAACGTATGTAACGCATTACATAAATCTTTTTCATTTTTCAGTCAGTGTTTTAGCGAATTTTTAAATAATTTTTATGTCTCTGTTTTAGTAAGGAGTAGCGGGTTATTGACGGATTGCATATAATAGTAGACAAGAATATATTTTTGTTGTCACTTACCGAGCCAATTTTGTATCATTTTTCTCCTCAAACCATAGTTTGCGCTATATCTTTGACGGAAAAAATAAGATTTCCTTTTTGGTCAACGGTAAGTACTGTAAAGTTCCGGGACCTTCACTGAGGGAGCTCAGTGGTAGAGGGTGTGTTCTGTGTGTGTATAGCGATTTGCTACGCTATCAAAGCAGACACACAGTTAGCGGATAACCAATTATATATTACTTTGCATCGAATACATCTGCCAACCCCGTGGCTAAAGACAGACTTGTCACTTTTACAAAAACCAAGCAAACTATTCTAATTATAATTTAAAGGTTCGAATGCTGTTAGATTATTACCAGCTATGTTCAACTTAAGGTTTCACTCGGGCTCTACAGTACATTGTATGGTCCTAACAACTAATAATCGCGAGATTCTTTCTTGCTTGCTCCGTTATCCCCGACGAACCTCCTTAAAAACACCCTTAGCGTGGAAGTAGAATACTTTTTTGATATTTAGGAAATGTAGAGATTTCCAAGGAAAAGTGCATATTCAAAAATATATCTTATATTTCCTTCCTACCTCGTTTATAAATTGTACATATTTCGATGGAATGATATAAAATTTGATTATATACTTACCGTTAACATATCCACTTCCGGCCAAGTGCCCATCTTTGCCATTTGCCATTGCCAAAAAAATTCAATGTATTTATTCCGTGCAAAAACCATACACTTCTTATTTTTTATATGAATATATTGAATGTACTCGATATAAATTTTAATTACAACGTGTTATCGTAGGTACGTTAGTACCTATGTACATAATAAAAACAATAGACGTGCAGTCGTAATTTATATCGGACGTTAATATTTTTATTCGTTCGTAATGACTAGCAATGTTATTATTATGTTAGCAGTATCTAGCTGACTATTGTATTTGAAGTACAAGTTATTTAACACTCCTACATGGACTACAGTCATGATCATCTTCCTGCCCTCGTTGTTGTGTTGTTCCTGTACTTGAGGGTATACATGTTCCACAACGACAAAGATTTAACCTTTTGAACGCCATTGTCACATATACGTGACAAGCAAGCGCATGCCCTGTACGCCAACGAAACAAATAAGTGACAGTGCTGCAGTGCAGGTACACTATAACACGAAATAAACGATTAAATCATTACTTTTGTGTGGGTTTATATAGATATCTTGAAAATTGAAGCTCTCTTACGTATTTAATAACATGAAACAAATAAAAGACACAATGGAGATTGGGAAATTGGCGTGGAAGGCACGCGCGTGTGTTGATGCTCTGGCGTTCAAGAGTTTAAGAACGATGATTTTATTAGAATCGTAGGTTTACTCGAATGGCAACTAATGTCCATTTTTTTGGGCTTCATAAAAAGAAACTGATTTATGTCTAGTTCATAATAATTTACCATATTATTTTCTGGGCCGATCCTCACGTCAGTTGGGAAAAAGCTTGGCAGATTAGATATTTTTTAACATATGCGAAATTTGGAACCCGTCGGCTTCCAGTCTTACCAGGGATGGTGCGACTACCTATCTGAGCTTCACAACCCAATCAGTAACTGGGTGATACGATACCTCTTGGTAAGACTTGCTCCCTGGGTATCGTATTATTGTGTAGTAGTAGTACCTAGTATTGTGGGAATCAGATAGGCAGTCACTCCATGTAGAATACAGGTATTTAGCTGCATCCGGTTAGACTGGAAGCCGATCCCCACATAGTTGGGAAATGGCTAGGCAGATCTTTTCTACGTATTGAAATGTGTAATTTTACGTCACTTCTTGGATCGGGTTTAACAACCCGATCCAAGAAGTGACGTAAAATTCTCTAATCTTTAACACAAAAGATCTTCTTTCTTTCCTGAATCCGTCTACTTGTTACCATACATAATATTGTATAAAAAAAAGTTTCCAAGGAAAATGAATTTAAAATTGAACATCGAAAACATATCGTTATCATTTTTAACCAACCAGGCGTTGGAGGACACCAGCATGTCCAAGAGATATTTCTCAACAGCATAACATTACGCATGTAATTCCTGCATAGGTATACCCACATTTTGCTAGTTGTATTTAAGTCCCATTTAACGTCGTATAAACCCCATAGGTTCAAAAGATTAAATCTCTCGAAACGACAATAAATATAACCGCATAAATCGTAGAGCTCTTATAAGCAAACGGTTTCTAATAGGCCATCACCTAATGGCTTAATAGGGGGTGAGCCCATTGCCGTAAGCTGGGCACGAATCCAGACTCCAAGCTGCTATTGAGAGATTCTAGCCAGAAACCAATAACACATTGCCCGTCCTGGGAATCAATCACAGGACCTCATAATTACACAGACCAGTAGTACAACGCCTGACCTAGAAGTTGTGTAATAAGGTATTACCCTGTTTTACAGAGGCCAGCACAAGCAACCCCAATCTGCCAAACTTTGATAGATTTTCAACTTTATTACAAAAGAATAAGGATCATGTTTAATCGGGAGTTTTGACAGTTCGGGATAGCTTGATGATGACTGTACTAGAAGGATTATTGTACCCTAGCGGCAAACCTACTACATACGATACAACTTCTAATTAAATTATGACCTAGTGTCATAAAGTGTTCGCTATTTGAATTATGACTCAAAGTCTTGTACTTGAACATTTTTCATAATGGCACCCCTTTTTTTTTTTTTTTTAAGCCTGGGAAATCATCCAATGACTGCTACCGCCCTGGGTGGAGCGGAAAGGAGTGTCAGACTCTTACTGACTAAAACCCATCCATGTTCCTTCCATAGCCCTTTATGTTCCGGGGAAGCGGTAACCCTTTCGGACAATCCCGCTTACCCGGCAGGCTTGGCCCTGAGAGGCACCCCTAAGGCGCTACTCAAAAAAACATGATATAATAAATAAGGAGCACAGTACCATGTATTATAATATAATTTGTGACATTAATCAATCATTCTGAAGTTTCTTGTGGTAATGCCGACGACACCTGCATCTAACATTTTACTTTTTTATTAAAACAAAGTGCTTAACGTCACATTAATTAGTCGTATCTTTTGATCGAATACATTAGAAGCCCGAACATTCCTGTGTGAAGAACTTAGTAAAGACTTAGACACGTAAAGGTTAAACATACACGTTGAACATAATAATACCTATCAAAACTTAGGT
The DNA here is from genome assembly GCA_951799385.1 of Hyppa rectilinea. Taxonomy (NCBI): domain Eukaryota; kingdom Metazoa; phylum Arthropoda; class Insecta; order Lepidoptera; family Noctuidae; genus Hyppa; species Hyppa rectilinea. Next base: position 22,918,132 of record OX637300.1, read on the forward strand.
TTTGTGTTAACTGGAGGTAGCTCACATTTGTGAGCAAAGTTCAACATTCTTGTCGCCATGTTCAATGTTGAACTTTATTAAAGGAAATCAGATTCCGGGTGTGAATTAAAAAACAGTGACTTCGGATTTAAATAATGAACGTTATTTAACCATAACTTTTATGTCTGTTTCCTATAACACAAAAAAAGGGACAAATTGAGGGCAGTTTTTTTTAAATAATAATCATTTAGTGACAGTGTTGCCAATATTAAAATGTAAGAACGCTTGATAAAAGAATATAATATACTTTCTCAACAAATTGCCTGCTGATTATGAAGTCAGGAAATAAAAGGTAAATTTGCCAATTTACGGCTGTTCTTTTTCAAGAGTTTGTAAACGGGGTGTTAAGTAGAATAATATAAAATAATAATAAATAAAAGTAAGGAATTATTCATTTTTAAACATTTAAAAAAATATATTAGATTTTACTCCAAAAATAATTTTGTAGTTAATTGTGAAATGAATGACATCTTTCTGACACGCACCAGCTAGAATGAAACTTACGATAATTTTTGTCGTCAATTCCAACCGATCAATTCGAAAAAGAAACGTTATTTCTCCAAGAATTCAACTTCTTAAAGAAACATAAGATAAACATAATATTTAACACTGTCTAAACGTGTTTCGCAAACGCCATCATCAAAAAACGACCAACTTTTAAATTTGTGAAAATTCAATTGTAATTTCCGTAGGTAAGTTGTTAAATCTATTCAATCATGCGGACCAACAAAAACCATAATATATCGCGATCGACGCACTATAGCGAATTCTTAAACCAATCAAATTGAAATTGAACAAAATCTATCATGCAAATCGACTCCTGATTGAGCTACAGTCATCTTGTTAAAATTTTATTTTATTATTCCAATTTTAACGCACGCACCACGCACTTTTAGTTTGACGGATTCATTTGCGTATTGTATAATTATCACTTGCTTAAAAATCGGCGAAGGAAAACATCGTGAGGAAACCAGCATGTCTGAGAGATATTCCTCAACAGCATGTGAAGCTAAGTTAGAGGCCAATGAGCAGCATAAAAACTCAAACACCAGATTAGTCACTAACCACACGAAAACAAGAAGAAGATTCCAATTTTATTCAAAAATCAAACTGATTTTCTAGCAAAATAAAAATAACTATTGCTAAAATTAAATAAATATGTCAAAAAATCTTTCAATGTTTATTGAAACAATAGGTAGGTATGTTCCATTATTGCAATAAACATTGAAAGAATTTTTAAGAACAACTTAATCTATTCTGCTCTCTGAGTTAAATAATTGCAGTATTTTTCATTTATTTAATAAAGTAAATTGAACCGCTTACAAATAAATCACCCGACAAGAAGATAATTACGAGACACTTTAGAAAAAAAATAAGAAACGCTGGAAAAGCATTTATTTATACAGTTAGTATTTTCAGAATTTAAAAGCTAATTATAAAAGGAGAACTGAAGTATCTTCATAGCACTCGGTGCTCCGTCTAGTTTTAAAAGGAAACGAATCAATAAAGATTAATAAGTACTCCTTTGAATTGAACTTTTAAGGTCTTTATCGCGAACATGAAGTAGGTATTTATCATGCTAGATTGCACTAATGAAAGCACTGTCTCTTCATAATTAATAGGAATCTTATTTAGAAAGTCTTTCATATTTTTTTTGTGTTTTTATACTAAAATAAGTCGGTATAAGTATTTTGTTAGTCGAAATTTTGGGCCAATAAAATCTGACATACAGTTACAACGGCAGCGACGCGAAGAAGAAGAAGTATGCTAAGCATGGGGTCTGACCACGACGTCTTATTGCAGTATTATTTTAGTATTACTGCCGTATAGCTCCGTCTCCTTCACAAATACCGGACCTGAAGCTCCAAAGCTTTCACACTGGACGTAATATTAGCATAATAATGATATCAGGGATGGTGGTTCAGGTCCAGATCTCGACACAGAATAATGGTTTTTACCTGCGGTTGTCTGGTACTGATAAACAATATTAATCGATTATTAATTATTTCGGCAACCTTACTTACAGGCTTGTCTAATAAGCCAAACAGCCAATCTATTCTGTAAGATCTTAAAGTGAACACTCAGCTGACGTGAGCTGTCAATAAAGTGATTCTCTTATGGTGCAATGACAACTGATTTCAAGCTCACTTCACCCGAGTTTTAACTGTTAGATTTGTACAGAACGGACGGGCAGGTGCGAACGCCCTCACGCACCCCCCGTGCGCCCAAAGTGTGTACGTGTCATTAAATTGTTCCGTTTTATAGACAGACATAACTGACTGAAGCTGTGTAAATGCAGGTTAGATTGCTGCACGATTTTAGGTTTTAGGAAGTATTTCGACATGCATAGGAGCAAAGCTTATTGACATTTAAGTAACAAACGTTTACCGAATTTCAAGACAAAGTTGATTCAGATTATGTAGAAGGCTCACGCCATCATCTCAACTGGGAAATAGTTGGAAAGATTATGATAAAAAAAATACCTTTAGTCTCTTGAACTACAAGTTATTTGCCCAAACCTGTAACATTACACCATCTCTACATTAAACGTCATCCGTTTCAATTAATCTTACTAATAGACTAACTATTGCCCGACTATGTTAGGGTCAGCTTCTAGTCTAATCGTATGAAGATGAATACCAATTTTTCTTGGAGCGACCTATCTGCCCTCGACATCCCAGTTACCGACTCCTACGTTTAATTTGTAAATTTTTGGGTCACAAGGACTAAGGCAAGCTGCCGTGCGTGTCTTTGTAATATAGACCTTAAATACTTTGTACACCATTTAATATCATTTCTCATCATCATCAGCCTATAGCAGTTCCAGTTGCACGCCATTCAGCTTGATTCTCGGCTACTCTTAATTTTAATATCGGTTCTTAATATAAAATCCGCTCCGATCCGATGCGATGCGAGCTGGTGAAAATCATCCTACAATGAGCTTCATAGGTAGGAGCTAAGAATAAGTATACTGTCCCAACTTTCTGTCTCTTTGTGTCTTCCGCGCTCTCAGTTCGTCTTTTTTTAAATCTTTTCTTCTGTCTGTTTTGCAGGTTCGTTGATTCTTTATTTAGTTTTTCAGAATTTTCATGTTTTTTCTCCCTGTTTTGTTGGTTACTCTCGTTGATTTTTTATTGAATAGGTCACTTTTATATTGAAAACCATAGTATTCTTCAGCTCGGTCATCAACGTTTGGAAGAAAATGATCTCTTATTGTATTAATTTTCTAAGTATTTCTAATTTTCTGCAGGTTTTGGTTTAGACATCGTTTTGAAATCTGAGTTCTGTGACACAAGAGGATGATATTATTAATCAATCTGCCTTTCTCTCCCACCTATATTAGGGTCGGCTTCCAGTTTAACCGGATGCAGCTGAATACCAGTTTCAGTCTCCATTTTACATGGAGCGACTACCTATCTGACCTCCACAACCCAGTCAGTACCTGGATAATAATACTATACCCCTTAATAAGACTGGCTGTCAGCCTTTCAGGCTTCAAACTACCCGTAACGACTGTCAAAGATCCTCGAACCAGCGATCAAATTACATATTAATATTAATGTAATGACGCAGACAGGGGTCAGCGAAGTCATAACTATGTACTTGAATTAAGAGTAAGTAATGAGCTCATTACAGCATATCTACCAAATGCATTTTATTATTAATTAATGTTATGGCTTAGCAGTAGACAAAACATAAAATACCTGTCTAGAGCGCCATCTATAGGCAGTTTAGACTTAGTAGAAACGGTCGCCCGCGGGCCCGAGCGCTCGTCTTGTCACGTGACCCCCTTATAAGCTTCCACCCTTAGGCCCGCAATAAATATCGTAAAATTTAATACCATTTGATAAGATTAGGTCAAAAATACATAGAAATAACTCCACAATGTTTACGGTTATCGTAATTTTTTATGTGTTTCTAGATAACTGACGCGTATAAAATGCTAGTAGGAAGTGGAATGCGTGGATTTGAAGATCTACCCTTTTAGTTAACTCGTAATAATTGTAGTAGGTACGCTAGGCCGTTGCCAAGGATCCGTGGAGGGTCGATCCCTTTTGCAACTCCGAAACTGCTAAAACGTTTATTATTTGTAGGTAAATGTCACTGATTAATGGTAAGTACAGTGTAACAAGCTATTCGGTATACAGGCAAAAATATTTATCTTTCGTTTAACTGCCGATAATAATCCCTAATATGGTATACCTAAGAATAGTATAAGATTTAACTATGTTCTAAGTTAATTTAAAGCTTCCTCACTCCTACAATTTTTTGCTGTGCCCGGCAGGGTCCATAATGATCTGAATTTTCTACCTTACCATTTAAGTACACATTGTGGAATGCAAATAAAGATTGAGTATTGAGGATATTTTTTTATTGAGTGCGTTATAATTTTTTAACATACGTACTTAAGAGAATGAAATAAAATACTTGACTACTCAGCACACCTACAACAAGCTATCAACCGCTTGGTTTTATATCAATTGCCGTGCCCCCAGCGCCCAGCTCAAATATCTTCGATGAAAATGGTGTTGCAATGACCTAAAACCGCAAAATCGAACATAAATTCTCAGTCGTATCACGACTCAGGCGTCACGGGCCCGAAAACGTTTGTCGTATTAATCCGACTCGGGCGATTAAAAGGTTTAAAGTAGTTGCAAGTTAGTTGTCTCTATACCAAATAGCTTGTTTGACTGTACCTACCTACATCGTAGGTACTTAGCTGCTTCTTCTAATTGGCATTTACTCTCTCATACAATGACAAAAATGACAAAAGAGCCAGTTTCATTCATACTGTTCGTAACTCAATCCGTAATTCGCAATAACACCTAACCTGCTTCGTAAAAAATATATTAATATTATTAAAATAAACTTGACCTTTAAATCATCAACAAGCTAATGATAGTGCCATTAGCTGAATAAAACCTCATTATGAAAACTTGCCACTCGCAGTATGAAGACAGTCTCGCCCTCTATCGGATTGAAAGTGAAGTTAATCCTTCTAGGTTCGGAGTCAAACTCGCAACAAGGAGAACTTAATACCTCCAGGTACAACGCTAACTGTGTTTTGAGTAGTTTTAGACTGGTAACGGGCACGCAGATATTTAAACGGAACAGCTTATTCATTTTAAATACATCGTGCGCCATATATTTTGTGGTTTAAATTGTGAGTATAAAAGGAAAAAGTTATCAATTAAAATCTTTTTTTTTCTGTATTCTAGAAAAACAAAATTAAATAAAAAAGCTACCCGTAATAAACGTAGATTTTTTATAAATAAATACGTCCTCTGTACGTTCACAAATAATACCTAAAGCGGTTTCTACGGTTAAATAGACAATCATCCTAATAATATAATTACACTGCACACTTTTTAATTAGTGGGTATCGGTATGAAGGTACCTAATAAAAATGATGAGCGTATTATTGCAATAATTTTAAAACTCCGCATGTGTCCAATAAAAATCAACACCGCAATGGTTCGCCGGCTAAAATGTTATATCGGTCGATCATTCTAAACTGAGTGCGAATTTCAACGATTAAACAGAACGCGATCAGCACATCTGACTCGCGTTCAAGAGCTGTTAGAGTCAGTATTCCACCGAAAAAAAACACAGACTGCTTAAACGTGGTTTAAGCGTTGATCGCGTTTAGTTTTAATGGTGAAATCCACCCTAACTTATAATATACTTATTGTTTGATAAAGTTCAATCGTTTCTCTTTTATTAGTATAATACAAGCCTAACAATAAGTGATATCCAATAAAAAACATTTTTCTTATCAAGTAATTTTTTTTTTGTATGGCATCTCGTAGAGTAAACCTATAACGCGTCTCGAAGGCTACCGTTCTTTAAATAATCGATCCTCAACCGCAAACCGTAGCTGTATTTACAGTAACTTAATGTGTAACGCTTTATTCAATAACTTACTTAAACTTTTAAGACGCAACGAGATGCAATGCCCCGTATACGTCAACGAACTAAGCTCAAAATACGAAATCTAATCGTTTAAGATTTATGTCACTTTAAAACTGCGGCCAAACAAAATATCGAGCTCCCGAACTCAACTGCTTCATCTCACTCACACCTACGCGATTAATCTAAAAATGAAAGAGACGCTAATACAGTACAAAAGTTTTGAATTCAAATCACATGCGGAGCGTGCGCACGTGTCATTGGTGGATTAGTATGCAGAGGCGTGGCAACGTCGCCGAGCGCCCCTCAGATGTCCGCCGCCCGACAGTCGCGCGTTACATCTACGAACAGTTGAATGCTTGCGCGTTCGCTGACAGCGTACCATTCGCGACGTTGCCAGTTCGCCGCGAAATAGGAGGTAAATTTGAAATTGAATTGATTTTGACGTATGATGTGGTAATGTTTGAACAAGTGGACTGTCTTATAGTTTTGAGAGCTTTAAAGTTTGGCAATAATTATGATTAATGATGACTACTAAAAGTTTTCTCGTCTGGTACTTTGGGTTTGAGAAAAAAGTCTTTAGATAGTTATTAACATGAACCGTAAAAAGTAAGTACGAAAGGGGAGATTTCAAAAAAATAGGGTGGAAAAATATTGACTTATTTTTTACGGATTTGCCATTTTGTTGAAATGGTTTAGTTAACGTTTTAGGTGTTCATATATTAATGAATTGACAAATAGAAGTTGCACTGTATACACGGGAGTAACACATGACAAAAAGACACAATAAGTTTAATAAAAAAAAATAAGTATATATCCCGAATAAAAATATGTTTATTGTTGGTCCTTGGTGCCAGACATTATCGCAGACACGCTCCATTTCTAGGAACGAAGAGTAGGTATGTAACTCACTGAAATTCTATGAAATATGTGCTGATTTCCGGGTATAACCGGGTAGTTAATTTATCAATACTCACGAACACTTTTACTTTAACACTTATTTATTTAGCGTATTAAATTCTTTTACAATGTTTTTTTATTAATGTTTTGGTCTTTAGTTTGTTGAAATTTTCCAGTCTCTGCTATTTTAATATGTGGGGTTAAACGTAGGCTACTAATATAATTACACTGATCACTTTTCAGAGGTTGGGTATCGGTATGAAGGTAATTAATTTAGTGATGAGCGTATGATTGCAGTCGTTTTTAAACCGCGCATGTATCCAATAAAATTAAATAAGGAGTTGTAATAATATTCAATATTAAATATTGAATAGATAAGCTTTTCAGAATACACATAACACATAGGTAAGCGTGTTAATAAATTGTTTTGTTTTTGTTTTTTCCTTATATAATATAATATTTTCCTTTAGGAAATGCTTTAGGTATTTAACCGAATACTTATGTAAATTCTTTAAAAATTCAGAACTCTCGCGTATAACATGCAAAAAAAATAAGAGAGATTTATGATCATCCATTAGAATGAAAGAGGCTGTTTTTGTGTAGACTGAATTGGCCATCCGCGCGGACTTGGAAAAAACACCCTGTATAATACATAATTAATAATGGCTAAGTTCTTGAAGTGAAAATTTCTTTAGCGGTATTGTGTACTTTTTTTGTGATGGGTAAAAAATGTTAAACTCGCGTCAGGACACGTGACCTGATCGAAAATTCGTAAGAGGTAGGTAAAGTAGACACAACGATAATAATCAAGTTTTCACTTCGGCCAGCACTCCCGGAGTATTTTTCCTTAGCTTCGATGGCCTATAAACATTCGGGCTTGTTAGATTAAAAATATGAGGATAAAATAAGAGAAATACCTACGCTTAAGTACCTACAGCATGTTCATTATTAGGTACCTCTGGGTTTTTGAGTCCGCACAATCTTACACCCACCTGTACCTATCTGACAGAACCGTTTTTTTTAATATAATTTCTGAATGATTCGTGCAACTAGTTCTGATACTTCCTAGTGATTTATTATTTAGAATAACATAAAACACAACATGAGACCTTAATAATTCCATTTAATAAATAACATACGCATCATCATCTGCCTAGCCTTTTCCCAACTAATTTAGGGTCGGCTTCCAGTCTAACCGGATGCAGCTGAATACCAGTATTTAACATGGAGCGACTGCCTATCGGACCTCCACAACCCAGTAACTGGGCAATACGATACCCCTTGGTAAGACTGGCTGTCAGATTTTTGGGCTTCAATAAATAACATAGGTACACATAACACCTTGTTTTCCCCGAAGGGCTAAGCAGAGGTATAACTTTACTACCTATATTTTATCAGTAACTGAAAAATAATAGTACTTATAACTGAATACTTGTTCTACCATTACAACTTCATATCGCAGAAATAGGCAATACTGATTCAACAGAAGTCTAGAAACATTTATAAATAGAATTGAGTTAGCTTTTTTAAAATATTTTTTTTTTAGATAACCTACACTGTCTAACTGCTGAGTTGGTAACGGTCACCCCCAAACCTTTACAGACATTCTATCCTAGAGTTACCTCGACCTAACCTAACCCTTGCGGTACCTAGCGTCTAGGTCGTCTCGCCATCCCGGGCCGGTCTCGACGGCGCCCTTCGTCCTAGGACCCCAACCTTGTGGAGACTACTTAGCAGGCTTTTTGTCTAAGTCTAGCGTTTTAGAGCGTAGTGTGGTGGTCTGTATTCTGTCAGTTCGTTTAACGCCCAAAATGCCGCGTTCCATAGCTCTTTGGCAAAACCCAAAGCGGAGTTTTTGGCGATTCGTTAATTGTTTATACAAGCTTGTTTTCCTTCGAGTCTAGAATAAAAATAAATAAAATGAGATAAAATAAAATTCATTTGTTTCAGGCGCATTCGATTAGAATTAAGTAAACCACATTACAATTACAAATTTCAAATTTAATCCTTAATGAAACAAGAATTTTTCGGAGTTGGCTTTGACCTTAGTACAGATAATCTCATCTTAAAAAAACAAAGGTCGGCAGCCGTATTCTGTATAAATCTCACCCTTATGTTGTAGGTGAAGCGAGTTTAAAGTGAGTTATCAGTAGTGTCAATAAATAAAACGAAACCAACTCACTTCAACCAAGTTTTCATAGTGAGCAGGTATTTTTAATAGCCCAGAAGGTCGTGAAAGCCTTGAACTTGCTGACACTTCTTTTTCTAAGAATATAATATCCATGAAGAATCTTTCATAATTCTAATATTATTCCATTTTTAAATTAAGTAGCCCATTGATATCAGGCACAGCGTGCAAGCTACCAGTGGTCAGGCTCCTGAGAGAGGAACCTCCTATCTAAACACGCTGTTCCCAGCAGTACCGCTTTTGGATCAATCCCTTGTTCGATTGATCCAGTTTCCCCCTCAGGTGTTCGTTCTCGGCTATTATGCCATTCCACAACCCTGTATTTATTAATAGCTTTGTTAAGAACGTCGGTATTTTTATTTGTTTCATTATGAAATAGAAAGCAATAGTTAAGTAGGTACCTACCCTGTAAAATACTGGTATTCAGCTGCATCCGGTTAGACTGGAAGCCGACCCCAACATAGTTGGGAAAAGGCTAGGCAGATGATGAATGATGATTTAAGTACACTACCAACGAAGTAAATCATAACATGATTACCTATAACAGTTGAAAATTACTTAGACCCAGAACGAAAAAGAGAATGAGAAATTTCAAATCATCAAAACTTTTTTACTCACAGTTAAGTCTTTCAAATACAAAGTAAGTAATGAAACACTTTTAATCAAATATTTCCAACTGAAAACATCTGGGAAAACTATTGTACATTGAAATATATTGCTAGTACAATAATTCTCTTCAGCGTCCGAGGCAGGGAATCCGATCCATACGTGCACCCCAATAGCTTAACACAGATTCCTAATCCATTGTTCCAGATATTTGAATTAATCGGCAATGTAAACTACGCAATCAATTTTGTCGAATTGTCAAAATGAAAGGCAATGCAAGTGTGAATTTTTAGTGTTTAACATAATTAACCACGGTTCCGCGTAATCTGCCGTCGATTCTGTACAGAGGCCAGCACATCAAGTTACCACAATCTGTCAAATTTCTTTGATAGTATTACAACTTTATTACAAAGACATAAGGTTAATTTTTAATTGAGAAAATTTGACAGTTAGGGATAGCTTGATGTGCTGGCGTCTGCACCTAAATATCTCACCGTGAAACAATGCTGAAGTTAGCTGTTATTCAACAATGCAATGAATTGACACTATTATAATATAACTAGCTTCAGCCCGCGGCTTCGCCCGCGTGGTTGACGGAAATTGCATGTTATTATATGTACATATAAACTTTCCTCTTGAATCACTCTATCTATTTAAAAAAAACTGCATCAAAATCCGTTGTGTGGTCTTAAAGACCTAAGCATGCATACAGACATTAAGACAGCGGAAGCGACTTTGTTTTGCGACTGTTTCCACTATGTAGTGATAATATAATATCCTTGGACATTTCACACAACACCCAAGCTAAGCAACCTAATGTTTGTGTTATGGTAACGAGATGGCTGATAAACTACTGTCATACATTTTTTTTTGTAAATACATACATAATAGAGATAGACAAACACCCAGACAAATACTTGCAGGTCGAACAAATATTTTTTCCGTGCGGAAATCGAACCCGCGACATGCTAGGCAGCAGTCAATCGGTAAACCACTGCGCCAACCGTGTCAATATTGTCAGCTCACTTTAAACTCACTTCACCTATAGTGTATTTCTTTTACAGTGTCCAATTTGGTAAACAAACACGGGACGAAAATTCAGATTTTTCGTATCAATCAAACACTTTAAAGCATAAACGTCTTGAACTTTGAATAATACACTTAAGGCATGAATTATTTTTAAAAAATGCTTCAGAGACACATACATTACCTAGAAATCTTAATATTGGTCGCGACATGTGTTTACCAAATGAGACAACTAAAGAAAAATACACTACATGTCATCACAGTGAGATTCTTACAGAATAGTACTACCGGAACTTTTTTTGGAAGTCGTTTTGTCAATTTTTGATGATCAAACATGCCTTCTAACAAGACACCTTATTTTCCGTTGTTTAGTCCGACATTTTTACCCAACATTCTCACAATGTGTATTGTAATCAAGAACGGTAAGCACACATTTACAAGGAGCACGATAATGATGGGAAATGTGACGTTAGTACGTAAAAAACCCAAAATGTATTTTTTTTCAAAGGAAGTGTAGTTGTAACGTAAAAAATATGTGTAAGTAACTTTCAGCGTATTCATTTTCTGAGAATCCGTGAACAGAGTTTTCGGAATTTCGATCGATTCTTGGTTATTCAAGAGAACGCGTATTGAATAAACGTCTTTAAAACCGCAAGGTAAGATCCTTTCGGTGTAGGTACTCAGTTATATGCTCTATCTCTTTCTATTTTCTGTATTGCGTCAACAAACCATCATACAATAAATAATATACCTATAGATATACATGTACTTTAGTTAAATTTCGATAGTATAATATTGCTTTAATAATCACTGGTTTTGTGGTTCTACACATTATATTGGTTTGGGATCGTAAATTGATAACGCCAATGTAACCTACGCGCTCATGAATGAATGTTTTTTTTAATAATTATTGTTTTTATTTTAGCCTAACTAAGGACTGATTGCACTAATGAAACTGAACCCTGTCAGCTCATAAACCGCGTTTAAGAATGGTCACGGTCATTATTTTGTTTATGGAATATTAAACGCTATTAAAATTACGAATATTATAGCTCTTGAACGGAGTTTAGATATTCCGAATTCAGTTTCTTTAGTGAAATATGACATAAATCTGATAGTTTTGAGTATTTTGTCTAATAATATGACCAACGCAAATGTCTCGCAGATCATCGTCGTGTGACGGGTCGTTGAGCTCCTTAAAATAGGTTTGAGCTATACGATGACTGATACATGCATGCTGTCCGTAGGTCCGTAGGGACAGGTCAACTCTAAGCTGCAATGTCAAGATGGCGTGGGCTGGCCATGTTTATTGTAGGACACATTGCCGGTGACTCAGACGAGTCCTGTCCGCTTTCTTTAAAAGGTCCTTCCAGACATAGCCCTGCATTGTTAGACTCTGTGAGTATCTTTAATATTGTCTAGTTATATAAAAAAAAATGCTTCAAAATTTAAATTTGAAGAAAAGTTATTTGTATAATTTAGTTTACTTGTCTTTGCTTGTTTATTGTATACTAGCACTTTGCCCGCGGCTTCGCTCCCGTGGTCTTTCCCGTGGGACCCGTTATTTTTCCCGGGATAAAAAGTAGCCTATATTACTCCCAGAAAACTAAGCTTTCCAACGGTGAAAGAATTTTTAAAATCGGTCCAGTAGTTTTTGAGCCTATTCATTACAACCAAACAAACAAACAAAGTTTTCCTCTTTATAATATTAGTATAGATTACATTTGATAAAAAATCGACTTATTTTTACATAAGTGTTTGTTATACGGGCCCGTCGAATGTTTAGACTTAAAAAGAGACCATGACCTCTGAGTTTGATCCGTCATTTCTTATCAGAGATTTCATTTGTGTGCTGAATTTATGTCACAGTTTATTAGGTTTTTTTTATATTTTTAGATCAGTAATTGTTTAGTTTCTTCTCTCGTTTTATAAATTACCGGACGTCCTCTGTCGCCCCGTAGTGGCCCACGCTATTCACACCTCATAGAGCATCCCCCTATTCGCCGACAATAGACTCATCTGACCATTAAGTCATTCATCAATGGACGACCACCATCGAACATTAATGGGCTAATTTAATGCAATAGAGGGTAATGCGTCGCTAAAGTAAAGAGAGGGGTTGGCAAAAACAGATTGGAGACTAATAAATCAATCTGCTTAGCCTTTTTCCAACTATAATGGGGTTGGCTTCCAGTCTAACCGGATGCAGCTGAATTGTGCATGGAGCAGCGTCTATCCGAGGCATGGTGGTGATGTTGTGTAAAGTTAGTCGGCAAATACGATAGGCTGTTCGTCTCGGCTGTCACTCATGGATTTCCAAAAGGCATCCAAAAGCCTGACAACAGGTATCATGTTTCATCAAGGGGTCGTGTTACCCAGGTATTGTGTTGCGGAGATCAGATACTGGTATTCAGCAGCATCCGGTGAGACTCTAAGTCCTCTCCAACATAGTTGTGATAAGGCTAGGCAGATTGACTCAATTACTGATCCTTCAGTAATAACATAAGTATCTTTTCAAAGCAATTATCAATTGAAATAAAATGCTCATCATTTGCCTGAATTCCAACCATTCTAACAATTATTTATAACCATCATTACATACCGAAAATGCACTATAAAAATTACAGTAAAATTTAATTGCTTGCTAAATGCGAGTTTGAGTCTTAAGACTCCTGGAGAAAGGCGCGACGCGACGGTGCGAAGCGATTCTGATAGAACGAATTTCATGAAGTTTTTATAGAAATTGTCGCATGGCGCCTTTCTACGGAGGCCTTTAATCGTAAACAGTTAGAAATTACTATGATGTAATATCAATGGTATGAATGGTCTTCTTCGCTAACGTTTGTCGCGTTAAGTCACGTTCCCCGTCTTAATTAACAAACGAGTCTATTACAAGGAAAAACTTTCTCGCCTGGACGATCGTTGTTGGATAAAGTTAACACAGTTGACTCGTGTAAGCTGTACGTTCAATAGATGAGAATTGATCGAGTCTTTCAAAAGCAGACGAGTGTCTATGTAGGGAATCCGAAGATCGTTTTCGTATTTCGAGTTTCCGAATCACCCTCAGTCAGAATCCAGCAACCAGTCTTACAGCGCAGGGGCTCGGTCTCACATAGGGTTATGCGGAGCGATGGCCTTTCGCATGGATGTGACGCATATTATCCTCCAACTGGTTTTTTGTGTTTGTGTTCTTTCTTTGCGTCGTTTTTACCGCAAATCATCAATAAGTTTCATTGTTACCCTGTTACAGGGTTGAGGAGATCAAATGAGCATTCGCTCCACGTAAAATACTGGTATACACCCGCATCAGGTTAGACTGGGAGCCGACCCCAACATAATCAATGTTGGGCAAAGGCTAAGGCAGACTGATTGAATTTGAGAAAAACACCAGGCGAACTAAAACTAGAACAAAACTCGAATTAGATTATGTTGTTATCGTATTCGAGATTCGTTTCTCGCTTTTATTGAAATGCGCGTCTAGCTTACGAGTTCGCACGGGCAATCTCGCTCGACGACGGTCGAGAAATCTCTACTCATGTAAGTGCACCTTAATTGAAAGAGGCAGCTAATATTAGCGTTTGTTGTTTACACACGGGTACAAACGTCGATTTAAAACTGCTCACGTATGCTGAAAGGGAGGACGCTTTTGTTGTGCACAATTTTTCTTTACTAATTAGGACCCGTTTGATTTGATAAAATGGTAATATGGCTTTTTAACTCTCTTTGATGTATTTTCTTTTGTACGATACTAGTACTATTACTACACACTACTACGTTCTTATAGTAGTACCTATGTGTATTTTCTTACGTAGGTGTCGCGAAGGTCAAAATGGTATCTACACTTTTTTTTGTCACCAATTTTTTGTGCAAAACGGAATGCAATTTTGTTGTTACACACCTTTTGACTGTTTTTGAGTAGCCACCTTTAATGGTACTAACTTTGATATTAGCTTTTACAAGCCCGAATAATATTCCGAACTAATAGCTAACAAACCCAGAGCTGCAATTAACCGCAAAACTCGCAATAAATAGACTGCGTACAGTTCAGTAATACACGGAAACGTTGGTTTTAATTAGCTAAACGAGGGATTAATTTGTTCCTACAATTTTGAAGCGGGAAGTGTGAATTAAACGAACCTGAATCTGGTATTAAAATCATCTACATCCTCTGATATACCTATTGATAAAACTGGACATTTGTAGTCCCTTATTTTCACGAAGTATAATTATAATGTTCTCAATAGTGGGACTGAGTTGAGGACTGCTTTCTGTAACTACCTATAGCAAGGAGATTACGGGATTCCCATCCCGTAATCTCCTGCACATTTATTGAGGGTGTGATGGGATTGACTGGGGTGATTATAATATTATACAACATATCATAACTCCTGTATCATCTGCCTTGCCTTTTCCCAACTATGTTTAGGTTCGGCTTCCAGTCTAACCGGATGCAGCTGAATACCAGTATTTTACGTGGAGCGACTTCCTATCTGACATCACAACCCAGTAACTGGGCAATACGATAACTCTTTGGTAAGACTGTCTGTCAGACTTTTGGACTTCAGACTACCCGTTATGACTGTCAAAGATGCACAAATGACAGCCGGGACCAACGGCTTAACGTGCTTTCCGAGGCACGGAGGAGTCTCGGTATGTAAAGATGGTCACCCATCCACGACCAACCTCGGTAAGCGTAGCTTAACCTGATGGATCGACCTGTGTGTTAGTACTTCACGCCACGAGCTCCACACAACACAACTCTTGTAATCACCGAAAATTTGGGCAGAGGAGTACCTATAAGACTCTCCCACATTTTATATTAATAAAGAATAAATTATACCATTAGAAAGTACAGTTACCTAAATACTTAAATTTAATAAAATAAAAAAATGTTTAAAGAAAATTGAATACGAATTCTGCAACGCTGAGCTTAAATGAGTCTTCTACCTTGTAAAAGCATGAATAACTTCAGTTGCAAATAAAAATAAATACTGCCAGGCGAGGACACTACAAGCAAGTTGGTGAAAATACAGCGGTAACTTTATACTCCGTTCTATGAATTATTTATTTACTCTGTTTCTAGGATGGTAAGTTTTGAGTCTCTAATTATTATGTAAGGCATATTGTTAGAGCTTTTACTCGCCAGAGGAGCACGTGGTTAAGTAATAACAGCCGTACGGGTCAGTCTATCAGGTTAAGGTTGGTCCATAGATGGGCGACCATCTTTACATGCCGAGACTATTTCGTGTCTTGGAAAGGTCACGGTTGTCATTCGTGGATCTTTCCCAGTTGTTCCGGGTCGTCAGTAGCCCGAAAGTCAGACAGCTAGTCCTATCTAAGGGCATATTATTTCCCAGTTACTGGGTTGTGGAGGGCAGATAAGCAGTAGCTCCATGTAAAATACTGGTACCTATTCAGTAGCATCCGGTTAGACTGGAAGCTGACTCAAAGATACGGTAACGGTCGAAATTGCACTAGGAATCCGGCTAAGTTTAACTCAAAACCAAATGAAGTCATATAATTTAGAAAACAGTAATATTTTTCAAGCAAGCGAATTATTTTTTGCGAGCTATGCTGAATTGTAGGCAACCCGATTTTTTTCCCAATTATATTTCAGTTTAAATAAAATATATTGGGATGAAATTCTCAGGTTCACACAATTCAGCCGAAGTTACAGGGTACATAGGTATCTTTCAACAAACTTTATTTTACTTTTATTTAAACGCTACTGAAAAAACAAAAATATATATTAAAATTGAAATACTTACACAAACAAATATACAAATATTTGTGCGACCTACAAGTATTTGTTCCGGGTCTGCGTGTTTTTCTATCTATAATATGTATGTATTTACAAAAAAAAAAAATATAAGTAGTTTATCAGCCATCTCGTTACCATAACACAAGCATTAGGTTGCTTACCTTGGGACTATATGGCGTTGTGTGAAATGTCCAAGGATATAACTAGGTATTATTATTACTGGTAGGTACTACTAATGAAAACTTGTACCAACATCATTAGTCTATTGCTGATGCACCGTCTGCGGTACTGGAGGCAGCAGACTGAAACTTATTGACATGTAATTGGTTTTAGATCAATTGCTGTGTAATTATTGCACATTAATTGTTGGCTACAGTGATTTTGCCATACAATTTTGTGACGTATCGTTAGAGCAATTGTGATAAGAAATCGTCTACACAATGTATTAGTATCTCTCACAATTGATAAAGCTCACTTAAAGTAATGTATTGTTGAATAGTTTTATTTTCAATGTCTTAAGGTATCTTTTAAAAGCCTCTCTATATTATTCCTCGTTTTGTCTTATATCGATTTTTTTTGTGGTGTCCAAATATCGTAAGTAATTTTATTAATCACGCAATTTTTTGAGGACCTCGCGTTTAGATTTTGTTCAGTGTTTTTTGTAGAGTGAATAAAACGGAAACTATGGCATAATTCAAGTTTTTTCCACAAAAAAGTTTAACGTTCTCGCAGCGAGTAACATTTTTTCAGTTCATATTCATATATTTATTCTTTTATTTCATGTTGCGTTCTAAATGCAAAAACCAACGAACGGCAAAGCAAAATATTCACAGCGAGCGTCTAGTCTGCAAATTGAATACAAGACCTCCCGAGGGATATCTCGGTAACAAATACAGGGTGTATTCGGGGAGTGCCGAGAGTGCCGCCCAAACTGAGGAGGGCGGCTTTTTCAAAACCCCTCATTCGCGTGAAAACTATTGAAGTTGCCGAACGTGTCTCGTACCCTTTCGCCGAATGTCGAGGTCAGATTGTTCAATTCAAAATTCGTAATTTGAATTTGTTATTTCGATATTCGCTAGGAAATTGTGAATTGTGTGTTTTTAATAGTGAATTTTCTTTCTCAGTCGTGTCGTTTTCTATGTTTCGTTTTTATTCGAGATGTTGAATTAATTAGTGTATAATCTGTCAGTGTTATTGTTTACAACGGTTTGTTTATCAGTAAGTACTAGTTTGTGGATTTGTTTCTTGTGCCGATATTATTTACGTTACGCTCTAGTGGTCCATTAATTGTAGACGCGGTTCAACGCCCTCGGGGTGTTCTGGTTGCGGATTTTAATGGCTTTATCTGTTTAAATTTTACCCTTATCTTACATTTAGGTATACTGTTTGATTTTTTGTGCCTCATTCGAATAAAATGAAAGCAAAATGCTTAGGAGATTGTTGTTATTTCTGATGCTTTAAAAAAATACCTAAATAATGATTATTTTTTAAATGATTGTAGATTTGAGATTCGTACTCTTTCTAAGCATTATGCAGGTAACTAATGAGTATAAAATAACATAGCTAATGAGTAGGTGAGATAATTATTCTGTTACTAAAACGAATACTAACTGATTTAAAACAGTTAGTTAGTTATCATGGCCGCTTTTAAAGAACCAACTATTAAATAAAACGATATGCTAAATGTAAGAACAGGAGGTAAATATGCTATAGTATTTTTTCTATAGTCAAACTGTGAAAATCGATCACTGCCAGCGATTTGGTAAACAGGGTATGTGTATTTCGATAAAACCTGTGGTTGGCTAAAGAATCCCGCAGACAGGTGCGATGCGACTCTAGTAAAACATTTTCTATGAAAATTTCTAGTTTTCATAGAAAATGTTTTTAAAAAACCAACCTATTTTCCTATAAAAACTATAAAAAAAATGTCAAACACTGCGAGAATCGCATCGCACCGTCCCGTCGCGCCTGTCTGCGGGAGCCTTAACACAGCTAAATGCACTCTAGCTGTTAAGTGTTAGCCTAACACTGTTATATCCCGACAAAGGTTTACCGTATTATCAATTGATACCTAAACATTAAGAGGAGCTCGAGGCTAAGTAATAACAGCCCCACGGATCGATCCATCAGGTTGAGCTACGCTTGCCAGGGTTGGTCCGTGGATGGGGACCATCTTTACATATTGAGACACCTCCGTGCTTCGGAAAGCACGTTAAGCTGTTGATTCCAGCTGGCATTCGTAGATCTTTGACAGTCGTTAGGTACAGATCGTCAGAAGTCCGAAAGTCTGACAGCCAGTCTTACCAAGGGGTATCGTATTACACAGTTACTGACTGGGTTGTGGAGGTCAAGTAAGCAGTCGCTCCATGTAAAATACTGGTTTTCAGCTGCATCCGGGTAGACTGAAAAGGCTAGGCAGATTCAATTGATAAACATTAAGTAATAGATAATCTATTCCTGTGCCTACTTAATAAAAATAAAAGATTTACCTAGCCATTGTCAGCGAGCACAACTAATTTGAATGAATATAGCAAAATTGTAATTAATTTTCAATTTAAACATAGAATTTTACAGACAATATCAATGTTTTTGTTTGATTTAAAATAAAGTTCTATTTTTATTAAAAGAGGTTGCACATGAATTATACAGGGTGTCCCAGCCAGTTTTATTTAATATAACATTTTAAACAGCAGTTATAATACATCAATGTAAAAAAGTATGTTTATATATGAAATGTTAAAGTAGTAACACCTGGAGCTATATGCCAGCGCCTGTTAATAAAGATGGAGCAATTACTTTTTATGCCTCATTTTTTAACCACTGAGTGCCCTTTCACGCATGGTTGTTTTTACGATTTTATATAGAAATATTTCGTTTGTGGGTAGTCTTGTTAATGCGGCAGGCTATTGAAATTGATACTATTGTCCATCGTAATTAGATAATGCTAGAGGCGATGCGTTATCATCAATATACCAGGAAGCCTGGATTGTGATTAGTAATAGCTATATCCTGCCTCCTTCGATGTTCACTGACTCGTGGTCACAAGCGCTACTGCTGATCACTGAGGTCCTGGTTTCGATTCTTGAGTTGGGCGAAGTGTTATTGGGTTTTTGCATATCGTCGCTCTAGATGTGACACCTCGTAAATACGAACCTGTAAATTTTTACAAATCCCAAATTTACAAGGTTCCACCTTACAAAGTGCTTCCAAGTCTTGTTACGAGATGTCACCAATAGCCATTTCTTAAGTGAAGTAAAGGTCTTGTACATACAAGGTATCACCAGAAAGAAGGAAAATTGCGTGATGGACAGTTTTGCATCAACATGTAAAATTGACCAATAATTGAGTTACGAGGTGTCACATCTAGCCACGATATGGTATTTCGCAATAGCAGGAGTCAGGATTTGTGCTCATTAGATAGCAATAGGCTCCCTTATTACATGGGACTTAAACATAACTGGCAAAATGCGGGTTTTATATGTATATGCACCTATACAAAACCACGTATATTTTATAGCTGACATTTCATTGGATTATCACAGGTGACTATAATTACAGAAGGACGAAATAACTGAACTTTTATTGAGCTTCTGGACACAAACGTTACTCTTTTCTAACAGAGCCATTAACGATAAAAGTACCAAGTTAGATTAATTTAACGATTTCAGTTCTACCGTTACTGATTATTTTTACTACTCCCGCGCCGTTTCCCGGTTGGAATAATTGTCGTGTTAGAATGTAAAAAATATTGTTTTATCGGTTGGTGCCAGTGCGTTGGGACAGCCTTATCTAAGATAATTTTACTATTAAAAATAACAGAAGTGATCGGGTATATTTATATCCAGATATGAAACTTATCAAGGCTTGACAATGAGACATAAATAATTATATACAGTCGTGCCACCCCCGGGGGGCAAACGTGCGTCAATGAAAGGGACCTTAATAATAATTACTGCAGTTCCTCTATGTACCTAAACATAATTGTGCGAAAGTGGCTTCTATACTAAAAATTAAATGAGATGAAAACAACAAATTAATTAAACCTGATACTAAATTCTTGGCCAAAAAGAACCAGTATAATTATTCATCGTAGCCAGAAGAGATTTGTTAGCCACCAAAACAGCGTTCTAATATTGCAACAAGCTCGGAATAACACTGCATAACGTACAATTATAGTTATTCAGACGATTTCAGCACTGAACTGTACCTATGCGACTGTTCTAACAACTTAGACCATGTGACTGTCCTAGAATTTTTGGTTTGCCACTGTGTTGAACTTTGTGCATCTGGCTGTTCTGACTACTTTGCACATTATAAGGGTGGACCGTTCTAACAACTTTGCCTATGTGACGGTTTCTAGAGTTTTTTCTTTGCCACTGTTTTGAACTTTGTCTGTATAGCTGTTTCAACCACTTAGTACATTATATGGGTGGACTGTTCTAACAATTTTGCCCATGTGACTGTTCCTAGAATTTTTTGTTTATCACTGTTTTGAACTTTGTGCATGTGGCTGTTCCGACAACTTTGCGCATTATATGGGTGGACCGTTCCAACAACTTTGCCCATGTAACTGTTCCTAGAATTTTTGGTTTGCCACTGTTTTGAACTTTGTTCATGAGGCTGCTTCTGACAACTTAGTACATTAAATGGCTGGACGGTTCTGACAACTTTGCCCATGTGACGGTTCCTAGAATTTTTTGTTAGCCACTGTTTTGAACTTTGGCATGAGGCTGTTCCGACAACTTTGCACATTATATGGGTGGACTGTTCTGACAACTTTGCCCATGAGGCTGCTTCTGACAACTTTGCTAATTAGGCTGTTCTGATTAGTTTTCGCCTTCTGTTTTAAGTAAATGACTACAGAAGGTATTTTTCGCATACTTCTCCGTTTAGCCGTAGTACCTTCAGCCTAAAATCATATTGACCAAGTAAAAATGCCTATACGTAAGGTTTAGTTTTATTTGCATCAATTAAGGCTGACCCACAAGCCGATAGCTGATTTTATTGTTTTAGAACAAATGAAACGGTTTGCTAATTGCATTGACTTGCTTGACTAATTGATAGTTAGCTAGTTCAGTTTGTCGGTAATATTTTACGAGTACCCTCGTTTGATTGGAAAGTTCCTGGAATTAAGTTTGTGACACGGATATTGACTGGAATTTATACTGTGTTTGAGATTGAAATAGTAAGTCTAATTACTTTTATTTCATGCTAGCTACTCCCGCGCAGTTTTACCCACTGCGGTGCTGCTCAGCTCCTAACGGCCGTATCGTGATATTACATAGCCTTCCTCGATAAATGTACTATCCAAAATATAATAATAATACTATACACAAAAATAATTTTTCAATTCGGAACAGTAGTTCCAGGGACAACCGCGTTAAAACAAATAAACTCTACAGCTTTATAATATAGCTTATATATATATATTATTATATATATATATTATATTATATATATATAATAAATAGCTTCCGCCCGCGGTTTTGCCCGCATAATATGTCGACAAATTATACACATAAACCATCCTCTTCAACCACTCTATCTATTAAAAAAACCGCATCAAAATCCGTTGCGTAGTTTTAAAGATTAGCATACGTAGGGATATAGGGACAGAGAAGCGACTTTGTTTTAAACTATTTAGTGATAATTTTATAAAAATAATAAACTTTTAATTTAAGGTCGATACCAATGTTGGTCACGTTAGTTAAACAACAGTTAGTCTAGCGAGTAAGTGCGAATTTCACCAATGACACTAAACACGATCTACACTAAAACGTGTGCTAGAGTGTCAACATTACTTAGAAATAAATGACCCTGACAGCTCTGAAACGTAATTTATTCGCTGATTACGCTCGTTTTTATTGGTGAAATTCACCGTTACAGTAAATGGCAGTTGATCAGGACATCGCATTTTTAACTAAGGATTTAATTGTAGCACCTTCTGATGAAGATGAAATTTTTAATTAAATGATTTTTTAGATTTGTTACCTCGTATTTGTGAGACTTATGTAGTGTAAGTACCTACAAGTTTTGGAACAAAATGTTTATTTCGTTTAAGAATATAGACTATTTTCTAATTTTTGCACAAACACGGTGAATGAAATCTAATGGAAAAATGGTTGTAGACAATACAATGGCTTTTTGTCCATGTATGAATACTTTTGGGGCGGACTGTAACAATTTTTTTTTCTATTTTTGACTAACTATTGATAAAATAATTTCATTCGTGGATCTTTGACAGCTGTACGGGTAGTCTGACAGCCAGTCCTTACCAAGGGGTATCGTATTACCCAGTTACTGACTGGGTTTTGGAGGTCAGATAGGTAGCCTCTCTATGTAAAATACTGGTATGCAGCTGAATCCGGTTATACAGGAATGAATCATAGTTGGGAAAAGGCTAGGCAGATGATATTGATAAAATAATGTCAATCGTGGATCTTTGGCAGCTGTACGGGTAGTCTGACAGCCAGTCCTTACCAAGGGGTATCGTATTACCCAGTTACTGGCTGGGTTATGGAGGTCAGATAGGTAGTCTCTCTATGTAAAATACTGGTATTCAGCTGAATCCGGTTAGACAGGAAGGAATCATAGTTGGGAAAAGACTAGGCAGCTGATATTGAGAAAATAATGTCATTCGTGGATTTTTGACAGTCGTTACGGATAGTCAGAAGCCCGAAAATCTGACAGCCTGTCTTACCAAAGGGTATGGTATTACCTGGTAACTGGTTGGGTTGTGGAGGTCAAATAGGCAGTCGCTCCACGTAAAATACTAGTATTCAGCTGCATCCGGTTAGATTGGAGGCTGACACCATCATAGTTGGGAAAAGGTTAGGCAGATTAATTGATTTATTGAGAAAATGATTTTTTGGCATTTCGGCGCTACTTGTTTAAGCTGCATAAGTAATTTGAACTTTACATCAGTGCCTACATTTAAATACTAAACTATACAACATCGAAATTAGACTTTATAATATATTTTATTACATAACCTGCAATAATTTTATGAATATTTCGACACGCAGGTTTTTTTAAAAAAAGACTGCAATACGATACCGCAATATAATAATTTGGTACCTGTTACATATAATTACGTAATTTAATTATTATTACAATGTTTTATCTCAAAACAGTAAACATAAAGTTTTACACTTTTTCCTTAAAACACACTTGATGTTTATCACTGTTTGGTTCGGTAGGTACAGGCACAAGCAACAAGCTTATGCCTTTTTAAACCATCAACAGAAAAAAGGGGCACGTATTGTAACTTCAACGTGTGTATCTGTGTGTCAGATATGCTCCATGTAAAATACTGGTATTCAGCTTGGGAAAAGGCTAGGCAGATGATAATCTGTGTATATCCGTATAGACATCTGATGCGATGATGCTTGGATCAGAATATACCTACTATACTATTACTACACTACTACTTACTATACTATTTTTGTTCGTAACGAGAGTTTTTGATATTTTTAATTTAATTTTTATATGTATTTAAATTTTTTCTATGCCATTTTCGTTTTACTAATATTTAAAAGAAGTGCCAGCGGCCCTTCGCATACTGACTAACTATTCAAGAATGAAACTATCAATAATAATTGTTGTACATTAAAAAAGGATCATATATGCAAAGAAACAGATTACCTCAATTAGTTAATAATGCCCTTTAGGTTCTTAAAACCAGAGGACACGGTAGAGCACACGGTGCAAACCTGCCCCGCTTGGGCGACGCACCGCCGTGTCCTCGTAGAGGCGATCGGCGGCGGCGACCTCTCGCGCCGGCCCTGGTGCAAGCCATGGTCCGGGGCGAGAGGAAGTGGGAGGCAGTCACCTCCTTCTGCAAAAAAGTCATGCTCGCGAAGGAGGTGGCGGAATGGGAGAGAGAAAGGTCCTCCCGTCCCAGCCGCCGCGGGAGACGCCCCGGGTGTCGGGAGCCACATGACGACTCCCGGCCACCGTCGGCGCGGGCCTGCGGACGGTGAGTAATGGGTGACTCACCGTCCGATCAGCACCAGGCCCGTGCCGGACGGCGCGTATATGTTCCACGCGCGCCTCAAAGAGATGTCAGCATATGAAGGGGCCCCTCAGGGCCAAGCCTGCCGGGTGAGCGGGATGGTCCGAAAGGGTTACCGCTACCCCGGAACATAAAGGGCTACGGAAGGAACATGGATAGGTTTTAGTCAGTAAGAGTCTGACACTCCCTTCCGCTCCACCCAGAGCGGGAGCAGTAATTGGATGATTTCCCAGCCTTAAAAAAAAATAGGTTCTTAAAACAGAAAATAAAATTCATGTCTTATTACAAAATTATCGTGACCATAACAATTTAGTAGCAATAAATACTCTAAAAAATATGAATTGCCTCGGCCTAAGTCTTTACACATATCAACCGTGAACCCAGATTTGCCGAAGTCAGGAAAACCTGCTCAGGTGGAGATTTACAGATAACCCCATCCTGGAGTGTAAATGTACTGCTGTTCCACATTCTGTATCCTGTCTAGCTTTTCCTGTAGTCTGCGAACTCATAGTGAATTTTTTGACAGACTCAGTTTAGATTGCCATCAAAGAATACTCAAATGCCACGACCTGTGACAGGTCGTGGCATTTGAGTATTCTCATGACAATGACAGTCATTGTCATGAAAAAAAATAATTTTAGTAGCATTTTAGTCTACCGAAATGAAAAATTGCAATGTCATAGGACTATTGTCATTGACTGTACCTGCGTGTACGTTGGTAGGCGGGGCGGAGCACGAGCTGCCGACCAAGAGCAAGCGTTTACATCACTTTAAATATCGATCATTTTGATAATACACCACGAAAATAGCTACCAAAAATGTAATACCTTTAAAATGCTTACAAACTAAAGAAGGCATTTAAGGCTTCAAAAATCGAACATCATGGGGTTTTGAATATCATGACTTGAGTATGTTAAGAATATATATTTTTTTAATAAAATTCACTCACCTTTCTTTCTGAAGATCGTGGAATTACAGATTCAAAAAGTATTGTAGTTATTGTGCGTTATATGTTTTTAACGAGATACCTAGGTATTTGAGAAGATTATGTTTTTTACATCGATTCAACGAACATTGTGTGTCAAACAATACCTGACGAAAGTGTAAACAAACTTTGTTCAGATTTTATTTTTTACGCAATCACTCACTAGAGGCAATTAGTGGGTAACACATGCATCTGTATTTAAAAGGTTTCACATTTATGTTTCACCACTTTTCTTGCAATAATATTTTTATAAGTTTATTTAAAAAAAACATTGTTTTGAATGTATTTTAAAAGATTTTCCTCTCTATAACTATAAAAGGGTAACAAACAACGTATTAAAAGTTCGGGGTTATTGTTTACCAAGTGGCAGTGGGTTTACATTCATAGCACGTTATATTTCAAACGTTCCAATAAATATAGTTTCGTATTGTCGTTATTCAGTTGAGAAATCAATAAAGTTATATCACTTTAACCCCTTAAGTGTCAAATGAACCCCATAGGTTCATAAGAAAAATTCCCTCGAAATGACAATAATTAATGTAACCGTATACATTGTTGAGCTCTTATAAGCAAACGGCTTCTAAAAACCGAACATTAAATGGGTTAAAAATGCAATCCACAAAGCTACGAGTTGCAATAGACAACATTACCTACCTTTCAAACTTCAAGTCAATTTCTTAACCAATGAGAAGCCATTTCGCATAGAAGAAAAAAATACATAGACTCTCTACCATAATACTGCTGTCCCTAACAGTACATGTGTATATAAATAAAGCTAATACCAATGCATATATTCAAAATTATGCGAAGACATTCGGACTTCGATCACGAATGAAAATAAAAAGACTGCCCACCATTGTCTCAAGGCGAGGAGCCCATAGGAACCCATTGTACATGTATACTTATTTGTGCAATCGAATAATGATATGGAAAAGAGCCTTCGATGTTTATTTAGGTATATATTTGAATGAATAAGCGAGACAGCATATGTTTATAAATGTATATTGTATGATGCCTAGGTAAAAAACAAGAAGTTATATTTAGTCCGTCAATTTGATAATAAAAAAAAATTGACACGTATTTTTTACTCTATCATATTAATAGAAAATGACTTAGATAAAACGCATTAAAGTTTGGGAGTGGAGCTCGCTACGTCATAACTCAGTATAAAATTGACATAGGAGTGACGTCATGCCATATTTTAACACAATTTATAACGAAAAAAAACGAAACAAAAGTAAGTAAGTATAAAAAATACATACTTGTGACGTCATGCCACATTTTAATCTATATCTATACATATAATAAAACAGTAAAAAAACTGTGTCTGTACATTGAATATATTGAAAAATAATAATTGAGGGGGGTTAAGAAACAGTAATAGAGCACGAATCCAAAAAAAAAATTTTGTCTGTTTGTCTGTATGTCTGTTTGTTTGTACACGCTAATCTTCGGAACTGCTGGACGGATTGGAATGTTTTTTTTTTTTTGTATAGATATTAAGTCTGGGCAACATATAGGCTATAATTTATCTTGGAAACTTGAACACCTGATACAGAACCGCAATAGACCAGCTAAACTATAAGAGATACAAAAATGATATCATAGCAAAAATTGTTCCACGTGATGAGCATTTTCTGCTGAGAGAATAAATTTGAAGATCTGGAACACCTGATGTGGAACTCCAAGAGCCCTGCTACACTATAACATATATAGGAACGACGTCTTAGCAAAAGTTGTTCAGCCTGATGAGTACTCTCTGTTGACGTATAAAAATTGAAGATCTGGAACACCTGTTGTGGAACTCCAAGAGCCTAGCTACACCATAACACATATAGGAATGACATCTTAGCGAAAGTTGTTCAGCCTGATGAGCACTCTCTGTTGACGTATAAAAATTGAAGATCTGGAACACCTGTTGTGGAACTCCAAGAGCCTAGCTACAACATAACACATATAGGAATGACGTCTAAGCAAAAGTTGTTCAATCTGATGGGCATTTCCTGTTGACTTATAAAAATCGAAGATCAGAAACATCTGATGTGGAAATCAAAGCTATCACTAATTTTACTGTGTAATTATAAAATAACATAAACTGGGAGTACCTGCACGCGGTGAAGGCGGTAACAGTTTAGGACTGATTTTCGATGACGATGGTATATCATTGAAAATTTGACTCTACTGGCCAAAACTCCTATTTATTTTTTTATTTTATCGTATGAATATGCCCTCGAGCTTAACATAAGCTCGAGGGCATATTCATTGTTTGAGTGTTTAATTTCCTTTTCCATTTATCTTCGTGACACTTTAGCCTACCCGGTAACGCAGAGGAGCAGTCATTTTAATTTAGATTTTTATTGATCGGGTATCTTCACAATAAAACTATGACCATGCCTAGAAAGAGGTCAAATCTTTCCCAATGTTCCAAGGGAGCTAAAAGATTGAGGATCATAAGATCCCAAGAATCTTCCGAAGAGCGTCAGGAGAGACTTGATGCTGTTCAAGAACATTAGGCTGCAACTCGTTCCGTGGAAACCTCTTCGGGTCGCGAAGCACGCCTGCGTTCTCAGCGTATTCATTAGGTCTCTAGAGACCAGTGAAAAATATGATGCGCGACTGACCGCTGATCGTGAACGTCATGTATTGTCTCGCGAGTCAGAGACGTTCACGGAAAGAGAATTACGCTTGAGTTCCAAGCGTATCTACGCATCGACTTCTAGGTCTCTAGAGACAAGTGGGGCAAGTGATGTGCGACTGACTGCTGATCGTGAACGTCATGTATTGTCTCGCGAGTCGGAGACGTTCACGGATAGAGAATTGTGCTTGAGTTCCTACCGTATCTACGCATTGACTTCTAGGTCTCTAGAGACAAGTGGGGAATATAATAATGCGGTTACCAAAATGAAAACGATGACAAATGGACTGTATGTTTTGGTGGTTGTTGGAATGAAATAAAACTAAAGCTCAGTGTGATAAAAGATTTAAATGGGAAAAATGATAAAAAATAACATAAATGGCGACCCCGTTGTCGCTGGCATAAGTAACAGGGTCTGCGTACGAAGTCGCGGGCAGAAGCTAGTTTTTAATAATCTAGCTTACGGACGTATAAAAAAAAATAGTCATCATCCCCATTGACTGATAAACTACGTTAACTTGGTGCGCCCCTCCAAATTACTGTTTCAATGTTTGTAGTCACATAAGTCAAAGTCAAAGTCAAAACATTTATTTCACATAGGCACAAGAATGGCACTTTTGAACGTCAAAATGAACAAGAAATAGAACTGATTCTAGTCGCCCCTTCCAAAAAGTAGTTTCGTGTGGAGAAGAATGGGCAAGAAACTCCACCGTTACTCTTTTAAAATGTTTCACAATGTTTTGTATACATGTATTATAACATTATATGTGAAGACGATGTACCCAGAATAAAAACAATACATCATCAAAAGGTGAAAAGAGAAACACATGTAGCAGTGGCAAGTAAACTTAATTATGTCAGAAGTGCATGGTGCTCACATATTTACAAACATTCTAAAAGTTAATAATAATAAATTAATCAATGTGTGAGAAGTTATTCCAATATAATAAAATAATATGGTACAAATTACCTAATTTACTTAGCAACCAGTTTGATTTTGTCTAGACACTAGATTGTCCTGTGGAGCAGGACCAGCATGATTCCAAGCATCCTTATCTTTGATATAATCTTCTAATTTGTAATAAGCTTGTTTACAAAGTGTACTTTTAATAGGAGTTTTAAATTTTCTTTCATTTAATTGCAGTATGTCACAAGGTATTTTGTTGTAACATTTAACACAGAACCCCATAAAAGATGTATGTACTTTTGACAATCGAAAAAATGGTTGAATTATTTTATCTTTATTTCTAGTATTAAAATTATGCCTATCACTTATTTTGTTAAAAAGATGTCTATTTTTTCTTACATACATAATATTTTCATAAATGAATTGGCAAGGTACTGTCATAATATTAATCCTTTTAAATAGTTCCCTAAGCGATTCGCGACGACAAAGATTGTAAATAGCCCTGATCGCTCGCTTTTGCAAAATAAAAATGGGTTCAATGTCAGCAGCCCGACCCCACAGTAAAATGCCATACGACATAATGCTATGGAAGTAACTAAAATAGACCAAACGCGCGGTTTCTACGTCTGTTAACTGCCTTATCTTTCTAACAGCATAAGCGGCCGAGCTTAGCCGTCCCGCAAGAGTTGTTATGTGGGGACCCCATTGCAACTTGTCGTCTAGCGTGATTCCCAGGAAAACCGTCTGCTTAATAAATTCCAGCTTTTCTCCGTTCAATATGATGTCACAATCGCTACTTTTAACATTAGGTAATGTAAATCTAATGCATTTGGTTTTTTTTTCATTTAGTACCAAATTATTTACCGTAAACCAATCTTGGACCTGAAGAATAGAGTTATTCACGTCGTCAAGATTTTGTGAGCGTCGATTAATTTTAAAGATTAATGAAGTGTCATCTGCAAATAACACCATCTTCGGTTGATTTTGAAGTAATTGGGGTAAATCGTTAATATAAACTAAAAAGAGAAATGGACCCAATATCGAACCTTGAGGAACGCCCATTGTCATTTCCGACCCCAGCGAGTTCACACCATTTACTTGAACTTTAACCTTTCTATCTTTCAGGTATGATCTAAGTAAATCAAGGGCTGTATTTCTAATTCCATAGTGCTCTAGTTTCAGCAGAAGCGTCTCATGTTCTACGCAATCGAACGCCTTAGAGAGATCGCAAAAGATTCCAATGGCATCTTGTGCTTCCTCCCAGGCGCTAAAAATGTTCTTTATTAGGGTGACACCAGCGTCAGTAGTACAACGCCCTTTGGTGAAACCGAACTGTTGGTCATGCAAGATGGAATTTTTATTAAAGTGACGTAACATTTGATTGAGCATCAACTTTTCAAACACTTTACTGAGAACTGGCAGAATTGACACGGGCCTATAATTGTTGGGTTCTTTACTATCACCGGATTTGAACAATGGCACTACTTTACTGTGTTTCATTAGATCCGGAATGACGCCTTGGTCCACACTAGAATTAAATATGAAAGCTAAATAGGGCGCAATGGTATCGATAATAGAACTACAGACTTTTACAGACATTCCCCAGAGATCTTCTGTTGATTTGATTTTAAGATCTTTAAAAGCTTTTATAACAGCCTGGGGGTTTGTATGCTGAAATGTAAATTCTAAAGGGCATGCCTTTACATTTTTTCTAAGTAAGGCAGCAGAAAGCGCGGCTGAGGAATTTAATGTTGAAGTAGTTTTGAGAGGAATATTAGCAAAAAAGTTTTCAAATTCCTGAGCTATTTCTATATCCGAGTTGATGCGGCCATGTGCAGTCTCTAAATTAAACTCAGTATTACGCTGCTTTTTCCTACCTGTTTCATTATTTATTATTTGCCAGGTAGTTTTTATTTTATCATCAGCTGATTTTATTTTATTGCTAATATAAAGATCTTTAGCTATTTTGCACACACTTATAAAAGTTTTAGAGTATTTTGCAACATACTGATGAAAGTTTGTATTATTCGTATGTTGCTTGAGGCCATAAAGTTCAAAAAGTTTTGCCCTGCTTTTGCGAATACCAGGAGTCGCCCAATCGCTAAATAAAAACTTTGTGAAAATGCTTTTAGTTTGTAGTGGAAAAGAGTCATTAAATTGTTTATTCAATAGTAAAAAGAACTCGGCGTAGAACTCACTTGGGTCAGATATATTATTAAAATTCTGAACACATAAATTACTGGCCAAAGACTTATTGAATTTGTTTAAATTTGTACATGTAATTGGCCTAAATCTTATTTGAATTTTTTGTAGAGGCATATAGGAACAAAATGTTATAGTTTGTCCACTGTGGTCAGATGGCAACTTATTTAAGATATCTTTATGTAAGTATTCACAATTACAAAAAATATTATCTATACAAGTGGCAGAGGAGGCAGTTACTCGGGTTGGTTCCATAAAAACGTTGGACAAATCAAATGACCCAAAAAGACTTAATAATCTGACAGTATTCGAGTTATTTTCTAGTAAATTAATATTAAAATCTCCACATATGATTATTGACTTGCTACTAGTACTTAGTTTCTTTAACACATCTTCCATTACAGAATCAAACACAGATAGATTCTGGTAATTTGGAGGTCTGTACACACATACTATAACATGCTTATCTAGCTAGGTACTTAGGGAAGAGTTTGTTCTCTGACTTTTTGCCGAAAATTGTTTGCCAGATTTCCACTTGCCAACCAACGTTTCGCAGAATTTTATTTCGCCAAATAATCATTTGCCAACTTATCATATATTTTTGTTTTATTTCCCAACCTCACAGTTACCAACTGTACGTTTGGTCTGCTTTCCATAATGACACTTTTTTAAATGCCAACTTTTAAGTAGCAGAATGTTTTAGTTTGCGTAATATTCATTTATTTGTTAATTGTTTACCAAATCTAACCAGTATAGTTGGGTTTCGTTTAATAATTATGTATTATTATAACTTAACTGTTTCCTTTTACAAAAGAGATTCGCTTCTGGCACATCGCCGGCTGCTGCCACGGCACGCTCGCTTCGCTCGCTCGGCTCGTGCGTTGTTTGTCATACTCTAACCTAACCTAAGCTATTGTAACCTTAGACTTCTGTTGTATACTTATTAAAAAATACTTATTTATTTTAGGCAAGTTCAAGACCAGGAACTGTCACACTGACAAAACGTCATTCGTCTTATAGTTGTGTGGCCTAGTGAAATGGTTGACAAATTATATGTCCCAAACGTTTTGTGTCATCGTAATAATCACCTTAACAATAATTCTACCAAATGAAACATTGTCAAACAATTTGCTAATCGTTAGTTGTCAAAGTGGAACATCGGCGAAACGTTGGTTAGCAAGTGATAATCTGGCAAACAATTTTCTTCGAAAAGGCAGGACATCAGTTGTAAGTTTCCGTCTTCAGTAGCAGGCCGGTAGCAACTTGCGTTGTAAGTCCTGGTGGCGCTTTTAATTACTTTCCCAAATACTTTTAAACGTTTTGAATTATGGAGGGGCGGGCCATGTTATCGTAGTTTAAATTTCTGCGTGTTTGTGTTTACATTTGGAAGCATTGCCATAGGTAATAATATAATAAATCCGACAGAAGATAACAGACAGATCAAACCCTATCCTTTATAAAATCTGTTCAAATCCCGATACATTAATAAAAGTTCACAAGTTTTCATTACCTCAGCTTTATCTGAGAGCTTTGGAATCAGCTTAGCAAAGTGAATAGGTACGGGTAATCCGAGCTTTTCAATGTGAATAGCTTTAAGCTATCTTAAAGCTTTCTGCATTTACTCGTTAAATGCTTGCTGCTTGTATCTTAAAGGCTTTTTTATACCTTTTTTATAGTACTTAGTTCAAGTGTAGTATCATCACTTGAGCACTTTTGAAAAGAACTTTAATTAATAAAGATATTGTATTTTCATTTTTTTTTTAATATTTAAGTTCAGACTTTGCTGAATAACAACGTACGAATTTTAAATTTCTTGAAAGCAGCAAGTAATACGAAAAAATAGATTAATTATTGGCAGAATTTCTAATTTATTTTTGTTGCTTTTTATAATTATTATTATGTAGAAGCTAGGTATATTTTATATCGAAATTGAAAAGTGCTCTAGTCACGTGCTAGTAGATCATGATAATTATATACCTAATGACGTTGATGAAATATTTTCATGTTCAAAACCACACATATTTTCTTGTAAAACGATGATCAAGCGTCCTTCTCGCGTCATATTTCGAAAAACTAGTTGCGCGAATATTTTCCTTTAATACAAAAAGAAAAATCATTTTAGTTACATGCAAAAGCAAGAACCCACCTTTAAAACCACAAACAATTGTTCCCTTAGATATGTCTCATTAGACCGTATATATTTAGGTGACAACTACTGTCCAACATACCCAAAAACAATCAATCATGGTTGAAATTATTTATATTTAAGTACTACCGACCCTTCCCCGTTAGTTTGTCGATTCTGTTAAAATCTCAAGCAAAAGTGAGCTATCATTCCACCTACCTAGGGATTGGAGGGACACTATTGACAGCTAACTTTAAATTCACTTTGTCTCCGTTATCACGGTGACATTTTTACAGAATAGCTCTAAAGATACTATCAAGTGGGTGAAGCCACGAAAGCCAGTGAAACTTATAAGTTAATACCTTTTTCTTGAATCACTCCATTTATTGATGACAACAGTATTAAAATTCGTCGCGAAGTTTAAAAAATCTAAGCCTACAGTCATGAGCACCAATACGTATAACATCATACTCCATTCATTTTAGCATTAGACAATTATCGGGAAAATAACGATAGTTATTGTGTTATATTGTCGAAATTACTGCACTATAGAGTTATTTTTTTAATGTAAATGGTTAATAGATTACATTGCTTTGTACTTATTGTGAAGTAACGGAGTTCATTACACGTTTATATCAAAATAACGATAGGGTAAAAACCGTTATTTGTCTAAAGTTATAATAAATGGAGTATAGCAATTTTCGGATGCGGTTTGCTTGTAAAATAACTATTGCAACGACGAGATGCGACATGTACGGTAAACCTATGGATTCGAATATACAATGTGAGTGAAAACATTCAATTTCATTTAATAACTAAGCAGAAAACCGCTTATGAAATTAGTAAACTGTATACATAGTTTTGCTCGTGACTGTGCATAGGGACAGTTTTGTTAGTTACCAACTACACTTGAACGTATTTATTCCTTAGTTAGTAGTTTAAAGTTTCCTTTCTCATAAAGTACTCTAAGCTTTGATAGTGAACTCACTTAGTTTACACTATACTCGCGTTATGGATATCAGTTACAGCTTACCGGAGCAAAATTGTTCCAGAGAATTTCAGCATTCAATTTTCCCAGTTCAACCCTATTGTAGTTAGTGAAGTGTTATATGCCGTTCTTTTTTATTATTTAGGGACATACCTCTCACGCACGGTGCTCCATTGTGGCTTTGTGTTTTTTTTGCGACTTATTATTTTGATTTTGACCCGATACTCGACTACCAGCATTGATTCTGGAAAAATATTGTTTATGTTTAGTTGGCAGAGGATCACAAAAAAATAATGCAAGCTGCACATAATGCCTGAAAAATTATTTTATAAAAGTGTTTCTGCAAAAATTTGACATAGTTCACTGGTTATTGTTTATAAGGGCGTACACAGATAATAATAATCCAGAAATTAGGGGCACAAAATAAAATGCTATAATTTGTAAGTATAATAGCAATATTATAGCAAAAAAGTATTTTATTTTATTTCTATTAGGATAGCAGTAATGATCAATATAGAGATATTGTTTTAATTTTCATTTATTTTTTTAATGATTGATTCAATTTACAGAAAAACAAATTTATTAAAATCTTGTTTTATTTTCAACAATATTTAAAACCCGTTCACTGAAGCCTGACCGACATAATAATATTATGTTGATTAATGCAAAAGGACAAAGTTTTCTAAATATTGATTCAATTGGTTCGGTTTACCTAATCAGAAATAAAGCTCAACAGTGACTGGATGTATGAGTATGTCTAGTTAATAACAAAGACAAAACTTTCATAATTTTTTCGAACTTTTAAAAATCGGTAATCCATTACCGTAAGTTTAAATATATCGCACACACATACAAGACACCCACTCAATCAATCAGCATTGCCATACGACGTGGCAATGCTGCCAGCCTTTTGGGAACTTTTCCTGTTGACAGCGATGTGGACGAATTTTTTGATACCCTTTGATTTATTTTTGTTTTTTTACCCTCCCGTTTTATTTATTACTAGCTTCTGCCCGTGACTTGGTCCGCGGAAAATTGCGATATACTGTAACTGTTTAGGCAGCGCATGCAAATAATTCTGTTTTCGGAGGTATTTCTTTCCGACTTGCTAGACGAAAATTGCGATAGCTCGGCTAATATGTATGATATAAATATAATTTTTAGCCTATAGCACTCAGGAATAATGTAGCTTTCTATCAGTGAAATCAAAATTAAAAAAAAATTGAAATTGGATCATTAGTTCCGGAGATTACCCCCTACATACAAACTTACAAACTTACAAATTTTACCTCTTTATAATATTAGTATAGATTAATATTTTAAGTATTTTTAGGTACGTAAATATTATGTGTATAACACGAAGGTAAAATAGACACCCATTTGGGTTTTCGAGACAAGGTAAAGCTGTTGGTCGACTCTCCACGCGACCAGAGCGCTGGCCTATTTTTTGGCCTTCGAAATATAAAATATTAATCCATTCCTAGTCGTGTGGCAGTCCACATATCCTCTTTTATTTATAACCGACTAGCCGGATCGAAACAAACGAATCAACATTTTTTTTTGTCGACAGGTCCTGAAGAATCCTGATTTGATCCCGCAAAACAAAAAGTGAACGCAAACCTAGCTATTATGGCTACTACAAACGGCAATGCCGAGATCACGGTACAGGGTGAATTGAACCTAGTTATTTGAGATACAAAGGTCAGTTCTGTGTGCAGAACGAAGCAGGAAGGCATGTTGAAGGAACGAGAGAGTTCGGAGGACTCTCCTGCGACCCCCGACGAGTGCGCGGGTTGCGGGGGACGAATACAGGACAGGTGAGGGCTAGACAAAGGATTTGACCTTGAATTTTGAAGTTCAGACTCTATTGTAATGTATTGCATTCAATAATTGTGATCAATTTTACCGTATTTTGAACTAGGTAGGGCTTATTTTAGCTTTTTTCGCAGCGACTCAGCGGTTGACCTTGAAAGATATTCCATAAAGCTAAGGTTACCTGGGAATTCGCTGAAATCATATAATAAAGGCCGTCTTAAAAACTATTAACGTCATAAAATACATTGTCCATTTAGGGACGGAATGTCACTGAAGTTACTTACAATAATAATAATGTCGTATTTAAATGATTAAATACAAAGATGTCAGAGAGTATAATAAAAGTAAGAAGTATGATTAGAAAGTAGTAACATTAAGGTATCTAGAAACGCTCTGTATTTAGACAACCGTTACTAGGTAAACGTCATCCGCTTTCTTAAGGAACCAAAGACAGAATGTAAACCTTATACTCCTTCACCAGATATTACCTGCTAGCAGTGGACCGGCAATGGCATGGCACCTGCCTCCGTTGCTGCGAGTGCCGACTGCCATTGGACACAGAACTCACCTGCTTCTCAAGAGACGGCAATATCTACTGCAAAGAAGATTATTACAGGTAAGCAATCTGAAGGAGACCCCCTTTTTTATTTCAACACCGTTAAGCCTAAGCTCTCCATGACTTGTACAGAGGTCAACATATCAAGCTACCCAGTCTCAGTCAATTTTTAAAAGATTTTCAAGTCCAAAACAATAAGGTTCATGTTCAATTGGGAATATTTGACAGGCTATGATAGCTTGATGTGCTGGCGTTTGTACTAGCGCATGAGATTTTTTTTGTTGTGTCATCTACATCTGCATCTACTACAGCAAAATAGGTCATAACAGGTCAGCAAGATAAGCCGCTATCCCAGCCCATCTATCAAGCCAGATGGGTTTCCATCGAAACAAGGATAACTTTCAAACTTTCAAAAAGGACTTTCAAACATGATAACCAGACTACATTTTACCGATACAGCATGAAAAGTCGCGACAAAAGTTGCATTTCGTCGACACTGTTCACAAAGATCTCAGAATAAAATCGTATTGTATTGAAATCAGCGTACGGAAGCACGGAAACAAGATTTAAATAAAAATTTGGAAAAAGCTGATATAACCACTACCGAAATTATAATATTTTGTAACCACTTAAATCCATGCGGCGGCGGTCGAACAAAGCAATTACGCGCGGCGTGAATCACTTATGCACGCAAAATTTATAGGTAAAATTGAAAATGGACGCACTGACTGAAGTGACTGAATTTTGTTTGACTACATAAAAAAAGAAAATCTCGTCGACACGAAGGGCATTCTTCCCTATCCTATTCATCCAAATTCCTCAAATTAGCCTCAAATTAACAAGGGTTTCTGGAGTGATAATTATAAGTTACTTTTTGGGACATATCCGATCGTAATTGGCTCTGTAACGTAAGCTTGCGAAGCGAACTCTTTAGTTTATGAGGAAAATTCTCTGCTTCTGCGAAGCGCTGTGCGATGTTCTTGCAGGAAAAAAACACTTACGGTGTTGTCTGCTTTTGTTGTATTTTTTAAGGAAAAAGAAAATACGGTAAGTCGTCGAATCCACTCTTGTTTATAGGCTCTATGTTTATTTTTGTGTCCATTATTCGAAGGAAAATGCAAATATATGTACTATTTCGCTGTACTATTTGGAAATCGATCAAAAAAATATAGATGCAGTGGAAGGAAAATGGCTACTTCACCATAAGTAATTACGCAAACTCAAACTCAAAGCATTTATTTCAAATAAACCAATTACAGGCACTTTTGAATTGCCAAGGGGTCGGTCAGTGTAAGCGGGATTGTCCGAAAGGGTTACCACTACCCCTGAACATAAAAGGCTAAGGAAGGAACATAGATGAGTTTAAGTCAGTAAGAGTCTGACACTCCATTCCGCTCCACCCAGAGCGGGAGAAGCCAATGGATGATTTCCTACACTCAAAAAAAGAAGTGGTCGGGCAGTCAGAAAGATGAAGATAGTTGCCCATTTAAAAGCAGTAACCTATGGAGAAGATCAGGCAAGGACACTCTTTTAAATCAAAATATAGTGACAAAATCTGGGTTACATCATTCATGTTGAAATTATACATGTGAGAACGACGCAGAACGTAAAAAAGCGTCCATAATTAAAAGATTAAAAAACACAACAGTTCAAAAATTAAAATAAATTTTAAAATAGAGCCGCAGCTAAGAGATGACCGGTTTCTACTGACGGCGCCCGTTCACGAACATGACGCATGGATTACCACCATTCAGCTCAACCATTTTGATGGGAGCTCAATGATCCAACATACGAGCCAGCATCAGCGAGACAATAGAGAGAGTATACTCTCAGCTGGCGGCTGAGAGTATACTCTCTCTATTGTCTCGCTGGGGGCACATTCAAGTCAATGTAAGACGTACTCAGTAAATGGTAACTTTATAGTAGGTACATAGTAGGCACTCACAATAGCATGATATACAATTATTCAATACGTAGACAATAATTAGATTGAAGTTTGTATTCTGCAAAAAGTTTCTGTGAATCTTCAGCAGCTCCAGGAGTATTTTCAAATGCTAATCAATAAGTTTAAGGTTCAATAGCAGTGATAGCCTAATGGTGTGACCATCGGACTGCCAAGTCATGGGTCTCGAGTTTGAACCCAAGGCACGCACCTCTGAATTTACGGATTCATGAGCGTATTGTATAAATTATCACTTGCTTAAAATTGGTGAAGGAAAACATCGTGAGGAAACCAGCATGTCTGAGAGATATTTCTCAACAGCATGGGAAGCTAAGTGACACCAGGTTATTCACTAACCACCAGAAAATAAGAAGTTTAAGGTTAAATATAAAAAAGAACATTCAATATGTATGCAATTGGAGCAGCTCAATTCTAAGCCCTGGCTTGGCCTCAAGGCTGTCTTAAACAACTTCAGTTAATGAACGAATTTATTAATTATTTAATCAACCCTGACACTCAAACAATCCATTATTTTCACACAACCACATTGACGGTCTGCCAGCTACAATGTAATGGTGATTTTGTAACAAAATTAGATTCGGTAGCGGTAAACAGCCTAAATAATTGCGCTACCCGTGATAGCGCGCATAAATATTTTAGATATTGTGTAAACCTTCTTTACTTTTCTCAACTTAGGCACTCTAATCTGGTGCTTACATAAACGAAAAGTTAAGAATATTATTATGTTTGTAATCCGATCTTCTTCTTTTCGTGTGGTTAGCGACTAAACAGGTGTCAGAGTTTTTATGCTGCCCATTGGCCTCTGACTTAGCTTCAAAAGCTAAAAAAAAAAAAAAAAAAAATAAAAAAAAAAAAAAAAAAAAAAAAAAAAAAAAAAAAAAAAAGCATGAGAAATATCTCAAACATGCTGGTTTCCTCACAATGTTAAAACCGACGAAGTATAACATTCTGTAAAAAAACACCATAAAATA
The DNA here is from genome assembly GCA_951799385.1 of Hyppa rectilinea. Classification (NCBI taxonomy): domain Eukaryota; kingdom Metazoa; phylum Arthropoda; class Insecta; order Lepidoptera; family Noctuidae; genus Hyppa; species Hyppa rectilinea. The sequence continues at coordinate 22,957,723 of OX637300.1, forward strand.
AAACCGTGAATTTTATCGCGATAACTATGGACTATAAAACAAAAACTATGCGCGGAGCTTAATCAATTATGATAATCCTGTAATTACAAGATTCACGACGCGACGCGTGGCCAACGTTTACCGAGAGATTGTCAGTCTGTAGGTGATACGTTAGCAATTAGGGAGCAGGGCAGGCCGTCACTCAAAGTCTCCCACACTTGGTCGTTCGCACACCTGTCCACTACTTGTTTTTGTAGCCATTGCGTCAACATATTAAGCGGACTTGTAAGTTTAACGAAAATGTATACATGCATTGTTTTATATTTGGCTCGTTAGTGGTTACGTAGACCGTACTTTGAATTTGTTGGAGTTATAGATTCCCGAAAAATAATATTTTATCGTTAAAGGTCCCTTTTGTTAGCCTAAAATGTTCCCACTGCTGGAACCCAGGCTTCTTCAGGTTGGCCACCACGGAGACCCAGTGCGGGTTGGTAGATGTCACATGTCTTCGAATTTTCGGTTCGACATGCCGATTTCCACTAAATGTTTTTTTTCATCGTTTTTGAGAACGAGGGTGATGCAACAATATACACAAAGTAAAGCACTTGTCTGTGTTTGAAATTGTGACCTATAAACTCGTAAGTCCCGCCCTTAACAACTGAGCCACCAATGCTAACAAATTTTTTGAATACCTCATAATCATTTAAAACTACTTATTGAAGTTTGTGAATTTTCCATGCAAGATTTTCCACCTTAACACATGAAAGACAGTCCGGTTCGTATCGCTTTGCAAACTTGAAATTCAGTATACGTCACCTCAATAAATTAATAATTATTTAATTTATAAACTCATATTTATAAACCTAATTAAAACCAAATTATTCACAGCTTATTCCACAAATATTAGTGTAAAATATTGAAATTGGTGTGAAAAAGTTGTGACGAATTTTCAATATTTACAGCGTCTCCATATTTAATGCGTGTTGCATAAATGTCTGCCTATTACTTGGGTATTTGGCTTCGTGCACTTCCGTCGTCAAACATCGTCGTCCATTGTTTCATAGGTTTAATAAATTCGACAGCTCAACTACGTAAATAACGCAATGTACGTGGCAGAACTGTCATAATTAAAGAAAATGCGATGTAGGTACAGAGACCAGCACATCAAGTTATTCCAATCTGTCAAATTTCTTTGATTATTTTTAAATTTTATTACAAAAGCTTAAGGCTCATTTTCAACTGGGTATTTGAAAGGTTAGTCAATAACATTACTTTTTATGAATAGTCAAAACGCGGAATTTCTACGAGACTTGTATGACATTCAACAAAGTGACGTCACAGTTTTTTAGAATCAAATGGAATATTTAAGCATTAAATGCAATTTTACAATTATATCTCTTCAAATAATATTTAATTTCTGTACGGTGATGAAAGTTTTTAAGAGCAGCGGTCTTTTTTCTACGTGATTTCATATTTTATTTTTGACCGTTTCAAATAGTTAATTGGGATAATTTTACAGTTTGGGATAGCTTGCTGTAATTAAATATTTTTTCTGTGTTAAGCAGGAATCTACTTATTTTGTTATCAGCGTGTTTACCGTCGTCTCCTTCGATCAGAAATACATATTTGTTTTAGTAAAAAAAAATACAAAGTTTTTTGGTGAAATACAGGCATGATTCATGGAGATAGGGAACTGCGCAAACCAGGAGTTTGTTGTGTTTTCTTATAAAAAGGTTTTTTATTTTTCACTATATTGTTATGGTTCAGACTAACAAGCTATTCGGCTATAACAATGCCTCCAACTCCGTTCACAGGGACACGTAGTCAAATGACTACGTGTCCCTGTGAGGAAATGAGAATTCATTTTGGCAATCCACCCCATTAGTAAACAGCTTTATTCAAAAAGTAATGTATGGTAATTAGATGATGAAACTCTATGAGGTGACGTAAATACTGTTCTAAAATGCTGATGGGATGAATTTAATTAAAGATTCCTGTTTAAATCCTGAAAAAAAAAGCGATTCGGTATACAGAGAATAATATTTATCTTTCCTTTATACCATCAATATTATGTTTTATTGATTGCGTTATAATTTTTCAACATTAGGGGAGTGATGCAAAAGAATCGTGGTGGTTCGTGGTGTTTTGTGAGGAAACCAGGCTGTCTGAGAGATACTTCTCTGAGGCCCATGGGCAGCATAAAAACTCTGACACTAGGTTAGCGATCCTGCACACGATGCCGTCACCGCGCCGTCGCCGCACAATTACACTGTAGATACGAGTCGCGCGAAGCCTGCCACCGCGCCGCCGCCGCGCCGGGGGCTTCGCGCGACTCGTATCTACAGTGTAATTGTGCGGCGTCGGCGCGGCGTCGGCGCGGCGACGGCGCGGTGACGGCATCGTGTGCAGGAACGCTTAGTCACCAACGACACGAAAAGAAGAAGAAGTACACAAAAGAGCAGTGCTTACCCACACGAATGTAGATATGGTATTTATTTTGTAAAACTTTATAATTAACACATAACATAACGCCTGTAATTCATTCTGGTTAGGCATAGGTATACCCACAGTAACACCCATATTTTGCTAGTTTAAGTTTTATTTAACCTATTGATTAGACTGCTCAGCACACTCACAATATTCTTTAAAGTATTTGCAAGTTAACTGCTACAAAATAGATTGTTCGACTGCACCTTACCTACATTCCTTACAAAGATGTCCTGCTACGCAATAAAGCTCCATTTACGCTCGGTTAGCTGGAAATCGAGCATAATAATGTGAACATGAAATATCTATTTCGGAAACACGACACGTTATGAATAGGTCTCCCTTGGGAACGTCAATAGGGTGCGAAGATTCTGAGCCAATTAGACAGGTATCATCCCACATCATAATATATGAACTTTGATGCTAATCTGTTTGATAGTTGAGAGATGTGGGGGGGGGGGGCAGATTCTGTTTACAGAAGTTTGGTAGCGACTGCTGTTAATATATACAAGTTATGAAATGTCTAATAACGAGACAGGTTGTCAAAATCATCTGCCTAGACTTTTCCTAACTATATTGGGGTCGGCTTCCAGTCTAACCGGATGCAGCTAAATACCTGTATTTTACCTGGAGTGACCGTATATCTGACCTCCACAACCCAGTAACTAGGCAGTACGGTATCGTGCCAGCTAGTCTTACCAAGGGGTATCCCTTGGTAAGACTAGCTAAGTCAGAGTATGTTAAGTCAGATTATTGGGTTTCTGACGACCCGTAACGACTGACAAAGATGCACAAATGACAGCCGGCTTAACGTGATTTCCGAGGCACGGAGGAGTCTCGGTATGTAAAGATAGTCAACCATCCACGGCCAACTTGATATGATTATATGGCCAACAAGTTTATGATAAACTTATTTTATTTAAAAGAGATCGTTTGACACTGTGCAAATACAATTCGTTGGTTCGTTCGTTTAGTCACTAACCACACGAAAAGAAGTAGAATACAAATCGACCGACGACTGCAACTTCAGTCAACTTATTTTAAGGCAATTTTTTTTTAAATAAGTTGACTGAAGTTGCAGTCGTATCGGAAAAACTAGAATGAGTTAAATAGAAAACTTTACCTCGTACCTTCTTATTTTAAGGACGGAACAAAACGCAACTGTCAAAATAATGTCAAGCTCGCGGTATAATTTGGCTCTCTAGCCACCCCTTGTTATAACCGGACATATGCTATAATTGTTTACATGGGGCCCGTCAGTATTGGTGATAACGATTGATTGATTATCGAAGAGGGTTCTAATGTTAACTTGTCAAAGGTTGGTTATTGGCCCATTAGCTGTAACTTGGCGTATCATTTGGCAATGCGGAACGACTCTGAATGGTCTCCAGCTATTTTTTTTAAAATAATTATTTTATTTTATTTATACGGAACACAAGGATAGTAAGGGCTCCTACGCACTATGCGGTTAGCCGGAATGCGGCCAACCGTCCGGCTAACCGCACCGGTTGCGCTTGCGGTTAGCCGGCACCCGGCTAACCGCAAGCGCAACCGGAACGTGCGGTTAGAAACCGTCGTGGTTTTGCGGTTGGATCGACTCATTTCCAAGATGGACGTCGAAGAAGTCGCAGCTATTTATTATATTTACTCGCGGTATATAAAGAAAAAGAAACAGAAAAAAAGGTTTTCGGTATCGAATTCCATTTTACCAGACGTACCACGTGCACACACTCACTCAATGGCGGGCAGCCGCAGACTAAACCGCACAGTGCGTATAGCAACCGTCCGGCTGGCCGTCACTCGGGCCGCAGCCCTCCGAGCGACCGGAGCGGTCTGTGGGTAGCCGCATCGCAGTGCGCATAGAAATGAATATTACGTACATAATTGTGCTTGCGGTCAGCCGGACGGCTAGCCGCAATGCGGCTACCCGCATAGTGCGTATGAACCCTAAGTCAAGTAAAAACGATACTTTAGAAGCAACCTTTGGATGGATTAAGGGAAGAAGGAAATACAATATTGCAGGTAGTCCAATGGTGTAGGTACCATTTACATATCTATCTGCTTATCCTTTTCCCAACTATATTGGGGTCGGCTTCCAGTCTAATCGGAAGTAGCTGAATACCAGTATTTTACATGGAGCGACTGCCTATCTGACCTCCACAACCCAGCCACTAACTGGGTAATACTATATCCCTTGGTAAAACTGGCTGTCAGACTATCGGGCTTCTGACGACCCGTAACAACTGTCAAAGATCCAAAAATGACAGCTGGGACCAACAGCTTAACGTGCTTTCCGAGGCACGGAGGAGTCTCGATATGTAAAGATGGTCACCCATTCAAGGACCAACCCCGGCAAGCCTAGCTTAACCTGATGGAGCGATCCGTGCGGCTCTTATTACTTAACCACGGGCTCTCCCTTATATGAACTTATGGTAATGTACAGACGCCAGCACATCAAGCTATCCCTAACTGTCAAATTTTCTCAATTAAAAATGAACCTTAACTTTGCAATAAAGTTGAAATACTATCAAAGAAATTTGACAGATTGTGGTAACTTGATGTGCTGGCCTCTGTACCTTCCCGAATAAATTCTGTACCTAAATGATTGTGAAGACACGATTAAATTGAGTTGCGTAGTCTAGAAGAACAACGCGTTGACGCAGACAGACACGAAAAGCAACTTTAATATACTATATTTATGGTTGTATTTAATTTATAAAAGCGAAAGGTACTCATACACTCAATGATTAAACATGAAATCTCAAAATGGAGAACTAACAATACCTTCGAAAAGAGAATTTGAACAGGAGACGTCAGATAAAAAAAGGATTTTAGGAAACTCTCCCCGTAAAGGAGCGAAATTGGGTGTGGAAGTTTGTATGAAAAATATTCAATATTGACGGACGGAGCCGTGGGCCGCAGCTAGTATATATAAATGTATGAAAGGAATGAATAACTGTGGAGACACTATTTGGCTCAATGCAATTAATTACATTGTTTTATCAATGTTTCACGCAAAAATGGTTTCCAGTTAATTCATGTCCGGAGCAAGCACAAGAAATTATTCGGTCGATAAAACATTGTTTTCATTGATCAAAAACACGAATTTTCGTGTAAACGGAATGCAGGGCGAATTTCGATCAGAACTTTAGTTGCATTTTTGGTAACCAGTCATCGACTGATGAAATTTAAAATGATGCATTTTGACGTGATTTAAAACGAGACCTGCTGCTACAGGTATCTTATTAGTAGAAATCATCACGTTGGAGTCAGCTTAAAGTGTAACGGATAAGATCCTTGGTAAGACTGCTGGTCAGAGCTCTGATTTCGGGGTTCTGTCTATCGCGCAACATCTATCAAAGATCTACGAATGGCAGCCAAGACCAACGGCTTAACGGGCTTAAAACGACATGGAGACGTCTCGGTGTGTAACTATGTCATCCACGGATCAATCTCGGCAAGCGTAGCTTTACCTGATCGATCAACCTGTGCGGCTGTCATTACTTAGCCATTGAGACCATCTCGACTATATTGTGTAATATAGACTAATTAGGTATAAAAAGTTATGTATGCAAGTTTTGTTTGTGATAGCATCATCAGGAATATCTATGTACCTTTTTTTTGAGGGTTAGAAATCATCCTATTACTTCTCCCGCTCTGGGTGGAGCGAAAGGGAGTGTCAGACTCTTACTGACTAAAATCCCATCCATGTTCCTTCCTTAGCCCTTTATGTTCCGGGGTAGCGGTAACCCTTTCGGACAATCCCGCTTAACATACCTATGTACCTAACCTAATAGCGGCATACATGAGCATCTGTCTAACCTTATTTTGAAGTCCTCTTGCCCCATTTAAACTCTCATACCAAATTCGGCGTTCTTCGAAATTCCGGCACATTTTGTAATCTCTTCGAAGCGATTCAACTCTGCTACTAAGCCTCAGAGCAAATACAAGTCTCCTTGTTCCAGGTTATTCTGCGTTAAGCGCTGTGCTCGCTGTGGGAACGGAATCACCGCGAATGAGCTCGTAATGCGAGCACGGGATCTCGTTTATCATCTCACTTGCTTCACGTGCGTGGCCTGTGGGACCCAGTTGTCGAAGGGCGACGTATTCGGCATGAGAGACGGCCTAGTCTACTGCCGACCCCATTACGACAGTGCCTGCCTTGATGGCTACTGTGATGAGGATATGACGAGTGTCTACAGGTGAGTGCATTTGACGTCTACTTTTGCTTTGGTAGGTTTCAGGCTGCTCTGACGGAACAGAGACGGTCGAAATGAGCTCCTGTTGTGAGTATGAGACCTGGTATACTGCCGACCTCATTTTGAGAGCGCCAGCCTTAATTACTACTGTTATAAAGATGCTAGCACTTTGCCCGCGGCTTCGTTCCCGTAGTCTTTCCCGTGGGACCCGTTATTTTTCCCGGGATAAAAAGTAGCCTATGTTACTCCTAGAAAACTAACCTTTCCAACGGTGAAAGAATTTTTTAAATCGGTCCAGTAGTTTCGGAGCCTATTCATTTCAAACAAACAAACAAATAAACAAAAAATCAAATCTTTCCTCTTTATAATATTAGTATAGATATAGAAAACAAGTTTCTATAGGCAGTTGGGTTTCTTTTTTAAATTTGAATGAAGTAGTGGCAAGTCTTTTTGACTTTTTCTAGAAACAGTGCTATACTGGTCTAGCCTACGTTTTGGTGCCGCAGTCATCATCTGCCCAGCCATTTCCCAACTGTGTTGGAGACAGCTTCCAGTCTAACTGGATGCAGCTGGGTACCATTATTTTGCATGGAGCGACTGCTTATCTGACCTCCACAACCCAATACATAACTGGGCAATACGACACCCCTCGGTACAAGTATTTTATGCATAAAAATTTCAGATATAATTCACACATTACTAACAAATAAAATTTGTTAACAGGTTAAACGAGATTGATATAAAAAATAAATAATATAAAGCAAGAGAAATGAAATATTCCAAAAACAAAAATAAATTGTTATACGGAAGTTTTCAAACGGTAACTGGAATAAACCAGATTGATACCGCTGCAGTTCCTCGAATCAACCGAGGAATACTGAGAAATTTATATCAATAAAATGTAACGGTATTCCCCCAGTGAAGTAAAATGCTGTTGGTATAATTTATTCCCATTTCATTGCATAAGGAATACTTAAAGATGCTGACAGTAAATAAATTGTAAGGCTTAAAAATGAACTCTAGATAACGTTGATTCTCATATTTTTTTTAATAATATGTGAAAAAGATCTCCAAAACACACAGATCTGTTAAAGACAACATGTCTATTGACAAAACGAGTATTTAGAATATTTCGCTAATTAACTCGGATCACTGCTACTAATAGGCAAGAAGAATTTGTATCCCAAATTCCTTAAGAGTAAATCCCAGAAAAATCAATCAACATTCCAATTTGAATACATTAATATTTAAATCCAAACATAAATTTGTAACCCGGTATTGAATTTTCAACCAGGTGTCAAGATTTACACAGTGAAGGCGACTCACCATCTCAGTACTACAACGGTGGTCCAGTCCAGAAAGGGCGACCACGGAAGAGGAAGCTCGCCCAAGGGTCTCCAGATGATATGCAGATCCAGACAATGAGGATGGCCAGCACAGCTCTAGGTGAGTTCAAGATCATTACCTTCCCCTAGCCCAGCGAATTGCATCAAATGCGAATTAAATTTCTTTCATGTAATTAAAAAAACTTGCTGACTTTAATTATATATAAGTCGGCTTAAAAAATGCTTGAAAAGCTCCCCCGCGTTTCCCTTTGAAATCAGCATTACTTGTAAGAAAATAAATGTAGGTATATACGCGCCGAGACACAGACGATCCTGCCCCAGACGCTATACATATTTCATAGAATTCACGCGCTCAAATTTTTAGCAGAAACCTCAGCAGGGAAATCCGAGCGCCTACCCCGATGTCCCAGATGTCAATTCATACCGAGCCATAATCACGACTAATGAATAGAAGACGCACTGTCAAAACTGTCTCTGTCCTTTTCTCCCTCATTGTTTGTCCCTAAGTTAGAGGGAGAAGTGTATGTTTACGTGGGTTGGGTCGTCTGTCAGGGTCGGTTTGGATTATTCTTTATAACGTCGAAATGCGAGGCAGTCACTGAGGTGGATTCAGGTTGTGTTGACTTGTCGACCCGATTAATAATGGCGTAAGGTTGAATGGGGCAAGGGACAAACGTTGAACGAAAATTTTAACGTTAGAAAATGTTGCTAGACACTGGTTCCTTAAGACAATGCTTCTTAAAGAAGACTTAATCCAAGACGGTCATTACGCCTATAAGATCTTGTAGTTGAACTATAAAAATAAACGGAAAAGTCTTTAACCAAAATAAATGTTGAACCCAGAAAACAACTTTTCAGAGAAGAATGAATACCTAACCCGAAAATACACAGCAGAGCCTAAGACAAACCTAATAGTTTTTATTTCAGTAATAGCTATTTGCGTACCTAGATCATCGCAAACAAGGTCATGCTTAGGGTGGACAGCAGTAGGATCTGATTTAATTGCCATTTTACACTTAAGACGAAACGAGAGCTAAAACTCCAAAACTACTTACTTCCGACACGGCCCTCAAAAAACTCCACTTACTACCCTAAAAAACAATATAAAAATAAAAAACATGACAGGTTACTTCACCCCATAAAAAGTAGCGCATAACGTCACCGTGGCACCGAAAATCGTCAAGTGCGAGTTGCTCATCCCGCTTGATCATACCGCGCCGGCCTGCATAAAACAGTACGACTAACAATTGATTTTAGCATTTTATCCTTCTTTTGTTTTCGCTTTTTGTTTCTTTTGTAATCGCTCCGTGTCGATTCGATTTAAAAACTGTTGATCTAACAATTCGTTATCTCAGCGATTCGGATTGATATCTCAACGGCACTTGGCAACGTATTTTTATGGGTAGGTATATTAATCGAGTTTCGTTACACAATATGACATTGTCTAGCATTTAGCGGTCGAAAACGATTGATCACGTGGCATTTCGAAAGCCTATGCCAATTCCATACATTTCGAATTTATCAAATTTCGTTATCGTTCATGAAAATGTGACTTTTTCTAGGCCCCCTGGTTTCTTGTTGTTATTCTTGGTATATTGCATATGAATTATTATATTTTTTAAATCTAGTATTTGTATACATAAACATTAATGATTTTCTAAGTTACGTTGTTTAAAATACATTTTCCAAATCAATGGTAATGTTATAAAAAAGAGAAACGTCCTCTTATAGTAAGGTCGTATATATGTATGAAATAATATATTTTAGCATTTGGTACTAACCTACAATCTAAAGTTCAATGAACCCACAAATATCTGAAGTTCTATAATTTTATTCTTAAATTTTTGCACCGGGATATTTAAATTTGCCAATTTAGATGCACTCTTGATAACTGGCAGGTTAAACTGCCTTTACCATAAAACTGCAAACGGTGAAAAAAAAAACTCTGTGTGGTGGTTGCCTAACAAACTGGCAAAATATCGTAATACCTTCAATTTTGTCAGGCAAGTTCATTGGGTCATTTACGTTGGTGAGCAGACGAATTTTCTAACCTATGAAGCAATGGATGTTAAAATGAAAGACATTGTGAGCGATTGACATTATATCTGTGTAAAGCAATTAGGTGTCTTCTGACCAATTGAGTCAGAAAATAAATCTAGCTACTAAAAAGGCCGATGTTCTCCCAAAGTTCGTTTTATTTATTATAGTATGTATAGTTCGTATATGGGTATTCGTAATTAAATAAATATTTACATTTAACTTTCTATTGCACCTACCACTGTTTATCTCTGCATCACCCAAAGGTTGACTTGTACTGGTAGTGGTAGTGGTAGAAAATGCCTATGGCATTAAGTCCACCTCTGTACATTTCTCTGCTTAAAGTATTAAATAAATAAATAAAAAGCAAAATCAACAACTCCACGAGCTAAAAATTTCGGTAATGAAACCCAGACAAGTAAAACATTTGATCAATACCTATTAAGCATTTTCTGACGGATTCCTACGAAAAGCTTGCGCTGACTTACAGCGAGCGCCCTAACAAATTGCAATTGCCGCTATATCTTGATAGAGTCACACGCACTTACACTTCGTTTTCCCGCCGAAACGGCAGCCATGTTGGCGCAACAGCGCCATTCGAGTAGCGCGCGTGACGCCGATAATGAGAACTACGAGAGCTCTCGAGCTAGTGACGTGCCTTATCGATAATCGAAGAATCTATCAAGAATATCGCGGCGTTCGCTTGCTGTATGCAAAATAGTCGGATAAAATTAGCATTGTGGATTTAGATGACTTGGAGTTCTTTCTTAATACTCACGATAGCAAAATGCAATTCTAGACTCTAGAGATACTCTTATGAGCCCGTGCATGTCTCATTCAGAATGGTAACTGCCAACAAACCACGATTGATAAATAGGTGGTCGACTACGCAATACTAACTTAATTTTTCAGTTGGACTAAGAATGCAGTTTATCTATGAAAACATTAGGACACTCTATTAATTCTCTATGAGACTCTTGCAGCAGTTTTGAAAGGACAGAGAGTTTTTTATATAGTAACTAGCTGACCCGACAGACGTTCTCCTGACTTAACTATGTTTAGCTGTCGTCTGGTATCAACTAACCCTACCTACCCTACTTATTCTACCTACCCTACCTGTACCTACCCTACCTACCCTACCTACCCTACCTACCCTGCCTACCCTACCTACCCTACCTACCCTACCTACCCTACCTATTCTACCTATCCTACCTACCCCACCTAATCACTTAGGGGTATAAAAAATAGATAGTAACCGATTCTCAGATCTACTGAATATGCATATAAAATTTCATAAAAATCGGTCAAGCTGTTTCGAAGGAGTATGGTAAATAACATTGTGACACGAGAATTTTAAATAATGAGATATTAAAAAAAACTGGGGACTCATCAGCCCCAGTTTCAGAGGTAAATTAAGTTAATTAATCAGTCCATCGTCTGATTAATTAACGTAATTTACCTCTTTAGTCATTTTTTCAAAATCAAACCAACAAACCTCTGACCTACAAACCTTTAGACAGATAATCGACTAGAACCTACAAATTTATACAATTTAACAAAAAAAAGCAGATGCTCAAACATTTGCCACCAACGAATAGGCCCAATAAAACGTTTTTAATTAACGAAATTCGGTGAAAAAATCTATAGGCATCTTTTAAAATGACATACTGATTTTTATCTATGGCCCTTGAAACCTAATTTGAAAGAACTTTTAGCAAAACCACATGGAAAAACAAAATCAACTTTACTCTAATTGTCATAAGGTTCAGTTTCTTTTGGAGTTTCTATTTTAAGTAGAAAATTGAGGTTGTCGTTTGCGGTCAAGGAGCAAACAACGTATCTTTGTTTTTAATGTATAATATTATAAAGGATGTGATATTAGATAGGTCAGCTTAGGGTGTGAAATCTATAAAAAAGAAAAAAAAATATGTCGAAGTGATGATTGTGATTTTCCGAACACCTTGGTTTCTACAAAATTATTAGTAAAATAATAAATAAATAAAATAAAAAGCCTATTTCTTGTAGAATCTAAACGGTTTCTTTTTATGTGTCTACTTAATATTAGGTTTTTATTTATTTCAAAAAGCTTTTCATAAAGAATTGTTCTTTTTCGTAGTAAAAGTAGGTTACCTACCCATTTCACGGTAGTTCTTTTATTAAACTAATAGCACAGAAACAAAAAAAATACATATTTCGTAAGCTACGTTAAAAAAGGAAAATATAAAATGTACGCCTAAAAACTGCAAAATATTGTGCAATTCGTTTTAAATCCAGAAGTTGGCCTTTAAACTTGAACTGTGAGCATGAATTGGTTTCTATCAATGAAGAGCATACTTACTATCAGATTGAGTTTTGTATCACGCGAACAGTCATGTTCCTCGCTCGCTAAGTAGATCAGGGGCCGACCACCAGCTCTTAAAGCAGTTATTATAATATAACTTCACATTGAGGAAATAATGGAGCTATACATTCTGTAAAGCTCCATCTCACTCGCACCCCGAAGTAACGTAACATAACATCACGCCATTTTCCCCCGAAGTTAGGCAGAGGTTCACGCATAATAAGTAGACCCACATTTCGCCACAAAACTCCCATGTGATTAGCCCATACGCTGCCACGAACACGTATGTGTGTTGAAAGCACTGAGCTTAGAATAGTACAAAAATGTGGCAGTGTTTGTATAGGGGGCGCGACTATTGCCATCATCGTCTCTGGCCTGCTACTGAGAAATTCCGAATGAAAAATCCCGATAACACTTTACCCAACCTGGAAATCAAACCCAGGCCCTCATGCTCAGGGCACGCCACGATAGTGGCGGTAAGGCCCCTCTTTGAGGAGTGGCTAGAGAGGCGTCACGGCGCCCTCACCTGCCGCCTGACGCAGGTCCTCACCGGACATGGATGTTTCGGGAGGTTCCTGCACATCATCAGGCGGGAGGAAACGCCCGGGTGTCACCACTGCGAGGATCGCCCAGAGGACACGGTAGAGCACACGGTGCAAACCTGCCCCGCATGGGCAGAGCACCGCCGTGTCCTCGTAGAGGCGATCGGCGGCGGCGACCTCTCGCGCCCGGCTCTGGTGCAAGCCATGGTCCGGGGTGAGAGGGAGTGGGAGGCAGTCACCTCCTTCTGCGAAAAAGTTATGCTCGCGAAGGAGGTGGCGGGATGGGAGAGAGAAAGGTCCTCCCGTCCCAGCCGCCGCAGGAGACGCCCCGGGCGTCGGGAGCCACGTGACGACTCCCGGCCACCGTAGGCGCGGGCCTGCGGACGGTGAGTAATGGGTGACTCACCGTCCGATCAGCACCAGACCCGTGCCGGACGGCGCGTATATGTTCCACGCGCGCCTCAAAGAGATGTCAGCATATGAAGGGGCCCCTCAGGGCCAAGCCTGCCGGGTAAGCGGGATTGTCCGAAAGGGTTACCGCTACCCCGGAACATAAAGGGCTACGGAAGGAACATGGATGGGTTTTAGTCAGTAAGAGTCTGACACTCCCTTCCGCTCCACCCAGAGCGGGAGCAGTCATTGGATGATTTCCCAGGCTTAAAAAAAAAAAAAAAAAAAAGGCCCTCATGCTCGGTCGTAGCGCTTGCTTCTGGAAAATTTACATAGGTAATTATTTACTGATAAAAATCTAAAAGCATTTTATCATTATGTTTGCAAACCACTAAATCAGTTTGCAAGATTCGGAGCAAATGGCCGTCACAACGGACAGTAAAACACACGAGTAATCCTATTAGGGTACCGTTTTTAATTCAAACACACGGTACCATAAAAACTGTGCATACACTTATAAACTACATTAAAGAAATAATGAAAGATTAACAAGCAAATAACCATTCCCGTGTTCTCCATGTGAATGCCACCATAACCGAATAAAAGCCAAAACGGATACCTGATAATAACTTCAATTTATACTCCCAAATTAAAAACTAATGGTACAAAAAATTTAATAAACGGACTCCCCTTCCGATTAAAACAATTAACAATAAACAATACTTTAAACAACCTTTGACCACAGTCGAAAAAATTCGTTAACATGATTCCATCACCTGTCTTTGAAAGTGGCCATCGTGATACAAGACAGTTGCGTGGAGAACCTTTTTTTTTACTGATTTTAGACAAGAGGTTTCGGAACAATAAAATATTGCCTAATTGGAAAGGTAGACTTGTACCTACCAAATCTTTCTTTCTATCTTTCTTTTGCGTGTGGTTAGTGACTAACCTGGTGTCAGTGTTTTATGCTGCCCAAAGGCCTCTGACTTAGCTCCACATACTGTTGAGAAATATCTCTCAGGTCAGTTTCCTCACGATGTTTTCACATATTAGTCCGAAAAGTCAGAGGTGCCTTGGGTTCGAACTCGAGACCTACGACTGGTATTCCAATGGTCACACCACTAGGCTATCCTACCAAATGTAAGTGTACTATATACAGTGTGATAGGTTAAACAATGAACATACTTTGTAATAGTTAAGTACTTATTAAAATGAATTACAAAGGGACCAACTCTGGAGCACGTGGCTAAGTACCATGCATGGATCGTTCAATCAGGTTAAGCTACGCTTACCGGGGTTGGTCCGTGGACGGGTGACCATCTTGACAAATTGAGACTCGACCGTGCCTCGGAAAGCACGTTAAGACGTTTGTCCCGGCTGTGGTTCGTGGATCTTTGAGAGTCGTTACGGGTTGACAGAAGTTAACCGAAACCAAACCTGCTCAGGTGGGAATTCATAGACAACTCCGCCTTGAAGTGTAAATGTGGTACTGTTCCACAAACGATGGGACACTTAATATGGTATCCTGCGTGTCCAGTAGTATGCACGTTACAGGAACTGATGGACGCTAGTGATGGCGCCAAACACGTAGCCGAATTCTGGACCGAGTCCATTAAGATTGCCATCGACACACTAAGAAGAACACATTCGTACGGGTTGGAGTACAAAGAAATTGTTAATGTAACCCATGTTAAAGTTTTAGGTAGTCAAGAAGATACTACGTATCCCTAACTCTGTTCCAAAATGACATTTAAATCCACTTCGACGTTGCATGATTAAGGAAAATACATCTTCACAAACCACAGTGAAATACGTACAATGAATTTATATGACTGAAGGAGTTTCAGCTAGTAGAAAGTATGCTTTTATTAGCATTCCATTCAACTGAATGTGCAACTTCCAGAAAATTACGTTATCCCTGCCGTTCGGGCGGTGCATTTGCAAAGAAACTTATAAGTGCTCATTCACTTTTGTTTCTAATTACAGTACAAAACAAGTTAAGTCTATTCAGCAACGCAAATACTGTTCGCTGACGCAGGCATTAGGTCCTCACGTGTGCAGGAGACGGGCATGTGATGCAAGTTGAATGGCGAACTTAAGTTTCATTGGGTTAATATTGCTACGTACTGTGATTATTCGAAAACTTCCTTTCATTTACTTAAGATCTTTTAACAGACGATTTTTCACACAATCTTTTAACGTTTATCTAAGAATTTTTTTTCGTTGTTGCTAAACTCTCTGGACACAAAATATTATTGAATTTTTAAGATATCTCTGGTGTGTCCTAATTTCAAGTGTAGCGTACTTCGCGAATGTTAAACAAATGTCTAAAGGACATAAACTTATAAACTACATTGAGTGCATTGATCAAAAGGTTCAACAAAAGGTCCCTGTTTGTTTCCGCCTCGTTATCGACAAAGCCTACTAGATCCTATACAGTCAAAATCATAATCAGCCTGAAATGTTCCCACTGCTGGAATACAGGACTACGGCCGGATTATGGCCCATTCACTTTCGTAGAGAGGACTCTACGAAAGTGAGTGGGCAATAATCCACCAAGCGGGCCCAGTGCGGGTTGGTGTATTCAAATTTTTGGTTTGTTTTTTTCCTAACGATGTTTTCCTTTGCGGTATTGAGACTAGTGGTGATAAAATTATTTACACATAGTAAAGCGCGTGCTTGGGTTCAAATCCACGACCTACAACTTGTAAGTCGGGGCTGTTACCACTGGACCATCACTGGTCTTAATCTACAAACGGCTGTCAGTGGTGACGTATAATAAAATTTATGATAATATTAATTTGTCAGTTGCCAGAAATAAAACAAAAGAAAAGATTTTTTTTTGTTTTTTTTTATATTATAAGACTATTCTTACTATAATATTATAAATGCAAAAGTAACTATGTCTGTCTGTCTGTCACCTTTTCACGCCAAAACCACCGAACGGATTTCGATAAAATTAGTCAAGGGGCATCCCGGGGAAGGACGTAGGCTACATTTTGTTTAAAAAATATCATCCGATATTGCGATATTACCGAACTCCACGCGGACGAAGTCGCGGGCTAAAGCTAGTATAATATAAAGGCTTCAAATGTTGTTTCTTTCGTTTTACAGGTGAGTCAATCTTAACAAATAATGGTAGAATATTTTTTTATTTTAGAGTGAAATCATCAAATGACTCCTCCCGCTCTGGGTGGAGCGGAAAGTAGTGTCAGACACTTACTGACTAAAACCCATCCATGTTCCTTCCTTAGCCCTTTATGTTCCGTGGTAGCGGTAACCCTTTCGACCAATTCCGCTTACTATTGGCTCTGTCAAGTGTCCAGCTATTTCTTCCATGAGATGGGTCAACCAACCTCTCCGTAAGATAGTCTACATAGATGTATGTAGGTGTCGGATGGTTCTGACTTGATTACGACAAATATACGACTACCTACCAGCATAGCTTTCGTTTTACATCAGTATCATTTTACAAGGTCCAAAATTTTATTGAGAATTTGATGCAAGTTGTAGGCGGCAGCGTGCTTGGGCAAACTGACAGATCGATGTACGGACGCCTGCAAGTTATACCAAAAAGATTTTAAACTTAAAAACGTTGTTTAGTAAGTTCTAAATCGATTGAGAAAATTTTACAGTTTGTGCTAACTTGATGTGCTGGCTGGCTGACTGTATCAGAAGGTGCAAACATATTTTTTAAACTTAAATGTGTTTTTCAGTGTACTTTTGTGAATGACATGGTTTAGGGCCAAGCAGTATCCCCACTAAGTGGAGCAAAAAAATGCCATATCACCAAAAATGGCGTACCATCCTTTTCTCGAAGCCATTCAGGATATTTTCGACATATATTTAACTGGATGTAGGACACACTAGATATCCATAATCGTCATGATAATGAGAAGTCGATTATTTGTGATATACAATGATTCATGAAGAAAACTGAACGCATTTGATTTGTTATTTTATTCTTATTCAAAGTTTTCCAAACTCGAGATTTTGTTTGTAGATAGCATCTGCCTAACCTTTTTCCAACTACATAATGTTGGAGTCGGCTCCTAGTATAACCGAATGCAGCTGAATACCAGTATTTTACATGGAGCGACTGCCTATCTGATGTCCACAACCCAGTAACTGGGTAATACGATAGCCCTCGGTAAGACTGGCTGTCAGAATTTCGGGTTTCTGACGACCCGTAACCACTGTCAATGACAACTGGGTTCAACGGCTTAACGTGCTTTCCGAGGCACGGAGGAGTTTCGTTATGTAAAGATGGTCACTCATCCACGGCTAACCCCAGCAAGCGTGGCTTAACCTGATGGATCGACCGGTGCGGCTGTTAGTACTTAGCCACGAGCTCCTCTTCATTTTGTTTGTAGATAGTAATTACAATATTATCGCTGCTGCTTTTCACTTTGGCCACAGCCCAAAAGAACGGCGCCTATCTGTGTAATAAACCAAATACTGAATCGGAGCTTCTTTATTTTTTTTATAGCCTATCGTTAATATCGAGGCTTTTACAGCTCCGATGCTTTATTACCAACTTTAAAAAAAAATGTAGTACTTCTTTTTTACCCAAATTCGGTAACATGTTAATTTCGACTATAAAAATAAAACATAATGTGTGTACGGTGTGTTTATTGTGGAAGAAATCACTTTTATTTCCATGGTAATCTGGAAAGTTGGGAACATACGGTATTTGTTTGACTCCCATGTATTTTTACTAAGTTCTGAGAAGCACACAAAGAAATGATGCCCTTTCAGGCGACAGGTTAACTTTTATTTAACTACAAGCCTTATGCTCGATGTGAATATCCATCAGTAAAAATGAATAACTCTTAAAACTTTTACTTTTTTTATTTAACTCCATTAGTGGACGGATTTTCGGTCGACCGATAGGCAGCCGCTCCATGCAAAATACTGGTATTCAGCTGCATCCGGTTAGACTGGAAGCCGACCCCAACATAGTTGGGAAAAGCCTAGGCAGATGATGATAGTGGACGGATTTTCCATAACCCTTCTTTATTGCTCCCCATCGCTATTGAACTCTTGCGCAGAACACGCTTCAAGCCCCCGTGGTTTGGGTCGTGCGTTGTCCGTCTGTTTGTGAATGAAAGACTAGGTGCTAAATTAAATCCCTTGAGTCATCGTTATAGTGACGACATTGTTGGCGCAGTGGTTGAGCGAGTGACTGCTGCGTAGCATGGTGCGGGTTCGATTCCCGCACGGAACAAATATTTGTACGACCTATAATCCGGGTGTTTGTTTATCTAAAACATGTATATATTTACAAATAAAAAATGTATATAAGTAACTACTTATATACATTGGTAACGAGATAGCTGATAAATTTATCAGCTATCTCGTTACCATAACACAAGCATTAAGGTTGCTTAGCTTGAGACTATATGGCGTTGTGTGAAATGTCCAAGGATATTATTATTATTATAGTTAAATTTTCAGTTTATACGCAGTCCCATTGCAAAAAGTGAGAACTACGGAAGCATTAATAATATGTATATTTATATTTAACTGAATCACTTATGACGTTATTCCTTTGACAAGTATCCTGGATTAAATACTCCAATATAATTGTAATTTACTTAGGTTCGAACTTCATCGAGATATTACAAAATAAATTATTTAACAAAACTGATAAATATATTGTAACGGAATATAAACAGGGTTGTTTTAAGTTACATCCCTCATTAAGCGCCACCATGCCCGGGGTACGGCATGGAATATAATATGGAAATATTTATTATTTAGAAACGGCAGCAGGGCTGTAGGTGGTTCGTTATCGGTCGTTTACCTGATTACGGTATAAATACGTTTAACATAATACAATAGGTGCTGTAAAATATTGTATTATGTTCTGCCGGGGACTCCTGTAAATACTTTTCTGTGTATTGGAAGTCAAAAATAGTACTAGAAAAAAATTAAAGACGTCTGTACCAGAAACGGGACCATAGACTAGTTGAAAAAGTTTACATTACGTAGGGACGCTTATATGTATTTGTAGTACTGCACTTATATCAATTATAGGAAATAAAGGTTATGTTATTTTTATAAGGTATAAAATACATACCTATTGAGAAACATGTGTCTGAAAATTATATTTTCAATGAGAGACGTTACCGTCTGTGGGGAAAGCAATTTTAAGTTGATGATATGAATACTTTTTGACACATCTATCATAATGTAATAGCTGACTGAATAGACTAACCAGTTACTCATTAGGATTTGATTCATCAATAACCTGTATCAACGAGGTATTTAAGCTTTCCCACTCGAATTCGAATGTTCATGTTAATTACTGCTGAAATTTGGGCTATCCCATGTTGATGTTTGAACCAAACGTTACTACGCCTAAATAGCAAATGAATAATGTTGACCATTTCAATACAATAATGCTGTTCGACAAATAAAATGAACATGAACTATTTCAACACATCACGTCGAGTGCTAAGCATAGCAATTAATTCAGCTTCACCAAAACCACAAGGCGATAATATTCTTTTTATAACCTAATTGTTTTTTGTTTCGACCATCGTAAACTTAAAAACGGCGTCATAAAAATGGACGCAACTGTCCGACCCCAAGCCTGAATCACACAAACCCGTTTAATATATTTAATTATAAATTTAATAATTAGCTAGTTGCGCATCGGCGATTTCGTTACATATAACGCAGCCAACCACCCAAGTGTTGTAGCGAGATATTAATAAAAACCACTGACTTTTTATTACCAAGGCCCATTATTACTAGGGTCAGTATGCGTGAAGTACGTAATTCGGGACTCTGAGTTAGGGACAGTTTTATAAAGGTGTCCACAATTATACGGAGGCATCGTAATTGGAAATTAATTATTATCGTAATTGAAATTATATTGTGTTCCGAAAAAATCTAAATCTTTCTTCAATGCAGTTTTTTCGGTAATTTTTCAGACTATGATTTTTTTTGTTAGGTCTTATTACTAAACGAGTTCTAATTTTAGTACTTTGACTTTTATTCCGAGCACTGTAAAGTTCTTAATACAAAATTGACAATTGAAACTAGGGTGACAACAGTATAAAATTGATAATTTAAACAAGTTTGACGACAGTTTTTATAATTAAAACTTTAACTTAGTCGAAATAAAGTCCGAAATTAAAAAAACGTTTCGATGTTCTGGGCCTAAAGATGACTTGTTGTCTAATAAGGCTGGTATTTATTTTTCTACTTTGTCTTATTATAGATTACTGTAATGTGTAAAACAGTTTATGACTTTGTCTTATAATAGACTAGCTTCCGCCCGCGGCTTCGCCCGCAAAATTTGTCGACAAATTATACACATAAACCTTCTTCTTGAATCACTCTATAGTTATTAAAAAAAACCGCATCAAAATCCGTTGCGTAGTTTTAAAGATTTAAGCATACGTAGGGATATAGGGACAGAGAAAGCGACTTTGTTTTATACTATGTAGTGATGAATGTAAAGTGTAAAAATAGTTTATGCCTTTATCACTCTCTACACATACCTTAAAAACATACAATATTAATGATACACAAACCACTATTTATTATTATTTTTATTTTTATTGCTACTAAACTCCCAAATATTACGGACAGATCCATGCCCCCACAAACGTAGACACCCTCTACTTATTCCGCACTATCTATTAGATCAAAACTCGCCCAATTATCGGGACATACATCATTCACGTTATTTGTTTTGACGCACAAGACACTGGGTGCCTATGTCGGCTGCTCTCCATTTCCGTTCCAACTAATGAGTATTAACGATGGCTCTGCTTATCAATTAATAGGGGGTTCCTTTATTGTTTAAAAATGTGAAATTAGGTTAAACTTGACAGGCCTTACGTTATTTTAGAAATGGTATGAGACTCGCTTTTTTGAGTTCCAGATAGTTAAAACGCGTGTAATGGTTTTGAATTTTGTTCACACCCTGTAGTCATAATATGTTGTCTGCTGATTACAGGTAATACAATATATATACGTATATATGTTTTACTACTAGTGACCTGCTTCGGCTATGGACGGGTAATATCAAAGTAAAATAATTTATTTCAAATAGACACAAGATAGGGTAGTTTAGTATGGAGAAGAATGGGTAAGAAACTCCTTCGTTACTCTTATAAAATGTATTACAATGTTTTGTATAGGTACTACCATTATGATACTATTACCCGAGCGACGCCGAGACCAGGTAGATTAAGTGATTCAAGAGGGAATCACTTTTTCTATTGATGAAAATTGCAATAAAATCCGTCACCGACTTTAAAAGATCTAAGCTTACTAGTGGAAAAATTGCTGGAGGCGACTTATTTACGGGTAGAGCTTTACTTAAATGTTGGCTGGTTTTCTCTCATTTTTCTACACAATAATCTTTATTACAATTGATATCTCAGAAAAACGGTTGCGTCTAACTACTTTGTACCTATTTTTTTTTAATTATTTTCAACAACGTACATACTTTTTATTCTTACATTTTTACTCGCTAAAGATTGATGGCGACAAGCGCTTGTTAATGAATACAATTGGGTATTTGAAAGGGTAGTCAATAACGTTACTTTTTATGAATTGACAAAAAGCGGAATTTGAACGTGATTTGTATGGAATATAACAATGTGACGTTACAGATTTTTTGGAATCAAATGGAATACTTATTAGCCTTAAATGCAATTTTACAATTATATATTCGCATAATATTTAATTTCTGTACGGTGATGGAAGTTTTTGAGACGAACGATCTTTTTTTATATGATTTCATATTTTATTTTTGACCGTTTCAAATACTCAATTATGTAATTTTCTAGTAAACCACTAACCTTAAAACTACTAACTATTATAATAAACGAAGTATATGAAGAAGACGATGTAGCCTATCGGGTGAATTGTAACTTTTTCCTGCAAAAAAAAATGTATATAAGTAGTTTATCAGCCATTTCGTTACCATAACACAAGCATTAGGTTGCTAAGCTTGGGACTATATGGCGTTGTGTGAAATGTCCATAGTTATTATTATTATTAACATCTTTCTGTCATGTTGGCTGATGACATCACTGATTCTTGAATGTTTTAACTCCATCCATGCTTCATTTCTCAGGCCCCGGAACTTAGCTTCCTCTATTAGCAAAAGGTGGAACTGTCGTGGTCCGCCGGTTGTAACCGCAGCCTAAAAACTTAGGATGTGGGTTCGAGATGCTGCACTTTCAAATTGGAACTGTCGCTGTTTGATTAGATACTTCGTTATTTTTGTCTAGTCGTGATATTTGGACGACTTTTTTGTAGGTAGGCATTACATTTAAACACGCAACAACTATTAAATTGCATCCTACCCTCAGTGCTAAAGTTTTTGTGTCGTCTCTTGTGTAACCTACCTTATTCTGATTTTCTTACAAATATTTTGTTATTTTTTCTACGCTTACTGGTAGACAACATTGTTTTAAACCTAATTATGTTTTCTCTATAAGTGAATGTGTCATTCTTCTAAGGAATAAATATCTTTAACCGTACTTGATATTCTTGTAGTACTCAAGAGTTAGTTCGAACTATAGATACTCTTACTATAAGGTGGAAAGTACATCGTGGCGAAAGCCGGTTACCATCATAATCCGTTGTGTGCTTTTAAAGATCTAAGCATACATACAGACATTAGGACAGACGCGGGTAGCGACTTTGCTTTATACTATGTAGTGATACCACCTTGCCTATAATAGACGTCAATTATAAAATTAACGCTCTTCAATTGTTTCAGAGATTCTCCACCGCGGCGATTTGTCATCCTCAATGGAGTCTTTGGCCTACGACTCGTCTGTCGCGTCTCCAGGCAGCGTGTCCAGCCACACGCAACGCACAAAGCGTATGCGCACTAGCTTCAAGCACCATCAGCTCAGGACCATGAAGTCCTACTTCGCAATCAATCAGAATCCTGATGCGAAGGACTTGAAGCAGCTGGCGCAGAAGACTGGGTTGTCGAAACGAGTTTTGCAAGTAAGTTCGAACCCAGTCAGTACAGTCGAAGACTTACACTTTCCACCACGCTTCATCTTAACTAAGGTAAAACTTATTAGTACAATAAAAAACGGGTGTCCCGTGCCGGAAATCGGACCCGAGCCTTCTGGTTGAAAGCCAAGTGTACCCTAGCCACTAGACCATATGAAATGTCGAGAGTGGAGACGTAAAATGTTTTGGGTTTCGTACAGAATACAGCCATTTTTAGAGAGACCTCATAATAATGTACTATTATAATTATCAAATTTTTCATTTTCCTAGGTATGGTTCCAAAACGCCCGCGCAAAATGGCGTCGTAACATGATGCGGCAGGAGTCCAGCAACGGTATTGGACACACCAACGGTTCCATCCTTCCTGGATCAGTGCCACAGCCCAGTGTTGGATCGAACGCCATGCTGCTATCAGAACCTATGCAGAACATGGAAGATATGAGGGTACACACTCCTCATCCGCACCCGATGAGCTTTAATGAGCTCTATTGACACATGCAGAATGATTATTTTTGTATGGCTCCCCCTATTGGGAGCCTCACTTTTGGAGCTGGTTAGGTTTAGTTTTGTAATCTTTTCCATTTTATTAACTGACTTGTTTTGATAAAATTGGAAAGAATTCAATACGTGAGAGAGAGTGAATATCAGGACTGGCTGTTAGAAATAAGGTTGAATCAAAGGAAAAAAGGAATTGCATGAAGTTTTTGACATGGATGTGGGTGCGGTATATTTTTTCTGGCAAAATTGGACACATCGAGAAAATCTTATTGAAGAGACATAATGAATACCTATTGTTAGTAGTTCTACGACAGACTAACTACTTATATTATTTTTTTAATTAATTCGATTTGTTTTACGGATTGAGACTACGAAACCTAGTAACGATAATAGGTACCTTTTGAATAATTCTGACCGCTCCAATTTTTTGGAACATACTGTACTTTATGACTCCCTACTAAATCTACTGATAAACTTTTTATCTACATACATTCAATTAACTCTCAATTAGAAATTTACTTACAAGCTAAAACATACTTTTCACTCATACTCATATTTAAAGGACTCGGTTCCAAGGCCGAATAATTTAAGACTTACTATAACTTAAAATAGTTCCAAATAAATATTTTGTAGTAGGTACCTTTGAGGCATATATTAGTTAGTAGAACGTTCTCGTGACTGTTACTTTCAGTGTAAGGCATTGTAAATATTTGTGGGAAGAGCGCTTATGTAGGTAGACTTAAAATATCGAACCTCGCTGTTTAAAGTTCGCCCTAAGACGAGCGAGTTACAATTCACTTTAAGCGCCACAAAGTATACTATTTAAAGAAACCACTCTTCGTTCGAATACATTTTTATTTAAATGTAAATTTTGTAAACAAATCGGGTTCGCAAATCACGATATTTTGCAATCTAACCCCATTTCCTAATAGAGATCGTCGTGTTCATTAAGTACCATTATCTCTCCTAATATCTTAGAAGGTAAGAAACAAGTTAATACGGTATTTAAATAAAACTATCGAATGTGGATATGTTTACTAAATATACTACTGAATCTAGCATATAATTGATGACGGGCGCTTACTCTCCTATACTGGCTGGATCACATTTCCAAGCAAACTCGCCGACGAAATATCTCCTCCGTAGCTTGTTACGCCAAACTGTTCTGGAATGCTATAACCATAAATATAAAACTTGAACCATAGTCGACATTATGTCGTCGACTTCACAAGTTGTCAATTTTTATTCCACTGTCCATTTCACTACTGATTTTCATGTTAACAAAACCAGTATTTAGGTGGCCTTTCGTTCAATTGAAACTCCGCACTACGCCAGACCAGATCAAGTTCAAATTGTTACCAGTGATACCTATACGTGGAGGAAAATCAGTTTTTTCATAGTTTTCTATAGAAATAAGCGAATGAATGTTCGTGATTTGGTTTTTTCCTATTGTCAAAATAACGATATTATTTTGGATATTTTTCAGTCAATACGATTGTAGTCGGGTACCTAATGAAGTGATACTAGTCAAAACATGGTAACTAGTATATTGAAAGAAGTTTATTTGGGAACCAAAACGTGTTTTTTTTAGTACAGTGTTGTTCCCCACTAAGCTAAGCAAAGGCCTCCCATTTTTCTTGTCAAACCCCCTTGTCTTTGGGGTAGCGTGGGGTTTATCAACATTAATTTATGATTACAATTAGCCTCTACTGAGACTATCGCATCTAGATCCAGATAATCACTCTTTCTGTTTTATGAATAATCGAAATAAATTTAGCAATAAAGTTTTTACAGTTCTATGTACATAAATGTAGGTAAGCAGATCTAGAAAAACATTGCACCAATATAGTGCTTGCCACATTAAGGGCCGATTTTCAATCACCGGATAACTTCCATCTGAAGAAAAGAAATGGCGGTTTGGCATATTTTCTATGCAATAGCTGTTGAACTGTTATATTAATTCATCCGACAAAACTTATCTGACGATAGAAAAATCAGGCCCGATATCTTGTACTATTACAGATATATGTAGTTAGATAATATTGGTAAATGTAACCTAGAGTTCTGATTTATAACACAAATGAATTCGTTAAATTGAAAGTGGAAATTGATCGCAGCACCTTTCGTTTTGACATCCATTGCTTTATAGGTTTTATAAATTCGTCTGCTCCACAACGTGACTAACGTAATGGACGTTTCTTAACCGATCGAGTATCATTTCACGCACCACGCTGCTTTAAGATAAAGCTAAGTTTACAATTCACAAATGGTGCACTGGAGCATTTGACGTTCTGCGAGTTTCCGTTATAATTTTTTTTTCTGCTTTATATTCAATAAAGCAATGTTAAAAAAAAAAACTCTGTACATTTTTTATGCAGAAATCTATCGGTCGATTCTGTAAATATCAAACCGTGGAAACTAAGGTCAAGTGAGCTATCGTTCCACCTTATTCAAGGGATTTACACTACTGACAGCTAACTCTAAACTCACTTCACCTACGTTATCACGGTGAGATTTTGACAGAATAGCACGGCTGACGGCTTTTCTCTTTAAGGCTGGGAAATCATCCAATGACTGCTCCCGCTCTGGGTGGAGCGGAATGGAGTGTCAGACTCTTACTGACTAAAACCCATCCATGTTCCTTCCGTAGCCCTTTATGTTCCGGGGTAGCGGTAATCCTTTCGGACAATACCGCTTACCCGGCAGGCTTGGCCCTGAGGGGCCCCTTCATATGCTGACATCTCTTTGAGGCGCGCGTGGAACATATACGGGCCTGGTGCTGATCGGACGGTGAGTCACCCATTACTCACCGTACGCAGGCCCACGCCTAATGTGGCCGGGAGTCGTCACGTGGCTCCCGACGCCCGGGGCGTCCTTCGCGAGCATGACTTTTTCGTCGACGTCACCTGCGCCAGGTCCAGCATGTCGTCAGCGTAGCAAATTACGCTGACGCCGTCAGGGAGGTCGGCCCGCAGCACCCAGTCGTAACCAATGTCCCACAGGAGCGGCCCCAGAACCGATCCCTGTGGGACACCGTACGACTTCTCTCGCCGGTTCTATTCCCCATCGCGACCGGGGTAGATGATGGCCCTGTCCGTCAAGTACGCCCCGACTATTCGACGGGCGCTGACGGCTAACTTTAAACTTACTTCACCTACGTTTTTCTGGATGTAAAATTAAAAAAAAAAGATTAAAATAAAAGATTTCTAATGTCGATTAGAAATATGGAACTTCAGTAAAAATCTACGGATCTGACTATGCTTAATTACTTTATATCCACTGAAAATGCTGTAGTGAACGAACAATAATAATTATTATTCATATTCCGAACTGAGAAAATGTTTACGACCTTTTTTTTCAGTAGATAAATATTAAAAAAAAACACCGTATATTTTTCAAAATTGTTCCACAACCTGAGACCCTTTTTACGATTACAACAACAAGTACATCATTAAATCCACCACAAAGGCCGTTAGAAAACCGTTTTAAATGGGTAAACCTGTAAACAAAAACTCTACAATCCCTTGATTGCTCGTGTACGCGTAATAAAGAGTATAAACTCTAATTACAACAGTTGTAAAACCCTTGAATTGAAACTATAACGAAATAAACATTTTTTTTGCCACCGGTTCAGTGTAGTAAGAATTAGTTGTAAGTTGTAAATTATGATAATCATATAACTATTACTTAGATTTTATCTACACTAGAATATATTCCAGGTATATATAATTCTTAAGAGCTATGTAAATAGTAAGTTTATGGGTATTTAAATGTGTAATTTTAGTGCCAGGCTAAAGCCGGTAGAACCTGTCCCTCTGCCAAATTGTAATTGTACCTACCCCGGTTCTGATAGTCAACATTATCTTGACATATTATTATAATTTAATTTACATTATGAGAACCCCTAATTTTATAATCTTAAAAAGTTATTCAGTCGTCCTCAGCGCTGTTTTAATTTACAATTGGGTTTTTGTCAAAACGTGGAATTGGTACGTGATCTGTATGAAATATAAAATGTAACGTCACAGATTTTTGGAATCAAATAGAATAGTTATTAGCAATGAATCCAATTTTAAAATTATATACTCGCATATTATTTAATTTCTGTACGGTGAAGCGGTGATGGAAGTTTTTAAGACGAGTGGTCTTTTTCCACGTGATTTCATATCTTATTTTTGACCGTGTCAAATAGCCAATTATGACTTCCATATTTTTGTGCTCGTGTCGACTGCAACGCACTGCACTTTAATTTTTATGTCAAATGGAAATCATGCTTTCTTAGAATATTTTATGATAAAATATGAGTATTTTTAATCGACTTAAAAGAAAGAGGTTCTGTATTCAACCTATATTTATGTATACACGTTCATGTTATAGAAAAGTTCTAGATCCGATTCTTGGTTTCAAATATTAATGAAAACTTTGAAAAAACTTGTACATTATATGTTTTGCATTATATTATTGTAAGTAGATTTTCAAAATAAGTCTTATATTAATTAGTGTGTAGAGTTTAGTCTTAGAGAAACATATTTATACACAAAAATTACATAATATATTAACATCACATTAATTGTTTTTTGTTTCTTTCACCCCATCCTACTGTCCTGTAAACCAACTAGAGGTTTTGAAACAATGTTGTCTGTTATAATCTCTAATTAAGTATGAAAACACATTCTTCTTCTTTATTATTTTCGTGTGGTTGTTAGTGACTAACCTAGAGTCAGAGTTTTTATGCTGCCCATGGCCCTCTGACTGGTTTCCTCATGATGTTTTTCTTTACCGATTTTCAAGAAAGTGATACAATACGCACATGAATCCGTAAGATCAAAGGTCTTGGTTTGGAACTCGAGACCTATGACTTGGCACAGTATAACCCAAGGTGCCCAGCCACCAATTAAACACTTACAAAAAAAAATAACACAATAACATTCTAACTTTTTGCGTTGATTGAATGAAAACAGAATGCAGTATAATTGAATATCAAACTTGCAGAATTTGAAATAATAGCTAGAATATATAAATAAATCCAAGGGCCAACAGAAACTGAGGAAGAATCGAGAAATATTTACAAAGACACATCGTGTATGTACCTACTCCATGTAAAAAGTTCGGAATCGTTGACATAGACTGACTGGAAATTTTCTGATGCCATAAAATCGACAATAATTTCGGTTCTGTCATTCTGACAGAACAGAAAAAGGCGGTAATATTTTTTATATTTTCTTTTGGCGTATCGCTTTCATAATTTTAGTTTCGCAAAAAAATTATTTATACCTAATAAAATGTGTGAATCGGATCTTCATAAAATTAATTTAAAAGGGTGAAACTGATTAATTGAATACAGTATTATTAATGTAACGTTTCAATTCGAGGCAGATACCGGTTTTAACGGCAATTTGATACCAGAAGTGGTAGGAAAGCCGGAGTTATATTTTATTTTATTTATTCAGGGTTTGATATTGTTGATTTGAAATTACATGCTAGAGCGTTTGGATAATCAATTTGTCGATTTTAATAGGTTGTTCATGTTCAGTGGACGTAGGAAATAATAAACGATAGTTTGGGTTGAATTTATTTACCTATGTACATAATAGTACAGTCAGGGAAAAAAATGCTAATCATAAAGAATACCAACTTAAATTGTTTGTCAATTCAAATGGCCTGTCTTTGTTTGATATTTGTATGAAAGATTCTTCCGTTAATGGTATTCATGTTCGACAGGTAGCGGTCACAGAAATACTTTGAATTTTTAAACTTTAAATTTCGATGGGTAAAAAGCCTGACAATCTTGTCGATAGTCAATAACGTTTTTTAGCCGTCACCATACAAAACGACACCATGAGTCACAAATTCGACAGACGCTATCGAAAATTACGTTTGCAATAATAGTTACGTAGCCCACTATCATTTTGAGGTGTGAAACAAATGTTTACATCAAAATTATGTACGTTTTGGAGTCTCTTAAAGTTAAAATGATGTCTGGTTATGCTTTTAAATTATGAAATGTGTTTTGTGTGCGCTGAATTTCAAGCCCAAATGAGAATTCATGATGGATACCAAACATAAGTAATTGAAAGTATATAACTGTACAGACTCTCTAAGGAAGCCTACTTCAAACAATTGAAATTCTGACTGGCAGGGGTCCTCATTGTATTATATATTCTATTGTAATCTTATTTCAGTTTATTTCACAACGTCAACAAAATTACAAATTGAATAGACGACAGCGACTTATTATAAGGGGTAATTCAACAACCAACATACCTAATTGGTCCACTAGCCGCTAGCCTTTCTAGTTAGTCGGATTATTTCGTGATATCAACTGTCATCATTTTTAGTGTTGCGTAACTATACATTTTGGGCACTTTAGTCGTACTCTCGTCTTATTACTGTGAGAGAAAGAAACAAAACATGGGAGAAGTTTGCTAGACAACACGATCTATCGAGCTTACCTTAGAGCCTGTGTAAGACTCCTTAAAACTCATGGTTAAAGCATTATCGAAATCTATTCGATCCGCTTTAAATACGCTAGCGAGTTACCGCTATAAGTGACAAATTTCGATAATAACTCATGGTAGACGTACAGGCTATAATAACTCGGCAAATTTATGTAGGTACCAATTTGCTTAACTATCAATGTCGCTGATTGTATTAATGCAAGATATTGGTACAGAGGCCAGCTCATCAAGTTACCACAGTCTGTCAAATTTCTTTGATAGTATTTCAACTTTATTGCAAAGACAAGGTTCATTTTTAATTGAGAAAATTTGACAGTTAGGGATAGCTTGATGTGCAGCTGGCGTCTGTACCTATACCTTTTGCGATAAATTAATACTGCACATAAAGATTATTATAAAAAAAAATCTAAGGTAAGGTTGGTAGGAGTGCCATTCTGTAAAAATATCACCGTAAAAACTTAGTGAAGTGAGCTGTCACTCTGATGTTAAGGATCGACAGTATTGACAACTCACTTTAACTAAGTTTAGAGCGCCAGGTTACCGCGGTTGCGTCAGGTGGTATGTCTCATTCCCAGAAATTAACAATAAACCATCCTCTACGTGGCGACTGGCGCCTATATCTCCTATGGCTTGGTACTCCCTCAATTCATTATTTACATACACGAACATTCAAGCAGCTCAACCCTGGTAGTACACAGCTGGATATACCCACTCCTTGTGTAAGTATGATTACAAAAAGACGCTCGGCTACCTGTCTGGAGAACAGTACACCCCACAGAAATCTGTGGTACACACCTACAAATATTTGTTGGTTTAAGTTGGTAAGCGTCGCTTAACTTAAGCGTGGTCGCTTAAGTATTCTTCTTCTCTTTCGTGTGGTTAGTGACTAACCTGATGTCAGAGTTTTTATGCTGCCCCATGGGCCTCTGGTTTAGCTCCACATACTGTTAAATATCTCTCAGGCATGCCGGTTTCCTCACGATATTTTTTTTACCGATTTTTAAGCAAGAGATAATTACACAATATTTTTATGTATGTACGCACATGAATCCGAAAAGTCAGAGGTGCGTGCCCCAGGTACGAACTCGAGACCTATGACTTGACAGTCCGACGGTCACACCACAAGGCTATCACTGCTGATGACGCGAGCGAAGCGGGCATTTTTAGGACACGAAAATGGGAATCCGTTGAGGCTTACAAAAAAAGGCGCATTTTGTTGTATTAGAGTGAAACACCGTAATGGGAATTATTTCAAGTTCATTTAAAATTCTTTTTCAAAGGCTTTATTCTAGTATTTTTTTCTTTGAGTATCACCAATACACAATACAGGTAGGTTACATAGATGATATCTTTATATTCGCAGACAGATACCATTAAAAAAAAAGATCCCTGCGAAATGTCTATAGTGGGCTTAAAGTATTTTAACAACTTCGTATTTGGAAGTTCAGTGGCGCTAATGATGTTTGTAAATCAAGCTGTCACCATGTCGGTAAGTTTTAAGATTTTTGCTGACGTAATCATAAAGGGGTAGTCACTTTGTAAAGGGACAGAAGAGCTCGTGCCTAAGTAATAACAGCCGCAGGGTCGATCTCTCTGGTTAAACTACGCTCGCCGGGGTTGGATCGTGGATGGGTTAGTATCTGTACCTACATTCCGAGACTCCTCCGTGCCTCGGAACGTTGGTCCCAGCTGTTATAGTGGATCTTTGACTGTCGTTAAGGGTCGTCAGAATCCCGAAAGTCTGACAACCAGTCTTACCAAGTGGTATCGTATTTCCCAGTAACTTGGTTGTAGACGTAAGGTAGGCAATCACTCTATGTAAAATACTGGTATTCAGCTGAATCCGTATAGACTGGACGCCGACCCCAACAATATTGGGAAAAGGCTAGGCACATTGATTATTTATAAGGATAGAAGAGTTGTGAAGAAGATACCTTAGTATAGGTTAGGATTCAGACTGAACTGCCCGCTTGTGTTAACTGTAGGTAACTGCTTTTGTGACAATGTTCTGTGTGATAGATACAGACGCAGCACATCAACCTATCCTAAACTGTCAAACCCAATTGAAAATTAACCTTATACTTTTGTAATAAAGTTGAAAAACTATCAAAGTAAGACAGATTGGGGTAACTTGATGTGCTGGCCTCTGTACCTACCTCCTATTGTTAGAGAGTGGCTTTTATTTCGTCAAAGGATAGTCTCGTAACTTATTTCGCTGATATCTAGTGAGGCTTCGTGGGTTCAGTGGTCGCAAGCGCTACTGCTGAGTACAAGGTCAGGGTTCGATTCCCAAAGTGTTATTGCATTTTTCTACAACTATATTATCACGGTGAGATGATTACAGAATAACACTACTGGATGGCCTCCGTAGAACGTAGGTATGAAGCTCTTACGAATTTTAAGCCCACCCTATATGCAATGGCGTAGCCAGGTAACCAATAGCCCCGGGGCCCCGGGGCAAAGAATAAACTAGGGCCCCAACTAAACTATTTCAAATCGGTCGTTCCGTATTCATTGTGTTCCAAATTCGACGTACTCCAGATTCGCCGTAAAACGGTCGAGGAAGATCTATTATATCAGAATACTAGCTTCTGCCCGCGACTTCGTCTGCGGCTAATACTGTAGAGGGAAAATCTTATCTCTGTGATGTAAAATATATGATCATAAAATAATTTAATTTGATAAGAATTGACATTTTGTTGTTTAAATAATACTAAGTAAGTCGAAAAAATACTTTTTTAAAACATAAGACGAAATATAAAAGTTAAAATACAAAAGATAGAAATATGGTGTCGCGGACGTTTTTGTAGAAATAATTAAGGCGAAACGGGTTGCCATACATTGCTTCAAATTTTAAACAACTGTTTAGGCAGCGCATGCAAATAATTCTGTTTTCGGAGGTATTTCTTTCCGACTTGCTAGACGAAAATAGCGATAGCTCGGCTAATATGTATGATATCAATATAATTATATACTCAGGAATAATGTAGCTTTCTATCAGTGAAAAAAAAATTGAAATTGGATCATTAGTTCCGGAGATTACCCCCTACATACAAACTTACAAATTTTACCTCTTTATAATATTAGTATTGATTTAGTCTAGTCCTCCGGATAGCTCTCAAACGAGCACGCACCCAAGTAGTGGATTACTGACCCACCCAACACCCAGTGCGAGTGCGGTGCTTCTGATCAGATTATGCCCCAATTAATGGAGTGTCCTAAGTGCCCGTTCACCTGCACCTCGGATGACCCACAGAATGCCACTGATGCCGCGATCAATATGGCAACCTTCTGAACTCAATCATACTAATAACATCGAGAAAATGTACTATCGACACGAAAAGTATAATACCTATTAGAAATAAACCTCTACACACTAAAACTATAGACAAACTACGATCCTCATTCTTGTAAAATCGACAACAAAACTCTACAACAGACTACCAGACGCATCGACTGTCATAGCACGCGTCATTTCAATTGTATCATAAAAATAATCACAGTGCATTGCTACAAAACGCACAACAAATCATTACATACAATGCGGACAAAGTCGCCAGAGAAGAGGTCCCGACAAAAACCAGCGAGGCAGCCAACTTACAGGGTCGAGAACGACAGGAACCCGGAAACCATGCCGCAATATTTTCAGGTAGGTACAAGTCGCGTTATAAATTATTTATCGAGAGGTACGTGAGACCATGCTTCTAGAGGAAATTCGGAGTTCTCTGGGCACCGTACTCCTAACTAAGTAGTTTGGAATTTTATGGAAAGATAGTCTTCGAAGGCTGACTTTCATTGGCAGCCTTAGTTTGTCGTTCAAACTTAGCACTAACTCATTTTAGGGTGAGTACAGATTATGTAATATAACACATAAATATTTGTTATCTAACACGTCCACATTATTCAAGCTTGCTCACCACTCTATAGAAATATACTACATAACTACGTTTTATAACATGTTATGCTATGTATGTGGACGCACCTTTAAAGCAAAGCATGATAAAGTTGCTGAAATAGGTACTAAGTTAAGACACGAAAGTACGTTTACGTATATTTACAGTGAAGAACTAGTGGCAATTACTTACACATTTTGGTAATAAATAAACCAGATTCCACGAACGTGACTTTAGTAATGGCAACTTATTTGAAAAAATACAATTACAATTTTTATCATC
The DNA here is from genome assembly GCA_951799385.1 of Hyppa rectilinea. NCBI lineage: Eukaryota > Metazoa > Arthropoda > Insecta > Lepidoptera > Noctuidae > Hyppa > Hyppa rectilinea. The sequence goes on from OX637300.1 coordinate 22,992,177, forward strand.
GTAATCCATAATATATTTATATTCCTTTAACAGCCTATTTATTTTTCCCTGGTCAGAATCTTTACCTGTCCGTCCTTTCACTAACACCTGGTAACACCACGTGTAGTCTTTTAATGGTAGTAGTTACGTTTTTGTTAAAGACAATGCTGGCTTTTCACATGTCGACCGAGGAACTTGCCGACAATTGTAACTTCAGCCGCTTTAGCGCTGCGGCTTTTTATGAAACAGCGACTATTCCGCTTATGGGAGCTGCTGTCAGATTTATAAGGGATTTTTTAAAATGAAAAACTGCCTTTTTTGTTGTGGAGGATATTTAAAGGTGTTCTATTTTACAGATATCAGTAAATGTTCTGGAGGGCCGCAAACTAATATGGATGAACCCGCACTCGTTCAACTCTTACGTTATCGTAGTGCTTGGAAAAAAGAAACATAGAACTGGTATCAGGCGGAATATGGAGGAACCGTATTACAGAGAGGTGGGTTCACAATTTTTGTTTTTATAGTTACAAACGTTCCAATGGTTCCAAAGTTAGTCTTAAGGTTGATGGTGAGTCAGGCCATTCTTCATCCAATAGTCTGCGACTGGCTTGATATTTTTAATCGCGTATGTATGTACTTGACTCGTTATCTTATTAACTGAAAGACACACACCATATACTGGAATAAAAAGTAAAATAAATAGCAAAATTGTGTCTCACGGTGCACCAAACATGCAGTTTAGAAAAATGCTCGATAGCTACAGCCCGACGCTACCTCACCTGAACCTGTATAGCAAACGACACGTGCTCAAAATTGCCCAATGATTGCAACATGTGTCGATAAAATATAAAGTTCCGTCGTACTGGCTTCCCAGTGTACATAATGACTTCATTACATTAATGTCACCGTAAAAATAACTATACTACGGGTGTAATAAAATGTGTGTATGAAATTATGTTATTAGCCATTACGTTTGTTTACTCTGCGGGGTGAGCAGAGGTAATGAGCCGAGTGTTGGCCGTCGCGGTTCTCGACCACCCTACTCCAGCACTTATTTATATATCATCATTCGGCCAAAAATGCTGCGAACAACCGTAGTTTATTGATGACGAAGTGTTAAATGTCTTTGGACTCTTACCAATTTCTAATTTGATAAATTGCTTCTCACAAAAGGTGACATAAATATTCAACTCTCGAAGCTTTTATGAGAATAAGTATTCGCCACCGAAATATATAAAAAAAATAGTTAAGTATATCTGTGATACCTATTACCTAACAAATTTACCCGCGTATTGTCCGCACGACTTTTCTCTTTCCTAATAAAATCAAACTCGAAAGCATTTATCAGTATCAGTACATAGTATAAATCAAAGTCGCTTTCTTTGTCCCTATATCCCTATGTATGCTTAAATCTTCAAAACTACGCAACGGATTTTGATGCGGTTTTTTTAATAGATAGAGCGATTGAAGAGGAAGGTTTATGTGTATAATTTGTCGACATATTATGCGGGCGAAGCCGCGGGTGGAAGCTAGTTGCAAATAAACCAGTAACAGGCACTTTTGAATTGCCAAAAGGTCAGTCAGTCAGAGAGATGAAGCTGGTCGCCCATTCCAAAGTAGTAGGTACCTGTGGAGAAGAACGGGCAAATAACTCCTCAGACACTCTTTTAAACAATATATGGTTATAACATATTGGTTACATCATTAATATTATTACTATACATACATATGAGAACGATGCAGAACGTTAAAAGCATCCGTTATAATTCTATAAAAAAAAATCAAAAATTAAATTACAATAAGCCATAGCCGCTACGAGATGACCAGTCCCTACGGATAGCGCCCGCCGTTCACGAACATGATGCATGCATTAACACCATTCAGCTCAACCATTTTGAAGGGAGCTAAATGAGCCAACATAATGAACGTCAACACCCGAAATCGTAAACAGATTATTTGCTTTTTACATTTGGTGCACTTTGCTTCATTCATTGGTAGAATTAAGTCTATTAGGGAGCAATTTATTTGTGCGGGTCGCAATGCGTTGCAAGACTATAATGTCACTTTCGTTCATTTTGTTTGAACCATAGCACACTTGTCGTCTGCCTAAATTTATATTGACATAATCTACTTATTACAATGTTTTTTTTTAATGAGTTGTATTGCAATATGTGGTTAGCTAGGGAGCTCGACAGTTGATCATATTTATTTATCCTGATCCTTGTTAGTACTTATTAGCAATTAATTGATTGATTTCACTTCGATGGTCCTAGTTGGACATATAACATCATTGCACATGTAAGCGGGCACGCCCTTTTTTACCTGGATTTTAATGTGATGTGTTTCGTAATGTTTATTACTTCTCGTATTATGTTTACTGTGTAGAGTCATGTTCTTCCAACTAAACAGACAGCTGTGCTGCTGGGGAGTTTGTTGGGCCACTACTTCTTCTAGCTAAAGCACTAGGAAGTGGTGAAGGGTGGGCGTTTTTGGGGGACTGTCTTATGTAACTTTGACCTTCAAAAAGTGCTGATTTGAATAAATGACTTTTGATTTTGTATCTTTTTCCAATTATGGTTCAGCTTCTAGTCATACCTACATAGATGCAGCTCAATACCAGTTTTTTATATGGAGCAACTACCTATCTAACCTCCACAACCTAGTTATTTCGTAAGAACACCCCTTGGTAAGACTAGTTGTCAGACTTTCGGGCTTCTGTCGACCCGTAACAACTGTCAAACGCTTAACGTGCTTTCCAAGGAGGCTTCCGGAGGGATCTCGGTATGTAAAATGGTCACCCATCTACGCATCAACAGCGGCAAGCGTAGCTTTACCTGATCGATCGACATGTGCGGTTGTTATTACTTAATCACAACCATCGTACACTACAACCAGGCTTTTCTTAGCCGGCCTGATGCGGCTGTGAAGTCCGCGTAATATCAACTTATTAGTGCTTAATCACTACCTACATAGTATAAAACAAAGTTGCTTTCTCTGTCCCTATATCCCTATGTATGCTTAAATCTTTAAAACTACGCAACGGATTTTGATACGGTTTTTTTTTAAAAGATAGAGTGATTCAAGAGGAATGCTTTTGTGTATAATTTGTCGACATATTATGCGGGCGAAGCCGCGGGCGGAAGCTAGTTATTAATAAGTTGATATTTTCACGACGTGGAATTTGAAGAGATTTGGAGCGTGTGCACATTATATTGCGTTCTTGAGCTCGTCTGTTTAGTTCTGCGTGCTAAGCGGGATTGTCCGAAAGTATTACCGCTACACCGGAACATAAAGGGCTAATGAAGGAACATGGATGGGTTTTAGTCAGTAAGAGTCTGACACTCCCTTCCGCTCCACCCAGATCATTTGATGATTTACCACTCTCAAAAAAAAAGCCATGTCTGCTTAGTGAAAATGCATTATACTTATAAAATCAATTTTATCATCACACGGATGAATTATTATTATACACACAGCACAATATGAATACCTGTCGGTCTTATGGCAAAGCAACTTGCTGATCCCGTCATCCTCCTACACCTTCTCATCCCAATCAGTTGGCAGTCGGCATGACACACTTTCTTCTTCCATACATCAAATATTTTTCTAAGGGAAGTATGCCTTTACGGTTCTAAAATATTAATTATAAAATGCCTAGTATAAATATCCCCAGAAAACAGCAAAGTTCCATTTTCATTTCTACCTAATTTTGAAAGTTACAAACTTAATAATTTTCACAATAACTAAACTCACATAAGGTAGGTAGTACAGCATTTTTTACTTAAATTAGATTCTTATAAAAAGTTTCCTAGTTTTCTTTTTTAAATTAGATTCTTATAAAAAGTTTCCTTCTCCCAGGGAAACTGATGCTTCTACACACAGAGATAAGTCACTACCTGCTGCTACCCAAAATAAAATGAGGCTGCATTTTAAAACAACTAGCGGATCTACACAGAACTCTAGAATTCGCGCCACGCGCGCCCTCTATGATTTATGTCTTGTACTCATCATGCTATTCTTTTCTTCGTACATTGCTCGCCTTGCTCTGCAACTACTAGCTACTAGTTTCCAATATGTGAAGATAGATGGCGCTTTTCACAACTAATACAATGTTTTTGGGCCCCATCCTGATCACTGGCATGTTGTTTTAAGGATTAGTATTATGTATGATTTTTTTATTTCTACGTCGTATAGTCTAGTCTGTCTTTATTTGCGAAGACGCACAGTATTTGGTAGGTACTAAAAATTGGCCAATTTTTTTTTTAAATATTAGTTCTACTCCCTCTGAGCCATTGTTTCCAAAAACCAGAATAACCGCTCCAAACAATAGCAAAAAACACAAAGCGCTATACTCTTTCAGCACGCCGCCCGTGCCGTAGGCTCAGTCGGAAGTTACCGTTCGCCAAAAGTGTTCGCGTGATTGTTCGATGCGGTCTGATTTCGTTGTTTAATTTTTGCCATCTTGTAACTGAACGAGTTTGTGTTAGGTTTCACTATGGATTGTGCTCAATCAGGTATGTTTTTTATTTGGCACTTACTTTAACAACTAATCTCTAGCCTTTATTCATTTATATGCTTGAAAGTAGGTAAGCATCAAGAAACTGCTATAAAAAAAATACATTTTGGAAGATCAAAGAGAGTTTTAATATATATCTCATAATTTCTAAGCCAAAATTGTAATCTATACTAATATTATAAAGAGGTAACATTTTTAAGTTTGTAAGTTTGTATGTAGGGGGTAATCTCCGGAACTAATGATCCAATTTCAGAATTTTTTTCACTGATAGAAAGCTACGTTATTCCTGAGTGCTATCATACATATTATCCGATACGAGCCGAGCTATCGCAATAATTTTCGTCTAGCAAGTCGGAAAGAAATACCTCCGAAAACAGAATTATTTGCATGCGCTGCCTAAACAGTTACAGTATATCGCAATTTTCCGCGGACGTAGTCGCGGGCAGAAGCTAGTGGTTCGGTAAAGAGAAGACCTTTTAGAATGTTATTAAACGCAAAACAGCCACCCAAAAGTACCCCTCTATTTTTGGTGATTTTTTTCCGTAGGCGCATTCGATACTCAGTAAATAAAGTTTTACTTATATTTTGTGTATTTTTGTTATAGGCTCTTCTGAAATTGGAGTTATGACTCGAAATGACTTGTTTAATATAATGGAATGCGCAAGTACCTCAGTTTTTAATGATGTTGCTATTTATCGAGCTTCAACTGCTCGATCAATGTGCAGAAAATGATGAAAATATTGCTGATGTAAAGCAAAAACTGTCAATCATCAGACATCAATTTAAACAAAAATGGCTAGCTGCCTTACTGACGAAGCAGCAAGCAGTGAAGAATAAAAAAAGAAGAAATCCAAGATAAGTTCCGGGAGAAATTCGGCTTGTTGGTGGATATACCAAAAGCCAACTTTGGAAATACCAATGAAAGAAACACCAGTACACGCTTTTTAGAGTACTTCGAATTACGGGAAAAGACGGAAAAATTAATTTAAAGATTGAACGTTATTTTGGACACATTTTGCTGTGTTTTAAAAATAAACGTGGAGGTGTTTGAAAGATATTGCCAAGATATACGTTTATTTGTACAACTTTTACACATTGTCTCCGACATTACATAATAGTATTGTGTCTTGGTGCTGAAGTGGAAAGGAAAGCAATTCTTCCCATTAGAACTCAACTCTCCGAAGAAGCGGCAGAAGCCTGCAACAAACACGCCTGAAAATTTTCCCGGGTATTTGGTCTGCAACACAGATGTTTTTAACAGGCTCCTCTTAACCTCTGACCCTGTCCTAAAGGGGATGAGGAAAACGATGAATTTAAAAGAGAAACTCCCACTTTCAGCTGACGTTCCATAGTTTACAAGTGACATTTTAAATGTAAGTTTTGAAGATGACGACGAAACTGACGAATAAATGCTTGTATATATTACGTATGCCATTTTTTACCTTTTCCAAGCTAAAACTACTTACCAAATATTTTTGGTTAACTTTTAGTACTTACCAAATACCAGTCTGTGAGACGACAACTATACTTGTAACTAGGGGGAGTTAGCCTATAGAATAGACGCTGAGAGAGATATAAAGAGGAATTGTCGGCGCAACAATAATTGGGTATTTGAAAGGGTAGTCAATAACGTTACTTTTTATGAACAGTCAAAACGCGGAATTTGTACGTGATTTGTATTATGTGACGTCACAGATTTTTAGAAGCAAATTGCATGAAATCCATGTTTTTGCAAACCAACAGACTGTTCAAACAATTTTGAGTATTATGTTTAGTTTATCGACAAATATTATTTAATCATGTTATATCCTTCCTTTTTATTATTATCCTGTCATTTGTGCATCTTTGACAGTCGTCACGGGTCGTCAGAAGCCCGAAAATCTGATAACCCGTCTTACCAAGGTGTATCGTATTGCCCAGTTACTGGGTTGTGGAGGTCAGTAGGCAGTCGCTGCATGTAAGCTACTGGTATTCAGCTGCATTCGGTTAGACTGGAAGCTGACCCCAACATAGTTGTGAAAAGACTAGGCAGATGAATGGTGATGGAAGTTTTCAAGAAGAGCGGTCTTTTATTTATGTGATTTAATATTTTAGTTTTCACCGTTTCAAATAGTAAATAATTATTTTAACAACCAAGCCTTGGTACTGCGACAGTGTCATAAATATTTAATGCCAATGCAGGAACTAATGACAGTAACTGTTGAGCAATTTCTTTGATTGTTTTCCACCTTTATACAAAAGTATTACGTGCATTTTCAATTGAAAAAAATACAGTTAGGCATAGTTTGATATGCTGGCGCCTGTTCTACCCGTGTGCGATAAGTCGAGACCCAAGTGGAATGCAATTTCCCTGCCTGCCTCCTCTCTGCTACCCCGATGGCGCCTGTATTGTACCGGACAGTAAGCACGCGTCTGTAAAGTCACCGCGTCAACTTATTGCGCATGCGTACTAGTAACGTTATACCTTCAACAACTTTACTTTATTTAGCAAACGAACTATTTTGCCTTTGTACAGAGGCCAGCACATCAAGTTACCCCAATACCATATCTTTGTCCTGGTACCAGAACGCAGTACTAGGTACATTATGTAGGTACCTGTGTAGTTAAAATGATTCATAGTGAAATTATTTAATTTATAGAAAACAACGTTTTCAAGCATGTAGTTGGTACTTACCCAATCAAAACTAATATTTGAAATAAAACACACATGTCATATATTGAGGTAAATACTTTAATAACACTTTTAACACTTTTAGGATGGTTTCACTGTTACGCGTTTCGGCAACGCTATTGGAGCGCGCGCGTTCAGAGATGTACCTATAATTTTTTTTGGGGTAGGTCAGGGGTGGGAAATCATCATTTGATGATTTCCCACCCCTGCCCTCCTAGGTGGAGTGGAAGGAAGTGTCAAGACTCTTACTGACTAAAACCCATCCATGTTCCTTCCTTAGCCTGTTCCGGGGTAGCGGTAACCCTTTCGGTCAATCCCGCTGACCCGGTAGGCTTCGGCCCTAATGAGCCCCTTTAAATCTCTTTGAGGCGCGCGTGGAACACATACGCGGCACTGGTCCTGTGAGTCGTCGCGTGGCTCCCGACGCCCGGAGCGTTTCCCGCGGTGGCTGGGACATGAGGTTCTGTGCCTCTCCCTTCGGAGATATATGAGATAGTATAGTTGCGTTTCAAAGTCGCGCGTTCTTTTATCAACTCTAACAACAATTTTTCTCTCAACAGTGAACAGTGGACCACAACCATATAAAAATAAGAGCGATTATACCGTAAAGGGACAACTTACCAGTAGAATAAGTGTTTCTACATATGGAACCACTGACCACAACCGCACTAACAATCAAACCACAATTTTTAGCTTACCTCGTACCTTTTTTCAGTTTTTTAAGTAACCAAAAACCGCCTGTTTCGCACGGGTGCAATCTATATCTATACATATAATAAAATTGTAGAAAAGTGGTGTCTGTACAATGGAAATATATTAAAAAAAAGTACGTAGTAGTAGATATAATTACAACCCCTGCTGGGTTGTTATTATATCGATGCCGAACCCGAAATTGTAATTAATTTTTTTTGTCTGTTTGTCGGTTTATCTGTGTGTTTGTGCACGCTAATATCAGAAACGGCTTATTCGATTTAGATGCGGTTTTCACTAATATATTGTAGTAAGCTCAAGTCACTTAACATTTAGTGTTTATTTCATGTCAATCGGTTCATAAGTAAAAAAGTTATGGCAATTTAAAGAAACACGGCGATCATTTGTTAAGGTATTCTATCAGAGTACTTCCACGCGGTGAAGGCGGTAACAGTTTAGGATTGATTTTCGATGACGATGGTATATCATTGAAAATTTGACTCTACTGGCTAAAACTCCCATTTATTATTTTTATTTTATCGAATAAATATGCCTTCGGGCTTTTTTGTTTGAGTGTTTAGTGAGTGTAGCCTACCCAGTAACGCAGGGGAGCATTCATTTTAAAGATTTTAATTGATCAGGTATCTTCACAATAAAACTATAACCATGCCAGAAAGAGGTCAAATCTTTCTCAATGTTCCAAAAGAGCTAAAAGATTGAGGATCATAAGATCCCAAGAATTACCAAAGAGCGTCAGGAGAGACTTGAGGCTGTTTGAGAACATTAGGATGCAACTCGCTCCGTGGAAACCTCTTCGGGTCGCGAAGCACGCCTGCGTTCTCAGCGTATTAATTAGGTCTCAAGAGACCAGTGAAGAATATGATGCGCGACTGACTGATCGTGAACGTCATGAATTGTCTCGCGAGTCAGAGACGTTCACGGAAAGAGAATTACGCTTGAGTTCCAAGCGTATCTACGCATCGACTTCTAGGTCTCTAGAGACAAGTGGGGCACGTGATGTGCGACTGACCGCTGATCGTGAACGTCATGTATTGTCTCGCGAGTCGGAGACGTTCACGGATAGAGAATTGTGCTTGAATTCCAACCGTATCTACGCATTGACTTCTAGGTCTCTAGAGACAAGTGGGGAATATAATAATGCGGTTACCAAAATGAAAACGATGACAAATGGACTGTATGTTTTGGTGGTTGTTGGAATGATATAAAACTAAAGCTCAGTGTGATAAAAGATTTAAATGTGAAAAATGATAAAAAATAACATAAATGGTGACCCCGTTGTCGCTGGCATAAGCAACAGGGTCCGCGTACGAAGTCGCGGGCAGAAGCTAGTCAATAATATGCTTTCGGGCTTATGTTATTTGAGTGTTTAATTTCCTTTTCCATTTATCTTCGTGACACGGTAGCCTACCCGATAACACATGGAAGCAATCACTTAGATTTTAATTAATCAGGTATCTTCACAATAAAACTATATCCATACCTAGAAAGAGGTCAAATCTTTCCCAATGTTCCAAAGGAGCTAAAAGATTGAAGATCATTAGAACCCAAGAATCTACTAGAGAGCGACAGGAGAGACTTGATGCTGTTCGAAAACATACGGCTGCAACTCGCTCCGTGGAAACCTCTTCGGATTGCGAACCACGCCTGCGTTCTCGGCGTATTTACGCATCTACATCCAGGTCTCTAGAGACCAGTGAAGAATATGATGCGCGACTGACCGCTGATCGTGCACGTCATGCATTGTCTCGCAAGTCGGAGACGTTCACGGAAAGAGAATTACGCTTGAGTTCTCAGCGTATATACACATCGACTTCGAGGTCTTTAGAGACAAGTGCGGAACGTGATGCGTGGCTGACCGCTGATCTGCAAGTCATGCATTGGCTCGCGAATCGGAGACGTTCATGAATAGAGAATTACGCTTGAGTTCCAAGCGTATCTACGTATCGACTTCTAGGTCTCTAGAGACAAGTGAGGAACGTAAGTATGTAAGTAAGTATATTTTATTTTGCAAATATAGGTACAGCACATGGTGGATAACAGAACGTGATGCGCGATTGACCGCTAATCGTGATTCAGATGTTCGATTTTGACGACCCCGTTGTCGCTGGCATATGCAACAGGATCCGCGTACGAAGTCGTGGGCAGAAGCTAGTTACAACTAAAATCCTTTACATTTCATCGAGTGAAGGTTGACTTAGATTTTTGCACTCCAACGACAGAAAACATCGTTTTGCACGATGATTTGATTTGCCTAAACTTGTCGATGGTTCCTTTAACTGTACTTTAACGCTAAAGCAGCCATCTGCTAAGCGCGTTGTGTTTTTTACAAAGTGTTCTTCACAAATCTTCTCCCCAACAAATACACACATCAAAAGTGTCTAGGGATCAAGCATATTTATGCGGATTTCTTGAGATTGAGATGTGGCTTTGTAATAAATTTATGATTTTATAAATTTATATGGATCCTTTTTGGTGCATTTCATAATTTGAAACAGGAACTGTCAATCAAATTCGAGTAAAAGATGAAAATCAGCTGTCAATATTTTCCCTATAAAAACATACAACGCATTGAAGACATTATTAGTGCTACTGTTTCCCTACTACTGATTAAAACCAACGTTATTATGGAGCGGCGACGTCATTTAAGCAGGGAAGAAATGCTCAGAGCCGTGGGAATGATAGAAGCTGGTTCCCGGCAACGTACTGTGGCTTTAGCTCTGAATACAAGTCAGAGTGTTATCAGTCGACTTTGGACACGTTACCGAAGCACTGGTACCGTGGCTGAGCGCCATGAAGGACGGTATCGCTGCACCACACGGAGACAAGACCGATACATTCAAATCTTAACTCGAAGAGCTCCAACAATAACCGCCATGATGTTAGCCGTGAGGCTTCATCACTCTTCAGGGAACTTAATTAGCGACCAAACAGTCAGAAACCGCTTGCATGAAGTGAACCTTCATTCCCGAAGACCGCTACGGGTACCACCTATAGCAATGCACAATCGCAGGATTCGATATCAATGGGCTCTTGAACACAGAAATTGGGCAGAAGAACAATGGCGTTTCGTGTGCTTTTCTGATGAGTCTCGTTTTGGTATGAGACCGGATACAAGACGTATACGACACTGGAGAACCCCTGGACGCCAACAGCGATTAAAATCCTGCCAGGAAGTCCATCCTTATAGTGGTGGAACCATCATGGTATGGGCGGGTATTTGGATCGGCGGAAGAACTGAGTTGATTTGGATCAGAGGCAACCTCAACGCTCAAATTTATGCTGAGACGATTGTATCTGACGTCATCGTTCCTCTACAAGTGCAAATCGGTCCCTTATTTCAGTTAATGCATGATAATGCACGACCGCACACCGCAAGAGTTGTAAGACAGACTCTCGCCGCAGCTAACATCAATGTCCTGCCCTGGCCTGCTCAGTCGCCAGACTTGAACCCGATTGAGCATGCATGGGATATGCTACAGAGAAGAGCTCTGCCGAATATGGAGGGTATCCAGTTGCAAGAAGACCTTTTTTTGTTGTTGCAACGAACATGGGCGGCCATTCCACAGCGTGATTTGGATGAACTCATTTTGAGTATGCCAAACCGATGTTCTTGTGTTGTTAGTGTTCGCGGTAGAAACACGGATTATTAATTGTTTAAGTTACCCAATAAAATTTTAAAGAAAACTGTTATTTCAGTCTTTTTTTCGAACTTTAATGTTAGTGGTTCAAATGTCAAAAATCCCTTTATTAGGAAAATGGCAAATTTCTTTATTAATGCAAAGGTGACTTGGTTTATCGTTACTGTGACAAACGAAAACACTTTATTTGATGAATCCTTAAAGAAAATTTAAATTAATATCAATCAAGAGAAAAGTTATTGCAAAAATATATGTTGATCCCTAGACACTTTTGATGTGTGTATCTCGATGACTCATGCATGACAAACCTCTTCGAGCTGTCAGAAACGCGTCAATTGGTTTCGGACATCATCTTAATCTTTCAAACTAGAAGAACTTTCGTAATGGTTAAAATTTGTAAAATTACATTTAATAGATGAAAATTAAGAGACATTCTTTACCAGCCAACCAAGCCTGGTTAGATAAAGTGTTGGTTGCCCTTCACCTAGTAAAATCTTTTCAGATCCTAATAAGCTCCAGAATACGTCTGCTCCTATAATAATATCAATAGAAGCGGGTGTGTGGAAATACGGATCAGCTAAGTGAATATTTGACGGCATGTTAACGTTTACCTGCCTAGTGGGAACGTAATCAGTTATTGTAAGCAAGACAAAACATATTAAATGATTATCTAGCGGTTATCAAACACGACGATCATCCTGGATTGAGAATGAGAATGAAGACACTTTTATTTTTGAGGGTGGGAAATCATCAAATGACGCCTCCCGCTCTGGGTGGAGAATGTGAAGCTCCGGGGAGACCTGGCCGGTCTGAGGGACACCGGCCTCCAGCCGCTAAGCCCACCGGGAGGAGTACCACCAGCAACAGCAGCAGCGACCAAGCCGGCCCGAGCCAGCGGAAAACCGGGTCCTAGACCTACAAAGGTGGCGTCGTAAAGTAAGAGCCGTTGCGGCTAGACTGCCCCGAGGACCGGAGCTGTAGTTGCTGCTGGAAGTAAACTGCTGGAGCCCAGACCTATGAGGTGCTTCCGTTGCCACGTGGGGCACCACGTTGGGGTCCATTACACCTCGGAGGTGCGGTCAGCCCGGACACACGGCCGGCTCGTGTAACGCCGCGCCACACTATATCGCATGTGCGGCTGCTGGCAAACCGGCCGATCACCGGGTGATGAGCAAGTCCTGCGCCCCGCCTGCCGGAACCAGGAGACGAGGCATGCCCTTTGCCGTCGTCGCCACCCCCACCGTCGCCACCACCGCCGCCGCTGTCGTTGTCGCCGCCACCACCGCCACCGCCACTGCCAAAGGACCCAGGGGGCGAGATTAACAGGATATCCCCTGTACCACTCGTATGCGAATGCGCGAACATTATTAGCTGAGTGCGCAACGTGACTATTGTTTGCGTCGGCTGTGGAGGATGATTCAACCTTAACCATACGGTCGTACCATCAGCTGCTTTACTTTGAGGTTTTGTTTGAGATTGGTGTTATGTGGGACGTCAATTACACATGGAGATGGATAGTCGACTGGTTTATTAATATTATGCGCGTACCAACATTACTCAATAATTATAGTAGACACAATTGAATACCTTACACTTTTCCCCCTTAAGATTACTAGTCACCATAGAAACTTATATTTACTCTAATCACTAACAGAAAATTCTTACATATCTTGGAAGAATTTTCTGTTAGAAGCTAAAAGTAAAAACTAATAAATACTACTAGGTATTTCTATATATTATAGTAGACACATACTTGTCTTCAGTCAGGGCGCGTACGTGCGCTCATATTACGGCAGCGGGCGTGGAGCGGGGCGCTCGCAGGGCCCGCGCTACTTTGGGAATAAAGCCATAATGATTAAGTAAACCTAGGTAGCTTTTTAATTGCGTGATATCGATAGGTGTTGGTGCCTTCGCAATAGCCTCCACCTTCTGGGCATTCGGGCACGACCACTTTGGTCAATAATAAACCCTACTAGATACTACGCTCGCTTGTAGAAAACAACATTTACTTAATTTAACGGTCCAACCCATTATCTCTTAATCTACCCAGTACTTGTATAAGGTTAGCCAAATGTTCTGTCCGGAAGGCCATGTCACACCAATATCGTCAAGAAAGTTTTTCCGGAATACAAAATACACCGAATGGCGTACGGCGATATAAAAATGTACCGATGTGTGTTATGGCTAACTACTAACAGCCGCACAGGTCGATCCATCAGGTTAAGCAACGCTTTCCGGGGTTGGCCGTGGATGGGTGACCATCTTCAGATATCGAGACTCCTCCGTGCCTCGGAAAGCACGTTAAGCTGTTAGTCCCGGCTGTCATTTGTGCATCTTTGACAGTCGTTACGGGTAGTCAGAAGCCCGAAAATCTGACAACCAGTCTTACCAAGGGGTATCGTATTGCCCACTAACTGGATTGTGGAGGTCAGATAGGCAGTGGCTCCATGTAAAATACTGGTATTCAGCTGCATCCGGTTAGACTGGAAGCCGACCCCAACATAGTTGGGAAAAGGCTAGGCAGATGATGTGTGTTATATTGGCTGTACACGGGTGTGAATCCTCAGTCAACAGCGTCTGTTGATATGCATGGGGTAAATCAATTTCCGTAAATTCCCTTCCCCCACTTACAGTGGCAAACAACTGTTCGATGCATGGGAGTGGGTAAACTCGCTCGAGCTCGCGCGAGACGCGCGCGGAGTGCTAGCGGCACGGGTCGCGCCCGCACGTACACGAGCTATTAATTGTTAGTCAGTTGTAGTTGGAGCAATTTTTACATTTTCCTAATTTATCAGTAAACTGCATAGATTCGCGACAATATCATTGAAATTTATTTGAAAGGAGAGTGTTGATGTCGTAGACCTATAATTGGGTATTTGAATTTGTACGTGATTTGTATGCAATATAACAATATGATGCCACAGATTTTTTTAAATCAAATGGAATACTTATTAGCATTAAATGCAATTTTACAATTACATCTTCGCATAATATTTCATTTCTGTACGGTGATGGAAGTTTTTAAGACAAGCGGCCTTTTTCCTATGTGATTTCATATTTAATTATTGATCGTTTCAATTAGTCAATTGTAACTCCATTACCTGAAAGGTTTCTCGGCCTCCTTTAAACTACTTAAATAGGTTCTAATACTGTTAAGTTCTTTACATATCAGTCATTTCAATAGGTGAGTCTCGTAGACCAGTAATTACATAATTATAATGTAAAATATCGAAATAATTCCTAACAAAAATATCTTTTAGGCTACGTTATTAATTGTACAAAGTTGACTTATTGTTGTATCACTACTAATATTAACTACCATAGGAAAGTATGTAAGGTTTCATAATTATTCCAAAGAAATATAGTAAGAAACAAAATACTCGTAAACATTATAAACTTCTTTTTTCAAAAGCTTTGTAAACCAAAGCAGCAATTAATGTGAAGGTTTGAATTACCAAAACTACCTTTTGGAAATGGCGACTAGAATCTATGTTTTGTTTATTTTCACGTTCAAAAGTGCCTTTCTTGTGCCTATTTGAAATAAATGATTTGACTTTGACATAAAAAATAATATTTGTGTATTGAAAAATAAATAGCTAACAGCTAATGTAGGTTAACAATAACACAACTGTAGGTACTGTATTTTATGCACACATTAACTTTAATATTATACAAATGTGATTTAACCTAATGCACTATAAATAATTCCTTGTAACTATGTATGTATACACAGAAGAACAAAAATAAGTAAATAACTTTGTAAATCGTACTATTAATGAGTTTTGGGTGGATTTAATAAATATTATATTTTACACCTCCTGTTTTATTTCACATAATGTCCCATCCACTTCCAAACACTTGTATGTCACCACGTCACTCCAGTACTCATTTAATATCCAATGACCAGAATATCCAATTCCAGTTTATTCCACTTTGCTAGTAGAGTAAGATCCCAGGGCCACCAGACGTCACGTATTTTGGAAATGTGGACGATTGAGTAGTGTTAGTATGTACTAAGATCGCATGCCTACCTGCTAGCTTGCGTAGACTGCCAATTTTCAGGTATCAGGTAATCAAGGTACATAAAAACATTACTTACCTCACGTAAATTCTCCAAGCTGATTTTTACGTAAAAGGACAATATCCAATACAAAATCCAAAAAAAAAAAACAAATCCCAGACATTTTCCGTCGGCCGTATTGCTTTGCAGACGCTTTAAAGCTCCCAAAATAATGACTTAACTTCACGGAAATTCTGATTCCTATTCTTATATTATGTCCACCAGACAACTTTTTTAAAACCAGACAAGAAGACAGATCGGGGCCAATTAACCCCTAACTTCAATTTTAATGCCTCTGTGGGTAGGAGTGTGAGGGCATTATCCACGTGCATGAGAAGGCTAATACAAAATTGGGTTGCTGCAGCAGGACATTTCCGACAAACCTTTTATTGTGGTTTTCGAAGCTACACAGTGTGTTAAAGCTAATACGGCTAGCCTTTAGCACACGGCCACACGCGACAACCACAACCGCTGCCACCTGAAACTAGAAGCGGCTACAAAGGTTGCTGAAGCGCGCGACCGCCACTTGTAGTTTGGTAATAGACAATTGCGGTCAGTGGCCGACAATTAATTGTTGACTGAAGTGAAGGGAAAGAGGGGGGATCACGTGTGTGGATTTTTTTTTGTTTTGAGGATGGGTAATCATCAAATGATGCTTCCGCTCGGAGCCGAAGGTAGTGTCATGTTCCTTCCTTAGCCCTTTATGTTTTGGGGCCCCACTTAGATATCAGGGCATAAAGCACTATTTCACTTCGCGCCGCTCAAAATCCAACAACGCGCCTACAATTTAGGCGTTCATTTAGAATTTAGATGTCGCCTAGTGTTACTGAAAACGAGTACCTATTAGTCTCATTTTATTTAAAGCACTCTTCAAAGACCAGTATTACTATGTATTGTTTGTTAATTTTCTTTTTCAATTGCTATTCCATTATTACTCTTAAACATTAACTGCATCCTAAACGATTTTTACACATTTCAAAACATTGTATTTTGTTTAGGGCACTGCAAAAACTGAAAGTGAAGCGCGCGCCATCTCTTAAATATGTTACGTACTTACTTGTGTCGCCATGTCCTGCCAGTGTGAACGTTCACCTTACACCTTTGCGTAAACCCTTGGACTGTGTGACTACGACTCGCAACGACCCTTCGATAGATGGCGTTGGTTGACATGAAAACTTAGCACGGTACTATGATGGTGGTTAGGTCAATTATAATTATGTCTGACCGAAAATATACTGTAATATTACAGTAGTAAATATGAGCGAGACTTTGAATGCTAGAGTAGCAGTTTAAAATTGAAAAAAATGGTCGTGTCTGTACAAATCATGAGTTAGGAGATCATTTCTCTATGGCGTCACATTGATTGAAATATTTACAAAACAGTAAATACATACGTTAAAACGACTTACGGATCACTGTTCTAGCCGAATAAGCTAGAACGACTCTTATGGCTTCGCCGTCATCAATAGTTTGCAAAGAACTACTAGGACCTAACGAATAAAACAAGATTGGCCAACTTGCCACTTAAGTATTCTAAGCGTTTTTCAAACTCAAACTCAAGTATTTATGCCATATAAACCAATTACTTACAGGCACTTTTGAATTGTCAAGGGAAATTGTCAGTCAGAAAGATGCTAGTTGCCCATTCCAAAGCAATAGCTACGGAGGAGAACGGGCAAGAAACTTCATGGACACTCTTTTAAACAAAATATGATTACAAAATATTGGTTACATAATTCATATTATTATTATACATGATGTGAGAACGATGCAGAAGATATAAAATATGTAAAAACAGTTTAAAAATTTAATTAAAACAAGCCATAGCCGCTAAGAGATGACCAGTCCCTACTGACAGCACCCGGTCACGAACATGACGCATGGATTAACACCATTCAGCTCAACCTTTGAAGGGAGCTAAATGATCCAACACACACGCCATCATCAGCGAGACATTAAAGTGAGCATGGCATACTCTCAGCCGCCAGAGTAAACAGTTGGAGCAGCTCACCCTTTTGTCTTCAATAAAGTCTTTGACAGTATAATATATGCATTCTGGCACAACTTGCGTTTAACGAACGATTTGAATTTATTATATATATTATATGCAACACGACACTGCATTCAAAATCACAAATTACCGACGCTGCTTAAAAGCTGCAAAATTAAAGCTCATTGTGCTCGCCAAGACGTCTGCCGCCCAATGTAGGGCTGTAGGTAATGAAAGTAGTCATTACTTGTAACCCTGACACATCTGGAAAGCGTTGCGACAGATCCCGTTGATTATGACGGGACGAAGTCATGGAACAGGCCTTTGTCCGTTGCAGTGCTGCGCTCCAAAACACGAATCGCTGACGTCACAAATCTACAAAAACGGCGAGACAAGCTTGACACCTAAGGACAGGATCGGCCCATTTTAGCTCAAAATAGAGAGTAGGGAGTGGAAAGGAGGAAGGGAGGCCTTTGACCTGCAGTGCAACAACCGGGCAAAAAATTAAATATAACATTAAAATATATTTTTTTTGTTCCAGTACTTTATGTTCGAGTTGTACGTCAGTATCCGAGACATTCAGAGGTCAAGCATTTGGCTGGCGGTGATGGAGCCCCGGTGCTGCGCCCCCCCTCGCCTCATGGGCGAAGCCAGCATTGATCTCGGAGCCATTTGGTCCCAACCTCGTTAGTATTGTTTAACTTAAATTAGGAGAACGTTAGTGTAATCTATAAGTTGGTCTTTTCTTTAATAGGTATTTAGTCTTTTAGATCTTCGTAAGTATTTCAGGTTTTTTCCCCGGTCATATGCCAAATTTCACCCAATTCCGTTCAGCGGCTTAGAGTGATAGCGTAACGAACACACCAAAATATTAAATTTATACAACTTTAAAATTACTTTATTATATAAGTTTCGATTACATGATAATAAAAATCAAAATAACATACCAACACCTTTGCCCAATGTCGACTTGACATGAAACTTAAATAAAGTATTTTTTCACCTCACAGGCTCGGAAAGAGTCTGTTTTTCATTCGAAATCTGAGCCGAAAATCGATTTTTGCTCTCTAGCGTGGAAAGAGTTTTTAAAATTCGAACCTTTCTATTTAATAATTTTCTATACTGCCAGTCCACTGAAAATGCATGACACGGTCTAAAATAAAATATTAAATAATACCGCTGACCTTAAAAACTTCCATCACAGTAAAGAAATTAAATATTTTGCGAGGATATAATTGTAGAATTGGAATTAATGTTAATAAGTATTCCATTTGATTAAAAAAATCTGTGACGTCACATTTGAATATGCCATAAAAATACTACCCTGTCAAATACCCAATTGTGTAGTAATTTAAGTTTAATTTTGTAAATAAAATAAATACTAATATAATAATGTTATTTAATCCTTTGCTTGGCAAAAATAAATATGTATGAAATTAAATTAGTTAGTTATTTGTATTAAATTAGTTTTTTTCTTGCATTCTCCTTAGAGGACTAGTAGGATATAAAACAAAATACAGGGTATTTAATTTTGGAGATATTAGATACATTGCCAAGTATCTGTTATTTTCTTCACATGAGTCAATGTATCTGAGACGCTCGAACAAAATAAAACCCAACAACACCTGTTTTCTTGCACCTAGCAGTTTCCTCGCTGTAGTGAGGTGAAACATTGTGTGTTGCGCTCGGCAGCAAAGCTTTTCTGCGTCTCGTACCTTTGAAACCTTCGTTACGCTCAGGATTCTATATTTGAACCACTCGCTTCGCTCATGGTTCAACCCTAGAATCCTTCGCTTACTCAGGTTTCAATAGAAGTACTCGCGCCAAAAATCAACTTCCCAGCCTTGCATAACAAATAACTATTAATTACCACCTGGCTTTGCATGGCTGCGATGTACAACATACTATCGATTGAAGTTGAAGCCGCAGACGAAGGTTTAATCTATATAAACCTGCTTCTTGAATAACTCTTTCTATTTATTTAAACTGCATTAAAAACTGTATTGCGTCTGTTGGCCGATTATACCCAGAAGTCGTACAGCGCCTTCGCGTTAAATATAATAACGCGTTCAAGATGTTGATGGGGTTGCCCCGCTTCTGTAGTGCGTCAGGGATGTTTGCTGAAGCTCGAAACGATTGTTTTTATACTACGATGAGGAAGCGATGCGCCTCGCTGGTGCGCCGTATGTGGGGCAGCCCCAATATCATCCTGCGCTGTGTGGCGAGCAGACTCGATTGTCTATATGTGGGTCGCTGCTGCAAGCTGTCCACATCTGTGATATGCGTGTGGCAGTGACTCACATGTATGCATGGTTTTAGGATAAGTGATTACAATAGGAATACTAACATAGGAATAAGGAAAATTGTTACTAACACAATGAGTCAATGTTACTTGAAATAAAGAGAAATATATATTTAAATCCGTTCATAGTTTAGAAGATCTAAGCGTACAGAGGGACAGACGGTGAGCAGCTTTTTAAACTATGTAGAAATAAATTAATATCTTTGGTTTTCAATTTAATTGACTGAGTCAGTGGGACATTTTTAATTCGGTTTGCTATGTATGGTTCGGTTTGTTTGTATAATGGTTGAATGTCAATTTGTCGTATTTTTTTTTTAAGGCTGGGAAATCATCCAATGACTTCTCCCGCTCTGGGTGGAGCGGAAGGGAGTGTCAGACTCTTACTGACTAAAACCCATCCATGTTCCTTCCTTAGCCCTTTATGTTCCGGGGTAGTCGAACCCTTTCGGACAATCCCGCTTACCAATTTGTCGTATTGACATTACGACGCAATAATAATGCTGAGTCGGCTAAGTAGATCCTATCTTACAGAAGCCAGCACATCAAGTTACAAGTGTGATTTCAACATTGAAATAATATAACTGTAGGTTGTGGTCAAAAAGGAAAAGCAATGTGTTCACTGAATTAATCTTTATTTAGACCTAATATAATAACAACTTATACATTCATTATATGACTATCTAACACTTTTTTTGTATTATTTCTTATATAGGTATATAAATGTATACAAAATAATACAAAACAAAGTGACATTAAGGCGTCGAAGTACTCATCCGCATCGCTGTCGTCTGGAAATGTGTTCACTATATTTTTATAATTAACTATTAAGTGCCCTTGTTGGCAACTACCTACAATAATTATTATTTCAAATTTAAAATCCCTTTTAATGTTTCGTTTTGATTCACCCCTGCATCCATATTCACCCCGTTTGACGGTACAGCTTGGTGTGCTAGCGTCTGTACATGGAGCTAAGAAAATTAGCGCAAGCACTAGAGTAGCACGCGAGTATCAACTATTCATCGGTTTTTGCAATTTGCTGGTCAGTATCCAGTTGTATGTAGATCAAACTATCATGCACGGCCGTAGCAAGTACGTATTTACAGATAAGAATAATCAATACAAATATCTTAGTTATCATTGTCTTCCAATGTCATGATTTCCTGGAATATTTTGGCAATTTCATTAAGTAGGTACATAGGGGTGATAATAATGAACTTGGAAGATTGTTAAATTTTTATATTTAGTTTTTTTATACACGTACTGCTATGAATAGTATTTTGATCAAATACACAACTTCATACTACACCTATACCATAAGAATATTTGAATATTTCCTCTTGTTACTTGGTGTCGGATCAAAATGTTTTTTCTTTCATTCTCTTTTTTTCACTTTATTATCATGCCTTACATCCATCCATCTTTATTTTCTCCCACCTCATTCTCGCCTTTATTGGTCGGCTTGATTCTCCACTCAAGCCAGCCAATGCGACTCTCCAGTCGCATGAGCAAACGTGCTCCGAGGAAGGAAGTATTCCAGTAAGTGCTCGTAGGGACATGACCATCTTCCAGGCTCTAGGATTGTTCTAAAAGTCTTGGCATACCACTCTACTCCTCCTAAGCACCCCAGGGCAGGTTGCCCCTTTGTCACTACGACACGTTGTGCTAGTGACCTTTTCCGGGGCCCCAATATTGAGTGTGCACGTCAACCCCTGCCATTTTAACTGTGTATGCATTATTACATTGGTCAGGTAGGGAACATAATTAGTTTTTCTATAGGTTTAGGTACCCAATCTACTATAGACACCCAACCCTATAGCCCAAACTGTTTTGTTTCCATCTCCGACGGGGGTGCACTTGTACAGTGCGAACAGGGATAACCGTTGGTTGGTGCCTCCTCATTATTTAGAATCATCTCGTACGCTTTCCAAAAGTCTTGGACCCCAGGGTCCCAAGATATGTCTATGACAAATAAATAATTATTATTAAATTGTATTAAATAATATAATACTTACCTAAGGCACTGTAGAAACTGCAACGATTTTAACCTCATTTCAAGGCACGATTTGAAGATTATAAATGTGTCTTAGTCCAGTGCCTCAGTATTAGTCCATCTGTATTTAAAGTGGCTGTTATTTATTATAAATTTGATAAATTACAATATACTTATAAACGTGGATAAGTAATATCGGCAGAAAAACTCGGCAGTAAACAAATACAATTGTGTGTGCGCGACTTCGTATTGTTTTTACTGAACTGCATCTAATCTGAAATGGAAACACCGGAGACACCATATCTCTTCTTTCTTAAATCTATGTAAGTTGCATTTCATTGGCTTCCTCTAGTTCCATTTTCTGTCGGACATGGCGCCACCGAGCTGCGACCGCTGCCTCTAATGGCGACCGACAGATGGCGATACTTGACCTACCAAAAAGTAGAACAGTCATTTACCTTCTTCGTTTTAACACAGCTCATAGGTTGGGTTAAAGAAGCATATAAGTAGCTCGTATTTACAATTTATCTGCTCGAGAGTTTAATTGGTAGGAACCCCCGAATGTCAACCCCTTTCAAACTTTTAGCATTTAGAAGATGAGTACCTATCTTGTATTTCAGCACTTATTAGGTACGGCGCCGTCGGCGTCGGCACGCGAGAAAAGTAACGGAAATTGTCTTTATCGCTTAACGCCGAATTACCGGGGGAATTACCGTTGTGTTGCCATGTTTTTTCCGTTTTATTGAAATCTATTTATTCTATGTCTGAAGTCAAATTTTAGTGTATGGTTACATTAACAGTAGGTATAAATGTCGTCGAATGAAGACTCTTTTTTTTTTGAGGGTGGGAAATTGTCAATTGTTTCGTTCCGCTCTGGGTGGAGCGGAAGGGTGGGTCAGACTTACTGACTAAAACCCATCCATGTTCCTTCCTTAGCCCTTTGTGTTCCGGGGTAGCGGAAACCCTTTTGGACAATCCCGCTTACCCGGTAGGCTTCGGCCCTATCTGGCATCTTCCTTATTGCTGACATCTCTTGCACACGTACGCGCCGTCCGGCACGGGTCTGGTCCTGGTCGGACGGTGAGCTACCCATTACTGGCCCTACAAAAAACAGCAATAAGTGGTACCCTGGTTCTGGGCCGATACTTTAAGCATCTAATTACTAAGATTGGTATAAGCATTATGTAACTTCGGTGTTGTACGATAGTTGGATGGAGTGTATCCTGCAAAATTATTGAAAAATCGATTTCCCCCTTTTGCTTCCGTCTGGTCATGGCTTAGTATTCATATTTATAAATATAGTTTGGAAATGAAAAGGGGGACTGCTCTACCCCCATAGACTCCTGCCGAATTGTTCGCCTGCAATATCGATTGATTAGTTGTCCCGCTTGCACAGATTGAAGCATACGCAGATAATGTGATGTATCGTACCTGCGTAGTGAGATGGTAGTTGACAGGTAGGGTAGCTTATAGATGTTGGGAGGATTTATCAAACGGGGTAGTATGGGTAGGTAGGCGCCATAACCGTTGTAGCTATAGGAAAAAGGTCTTAGGAGGCTGTCCTTAACTTTCTGAGATATTTTTATCAGCGGATTTTGTATTTTTTTTTTAAACTTGATTATGCCAATTTATATGCCATACACTATCGGAACGACTCTAAGTACACTGGAAAATTCAGAAATCTTAAAAAAACTTATCACATCATATTTTGTAGGATAAGCGCTCATTCTGAAATAGCTCACCGCCTTAGCTGCTTCGTTTCTCATAAATTTTTTATGACGTCGCGCGCGTCGTTTCAACGGATCGACGGACAAAAAACGAAGCGGGAGCGAGGGTGATGCGCTGCGTTGTCGGAGCTCCGCTGCGACGACGGACAGTGATCCAATGCTAGCGGAGGAAGCTAGACGAGCGTAATCGCCGTCGAGGCCCGTCGCGACGACCCTGTCCACTCTCACCCTCCCGACCCTTGCTCGAGCCAGCCCGCGTTGCCGCTGAGCCAGTAGTTTTAAAAAACCCCCGATCCAGCTGTCCCTTGCTGTCCCCCCCCAGCGACGCCCTAAGCCGAGGTCCGAACCCCGCAGGGGGTGCCCTTAGCGTGTAGTCGCTTAGTTTTGTAAGTTAGGTATAGTTTTTATTAAGCCCTGGCTGGAGGCTACAATTCTTTTGTGGCAGCCACAGGCAAGCCCGGTTAAGCAGTAGACAACCCTTTGGTTGAACTGCGAGATGCCATGATCAAAAAAAAAAAAAAAAAAATAGACGAGCGTAAGCTGAGACGCAGCTGCGACGGTGTGCATAACCTCTTGCGTTGCGCTGTCGCAGCGTCAATGCAATGCAGGTGTGGCATAATACAATGCGTTGTTCCGTTGCGAAGACGCGACGCAACGCTGCGCAACGCACTAATGGGGCGTCACTCTTAGGCACATCAGCCGTAAGGCGCGCGTTCTACTTATTCAAAACTTGAGATTAACGATGGAG
The DNA here is from genome assembly GCA_951799385.1 of Hyppa rectilinea. Classification (NCBI taxonomy): domain Eukaryota; kingdom Metazoa; phylum Arthropoda; class Insecta; order Lepidoptera; family Noctuidae; genus Hyppa; species Hyppa rectilinea. Next base: position 23,016,509 of record OX637300.1, read on the forward strand.
TAGTAACGGAGATGAGATCCAATAGGATCTCATCTCCGTTCCTAACTACTCCAGCTAAGCTAATAAGCTTGCCATCTCGCAGTCTGATTGAATCTGAACGAAATTATGATGAGTCCATCGTATCATGACTGTATAGGTACTTTGGTTAAAGACGTTACTTTTATCCATTGCTCGCTTTACCGTAACGTAACCACGGATAAAAGCAACGTAATACCGAATTACTTTTTAAACGAAAATACAACCATGCTGTAACATTTTAGTACTTTTTTTTTGTTTTGTTTTAGCGAGATAGAGGAACAGCAATTGATTTCAATACACGTTGATTGTTAATTCACTAATTACCTTTTAGGAGATGACAGTACTCGTGATTATAAACAACTTTTACTATGGGACAATAAAAGTTGATAGATAGATAGAAAGCAGTTCGAACCCAAGGCACGCACCTCTGATTTTACGGATTCATGTGCGTATAATTATCACTTGCTTAAAATCGGTGAAGGAAAACATCGTGAAGAAACCAGTAAGTATGACTGAGAGATATTTCTCAACAACATCGCTCATTAAATTAAAAAGGGCCACATTCCGAAAAAAATCAAAATCGTTTTTATTGCATAAAACGTATCAAAATTGGTTAAATTGTTATTTTAGAAAAAGACACCCATTGCTTTAGCGTTTAAAATGGTCCAATCACACAATGCCCGTTGGCCATTTTGACACATTGACGACTGACTTCAGAGCAAAACGGCCATATTTTTAGTTGCGACCCGGCAGTCTGCGTGACCGCACGTCATCTTTATTTAAAAAGGCCACATTCCGGAAAGCAACTGGTGTTGAAATGATAAATTATAGTGAAAAGTGCCATATTTTGAAATGTGACCGTCTTTAATAAAGAAAACACGTGAGTACAATATTATTTAATAAGGAAACGTGCCATATTTTGGAATGCGTTTCTTTTGATTTTAAATACTACAATTTTGATAATCATTTATTGAAACAAAAGTGCAGTATTTGGAATTTGTCTGTTTTGCATGTAAAATTACCTTAATTTTGGTAAGAATTGTTTGAACAATTATGTACTTTTTGTTTAGTGGCTGTTTTGATGTTCGTGAGCTATTATGTCTAAAAAATAATGTGTTTATAACAAAGTGCTTTATTGCTTGATGACCCGACAAAAGTGGTTCTGGTCAAATTTCAATTAGCTGAGCTAGTTTTTTAATTTTTCCTACCTACCAGCTACCTACCTACATCATCGTATGACATTTTCGAATGATTCTGTACCTCAAAATGAAATGATAAAATATGAATAGAAGATCTATTAAAGGGTATGTGCCTGTTTGTGGTGCTATTTAGGTAGGTATTTGGTAACTTGCTAAAGTTACTTTTGGGGTTTAAGTACCTACAGCCATTCACAATTTTTTTTCTTTGTTCGTAGAACAAAGTTCGTTCGGATTTTGAACATAGTCAGAACAAAAAATGAAGATCTTCAAACTTCAACACACAATGGCACAAAGTTTGTCTCAGCAACTTGTTAATTTTATTTTATGAAGCATTTAAGAAGATTTTATTTTGTAAGTGACATTGCTTGAATAAAGAGGTGGTAGTTTTTGTTTATTGCTGCATTTACTCGTAGTTACAACATTGATCTCATTGATAGTTTGTTAACATGGTGTGTTCTGTTATATTTTTTATCAAAAGATTTTTTTTTGTGTAACAATTTTAACATGTTGACTGTTTTGCAGTCTTTTTATTAGTTATTTTAATGATACATCATCATTCTCCTGCCCTTATCCCAATTTATTTGGGGTCGGCGCAACATGTCTTTTTCTTCCATACTTCTCTATTAGTCGTCATCTCGGTAGTCACTCGCTTCCTGGGCATATCATCTTTCACACAATCCATCCATCGTTTCTTTGGTCTCCCTCTACTTGTATAGCCATCCACATTCATGCTCACAACTTTCCTGACAACATTTTCCTCATTCCTCCGCATACCATGCCCGTACCATGACAACCGATTTCCACACAACTTTTCAGTCACCGGTGTCACTTTCAGACTTCCTCTTATATACTCATTCCGTATTCTATCCATTCGCGTAACACCACACATTCCTCTTAGCATTCTCATCTCAGCTGCATGCAATTGTCTTTCATTCATTCCTTTTGTGGCCCAACACTCTGATCCATACAAGACGGCAGGTCTAATCATGCTTTTATAAATCTTCCCCTTAAGTTTAAGGGGAATGCGGAAGTCTCAAATTGTTTTCGTGACCTGCCGCCATTTCATCCACCCAGTGTTAATTCTATGCTTAACAGTCCAATCTATTTCGCCATCGCTTTGGACAAATGAACCGAGATACCGAAAGTCGGAGCAAACTGGGAGAAGCGCGCCATCAAGCGCTATGGCCCCAGAACTGGAGAGACCGCCGAAATCGCAGAACATGTACACAGTTTTGGTTCTACTGATTTTCAGGCCAACAATCTCCAAGTTTCCGTTGCCATTTCTCCAGTCTGCTCTGGATCTCAGGTCCATCTTCACTGACAAGAACGATGTCATCGGCAAATAGCATGCACCATGGTGTCTCTTCCTGTATGTCCGCCGTAAGAGCATGCATAACCAAAAGGAAGAGGTAAGGGCTTCAAGCCGACCCCTGGTGCAAGCCTACCGCCACATTGAACTTGTCGGTGTTGCCAGCAGCCGACCGAACGTATGTACGAGATTGGCTGTACATAGCACGAATTAACTCTACATACTTCCCGGGCAAAACTTTCTCTTTCAAGGCCCATCACACGACATCCCGAGGTACCCTATCATACGCTTTCTCTAGATCAATGAACACCACATGCAAGTTTTTGTTCCTCGACCTGGCATAAACCCAAACTGGTTTGGGGTAATCTCGCTCTCCTCTCGCAGTCTTTTCTCCCATCCCTTCATACTATGGGACATGAGCTTTATCCCTTGATAGTTGTTGCAGTCCTGTACATCACCTTTATTTTTGAAGATGGGCACTAGCGAACTATTGCACCATTCTTGTGGGATCACTCTTTCTCGCAACAACTTATTGAAGAATAAAGTCGGTTGACTTACACGGTTACACACTTTAAACACTTCCATACTTCTACTGGTATTATCATCTAGGCCCATTGCCTTTCCATTTTTCATACTTTGAACTGCCTTTCTTACTTCATCCATGCTAATTTCCCTTACCAAACCCATATTTGCTTGTACCTCATTGAGCACACAATTCCATTCATTCTCTTCGTTCATTAGCTTTTCAAAATACACCATTTTAATGATACATAGTCACCTTTATTGATTAATTTCGTTAAAACGTTAATAACATCACAAACTAGAGTTACAGAGTGTCAGAAATAGCATTTTCACTATGAAAACGATTACTTTTTAGATTCTTTCATGTTTTTTTTTCAATTAAACCATTTTTTGTGATTGATTTTGTATGTTTGTATGTTTTTTTGTTGTAACACAAGTGTGTGATTCTTTATGTCATGTTTTTTAAAACATTTAAAAAAACTGCGACGTAAAATTTGAAAATAAACTTATTTTTTGTATGATTTGTGGCCTTTCATTTAATAAATTCATATGACATTTTGACCATTTTTATATACAAAAGGGACTTATTTGACTTTGTACGTTTCTGGGTGAAAGTTACAGTAAAAATTATACTATAGGTAAATAACGGGTTAAAATACGCATCGAATGATATATGCCACATGTATATATAAAATATGATTTACAAAATAATACGAAAAAACGACGGCCAAAACTTCAAAACGCTCTCCTGTAAAAAATGAAGTTTTTGGAATGTGGCCCTTTTGAATTTAATGATGTGTAGCTAAGTCAGAGGAGAGTAAGACCATGGGACCAAGTACAAAATAACAAAAGAAATATAGATCTGTTTCATATATTTCATCAAGTAAAATTGCATTTTTGTATGAAAAAGTCCGTTTTTTTCTAATATTTCAGATAGTAGTAGTGTCATAGTGAAAGTTGCTCATAATCATGGGTACCTTCACGCCCTGAAAGGTTAAAAGTCAATTAAAAATCACCGTGTATATACATGCATATAAAGATAATTACACGAAGTTAACAAAATCAGTTGAATTTTAGTAAAAATGTTTGGCATTTCTTTCTTCTTCGTGGTTACTGACTAACCTAAATGTCTGGTATATGTGTGGAACACTCTACCAGCATCGGCGTTCTTTCTACACATGACCCGTCTGCTTTCAAAGCAAGAGAGTGAACAGGCATATTTTGGGCATGCTCGCTCCATCATAGACCTCATCCATTGCTGTCTATCAGGCGTGATCGACGCCAAGAGCAGGCCCATTCGCAAAAAAAAAAGTGGTGCTTCAGAAGTGCTATTACCTGAAACTCCTGACTACGCGCCGCTTACGTCTTGAAATGTCCCAGACGTTAGCTAGGATGCATTTCGATGTCAAGATAAGTTTTGATCTAAATTCGTTTTAAACACACAATACACGTTTGGTAAATTTTAAAAAAATGGCCTTTTTTTTGAGGGTGGTAAATCATCAAATGATCCCTCTCGCTCTGGGTGGAGCAGAAGGAAGTGTCAAACAGTTACTGTCACTGTACTGTTAATGTTCCTCCTTTAGCCCTTTATGTTCCGGGGTAGCGGTAACCCTTTCGGACAACTCCGCTTAAAAAGTTTGGCTTATTCTAAAATAAGTTAAAGAAGCAATAGGTACCAGTAAAACTAGTCTTACAAACGCGTACGCATCGTAAGGATTATGAGGTCAAGCAGAGAGTCGCTCCATGTAAAATATTTGGTAATTAAACTGCTTCCGGTTAGACTGGAAGCCAACCACAACATAGTTGCAAAAAGGCTGGCCAGATTTATTTATTGATATTACCGTGTAAAAAAGGCCTAGCACGTCATCATCTGCCTAGCCTTTTCCCAAATATTTTGAGGTCAGTTTCTAGTCTAACTGGATGCAGCTGAATACTAGCATTTTACATGGAGCGACTGCCTATCTGACCTCCACAACCCAGTAACTGGGCGATACGATACCCCTTGGTAAGACTGGCTGGCAGATTTTCGGGCTTCTGACGACCCGTAACGACTGTCAAAGATGCACAAATTATAGCCTAGCACGTGGCTAATAAAAAAGTTCTTGTCTACATAAACGCATATAAATTGATGTACTTGCGTCAACATTTCGCTGCGCGCAACTCCCATTATTCACTCTATTGATTTTATGGAGGCGCACTGTGATATACATTCAGGTAAATGGCTAGATAACATCCAGACTCCCTTGATTTGAAGGGTGGGGTTGCGTATAGATACTATGTCTTCTCGTTTATACATTCAGGTAGAGGCGATTCTGAGAGAGACAGTAAACATCACTGTTTCACCGAGTAATCAATATTGCATCACTCACACACGAAAGCTCTTAAATTTTCAATTAGTTTGCACGTGTGTGAACATGTCTGCAATACATAACTGTATGGTTTATGTAGCTACTTATAGAGCTCCCACCGAGCTAGCTTGCCCGGGCAAAACCCATCCCATCCTCTCGCTTTGAAAACCCTACAATCGAAGTTGCTCGCCGTGCAGTTGGAATTATTTATTTAAGCTTTGTTTAGGACTTGTTTTGATGTTTAGTTTATAGACAAACGATTTCAAAAACGAAGTATACGCCCTTAATATTTAGCGTCAGTTGTGAGATTTAAGAAATGGAAGTGCCTTTTCTTTTAGTACGGAGATGCATCTAAGGTCTAGAAAACGCTTTTAGATACCGGCGGAAATACTCAGTACTAGTTGAACACAATGACTACCTAATGGGGTTGTGGGAGACAACTTAGAATGCTGGCTGCCGGCTTACGTGAAGTGTGCACTACGGTTTATATTTATATTATTAAACAGGCCATTACGTTTTTCAAAACAACCACAAAGCACAATTGTGTCGTGGCTCCTTTGATATTTTACTACAATACGTAGGTACTTGCTGCAAAGAAAAGCCATGATACGTCTTGAGCCTTTTTGATGCAACCACGACAAGACAGTCGGGTATTATAATATACAATGTGGAGAAAACAATACGACCATAAATGAAAACACTGACAATATGAATGAATAACACTTTACTTGAAATTCAAAAAGTTTTTTCAAATAAACAAAATTATAGTCGTGGACCGACTATAGGTTTTGCCAATCTTTGACTTGCTATAGTGACTAAACTATTGGAGATATTTTGATCGTATTGTATGTACCTAGTCTCCACTTTGTATCCTTGTACTTCGTTGTATACTTGTCGAAACTCAAAATGTAGAAATTCTTCGATTTTACTAAAAAAACTATAAATGAGTAAATAGGTGTATTTACTCAATTATAGTTTTTTAGTAAATTAATATCAGACTAAAGTACATAAGTGAACAAATTAAAAACTTGAAGTGACATAAACAAGCTAATTGATTCCTAGAGCATCGAAAAGACATAGGTTTTGTCTTAGATCTAAAAATAAAACCCTTTGCCTTCATTCAGCACGTGTCTATTCCCACGGGAAATGACGCATCAGGGGGCCTGAGAACCACCCACTATACAACATGATTATCTGAGGCTCATATTGATTACACTATTTTATCCAGTAGTCAGGATAGGTCTTCAATTTACCGATTATTTTCAGCCAGTAATAAGCCTCCGCAATTTTCTGCGCATAATATCATACAATTATTTGAACAGTCCGGAAATAGGAAAATGCATAATATACCAGTACGTAATGTGGAACCCGGGGGGGTGGTCTTCACTCTTGAGCACTAGAGGAGGAGTGCTCGCAATAAATTTATAAGGGGGTCATAGACCTATAAGGAAAAGCATAAGAGCAGGACCCGATCGGAAAATATCGTATTAACAGCATTACATATACAGTAGTAGTACATAGTTTAGTGTCCTCAACATTAAGATATGGAATTATTTAGTGAGGCAATGCAACGGGTAAAGATACCGTATATCGAAAAATATGCATAAGAACTATCTACTACTTACAGATAAATGAAAGCTGCAGAGGTTTTTAAAAAATATGAAAATATTAACAATGCCCTCGTTGTATAATACAACGTGGCGCTACAATGGTGACATTAATTTAACACTCATATACGTTTTTACATTTTCGTTTCATGAAGACATTATATTTCCATTAAACGTTATTATTTATGGATTTATTTAAAATGTTAAAAAGTAACATCTTAAAGTAACCTAGACTTAAAGAACTGTCGAGTAGCGGTCATTTGCCGGGGTCACGGAACATAACATTCGCATAAATGAAATTAAAACGAATAAGTGATACTAATAAGATGAAACAACTGCAAAAAAAGTTGGCGAACTTTTTATTATTTATTGAGTTTGAATTTTTTTTTTCCGTTTGCGATTTATTTTAACCTGTCGACATTTATTATGATTACTAGGCACTAGCCCTACCCGTGTGGTAAATTAATGTCACCATTGTAGCGCCACGTTGTATTTGAAACGTCCTTATTTGTCAAATCTGCATGCGACTCGAGTAAGTAGCCACCGACGCCGCCGTTGTGACAGGATGACAAACAGTTAGGTCTAACTGCACTGCTATACAGTGTGTTAGGTTAAACGCGGCGAGGGACATACTTTCAGGTTGTATAGTACTCATAGATTTTGTCCATGGGACCAAGGCCGAAATATGAAAAAAAAATATCAGCGGTTCATTTTGACGAATTATGCGAACCTAAATGTACTGAACAGCTGATATTTTTCATTATTTCGGGTATAGTTGCATAGTTAAAGTTATTAATTTTCATGAGTGTAGTACCCCCTGAAAGTATGTCCCTCGTTTAAACTAAAACACCCCGTATAAAAACTGTGTTTTTGTCATGGATCAAAAAATAAACAATAAATTCCTGAAATTATAAAGTGGGAAGAATATATCCGCCAATTTAAAAGTAATTTGTTTTTATTTGTAATAGATAAGACGTATTACTCTATTGTAGTTTTTTAAATGATAAATTATGATACAATTTCTATAAGTACTTATTATTATATTCCTTTGACTAGTTTGTAAAATTTAATTTGATTTAATTGACTTTAATATTTAATTTAACATAACTTACTGTATAATTTCGATTTTGTTTTAATAACAAGTACAATTAAACTGAAATTACTATTTGTACACCAATTTCATTGGTAGAACATAAAGCTTGACTACAATAAAAATATGAATATTTAAGTCTTTTTATGCATACTTAACCATGTTCACAAATAAAATATTAATCAATTGATTGAGCAACGGTGAATCGTTAATTACTTTTAGATACTTCTATTCAGTATCGTGCCACCTACCATAGCCCTTTTTCTACCTAACATAATCTTTTTTAATTTACAAAATGCTAAGATGTCACTTACAACACAAAACTACTAGCTACTGGACTACTTTTATCTTTGTTATGTTCTTTTAGAATCAATAAAGATTCTATAAACCCAAATGTAAAACGGTGTAAGTAGGGATGCAGGGTGAATCGAACAAAACTTATAAAAAGATTTTAACTTTGAAATAACATAGTTTGTTGCCAACCAGAACAATTGATTATTAATTATTATACAGTAAACACATTACCAGTCCTTTTTGGCCACAAACTATATTAATTAATGCTTAAATCGCTTGTAAACTTTCGTATCGATTCACCCCTGCATCCCTATTCACCCCGTTGTACGGTATTCTAATTATTTTGAAAGCTCGAATGCAGCCAGTTATTTTCAAACTAACCAGCTAGCTATAACACAAGGTTGCATCTAAGCTACACAGTATTAAAGATAGTAGAGCACTGGGACGTTCCTGCTTGTAATATTTTGTACTTGATTAAAGTTATACGTCTAGCGAGCCGCCTTTGTTCTTGTCCCCGCATCACCTTTACCCTTTATGAAGAATACATTGTATTAATATCGTGATTAATAAGTAATAAAATAACTTTCCATGTATCTATTAGTATAAAGGAAAGCTACTGCCTCCAAGTACAACCTACGCTACTTACAATAATATAACATCCTGTTTTTTCATGACTCTTACGGTACGGTAATAGAATGAAATGTCAAGTAGACAATCACGGCGAATAAAATGATGCGTGGCGTAAACATATTAGTTGGCATGAAGACGCAGACGGGCGCGACGTGAAAACGCTGCGCGCCTGTCTGCGGGAGCCTTAATATAGCGGTGGCCTTGTATTTTATTTCAAAGAAATGTCTAATAGACAATCACGGCGATTAAAATGTTGCGCGGCGTAAACATAGTAGGTGGCATGAGGACGCAGACGGGCGCGAGGTGAAGGCGTAGCGCGCCTGTCCGCGGGAGCTTTAATATAGCGGTAGCCCTGTATTTTCATAACACCTACAGTGCGGTACGGTATTTAATGGAACGTCTAGTAGACAATCACGGCGAATAAAATGTTGCGCGGCGTAAGCATAGTAAGTAGCATGAAGACGTAGACGGGCGCGACGTGAAGGCGTGGCGCGCCTTTCTGCCGGAGCCTTAATATAGTGGTAGCCCTGTATTTTCATGACACTTTCGATACGGTAAAGTATTAGAATGAAATGTCTTGTAGACAATCACGGTGAATAACATAGTAGGTGGCATGAAGACCGCGCAGACACGCGTGACACGATAGCACGGCGCCTTTCTGCGGAACCATTAATATTATAGGCGATGGCGTTACTTAGAACAAGTTATTTTATACCGGTTGAAAATCATAACAATAATAGTTTGCCTTTTGTTGCAATGAAATTTCGATCGTTTCATTCATGCGGCTTTACAGATTTTTCTTAAAATATCATAACTAAGAAAACTCGCAATCATCATCATTCTCCTGCCCATATCTCAATATATTTTTGGTCGGCACTTCCAAGTCTTTTTCTTCCATACTTCTCTATTAGTCGTCATCTCGGTAGTCACTCCCTTTCTAGACATAATTATCATCTTTCACACAGTCCATCCATCGTTTCTTTGGACTACTTCTATAGCCATACACATTCATACTCATAGCTTTCCAGACAACCGATTTCCACACAACTTTTCAGTCAAGTCGAAATTAATTCAGACCTTTTTAAGTTAAACGGGGTTAAAAATAATAAATATATTCATTTATATTTGACTAGCTGACCCGACAGACGTTGTCCTGTCTTAACTGTGATACCTACCCTACCTACCTACCCTACCTACCTACCTACCTACCTACCTACCTACCCAACCTACCTACCCAACCTACCTACCCTACCTACCTACCCTACCTACTCTACCTACCACACCTACCCTACCTACCTACCTACCTACCCTACCTACCTACCCTACCTACCTACCCTACCTACCCACCCTACCTACCCTACCTACCTACCCTACCTACCCTACCTACCCTACCTACCCTACCTACCCTACCTAACTACCTACCCTACCTACCTACCTACCCTACCTACCTACCCTACCTAAAAAAAATAAAAAAATGTATTCTGCTATTCAGGGCGGAGACAAATCCAACGAAACAAAAACCATGAAAATTGGTCCAGCAGATCTCGAGTTATAATGGAGGGAACAAACCCGTCTTTCTTTTATATACTACTCTGTCAAGAAAGTACCGGGAAAAGATCAATAATACACAAAATGTCTGTTATTCATCCAAATTTATTTTATCACCTTCAAAGTATGCTCCTTTAGAAACGATACACTTGCGCCAACGAATAATCCATTCATCAAAACATTTTTTAAACGCTGCTTCCGGAATTGAGTTCAGTTCTCGCCGCGAATTCTCCTTTTTCGGTTTCGGTTCAGTTGGAAGGCGCCACTCCGAAGCTTGTTGACTAGTTTGCATGTCAAACTCGTAAACCCACGTCTCGTCACCAGTAACAATGCGTTTCATGAATGTTGGGTCCGAACTGACTCGTTCTAGCATGTCCTCAGCGACTTTCATGCGATTGAGTTTTTGGAGAAAATTCAGATCTTTTGGGACTAGCCGAGCAGCAACATGTTTCATACCCAAATGATTAGTTAAAATGTTACGGATCGACTCGTGAGATACAGAAAGTTCGGCGGCTATCTCTCTCAGAGTTGAATGGGGATTTTCAGTCACTATTTTCTTCACTTTTGCGATGTTAACTTCAGTTGCAGACGTTGACGGCCTACCAGAGCGAGGCAAATCTTCCATCACATCTCGACCGCTTTTGAACGCTTTGAACCACTCATAAGCACGAGTTTTTGATAAAGTCGATTCACCGTAAGCCTTCTGTAACATTTTCAGTGACTCTGAACACGAAATTCCATTGGCGATGCAAAATTTAAGACAAACTCTTTGTTCGATATTTTTGTCCATTATGAAATTCGCAATACACACCATATATGATATTACTAAAACCAGCACTGTATTTAATATAAATAACAGATGCAATTCAAACTCCGCGCCAAAATGGAAAACAGTTGTGCCAATCTAACAACTACAAAAAAACCAAAAATTTGAATTTGGAACCATAAACAAATGATCCATTCCCGATACTTTTTTGACTGAATGTATATAGATTTCCAAGATCTATAAAATTGTTAGTAACATAAATACTAATGAAAAACTAATGTTAGTAATGGAAATTTATACTAAATCAATTATTAAAATTATAATATTTCAACAGTCCCTTTACAAACCCCAGATTACAAGCCCCAGTATATATAGACTTTAAAACTGAATTATAAGCGGACATGAGACAAAGAATACCAGACTATTTTGGTCCAGCCGGACAAAGGCCCCTTCTGATATTCGATGCATGAGCATTCATGAGACCACGTTTGCTATCAAGAGGGGTTGCGATTTTAGACTTACCTATACGGAGTTGATACGACAGAGGGGCTTTTTTAACTGCCTATACTGGGTACCATTTTCAAGCTCTGTACCAAAAATTAATTAAATAAGAGCAGTAATTTAGTTGCAACACGATTTGAGCTGATTATGTTTATAGGTATAGGTCATTCACTTTAAAACAATAAATCTTAACATAACCTACGATCTGTTGTTATAAGGTCAGTTTTTATTTACAAAGGCTGGTTGAGTTTTACTCTGACCTGAAAGCTATTTAGTTTGTTTGAAAAAAAAAACTCTTTTTTGGTGCTTTTTATTTTTATACCATATACCGTATCGCATAATACTAAACATGTATAGTATACGTAGTGTAATTTAATGCCCCTCTGTCATATCAACTCTGTATTCATTATATTAGTGCAGGATTCCTCGCCATATTTTCTTTACCGATGTCGACGACAATGATGACTATTGACGACGACTGTCGATGTTTGCTTGTCGAGCAGCAAGTCAGGTCCCCAGGTCGAAGGAAAATGTAATTTAATTTTTCCATCAGAAATTGCATCAAGCCAGAGTCTAGATTTGCGCCTGGTAATCAATAGACTCGCCCCCCCGCCCTCTTTACTTGGTACTTTGATAACTGGCGAAATGTAGGTTACCTATATTTACAACTCTGCTCACCCGTTCCGGGAAATCCGGATAGCTGTGATGTACATTTTGTATATGACTAAAGTATTGCAGTTACTTGTAGTTCGAGGTATATCTTTCAGGAGCTCATAGGGGGGAAATGCAACAAATTGAACACCCCATAAGTATAGCCGAAGTTCAAATGTTTTCGAGATACTTGAATTTGAAGGGTATTTTATTAATCCAAAATTTGACATTTAATTCCAAATAAAAAAAATGAACAATGAAAAGTTATATTGTAGCTGGGGCTTCAATAGGCTACGAACTAGCTACGAACAATAGGCTATAATTGCGTTTACAACAAATACGCGCGACTGAGTCTGGGTCCAGGTGAGCGTACCTAGAGGGGTGCACCCTAGTGAACCACCGGTTCTACGTCAGGCGTCGCGGGATGTAGTCGGAGCACCTTCATACTGCGCCCTTGCGTTGCTCCGCCAGACGGCCGAGTTAATCTACAGAGTAAAATTGAATTCATGGACAATATTTTAAGGGGTGAATTGCTGTTACCTACATTTTAACGTGTTATGCAAGCAATATGGAATGAAATATGGAATGGAATAGCTGATTTTTTTTATCGCGATTTCAGATTAGTTCTCATAGAAAAAGTTGTTCAAAATGATGAGTACAATGCCCCTTAAAATATTGTCCATGAATTCAATTTCATCCTGTATTTAGTTTTTTGACATAGGTAGGTACCTATTCGTAGTAGATGCTTTGGCAATTGTTACAAAGAATTCAATTTTGCTCGAAAATCGAATTAAAATAATTAAACTCTACTATGAAAATGGTTCTGTTAAAGTAAAATTTAAAGTTTATTTATTTATATCGTAAAATTTTCGGACAACTTATTCGTCCTTCTGAGGCCGCTGTATGGTGCGCTGTGTGGTGTGGAGGCGTGATTAGGCCGTTTATTTAAAAAAATGCGGTAACTGTCAATGGATCACGCTATCGTGAGATGTTAAAAACTCAATTTTGATATTATCTAAAGAATAATAATTGTTATTCGTTTATTCATTTAATTTCTTATTTAATACATTTTTAAATAATTTGTATAAAAACAAATAATAAAACATTTAAAAATATAAAAAAATTGTGGTCCGCCGGTGTCGGGGACAGGGTCTAAGCTACCGGTGGTTAGAACTGAAAAGACATGAAGCTCCTCACACTCGCATTGTGAGGAGCTTCGTCCGTATCGAGGAGAACCGCCTCCTGAATCTACCTCTTGATCCAACCGCCTAACGAGAGCCTCGAAAGATATTGGTCGAGGCTTTTGGCCATGAGGCCATTGGCGGTTACGACAATCGGTACCATGACACACGAGGTTGTTGATATTCCACATGTCAACAACCTCGTGTGCTAAGTCGAGAAATTTTATTTCTTTCTCTTTCTCAGCATTCACGAGGTTCTCGTCATGTTGAATGGTAACATCGACTTTCATATCACGGCGCGATAATTGGTCAATCACCACTATATCAGGCTTATTGGCGACGATAGTCCTGTCAGTAATTATAGATCGATCCCAGTACAACGTGAAATGGTCATTCTCAAGAACTGGGTCGGGCCCGTACTACATACTAGTATTACGGTACCTCAAGAGTCTACAAGTTTATATTTCAAAGCAAGTTGCTGGTGAATACTGGCCACTTGGCTAACCGAAAACAACCAGAGATAATAAATCTGATGGACTCAGCTGGACGGTGGCATGCCCGACAAACATCAACCGTCCCGTCCTTCATAAAATTATGTCTCTGATAGTTATTCGTCAAGATAACTTCGTCCATCCTTGCAGACGAAACCTTAAATTTCCCTAAAAAGGTCACCAAAACGTAGCCAGGATTTGGACGCTAAGAAATCTACACCGGGCTCATGAAGGGCCCGATAGAAGCGCCCGTGAAGCTCCTTGCCTTGCCATATCTCCTTGCGATCATCGGTAGTCAGTACTGCAGGTTTGCGCCAGTTCTCTTTACCCATGGAAAGCCGGGTGAGGCCTTGATCCACTGCCACCACATCACGGTGCATAGCCACTTTGGCTTTTAAAAAATAATCCCTGAGGCTGCACACCTCGCGGTTGTGGAGGGTCTTTGCATTTAAAAAGCCTCGACCCCCGCACTTCCGCGGGATGTACAGTCATCACCGATGATCGTGAGTGATACATCCTGTTTGCGGTCAGCAGTGTACGGACCCTCCTATCTAAGGCGTCAAGTTTGGTCTGAGCCCATTTGAGTATGCCGAAAGAGTACCTCAAAACCGGCATGACCCAACCGGCGCGCACCTTGATTCTGCCTGAAAGAAGACTCATTAAAGCTTTGTTCAGGCGACCAAAGAAGCGCTCTTTCAACGATTGCTTCATGTCAGCAACGCTGAAACCCAACGCTTTCGACATACCCAAATACTTATAGCTTTCGGATGAGGAGAGGGATCTAAGGTGTATGGAATCCGAGAGATGGATTCCCTCGGGTTCCATAATCTCCCCTCACTTTACATGCATGACTGCACACAAATCCGCACCAAATTCCTTCTTGATGGCGCTACGAAAAGTTTCAGTTACCTTCAGTAACTCCATCAGTCGCAATTTGTTGGGGGCAAAGAGTTTTAAATCATCCATGTAGAGGAGGTGAGACATGACCTGACCACCTCTCTTCAATCGATAGCCTAGACCTGAATCCTCCAGCAGAGTTGTAAGAGGACTTAGGGCTAAGCAGAACCAAAGTGGACTCAAACTGTCGCCCTAAAATATTCCCCGTTTAATCCATACAGGCTCATCATTCCCCTGGATCTGTAGACACCCTGGATAACGAAGAACCGTCCTCCATTGCCCCATGCACGTCTCAAGGAAAATGCGTAGAGTTGCATTTATTTTGTACAACTCCAACACCCTCATTCAATCATGTATGTGGTACCGAGTCGTAGGCTTTCTTATAATCTATCCAGCATGTCGACAGATCCTTACGCGATCGACAAACCTGTTGGTTTATGGCCATGCTAACGAAGAGTAGCTCCTTAGTACCGCGGCAACCATACCTGCGGCCATTTTGAGAGGCAGACATAATCGAATAACTATCTATGTGCTTATTAATTTTCACCTTCAAAATTTATGTAAGTAGTTTATAGACCGTCGATAAACGTGTGATTGGTCTATAATTCTTAGGTTCCGCGGGACTGCCAGACTTATGGAGGACGTGGGTAACGCTTGTTGTTAGAAACTGTGGTAGTGACCCTGACTCTAAGGATGATTGGAACTGAGATGCCAGGCAAGTGTGTGAACTAACTAGCCATTTCAACCAAAAGTTGTGCAGTTTGTCTGGTCCCGGTGATTTCCAATTCGGTAACCGAGGGACTGCTCTGGCTACGGCTAATGGTGTTATTACGGTTGCTTTCATTTCTTGTTTAGTTTCACACACTCGCTCAACATCCCGCATCGAGTCTGCCTCAGCGTGACGGACGAGCACCAACTGATGCTGCGCCAGAATGCACCCGTGGTAGCATCATCCGGGCGGCATACGTCTATCAAATTTTATTTAGGTCGCTCCCAAAGCTCTATATACCCACCTCTCGTCACTCTGGAACGTGCGATTCTGCTTGTATCGATCCACCCGCATTTTATACCGCCGAACACGGCTCGCCCATGCACAAACTTTCTGCTTCAGGAAGTCGATGCGCTCTGTAAATTGGGACATGTATTCCCGAGGGCTGATTCCAGTTCCCGAGAATGCTCACCTTACAAAGCGCTCGCACTCGTGGACGTGTATTACCCTCTCTGAAGCAGTATAAATTGCTAATGGGTACCCGAGCTCCATCGATACGACGCTCGATTCTGTACTGCCAGGCTGGTACGACTGGTTTTGGTCGAGTTAACGCGAACTTACCATTAGCTATTCGAGACGTGGCAACATCCGCGCAATACAGGATGAGATTTCCGAAAAAATCCTTAAGCTGCGAGTCCAAGGCACACACCAGCGCCCTATTTTTTTTATGCATAGGTAGGCGTGGTAACTTCGTCCGGACTTAGGCCACGAGGTCTAAGTCCGGACGAAGTGGATCTATACTCGCGGAACGCATCCTCCAGTGCGCTCCTCAATCAAGCGTTGCACTAGCTACTTACTGTGGCAACCTTATCATCCTCCTCTTCAACACTATGATTGGACCGCGGTAGGATTACATCAATTGTTGACGCTTGTACCGCGGTTTGTGCCGGAGTTGAGACGACATGGTTGCTCAATACCGCTGAGCGCAGCCTATCAAGTACGGCATCGTTCAACTTATGATTTCGTTGGATAACACACACACACACAGTCGCTGGGCCGAAACGTTGACGGTTGGCTCTAGTACCTGAAATAGAGACAGCATCCTAAAACGGTACGCAGTGAGGTTAGTTCCCCCCTCTGTAACCTCGTGATATGCGCGCATGACATTCTCACACACCTCCAACTCCACCACCTCAAAACACCTGTCTATGCATGTTTCCTAGGCCTGTCCAAGGCTTTTGATCTTGTCTCTTTCGACTTTCTCTGGCAGAAACTGTCTGATACCGCGGTGTCGCTGGAGCTCGTCTCAATTCTGCGGTACTGGTACTTGAAGCAGGAAAGTCGGGTGCGTTGGGCAGGAGAGGACGACGCACATATGGAGAGGGAGATCATTGTCGGTTCGGGCTAATATGCTGGCCCGCCAGTTCTTCTGATGTACGGCCGCGGTTAATAACGCTGTTTAAAGCTTATTGTATGTCGATGTGCTCGGGGAGCCTCTGGTTCAGCTATACCCAAAAGGCCAACAATGCTCTGCGTATCCAGGACAACAACGCATTTAGAGTGCTGTTGAGTCTGCCTCGGTTCTGTAGTGCGTCACTCATGTTTGCTGAGGCACGTACCGGCTGCTTCAATGCTGTACTGCGTAAGAACGCGGCCTTGATGCTAAACAGGCTCCGTGGCAGCCACAACAGCATTCTACGCGCTATAGCCGGGAGACATGATAGCCCGCTGGTGAGGTCACTTGTCACCTGCACACTATCTGTGCTATTAGGTAAGTACTAACATAGGTTAAGACTATTGTTACAAACCCAATTTTATCTGAATAAATAAATGTTATTATTATTTTTGTAAAATTTAAATAGTTTTCAAGAAACTATTGAATTTCGGCCATACATAATAAGGGGGGTCAATTTATTGCATTTTGTCTGCGCTATCAACTCCTGACAGGTATACGTCGAATTATAAGTGACCCTGATATTATGTAAACTAAGTTATTTCAAGATTTAAGTCCCCGTCCAGGCTGAAATCGGGAAGTAGCAGGCGGGGTAGCGATCGCGAATAGATGGACATACCGCTACACAGCATCGCCAGTTAGTACGTAGTATTTGATAAAGCTACTGCGTGAGCCAGGAATCGAACCCGATCCCTTTTGGAAAACCGAAGTCACAGAGTTTTTTTTCGCCTTATCTCATCATCTGCCTAGCTTTTTCCCAACTATGTTGGGGTCAGCTTCCATTCTAACCGGGTGCAGCTGAATACCAGTATTTTACACGAAGCGACTGCCTATCTGACCTCCACAGCCCAGTAACTCGGCAATACGATACCCCTTGATAAGACTCGCTGTCATATTTTCGGGCTTCTGACGACTCGTAACGACTGACAAAGATGCCAGGACCAACGGCTTACCATGCTTTCCGAGGCACGGAGGAGTCTCGGTATGTAAAGATGGTCACCCATCCACGGCCAACCTCGCAAACGTAGCTTAACCTGATGGCACGACTTAGCCTCCAAGCCGAGCTCCTCAATACTCTGCTTACTGCTCCTCCTCCTCTCTCCTCCTCCTCTCTCCTCCTCCTCTCTCCTAATCCTTTTTCGCCTTACCTACCTACTAGAATCCCTACTTACTTAAGGTGAAAACTAAGATATTTTCTTGGAAGTACTGAAGAATAGGGTTAATGACAAAGTTTTTTTACCCCGTAAAGAATTTTGAACAAGTATTTCTCTTTTTTTACGTAATCACAAGATTACGGCGTAACATTGTGTCAAAACGTGGCATAACTTCACTCCTATGTATATTTTATACTGGGTTGTGACGTAACGCGCCCTCACTCCCAACTTTACGTTTGATCTCAGTCGTTTTTTATTAATAAGAGAAAGTAAAAAATACGTGTTAAATAGGTATTCTTTTATTTTCTGACTGACGGACTAAATATAATTTATTTTTCCTTATCCTGTCATCATCCCTATTGTATGTGAGTCCGGGTGGAGTTATACCTTTTTCATGCACTTTCTTGCATCTGATTAAACTGAAATTTAGCATACCTACTTATGTGACCTTGGCAGCAAAGCAATAACGTGGTACCACTGAGCTGGTCTGTTGGAGCAGCAGGATGGTCGCTATAGGAATTGCTCAACTAAAGATGAACGTGCCAGTGTGATTGGTCTTGTTGCATCTCTCTTGACAAGTACTATAGTAGAAAGAAGCATAGATCCAGCCGATGACCACCCACCCAGGTGTGATCTTTGGCAAGTCCTGCTTAATTCTCCTGATTCCTATATCGTACCATCTACGAGCCTTTCATCTGAGGACACGTTGCCATAGCCAACATGGAAAACCTTAAATATATTATTTATAACCATGTCGGCAGCAGCAAAGAGGTTCTTCACAAGAGGGGGTTCAATTGTGGCTCAGATCTCTGAAACTTATGCGGCGTCGCTCCATAGACTATGGCTCACCTTCTATCGAGCGCCGCTTACTCTGTTCGACAGACCAGAGTAAGCACTACAGACACGATCCCAGGACCTAATTCGCGCGAGCAAACGGCATTCGCGTTACTGTTCAAAAAATAAATATTCCTAGTTACTTTGGCCATCAACTCGCTAGGGAGCAGCAGTTTTGGAAGGCAGAGGCTATTAGGCATTGCACAAAAAAATAACACAAATACCGCTTACTTTTTTTGGAGTCCGTGAGAGCAAAGGTAGGGTAATATTTTTCACGTGTGTCTATGTATGTGGTATTCCTATCCCTTTGAAGCATTCTAACGACTGGATAGATTTTAATACATGAGTTGTGAGACTCGAGCAAGGTTTAATAGTTAGATTTTGTTTTTATGTAATCAAAATGGCGGATTTCAGGCGTCAATAAGAAAATCGTTTCATAATAAAGGGCGAAGGAAAATATTCAAAAAAATATTAATACAAACTAAATGTTAAAAAACCCGTTTTCAAGGACACTATAGTGTTTTATGTTAAATATTAGTTCGATCTCGACTATTATGCCAGCAACTGCATTAAACTGCCTGAAAAGTGGGCTACTAGATCATTTTTTTTGCATTCGGGTCTCACAATTTTTTCATGTATCTTCTAGAAGAACCGTTCCAGCTTCATCTCACCCCTGGCCGTGCTTTCTATAACCTATAAATGATCTTGATATTGAACGATATTTATTAAAATATAAATATTTTAATAAATATCCTTATTTCAGATGTTCAGAAATACTTAGGACAACTTTGTGATAATCTGTAGCGCTCCGATTTTCCATTTTCCCTACTATTGAGAAACGTTAAGTATGTCTGACTTTAATAATAACTGCTAATACTCGCTTATCCTTAAAGTGATCAGAAAATACTTGCTCCTGGGTGAATAGCCTATACACACGGCAGTCGACGTAAAGCGCGTTGGCGTCGAAAGCGCATTAGAAACTGACAACAACTTTTTCAAGGCAGACCTTGAAAAAGATACGTCAGTTGTCTTAGCAGCATATGCCTATATAACTGTGAGGGTCGACGGCGTGAAAAAAAGGTCGTCTTTCAGACTAAAGATAGGCCCATGACCTGACAATAAAAGACCGCGACTTAATAGGAATGATGACAGGATGACTTAAAAGAAATTAAATTTAGTCCGTCCGATGATAAAAAAATATTAGCCATGAATTTTTTGCTTTATCATTTTGATTAAAAATGACAGTTGAAATGCTTTGAAGTTGGATACTGAGTGCGAGCTTCGTCACAACTCAGTATTAAATCTACGAAGGAGTGACGTCATGCCACATTTTAACACAATGTTTCGACGTAATTCTTTTTTTAAGTGAAAATAGGGAAAATACCTGTCCAATTTTTTTTAATAATCTAGATGACGGAGTAAAAAAAATAATGCTACGTCACAACTCAGTATTAAATCTACGAAGGAGTGACGTCATGCTACATTTTAACACTATGTTACGACGTAATTTTTTTTTAAGTGAAAAAATAAAAAAATCGTGTTAGGTATTTTTTAATAATCCAGATGACGGAGTAAAAAAATTAATTTTAGCCATCATTCCTTAATCAACGCAAAGCTTAAACCATTGAAGATGGTATTATAAAAGGAGCCCTTATTTTTTAATTCACTGTTAATCTTTCAGGAGAAGAGAGTACTACTCATTATAAACAAATTTCACTATGGAACCAATAACGAAATGATAAAAAATACATCTTTTTCATATATTTTCATACATTAAATGTTGCTTTTTTGAATGAGAGATCCGATTTTTTTTTCGATATTTCGGAGTTGGGTTTCATAGTGTGTCATTGGTACTTTCACGCCCCGAAAGGTTAACAGGAAATTAAATAAATTTCGTATATAATGTATCTGAGTGGTTGTGTAAGAGGAGGTTCTGATTACTTCCGTCAGGCCCGCTCTTGAAGGCTTCATGCGAATATGGTGAGGATCAAATAATAGACAGACGTTAATACCAACATCGATATATTAAATAAAATTACATTCGCTTGTAAATAGACACACATTAATAAACATACTTATTTAGTACGAGATCTGCTATAAGAAATATCTTATACCAGATCTTAGAGCAATTCATTCAATTATTGTATGAATCGATAATGGTGGTACATCGAAATATTAAAAGAGTCACATTCGCTTATAAATATCATAGACACACATCGATAAACTTATAATTATATGGTGCAGTCTAACGGGGTGAATAGGGTTGCAGGGGTGAATCCGGACGAAACTTTAAAAGGGGTTTTAACTTAAAAATAATGTAGTTTTTTGCTAACAAGCGCACTTCATTGTTAATTTTAATATACACACATCAAAAGTGTCTAGGGATCAAGCATTTTTATGCGGATTTCTTGAGATTGAGATGTGGCTTTGTAATAAATTTATGATTTTATAAATTTATATGGATCCTTTTTGGTGCATTTCATAATTTGAAACAGGAACTGTCAATCAAATTCGAGTAAAAGATGAAAATCAGCTGTCAATATTTTCCCTATAAAAACATGCAACGCATTGAAGACATTATTAGTGCTACTGTTTCCCTACTACTGATTAAAACCAACGTTATTATGGAGCGGCGACGTCATTTAAGCAGGGAAGAAATGCTCAGAGCCGTGGGAATGATAGAAGCTGGTTCCCGGCAACGTACTGTGGCTTTAGCTCTGAATACAAGTCAGAGTGTTATCAGTCGACTTTGGACACGTTACCGAAGCACTGGTACCGTGGCTGAGCGCCATGAAGGACGGTATCGCTGCACCACACGGAGACAAGACCGATACATTCAAATCTTAACTCGAAGAGCTCCAACAATAACCGCCATGATGTTAGCCGTGAGGCTTCATCACTCTTCAGGGAACTTAATTAGCGACCAAACAGTCAGAAACCGCTTGCATGAAGTGAACCTTCATTCCCGAAGACCGCTACGGGTACCACCTATAGCAATGCACAATCGTAGGATTCGATATCAATGGGCTCTTGAACACAGAAATTGGGCAGAAGAACAATGGCGTTTCGTGTGCTTTTCTGATGAGTCTCGTTTTGGTATGAGACCGGATACAAGACGTATACGACACTGGAGAACCCCTGGACGCCAACAGCGATTAAAATCCTGCCAGGAAGTCCATCCTTATAGTGGTGGAACCATCATGGTATGGGCGGGTATTTGGATCGGCGGAAGAACTGAGTTGATTTGGATCAGAGGCAACCTCAACGCTCAAATTTATGCTGAGACGATTGTATCTGACGTCATCGTTCCTCTACAAGTGCAAATCGGTCCCTTATTTCAGTTAATGCATGATAATGCACGACCGCACACCGCAAGAGTTGTAAGACAGACTCTCGCCGCAGCTAACATCAATGTCCTGCCCTGGCCTGCTCAGTCGCCAGACTTGAACCCGATTGAGCATGCATGGGATATGCTACAGAGAAGAGCTCTGCCGAATATGGAGGGTATCCAGTTGCAAGAAGACCTTTTTTTGTTGTTGCAACGAACATGGGCGGCCATTCCACAGCGTGATTTGGATGAACTCATTTTGAGTATGCCAAACCGATGTTCTTGTGTTGTTAGTGTTCGCGGTAGAAACACGGATTATTAATTGTTTAAGTTACCCAATAAAATTTTAAAGAAAACTGTTATTTCAGTCTTTTTTTCGAACTTTAATGTTAGTGGTTCAAATGTCAAAAATCCCTTTATTAGGAAAATGGCAAATTTCTTTATTAATGCAAAGGTGACTTGGTTTATCGTTACTGTGACAAACGAAAACACTTTATTTGATGAATCCTTAAAGAAAATTTAAATTAATATCAATCAAGAGAAAAGTTATTGCAAAAATATATGTTGATCCCTAGACACTTTTGATGTGTGTAGTTAACACATTACTGGTCTTTTTTGGCCACAAACTATAGTATTTCAATATTTTAAAAAATTTAAAGTTTCGTCCACATCACCCCTTTTTTTTTTTGCATCCCGATTCACCCCGTTTGACTGTATTACATGAGATCAGATACATTATTGATAAAATCCGTAGCAGTGATACACTGATACATTAAAAAAAGTTACATTCGCTATTATATTCACACACAGATAGATTATTTATAAATTCAATATAACGATAACAGTGACAAAAAACAGATGACATTTCGCAAGTTTAGGCTGCAGCCAGTCGATCCCGCGTAAAGATAAACAACGATGATATGGCCCGTCCCTACAAAATTCAAATTACAAACCGCCATCAAGACCCACAACGCATGATTCTGCCGGCCTGCTACGGATGACGAATACTTACAACTACATACAAACATTTTCGTAGAGACATCACTACGAACATTGAAACAGTAATTTGGAGGGGCGCGCCGTGTTATTGTAGTTTATCCATACTCACCCGACGGCAATAGTAATGTATGAGTGAACTGGATATAGGAACGTGGAAATCTGTAATGACTCTCCACTTGTTCTTCTTCTTTTCGTGTGGTTATTGACTACAAACAGTATAAACGTGTGAAAAGAACCTGTATGAGCTAGCCCTCACTGTGAGACTAGTCAAATCGGATAATTTTGATAACATCTGCAAAAATATTTATCTTTTATTTTTTGAAACATTAGGACCATTTCTAAATAGGAACTATTATGTCATTGAGGACATAGTAGATCGCAAAAAAATGCACTGCACTGATTCAGACACTTATTTAAGGGTGGATCCCTAGGAAAGGTCAAAACAGATTTTAACTATACAAAATATGCTACAGTCGTAACTCTGTAGGCCTAATACATACCTAGAACCTGAGAACGTAGGCCATTTTGACGAAAAAGTTTTTAATTCTAGAATTCTAAAAACACAAAAGAATCAGTGCATTGCAATTAGTTGCGACTGGTTTGACTTACCTACCTATAATTTTTTACGAACCTAAAAACAATTAAATTTGTTTCTAAAACCTACATATTTAAAGTGATATTAACAGTATAATAATCGATATATTATAACACATAATTTCATGAAGCATTTGGTGTACAAAGCATTAATAAACAGGTACTTTCGCAAAACAATCATATTAATTTGTTGCATATAAATAAGTTTCCGAGCTTATTTCAGTATTTTGTACGAACCTAAAACCAATTTAATTTAATTCTTAAACCTATGTAAAATCAAGATAAAAAATATATTATGTAACACATTATTTCAAGAAGCATTAGGTGTGCTATATAACTGTACATAGCATTAGTAAACAAGGACTTTCCCAGAACAACAACATTAATTTTTTGCCTGAAATAAGTGTCAGAGCTTATTTCAGTATTTTTTACGTACCTAAAAACAATTAAATGTAATTCTTCAACCTATATATTTTCTTTTTCTATTGAATTGGGATTATAAGCAGTATTTAGGTGTCTATGTGAATCCTTATGTGGTCCTGAGGTTTGTGCTGTGCGTTGATATATGAATTATCAGTCAGGCAGTCAGTTTACTATTTTAAATAATACATCGTTTTTTTCCGTTTTTATCATTATGGCCATGACAGTGTAGATGTGGAATTTGATGAAGATCCGGAATGAGAAAATGAACTTAAAGGAACTCGCGTTTCTCTTTGTCCGTCAGAAGGACCGAACTAGCCCCTGCCATTTAATATGTCTGGGGTGTTAGAACTAGACTTGCCCATAGTACGTACAGCATGAATTACAGTAACAAAGAAAGTATGGAACATCGACGAAGTCAGTATTGATTGGGGTGCCTGGGTATCCTGGCATACCATACATATTTGGAATTGGGGCGCCGTAGTTAGACGTGGCTGTTGATGGTGAACCAACGTTTTCAGGGCACTCAGTAGCAGCGTAACCGGAAGACGGTCCACCGTACTAAGTAGTCTGCGAGTCGCCACAGTAGTAGTCTGGAGCGACGTAGTAAGACGAGTAGGGCATGTAATGATAACAATGCGGGCCAAGGTATGCTGGCGGTAGTGAGGTGCTAAGCCCAGGCGAGCGTTGGTAGCGTTGATCAAGAAGAGGCAGAGTACCGTAGCCAAACGCATTTGGTACCCCGTGAGCTGCTGTAGAAATATTATAAATCGGGGGGAAAGTGGTTACGTCGTTGCCCTGATTGTTTGGGTTGTTGTAGTTGGCGGAGTGAGGGCCTAGGTACTTGTGGTTGCTTGGGGCGCCATAGTAGCTGGTCGAGCAAGGACTTGGATAGCGAAACATGTTTGGGTTAGGTCCTGGGTAGCTTGTGGCGTTGGGGTGGTGCTGGTAGATGGGATATATTGGGGTGTTTTGGAGGCTGTTATTTGGCAAATAGGAAGCCTAGCCTTGAGCGCCGTAGTAAATTGGATAAGGGGATGGAGGATAACCACAGATAGATGGATTGCGGTAGGGTAAGGAATCAAAAGTTTCGGAGACTGGCGATTCCGGATATTCATATACCAATTTGTAAGGACTGTAACCATACGATGAGGGTGGGGACCCTTAAATACAAGGGCTTACAGCGATAGGCTCACGACTGTCATCTAAGCTTGTGATTAATATATATTCCGAACCGTCATTCAATATATTATGTTCAGTGCTTAACGATCCTTGTTGGTCGTTGTTGTTCAAATTATTGCTTTCAGGGTTCGCAATATCATGTTGATTATTGTACTCTACTCTATCTGCATCTATGTCCTGCAGGTAATTTTTGTAATCAGTCATTTCACTTAAAGCCGAACTTTCTTCTTGGGGCTCAACTGAATTGCACTGATCTTGAGAAGAAACGGTACGCTCAGGATCGAATTTGGTTCAATTGATTCTTCTTCACCATTGCGTGAATCATTTCCGTTTACATGACCGACTTTTAAATCTAGTTTCTCAAAAAGAAAACTGGATTGTAGAAATTATAGGGAAGTGGATCGTCACTATCCGTTGATTCATTATTTATAGTATTTTTTGAAACATTTGAAACTTTTCCTAATTATGACAGTATTAAGACATTACTAGGCAGTGTTAGAACTAGACTTGCCCGATGGTTCACCATCACCAGCCACGTCTAACTACGGCGCCCCAATTCCAACCATGTATGGCATGCCAGGATACCCAGGCACCCCAATCGATACTGACTTCGTCGATGTTCCATACTTTATTTGTTACTGTGATAATTCATGCTGTGTAGAAAACTGGATTGTAGAAATTGTAGGGAAGCGGATCGTCACCATCCGTTGATTCAATTGTTTTTGGTATTTTTTAAAACATTTGAAACCTTTCCTTATTATGACAGTATTAAGACATTACTAGGCAGTGTTGGAACTAGACTTGCCCGATGGGCACAAACAGCATGAATTACCACGGTAACAAAGAAAGTATGGAACATCGACGAAGTCAGTATCGATTGGGGTGCCTGAGTATCCTGGCATGCCATACATGGTTGGAATTGGGGCGCCGTAGTTAGACGTGGCTGTTGATGGTGAACCAACGTTTTCAGGGCACTCAGTAGCAGCGTAACCGGAAGACGGTCCACCGTACTAAGTAGTCTGCGAGTCGCCACAGTAGTAGTCTGGAGCGACGTAGTAAGACGAGTAGGGCATGTAATGATAACAATGCGGGCCAAGGTATGCTGGCGGTAGTGAGGTGCTAAGCCCAGGCGAGCGTTGGTAGCGTTGATCAAGAAGAGGCAGAGTACCGTAGCCAAACGCATTTGGTACCCCGTGAGCTGCTGTAGAAATATTATAAATCGGGGGGAAAGTGGTTACGTCGTTGCCCTGATTGTTTGGGTTGTTGTAGTTGGCGGAGTGAGGGCCTAGGTACTTGTGGTTGCTTGGGGCGCCATAGTAGCTGGTCGAGCAAGGACTTGGATAGCGAAACATGTTTGGGTTAGGTCCTGGGTAGCTTGTGGCGTTGGGGTGGTGCTGGTAGATGGGATATATTGGGGTGTTTTGGAGGCTGTTATTTGGCAAATAGGAAGCCTAGCCTTGAGCGCCGTAGTAAATTGGATAAGGGGATGGAGGATAACCACAGATAGATGGATTGCGGTAGGGTAAGGAATCAAAAGTTTCGGAGACTGGCGATTCCGGATATTCATATACCAATTTGTAAGGACTGTAACCATACGATGAGGGTGGGGACCCTTAAATACAAGGGCTTACAGCGATAGGCTCACGACTGTCATCTAAGCTTGTGATTAATATATATTCCGAACCGTCATTCAATATATTATGTTCAGTGCTTAACGATCCTTGTTGGTCGTTGTTGTTCAAATTATTGCTTTCAGGGTTCGCAATATCATGTTGATTATTGTACTCTACTCTATCTGCATCTATGTCCTGCAGGTAATTTTTGTAATCAGTCATTTCACTTAAAGCCGAACTTTCTTCTTGGGGCTCAACTGAATTGCACTGATCTTGAGAAGAAACGGTACGCTCAGGATCGAATTTGGTTCAATTGATTCTTCTTCACCATTGCGTGAATCATTTCCGTTTACATGACCGACTTTTAAATCTAGTTTCTCAAAAAGAAAACTGGATTGTAGAAATTATAGGGAAGTGGATCGTCACTATCCGTTGATTCATTATTTATAGTATTTTTTGAAACATTTGAAACTTTTCCTAATTATGACAGTATTAAGACATTACTAGGCAGTGTTAGAACTAGACTTGCCCGATGGTTCACCATCACCAGCCACGTCTAACTACGGCGCCCCAATTCCAACCATGTATGGCATGCCAGGATACCCAGGCACCCCAATCGATACTGACTTCGTCGATGTTCCATACTTTATTTGTTACTGTGATAATTCATGCTGTGTAGAAAACTGGATTGTAGAAATTGTAGGGAAGCGGATCGTCACCATCCGTTGATTCAATTGTTTTTGGTATTTTTTAAAACATTTGAAACCTTTCCTTATTATGACAGTATTAAGACATTACTAGGCAGTGTTGGAACTAGACTTGCCCGATGGGCACAAACAGCATGAATTACCACGGTAACAAAGAAAGTATGGAACATCGACGAAGTCAGTATCGATTGGGGTGCCTGAGTATCCTGGCATGCCATACATGGTTGGAATTGGGGCGCCGTAGTTAGACGTGGCTGTTGATGGTGAACCAACGTTTTCAGGGCACTCAGTAGCAGCGTAACCGGAAGACGGTCCACCGTACTAAGTAGTCTGCGAGTCGCCACAGTAGTAGTCTGGAGCGACGTAGTAAGACGAGTAGGGCATGTAATGATAACAATGCGGGCCAAGGTATGCTGGCGGTAGTGAGGTGCTAAGCCCAGGCGAGCGTTGGTAGCGTTGATCAAGAAGAGGCAGAGTACCGTAGCCAAACGCATTTGGTACCCCGTGAGCTGCTGTAGAAATATTATAAATCGGGGGGAAAGTGGTTACGTCGTTGCCCTGATTGTTTGGGTTGTTGTAGTTGGCGGAGTGAGGGCCTAGGTACTTGTGGTTGCTTGGGGCGCCATAGTAGCTGGTCGAGCAAGGACTTGGATAGCGAAACATGTTTGGGTTAGGTCCTGGGTAGCTTGTGGCGTTGGGGTGGTGCTGGTAGATGGGATATATTGGGGTGTTTTGGAGGCTGTTATTTGGCAAATAGGAAGCCTAGCCTTGAGCGCCGTAGTAAATTGGATAAGGGGATGGAGGATAACCACAGATAGATGGATTGCGGTAGGGTAAGGAATCAAAAGTTTCGGAGACTGGCGATTCCGGATATTTATATACCAATTTGTAAGGACTGTAACCATACGATGAGGGTGGGGACCCTTAAATACAAGGGCTTACAGCGATAGGCTCACGACGGTCATCTAAGCTTGTGATTAATATATATTCCGAACCGTCATTCAATATATTATGTTCAGTGCTTAACGATCCTTGTTGGTCGTTGTTGTTCAAATTATTGCTTTCAGGGTTCGCAATGTCATGTTGATTATTGTACTCTACTCTATCTGCATCTATGTCCTGCAGGTAATTTTTGTAATCAGTCATTTCACTTAAAGCCGAACTTTCTTCTTGGGGCTCAACTGAATTGCACTGATCTTGAGAAGAAACGGTACGCTCAGGATCGAATTTGGTTCAATTGATTCTTCTTCACCATTGCGTGAATCATTCCTAATACTAGGCAGTGTTAGAACTAGACTTGCCCGATGGGCACAAACAGCATGAATTACCACAGTAACAAAGAAAGTATGGAATATCGACGAAGTCAGTATCGATTGGGGTGCTTGGGTATCCTGGCATGCCATACATGGTTGGAATTGGGGCGCCGTAGTTAGACGTGCTGGTGAT
Source organism: Hyppa rectilinea (assembly GCA_951799385.1). Taxonomy (NCBI): domain Eukaryota; kingdom Metazoa; phylum Arthropoda; class Insecta; order Lepidoptera; family Noctuidae; genus Hyppa; species Hyppa rectilinea. Next base: position 23,046,000 of record OX637300.1, read on the forward strand.
CGTGAACCGACGCTTTTAGGGCACTCAGAAGCAGGGTAACCGAAAGACGTTCCACCGTACTGGGTAATCTGCCGGACGCCACAGTAGTAGTCTGGGGCGACGTAGTAAGACGAGTGGGGCATGTAATGATAACAATGCGGGCCATGGTACGCTGGCGGTAGTGAGGTGCTATGCCAAGGCGAGCGTTGGTCGCTTTGATCAAGAAGAGGCAGAGTACCGTAGCCAAACGCATTTGGTACCCCGTGAGCTGCTGTAGAAATATTATAAATCGGGGGGAAAGTGGTTACGTCGTTGCCCTGATTGTTTGGGTTGTTTTAGTTGGCGGAGTGAGGGCCTAGGTACTTGTGGTTGCTTGGGGCGCCATAGTAGCTGGTCGAGCAAGGACTTGGATAGCAAAACATGTTTGGGTTAGGTCCTGGGTAGATTGTGGCGTTGAGGTGGTGCTGGTAGATGGGATATATGGTGTTTTGGAGGCTGTTACTTAACAAAAAGGAAGCGTTGCCTTGAGCGCCGTAGTAAATTGGGTAAGGGGGTGGAAGATAGCCAGAGATAGATGGATTGCGGTAGTGTAAGGAATCAAAAGTTTCGGATACTGGCGATTCCGGATCTTCATAATTATACCAATTCGTGAGGACTGTAACCATACGATGAGGGCTTACAGCGATAGGCTCAAGACTAAGCTTGTGATTAATATATATTCTGAACTGTTATTCAATATATTATGTTCAGTGCTTAACGATCCTTGTTGGTCGTTGTTGTTCAAATTATTGCTTTCAGGGATCGCGATGTCATGTTGATTATTGTACTCTACACTATCTGCGTCTATGTTTCGCAGGTAATCTTCGTAATCAGTCGGGCTCAACTGAATTGTACTGATCTTGACAAGAAACGGTACGCTCAGGATCAGAATTTGGTTCAATTGATTCTTCTTCACCATTGTGTGAATCATTTCCGTTTACGTGACCGTCATTTAAATCTAGAATCTCAAAAAAGAAAACTGGATGCACGAAAAACTTGCACTGCATTGATTCAGGCACTGATTTTAGGAAATGTTAAGTACAGTTTTTATAAATAAACATTATTATCAATTTTTTTTGTCCGGACCAGTGGCCGAAGCCTTGGACCATTTTAAATGTTTTTTTTATTAAATAACTCTTACTACTATAATTTATATTTCAATAGGCCTGTGTTTGCTGCGAGGTGCTCGAAAAACGTTGTTGGTTCTAAAGGGTGCAACCCTAGGAAAGGTCAAAACCGATTTAAAACTATATCAAAATTGCTTTAATCGTAACTTTGTACGCTTTATACATAGAACCTGAGAACTTAGGCCATTTTTACGAAAAAGTTTTTAATTCAAGAATTCTAAAAACACCAGAGAATCATGCATTGCAATTAGTTGCGACTGATTGTCACTTACCTGTACAAGATGTGGTGGCCCCGTACCGAAAGCAATAACACTGAATTTGCCCGGGAACTAAACTTGATATCTGCCTGCCACTGATTAAATTCGCACAAAATACGATACACATATTGTCACACTCACTTTTAAATCTGGTACGTGTTTTGAAACTTTTAAATATTCTATTATATGTATTAATATAAGCGAAAACTGGGATGGATTTTGAATTTTCACAAACTTCAAACAACCTTCATCTATTTTTTGCTCATCTACATTTATCTTGTCATTGAATTGCTAGTGATTGACATAAAAATTATCGACGATTTTCACAAGAAGTATTTAATACTTCTTTACTGAAAAAACGCCAAATTAATATTTTGACAATTATTATTATTATACTGACAACAATCATAACTACACTGTGGGAGCTAGCCCGCATTATATTTGATAAAGAACCCGTGTGAACTAATGTTTTAACTCTTGAATATTGATCGATTCGATTCTTCGATCACAGTTTGTGACTAAAAATATTTAAATCGATTTAGACGAAATATTGTTTTTGACTTGAAAAAAATACTGATGAAACACTTCATCGGTATTTTTTTTTACTTCTTAAAAAATCGAAACATCGATAGCCCCAAAACTTTGAAATTCGTTACACCGCATCATCTAACCATAGACAATTTCGAGGGACAATTGTTGTTTACATCTTTGGCAAATATTGAAAAAATGCTCTATACCTATAAATTTTTACGTACCTAAAATCAATTAAATTTAGTTATTACTTATACATATTTGAAGTGATAAAAACAATATAATAATCTATATATTATAACACATTATTTCATGAAGCATTTGGTGTACAAAGCATTAATAAACAGGTACTTTAGCAGAACAATCATATTAATTTGTTGCATATAAATAAGTTTCCGAGCTTATTTCAGTATTTAGGTGTGTACTATATGACTGTATATAGCATTAGTAAACAGGGACTTTCCCAGAACAACAACATTAATTTTTTGCCTGAAATAAGTGTCGGAGCTTATATCAGTATTCTTTACGTACCTAAAAACAATTTAATGTAATTCTTAAACCTATATATTTTCAATGATAAAAACTATATAAAACACATCATTTTATGAAGCATTTGGTGTACTATATGATTATACATAGCATTAGTAAACAAGGACCCAGAACAACAATTTGAATTGGTTGCCTATAAATAAATTTGAGAGCATATTTCAGTATTTTTTACGTACCTCAAAATAATTTTATTTTATTTTCAGTGATCAAAAGAAGATATTATAAGCCATACAGAACACATTTATCACGACGCATTAGATGACTGTACAAAGCTCTAATTAACATGTACTTTAATGTTATTTTATTTTCGGTTTATCGCATTATTTCTAAAATATCTCAAAAGACACAGACGCCAACACATCAAGCTACACCAATCAGTCAAATCATTTTGATAGATTTTCAACTTTGTCACAAAAGAATAAGGTTCATATTCGATTGGGAATATTTGACAGATTGGAGTAGCTTGGTATGCTGGCCTCTGTGCATACCCCTGTATTAATTGGTCACGCTTGTTATTACTCGAAAAATGATCAGGATGAGGATGACAATGAGTGAAGGAGATATCTTTAATGTAACTAATGTAGGTATGAAAGGAGATGATGTCATGATTCACCCAAAAACCAAGTGCAATCGATACGGTCAAACTGCGTGCCCAAAAATCTAGGTTGCTTGAAACAGATTTTGAATTGCAGAGATTTGCAATTGAGATTAATGAATACCATAATACTGTCAGTGATAATACAATTATTACCTTCAATGAGAACTAAAACAATTTTTTTTAAATTGGTATTTCGTTACTAGCATCAAAGGCGTCGTTGGTACCACCATCTACAGACGTGAAAATCCTAAGTCTTTGCAAACTTGGACAGCCCATAGCTCTGATTCCCCATGGATTAGAATATTGCAACATGGGTATGTTTATTTAGTTAGTGCTGTGGAGTTTTTGTGCAAATAGTGTGACTGTATCGATTACGTTTCGATTTTGGGTTTTTGGTCTATACAATACGTTGGACCATGATCATCAACGACAGGAATGGGTTTTATAAAATGATAAAATTGCCTTTGGCTACTATAACTAAAATAGGTTTCTATGCTTCCTCCAAAAAAACCCCCTTTAGGGGGTTGTGTCGAAAAACAAAAAATGTCAAACTTGAGAATTTAATTAGATACATATTTGTGCCAAGTTTCTGGTGTATTAACCTCAGCGAATAAGATTATTATGTATAAAATTTCATCGCCAATTTTAGCCCCTTTTAAGGGGAGAATTTCAAAAAATTCATTATATGTGTTCCCCGACTTTATAAAGGGAAACGTGAGCTAAAAGACATTGCAAAGGTTTGGACCAAGTGCTGCCTAGGAGTGTGAGCTAGTCCAGCGGTACTGTACATGAACTATAAAAAAGTATTTTTTTTTTAAATTGGCTCCAGGAAAAATTAATAAATGTTGAGTCTAACCGAATGCAGCTGATTACCAGTATTTTACATGGCGCGACGCCTATCTGACCTCCGCAACCCAGTCAGTAACTGGGTAATACGAAACCCCTTGATAAGACAGGCTGTCAGACTTTCGGGCTTCCGACTACCCGTAACGACTCCCAAAGATCCACGAATGATAGCCGGGACCAACGGCTTAACGTGTTATCTAAGGCATGGAGGAGTCTCGATACGTAAATATGGTCACCCATCCACGGCCAACCCCGGCAAGCGTAACTTAACCTGATGGATCGATCCGTGCGGCTGTTATTACTTAGCCTCTCTATTGTATTACTTTTGTTAACTGTAATAGTGTTGTACCGATTAGTTGTATTTTAGTGATTGGCATTTATAATAATAACTAATTGATATCTAATAATTAAGTACTAAAACATCAAAAAATACAATCATTCCAAGTATAATTGAACGCACAGTTATTGTGCGTTAATAATTATAATTGTTTAGTAGTTAATTAGAACATTTTGTGACTGTTAAGTTATTTTTTTATCCTATAAAAATATCCAAAAAAGAATAGTGTTTTTCTTTTGGACTCCTAGGATAGATTTTTATGCGCTTTGGATTACAGATTAGTGTTGATCTGAGAAACAAAATACACTATGTGAGCATTCTAGGCAGCAATTGGTTCAACTTCTATACAAAAGTGTTAAGTTAATTTTTGCTCATAAAAATATCCAAAACAAAATACTGTTTTTCTTTAGACTCTTGGGACAGATTTTTATGCGCTTTGGAGTACAGATTAGGAATGATCTGAGAAACAAAATGCACTATGTGAACATTATAGGCAGAACTTGTTCCATCTTTCATACAAAAGTAGGCAATGTCTTCTTCACTTTCCTCGTCCCAATAATTCCGGCTGTACGTTGATATGTCAGTCAGAAAGTCAGTCATTCAGTCAGTTTACTATTTTTTATTCATAAAGCTCAACTGGTCCTTTGACTTTTAAACTAGAATAGATTTTAAATCTCTTTTTCATTTTGAAAATGAACCTTAATATTCAAAGTTTATGAAAAATTTTAAACTTTGTACAGCTAGTACAATGTTTACCGTTCTTACCCTTACCCATTCACGAGCATTAGGTTGTTTAGCTTGGGACTATATGGCGTTGTGTGTCCAAGGATATTATATTAATACAGTAATACAAAAAAAGTCGGTCTAGCTAGTATAAACCGAGTACTGAGGCTACTTTACATCTAGAGGTTTCCACGACCATCGAAGGGCGGCATCGCGCGAGGGCACGTACAGCGTGCATTACCACAGTTACAAAAAAAGAAGGGACCTGGGTATCCTGGCATGTTATAGATTGTTGGCATTTGAATTGGTGCGCCGTCGTTAGACGTGGCTAATGAAGGGGACCCGACGTTTTCAGGGCACTCAGGAGCAGGGTAACCGGAAGACGGTCCCCCGTACTGAGTATCCTGCGGGACGGCACTGTAGTAGTGTGGAGCGACGCAGTAAGACGAGTAGGGCATGTTATGATAACGACGCGGGCCAAGGTACGCTGGCGTTATTGAAGTGCTATGCCCAGGCGAGCGTTGTTCAAGAACAGGCGGAGTACCGTAGCCAAACGCATTTGGTACCCCGTGAGCTGCTGCAGGAAAATTATAAATCGGGGGGAAAGTAACGTCGTTGCCCCGATTGTATGGGTTGTTGTAGTTGGCGTTTTGAGGGCCTAGGGACCTGTGGTGGCTTGGGGCGCCATAGTAGCTGATTGAGTAAGGGCATGGGTACCCGAGGTTAATTGGGGCGCCGTGGGTGTAATAATTTAAATAAGGGCCTGGGTAGCGCAACATGTTTGGGTTGGGTCCTGGGTAGCTTGTGGCGTTGAGGTGGTGCTGGTAGGTGGGATATATTGGGGTGTTTTGGAGGCTGTAATTTGGCAAATAGGAGGCGGTGCCTTGAGCGCCGTAGTAGTAAGGGGATGGAAGATACCCAGAGATAGACGGATTGCGGTACTGTGAGGAATCAAAAGTTCCGGAGACTGGCGATTCCGGATCGTGAGGACTGTAACCATACGATGAAGGCAGGGTTCCAAAAAATAAAGGGCTTATAGCGATAGGCTCAAGACAGTCATCTAAGGTTGTGATTATTATATACTCTGAACCGTCATTACATATATTATGTTCACTGCTTAACGGTACTTGTTGGTCATCAGTGTTTAAATTATTGCATTCAGGGTTCACAATGTCATTCTGGTTATTGTTTTCAACTACATATGCATCTAAGTCGTGCTGGTAATCTTCGTAATCAGTCATTTCACTTGAACCCGAACTTTCTTCTTGGGGCTCAACTGAATTGTACTGATCTTGACAAGAGATGGTACGCTCAGGATCAGAATTTGGTTCAATTAATTGAACCAAATTCTGATCCTGAGCGTCTTCTTCACCATTTCGTAAATCATGCCCGTTTACCTGAACGTCGTTTAACTCTAGATTCTCGAAAAAAAAAACTGGATTGTAGAAATCGTAGGGAACCGGATCGTCACTATCCGTTGACTCATTATCTTCGAATTCATGGAAGCCATTTCTGGCCACATGTTCGTGGTCCGACTCCTCGTCACTGCTTGGAGGACAATCTGCATCTCGTAAATGCATTTTGGCTATTAGAAGAAAAAGTGCTGCTTAAATATCTTTATTTGTATGTTGAATCTGGAATGAAAAAAAGGAAATGAATAAAATACTTATAAAAATGAGAATGGATGAGAGTGTTGTTAAGTGTTATAAATCATAATGAAACTGTTATATAAGGTTTAAAAAAAATTAACTCTAAGAACTTCGTGGCAGCATTGTATTCATCGTTACGAACAATTTTTACTATGGAATGAACCCTGAAGTCGCGAAAAGAAATTGAGCTGTTCCATACATTTTATTGAGGTACATGTGCATAAATATATGTCATCATCATTCTACTGCCCTTATCCCAATTTATTTGGGGTCGGCGCAACATGTTTTCTTCTTCCATACTTCTCTATTAGTCGTCATCTCGATAGTCACTCCCTTTCTAGCCATATCATCTTTCACACAATCCATCCATCGTTTCTTTGGTGTCCCTCTACTTGTATAGCCATCCATACTCACAACTCTCCTGACAACATTTTCCTCATTCCTCCGCATAACATGCCCATACCATGACAACCGATTTCCACACAACTTTTCGGTCACCGGTGTCACTTTCAGACTTCCTCTTATATACTCATTACGTATTCTATCCATTCGCGTAACACCACACATCCCTCTTAACATTCTCATCTCAGCTGCATGCAATTGTCTTTCATTCATTCCTTTTGTGGCCCAACACTCTGATCCATACAAGAGTGCATAAATATATGTAGCAACTCATATTTTTTTAATGCCTTATATATCAGGGACGTCATCGCAACAGGTAATCGCTTAGCCCTGCCGTGGATCTAAACCTCCACTACAGAGGCCCGTAGTCAGGGATCCACGAAATACAAATATCTACTGTACGTAATGGTTAAAGAGTAACCAAGGTATCCGTACCTATATTTTGTGATTTGTTTAATTTTTTATGTTTAACTTTTAATTTTTCTTGCTCTTCTGAGTAATTGCTAAACCTGCATTTAGAACATCTGTCATCCGGACCTTCGAAATGAACCCATAGCCGAAATAAAACTAATGTTGGTATAAAAATACATAAAACGGTAGGTAATTTATGAACAACTGGCTTTACCCGGCTGGCTTTTCACGGGTAGATGTACTTATCTATGGTGTACCTGTCAATTTACCCTACCTTGCATATCCTACCTACCTACTCCTATCTGGCGCCAAATACACTAGAGAGACCTTTCTTTAAGAGGGGGGGGGGGGGGTCAGACTCTTACTGACTAAAACCCATCCATGTTCCTTTCTTAGCCCTTTGTGTTCCGGGGTAGCGGTAACCCTTTCGGATAATCCCGCTTAACTAGAGAGACCTACATAACACGTATACATAACACTGCAGGTCAACTCTATTGGTTTAGTTGTGACCGGGTGTTAAAACTTAAACTGCAGAACTTAATTCAGTCTACCGAGCCATCTAGCGTTCACCTACCTACCTACCCATTTATTTACCCACCATTTTTATCATTTCACCCACAGGGTGGGGTGGTTTAAAGGATGAAAACGGTGGGTATATTGTACACAAAAAGCAAAACCAAAAATCAAATCGCTCAAGCCGTTTCTTAGTTATAGCGAAACTAACGAACAGTAATTAATTTTTATATAATATATACCTTTGTTATTACTGGAGTTACATTAACCACCCTCTGTGTCAGGGTAGGTTCCGCCAAATAAATCCTGAAATAGAAAAGAAGTTGGTTGAAAATGTTTACTACTTACCAAAATAAACCGGGGTACTCCGGCTTTCTTTAAATTGCCCTTTATGTAGATAATTATGGTACAGTGGCCACCACATCAAGTTACCAAACTGTCAAATAAATAATAATAAAACTTGCAATTTTATACATTACAAACTTTTTCCGCCACTTCGGCAGCATAGAGTTGGTTAATATCGCAATAAAAAGAAGTGTGTTAGGTATTAATTCGAGTTAATCAAGACACGCTGTAAAATCTCCTTTCAAATTTACTACTGCTTTTCACCCCTTTAGGGGTAGATTTTGCATAAACTTTTATACACGTTATTCCTCATTTTCAATTTTAGGTATAAATACTAGTACTATACTACTAATATAGTTTCGTTTCGAGACGGCGCGTCTTACATTCAAACTTGTTCACCCCTAGCCCCGTTGAGGGAGTTGTTTAGAAAAACAAAAGATGACAAACTTTATGATTTACTTAGATAAGGATTTGTACTAAGTTTCAAGTATCAACTCAAGGAATAAGATTTTTCTTTCAAATTTTCGTCCCCTCTTTTATCCGACCCTTTTTTTTTTTTAAGGCTGGGAAATCATCCAATGACTGCTCCCGCTCTGGGTGGAGCGGAAGGGAGTGTCAGACTCTTACCGACTAAAACCCATCCATGTTCCTTCCGTAGCCCTTTATGTTCCGGGGTAGCGGTAACCCTTTCGGACAATCCCGCTTACCCGGCAGGCCCCTTCATATGCTCGACCCTTAAGGCGGTCCTTAAGGGTAGATTTTCAAAAAACCCTGATTGATACGCGTTATTCTTTACTTTTGGTATAAGACATAGACACTGAGTTTCGAGTTTTCCGGAACGCACGGTAAAATTCTTCCATACAAACTATGATACACCCACAACCCCCTTTTAGTCCAGCGGTCCAGTGGTTTCAGCTGTGCTTTGTCACCAGTCACCCAGTCAGTCAGTCAGTTTACCATTTTATATAATAAGTAATTTTTTTACAATTATTTTTAATTTAATTCAATCAATATTATGTTTATAATGTGAAAATTTCACATTTCCCTTTACCACATAATTTCAAATTTTAATCATGTTACCATTTTAATTTTTTTTTAATGTTAGCCCGTATTACTTTACTGAAATAAGCTATATTGAACATTTTACATTTGCCTTTACCAATTTTATATTTTTTAATCATAATTTCAAATTTTAATCGTGTTACCATTTTATAATATTTTTAATGTTAGCCCTTATTACTTTACTGAAATTAATGTGATGAATTTAGTGATTTATTGTATTATGCATGTTGTAACTGTCACCTATAAGTAACTGATGCACTGTTATTTTACTTTTTAAAATGTATTATGTGTTTGTATCAGTGTAATCAATTGTTGATTAACTTATTTATTTGGTACACCAACAGCGGTACATATAAAAAAGAAAACACAATAATAAAATGATAAAAGTATATTATACACATCGTGATTACCTAAAAAAAATATATACATAGGAAAACAAAAAAAAAATGTAAAAAAAAACAAAATTTTAAATACATATAACCTAATTCTAAAAAAAGGATATTTTATTTTATAGATTTTCAACATTATAGCAGAATAATAACGTTCATATTCAATTGTAATATTTAACAGTTTGGTATAGTTTGATGTGCTGGCGTCTGTTCAATAGCAAGGTCTGTACCTGAATCCAGATATCCGGTAGATAATCAATTAAAAAAATCATAGAAAGTCTACTTTCACTGAACATGTTTCAAATATAATTTATTTAAAATCACAAAAACAAAATCACTTCGTCTTTCCACACGTTTAGGATGAAGGGGCTTCGGTTTAGTATTAGGCTGGTAGTGTACGAACGAGTATAACGGATTTCACACGTAGGCAATTTTCACTAGATTTATAAATTCACTGTCGGATGCACGATATCGGTCATCCAGTGACACAGACCCGTGAAGAGAAAGAAGTGCGAATAGTCGGCCGGTAGAGGGGCGACTGCCTAGCCTAGCTCGCTCGAATTCAAACCAGGGTGGCCAGATATAACGCGCAGTTTCCGTACCGAAATAATTATATCTGATCCCTAAAATAAAAATAAAATCCCAGTGACGCCCCGTAGCCGGGGCCGTACCCTATAGTGGTTTGTAATGGTTTGTAATTTTTTTTAAAGTTTATTATGGCATCCACAGGCAAGTCCGGTTTAGCAGTAGACAACCCCTTGGTTTGCGAGATGACACTTTAAAAAAAAAACTGAAATTATTTGGTTGTATAAAGGAGCCTTGGGTTTTTGTTCATTATCTAGAGTATTCTCGATCGAGGGTGTAATCTTTTTACCAAAGTGGTAATTTAGTTTTGTAAGTACTGAAAAATGTCACTGTGTAAACGTGGGTGAAGTTTAGAGTGAGCTGTCAATCCCTAGCATTAGGTGGAACAACAAGTCACTTCACACTCACCGCCTTAATTTTCACGTTGAGGTTTTTGCAGAATCGATCGACAGGTCACCCTAGTTTGAGAGGCAGGGCGCACCCTACTCATGTGCAGACCTTGTGGATACAGCATCTATGAAGTACCTGTCTTAACTCTTATGCCAACTTTTGTGATCCGTATTATACCTAATTTTAACCATAGCAACTGCATAATATGTCTGTAACCTATTTGAAGTAAATAAAAAGGAGACGGGGTCTTTGGGACTGATTGTAATAAGTTTAGGTATGGCTTAAAAAAAAGGTTATATTTTTCTATTTCAAAATGTGAAAAATCAACTCAATTTAAAATCTGGAGGATGAGAAATCCAATAATTAAGTTAAGTTAAGCGGGATTGTCCTGAAGGGTTACCGCTACCCCGGAACATAAAGGGCTAAGAAAGGAACATTAATGGGTTTTAGTCTGACACTCCCTTCCGCTCTACCTAGAGCGATTTGATGATTTCCCACTAAAAAAAAAGGGTTACGAAGTAATTGTAATATCGATTCAATTATAATCGATTAACGTTACTAAGTTCATACTATTTACGAAAATGCTTTTACCAGATGATTATTCAATTAAAATAATTAAATCTGTTAGAATTAACTATTAAGACTTTAAACTAATAAATATCTACATAATAAAGATAAATCGTTTACTAATCTAATATCTAAAATTTAAAAAGTCAAAGGATACGCCTGGTTTGTATTTGTTTTTATATTTTTTAAATTACCTCTTGAAACCCTTTATCCCACACAATCAGTTCCGAAGAAAAAAAAATGAGCCCCCCACAATCCTAAGGCGCCCAAAAGCCGCTATATTTTGGTAGTGGTTTTTTGTGTTATAATTTTAATGTAGTGACACTCGCAAGGTTAAGACGAATCGATTGACGTAAGAATCATTAATATGAGCTTACACGTTTGGTCTCCAGACCGCTATAGAGGAACAAACATAAATACAGACCAATATACATACGTATACTGATAAACCCATTACCCTCCTTCGGCAGTCGGGTAAAAAATGACGATTGCACTTCAAAAATCGGCTGTTAAGTATAGAGAGAAACGAGAGTTACGTAACCTCACTTTACATAAATCTCTTTTATCTCGGCTCTCAGTTTGCCAACATCTGCCTTTTCAGTGATTGTTTGTTAATATATAAGCTATCAATTGACTCCAATTTTATCTTTTTACATCCAGGCCCAAAATTATTGTATGAAAGCGTATCCGTCTCCTTTATTATTAATTATCATATTATAGTAAACAAATTCGTTTTCGGATTTCGTATTAACAGTAAAAAATAAGAGAAAAAATGAATTTATTTGACTTTTATTCCTATATTTAAATTTACAGAACATCAAGTTTTCCACAAGTGGGCGCAATTAGGGTTGCCACGAAACCCTGCTGCTGGACCCGTAGGTTTTTTGAAAGTGGATATTTCCATCATATTCAGAGGAGACATTCAAGTTTTGCCTGTTGTTGTAAATGACGAGAGAGTTGAAGAGTAAGTATAATCTTAATTTTAATTAAAAAAAAACAGTTAGTTTTAATGACTATCTGGCAGTTTTAGCAGTAATGTATGCGTCTTACTTAAATGTTTTTTATTTGGTGTTGTTCGTTAAGATCCTTAAGTGGCTGAGCTGCACAATATTTGACAAATGCGTGAACTGATTGGACAGGTCCACTCAAATCTGGGTTGTTCTTTCTTCAAAAGACCATTCAGACACCGCTCTATAGGTTTCATGATCTGACTAAGATAATGTGGAGTTGGGTTTGGCCTTTTTTTTAAAGTAATAGAAAAAGAACGCAGTTCTCATCTACTTTTAAAATATATATTATTGACAATTTAAAATATCATTTATCAATCGATTTTAAACATCGTAGATTATGTAATGCACTATGTACTGCAGGCTGCAGGTAGGTGTTTTTATCCCTATCCTTCCTAAGGGCCAGTTTGCAGCAAATAGAGGAGAGAAGGGTTGTCTCGAATATCCATTTGTGTGTGTACAATTTGTCACTTAGTATGATAATCTGATGATAATCTGAGGATATTTAAAACGACATCATATACATATTTTTTTAAATAAATATTATAATATACGACGGGAATTATATTTATGTGTGCACGCAACACTGTTAAAAGTACTCCCAGATTTGTCAGCAAAAATTCAAACAAATTTAGATATCCAATAGTGTAGTCACTATTGCTAGTCGAAGATTAGTGAAACCCATAGTAACATACATATTTAGTTTTTTTTTAATTTTGATGTTAGGATTTATTAGATAGTTCCAAAATATTCCCGCGCAGTGTATTCATTTATTGTCGCTACATTGTATATGCACTGTGTTAGATTAAACGAGGAACATACGTTCAGGTTGTATAGTATTCATGAAAATCAATAACTTTGTCCATGGGACCAACTCTTAAATATAAAAAAACAATATCAGCTATTCTACACATTTTGACGAATTATGCGAACATAAATGTTGTTTTTTTTTCGTGATTTCAGGTATTAGTTCCATAGTCAAAGTTGTTCATTTTCATAAGTATAGTAAACCCTGAAAGTTTGTCCCTCGTTTAACCTAACACACTGTATATAAATAATAATATGCTGTTGCGCAATTTCATCCATGGAATGGTGCAGCCGCGGTGAAGCTTCGGACAGTACTGCCGATGTGTGTGTGTTGCAAAAATTGTTAAAAATAATATCATAATTACTAACATAGGATAAGTTTTTTCCTAACAATTTGAGTCATGATTACTTGAATAAATTAAATTAAATTAAATTGAATTGAATTGAATAATAATTATTTTTTGATCCAGCAATCTGCTCTTACCCACGGGATCAGAGCAACAACCAGCGAACTATGTGATCACAATATACGGAGCTTTCAATTTGCCAAATGGTCACGGGCAAGGCGATCGGCGCTTCGGAAAACTACCAAGTTCTTTCGTTAGAGTGTCTTTTTGTGGACTCTCGGTACGTTGAAGATATTTGTAAAATATTTACTTAGGTTACTACCAATTTAAGTGTTCCTTAACCAACGAACGAATTCTATTAATATTATAAACGCGAAAGTTTGTGAGGATGGATGGATAGATGTTTGTTACACCTTAACGCAAAAACTACTGAAAGGATTTGGATGAAATTAGGCACACAGGTAGATTATAACCTAGGTTTATAATTATCAATAATAATAATTCAGACATTGATGCGGGCGAAGCCTCTGGCAGAAGCTATTTCAAAATAAATTGATAGACTGAAACCGTTATGTCAAGGACCTTCTTTTAAGGATGAGAAATCATCAAATGTCTCTTCCCCCCTGTGGGTGGAGGTGTAGCGGAAGGGAGTGTCAGACTCTTACTGACTAAAACCCCTTCATGTTCCTTCCTCAGCCCTATGTGTTCCGGGACAGTATCTTTCGGACAATCCCGCAGAAAGGACCTACCTTACCATGCCTGCGAGTTTTGAAAGTTTTTGTTGCCCCTTATTGAGAACGTTCAACAGTTTTGTATTAGGCCAAGACTGACTGACTATGAGGCAAGTTTGTCACTCAGAAACACGCGTTAATATTTGTTTGGTGAGATAACAAGGAAAAGGTAAAAATTAGATTAGAACGCCCGCGCTTTCAGCATCTTTGAGTGTTGATGACAATGGCGTGCCACTTAAGAAGCCTATTTTCAGCATTGGACTGCTATAAGCTAATGAAGATAGATTGAAAACAAGATTTTCTGACAGGGTGGAAATATAAACCCATTATCACAGGCTTAAGCAGCGATAGTCTAGTGGTGTGACCACCGGACTGCCAAGTCATATTTCTCCAGTTTGAACCCAAGGCACGCACCTCTGATTTTTCGGGTTCATTTATGCGTATTGTACAGTTATCACTTGCTTAAAATCGGTGAAGGAAAACATCGTGAGGAAACCGGCATGTATAAGAGATATTTTTCAACAGCATGTGATGCTAAGTCAGAGGCCCATGGGCAGCATTAAAACTCTGACACCAGACACGTTAGTGACACTAACCACACGAAGAAGAAAAATCACAGGCTTGACATGTATTTTCAATAATTTGTAGGCTAAAACTGCGGTGCAGGTCCGCAACAACCATCCCACTTACTGCGAGCAGATATCCATAGTGGAGATGTTCCCAAGTATGAGCGAGATGATCCGCCTAGAGGTGTGCTCCGGAGATGGATGCTTCAACAGAGTGATGGCCACCGCACATTTGAAACTTGGACAGATTTCACACGATGGAGAAAATGGTGCGTGTCCTATCCTTTCTTTCAGAACTAAACATCATATTCCATTACGACAACAAGAAACTATACAGAGTTGATATGACAGAGGGGCATTAAATTACACTACGTATACTATACGTGTTTAGTATTCATTCGATACGGTATAAAAATAAAAAGCACCAAAAATGAGTTTTTTTTTTCAAACAAACTAAATAGCTTGCGAATCAGAGTAAAACGCAACCACCCTTTGTAAATAAAAACTGACCTTGTAAAAAACAAGCAACGACTCGCGCGCGCCGTTAGGAAAGCGCTGTTAGGAAAGATACATCGTATTCAAACGGGGCAAAAACTTTCAAAGTCATTTACGACTAAACTACTGCTCCTATTTAATTGATTTTTGGTACAGAGCTTGAAAACGTTTGCTAGTATAAGCAGTTTAAAGGAAAGCCCCTCTGTCGTATCAACTCTGTATTACTACAAGTAGGTAACAAGAAACTGTACAATTTTTTACCTATCTACGTGCGAATAAACCTTGTGGATTTGGCGTTATACAAAATCAATGCCAGTCATGACTTACATGAAAGGCTATAAAGAAAACCGTTTTTTCAATTCTTCTTATTGGGACTTGTTTAAATTCTCAGGATTTCTTCCTACGTTTGGGCCTTCGCTTCTTCACATGTACGGAACAACGACTTCGGGCACTTTGGCAGCAACGGGTGAAGACGGGCCTTACCACCGTGGGGCGATGCTCGTTTCTTTGAGAACCATAGTACCTTACTATCAACAGGGACTCCGAAGCACCACCGTAGAACCTGTATCGCCTTTGCTACCGGTAAGTCAAATTACTTTACTATACTTTTTTTTTTGAGGTTGTGAAATCATCCATAGACCTCTCCCGCTCTGGGTGGAGCAGAAGGGTTTTACTATACCCAATTGCTGCTTACTAAAATTCGAACTGTTTAAAATACATATATGCTGCAAAACTGAATATTAATTTTATGACAAAACAAGAACAAGAAAAATTATTTCAAAATTAAGTTCAAAATAAAGGAAAACTGTCGAGTGACAACCCTAAGTTACTCCGCGAGAAAGATTTAAGTCTATAGCTTCTTAGCCCCGAACGATCTGGAGGCAAGGGCACAAGTCATAACAACGAATTTCCTTGTACCGTGAGTGGATTGTTGACATTGATTTACGATTTTTTATGCTTATTACAATTATATTCCTGTGTTATTAAATAAATTACCACGTGAATCCATCATCAGCGGTTACAAAATCTATTTTTGTCTTAAATTTACTGGTATTACTAGTATTACTAACTTACAATATTATATCTTTATTGCACCAGTGTGATGGGGAGGCTCACTACCAATAATTCAATCATGATTCGAAAGACACGTAGTGCCATCTATTGTCACAAGAATGTTATTGTTGTGTTCCTCGGGAACAGTACTTTCTTTCGGGATGGAAGATACCCTCTTCACTTAGATACATATGAAGAGGTAGGGTAAGAAACAAACTGACAAACCTACTTTCACATTTCTTATATTTCACAACAGAACAATATTCTATTTTATCATGATTAAAGATCGATCGACATTGAATGGTTTGCACGCTCAAGATTGGATGGCGGCCATTACATTACTATTATCCCTCGATAATTCTTTTCCAAGAACCCCAAGGCTTTATTCAGACGCCTCTTCAACAATTGTATTCTTAGTTTCCCGTGATTCGAATCGATATTGGCTTGGTAACTGAATGTGAATTTCTTATTTCTGTTTCGTACTTGATTTGTTACCATGTAAAGCAAACATCGGCAATTACGATATTAATTTTTGTCTTGAATTAGCATAACGCGTTTTAGGTTATCGTGTATCAAAGGAGTCTATAACCTTTCAGCTCTTAATAATATAATTCAATCATGATTTGAAAGACACGTGGCGCCATCTATTTTGATAAGAACGTTATATTTGTTTTCCTCGGGAACAATTCTTTTTTCGGGATAAAGAACTATGTCCGTTTCTGTACACATGATCTACAAAGTTGATTTGGGAATAAGAGGTTTAACACTTGAATTGTTTATAAGTTACTTGAAAGGTTACTTGGATCATTTAGCTCCCTTCAAAATGGTTGAGCTGAATGGTGCTAATCCATGCGTCATGTTCGTGAACGAGCGCTGTCAGTAGGGGCTGGTCATCTCTTAGCGGCTATGGCTTGTTTTAATTTAATTTTTGAACTGGTTTTACACCCGACCGACAAGGACCAACCCCCTGACAATTCAAAAGTGCCTGTACCGGTTTATTTGAAAAAAATACTTGAGATTGAGTTGAGTTTGAGTTTGAGTCTTGAACTGCCTATTGAAAATGGTGTCCCACAATGCAGCATCAGGATGCTGCATTGATGCTGTTCAAAACATGTGTTTAGATTACGTAAATAAATTGAAGTGTGTGTGCGTGTTGTGGCTTAAGACAACATCCTCACCTTAAATGTAGATAATACAAAGTTTATGACTTATTCACCCAGAAAACAGGACCTACCAAATCTTCCCATTATCCCACAGGATTGCAACCTGGCCATCCAACCATTCATGTAATTGTCCACGTTTGTCAAAAACCGACACCAGCAAATATCTGGGTGTTGTAATAGATAACGGCATACATTTCCAACACCACGTCGAGGCCTTGGTACCTAGAATTTATTTATATACTAGCTTTTGCCCGCGACTTCGTCCGCGTGGAATAGTGACTTCCGGCAGAAAAGTATAGATAGCTGTGCCCGCGACTCCGTCAGCGTGTAACTCCTTGTGTGTTATTAAGTTAATGTATTGGTAATATTCTTTAGATCACGTTCACATGAGGCTTAAGACGTAATTCCATCTCAGTGAGGGTTTCTGACTCGCGAGACAATATATGACGATCGCGGTCAGCAGTGAGACGCAGTTCCCTATCAGTGAAGGTTTCTGACTCGCGAGATAATGTATGCCGTTCGCGGTCAGCTGTGAGACGCAATTCTCGTTGTGAAGCAGTTTCAGCTTCTCGGGATAACACATGTTGTTCTCGGTCAATGGTAAGCCTCAGCTCTCGTTGAGAAAAGCTTTGAGACGCCTGTGATGTAGATCGTGTCGCTCTGTCAGCTGCTAATCGCATCTCTCTCTCTGGAGAACTTTCATTGGCTCGAGAAGTTGAGGCACTAACTCTCATAGAGTTTAACCGATGTGCTCTTTCCTCTGCCGATTCTTGAGAACGCGAATTTCTCATCCTCTTAGCATCTCTCGAATTTCGAGATAAAGATGGTCGTTTTTTAGGTGGCATTGTGTATTTTTAATCGATGGTAACTGAACCTTCCACTTACAAAATCTAAATGCTTACTTAAATAATAAAACTGATCCTAGTATGTACCCTAGTAGGTACCTAAAGTACGTCGTATAGAATGTAATAACCTATTTGACACCTAGGTACCTATTTAAAACTACTGCTAAATAAATTTTAATTTATAATTAATCTAAAAATAATTTAAATATTTACGTCCAAAATTCTATCCAATTATGCCTAAGGAGATTATTATCTATATAAACCTATAAATTGTGAAATAATATAGGTACTAGAACTAAATAATTCTACTTTTAAAATATTTAACACTACCAATATAGGCACTAAAACTAAATAATCTACTTTTAAAATATTTAACACTACCAAAATAACTAATATTCGTACCTACTATTACTTCAATAAATAAATAAAAGTAAACTATTAATATAATTAAACACTATCAAAATAACTAATATTCGTACCTACTATTGCTTGAACTATAAAGAAATAAAAATAAACTATTAATATGATTAAACACTACCAAAATAACTAATATGCGTACCTACTACTACTTCACTTATAAAGAAATAAAATGTAAACTAATAATATATTTAAACACTACCAAAACCTCTTATACCTATTTCATAAAATAACAACAAAACAAATCTAAAAATAAACTATTCAAAGACTAAAAGTCGCGCTGATAAGCACGGTTTGTAAATAACAATAATTGTCTGTCAATAAGGTCGAACAGTCTATTCGCATCAACAGCCAAATATAGTATGAAGCTCGCGCGTTTTTTTTTTTGGAAGTGGCATCTCGCAGTTCAACCAAAGCGTTGTCTACTGCTTAACCGGGCTTGCCTGTGGCTGCCACAAAAGAATTGTAGCCTCCAGCCAGGGCTTAATAAAAACTAAACCTAACTTACAAAACTAAGTGACTACACGCTAAGGGCACCCCCTGCGGGGTTCGGACCTCGGCTTAGGGCGTCGCTGAGGGGGGACAGCAAGGGACAGCTGGATCGGGGGTTTTTAAAGCTACTGGCTCAGCGGCAACGCGGGCTGGCTCGAGCAAGGGTCGGGGGGATGGGAATGGACAGGGTCGTCGCAACGGGCCTCGATGGCGAGGACGGAACGACGGAAATTTGTACCTCCTGCCGCGAAGCACGTCGAGCGCGGCAACCGATACACAAAAATAATCCTTATAGCATGATTCTGTATTCACGCGCGATACTTATTAGTGTACATGTATAACTTTGGTGTTTCACCACCGATTTATATGATTCTTTTTTTATTGAATAGGTAATAATGTTAACTTTTTTTATTAGGGATGAGTGAGAGTGTTGTCAACGTAAGAGTAGACAAAATAATCAGAAAGCTCCGAATTGCTAAGCTATCGGGAGTTTCACGTGTTATTGTGAGTCAACCATAAAAGATAGACATATGCTGTCAAAGAATATATTTATATAATTTTAAGGAAAACATTTCCGTCATACATGATTTCTATGTAGCTTTAACCAATAAGGCTGCACACGCGACGGAAGTTTAAAAAATGGAGTAACTTCTCCCGTTTTCCCAATATTTCCCTTCACTGCTCTGCTTCTATTGATCGTAGCGTAATGAAAAGTATACTATAACCTGCCCAGGAGTATGAAGAATAATTGTGCCAAATTTCGTTAAAATCCGTCGAGTAGTTTTTGTTTCTATAACGAACATACAGACAGACAGACAAAAATTTTACTGATTGCATTTTTGGCATCAGATTCGATCCCTAATCACCCCCTGATAGTTATTTTTTAAATATATTTCATGTACAGAATTGGCCTCTCTACAGATTTATTATAAGTAGTATAGATTTAAATCTCATTGTCACATTGCTGAAATTCCCATTATTAAAACTGTTTATCTTTTATTATGCTAATCCTTACTGTCCTACTGTATAACTTCATGGGGTCGTGGGGGGGGGGGGTAGAGAGAGCTCAAAGAGCCATGTTAAAAGTAAGTTATTTCCTTTCAATATGATACCCTAGGTTTGGTCTTTATCATCGCTGCAAGGTAAGGACCATTAGACAGCTTTTTGTTTTCCTGACTAAACTAAGATACTGACGGAAATTTATGTCCCCAAAACAAAAAACTCAGACAAGAGAGAATCACAGATGTCTACATGACAAATAGATACAAACTTCTTTTTCTTCTTTCCGTGTGGTTAGTGACTAACCTGTTGTGAGAGTGTTTAGGCTGCCCATGGGCCTCTGACTTAGCTTCACATGCTGTTGAGAAATATCTCTCAGACTTGCTGGTTTCTTCACGATGTTTTCTTTCGTCGATTTTTAAGCAAGTGATAATTATGCAATACGCACATGAATCCGTAAAATCATAGTTTCGTGCCTTGGGTTCGAACTCGAGACCTATGACTTGGCAGTCCGACGGTCACACCACTAGGCTATCACTGCTTACAAACTTAGTCTATGGCACATAACTTCTACGGTGTTCTGGGTCCATATTTATACAATGATAATTATGTACAAGCAGCTGTTAATGCATGCTTTTTCTAGGTCAGAGTGTATGTAAGAAGTTAGTTAGTGGCTGCAACGCATCGACTACAATGCAAGATACCGTTTATCAAAACCCTCAATGTAACGTTTACTGGCATGGCACGATATAAAATTCACACACATACCTAACACACTATACCCTTTTTTTTAAGGCTGGGAAATCATCCAATGCCTGCTCCCGCTCTGGGTGGAGCGTAAGGGAGTGTCAGACTCTTACTGACTAAAACCCATCCATGTTCCTTCCGTAGCCCTTTATGTTCCGGGGTAGCGGTAACCCTTTCGGACAATCCCGCTGACCAACACACTATCCCCTACACTCCTCACCAACTCACATACTCCCACACCCACACTTACTCATAAAGCAATGTTATATAAAAATATTAGGTAGTAATTTTGTTACTAGAATGGTTTTACTTTAGTTTTTAATTTCTTGCCTTGTTTCATATTTGTTATTATGAATTATTAGCTGCCGCCCGCGAGGATGTTAGAAATTATACCAAACGAACGTATTACCGGGACAAAACGTATTCTATGTGTTAATCCCGGCCGTAATTTACCTCTGTGCCAAAGATAGTCCTGATCCATTCAGCCGTTCAGCCGTTTGAGCGTGAAGGACGCACAAAAATATAGAAACTAATCCACAAAATTTCGCCTTTGTAATATTATTAGTATTTTTGATAAGTACAAATTGTATGTTGATTGAATACAGTCATAATAGGTCTGAAGTAAGTTGTCCGATGAAGGGTAAGTTTGGTGATCTGTACTACAGGTTCTACCTACAACAGACAACCGACTTTGTTCTGTGTTTGTGTTTATGAGAGCATAAAAAAGTTTTTTTTTGTAAGTCATACGAGGGGCCGAAGCCAACTCGCGGAGGCCCCTTAGACTGTTTTATTATTTAGTTAATTCATTTATATCAATATAAGAAGATGTATTTTGACCAAGAAGACAGACATTAAATTAAATATTTTTTAATATTCATGTAATTAAACGAGTATCCTTGTAGCGGTAACAACAATGGAGATCAAAACAAAAGAAGAGAGACGACGCGGGTGCAAAAACAAAAGAGGAAAGACGTCACGGAAAAAATCAGCTAGCTGACATAAGAGTTGTCGTTCAGAAATAGAACTATGGTACGCGCGAATCGTTCAGTAATAACAATGGAGACCAAAACAAGAGAAGAGAGACGACATGGGTGCAAAAACAAAAGAGGAAAGACGTCACGGAAAAAATCAGCTAGCTGACATAAGAGTTGTCGTTCAGAAATAGAACTATGGTACGCGTGAATCGTTCAGTAATAACAATGGTTTATATTCATATTCCAAAAGTAAATGCAGAGTTTTTCCGAGAACATTTACTACAGTAATGTACCTATATTTTTTGTACACCATCAGAAAGTAGAGATTTCAACGAACATAAAGCATTTTGTTTGCACTTTGCATAAAGTTTTGTTATATTCTCTTCCTTTTCCAATAGGTTTCATCCTACTTTAAATTTTTTTCACTTGTTACCATTTTCAAAGGCTTCGGCACTGGTCTATTGACCGTACCATTCATTTAGAAATTTTATTAATTTCCAAATAAATAATAACATTGACTTGCTGGTGGGGTTTATATATACGTTATTATAGAAATAAATTGTACCGAGAATTATGGCTGAAATACGAAGTATTTCAAATTTCTAAGCTGTATAAAATTTTGTTTCTATTATTTTTGCATATAGTGACCGTTGGTAAGCGTATCACTTGTGATAGCCTAGACTGATTTGTCAATTTTGTGCCTTAAAAACATCTTAACCGTCCGAATCAGGTTTATATGCAAATAATAAGAAGTGTGCCCGTCGGTTGGGGAAACCCTGTCAGAACCGAAGTCACGTATTATTTTAAACAAAAACTTGAAACACTTGAAACTTATGATCCTGAAACTAACTTATTTGCTCGAAGTTTCTTCGACTTTACCCTAATACTTGTACAAGTTTAGTAATTTCAGTATAAGTTTGTGATGGTTTTGTATTAAAAACGCGCATTCAATGCATTTTCTCCCTTTTTTGAGATAACGTTGCATGGTTGGAGCATAATGCGTTTTCTTTATGTTATAATTTCTGCCTGAACTCCTTTAGTAATTGACGAGAACTTCAATTCAATTGGAAAAGTTTCCCAGAAAATTTTAAAATTCAGGAAATACTCGATTATTTTACTTTTGGATAGGAAAACGTCAACCGGGTCAGCTAGTTTATCAGCACAATTTTTCCTAGCCATAAGGCATACCAGCCAGGCTGTACACAGTAGTCGGGGTCGGACTACTGTGTAAAGTAGAAAAGGAAATAGGCAAGACTAGCCCTGCTTATTTTCCTATTTTGTATGTAAGAAATCTGAATATGAAATCACATAGATAAAAGACCGCTCGTCTTAAAAACCTCGATCACCGTACAGAAACTAAATACATAGTATGCGAAGATGTAATTGTAACATTGCATTTAATGCTAATAAGTATTCCATTTGATTCTAAAAATCTGTGACGTCACATTGTTCATTGTTGTTTGTTGTGTTGTTATTTCATACAAATCACGTACAAATTCCGCGTTTTGAAAATTTATAAAAAGTAACGTTGTTGACTACCCTTTCAAATACCCAATTCTTGGCATTTGTGGTTAAATATGACTCTACAATGTCGAGCAATTTACGGCAATACCAAGACCGTAGCTGTCTAAGCTTACCTAAGTACCTACTTAAGAGGTTATAATTTTTGTCGAAATTATGTACTCGATGATACTTAATTGTACACGTTAAAAATGAAATGAGTTTATGTTCGCATCAACTTAAATATTATAAAATGTATGTGTGTAGTACGGAATAAATAAAAAAAAACTTGAGAGGTGTCAAGGGGTACCCGGATGGGACGAAGTTCCTTTCGATTATCGATTAAATAGTGAAGGGATTGTAATAAAATTTTATTTCTTTTAAGTTATAATAATCAAAAAAAATCTGATCTAAAATTAACATTAAAAATATTGATTAAAAAGACAACATATTTTATTCAAAAAAAAGGGTCGTTACATCTTTTGGTCTTAATTTCCTTCTAGCTACGCGTGATAAGGAACTTCGTTCCAAAAGGCACCATCAGGCTGCGCATCCACCAGAGATGTGTGAGGATAAAATCCACCAATAGGATCTCTTCATTTTCATAACTTGAGCTAAGCCAGTGTTGTGATTGGTTAGTTTTACGCACATTCACCGTTACGCATCCTTGCACATCTCTGGTGATAACTCACTCTTAGTATGACTAACCTGTAAGAGCTGGTAAGAGAGCTCGATGAAGTTGTTGGAGACCTGTCGGTACAGACCTGCTGACTCTTGCCCGCAGACAGAAGACCAGCACCACAGCAACGCCTTGCACGACACACAGGAACACACAACCTCTTTAGGAGATCAAATGACCCTTAATGGCTGACTCCAACAGTTGATGTTGTAAACTGTAACAAAAAAAAATTGCTTTTAGGGACAAGAAATTATATATATTACCTACACGATGTATGAAAAAAAATTGACTGTTTTATTTACTTACATAAAAACAAAAAAAAACCTAATACCTATATTATTATTATACATCATAAAGTGAGTGCGCAGTTCAATGTAAATGCGTGACCGCTTGTGTCTGACGTTATTTTCAACTGGACCAAAAGAGCTCAAAACATCTACGCATTTTGGGTGGGTTTTTGTTACTAACCTACTGGGTGGTTCAACGTAACAAAATGACATGGACTGTTACTGCAAAACTATACCTTATTGCGACTAAAAGAAGAACCTTATCAAATAACACAGTAATGGTTGGGGTTCGTTAGTAAAGTCAGGTGAGTAGTACTCGCAACCAAGGGACGTGTACGACTGCTTATATGAACAAAAAACCGGCCAACTGCGAGTCGGACTCGCGCGTGAAGGGTTCCGTTCCATTATCTATAAAAACGGCAAAAAAATCACGATTGTAGTATGGGAGCCCTCTTAAATATTTATTTTATTCTGTTTTTTAGTATTTGTTCTTACAGCGGCAACAGAAATACATCATCTATGAAAATTTCAGCTGTTCAACTATCACGATTCATGAGATACAGCCTGGTGACAGACGGACGGACGGACGAACAGCGGAGTCTTAGTACTCAGGGTCCCGTTTTACCCTTTGGGTACGAAACCCCCCAAAGAAAAGAAAGCGTGAGTTTATGATTGGGGTTAGTAAGTTAAAATTTTTAAATAATATTTAACTAAAATAAAATGTTTGACTTTTTTTATTTAAAAGAGAGGTAGAGCGGGTCTGAAAGGTCCAAGTCTGGTTAAGCAGTAGACAACCCTATGGTTGAACTGCGAGCTGCCATTAACAAACAAAAAAAAAGGCTGAATTACACAATCCAATTTACACATATTCTGCTGTAACTCTTTATCTCTTGGTTTCAAAAGAAAACTGTAATTTGTTTTGAATAGCGTAATCCTTCACGTCTAAGTTTAAGTAGTAATAGTTAAATTTGGACAGTATTATTTATGTAAAAGTCATGATAATAATGATTTTAAATATTGTATCGAGTGGTCCTGGGTGGGGTAAAAAGGACTAGTGCTGGGCTGCTTAATTCAGGAATAATAAATAAACGTAAATCATGGAAAATTGACAAATCTTTATACGGAGACCACTTGTCATCGCGTTTTCTGACGATATGCAAGAAAATAACTAAATCGGCCCAGTAGTTAAGTCAAAAAGAATTTATGTATGCAAAAGTATTATATTTAACAATAATAAAATTTAAAAGCTAACAACTTATACTATACTTAAATTAAATGACGATCTATCTAACTATATACAAATAAATACAAAAACCGAAAGGACACTTAGGCGTCGCTGTCTTCCGGAAACGTGAAAAAAAAGAGATAAAAGTAGAGTTTTTGTTTTAGCAATTTGAACACTCTAGAATTGTACCACTGGAACAATATTTAAAAGAAATTCGCCGCTGCGTACATCGTTGCCGCTCTTTTGAGATCAAGACACGTTGTCAAAAAAGTGTTTACTATTACTGAATTTATTTTGAAATCAATTGTTTCAATTTTTTTTTATTTACGGTTAAAAATTCAATTTTTAATTTTGCCATTATGTATGGTCAGGTATTAACTGTGGTTTTATTTTTTGCAAATAAGTCCCCATATTGTAGGTATTTATTTATGAAAAGGAACATATTATTATCACATTTGTTACTCAGCTTAAAGTTATGGCACAACATTTCAGTCTTTATAATTAGTCTTTACTTTGTTTTTAAACTGAAATATATAATATAACTATCCTTAAATTACATAAACATACATAATCAGCCTATAATGTGGCCATTGCTGGGACACAGGCCTCCTCTCTAAGAGAGGGAGTGGGTCATAATCCACCACGTGCACCCAGTGCGGGTTGGCGGATGTAACATGTCTTCGAATTTTTGGTTCTAGGACGTTTCAGTTTCCTCACGATGTTTTCCTTCACCGTTTTGAGAGCAGTGGTGATGAAATTAAATACACAAAGCGCCTGCGCTTAGGTTTGATCTCACGACCTACAATTCGTAAGTCGAGGCCGATACCCTTGAGCTCCCACTACTCGTCATCATCATCAGATTCACAATACAAATATAGGTCGAAGACGATAAAGACGGATTAACACTCATATCCTTGGCCCAAACTTTCGAATGTATGACTTGTACCCCTCCCGTGACCTCTTTATACGCTTACTGTCATTCAATTCTATAAATTTCGTTTAATTTCGGAGGTAAGCATAGTGGACCGTCCTCCCCTACTATTCACTCAACGAAAACGAAAAATGCAAGTTAATCGTAAAACTAAATACTTGGCTAGCTTATGAAGAACGTAGATGCCTTTTCGTAAATTAATTAATAAGTGGTCACATAATCGTTTAAGTGAATAGAATTATTCTTAAAGACAAGTCATGTTTGATAAATATTTCACAAACAACGTTTTTTATATGACATTATTGTCTGTAGCTATGTAATAATATGGCTAATATTAGCTCATATAAAATGAGGTGCAGGCACACTTCTTTTCCTGCCCTCTCAAAAAAAAAGGAATATCTAAATATTTTTACGGCTAAAATGCCGAATATAGTGCAACGCATCGACCCTAAGAACTAATCCTTAGCTACCTATATTCTTGCAAATAAATATAATATTATTCATTCATTTATTAAATATCCCAAAATATGCAACCAATGTAATCTCAGGGCTGCAACTGACGACGCCGTGGAAGTGGCGAAGTTTTGGGCCAACAAGATCTGAAATTCAGTCGTGCCTGTGACACAAAGAAATAGAAGACCATAAAGTATAAACAATAAAATATTAACCTCCGTATCACTGTTTGAATAAACTATCAAATAATTATTGAAATTATCATAAGTAATTTTATCAATATAATTGTTATGTAATAATATAAAAAAGACTGAACATAATATAGGTACTTAAAACATAACACTGTGTTGATAAACTTCAAATTCAATCCGAAGGTAGTTATAAAAAAAGCAATTAAATTTGCAACTTTCCGACCTGCAATAGTGTTCGAAAGTTCCAGTCATTATATTACCTAAAGGTCGATCTAATTAGGAAGCTATTTATAGACTCAGCGCATCGGCGCAGTACGGAGATCGATGTTTTGTGTTGGGAATTTACGCCGCCCTGTCTGCTTTGGTACTAGTGCAACGTTCGTTAAAATTTTCAATAAGGGTTGACTTAATATTAAAAATTGTAAACGACAGAGATACTAGAGCTCCGGTCTTGTTAGATGTACATAAATGTTAATTTTCGGTGCGACTTATTATATGGATGCAGACTCCGTACCTTCAAGATTTTAACGGGAAAATAATTGTTTGAAAAAAAAACTATGTTTGAAACGAAGTCGTTATAAAACTGCTTTAGATTAAGCGCTCCTTGGCCTTATTTAATTTATACCTCTCTAACTTGGGTTTGTGGGCTTGACAATCCAAAAGTGCTTGTAATTTGTTCCTACACAACAAAATAAACAGAGAATGTCAAATCTACGTTCTACCACATTACAAAATGTAAAAAGATTGTTTAATCGTACCCCCAAAATAATTCATGTGACAAAACTGAAAAAAACCTTAGCATAGGTATAGGTAGTGAACTTGGCATGCACACACACACACGCACAATTGCACACGCTCAAATGTTTATCATAATTATTTTACTTTACCGCTATAAAACGTTTTTTTAACTTCAAAAAATTCATAACCTAGCTAGGAGAGCACTGCTCACCCACACGTTTCTAGAAATAGTACTCACTTATTTTGTAAAACTGTACGAGTATGTTTCACTATCCACTGTTTTCAGTAAATACAATATTATTATATAACATCTATACATATAATAAAACAGTAAAAAAACTGTGTCTGTACATTGATTATATTAAAAAAATAATAATTGAGGAGGGTTTAGAAACAGTAATAGAGCATGAATCTAAAAAAAAAAAATTGTCTGTTTGTCTGTTTGTTTGTACACGCTAATCTTCGGAACTACTGGACGGATTGGAATGATTTTTTTTTGTTGTATAGGTATTAAGTCTGGGCAACATATAGGCTATAATTTATCTTGGAAACTTGAACACCTGATGCAGAACCGCAACAGACCAGCTAAACTATAAGAGATACAAAAATGATACCTTAGCAAAAATTGTTCCACGTGATTAGCATTTTCTGCTGAGAGAATAAATTTGAAGATCTGGAACACCTGATGTGGAACTCCAAGAGCCCAGCTACACTGTAACATATATAGGAATGACGTCTTAGCAAAAGTTGTTCGGTCTGATGAGTATTTCCTGTTGACTTATAAAAATCGAAGATCTGGAACACCTGTTGTGGAACTCCAAGAGCCCAGCTACACTATAACACATATAGGAATGACGTCTTAGCAAAAGTTGTTCGGTCTGATGGCCATTTCCTGCTGACTTATAAAAATCGAAGATCTGGAACACCTGTTGTGGAACTCCAAGAGCCTAGCTACACCATAACACATATAGGAATGACGTCTTAGCAAACGTTGTTTAGCTTGATGAGCACTATCTGTTGATGTATAAAAATTGAAGATCTGGAACACCTGTTGTGGAACTCCAAGAGCCTAGCTACACCATAACACATATAGGAATAACGCCTTAGCACAAGTTGTTCAATCTGATGAGCACTCTCTGTTGACTTATAAAAATCGAAGATCTGGAACACCTGTTGTGGAACTCCAAGAGCCTAGCTACAACATAACACATATAGGAATGACGTCTTTGTTGTTCAATATGATGGGCATTTCCTGTTGACTTATAAAAATCGAAGATCAGAAACATCTGATGTGGAAATCAAAGCTATCACTAATTTTACTGTGTAATTATAAAATAACATAAACTGGGAGTACCTGCACGCGGTGAAGGCGGTAACAGTTTAGGACTGATTTTCGATGACGATGGTATATCATTGAAAATTTGACTCTACTGGCCAAAACTCCTATTTATTTTTTTATTTTATCGTATGAATATGCCTTCGGGCTTATGTTGTTTGAGTGTTTAATTTCCTTTTTCATTTATTTTCGTGACACTGTAGCCTACCCGGTAACGCAGGGGAGCAGTCATTTTAATTTAGATTTTTATTGATCAGGTATCTTCACAATAAAACTATGACCATGCCTAGAAAGAGGTCAAATCTTTCCCAATGTTCCAAGAGAGCTAAAAGATTGGGGATCATAAGATCCCAAGAATCTACCGAAGAGCGTCAGGAGAGACTTAATGTTGTTCGAGAACATTAGGCTGCAACTCGCTCCGTGGAAACCTCTTCGGGTCGCGAAGCACGCCTGCGTTCTCAGCGTATTCATTAGGTCTCTAGAGACCAGTGAAGAATATGATGTGCGACTGACCGCTGATCGTGAACGTCATGTATTGTCTCGCGAGTCAGAGACGTTCACGGAAAGAGAATTACGCTTGAGTTCCAAGCGTATCTATGCATCGACTTCTAGGTCTCTAGAGGAGGAATATAATAATGCGGTTACCAAAATGAAAGCGATGACAAATGGACTGTATGTTTTGGTGGTTGTTGGAATGAAATAAAACTAAAGCTCAGTGTGATAAAAGATTTAAATGGGAAAAATGATAAAAAATAACATAAATGGCAACCCCGTTGTCGCTGGCATAAACACCTGTCCGCGTACGAAGTCGCGGGCAGAAGCTAGTTTTAAATAAAAGCTTTGAGTTCGAGTTGGAATGATAAAAATATCTGTTTACGAAAGCCTAATCACTTTCCACAGGTTGTAGATGCCGTGACGTCAGACGTAATGTATGCAATGTACACGTGACCAGCCTGTTGCGTGCTGTATACGAACGACATTATTGTTGTCTGTCAAGAAAGATTGGCGTACACGAGTGAATTTAGTGAAAAATGGCAATAAACTGAATGAATCTGATATTTTAAAAAGAATAACGCGGTCTCACACATTGTTTGCCCGGTATATTTTCCTATAATGTTTTATTTCAAGGAAAATATAAAAGTAAGCGTTTTAACTATCCATCATTTTATAAAAAATATGTTATAAATATTTAGTAAGTTTCAGGCAAGAAAAAGTAGGTTACATTAAATTAGGTTAGAACTGCGACCCACCGCTTCGATGCCCTGGGTCGCGGTGGTCGTGCGATATGATTATTTCGCAGAAGGAGGCTACAGAAAGGAGCAGGGAGATCACATCCTGAGACCCCAATATAAATTACACTTTGTTTTTGTGACGCAGTGTTGTTATTTTATAGGACAATATGCATTTTGTCAAAGGAAACGTTTATAGGTTGTCACTCGATAAAAGCTCGAAAAAAGTTCTTTGATAGTATTTCAACTTTATTGTAAAGACATAAGGTTCATTTTTAATTGAGAAAATTTGACAGTTAGGGACAGCTTGATGTGCTGGCGTCTGAACCTAATAAGATTTCGATTAACTAAACAACATGAGAATAAAATATGATTTTTTATTCCATGATAATAAGCAAATAAAAAAATAAAGTTTCGATATTTATTATTGAAATATGTATTTTAATTTGCGACAAAAAATAATGATTTAAATTATTTCATAATCAGTATTCCGCGTGATTATTTTATGAAAAATGACAACAAAGACAAATATGTAATACAACATTCAATAACATAACATACGTTACGTACATACCTGGTTGTACCAGGTATGAGGAACTGGGTATAAACTTCAGTAATCCTCTACAGAAACGGGAGGACCGATGGATGTGTGATGTGGTCTGGTGCCTGGGGCTGCTGCGCGCCAACTAAAGTTGGGACGCGCGTACATATGTGCTAGGCGCGCGGTAAACTCTACTTGCGCGGTCTAGCTTGCGTGTCGTCATTATAATATATAGTTCACATACATACAGTAGATGCCCGCTACAACCCCTTCTAATAAATAAAAGGGAAAATTATCAAGCTGACTCACCGATGGTAAACTGTCTTCCACGAATCAGCAATGGTCAAAGTAACTTCTGGTATGTTTCTCACACTCGGTGGTGGCTTATACAGCGACCGCTGACGCGGCTGTATACCCCCACGACACCTGCTGCACTGATAGGTTGGACGAGTGACCGTATTAAGAATCGAATTATAAACTAAACTCTTTCCCGTCGCAAGTGTTTGAAATATTTTTTATTTCACGGCGCACGCGGCAAGAGTGGCGGACGCGGCAGCGGTTCGCCTGGATCTGACAGAGGACCAGTAACTTATAGTACTAACGCCTACAGTTCTGCCCATCACACCGTTTCGAACCGCCTACGTGAAACGTGATTATAAAAAGCCGTGCACTATAACAAATTAATATGATTGCAGCGTTCACTTTTGACATTTCATACAGTTACGTTTAAAATGAAAGTGGCCAAATGTGATTTCAACTCGCAACTTAAGCTACGCTTGCCGGGGTTGGTTCGTGGATGGGTGACCATCTTTACATAACGAGATTCCTCCGTACCACGTTAAACCGTTGGTACCGTCTGTCATTCGTCGATCTTTGGCAGTCGTTACGGTTAGTCAGAAGCCTGAAAGTCTGACAGCCAGTCTTACCAATGAGTAAGTATCGTATTACCCAGTTACTGACTGGGTTGTGAAGGTCAGATAGGCAGTCGCTCCATGTAAAATACTGGTATTCATCTGCATCCGGTTAGACTGGAAGCCGACCCCAGCATTGTTGGGAAAAGGCTAGGCAGATTATAGTAATAAAAATTAAGTTTCTGGTTCTGGGGCACTGTTTTCATTATAACATTATTTTATTGTTATTTTTCAAAGTCAAAGTCAAATCATTTATTTCAAATAGGCACAAGAAAGGCACTTTTGAACGTCAAAAATGAACAAGAAATAGAATTGATTCTAGTCACCCCCTTCTAAAAAGGTAACTTTTCGTGTGGAGAAGAATGGGCAAGAAACTCCACCGTTATCTCTTTTGATATTTCTTGGGCCCCCTTTTTTTTTTTTTTTTTTAAGGCTGGGAAATCATCCAATTAGTGCTCCCGCTCTGGGTGGAGCGGAAGGGAGTGTCAGACTCTTACTGACTAAAACCCATCCATGTTCCTTCCATAGCCCTTTATGTTCCGGGGTAGCGGTAACCCTTTCGGACAATCCCGCTTACCCGGCAGGCTTGGCCTTGAGGGGCCCCTTCATATGCTGACATCTCTTTGAGGCGCGCGTGGAACATATACGCGCCGTACGGCACGGGTCTGGTGCTGATCGGACGGTGAGTCACCCATTACTCACCGTCCGCAGGCCCGCGCCTACGGTGGCCGGGAGTCGTCACGTGGCTCCCGACGCCCGGGGCGTCTCCTGCGGCGGCTGGGACGGGAGGACCTTTCTCTCTCCCATCCCGCCACCTCCTTCGCGAGCATAACTTTTTCGCAGAAGGAGGTGACTGCCTCCCACTCCCTCTCGCCCCGGACCATGGCTTGCACCAGGGCCGGGCGCGAGAGGTCGCCGCCGCCGATCGCCTCTACGAGGACACGGCGGTGCTCTGCCCATGCTGGGCAGGTTTGCACCGTGTGCTCTACCGTGTCTTCTGGGCGATCCTCGCAGTGGTGACACCCGGGCGTTTCCTCCCGCCTGATGATGTGCAGGAACCTCCCGAAACATCCATGTCCGGTGAGGACCTGCGTCAGGCGGTAGGTGAGGGCGCCGTGACGCCTCTCTAGCCACTCCTCAAAGAGGGGCCTTACCGCCACTATCGTGGCGTGCCCTGCGCTGGGTTGCGACAGTCGCTGATTCCAGGCCGCCATGAGATCGCGCCGGAGGTCCGTCCGCTCCGCCGCAATTTGCTGCGGAAACGGAGTTTCCCCCCGGCTTAGTACCTCCGCGCGCCACTCGAACAGGCGCGCGAGGACTATCGCCTCCAATCCAATCCCACGGCGGCAGTCCGGCAAGGAGGCTTGCCGCCTCGCCCGAGATCGTGCGGTACCCCCGGATAAGCCGTATGGCTACCACCTTTTGGGGCGCGTTCAGATAGTGGGCGGCTCGCCGCCGCAGTAAACGCGCCCACACCGGGGCCCCGTAAAGGGCCATGGACCGCACGACTCCCGCGTAAAGCCTCCGGCAGGAGGCGTTTGGCCCCCTCAAATTGGGCAAGAGCCGCTTGAGGGCGGCCCCAGTCCGTTCCAGCTTGGGGGCCAAACGTCGGAAATGCTCCACGAAATTCCATCGGCTGTCGAGGACCAGACCCAGGTATTTCATCGTGACGCCGATGTGAACCCCTCCTACCGTAAGTTGGGATCCCGATGGTAGCCTATTCCGAGGCCCATGAAAGGACATGGCCTCGGATTTGTGCAAAGCCACCTCGAGACCCAACTGCCGGATCCTCTCAATGACTGTCGCAACCCTGCGTGTCATCGCGTCGGCCGCCGCCTGATGCGACCTCCCCTGCGCCAGGACCAGCGTGTCGTCAGCGTAGCAAACTACGCTGACGCCGTCAGGGAGGTCGGCCCGCAGCACCCAGTCGTAACCGATGTCCCACAGGAACGGCTTCTTGGGCCCCTGGGATCCTTTTGAAAGGCGTACGAAAAGCTGAAGCCAACGCAGGGGACCAATGATGTTTTTAATTAATTGAAGTACTAACCGACCATTACCCCGTTCGCACTATACAAGGCAACGACAACCCGCGGTTGGTGTACGACTATTGTCGGATATGGAAACGAAAGATATTGGAATGGGTTTAGATGGCTAAAGTGACCCCTGCCAGAAAGATTTAAGTATAATAGGGATGATGACAGGGTAACAAAATAGAAATTATATTTAGTCCGTCAGTCTAGTAATAAAAAAATATTAGACACGTATTTTTTGCTTTATCATATTAACAAAATAATTACTGAGATAAAACGCATTAAAGTTGGGGAGTGGGGATCGCTACGTCACAAGTATTGTATGTTTGTGCAGCTGTACGAGGGGTACAGAGCGGCGAAGACCGCCCTCCAAGAAGCTGTCCAGCGGGCTAAGGTCTCGCCATATAAAATGGTGCGGAACAAGCTCCGCACCTGGGCCCCCCCACTGACGCAGAGTCTTCGCCCTCAGCTGGTGGAGGAGGTGGTGAGCGCTCTGTTCCCCTCACGCGGGGAGCACACTCCCCTGCCTATGGCTCCGCCCGAAGCGGACCACGAGGACGACGACGACATCCCTGCAGTGACCGAGGTAGATCTGAGAGCGGTGGTAGGACGGCTCAAGGCCAAGAATACCGGCCCAGAACCCGACGGCTTGTCAGGTAAAGCCTGGGTCCTGACGTCAGGGGCTCTCGGGCAGGCGCGGGCCTGCGGACGGTGAGTAATGGGTGACTCACCGTCCGATCAGCACCAGACCCGTGCCGTACGGCGCGTATATGTTCCACGCGCGCCTCAAAGAGATGTCAGCATATGAAGGGGCCCCTCAGGGCCAAGCCTGCCGGGTAAGCGGGATTGTCCGAAAGGGTTACCGCTACCCCGGAACATAAAGGGCTACGTTAGGAACATGGATGGGTTTTAGTCAGTAAGAGTCTGACACTCCCTTCCGCTCCACCCAGAGCGGCAGCAGTCATTGGATAATTTCCCAGCCTTAAAAAAAAAAAAAAAAAAAAGGGGCTCTTGGAGGCGCTCTTAAGCGCATGCATGGAGAGAGGCCAGTTTCCGCTTCGTTGGAAGACGGGGAAGCTGGTCCTCATACAGAAGCCAGGGCGCCCTGCGGACTCTCCGTCCGCATTCCGGCCCATAGTGCTGCTCGACGAGGTCGGCAAACTCTTCGAGAGAATTATTGCGGGCCGCCTCGTCGGGCACCTTGGAAGGACGGGGCCGGACCTTGCGGACTGCCAGTTTGGCTTTCGCAAGGGGAAAAAAACAAGGAGCTCGACGGTGGACGCCATCATGCGCG
This sequence comes from Hyppa rectilinea, assembly GCA_951799385.1. Lineage (NCBI taxonomy): Eukaryota > Metazoa > Arthropoda > Insecta > Lepidoptera > Noctuidae > Hyppa > Hyppa rectilinea. The sequence continues at coordinate 23,081,287 of OX637300.1, forward strand.
TTAGAGCCCTCACGACGGGGAACGCAGTGACCCAGGGTAGGGTCATCGTGGCGGTGTCACTCGACATCGCCAACGCTTTCAACACCCTGCGCTGGAGTTGCATTGGGAAAGCAATCCGGTATCACTGGGTGCCGACCTACCTCCGTCGAATAGTCGGGGCGTACTTGGCGGACAGAGCCGTTATCTACCCCGGTCGCGATGGGGAATGGAACCAGCGAGAGATGTCGTGCGGTGTCCCACAGGGATCGGTTCTGGGGCCGCTCCTGTGGGACATCGGTTACGACTGGGTGCTGCGGGCCGACCTCCCTGACGGCGTCAGCGTAGTTTGCTACGCTGACGACACGCTGGTCCTGGCGCAGGGGAGGTCGCATCAGGCGGCGGCCGACGCGATGACACGCGGAGTTGCGACAGTCATTGAGAGGATCCGGCAGTTGGGTCTCGAGGTGGCATTGCACAAACCCGAGGCCATGTCCTTTCATGGGCCTCGGAATAAGCCACCATCGGGATCCCAACTTACGGTAGGAGGGGTTCACATCGGCGTCGAGACCATGATGAAATACCTAGGTCTGGTCCTCGACAGCCGATGGAATTTCGTGGAGCATTTCCGACGTTTGGCCCCCAAGCTGGAACGGACTGAGGCCGCCTTCAAGCGGCTCTTGCCCAATTCGAGGGGGCCAAAGGCCTCCTGCCGGAGGCTTTACGCGGGAGTCGTGCGGTCCATGGCCTTATACGGGGCCCCGGTGTGGGCGCGTTCACTGCGGCGGCGAGCCGCCCACTATCTGAACGCGCCATAAAAGGTGGTAGCCATTCGGCTTATCCGGGGGTACCGCACGATCTCGGGCGAGGCGGCAAGCCTCCTTGCCGGACTGCCGCCGTGGGATCTGGAGGCGATAGTCCTCGCGCACCTGTACGTGTGGCGCGCAGAGGTACTAAGCCGGGGGGAAACTCCGTTTCCGCAGCAAATTGCGGCGGAGCGGACGGACCTCCAGCGCGATTTCATGGCGGCCTGGAATCAGCGACTGTCGCAACCCAGCGCAGGGCACGACACGATAGTGGCGGTAAGGCTCCCCTTTGAGGAGTGGTTAGAGAGGCGTCACGGCGCCCTCACCTACCGCCTGACGCAGGTCCTCACCGGAAATGAATGTTTCGGGAGGTTCCTGCACATCATCAGGCGGGAGGAAACGCCCGGGTGTCACCACTGCGAGGATCGCCCAGAGGACACGGTAGAGCATACGGTGCAAACCTGTCCCGCTTGGGCGGAGCACCGCCGTGTCCTCGTAGAGGCGATCGGCAGCGGCGACCTCTCGCGCCCGGCTCTGGTGCAAGCCATGTCCGGGGCGAGAGGGGGTGGGAGGCAGTCACCTACTTCTGCGAAAAAGTCATGCTCGCGAAGGAGGGGGCGGGATGGGAGAGAGAAAGGTCCTCCCGTCCCAGATGCCGCGAGAGACGCCCCGGGCGTCGGGAGCCACGTGACAACTCCCGGCCACCGTAGGCGCGGGCCTGCGGACGGTGAGTAATGGGTGACTCACCGTCCGATCAGCATCTGGCCCGTGCCGGACGGCGCGTATATGTTCCACGCGGGCCTCAAAGAGATGTCAGCATATGAAGGGGCCCCTCAGAGCCAAGCCTGCCGGGTAAGCGGGATTGTCCGAAAGGGTTACCGCTACCCCGGAACATAAAGGGCTACGTAATGAACATGAATGGGTTTTAGTCAGTAAGAGTCTGACACTCCCTTCCGCTCTACTCAAAGCGGGAGCAGTCATTGGATGATTTCCCAGCCTTAAAAAAATAAAAAGTATGTTTGTGCAGATTTTTTTTCTTTCTTGCTTTCTTTCTTATGTACGAAACCCTAAAAATGGTCCAAGGTACTTAATTGCTCTAGGTAAAGTGCCGTGAACCTATAAGATTATAAACGGATGTATGTATTTGTCTGGCTATGTTCGTCTGAAATGAATTTGAAAAAACTTGAATTGAATTGTTAGTTATAGAGAGATCTAGTATAGTGCTCTGCTCTTTTCTTCTTTGAATTGAGTGCCTACCTACCTACCTACCCTACCTACCTACCCTACCTACCTACCCTACCTACCTACCTACCCTACCCTAAATACCTACCTACCCTACCTAAAAAAAAAAAAAATGTATTCTGCTATTCAGGGTGGAGACAAATCCAACGAAACAAAAACCATGAAAATTGGTCCAGCAGAGTATCATTTGATGACGCCGCAACCTTTCGCTACCAGAGGAGGCAGTGCGCATTTAGGGGTTTACGTGCTTATAACACATACCTACCAAAAGAACATCAATACATGGTGTGTCGACTCCTAAATTCCTATACCTGGTTACAATATTATTATTTTTTTATAAATAAAACAAAAATATGTAAAATAATAATATTTTTACTAACAATAATCAATCTTGAGTAATATCTATCTTCTATCTTTAAATTAAAATGTATTAGTAGTGGTAGTGGGTTCATCTGCGTCCCAATAGGTATGCTGGCTGGCATCAATTATAGTTTGGATGTAGTCTAGATTGACGGTATTAAATTGTTGGGGCGACATTATTATTTCGAGCTCTATATCATCTGGATCTGGTTTAACTGGAGTCACCATACCTGAAACTAAACATAATAACATTTGCATAACATGCTCAGAGAGGAATCCCCACTCTTGATACCCCATAGGATAACAAAATAACGTTAACGTATTAGCTCCGACTGTACTGGTAGTAGAAAGCAAATTTTGGGAAAGAAAAGTATTCAGAGGCATCATGAACAACGACGACATCATGACGTCACGAACTTCAAATAGAGTTAAACACCTGATGGTGGTGGTGGTGGCTATCAAGGCAGGTTAAGGTTCCAGTCGTAATAAAATAGGAATGTATTTTATTAATAACTAGCTTCCGCCCGCGGCTTCGCCCGCATAATATATCCACAAATTATACACATAAACCATCCTCTTGAATCACTCTATCTATTAACAAAAACGCATTTAAATCTGTTGCGTAGTTTTAAAGATTTAAGCATACATAGGGATATAGGGACAGAGAAAGCGACTTTGTTTTATACTATGTAGTGATTTCAACAGTAGGAAACTGATAAGTTAACTTATATTAAAACATAGATGTGTACTTACTGACTCGCATCATAAGGGAACTATTACATTTCTCCGCAGAACGGACACATGCAGCCATTTTGCTCGTGTGCATGTGTGAAATCTTTTAAAATTTCTATTAGCAGATTTTTCCCAAGAACAATTTTTCTTGTGTCTTGCCATTTATGAATTGGTATTCATTTATATTCAGCAAAAAAAACACAAAAAACGTTGTAAACAAACAGATATTTTCTTATAGGTAGGTAGGAAGGACAGTACTGACGTTTTAATTATCATTGATATTTATGGGCATAGATACCTACAAGTTTTCTTTTAAAATTACTATACTTTACTTCAAAAACCTTTATTTCAATAAATGCGGGATTCTAGTATTCAGGATAAAGTAAAAACCCAGATTTCCTAAATAGTTGAGCGTTTTATGGTATATTTTAATATTTCTAATGCATTGAAGATCAGAACAAAATTGGTAAATAAAATAAATCGTAAATGAAAACTGACTGTTGTATAGACAATAGACATCTCTGCTTGAGGCTAGATTTGAGTGTCGATTCAACTGAGTATAGTTTGATTACCGTCCTGGAATAAGAAAGATGCTCAAGCACTGAATCTAAATTTAAACTGAGATCGACTGATTGGCGATCAAACTAGACTTGAGGAACGTTCTGTAATACGGACCGAATATGATCTAAAACTAAAGGTTCCTTGCATAATTGTCTTACAATATTCTCGCTGTTGGGACACAGGCTACCTCTCTGTGGGAGTGGGCGCCATCAGATATTTATAAATATATTGTGGTTCACAAATATTCCACCAAAATACCATTGACAATTTTTTAGCTTACAACCAACGTATCGTCATCATCATCTGCCAAGCCTTTTCCCAACTATGTTGGGGTTGGCTTCTAGTCAACCGGATGCAGTTGAATACCAGTGTCTTGCACAGAGCGACCGCCTATCTGACCAACGTATCGTATACTATTTATTACACAAACATTTTATTAGGCAAATTCTTCTTTTTGCTAATGTTTCGGATGATATTTAATCATTTATTCATTTTTCATTTTTTTTTTTTTTTTATATTTTCTAAATATCACTTTGATACATTTTCTAAACCAAGTGATCAACACTGTTTTGGATGTTATTACATGGTTGCCTGAATTATTTGGGTCAAATAAATTACAACTGACGTTCTTTAAGCCCACTAAATACTCGTATTAATACATTTATTTCTATAAAATCTAGTTATAAGGGTTCACAGTTTTAACATAAACTAACCATTTATTTTTAAAATAATCATCCTAATCTTACTAGGTTGGTTCCGCTTCCGAGTAACCTACTTAAAATAATGTATTTTTATCTATAGCTATAGCGCTGGTTTCCTCTGGGATTCTAATTTTTATGAGATTGCATAAGTAATATTGTGTCAATATTATTATTTCAAATCAATCTAGCCGTGTCCCAACTATGTTGGGGTCGGCTTCCAGTCTAACCAGATGCAGCTGAATACCAGTATTTTACACGGAGCGACTGCCTATGTGACCTCCACCACCCAGTAATTGCATAAGTAATAATGTGTCAATTGACGACACGGTTGGCGCAGTGGTTAAGCGATTGACCTCTGCGCAGTATGTCGCGGGTTCGATTCCCGCACGGAACAAATATTTGTTCGACCTGCAAGTATTTGTTCCGAGACTGGGTGTTTTTCTATCTATAGGTATGTATGTATTTACAAAAAAAAATGTATATAAGTAGTTTATCAGCCATCTACCATAACACAAGCATTAGGTTGCTTAGCTTGGGACTATATGGCGTTGTGTGAAATGTCCAAGGATATAATAATTATTATTATTATTAATTAACTACCACCCAGTTACTGGATAATCTGATACCACTCGGTAAGACTGGAGGTCAGACTTTTGGTCTTTTGACGACCCGTAACGAAAATGACAGCCGGGATCAACGGCTTAACGTGCTTTCCGAGCCACGGAATAGTCTCGGTATGTAAAGATGGTCACCCATCCCCGCCCAACCTCGGCAAGCGTAGCTTAACCTGATGGATCGACCTGTGCGGCTGTTATTACTTAGCCACGAGCTCCGACATAAATTTCAAGCACTCCACAGAAACACAGATAATCTAGATATCCAGTATAACGATTCTCCCTTAAACATCGTCGATGAATGTGTATTCTTAGGTATAACCCTGGACAAAAATTGCAGTAGGAAACCACACATAGTGAAAATACTAAAAAAATAGATCGCTTTGTGTATGTCCTGAAAAGAATAAGAATACCGCACTGGTTACGTACCATGCTCACGTAGTATCAGTACTCAGATATGGTCTTATTATTTGAGGTAACTCGGTAGACGTGCAAAGAGTTTTTAGAGGACATAAAAAATGCATCCGGGCAATATGTGGAGCCCACTTTTTAGATAGCTGTAAGCTATTATTCCAAAGACTTAAAATACTATCCTTGCTATGTCTGTATATTTTTTAAATGTGCATTTTTGTAAAAAAAAATATCATTTATTTGAAAAAAACAGTTACAAAATAAATTTAATGTTTTTCTTATTTAGCCTACACTGTCCCACTGCTGAGCAAAGGCCTCCCCCAAATCCTTCCAGACATCTTTCTCTTGAGCCACCTCGATCCATCCCTTGTGTAGTATGCGTATAAGTCGTCTCGCCACCTCTTCCTGGGCCGGCCTCGACGCCGCCGTCCATCCTAAATTTTATGTTATTCAAAAGAAATACGTACTGCATGGCAATTATTATATATATAACCATTTACCAAATAATACTCAAGATTTGCCACTGCCAGTGTTCAAAAGGGTATTATTCAAAATATTATTAGAAAAAAACTACTACAATGTTCATGAATATTTAGAAGATAAATCGTTACTAATATAAGACCAAAATTTTATTAATGTTAATAATTACAATTATAATTCCTATTTAGACAATATTTTAAAAATTTTAGTTTAATCTCAAATCCGTAATAATCTATTGGTCATAAGTTAGTACTTCTCTTTCGTTAATATAAATATTTGTACGCCATATGATGGCAGGATATACTGGAACCAGTATTTGTAACATCTTTTGTACCATATTCTGACAAATAAACATATTTGATTTGATGTGATTCCTCAGTCAATATGTGAGATGAAATTTAAAAGAAATGAAATGATTGCTAAAGAACACGTGATTAAAAAAGATTATTTTCGTAAGTGAATAAATGGATGTCCATTTAGGACAAACTTGGTGTTGTATAGTTCTTTAAGAAATGATAAATCATGTATTTGCCAATAGCAGTTTGTTAACTAAAAATAAGTAAAATTAACTATACCTAGTGAACGAACAGGTCACCGTATATACACGGCATACAATTTAGCTATGTACCACATAAATAAAACATTCTAAAAGACTGGCAAAAAACGTGAGCAATACAATAAACAAAAACAACCACTGAAAAGTTCGTCTGAAATGAGGAAACTGTTGTGTGACTTTTCCTTGTAAGGTGAATAACTTGAAAGGTCAGTTTACGTAATTCACGGAATGTATCAAACATTTCAACATCACCTAAAAACCAACTTTCTTTTTTATACAAATACTTCCAGCGGCTTCGCCCGCGATTGCAAATTATCCCACGGTAACGTACCCAGGATAAAAAGTATTCCTTTGTTATAAACTACTAGCTTCCGCCCGCGGCTTCGCCCGCATAATATGTCGACAAATTATACACATAAACCTTCCTCTTCAATCACTCTATCTATTAAAAAAAACCGCATCAAAATCCGTTGCGTAGTTTTAAAGATTTAAGCATACATAGGGATATAGGGACAGAGAAAGCGACTTTGTTTTATACTATGTAGTGATGTATCTGTTAGCCAAATTTCATGCAGATCCGTTATGCAGTTTTTGCCTTAAAGAGCGAGCACCTCACATACTTTTTACGTTTATAATATTAGTTGGATTAGTAGATTCAAAGACATGTGACATCCACAAATCCGCACTGGGCCCGCGTGGTGGATTAGGTACGGCCCACTCTTACTCGAAGACAGGAGGCCTGTGTCAGTGGGAACATTATAGGCTGATTATTGTTATAATAAAAAATAGTTTAAAAAAACTAAAAAACACGCTTTTTATAGAAAAGCGAACTAAAAATAGAAAATTAATTTTACTTTTTTAAAAGCGTGGGGTGCTTTTTAAGATAATATTCACCACCACCATGACACGCTTTTTAAAAAGTAAAATTTATTTTCTATTTTTAGTTCGGTTTTCTATAAAAAGCGTGTTTTTTTAAACTATTTTTTTATTCCTACTTTTTAGTTCAAATTAATGTATTGTCATCGGTCCTCGATAAATCTACAAAGTTTGAACGAAATCTGGCCGTTTAAAGTGGGTCAAAATCGCTTCCAAATGAGTCGGTTACAAACATACATACAAGTGAAGCTAATATAAAGCGTGTAAAAATAAGGATAATGGGAAACTATTATCAAATTATTGCATTGTCATCGGTCCTTGAGACGTGTGCAAAGATTCAAGTTGATCAGACTTTTAGAAACCGGTGAAAACTAAGCTCAAAGATTCCGTTACATACATACATAGATACAACCCGAGCTAATAAAAGCGTGTTAAAATAGGATAGAAGATTAATATCTGCTTACAATTTGGCTTTTTGTCACGGTCAAATATAAGATATGAAATCAAATAGAATAAAGACCGCTCGTCTTAAAAATTTCCATCACCACCGTACAGAAATTAAATATTGTGAGGATATTAATAAATTGTAAAATTTTATTAAATGTTAATAATGTGACCCATTTGATTTCAAGAATACGTGACGTCACATTTATTATGTTGGTCAAATCTAGGATATGAAATCGCATAGAATAAAGACCGCTCGTCTTAAAAACTTCCATCACCACCGTACAGAAATTAAATATTATGTGAGGATATTAATAAATTGTAAAATTTAATGTTAATTTTAATAATGTGACCCATTTGATTACAAGAATCCGTGACGTCACATTTATTATTTCATACAAATAACGTAGAAATACCGCGTTTTGACAATTCATGAAGAGTAACGTTATTGACTAACCCTGTCTTATACCCAATTTGATGTTATACCTATACAGGATGGATAATAGCGACGGGCGACGAGGCCGTTTCTGGGGTAGCGGTAAAACGGTCTCAGGATCTGCCTGTCTCAGTGTCCTTCACTTTTTGTGACATTCGATTTGAGTTTATACCTTCATTTGGCAAAAAAAAATCACATCCTGGAAGAAAATGGGTGTTTTTCATAAAAAGTTTATTTGATGCTCACTTTGATTTATTTTATTTACGAGTATCAAATGGCTGTGCTTTTTTATTTCGTTAAACTATATTTGTTTTTATAGAGCTTCATGACACCACCCTTTTTTTTTTTTTTTAAGGCTGGGAAGTCATCCAATGACTGCTCCCGCTCTGGGTGGAGCGGAAGGGAGTGTCAGACTCTTACTGACTAAAACCCATCCATGTTCCTTCCGTAGCCCTTTATGTTCCGGGGTAGCGGTAACCCTTTCGGACAATCCCGCTTACCCGGCAGGCTTGGCCCTGAGGGGCCCCTTCATATGCTGACATCTCTTTGAGGCGCGTGTGGAACATATACGCGCCGTACGGCACGGGTCTGGTGCTGATCGGACGGTGAGTCACCCATTACTCACCGTCCGCAGGCCCGCGCCTACGGTGGCCGGGAGTCGTCACGTGGCTCCCGACGCCCGGGGCGTCTCCTGCGGCGGCTGGGACGGGAGGACCTTTCTCTCTCCCATCCCGCCACCTCCTTCGCGAGCATGACTTTTTCGCAGAAGGAGGTGACTGCCTCCCACTCCCTCTCGCCCCGGACCATGGCTTGCACCAGGGCCGGGCGCGTGTAGTCGCCGCCGCCGATCGCCTCTACGAAGACACGGCGGTGCTCTGCCCATGCGGGGCAGGTTTGCACCGTGTGCTCTACCGTGTCCTCTGGGCGATCCTCGCAGTGGTGACACCCGGGCGTTTCCTCCCGCCTGATGATGTGCAGGAACCTCCCAAAACATCCATGTCCGGTAAGGACCTGCGTCAGGCGGTAGGTGAGGGCGCCGTGACGCCTCTCTAGCCACTCCTCAAAGAGGGGCCTTACCACCACTATCGTGGCGTGCCCAGCGCTGGGTTGCGACAGTCGCTGATTCCAGGCCGCCATGAGATCGCGCCGGAGGTCCGTCCGCTCCGCCGCAATTTGCTGCGGAGACGGAGTTTCCCCCCGGCTTAGTACCTCCGCGCGCCACTCGAACAGGCGTGCGAGGACCATCGCCTCCAGATCCCACGGCGGCAGTCCGGCAAGGAGGCTTGCCGCCTCGCCCGAGATCGTGCGGTACCCCCGGATAAGCCGTATGGCTACCACCTTTTGGGGCGCGTTCAGATAGTGGGCAGCTCGCCGCCGCAGTGAACGCGCCCACACCGGGGCCCCGTAAAGGGCCATGGACCGCACGACTCCCGCGTAAAGCCTCCGGCAGGAGGCGTGGCGGTGGCCCCCTCAAATTGGGCAAGAGCCGCTTGAGGGCGGCCCCAGTCCGTTCCAGCTTGGGGGCCAAACGTCGGAAATGCTCCACGAAGTTCCATCGGCTGTCGAGGACCAGACCCAGGTATTTCCTCGTGCTCTCGACGCCGATGTGAACCCCTCCTACCGTAAGTTGGGATCCCGATGGTGACCTATTCCGAGGCCCATGAAAGGACATGGCCTCGGATTTGTGCAAAGCCACCTCGAGACCCAACTGCCGGATCCTCTCAACGACAGTCGCAACCCCGCGTGTCATCGCGTCGGCCGCCGCCTGATGCGACCTCCCCTGCGCCAGGACCAGCGTGTCGTCAGCGTAGCAAACTACGCTGACGCCGTCAGGGAGGTCGGCCCGCAGCACCCAGTCGTAATCGATGTCCCACAGGAACGGCCCCAGAACCGATCCCTGCGGGACACCGCACGACATCTCTCGCCGGTTCCATTCCCCATCGCGACCGGGGTAGATGACGGCTCTGTCCGTCAAGTACGCCCCGACTATTCGACGGAGGTAGGTCGGCACCCGGTAAAACCGGAGTGCTTCCCCAATGCAACTCCAGGGCAGGCTGTTGAAAGCGTTGGCGATGTCGAGTGACACCGCCACGACGACCCTACCCTGGGACACCGCGTCCCCCGTCGTGAGGGCTCTAACGCGCATGATGGCGTCCACCGTCGAGCGCCCCTTGCGGAAGCCAAACTGGCAGTCCGCAGGTCCAGCCCCGTCCTTCCAAGGTGCCCGACGAGGCGGCCCGCAATAATTCTCTCGAAGAGTTTGCCGACCTCGTCGAGCAGCACTATGGGCCGGAATGCGGACGGAGAGTCCGCAGGGCACCCTGGCTTCTGTATGAGGACCAGTTTCCCCGTCTTCCAACGGAGCGGAAACTGGCCTCTCTCCATGCATGCGCTTAAGAGCGCCTCCAGTCGGGGCCCGAGAGCCCCTGAGGCCAGGACCCAGGCTTTACCTGGCAAGCCGTCGGGTCCTGGGGCGGTATTCTTGGCCTTGAGCCTTCCTACCGCCGCTCTCAGATCTACCTCGGTCACTTCGGGGATGTCATCGTCGTCCTCGTGGTCCGCTTCGGGTGGAGCCATAGGCGGGGGAGTGTGCTCCCCGCGTGAAGGGAACAGAGCGCTCACCACCTCCTCCACCAGCTGAGGGCAGAGACTCTGCGTCAGTGGGGGGGCCCAGGTGCGGAGCTTGTTCCGCACCATTTTATATGGGCGCCCCCATGGATCTCTGTCCAGAGTCCCCACCATCTCCTCGCGGGCCGAGTCCTTGGCCCGCTGGACAGCCTCTTGGAGGGCGGTCTTCGCCGCTCTGTACCCCTCGTACAGCTCCGCCTCCGTGGCTGCCGCATCCGGAGGGCGGATGCGGAGCCTGCGGTGCCTGGTGTACAGGTGGCGCACCTCGACGCACGCCTTGTGAAGTTCATCCACCTCTTGCGACCACCAGTACACCTGACGTCGGGCGCATCCTGGCCGGACTCAGGGCATTGCCACGTCGCAAATCTCGGACATGGCCTCCCGGAACCACTCTGCCTCGTCGTTGATGTCGGCAGGCCTGACCGGTGATGAAACCCAGGCCTGCACGATCGAGGCTTCCAGGAGGAGCTCCCGGTCCAGCTGCTTCAGCGCCCACCGCGGACCACTCGGGGCCTGTCGGACCGGCGCGCTTGAGGTCTGGGTGGAGACGTCGAACCGGATATACCGGTGATCGGAGTAGGTCTCCACCTCCTCTACTACGCGCCAGTCAAAGACGCACTGTGACAGAGCGGGGCTAGCGAACGAGATGTCCACAACGGACTCACCCCGCATCCGCACGCACGTGGGAACAGAACCCCGATTGAGGACGGCTAGGCCTGCTTCCAGAGCCCAGTCCTCCACCATCCTACCCCGCACATCCGTGTAGCGGGAACCCCAGGCCAGACTTTTGGCGTTGAAGACCCCGAGCACTAGCACGGGGAAGGGATGGCTTCTGGAGACGACGACACTCAACTCTGTGAGAGAGTTGTGGAACTCAGCGAGAGTTCGGTTCGGAGAGTAGTACACTCCCACTACCACAATCTCTCCGAACCGTGCTGCGACGCACCCCTGTCCCTTCGAGACACCCTCGAGGGACGGGGTGCCGGCGGCGGCCGACGAAGTTATGGCCACTGAGCCGCTCAGGTCCTCCACCCAGTTATCCCTGGGCGGGACAAAGTACGGCTCAGCGACCACGGCGATATTAATCGACCACTGCGCCATGCTCTGGAGCAAGAGGTCCTGTGCACAGGCGCAGTGGTTGATGTTCGCCTGGAGGAGGTGGAGTGGGGCCATCACTCCTCCATGTTGACTCCCCCTGGGTCCCCTGCGAGGGGCCCTCGGCAGTGGCATCGGCTGCGGCGGCAGCGGCGACAGTGGCGGCAGCGGCGGCGGCGACGGTGGGGGTGGCGGCGGAGGGCCTGCCACTCCTCCTGGTCCCGGCAGGCGGGGCGCAGGACTTGCTCCCCACCCGGTGATCGGCCGGCTTGCCAGCAGCCGCACATGCGACGCAGTGCGGCGCGGCGTTACAAGAGCCGGCCGTGTGTCCGGGCTGACCGCAGCGGAAGCATAGTGTGCTGCGGTCCCCCTCTGAGGTGCACTGGACACCGACATGGTGCCCCACGTGACAACGGTAGCACCTCAGAGGTCTGGGCTCCAGCAGCTTGACCTGTGCCGAAACCCAGCCCACCAGGAGCCTTCGGCCCTCCATAATTTTGCTAGCCGCCGTCACGGGGCAGCTTACCGTTACGGTTCGCATACCCGTGAAGTCAGGGCGTATGGTGCCTGCCTTAATTTGGTCGGCGAGACACCCGCCCGTCCTAACGACGGCGGCCACCACCTCTACCTCCGTGACGGAATCATCCAGGCCCATGATGCGCATGTCTGCGCATTTCACGGGCCTGGAGACCCGAGCCTCCTCCGCGTTAAGGGACGCCCTTAGCTTCTCAGCTAGGGCGTCAGCGGTGGGGCCACTCGACGCACCGGGGATCTCCAGCATGCGGGCGCCGGTCGCAGTCACCCTATGCCGGAGGCCCCCGGTGATCCCCAGCTCCTGGAGGTCCACCGTCTCCCTCGCTTTTGTAAGCACGTCGCGGTACGTAACGCCCCTCTTGACCGCGTCCGGCTGTAATGTGATGACTACAGCCGCGGTCTTTGGGGCGCGGAGTCTTACCGCGACGGCTCGCTCCTTGCGGCGCCGCCTCTTCTCCTTCCTCCTCGCTGCCTTGGCCGCCTTCTTTTTCTCCCCGACCACCTGCCACTCGGCATCGGTCGCGGGAGGCCCCGGGCGCCGGGGAGAGGGCTCTGGGACCCTCTCCTCCTGCACCGGTGGGGGCTTTTTGCCCTTTTTGGCTTTTCGGGCCGGCGCCGAAACTTTGCCGGACGGTGCCGGTTTTGCCGGCGCCGGAGCTTTGCCGGACGGTGCCGGTTTTGCCGGCGCCAGGGTTGTGCTCGACGGCCCGGGTTTCGGGGCGGCAGCCGCCGCAGCGGCCGCATACGAGGCCGGCTTCGGGCCCGAGGCCATCCTTCCTGACGCCAAGGGAGGGCGCAGGATTATGCCCTCCACTACGGAGAACCGCTCCTGGAAACGTGCCTGGAAGGCGGCAAGTTCCTGGCGTACCAGGTCCAGGACCCGGTTCTCCTCCGGCTCGGGCCGGCAGCAGCAGCAGCAGCAACAACAACAGCGGCAGCAGGGGCCACTGCTGCCGCTGTTGTTGTTGCTGCTGCTGCTGCTGCGGCGGGCGGCCCTCTTCCCGGGGGACTTTGCGGCTGCTGGCGGCCAGGCCAGCCAGGTCCGCACGGAGCCTCCCATTCTCCTCTTGCAGGAGCTTCATCGCGGCCGTCAAGCGGGCGACCTCCGCCCGCAAATCGGCCACCTCACTGGCTGGAGGCCCGGCGCACCCGGCCTCCTTGGCCGCCGCCATGATGGAGGCCGTGGCCGAGACGATGGCCTTGCTCCTGGACGCCCGCACTCTTTAGGGACACGTCTCGGATTGCGGCCTCCACGACCGCTGCGAACTCATCTCTGCGGTCCGCCTTCGGACCGCCAGCCGCACCCGCCTCGTCACTAGAGGGCCCCAGGGCGACCTCTGGACCGGTCTCCACATCTCTTTGGGGACCTTCCTCCATTTCAGTGGCCTCCCGGGCGGTGAGCCCCCTCCCCACGCCTCGCTCTCTGACCCCCCCCCGTTTGCTGGTGGGGATCTTTCGAGCTGAGGCCAGCTCTCCCTCCGAGGACGACCCCTGGCCATCCTCTGACCTTGGCCGCTTGGCAAAGAACCTGCGGTTCTTCGCTGCAGCGGCCAACTCCCTGGCGCGACGGGATCCCCCTGAGCCTCCCGTGCTCGCGCCACCAGATGCAGGATCGGACTCCGATCCAGCACCACTCCTCTCCTCTTCGTCGATGGGTTTTTTTGTAAAAGATTTTTCCATATTTGTTCCCACGAGTAAAAACTTTGGGTACCTGCTCAAAATAAAGTGGTCCGCACTAGCGACTGAATCTAGCTACCCATCAGTCAAGCTTACAACCCCTCTCACGGTGCGCCGCCGCTTAGGGGTTTGGGGAATTTTTTATAGAGGTTATCTTCCTCGCGGTTCGGGCGGTTAAGCCAAGACCCTCGACCCCCTTCAACAGTCAGAGACATGACCGTAACTGTCTCCGGGGCTACGAGATTATAGCGGTGACAGGAGGGTTACCCCTCCTGCCTGCCCGGCGGCAGGGTAAGTGCACACTGGGCCCGCTCTGACTCCACCACAGTTGCCGCTCTGCTACTCAGAGCGGCAGGTGTGGAGCGATCCTCCTGGCAGAACATTAGCATGCGGACAGCGAGAACCCACTGGGAAATAGCCCCAATGGGAAGTCGCTGCCCGCACCCCAGGATGCACCGGCCCGAAGACTGGCCTTCCCCCCGGACGTGTCCAGAAAGGAACTCCAGTCCCCGGGCACACGTGGAGGTTTTCTGCCGGGCATCCCATGGAACCACCCTGAACTACGTATTTGTATTATTTTGGTACAAAGTATTGATTCCACCTTGATTCCCTCACGCGTTTCTGAGAAAAACGGTCTTTACAGATCGACTGAAGGGGAGCGAACTGATCCTTTATGGGTTCTGAGTGAGATTGGAAACCTATAAAATTACTTCAAATAATTTAGAACTTTAAAACAATAACAAAGAAATTAAAATTGAGAAAATGTAAAGAAAAAGACCCTTCGTCGCTACAAAGGTCATGAAACCACATAAAGTCTTTGAATGGAAAAAGTTTTTTCGAAAGCAACAAGTTGTTTGGGTTTTCGTTCTTTAAAATTTTGTTAGTTATTTTTTTAATTGAGTTTGACGTAGTTTTCATTGTGGGTTGTTTACAAAGAGTTACGCAGATGTATGGCTGTAATACACCTGGCTGGCACGTGGCTCTCGTCAGTTAAGTCCCATGTGATTTTATTACATAACGTGTAATCTTTTTTCTTCTTCGTGTCGTTAGTGACTAACCTGGTATCAGAGTATTAATGCTGCCCATGGGCCTCTGGCTTAGCATCACATGCTGTTGAGAAATATCTCTCAAGCATGCCGGTTTCCTCACGATGTTTTCCTTCACCCATTATAAGCAAGTGATAATTATACAATACGCACATGAATCCGAAAAATCAGAGGTGCGTGCCTTGGGTTCGAACTCGGGACCTATGACTTGGCAGTCCGGCGGTCACACCACTAGGCTATCACTGCTTTTTTAATGTGCAATGAATAAAATATTAATTTAAACATTGTCTATACATAGTTATAATTCTATAAACAAAATGGAAGGCTGTCGTTGGTGAGCGCGTCACTTCAAACGGCTGCTGGATTGATTTAGCTAATTATTTTAACATGTTTGTTTTTTGCCAGTTTTTGTTTGTTACAAACATCAGCCAGGTTCTTACGGGAAAAAAATGGAGAATTAAAATACACTAGTATTTTAATTCTTTCTTGACAAATTGAAAAGGTTAAGATTAGGAATTTTTTTTTTCGTTGATTAATTTTATTGATTTTACTATAGATCTCTTGGTAGTTTGAATTTTTCACAAAAATAAAAAAAAGAATCTGTTATCAGGATGTGAAAGAATTATTTTTTACTAGCTTCTGCCCGCGGCTTCGCTCGCGTGGAGGTCGGAAATTATCCCACAGGAATGTTCTACCGGGATAAAAAATATCCTATGTGTTAATCCAGGATATAAACCATCTCTGTGTCAAATTTCATCCAAATCTATACAGTAGTTTTTACGTGAAAGAGTAACAAACATCCATACATCCATACTTACAAACTTTCGCCTTTATAATAGTAGTAGGATTTTACATGTTTGTTTTTTGACAGTTTTTGTTTCTCAGAATCATCAGCCAGGTTCTTACGGGAAAAAGAATTGACGGAAAAATTTGGGAAAACTGATAGTGCATTTCTATTCGAATTTAAATTAAAACACAGTGATAGCCTAGTAGTATGACCGTCGGACTGCCAATCATAGGTCTCGAGTTCAAACTCTAAGGACACGCACCTTTGATTTTTCGGATTCCTGTGCCTGTTATATATTATTATCACTTGCATAAAAATGGATTAAGGAAAACATCGTGAAAACCAGCATGCTTGAGAGATACTTTTCAATAGTATGTGAAGCTAAGTCAGAGGCATTATAAAACTCAAGGTTAGTCACTAACAACACACAAAAGAAAGAGAAATTCGAATTTTGAATGAATTATTTTAATTTGGGCAGGACAACGTCTGTCGGGTCAAATAGCAAAAAAATAAAAATTTTAACAATTTTCTTCTAATATTCATAGAAAACGGTGTTTTTTGTATAAAGCTACTCAAGTTTGTATATTAACTTAACGGTTTGAAATTAGGAACAAATAAACAGGGGCTTTTGGTAGCAATTATTTTAACATTTATAAATCGCAACCCCAAACCAAACAATTTAATAATTATGTGATTTCATGAGCTAGCGATTAGCTTGTTGGTATGTAAACCTTAATGATTGACACACTTCTTTGGGTGTGATACCTATTTAGAAAATTATTTGTCTAGTTCACAATTATTGCACAAAAATACACAAAAAAAAGAATAACTCACTTTTAAATAGATGATGATGATCGGTTAGGTCGTATGGTGGTTATCCGTTGTTTCACAACTTTCACAACTGAGTAATGCCGGGCGCACGCGCGATGACGGTCAACGCCGTGGCTGCCGCACGTTCAAGCGATGCGGCGGCTTCAACGGGACTCGTCCGTCAGGGTAGATTTATCCTGAGCCCCGAGCGGTCGGCCCAGGATAAATCTCCCCATATAAAGAACCATTTAATAATACTTAAATAAATTCATGTATGTAATGATTTTTTTTGTAGCAGTTGGCTTAATGTATTTTAATTCTTTCTTGACAAATTGAAAAGGTTAAGATTGGGAGTATTTTTTTTTGTCATTGATTAATTTTATTGATTTTACTATAGATCGCGTGGTAGTTTTATTTTTCACAAAAATAAAAAAATAAATCTGTTATCAGGATGTGAAAGAATGATTTTTTATTTTAGATGTTTTTTTTAATTTCTTTTTTATGGAAATTAGATAAGATGGCTGAATAGCTGAATCACAAAGCCGCACGAGTTGATCTAAGGTTAAGCTACGCTTACTGCGGTCGGTTCGTGAATGATAATGGTAATGGTTCAATATGTAGGTACTGGATGGGCACATCCAGTACATATTGAGATCCTTCTATGCCTTGGAAAGCCTGTTAAGCCATTAGTCCCGATATCATTCGTAGATCTTTGTTATTCATTACAGGTAGTTAGGACACTAAACTCCTGATAAATTCATCTTTGGTATTTTCACGGCTTATTGGACGATTAGCACGAATTTAACTCGCACAAAACGTGCGAATCGACTCCTTTAAAACATATAATTCTTTCTGTAGTCGATTCGCACAAATTTTATTTATTGGCGTGCGTAACATTATGTGTGCGAATAGCCTACTACATATTTGTGAAGGTGTCGATTCGCACGCCATTAAATGAACTTTGTGCGAATCGACTACAGAAAAAATTATATTTTTTAAAGGAGTCGATTCGCACGTTTTGTGCGAGTTAAATTCGTGCGAGTCGTCCAATAAGCCATTTTCACCTATGAGTTGTTGTTTAATTTGTGAATTATTTGAACTCCATTTTCTTAAAGAAAGTTTAGGCTTTCAATTACCTTTACCATTCTATACATTTTTTCAACATCTACAGTAACAACTTGTTTAAACTGTCGTAATCGAATTAATATACTGATAAGGTCACTTTGGACTTTAGGGCCGACCGTTTTTGAGGGCACGCCACGATAGTGGCGGTAAGGCTCCTCTTTGAGGAGTGGCTAAAGAGGCGACACGACGCCCTGACCTACCACCTGACGCAGGTCCTCACCGGACATGGATGTTTTCGGAGGTTCCTGCATATAATCAGGTGGCAGGAAACGCCCGGGTGTCTAAGGATGGAAATGGAGGGTTTTTAGTCAGTAAGAGTCTGACACTCCCTTCCGCTCCACCCCGAGCGGGAGAAGACATTGGATGATTTCCCAGCCTCATAAAAAAGGGCCGACTATTTGAATGTTGTTAAATGATTTGATGATTTGATTTGACAACTTTTCATTTATTTGTTAAACTTGTTTCTCGTAACACTCTATGATGTGGCATAATGTATGTGTATTCATCCTTATCTGAAGTTGTATTTTCAGTCATGTGACTAAAAGATATATAATTCCGTAATTAATGAATTCAGCATAATTGCCCTTTTATTTTAATCATTATTTTTCAGGAAAACTTGTGGTTAATGGAGGATTTTTGTATCTTCTGCCCTGTTCTCGAAGTTTCTATGTTGGACAGACGTATTTCTGGAAAGATGAGTGGTATTGCTATTACTGTGGGCGAGCTTCCCACCGATGACCAAGGTGACGAGGGTACGTGGGGTTTTATTATTTCGGTTTTCTAGCCTTAGGTATTGCTGCTGAGGAATCGTATGATAAAAGTAATCTATAGTAATATTATAAAGCTGAAGAGTTTGTTTGTTTGAATGCGCTAATCTCTGGAACTACTGGTTCGAATTGAAAAATTATTTTTGTGTTAGATAGTCCTTTTATCGAGGAAGACTATAGGCTATGTAACTTCACGCTACGACCAATAAGAGCCGAGAAGCGGGAAACCGCGCGGGCCGCAGCTAGTTTAATAATAATATTGCTTTTGTCAAAACGAACGTCGATTTTCACCCTATCTTAATTTCAATATTTACATACAATAAACTAATTTTTTTTACGATAAGTACAAAGCAATGTTATCTTTTTATCATTTACATGAACCCCTTACTAATAAACGTTGTATACTTGCACAACACTTTGTCTTCTTCTTTCGAATTTCTAATTCTGAAGACTGAATGAGAGGAATCGTTGTGTAACTATTCACCTGTTATAATAAGTTTATTAGTAAGGGGGTAAAAACATAACACAGCTGCAGTAATGTCAACAATTTTATAAGTATCGTTATTTGATTTTGTCTAATACTAAAATATATGGAGTATAGTTATAAGCGAGAATATAGTTTAATTCGAGAATGCCATACTAGCGTTATTTAGTCGTGACAGGGTCGCAAGTTAGACTCCTATACTAAAGTCTATTTTGCAGTCTACAGTGTCGAAATATAGCAATATAAAATAAAAAAATGTGAAAATTTAATTATAATTTATTTTTGTTCCAGAATTTGTCGCAATGATGGCGGAGATAAGTCAGTATTTTAAAATTATTATTTCACTACACACATTACTTTAGACCTAGAGTACTCGGGTAGGCGGGATTGTCCGAAAGGGTTACCGCTACTCCGGAACAAAAAGGGCTAAGGAAGAAACATGGATGGGTTTTAGTCAGTAAGAGTTTGACACTCCGCTTTCCGCTCCACCCAGAGCGGGAGAAGTCATTGGATGATTTCCCAGCCTTAAAAAAAAAGGCCTAGAGTACTAATCATTCAAACGTTTTATGTACATTATCTACGGTCGTTGACCCCAAAAAAGTGACATCAAACTATTACTTTTGTTTTACGTGTATTCATTGTGTAGTTTCCATAACTATTTAATTTGACTATGTATGTACAACTAACGTAACTACTAAACATTACTCTTGCACACTGTACAGTTATCGGAAATTAATGTTAAACAAATAAACACCCTACATAACTCAGTCCACTGCTGGCCATAGGCCCCCGGGCCGGGCTGCTCCCGGGCTGCACCAGAACACCCTGTCCTCCACCTTCCGCATCCCGTCTGCCCCTACCCCCCCTTCAGGTCATCGGCCTATCTACCTGGGGGCATCCCACACTACGCACGCATACGCGGTCTCCACTCCAGCAGCTCGAGCGTTTTGTGTAAAAACGTTTTATTAAATAATGACAGATATGATTTGCATATACAGCCAATTTCAAGTGGTAGTCAATTTGTTTAACTATGCATTTCCCTGATGTTATACTAGCTATTAATAAGTAAAAATGTAATAATGAAAAAGGTCGCACTTCTTAATCCTGAAAACTTCGTTAAACATCATTCTCCTACTCTTATCCCAATTTAATGTATTTATTATTTTTAATATCATGATCTATATTTCGTTAAGGTAATTCTTATTTTGTATTTAAATTTTCGGATGCTAGGTTATTTTTTTATTAACACGTAGACCCTGTAATGTTACAGCGAGTCCAGTAATAATTTAAGTATGAAAAAAACCATTCAGGGTATGTAAATATGGGCACCCATCCATGTAGCAACCGCGGCAAGCGTAGTTCTGTCTGATCGATCAACCCGTACAGCAATTATGTCTATTTTGGCTTTAACCTATTACGTTGACCTCACAAATACACAGTGTTTTTCTACGTATTTATAATGAGGTCATCGTACCTTCTAGAAATCTCTTTGATACTTGTTTTTCTTTGAATCAGAACAAAGAAAGCTGTATTACACTGGTTCAATGGACGTTCTGAAGACCCGGCCAGTTCACGGCTATCTTGACTTCGAGAATACCTTCCCTGTGCTGCAACTAGCTACCAGGCTGCCAGACTTTAGATTTAGGATGTACAGAAATAATATGGTGTATGGCATCGTTGCCGATTTGGTAAGATCCCTTCCATTATGCAACGTGGTTTGACGACATTATTACATAGTAGCCGAGTTTGTATATAATACAGGCTAGCTTATTTATTGAACACTATGTTGTATCATCCACCGGTCATCGTCTTCCGTTAAACATATGCATCAATATTTTTTTTTATTTTAATTACAAGAAATGGCTTTCTGCAGATCTAGAACTATTTGTTTTCATGACAAATAATAAGTCAGGATGGCCGAGCGGTCTAAGGCGCTGCGTTCAGGTCGCAGTCCACTTCTGTGGGCGTGGGTTCGAATCCCACTTCTGACATGTTTTTGCCAAGTAAATAGGCTCAGTTTTAGCGCGTATCATAATACCTACATCTTTGACTAAAAGCATTCGATATTTTGTGTAAGCATCATTACACACAATATAACATTACTTTTTTTTTGCAAATAAACTACACTGATTGTGATTTTTGAAGAAAACTTGGAACAATGTTATTATATTGTCAGATATTAAGCTTCCAACGTACGGCCAATATTTATAAGTCGTAGGTAGTTCGTAGGTTTTGGCCCAGACAAGGCGTATTACTTTGTGAAAATTACTTCATCACCACTGCACTTAACACAGTGAAGGAAAACATCGTAAGGAAATCAGCATTAATTTATAATTGATTTGTTACTATCCATTTGACGAACGGCGAACCAATCGCTTTTTTTGTTTGCATCAACAAATATGTAAATACTTTACAGGAGCAAGCATTATCGGATGTAGAACGTCGACTTAAAAACGCGGACTATAATACGTTGAGAGATCTAATAGACGACATGAACAGGGCTGTCGATGATGCAGCGGGGAACATCCTCAAGTTCCTGGACATTCTTCAGTACTCTTGCTCCAATAGCAGCGTTGAGAACACAATGGTGAAGTACAGCACTGAGCTGGACATCAAACAGCTTGCTTTGCAGAAGGAAGAAATTGTAAGTTTGTTTTAACTTCGTTTTTAATTGGGTACTATTTTTTTCTCGTGGCTTCTCCTGAACATACCTGGAAAAAAGTATGTGAAAAGGTTTCAGACATAAAGAAAATTTATTTAACCCGGGTGATGGTCACACAACGCGTTCCGTGAGTTGCGTATCTCATGGCTGCGCCAAATAGGCCTCGCACGCGATAGTACAAACGCCAGACAACTCTTTAGTTGTCTGGCGTTTGTGCTTAAAACCAGCATCAGGAAAGCCTGATGCTGGTTTTAAGCTGGACCTTAGCTTACGAGGACGTCTTTTGTGTATAATTATGTAGTATGTAACAAATAAGTGTCATCCAACAATAGGTTTCCGTTTCTTTAGCCCTGTTCTTTTTGCTACGTATTAATATTAACGGATGGTACAAGGTACAGTTGAAAAGCTTTCTCTCTCTCTTCAATACTTTTGCTATGGAGCACCTGATGTCGGGACAAAATAAAATATTGTGTAATACCACTAATTGTATTATGAATGGGAGACAAATAAGCCACCCCTATGCTTGGAACCCTCCAGTTTAACTCAGTTAGTCTGGAAATAATTTTGCCTACGTGACAATGGATTAGGGTGATATTTTATGCTAGACCGACACGGGAGCGAGCCGCGTCTGTGGATGCTAAATTTTTAGGCACCAAGACACGGACAGGATACGGACCCTGCACGGTCTAACATTCAACGTTCGTGGGGTTTGATATGGCCTAGCATATGATCTAGCCTAAAATAATCATCCCTGATATGGACTTGCGCTTGTTAACCGGTCGTCAGCGCTACCATAAATTAATCGACGGTACGTGGCAGACGTCAGCGTAACTTAAACTTCAATTAATTAATTAATTATTGTTCAGGAAAAAATCTACCAGCAAATAGCAAAGAGATCGCAGCGATGCTCCTCAACAATAAGTCTCATTCAGTCTGTAACCAAATCTGAGGTACATAGTACGAAGAAAGACGTCAAAATGATGCTGGCTGACATTAAAATGATAGCTGAAAGCCTGAAGAGTCTTATCTATAAGGTCCTGTCACTATTTGTTTTTATAAAGTAATAGTTTATATTCGCAAGATAATTAAGAAAAGATCACTCTCGATATCATTGAAGCTGATTAAAAACAAATGTAATATAAGAAAATGGTGCGTAGTTATATAAACATTTGCGCTAAGAAAAACTTACCTCAAATTATCAATCTAATGTGCTGCACATTAAGCCGTTGGTTTTGGCTGTCATATTGTGGATTTTTGGCAGTTCTTACAGGTCCTCAGAAGCCTGAAAGTCTGAGAACTAGTCTTACCATAGGAGTATCATATTTTTCAGTAACAGGGTTATGGATGTAAGATAGGCAGTCACTCCATGTAAAATACTGGTATTCAGCTGCATCCCGTTTGATTGCAAGCCAATGTGTTGCCGACATAGTTGGAAAAGGGCTTGGCAGATGATGAATAAATAAATTTGCTTGAATGAATTCAAGCAAATTTACAACAATTGGCAACAAAAATAATTAGTAACAAATAGAACAATTAATTAAATCCAGCCGCCCTTCGCTCACCTTGCTCGGTCGTCCTTACTATTTTAGGCAGTAAACAATGTATTGATTACACAAAGCTAACGCAAAATTGGCAAAGAAAATAAATAATAGAGTAATTACTTTACCTTTATGCTTTGTTTATCAACATTTCCTACGCGCAAAGTTGTTGTTGTTGTTCAAGTTAAAGCGCGTAGAGAAAATATTATTTAGTTTTCGATAACTTATTGTTGCGTATAAATTGTCTTTAAAAGAAAAACTATTGATGACTCCTCTCTAATATTATTGAGGGCTAATTTTATTTAAGTTTTATTTAAGTCTCCGCGTCCGTAAAACATTTAGTTACAGTTTAAGAATGTACATCCTATTATTTTTTGTCTTGTTGGTGTACCATAGGCAAATAACAAATAAAATAGTAAAATATTGGCATTCAGCTGCATCCGGTTAGACTGGAAGCTGACCCTAACTAATTGGGAAAAGGCTAGGCAGATTGATTGGTGTTGTAGCATAGGCAGATAACATCAACAGGACAAAATAAAATTTGCCTACCTACTAAAAATTTTACCTTGAATTTTAATTTTAGACATGCGAAGGTTGGCCTGATGTAGTGGTGTGGCTCCTCAACGGAGGATCTAGAGTTGCCTATTACAAACTGTCAATTGCTGATATAGTGTTCTCAGTGATTCCTGAACAGAATGGAAGACAATGTGGACGAATACAAAGCGTATACTTAAAGGTTTGAATTATTTTTGTTTATTTAAAGTTCCGTAGATGAAGAGCACTGGACAAAGACTAGCCATGTGTGAGAGTATAGTCCGTCGAAGGCCACAACACTAGGGCTCTGCTCCAACGTTGGGCGGCCAGTACGTGACGCCCCTCCGCGTAATTTTATTATTTGTGCCTTAAAAGCTATTTGCGTTTTGTTTTTATCATATTAGCGAGGAACCCTTCTTTGCGTGATTTTTACGAATAGGGATGATGACTAATGTTTAGTTTTTAGTCCGTCAGCTAAATTATTAAAAAGTATTGGACACGTTTTTTTTATTTTTCGCGTTATCAAAAGATTACGTCGATATATCGTCACTCCTTTTTAGTTTTTATACTGAGTTGTGACGCGCCTCCAATCCCAAACGTTAATATGTTTTATATCTAAGTCAATTTTTAATAATATGATAAAGTTAAAAATACGTGGCAAAACATAAATATATTATATGATTTTATTTTTTTATTTTAACGCAGTCACACAAACAGACACGAAAAGCGACATTTATTACATGTACCTAGATAAAGATTCATAAAAACTGAAATTTACGTTCAATTTCAGTAAAACATTATTTTTACAGAAAATAAAAACAATTTTGCTAAGAAGTTCAAGGAATTACAGAATATCTGTTCGTGTAAAATGTTGATTTGATTTTTATGGTATAATATTTCGGTTAAATTATAAATAACACGATATTCTTGGCAGCCTGAAAAGTCCGACTGAAAGGCTATTGCCTCTGTGTGCCAGTAATTTCAGTAGGAGTAAAGCTCATGCTATCATCTCGTCTTGACAGACCAAAAAGCTCCCTAAATAGTCGAGCATTAGTCGAACTAGTCAAATTCTTTTTAATAGGTTGAAACTAGTTTTACGAAATGTTTCTCTCTATAGTGAGGTTCTGTAATACCGCCCTAAAATACCTTATTAGACTAATATAGTACCTAATTGATAGTTTAATATTTAATTAAAGGGGGATTAGACCTAACTATTAACTAGTTAGTAGCATCTAGCCAAACAATAACATACATTGTATGCACTGCTTTTTATTTATCGAAAAAAAAAAATGATTACCATAAAAACAAAAATTGACATTTTACCAGTTTCAAAGACATTTAGTACGGCCGGGATCGTATCGTTAGCCCTAAAAGTGTCCTGAATCTACTACAATGACACGGGGGTATATATGGGAAAACCGAAGCCATCGGAAAGCGCGGCCCGCCCACCGCCTGTAACCGGCACCCCCGCCTACGCGCCCAGTTTCATTTCATGTCAGTTGTGACTCGACGGCTGCGGCGCGCTGCACGTCTCATCACTGCTTACTAAGGTAAGTGGAAATTGTGATAGGACCAGACTTTATTATACTATATGGAGTTCTGGCAAAGTTCAGTGTTACGGAAAGTCGTCTTCGACACTAAATCAGAGTGTTAATGTCGGCCTATAATCGTGCTTAGTTCCCGGGCGCGTATGCACTGATAGCCGTACGCGACCGGTACCGACTGGACCGGCGCTACGGCAAGTCGACTGTTGCATATGTCATAGGCCTCCGCCACTTCGGCCGGTTTTCTGTTGCCATGTGCTTTGCATAATAACATTATTATTATGTTATTATCTATAAAATTTCTGTAATTAACCATTTAAATAGTGAAGCGTGTCGTGTCTGTCTGTGTAACCACGTTCTTCTCCTAAACTTTACGACGGATTTTTTAACATTATTTAGTGGATTTATTTCGGAGTGTATAATGCATTACGTACTATTAAACTGCATAGAAGGCGCGTTTGCTTTTCTATTGGGACCGCGCGATGTTGAACGTCGTTCTGATTTGTACTTAGTGTATTGTTGTCAATCAAACTTAAAGAAAAATACATTCAATTATTTTTTTTTTTGTAATAAAATAACCCAGTGTAGTTATGGAAAATTAACTTTCAATAAGTTTTGAGGAGAATATGGATGCTACAAGGGTAGGAAAGATCAAAGAAACGATGGATGGATTGTGTGCTAGAAAGTGGTTGACTGCAGAAATAATAGACAAATAAATTGGATAAGTTCAATAGAATAATGGTGATTATTTTAAATGTACGAAATAAATAGACGAGTCCTTAATAGTTGTTTTAAATCGGAAGGTAGTCTAACCTCCAGTTTTTGAATTGAGTATTTGAAATTGAGAACAAAGAAACGATACATGGATTGTGTGAAAGATGATATGGCTAAAAAGGGGATGACTACAGAAAAATTACACAAATTAATTGGGATAAGTGCAATAGAATAATGGTGATTATTTTAAATGTACGCATTAAATAGATGAGTCC
This sequence comes from Hyppa rectilinea, assembly GCA_951799385.1. Classification (NCBI taxonomy): domain Eukaryota; kingdom Metazoa; phylum Arthropoda; class Insecta; order Lepidoptera; family Noctuidae; genus Hyppa; species Hyppa rectilinea. The sequence goes on from OX637300.1 coordinate 23,107,702, forward strand.
TAAATAGTTTTAAATCAGAAGGTACTCTAACCTCCAGTTTTTGAATTGAGTATTTGAAGTTGAGAACGTCTTAATCTGTACTTATGTATGATTTAATAAACGGGATTGGCTGAAAGAGTTACCGCTACCCCGGAACGTAAAGGGTTAAGGAAGGAACATGGATCGGTTTAGTCAGTAAGCTGACACTCACTTCCGCTCCACCCAAGCGAGGGATGTCATTGGATTGAATTTCCCAGACTCAAAAAAAAACAGTATGATTTAATAATCTGGGGTCCGTAAGGGTTACCGCTACCCCGGAACATAAAGGGCTAAGGAAGGAATATGGCTGGGTTTTAGTCTGTAACAGACTGACACTCCCTCCCGCTCCACCCAGAGCGGGAGAAGTCATTTGATGATTTCCCACCTAAAAAAAAAGAAAATATGACTTAAACATTTTTTCGTTTCTGAATTAATTTTTTCTCAAACTCTTATCAAGATTTGAGTAATTACTCTAATTTGACAGAAAGCATGCTTAACTTATGCAAACTGTCGTCAGTTGCATTTCAGCAATTGAATATATGGTAACTATATTACGTATAGTATAAAACATTATGGTAAACATTATAGGTACTTTGTGATAATTAAAAAAAAGATTTTCTTATCTTTATCGATTTTACTATAAATAGGTGGTTTAAGCAAAAATACTAACAAAACTCCAATAAAACTTGTGTTTATTTACTGACAGTTTTACATTCACGATTCGTTTCAACCAAACACGTCAAATATTAAATTGGTAAAAAAGTAGGTATGCATTATCAACTATAATAACATTAATTTGTTGAAATCAATTTTCAGCCTGTTTAAAATTAATATGAATAAAATAATTAATATTATGTAAATTTTGAAAAGTACTGGCTTTTTAATGTAAATTGGAACGTCTTAGTTTGATCAAGAATACTTAAATAGTAGTAAATGATCAGTTGATTATGGTTCGAAGAATTTTGTCTGTAACTTGTGAAACGCAAAAAACTTTAGCGCATACTTATGTATTTGAGAATAGTCTGTTGAGATTTGCTACTTTTCTCAAATCTGAAACCTGATGTTAATCTGTACTTAATTATGACTTAAACATTTTTCGGTTTCAGAATTAAGTTTTTCACAAACTCTAATCAAGATTTGAGAAATTCCTCAAAGGTCATTGCCTACTTTTGTATGGAAGTTGGACCAAGTGCTGCCAAGAATGCACACATAGTGCATTTTATTCCTTAGATCATCACTTATCTGTAAATCAAAACGCATAGAAATCCATCCCAGGAGTCCAAAGAAATAAAGTATTTTGTTTCGTATATTTTTGCTGGAAAAAATAATAGTTAAAAAAACAAAATAACACACTTTTTATAGAAAACCGAATTAAAAAATTGAAAAAAAAGTGTGCTTTTAAAAAAATGTTTATTAAAAACTCTCTTTGGTATTCGAAAGTATCTTAATTAAGATAAATCGTTTAAAGATAATGGTTGGAATTTAAAATTAAAATCAATTCCTGCCTTATCGATTATAGATGAATATTACATGAATAATATAAATGTATTTTGCAAATTGGAAAATGGAATAATTTTAACAAATTAACGGATTGTCATCGGTCCTCGATAAATCTACAAAGTTTGAAAGAAATCTGGCCGTTTAAAGTGGGTCAAAATCACGCCCAAAGTAGTCGGTTACAAACATACAGGTGAAGCTAATCTAAAACGTGCTACCTAGGGGTATGAAAAATAGATAGTAGCCGATTCTCAGACCTACTGAATATACTTTCTTAGCAGCCTGGTCATAGTAGGTACATCACTCAATTGTTTTGCCTTCCCGGAACCCTCTACTAACACTTAGACTCTATGATATGGTATTAAGGTTCAAATTGACTTTTAAGTATTATTACGAATATTTTGTATGGGAATAATATAGAAAAGTGTGATTTTAAAACTTTTCAGGCAATTTTAAAATTTTTCTTTCCGTAAGAACCATCCTCGTACTTCAAGGAATATAAAAAAAGGATAAGACAAATCGGTTTAGCTGCTTTCGAGATTTGCGCTTAGCAACATATTCAACGATTCTTTTATATATCACAGATCAATCAGTTGTTATTATAAGTCATAAGTAATTTATTTCATAACAATATTCATTAATTGTGTTGAAAAATATACATTGGAATTAGAAATTAAAATTCATTTCAATACATTCAGGAAGTCACTATATAAAAACAATAACAATCAATTAAGAATTTCAGGAACAATATAAAATAGTACAAATGTCAAGTAATAAAATCAATAACAAGATTCGAAAAATTACAATTAATTGCGATTTAATTAGTTTAAAATATTAAAAACAAAAACAAGTCAGACAAATAGGCACTCAAGTACATACAATTTTAATAAAATGTCAATCAACGTAACAAGATATATAATATAAACAAAAGAATACAATGTCATATGTCATCTATGAACTCATATAAACTATAATAGCCTTTCTTCAATAAATGGGCTCTCAACTTGTTTTTAAATAAGTTGACGCTATATATACTATTAAATTCTATAGGCAACTTGTTATATAAAAATACAGATTGATACCGTGGGCTATGATTGACCACTTTTAATTTTGGTTGTATATTGTTGGGCAAATCTTTCCTTCGTGTACCAGCTCTAGTCTGTCTCTGCTCATCGGTCTCAATTTTGTGCAAGTTCTTAACGAAACTAGTTAGCAACACTAAAATATATAGGCATGGTACGGTCAATATTTTTAGCCTTATGAAATGGTCAAATGTTAGTATTTTAGTTATTGTCATTGCATAATTTATATGATGCAATGCCAATAACTAAAATACAACTAATTCGTACAATAACTACATTTAACAAAAGTAATACAATAGAGGAGACCGTGACTAAGTCATGACAGCCGCACGGTTTGATCCATCAGGCTACGCTTGCCGGGGTTGGTGACTTTAACTTATCGAGACTCCTCCATGCCTCTGAAAGCACGCTAAACTGTTGGTGCCGGCTGTCATTCGTGGAACTTTGACAGTCGTTACGAAGCCCGAGTCTTGTTTATTTTTTTGAGACTGGGAAATCATCGAATGACTCCGCCCGCTCTGGGTAGAGCGAAAGGGATTATCAGATTCTTATTGGCTAAATCCCGTCCACGTTCCTTCCTTAGCCCTTTATGTTCCGGAGTAGCGGTAACCTTTTTGGACAATCCAGCTGACCCGACAGGCTTCGTCCCTAGCGGGGCCCATCCCCCAATGCTGCAATCTCTTTGAAAAAATATCTAAAAAACGTTATTTAACTAAAGATAATTAATTCATTCATTATCACAAATACTGGGGTTTATTTATTTTTCATGGAGCCAATTATTTTTTTAAATATTTTTTTATAGTTCATATTAATGCTACAGTACCACTGGACAAGCTCACAATCCTAGGCAGCACTTGGTCCAAACCTCGGCAATATCTTTGACAGAAAGCATGCTGAACTCATGCAAAATTGACGTCTGTTGCGTTTCTGAACTGAGAAAAATGAGTTCGACAACACTTAAAGCATTATACGAGATGTGGGAGCCCCGTACCAAAAGCAATAACACTGAATTTGCCTGGGAATAATAATATAATATATAATATAATAATATTGAGACTTTTTTATTATTATTATTATATATTATTACTGAGATGGATTTTGAATTTTCACAAACTTCAAACACCCGTCATCCTTTTTTTGGTCGTCTGGAATGGATCTAAAATGGATTTAAAATAAATATTGTTTTTAATTTGAAAGTAACTCAATATAAAAAATACTGATGAAACACTACATCGGTATTTCTTTTTATTTCTAAAAAAATCGTAACATCGATAGCCCCAAATCTTTAAGATTCGTTACACCGCATCACTAAACGATAGACAATTTCGAGCGGCCATTGTTGTTTACATCTTTGGCAAAATTTGAACGGTCGCACTTACAGATAGCGTCGTCAAGAAAATTGACACACTAATTTCGGCTACTCAACTTCGAAACCCCTTATCTAATTGACATTATTTAAACGTTAATATTAATTTGAATGAAAAATCTGAGGAATAAAACTACAGTAATTAAAATATCTCTTTAAACAAAAAATCACATTTTCAAGTTACGTAATTATATCAACAACCTTTCAATATTCAATGTTTTTCTTAAATTTTTCTTTATTTCTCTTAATTTGAAGCTGGCAATTTAGGTCATACCACATTCCCGGAGGCAGTGTTTAGCCACGTCTTCCGTATCTCATGACACCTTTTTGAAACCCTGCCATCCAAGAAGCCTTAAACAGAGTCTAAGTAACGTCACGAAACACAATTGGTTATTTCAAAGGGTAGTCAAAAATGTTAAATTTTAAGAATTCTCGAAATTCGGAATTTGTACGTGATTCGTATGAAATATAACAATGTGACGTCACAGATTTTTAGAATCAAATGGAATACTAATTAGCATTAAATGCATTTTTACAATTACATCTTCGAACAATATTAATTTCTGTACGGAGATGGAAGTTTTTAAGACGGGCGGTCTTTTTTTATTTTTGACCGATTCAATTAGTCAATTGAAAGGTACTTGGTTTCTGGCCCTCTATTACACGTAGGCACTTACACCAATAATAATCACAAACATCTAAATAACTAATGTGGTGAAACGTAAATCTATATTATGGTAAATAATAATATTATAGGTTATCATGTTGGTTTTTCGTGATTATTGAGAGAAGATTTTCTTTTTCCGTGTTAGCTTTGATCAAGTATACTTAAGTAAAAATGATCGGTTGATTACGGTTGGATAAATTTCGATTTGAACTTGTGAAGCGCATACCTTTTGTATATAAGAATACTTTGATGAAATTTGCTACATGTCTCAAATTAGAAACCGGATGTTAATCTGTACTTAATTATGGCTTAAACATTTTTTCATATCTGTTTTTTTTTTCTCAAACTCTAATTAAGATTTGAGTACTTACTCCAAGGACATTGCCTACTTTTGTATGGAAGTTGCACCAAGTGCTGCTTAGAATAGACTCATCATGTATTTTGTTCCTCAGATCATCAATAATCTATAATCAAATTCACAAAAGAATCCATCCCAGGAGTCCAAAGAAAAAGAGTATTTTGTTTTGGATATTTTTATTGGAAGAAATGAACTTAATAGCGACAAATATACAAATCAACCACTAAACAGTTCTTGTGCGTTCAATATAATTTGTAATGAGTAATTATTGTATTTTTTAAGTTGTACGTAATACATAATTATTAGATAGCAATCAGTTAGTATTTGCCAATAACTAAAATACAACTAGAATTGGTACAATAATTGCAGTTAACAAAAGTTATACACTAGAGAAGCTCGTGGCTAAGTAATAACAGCCGCACCTGCCTAACCTGATGGATCGATATCCATCAGGTTAGGCTACGCTTGCCGGGGTTGGTCCGTTGATGGGAGACCATCTTTACATATACAACATGTCCCAAAATTCAACGATAAGCCGGCACCAGAGGATGGACCTACTAATGACTACTCGAGAAAAAAAAAGAAAAAAAAAATACCTCTACTTTTTTTTAAATTACTTAAAAAAAATGGAAATTCTTCGAAAATGTATACCCCTTATGACACTTTTAACTACCATGACCACAATTTTTCAAATATTTCAGTTTTTTTGTTTGTATCGGCAACCTAAGTAGTACTACTATTCACCATAATCTTTGAAAATTACAGAATTTTCGTAGTTTTATACAAAAAAAACAACCAAAAAAAATTATTTCCCTATAATTTTGAAAGATTTTAACGTTCAGTACACTTTAAGTCATCGTAGTGTAAAAAAAAATATGGACACCACTATGGCAAGTTTTTTAAAAAATTAGCGCAACTAACCTAGATTTTAAAATGGTATAATACTTTATTAAAACTAGCCACAAAAAATAAATAATGATACTTTTTCTAATCAAGAACCAAATTTTATAAGTTGTTGTTAATAGTAATTACTTCTACTATGTGCCCAAAATAGATTTCTTTCGCAAATTCTTAGAATTTGGAAGGGACATGTGCGTAGTCAGTGAAGTTCAGAAGTCAGAAAGAGATAGATAGCATACGTTAGAGAGAGATAGATAGAGAGCGATTATACGTTAGAGAGAGATAGATAGATGTTTGTTGTTAAATAACAATAGGGCAGGTAGGAATGTTGCTGTTCTCTACAAAGTACAAAGTCAGTACGCTCTGCTTCTTTGTTTACTGTGCACCGTTTCGTATTCAATTGATGTGACTCTCGTACTAACGACTTTTGGCTTGGCTTTTTGGACTGGATTAAGTGATCTGCAAACTGTACTAACCTGGCATTATTTTGAACTGGACTGTGTTTTGTGAATTGGACTTTTGGCGTATTTTGGACTGTTTAGCGTTTATCATGCCGCTACCATACACACCGTTGGAATACGCTAATATGCACCTCATTTATGGAGAGTGCCGATGCAATGGTAGTGCTGCTAGCAGATTATATCGAGAAAGGTACCCAAATGCTCAAAGATACCCGAATTATCGAGTATTTATTAACGTGCATCAAGCGTTTTCGGAGGGCCGTTTACCATCTGACAGGAGAAATGCTGGAAGACCTAGATCGGAACGCGACGAAGACGTTCTCAATGAAATTGAAAATGATTCAACTACCTCGGTACGTGCCATAGAAATAGCTACGGGAATCCCAAAAAGTACTGCACATCGAATCCTAAAACGTCACAGACTTCACCCATATCACTACAGGCGTGTGCAGACGTTATTACCGCGGGACTATCCACTACGAGTCGCATTTTGCCGTGTGATGCTGCAAAAGCACAGAGAAGATCCCCAATTCTTGGATAATATTCTATGGTCGGATGAATCAACCTGCAAGAGAGATGGCTATTTAAATCTTCACAACCTACATAGCTGGAGCAATGAAAATCCGCACCTGATGAGACAAGACAAATCCCAATATCAATTCAAGGTTAACCTATGGACGGGCATATTAAACGGAAAAGTGATTGGGCCTTTTGAATTACAAGGAAACTTGGATGGCAATAGTTACTTGAACTTTTTACAAAATGACTTGCCAGTATTATTAGAAGACATGCCCATTAGTGATCCACAAAACATATGGTTCCAAAATGATGGCTGCCCAGCTCACTATGCCCGTCCTGTGCGAGAATACTTAAACCAAGAGTATCCAGGGCGTTGGATAGGGCGACTTGGTCCTATTTTATGGCCACCCCGTTCACCCGATCTAAACCCCCTGGACTTCTTCTATTGGGGTTGTCTCAAAGACAGAGTCTACTCGAAACCCATTGCAACACTGAACGACCTTCGCCAAAAAATCACTCAGGCTGCGGATCATATCAATAGTAGAAGATATGCACGACGAATAAAACGATCTTTTTTAAGGCGATGTCATGCTTGTATTAATGCCGGTGGTAAACAGTTCGAACATTTATTATAATATTATTAATAATGCAATAAATTTACATTTATTGACACCATTTGTTTCATTCATTCAACATTTTCCAACAACAAAAATCTATTTTGGGCACATAGTAGAAGTGATTACTATTAACAACAACTTATGAAATTTGGTTCTTGATTAGAAAAAGTGTCATTATTTTTTTTTTGTGGCTAGTTTTCCTAAAGTATTATACCATTTTAAAATCTAGGTTAGTTGCGCTAATTTTTAAAAAAACTTGCCATAGTAGTGCCCATATTTTTTTTTTACACTACGATGTCTTAAAGTGTACTGAACGTTAAAATCTTTCAAAATTTTAGGGAAATAATTTTTTTTGGTTGTTTTTTTGTATAAAACTACGAAAATTCTGTAATTTTCAAAGATTATGGTGAATAGTAGTACTACTTAGGTTGCCGATACAAACAAAAAAACTGAAATATTTGAAAAATTGTGGTCATGGTAGTTAAAAGTGTCATAAGGGGTATACATTTTCGAAGAATTTCCATTTTTTTTAAGTAATTTAAAAAAAAGTAGAGGTATTTTTTTTTTCTTTTTTTTTCTCGAGTAGTCATTAGTAGGTCCATCCTCTGGTGCCGGCTTATCGTTGAATTTTGGGACATGTTGTATATATCGAGACTCCTCATATATCGAGACTCCTCCATGGCTCAGAAAGCAAGTTAAGCTGTTGGTCCCCGCTGTCTGCCTTGGAACTTTGACAGTCGTTAAGGGTAGTCAGAAGCCCGAAAGTCTTTTTTTTTTTGAGGTTGGGAAATCATCAAATGACTCCTCCCTCTCTGCGTGGAGCGAAAGAGAGTGTCAGACTCTTACTGGCTTAAACCCATCCATGTTCCTTCCTTAGCCCTTTATGTTCCGGGGTAGCGGTAACCCTTTTGGACAATCCCGCTGACTCTACAGGCTTTGGCCCAGCGGGCCGCTCCCTCAATGCTGACATCTCTTTGAAAAAATATCTCAAAAACATTGTTTAAGTGAAGATAATTCATTATCACCAATACTGGGATTTATTTTTCATAAAGCCAATTTATTTTTATAGTTCATGTTAACGCTACAGTACCACGGGACCAGCTCACACTCCTAGGCAGCACTTGGTCCAAACCTTTATACCAAATATTTTTTGACTGAAAGCATGCTTAATTCATGCAAATTCTCGTCTGTTGCGTTTCAGAACTGAGAATAGCGAGTTTGACAATACTCAAAGCATTATCATCGTCAAGAATCAATTCATCACATACATTTTTAGCTTATAACTTCTAAACCCTTGATCTGATTTACTTTATATAATATTAATATTAGTTTTATAGATGAACCTTACGAATAAAAGTACAATAATTAAAATGTCTCTTTAAACAATACTATAATAATATAATATTATAAAGAGGAAAACTTTGTTTGTTTGTTTGCTTGTAATGAATAGGCTCAAAAACTACTGGACCGATTTTAAAAATTCTTTCACCGTTGGAAAGCTTAGTTTTCTAGGAGTAACATAGGCTACTTTTTATCCCGGGAAAAATAACGGGTCCCACGGGAAAGACCACGGGAGCGAAGCCGCGGGCAAAGTGCTAGTAACATATATTTGTTGAAATCAATTTTCGCTTCGTTACCCATGGTTCGAAGGTGGGGAGATGGACAGGAAGTATGTAGTGGCCTTATTTAGGATGCGTTCTGGGCACATTCCATCCAATCAGTTTAAATATTTAATAGGTCAATGTGCTTCACCAAACTGTACAGTTTGTGGGGTAATTGAAGATATTTATCACGTGTTGATGGAGTGTGACCGGAACGCACATGAAAGACAATGTTTGGTTAATATGGGATTCGGAGTAGGGGCATGCAACAGCATATTGGCGTCCCCGAGGTCGGAGGAGGCTAGGATAATGTGTCGACTGTTGTCAGTTATTTAACAAAGTGAATAGGTTGTCTCATGTAATTTCATGTAGTAATAATAATTTTATAGTCATTACCTTTGTCTAGTTTCAAATTAATTAATGTTTTTCTCTACGGGGGTGACATTATCACTAAGTGATAAAACCCCTTTAAATAAAGGAAAAAAAAAAAAGTTACGTTATTATATCAACAACCCTTCGTTTCATAGAAACACGTCAAATATTAAATTGGTAATAAAATATGCATTAGGAACTATAATAACATATATTTGTTGAAATCAATGCCGGTATTTAAAATTAACTTACTATTTCAGTCTGTTTTAAATGTATAAGTATACAATTATTTAATATTGTGAGTTTTTTAAAAGTACCGGATTTTTAATGTTAATTGGAACGTGTTAGCTTTGATAAAGAATGTTTAAGTAAATGATCAGTTGATTATGATTATGGTTTGACGAAATTCAATTTTATCTTGTGAAACGCAAAAACTTAGCGCATACTTGCATAATTATACTTGTTCAAAAGTGCCATTCTTGTGCCTATTTGAAATAAATGTTTTGACTTTGACTTTATGTATTTAAGAATACTCTGCTCCAATTTGCTACTTTTCTCAAACTCTAATCAAGATTTGAGTAATTACTCAAAGACAAAAAACATGTTTAACTGATGCAAATGGTTGACTGTTGCATTACCAAACTGAGAATAAACGAGTTAGACAATACTCAAAGCATTATCATCGTCAAGAAAGTTTACACACCAATTTCGGGTACTAAACCTGTAATCAGTTATACGATTTTGCTTATAACTTCTAAACCCCTTATCTGATTTACAGTATTTAAATTAGTTATTATAGTTAAGCCCTTCGATCAATAACACACGTTAAGCCTAACGAATAAAACTACAATAGTTAAAATTTCTCTTTAAACAAAACAAAACATTTTAAGTTACATAAACATATCAACAATCTTTCATTTTCAGTCTGTTTTAAATGTAGAAGCATAAAACTATTTAATATTGTGAGTTTTTGAAAATTACCGGTTTTTTAATGTTAATTGGAACGTCTTAGCTTTGATCAAGAATACTTACATAAGCAACTGATCAGTTGATTATGGTTTGATGAAATTCAATTTTAACTTTTGAAACGCAAAAACTTAGCGCATAATTATGTATTTGAGATTACTCTGTTGAGATTTGCTGCTTTTCTCAAATTAGAAACCGGGTGTAAATCTAAAACATGCAAGGAAAATGAAACTAATTAGAAATAAAATCTAATTAGTTTCATTTTCCTTGCATTTTCTTTGATGCCTTTGATTTTTGGTTCTCTGTGCAGCCTTAACCTTTTTTCAACAAATAAATTGATCTTTCTTAAAATATGCAAGAAGGTTTGGGTAGTGCGATACCTAGCTAAAAAGAAAACTATTATCACACCAAAGAATTCCTTGCCAATGTTCGAATATTTTTAAATTAAGAATCTATTAATACATTTGTGTGTAATCTAACATAGTTTTAAGCCCTATTTTACTTCTTCTTTTTCGTGTGGTTATAATAGTGGCCAACCTGGTATCAGAATTTTTATGCTGCCCATGGGTATCTCTGACTTAGCTTCATGTGCCGTTGAGAAATATCACTCAGGCGTGCTGGTTTCCTCACAATGTTTTCCTTCACCGTTTTTTTAAGCAAGTGTTAGATATTATATACAATACGCACATGAATCTGAAATGTCATAGGTGCGTGTCTTGAGTTCGAACTCGAGACCTATGACTTGGCAGTTCGACGGTCACACACGGCTGTGATAGCCGTTTGTGACCGTCACATTGGAAACCACTATTTTACAAAAAAAATGGATAATTCCGTCTGAAAAATACTTAAATAATAATGTAGTATAAACTGTTCAATACTTTATATAATACAATATTGTAAACATTGTTGTAACGATATCTCAATAAGCCGGTGACCAGTTTTACGAATTCAAAGCAAGTTAACATTGAAGTACACATGTACATTTTATCGTACAGTAAATAAATCTTTGACAAAATCACCCAGTTCATTTGAAAAGAATTCATGTCTGCTTGCTACTTATTATACTTTTTCAACCCCTTATAATCTCAAATGTTGAATAATGGCCTATTCATCAATCTGTGAATACAAATGATATGGACGGATATAATAAGTTTGAATCAAGTTTTACAATTTCACAACATAATTATGGTATATTAACAACGGATTTTTTCATGAATGATTTAATCCTTTGTTCAAACCGGTTTCTGCAACGTTGTTGTGCAGCGGTCCAGATCTGATTTAATTTTTGTTCATGAGAGACAGGAAAGCTTTCATTGTCCAGTGTAGGTACAGACGAACGAACAAAACGTTGACCCCTTGCAAAATCATTGTGATTGACGTAATAAGATCAACTTTACAATAAATGTATGCAGCTGTGTGCTTCGAGGACCACGCGTACCGTGTGGCCGTTGGGCTGGGGAAATTGTAATCAGATTCTGATTGGAACCGCCTAATAAATGAACTGCTTTCGTCAGTTTTTCGTCATGCTTAACACCGATGTGTTGCGCATTAATTATTAATCTTTTATTTTGCAAAACAGTGCTAATGTGGTGTGATACGACCTTGGCTGGAAACGATGGAAGTTTTTAACGTGGAAGGGAGTGTGATAGATATGCGGAAAGTGCGGAAGGCGAAAGCCTAGGACTAAGGAAGGAGTAATGAAATACGGCAACATATATACATACGGATAGCACACTGACGTTTATTTGTCAATTCAGGATGAACAGATCGCAGACAGTTCCGATTCACCGTGAACTATGCGCATCCGGTTACGACTCACTGGAACTTTCACTGGCCCGGCACACTTCACACTGAAGTATGGACTGACTCGAAGATAAAGATATCGATCTCCGGTCTTGGAAGGGACTGATGTGGCGACATCTATCCGGCCACATAGGAGCTACACCTATAGCGAGCGAAGTGTCTCAAAGCTGACATGTGTCGACACTATACGTCACACAAATGCTACATCGCGCAAGCAGAGTTTACCACGCGATCGAACATATAAATACTCAGCCCCGACTAAGAGTTGTCGGACGCCCTAAGCCGAGGTCCGAACCCCGCAGGGGGTGCCCTTAGCGTGTAGTCGCTTAGTTTTGTAAGTTAGCTTTAGTTTTTATTAAGCCCTGGCTGGAGGCTACAATTCTTTGTGGCAGCCACAGGCAAGCCCGGTTAAGCAGTAGACAACCCTTTGGTTGAACTGCGAGATGCCATTTCAAAAAAAAAAAAAAAAAAAAAGAGTTGTCGGGCAGTAGCCCGCCAGACGCAACACTTGTCTAGATGGTGGATCCTCCCTTTTCAATGGAGGGATTTTCCACGCTGTTCCTCCATTCCCACTAAAGTACTATACACAAAGTGGAAGTCAGAAAAAGACCGTAACACTGTCCGCCCCAGTGGCCGCCATCGCCATCGCGCCGCCCGGGTCTGAACAACGCATAACACATTCATAAATCATAAATCATTTATTTCTTTGCAACATGGGTACAGGATATAGATGTTTTTGTTATAAATGGTAGGTTCTCCATATTTCACCGTCACATAGGTATGCAAGTTGTTACACTAGAAAAGTTGTTACACTAAGAAACAAAAAAACTACATGAAAATAAAAAATTACAAAAAACTTTGTTCAAACATAATAGGAAGTCAGTTTAGTAATGTCTAACAAAAAATAATAATAATTAAAATAAAGTCATTCTGGAGTATTTCAGTCAAGATAAATAATATTCATATGTCAATAAAATTAATCATAATGCAGTTATACCTAAATAAATCGGATGTAGCAGGTTTAGCATCTCTCATTCAACTAACCATAATCCTGTAGGGCGTATTTTCATTTTGAGTAACTGACTAATGATGTTACGGGATTATGGTGGTTGTACTATATACAAAGTGGAAGGTCAGGTAAGTACACAAAGTATATTAATTCCTTTCAGTCACAAAAAGACCGTTAGATTGTCCGCCACAGCAGCCGCCATCGCCATCGCGCCGCCCGGTTCTGAACAACGCATAACACAGTCAACTGACCAGATCCCTGTAACCCCTTCCTGCATTGTGAGTAACTGACTAATGAGGAACGGGCTTACGGGATTTTGGTGGTTGTACTTTGGCAACATCTATCCAGCCACATAGGAGCTACACCAATACCGAGCGAAGTGTAAGTGAAAAGCTGACATGTGACGACACTATACGACACAAATCCAACATCGCTTACGGGATTATGGTGGTTGTACTATACACAAAGTGGAAGGTCAAATAAGTACACAAAGCATATTTGTTAATTTCCAACATTGTTTTATTTTATTTAAGTAAGTCATTAATTCAATTGCCCATATCCATGCCATTACCGTCAGCATACATTGCCCATCACCTTTCAGCGGTTTCATTTTGAGATGATCCATTGTCCATGGCCGAGATACTAACTGTCAATGATTTTGATGTTTCTGAATACGAGGTTTTTAGCTGGTTTGCATGGATATAGTAAGTGACTTTTTAGTTTATTTTTAGAAATGTGCGTCTTGTTTGTGCTGAATAAACATTTTTTCTTTCTGTCTTTCTTTCTTTCTAGATGTAGTGGCGGTTAACGTTGTGGAATATTCGCTGTGACTTGCAAATGATATGCACGAATGATTGAATTATATTTATTTTGCAAAAATATGAGTACCTTATATGAGTTCTTAAGAATTGAATGGGTTTCACTATATTCGGAATTTCAGCCTTGCAAATATTTAGATTTTAAATTTTGGTTATACTTATATCACAGTTTAAATAAAATATGGCCAGTACAGTATGGAAACTACCTACGAACGCTCGAATCGGCATATTCACAGAAATATGTGCATCGATGAGATCCCTAAGCGGTTTTCGCGGCGCCGCCGTCGGTACTTAGTGCCGCGTCAAGAAGATTAGTCACGTTTAAGTTCATCTCTGCGATCTTTTTAAAAATACCACGAGCGTATTGCTTGTTATATCTACGGCTGCATGAACTGGGCTTCATCAAAACCTCAACCAACCTCAATTTCGGTTGAAAGGCAAAAAATCGTGCTGTTGCATGGGGGGAGCCCCTTAAGTATTTATTTTATTCAAATTTTAGATAGAGCCGGATGCAAATGACTGTCCTTCTTTAGACGACGATGCAATTAATTAAATTAAATTCTATTAATTTAAAATCATAATTTGTATTTAAAAATAAAAACAACGATTAATAATTATCATGTTATGTACATAAAAAATAGCAATAATAATGAAATTGTCTCAAGATTATTTATGTAATTCAATAAAATTTAAAAAGTCAATAGGTATGTGGAAATCATAATAATAAATTAAAATTGATATACGTTTTACATTTTACACTCAAAATATTCATTGATAGATTAAAAACTTCGCTTACACAACCAGTTACATTGCTTATTATTGAATTCTAAACGTAAACCACTTCTAAATTCGACGGCTCAGTGGTTATACCTACATTTTCACCGCCATTCGCCTTCGAAGAATGGACATGGGTCAGATTAAGAGGTAGCGGACGGCCACAGTCTTATTTATATCTACGATTAATTATATCACAGGTATTGGTAAGACTGTATCTGTCCACTACAGAAGCCGCCATTGCCATCGCGCCGCCTCTGTCTGATCAACGAGCAACGCATTAACAATTCAACTTGAAAGAATGATATGTTTTGTTGTTTGAATCTGACTAACATTTCTTATTGATGATAGCTGTACAGTACTCAAAGTGCAAGGTAAAGAAAAATACACAAAGTAAAAATATTTATTCATCATATTAATTTATTACTTTTAAAAATGCTATTTAATCAATTATTGCCGTTACCCATTTCTGTATCATCAGCAAAAACATGGCCCACCAAACTTGAGCAGTTTCGAAGAACGGACATGGAACAGAATAAGAGGTAGCGGCCAGCCACAGTCGTATTTGTACTCTGATTAATTATTACATCTCAGGTACGTCTATGACTGTATCTGTCCGCTACAAAAGCCATCATTGCCATCGCGCCGCCTCTGTCTGATCAACGTGCAACGCATAAACAATTCAACTTGAAAGGTATACTTTTGTTGTTTGTAACTGATTAACGTTACTTATTGTTGATAGCTGATAGGTAAAGAAAATTACAAAACGTATTCATATTTATTCAACACATTAATCTATGTTATTTAAGTATGCTATTTAATCAATTGACCAAACCCATACTATTTTCATCAGCAAAGACATGGCCCTCCAAACAGAGCGTTTTCGATGCTTCGGGTGAGAGTGACAGAAAAGTCCAACCGAGATCTCAGTTTATGACTGAAAACCAACTGGGCAGATGAACAGCCCGTTGTGGAATGTGTAGAATTCCGATACTCAAATAAATGTATCTATCTATCTATCTCTATACGTATAATAAAATTGTAGAAAAGTGGTGTCTGTCCAATGGAAATATATAAAAAAAAGCAGCAGGGGTTGTTATTATATCGATGTCGAACCCGAAATTGTAATTTTTTTTTTTGTCTGTTTGTCGGCGTGTCTGTGTGTTTGTGCACGCTAATATCAAAAACGTCTTATTCGATTTAGATACGGTTTCAATAATATATTGTAGTAAGCTTCACTTAATATTTAGTGTTTATTTCATGTCAATCGGTTTATAAATAAAAAAGTTATGTCAATATAAAGAATCACGGCGAACATTGTCACTATTCCACGCGGACGAAGTCGCGGGCACAGCTAGTATTTAAATATAATTATTATTTAATCCCGTAGCATTACTACTCACTGATAACATGCAAGATGATATCCTTTATTATTAAAAATGTGAAATAAAAAATAGTAGGATGAAACCCATTGGAAAAGAAAGAGAATCAAAAATTCCGTAAAATATTAATTAATAATTTACGGGCGACCTGAGGTCATCTGGATGGGGGTGTGTTTTGAAGGGTGAAAAACGGTTTATCTCGATTTCTGGCAAACTAAAGAAAGTACCCTAATTTTTGATCGAAAATTCTCATGCCAATTTATCTGTTTTTTTTTTAATCAGTGGGCTTAATGTTCGTTGAAATCTCTACTATCTGATGGTGTAAAAAAATGTATAAAAAATGTATAAACAAATAAACCGCAGTGAGTATTAATACAACGATACCAGTTACCTTCTGATACGCCTCATCTAACACAAATTGTGAGTAAGCTTGCGTTAAATCTAATTTGCTATATTGTTGACCCACGTGTAATTTTGTGAAAATTCTCGAGCAGTTGGCAATGGATACTGTTCGACGACCAGCTGTTTATTGACGTTTACCGAATAATCAACCCACAACTTTTAATACAGCACAATTGGAATAGCATAATCAGAAAATTGTACTGGTTTTAAGACATCTATTTATACCAAAAGATCAATCTCACCGTTTATTTTATCTCTAAGTGCAAAAGCTGTAGGCCGAGCTTTAAAATAGTGGTCTTTGAGTTTTCTTTTAACTGTAGCTTTATATTTTGACCGATGGAAAATGCAATTTCAACAGCTCAGCAATTTCAGTCGTATTACAATAATTGATTTGCATGTGTAATCCAAACAAACTAATAGAATCTCGCCCTATAATGGTGGGGCCAGCATCGCGAATCACTCTTACATGAACATCCTGTGTCTTATCTAACTAACAAAAAGGTGTTTGCACTATTCCTAAACATAGTATTAAACCCCCTGTATAAGTGAACAATTATATGTATATTATGTGATAATGGCAACAATAGGGATGATGACTAAAATTTATTTTTTAGTCCGTCAGTTAGATTATTAAAAAATAGTGGACACGTATTTTCTCTTTTTTACGTAACCCAAAGATTACGCTGATACATTGAGTTGAAATGTGGCATGACGTTATTTTTTTTTTTTGGTAATGGCATTTCGCAGTTCAACCAAAGTGTTGTCTACTGCTTAACCGGGCTTGCCTGTGGTTGCCACAAAAGAATTGTAGCCTCCAGCCAGGGCTTAATAAACACTAAACCTAACTTACAAAACTAAGCGACTACACGCTAAGGGCACCCCCTGCGGGGTTCGGACCTCGGCTTAGGGCGTCGCTGGGGGGGGGGACAGCAAGGGACAGCTGGATCGGGGGTTTTTAAAGCTACTGGCTCAGCGGCAACGCGGGCTGGCTCGAGCAAGGGTCGGGGGGATGATAATGGACAGGGTCGTCGCGACGGGCCTCGACGGCGAGGACGGAACGACGGAAATTTGTATCTGTGTGTTAATCTAACAGTGCTAGTAGCCGGGCTGCTCTCCTGGAGGAGAGTGGTCGTCAATCGTCAGGGGCAATGAGGGTATGCCGTGGACGGCGAACCTTACTGATGCGGGACGGAGTGTATCGGGAGGCGGCCGCAATCAGGGGATTGCGGTGCTTTATGGCAGTGTCAAAGAAACGCTTCGAGAGGCGTTTCATGAACTGCTGAACTGTGGGGAGTTTAAAATCTACATGAAGGTCCATGTTACGGACGTAAAACGGAGCTCCTGAGACCCTACGGAGGAACCGGTTTTGGAGTGTCTGCATTCGATGCAGATACTTGGGTTTGGCGTGCGCGAAGACGACGCAAGCGTATGTCAATAATGGGACGGATTACAGCCTTATAGAGACGCAGTTTGCACCGGAGTGACAATTTGCTGCGTTCTGTAAGCATGAATTGGAGCCTACCGAGAGCGAAAGCGGCCCACGAACGGACCTGCTTTATGTGCTCTGCGAAACTGAGGTGTTGGTCGAGAGTGACACCCAGGTACTTGGCATGCTTCGCCCAAGGGATCTGCTTGCCGTACATGGTGATCGGATTAGTGTGGCATGACGTCACGAGTATGTAGTTTTTATACTTACTTGTGACGTAGCGAGCCCCCACTCCCCAACTTTAGTGCGTTTTATCTCAGTCATTTTTTGTTAATATGATAAAGCAAAAAATAATGTCTAATATTTTTTTATTATCAGACTGACGGACCAAATATAATTTCTATTTTTTTACCTTGTCATCATCCCTATTTAAAATATTTTTTGGATAATTTTCTTAAATCGCTGTGACTGCCGATCTGGTATCGACTTCGAACTTTAGATTAATACTTTGAATCGAAACTACTAAAGTCCTAGGTTCACCTCTGAATTAACACATATTTTTATCTTACCGTCATCATCACCGTCGATACGCGCCGGTTCCTATGAAATTTTTCTTTTTGAACATACGGCGTAGGCCTTCTACATTACATTTCTTGCATGTATAGCTTGCAAACTGGCACTGGAAGGTTTTGTGGTTCTTGTAACCGCAAACTGAATACTTTTCGTTAGCAACACCCGATTCTTTTGACTTGGTTTCCATTTTGAACAACGGGTCACTCGATGGCTGCGCCTTTACCGCCTGCCAACGAGCCCCTTCATGCGCTGTGCACACTCTCCTCCAACTCTACTGCTTTAACCAGCGTGGTTTCTTGAAAGTCACTAGCAAAAAGCTTATCTTTCTCTGGTCCCGGCCGCATACCTAATACAAACAGGTCGCGCAGCGCGTCTTCTACACATAAAAAGCCGCAATGCGTGATCAGACCGCGAAGCCTGGCAGCCCACTGCGAGTATGTTTCTTCTACACTTTGAGTAGCGACATAAAAATTGTATCGCGTGGCAAAACCATTTTTTTTGGCGTGAAGTGGTTATCAACAAAAGTTAGAATATCTTGAAAGGCACCTGCGATATTTCTTTTGGCAAAGCTAAATCGGCCGCAAGCTTGTACCGTCAGCGAGTGCGCTCAGCAATATTCCGTTTTACCTTTACCCCTGTTGGGTCCTTCACATTGTCGACATCCTTCTCAATAAACTATTGCAAAATCCGCTGCTTATAATTTTGCCAAAACTGTTTGTTTTGGTGAAATCTCGACGAAATACCGAAGTGAGCCATGTTTTTTTTAATTAGTCTTCGGTCCTCGTCGCTAATGATAGATATGCGAATAATGCGGAAGGTGAAGGCCCAGGACTTAAAAAGGAGTAATGAAGTACGGCAAGCTGATAGCACACCGACGTTTATTCGTTAAGTCAAGATGACAGATTAACAGACCGTCGATTAATTAAACACTTCGATCAATTGATCGAAGATTAAACATAAACAAAACAACATATAATGTGCCGTGTGCGATTACTTTGATTTATTGCACAATGTTAATTTATAAAAACATCTTGATAGATCGACTCTCCAAGAATATAAATTGTTTCAAAAACAAGTTCAGCGGAAGGGAGTGTCAAGCTCTTACTGACTAAAACCCATCCATGTTCCTTCCTTAAACTCAAACTCAAACTCAAAGTATTTATTTCAAATAAACCAATTACAGGCACTTTTGAATTGTCAAGGTGTCGGTCAGTCCGAGAAATGAAGCTAGTTGCCCATTCCAAAGGAGTAGGTACCTATGGAGAAGAACGGGCAAGAAACTCCATGGACACTCTTTTAAACAAAATATGGTTACAAAATATTGGTTACATAGTTCATATTAATATTATACATGTGAGAACGATGCAGAACGTTAAAAGCATCAGATATAAAATATGTAAAAACTATTCAATAATTAAATTAAAACAAGCCTTAGCCGCTAAGAGATGACCAGTCTCTACTGACAGCGCCCGTTCACGAACATGACGCATATATTAGCACCATTCAGCTCAACCATTTTGAAGGGAGCTAAATGATCCAACACACACGCCACCATCAGCGAGACATTAAAGTGAGCATGGCATACTCTCAGCCGCCAGGGCATATTCAAGTCAATGAAAGACGCACCCAGAGACTGGTCGCTTTATAGTAGGTACATAGTACTCACATATGTGCTAAGCAGTTATACAATATTAAAAGATTGAATTTATACAATGCAAAGATGTTTTTTTGTTGTTGTTGATCTTCCGCAGCTCCAACAGTTTTCAGTAGTCTAATAAATTAGTTGATGCGCCCTTGTGGAGCTGGACTAGCATTGACCCAAGCATTTTTATCAGCAATGTAATCTCCCAATTTATAATACGCTTGGCTGCATAGTGTGCGTTTTATACAAGTTTTAAATTTTGTTTCATTAAGTTCCAGAATGTGGGGAGGTATTTTATTGTAACATTTTAAACAGTACCCCATGAAAGATGAATCTACTTTAGCCAGCCTGAAACCTGGTTGAACTAATTGGTCCCTATTTCTAGTGAAATAGTCGTGTCTTTCACCTCTTTTACTAAAAAGATGCAGATTTTTCCGTGCGTACATGATGTTTTCATAGATATATTGACAAGGTACAGTCATGATGTTAATAACCTTAAACCGTTCCCTTAGAGAATCGCGCCTACGAAGATTATAAATGGCTCTGATAGCTCTTTTCTGCAGAATAAAAATAGACTCGATGTCTGCAGCTCGTCCCCAAAGTAAAATACCGTAAGACATAATACTATGAAAATAACTAAAATAGACTAGCCTCGCGGTATCTACATCAGTATACTGACGGATCTTTCTGACAGCATATGCTGCAGAACTTAGCCGTCCTGCAAGAGATGTTAAATGAGGACCCCATTGTAGCCTTGAGTCGAGCGTGATCCCCAGGAAAACAGTTTTATCGACAAATTCAAGTTTCTCTTGATTCAATACTATCTCACAATCACTACTTTTTACATTTGGTAAAGAAAATCTAATGCACTTCGTTTTTTTTCCATTTAATACTAAATTATTTGCAGTGAACCAATTTTGGACCTGCAGTAGGGCGTTATTTACGTCGTCAAAATTTTTTGCACGTCTATCTATCTTAAAAATTAAAGAAGTGTCATCAGCAAATAACACCATTTGTGGTTGATTTTTTAGTAAATGGAGAAGATCATTTATGTATACTAAAAAGAGGAAAGGACCCAATATAGAACCTTGTGGCACACCCATTTTTACTTTTAAACCGAGTGAATTGACACCTTTTATTTGAACTTGCTGTTGTCTATCGTTTAAATAAGATTTTACCAAAGCCTTTTGAGTTCCGGGGCAGTGGTAACCCTTTTGGACAATCCCGCTGACTCTGCAGGCATCGACCATAACGGGCATTTCTTTGAGGTGCGCGTGGAACATGAACGCTCCGGCCAGCACGAGTCTGGTCCTGATCGGATGGCGAGCTACCCAGTACTCACCGTCTGTAGGCCCGCGCCAACGGTGGCCGGGAGTCGGCGGTCGACTCCTGACGCCTTGGTGTCTCCTACGGCGACTAGGAACGTCAGGGCGCAGAGAATGCTGCTCCCTCACGCGTGCCACCTCCTCCTTCACGAGCATCAATGCTTCACAGAAGGAGGTGATGGCTTCCTATGCACTCTCGCTCCGTACCATAGTCTGGACCAGGGCCGGACGCGAGAGGTCGCCGCCACTGCCGATCACCGCTACGAGTACACGGCGGTGCTCCGCCCAATCAGGGCAGACCTCCACCGTGTCCTCCGAGCGATCCTCACAGTGGTAACACCCGGATCACTAGTGCCCTACGAAACAAATTTCTAATCTGGAATTTGTAGAACGCCTGTGCAGGCTGAATAGAATAGAGAAATAGGTATTCCTTTGACCAAAAATAAATAACATAATTTTAATTTAATAGTAATTCGAAAGGTATACCGCGTTCACTAAACTTCTGCCATAAAGCGAATCTGTCTTAAACGTATCGGCCGTAAAGCGAATCTGCTTAAAAGCGAATCTATTCTAAAGCGAACAAGGGGATCCTTTTTCGTAATTTGATTACAAAAGCCTCAAGCCAACAATCTCGTGCGCTTTTAATTTTTACTGCCGAGCCTGAGTGTTATCGTAGCATAAACTTATAACCGGTCTTTATAAACCTTTCAGCCATTGAAATGCCCTAAGCACATGACCACACTTGCTACTGGTTGTTGCTGCATCGCTGGTAAGGTGGAGCTCATGCTATGGATGGGGCTGTACCGCCAGATCCAGTCCTTCGAAAGCTGCCTACCTAAAGGATACAAGTTAAAAGTTAACGACTATGACATGTGTCTTAAGACTTCTACGATGGTTAGTATTGTTTTATTTGCCTTTATCCATCCAATTCATATTCCTATATGTGAACTTTTACATGGGGTTTACAATATCAGACTGTGTTTTACACTCCTGCCCAACCCATTACAATTACATAAGGATAAATACACTGAACGCAGTCAAGGAAACAAAAATAGATATTTTGGTCCATATTCTCTATGTAATTTGAAATAGTATTCAATTCCTTTTGCCGAGATCTGTGCCATGTACGATTTATAAGCTCAATTTAGGAAATGAAATGCTGTGGGTGCGAAGAATCTTCTCTGCAACGCATAACAAAGTCAACTGACCAGATCCCTGTAACCCAGACCTTTCATTGTGAGTAACTGATTAATGAGGTGCGGACTTACGGGATTATGGTGGTTGTACTATACACAAAGTGGAAGGTCTGCTAAGTGAAGACTGTGCTCCACACCTCTGCAGGATCCTTTGGGGAATATTATACTTACCTAATGTTACGTTGTGTGTTACATCGCCTATACGACGTTAATTTTTGAATAGTTTTTACATATTTTGTATCGAATGCTTTTAACGTTCTGCATTGTTCTCACATGTATAATATTAATATGAACTATGTAACCAATATTTTATAACCATATTTTGTTTAAAAGGGTGTCCATGGAGTTTCTTGCCCGTTCTTCTCCATAGGTACCTACTGCTTTGGAATGGGCAACTAGCTTCATCTTTCTGACTGACAGACCCCTTGACAATTCAAAAGTGCCTGTAATTGGTTTATTTGAAATAAATACTTTGAGTTTGAGTTCACCTAAAGAATCTGATTGATTTTTGTTGGTTAACATAATATATCAGTATGATTATGCAACTATCGGTTAATTAATAAAAATGTTTCCAGATGTTAGAATGTCGGGTTTTCGTGTACAGAGCAAAATTGAACACAAATACAGGTGATTACAATAACAATGCGAATCCATTCGTAAGGATAAATACACTGAACGCAGTCAAGGAAACAAAGGTAATTATTGCTCATACTCTCCATGTAATTTGAAATACTATTCAATTCCGTTTTCGTCCCGGGGTCTGTGCCATGTACGCTTTATATGCTCAATTTAAGATGTGATAGAAGTGGATGTGTATGAGCTTCTCTGTACATCCAGATACTGTCGTTGCAGGACATGCCTAACCAATCGTACCGTATTGAATTTGATTCTTGATTCTCTTGTTTACTGTTACCGTAGCACCTTATTAATTTTAATTATCTACTCTACTCTACTCTCAATAACAGGTCCAGTCAAGGACACTGACACCAATCTGGAATCAAGTCCTTAAGATACACAAGCTCGTGTCTGCGACCCCGGACAGGATAGAAACTAGTCCACCTTTGGTCATGCTTGAGGTGCTGGACAGTGAGCAATCAGTAAGTGTATTTACTACAAAGGTTCTAAGCTCTTTTTTCTTATACACAAAATAACATCAATTTATACGAATAGTTAACTTTAATCTAACGTTGAGCTCCTTAAATTCTTGGTTGAGTTAACGATTAACACGTTCACTGTTCACAAACTAGACACAATAACAATCAACATGCACCATATGTGGTTCATTGGACAGTGAATGGATTAAGAACAAATGCGTACACTGACTGGACGGGCCCACTCAATAATGTAAGATTCTTTCCTCAAAAAACTATTTCAGACACCAATCTACATGGTCTTCTTATTTTCATCTTAGTCAGGTCATGTCCGGGCTTTAAAAGGGACTGGGACCTCGGAGTTTGTTTCGGCCTTTTTTATCAGATAAGAAACTATAATCTCGTCTAGTTTAAAAAAAAAACATATTTCTGGTGGTCCTTGTATACAGGATGGCAGGGACATCCTGCCATGCCGAAGCCAATTGCCATAGAATCAGTACATGATTCTAAACCTCCTTGCGAATTTGGCAAACAATTTCAACGCAGGTTTAGAATCATGTAAAGTCACGAGCAAAACTATATATGTATACAGTTAGCTAGTTTCAAAAGCGGTTTTTTCCTTAATTATTATATATTACGAAATTTTATGTTGTCACACACATTGCAAATTTGAATCCATAGATTTACCGAACCTTTCGTAACTCGGAGTTGAAATAGTTATTTTACGAGAAAATCGCGTCTGAGTTTTGCTCGGTGTATACATATGTGTGGTGCTCGTGACTGGACCTACTGAATCCACGGTTACCAGTTTCGCGTATCGGCGCTCATTTGGCGCGTGCGTGTTGGTAATATTTGAGATCTACCTAATCTGTCCAGACTATTCTGTATGGCTTGAAGTGAACTAAATGGCATGATCATGGTTTCTTTAATTCAATCCAGGGTAAAAGCGAGCTCATCGGGCGGTTGGAAGTCGAGCCCGTGGTGGATGATAAGCAGGACTATGCATATGCTCCTATGCTGCAATGGTACGATCTACACAAAGGGCAGGAGTACTGTGGACAGATACTTATGTCTGTGCAACTGTGTCAGGTAACGATAATCTTTTTTAAGCTCATATCACCCTACCTACCATACCTACCCTACCTACCCTACCTACCCTACCTACCCTACCTACCCTACCTACCCTACCTACCCTACCTACCCTACCTACCCTACCTACCCTACCTACCCTACCTACCCTACCTACCCTACCTACCCTACCTACCCTACCTACCCTACCTACCCTACCTACCCTACCTACCCTACCTACCCTACCTACCCTACCTACCCTACCTACCCTACCTACCCTACCTACCCTACCTACCCTACCTACCCTACCTACCCTACCTACCCTACCTACCCTACCTACCCTACCTACCCTACCTACCCTACCTACCCTACCTACCCTACCTACCCTACCTACCCTACCTACCCTACCTACCCTACCTACCCTACCTACCCTACCTACCCTACCTACCCTACCTACCCTACCTACCCTACCTACCCTACCTACCCTACCTACCTACCCTACCTACCCTACCTACCCTACCTACCCTACCTACTTTACCTACCCTACCTACCCTACCTACCCTACCTACCCTACCTACCCTACCTACCCTACCTACCCTACCTACCCTACCTACCCTACCTACCCTACCTACCCTACCTACCCTACCTACCCTACCTACCCTACCTACCCTACCTACCCTACCTACCCTACCTACCCTACCTACCCTACCTACCCTACCTACCCTACCTACCCTACCTACCCTACCTACCCTACCTACCCTACCTACCCTACCTACCCTACCTACCCTACCTACCCTACCTACCCTACCTACCCTACCTACCCTACCTACCCTACCTACCCTACCTACCCTACCTACCCTACCTACCCTACCTACCCTACCTACCCTACCTACCCTACCTACCCTACCTACCCTACCTACCCTACCTACCCTACCCTACCTACCCTACCTACCCTACCTACCCTACCTACCCTACCTACCCTACCTACCCCACCTAACCTACCCTAAGAATTATCCAATTTTGTGCAGTCGTTCGGATATGCGCGTACAATGCATACATACATTTCAGCGATTCATTTTTAAGATTTACAATTATTACCTATCTTACATCACTGGCTATCAATATTCCTAAAACCACACCACTTTAGGAGATTGGTGCGTACTCTATAAAGTACTTGTTAATGAATCACAATTAATAATATTTCGCAGAGCAGGTTTTCTACGCGCCTTTTCTACTGTATGGTTTAGTATAGCTAGGTTTTGACAATAGGAATGAGGCAATTCATTAAGAGATATTTTAGTTTTATTAACTTGAACGGAAAATGATGATAAATTTTCCTCTTTTCAAAGATACCAGAAACTTTAATGAGAAGTACAGTGTACAGTCCAGTCGAAGCCACATATATTGCGTCAGGAGTGAAGGATGCAGAGCAAGAAAGTGATGAACTAGAACCTTTACCGCCCAATCTTATACCAAAGTCGACTACATACAAGTGATTTTCATTTTAATATTCGTAATTTCGTAGTTTTAACTCTGTAACAGTGTTTAGCTGAGTTAATAAATGCTCTATTATTAATAATTTGTAGAGCTAGCAATCATGACGCCTATCTACTCGTATCTTTATAATGATGAGAATCTTTTCTTCATCGTCGTGTCAATGATTCTAATATCCAGGTTTATATGAATTTCGACAAGAAATCGAACTTCACTTGAACAGCGTTATTAGTGTCTTCGAATCGGCATACACCCTCCACCTATTGTAACGAAAATTAATTTAAAAAAAAATTACTTGCCGATAATAATTCTATTTTTAACATATCATAATAATTTTAGTAACACAAAACTTTTGTTTTTTAGGGTGGACATCTACTTGTGGGGGCTACGTGACGTCACAACCACAAGGAAACCCTGCGTGATTCTTGAAATAGACGAGCTGACAATAAAGTCCGACGTCGTATGTGATAAGAAATCCAACTGCAACTTCCCGAATGGAAGGTCTTCACAGATCTTCCAAGCTCCGTTGAATGAGGTCTATTGCCCTCCTTTGAGTATCAGGCTCTATGATAGCAGCACGTTTGGAAGAACTCTGTTTCTGGGCACAAACATAGTGAAGAACCCGAATAAGTATCTTATTAGCTGGCTGCCCCAAAGAGAAAGGGAGGCGTCTTTGAAGAGCATGTCAATAACAGCATCAAATTTTTTTCAAGGTTAGTTCATTTGTTTTACTGTACCTTAAATAATAATGGAGCTTTACATTATAATAGCACCGCTTCAACATTTATCTTGATAAACTATATAAAAGTTTATATTTATCAAAAAATTTCAGCCAATCAAATCTTGTACATACGAAAAAGTTCTCACCTATCGATTGAAGATATTGGCAGCAAATTATCTTTGCATAGCAATCAGAAAATGAAGAAATCACTTTGGAGAAATGCCTTTTACACAAAAGACACAGATGAAGAAAAATACGTACTTCTTCCAATGTTCTCCAAAGACAAAAATCCAAAACTGGCGAAGAGTAATTCCTTAGAAAATTCTGAACAGAGAGATTGGTGGATGAGATATTTTTCTACACTAGCGGTATGTTCCTATATGAAATAATTCATTAAATGAAATTTGCTATCTCCGGTGTTTAAAGAGTATTTTCCTTCCGGGTGCGGTTAAAAAATTCCACCCTGTATATTAATTACACTACCCCCTAGTCGTACTTAACGGCACCTAGGCATAGATACGCAGCTAACATTATTAAAATTTAAAATGTAGTTAAGAAGATTCCATTTTTTTACCTGATTTTAGGACGATACGGATGAAGACTTGTCTAATTCCGAAAAAATCATTGTAAGTATTGTTTTAATATTCTATCATAATTCATAGTAAATTGAACAAGTTCACCTGTCGTTTGTAAAGTAAGTTTATTTAGCTTCTTTATTGGCGCTTTTAGTTTATTTTCCTCTACAGTGTTCAGATTTGCCTAACTTAGTTACTAATGTGGAATTTTTCATTATTCACTTTTTAGTTGTGGTACCTACACAACCCACCCCCCCCCCCCCAAATTTTAATACCACTACCTGGTATGTAAATTACAGTGACAGGAACTTATTAGAACATCGTCCACATACATTATTTAGGATTTTTTTAGATTTTTGTTGATTTTTCAAAAACCGCTTATCCGATTTCGATAAAAATTTTATGAGACCATTTGGGAAGTATACCCTTTGCAACAAAAAAAGAATATTTCAAATCGGTTGGCAAGCAACGGAGTTATGCGCGAACAAACAAAAAAAAAATATATATACAGTCGAATTGAGAACCTCCTCCTTTTTTAGAAGTCGGTTAAAAATGTCCATCTAGGCTTTTCGTTTCACATCAAAAGATACCATACGTGTAGATTACAAGTCGCAGAGAAGGCGTCAAATATACTTATCTATTATACATTATCTATTTAATTGGCGTAATCAAGTTGCGGGCCATGGGTTCAAACTCGAGACTTGTGACTTAAGCAATCCGACGGTCACACCACTAGGCTATCACTACCATTAAACAATGATACAAATATTAAAGTAAATGGAGGAAGAGCAACTATTTAAAAATGAGTTTGCCAGAATTCATTTTATCACAACACTTGTTTTAAAAATCTTATTCCAGGTGTACGGAGGTGAGTTAGAAGCTCAGCCGGAGTATTCCAAATTCAAAGACTGGTGTACGACCCTAAAGCTTTACAGTGGTAAGAAGACCGGTATACCTGAGAAGGACGAACAGCTGTACTGTGGCTTCCTAAAGGCTGGCATCGCTATATATAAGTGGCCTCCACCTGAAAATACTGTTGCTGTTAGCTGCAATGGTGTTGAACTAAATTATGGGTGAGCAATGTTTTAATTAATAAAGGTAATCGTACAGAGGCCAGCACATCAAGTTACCACAATCTGTCAAATTTCTTTGATAGTATTTCAACTTTATTGCAAAGATATATGGTTCATTTCTAATTGAGAAAATTTGACAGTTAGGGATAGCTTGATGTGCTGGCGTCTGTACATTAAAGTCACGACGGGTAGCAGCGCCACGCATTTCAGTATTAAGAAATAACGGTGTGAGACGCCTGCAGTGCGTGATGTTCTTAAAAATGCACGAAAGTAATATAGAAGGATTTTCGCAATGCGGTGAGGTTAGCTCAATACTGATTCAGCTTTTTAAAGTCTGAGTGTCTCTGGCTATCAGAATTGTACCGCTTACATTAACTGCGCTGAACTTCTTGATGACATGCGCATGATTGTGTTCGCACGATACAGTTCACAAAATCATTTTAGTAACATCGAGCCGCTTTTGGACTTCTTAAGTCATTGACTGCCACGCAGCAGACACCATAGAAAAACTATTGTTTGTCGGACACACGGTGACCGCGTTGGCGTTCAACGTGTTAAGTAATAAGTAGAAGCTACATGGATCGAAGTAACTCGGGCAGAATGATTGTAAAAGGCGGATAATCTGATGTTACCTCGCTGTCTCAACTGGAGAGAGGCAAATTGTGTCAAGTAGTCGATTACTCCGTGCTGAGCTGATTGACAGTTAGATATTTATTACGCGTACTGAATGACACACTTGAATGTTTTAAATATCTTTTCAGCTTCTTCAACGACTATCCTGATAACGAGCCGTCAAAGTTTCTGGTTCGTGTTTATATTGTCAAAGGGGTGAACCTGATACCAAAAGCGTTTACCGGCAAACTAGATCCATACGTTGCTATCAGCTGCGGCAGCAAACACCTTGGAGATAGGAAGAACCATGTGAAAAATACGCAAAATCCAATTTTTGGGAAGTAAGTAGTCACGAACACATTTATCACATAGTCATCATGGGTTAAATACCTAATTACTCACCAGAAATTTTGCTCACAAATTTCAGAATGTACGAATTTCGATGCACATTACCAGACGACTATCTCCTGACAGTGTCCCTGTATGACTACGAGGCCATACCTCCTGATGAGCTGATAGGATCCACAACCATTGACTTAGAAGACAGGATATATTCCAAGCACAGAGCAAGAGTCGGTTTGGCTACCGAATATACCACGTGAGTTACAATTTTACTATTTGCTTTATTAAAGATTTCGGAGATTGTGGCTTGCAAATGCCATGCATATGTTTACCCATGTCGACTCCATTTAGGTATCAAGTGTAAAGAAAAACAGGATTAAAGGTAGCGGACAGTTTGACAGTCAATAATTGTACCATCATTCAGTCAGAAAAGAGACAGTCGCTGCCATCGCCATCGCGCCGCCCGGTTCTGAACAACGCATAACACAGTCAACTGACCAGATCCTTGTAACCCCGTCCTGTCATTGTGAGTAACTGACTAATGAAGTACGGGCTTACGGGATTTTGGTGGATGTACTTTGGCAACATCTATCCAGTCACATAGGAGCTACACCAATAGCGAGCGAAGTGTCTCAAAGCTGACATGTGTCGACACTATACGTCACACAAATCCTACATTGCGCAAGCAGAATTTACCACGCGATCGAACATATAAATACTCAGCCCCGACTAAGAGTTGTCGGGCAGTAGCCCGCCAGACGCAACACTTGTCTAGATGGTGGATCCTCCCTTTTCAATGGAGGGACCTTCCACGCTGTTCCTCCATTCCCACTAAAGTTCATACACAAAGTGGAAGTCAGAAAATGACCGTAAGACTGTCCGCCCCAGCGGCCGCCATCGCCATCGCGCTGCCCGGGTCTGAACAACGCATTTATTTATTTATTTATTTAATACTTTAAGCACAGAAATGTACAGAGGCGGACTTAATGCCATAGGCATTTTCTACCAGTCAACCTTTGGGTGATGCAGAGATAAACAGTGGTAGGTGCATTAGAAAGCAAAGTGCAACTTTTATTTAATTGTAAATACAGATACACATATACAAACTATAAATATAATAATAAATACATATCTAAATATATTATGAACAACGCATAACACAGTCAACTAACCATAATCCTGTAGGGCGTATTTTCATTTTGAGTAACTGACAAATGATGCTACGGGATTATGGTGGTTGTACTATACACAAAGTGGAAGGTCAGGTAAGTACACAAAGTATATTAATTCCTTTCAGTCAGAAAAAGACCGTTAGATTGTCCGCTACAGCAGCCGCCATCGCGCCGCCCGGTTCTGAACAAGGCATAACACAGTCAACTGACCAGATCCCTGTAACCCCTTCCTGCATTTTGAGTAACTGACTAATGAGGAACGGGCTTACGGGATTTTGGTGGTTGTACTTTGGCAACATCTATCCAGCCACATAGGAGCTACACTAACACCGAGCGAAGTGTTAAAAAGCTGACATGTGACGACACTATACGTCACACAAATCCTACATCGCTTACGGGATTATTGTGGTTGTACTATACACAAAGTGGAAGGTCAAATAAATACACAAAGCGTATTTGTTAATTTCTAACATTGTTTTATTTTATTTAAGTAAGTCATTAATTCAATTGCCCATATCCATGCCATTACCATCAGCAAATACATGGCCCACCAACCTTCAGCGGTTTCATTATAAGATGTTGTGACGGTTAACGTTGTGGAATATTTGCTGTGACTTGCAAATGTTAAGCACGAATGAATGAATTATATTTTATTTCGCAAGAATATGAGTGCCTTACATGAGTTCTTAAGAATTAATGGGTTTCACTATATTTGGAATTTCAGCCTGCATACTTTGGTTATACTTATAGCACAGTTTCAATAAAATATGGCCAGTACAGTATGGAAACTACCTACGAACGCTCGAAACGGCATATTCACAGAAATAGGTATGTGCATCGACGAGACCCCTAAGCGGTTTTCGCGGCGCCGCCGTCGGTACTTAGTGCCGCGTCAAGAAGATTAGTCACGTTTAAGTTCATCTCTGCGATCTTTTTAAAAATGCCACGAGCGTATTGCTTATTATAATCTACGGCTGCATGAACTGGGCTTCATCAAAACCTCAACCAACCTCAATTTCGGTTGAAAGGCAAAAAATCGTGCTGTTGCATGGGGGGAGCCCCTTAAGTATTTATTTTATTCAAATTTTTAGGTAGGGTAGGATGCAAATGACTGTCCTTCTTTAGATGGCGATGCAATTAATTAAATTAAATTCAATTCAATTCTATTAATTTTAAATCATAATTTGTATTCAAAAATAAAAACAAGGATTAATAATTATCAAGTTACGTACATAAAAAATAGCAATAATAATGAAATTGTTTCAAGATTATTTATGTAATTTAATAAAATTTAAAAAGTCTATAGGTATGTCGAAGTCATAATAATTAAAATTGATATACGTTTTACATTTTACACTTAAAATATTCATTGATAGATTAAAAACTTCGCTTACACAACCAGTTACATTGCTTATTATCGAATTCTAAACGTGAACCACTTCTAAATTCGTCGGCTCAGTGGTTATACCTTCATTTTCACCGCCATTCGCCTTCGAAGAATGGACATGGGACAGATTAAGAGGTAGCGGACGGCCACAGTCTTATTTATATCTACGATTAATTATTATATCTCAGGTATTGGTAAAACTGTATCTGTCCACTACAGAAGCCGCCATTGCCATTGCGCCGCCTCTGTCTGATCAACGAGCAACGCATTATCAATTCAACTTGAAAGAATGATATGTTTTGTTGTTTGAATCTGACTAACATTTCTTATTGATGATAGCTGTACAGTACTCAAAGTGCAAGGTCAAGAAAAAGACACAAAGTAAAAATATATATTCATCATATTAATTTATTACTTTTAAAAATGCTATTTAATCAATGATTGCCGTTACCCATTTCTGTATCATCAGCAAAAACATGGCCCACCAAACTTGAGCAGTTTCGAAGAACGGACATGGAACAGAATAAGAGGTAGCGGCCAGCCACAGTCGTATTTGTGCTCTGATTAAGTATTACATCTCAGGTACGTCTATGACTGTATCTGTCCGCTACAAAAGCCATCATTGCCATCGCGCCGCCTCAGTCTGATCAACGTGCAACGCATAAACAATTCAACTTGAAAGGTGTACTTTTGTTGTTTGAAACTGATTAACGTTTCTTATTGTTGATAGCTGATAGGTAAATAAAATTACAAAACGTACCTATACATATTTATTCAACACATTCTATGTTATTTAAGTATGCTATTTAATCAATTGACCATACCCATACTATTTTCATCAGCAAAGACATGGCCCTCCAAACAGAGCAGTTTCGAAGAACGGACATGGGATAGAATAAGAGGTAGCGGCCAGCCACATCCTTATCTGTATCCCTGATTAATTATTATATCTCAGGTATTGGTAAAACTGTATCTGTCCACTACAGAAGCCGCCATTGCCATTGCGCCGCCTCTGTCTGATCAACGAGCAACGCATTATCAATTCAACTTGAAAGAATGATATGTTTTGTTGTTTGAATCTGACTAACATTTCTTATTGATGATAGCTGTACAGTACTCAAAGTGCAAGGTCAAGAAAAAGACACAAAGTAAAAATATATATTCATCATATTAATTTATTACTTTTAAAAATGCTATTTAATCAATGATTGCCGTTACCCATTTCTGTATCATCAGCAAAAACATGGCCCACCAAACTTGAGCAGTTTCGAAGAACGGACATGGAACAGAATAAGAGGTAGCGGCCAGCCACAGTCGTATTTGTGCTCTGATTAAGTATTACATCTCAGGTACGTCTATGACTGTATCTGTCCGCTACAAAAGCCATCATTGCCATCGCGCCGCCTCAGTCTGATCAACGTGCAACGCATAAACAATTCAACTTGAAAGGTGTACTTTTGTTGTTTGAAACTGATTAACGTTTCTTATTGTTGATAGCTGATAGGTAAATAAAATTACAAAACGTACCTATACATATTTATTCAACACATTCTATGTTATTTAAGTATGCTATTTAATCAATTGACCATACCCATACTATTTTCATCAGCAAAGACATGGCCCTCCAAACAGAGCAGTTTCGAAGAACGGACATGGGATAGAATAAGAGGTAGCGGCCAGCCACATCCTTATCTGTATCCCTGATTAATTATTATATCTCAGGTACATGTGAGACTGTATCTGTCCACTACAAAAGCCACCATTGCCATCGCACCGCCTCTGTCTGATGCCTGATCAACGTGCAACGCATTAACAATTCAACTTGAAAGATATATTTTGGTTGTTGTGTGTGGAAACTGACTAACATTTCTTATTGATGATAGCTGTACAAGGTATGGTTAATTACACAGTATACATATTGTTCATCACATACATTTAAGTAAGCTATTTAATTAATTGCCCATACTCATTTCTGTACCATCAGCGAAGACATGGCCCACCAACCTTAAGCAGTTTCATTATACAGTGGTTGCGTATGTTATGCATAATATTATATTCACCCAATATAGGTTTCGATTTCGAAGAACAGACAGAAGACATGATTATACGTAGCGGACCGTTTGACAGTCATCTGTATTCCCAGATATTATGATTATTATGTCAGGCAGTCCTTATGATAGTCAGACTGTCCGCCTCAACAACCGGCATCGCCATCGCATCGCTCCTGTCTCAACGATGCAGATACTCGTACATTAAACTGGTCACCAACGTGCAAGGTGCTATTTTGTTGTTTGAAACTGTTCAACAAGATACACACTTGCAGTTGGTGATCAGTTACAGTACACAAAGTGTTAAGTTTGGTAAGTAAAAAGTATGTTTTATGTTCATCACATTATTATTTTTTTGTTTTTACATAATACACACATCAACATCGTCTAGATATATTTTGTATAAAGTTCTTAAACTCAAAAAATACTTGCCAGTTTTAAATGCTTTGACTTAAAAGAGCTCCTGTAAATTAAAGTTTTTAAGTCCAATGGCAACCTGTTAAAAATCCGCACTGCTTGATATTGAGAACTATGTCGAACAATATTAAGTTGGGGGATTATTTTACTTTTAAAATCTTACCTGCGCGTACTTTCCCTCAACTGTCTCTCCTCATCAGTTTCATAGGTATGCAGGTACTTCTTCAAATTCATTAGTAATACTAACACATAGAGGCTGGGCACAGTAAGAATTTTCAAATTTATAAAATGTTGCCGACAGCTCTCTATTCGTCCGCACCATGGTTCGTATGGCTCTCTTTTGGAGTACAAAGGCTCTCTGGCAGTTATATTTGAAACTATTTCCCCAAAACTGAACATTATATCTCAATCTTGATTCTATTAGTGCATAGTATACCATTTTAAGATGTTTTATGTCTATTTCTTCCCTAAGACTGCGTAAGGCATAACAGGCTGAGGAAATGTACGAATCAATGGCTTGCAGTTCCCTCTTCCAATTAAAATATTTGCCAATGTATACCCCCAGACACTTTACTTCATTCACTACGTCAATTTGAATTTTATTAAGTGCGATCGTTATGTTATCTTTATTACGAGCCGTTGTACTGAAAAGCATAACTTTGGTTTTTTCGGTGTTAATTATGAGCTTGTTACCTTCGAACCAAGAATTAAAAACTGTCAACACTGCATTAACCTTAGCGGAAAGCTCCTGTATGTCGTTAGCTTCAACTATTGCGTTGGTGTCATCTGCAAAAACTATCAACTGTATGTCCTGAAATATTGAATTAATGTAATTAATTAAATCATTTGTAAATAAAATAAACAAGATAGGGCCCAAAATCGACCCTTGGGGTACGCCCGTTATTATATCTTGCATATAAGATTTATTGCAATTGCTGTTACCATTATTATGGAGTGTAGTCTGGTAAATGAGCTTAATAAAAATATAAATTGCATATTTTATTTTTAATAATTTTTGAGTAAATTGAGTAAATCCAGAATATATTATCCCTCGAACGACTTAATAGATATAACTTATACGTACTTAAATTAAATGACTATCTTACTATATACAAATAAATATAAAAATCGAAATAGGACACGCGTCGAGGAGTCACGTTGTCATCCGAAAACGTGCCGATAAGACTGGCAGCATTGCCACGTTGAATGGCAATAATTCTTTGACCAAAGAACAGTCCAGCCCTCTGGTCACCCAATATAGCTTTCGATTTCGAAGAACAGACAGAAGACAGAATTAGAGAAAGCGTATAGTTTGATAGACATTTAGTCAACACTGATTTTATGATGACTCGCAATAACCTGAACCTTCACGGAAGTAAATTTAATATCAATATTTTGTTAATTTATTGGACCAATTAATATAATCTAATTTAATAATATTTAATCTTATAATACATAATTTATTTACTCATTTTTATTATCCTTTTTTATTTTTTTTTTGTTTATCTGAATTATGATCGTTATCTTAATTTTTCTATAACCTAAAAATTGATCAATATTTTATTTTCGATAATTAAAGATCGCACTATTGTATTAATGCAATGTCGTTAGCGATTATGAATGTAATAATTAACCTAACCTTATCATAAGAACATAATTAACCTAACTCATAAAAAATCTAATCATTTTGTACATCTAAGCCGTTTTACTGTACAAGCGGTGTTAACCTTGTATAAGTGATTGTTGCACCTACAAATATCTGGTAATCTGAATGTAATTGCTATGTATAAACAATTGTTGGTTAACCTTAATAAATAAATAACTAAAAAAGTGATTATTATGTCACAGATTACTTATGAGTGCCAGACTGTCTGCCACAACGAACACCATCGCCATCGCACCGCCTCTGCCTAAACAACGCATTATACATTAAACTGACCACCTACTTGCAAGTTGTATTTTCATTGTTTGTAACTGACTTATGACCGATACATATACGGGGTCGTAGTGGTTGTACTATACACAAAGTGGAAGGTCACGTATGTGAAAGGTACACTAAGTATATTTTCTATTCATGACAATAATTTATTTATTTTATTTGTTGTAAACTATTTATTTCATTGCACATTCCCATACCATAATTATTAGCAAAGACATGGCCCATCAAACTTTAGCAGTATGGAAGAACGGACTTGGGATGGAGTGAGAGGTAGCGGACAGAGTGACTCTTATTTGTATCTCTAATTAATTATTATGTCAGAGGTAATAATAAGCGTGTCTCTGTCCACTACAGAAGCCACCATTGCCATCACGCCGCCTCCGCCTGAACAACGCATTATACATTAAACTGACCACAGAACTGCAAGGTGTATTTTTGTTGTATGTAACACTAACTAAATACACACTTGTAGTTGGTGGTGGTTTTACGGTACGCCTAGTGTAAGGTCAGGTAAGTGTAAGGTACACTGAGCATAGTTAATTAATTATTTTTTGTAAACTAAAAATTCTATTGCCCATACCCATACCATTATGATTTGCACTGACATGGCCCACTAAACTTGACCAGTTTTGAAGAACGGACTTGGGACGGAATGAGAGGTAGCGGACAGTCACAGTCTTATTTGTATCTCTGATTAATTATTATGTCCAAGTATTTATAAAAACGGGACTGTCCGCACCAAAAGCTTCCATCGTTATCGCACCGCGCCTGTCTGATCAACGCATAAACAATTCAACTTGAAAGGTATATTTTTGTTGTTTGAAATTGACTTACACTTGGTATTGATAGCTGTACAGTACTCAAAGTGCAAGGTATGGTAAATTACACAGTATACATATTTGTTCATCACATTAATTTATTACATTTAAGTATGCTATTTAATCAATTGCCCATACCTATTTCTTTATCATCAGCGAAGACATGGCCCACCAATCTTAAGCAGTTTCATTATGAGATGTAGTGGCGTTCAAAGTCATGGAATTTTCGCAGTGGCTTGCAAATGTTATGCATAATTATATTCACCCAATATAGGTTTCGATTTCGAAGAACAGACAGAAGACTTAATTAGACGTAGCGGACCGTTTGACAGTCATCTGTTTTCCCTGATATTATGATTATTATGTCAAGGGCAGCTTATGATTGTCAGACTGTCCACCTCAACAACCGGCATCGCCATCGCATCGCTCCTGTCTCAACAATGCATGATATATTAAACTGGTCACCTACGTGCAAGGTGCTATTTTGTTGTTTGAAACTGTTCAACAAGATACACACTTGCAGTTGGTGATCAGTTACAGTACACAAAGTGTTAAGTTTGGTAAGTAAGAAGTATGTTTTTATGTTCATCACATTATTATTTTTTTTGGTTTTTAAATTTGTATTTATTTATATGATAAATGATAATTTATTTCAGTAACTTTACAAACTTCTACAATATATCGTATATAGGGGTTTCCTTTTAAGTATAAGGAATACCTGTGCTAGGAGGCATCAAGGGCTCTTCAAAACTTGTACAAAAATATGTAGGAGTGTGTTTTTATGAACTATTACAATTGGGAACCTTATTGGCAAATAGAAGAAAAAAATTATACATATAATATAACAACATAACAAAAACTAAAAAGAAAAAGCAACCCACGAAAAAAAAAGCGAAAAGCGTGGGGTTCATGGTGATGGTGCATATTATTTTAAAAAGCACCCCACGGTTTTGAAAAATGAAATATTTTTTCCTTTTTTACAATTTTTTTTTTCAATATTTTTCTTTCGTTTTCTATAAAACAGTTCTTTTAGTTTTTTAAACTATTGTTTATGTCTTACATTTTAGTTTGGTTTATTGAAGGCATGTTTTTTTAGTGTTTTTGAACTATTATTTGCTTTGTTGAATTAAAAATTCTCTTTGGTATTCGAAAATTTCCTAATATTAGACAAATCGGTTAAAGATAGTGGTTGGAATTTAAAATTAAAATTAATTCCTGCCTTATCGATTTTAGATGAACATTTTATAAATTAAAAAATAAACTTATTTTGCAAATTGAAAAATGGAATAATTTTATCAAATTAATGTAGTGTCATCGGTCCTCGATAAATCTATCAAGTTGAATGAAATCTGGCCGTTTAAAGTGGGTCAAAATCGAGCCCAAAAGAGTCGGTTACAAACGTACAAACAAACATACAGGTGAAGCTAATATAAAGCGTGTAAAAAGACTTAACAGATATAACTTATACATACTTTTCTTTTTTTTTTTAAGGCTGGGAAATCATCCAATGACTGCTCCCGCTCTGGGTGGAGCGGAAGGGAGTGTCAGACTCTTACTGACTAAAACCCATCCATGTTCCTTCCGTAGCCCTTTATGTTCCGGGGTAGCGGTAACCCTTTCGGACAATCCCGCTTACCCGGCAGGCTTGGCCCTGAGGGGCCCCTTCATATGCTGACATCTCTTTGAGGCGCGCGTGGAACATATACATACATACATACTTAAATTCAATTACTATCTAACGAACTATATACTAATAAATACAAAAACAAAAAAGGACACTTACGCGTCGGAGTACTCATCTGCATCGCTGTCATCCAAAATCGTGCCGATAAGACTGGCAGCATTGCCACGTTGAATGGCAATGCTAATTCTTTGACCAAAGAACAGTCCAGCTCTCTGGTCATTTATGTTTCATTCATCACATTAACTTAATTATTTTAATTGTTGGAAATTGTTTATTCCATTGCCTATTTCAATTTGATTATATCATTAGCAAAGACATGGCCCACCAACCTTAAGCAGTTTCATTATGATATGTAGTGACGATCAAAGTAGTGGAATTTTCGCAGTGGCTTGCAAATTTTATGCATAATTATATTCACCCAATATAGGTTCCGATTTCGAAGACCAGACAGAAGACACAATTAGACGTAGCGGACCGTTTGACAGTCATCTGTATTCCCGGATATTATGATTATTATGTCTGGGGGTATTTATGATTGTAAGACTGTCCGCCTCAACAACCGGCATCGCCATCGCATCGCTCCTGTCTAAACAACGCATAATACATTAAACTGATCACCAACATGCAAGGTGTACATTAATTTGTTGTTTGAAACTGTTCAACAAGATACACACTTGTGGTTGGTGGTGGTTGTACAGTAGGTACACTAAGTGTTAAGTGAGGTAAGTGTAAGGCACACCAAGTCTGTTTTTATGTTCATAATTTTTTTTTTTTGGTTTTTAAATTTGTATTTAATTTTATTTATATGATAATTGATAATTTATTTCAGTAACTTTACAAACTTCTACAATATATCGTACATAGGGGTCTCCTTTTAAGTATAAGGAATACCTGTGCTAGGAGGCCCCGCTCTTCAAAACTTGTACAAAAATATGTAGGACTGTGTTTTTATGGACTATTACAATTGGGAACCTTATTGGCAAATAGAAGAAAAAAATTATACATATAATATATTTAATAACTAAAAAGAAAAAGCACCCCACGAAAAAAAAAGCGAAAAGCGTGGGGTTCATGGTGATGGTGCATATTATTTTAAAAAGCACCCCACGGTTTTGAAAAATGAAATATTTTTTCCTTTTTTACAAAATTTATTTTCAATATTTTACTTTCGTTTTCTATAAAACAGTTCTTTTAGTTTTTTAAACTATTATTTATGTCTTACATTTTAGTTTGGTTTATTTATGAAGGCATGTTTTTTTAGTGTTTTTGAACTATTATTTGCTTTGTTGAATTAAAAATTCTCTTTGGTATTCGAAAATTTCCTAATATTAGACAAATCGGTTAAAGATAGTGGTTGGAATTTAAAATTAAAATTAATTCCTGCCTTATCGATTATAGATGAAAATTATATAAATTAATAAATAAACTTATTTTGCCAATTGAAAAATGGAATAATTTTATCAAATTAATGTAGTGTCATCGGTCCTCGATAAATCTATCAAGTTGAATGAAATCTGGCCGTTTAAAGTGGGTCAAAATCGAGCCCAAAAGAGTCGGTTACAAACGTACAAACAAACATACAGGTAAAGCTAATATAAAGCGTGTAAAAAGACTTAACAGATACAACTTATACATACTTAAATTAAATTACTATCTAACTTCTTCTTAGCGTGTCGATGGCAATCTATATCTCCCTGGCCCAGAATTCAGCTACGTGTTTAGCGCCATCACTAGCGTCCATCAGTTCCTGTAACGTGCATACGGCAGGGCACACAGGACACGAAATTAAGTGCCCCATCGTTTGTGGAACGGCACCACATTTACACTCCAAGGCGGAGCGGTCTATGAATCCCCATCTGAGCAGGTTTTCTTTGCTTCGGCCAACCTGGGTCCGGAGTCTGTTTAAAGCCTTCCAAGTTGACCAAGGCAAGTCGCTCCCAGGAGGGGTCGATGAGGGGCCGGGAGAGAGGAGTCGATCTAACGAACTATATACAAATAAACACAAAAACAAAAAAAGACACTTACGCGTCGGAGTACTCATCTGCATCGCTGTTATCCAAAAACGTGCCGATAAGACTGGCAGCATTGCCACGGTGAATGGCAATGCTAATTCTTTGACCAAAGAACAGTCCAGCCCTCTGGTCATTTATGTTTCATTCATCACATTAACTTAATTATTTTAATTGTTGGAAATTGTTTATTCCATTGCCTATTTCAATTTGATTATATCATTAGCAAAGACATGGCCCACCAACCTTAAGCAGTTTCATTATGATATGTAGTGACGATCAAAGTAGTGGAATTTTCGCAGTGGCTTGCAAATTTTATGCATAATTATATTCACCCAATATAGGTTCCGATTTCGAAGAACAGACAGAAGACACAATTAGACGTAGCGGACCGTTTGACAGTCATCTGTATTCCCTGATATTATGATTATTATGTCTGGGGGTATTTATGATTGTAAGACTGTCCGCCTCAACAACCGGCATCGCCATCGCATCGCTCCTGTCTCAACGATGCAGATACTCGTACATTAAACTGGTCACCTACGTGCAAGGTGCTATTTTGTTGTTTGAAACTGTTCAACAAGATACACACTTGTAGTTGGTGATGGTTGTACAGTCCACAAAGTGTTGAGTTTGGTAAGTAAGAAGTATGTTCTTATGTTCTTTTTTTTTTGTTTTAACATAATACACACATCAACATCGTCTAGGTATATTTTGTATAAAGTTCTTAAACTCAAAAAATACTTGCCAGTTTTAAATTCTTATGTGGCAAGCTTATTTTGTAAATCTTTTTGAACGATTCTATATTTGAATTTGAAAAATTTAATTAAAAACCAAAGATTTACGTGGCATAATGGTTGTGAAGTCTTGAAGCTTCATTTACCTACAGTAGTTTTTGGCTATTTTATGTGTCAAATTCAAGTAAATAATACATTAAACTGATCACCAACATGCAAGGTGTACATTAATTTGTTGTTTGAAACTGTTCAACAAGATACACACTTGTGGTTGGTGGTGGTTGTACAGTAGGTACACTAAGTGTTAAGTGAGGTAAGTGTAAGGCACACCAAGTCTGTTTTTATGTTCATATTTTTTTTTTTTTTGGTTTTTAAATTTGTATTTAATTTTATTTATATGATAAATGATAATTTATTTCAGTAACTTTACAAACTTCTACAATATATCGTACATAGGGGTCTCCTTTTAAGTATAAGGAATACCTGTGCTAGGAGGCCCCGCTCTTCAAAACTTGTACAAAAATATGTAGGACTGTGTTTTTATGGACTATTACAATTGGGAACCTTATTGGCAAATAGAAGAAAAAAATTATACATATAATATATTTAATAACTAAAAAGAAAAAGCACCCCACGAAAAAAAAAGCGAAAAGCGTGGGGTTCATGGTGATGGTGCACATTATTTTAAAAAGCACCCCACGGTTTTGAAAAATGAAATATTTTTTCCTTTTTTACAAAATTTATTTTCAATATTTTACTTTCGTTTTCTATAAAACAGTTCTTTTAGTTTTTTAAACTATTATTTATGTCTTACATTTTAGTTTGGTTTATTTATGAAGGCATGTTTTTTTAGTGTTTTTGAACTATTGTTTGCTTTGTAGAATTAAAAATTCTCTTTGGTATTCGAAAATTTCCTAATATTAGATAAATCGGTTAAAGATAGTGGTTGGAATTTAAAATTCAAATTAATTCCTGCCTCATCGATTAAAGATGAAAATTTTATAAATAAAAAATAAACTTATTTTGCAAATTGAAAAATGGAATAATTTTATCAAATTAATGTAGTGTCATCGGCCCTCGATAAATCTATCAAGTTGAATGAAATCTGGCCGTTTAAAGTGGGTCAAAATCGAGCCCAAAAGAGTCGGTTACAAACGTACAAACAAACATACAGGTGAAGCTAATATAAAGCGTGTAAAAAGACTTAACAGATATAACTTATACATACTTAAATTAAATTACTATCTATCGAACTATATACAAATAAATACAAAAACAAAAAAAGACACTTACGCGTCGGAGTACTCATCTGCATCGCTGTTATCCAAAAACGTGCCGATAAGACTGGCAGCATTGCCACGTTGAATGGCAATGCTAATTCTTTGACCAAAGAACAGTCCAGCCCTCTGGTCATTTATGTTTCATTCATCACATTAACTTAATTATTTTAATTGTTGGAAATTTTTTATTCCATTGCCTATTCCAATTTGATTATATCATTAGCAAAGACATGGCCCACCAACCTTAAGCAGTTTCATTATGAGATGTAGTGACGATCAAAGTAGTGGAATTTTCGCAGTGGCTTGCAAATTTTATGCATAATTATATTCACCCAATATAGGTTCCGATTTCGAAGAACAGACAGAAGACATAATTAGACGTAGCGGACCGTTTGACAGTCATCTGTATTCCCTGATATTATGATTATTATGTCAAGGGTTACTTATGATTGGTAGACTGTCCGCCTCAACAACCGGCATGGCCATCGCATCGTTCCTGTCACAACAACGCATAATACATTAAACTGATCACCAACGTACAGGTGTACTCTTGTTTGGAACTGTTCAACAAGATACACACTTGTGGTTGGTGGTGGTTGTACAGTAGGTACACTAAGTGTTAAGTGAGGTAAGTGTAAGGCACACCAAGTCTGTTTTTATGTTCATAATATTATTATTTTTTTTGGTTTTTAAATTTGTATTTATTTATATGATAAATGATAATTTATTTCAGTAACTTTACAAACTTCTACAATATATCTTTCACAGGGGTCTCCTTTTAAGTATAAGGAATACCTGGTATAAATCGGTTAAAGATAGTGGTTGGAATTTAAAATTTAAATTAATTCCTGCCTTATCGATTACAGATGAAAATTGTATAAATTAAAAAAAAACTTTTTTTGCAAATTGAAAAATGGAACAATTTTATCAAATTAATGCATTATCATCGGTCCTCGATAAATCTACGTTTGAACGAAATCTGGCGGTTTAAAGTGGGTCAAAATCGAGCCCAAAGGAGTCGGTTACAAACATACAGGTGAAGCTAATATAAAGCGTGTAAAAAGACTTAACAGATATAACTTATACATACTTAAATTAAATTACTATCTAGCTAACTACATATATACAAAAACAAAAAAGGACACTTACGCGTCAAAGTACTCATCCGCATCGCTGTCATCCGGAAACGTGCCGATAAGACTGGCAGCATTGCCACGTTTAATGGCAATGCTAATTCTTTGACCAAAGAACAGTCCAGCCCTCTGGTCATTTATGTTTCATTCATCACATTAACTTAATTATTTTAATTGTTGGAAATTGTTTATTTCATTGCCTATTTCAATTTGATTATATCATTAGCAAAGACATGGCCCACTAATCTTGAACAGTTTTATTATGAGGTATAGTGACGTTAAACGTCGTGGGATATTCGCAGTGGTTGCGTATGTTATGCATAATTGTATTCACCCAATATAGGTTTCAATTTCGAAGAACAGACAGAAGACGGAATTAGACGTAGTGGACCGTTTAACAGTCATTTGTTTTCCCTGATATTATGATTATTATGTTAGGGACTGCTTATGACTGGTAGACTGTCCGCCTCAACAACCGGCATCGCCATCGCATCGTTCCTGTCTCAGGAACGCATAATACATTGAACTGATCACCAACGTGCAAGGTGTACACCATTTTG
Source organism: Hyppa rectilinea (assembly GCA_951799385.1). NCBI lineage: Eukaryota > Metazoa > Arthropoda > Insecta > Lepidoptera > Noctuidae > Hyppa > Hyppa rectilinea. Next base: position 23,152,636 of record OX637300.1, read on the forward strand.
TTGTTTGAAACTGTGCAACAAGATATACACTTGTGGTTGGTGGTGGTTGTACGGTACACTAAGTATTAAGTCAGGTTAGTGTACACACAGCAATACACATTATATTAATTTATTTATTACAAGGTTTATTAGAAGGTTTTAACCTATTTATGTACCTATTTTATTTAAAAGTCTCAATGTTTTGTATGTTCCTACTCTTTAAAGCACCTACCATTTAATCTCTTCACCACCCTTGGTTGACTGGTAGAGAATGCCTAAGGCATTAAGTACGCCTTTGTACCTTTATTGTGTGCGAAAAGTTTAAATAAATAAATTTAAGTCAGCTTTTTTTTCAATTAGCCGTACCCATACCATTTTGTTCGGCGAAGGCATAACAGTTTCATACCGCATTTGTTTTTAATGATTTAATTCCTTTAGCTCCTGTGAAATACTATTAATACTCGTATTTGGTTTAAGTTTCCTATTCAACGGCATTGAGCCACTGACCATTTGTTTTTTGAAGGTGGAACCGTTTTGTTTTTTTGAGGCTAGGAAATCATCCATTGACTTCTCCCGCTTTGGGTGGAGCGGAAGGGAGTGTCAGAGTCTTACTGGCTAAGACCCATCAATGTTCCTTCCGTAGCCCTTTATGTTCCGGGGTAGCGGTAACCCGTTCGGACAATCCCGCTTAGATGGTGGAACCCTATGCCCTGATAAGAAAACTATATTGGGAATCTGACAAGTTAAGAAAGGGCTCCCTAAAATTTCGCCTACGAAAGCTTTTTAACTTTGTTCTACATATTTAGTTGGCTTTAAGCAGTTACGCAACCACGAATGCGGGCTTGCACATGCGCATACGCAATTTTTATTAACGATATCTTTCCTTATTTCCAGGATCGGCCCTAACAAATGGCGTGACTGTCAAAAGCCTTCGGTGATTTTGGAAGAGCTTTGTGCGAAAAACCATTTAGATTCGCCAATTTTCCCTGACAATGCTACGGTGATCGTAAACGGTGTCGAATATAGGGATAATGACAGCAATGGTAAGTGTGAACTTGGTATATGTAACACCATGCTCATAGTTTTCATCCCATCATTCGCAGGTCATCGTGCATGTGCTTTTCCATAATCCATAATTAGCCAATAATGTTCCCACTGCTCACATTTCACTTCTTAGGCCTCCCACAAGGAGCACGAATTTGTTATATTCAACGATGAGAAATATAAAACATAAATAATCAAACCAGTAACTAACTAGCAATTTACTTGATTAAAACTACACAAGTTAGAGTGTTTAGTAAGTTTGGAGGGAAAATTCTCCCAATAGATTGAGATTGAGCAGCAGTATAGCTCATGGCTAAATAATAACAGCCGCACAGATCAATCCATCAGGTTAAGCTACGCTTGCCGAGAGTGGTCCGTGGATAGGTGATCATCTTTACCTATCGAGACTTGGTAAGCACGTTAAGCCATTGCTCCCGGCTTTCATTTGTGGATCTTTGACAGTCGATACGTGTAGTCTAAAGCATGAAAGTCTGACAGCCATTCTTACCAAGGGGTATCGCATTACCCATTTACTGACAGGGTTGTGGAGGTCAGATAGGCAGTCGCTCTATGTAAAATACTGGTATTCAGCTGCATACTATTAGACTGGAAGTCGACCCCTACATAGTTGAGCAAATGCTAGGCAGATTGATTGACTCTGTAATAAATATCAAAATATTTCGATTCGGAGCCTGACGGTTGGATACCTTTCCTTGTGAACCAGCTTATTTTTGCTTGTAAGCTTAAGAGCCTCTATACGTTGGGTAGACTTTATATAATTATCATACTGTAATAATTATGATCGTAGGGCCAAACAAAACTTCTGTCTTTTCATAGTGAGGTGTTACCGTTCCGCGGCAGATCGTAAAGAAAACATCTGCCTCAGCCTACTGCATAGCTGGTATACACTACCGATATGTGGGTACCACTTAGTGCCCGAACACGTGGAGACTCGACCGCTGATGAATTCTGGGAAGAATGATCTGGAGCAGGTAATTCTATGCTAAAAGTTATGTCAAAAAATCATCGTCAGTCATCTAAAGTTTATGAATTTTCAAAAGATGTAGTATGTCCGGTATGGTCGTAGGCTCCGAGAATACTTAGATCCTCGACCCGTATTATACCAAAACGGTATTAATCTATACTTATATTATAATGCTGAAGAGTTTGTTTGTTTATTTGTTTGTTTGAACGCGCTAATCTCTGGAACTACTGGTCCGAATTGAAAGATTCTTTTTGTTTTGGATAGTTCATTTATCGAGGAAGGCTATATGCTATGTAACTTCACGCTACGACCAATAGGAGCCGAGCTGCGGGTGAAACCGCGCGGGACCAGCTAGTTATCTATAAGGTCATAATAATAAACTTGCTGTCACTTGAGTAAAATCTATTAAACGAAATGATATTCTACTTTTCAGGGTAAACTTCAAATGTGGGTGGACATCTTCCCACTAGACGCTGATCTGTACATACCACCAGGAGTGAACATCACTCCTCGGAAGCTAGAGGAATATGAACTTCGCGTGATCGTGTGGGATGTACAGGGACTGAAGCTAGCAGTCCATGGAAAAAAGGTTTCCGATATTTACGTCAGAGCGTTAGTATTGCTTTTTTATTTTTTCTTATTGACTAAGCCACCAACTGGTCTATCCTGCAAAAATCTCACCATGAAACCTTAGGTGAAATGAGCTTAAAACGAGATGTTGAAGTGTCAATTCCTAGCATCAGGTGGAAAGACAGCTTAGCCTACCACTACGATCTCACTTCGTCTAAGTTTCCATAGTGCGATTTTTCTTGATGTTGAAGGCTGTCAAAATCTGTTTGCGGCTGGTGGTTGACGTGACGCTTGGTGGACGCCGGTTTCCAGTAGACGTATGTCACCTAAAATGATGATAATGAAGATTATGAATATCGGAACCACTGTAACTGATTGTAATGGCACTTTCACAATCATTTAAAATTGAAAGAAGGTGGCGGGAGCAACTTCCACATTCCTCTTAACTTAAGGGCAAGATTTATAAAACAATGATTACACAATGTTTTCACATGATTCAGAAAGCAAGTTAAGTTGTTGGTCCCGTTGACTGCCATTCGTGGAACTTTGACAGTCGTTACGGGTAGTCAGAAGCCCGAAAGTCTGACTAGTCTTACCATGGGGCATCGTATTACTCCGTTACTGACTGGGTTGTAGAGATCCCCAACATAGTTGGGAAAAGGCTATGCAGATTTGATTTTGTCACCGCATCAGGAAATCGCAAAGCATATGCAAATCATATGGGTCGTTAGTAAATATATGAAATCTTTGTTTGGCAGCTGGATAGACACTGTAGAACAAGCACAGTACACGGATGTTCACTACAGCAGCTCTTCAGGAGAAGGCAAATTCAACTGGCGCATGATATTTCATTTCCAATACCATCATGCTGAGAAAAAGGTGATTATGTTTATTCTATTTTACCATTAAATCATGCCGGTTGACACTCAAGTATTAAGTAGAGGCGTACCGATAAACCCGCACATTTTGCCAGTTTGGTTTTAGTCCCTTGTAGTAGCGAGCTTGTTGTCGTTTACCGGGCAGAAACCCAGTCTTGGGCTGTTACTGAAACTTTGCTGATGGAATAAAAATAAAAGACCTGTGAATAGAATCCAAGATCTCACGCTCAGCAATAGCGCTTGCCAGTCCTGCCCAATAACTTGGTTGTGCAACTCAAATAGGCAGTCGCTTCAAATACTATTAAACAGCAGCTTACAGGTTAAACTGGAAGCCGACCTCAAAATAGTTGAGAAACTGGAAAATAGACGATTATTATGTAATTAGATACTTTTATCAACTTTCTGTCGATTAACCTAATGATCTATTGAACTTTAGACATTTGCAAGTGGTTGATAAAGCCCTTTTAAAACACACTGGCAGACCAATAGGGACGACGACAATTTTTTTTTATATCTGTCAGCTAGTTAATTAAAAAATATTAGACACTTTTTCTCCCTTGTTTTTTTTTTGCTTTTTATGCAAGCCATTTTTATTAATAAAGCAAAAAATGCTTGCCTAGTATTTATTTTATTATCTGCCTGACCGATTAATTATATTTTTTTTTACCCCATCTTCATCCGAGATGGTATTAATTTGCTACTGCAGACAAAGGGACGTTGCTGTGCTTTTGAACCTATTCTATCCTACTTTTACTGAACAGGCGTTAAAATTACTGTGTATATCGCATTTTTCAGTTGGTGAAAAAAGAAAAAGGTCCGTTTACCGAAGTGGAAGAACATATGGCACCAATATTCGTAGTGCAAGTCTTGGACAGCGATGCTGCTTCTCAAGATGATTTTTTAGGTATGTGCCGAAGTCAAATTACTCTTGTTGCCGACGTATTTAGCTTCTTAGAGTAAGTAAGTAACGTCAGAGCTCCTAGCTACTCGTAAACCGGAATTCACCAAAAAAAAACAAAAACAGCAGTGCATGCAAGTACGCTGTTTTTGTTTGTAGGTGCCAGGTACAGTACGGTGAATGATCTGCAAGCGCTAAGCTTTAGTTAAATTGCACAAGATTTGGGTCATCCCAGTTCGAACAGAAGTCGTTCTTAGTACACAAATTTTGCTCTGCTCTTTTAAAATTAGATCTGATAGGCAGAATATTGGGCATATATCGTATATTAACATTATATCGTATCGTTCGCATATCCGTTAATATTTCAGTACTTAGTTTGAGTGCTACGCAATACTTCAACCGACTGAAATTACTACGAATTTATCCGACGCCTACCTCATAGAAATATAACTCTGGTGGATCTTGCCGTACTTTTTTTTTTTTTTTTTTTAAGGCTGGGAAATCATCCAATGACTGCTCCCGCTCTGGGTGGAGCGGAAGGGAGTGTCAGACTCTTACTGACTAAAACCCATCCATGTTCCTTCCGTAGCCCTTTATGTACCGGGGTAGCGGTAACCCTTTCGGACAATCCCGCTTACCCCCCTGCCGTACTTAATGCACATAATAGGGATGATGACTATATCTTTTTTTAGTCCCTCAGCTAGGTTAATAAAACTATTGGACACGTATTTTTTCTTTTTACGCAATCCAAAGATTTCGGCGATACATTATGTTAAAATGTGACACGACCTCACTACTATGTAGTTTTTATACTGAGTAGTGACGTAGCGCGTCCCTACTCAGTATACTTAACTTTAATGCGTTTTATCTAAGTAATTTTTGATTAATATGTTGAAGCAAAAAATACGTCTCGGCTTTTTTTTCTTGTCTGTCTGACGTCACTGACTAAATATAATTTATTTTTTATTTTCCTTGTCATTATCCCTATTTGTAATAATTTGAGAGAGACAAAGTCTCTTATTAAACCAGCCATCCAATCAATAAATAAATAATAAAATATATTTTTTTAATAATTTCAGCATCAGCCTCGTTTAACTTGAATTCCATGTCCAGAGGAGTGAAGCATGCTAACAAATGTAATACAATAGAAACGGATAACAAAATTAACCTATTCACAACTATGAACATCAGAGCCTGGTGGCCGCTCATATTCACCAACCGGAATACTGGAATTTCTTCGGCTGCTGTTAGTAATTTCTGCTATTTTAAAATGTAGTAGTTTGTTGAGATGTTATACAAGAAAAATTTTACTCAGAGGATTGATGCCAGGAGTTGATGAACTATGGTCCCGTCCTCCAATAGCTACGTGTAATACATCGTTGGATAGGAATTTTTAGCAGTAATAACCTAGTGGTGTGACCAAGACACGCACCTCTGATTTTACGGATTCATGTGCGAATTTTATAATAATCAAGTCAGATAGGCAGTCGATCCATTTAAAATACTGGTATTTGTCGATCGTTATTATTATGCCCAGAAATGATATATATTTTGGCAAATGCATTATGAGGGTATTGCTTAAACTGGTATGTTTAATATAGCATAAATCGGAACGGACTCAGATTTCAAATTTGGCGCCGCAACTTTTGTTTAGGTCAAAAATACTTATCCAACGATGTATTGCCTGTAGCTATTAGAGGATGGGACAAAAATTGCATCCTCTTTTTATTCTATTTTTTTTCTATTTATTTAGCTTAGAGATGAGTTTAATTCTATATTAACTATGTTACGATCGTGAATCGTATTGTGATCGAAATACATCGCGACACTGACCTGCAAATTGGAAAAAAAATAAGAAGAATTAAATGTCCCGGCTACCGCAGCGTTCCCTTAACATAATATTTTTACTACACATTAATTAAGTTAAAAATATTTCCGGTTTCAGGGAGTTATCGAATTGGAAATGACATTGCTGCCGAAAGAGAAGGCCATATTGATGCCTGTGGGGCTCGGGAGGGAACCACCAGCCGCTTTGCCAGAACCAAAGTAAGAAAAATTATTCTACCCTTTTAAAATTCTAATGCGAATGCGCTCAACCAGTCCGTGGAAAATAGAAAATAGTCAAAATAGATCGTGCCGATGTAATCCTATACATTTGGATGATTAATTTGATTAATGATTTCATAACAACCTGCCTAGACTTTTCCTAAATATATTGGGGTTGGATTGGTCGGAACTTCCAGTCTAACCGGATGCAGCTGAATACCAGTATTTTACATGGAACGACTGCCTATGTCACCTCCGTAACCCAGTATCTGGGTAATACGATACCCATTGGTATACCCAGATTTTTACCCATAATTGCCCAATTACTGGGTTGTGGAGGTGAGATCGGCAGTCGCTCCTTGTAAAATACGGGTATTCAGCTGCAGCCGGTTAGACTGGAAGCCGACCCCAACATAGTTGGGAAAAGGCTAGGCAGATGAGATGTAATAGTGGTTTTAAAAATAAATATAAATTAATATTAGTGTAAATAAGAAAAAAAAAAAATTTTTTGTAAATAAAAGCGCGTTTTGTTTCACAGCCGCTCTGAATCATCGACTTTGTATCCCATGAAGTTCGTCAAAGCATTGAAGCCTAGTAACTGGCGGAAAGGGTATGCAGTGGTTATGATTATAGCTGTAATGGCGGTCGCCGTGGTCGTGCTGGTTTGGTACTTGGATTTACCATATCTTCTGCTTGATATATTCACAGTAAGTGGTGTTATTAACTTTTTTTTATGTGGGAAATTATCAAATGACTCCTCCCGTCTGGCTGGAGCGGAAGGGAGTGTAAGACTCTTAGTGACTGAAACCCATCTATGTTTTTTCCTTAATCCTTTATGTTCCGGGGTAGCGGTGACCCTTTGGTCAATCCCGCTTGTAATTAACAAACTGTAGCTATGCCATAGCGTTAATAGGAGCTGGGAAAGTGGACAAACTTGTATTTTGCTCGATTTCGAAAAGCAATTCTGTCTCTCAAACCCACTAAGCATATAATATATTCTCCATTGAGATTAAATTCATGAGCAAATGACAATTCCTACGGCACAGATCTTGTCTCAAAACGAAGGAGCTCGTGGTTAAGAAATAACAATCGCACGGATCGATTTATCAGGTTAAGCTACGCTTGCCGGGGTTGGTCTGTGAATGGGTGACCATCTTTACATATCGAGACTCCTCCGTGCCTCGGAAGGCACGTTAAGGCGTTGGTTCCGGCCGTCATTGTAGATCTTTGACAGTCGTTACGGGTAGTCAGAAGCCCGACAGTCCGACAGCCTGTGTTACCAAGGGGTATCGTATTACCGAGTTACTGACTGGGTTGTGGAGGTCAGATAGGCAGTCGCTCCATGTAAAATACTGGTATTCAGCTACATCCGGTTAGACTGGAAGCTGACCCCAACATAGTTGGGGAAAGGCTAGGCAGATTGATATTGTCTCAAAACAAATTATATTTATTCTGTTTTTTTTTTTATTTGATTTTATGTATATTTATATTGCAATGAGTGTTGTTACCTGAAACAATTAAGGATTATTTTCAAACATTTTTTGCAGATGTTAATTATGTAATATGCGTTGAATCAAAGTCAGCTTTTCTTAGAAGTAATAAACGCTTCAGTATACACCTTAAATACAAAAATCTGTATCTTTTCATATTACAGGATACACATAACACTTGGCTGATATTGCAACTAATATTTATTGTTTTTATTCTAAATGAATGCATTATTTGTATTTATACATATTAACAACTTATACATACTTAAATTAAATGAGTATCTAACTAACTATATACAAATAAACTATTTAATTTATTGCAATAGAATCAACTAAATGTTTCACATTAATACAGTACATTAGTAAGACTGCATCGCTTGTAGGTAATATTCTAATAACACCAATTTTTTTTTTTCAGTGAAAACCCGTCCGACCCCAACGCCCGTGTGACCCGTCGCCTGACAACACTGTAGAAGATTTTTTAATGTCCTTTTGTTTATTATTAGTATAATGACGGTCTTTTGTAAACGGTATACATAAGTTACAAGATATAAATAGGTACAATTTTAGATTTCTATTGTTACACTAAAATGTTTTAAAGTAAATTTTACCTTATTTATTGCAATAAATACGTAGTTGCCAAATTGTTGTTTTCTTTTTAAATCATTAAATATTCGCCTATTAGAAGCCGTTTGCTTATAAGAGCTCAACAATTTATACGGTTATATTTATTGTCGTTTCGAGAGAATTTATCTTATGAACCTATGGGGTTCATACAATATTTGAGGGTATACAATATTATAGGTACAACGCTTGCATGCTTTCTGTCAAATATCTAATCAAATATCTAACGCAGATGACTTACCCGCCCTAGAATCATTTGTCGAAATGAGAAATCTCTCAGACATGTTGGTTTCCTTACGATGTTTTCCTTGGGTTCGAACTCGAGACCTATGACTTGGCAGTCCGACGGTCACACCACTAGGCTACCACTGTTACATGCATGTCTGAGTGATATTTCTCAAATGCATGTGAAGCTAAGTCAGAGCCCCATGGGCAGCATAAAAACTCTGACACCAGGTTAGTCACTAACCACACGAAAAAAAGAAGCGTATAGTGATACGCTTCCTAACATCGCTTTCTGAATACCTATTTAAACTCATTTAATTGCTCGCTAGGTTGCTCCCCAGCGCCCTCTGTCAGCGCGATCACTTGTTCAAATTCACCGAACAAAAAGTGACCTAAGCTCGCAACGATCGCTTTTAAATAGGACGCGGGCTTAGACTTTTCCTTTGTTTACAACGACGGAAACGCAAACCCTAAACCGAGCAATTTGTAAAAAACTTACACATACTTTACAAAGATGGTGCTGTACAGTTTTTGTAAATACAAGTGTGTACGTACTATACGTACCTACTGAGGTTTAAGCAGCATTTACCATTAATATATAAGAAGTTATCAATCTTTTCAGTAAGTCAATCTAAACGTCGAAACAGTCATGCATACAATATTTTACACGTAAAATATTTATTGATTTTATTTCCTGAATCAATAAACTATAGAAATTACTTAAGTCAAACAAAAATATCTGCACTGTTTTCTACCTTAAGCCATGCCAAGCCATAGTCAGAGCAGTATCTAACTTTTGTTAAATAAATCCTGAATCGAAGATAAACACGCGACACGACTACTGAGTCGCGAAAAAATTGTACGCGAAACAATTTTATTATGTTTTTTTGGCTCATGCCATTGACTATGAGACAATTTTCCGCATTCGCCCAGTCCATCAAGAAGCATTTGAAAAGTTTTGTCCACCGAAAGGGCGCTACACGCATGCCTGTTCTAAAGAGGTGTGGGAGGGCCATTCGCTACACACTCACAGCGATGACCATCATAAGCGCGGCCGCGCTCTGTCGCCTATCCGAACGCACGCAACTTTTTTAAAAGTTTAAAGAAAAAGAAAAGTTATTAAAACCTTCGCGCACCAGTGAATGAATTGTGTTTCTCGTGGATTCGCGGTAAGTTTTGACATTTAATTATCTATGATGTTTATTCAAGTAGGTATTTGGATTTCGGCGTAGGTTTTTTATTTAATTACGACGTTTTTAAAAGAAACTTAGGAAACTACGAAGAGAATTATACGAATTTATGATCAAAGTAACGTCTGCAATTAAATGTATTTCCTAAGTGTCGAATTCCAAAGTTGATGATAATTTAATATTTATCTTAAGATTAATCTTGTGTTATTTAGCCTTTTTTTACAAAATCTGCTAATTTAAAGAGTGGCAATAAAAGTCGTGTTACCTTGATTATGATCACACATTATTACTCAAAAAAGGCACGCATGCGCCGCATAAGAAATAACGTAACTAATATTATACGTTTTTCGAATACAGTTAAAGAGTGTTTAAATGGTCTAATAATTGGGTATTTGAAAGGGTAGTCAATAACGTTACTTTTTATGAAATTAATTGTCAAAACGCGGAATTTGTACGTGATTTGTTTGAAATATAACAAAGTGACGTCACAGCTTTTTAAAATCAAATGGAATACTTATGCCAATTATATCTTCGCATAACATTTAGTTTCTGTACGGTGATGGAAGTTTTTAAGACGAGCAGTCTTTTATCTATGTGATTTTATATTTAATTTTTTACCGTTTCAAATACTTAGTCAATTTTTATAGTCAAATATTATGATTATGATAGTTCAATTACTAGTAATAATACAATTTTATATTATTGTATATTCGTAATTCAGACTGGATCGTTATGTAAGATAAATAAAAAGCCTTAATTTATATGATTACAATCAACAAGAAATCACGTTCAACGTTTGGCCAATGAAGTGTCTGAATTTAGCACTTCATTGAGTTTTTTAATGCATATGAATTAGGTCACTAGTTTTTTTTTTCATTAATTTATCGTTAGTATAGAGGTATAGGAGTGGACTCATGAAATAATAGGGATTCACACACACATACACATATTAATTTATCATGAAGCCGTATAATAAAACGATTTATTAACCATGCCTTTCTTTAATTAAATGTTAGTCTCATTATTTTTGGCGCCGAAGAATTATACTGTAGTTACTGCTAGAATTGTCAAATACTTAGACATACTAATTTTAAAACATTTTAGCGATATGCATGGACTAACTTGTATGACATACCTGGATGCCTACTCGTTACTCAATACTTTATGACGAGATAATTGAATTTTCTTTACTCGATTGTTAGGTATTCAAGTCGTAATTTGTACATTTTCAGTTTTTTGATACTTTTACTTGCCTACCCTGGGTTTTTAAAAGATTTAACTCTCTGCTTCTGCCTATCCCAGCCAGAATGAATAGGTTACCTGTTGATCTCGAATAAGACACGTAACCGCACTTAAAGCACTGAAGTTTAAGAAGTTACTAAGAAACTATGGCCTTCTCCGTAAATGTAAACTTTAAACAAGATTGCAGTTTGTAAAGACTAGGATTTTACACCCTCCTCCCGCGTCCCCCTCTGTTTTGTCGGTCAGAACGTGCCATTATTTTCCTTCATTATTTGTAATTGTGGGCGTGGGTTGGGTAGGATGTTTTTCATGGCTGTAGCAAGATACGGGTTCATCCGTCCAGTCAATTAGCGAAGTTGGTACACGATCAATATCTGACATCACTATTCGAATCAACGTGAAACTAACATTGTACCATTATTTTCTATTTTGGATTGTGGTGTATGGAAATACCGCTGAATTTTACTGCATCCGGGGCAGTAAAACTCTGTGTTATTTTCATCATTTATAGGTACAATTTTAGCTGCCTGAACTCAGATAATTATTCTCTTTTGTTATCGCAATGTCGTTGTTAAATACGTAGTTGTTACCGTAGTTGTGTAGGTTCTTCATAACGTGTCAATGGAGGGTTACCCGTGTTCCATCGAAAAGTAATTAATAAATTAACACTGTCCAAATAAAATTCGACACAATTTAATTTGTAAAATTATTACTTAGCAAAAACTCCTTCACAAAAAATTTTAACGCAAACCTAAGATTTGTGAACGTTTGAACAAAAACTTGTTTACTAATTTGTATGGAGTCAAATATTTCAGTTGGTGTAACAAATTTTAGGCAAAATAAAATAACTAAAATATTTAGTGACTCAGTTTTCAATTGACTAATCGATTTGCATATGAGAATATACCTACAAATTAAATTATAAAGGTCTTTTTCCTTGTTTTTCTACACAATCTAGTCGTTACTATCTTTTTTGCCTTCATATTATTGTCTAAAGATAGTTTGCTGTAATAAATCATTTGATTAAAGACCAAATGCCTTAATGAAATTATCCTTGGTAAGTAATAACAGCCGCATGGGTCGGTAGATCAGGTTAAGCTTCACTTGCCACGGAGGATGGGTGACCATCTTTACATATCGATTCTCCTCCGTGCCTCGGAAAGCACGTTAAGACGTCTTTCCCGGATCCTTGACAGTCATTATGGGTAGTTAGAAGCCCAAAAGTCTGACGGGCTGTCTCACAAAGGAGTATCGTATTACCTAGTTAGTGACTGTGTTGTGGAGGTCAGATAGGCTGTCGCTCCTTGTAAAATACTGGTATTCAGCTGCATCCTGTTAGACTGGAAGCCGATGCTAACATAGTTGGGAAAAGGCTAGGCAGATTGATTCTGTCAAGTAAAATTTGACCAAATGTAAATGTGCGTACTTAAATTATTCCAAATATTGCATTGGATTAAAAAAAGGTGGTTCAGTTTTGTTTAGATAGTGAAATTTTATCAAAACCTTTTCGACAAAACGGCAAGATCCCATCAATGCACACATCAAAATAATCTCAATCTTATGACCCATAATAATTCAGTATAAATTGTAAATAGAAGGTAAATAATGTGGGTCACACTTTCTAGGGAGTATCAGCCAGCATGTACAGCCACATAATGGACCATCCCATCGTTTTCTCGACTTACACCACGTGGTCTGCAATAAAATGTCGGATAGCCACATTCACGATTGCTACATTTTCCCTTTATTTTCTTTCTGAACCAGCAATTTCTTTACTTGCAGTTGAGTGAAGACGGTCTTTTACTAAACATTCTGTTAAAAAATTACTTGTGAAAGATGATTTCTTCGTTCGTTCCTTTTCGTGTGGGTAGTGACTAACCTGATGTCAGAGTTCTAATGCTGCCCAATGGGCTTTGGACATACTATACGTTCACATGCTGTTGATAAATATCTCCCCAGCATGCCGGTTTCCTCACGATGTTTTCCTTCATCGTTTTTCAAGCAAGTGATAAATAAACACAATGGCACATGAATCCGATAAATCAGTAGTGTGTCTTGGGTTCGAACTCGATACCAAAGGCTTGACAATCTGACGGTTACACCAAGCCACACAGTCGAACAAGCTTTTTAGTTAAAACTCGTTCATACTCGCAGGTACTAAGATATATACAGACCGTGAAGGCTTTGGTTAATAGGGATGATGACAGCATTAAAAAAACGAAACTATTATTTAGTCTGTTAGTCAGATAATAAAAAAATATTAAACACGTATTTCTGCTTTGTGATATGAATAAAATAAAACTTGATAAACGCATTAAATTTGTAGAGTGGGGGCGCGCTACGTCACAACTCAGTATGAAATCTAAATAGGAGTGACGTCATGCCACATATTAACACAATGTGTCGACGTAATCTTCTAATTATGTGAAAAATAAAAAAAATACGTGTCAAATATTTTCCAATAATCTAAAAAAAAACAGACAGACTAAAAAAAACTTTTAGCCATCATTCCTATTGCGAATTCGCTGAAAAAGACATTGCCACGAAAGCAAGCACACACTTTCACATTGATATAAATAGTAGAAACAATGACGCAATGACGAACGCCAGTATATGCATGTTTTCTCGACTTGTCGAGGGCATTTGACCTGGATAACTACGATATCCTGTGGCAGAAACTGAAAGATATATCCTTCCCAACAGAGCAGGATCCTTAAATTTTGGTATCATAACCAGGTCATGGTCGTGCGATGGTCGAGTGCGTATTCCGAGCCGTACAGGTTGGAATGTGGGGTGAGGCAGGGGGGGCTAACGTCGCCCAAATTTTTCAACTTGTACGTCAACGCGCTGATAGAGGAGCTCAGCAGCACCCGTGTCGGCTGCCATATTGATGATGTATGTCTCAATAATATCAGTTACGCGGACGACATGGTGCTGCTGAGTGCTTATGTATGTGGGCTTTCAAAACTGTTGGGCATCTGTGAAAACTACGCTCACAGCCATGGCCTGATTTATAATGTGAAAAAAAGTGAGTGCATGGTCTTTCAGGCCAGAGGAAAATGTCCGGAAACAATACCTGCCATAAAATTATGTGGAACACCACTGAAGAGGGTAGAACATTTTAAATATCTTGGACATATGATGTCCTTTGATCTGAAGGATGATGCAGACATAGAGCGAGAACGCAGGGCGTTGTCTGTAAGGGCGAATATGATGGCACGCAGGTTTGCTCGTTGTACCACTGAAGTGAAAACAACATTGTTCAGAGCATATTGTACATCTTTCTACACGAGCAGCCTGTGGGTCTCATACACGCGCGGGCAGTACAACGCCTTGCGCGTGCATATAACAATGCATTCAGGGTGCTGATGGGGCTGCCCCGATTCTGTAGCGCATCAGGTATGTTCGCCCAGTCGCAAGTAGACTGTTTTTATACCACTATGCGAAAACGATGCACATCCCTGGTGCGCAGGGTTCGGGCTAGCTCCAGCGGCATCCTGAGGGCATTCGCGCAGAGGTTCGATTGCCAGTACCTGAACCATTGCTGTATGGTTCACATATTGCGCAATCGAAGTATTTAATAATTATGTTTATGTTTTGTGTTTTTATTTCATTTTTTTTAATTTTATTGTATGTGTATTTTTGTTTTGTATGTGCCTATGATCCTATGTTGGTCGAAATAAATGATTTATTATTATTAATGACAGTGACAAATTTAATTTAGCATTCATTTTGAACTGAAAATCTAAATCATTCTTGTTTTAGGCAACAATGTTGTAAAGATAATAATAAAATATGGCAATAGCATCATTATTTTGTATTCTAATCATCAATCATTATACTAAGTAAACACCACCACGCGCTTTTCCTTATCAATGTGACATATTGTTCTGATAACAACTATAATATGAAACGGGTAAGAATTGCAAGATTCCATTACTGACACCGGACAGGTGAGACTAATATATAACTAGTAAAAATACAACATACAAAATTCCCAAACTAAACTACGACACTCACGTACATGGAAATTCCTAATCTTAATTATGCCTTGCGTATCAACACACAAACTTCATTGTGCCGACTATAAAAATGTTAAATAAAAAGGTAATTAGAGCGTTATCTATTATCTCAAAAAATTCTTTAAAAGAACGTTTAAAATATATTTAAGACAGTTTGTAAAACCGTTTATATCGACGCACGCGGCTCTATCGTAGTAGTTTCATTATTGACTTTTGTCGTGTAAACATCAAAAATGGATGGAAAGGCGAAGAAGTATATTGAAAATAATCATCAAGGTGATAGTGGAAAATCCGAAAATGTTGACTACGATGAGCTGCTATCATCAGCTGGAGAATTCGGCCGGTATCATATATTCCTGTTCTTCGTAACATTTCCGTTTTACGTGTTTGGTGCATTCTCCTACTTCTCACAAGTCTTTCTAACGGAAACGTCTCCGAACCATTGGTGTTTGATCCCAGAATTACAGAATCTCACCATTTTGGACAGAAGAAGTCTGGCCATACCCCCCGATCATGATTCACCCTTTGGATATTCTCGTTGTCAACAGTATGAAGCTAACTGGAGTGAAGTGATATCTACAGGATTAACTTTTAATAAGACTTGGAAAACAGTGCCGTGCCAGCATGGTTGGGAGTTCAATAAGACAGAATTTTCGTATCCAACAATAGCAAGTGAAATGGGATGGGTGTGCGAGAGGAACAGCAACCAAGCAACAGCTCAGTCAATATTCTTTGTTGGATCTATCGTGGGAGGCTTTCTGGTGGGGTGGATCGCTGACCACTTTGGAAGAATACCAGCCGCTGTCTGCAGCAATATGATGGGAGCAATCGCAGGCACAGCCAGCATATTCGTCAACAATTTCACTGAATTCGCCATCTGTCGATTTTTCATGGGTATGTCATATGACAACTGCATGATGATGACCTACTTGCTAGTATTGGAATATGTTGCACCAAAATACAGGACAAGGATAACTAATTTATCGTTCGCCATTTTCTTCACTACAGGAGCAGTTGCGTTGCCATGGATCTCATTGGCTTGTGGACATTGGAAAAAAATTGCCCTTGCAACAAGTTTGCCCATGGCGTTGGCTCTGATAGCTCCGTTTATCATTCCAGAAAGTCCAAGGTGGTTGTTGTCCAAGGGAAGGACTGATGATGCTGTGAATAAAGTTTTAAATATAGCTCGTGTTAATAAAAAAGTGGTTCCGCAAAGTTTAATAGATGGATTTAAGTATACGACATTGCATAGCAAAAAAGTGCCCGGAAATATGATGGAAATGTTAAAAAGGCCACTACTGTGTAGGGTTTTCATCTGCACATGTTTAGAATTTATGTTTTCTATGATTATTTTTGACGCACTGATTAGAACTATTGGACAGTTGCAGTTCGATTTCTATGTGTCGTTCACTGTGATATCTTTAACAGAATTTCCGTCGCTGGTTATTCTGTCTTTTGTGTTAGATTATACAGGAAGAAAGTCTATGACTGTTGTTGTGTTGACTTTATGTGGTATATTTAGTTTTTTGGTACCATTTGTCGGAGGTGGTCTAGCGTCTGTGTTGTGTGCAGTTGCAGCACGATTTACAGTGAACATGGCGTGCAACACGGCTATGCAATGGACAGCAGAAATGTTGCCAACTTCAGTACGAGGTTCTGGTTCATCTATTGCACATATTTGCGGTTACATTGGTACTGTAATATCACCGTTTGTGGCGTATCTTGAGATATACAAGCCTTGGCTACCAATGGTTATTGTTGGCAGCATTGCTATAATAGGTGCTTTAATAAGTGTGACTCTTCCAGAAACAGCTAAAAGAGATATGCCCCAAACGTTTGATGATGCAGAAGAACTGATCAGAAGTCAAGGTTTCTTTGACCTACCATGTACAAAAAAAGCTGTTCATGTTAATATGCAAGGCCGTGCGAATGATAGTTTTGAATTAAATTGAACTGTTGAAATATTACGAAATAATGGCAATGCTATTAAGAAACTGATTTTAGGTATAGTCGGTAATCCACTACGTAGAGCGTAGTGTAGTTGGTATTTGGAACAAAACCTTTTGTACTGGCGAATTTCATAAATTATGTACCTACCTAAGCCTCTAGAATTGTTTCTACATCCACAGAGCGAAATGCGTTTTATTTGTTATTTATTTATTGTGTTACCTTATCCTAGTCAGAGATATTAAAAGATATTACTTATATCAAATAAATCCCCCTTGTTTTTTTCATTTTTTACACAGCCATAACATAACCTCTCAATCTACTTAAATAAATAGCAAGTAAATTCCGACCTTGTATAAATAGGTATAATTACGACTCGGTCTATCGACGTCCTCTCCTCGACATAGGTCTCTTCTAGGCAGAGTGCCACAACACCCTGTCGTCCGCTTGCCGAACCAGCCATCTTAATCTTAAGGTCATCGGTCTTTATAATTGGGGGGGGGGGGGGGGGGGGGCATCACACACTACGCTTCCCAATATGCGGTCTTCACTCTACGACTCGTCTGCTCCACCAGCCATTGGTCTTCTGACAAACATGGCCAGTCCTCAATTTAAGTAGGTACAATGACATTTAACGGCATTCATTGGAAAAATCTGTTTAAAAATGCAATAATTATAGTTTCACAAGAAAGTAGGTGGCTTGTTTATAGTTTTATTTCATACACTTCCTAGACACACAAAAACAGAGACTCAATAATTTCAAATCTTTATACAGCGGAAACTTTTGAACAGTTACAATCTTAGATCACGATAAACGATGTTACTACTATAAATACTAAGTAACTGGGACAAAAAGGCTTGGGATTAAGCATTAACAAAAACTGATAAATGTGTGCACTGACAGGTCCACTCAATCTGTGGGGTTCTTCCATTTTTTTTTGAGGTTGGGAAATCGTCAAATGATCCCTTCCCGGTCTGGGTGGAGCGGAAGGGAGTGTCACACACTTACCGACTAAAACCCATCCATGCTCCTTCCTTAGCTCTTTATTTTCCGGGGCAGCGGCAACCCTTTCGGACAATGCCGCTGACCCGGCAGGCTTCGACACTTCGAAATTACGCTGACATATCTTTTAGGCGCGCATGGGACACGTACGCACCGTCCGGCACGGGCCTGGTCCTGATCGGACAGTGAGCTGGTTCTTCTCCTTAAAATATCATTTCAGATACTAATCTACATGGTCTGAGCAAGAGTTTGTCAGGACTTTAATAGCTTGATCTACGAGTTTATTTCGGCCTTTTTTTAAGAGTATTTCAGATATGAGACTTCAACCTTATCTAGTTTTTAATTTAAAATTGACGTGTAATGTCATTCATTTAAAAGTGTTTGTAAAAACCTAGGTACATACTTAGCTTACATACTTTCTTTTCTAAACGGGCGGTCAAGTTACTTAACGCTAAGTCCTCTCTATTTATAAAACTTAGTTTCAAGTAAAGTATTAAGTAGACGATGTGACCCAGAGGGTGATCTTACATTATTTATTACGCTACAACAAGGTCCTACGTAACCAGACACAGGGAGGCGCCTTGCAGTAAAATAAATTATAAAGGAAACAAGTTAAGTTAAACCATTGAAACGTTTAAATAATACATAAGTAAACAAGCTCGGCTTAAACTTTATAAATCACTAGATTGACTCCGCTACTGAATGTCGAAGATTGAAATGTCGACGCATGTTAGTTCTAAAGTACAGGATCTCGATGTACGCCAGTTCGAAAGTTCACTGGAGCGAAGTATGCAAGGCCGACGTATTGTTAGTTAGAAAGCATACGAGTGCGATGTACGCCAGTTCGAAATTACTCTGTTACGAAGTATGAATGAATGCCTCCGTACTGTTAGTTAGAAAGCATACGAGTGCAATAGGACTATTTGCACTCGTATGCTTTCTAAGTTCGATATCGACACTATCGAACAATTGTAATGGGTAATAAACAAACCACATTATTATATAGATATATCTTTAAATTAATAAAAATAAAAAAACAAATTAAACCAGAACCAAACAAAAAAAAATGCGCTTCGAGCATTACATAACATAATGTTATTAAAACACCATTTAGATTAAATAGGTATTATAGTATCATTTACATCTTTCGCGTAGAAGTTGGAAGAGGAAAATGACAGCTACATTTTCGTAAATCATTCCTTCATCTTTCTTCGTATGGGTAGTGACTAACCTGGTATCAGATTTTTTATGCAGCCCATGGGCCTCTGACTTAGCTTCCCATGCTGAGATATATCGCACAAGCATGCCGGTTTCCTCACGATGTTTTCCTTCTCCATTTTTTAGCAAGTGATAATTATACAATACGCACATGTATCCGAAAAGTCAGAGGTGCGTGCCTTGGGTTCAAACTTGAGACCTAAAATAAGCAGTCCGTCGGTCACACCACTAGGCTAACACTGCAATCTTGCCTGTATACTACGTTTGTGGTTTTGGTATGACCAGACACAATTTACAGAGCGTTAGGACTGGTGACATGAGAGCTCATGATGTATGTACAGTTGTCAGAAAGAAGTAGCTTGTCTAGAGACGTCACCCGCAGCCTTCAGTAGCAATTACTCATTGTTTGTAAAGTTTTAGCATTGAGTTTAGTGTCAATAAAGAATTCGGATTGCCTATGAAATTTCAAGGCCCTTTGTGTAATTTTTTTGCCTCTGAACTTAACAAAGCATTTGCATTCTTTTTGGTGACTACTTTATATTGGTGAGGCAAGCATGTAGCATAAAAGATTATTTTGAGGAATGTACACGTTTCTATTATGTCTCAGCTTATAAATCGATGTTGGCAAATGAGCCTTGAGCTAATTTAGTTTAGTCACATGCCAGCCTTTGTAAATCGCATGATGAAATATGCACTATTTTCTTATCAACTTCATTTGACTTTGTAATTATAGGAGGGCTAGCAATTCAACTATTGAATTTACCACAAACAAGAGAAACATTAATCAGATACTGACAATAAACATTAATGAAAAGCAAAATCATATCAAGCACTTACAGTATTTGCTGGTCTATAGGAAACGCACTGATTTTTAAGAAGCCCTTATTATTCATTAAATAGTAACCTAAAACTTTTTTCCTAGTTACGCTTGAATGAAGTATAGATAATGAATGGATGGGTTCTAACGGTAGTGATTGCTTTGTTTTCTGGAAGGCGAGTCTCGCGCATACACAAACATAAAGTAGGTACGAATAAACGTGCGCTAGGGTCAACTTTGAGTAAATACTTCCCAGCAAGCTCTTCTAGTATTTCTTATCTTAGGTCTTAAGGTAGCTAGACAACAGCAATATCCATTGTTTAACGGTTATAACAGTATTACATACATATTTACTTCATCATTAAGTCGTAAACTATCCGAAATCTTAACCATGTTGTTGAGCTTGTCAATATTTACTCTTCAGTTTAGGCCTTATCATTCTAAACATTGCACAGTGTTGTAAATGGCGAAATATTTTATGAAATAAAAACTTTTATTATTATAAATATTCGATTTAATTATTTCTCAGAGCAGGGTTTTTCCAAACTGGAGTCTACGTATCACTATGGGTGGGAGGATATGCCCTAAGGAATCCTCTGCAAAAACTAAAAAAAATTATGCTTTTAGAAGGCTAAAGCCTCTGTCTTTCTTTTTCAAATACTTCTGTTGCCCATTGTATAAACAATAACCAAGCACGGGGCGATAACCGGATGCAGTTGAATACCAGTATTTTACATGGAGCGATTGCCTATCTGACCTCCACAACCCAGTAACTGGGTAATACAATACCCCTTGGTTAGACTAGCTGTCAGATTCTCGGTCTTCTGACAACCCGTAACAACTGTCAAACATACACAAATGACAGCTGCGATTAACGGCTTAACGTGCTTTCCTAGGCACGGAGGAGTCTCGGTATGAAAAGATGGTCACCCACGCACGGCCAACCCCAGCAAGTGTAGCTTAACCTGACCTGTGTGGCTGTTATTACTAAGCCACGAAGCTCCACGAAAATGTCGGACTATTACAAAAATAAATATGTTACTATTGAAATACATTATAATAATTAGGTGGTTTTACAACTGACTTATCTAAGAGCTTTGTTTTAAATTAAGTGGGAGTAATAAGCCTATATTGTAGCGACCGGTGATTTCAAACTATACGCCTCTTATTTACACGACTATCTTGTTTGTTTTGTTGATTAGTTTTATGTGTGACACTGATAGCTCGCATATTCTTTTATTTAATGGCGTAACACGTGGTAACCTTGTGGGGGAGATATTGTGGTAATAAACGTTGTCTCATTGAAAAAAGTAAAAGCGAACATAGTTAATATAGTCCTCCTGCACAAAAATAGATTAAAAACAAAGAATGTATATTTTGGATTTTTGGGGCTTTTCGTGAATGTACTAAAACTACACCTCTGCCTAACCTGCCTAACTTTAGATAACATTACGTAATGTGACGTATTTTGTTCCATTGTAATCATTAATTCAATGTCTTACATTATTTACTATCACGTTGGTGCATGTTGTTTAAATATAGCATTTAACACTCAAAAAATGTAGCTTCCCATCATTGAAATAAAAATTGGTTCAGTAGATCCAGAGATTACCCCTACAACATCTCAAACATTACCTCTTTATAATATTAGTATAGATGTAAAGATTAAAGCAGTTTGGTCGATATATACAGGGTTATTTGTAAAACACCAGAAACCTCTTAAGAGGTCATTGTACTCATCATTATGAACAACTTTTAAAATGGGACCAAACCTGAAATCGCGAAAAAAAAATCTGCTGTTCCTTACATTTTGACGAGTTATACGAACATAAATGTAGGGAACAGCTGATATTTTTTTCGCGATTTCAGGTTTTGTCCCATAGTAAAAGTTGTTCATAATGATGAGTACAATGACTTCTTAAGAGGTTTCTGGTGTTTTACAAATAACCCTGTATAGTCTTGTTCTTTGGTAGGATAAGCCACACGTCTGTGGTATGTAACCAGTATAAGCTAGCCTCTTTTACTATTCAATCTCCGCAATACGGTAGACCAGCAAAAGGTCTACGTACGTAATATTTACACAAAGAAATAATTCCAAAATGTAATATTAGTGTCTTTTGTTACGGAACCTAAGAAAAACTTCAAATTTCAAAGTTATTTGAAATTTATTTATTTATATAAGTATGTATAATCTGTCTTACAATAAAACGTAACGGACGGACGGTGAAGAAAAACATCGTGAGGAAACCGGCATGCCTGTGAGATATTTCTTAACAGCATGTGAAGCTAAGTCAGGGGCCCATGGGCAGCTTAGAAACTCTGACACCAAGTTAGTCACTAACCACACGAAAAAGAAGAAGAAGACGTAAGGCGATGACCCCCAACCCAGGCATTTGCCTGTATCTTGCGGATCGGAACATTATCATTTTAATATTAACATTTAGGAGGGATTACAAAACAAACTGGTTGAGGAGATCTGTATTCCCGGCCATTAGTGTATTTACATTTTCACAATTTAAATAAATAACAACTCCACCAAAAAAACAATTACAGGGATGAAAAATAAACGAACTGGTTTACACTACTGATTGCTCTTCAATCTAGACGACTCTATAAAGAAACTCGTCTATTTTATCGTAGTTACACAAGCTGCTCCGACTTACAAAGCAAGCGTTGTTTTTCATGTAGATTTCATGCGACGCTAACAAACGACAAGACTGTTAAGAATACAGCATCAGTTTCATGTTGTACGTGGGAACGAGATCGTTACTGTAAGTTTACATGAGTACTTCTTGTACTTGAAGACCGATCGTTAGTCAGGTTTGTCCATAGCGACGTTTGTTTTAATCCATGTCGGGCTATATTTTATTGCTCTAATTATAATCGTGTTGGATATGGAGGTGACCTTTATTATATTAAATAAGTAATAATACTTAATAAATATTTTAAATAGCTTAATAGTTAATTAATATTTTTATTAACAATGTATGGAATGTAAGTTCATCTATACTAATACTATAAAGCTGAAGAGTTTGTTTGTTTGAACGCGCTAATCTCTGGAACTACTGGTCCGAATTGAAAAAAATATTTTTGTGTTGGATAGTCCATTTATCGAAAGGCTATGTAACATCAAGCTACGACCAATAGGAGCCTAGCAGCGGGTGAAACCGGGCGGGAGTAGCTAGTTTTGAAATAAAATGATTGATAATTATATTAAACACATATATTAAACACATATTAATCATTTTATACAGCTGAACAAAGAATTATGATTTAAATCAATGGTTGGTCTCTATACCTATTAACTTTATTCGTGCGGAATATTTTTTTTAAGATACTTACCTAACTAATTAATGACAGTCGATCTTCATGGTTAAGCAACGCATGCCAAGATCGGTTTGAAGATGGGTGACCATCCTGATCAGATGGATCATGATTAGACGGATATTGCAAAGTAAATGTTTTCCAAGTGTTGCTATTACGCAAACTGGTGTTGTAAAAGCGTTATATCTTTTCGAAGATCGTGCATTCTCTAGTCTATGGCTCATCTGTTCTCGAAAGTGTCAATACGGGTCTAGAGACAAATGTAGATAGGCTACCAACAGGAACAGGTCGTAGTGAAATAATGTTACAACGATTATATGTAACTGTCTTATATTTTAACTTCAATGTAGGTACAAGAATCAATACTTAGCACTAATACTTATCAATTCTAGGACAACTTATCACTTCGTGTTACAAAAACCCAAGAAACCTGCACCACCGACCAAGCGTTCCATAAACCCTCTAGAAAAACTCCATTTTGGCGGGAAGTAGTCATTTTCTTTTGTTTTCCCGCCATTTTTCGTCAACCAATCACAGTGCAACTAGAAATGATCTAAGTAAAGTTGCCAGCGGAAAAATATTAGAATGAAAGCTTTATTAATACGAATAATGTTTTAAAATAATCGATTAGTAAAATCAAAATTCACAAACCCTAACACAAATAAAGTGCGTTTGACGAGGCCTTATTATATAGACAAATGGTAAAAAGAATCAATAATTATACAATTTCATTCCAAGAACGAAGACACGATTGTTATTTGATAAAAATACTTCGTAATTCCGGGATTTAATGGATATTTTGGTACCTTACGACAAAATTTAGAGGTACCATCGGCATTTGTCAAACACTATTTAAAACTTTTCAAATTATATAACTAGAGATTAAACAAATTCAAATATGATTGGAAAAGATCAACAACATAAATTCTAATGACTCGTGTGCAAAAATAAGTGATTGATAGTATAATATAGTTTCGACAAGGTACTTCGGGATGTGTTGTAGCGGGCCTTGGAAAAGAAAAGTTTACGATCTTCTTTTGTCACACTTTAGGGTAACTTTACCCATCATTCTTCGTACAATTATGTAGAACTAGTTTTTGCCAGCGGTTTCGCCCGCGTGTATTGTAGGAAATTATCCCACGGAAACCGTGCAATTTATCGCGATAAAGAGTAGCCTATGTGTTAAGACAAATTATAATCTATTTGTAAAAAAGACTCATCCAGATCGGTTCAATAGTTTTTGAGAGAAAGAGTAACAAACATCCATCCATCCTCAAAAACTTTCGCGAGAGATAATGTATTATCAGCATAACAAAAATTAAATGCTCTTTGTAAGCAGCAGCATATTTCAGAACGGCAGATGCAATAAAAGTTGTCGGGAAATATTTGAAAATGCAGGAAATCTGCACGTCCCTTTCGGGATTTTGACAGCGAACGTTTGCAGGTACTTTGTCCTGTCAAAATCTCATAAGAATACAATAACCAGTCAGCTAGTGTAACTTAAATTTAAATATGTAAACTTTGAGTTGGTTGTATTTTTTATACATGTCGCATCACGGGTGGCCGAAATGGGAAACATCGGTCCCTCTTCATGATCAGACATAGCTTCAGAATAATGTGGGCACTGTCGTGGGTACTCGAGTGAAAGATAATTTAAATTAAAAATAACTTTATTCCAGTAACGGTGTTTATAATGGAAACAAACACGTGCGTTGGTACTGAGCGATTGCCAAGACTGTCGGAGCTCGACTGCCGCAACACTCGGTCTCTCCGCCAGTCCCCGCTACATTCCCTCTACCGACGATCTTGTCCAAGCGGTAAGGCGCGCTTGCGTTTCCGTTCGCGTGATTATTTATTTAGTAACGAATCAAATTGATAGATGGCGCTGTCTGTTGTACCGTGGCGCCATCAATCTACGACATCCACACTTAATATTATAAATGCGAAAGTAACTCTGTCTGTCTGTTACCTTTTCACGCCTAAACCACCCAACCGATTTTACTGAAATTTGGTATGTAGATAGTTTGCATTCATGAGAAGGACATAGGCATATTATTTTTTGGAAATTCAACCCTTAAAAGGGTTACAAGGGGTGGCAAAGTTTGTATGAGAAAAATATTTTTATTGCACATTTTTGCATAGGTAGGGTAGGTAGGGTAGGTAGGGTAGGTAGGGTAGGTAGGGTAGGTAGGGTAGGTAGGGTAGGTAGGGTAGGTAGGGTAGGTAGGGTAGGTAGGGTAGGTAGGGTAGGTAGGGTAGGTAGGGTAGGTAGGGTAGGTAGGGTAGGTAGGGTAGGTAGGGTAGGTAGGGTAGGTAGGGTAGGTAGGGTAGGTAGGGTAGGTAGGGTAGGTAGGGTAGGTAGGGTAGGTAGGGTAGGTAGGGTAGGTAGGGTAGGTAGGGTAGGTAGGGTAGGTAGGGTAGGTAGGGTAGGTAGGGTAGGTAGGGTAGGTAGGGTAGGTAGGGTAGGTAGGGTAGGTAGGGTAGGTAGGGTAGGTAGGGTAGGTAGGGTAGGTAGGGTAGGTAGGGTAGGTAGGGTAGGTAGGGTAGGTAGGGTAGGTAGGGTAGGTAGGGTAGGTAGGGTAGGTAGGGTAGGTAGGGTAGGTAGGGTAGGTAGGGTAGGTAGGGTAGGTAGGGTAGGTAGGGTAGGTAGGGTAGGTAGGGTAGGTAGGGTAGGTAGGGTAGGTAGGGTAGGTAGGGTAGGTAGGGTAGGTAGGGTAGGTAGGGTAGGTAGGGTAGGTAGGGTAGGTAGGGTAGGTAGGGTAGGTAGGGTAGGTAGGGTAGGTAGGGTAGGTAGGGTAGGTAGGGTAGGTAGGGTAGGTAGGGTAGGTAGGGTAGGTAGGGTAGGTAGGGTAGGTAGGGTAGGTAGAGTAGGTAGGTAGGGTAGGTAAGTTGGTAGGTAGAGTAGGTAGGTAGGGTAGGTAAGGTAGGTATCATAGTTAAGTTAAATCAAAAACGTGGCATCAATCGCGCGGCAGTATTTGTGATATGTATTAATAAACTAGCTTCTGCCCGCGACTTCGTACGCGTATCCTGTTGCTTATGCCAGCGACAACGGGGTCGTCAAAATCAAAGATCTAAATCACGATCAGCGGTCAGTCGCGCATCACGTTCCCCACTTGTCTCTAGAGACCTAGAAGTCGATGCGTAGATACGCTTGGAACTCAAGCGTAATTCTCTATCCATGAACGTCTCCGATTCGCGAGACAATGCATGACTTGCACAATCAGCGGTCAGTCGCGCATCATATTCTTCACTGGTCTCTAGAGACCTGGATGTAGATGCGTAAATACGCTGAGAATGCTTCCACGGAGCGAGTTGCAGCCGGATGTTTTCGAACAGCATCAAGTCTCTCGTGACGCTCTTTGGTAGATCCTTGGGATCTTATGATCTTCAATCTTTTAGCTCTTTTGGAACATTGGGAAAGATTTGACCTCTTTCTAGGCATGGTTATAGTTTTATTGTGAATATAAGTAATCAATTAAAATCTAAGGGACTGCTCCCCTGCGTTATCGGGTAGGCTACTGTGTCACGAAGATAAATAGAAAAGGAAATTAAACACTCAAATAACATAATTCCGAAGGCATATTTATTTGGTAAAATAAAAAAATAAATTGGAGTTTTGGCCAGCAGAGTCAAATTGTCAATGATATAAGTACCATCGTCAGCGAAAATCAGTCCTAAACTGTTACCGCCTTCACCGCGTGGAAGTACTCCCAGCTTATGTTATTCTATAATTATACAGTGAAATTAGTTATAGCTTTGATTTCCACATCAGATGTTTCTGAACAATTTTTGCTACGGTACTAATTTTGTAGGTATCTCTTATAGTTTAGCTGGTCAGTTGCGGTTCTGCACCAGGTATTCAAGTTTCCAAGATAAATTTTAGTCTATTTGTTGCCTAGACTTAATACCTACACAACAAAAAATTCAAATCCGCCCAGTAGTTCCGAAGTTTAGCGAGTACAAACAAAACGACATACAAACAAACAGACCGATATTTTTTTTTGGATTCGTGCTCTATTACTGTTTTTAATTTATTCAATGTACAGACACAGTTTTTTTACTGTTTTATTGTATTACAGATAGATTTTAAGGAAAATTTAGAAAAAGAACCTAACCTACAAACCCTAAAATATAAATAAATGAAATATATGCAAACAGTCAGTATTCAAGTGAATCGCAATAATCGAATGCAACTATTATACTTATGGCAGCGGCGTGTTTTTTTTTTTATAGTGGCATCTCGCTGCTCAACCATAGGGTTGTATACTGCTTAACCGGACTTGCCTGTGGATGCCACTAAAGAATTGTAGCCTCCAGGCAGGGCTTATAAAAACTTACAAACTAAGCGACTACACGCTAAGGGCACCCCCTGTGGGGTACTGATCTCGGCTTAGGGCGTCGCTGGGGCAGGACAGCAAGGGACAGCTGGATCGGGGGTAACAGCGGCGCGGCTCTCAGCGCGCTTTATATAGCCACGGACGCGCAGGCGCGATGCGTATACGTACTCTGATAGAATACCTTAACAAATGTCTGCCGTGATTCTTTAAATTGACATAACTTTTTTATTTATGAACTGATTGTTATGAAATAAACACTGAATGTTAAGTGAAGTTTACTGCAATATATTAGTGAAAACCGTATCGAATAAGACGTTTCTGATATTAGCGTGCACAAACATACAGGCAAACAGACAAAAAAAAAATTAATTACAATTTTGGGTTCGGCATCGATATAATAACAACCCCTGCTACTTTTTTTTATATATTTCTATTGTACAGACACCACTTTTCTACAAATTTATTATATGTATAGATAGATAATATTATGGCGCTAACGATTTGATTTGGTTGTCAAAAACCATTCCTTAACCGCTTTCAGTACAAAATAAAATAAACGCAAGATTAAATCCCTAGTTGGAATCCATGCCATATCTAAATAAAAACTCTCCAAAGCCAAATTATTTATGGTAAATCAAACATCAACAAAAAAGTCATAAACAGAGGAATTTTAATTACTGATAAGTTTCTCGCGTACTTACGCGTGTGGCACCTATTGCATAATTATATTAACAAAGTCTACCTTGACGAACTGTATACAAAAACCCACTAGACGCACGAGTTATATTTCGCCTTATATAAACACAATATTTTCGTCACCGTCAGTCTCTAGGTGAAAATAACGAAATTGTTCTAGATACCAGATTCCAAATGAAATATTTCTAATTAAAACATTTGGTTTGGCATCCCGCATTCGGTGACGTTTGTAAAATATAGACCTACAAATTGAAAACGCTTGAAGAAATGGCTTATTGGACGACTCGCACGAATTTAACTCGCACAAAACGTGCAAATCGACTCCTTTAAAAAATATTATTTTTTCTGTAGTCGATTCGCACAAATTTTATTTATTGGCCTGCAAATCGACACCCTCACAAAAATGTAGTAGGCTATTCGCTCCCCATTAAATAAACTTTGTGCGAATCGACTACAGAAAAAATAATATTTTTTAAAGTAGTCGATTCGAACGTTTTGTGTGAGTTAAATTCGTGCGAGTCGTCCAATAAGCCGAAGAAATTATTTTGTACCGTCTGAAAATAGAAATGCTCGACCGCTTAACTGAGACCGTTTCTGAAGCGGGAAGTGTATTGTGACGCGACGCAAGAGCTCACTGATTCGTCAACTTCTGACAGTTGTCCCCCTTCCCGCACCGCACAGCGAATGACAGCGAAAATGGAGGAAATGCATAAATAACAATGGTACATTTCACGCGAAAATCAATAAAATCTTTGAAGGAGGTTTTAACAGCGTCATCGGGATCGATTTTTTTCTTGCAAGAAGTTGACAGAATTTTGAAAAAAGTGGTAATCTGTTGGAGCAAGGTCCGAGGAGTAACGTGGATGTCGGAGACATTCCAATCGCAGCTCCTCTAATTTAGCAACCGTCTATTGTGCAGTGTGTGGTCTAGGGTTTCCTGATCCTGGTTTGAGCAGCAGTGGGCTAGACCAATAGACTAGTGTCGGTTGTTTAACTGCTAGCTTTTTCATCCTGGTATGCAATTGTTGACAATACAGATCAGCCATCATCGTCTGGCCAGATCTTAGGAAGCTGTAGTGGATGACACCAGCACTGGTCCACTAGATATTTACCAATACCTTTCATTCGAGTCAACTTTGGCTTGGACAGGATTTGGCCGGTTCTCGTGGGTTCTACCTGGTTCTACTATTGTAATGAGCTTTAGGTTGAGTAATGTAAAGCAGCACTCAACTCGTGTTTGTTGGTTTGCTTCACTCTTAATTCTTCATTGTCAGCTAGGGTGTCCTGCCTTCTACGGGGTTTGTTCTGTAGGACAAAATTCCCAGAAAGAAAACGTTGGAACTAAAACTGTAGGTATCGCGTTTTCTTTTACGGTAGCTTCTCCATCAACATTAATCCTACGAGCTATTTCAGTGGCGCAGGTGCCACGGTGGAATTCGTATTCGTAAATTACCCGATGTTTCCATATGAACTGAACGATGTCAAAGAAAAACAAATGAATCGCTAAATTCGAAACAAAAATACACATGTATCTCTAAATTTTAAATAAATTTCAATTTGGAATTTCAAAACAAACGCCAAATATTTGAGATATTTGGCCAGTTTGACAAAACACCTAATATTTTCTTTTTATCTCATCGTGCCGATACAAGTCAATAATTTGATTGTAAAATGAATAAAATACGTATAACGTATTGAATTCGGTGCCGACATCGATCGGGACAAATATTTGCACGTGTAACCGTTTGTGTCTGAACGTGTCTGGATAATATACGAGTCTCACTTGTAATGTGTCCGCATCACGAAAAGCGAGCGGAATAACATATAGAAGGAAACGTTTCATTCATCCATAAAGCTTGCTTAATATCAAGTTTGTTGACCAGGTGTTGTTTACTTTAAGAGTTTGCATTCATCTTACATTTAGATCATTGTTAGCCTTATTTCTATTGAGATGCTACTGAGAGGCTATCTGTTATTGCCTGTAACATCTCACTGCTGAGAAAATAATGAATACCAGGATTTATTTAATCAAACATAAATTAACAGCCGTACAATGATTTGTTAGTTTATTTTTAATAATAGCTGAATTCGATTAGGTTCCATAATTATGTCTGAATGAAAAAACGGAACCCTTAAGACTGTGTTCGCTCGTGTTTATGTGTGACCGATTAATTTCTGGTACGTAGATTGTCTGTTTCTGTGAATCAAACACAGACGGGTAACGTAAATATAAAAGAATTGTACCTACCGTAAACAAACGGCCCTGTGACATTTCGAATGAATTATCAACATTATTTTTTTATAATTTTAAATATACGTTTTTTAAACTATTTAGGACATTAAATGTAAAATTACTGTTTTCCGTCCTTATTTCTGTCACTATTGAGCCTAAAATAATTCGTTCTATACTTAAACATATAGATTACAGGAAAACCTGTAAGTTTATGATATTAAAATGGATATGATGAGGATGGAGTGATTTCTCTCAATATTGCGCGAACAAAGTTACATTATTGCAATTGGCATTTATGAGAGAGAATAACTATGTTTTAGAACTATGTACAGTTGCCAGCATATCAAGTTACCACAAACTGTAAACTTTTTTCAGTCGATTATGATCTTAACGCTCAACATTTTAAGGTTCCAAGTTATGTGGACCAATTTGACAGTTTGGTATAACTTGAAGCGCTGGCGACCGTACTATATCAAGTTAGTTCTTGGGATTTTATCCCAAGCACGGAACCTTTCATTGTACGAGGTCTTGAACAGGTTTCCTTAATCCTTATTACCTTGTTATCTATTTATAAAGGTAGGTGCACCTACACCTTCTGTAGGTATACAAAATATCAAATAATAATAGTAACAGTTCTGGGCTTATACAGTTGCCAATAACAGGTGAACCAACATACTAAAATACAGTAATAACGCTAAAAACGAAATGTGTAAAATTTTTTTTATAAGAATAATAAATAATATTCAATATTCTTCAAGCCCGAAAATCTGACAGCCAGTCTTACCAAGAGGTATCGTATTGCCTATTTACTGAGTTGTGGAGGTCAGATAGTCAGTCGCTCCATGTAAAATACTGGTATTCAGATGCATCCGGTTAGACTGGAAGCCGACCCCAATACAGTTGGAAAAAGGCTAAGCAGATAATGAGTAACCTTTTCAACGCCAGTACATAAACACACCCGCGTGCCCTCCACGCTAAACTACAAATTTATTTCTTCTTGTTATCATGAATTACCGAAAATCCATGGTGTCTTTTAATTTGTTTCATGTCACTAAATACGTACGAGAGCTTCATTTTTAAGATATCTATATAAATACACACAAAAGTAATGATTTGATTGTTTATTTCGTGTTACAGTGATGTTGCCAGTGTCACATACTTGTGTCGTTGGCGTACCCCTGTACGCCAACGACATGCATGCGCTTGCTTATTACGTATATATGTGACAATGGCGTTCAAAAGGTTAAATATTCTTCACAATACGTCATAATCGATTATGTCTTTTAAAAACGTGTTTTTAAAACTGAATCGCTGAGGCAGTTGATAATTCTGTAGCCATCATGTTAGATGGAACGCAGACAACAATACTCATATATCCGCATTACGACCTCACCGCGTCTTGAGAGCACTTTTTATACATTCCACGTTCCAAAACATATTACGGGAACATTGTGTTTCACAAAATGGAGACGGTCCTCTAAAGAAAGTCTATTTGGTAATGTAAAATTAAGTACTGTAGTTATTTGTTTGTTTGGGTTGTGGGGACAATTCTAGGTTGCTTGTTATTAGGAATGATTTTAATTTAAAGTTTGTTCGTGGCTAAGTAATAACAGCCGCACGCTAGCCTTTTCCCAACTATGTTGGGATCGGCCTCCAGTCTAATCGGATGCAGCTGAATACTAGTATTTTACATAGAACGACTGCCTATCTGACCTCCAGAACCGAATCAGTAACAAGGCAATACGATACCTCTTGGTAAGACTGTCTGTCAGATTTTTGGGCTTGTGACGACCCGTAACGATTGTCAAAGTTCCACAAATGACAGCCGGGACCAACGGCTGAATGATAATAATCAAGTGAATGATTAATGTAAAAACTTTGTAAATACTGCAAAATGCAAAAAACGTATGAAAATTGGCATTTCGAGAGTACTGTAGCAGTTCCCCTTTTAACCACAAATTGGCACCCTTTAAGTATTTTGCTATTAGATTACTCGCCGACCTTCTAGCCTGAATCAACATGAACGATCAATCTGTCATGGCGGCGTTGCCGAAAAGGTAAACATACATAAGTTTGTGGCTTAAAATAGATTGAAATCAAACTGTATTGTATCCATCGATGTTGTATTGATATCTTAGCATAAACAAATGTCAATTTAGATGTGTTTCGAGAAAATTTGTTTATTCGTTTCCAAAAATAAAGACATTAGTCATTTTGTTAGATAGATAGCAGTGATAGCCTAGTGGTGTGACCGTAGGACTGCCAAGTCATTGGTTCCGAGTTAGAACCCAAAGCACGCACCACTGATTTTACGGATTCATAAGCGTATTGTATAATTATCACTTGCTTAACCTTTTGAACGCCATTGTCACCACACGTGACAAGCAAGCGCATGCCCTGAACGCCAACGACACCAATATGTGACAGTGGCAACAACACTATAACACGAAATAAGCAATAAAAACATTACTTTTGTGAGTATTTATATAGATATCTTAAAAATTGATGCTCTCGTACGTATTTAATAACATGAAACAAATTAAAAGACAGCATGGATATTGGGCAATTCATGATTACAAGGAGAAAATAAATTTGTAGCTTGGCGTGGAGGGTACGCGCGTGCGTTAATGCTCTGGCGTTCAAAATCGGTGAAGGAAAACATGGTGGGGAAACCAGCATGTCTGAGAGATATTTTCTCAACAGCATAATTATGAAGCTATGTTAGAAACCTATGGGAAGCATAAAAACTCTGTCACCAGGTTAGTCACTAACCACACGAAGAAGATTTTGTTAGAAAGACATCATTTCAGGTACCACCGAATCTACATATTCCAAATTGAATTTAGTACTTTGTCTACAACTTAGTAACTTTTTATTCCATAACTAAAAATATTTGATGACTTTGATGCCAGGGTTTTTTAAACCAGATTATTGGAATGGACAAATGTGATTGTATTATCTATCTGTAATTATCTAAAGCTTATCTGTAACAATACTACTAATTATAGTTGTCCACCGCGGCAGTCAATCGCAGTTTGGTCCCCAAAATACAAGCCATGCTTAGTTCTCGTTCGTCGGCTATCTCATTGTGGCTTTTAAACCCAGGACTGTTGGCTCTAAAAAAATTGTATTAAGTGACTAAATAATTACCGCGTCATGACAAATTCTCATATCATTGATGTTTGTACGGGAAAAAAAGAAGAAAAATGTAAGTTTTGGTATTTTATATATTTTTTTATTATTTTATTTACCCTCTAATTAAAAAAAGGGTTTGAAATGATGCCAAACTCAAAACATTATATTATTATGATTAAAAGTACTTCATTTATTTTAGCATTTAGCGGTTCTTATTCGATTGCTATCTTGATATATACGCGTCAACTTCGTTATTTCATGATGCAACAAAGCAATGTGACCTAATCATCATCATCATCCGCTTAGCCTTTTCCCAACTATGTTGGAGTCGGCTTCCAGTCTAACCGGATGCAGCTGAATACCAGTATTTTACATGGAGCGACTGCCTATCTGACCTCCACAATCTGACCTAATCCTATTTGCATTTAAAAAATAACTCTAAAGTGTAGTAATTTCAACAATATTACACAATAGCTGTCGATATTTAGTCAGTATTTGTTTATTGCTAAAATAAATGGAGTCTAATTGAAAAATATGTCACTCTGCGTTAAATAAATTTGATATACTATAAACTAATAACGCGTTTATTGACTTAGTGGTTGGGTCCCGTTTTACCATTTGGGTACGGAACCCTTAAAACAAAGGAGGTATTCTGTTTTTTGAATACTGCATGTGTTTCCAAGTTGTTTAAGAATAATTCAGATGTCTAGTGATGAAAATACTGTATGAAAACGTTGTTTTGCGTACAAGCAAGCGCATTGTACTGTTTCAGATTCACTTGGCCGTGGAAATCAAAACAGTTGCATCATCTTTGAGACTCGTTGAGCTTTATTGCCTTTCTTTTTAGGATTCCGTACCGAAAGGATAAAACGGGACCCTATTATTAAGACAGCGCTGTCCATACGTCCGTCCGTCTGTCACCCGGATGTATCTCATAAACCGTGATTGTTAGACAGTTTAAATTTTTACAGATGATGTATTTTTGTTGCCGCTATAAAAACAAATACTGTAATATAATAAAATAAATATTGTAGGGGGCTTCCATACAAAAGATTTTTTTGCCGTTTTTATAGACAATGATACTTAACCCTTCGTGCGCAAGTCCGACAATGCACTTGGCCGGTTTTCTTGTTCTGGCTCACCTACAGGAGTAGCGGTAGTGGTTCGGGATAATGTGGCGAGCTTATCCATGTTTCTATTCATAGCCCTGTTTGTCTGTTACTTTTTAACACTTTGACGGCTCAACGGAGTTGGATGAATTTTGGCACACGGGTTGAACAATCTCAATATGCCTAACCTTTTAGGTAGCTTCCAGTCTCCCTGGATGCATCTCAATACTAATATTTTACATGGAGCGATTGCCTATCTGACCTACACAACTCAGTAACTGGGTAATACGATACCTTTTGGTAAGACTGGCTGTTAGAGTTTCGAGCTTCTGATAACCCGTAACGACTGTCAAAGATCTACGAATGACAGCCGATACCTGCGGCATAACCCACTTTCCGAGGCACGGAGGATTCGGTATATAGGTCAACCATCCACGGACCAACCCCGGAAAGCGCAGCTTAACCCGGTGGATCGATCCGAGGCTGTTATTAGCCCACGGGTAGACCATGACCAGTTGCGCTATTCTGTAATAATCTCAACGTGAAAAGTAGCTGAAGTGAGTTTAAAGTGAGCTGTCAACAGTGTCAATCCCTAGAATTAGGTGAAACACCAGCTCACTTCACCAAATTCACGGTGAATTTTTACAGAATCGACGGACTGGATTTGGACATAGAATAATTTTCATCCCGGTAGAACGATC
Source organism: Hyppa rectilinea (assembly GCA_951799385.1). Lineage (NCBI taxonomy): Eukaryota > Metazoa > Arthropoda > Insecta > Lepidoptera > Noctuidae > Hyppa > Hyppa rectilinea. The sequence continues at coordinate 23,188,352 of OX637300.1, forward strand.
CCGTTGTCAAAGATATCCAATTGGCAGATGGTACCAACAGCTTAATGTGCTTTCCGGAGCGCATAGTAGTCTCGGTATATTATGAATGTTCACCCATCTACGAACTGACCTCGGCTAGCGTTGCTTAACCTCGCAAATCGACCCATTTTTTTTTTAAGGCTGGGAAATCATCCAATGCCTGCTCCCGCTCTGGGTGGAGCGGAAGGGAGTGTCAGACTCTTACTGACTAAAACCCATCCATGTTCCTTCCGTAGCCCTTTATGTTCCGGGGTAGCGGTAACCCTTTCGGACAATCCCGCTTACCCGGCAGGCTTGGCCCTAAGGGGCCCCTTCATATGCTGACATCTCTTTGAGGCGCGCGTGGAACATATACGCGCCGTCTGGCACGGGTCTGGTGCTGATCGGACGGTAAGTCACCCATTACTCACCGTTACCGACAGTTACCAGTTACAACAGTTACCGACCTGTTGAGCTGAGTTACGTAACTAGGTATTACTTTACTGTTTACATTTTCCATGCTGACATTTTAGCTGCATAGTTTCCTATACTTAAAGTGAAAATCCTGAAAGTGACACCGGTTACTCAAAAGTTCTATGTATAATATGTATGTATTTACAAAAAAAAATTATATAAGTAGTTTATCAGCCATCTCGTTACCATATCACAAGCATTAGGTTGCTTAGCTTGGGACTATATGGCGTTGTGTGAAATGTCCAAGGAAATCGATTGTAATGGTATGGGCATGTTATGTGGAGGAATGAGGAAAATGTCAGGAAAGTTGTGAGCATGAATGTGGATGGCTATACAAGTTGAGGGAGACTAAAGAAACGATAGATGGATTGTGTGAAGGATGATATGGTTAGGAAGGGAGCGACTACCGAGATGATGATGAGGGAAGTATGGAAGAAAAAGACATGTTGCGCCGACCTCAAATAAATTGGGATAAGAGCAGGAAAATGATGAGTTTCCTATACTTACTATGCTGTATTTAAACCTACCTTTTATTTAAAGGTAAAACTAACTTAAAAAATATGGTCAAGTACCCATGGTACATAAAATGCTTCAAAAGTGGTAATGACGAAATTCCTAAAAGATTTCTGTAAAGCTTGTGAAGAATTGTACAGTTGCCAAACTATTATTATTATCTCCCGATATTGCAATATAACCGAAGCTCACGCGGATGAAGTCGCGGGCAAAAGCTAGTTGTCTATTACGTATAGTGTTGTTTGCCTCTCAGTCTGTGCTGAATATATATTATTTTAATTTTTTCTTTATTTATTTAAGCGTAGGTTTGATTTCGGGCAAAAGCCAGTTCTCTCTAACCATGGTTTCCTTTTACAAAAAAAAATACAAATAAAAATAGCAACCTTACATTTCGTAGTACTCTATAAAAGCTAGATTTCAAACTTGTATAGTAAGTTGAGTAATCGCCAGATAAAAGTGTCTCGCTCGCATTTGGGAAATAGAAAACATCCTTTTAGTAGTCAGTCTCGTTCATCAACCCGACGATTCAAAATACCGCGTATTCCCTGCAATCTCTTGATATTATTAATCCCAGATGTGAAAACAATACTAAATCCTCTAACCTTAGTACAGACAAAAAAACAAGTTAATTACAATTTTCACCTCGAACTGAGTAAAACATTAACCCAACCCTACAATAGCGATCACCATAACCAGCCAAATTATATATATTATGCTTTTAATTAATTTATGAAGTCCCAAAAGAACCACGTGCTGGTACACGCTTCGTCGTTGATGTACGAAGGACGGGTATGACATGACAACCAAATTGTTTGAGCATACTCAGTTGTCCTTTTTCTTGTTGGGAAAGTGACTTAGATATCCTTCACCAGTCTTTCAGTTCGTTCATCATCGACAGAATTTCGGAAAATAGTGGCTTTAATATTATTTAGACAACACAAACAATAGGGATGATGCCTAGGTTAAAAAAGGAAGTTATATTTAGTCCGTCAATCAGATAATAAAAACATATTTGACACGACGTATTTTTTGCTTCATCATATTAATAGAAAATGACTTATATAAAACGCAGTAAGTTGGAGAGTGGGGCTCACTACACTACACAACACAACACAACAAATCAAAATGTGGCATGACGTCACAAATATGTAGTTTTTATACTTACTTGTGACGTCATGCCACATTTTGATTCAATGTATAGGCGTAATCTTTGGATAACGTTAAAAAAGAAAAAATACGTGTCCAATATTTTTTAAGCGTAAGGACTAATTAAAAAAAAATTGTCATCATCCGCAATGTGTCCCTAAAATCGGTGGGCACTGGTAGAACTAGAAACAAGTTTGCATTAACAGAGGCCGCCTGTTTAATTATTTATTTTTTACCAACACATTATTGATTTAATTAACCTTTTAACCGCCTCAGTCGAATTAATACGACAAATGTTTTCGTGCCCGTGCCGCCTGAGTCGTGTTTATACGACTGAGAATCTGTTGTTTATGTAATTGCAAAACCATATTAATGTCTGAAATAAAGGTTTTATTTTATGAGTTGGGCGCTGGGGGCACGACAACTTATATTTAGTCGGGCGGTGAAAAGGTTAAGAATAGAAAGTAAAATGCTGGTCAGTATTTTGACAACCTTCTTTTAGTAAAATAAACCTTTCTGCGATAACTTTAATAGGCGCCAGCATAGTTATATGGAAATTGCTGGTGTGTTTTAGCCACCAGCAATTTCCATTACTGTGGAGTGTTCTTTCAAAAATAGTGAGGTGCAAAAAGATCTTCAGAATATGACCGTATTGGTACAGGCAGTACAAAAATACGAAACCGTACCCCGTACCTAAAAAAACAAAAGAACGGGAAAGAAACAAAAGCGCGTGCAATACTTTTATTGTTGCCATACATTTTCGTGATTTTTACACAATAACCGCGTTGTTGGCCATACTATGACGGCTTTGAGCTTAGCTTAGCTATGTTCTTGGCCTTCTAGCGTGGTCGTTGTTGCAGCCCTTGCTGTCCGGGCTATATAAACCTTGACCTATGGTGGTATGGTCTTTGGCCCGCGTCCGCAGGCTGCAATGCTGCCCGCGTGTTGGCCTGGAGGTGCGCTACTCATGATCACCGTTGTCTATCTATCTTGAGGTTTTGGTTTCCGCACTCAGTCCTTGGCGGACCATTGTGCGTGGGCCATGGCGGCCTGTGGCGTTTATTCCAGCTAGCCCACCTCCCTCCAGAAGTTGATCACGTCTCCTGGCCTGTGTAGTATATCTGTGAAAGATCTGGGTGTTCCGATGGTCTGTGTCCTGATCTGTGTGACGCCTGTGCTCTCAAAGAGTACGTGCGCGACGGTTTCCTCAGCCTCCATGCAGGCCCTGCACAGAGGACTGTCCGTTATGTATATTGTGTGGAAGTGTTTGTTTAGTGAGCAGTGTCCCGTGATGGTCCCCGTCATCAGGCGCAGGCCGGTTCTATCCAGGCGGAGTAAACGTCTGGTTTACCCTTTGCCTGCAGCCCGGTGACGGGTCCACCAGCTCTCCGCTTGTGTGTGGGTGATTTCTTGCAGCCATCTGCGTAGCTGGTTATGGGGAATGGGTATGATGGGTTCCGGTCCGCAGGCTGACGCGCTGGAGGCTCTCCCCTCTAGCTCGTCAGCTGCGTCGTTACCTAGTGATCCGCTATGTCCTTTTGTCCATTATAGTGTCACTTTGTTGCGGTAGGGTACTGATATGTTGTGGGATGGTGTTATGTTAGTTTTGAGGTGTAGTGTTTTTTCTTTAGGGATTGCAGAACCGAGGCGCTGTCGGAGACTATGCGTATTTGCGCATCGGTGGCTTTCCTGGCTTCTACTGCGTGTACCGCCTGTATGATGCCCACACACTCCGCCTGGAAAACGGTGTAGTTTATGTTAAGGTCGCGTGAAAACACCCCGACTCTGGTTCCGGAGTCAGTCTTCGACCCGTCGGTGTATACTTTTAGCTCTTTTGGACCAGAGTAGTCACACTCTTCTTTGGTAAGTGGTATATCATAGTGTTTTTGAAATTAGTGTTGTTTTGGGGCTTTGTCGCAGGGTTGACGCCAGCATTGGTTGATATTTGATCGCGTCCTCCCTAACTCGTGTGGGCTTTACTCTGGAATCTTTACTCAGGGTTCCTGTTATGTCTAGCCGAAAGGCGCCATGGTTGCCTCCTCTCGCACGATGAGGTTTAGAGGGGGCAGTCCGAGCATCGCATGTAGGGCAGCGGTAGGCGTCGTTCTCATGCAGCTGGTGATAGCTACACAAGCAAGTCGCTGCAATTTCTCAAGTTCTTTTTGGGTTGTGCTCAAGTTTGTTCTGGGCCACCAGACTAGTGAGCCATATGTGATGGTTGGTCGGATTACCGTGGTGTATAGCCAGTGTGTGATCCTGGGTTTAACACCACTGCCACAGAGATATGGTGGCTTTTCCTCTACTATTTTCAAGGCTTGGCGTATGAGGTTGCATAGCGTATTTTCATGTGTGCCATTTATTATCATGGTTATGTCGTCGGCGTAGCCTACTAAGTAGTAGCCTTTGGCATTGAGTGTTTTTATGAGACTGTCTGCCACCAGGTTTTATAGTAGCGGTGAAAGAACGCCCCCCTGCCGGCATCATTTCGCTACGATGGCCCTTGTACCTATCACAGAGTCTCTCGAGGGTTTTCAGTAGAAATTATGTGAGGCTTATTGGTCTGTAAGCTTTGGGTTGTGTATCGGTCTTGCCCGGTTTGGATATGAAGATGATCTTCACTTCTCGCCATGCTTGAGGTACGTATTTGAGTGCTATGCTGGCTCGATATATCTCTACCAGCCATGGTGTTACTGCAGTAGGGCTGTGAAGATGCCGTCCAGCCCTGCAGACTTGTATGGTTTAAACGTGTTGATTACCCACCTTATCCGGTCCTCTGTAACTATTTTGTGGGCTCTGGACCACTAGGTCTGTTGGGGTCCATTCTGGTTCTGCTTCCCATTCCTTGTCCTCAAGGAGTTTGCAGTCCGGGAAGTGGTTCTCGAGAAGGATTTTGCTTGTTTTTTGGTCTGTTAATGTGTATGATTTGTCCGGTTTTATCAGCACACCCAGGGTTTGGTTCTGATCTGTTGATAAGATTTTCCTTACCCTGGCGGCTTCGTTGTTTGTTTCTACGGATTCACAGAATTCCCGCTTGCTGTTTTCCTGGCAGTTCCGATTTGATTTTTGTACGCGTATTGGGTTTCTTGGTATAGTTTCCAGTCTTCCGGTAGTCTGGTGTTTTTGGCTCTGTTGAATTGTTTGCGTAGTGTATCTCTGAGTTTGCTAAGTTCAGCGTTCCACCAAGGCGTCCTCTGACTGTTTGTTTGTGGCGCCCTTAGCTAACAGCATGCGTGGTAGGCTTCGATTAGGTATCTAGATAGTGTTGAAACAGTTTATTATAATTGTGCTTGGTCCCTTATAGTTGTTTGTGCTACGTGTCTGGCTAGCAGGGAAGCTAGGAGACGTTTGTATCCTGGGACGTGGGTGGGTGCGCCGCGGGTTTGGCTTGGATTCAGGTTTTGGTGTGTTTGTGGCTAGTGTGAAACGGATTCTCCTGTGATCAGAACAGGATGGTTCGCTCGACACATGCCAGCCTGTAATGAGTTTTCTTGCGGTTTCTGTGGCTAGTGTCAGATCTATGATTGTTTGACCTCGTGCCGTGACCCAGGTGGGTTCCGAGCCACGGTTTATAATGTTAAGGTTAGTAGAGAATAAATATGTGGATAATACCTCTCCCCTGGAGTTTGATACATCACTATCCCAGAGCGGGTGGTGTGCGTTCGAGTCAGTGCAGATGATGAGGTCCATCTTGGTGAGCTCGCAGTGTTGCACCAAGTCGGCCATCTCTTTTGGTGGGCACACACAGTAGTTCGTACAGACCGCGGTAGTAATGTACTCTTTTATCTGTTATTGGCCTACGGTGCAGGTAACGACATCAATCAATCTACCTAGCCTTTTCCCAAATATGTTGGTTTTGGCTTCCAGTCTAACCAGATGCAGCTGAATACCAGTATTATACATGGAGCGACTGCCAATTTGACCTCCATAAACCAGTCAGTAACTGGGAAATACGATACCCCTTGGTAAGACTGGCTGACAGACGTTCAGGCTTCAGACAAACGACATGTCTGTCTAAAATCTAAATATATAAATATCCATTTACAAAATTAAAAATAGTTTCATCATAATATTTTTTAAACTATCTAAATACCGCGTCCACACGTTTCTAGGGCTGCGTTTATTTAGTGATTGAATAGTTTAATCAACGCTCGAAGCCTTGCGTCGTCTCCGCCATTTAGGGTCGAATACCGCGTATTCTTTATTTCTGTGTTTGTGTCGGTATTTAAGGTTAGGTTCATTGGTCCACTGGGTACAGGCGAGGTACATTAATAAAGTAGGTACCTTTTTCAACTTCATAGAACTAAGCGACAAGTTAATCTACCACGTAAAGGTTGAAAGGTAGCCATTAAAAGCCTTAGTGGTCTGAAATGCCCAAATATATAGTTACAAAAGGAGAACATTTGTTTTTGGGCTTTTTCTAAAAACAACGGAAAATAATGTACGTACGGATAGAACTGGCCATTTCGAGCAGTAGTTAATACAGCACTAAAATTGTAGGATTACTCTAAGTCAAGTTATACAAGTCCAGAAATCAATAAATGTATAAAAATGACAAACCATCGCAGAAATAAATTGGTTGAGAGTTAGTAATCCTACAACATTTGTGTCATAAAGATTAACAATTGGGTATTTGAAAGGGTAGTCAATAACGTTACTTTTTACGAACTGTCAAAACGCGGAATTTGTACGTGATTTGTATGAAATATAACAAATATGACGTCACAGATTTTTAGAATCAAATGGAGTACTTATTATCATTAAATGCAATTTTACAATGATCTTCGCATAATATTTAATTTCTGTACAGTGACGGAAGTTTTTAAGACGATCGGTCTTTTTTCTATGTGATTTCGTATTTTTTTTTTACCCTTTCAAATAGTCAATTATTCCAAATGACTCGTAGGTACTACACATACACAGGTGTACCATTTTTTTTCGTTGGCAAAAAAATTATGGACCCAGAATGTTCTCCTTTAACTGCAACGCCAACTTTACAAGAAAAGTCCTGTCATTAATCATTATTATCTATCTACAGGGTGCTGCCATAAACTCTTGTTACCGAACCAATTAAGGTTGTTCTGTTTACTCGTTCCTGACGTGCCTATTTGAAGAAAACAAAGCTTTAAAAGACGAGAAAGACGACAAAATGGGCTTTGCATAATGTTACGAAATATGGATCGAAACAATTTATGCGTTGTCAACATGAAGTACGCATAAAACATTCCTACGATATCGCGAAAACTACAGATGTCCATTAATTTGATAATTATAATCAAGTCATTGTATGTATCATTCGTTACTTTGTATAGTGACCTCGATTCTTCTACGTAATCTTTGAATAAATCGCAAACGCGGGCACAGGACGGCTAGTGGTGCAAAAAGTCACTAGGTGAGGAAAGTTCCAGATGTCAAAAGTTATTAAGAAAGTGAGTGGCCTTGTAGGCAACGTGTGTCAGTCTGTCTACCTACACACACTCTGTCAGCGAGATAGAAAAAGACTGAATTATTAACAAGGAGGTTCTATGTTACCTACATGCTTTGGTAACAAAATGTACGTGACTCTGTGTATCAGTTAACAAGACTTTAAAACCACAGGTTTTACTAGTTATCCATACTACACTAAGTGCGGATTACACCGATGTGCGTGAAGAATGTACGTGTTTCGTTTAAGCTGTCAGTGCCAATATTCCATTAAAAACAATTACTCTATCAGGTCTTAAACGGTCTTAAACTGATCGCGTGTAGTTTCATTGGTGAAATCTGCACTAAATATGTATTTATTTATTTATCACAAACACTGTTATCATTACAGGAAATTCCTGATGCGGTCCTTAATTAAATTATGTATAAAATAACAAATAAAGCATTATTTCAGAAAGTACGTAATCGATTCTGTCAGCTGTCATTCAGTGAGTGCAAGACGCGCGTCCGTGGAGCTTTGCTGAGCAAGTTGGTTCTTGCATGTAGCACTACGTGTAACCGTGGCTGCCGTAATATATATCTAGTTAGTGCGTTTAACGATAAATCTTTGTTTAAACCCCGTCTTCTTCTTCGTGTGGTTAGTGACTAACCTGGTGTCAGAGTTTTAATGCTGCCCATGGGCCTCTGACATAGCATCACATGCTGTTGAGAAATATCTCTCGGGCATGCCGGTTTCCTCACGATGTTTTCCTTCACCGATTTTAAGCAAGTGATAATTATACAATACGCACATGAATCCGAAAAATCAGAGGTGCGTGCCTTGGGTTCGAACTCAAGACCTATGACTTGGCAGTCCGGCGGTAACACCACTAGGCTATCACTGCTAACCCCGTAACCCGCATCACTTAGTAAGAGTAAATACTAACCTAAGATAAACTTTGTTTACGTTTGTGCCACTGTCAGATTACGTCGACGTAGGCGAATTAGAGTGCAAATCTGGTAAATTTGTAAAATCCGGCCATTGAATGTAGCCTCACAACGTAAGGTACGCAGGCGTCGAAAATTTGCGTTTCGTAACGTCGTAGTAGGGGTTTTAAAGATAGTTTACTTTTTATTAAGGATATTCTTTACTAAATATATATTTGTGTAATTTATGTACCTATTATATAAATAATGTTTTAAAGGTAATAATCATTCCGAAACACTTGGTTCTTATAAGCCACACAACGAAAACTCATTTGCTAAGTTTAAAGTTACGTTACATACGTTTTATATACTGAATTTAAGCTGTCAGTCCACGGTAAAAGCAATTAGCAGTATACCATAATCAGTTTGTAATGTTCTCACTGCAGGCGCACAGGAGTCCTCCCATAATGGACCATAATCCACAACACGGTGATGCGGGTTGATAGATATCTCATGTCTTCGAATTTTTGGTTCTGGGACATGCCAGTTTCGTCACGATGTTTTCCTTCACCATTTTGAGAGCAGTGGTAATGAAATTAAATTCACAAAGTAAAAGCAAAAACTAATAGTAAAAGTTATGTCTACAGTCGATGGCAAACACAGTTGCCGTTTTAAAATTTCTCGGTACGGTCCCAAATTTATATCCGAATTGTCCAAACAGAAAGATACTGAAACAAAGGGTATATTTTATATGATTCTAACAAACTGCGGAATCCCGCGTGTTGCAGTACCATAGCAGTGGCCACGGTTACAGTGAAAACAGCGATACAATTTCACTCTTCATATGCGGAAGTGTTGTGTCGTCGTCTATTTTTGAATATGTATCATATCTTACTCTCTTAAATTTTAGTCAATTATATACCAAAATAATCTTAAAAAAATTGAGAATAGTGTAAAATTGTCACTTCATAACTGAGTGAAAATAAGGTAGCATTGATAAAACATGCTTAAAAATTTAACATCAATTTGCTTTAAAGCTAACTTAGAAAAACAGTCAGTGTGGTCGATTCAAATTGAAAATACTGCGTGTGTTCGTTTATTATCGTTAATATTTTCAAATTAATTATTAAACCGTCTTCCGAGTCCATAGTTTTTATTTCAAGCAGTTGTTGACAGTTGGCGTAATACTTGGGCGTGCTGCGTACCGTTTCGCTATCGTCTGTCGCAGGCGCAGACTGTTTACAGTAGGTAGTTGTAATTTCGTGCACAGTTGATGGTCAAGAGGTCCAGAATCATAAAATCAGTTCAACCAAAACCTTTGAAACTCAATCCGCCTAGCCTCTTCCCAACGGTGATAAAAATAATTCAATGTAATGTTTCACAGAAATCAGAAGCAAAAGTTAAGAATAATGCATACCTAGTGTTCATTACAATGACATTAATTAGTAGTTATTTTCATTGTATCAAAGAGACATATTGCAGGCGGCAGTAGACTAAAAGTCTTTCATAATCTTTGATCTTTCTTTCACTTTGATCACTCTTCATTTTCTCTTACACTTTTATTTTCGTTCGTGAAGTCTTGTCGCTTCACGCTAAGACTGTCATGATCATAGGATCAGCACGACATTCATTCATAGTCATGATGTAAACACATCTATCATTGCCCGTCTCTTTGGTTTTCCATAAATTATAAAAATATGGCTGTAAATGTCTCGTATCATGATAGTAGCTATCTTAAGATGCAAACGCGCCAGCGTCATTATTCACTGTCGCACGGTATGAAATATGTTACATGTTTTATAATGTCCAATAAAATCCATATTCGTAGCATATGGTAGTTTTTTTTTGAGATCGGGCAAATGACATGGCACAATTAAAAATTGTAAAAATAAAGTACACTTGAGTACAGAAGTAGTAAGGTCAAATGTGTTTTACTCGTAATAGATAGATAATAAAAACACAATATATAATAAAAAATATCTGTATTAAAATTAAAACTAAGTACTAAACAAATAAATACAAACAATAATATACAGACTTTTCTTACTTATAAGTAAATATCTGTTATTTAAACTTCGATTATTTTTTAGTTTTATTTCAGTGATGGCTGAATACGACTGTACTTTAATTTCTATATTGCTTAAAATGAAATGTGTGCGAATAGCCTCCTACATTTTTGAGAGGGTGTCGATTCGCACGCCAGTAAAAAAAATTTTTGCGAATCGACTACAGAAAAAATAAAATGTTTTAAAGGAGTCGATTCGCACGTTTTGTGCGAGTAAATTCGTGCGAATCGTCCAATAAGCTAAAATTACAGCGTATTCAAATCAAGGTAACTTCATCAGCGCGTCAAGTTATACCAAACTTTCCTAATTCTCAAAATGATTTTAAACCTTAACCTGCTGAAGAGTAAGTTCAAAATCCATTGTGACAATTAATCAGTTGATCTAACTTGATATGTTGACAACAGTGAAGGAAAAAGCAACGCACTTAAAAAAAAATACCCCGCCGTGTGACCCGAAAGGCTAAGCAGAGGTGTACCTATAGTATGAACACTTACACACTATACGCTAGTTATATTTAAGTCCAATGTAAAAGGGGCCGAGCCTAATATATTATGACAAAGTTATATGAGTATGAGAAGAAACAAATAAAATATCTTGACTTAGCACACGTGGTTGTTGACATGTGGAATGTTAGCTCGGCTGTCATTGTACCGATTGTCGTAACTGCCAAAAGCCTTTATCAACATCTTCCGAGGCTCTCGTTAGGCGGTTGGTTCAAGAGCCAGATGGCAGTACTTCTCGAAACAGCCTGCATTGTGAGGAGCTCTCCGAAGCTCTCACCACTGGTATTTCGGGCCCTGCTCCAGACAACGGCGGCCCACTGTGTGTCCTGCCGCACAGTGGGACTATAATTCCAATCTCAGCTGGAAGACTCACATTGCATCTTCGCCGCGCGCGCTAGAAACTAATTTACGTTTTAAAATGGTTAAGAATTTCTGCCCAAAAAGAAATCCTGTCTTCACCGTTCTGCGTGAATGAACAATATATTCATGTTATTTATTCAAATTAACCCTGGGTGGGCCGCTATCTAACATTGTAATTCCGAACCATTATTACATTTACCTGTGATAAAGATAATTTACTATATATATTTTTTTGTCCCCAATACATAAAATATCGTAGTTTTAGTTTATTTATTTTTAGGCATTATAATTTTATGGAAAATCCTACTACTGTAGGCTGCTATGTAAACTTTTTGTAAACCTTTTTATTTAATAAATTATTATTATTAAAATTTTGGGTAAACATATCTGGGTTCCGGACTTTTGGAAGGCACATAAGGGCCCGAGGCCAACACGCAGAGGCCCCTTAGACAGTTTTAAATGATAGACCGATGATAGAGCTGCAGCCATAACAATCCTCATCCTAAGAAAGAGAAAGAGAGAGCCCAACGTGCAGTGATCTAAGTCCTGTTAGGAATACCATTTAAGTATCCCACTCAGCAAGTTTATACGCAATTTAAGAATAGTCTGTGCACCAACCTACGTGCAATCACACAAACATTGATTACTCCTCCCAATAGATGTAAAACCTAAAGCTCAGAAGTGCCAAAGTTTGTACAAATATCACCTTTACTATAGTAACAATTGTATGTAATTAACACAGTATATCTAAAAGCCTATTAAACTTTTTGTTTTCTTGTTGAAGAAGTCAATTGTCATTGTTGATTGATTGTTCATAAAGTGTTAATTCCTACTGTTTTAGGAAACGTGTGTGTAGGTAGTTAAATACACAATATAGTTTGAGCGCCAAATGTGTAGGTTTTCGCTAAAAAAGGTCCACTCTAGTTACCACTGTCAATGACCATTCGTGTGTATCACCTCTACCCACGATATTTAATAAGTGTTAATAGTTATAGTAACACTTTTGACTCATGTCTTGTCGAAAATTTTTGATTTTAATTTTTAATTTTAATTTTGATTTGTATGTTTCGTTAGTCATTTCATTATAATTTTAATTTTTAATACTGATTTTAATTTTTTTGATTTTAATTTTTGTTTTATTTTATTTTAACATAATATATCATTTCTAATTTCTTTATTGTTATTTATAATGTACCTCTATATGGATCTTTGTTATCTGAATTAAAATATTTTATTTTATTTATTTATTATTTAAAAACCAATCGTTAAACTTACCATCAAACATTGCACATACCTAGTACGTAATTTTGAAAGTTCGCAACCATTGTGGCAATACTTAAACCCTGGCGCAGTGCACGCTGAGCAGTTAGCCCTGCTAGGTTGAGGGTTCGAACTCAGGCACTGCATCATCATCATCATTTCAGTCGAAAAACGCCTACTGCTGAGGGACCCACTAGGGAGGCCTATGTATACTAAGCACCTCGGCCATTTTACATTATGAAAATTGTCTCATCACCACTGCTCTCAAAAAGGTAAAGGAAAACATCGGGAGTGAACTCATAGCCTAGAATCAGAAACTTAAAGACATGTGACATTTGGCTTATAGCCTATACCCTCTAACAGAGAGGAGGCCTCTGTCCCAGCAGTGGGAAAAGTCTACGCATGTAAACATACATACGTTCTTAAGTATGACACAACAAAAGCGAATCTCTTAAAAACTGTCCGTGGTAAGGTCATCAAGTTCAGTCACCAAACTGTCAACTTCCTCCAAATGATTTTAAACCTTAAAACCTTGAAGGTTAAGTTCAGAATCGATTGAGAAAATGTGACAGTTTGTGGTAACTTGATATGCTGGCGACTATACATCTTACGTGTTTTCATGGTCGGAGCAAACCAAATTAACTTTGATTGATAGTAGCACCGTTGTCCAACAAAAAACTCTTCGAAAAATACTATTTTTAAAACTTTGGTGCTTTCGTTGTTACATAAAATGTGGGTGAATTCCACATAATATTTCATCTTGCTTTCATTTCATACGGCTTGTTTGCAGATGAATGGACCAAGATTATGTTGGTAAGACGAGGTATTGTGTGTAGGTTTAATGAAAATGTTTTTAAAACTGTATTTATTTTAAACTGTTAGATATTTTTGTAATATGTAGGAAACATACACAACACAATATCGCGTCTGTCATCCCCGAAGGGTTAAGCAGAGATATACTTTAGTACACCCATATTTCGTAAGCTCTGTCTGCGCCCCATGCTTGAGGTCCTGGGTTCGATTCCCTTGTTGGGCGAAATGTTATTGGGTTTCTCCTGTCTGAATTTGTGACCAGTTGATGGCGAAAGGTTTGCCCTCGATTACATGGTAGGGACGATTTTAATTAAAATTACGTTGCATTTCATTTGTTTTCATACTTAGCATGTTTAGCATGTGTAGTATTCGGTCTAGAATAGAGATGATTACTAAATTTAGTTTTTATTCTGTCAGCTAGATTGTTACAAAATATCAGACACGTATTTTTTCTTTTTTCAATACATTGTGTTAAAATGTGGTATAACGTCACTCCTTTATAGATTTTATACTGAGTTATGACGTAACAAGCCTCCATTCCCCAACTGTAATGCGAGTTATCTATGTCATTTTTTAATAATATGATAAAGCAAAAAATAAGTGTCTAATCAGTTTTTTATTATCTGACTGTCGGATCTAATATAATTAATTTTTTTTACCCTTTCAGCATCCCTATTCTCGATGTTGTAAAATTAGAAAATGACTATAAAATAAAGCATAAAAACATTTGTGTAATTACATGTACTGTTTGGGTACATATTAGAATTCAACACATCACCAAAATTACATTACTATTATTGGGTACATCTTACCAAAATTGGTAGGTATAACAACCACAAATAGAAATCACTCAATCGTTTGTTTTCGGGTCGAGAGTAATAAATCTTACATGCATTGCCAGTCCCAAAAACAATCAGTTCCGACACTTTTGGACAAAGTTTTTCAGGGTTCACTTTCAGCTTTTACAAGAATTCATGACCGTTTATTTAAGGTATCATTATTTAAAACTCGATTATAGTAGCGTCAATCAAGAATGAACTCTCCAGAAACCGAATACTTCGACTTGAGATTGAATTCTCCTGGATTAGGTTGATTAAACTTCCAACCTCACGTTGCAACCCGCAATTTCCAGATATCGCTGATCTAAAAGATTTCTAAGAAAATTACGACAGTGATTTGGAAACTTTTCCAACAGTTGTCGTAAAACGTTGTGCAGGTGCAAGCACATCAATCTATCCCTAACTGTCAAATATTCCCGATTGAAAATGAACCTTATGCTTTTTTAATTAAAGTTGAAAATCTATCAAAGAGTTGTGACATTTTGGGTTAGCTTTATGTCTTGGCGTCTGTACTATCAACGCGAGCGAGTAATCTTACTGCGGAAACGATAGGAAATGTTTACATTCTACTTGAACAAGGAAGGTGAAGATTGGAAGACAAACAACTGTCAGGAACGGAGAAAATCTCATTTGAATGGACGTCAGAATTAAGTGGTTCCCGATAGTGAATCAAAATACTGCTAGGTATTTAAAAAGAATAATTCTACGTAGTAAAATATTATATGAGTTAAATTCATGTAGATACCCAATTCGTTTCACATACTAAACATTATTCTTGACTTTAAGTTTGCTTTTGAAAATATCACTAATAATGTTGGCTTCTGATTTTTTTTTTGGTGAATGTTATTTTTATGTAAGGCATTGGATCTTTATTTCAAATATGATAAATAATTCATTAGAATGGTATATACAGTATAATTATAATCTAATACTGAAACTAAAAAGAATATGTCTAAGTACATTAATTCTGCCTAGCCTTTTTCCAACTATGTTGAGGTTTTCAGTCTAGTCTAACCGGATGCAGCTGAATACCAGTATTTTACATGGAGTGACTGCCTATCTGACCTCCACAACCCAGTCAGTTACTGGGTAATACCATACCTATTATGTACAAAGGTTTAAAACTAATAACTAACAAAAATATGGCGTCGAGACATCGGATTCTTGTATGTTAACTTCTTCATTCTATGACCAGTACAGGGATGAAATTTTTTGATGAAAGTAGAATCTAAATCAACTGAAATGCATCCCTACAAACACATTTTCTATGTTTATCAAAACGTTTTTTGTTGCACTCACTGATTGAACATGAATAGGTACTCATAATGCTGCACCCATGAAGACGAAATTTGGCATAGAAGTAGATTATGTGTAGATAGTGTGTACAGACGCCAGCACATCAAGCTATCCCTAACTGTCAAATTTTCTCAATTAAAAATGAACCTTATGTCTTTGCAATAAAGTTGAAATACTATCAAAGAAATTTGACAGATTGTGGTAACTTGTTGTGCTGGCCTCTGTACGTCAGTATAGAAAGGATTTTGGGATCCTGTCCCCGTAAAGGGCTGAAATAGGGGGTGGAAGTTAGTATTTAAAAAAGTCAACATGGAAGCCGCCGCAGTAGCTAGTAGCTACATAGAATAACGCCATTTTCAAAAATGTGTTGGCATAAACTACTCAAACTCAAAGCATTTATTTCAAATAAACCAATTACAGACACTTTAAAGATTGTCAAAGGATCGGTCAGTCAGAAAAATGAAGCTAGTTGCCTATTCCAAAGCAGTACCTATGGAGAAGAACGGGCAAAAAAGTCCATGGCCACCCTTTTAAACAAAGTATGGTTACAAAATAAGGTCGGTTAGTCAGAAAAATAAAGCTAGTTGCCCATTCCAAAGCAGTAGGTACATTTTTTTTTAAGGCTGGGTAATCATCCAATGACTGCTCCCGCTCTGGGTGGAGCGGTAGGGAGTGTCAGACTCTTACTGACTAAAACCCATCCATTTTCCTTCCGTAGCCCTTTATGTTCCGGGGTAGCGGTAACCCTTTCGGACAATCCCGCTTACCCGGCAGGCTTGGCCTCTTCATATATGCTGACATCTCTTTGAGGCGCGCGTGGAACATATACGCCGTCCAGCACGGGCCTGGTGCTGATTGGACGGTGAGTCACCCATTACTCACCGTCCGCAGGCCCGCGCCTACGGTGGCCGGGAGTCGTCACGTGGCTCCCGACGCTCGATGCGTCTCTCGCGGCGGCTGGGTCGGGAGGACCTTTCTCTCTCCCATCCCGCCACCTCCTTCGCGAGCATGACTTTTTCGCAGAAGGAGGTGAGCAGCAGGTACCTAAGGTGAAGAACAGGCAAGAAACTCCACGCAACAATCTTTTAAACAAAATATGTTTACAAATAAAGGCCTTGTGCTATAATCATTTCACTGCTGGCTTTTTCTACGTTCACTTACGCGCAAGTAAAGTTATCTACAAACCGACTAACGTACATCACTATTACTACACTCCAATAAAAGTGACTACCCACAAGTAATTGAAACACTTTGGAATAATGAAGCTGTAAAACGGAATATAACTGTTTTGGTCGCAAAAATGTTTAACCTTGTCTAGAGTTTTATTCTGTACTAGCCTCTGCTCGTGACTCCGTCTACTTGATAGTCGATTCAATTCACCTGCCTTACCTTGTCTCGACTATTTTGGGGTCGGCTTCTGGTCTTAGCAGCTGAATACCAATATTTTACATGGAGCGACTACCTATCTGACCTTCACAACCCAGTAACTAACGTCGGTAATGCTATATACCCCTTGGGACTGGTTGTCAGACTTGAATGTCAATTATACCATAAAATACCTTCGGCGAAAGTATTTTTTTTTTAAATTCATATGTGTACCTACAGCCACACGTATCAATTTTTAGGTTAAGCTACGCTTGCCGAGATTGGGTCGTGGATAGATAACCATCTTTACATATCGAGACTCCTTCGTGCCTCGGAAAGCACGTTAAGCCGTTGATCCCGGCTGTCATTCGTGGATCTTTGACAGTCGTTACGGGTAGTCAAAAAGAAAGTCTGACAGCCAGTTTTACCAAGGGGTACCGTATTATTACCCAGTTACTGACTACGTTGTGGAGGTCAGATAGGCAGTTGCTCCATGTAAAATATTGGTATTCAGCTGCATCCGGTTAGACTGCAAGCCGACCCTAACATCGTTGGGAAAAGGAGACAGATCGATGTATAGATAGACTATTTTAAGTATAAAACAATTTATCTATACGATTCCTACCTACTGGTTTGAACTGTATCGTTAAATTGTCTAGCACTTCAAACGTGTGATTACAGTCCACTCGCGTTCTCAGAAAGGATGTTTATGTCTCTGTAGTACGGACAAACTAGGACAGTTATCCTTTTGCTATTTTTCTGTTACAGACTTAAGAATCTTCACTCTTTCTTTATTTAGGGTATACTGATGTATTCTAGCTCTTATTTGTCACCCATGGTATCGGTTACTGCTATAAATTAAACCTTTAAGAATTAATGTGCTGATATTTTGCTATCTTTATATGTATTTAATTAAATTTAGCTTATATTCAAAAATCCTAGATACAAAATGCATACAACCTAAAACAAAAAAGAATATGTTATGTACAAGTATATAAAATCAGTAAATAACTAAAATATGGCGTCGAAAAAAGTCCTCCGCACCGCTGTCGACTGTTAACCTTTTGACCGCCACGTCAAAAATGAAAAAGCGTGCCCTCAGCGCCAAGCTCCGAATATATCCTTTAATATTGTCACCCAGTCGCGACCGTGGCGTGCTGGGCACATTTTGGTTTGTCGTCTATACACGACTATGGCGGTCAAAAGGTTAATGTACTCAAGAAACTGGCGGCATTGTCACGTTGTATGCAACGTTGTAAGCTTCTGGCCAAGGTAAAAGTCAGCCCTTGAGTCACGGGATGCGTTGTCGAGATTTCGTTAAATAAACCATGAGCACTCAGACGCCTCGGCCCGTTTCAACCCCGAAACGGCTCGAAAATATAATTTCCGGGAATATTATTACATTTTCGCCGCTTGAGTTTTCCCGCAGCCACGTCAGCAGCGCCAGCGCAGCATGCCGTGCCTGGAAGATGGGAGGGCGCGATACACTTTATATGTAACGTTGAAATGCCGCTTGCTATGTCCCAAATTGTAGTAAGCCCAGCTAAGCAAAGCAACATGGTGGCAGCATTAGGCAAAATAATACCTTAAAGAACTAATACGTCCTTCGCAAGGTCTACTTGTCTCGCCTCAAAAAAAAATATTGCTTGTATTAAGTAGAATAAAAAAAAACATAAAATTAAAATAAAATTTGATTGGGTAGGTAGGCAGGGGCGCCGTAGATAAGATAATACTTCTACTACTATTATCTATCCTGTTATAGCTGTTGGTCCTCCTATGAATAAATAAATTAAGAATTTTTCTGCAGTCATCGTTAACTGAAACTTTAGAGAAACGTAAGAGAATAAGAATAAGGAGATTAAAGAGGAACCGGTATAACAAATCAAATATAAAACAGTGCACTAAAAACCAATACATAATACAGTGTTTTAGATGAAACGAGAGACATTATTTATTTTCAGGTTGTGTAGTACTCATGAAAATCTTTGTCCATGGGACCAACCCTGAAATATGAAAAAAAAAACAGCTGTTCCATACCTTTTGACGAATTGTGCGAAAATAAATGTACAGACGCCAGCACATCAAGCTATCCATAACTGTCAAATTTTCTCAATTAAAAATGAACCTTATGTCTTTGCAATAAAGTTGAAATACTATCAAAGAAATTTGACAGATTGTGGTAACTTGATGTTCTGGCCTCTGTACTTAACAGCTGATTTTTTTTCGTTTTTCAGGTATAGTTCCATAGTCAAACATGTTCATTTTCATGAAAACAGTAACCCCTGAACGTATGTCTCTCGTTTAACCTAACACACTGTATATAACGTTTTTCTAGGTTATTTTTAGCTACTTCAGACATCGTCCATTATACTTACATCGGTTCAGCGGTACTTTGTATTCCAAAGACAATCTTTGAACCATTCGCGAATAACTTACAGTTTTGTATAACGATCACATTTTAATACTGAAAAACGTTAGTACTTAACAGTTTTTTGTTATGAACAAAGCTGAGAGTTCAAAATTGATCGTATTATGATTACTAACCTTCTTAGGACGTATTATCCTGACATGTATATCCATGTAACAAGTCCTCGTGCCGCGTTTGTAGTTATGTCTGCCTGTACGCAATAAACTCTACAATTATGGATTTTCATAAAATTTTCACCTCTGTAAAAAGAGATTCATGAGGAAGGCCTAGTATATAATTTACTAGCTTTTGCCCGTGACTTCATTCGCGTGGAGTTCGGTTATAACGCAATATCGGGCGATATTTTTGAGACAAAAGTAGCCTATGTCCTTCCCCGGGGTGCAAATTTACTCAAAATTCGTTTAGTGATGTTCAGTTCACGGACAGCGATGCGGATGAATTTTTTGACGCCCTATAAGCTCTTCCTCTTTTTTACCACTTGCACATAATAGATATATTTTTTAGTTTTAGGTTGTAGGTATATATTGTATTTAAGATTGGTGTTTAAGTAGTATCGTTAGTTTGAAATGCACATGTAGTTTAGATTTTAAAAGGACATGCCTTGACATCATATCATTTTAAAGAATACTTCAAAAGATTTCACAAATTCAAAATAAAGCATTCTTAGATAACTGAAATTGATGGCTGCGCAGCATTGGTACAGAAGTCTATGACCTCTTCTCGACTCTACGACAGAAAAAAAAAAGTAAGCAGAAAGTGATTTGCGCTGCCACCCGGCACCCGTGCGAAGCAGAGACAGGATGTTAGTTACTTCTAAAATTGACCCGCACTAAATAGATAATTTCTTTGGTTCACACTCACACACTCACTTCTTTAATTTTTAAGATAGATAGACGTGCTAAAAATTTTGACGACGTAAATAACGCCCTACTGCAGGTCCAGAATTGGTTCACTGTAAATAATTTAGTATTAAATGGAAAAAAAACTAAGTGCATTAGATTTTCTTTACCAAATGTAAAAAGTAGTGATTGTGAGATAGTATTGAATTAAGAGAAACTAGAATTAGTCGATAAAACTGTTTTCCTAGGGATCACGCTCTGGACTCAAGGCTACAATGGGGTCCTCATATAACATCTTTTGCAGGACGGCTAAGTTCTGCAGCATATGCTGTCAGAAAGATCCGTCAATCTACTGATGTAGATACCGCGAGGCTGGTCTATTTTAGCTATTTTCATAGTATTATGTCTTGGTAGGTATTTTACTTTGGGGACGTGCTGCAGACATCGTGTCTATTTTTATTCTGCAGAAAAGAGCTATCAGAGCCATTTATAATCTTCGTAGGCGCGATTCTGTAAGGAAACGGTTTAAGCTTATGAACATCATGACTGTACCTTGTCAATATATCTATGAAAACATTATGTATGCAAGCAAAAATCTACATCTTTTTAATAAAAGAGGTGAAAGACACAATTATTTCACTAGAAATAGGGACCAATTAGTTCAACCAGGTTTCAGGCTGGCTAAAGTAGATTCATCTTTCATGGGGTACTGTTCAAAATGTTACAATAAAATACCTCCCAACATTCTTGAAATTAATGAAACAAAATTTAAATCCTGTATAAAACGCACACCATGCAGCCAAGCATATTATAAATTGGGAGATTACATCGCTGATAAAAAACGCTTGGGTCAATGCTAGTCCTGCTCCACAAGGGCGCATCAACTAATTGATTAGATTACTAAAAACTGTTGGAGCTGCGGAAGATCAACAACAAAAAAACTATATTTGCATTGTATAAATTTAATTTCTTAATATTGTATAATTGCTTAGCACATATGTGAGTACTATGTACCTAATATAAAGCGACCATTTACTGGGTACTTCTTTCATTGACTTGAATGTGCTTTGGCGGCTGAGAGTATGTCATGCTCACTTTGATGTCTCGCTGATGGTGGCGTGTGTGTTGGATCATTTAGCTCCCTTCAAAATGGTTGAGCTAAATGGTGCTAATCCATGCGTCATGTTCGTGAACGGGCGCTGTCAGTAGATACTGGTCATCTCTTAGGCTTGGCATGGCTTGTTTTAATTTAATTTTTGAACTTTTTTTTTACATATTTTATATCGGATGCTTTCACCGTTCTGCATCGTTCTCACATGTATAATAATAATATGAATTATGTAACCAATATTTTGTAACCATATTTTGTTTAAAAGAGTGTCCATGGAGTTTTTTGCCCGTTCTTCTCCATAGGTACCTACTGCTTTGGAATGAGCTTCATCTTTCTGACTGACCGACCCCCTTGACAATTCAAAAGTGCCTGTAATTGGTTTATTTGAAATAAATACTTAGAGTTTGAGTTGAGTTTTGAGGTTGAATTGGATGATGACTTTAGTGTGAATAGAAGGCAAGAATATACAAAATAATGCCTGTGACTTATTCCCTAAAGCTTAAATTACAAGGCTCAATCTGCCGTGCCTTTTCCCAACTATATTGGGGCAGGCTTCCAGTCTAACCGGATGCAGCTGAATATCAGTTTTTTACATGGACTGACTGCCTATCTGACCTCCACAACCCAGTCACTAACTGGGTAATACGGTACACCTCGGTAAGACTGGCTGTTAGATTTTCGGGCTTCTGACAACCCGTAACGACTGTCAACGATCCATGAATGACAGCCGGGACATTGGCTTAACGTGCTTTCCGAGGCACGGAGGAGTCTCGATATCTGAAAACGGTCACCTATCTATAGACCAACCCCGGCAAACGTAGCTTAACCTGATGGATCGATCCGTGCGGCTGTTATTACTTAGCCATGAGTTCTTTAATACTCGTAACAAGGCTACGGACTATTAAAGCGTTTGGTGACATAAGCTCTAAGAACTGTTACTAAGGCATAGTTTTAATGATTGCATAAGGTCACGTACTACTTTTTGGATAACCAATTCCCCAAACAATGTAAAAAATAGCGGCCAATAGCGAATCGGACTCGCACATGAACAGTGTGCAAAATTGAATTATTTTTTCACTAAAAAAAAATACGTTTTTTTTATGGGGAATAAGACTTTAGTTTAACTTTATCGTATTTTTGTTGTAAGTTGTTATAGTGGCCATAGTAATAGGTACACATTCTGTGAGACTTTCAAGTGTCTACCAATTACGATTCAAAAAATACACAGACAGACAGACGGACAATCGAACGAGCAGTGGAGTAAAAACCGTAAAAAGTAAAATCTGAGAGGTCTAACGCAGGATCACTGAGAAGATTTATTTAGATACCATTTATGTTACCAATAATAGGGCACAACCAATATTGTTTAGATTTAAATAGTGTTGTACTATTGAATTAGATAAGTGCAGGGAAAAGTACGACACTGATATCCAGCTCCTATACAATGATATATTACACAAAGAGCACTTGTTAAAGGATATTTTTGAAAAATATGAGACTTCACAAAAACAATTAAGTGACCGCTTGTTTGAGGCCGGGGAACTATTGGATTTGGTGAAGTGCAACGCTGAGAGTTATGAGTCTCTGACTAATAATCTCTCATGTAGCTGTGCCAAGCAACCACCATATTCACAGCATCGGCCTGACTTGCCCTCTGCAGTGTTAGATCTTCCAGCAGAGCCCTGTGTTGTTTCACAGAAAAACAAGTCAATATTTTTTTCTGATGAATTAGGTTCAGGCTTTGGAAAAATTTTACTTAATTACCTTAGCCATAGTTTTACCAATCATAGCTATCATAACATAAGTTTTAAACAAATGATTAAAAGAATAGCAAACACAAAACTTGATAATTATTCTACAATGGTTTTGCTATTAGGTAACAGCAGTGGTATTACTAGAAAGGGCATAGTGGATGGTGTGAACACCTTATTAAATTTAAATATAGGAAAGCTGATGTTGTGTGCTTTTCCTTATAGTGATACATTGTCAAATGACGAAAATAATTATATTTATAAATTAAATAATACAATGCACAAACTGACATTATGTCATAGTGACAAATTATTGTACTTTGACACTAACAACTTTGTTAGTGGTTTTAAATTAACTCAGAGAACTTTGTCTCTGTCTTGGGAATGTAGACATCAGATTGCTATGTTGATAGCATATAATATTAATGAGGTTATAGCTAGTATAACAAATTCTAGTATTAGGGACGAATCTGTGTTGTTTAGTTATACTAACAACATAGGGATTAATTATGTTTCATCATGTTGTACGAAGGAGGATCTACCTATAGTACCAACAACCTTAGAGGCCATGAACACTAAGGTTGAGTATTCTCTTCCTGCTAGAACTCATATGGACATTCTAGACTCTTCGGTTGTAGTTGTGGAGGATACTCCGGATAGTTCTTTAAACTAGTCCGTAGGACAACAGAAGTTACCACCTCTAATAACCAGTTATTATTACTACAAAATAATAAAAAGGTATCTTCTGGCAATATAACTCTTAAAAATAATAAACTGAATGGAGTGCAACACACATTAAAATTATTAAATCAAAATATTCAAGGTTGCTCTTCCAAGTTACTGGAAATAGAATTGTTTTTAGAAAATACCAAGTTTGATGTCATTTGTTTAACAGAACATTGATTAAAAGATCATCAAGTAGTATCAATTAATTATGAAAATTATTGTGTAGTTAGCCATTTCAGCCGAAAACTAATGATGCATGGTGGGTCATTAATATTAGTTAAAAATTCAATAAAATCCAAAGAACGAAAAGATATCATCACACTGTCTGTTGAACACACCATTGAATTGTCCTGTGTTGAGCTAGATAAGCATGTTATAGTATGTGTGTACAGACCTCCAAATTACCAGAATCTATCTGTGTTTGATTCTGTATAGGAAGATGTGTTAAAGAAACTTAGTACTAGTAGCAAGTCAATAATCATATGTGGAGATTTTAATATTAATTTACTAGAAAATAACTCGAATACTGTCAGATTATTAAGTCTTTTTCGGTCATTTGATTTATCCAATGTTTTTATGGAACCAACACGAGTCACTGCTTCTTCTGCCACTTGTATAGATAATATTTTTTGTAACTGTGAATACTTACACAAAGACATCTTAAATAAGTTGCCATCTGACCACAGTGGACAAACAATAACATTTTGTTCCTAGATACCTTTACAAAAAATTCAAATAAGATTTAGGCCAATTACATGTACAAATTTAAACAAATTCAATAACTCTTTGGCCAGTAATTTATGTGTTCACAATTTTAATAACATATCTGACCCAAGTGAGTTCTACACCGAGTTCTTTTTACTATTAAATAAGCAATTTAATGACTCTTTTCCAATACGAACTAAAAGTATTTTCACAAAGTTTTTATTTAGCGATTGGGCTACTCCAGGTATTCGCAAAAGCAGGGCAAAACTTTTTGAACTTTATGGCCTCAAGCAACATATGAATCATACAAACTTTCATCAGTATGTTGCAAAATATTCTAAAACTTTTAAAAGAGTGTGCAAATTAGCTAAAGCTCTTTATATAAGCAACAAAATAAAATCAGCTGATGATAGAATAAAAACTACCTGGCAAATAATAAATAATGAAACAGGTAGGAAAAAGCAGCGTAATACTGAGTTTAATTTAGAGACTGCTCATGGCTGCATCAACTCAGATATAGAAATAGCTCAGGAATTTGAAAACTTTTTTGCTAATATTCCTCTTAAAACTACTGCATCTTTAAATTCCTCAGCAGCGCTTTCTACTGCTTTACTCAGAAAAAATGTAAAGGCATGTCCTATGGAATTTACATTTCAGCATACAAACCCCCAGGCTGTCATAAAAGCTTTTAAAGATCTTAAAATTAAATCAACAGAGGATCTCTGGGGAATGTCTGTTAAAGTGAGTAGTTCTATCATCGAAACCATTGCGCCCTATTTAGCTTTCATATTTAATACTAGTGTGGACCAAGGAGTCTTTCCGGATCTTATGAAACACAGTAAAGTAGTGCCATTGTTCAAATCCGGTGATAGTAAAGAACCCAACAATTATAGGCCTGTGTCAATTCTGCCAGTTCTCAGTAAAGTGTTTGAAAAGTTGATGCTCAATCAAATGTTACGTCACTTTAATAAAAATTCCATCTTGCATGAACAACAGTTTGGTTTCACCAAAGGGCGTTGTACTACTGACGCTGGTGTCACCCTAATAAAGAACATTTTTAACGCCTGGGAAGAAGCACAAGATGCCATTGGAATCTTTTGCGATCTCTCTAAGGCGTTCGATTGCGTAGAACATGAGACGCTTCTGCTGAAACTAGAGCACTATGGGATTAGAAATACAGCCCTTGATTTACTTAGATCATACCTGAAAGATAGAAAGGTTAAAGTTCAAGTAAATGGTGTGAACTCGCTGGGGTCGGAAATGACAATGGGCGTTCCTCAAGGTTCGATATTGGGTCCATTCCTATTTTTAGTTTACATTAACGATTTACCCCAATTACTTCAAAATCAACCGAAGATGGTGTTATTTGCAGATGACACGTCATTAATTTTTAAAATTGATCGACGCTCACAAAATCTTGACGACGTGAATAACTCTATTCTTCAGGTCCAAGATTGGTTTACGGTAAATAATTTGGTACTAAATGAAAAAAAAACCAAATGCATTAGATTTAAATTACCTAATGTTAAAAGTAGCGATTGTGACATCATATTGAACGGAGAAAAGCTAGAATTTACTAAGCAGACGGTTTTCCTGGGAATCACGCTAGACGACAAGTTACAATGGGGTCCCCACATAACAACTCTTGCGGGACGGCTAAGCTCGGCCGCTTATGCTGTTAGAAAGATAAGGCAGTTGAAAGACGTAGAAACCGCGCGCTTGGTCTACTTTAGTTACTTCCACAGCATTATGTCGTATGGCATTTTACTGTGGGGTCGGGCTGCTGACATTGAATCCATTTTTATTCTGCAAAAGCGAGCTATCAGAGCTATTTACAATCTACGTCGCCGCGAATCGCTTAGGGAACTATTTAAAAGTATTAATATTATGACGGTACCATGCCAATTCATTTATGAAAACATTATGTATGTAAGAAAAAATCGACATCTTTTTAACAAAATAAGTGATAGGCATAACTTTAATACTAGAAATAAAGATAAAATAGATCAACCCTTTTTTAGATTATCAAAAGTACATACATCTTTTATGGGGTTCTGTGTTAAATGTTACAACAAAATACCTTGTGACATTCTGCAATTAAATGAAAGAAAATTTAAAACTCACATTAAAAATACACTTTGTAAACAAGCATATTACAAATTAGAGGATTATATAAAGGATGAGGATGCTTGGAAACATGCTGGTCCTGCTCCACAGGGCAATCTAGTGTCTAGACAAAATCAAACTGGTTGCTAAGTAAATTAGGTAATAATTTATTATTTAATACTATTTTAACATGTTGAAATAACTTCTCACACATTGATTGATTTATTATATATTAACTTTTAGAATGTTTGTAAATATGTGAGCACCATGTACTTTTGACATACTTAAGTTACCTACCATTACTATACGTGTTTTTCTTTTCACCTTTTGTGGTGTAGTGTTTTTATTCTGGGTGCATCGTCTTCACATATAATGTTATAATTCATGTATACAAAACATTGTAAAACATTTTAAAAGAGTAACGGTGGAGTTTCTTGCCCATTCTTCTCCACACGAAACTACCTTTTGGAAGGGGCGACTAGAATCAATTCTATTTCTTGTTCATTTTGACGTTCAAAAGTGCCTTACTTGTGCCTATTTGAAATAAATGATTTGACTTTGACTTTGACTTTAAGTAAGTCAACTTCAATGAGAAAAAAAATAAGTACTCACCTACTTTTTGTTCTTTAATATTTTGGAGGAAATTGGTAAATAAATTAGGCCGGATTAGTTCTCAAGGACTGCGAAATGTTTATCGTTTAAAGTCGTTACCCAAGGTCAGGTTAAAACTGGGCTTAAACCCATCAAGGTCGAAATCATAAATTATTCAAATTCGGCGCTGGCCTTACCTGCCTTGCAGATATTGGTGTCTTTCAATTGGATAAGTTTGCCACTATAGTTTATTATTTCTGAAGAAACACTTAGCAAGTTCGTTTGACCACCTGAAATTTGCTAAAAACAAAAGTTTTTGGAACGAAGCTCCTTAGCGCGCGTTGCGAAAGGACAATTTTTTTGGAGTAAAATTATGATGACTTCTTAATCAATAAACGATTGGTTAATTTTAGATCAGATTTTTTTTGATTATTATAACTTAAAAGAAATAAAATTTTATTACAATCGCTTCACTAATTAATCGAAAGGAACTTCGTTCCATTCTGGTGTCCCTTTTTTTAAGTTTGCTGTGTTTCGTTACTAAGTTTGTTTTTTAGAAATGTGCGTTTTGTTTGTGCCGAATAAACATTTTTGTTTTTTTGTTCTTTTTTTCTACCTTTGCTCATCTACCTTGGAGGTAGAATACGATACTCAATTAATCATCTCCTACGCATTTTCCGCTAAAGAACACTTTGACGTTTGACGACGAAGACGCTTCGATATCAGGGTGCGGTTGCAACCTAACTGATGCGTTTTCTACTAGCCATCAATCCTATAATTACGGTAGCGTTCTCAGACTTGAAGGCGTGGCACCATTACCCGATGAGCGAAGCTTGATAACCCTCGTCATATTGCTCTATTAATTGATTAACATGACCAGCTGGTAGAAAAACGTCGCGTGTATTTCCTCCTTAGGATTCCTGTAATTGGCCCGGGACGTAGGTAGTGTATACACATACACAGTTATATTCGCTCGTAAACGTGTACGCTACCAATTAAGTAATACTTTCCTATGTGAATGTTTAGAGCTGGTTTGCTGTTAGCATGAACGTTGACCTCACATTCAATAATTCCTTGAATTGTGAATTATGTTATTAAATTATTCGGTTCTATTGTTATGTTGTACTTTTCGGTTTTGTTTATGGTGGTCTGGGGAATCCTCATCCCTCTGTAGTTAAGGGTTAAGGAGTAATAATCAACGTATGTGTGCTTCGGCCTCGCGGCCCCGCCTCAGCGCAAATTTTCACGTTTGTCAACACTCGTTGAGTCTTTTCCCAAATAATGCGCAGAAATTCAAAACCAAGTGTCACCACTGTCACTTTAAATTTAGTGTATTATACTAACTTAGTTTAGAGTACTAAATAAGACAGTAATAAATGAAATATTAGTTTATATTAAAACTGTGAAGAACGATTTCATTTTCTCATAATGTGTTATTGCAAGTACAGAATATTGCTTAGCCTTCAATATTATTTAATATGTCTCTGTTTTATGCGCCTTTTTTTGAGATTGGGTAGTCATCAAATGACCACTCACACTCTGGGTGGAAGGAAGGGAGTGTCTGACTCTTACTGACTAAAACTCATCCATGTTCCTTCCTTAGATCTTTATGTTCTAAGGTAGCGGTAATCCTTTCGGACAATCCCACTGACATTTTGGTGTCGGATGAGTCATGCTTGGTATTTTATTCTTAATCTTAAAAGTAGCTTTAACGCTAAGTATAAAATACCAAGCATGAATATTTTACCGTACTTTCGATGAATATGTCATAGTGAAAGTCCAAAATTGGCACTGTGCCCGATAAAGTTTTTCTCATGCCAAAAAGTTGGTCACCTTTATCTTAATTTTATTCTACCTGCAGACTTCAATATTTCCAATTCCACTGATGTATATGAATAGGTACCCTCATAATTTTCGTGTAAGTTACGTCATTATCACTGATTATGGTGATTGTAACCGTCCCACGCCAGTGTCCTTCTAACAAACTGTCGGTTCGCTCATCTGAGAGGCGTAACAAGCTTAATTTAAGGGCTTGGCAATGTATACTTAAACGACCCTTTGATTGTCAATTTATCTTTCTTATTATTATAATTTACTTTAGTTTGGTAATATTGGGGTATCCTGTTTTCATATTAATGTAAAATAGTGGTATTTGTCTGCATCTACATATTCAAGAAGGGAAATAAATAACGATTTATCCTACTCATTTGTGACAAAACTAAACGTATTAACTGTGCTTTATCTAATATCGTATTTCTTTTGTTCCAGTGTCTAATGTTAAGCCCACCATGTGGCTTCTAGGCGGTAGAGCGGCTCGTCCGCCTCCGCAACGCGTGGACCGTGGACCTGCTATCCTGGCCACTCCTGACGGTGCTGTGCCTCAGGTGCAATGCATCACGCATAACTTCGGCACCGCTCCGAGGAAGCGAGGACTCGCTGTGAGTTTTTATATACATAATTATTATATTATAGCGACATCTACATCGCCACATACTACGTCACGCAAAATCCTGAATCGTGCAAGTGAAGTTTACAACAATCCGACTTCATAAACTTTCAAAAATATAGTCACTTGGTTGGTCGCGACCGCGTATCGGAAAACGTAGAGCTTACGACGAAGGCTTACGACAAAAAGGACCGTTGACCTTGCGGAGGTACCAAAAATCCGTTGGACCCAGGACCAGTTAATGTGACGGCGCTTGGAAAGGCTTATGACCAACAGTGGACATCTTTCGCCTGAAGATAATGCTTTGTTAAAATCAAACAAAAAAAAAATGTTAACTAATGTTTGAGTTTATTCAGAACAATTATTTTATAGCTTACCTTAAAGAAAACCTGATTATATTTATCTAGAATCTCTAGTAAAATCTCTCTCTCTGTAATCTCTGAAATTGGTTTTCTCTAAACAAACAGCGAATAAAGGTTGGCCTTCAAGGTCATGATTTACGATTTGTAGGTCATGGGTTCAAAACAAACAGGCACAGCACACAAATATTGCTCTCAAAACGGTGAACAAAAATACCGTGAGGTCATCGCCATGTCCATGTCCTACAACCAATCAATATCGAAGATGAGTAATATTCACCCCACACTAGGTCCTCGTGATGGATTAATGGCCCACTCCGTTTCACAGAGAGAAGGCCTGTGTTCCAGCAGTGAAAACACTATAGGTGGACTATGCTTTGCGTTACATAATAACTATATTATATACTAGGTTCTGCCCGCGGCTTCGCCCGCGTGGATGACGGGAATTGCATGTGATTATACATATAAAACTTCCTCTTGAATCACTCTATCTATTGAAAAAAAACTGCATCAAAAAACGTTGTGTAGTTTTAAAGATCTAAGCATACATACAGACATTAGGACGCGGGAAACGACTTTGCTTTATACTTTACTAGCTTCCGCCCGCGGCGGCCCGCATAACATGTCAACAAATTATACAAATAAACCTTCCTTCTCAATCACTCTATCGATTAAAAAACCGCACCAAAATCCGTTGCGTAGTTTTAAGGATTTAAGCATTCATAGGGATATAGGGTGATAATGTATATTATATATTGACTGTCGTAATTTTCATGTTGTAGACCTGTACTAGGTGAGTTTTTCGCCTGTTTGCCAACCCATTACGCGTAATAAGTGAAACTGAAAAATCTTCCGTATAGAAATAACCTGAGTAGAAAAGAAGGCGACCAATTCTACATTTAAAATACGTAAAGTAACGTCGTTAAAGTATTTTATGCAAAAAAAAACGCTAGAAAGAACACAATAAATACTCATTTTTCTGCTGCCTAGGTGTCGTATATATATTAAACGAGTTGTTCTCACAAAATTTGGTAAATAAAGCCTTCACAACACGTACGGAGCTCAAAATGTCTGTAAAAGTAATTTGTTAGTCATTTTAGATGCTTACGTTTTGCGAAATTACTGAAATACCGGGAAAACAGTAAAAACCACTCAAACACATCCCCGAGGATATACAAAAAGTACCTGGACCTGTACTTACTTGAACATTTTTGTTACTGCTCACGTTGCCGCATGGGAAAACATAATTAAAACTAATTTATATCACCATTATTCATCATCACTCTCCTGTCTTAAATTCTAATTTATTTGGGGTCAGCGCAACATATTTCTTTCTCTTCCGTACTTCTCTATTCAAAGTCAAAGTCAAATCATTTATTTCAAATAGGCACAAGAAAGGCACTCTAGTCGCCCCTTCCAAAAGGTAGTTTCGTGTGGAGAAGAATGGGCAAGAGACTCCACCGTTACTCT
This sequence comes from Hyppa rectilinea, assembly GCA_951799385.1. Taxonomy (NCBI): domain Eukaryota; kingdom Metazoa; phylum Arthropoda; class Insecta; order Lepidoptera; family Noctuidae; genus Hyppa; species Hyppa rectilinea. The sequence goes on from OX637300.1 coordinate 23,219,843, forward strand.
TTTAAAATGTTTTACATTGTTTTGTATACATGAATTAATTATAACATTATAATTATGTGAAGACGATGCACCCAGAATAAAAACAATACACCACAAAAGGTAAAAAGAAAAACTATTAATCGTCCTCTGATTATTCAAGCCCTTTCTAGCAATCGTTTTTTTGGTCTTCCCCTACTCGTATAACCATTCACATAAATATACATGCTCATACCTTTCCTTAGGAAGTTTTCCGCATTCTACTTTCTGTTTCGATGGTACTTTTTTGGATGTTATTCAATTGAATGCGCCCACATTGATCGCAGCATCATTGGCATTCTATAGGTCATCCGAGATGCAGGTGAAGGTACATTTAAGACACTCCAGCAGGTGGGGCATGGTCTGATCAGAAACTCAATACTCAATACTTTATTGCATTCCATAATGTTACGGACAGTTGATATGTTAAACATAGAATTAATTATGGACCCTGTCGGGCACAGCAAAGTTAAATTAATTGATAGGAGAGAGGATGAAGGTGCTTTATTTTTATTTTTAATAAGTAAAGAAATTTTAAATTAAAATAGCAAAATGGCTTTTGTGGTATTTACATTTTCTATCATAATTATATAATATAATTGCGTATTAATAAATTCGTATGAGTCTTAAATGTATTATTTGAAACTAGACATTCACATTTTTATAGAGTATATTATTAAGGAATTAGATTAAATTGTGCCGCATTTAGTATATTTATTTTAAATTAATAGTATTTTCGCGTTTTAAAATAAAATGATTAATTAATTCAAAGTCAAATTTAAAATGAAATGTCAGTATTATGTCAGAATTATGTCAGAATGGTTTTTATTATTGTTTAAATTTATCGTCAAAATATTAGTTAATAGTGTAGTAGCTTTTAAATTTATTTTAAATGAATAGTATTTTCGCGTTTTAAAATAAAATAATTAATTAATTCAAAGTCAAATTTAAAATGAAATGTCGGTATTATGTCAGATAGTATGTTAGAATTATGTCAGAATGGTTTTTATTATTGTTTAAATTTATCGTCAAAATATTCGTTAATAGTGTAGCTTTTACTGATTAGAAATTGTTTCAATTTATTGGTAGATATATTATTATTATTAATATTTTTAATGTCTTCCGGTAGCTTATTGTATATTTTAATAGACATTACGAATGAACTAGAAGAGTGCATTTTTAATCGTGAAGTGGGTATGTTCAGTCTATTTTCATGTCTAAGTGAAATTTTATTTTGGATGTCTCCTCTTTTGGAATAGAGTTGTGGGTATTTTCGTACAAATTTACAAATTTCAAGTATGTAGAGGCAAGGCAGGGTTAATATTTGAAGTTCTATAAAGTGGGGCTTACAGGAGTCTGTTTCTTTGATATTTGTTATGATTCTAATCATTTTTTTATGCAGAGTGAATAGTGTTGGCGCGTCTGTACTATTCCCCCATAACATAACTCCATATTTGAGCCATGCGAATGCATACGCGTAATACGTTACCAGTGCTGTTTTGAGGTCTGTTGTTTTCTTAATTTCTCGGAGGGCGTATGAGAACTTAGATAATTTCGTATTTACTTTTTGAATATGTGATTTCCCACTCCGCAATCGCACTGGATGTTGAGTGGATGAGTAATCCACCACTTCGAGAGAATGTGGCTGCAGCGACCTACTTGTATTATCCACATCACCTGCCGATTTCCACACCACTTTTCAGTTACCTTTGTCATTTTCAGACTTCCTTTTTATACTTAATTGTTATTTTATCCATTTGCGAGATATCACCTTAGTTGCTTTGTATCATCGCTGCGGGATAGTCCGAAAGGGTTAGCGATACTCGGAACATAAAGGGCTAAGGAAGGAACATGGATGGGTTTTAGTCAATAAGAGTCTGACACTCCCTTCCGCTTTACCCAGAGCGGGAGGGGGCATTTGATGATTTCCAAGCCTCAAAAAAAAAGTATGTGCATACGAAACTATATTTATGACGACAGTCAAAAATAAAGTTTCCACTATACCAAGTGAAGGTTTATTGACGATCATACGCAGGCACAAAGATGTGGCTAAACTGCTGTTTCAGTTTATTATTTATTAAGTACTGTTTCGAAAATACATTTTCAACCAATTCAACATTTTTATGACTTTAAGATCAATTCTAAAACTGGAAACTTCATGAACTGTTTCATGTTATTCTTTATTTATATCTTCTTCTTTATTACATTACTAGCTGACCCGACAGACGTTGTCCTGTCTTAACTGTGATACCTACCCTACCTACCTGCCTACCTACCCTACCTACCTAGCTACCTACCCTACCTACCCTACCTACCCTACCTACCCTACCTACCCACCCTACCCTACCTACCCACCCTACCTACCCTACCTACCTACCCTACCTACCTACCCTACCTACCTACCCTACCTACCTACCATATGTACCTACCTACCCTACCTACCTACCCACCCTACCTACCTACGCTACCTACCCACCCTACCTACCCTACCTACCTACCCTACCTACCTACCCTACCTACCTACCCTACCTACCTACCTACCTACCCTACCCTACCTACCTACCTACCTACCTACCCTATAGGAGGAAAATCAGCAGCTGATCGAAAAAAAAAAAATGTATTCTGCTATTCAGGGCGGAGACAAATCCAACGAAACAAAAACCATGAAAATTGGTCCAGCAGATCTCGAGTTATAATGGAGGGAACAAAACCGACTTTCTTTTATATATATAGATTTATTTATTACATTGTTTATAGATCTATTATCTTGAACGGTAAACGGTACGAAGCATATTTGTCATTATCTATACCGTAAAATGGGGAGAATAGGGATGCAGGGGTGAAACGGGACGAAACTTTTAAACCTATCTAAGCATTAAATAATATAGTTTGTGGCCAAATAGGACTGGTAATGTGTTTACTGTATAGTAATTAATGATCAATTGTTCTGGTTGACAACAAACCATATTATTTCAATGTTAAAATCCATTTATAAGTTTCGTTCCAATTCACCCCTTTTTTTTTTTTTAAGGCTGGGAAATCATCCAATGACTGCTCCCGCTCTGGGTGGAGCGCAAGGGAGTGTCAGGCATCCCTATTCACCCCGTTTCACTGTACGCCGAGATTATAGCGTGTCCTGTTCGTTATGTCCTTGTTAGGTACACTTTACTTTATTTACGAGCCGTTGGCGGAAGCAACGAACAAATAAACATTTTGTATTAGATGTAGACTAGGAGGATGCCTTTACTGTCTGGTAATAATAGAAAATTGCGGTCACCAATCTATCTTCTTTAAAAAAAACTTAACTTAACTTAACTTTATTAATTGGCTGAAATCCCATTGCCTAAACCTCTTTATGTCTAAAAGTATGAAATTTCAGAAAAGACTTCAAAACACTTTCAGCTACTGTGTATGATTTTTACATTTTTGTACATTCAATATATAATATATATATTCAAATTGAACGTACTTTCTGGGCTACCCAGTAGCTTCCCTTTAAAAAAAAAAGTACCTACAACAGTAGTTGATATACACATGAGTGTACAAAAATGACACACTTTCGCTGAAAGTGTTAATTATACAATAAAGGCATTATAGAAACATACTTGAAAGGAGATTGTTCTAGACCGCCCTATAACCAACAAACATTTGACGTGTACGTTAATTTTAATTATATTTTAATATGCTTTTAAAAAATAATAAATTCAAGCGGACACTGTTTAATTCTTAATAGGTTTTTTAAAGTGACCTCATTGATTTTATTACCAACTGAACTCGCCATCTTTCAAGGAATTGTCAATGTGAATGTCACAAAAGATTTGACAGTGTCGCTCTCGCTCATATTACATAAATATCGATATCGACGACGATGTCCATAATATCTAGTGATAAATAATGGATGTTCGATATTTATCACTTCCAAAACATTGAAAATGTGCAACATAAAAGTTTTTCATGCATATTTTTTTCATGGAATTAGTTCCGTGAACATTTTAATGGAACTTATGATGAATATGGCCTAGCACTATTATGATGAAAATATAATGAACAAAATAAACTCACAAAATGTACCTACTAGTTGAATGAGGGATTTTCTCACAAGTGATAAAATATTAGTTCAAAAGAGGCGTTGGTAAAAAATACGTCACTGTCTCAGGTTTTTGACATCAAATAAGCTTTCTTATTTACGGATCTTATTTTTGTTATCAGTAGCCAGTAAAACATAGACGTATTTTTTACCCACCTCATCTATTGAACTATGTTTTTTCACTTGTCAGAAAATCTCTCATGTAACGATTGAAATATCATTTACGACGCAACTCTAGTGAATTGTTCTCATAACCATTTCACGACTTCAATAGCCATATTTTTACTTTTTAAGTACTTAAACTCTATTTTTAAATGTCGCAAACTAAAACGTTACACATTGTTCGTTGGGAACAAAATATTTTATTTTAGCATTAATTTAATTGGAGTAGAATCATAGCAACAACGTGTTTATGTTTGAAACGGAACAAATTAATTTACATTTGACATATTGATCTTTCATTTTGGTCTACTAAATTAAAACCACAGATTAAATAGGTGATCATTGATAATCGATATATGTACAAAGATTGATCTTCAAGAGAGCATCTCTACGTCACTACGTCAGTCGGTGCCTCTTCCTATGTTGTGTTGTTGTGAATGTGAACCTACCTATTTGGCGATTTCTTTTGGCGTTTTTGATTTTGTTTCTGTTTAACGGACTACAATTTGGATTGCTTTCAACGTGACCTGGCTTCGAATAACTGATTCTGTGATCTGCTTTCTGCTTGTGGTGTCGTTTACGACACCTTAGCATTTTGACAACGGATAACGGACTTCGCTTAAAGTAAACTTCAACCAATAAATAATAACTGTACCTAAAAGGCATAATACAACTGTATTTACCGGTAATATTTTACTGTATTTGAAGTTTAATGCTTTGTAGAAAACAGAAATAGCGATTTTAGAAGGAATTACTTAGGTTTTCTTTTATTAAAAATAACCTCAAAATCTGTTCCTTTTCTTTAAATAAATCTTTTCTCTAAAGTGTCCGTCAAGAAACTTTGTTCTTATGGGCTACTAAGGGCAGTTTACAAATAGAAAATGATTTTTTCTATGCTGTTGGCTCCAGGGCGAACAATGTATTGGCGTAGAACAATCTCCTTTGAAAATAAGGGATGATTAAGTAATGTGAAACTTGGTACTTAGGTTTCTTCTTCAAAAGTCCGTTTTCGTTTCCGATAACACAGGCGACAAGCACATCTCGCTACCAAACTTCGTCGGATCAAGAGACAGTTTTATTAAAGTAAATTATTATTATATTTTATAATATGAGCCACTTTTAAATCTCATATTTTGCTGCTGAATTAAGAACTTTAACATTATTTCTTACAGTTCAGTTTACATTATCTCTGAAAATAATCTTATGATATTTTTAGGAGTATTTGTCATTCAAAAAATAACGTAGACTACATTGTTTTAGAGTTGAAAATTGTATAAGCGTTTCTCATATTACAGGCATTACTCTGTCGTGATCGTAAAAGCGATGCATTTAGCTCGGACGTCCAGGGACATTGGCTTCATACATGCTAATTAATTGTTTTACAACCTTTATCGTGTTTAACACCTTTGCTTGTTTACTTAATTAATAGAATCATATACATTTACTTAATAGAAAGTGTACCTTTAGGTATTTCTTTTATTTTTTCAAACTCAAACTCAAAGCATTTAAGGGGTCGGTCAGTCAGAAAGATTAAGCTAGTTTTACAACACATTATTCTAACCCACGTTAAAACTTTATCTGATTTTAATCCGATGAACCCGTCTGTCATTCTTAAATCTTGGACAGTCATGACGGGTGATCAGATGATTGGTAAGTCAGATGAAAAATCTTAACTGTGGAGGGTCGATAGGCAGTCGCTCTATGCAAAATACTGCTATTCAGCTGCATCCGGTTAGACTGAAAACTGATTTCGATTTAGTTGGGAAAAGGCGATCTCATGAATATGGATGAATGGTATCTGATTTGTCAACATTTTTTTCTAGTCATGGTCTCAATAGTACCTAATAATAATGGCACTTTTTCGAATAAAATCGTATTTAGAGATATTTTTTGCATGCTGAAATGAGTACCTAAGCAAAAGGTGTGAAACTAATAAATTTCAGCAAAATAAAGATGTTATAATATTACTTATTCTTGGTAAACAAATGGGCATTATTCGTTATGTTAATATTCCCAACATTTTGAACAATAAAAAAACTTGTTTACTCACAACCACTTACCGATCCTTTCAAGAATATAATAATAATAGATTATATAATAACTAAAACGCTACTAAAGTAATACATTAAACGTACAGACGCCAGCACATCAAGCTATTTTTGGGCTAAACTAATTTAAAATATAAATATATTTAAGTACTATTTTTGCCATCGACACGCTAAGAAGAAGATCAAGCTATCCCTATCTGTCAAATTTTCCCAATTTCAAAATGAACTTTATGCTTTTGTAATAAAGTTGAAAAACGATCAAAGACAGATTGGGGTAACTTGATGTGCTGGTGGCCTCTGTGCATTGATCGTGAAAGTCCCAGATTCACGAAATAGCTCCTTTAATATTTAATTTATGTTTATATTGAGGCAGCTCTCGGATTTTAGAGATCAAAAGCCATTATTCATTAATGGATTTTCTGACAATTCAAATGTACAATAATAGGAATGTGTTTTAATTAATAAAAAAAATAACTAATGGTAGTTTTATTTATTAAGTGAAATAGTTCAAAACATACTTAATTATTTTAAGTAAAAAATAATACGCAACAGTAATATTCATATAACTCAAAAAAAAACATTTTAGCTATTACTTAAACACAACAATATAAAACATTTTTTCCCCACTTATTTTAAAAGCGGGTGTTCAGATGTTCACCGATGATGTTTCGCTTTAAATACCCTCAGTATAATTTTATTTGTTGCTTCTTTTTGCGTTAGTACGTGTTTATGAGGTTTTAGTCTTCTAATAGCACGTTTACATTAAGCCGGTCACCAGCGGCGACCACGTTGCGTGATCGGAGTGCATCTCCGGCCAATTTCGAGTCGTACTCGCAGACAAAGGATTGCGTACCACTATCTATAAAAAACGACAAAAAAAATCGTTTGTTGTATGGGAGCCCCCTTCGATATTACCCAGCTACTGACTGGGTTGTGGGGGTCAGATAGGCAGTCGTTCCATGTAAAATACTGGTATTCAGGTGCAGGTGAGACTGGAAGCTGACCTCAATATAGTTGGGAAAAGGCTAGGCAGATTGATTGATTCCGTTTTTTAGTATTTATTGTTAAAGCGTTAAAAGAAATACATAATCTGTTCAAATTTCAACAGTCGTACTACCACGGTTCATGAGATACAGCCTGGTGACAGATAGACAGACAAACCGACGGACAGCGGAGTCTTAGTAGTAGAGTTCTGTTTGACCCTAATAAAGGTGTTTAAGCACATTCGACTAAACTACAGTTGTAAACAGGCTGGTCATTCTAAATATCTACGTTTAAGACTTATGTACGATGGCGAGGACATCAAATTACCACTAACTGTATTTTTTTCAATCGATTTTGAGCTTAACAGTCAATATTTTTAGTTTTAAAATCTAATGGAGTTTGAGAGTTTGGTATAACTTGATGGGACCGTACCAACAAATCAAAACGCCCCGTAAAAATAAGTCAAACTGCAAAGATATTATAAGTCAAGATATGTAATAAAATAAGTGACGCCATTTTAGTTTCTGAAGGAACAACCCAAGGTTCTGTACTTAGACCCTTACATTATTTGACATAATTCTTGTGAACTGTTCTATTTATCAATATGCAGATATAACTTGCTTATTAGCTATTCGAAATTTGAAGTTAAATGTTACTCACTTCAGAATTCGAATAATATCTAGGTCAAAGAAAAAATTAACTTTATTGAGAAAAACCTAATTCAGAAACAAAAACATTTTAGTTTTATACATAAGTACAGATTAGGACGTTCTCGACATTCAGAAACCGGATACTTACTTGTTAACTTTTTAAGAATATTTCTCTACATGATAATATTATTTTGACATAACACATTTTCTAAAAAAGAAGGAAAGTTTGTGCTATTTTTGATTAAAAAAAAACTACGTAGGTAGTTGCTTATCAAGTTAATTGGCTATCCTGTTAGAAAAGTTTTCAATCCACTAATGTAGTGGACGAGAAATGGCGGCAGCCTTGCCCTTGTTGCTATAATATTAAGTTAAACTCTGAATCGATGTACCTATAATAGCTACTATGAGACCTCTGGATGTACAGTTAAAAACAATAAACACTACAATGTGGAAAATAATTTTGAGAGGAGCTCGTGGCTAGGTACTAACAGCCGTACAGGTTGATCCACCAGGTTAAGCTACGCTTGCCGGGGTTGGCCGTGGATGGGTGACCACCTTTACATACCGAAACTCCTCTGTGGCTCGGAAAGCACGTTAAGCCGTTGGTCCGGGCTGTCATTTGTGCATCTTTGACAGTCGTTACGGGTCGTCAGAAGCCCGAAAATCTGACAGCCAGTCTTACTAAGGGGTATCGTATTGCTCAGTTAATGGGTTGTGTAGGTCAGGCAGGCAGTCGCTCCATGTAAAATACTGGTATTCAGCTGCAACCGGTTAGACTGGAAGCCGACCCCAGCATAGTTGGGAAAAGGCTAAGCAGATGATTCCGAAATTTAAATTATTTTCCATTTAGTAGTGTTTTTGGAAGTCAGTTGTTTTTTTTGTAAACAAGTTTTTATTTCTGTCTTTTCAGTTTTGATACATACCTACCTACCCCACAGTCCCCACACCAATTCGTATCCACTACTAAACTTGCTATGTAAATAACAGTAAGTAACCTGTAGTACTAACATATCATCAAGATAAAAATGTTCATAAAATGAAAACTATTGAACCAAACTATATAAATTTTTATGGAACCAAATCGCAACTATGCCGCATCAAACTAATGAATCACGTAAATCGGATCATAATTAATCCCAGCGTAATCGGTGTATAATAAAAAAAGACTGGATTAATCATAATTCAGATGCAGCTGAATATCAGTATTGTACATGGAGCGACTTCCTATCTGACCTACACAACCCAGTAACTGGGTAATACGATACCCCTTTTTAAGACTGGATTAATAATAATTTGATAATCTAGAAATAAAATTATCAAAGTAAATGCTAAAAAGCAACTCAGTATTGTATGATATAATGCTTCTAACAAGAATATCTAAATCATATTAGGCATGATAATGAGAAATATGGAACCCATTAACTATAGTAGCATATTCCCTGAATAGAACCTTAACTAATACAGTTTAACATCGTACAGTTATGCCATTATATCATTTACTTTAACGTTAAAAGCTTCCCTTTATCGATTTAACTTTTGATTCCTTTGATACACTCGTAATTGGATTTTCTTGTACGTAAAAATAAAAATCCCTTTGTTTCTCATAAGTGTTTTCGTATTACGAAGTCAAGAGTTAAGAGCCACTTAGGAGTTATAGTATAACAACATCACGCTTGTTTTAATTGAAAGGAAGACAGGTATAGAGGTTACTTTACTGTTAGCTGATGAAGACGGTGCACAGTGTGTTATACACGAAAATAGGACATTATCGTTTTAAGCCATAAACCAACGGTACGGTGTGCTAGTTTTGTTTGTTTCACGAGAAAAATTTCCTAAGTTAACATTTTTGCTGGCTGAAATTCAGAAAAATCTGTCTGTGCAAAATGAATGAGAGTTATGACCCTCCACTATTTAATGGTATTGTTCGTAGCATGCATCTCAAACAATAATTTTGTGTCAAAATAAATTTTATATTATTATTTTATTCACTATCCTATGGATGCATACTGTCAGTTTATACATTATCACCTCTAAATTCCAGGGACCTAGCAGTAGTAATAATACGAGCTAGCCCTCTGATTTAACCTTTTATTCCTGCAGCAAAACCTTCCGTCTTCGTGGAAATGTGATTGAAAAACAAATGCGTTCTAAACTCCACTGAGTTTATTTGCAATTCTCTTTTAAGACAACTGGGTTTGAACATTGAGCAGTTACAAAACTAAACGACAGAATCTCCCGAAAGGATTGACAGAAATGTGTGTACTTTTGAAGGAATATAAAACTATCCAGAAAGTTAAAAAATTTCCAATTTAATATGAACATTATGCTTTTGTAATAAAGTTGAAATGATCAAAGAAATTTGACAGAGGATGCTCGTTGCTTTAGTAATTTTTAAGTAAGCTTCAAAAGTACGTAATTAATCCGCTTAGTGTATGTTCATAATGTTCGCCCGATCACTGTTGTTACGACTGGTAAGTACGAAAAGTCAAAAGTGAAACAACTTTTTACAAAACAAAACAACTGCTTTCCAAAACAATACTATTAAGCATTAAACGAAAATACTAATACAAAGACGGTGACTACCGAATTTTTACACAGAAGGCTAGCCAATATGATATCGTATGTAAGGATATAATTTCATGCGAAAATACTAGTGTGTACCTTTTTTTTCTGCTTCATGGCAATCTGTTTTCCAACAGTAAGCCACTTCTTTGTTTGATACTTGTATGAAAATTCTTAGTGTGCCCCGATGAAATACTAATTATGCATTTAAATTTATAACCATTATTGGCCTAGCTGAACATTTAATGTGAGTTTTCGAACAGAATTCGGTTACCATAGAAAAAACCTGAAGAAAGGAATTTCATCTCATCATTTGAGTACCAAACAATTGACCTGACTGTCGACGATACATCACTTCTAGTTTGAGTATTTTTTTGTGGTTAGACGCTATAATCGAAGCTTTGTCTAGAAGCTTTGTCTCGCTTTGTCCACGTTTGTCTAGAAGTTATTTACCCGAAAACGCAAAAAAAATAAAAAACAATTATTACTAAGTATATTTTCGTACATGATTCGGATCTACTTTTAAGCAGGGAGGGCTTGTGTTAGGCGGCGCTCTTCCACTTAGTGGAATCAATAATTGAAAATGAAAAACAAAACGGTATCCATTAAAAGAAAAACTGTTAAATAAGTGAACGATATACAGGAAAAGGCTATATATTATAGCGCATGCTGTGTGTTGTTTAAGTATGTGTGAGAGTGTGTGTGAGGATGTGTTGAGTGGTTAGGGTTTGCTTGTTTCGTTTAATTTAAGACGGTGGATACCGTCTACTCGTACAGTAACTTGTTTTTGGAACAAGGATCTAAATAAATATAAAGTCGTCTATTGTTCTTAATATTACCTTTTTCTTTTGAGGGTGACAAATCATCTAATGACTTCTCCCGCTCTGGGTGGAGCGGAAAGGAGAGTCAAACTTTTACTGACTAAAACCCATTCATATTCCTTCCTTAGCCCTTTATGTTCCGGGGTAGCGGTAACCCTTTCGGACAATCCCGCTTACCCGGCAGGCTCGGTTCTTTATATTACCTGCCTTAACATTATCATAGCAAACTCGCATATTAAGAACCATACGAGGTCGGTAAGGTTTATTACCAAAATGAGGTAATAAAAGCTTAATTTAATATGAATTCTGGTGGCTATTCGTACAATCTCTAGGGATGTAAGCAATATATTTGAAAATTAATATTGTGTATGACGCATAGGGGATTATAAACTCTAATAAACTCTAATCTAATTCTTTGCTAGAATTGCCTTTTAATACGTTTAAAACTAAAGTAAAATCTACCCTTTGTTCAAAGGCTTACTATACTACTAACGACTACTTAAACGACAAGAATAGTTGGTCGCTGTGATTAACACAAGACAATGTTTATGTTCTTTCTCCAGAATTAGCTTCATAAAATTATTTTTATTATGTATTCTATTCATTGTGTTTTTGGTTGTTTTATTTTCCATTTATTGTTGACATAATCTACTCATTACAATGTTTTTTTAATGAGTTGTATCGCAAAATGTGGTTAGCTAGAGACCTCGACAGTTGATCATATTTATTTATCCTGATCCTAATTAGTACTCATTAGCAATTAATTGATTGATTTTACTTCGATGGTCCTAGTTTATCATTTGTAACTTCGAGTTACGGCTATATGGACATTGTACAGCATTGCACATGTAAGCGGGCACGCACTTTTACCTGGAGGCTCTTTTTTTTTAATTTACGCTTGAGTACAGTCAGTTTTAATGTTTTAATTGGTATATTGACGTGTGCTAGCTGACATGTGGCAAATGATTGATTTTAATGTGATGAGTTTCGTAATGTTATTTACTTCTCATACGATAAATGTGTAGAGTCAAGTTCTTCTAACTAAACAGACAGCTGTGCTGCTGGGGAGTTTGTTGCGCCACTTCTTCTTCCCAGCTAAAGCACTAGGAAGTGGTGAAGGGTGGGCGTTTTTGGGGGACTGTCTTATGTAACTTTGACCTTCAAAAAGTGCTGATCTTCAGCCTAATTTGAATAAATGACTTTTGATTTTGATTTCTAATGTGTTGTACAATTAAAGTAGGATCTAGAACTTATAACTCTGAGTGGTACGTGGGCGATGGATTTGCACTGTGCAGTGACTCATAGAAAAAAACATTTGGAACTCTTATAAATGTACTTAATTGATAGGTAGATGGGAGGTGGTAATGCTTCAAATCTTTGGGCACTTAACCTGTTTACAGCAATGTTGAAGTCCTATGACTATTTTTCCCACCTTTTATACATACTTGTACATTCGCCAGCACATCAAGTTATCCCTAAATGTAAAATGTTCCCAACTTAAAGTGAACTGTATCTCTCTGTAAAAAAGTGAAAAAGCTATCAAAGAAATTTGGCATGTTGGGGTAACTTGATGGTTGCTGGCCTCTGTACATTATTACTTCTAAAGTCTTTTTAATGATGTAAATATTTCTAGGAGCTAAAAAATATGTGTTCAGTTGATAAATTATGCTTTCATCATAGATAATGTCCCCGTGGTTGTTTAAGTACGCAAACATAGTGTGCCCTTAACCGAACGTTTTCTCAACACAATCGTTCAATCGAAGTTCTTTAACGAGGCTAGCGGTAGGAGTAGACTGGAAAAATCGTCACGTAAGAAAAAAGTGTTATGCAACCTCCGGTTGTTTTTATTTTTTGCAGAAAGTTAGAGTACGGCTTCAATCAAAAGCTGCTAGGAATCGAAACAAAAGCGCATTTAATAGTAAAGTTAATTGCGAGAGCAAGAAACGCTGGCACGATTATGGACCACGTGGAACAAGGTCAACCATAACTTTGCTGTTATAACTTTGAACTTGAAGTTTATGATATAAATGCAGTAAGGAGACCGTAGCTCAAGGTTTATTTGCGCCCATTATCAAAGTGGAACCTGACTTTATTTCCATACTTGATAAAAAATTCACTGAAACATTCAGCTGGAAGCCTAGGTTTATGGAACGAAGTTTCATAATGCGGGCTATCGTTAACAGTTGTTACATACACATATACGTTATATGTCTGGACCGAAATAGTAGAGACAACTCGCTACGGTGGCCTCAGGCTGCGACTCGCGGCGCCGCCCGGCTACGCGAAGCGCAGCTTTAAATTGCTCTTGCACGCCGTGCATACCAGATGCACCGTTGTGTCGCGTTGCATCGCTCACGTTCGCGAGGCACCTCGAAGTGCAGCAGTACGTGATGCAACGTATTTTGATTTCTCACAATGCAATATAATATGTCTCTTTTCGTGTAGTTAATTCTAGCAAAAGTACTAGGAAGTGGTGAAGGGTGGGCGTTTTGGGGACACTGTCTTAAGTAACTTTGACATTTTTATCTTGATCACATTAGTACTTCAGCTCACTGATGTTTACATAGCAAGTTTAGTAGCAGATACGAATTGGTGTGCGGACTGTGGGGTAGATAAGTAAGTACCAAAACTGAAAAGTGAAAAAAAGAACTTTTCCAAAAAACTTTTTTTTTTTGTTGTAGGTACCTTGTTATTGTATGAAAAACTAAGATTAAGTTCAAGAAGAACCGCCCTGGACCAAAAATTCAAAAACTAAGTAACGTCTTCCAATATACACTAGGCGTTTGTAGTGTATATTGGCCCGTTTAGTAACATTACCAATGAATTCACTACACAAGGTGTCATTTCAAATGTCATAATTCAATCAGGGAAACTTCATTTCTGTCATTTTTTTGTTATCATGATGAGATGGTAATCCCTATCCATCCATGTTTTCCGTTCGCGATCAATACGTGACGCAAAACGATAGGTGTGATAATGGACGCAAACCACCGTGAAATATTCGTGATACAGGACGCATTTTCAGTTTTATTCACTTGCTTAATTGTTGTTTTTAAATAAAACCTTTACTATTCACTTCAGTGCAATATAATTTTTGTGTCGACGGTACTCTAATTCAACTAGACAAATTGTTTGAGCCCAGCACGTGGTCAACTCTAACAGGCAATGTGATGCTTCTGCTCCGGCCATGTCCCACTTACTGAAGTAGTAGTGCTCGGGTCTCCTCAACTGTTAGTTTAACATAAGACATAATTAATATTTGCAAGTTCTTCTTGGTCGACATACATATTTTATAGTTCGACCAGAATTCATATTTTTTTGGGCATTTTCTGAAAGTGCAGGCCAACGAAAAAAAAATGGTACGTGTGGCCTTCTTATCTTTCTTCGTGTGGTTAATGACTAACCTAGTATAGATAGATTAGATAATAGTTTAGATTAAGACTTTTTGTAAACTTTAATATAAATAAATAAATAATAATAATAATAATAGTGTCAGAGTTTTTATGCTGCGCTGCCTCTGACTTAACTTCACATGTTCTCTCAGGCTTGCCGGTTTACTCACGATGTTTTCCTTCACCGTTTTTTAAGCAAGTGATAATTTAACAATACGCATATGAATCCAAAAAGTCACTGCGTGGTTTGGGTTCGAACTCAAGACCTAAAAGTCATAGCTCAATAAAGCCACCCGGCACCCACCCACACTGCCTTGTCGCACGGCGCCCACTCGTCGTCGACAGGTGATCCACGGGTGGATGCCGCGTTATCACTAATAAATGTCGCGCAGTCAACCGTCGCAGTGGAGTGAACGCAAGGCAGGAGTGAATGTGAGCAGAAAATTGTCACCAAGAGGTCCACCCGCCGTCAGCGCGTGGAGGGTTTATGACCGAGGCGATCTGGTGACACCACGGAGTTGAAGTAGTGAGCGCATACCTATACAAGTCCATACACAGAATTCTAGCCGCAGGAGGCGAGGCGGTGCGGGTGGCGGGTGGTTCTAATGAGCTGTGACCTTAAAATTGGCAGTCTGACGGTCACACCACTAGGCTATCACTGCTAACGTGTGGTTAGTATTATGGCACAAACATAGTAGGATTGCTCTCAGCCAAGTTATATAACTTCTAAGGATTTTTTTTTCATATATTTATTGTTTTCTGAACTTGTATAACTTGACTTAAAGTGATCCTAGAACTTATGCGCCATGTTAACTATTGCTCCAAATAGCCCAGTTCCATCCGTATGTACCATTTTTTTCCTTTCGCTCTCCGTCAGAAAAGGCGCAAAATGTATGAAGTCTGAATGTTTAATATAAGAGTTGTTGCATTCATTCAAATCTCTGCTCTACAAACATATATTGTAATGAATGCTGTATATGATAAAGCACAATCGCCGGGCATTGTTATCTTTTTAAATTGATAGTAAACTTACCTCCAGTTAACTATCGTCAGACTCTAGTAAACTATAAATTTCGTTATCTAACCAACTTTTTACCACGGATTAAAGCATTAATTCCCAAATAATTTATTTCCAGGAATGGGTGTGGACCCTGACCGGCCACAACCGACATAATCGTGAGAAGGTGGACCCTGGGGGTGAGCTGCAGATCATGCTGCCTGCTCAGCCTGATAAGGCGACGTCCGGAGAAGTCTGCTTGCTAGCTGAGAGCCCCTTCAGGATCCTGAGGGTGAGTCCGTTGTTGTTTTAATTTAGGTTAGGCTGCCGACGTTTCTTTCTTTTTTAATGTCAATAGTTTCGCGCTTGACCATTATCTCATTTGTTTTTATGCGATGATGTGGTCGACGATGAAGCACGCTTGCCAAGAAGAAACCTATTCACTCTTGACTTAAAGATGAGAATTCCTCTCCTTAGCTGTAGGCATAATTAAAGTAATCCCAAAACGTTTAGTGCATTATGGTACCCGTACCGATAATCGATGGTGAATCGCGGTACGCCTGGTAGTCCGATGATGAAACGGGCTGGGCGGAATCGTCAAATCATGCGATTCCATCGCACACCCTCCGAAGTGTAATCAATAAAAAACGAGAAGAATACACAAGAATGTCTCCGAGTTCGTCTTTGTACCACACTTCTTTATCGAAATATCAACATATGATTAATCTTTAATTATTTTAGCATATTTAAAAGATTAAAATTGAACTTTCGTTACAAAAGTTGGTACCCCCTTTTTTAGTCTACAAAAACACTTTATGAAGTAATAAACAGTTTGAAATTGCCATTTCGAAACTCCTTTTCAAGAAATAAATTTAATAAGCCATGAAACCACAAGTTTTTAATATTAAAAATTATTTCGTAAACATTTACCAAAGTACTCGTATGTTGCGAGGTTAATAAACTTCTCGTCAACTTGGAAACATCTGTTAGGAATCCCGTTGTTTGAAGCTTCACTGCATCTTCGGTAAAGTAATCCTAGAAACCAATCTCCTAGGAGTTGTCTGACCCCTCGATACTGCAATTTCCCAGATGCACCACCTGTGAAACTGCACTTTCTATGGGTATGTTACAAAACTTATTTTTATTAAAAAATTTCAACTAAGAACCAAAATTCGCTATTGATGCTCTGACAGAATGTGAGTAACATATTGATATTTCAGCAGATACTTAATCTAGCAGAGTGGGTTCAGCTGCCTTTTGATACATATTTAAAGGTATTTACGAAAAACAAAACATTGTTTTGAATACCTCATTGGACTAATTCGAAATTTAAATTATACTACACCTAAACAAAAGCGCTCTTAAAATAGAGAACGAAAGAACAATGATAACCACGTTCGAAATTCAAACGAATGATTGCACAATCGAATGCAAAATATTTCATAATCATAGTCACATTTGACGTCACAATGCCATAAAAGACTCACCCAGGATACCTCATCATAACCACGTGTTAATACGTCACAACGTACTTTGCGAAAATACACCCACACGCAGACATTATAAAAAATGCTTGACTCATTAACGGATTGACACCCTTAAACAGACTAATGGAGCGCTGAAGCACTTTAGATACCACTATCGTTGTCATTCTACTAAAATCCACTCGTCCGAGATTGCACCATGATCGATAACCCGCGATAATCATAATATTTTTTAGTAAATTGCGTATCAGGAATTAATTGGAAGTCATTGCTTTTTAAACGGTCAGCTGGAACATATTGGATGAGGTTTAATGGCCTCGTTCTACGAGGTGTGTACTGAACTAAACAAGCTTTAACATAGTGACCTCATTACAATGGCTAGCGTTAAGCAAAGCAGGTACCTAATAGCCTTTTTTTTAAGGCTGGGAAATCATCCAATGATTTCTCCCGCTCTGGGTGGAGGGATGGGAGTGTCAGACTTTTACTGACTAAAACCCATACATGTTCCTTCCTTAGCCCTTTATGTTCCGGGGTAGCGGTAACCCTTTCGGACAATCCCGCTTACCTGCATAATAGCCTAAGGGTCATTTTTCAGATCTACTGCTATTTAAACTGATGGTGCATCTTTAATGTTTTACCATAGCTAATGCTGAGATAAAGTTGAATTTTAGCCTGTGGACAGCACAAGCTGTGAATGATCTACGGGTCCGCTGAAATATCATTTCAGCGGATTTCAGGATACTGCTGAGACTACCTTCGTTTTGCTGTGCGTCCACAATGTTCATGGAGACGTGCACTTACGGTTTTAAACGATTATGAAGTATATTGCTTCCCTTTTTGAATGTAGTTTTTCCTAAATAGAAAATCCACGACGATCTTTAAAAGTAAATTTTCTACCTCTAACGTTTTTGATTTTGTCCATGAAAGATCATCTGGATGAAACATCCAATTACGACGAGTTGACGTTAAACCAGGAAAGTAAAGACACGGATCTAATGTAAGATGCGATCAAATCGTAGGCGGCCTCCTGCAGAATACAAATATGATATTAAATGCAGAACACACCATATATTGTATAAATTTCCCTTAGAGGTCAAATACGCCTCTTAAATGAAAATGTCTATGGGCTATAAAAATGTATGACAATAACCCAGGGGCACTCTCACATGCCCTTGATATAGCCCCTTGGTGCAAGGACAAAATATTGAACCAATTATAATATTTTTTTGTGAAACAACAAAGTGTGTAGGTAGGCCAGAGGATCTGAGAAATGAAAAACATGAAAATGGCTTATTATTTTGATTAAAGTCTCCTTTCAAGCTGATAAACCTGTGTTAGGAAGTTAGGGATCCCCAAGTACCTAACTAGAAACAATTTAATATTAGGAATCCAGTTCATAGTTCTAAGATCGAAACAGTGTGAGTTATCCATTTTCCGATTAAACTTTCTATGTCGCCCACGCGCATATACGCAATAACATAAAAAAGTTATCACCTAATGTAGCCAATTCAACCATATAAAGTCATAAGCCATGTACACTAATAAGTAAGAGTGTCCGCTTTCGCTCTTCGTTATCCACGTTGTTTTATGGAAGCGGATTCAGTAAGAACGCGTAGCGGGTTGGTTTATTTCTTTTTCAGTGCACATTTTTACATCAACGAGCTGTATTGTTGATAAAAAATGTGATGCTCTTTTGTTTTTGTAATCTATGTGCTGACATAGATAACAAAAATAAAAGAGCATCGTCATCGTTATTGGCAGTTAACCCGATGGATGTTCGCCTATTCGAAGCCGTTCGCCTATAGGAGCCCGATTTATATGGTTATATTTATTGTCGTTTCGAGAGATTTTTATTTATGAAACAATGAGGTTTATATGACATTTGAGGGGCCCGAGTGACGCCCTAACCCGAGGCCCGTATACTTAGACATTAGTCGCTTAGTTTTAAGTTGGATGGCTGACTGGTAAGCAGTCGATAACCTCCTACGATGACCTACGAGATGCTATTCACAAAAAAAAAACATTATTGGCAGTGTTGTTCCACCCAATGTTGAGTATAGGCCTTCATTTTTTTGGGATGCTACCCTGGTCTGTTCGTATCTTATAGGTAGGTCTTTCCCGCGAACTTCTGTAGGCCGTCCAACTAATATAAAATACAATATGTGTGGATTTAATAATTTCATTTAGATACCAGATTTAGCTGGTCATGTTGAATGGATGGTTGATACTTCTATAAACGTTGAATCTATTTCGTGTCTCGCACAGCACTTTGATTAGTGATTTCGGTTAATCATTCTAAGCTCGTCACGGACAGTTTTTGGCTGCATGTCCTGGAAATCTCATAAATCTGTTGGTTTAACTACTCAAGTAATTGTTGTTGTGGTTGAACGGTAGTAATGAAATGTTGTACTTACCAAGGATAATTCGTGGTGAGTATTAGAGTGAGCGCGCACTACGACTTTTTATCACGTTTTATATGATAACATTACGATAAACCGCGGCGATATTTTGCCGGTGTAAGCTCGCACAGCCATTTAAACTAATACGTTGCATTTCTGATGTCAAAAAAAACATGTGATAAAAATTCGAAGAATTAGAAGAATCTGTTGTGCTATTCTGTAAAAATCTCACCGTGATAACGTAGGTGAAGTGAGTTGAAAGTGAGCTGTGAACTGTAGAACTGCAGCTCATTTCACGCTCACTTCACTTAAGGTGAATCCTCCAACCAGCCCGCGAAATTCAAATTTTCTTAAGTTTTTTGCAATTTGCAGGCCAGTGATATTGTATGTTGATGAACATTTGATTCGCGGCTGTAAGACGTATGTAGTTACAGAATTATAATCATCAAAATCATTAATACAACCCTCCGAGCTCATAAAGGTTCCGGAATGACTTTGACCTTGTAAAAAGTCATTTTTACACAGGATACAACCCGTATTAATGATTTTGATGATTATAATTCTGTAACTACATACGTCTTACAGCCGCGAATCAAATGTTCATCAACATACAACCTATCACTGGCCTGCAAATTGCAAAAAACTTAAGAAAATTTGAATTTCGCGGGCTGGAGGTTCCGGAATGACTTTGACCTTGTAAAAAGTCATTTTTACACCTTTATGAGCTCGGAGGGTTGTATTAATGATTTTGATGATTATAATTCTGTAACTACATACGTCTTACAGCCGCGAATCAAATGTTCATCAACATACAACCTATCACTGGCCTGCAAATTGCAAAAAACTTAAGAAAATTTGAATTTCGCGGGCTGGAGGTTCCGGAATGACTTTGACCTTGTAAAAAGTCATTTTTACACCTTTATGAGCTCGGAGGGTTGTATTAATGATTTTGATGATTATAATTCTGTAACTACATACGTCTTACAGCCGCGAATCAAATGTTCATCAACATACAACCTATCACTGGCCTGCAAATTGCAAAAAACTTAAGAAAATTTGAATTTCGCGGGCTACCCTGGAACATCAACCTTAAGTTTTCACGGTGGGATTTTCACAGAATTGACCGACTGGCTTTTTAAATAAGGAGGTATATTAAGGTAGTTTTCTTAAAACGCTAACTCAAAAAACCGACAATGCTTTTAAATAAGAAAGTAATTTAGGGTAGTTTTCTTAAAACAACTAAAAAAACTAGAATGGCTTGTTTATGTTATCACATCAGAGTCTTTACTCAAGGTTTTCCGTATCTAGTAATATGGTCAATCAACTAGTTATTAGTATTTGTCTACAAATATTATATATTTGTCCGTATTTCATGTCGATGAATACGTCATTTTTATGACAAACATTGAGGATTTCAGAAAGTGATTTATTGATTTACTATGGTTGACAGGACTCAAGGGGCCGACTTTCGTATGTTAAAGTATTATGATAATTTGTTGCCAAGACTGAATTTCACCAATTAAACTGAACGCGATCAGCACATCTAAACAGAGTTCAAAAGCTGTCAGTGTCATTTATTGTAAAGGAATATTGGCACTGATAGACCTTGAACTCGGTTTAAATGTGCCGATCGCGTTCAGTTTTATTGGTGAAAACAGACCTTAGTTCAGTTAACGTCAATCGATAAGAAGTGTGTATTAAGCACAATAATATAAATAAATCGATGGATACAAGAAGTTAAAAAGAAATCTCGTTTAGTTTGTTGTTTTAAATAAATAGGTGTACAAAATTACTTCAAAATATCATTACTTTTCCAAAATATAAGTAGATACTGATAGTAAAAAAAACACAACAAAAACCTTGCACAAATTGCACCACACACCAACCCGCTACCGCTACCCCATCATAGCCACATCCTCCCTTGATAAAGTTCCACGGGTAGATAATCGCTAAACTCGTTAACCAGTTAATGGGCTATCGTTGTACCTCGATTATGTAAGATAACATCAGTCCGTGTAATCCCAACCGCCATTGTTAGCCCGTGTGTGGATGGACATGGCCGGATGGTGCATATGTGTGAAAAATGTGGCTCTTCAGACGCGCAAATACTGTGCCCAATATACCCGTGACACCGACTAAGCTGTATGCGGTGAGTGGCGCTTGTTTAATGGGTTGTGGAAATGTGGAAAAGCTTTTAACTTTATCTTGTAGCTAAAATGCTGGCTCTATTACCTACTTATAATAGGCAAGAAAAATAAAATGACAATTGAAAAGAAGGTAGTTTAGGACCAATGACTTATGGAAGTCATTGGTCCATTTTAATAGAGAGAGATTTAATAGACCAATAATTGTGTACTGGCAGCATATAAAGTTGGATGGAGCATGTGAAGCTATAAAGTTTTCGTTTTTTTTTTTTGCGTTTCGGTTCCGATTTCTGTGATTCATTCTAAATATGAATTTGGTGTTCTTTATTTACTTTTACACGGATTTCTACGTACTGGAAAGTTTTTACAGCTTGCCTACATTCGTATCTGCGTAAAATAGGTAAGTAGGTGGGATTTTTTTTTTAATTAGCCTACACCAAGTGTTGCGAACCTCTACACGTGCCTTTTTTTTTGCAATAAGCACGACTTTGCTGTTGCAAACTAGATGACTAAGGTACTTCAATTCTTGTCATGATGCAGGCCTAAATTATGGTTTTACGTGTCGTCAATGGCACCACGCGAGACATTGGCTCACTATCTCTGGCCTATATACGTCCCAATTCTGAGCAAAGGCAAATCCTTCAAATCCAAGCAGACATCAATCAAAAGGTCATGTTCATGTTGACGTCTTACCTTCATAATTGCGATTCTATGGAATTTCCTTGTTTGACACATCTTGATCATTCTCCTGCCCATTATTCCAATTTATTTGGGGTAAACAATTTCAAAATTATATATTTTAAACTAGAAAATGAGTCTTTATTAAAATATTTAAACGACTAAACACAACTTTTGCAAATGCTCTTTTATTTTGTATGTACCTTGCTTGACGTCTACAAAAATAGAAAAACTGTGAGAAAATAAAGTATTTAAATAATTTCATTAGAATTGACTGGCGGATACCGATTGCACCGAGACGTTAGAATTTAACATTTCATCGGATAATTCAATAATAGGTAATATGGTTACTCTCAAAAGATTTTATCATCTGAGTGACCCTGTCTTACAAAATTAGATTTATTTTCGATTCGTACTCGTTTTTGCCGGTGGGCGTGATCATGGACGCGAAAGGTGAAGGCTTTTTATGATTTCTTAGAAGTATTAGATGATGTCGATGACGACGAATATACACAATTACGCATGCGCTTAAATACTGCTCACCTTTACCTTAACGAGAGAATTTTTACTTTGGTTACATATTTTATTAAATCTAAACTTGCCAAAATATATTATACACCACAGGAGTCCTTATAAAATTATCTATCTAACGGCAACACCTACGTATCCCCGCTGAAAGATACGTAGGTCATGATAATAGATCCTACTATCCATACGATAAACGGGGCACAGCTGTATCACTGAACATCACTAAGTGGGACCATAATGTGAACTTCCGCAAGTTTGAAAGTCGGTTCAAAAGAAAGTAAAAGAACTGCGTTCACAGTTGTAGCCAGTAAAAATGAATGTTGTGTGCAACTTTATATTGGACTTGTTAAATCTCATAAGGGCGTTTGCCATGGAACGTTTTAGAGCAGAGCAAAACGTATTAATACAGACTTGGTCTACAAGACGGACGGGACGGACAAACTATGGGATAAATACTTAAAAATTTGCGTCAAAACGATTGTTACGTTTCTGAAACATGCATAAGGTTTGGAAAGACTTGAAAGCTAATCAATGGTTAACGTCAAGAGTTGTCTCAAGAAAAAATATTCGTAATAGAAGTAAGGATCATTAAATTGAACCGAAGTAAGCTGTATAGGTAATTGTAAAATATTGTGATCACCTTCTTTCACCGACAGCAGTATTTCAGACAATGTGGTTATTAGATAGATCACATAGTAGTTCGCGTAGAACTTATCATCTACCTAGCCTTTTCCCAACTATGTTGGGGTCGGCTTCCAGTCTGAAAATACTGGTATTCAGCTGCATCTGGTTAGATGCAGCTGAATACCAGTACTTTACATGGAGCGACTGCCTATCTGACCTCCACAACCCAGTAACTGGGCAATACAATACCCCTCGGTAAGACTGGCTGTCAGATTTTCGAGCTTCTCGCGACCCGTAATGACTGTCAAAGATGCACAAATGACAGCCGGGACCAACGAGTTAACGTGCTTTCCGAGACACGGAGGAGTCTCGTTATTTAAAGATTGTCACCCAAGCACGGCCAGCCCCGGCAAGTGTAGCTTAACCTGATGGATCAAACTGTGGAGCTGTTAGTGTTTAGCCACGAGCTCCTTTAGTTCGCTTAGAACTAGATAGTCTTTATTATTTTATACTGAGTCAATGTTTACTGTGGCACAGTTCTCAGTGGCGCCTCCTCATCAGCACGTGGCGGGTCACGTAACGGGGCTAATATATCAGAAATTAACCGTAAAGCTAACCCAGTGGAGAAGACCACCTGGAAAAAGAGGCAGAGGAATACTGCTGACACGATGGGAAGCCGAGATTAAAAGAACAGTGGGCCCAGACTGGACACATTGCACAGGACAAAGACAAATGGGCATCTTTGGATTAAGGTGAATGCTCCAACCAGCCCGCGAAATTCAAATTTTCTTAAGTTTGAATTTCGCGGGCTACCCTGGAACATCAACCTTAAGCCTTCACCCAAGCGAGGGTTCTTGCATAAATTAAACATAAACATAGATATTCACTGTTACCCTTTCTTTCAGGGTGTGAAAGTATCCACAATTATGAACAACTTACACTATGAGACCAACACTAAAATATCGAGAAAAGAAACATGTAGTAATGCAATATTTCATCGATGACAATGTATGAAACAGATTTATTTTTTTGTCATTTCGTAGTTGCTCCCATAGTAAAACTTGTTTATAATTATAAGTGCTCTCATCTCCTGAAAGGTTATAGTAGGTAAATTAACAACACCGTGTGTATGGAATAGAATAAAACTAACAACTAATCTAAGTTAACTAACCTAATAATTTACCTACTAAAATTAATATAAAACTGTAGGTTTATCTAATACTAGCTGCTCCTGCGTGGATTCACCCACTGCTCGGCTCCTATAATCGTAGCGTGATGTTACATAGCCTATAGCCTTCCTCGATAAATGCACCATCCAACACAAAAATAATTCTGCAATTCGGACCAGTCGTTCGAGAGATTAGCGCGTTCAAACAAACAAACTCTTCAGCTTTATAATATTAGTATAGATGCAAGGAATAAAAGGCTTCTTTATTTTTATTTATGAGATAGTCTGGGCATGCATGAACAAGTTTATAAAGCTAAAAGAAATCGAACATCAAAAGTGACCGTAAAAATCAAAACTGAAGAAACCATTAACGAAGTATATTTTCTGCTTGTAGATACAGAACAAATTATTTTCTCCAACTAACTTCAATGTAAAAACACCTTAAACTCACACATTTCGGCTACTCGTTTTCCGAAACGGCTTGTACACACTAATTGTGTTGGCTCATAGCCACGTTGGGTTGTTCAAGCAATATAGCCAATTCATCGTGCCATGATAATCATTACACTACCTCCAAATCACCTAAGAATGTTTTTTTAAAGTAACATACAACGTGGAGATGACATCATCATCTGCCTAGCATTTTCCCAACTATGTTGGGGTCGGCTTGAATACCAGTATTTTACATGGAACGACTGCCTATCTGACCTTCACAACCCAGTCACTGGGCAATACGATACCCCTTGGTAAGACTGGCTGTCAGACTTTCGGGCTTTTGACTACCCGTAACGACTGTCGAAGATTTACGAATAACAGCCGGGACCTAAAACATATGTACATACATACTCATAATTATGAGCGCGACAGTTCAATATTAAACTTTCCGGTAACCAAAACTGGATATCTTGTACTCGCGTGTCACACAAGTCATGTCATACCGTTCACGGCGAACACTGCAGTATAACAATTTTCGATACTCACTGTTCTATGCAGAACAGTATACAAAAATATTATAAAATCGTACAAACGATGGTGGTTAAGAGACACTAGTTAGGTGATAAAGCTTTGTGACGTCTAACGTCCTACCTACAAGCTTTAGACTATATTGTGTGCCAGTAACTTGGGGCTGCGAGCCGCCGGTAGTCGTCAAATCGCTGTAAATAAACGCTTGCGACTTTTAATTTGACGCCACCGCTATCTAGTTGCATTTTGCTCAGTCACACGCGACCCTTGGACACAAGAAAGGATGGAAACAGAAGGGCGACTCCACACCGTACGCAAAAACAGGCACACGTATTAGACGTGTATGAACAGAGGTCTCAAACTTCCTCAAACGAACGCCAATCACGAGTGAGATTCCACTTTATATAATAGAAGCGTTTAGTAGCAAGTTTGTACGTGTGGCTTTATTCGGTATAAGCTGCGGTACTTCTGTATCTATCTATGCTATGCCTGAACACACAAGCGACAAACCTGTTTTAGGATGGTATTGGCATTAAAATTGTGCGAAACGACCCATATGTGTTTGCAAATGCGGCAGAGTGAGGCAAAAAACAGATGAACTTATTTCTAATAAGAACGCCGCAACGTGGCTTCTGTTAGATTTAATTTTGGAAAGCCATTTAGTTTAAAATTTATTTTAAATGGGGTCGTGTCAGCCAGATGGTCAATCTTCAAGGTTAAGAAACGGTGTCGAGATCGGTCCGTGGAAGGGTGACCATTAATTACATAGACTTCTCCCTACCTCGCAAAGCATGATAAGATAAATATAAAGTACACGTTTGACAGCTGTTACAGGTAGCAAGTATGGCCCGAAAGTCTGACAACTAAACTTACGAAGGGTTATCGGGTACCTACATAGAAACTGAGTTGTGGAGCTACGATAGGCAGTGACTCCATATAAAATACTGGTATTTATTTGGATAATAAGCTCAGAATCATTGCAGCAATGCGTTCATTCACAAACTCTGCAGACAAAATTAATATAAACATAAATAATTCTTTACCAGACTGGTAACAACGCCAACGCTAATATTATTTTTTATTCTGAGTGCATTGTCTTAACAATTACATATCTATAATTCAGGTATAAAAAACATTTTAAAAGAGTAACGGTGTAGTTTCTTGCCCATTTTTCTTGGCTTCCGGAGCATCTGTTCCAAAAGGTAGTTTCGTTTCTCAATTCTAGGCTTTCTTCTTCTCAATTCTATTTCTTGTTCATTTCAGTTCAGAGTCACATGCGACTTCCAATTTATATTTGTGTCAATGTCTAGGCCTAATAGGGAAAATTTATTAACTACTTCTAATTTAATGCTGTTAAAACTATAGTTGATATTAATTGGTATTTTTTCTCGGGGATGGAAGGTTATTAATTTAATCTTATTAAAGTTTATTTCTAGGTTGTGTTCAGTCATCCAATTCATATCTCCTTTCCTATCTCCTTTATGAACTTCTAAACCTTAAAATAAAATTTAGGTAAATGAATAGTAGCGATATCACGTAATTAGAGTAGTTGCAATATCGTTTCCAATGAGTATCCTATTACCCAGGTCAGGTGTGGAGGTCTGATAGGTAGTCGTTCCATGTACAGACGCCAGCATATCAAGCTATCCCTAACTGTCAAATTTTCTCGATTAAAAATGAACCTCATGTCTTTGCAATAAAGTTGAAATACTATCAAAGAAATTTGACAGATTGTGGTAACTTGATGTGCTGGCCTCTGTACAATACAGGTATTCAGCTGCATCCGGTTAGACTGTAAGCTGACCCTAACATATTAGGGAAAAGGCTAGGCAGGCAGAGCTGCGATGTCGCATTTTATGTGCCGCTTACGTTTTTTTGTGTTGTTAGTGATGACTATTTACAGAGGTTACAGTACAAAACTATTAAGTTAACAACAAACAATATTTGAAGCTAAACTCAAACAGTACGTCTACTGTTTGAGTTTAACTTAAAATATGTTAAAAGTGGATGTGATCCTGATATCTGCTGGTAGATTATTATAAAGGACCGTCATATATTATATTTTTCCTGCCATTTTGCGTCGTCAGGGGGTGCGTCTGTATTTGATTGGGGTTTCTTTGACTGTATTTGGATGTTTTTATGTTAGTGAATAGTTGTGTGTGTATGGTTTTGTTAAGATTTTTTCGAATGAGAATGCAGGAGTTGAAAGTGTTTAGTTGATGAATGCTCTTTAGTTTGGTTTGTTTGAATAGTTTGTACTATGTAGGTATGTTATAATCGTAGTTGAATAGATATTTTATGCTATTTGTAGATCCTTAATCGTAGATTTGGTGGTGCATCCCCAGATTCAGTGATAGCCTAGTGGTATGACCGTCGGACTGCCAAGTCTTAGGTCTCGAGTTCGAACCCAAGGCACGCACGTGTGACTTTTCAGATTCATGTGCGTATTGTATCACTTGCTTAAAAATCGGTGAAGGAAAATATCGTGAGGAAACTGGCATGCGTGAGAGATGTTTCTCAATAGTATGTGATGCTAAGTCAGAGGCCCATGTGCAGCATTAAAACTCTGACACCAGGTTAGTCACTAACCACACGAAGAAGAAGAATCCCCAGATTTCGAGAAGGTAATTTATAATTATGTGAGCGAACTAGTGAGTTGTAGATATTGTTGCGTATTTCTTTTAAAATGTTATTAATGTTTCCGCGCATAGATCCCATTAGCAATGTTATTTTTGTTTTTAACCGACTTCAAAAAGGAGGAGGTTCTCAATTCGGATGTTTGTATTTTTTTTTTTTTTTATGTTTGTTCGCGCATAACTCCGTTGCTTGCCAACCGATTTGAAAAATTCTTTTTTTGTTGGAAAGGGTATACTTCCCAAATGGTCCCATAAAAATTTTATCGAAATCGGATAAGCGGTTTTTGAAAAATCAACAAAAATCTAACTTAATACATGTGGACGATGTTCTAATAACTTCCTGTCACTGTAATTTATATACCAGGTAGTGGTATTAAAATTGGGGGGGGGGGGGGGGGATTGTGTAGGTACCACAACTAAAAAGTGAAAAATAAAAACTTTTTTACAAAAAATAAAACCGACTTCCAAAACAAACACTACAAAGTGAAAAATAATTTTGATTTCGGAAGTCGGTGGCAAAAAATGAAAATACAAAACCGAAGACACCGACTTCCGAAATCAAAATTATTTTTCACTTTGTAGTGTTTGTTTTGGAAGTCGGTTTTTTTATGAAATCAATATGTGTTTTCCACATGAGTTTGTTGTCTAATCTAAGTCCGAGGTATTTTTTAACCACTACTTTTGATGATTTCAGTGTTGTTTATGTGTAAGCGTGCGATTATGTAATACAAGACATAAACATTTGTTATCTAACACGCCCACATTACTTAACTTTGCTCACCATTCTATACAAATATGTTATATAAATACGTTTTATAACATGTTATGTTATACAGTATGGACGCACCCTAAGGATGAGTGATCAAGATTTTTTTTTAATTTTTAGCTGTGAATATCATGTATTATGGTTTTGGTGCGTTTATGGTAAGTGAATTAGAGCTAAACCAGTTGCATAATATATCTAAGTCGTTTTGAGCGTCAGTTATAATGGTGTTTTATGTTTTTACCGAAGTAGAAGAGGCAAGTATCATCGGCGTACAGAGTTAGCTGTTCAGTTAAGCCTAGTTCTTTAATGTTATTTACCTTAATCGCAAATAAGAGGGTTTAGCTTAGATCCTCGGAGAACACCAAATTCTATGGGAGATGCCTTACTCATCGTGTTTCCTATTTTAACAATTTGCGTTAAGTTATGAATAGATTATATTATACATTTCTCCAATGATGCCAATACTTTTAGCTTTAATAATAGGATTTTGTCGTTACGGTTCGTCAGAAGCCCGAAAATCTGACAGCCAGTATGACCAAGGTATCGTATTGCCCAGTTATTGGGTTGTGGAGGTCAGATAGTCAGTCGCTCCATGTAATATACTGGTATTCAGCTGCATCCGGTTAGACTGGAAGCCGACCTCAACATAGTTGGGAAAAGGCTAAGCAGATGATTATGAATAGGGGTTTGTGGGATACCGTGTCAAACGCCTTTTTTGTGTGTTTTTTTTATCAAAATAGGTTTTATTGGTGGTGACTAAATTGATCGTGGCACACAGAGTGTATGATTTGTTTCGGAAACCGATCTGCCGATCATAAATGTAGCCAATGTCGTTTACGTATTTTTGTAGTCTAGTGTAGAGTAAACGTTCATAAATCTTTTAGTGATATGGGTCGATAATTCCCGGGATCTGACCTTGTGCCGGATTTGTATAATTATAGAGTTGACTTTCGCAATTTAGAGGGTCCTAAAACATTTATTGACACACTTTGTTAGGTTGGTCGCTATTTGGTTTTTTGTAGTTCTCACTACTTTGAGTTAACTCGATAATTAAAGTCTTCGTAAGAGGTTCTTTCTTCTTTTTCGTGTGGTTAGTGACTAACCTGGTGTCAGAGTTTCTAACCTGCCCATGGGCACCTAACTTAGCTTGACATGCTGTTGAGAAATATCTCAACGATCTTTCCTCATGATGATTTCCTTCGCAGTTTTATAAGCAAGTGATAATTATACAATTCGCACATGAATCCGAAAAGTCAGAGGTGCGTGACTGGGGTTCGAACTCGAAACATAAGACTTGGCAGTCGGACGATCACACCACTAGGCTATCACTGCTATTTCGTAAGAGGTAAAAAGGTATGTATGTGTGTGTCACAACCTTTACAATGATCGATTATAACAATTCGCGACTTGTTGACCTTGAGCGCTGAATTACATAAGTGCTACGTCGACAACTATTCAACATTCTGTCACTACAGGATTTTTATGCATTTGATTGTTTTACTAGTGATACTATCACTACCTGAGCTACAACTTGGGCCTAATTTATCGATTATTCGTACGATTTCAGTGCAATTATTATATAATTACAAAGCGTGAGAGTATCTAATTGGTTTGTGTTAGGGTTATTGTTAATGGTGGTGGTGTATGTTATGTTATTGTTAAATTTGTGTGGTATTGGAGCAGCTAGGAGTTTTCCTACGGACGCAAAAAAGTTGTTGAAAGTTACTCATACCTCGGTAGGGTCCTTAATGCTTTTGTTGTTTACGTTTAAGTTCGGTATGCTGCAGGCTGTAACCAGATTTTAGTAGATAAGTTATTGGTCAAGGACCACATCTTTTTATAGTTATACGTTTATTTGCGGTAAACATAAGATACAGAAAGAAGACAAACAAAAAAAAGCAAAAGTATATAAAAAAGCATAAGTAAGTTAAGAACTTATCAAGGATTCAACAAAGGAAATAGTATTCATATAATGATAGTGACTTAAACGAGACATTTACTGTATAATAAGAATAAAGATCCACATCCATCCGCAAAGATTACCTTGATCCTTGGATATCCCCAACAGTAGATTCTGTACATTGATTGTTTACTGATTGAATAGACTGAACTGTTAGTTTCTTTTTAGTATAAAATTGATTAAACACTTGGATACAATATCAAGGTTTAGTTAATCAAAATAACTTCCTGGATCTATACAAAAGATAAATAAGGGCAATGGTAGAGATAGCATATGTTAACGAGAGATAGTGTAATCTATATATATAAAAGAAAGTCGGGTTTGTTCCCTTCGTTATAACTCGAGATCTGGTGGACCAATTTTCATGGTTTTTGTTTCGTTGGATTTGTCTCCGCCCTGAATAGCAGAATACCTTTAATTTTTTTTTTTTTTTTTTTCGGTAGGGTAGGTAGGTAGGTAGGTAGGTAGGTAGGTAGGTAGGGTAGGTAGGTAGGTAGGTAGGTAGGGTAGGTAGGTAGGTAGGGTAGGTAGGTAGGTAGGTAGGGTAGGTAGGTAGGGTGGGTAGATAGGGTAGGTAGGGTGGTTAGGTAGGGTAGGTAGGGTAGGTAGCTAGGTAGGTAGGGTAGATAGGTAGGTAGGGTAGGTATCACAGTTAAGACAGGACAACGTCTGTCGGGTCAGCTAGTATATTTATATAAGTGAGATGGTTGTTCAATTTTACAATTTTTTTTTTAATGTTCATTTACATGTACACTTGCGTACACGTATACGTGAATTAAAATCGTTAACAAAACTTTACAAAAGGAAGATGTCGTACTGTTTTATTTGTCGTTCTGATTGTTATAACAGTTGGATCAAATTTTGTACTTATGTAATAACTAAACGAGCTTCATAGCTCAACGAGAAAAACTGAGGACAACTACTTAAATTATGATCATCGTTACACATAACACAATTCTTAGGCATATTTGAAACACCATCACCTGTTTACTGGAACTTTCAACTGATTTTTATTACAATACTGCACCAAGATTGATCTAACCTTGTTTGAATTATTATGTGTATTCGTGAAGCTTTCAATTCGAACGTTTCTAATATCTCAGCACGGGTTTTAATAAAAGTAGGTAATAAATAATTCAAACGTACAGACGCCAGCACATCAAGCTATCCCTAACTGTCTCAATTAAAAATGAACCTTATGTTTTTGCAATAAAGTTGAAATACTATCAAAGAAATTTGACAGATTGTGGTAACTTGATGTGCTTTTTTTTTTTTTTTAAGGCTGGGAAATCATCTAATGACTGCTCCCGCTCTGGGTGAAGCGGAAGGGAATGTCAGACTCTTACTGACTAAAACCCATCCATGTTCCTTCCGTAGCCTTTTATGTTCCGGGGTAGCGGTAACCCTTTCGGACAATCCCGCTTACCCGGCAGGCTTGGCCCTGAGGGGCCCCTTCATATGCTGACATCTCTTTGAGGCGCGCGTGGAACATATACGCGCCGTCCGGCACGGGCCTGGTGCTGATCGGACGGTGAGTTACCCGTTACTCACCGTCCGCAGGCCCGCGCCTACGGTGGCCGGAAGTCGTCACGTGGCTCCCGACGCCCGGGGCGTCTCCTGCGCGGCTGGGACGGGAGGACCTTTCTCTCTCCCATCCCGCCACCTCCTTCGCGAGCATGACTTTTTTGCAGAAAGAGGTGACAGCCTCCCACTCCTTCTCGCCCCGGACCATGGCTTGCACCAGGGCCGGGCGCGAGAGGTCGCCGCCGCCGATCGCCTCTACGAGGACAAGGCGGTGCTCCGCCCAAGCGGGGCAGGTTTGCACCGTGTGCTCTACCGTGTCCTCTGGGCGATCCTCGCAGTGGTGACGGCGCGGGCCGGCGCGGGTCCGGGCGTTTCCTCCCGCCACAGGAACCTCCCGACACATCCATGTCCGGTGAGGACCTGCGTCAGGCGGTAGGTGAGGGCGCCGTGACGCCTCTCTAGCCACTCCTCAAAGAGGGGCCTTACCGCCACTATCGTGGCGTGCCCTAACTTGATGTGCTGGCCTCTGTACTTTTAGAACTCGCGATATAATTTGGCATTTAATTTATGTGTGACATGTTGTTTGACAAGTTTTTCTTTTTTCTGTTCATGTATTTAATTAATTAAAAATATTATTTTTATGTTTTGTATGTCTTTATTATGACAAAACATAGCCCACCCCCTATTTATGTCAACACCTATATAATCACCTATGTTTCATAAAGAAATTGATTGATTTTTGATTGATTGATTGGCAATATAAATGAGTAAAGTATCCCAATGATTAACAGGTTCATCTAACGATTATAAGGCACGTTTGTTTTTATTAAAACATCAAGTCTAATCAATCTGCCTAGCCTTTTCCTAACTATGTTGGGGTCAGTCTCCAGTCTAACCGGATGCAGCTGAATACCAGTATTTTACATGAAGCGACTGCCCATCTGACCTCCACAACCCAGTCACTGGGTAACACGATACCCCTTGGTAAGGCTGACTGTTAGACTTTCGGGCAACTTACACCCATGTCATCGTTCGAATGGATGAGACTAACAAATGTGTCGTGAAATTCTCGGCTACTGAATAGTCGGTAATTTAACAAACTTACTATTGCTAGAACGCGAAATTACGTCACAGCTATCATTGCAATCTCACTTTCTACTATAAACCAAAATTTTTGAGCTTCGGATAGGGTTTTGTATAGGGTGGTATCCAAAATCTGTGCGTTCCGACATCTGACCATCCAAGTCATCAGTAGTACACCCCAGTAATAATTGCACATTGCATATAATAATTGCATATTGAGCATACAATACCTCGAGTTTAGTAAAACGTAGTTGCAACTCGCTTATATCAGTTGGCTCAAACAAGATGGATCCAAAGAATTTAAATAATTGGAACATTGTCACTTTTCTTTTGTAAGCTGCTCGTTTGTTAACGAGATCTTCCTTATTCCTTATTTAATGCCTTAACCTCTGGCATTGCGGAAGTTGGTGTGGTTGACTGGATTTGTAAATAGATAAAGTTACAGCAAAGTTTTAATTACAGTTACAAATGATGCAGCCTGAAATACGTGCTAGATTAAAATGCACTAACTTTCGAGTGAATTTATATATGTAATAATAATAATTTAGCATCTATAATGAACTATGTACGTATTGACGGTAAAATTGTACTAAACTTTAATATTTCTACTGTCTATTCGTGCTTACAAACGTGATTACCTAACTGTCTCAAAAACTGTAAAATTACTACACCGTAAAGCAAAATAATGCAGCTACTACAAAAACCTACTCTTTAACAATGTGTATATAACTAAAATTAACAATAATTACTGATCAGTTAATAATTGTATTACCATTTGTAACCACTATCAGAAGAAATAAAAATGACAATACGTATTTCGGACTATTCTGCCTAACGGTTGACTTACACTAATTATACCTGTTAAATAGAGTGTTGGGTACTCCAATTTCATAATAAATACGTCTTTTCTCAGCTATTAAGTCCAGACCACGTAAATTTCAATAATCTACTGAATGACGTAGCAGAATTCACCGACCACACCGGGCGTCGAGTATGATTTTTGATGTCTACCAATTCTCTTCACTCCCTTTGTACCAACTCGCTGATTGGAGTAAATATTCTTCAAATCTCCATAATCCAGGCACGAAGGAACATGTACGGGATTGATCCAGGTATAATTTCGGGAATAATAAAGAACTACGTTGCTTGATGTGAATGTGCAATTTTTAATGTGTCAGAATCACATATGTAGGTAGGCGGTCAACAAATTGAAAATAAAATCGATTAGCCATAAGTTACGCAGCCTTGACATAAATTTATATGAGAGTTTCTGTAGGCACTGCGAGACCACCGTGTGATATAGAAGTAACACATTTCATCTTTAAAGTTAACGTAGAGTAGGTACGCATGTTCTTAAAAGCTTACATTATAATTGCTGCGACTTTGAATATGCCTCAACGTTACAACTGAACATTGCTGCATTTCAAATGGGAATTCGTACTGTTCTACGGAGAACAGCATACAAAAATATTATTTTTCGCTTATGAAAGGTTGTGATACGAGATTATAACACTTAATGCTATATGACGTCTGACGTCCTACCCGTTAACTGTGGGGTAGCGAACCGCCGGTAGTCATGAAATCGTTGTAACATAACGCTTGCGACTTCTAACTTGACGCCATCGCCATCTAGTTACACTGTACACACTAACGTGACCCTCGGACACAAGAAATGTTGGAAACAGAAGGGCAACTCCATACCGGAAGCAAAAAAAGGCGCACGTACAAAAAGTGTATGAACGGAGGACTCAAATTTTTCAAACGAATGCCAGTCGCGAATGCGATTGCGCTTTATGTAATAGAAGTATACATTGTATGTATGAATTTGTTCGTTACTTACAGTAGAACTTCTGTACCTACGCAGTGCCTTGGTTTCTGAACACACTAGCGACAAACCGGTTTTAGGATTGTTTTGGAATTAAAATTGAGTGAAACGACTCGTATGTGCTTTGCAAATACGATAGAGAGAGAGAAAAAAACCAGAACCGATGGTTTTCAAAAGAATGCTTCAAAGTGACTTTGAAGAATTCTTTGAAGAATTACTGTTAGATTTAAATTTGGAGATAAATTTAATAATTGATCTCTAAATTTAATTCGAACAGAGGTTCGAAAAATCTTTTTAAAGAAGCTCATGGTCAAATAATTATAGCTGAATGGGTCGATCTTCCGGATGGTTGATGGACAGATGGGTGACCTTCCATAGAGCGGCATCCCTTTTTACCAGAAAACGCGCTAAGCCGTTGTCCCAGGTGTGTCCTTGGTATTTGTATGACACGAGTCATGATAATTATAAAACGGGACCCGAACCGACGTATTCTTGGCTATTCAGATGTGTTTTATTAAGCCAGCTCGCAAACCGTGAAATCAGGTTTCAGTGTGACATAAATGAAATAATTCTAAAGGTTTTCTTTAACCGTAGAGAAAGTTTTTAAATCGAATAAATATGCTCGGAATAATTGCAACCTCAGCGTTCATACACAAAAGCTGCAGACAGAATTAATCCATACTAATGTCATAAATTCGAAAGTAACTCTGTCTGTATGGTACCTTTTCAGGACTGAACTACTGAAAGGATTTCGAAAAAAAATTGCAGAGAGATAGTTTGCTAACTATCAAAGGCAAGGCAAGGCAAGGATTGCTTTATAATTTTTGTCCCAATAATATCTCCCGATATTGTGTTTTAACCAGGCGGACGGAGTCTCGGGCAAAACTTAGTATTAATGTTAATTATTCTTGACCAGGCTGTAGCAACGTCAATACTAAAGCTGGCAATGTAAGTTGATGTTATATTGACAGAGACATTCCATGACAAGCGAGTAATATCTTCATTTTTATAGGAATTTCACCAATTTGTTTAACGATTTTGAAAAACCTTTTTATTTTGGTAAAAGAAGCTAGCGCGGTTTTTCCATTTTTTTTAAACTACGTTTGAATAATTTTAGAGTTTTCTTCGATAATACGTTTTTAATCCAATCGCATTATCTTGATGTTATGTTTATGTTTTAATAGTGCAAATAACAGTGGCTGACATAGCAAGTTTAGTAGTGGATACGAGAGTGGATGGGAGCTGTGGAGGGGGTCAAAAGTGAAAAATAAAAAAACTTTTTACAAAAAGATCCTTTATATAATATATTATCTATTGACTTTCAACAAATACTACAAAGTGAAAAGTTAATTTAATTTCAAATGTCGGGGGTAAAATCAAATATACCAAACTAAAGACATTGACAAGTTTTTCTTTTATGCATTACAGCATAAACTTTATTGATAAATAAACTGTTCAAATAGAACAGCGCTCAAAAATTAAAACCCAACCACTCTCACGGAGTCGGTTATTCTTAACGATAGAGTTCCTACGGTTACAAAGTAACTTGATTGCACCTCCCGCTTGTACTGTGGGGTGGCGAACCGCCGGTAGTCATGAAGTCGCTGTAACATAACGCTTGCGACTTATAACTCGACGCCAACACCATCTAGTTACACTGTACACACTAACTAGCGACTCTTGGACACAAGAAAGATGGAAGCAAAAGGGTGACTCCATACCGTAAGCAAAAACAGGCGCACAACGTGTTTGTACGAAGGTCTCAACTTTCTCAAAGGAATGCCAGTTGTGGGTGCAAAGGCACTTTTTGTATTAGAAGTGTATTTAATTTACTGTGTTATACGCAGCAGAACTACTGTCTTCATCTATACATGTCTCATCTTCTGTGATAAACCAGTTTCTGGATTGTGTTGTGTTGTTATAATATTTAAAACGACCCGTTTGTATTGAGAATGCGACACAGTGAGACAAAAGAAAATACCCTTGCGAAAGGAGGATAGTTTTTGAAAGAACTCGTCGAAGTAACTTCTGTTTGATTTAAATTTGGAAAGCAATTTAGTACCGTTTCTTACTTTTAAACGGGCTAAATAAAAACAATCTCGCGTGTTGATCTTCAAGGTTAAGCAACGGTTGCCGAGGTCATTCCATCCGGTACATACCCAGAGTCATCCGTGTCTCGACAAACATGCTATTGGTCCCGGCTGTTATTTGTACATCTTTATTTATTTATTTATTTAACTTTAATTACAACGGTAAACCGATTAAAATAATTACAATAATAAGGTACAAAGAAAAGAAAATATAAAAAATCAATGAAAAACAAAAAATAAAATAAAATTTTTGCAATGCTTTCATGAATCCCTCTCACAGAACTTCTGATATGCCAGTAAAATCTTCATCCATTCATCCGCAAACAGGTCAGAGGGCGAGGTACTGGAGACTTAGCTCGCGCAGCAGTGCGACATGGGGGTAAAGGAAACAACCTGTGCTTTCTGCCGCGGCAGTAACTGTCTGGGACAAAGAAGCGAGCCAGCACAGCATGAAGATCAGGGGCGTCAATAGAGCCACGGAGCGTTTTGCAGGCTATGGTGAGCTGACCTCGTGCTCGCCTTACCTCTAGAGAGTTATATCCGAGGCAGCCCAATAGAAATTTGGTAGGATATAGGAACGGATAATACTGGAATGTATGCTTATATAAAAACCTAAGGAATGCTTTTTGCACCTTTTCCAATAAAAGCGCGTAGGCACGTTCGTGTGGATTCCACACACAGCAGCTAGATTCTAGTTTGCTACGTACAAGGGCATTAAAAATTATTTTGATGGCATGTGTGGAACGAAAATTGCGGCAGTTACGAAGAAGAATCTTGGATTTTCGTTGCGTGTTGTCAGAAGCCCCGAAGTCTGTCAACCAATCTTATCAAGAGGTTATCAAGTGACCTGTAACTGGGTTGTGGAGGTTCCATAGGCAGTCGGTTATACTTGAATCCGACCAATATAAAGAAACAAGAATTAATATAATAAAAAGTGTAGCGAAATATGTAGTTATCGAATACTAAAGAGCAAACATTGATGACCAATTTAACCTGATTTTTTTGGTAAAAAATCATTGCTCTAGAGGAATCCACGAGAAAACAGCGGCATGCATTTATGTAAAGGCCCAATAGAGTTCCCTGTTAATACGCCCTAACTTAGTGGTACCTACTTGATAGTTTGTAGTGTAAAGCTGCAAATATCGAAGCGATATACATAGATAAATGATTAGTAACTTAGGACTGTAAAAACTATGTATTGCTAACCACTCTCTGTAACCGTGTCGAAGAGAGTTTCTTAAGCACGAGATGGTATCACTGGCACGTACATACATATATTATGTTCCAACGGCGGCAAACAAATCGCTTCGCTCTGTCATGAGCTTCAGTCGCCAGTGTACCCCGACGGCGAATGCACGCATGTTTTCGAAATGCTTACTTTAGGGAAATTTCGTTTACAAACAAATATAGATTTGTTTGATGTTCTTTTTTTTCTTCTTAGATGTCCGTAGGAGTGTCCGTGGCAAGCGGGCCCTATCAGAATATGCTGATGGGCGGTATTTATTTATTGTTAAATATCGCAGCATTATACTGAGATAGGGGGGCTTTTTCGGCCTCGCACAGATCTTTGTTCTTATTTTTTTAGTATTGCTTTAATTTTTATTTGTTATTTTCCTTTTTATATTGTTTTGTTTTTATTTCTATGTATTTTTGCGTGTGCAGAATTAGATATTTTTCTTTCTTCTGCCTTGACGTATGTATTTTTAATGGTCCTGGTTAATATGGCAATATCCAGTATTTTGTAGCAATTTTTAGCGTCCCAATGTATATTATGGTTTTCCTGCCAGTGTTTGATACAATCGAATCGAATTGAAATAGGTACCTACCGAGAAATTCTGTAAAGTAATACATACTAACTATAGGGTTATGTAGAGGGTTAAGCACACAGAACAGAAAAGACACTATTTTTCTGTTATGTGGTTATATTTTTAAGGTCATATAAATTACGCACAGACTGGGTTTCCATACTAAACATTACTCAAAAATTTGCCTATCCTTTTCCCAACTAAGTGAGGGTCTACTTACAGTCTACTGATCCCTAAGATCAGAGATTACTGATAATTAAGAATTCATTGAGGGAATAAAATGCATGAAAACAACGATTATAGTACGATCACAGAAATATTAAAAACAGAGTACGATACTATAAATTTAAACTCTCGATTCTCCAGCGCAAACAGGTTGAAGGGGAAACTTGAACCGCAGTCTCAACAAAAAATAAGCAAATGAGATTGTTGAGACGGGTCGTTGAGCTCCCTAAATTATTTGCATACCGTACCGTCTGTTGGGACAGGTCAACTCAAAGCTGCAATGATTCTTTCTTGAAAACGCCCTCCCAGACATATCCCTGCATTGTTCGGCTCGCATAAAATCCTGTTATTATAATTTTTGGACTTTGAAAGCGACCATGACCTATATTTAAATTGCATTAAAGTCAGGGAGTTAGGCGGGCTACGTCACAACTCAGTATAAAGTTTACAAAGGAGTGACGTCATGCCACATTTTAACACAATGTGTGGATGTTATCTTTTGATTACGAAAATAAAGCAACATTTTTCAACAAACTATCAGACGGATTAAAAATAAATTTTAGTCAAATCCCTGTTAATATTGCATAATCAGCGGTTTTCTTTTATTTGTTTATCTTTGGAACCCGCTGTCTGTAGGTTAGATTAGAGTTTTGAAGCCTTAAGTGTTAGATACAAATATTAAAAATTATAAAAGAAAACTTAAGAATTAGTTAAGATATAGTTTTCTTACTATTGATCTTGGGCACTCAAGGCGCAAGATTACTTCTCCAAACAATTTAATTTAGTAGACATTCACGTTTCGTGTATACTTGAATAGATACGAGATAAGATGGGTCGTCTTTATCAAAACATGACGATAACACGTGGCAATTGAATGAGACATGTGAGATGCTCAATAAACTATTGTAGGTAATATCGTAGGGAGGTTTTGAATTTTCCACGTGTTTACACCCATTAATTCCTTCCGACACTTGATTTCAAACAATTCTATTGCAAAACTTTTCGTGTATAAAAACATGATTATATATTAATAGTATTGTGATTATTTTAGACACATCCTTACTATTATGTACAGAGGCCAGCACATCAAGCTACCACAATCTGTCAAATTTCTTTGATAGTATTTCAACTTTATTGCAA
Source organism: Hyppa rectilinea (assembly GCA_951799385.1). NCBI lineage: Eukaryota > Metazoa > Arthropoda > Insecta > Lepidoptera > Noctuidae > Hyppa > Hyppa rectilinea. The sequence continues at coordinate 23,260,603 of OX637300.1, forward strand.
AGACATAAAGTTCATTTTTAATTGAGAAAATTTGACAGTTAGGGATAGCTTGATGTGCTGGCGTCTGTACATCTACATATCACTACATAGTATAAAATAAAGTCGCTTTCTCTGTCCCTATATCCCTATGTATGCTTAAATCTTTAAAAGTACGCAACGGATTTTGATGCGGTTTTTTTTAATAGATAGAGTAATTCAAGAGGAAGGTTTATGTGTAGAATTTGTCGACATATTTTGCGGGCGAAGCCGCAGGCAGAAGCTAGTAATATTATAAATGCGAAAGTTTGGATGACTATTTAAATGATGTACTTTAGAAGTACATCATTTAAATAGTCATCCAAACTTTCGGCATTATAGTCGGCAACATTATAGTAGCATTTATTTGTAATACTCATGAAAATGAACAACTTTGACTATGGAACTATACCTGAAATCATGCAAAAAAAATCAGCTGTTCCGTACATTTATTTTCGCATAATTCGTCAAAATGTATGCTGATATTTTTTTTTATATTTCAGAGTTGGTCCCATGTACAAAGTTTTGATTTCCATGAGTAGGTACTATACAGCCAGAAATTATAACCCTCGTTTCACCTAACACACTGTATACAATTATACATAATTTATGTAGTAATGTTATGTAAGTCAAAAACATGACAAAACAACCTACCGTTTTAGAAAGTTTACTCACACGTTCAATTTACTTCTTAATAAAAGTCGCTTCATGTCAGTGACGTATATTCTTGTCGTTTTTCGTGTGTTCTGTTTTTATTAAGAAGAAAAAAAGAGTTGTTGTGAGGATTACCTTGACCTTGACACAATTCTGGGATTAACGCACTGTCGGTGGCACCAAATTTGTTTATACAGCTGCCAATAGTTACATTTACGGCTTATTTTATTTTCTGTATAAAATTATAATGATATATTTACGCATTAGACTACATTTTCATCTACAAAAGATCATCATCATGAGTTAGCAAGTTGTGAGTACTTATGGACCTATTATAAAGCTACAATTTGCTAAGTACGTCTTACATTGACTTGAATGTGCCATGGCGGCTGAGAACATGTCATTCTCATTGTAATGTCTCTCTGACGGTGGTGCGTGTGTTGGATTATTTAACTCCCTTCAAAATGCATGATCTAAATGGTGCTAATCCATGCGTCATGTTCGTGAACAGGTGCCGTCAGTGACTGGTCATCTCTTAGCTACCACAGCTGTTTTAAAATTTAATTTAATTTTGCATATTTTTTTAATCTTTTTACTATGGAGGCTTTTTACGGTCTACATGAATGATGTAACCCAGTAGAGGGAGACCAAAGAAACGATGGATGGATTGTGTGAAAGATGATATGGCTAGAAAGGGCGTGACTATCGAGATGACGACAAACAGAGAAGTATGGAAGAAAAAGACATGTTGCGCCGACCCCAAATAGATTGGGATAAGGGCAGGAGAATGATGATGATGAATGATGTAACCCAGACTTTGAAAATGCTTTGAGTTTGAATCCCCTGCTGGAACTGCCTCCCCAGTTGCACGCCATTCAGGTCGGTACTCGTCAACTCTTAATCGAAGTTATGGAGTATCTTGGTTTCGGTTTGGGATTCTAGCTGTGGCTGCAATGATGGAATGAAACTGAAATGCATCTGATGCTGACCAAAACTATATATCTTCAACTACAGAGCTTCACATGTACCTATAATCAATCAGATTAGCCGCTAAATCTAATCTAAAATCACTACAAAGATTACAAAACAATATGATTACAGTATTATTTCGTTATACCTAACTATGTATATCCAAAACAAAACATTTTCTGAAGAATTAATGCACTAAATCATACACAACCTTAGACATATTATATTACACCTGCATTATTATTCACCCCGAATTCGGTACAATCAAACGTACAAATACATAAAAAAACATATAACACAAGAAGTAACAACAAGCTTTAATTAATAAATGCACTGGACTTATGTATTAAGAAAAAAACAATATTAGTTGAGGGCGCACAGGTACTTATTAATTTACCAGAAGATTTAAAGCAGTGCGATAGTTTAAACATATTTACAACAAAACTTAAGAAACATAATTATATGTACCCCGTAAAGTCACGGCATAGCAGCGGCTCGAAGCTCAGGGATTTTCACTGGCTATATGGAGTGGTTAAATATTGCAAAGGATCACGTCCTGGAGGGAATACAACAGATTATAATTCACCCTGAGTTCTTTTCGAAATACCATTTCAACAACCTCAAAAGACCAATCTAAAACCTGTCAGTACATGACGTTGATCTCTCTCTTAATTTTAATAACTGTGTGGTTTCATGTTTCGCACTTTCAAAATTATTTTTTTGGGTAAAGATTATTTATAATAATAATAATTATAATAATTAAAATATTGGTTATAGACCAATATTTTCATTCTCGCTTCAAATCACAAGGAACTTTTCTCACACAGGCTGCAGAAACAATCATTGAGCACCATGCATGAACATGAAAGCAAACACAACAAACATCAGGAATTATACTTTGCTTAGAAATAAAGCGTAGCCTTCGTGCTACGGCGTAGCACACCTGTAGAGCCACAGTGTCTACAGATTTGCTACGCCGTAGCCGTACATAAACTTCTTTATCGCACCACCTGAGCCATACGGTTTATTGCAACTAGCAACTTCTATTGGAGAACAAAAGACTTTATTATATGAGACGGAATTCACAGAAATTGAATGGATTCGAGATAATGAAATGTAATATTGTTATATAACAGCAGTGTTCAATATCAAACGTTTCAAGGCAAAAACAGACTGTCAATAAATATTGTGTTATAACGGCATTTGCAGTTTCAATTCAAACGTTCTTGCATAATCAGAGTTGTTCTTACAAAACAAAATTAAACTCGAAAAACATTCCGTCTGGCTAAATAGGTAGCTTGTTTACCAATATTTTAAAATATAATTAATACTTGTTTACCTTTTAATCACGTGCAATTAACCTTGAACGTATAACTTCGAGAATTAGTCTTTACCCTTTCATACTGCAAATGGTTGAAGTATGCCATAAAAAGTAATATCAGCATACTGTAAAAATCTAGCAACTTTTACCACTACTACAACTTTTACTACTACAGCTTTTACTTCCTGCAACTTCCTGCAGCTTCCAACCTTCAATGACAAATACTGATAAAAAACTTAAATATTAAACAACTAAAATTCCACGTGTTAGAACGTAAGGTTAAACACGTGATCAAATTAATTCCATTACCTGGGCAAACAGACCCGGTACGGTCCCGTGTGAAAGGCTAAACTAGTGCCACCTCCTATCTTGCCTTCTGTGTCCCAAAACATGCAGCCCAAGTAACATTCTACGCTGCCAGCAACAACAGACCCGGTACGGTCCCGTGTGAAAGGCTAAACTAGTGCCACCTCCTATCTTGCCTTCTGTGTCCCAAAACATGCAGCCCAAGTAACATTCTACGCTGCCAGCAACAACAGACCCGGTACGGTCCCGTGTGAAAGGCTAAACTAGTGCCACCTCCTATCTTGCCTTCTGTGTCCCAAAACATGCAGCCCAAGTAACATTCTACGCTGCCAGCAACAACAGACCCGGTACGGTCCCGTGTGAAAGGCTAAACTAGTGCCACCTCCTATCTTGCCTTCTGTGTCCCAAAACATGCAGCCCAAGTAACATTCTACGCTGCCAGCAACAACAGACCCGGTACGGTCCCGTTTGACAGGCTAAACTTGTGCCACCGCCTATATCCTCTGCGTCCTAAAATATGCAGCCCAAGTGACAGCCAGCAACAACGCCGTGAAAGTGACGAAGTTTTAGGCCAACAAGATCAGGATTACAGTCGTGTCATGGCCAGTGGTGACCGAGTGGAATCGGCTCCAACTTACGTGTTATATGTAGGTCGTGAGCTGAACCCAGACACGCACTTTACTTTGTATTTTTATTGAATTTCATCACCATTGTATTTAATACCTCTTGAAACGGTGATGAAAAACACCGTGCGGGAACCGGTAAGTCTTACAACCAAAAATTCTAAGACTTTGACATCTGTCAACCCGCACTGAGGCCGCGATGTGGATTATAGTTCGCTCCTTCCCACAGAGAGGAGGCCTGTGTCCCAGCAGAGGGAACATCATAGGCTGTTTATGCATGGCTTGAACCTTTCAATTTTGCCTCATGCCACAATCTGAAAATAAATCATCGAAATGATTGCAATGTACAGAGGCCAGCACATCAAGTTACCACAATCTGTCAAATTTCTTTGATAGTATTTCAACTTTATTGCAAAGACATAAGGTTCATTTTTAATTGAGAAAATTTGACAGTTAGGGATAGCTTGATGTGCTGGCGTCTGTACTTTCACGTACAGTCCACATCAACTAGGTAACAAAAACAGTTTCAAGGCAGTTTGCATAAAGTTCATAACATAAAGCTCATGTTACCAACTAGTTTAAGCTCAGCTGCCTGGCACTAAAGATAAAAACTATAGTTATTTCTGTAGGTATAATATGAACCAAGATATCCAAAAATAAAACAAAGATTCAAATACATCTATTCGTATTTAATCACAACTCTAAAAAATTATATTTAATGCTCCTAAAAACATTTACACTTTTACACTTTAATACAACGATTGCGCTTATTTTTGTGAAATAATTTATTTAAAAAATAATTAGTTCAATGTTCTCGTATCTTAATTTTTTTAAATAAGATTCATAGCAAACTAAAAAAGTACTCATAATAATCAATGAAGTAATGATTTTCACTATGTTTGACATTTCAGGCGAACAAATATTTAAATTTGACATCTTGGTTATAATAGTAGCGCCCAATTATTATTTTTACAGCTCATAGCATTGCCAAATAAATTGTTTTTTTAATACCTATAGCATATATTATAGCATAGCGTTAAAACAATGTCTTGATTTCTTGCCAAAAAGTTTGTCCACAGCATTGAATTTCATGTATACCAAAAAACCTTACTTCACAATTTTTTGACAAAGCCTGTAAAACTTATTAAATTATGTACAAATAGTATGTAAGAATATATTAAAAAGAAATTAATAGAGTGCCCGCGACTCGTAGAACTTTCCTGACACCTTTATTTCGTTATATAAGACGGAGAACTCCGCGTGGAGCTTTTAGTAGGGGTTATGTAGCCGACGCCGCCGCTCGCTTCACTGGTACGCGAACATGACAATTCAGATGTCGCTTCTTCACAAATAAGTTAAAAACAGTTACTTCAATTAAATTTGTTTCGGCTTAAAAACTTTTTTGAGTATTCTAATTAATCGCGGCGTTTGAATTTGTTAGTGATGAGTTCGTTCAGCCAATCGAAGCGGTTGAAAAACCTGCAGAATTTAAAAAGTGGCGCCATCAAATTACCGAGGCATTGGTCAAAGATGCTGGGGCTTGTCAATGTGAGCAAAGCTTCGGCTGAAGAGATTTTACAGGTATGTGCACGCATTCGAAGAATAAGATTAAATACCTAGCTGTAGGTTACCTGTTTAATAGCAAAATCTAAATAAACAAACATGTTTGAATGCCTAATTATTTATTTATTTTTATTTAATCATAACAAACACTGCTGTCATTACAGGAAATTACTAATGCGGTAGCGTGGCCCTTAATTAAACTAAATTAAATAACATAACACATAAAGTATTATTTTTGTGAATTCTTTCAGCGTGCACGAGAATAAATTGATCCTGATAGCCATATTATTGTAAAATAATGTCAGTCCGTAATCATTTGGAAAAAAAATATAAAATAGGGAAATCATTGATTGTCTTAAATAACGAATTTCTATATTTTTTTCGGGGCTAACGTCAAAATCCTAAACGTTAACATTAACGTAAAAATAAACGTTTCTTAGTCCCACGTCGGGCGCCAACTAGGTTCGCAAAACTTTTGGTAATTTCAATAAAAGGAGTTAAATTGAAACAGCGTCTTATTAAAATGGGTAAACGAACCGCTCCGAGGATTTTTATGTTTAATTTGATTGTAACAAAGCATGGCCTTAGCTTTGTGCTTAATTCAACATCTTAAATGAGAAAATTTCCTTTCGCTTAGGGACTTTCAAAAATCCAATTAAGTTATTTTATGTTATATACGAAAAAACCGACAAGATTACTGCTTATTCTTTCATAACCCGTTTGCTCACAGATACTGTCCTGCCCAATTATTTTAATCTTAATACCATAAATTAATATAATTTGTTTTTTACAGAGTTATATCAATATCAATATCTATAAATATTATAATCGATTCTGCGCGTCGGTCTGTATTACCATACTCATGTAAACTTTGCTACAGATAATAATTCGGATCATTCATCATTTAGATAATTTATTTCGAAGATTTATCTGTGTTAAACACACTGACATATAAATCTCGATGTTTTCTAAAGTCAACAAAACGGACAAAGCATGTCTATGGTAATAATTTAACAGTGACATCGGCAGTAAGCAGTAAAGGCACTTTGTGCGATATAGCAGGTTCATACTTTGCATAATAATATTATTATGTATGTTCTTACAAGTTGCAACAGTAAAATCAAATGGTTCACCTTATTATTATTCTATCTATCTTTACGTTTCGTGGTGTAACCACCTGTACATTATAACATCAAAAATTCCTATACAACCAAAAAGTATTTTCAAATGAAATTAAAACTAATGAGGCTATTCACAAACATGGATTTTTGGCTTCTTGTATCCCAACATTAGCATTAAAAAGGGGAAGATTCGGTATTTTCTATGAAATATATGGATCAGCCAATACTTTTAAAGCCTTAGATACATTTGAAATGGAGTTTAGGATAAACTAGATTTTCGTAGAAAGACTTGTTCACAGACAGATATTGATAAACGTAGAGTCAACATGGAAATAACATTTTAAAAAAGCAATCCACGCTTTTCTACAATAAAGGGTTTGATTTTTAGTAAATACCCTATTCTTAATTTAAATTTATTGAAAATTATTTTCCACTTTTTAATTTGCTTTTCTACTAAAGCGGGGTTTCTTTAGTTTTTTAAAACTATCATATAGTTTTACTTTTAGTTCGGTTATCTCCAGAAGCGTGTTCTTAGTTGCCGCTAATCCTGAAGGTCCTCCTTAGAATAATTGGACAAACTATTTAAATTATTTCATTGTCACCTGTCCTTCATATGTACATACAAAGTTTCAATTTAATCTAACGTTTTGAAGTGGGTCAAAATCACGTTTGAAGATTCCGTTTCATACATACCAAGCTAATAAAAGCGTGTTAGTATATAATTTAGTAAAAGTGCGTTGAAGCCCCAGTGGACTTTAAAGCACTGTTACGTTTTTGGTAGGGTTTAACTTTGTTCAAGTCGAGCAATAACAAGCATTTTCCGCTCCAATGCGTTCTATCGAGGCATAGGGCGAAGTACAGGGGCCTAATTCTAAAATAACCAACTTGTCAATAGTGTGTTTGTAGTGTCTCAATAGACTAATCATAGATATTTGGTATTCTCCAATTTATATAATGGTCATTGACTTAGCACTGTAGTGCCATTGAAACGCCATAGTAAGATTATTGTAATAATTGGTAGTATGTTCTACTATAATGTGTCAATGTCATCGTGATAGCCAAAGTTAAAGTAGTCTATAAATATTTTAACACCATAAAGGGATTGTACCGCCACACTATTAAAAGGTCATTGAAGTTTTTGCAGCATACCAAATTTGCAACGGTTGCAACATAATGTCTGTAGTGTGTCGATAGTGTCAATGTTGTGTTATTTTACCCAAAGTTACAGAAATGGGCCTCTGGCTACTAGCCTTTAAAAATTGGTCATACGTCCAGCACTTACTTTAAGTGCCACTTTTGTGGTCCTTGAAAATCGGCTGTACGTAGGTACCAATAAACTGCGAAGGCAATATTTTAATGGAATGTTTGACAGACAGTCTTACAAAGGGTATTGCCGTGTAACCCACTCACTGAGTTGTGGACGTCAGATAGACAGTCGCTCCAGGGCAAAATCCATTGAATGCATTCGGTCAGATTGGAAGCTGACCCCAAAATAATTAGGAAAAGGAAGATGGTAGTGGTGGTGAGTCATAAATTATGGATTATACTCATGTAGATATTTATTATGATCTGTCTTGTATACCTTCATGTCTGAAAATAAAAATTAGTGGTGCAATCTTTTTTTTTGCTAAATATTTGCTTTGTTGAACAATTTCTGAATTTAACTATCGGGTACAAAGAGATATCTTCTTTTAATTCTAAGATTTTCATTAAAACTTTTTGTCTGATGTACAACAGGGCATAGGGCCTTGTTAAGCAGTTTAATACAAGGCCTATGTGATCCTTCATGAGATTACATTCTCGTTAAACAGAATTGAATCTAAAGGGCCGAGGCGTAAGATCCATTGTTGGTCAATCAACGGTTTATTATAAAAACAACCGTATTATTAGGTTTGATTAAACTGTTGTTGTGCCTGTCAACAATGGATTGTGTTAACGACACTACTAAATATTTGTTAGTTTGTTGCTTCCGACTCACAGATCATGTATCCTAATAAAATTTGACAAAATATATTACGTTGTTTTCAAAACATATTACACAACACATCTAGTAATCTAGTGAATATTTTTGTTTATTATTTAATGTAACGTTGGCTGTCACAAACGATTTTTAGTACAGTCTAACTAGCTATTTAGTGCCGTAAAATGGGGTGAATAGGGATGCAGGGGTGAATCGAGAAACTTTAAAAGGGATTTTAAAAGTGAAATAATACAGGTGTGGCCAAAAAGGGCTCTAATATGCTTACTGTATTATATTGAACGATTAAGTGTCCTTGTTGGCAACTAACTATATTACTACAACGTTAAAATCTATCATTAAGTTTCGTTCCGATTTTCTCTTGCATCCCTATACATCCTGTTTTATTGTACACGGACAGCTAACGTGATCTATTAAACAATATTGTGAGTGTACTGAGTAGTCAATTCTTTTACGTCGCTCTCTTAACAAGTTAAACACCACGCCGATGCCACCTCGAACAATAAATTTTTATTTTGTCTGCTGCGTGGCAGCCAATGACTTAATATGTCATTTATTTTATATTTTTGAGGGTTGGAAATCATCAATTAATGACTGCTTTCGCTCTGGGTGAAGTGGAAGGAAGTGTCAGACTCTTACTGACTAAAACCCATCCATGTTCCTTCCTTAGTCCTTTATGTTCCGGGGTAGCGGTAACCCTTTCGGACAATCCCGCTTACCCACTTAAGTATGTCATAAGGTTATCTGTTATTTAAAAGGTTAATTAAAAGTTATAAAGTTATAATTAAGTATAAATTGAAGCATTTAATAAAGATAGACAAAGCCCTCATCGTGAAAGCTTACTATTAGTCATTGTCCGGCAATAAATATTGTGAACACGGCATTGATCTTTATGCGTCAGTTTTGCATTTATTGAAAGATTGTGGTTTCTAAATAAAGCAAAGACTTAGTTGTGTAATTTATTTCATCACCACTGCTCCGTAAAGGAAAACATCGTGAGGAAACCGGATATCCCATATAATAAATAAAAAAAATGGTTCCTTCTGCCATCCCGTTCTGGGATGGCGTGGTGTAGTATGGCCTACTCCCGCTCACATAAAAAGTGACCATATTGGTCAGATTCTTCAAAAAGATCAGGTACATAGTGTCCAAAGGCGCGAACAACATCTCTAATAAATAGCATTATAGTATACCTATAAAATATACGATTTATTGTTAAACAAGGACCAGATTACATGGCAAGGTAATATGTACAGCACGAGCATAAAGTTTCATAATCATAGTGGGTTCTGTTCTCCTCGATAAGTTACAAAATAACCTGTGTCAAGAAGAAACAGTTCCGATGCCCGATATTAAAAGGTTGATATAAAAATAGAACGTGTCACATAATGGTTAGTATTCTTAAAAAACTACACAACGTCTTATGTTGGAAAGAGATGGAGCATTTCGTCCTGTATAACTCCATCTCATTCTCACACTGAAATAATATGAAAAAAATACTGCTAGAAATGGTCGTTCAAGTCCCGTATGAACGTCAAGGAAATATATAATAGTATCAGGTAGCATTGCGTAGTTTTGCGTTCAAATTGCCCCTACCCCGAAACATAAAGGATTGAGGAAGGAACATGAATGGTTTTAAGTCAGTAAGATTCTGACACTCCCTTCTGCTCCATCCAGACGGGAAGAAAGAAAAGGTTTCTCTTGGGAAGAAACGTAAACTCACAAGTTTACCTAGTATACATAAGTACCACAAGTCCACAACGAAAAGCCTAAATATCTACCAATCAACATAACAACAATTTTCTACTCGGAATTTAAAAGCGGTACTAAAATGTGGTTTAACACCGTTTAATGGGGTCACGCATTTTCAGTTCAAGTATTTTTCCAATTAAAATTTTGTGCAACCTTCGGAACACTGAAATTAAACCTCTAAATTCCTATTCCAACAACAAGCAATGAATGCTAAATAGTACTAATGACAGCTAGAATTTATAATAAATCCAATATAAATGCTCACACATTTGCATAGACAACATCTAGGAACCATAATTTTAGTTGTACGCGACAAGCCAAATTACGCAAACACGACACCAATAAGTTACGTAGTGAAACTAGTTTTTCTGTTATATGATTTACTGAGTCTACTAACCTTGTTAAGATTTTAGAGCTGATACCAAAGAAAAGTAATTGGGCTTTACAACATTACATCATGCTTGTTTTCTCTAAGGGGTTAAGCAAAGTACTTAGTAACGCCACCTTCGAAGATCCTTACATAGTCCTTTTGTTTTGTTGACATTCATACATCAGGATCTTCATGTATGCCGAACTTCTACGCGCCTGACTTTTCCGAAGAACGTAACCAATAAGCCTAACCAAGCCGTAGTAAGGAAGGGGGTTTATGGTTGGCTCACATCTCCAATGAGTATGCGGCATCTCTCCACAGGCAATTTTTCTTCTTTTTCGTGTGGCTAGTGACGAAACTGGTGTCAGAGTTTTTACGCTGCCCATGGGCCTCTGATTAGCTTCACATGCTATTCAGAAATATCTCTCAGACATGCGGGTTTCCTCAAGATGTTTTCTTTCACCGGTTTTAAGCAAGTATATACAATACGCACAATCATGAATCCGTAAAATTACAGGTGCGTGCCTTGGGTTCAAACTCGAGACCTATGTCTTGGTAGTCCGACGGTTACACCACTAGGCTATCGCTGCTCCACTGGCAAAGATAAATATCGTCCTCATTACATTTAGTATCGCTCGCGGAGCTCTTTCAAGACTTAACATAGTGGTTTTTGACGTCCCAAACAGTGATACAGTATGATAATACTGATTGGCATAAAAAAAGTAAATAGTTCTAAGTAGTTTGAGGCCACATTCACTACGAAGATTTTTAAATATGCATACATGTATCATTTTCCTAGCCCAAGTTACTACTGTACCGATATGTTCCCTTCAGTTAAGATTTTGGTCTACTATCAAGCTCAGATATTGGATAGAGGATCCTTTTGTGAGACTAAAGCAGAAACAGGTTATTGCACTATTGCAAGTATGCACCTTTCAATCAAAAATCAATCTGGCTAGCCTTTTCCCAACTATGTTGGGGTGGGCTCCCAGTCTAACTGGATGCAGCTGAATACCAGTATTTTACTTGGAGCGACTGCCTATCTGACGACTAACTAGTAACTGGGTAATACCCCTTCGTAAGACTGGCTGTCAGACTTTCAGGCTTCTGACTACCCGTAACGACTGCCAACGATCCACGAATGGCAGCCGATATATAAATATGTCCGAGTCTCGATATATAAAGATGGTGACCCATCCTCGCACCAACCCCGGCAAGCGTAGCTTAACCTGTTGGATCGATCCATGTGGCTGTTATTACTTAGCTACGAGCTCCTCACAGGTATGCAACTTTATTTTATTTGCAGTGATTTAGATTTGTACGTTATTTTTTTGAAGGTTAAATATCTGGTTATCTGTGCGTTCAATGTTAGAAGGTTGTGATCGAGCCAAGACATAACGAAAGCTAATCCTTCATTAGCCAAGCTGAACATTTTAGTCCACGTGCGCCCTTGAAACACAAGTACCGTGTCGTCAGGAAAGGAGATTATTTAACCTTGTTTCAGATTACAGATTGAGACTACTCAAGTCATTAATATAGGTGAGGAATAATGTAGGACCTAAAATACTGCCCTGCGGCACGCCGAATAGGGCATTTTCCTGTTGACTGGTGCAGCGATCAATTCTAACATACTGAGTTGGCGTTCATAAGGTCCAATGTAATGTCGCGGATATCAAGGTGTTCAAGCTAATTGAGCAGCATGTGTGTCCTCCGCCTAACTAAATCGACTCTGTTTCTGAGCACCAAATAACGATGTATACCTATGTGCTTCCATAGAGTCTTCAATCTGAATACCAATTTCTAATGCTTTTGGCATTATTACAGCCTAAATATGAAGGCAATTAACACAACGTACAGTTTTCCAAAATTTGAACCGCGTATCGACACTTCGCCTTTGACTTATGTGTATGAATACTAATAATTCCAACAATCTTGATACACTTATTTATACATAGCTCAATCTGGTAATAAGATTTTTTTATTGCCAATAAAGTTGCACGGGCTTGTTTATTACCCATTTAAGATAGCGGTAATATCTATCAGATCTACGGTATAAATTTCCTATGATATGCAAGCAAAGGGCTTAAAAATAGGTAAGTGGGCAATTAATTATCTTTGTGTAATTTTGGCTTTATTCGAAGATGTGGTCTAACCTAATATCGTGAGAAAACTGCATGCCTGGGTCATATTTCTCAACAGCATGTGAAGCTAAGCCAGAGGCCCAGGAACGGTATAGAAACTCTGACACCTGGATAGTCACTAAACACACGAAAAAAAAAGAATAGAATATTGAATATCGATCCTGTCTGTTCTAAGAAGCGGCAAAAAATGTCTCACGAAACGACGCGCGGTTTACTTGTGGTTACCAAGAATACGAACACGCTGTGAACGTGTGTATAAGCGTAGACGATCTCGGTACCGTCCGAAACAAAGGCGAATTCGAAAAATGTGTGTGTGTGCTGACGCAACTCGTCTTCACATCGCGCACCACATTAGCGTAGCGTATTTGTACACTCATTTCACATAGATATAGCGCATGTCGATTCGGTAGATATAAATACTATAGACTAATTAAAATGTCCTTTTTTTTATTATAGGGTAATTTTTCAACAGTCAGGTAAGGTTTAAATATTGTGGTTTGCCAACTTTTAGCTAGAAAATAATTATGTCAAACTGAGATATTTAACCTTTAGTAATTTAAGTCAGAGCCTAATCCTTTATTTCAAATAGGCACAAGATAGGCACTTTTGAACGTCAAAATGAACAAGAAATAGAATTGATTCTAGTCGCCTCTTGCTAAAAATAAAGTTGATAATGGGCAAGAAACTCCACCGCTACGTTCACTTCTGTTTTACTATTTCTAATATTTAGTTTTATCAAGATGTAGTCAGTTTCTGTCGAGTTTTCCCAGAACCTTTGCAACCAACATGTAACAACATTTTATTATGATCCATCACACCGATTTTGCGTTTGCTTAGAGTCCAATTTTTGCCTAGGAACTACTCAATGTTTCTTAAAAAGGTTATTTTTACTTCAACTGTACAATAAAACGCTTATCAAAACATATTCAGAATGGAGTTTATTCGACACTCTACTAGGCTCCTAGCTCGTAGCGTGATGTTACATAGCTTCATGCCAGTAGTTCCAGAGATAAGCATGTTTAAACAAACAAGCTCTTCAGCTTTATAATATTAGTATAGATAGGTCAATATGATGTCAATTGCTGAACGGCTAGAGAACCTTAAAAGTATCAAGATACAAAACATTAAAGTTAAGTCAAAGTATTTAAATTAGGTCAAAGTTGCTTCGATTATCATCAGCTTTTACAGTGTTATATTATATTTTTGCATATAATGTGGTCTCCATATTGTATACACGGTGATTTTTAATTCACTATTCATCTTTTAGGGCGTAACAGTACCCATGATTATGAGCAACTTTCATTTTTTTCTTTCATACAAAAGTGCTATATTTAATTGATGAAAATGTATGAAACAGACTTTTATTTTTTTTGTTATTTCGTAGTTGGTCTATATAATTTCAGTTGTTCATAATCATCGGTACTACCACGCCCTGAAAGGTTAATAGTGAATTAAAAATCCAACAGCGCTTAGTAGAGCTGTGGTAGAGGTCCCATTATTTTTGCTAACCACTGATACGATTTCGAAGAACATGTAGATAGTATGAATAAAACTCTAATTTTTGGATTTTATGACCTACAGCACTTAAATGCTATGGCCGCGCGGTCGGCACAGGGAGAACTGCGCGGCCACGCAGTTTTCTTAAACAGCGCTTAGTAGAGCTGTGGTAGAGGTACCATTATTTTTGCTAACCACTGGTACGATTTCGAAGAACATGTAGATAGTATGAATAAAACTCTAATGTTTGGATTTTATGACCTACAGCACTTAAATGCTATGGCCGCGCAGTCGGCACAGGGAGAACTGCGCGGCCACGCAGTTTTCTTAAACGGTGCTTAGTAGAGCTGTGGTAGAGGTCCCATTCTTTTTGCTAACCACTGGTACGATTTCCAAGAACATGTAGATAGTATGAATAAAGCCCTAATGTTTAGATTTCACGACCTACAGCACTTAAAACCTATAATGCGAGTTGAAAGTAGGGTGACCAAGATTTATGGTGCATCAATTAGACATTTTCAATTGGTACCTTTTATTGTAAAAAGGATTATGATTGTCTATTGGATCAGTACTTACCTACTTATACGAAAAAATATACCTGCCTATGCCTATTGTTTTTGATATGAAAGTTACTCAATATAAAAAATACTGATGAAACTCTTCATCGGTATTTCTTTTTATTCTAAAAAATCGTAACATCGATAGCCCCAGAACTTAAAAATTTGTTACATCGTATCACTAAACCATAGACATAAGACTTGCAAGAATTGCATGATTGTTTAAGTCAGTGAGCTTGCTTTGCGGGTCAAAGTCAAAGTCAAAACATTTATTTCAAATAGGCACAAGAAAGGCACTTTTGAACGTCAAGGTAAGGCATATATCTGTACCTATACCGAAGGTAAACTATCCTAAGTCCATTTTTTTCTAAATTCATTTTATAATGCCATTGTAACAATCTTTTATTGATTTACTTAGTGGCATACTATTTTAAGTCCAATAAGAAAAAACTAAAAACTTTCGAATTCGTTAATATGTTTTAAGTCCGGATCACTTCAGAGGTAAACGATCTCATCTGCTTTTGTGTCGCTCAATTGTGTGAAACGAAAACATCTTAGGTCCAAATAGGATAGTTTGTTTCTGAACGTAGTACATTTATCTAGGAAAATTCATATTATGGGTTTAGAGTAAGAATATCGCAAGTCCATTATTTAATTATTTAATAATATTTTTATTAAAATCATTAAGTAAAAAAAAACTACCTATTAACACACTTTTAAATAACAAATAAAAGTTTACATAGAATTTCACATAATTGTGTAGTCAAGTGACATACATGAATAATGTTCAAATTATGACTTAAAACATGTGTACTGAACAATTCGCGTAATGTGACTTATGATAGTTTGCCTCCGGTGTACAGATATATAATATAATAATAATAATATCCTTGGACATTTCACACAACGCCATACAGTCACAAGCTAAGCAACCTAATGCTTGTGTAATGGTAACGAGATGGCTGATAAACTACTTTTTTTTTTTGTAAATACTTACATATTATAGATTGAAAAACACCGTATGTGATATCAAAACGACGCTTTATAAAATGTCTGATTGACGCACCATAAATCTTGGTCACCCTACTTTTAACTCGCATTATAGGTTTTAAGTGCTGTAGGTCGTGAAATCTAAACATTAGGGCTTTATTCATACTATCTACATGTTCTTCGAAATCGTACCAGTGGTTAGCAAAAAGAATGGGACCCCTACCATAACTCTACTAAGCGCCGTTTAAGAAAACTGCGTGGCCGCGCGGTTCTCCCTGTGCCGACCGCGCGGCCATAGCATTTAAGTGCTGTAGCTCATAAAATCCAAACATAAGAGTTTTATTTATACTATCTACATGTTCTTCGAAATCGTATCAGTGGTTAGCAAAAATAATGGGACCTCTACCACAGCTCTACTAAGCGCTGTTTAAGAAAATTGCGTGGCCGCGCGGTTCTCCCTGTGCCGACCGCGCGGCCATGGTTAAACCTTTATAACTTTCTGAATATTGGATCTACGAATTTGCGACTTTCATTACTAGTTTTTTACAAATTCCTTCGTAATGTTGATGTGGTCGTTTTTTTTTCTACGACACTGTGGCCGAGCAATCGAAACGGACACAAACATATTACTGCTTTGTTAGTTAGTGGGAGGTTAGGAGGGTAACTGGCCCCCGTGGCTCTGCAAATGTAAGCGCTTGAACTGAGACAATTTCCAAACAAAACACAGGGATTTCTGACCTTGATAGTTAATTACTGTTACAATAAATATGGGACCTTTAAATGTGGAACCATAAGTCAATAATTCAACTTTTATTTTGTCTCGAATCCATCCCCATATTGTTTAAATTCGACATGATTCACGAAGCTTTTAGCGGACCCTGCGAGGCCGAATTTGTACTGGGATACCTCCTATAAAGCGCTTTGACAAGAACGTTTCAGAGTCCCAAGTAAATTCCAGACAGTTGGAAGTCTCAATAAATGTAGTAATTGGAAATAATAATACATTCCATGTCATTCCGCATATTGGCAGTGGGTGGTTGGGAGGGCGCTCGTCGCGGACTGTTTCACTGCCCCCCGCTCTCCAAGCCCCGCGCGCGGGTCCCGTCCCGATAACGTTACCGCGAGCCCTTGTCTTAAACCTATCGAATGTAACCTGATCATGCTCCTGACATTGTCCTTGCATTTTCTTATTTATTTGGTAGCAACGCTGTACGTCTTTTCTTCCCATTCAATTCTATCAATCATCATTCCATGTTCAGGATCATGTCCTTCTTAGCTTTACCACTTTAAACTTAATCAATTCTAATATAATATTATGAAGAGTAAAGGTTTCATTGTTTATTGGTTCGTTTGCATTGAATAGGCTCCGAAACTACTGAACCGATTTGAAAAATTCTCTCACTGTTGGGACGCTACACTATCGCCGAGGTAACATAGGCTATATTATATTTTAAAAAACAATAGGGATCCTTACTAAAACTCCAATGATGTAATCCAAGGTGTAAAACAAATAAATACCTGAAATATTCTGTGCATTTCAGTGATAACTATTGATGATAGAATAAAATAATGTAAGTACTACGACATTGCAGAACATATTATTATTTACAAAAAAATCGAACTATTACAGTTAGACATAATATGCTGTTATAAATGTTATTTTATTTAAAAAAAAATAATTGAAACGCCGCCGCTAGGAAAAGGGTCTTTGTTTGTATCTTGGTCTTAATCCTTATCAAAATAAATCACTTCGTATTCAAGACTGCTCCAATACCTTTATATAACTTTTTAAATTATTCAATTCAGACATTCCGTTCGAAAGATATCACGAGTATAAAAATGTAAGTATTAGGAAAGAGTTGCGTTGTATCCATACACATTTTACCACACATCCATAGATCCATGCCTATATAAAACATTTTCTTTCATGTGGCGAGAGAGAAAGAGAGAGAGAGAGATCATAACGTATATCTTTGGAATAATAATATAATGTCGGTACCGAGTTAAGGTGCATTGAAGACAGCGACTACAGAAGCTGTTAAGTTTCTTATGAAAGTTATTTTATTAGTTTTTGGTTTTTGAAGTCGATATTTTCTTTTATATAGTAAATTTATTTATTCATGTTTAGTAGAAAATACATTTACTTACATAATGTAAGCCCACGGTGAACAAAAAGAAGAATTATCAAAATCGGCTTACAAAAGCCGGTGATACAGAACATTTATGCATATAACTTCGTACATAAGAATAAATACAAAATGTATTATAATTATTATATATACTAAAACCTTCCTGATAGTATGTAGATCACGTTAGTGTCATAAATAATCATTAAAATTTGTCCATTAGTTTTGAGAAAATCGCGGACAAACAAAGGTATTACATTCATACATACGTACGGGTCGAAAACAGATCCCGCTTTTTTGAAGTCGGTTAAAAAGTCAAGGCGGATTGACTGGTTTTCTTTCAACTTTTTCTTTTCTTCGCGACATTAGTAGACTGAAAAAGCATTCAAGGTATTCGAAAAGAGCATAAGAGCGCTTAATCAATCAAAGGAATACAAATTATGCCTTATCATTCGTCATGTAAAGCGCAGGTCGGCTGTTAGTTTTCACTGCCCCGCACGCTGCGCCCCCTATTCTCGCCCCGCGCGGCTCCGATGCCCGCGAACTGTAGACTCCTTCCATGTCCATGCATCACATAGGGTTCAATGCCTTTAATAACAAAATTCCTTTAAAGGCCTGATTAAGATTCGAGTATAAATCTCGCCTTAACCGATTGTCTTGGAACAAATATTTTCAATTACTATTCGATTATAAGAAGCACGGATTTGAAATGTTACCGACTTCATTTTCTAACGTCTTCCGATCCAATTCACAATGATAGGAATAAAATTGATCTACTGACAGGTTCACCCGACCACTGAATAATTCTATTGTCTTATTGAAATGCAAACACAGACAGTTGCGTAATTAGTTCTATGTCACCCCTCGTGTGACAGGAATTGGAGTAGACATTTTTATTTTTTCACAGCTACGCACTTCGTACGAAGTGCGTATCTGTGAAAAAATAAAGTGTTCAGAAAAGTCAATCGATCTCGATCTCAATCTCGACCAGCAGACTATTGAGACAGTCAATTGTTATTTAAAAGTAACTTCTCAAGTAAAATTATTTTCAGTCACTTCTGATTAACAAACGGACCAAATTGACAATTTAACGAGTACTAAAGACGATTGATTACACCCACCTGCAATGGATACCGACGAGACTGACCTCGTCCTAAAAGCGTTATGGAATACAGTCAGCAGTTTGTGGACACGTGTAGCCTCTATTGAATGAAAGCTCTCGCCAAAAAAGTTGCCGGGACACTCCTCCTCCTCATTTTGAAAGGAAGTGGGTCGTAGCCCACCACAGGCCCAGTGAGGTTGATGGATGTCGCATGTCTTCAAATTTTTGGTTTTAGGACTCGGACTTCCGAATTAAAGGAATTTCTTCAAAGTAAAATAATTTGCTTCCCCAAATTAGCATGTCGTCGGACAGTCTTCTAATTAAATAACTGCTCAACGAATTATGGAAAGAAAAACAAAGTTATTAGCATACGACACAGATGGATGAAGGCTGTGATTAGCAGCTACGTGAAAACTTTTTAGAATAAAGTAACGCTTTAAGATAACAATGATGGCGTGCAACGCACCAACAAATCAATCTCTAAGACAAACAAATAGGTGACAGTTTCTTGTATGAAAACCAATACAAGTTTCTAGTTTGTGAACTGTTTAAGGAAAGTAGAAACTCCAGACATCTTCATGGACCCATCAGAGAGCCTGCTGTATGGGTACAATCTAACATGGCCTACTTGGAAAACCTTAAATAGACTTCAAACCCAAGTATGCCGCAGTAAGAACAACCTCCGCAAGTGAGGGTTCATGCACGGCTTCGATCTCCAATGTGTGTGCGGCGTACATATCTCCACAGATATTTACCTTCCATTTTGCACTGCATGCCCTGTCACCTGCACACGTGAGGACCTAATCGACAGCGAACGGTATAAGCGTTGCTGAATTTCGGAAAAAAATATTATGATTTTTTTTGCGATATTTTTGCCATCAACACGCTTTTTTTTTGAGGGTGGGAAATCATCAATGTCTGCCTGTCCCGCTCTGAGTGGAGTGGAAGGGAGTGTCAGACTCTTATTGACTGAAACCCATTCATGTTCCTTCTTTAGCCCTTTATGTTCCAGGGTAGCGGTAACCCTTTCGGACAATCCCGCTTAGCCATCAACACGCTAAGAAGGAGATCATAATTCTGCCCTTGTCTCAGGTTACTAGGGGTCGACGCAACTCGTTTTTTTTCTTCCAATTCCCCCGTAACCGTAACGCTATCGTTTGCTCCCTATTTTTTCATATCATTTCTCACAGTTCCTCACACAATTCATTTATCTTTTCTTTGACTTTCCTCTCCCTCACACTCCTATCAACTTTTAGTCACATACCTTAATTACCTATGAATTACAAACAAAAAGCTGAAAATAAAGACATAATAGGTAATATAAATTATTGTACATCCAATATTACATTTATTAAGTTTACAAATAGCGTGCATTGTCACTCAAATGCTCCATGAAATGGAAAGTCTGATAGGGGATAGTGGAATTGTATTCCATGAAGCATTGAGCAGGAAAAGGAAATTAAATGTTATTGTGGATTGTGAAAGGCGAAGTGGTTTGGTCATAGGTAGTGATCGGAAATAGTCCCTCGCAAGGCTTGGCTAAGACTTTGACTATAGGTAGGTACTTTGTCAAAAATCGCTAGGATCTTTTCTTGGATCAGAATGTAATTTTTTTTCAAAGAAAAAATCTTTAAAGAAATGTTTTATAATAGCTTTCATTCGACTGAAAATAACTTTCATCATCATCATCATCATCATTTCAGGCGAAAGACGTCCAATGCTGGAAATAGGTTTTTCTCAAATCAAAAATCTAAAAAGTAAATATAAAATAATTAAAACTATCTTTCATTTTCTCTTGTATCTGTTTCTGCCATACTTTTCTATTCGTCATTTCGTATCTCGGTAGTCACACTCTTTCTAGCCGTATCATCTTTCACACAATCCATCCATCGTTTCTTTGGTCTTCCTCTACTTGTATAGCCATCCACATTCATACTCAAAACTTTCCTGACAATATTTTCCTCATTCCTCTACAAACCATCACCTTTTCAGTCACCGGAGTCACTTTCAGATCCTCTCATATACTCATTCCATAATCTATCCATTCGCGTAACACCACACATCCCACTTAGCATTCTCATCTCAGCTCGAAAATGACAATAATTTGATTTTGAAAACGACGTGCCGTTACGTCACGTCACGTGCCGTCACGGTTACAATGGCGTCATGTCAAAATTCTAGATTACTGACTATCTCTAAATTAAACAATAATGGATGGACATAAACCTTCCAGAAGTAATGCTTCATGCCCTACTGACAGAAACCACATCACCATCCATTATTATTTAGAAGACCTAACCGGACACATAGCCAAACGAAAAACGACTTTGTTTTAAATGTTATAGATTACGGATTGGTTTGCGTCCGATCGCATGCTTTTGAAGCGATTTTACAAGAATCTAATCGAGGATCTAGAACCAGTTTTATTTGAAGCTGAAAACCAGGAACGAACTTGACAAATTTTAGAAAAACCACAAAGTAATAACGGTCAGTGCTCTGAACATTTCAAATACAATTTTGGAACGGAAACGGAATTGTAAAAAGAAAAGTAGCGCTCCCGACGAGTTCTCTCATAATATTTATTTTAGTTCTTAGTTATGTATTTTATTTAGTTTAATCTTTCTTAAACAAAATGGAATGTTCCTACGCTCCTGCTAATAATATGTAGGTATATTATCATACATCTGGACCTCATGAGACCCCACTAGATTCTTTGATATTTTTGATCAATCTTCACCATTATTGCTCGCGAGACCTCATACAGCACGAGCAACCGTTTTAACTCTACAGGAACTGCAATTAGAAACCATTCGTCACCCTCCGTATTCGCCAGACCCTGCTCCAACAGACTACAATTTTTTCGCGATTTGGACAATTTTCTACGTGATAAAAAAAAACTTCTTAGGATGCAGTACAAAATGCTTTCATACAGTTTGTCGAATCTAGATCACGAGAGTTCTATCGCAAAGTCATCAATGACCTTCCTATTAGATAGCAGCAATGTATAGATAATAATGGTAATTATTTTGTTTAATAAAAATTGTTAAATTAAAAAAAACTAATTTCAATTTTTCAGTACAATAATTATATAAAGTATAGTAATTGCAATTTCATACTTTAACTCCGTATTATATCAGTAGCTGTGAGCAACCTGCTCGGTCCTATAACTCTTTTACGCCTGACGGCTCATTCGAGTGATGGCCGAGCTTGCATTTCGATCATGCGCAATGCAACCCGTCATTTATGTCGCAGCGCCCTTACTGAATCTGGTTGTGTTGTGATTGACTAAGTTTTTACAAGGAAAGGATTTAGATTTCATTGGAAATGATACATGTTATAGCATAAAATTACACTACAATATTTACAAGTATAGCACGTTTGTATACCAGGAATAGACTGTTTTAATATTTCCTCTTTATCGTCATAACAACAGTTCTTTGGAGAAATTGATAACTAGTCGTTTGTTAATGTTACAAAACGCGCTCTATATCCACGACTTCGATATTCGACTACAGATAAGGTGATACTGTCGAATATCGACGACGTATGAATCAGTATTAAAATGTTGAGTGAGGTGCGAACGCTTTATAAGGGAGAAAACTCTTGAATAAGGAACCTGCATCGCTAAAAATGGATGCAGGTACGTAGTTTGTAAAAATACCTGTTCTACTTTAGGTCTACCAGGCCTGCATAGCCTAACTATGTTGGGATCGGCTGCCAGTCTAACCGAATGCAGCTGCAGCAGCAGTATTTCACATGGAGCGACTGCCAATCTGACCTCCACAACCCAGTCAGTAACTGGGTAATACGATACCCCTTGGTAAGACTGGCTGTCAGACTTTCGGGCTTCTGACTACCCGTAACGACTGTCAAAGATCCACAAAGTGGTTGCCTAGACACGTAGATGTAAAAATGGTCACCCATCCACGGACCAACTAGCAATCGTAGCTTAACCTGATGGTTTCGTACGGCTGTTATTACTTAGCTACGAGCTCTTGCACTTAGCCACGATTGACGACTTGCTCTTACCTGTTCTACTTATACCTAAAACTTTATTTTTCTAAATCTATAATATCAAACCGCTACTATTGATCGCTTTTTGTATACGCAGTGCAATATTATTTAATAATCTACCATTCAATTTAGAAATTGATCTATTTCGCACGAGTGCGCTAAGAATCAGGCAAATTCTGAGTGAGGATTTCTTCAATGGGTGAATGTTTGCAGTTTGCGGTGGTTTATCATGGCATACCTACTTGTTTTCCATACTTACTTTATTATTTTCTTTGTTCTTTTGTTACATAACATAGTTATAAATACAAATGTGGAAGCTTGTAATTGGCAACTGTCAATTGTTAATTTGTTTGTTCTATTTTAAGTTATTAGTCCGTAGTAAGCTTTCTTAAAATTTTAAAAATCTATATATATAAAAGAAAGACGGGTTTGTTCCCTTCGTTATAACTCGAGATCTGCTGGACCAATTTTCATGGTTTTTGTTTCGTTGGATTTGTCTCCGCCCTGAATAGCAGAATACATTTTTTTTTTTTTTTCGGTAGGGTAGGTAGGTAGGTATGGTAGGGTAGGTAGGGTAGGGTAGGTAGGTAGGGTAGGTAGGTAGGGTAGGTAGGTAGGTAGGTAGGCAGAGTAGGTAGGTAGGTAGGTAGGGTAGGTAGGTAGGGTAGGTAGGTAGGGTAGGTTGGGTGGGTAGGTAGGGTAGGTAGGGTAAGTAGGTAGGGTAGGTAGGGTAGGTAGGGTAGGTAGGGTAGGTAGGGTAGGTAGGGTACGTAGGGTAGGTAGGGTAGGTAGGGTAGGTAGGGTAGGTAGGGTAGGTAGGGTAGGTAGGGTAGCTAGGGTAGCTAGGGTAGCTAGGGTAGCTAGGGTAGGTAGGGTAGGTAGCGTAGGTTACCTACCCTGTAGGGTAGGTATCACAGTTAAGACAGGACAACGTCTGTCGGGTCAGCTAGTAAATAAATAAATAAAACGACCAGTGATTTATCGAGTGAGAGTGTTAAGTATCAACATTCGTTGGCACCGCAGCCACTAACACTTTGGCACAATACCACTTTAATACGAGTAGCAATTTTTGTGGTTTATAAGCACAGTGCAAATAAGTACTTTTGTTCCCTCTTAAACACTTATTTTCCAGTACAACTGGCAAAAAAATGCCATGCATGGTAACATGTAGCGCAAACTAGCGAGTGTTGTTTGACCCGCAAAAAAAGAGTATGACAATACCAATCAATCTAACTAGCCTTTTCCCAATTTTGTTGGGGTTGGCATCCAGTATGATAATATCTTCAACTCAAAAGTAATTAACGTTGTTAAGTAAGGGAATGAACGAATAGTATACTCACTTAGTGATGTAGAAGACATGTGTCCAGCCCCAGACCCCGACAATGCTATAGTTAGACCATCTTCTTATTAATAACACGCACCAAGGTGACACTCAAATGAATATTTGCTTGCTTACCTAATGCCACAGACGTGATAAAGGATCCAAGTAATGGAAGCAAAATATGTGAGCCAGACACTCGGCACTACGAATTAATACTCCTTTTAGAATATTCTAGAAAGAAATAAACAAAAGCAATTCGTCAAAGTACATTCACAGACTATTTGCTTGATTGTTTTATTTCAATTCGCATTCAATAGTGCTCTTCGTGTGGGCCAATTACCTGATGCCCGATGTATGTCTAGATATTGTCACTTAAGTGTCATAGCTTCATTATTTTTTAGCTTGAAAAGACAGTTTGTCTTTTAAAATGGTCGGGTCATAGCACAGGGTTGTTTAAAATGGTCGGGTCATGGAAAGTCCACGACCTCAAAGGATTGGCTAAAAGGCTTAAAGGAGTTTTAATTTCCAATTTCAACAAAGTCTTTATTTTTTGAGAAAGTTTTTGGAACTGGCCATTTACAATAAAATTATATAAAAGCAATTACGGAATTCGAAAATGGAACTCTCTGGGAACATGTTACTATTTAATAAACGAGAGTGTCATTTATGTTTCATTGTGGCGTTCTTTAAAACATTTTGTGTAGCGACAACGAAATTAATGCGTAAAAAATGTTTCGCTCAAAGTAGGTAGACAGTTCAGACAGCCAGAAATAGACTTTTGGTGATGAAGCCTCCCATCACAGATCTGTCTATTTCTGTGGTTGTGAACGTGATCATCTCCATGACGGTGTATATGGAAGGGAGGCTATGATAGCGGTTACAGAACCCATTATTTATATCATACGAAACTGCCAAAAAAAATACTTGATAGCAAATTCGGGCTTTAGAATGAGCCAAGTGCAAACCATATTTCGAAAACTTTGCACTCGATCAAAACCGCATGATTTAACGGAGGACCAGAAAAGACTGTGTGTCAAGTGGTGCCGTAAAATGATATTAGACAATAGTGTCGCTTAAAGATAAAGGGACAGTGACCGCAGATTAGTACGTCCACACTTGCGTGCCTAGAATCTTAAAAAAAAGTACACGAAAAGCGCCCTTAGAGCGATGTCGTCTTACACCGCAATAAATTTTCGCTAAGATAACGGAAGCATATATGAAGGCTTCAAATGAAGAACTGATGGCGCATCCACCATACAGCTTAGACCTCGCACTTTGTGACGTCTTTTGTTTCCTAATATTAAATACAAACTTCGAGGCACATGTTTTACGAGCCCTAAATAGGCGGTGAATACGTTCCTCGAAACCATTGTAAAGATGTCTAAGAAACGTCAGGGTCCAGCAAATTCAAAAATATGTAAATTGTGAGGACATATTTTTAAATACAATAAATGTTACATAGTTATTATCTGATTTATTTATCAGAATCCAAAAACTTTCAGTGTGACCTAATAATAATAGAATAAGTCTCTTTAATCGAGTATTCATGTCTCAAAAAATGGTAAGGATATCTTAAACTATATTACTAACAGAGATAATCACAAGCTACAAAAACAAGAACAGTACAATAACAGTCGATCACCGTTGCGACAAACCATATGAGATAGTACAACAGCGACCCACTTACAAACAGTTTAGGCGACTAGAAATTATGCTTAGGATACTTTTGGACCACTGGGATTAAAGGACTAAGGAAGGAACGTGGATGGGTTTTATTCAGTAAAAGTCTGACACTCCTTTGGCAACACCCAGAGCGGGAGGAGTCATTTGATGATTAACTAAACTAAAAAAAAAATGGGGTCACAGAACTCAATTTAAACGCTAACACTCTTAATCATAAAATTTTAATGATGTTAAACCGTATATGTGTATCTATCTCGCTTCGTTGACATGAACAAGACAAGGACAGGTAAAACTTAGAAATTGCTTATGAAGGTCAAGTTTTTATGATTTACTCCTGGAAAAGTAACAGTTTTTGACACATAAGTTTAAAGCAGCAATAACAAAATAGTAGGTACCCATGTGACAGTTGAGTAGTACTTACGAAGTTAGTACCTTGCTGTAGTTAGTCTTAACTATCAGTTATGTTTTGACGGTACACGTGCCCAAGTTCGTGGAGCAAATTTTTTTTTTACTTACGAGGTCAAGAAAAAAAACTCTAAGATTTTGTGAAAAACTGCTTTGGACATAGAGGAACTTTGTATCCCAGCGCTGGGAACATCATAGGCTGACAATGCATAAGTAAAAGAAAGTCCCTTGAAATACTATCCCATTTCCGATACTAAGAAACTCTAGAAAATAACGAAGGTAGGGTTGCCATTAACTTGTGTGTGTTACGTTTATTCCTTTTTCCTCTAATAAGATTACTTGCATTGTGGCTTGCACTCCTACACATTTCCACTCGTATTCCTTTTTACTGCATAAATAAAGTATACAACGTGGAGACCACATTGTGGCAATAAATTAAACAGCGTAGCTATATCTAATGCCGTTCTATACAGCATACGAAAATTCAATCAAATATATCCAATGTAGCTAGTCAAACATAGGAGGAGCTCGTGGCTAAGTACTAACAGCTACACGGGTCAATAGAGCGACCGTTGGTACGGTACGGTCGTATTAACCGTACCGTACCAACCTGCAGAGCGGCTCATTTCACTACCTCTGGGATGATGGGTTCACGGGCCGATGAGTATCCGCTTGCCACTTTCCAGGCGTTCACCGCGTCAGCAGTAATAGCCTAGTGGTGTGACCATCAGACTGCCAAGTCATAGGTCTCGAGTTCGAACCCAAGGCACACACACCTCTGATTTTACGGATTATATATTAAAATCGGTGAAGGAAACAACGAGCAAACCAGCATGTCTGAGAGATATTTCTCAACAGCATGTGAAGCTAAATCAGAGACTCATAGACAGCATAAATCCTATAACACCAGGTTAGTCACTAATCACACAGAAAGAAGACAGCAACAGTAAAGCACTGCACTTTAAAATCAATTAGCTCGGGGGCTAAAATTTGCCATAATTATTTATTGTATTAAATTATGCATAAGAGAAAATAAAATAGACTACTCTTGAAAAAAAACACAAAACAAAAACAACAGTGTTTAGTAGAAACAACAAAAAAACAACGTAAAAAAAATGGCATTCATCACCAAACGAAATCAAAACGGGCAATATATTTAAATCAGGTCATTTCTCTTTCCTTTTTTTCCACGGGACTGACTTTGCTCGCTACAAAAAAGCTATCTGCTTCGCGTGCAAGGACAATATATTGCATTCCATTCTATCGTGCAATATAGTCAAGTAATTTTCTAGAAGATTCTAAAAGAGTTTCAAGTAATATAGTTATAAAATAATTTAAAGTGCTCTAGTTATGATTAAATTATGAACTGAATAATACAGCACACCGCTATACTAGTATTACTTTGGCCAAACTTTATCATGTATATTGACCTTTCTTAATGGTAGCATACCATGGACTTGTAGCTTCTGTGTTGCGGTATCTTTTGGGGGCAGTCCACTTACCGTGAGCTGTTCCATACATGTTATTGAGTTACGGGTGCATAAATGTATGGAACAGCTCATATTTCTTTCGCGATTTCAGGGTTCATCCCATAGTAAAAGTTGTAACAATGAGTACAATGATATCATTACATTCTTAGAGTAATTTTTTTAACACCTTATAATTATTTAGGATGCAAAAAAGATGTGTCAGAGCAATGTGCAACATAAAAACAACGGATAGCTGTAGACCCTATTTTAAGTCTTTAAAAATACTGACCGTGCCAGAATCATACATTTTGGAAACTGCGTTGTTTGTGAAAAGAAACGCACAATTAATTGAAAAAATATCGTCCACTAGAAAAAACCTATTACGAGCCCAATAAGTAACTAAACTATGGTCATCTAAAATGTTAGACCTCAATGATGCGAAACAGTTTTTTTGGTATGGCACCTAAAGTGTTTAATTAAATTCCTGATGACATAAAAATATGACATTATATAAGTTTAAAAAAGCTCTGACTAAATCATTAATCGACAAATTGGATTTTTCTATATGACGAATTTACTTTGTGACGATAGTACAACAAACCGTTATATTATACTGTAAAATAATATGATTTTTTAACGAAT
This sequence comes from Hyppa rectilinea, assembly GCA_951799385.1. Lineage (NCBI taxonomy): Eukaryota > Metazoa > Arthropoda > Insecta > Lepidoptera > Noctuidae > Hyppa > Hyppa rectilinea. Next base: position 23,289,222 of record OX637300.1, read on the forward strand.
ATTTATTGATATTATTATTTTGATGCTTTTCTTTTTTCTGTTCATGTATCTCAATAATTTAAAATCCTATTTGTTTTAAGCCATATAAGCTAATGCCACTTAATGTGTCACTTATAAATTTGTTTGTGTTAAATATGACAAAACATACCGCACCCCCTATTTATTTTCCGGGATATAAGCGGGATTGTCCGAAAGGGTTACCGCTACCCCGGAACATAAAGGGCTATGGAAGGAACATGGATGGGTTTTAGTCAGTAAGAGTCTGACACTCCCTTCCGCTCCACCCAGAGCGGGAGCAGTCATTGGATGATTTCCCAGCCTTAAAAAAAAAAAAACCCCTATTTATTTTAACACCTATGTTTTACAAATAAATTGATTGATTGATTAAGTTACCTATGCAAAGTGGTACCAGCCGCGACTTACGAGTGGTCGTAACTTATAGGCCGTTGGTTTGAACCTAGACGGACGCATTACTTGATGTAAATTGTTTCATCACCATTGTTCTTAAAAACGGCGAAAGAAACATCGTGAGAAAACCGGTCCTAGAACCAAAAATTCGTATGCATGCCACATCTACCACCCCGCTCTGGGCCTCCATGGTGGATATTGGCCCACTCCTTCTCACCGAGAGCAGGCCTCTGTCCCAGAAGTGGGAACATTATTGGCTGATTATGCTATGCAAAGTAAAACAGCTTCCACGAGTGTTCATATAGACCAACAGCACTAGGTTATGAGGTTTCAAAAAAAAATAAGTTGTTTTGTGTGTTGTAGAGCAATGGTATCGGCCTCGACTTACGAGTAGGTCGTGAGTTGGAACCTAAGCAGGCACTTTACTTCGTGTATTTAATTTCATCACCACTGCTCTCAAAACGGTGAAGGAAATCATCGTGAGGAAACCGGCATAACCTAGAACCAAACATTCGAAGACATGTGACATCCGCCAACCCGCACTGGGCCTGCATGGTGGATTATGGCCCATTTCCTCTCTTAGCGAGACCCGTGTCCCAGCAATGGGAACATTATTGGCTGATTATGTAAAGTTGTTTTTGTTTTGCGTATAGTTTCCGGACCATTTGCCCAACCTAATACACTTATAGTTTGTCATCCTAGGTACTTGCACAGGTAGAAATTTTGGTTTTTGTCTTTTTGATTACTATTGGACGAAAATAAAATTAGAGGTGAAAATTATACTTTCATGATAGTAACTAAGTAATAGTTTCCAAGTAGTAACTGTTGCATAAAAGCATTAAAAATATTTACCCACTACCTCACCGATTTTTAAGCATGTGATAACTATACGGGAAAACATCGTGAGGTAACCAGCATGTCTGAGAGATATTTCTTAACAGCATGAACAGCTAAGTCAGAGGCCCATGGGCATCATAAAAACTCTGACACCAGGTTAGTTACTAACCACACGAAAAGAAGAAGAAGACCAGTACCAAACACGTCGCCTAACTAGCTCTAAAAGAATGTTATAATAGATGTTTACGTTATTTTAGAGTACTGATACAGTCCGCGAGGTATAAGCTGAGCTTTGCATTAGTGTGAGTGAGAGGAGCGCGGCGAGACAGAATGGCGCCGCGCCTCAGGCCGGTTACCCAAAATCAGTTTAAACCACCGGGCGAAAATGGCGCCGCGCCTAAGGCCAACCGGCCTTAGGCGCGGCGCCATTTTCGCCCTACATCACACCTACACTATCCATGTACACTCACACAAATGCAAAGCTCAGCTTATACCTCGCGGACTGTATCTGATGTTTAAATGATTGATTAAATTTATTTATACATATATTTACATAACTAAAAAGACTTAAAATATTAATAATAACTATGTAACGGGAGGAAAAATATCATTCTCCTGCCCTTATCCCAAATCTATTTGGGGTCGGCGCAACATGTCTTCTTCCTCCATACTTCTCTATCAGTCGTCATCTCGATAGTCACTCCCTTTCTAGCCATATCATCTTTCACACAATCCATCCAACGTTTCTTTGGTCTCCCTCTACTAGTATAGCCATCCACATTCATACTCACAACTTTCCTGACAGCATTTTCCTCATTCCTCCGCCTAACATGCCCATACCATGACAACCGATTTCCACACAACTTTTCAGTCACCGGTGTCACTTTCAGACTTCCTCTTATATACTCATTACGTATTCTATCCATTCGCGTAACACCACACATCCCTCTTAGCATTCTCATCTCAGCTGCATGCAATTGTCTTTCATTCATTCCTTTTGTGGCCCAACACTCTGATCCATACAAGACGGCAGGTCTAATCATGCTTTTATAAATCTTACCCTTAAGTTTAAGGGGAATGCGGGAGTCACAAATTGTTCCCGTGACCTGCCGCCATTTCATGCCATTTCTCCAGTCTGCTCTGGATCTCAGGTCCATCTTCACCGATAAGAACAATGTCGTCGGCAAATAGCATGCACCATGGTGCCTCTTCCTGTATGTCCGCCGTTAGAGCATCCATAATCAAAAGGAAGAGGTAAGGGCTTAAAGCCGACCCCTGATTCAAGCCTACCGCCACATTGAACTTGTCGGTGTTGCCAGCAGCCGACCGAACGGTAGGTACGGGATTGAGGAAAAATATAAATAAATAAATTAAAGGGCATCAAAAAGTTCGTCCACATCGCTGTCAACAGGAAAAGTTCCCAAAAGGCTGGCAGCATTGCCACGTTGTAGGGCAATGCCGATTCTTTGACCAAAAAATTGGCCAGCCCTGTGTTTAAATTATTTTGTGTCAAATTCAACCTGGCCAGTATTATAGATATTTTATATTTTTATTACAACACCCTATCCAATCCTCAAAAGAAAATGCAAGACAAAACACTATTCATAATTTGTGTTGTTTTTATCCGTGACGTATTTTTATTTGTTTTTATTTTACATAGTGACCCTAAGTCAGGACAAAGATGACACAAACTGGGCTTGCACACTCCTCAGACTATTCTATATAGATATGATACCATAATTATTTTAAAACATTTCCAGTTTTGAGTTGAGTAAAAAGAATCAGTCACCAAATCATCGAATTACTGAAAATGCAAGTGACAGATTAGACACAAATAGCAGTAATAAGCTTCATAGGTATTACTGTACCAGCAAGCAAGAAATAAGCAACTTTTTTTTTAACCTATGTCATCAACATAACCCAACGCTATCGGTCTAATAGTACAATGTAGGTCTAACACAAGCAATCGGCCGGCTACCATTTTGCTGATTAGCTTATAATTTTACCACTGTATACAATCAATAAAATCTGCCTTGCTTTTTCCGGCCAGAATTGACTATTTGAATCGGTCATTAATAAAATATGAAATCATATAGACAAAAGAACACTCGTCATGAAAACTTCTATCACCGTACAGAAATTAAATATAATGCGAATATATAATTGTTAAATTGTATTTAATACTAAAAAGTATTCCATTTGATACTAAAAATCTGTGACGTCACATTGTTATATTTCATACAAATCACGTACAAATTCCGCGTTTTGACAGTTCATAAAAAGTAACGTTATTGACTACCCTTTCAAATACCTAATTGGATGCAGCTGCAACAGCAATACCTGTTATTACCTAGAGCGACTGCGTATCTGACCTTCACAACCCAGTAACTGGATAATACGATATCCCTGGCTGACTGGCTGACAGTTTTTGGGCTTCTGACGACCCGTAACGACTGTCAAAAATGCACAAATGACAGCCGGAACCAACGGCTTAACGTACTTTTCAAAGCACGGATGATTCTCGAAATGTAAAGATGGTCACCCATCCACGGACAACCCCAGCAAGCGTAGCTTAACCTGATAGATCGACCAGTGCGGCACTTTTTACTTAGCCACAAGCTCCTCCGCTGTATTTATACACAGATTATAATTCTATAAATGTGTGTTTGTGTCTGTTGCGTAACATTCCGTTCTGTCGTGTATAATATGTATTGTGTTTTGTGCCCTTTGCATTTACATAAGACTGTTTAAGTGACGAAATGCGTGTCAAATCAAATCAAAAATCAAATCAAAGTCATTTTATTCAAACTAGGCTGAAAATCACCACTTTTTGAAGGTCAAAGTTACATAAGACAGTCCCCCAAAAACGCCCACTCTCCACCACTTCCTAGTGCTTTAGCTATGAAGAAGACGTGGCGCAACAAACTCCCCTGCAGCACAGCTGTCTGTTTAGTTGGAAGAACTTGACTACACATTTATCGTATCTACACGAGTACACCACCGTCCAACCCTCATAGAGAATTTATTTTCCATGGAGTTTCTTGCCCGTTCTTCTCCATAGGTACCAACTGCTTTGGAATGGGCAACTAGCTTCATCTTTCTGACTGACCGACCCCCTTGACAATTCAAAAGTGCCTGTAATTGGTTTATTTGAAATAAATATTTTGGGTTTGAGAGTTTGAATTATGGATAAGCTTAGCACGGTAACCTTAGTTATGCCGCCACATTAATTAACTCGTGCGAAGCAACTAAGAAGATATGTTAAAATCTCTTAAATATTCGAATATGGTACCTACCAGTCCACTACTGTCTCACTGTAGAACAAAGGCCTCTTCTCATACCGAAAATGTACGATCCAGCACAAGAGAATTGATCTCCAGTAGAGCTATTCCACAAAAATAACACCTTGAAAAAAAAGTGATGCGAATTTAAAGTGAGCTGTTACTAGTGTCAATTAGGTGAAAACACCTCATACCACGCTCACTTTTACAATTTTCACTGTGAGATTATTACAAAATCGAGAGCTTGCTCAAGATGGGTTAGCGATTTCAGATTTATAATATCCCTAAAAGTTCAGGTTTCCTCGCAATGATTTGAACAGTCAAATCTAAATTGTATTCTATTAAAATGGTATTAAAAACGACGAATGATTTCCTCACGAAGTTTTTCTTCAGCGATGTCATACATGTCCAAGAAACACGCAGAAAGTAGTAATGTACATAATATTATTGCAGTTACATTGATAGTTGGGTTAAGCATCGATCTTTAAAGTAAGCTCATGAGGAAATATAATAAGTCTGAAATCGCCAACCCATCATAAGATGGGATGTCCATGGAGTTTCTTGCCCGTTCATCTCCATAGGGACCTACAGCTTTGGAATGGGCCACTAGCTTCATCTTTCTGACTGACCGACCCATTGACAATTCAAAAGTGCCTGTAATTGGTTAACTAGAAATAAATGCCTTGATTTTGAGTTTGAGTTTGAAAGAAGGTGTAGTGAACAATGTTCATGCCTTCTCTGTATGACAAGAGATATTTTACCTTGCGAGATAGAGGGATAATAGTAAGCAGGTATAATTATTTCAGCGAATCCAATAAAAATAATGTAATTTCACATAGTGTGCAATCTCCTCGCTGAATCTTTAAGATAATGGGTGCATATTTGAATGTACCTAATAATCGATATTTTAACTAATGGGTATTATTAACTTAAAAACAATGTCACCCATGGGCATGCGACCGCCCGTAATTTTCTGAATATTCATGAAAAATGGTCAATAATTATTTTTTTATCATTTCATCAGAAGATGCTTTTTTTTTTTAAATCATCTTAAATGAGATTTTCTGAACTTACACAATGTGTTTTATAAATAAACACAGATTTTTTTTAGAAAAAAAATGTCTTCATTTCTGTTTATTTTTCACAATCGACAAATATGAATAAAAATTGTTATTTAATCCGATGAAATAACTTAAAACCCTTTTAGAAATAATAAACAGAACCCAATTTGAGTCAACAACATCGGTGATATGGCGAAAATTGTAAAGCAAGTTCTCAATCGCGATACAAAAAAAAAATTGAATAACATGAAAAAAATACCCTCTTTTCAAGGTGACCCTTGACCACTTTTTCATGAATATTCCGAAAATTACGGGCGGTCAATCCATCTGCCTAGCCTTTGCCAGCTATGTTAAGCTCGGCTTCCAGTCCACCCGGATGCAGCTAAATACCAGTATAATTAACTAAAGTGTAATAAATATTGCAATTTTTAACTTTGGTATAATATAACGACTACTTATCGATATTTTTAATCCTTAGATATCATCCGGCATTTCAATGTTAAACGTTTTATGTTTAGGTATAACAATTTTCGTTATTACGATATAACCAATATAAAATTTTCGATGTTTTGAATGTTGACATTTTACCCGTAAGTTTTTTAATGTTCAAAATTTAAATATGTACATAATGCAATTTAAAAACAAAATTTATCGCCGCATAAGTTTGACGCCCTGTTCCCTAGATGGCGTTGGGATCGAGTTAGATCTCGCTATGGTTTCGTTACACCGTTTTGATGACTACCGGCGGCTCGCGACCCCACAGTTACACAGGGCGTCAAACGTCCTTTTTATATAATCTCTTCTTAACCACGCGTCGAAGAGCGTGAATAATATTTTTGTATACTGTTCTCAGAAGAACAGTTAAGAATTAATTTGTAATTCTGCAATGTTCAATGTCAACATTGTTACATGATTGATGTAAACGTCACACTATATCGCTAGTTAAAGAATGTGTATTCTACGGTTTTTGATACCCGTAAGATTGGACTGCTCACATCCATTGCGAGGAAACCTAGACTTGTAGATATTATACGTACATAAATGTCGAAGTATCACTATATAGTATAAATAAAGTCGCTTACTCTGTCCCTATATCCTGTATGCTTAAATCATTAAAACTACGCAACGGATTTTGATGCGGTTTTTTTTTAATACATAGAGTGATTCAAGAGGAAGGTTTATGTGTATAATTTGTCGACATATTTTGCGGGCGAAGCCGCGGGTGGAAGCTAGTGATAGATAAAGCCACAATAATATGTTTATATGTCTAGGGATATAATTATATACCGTCACATAGTTTTACGTAAGCGATTCATTACTATCTTACGGTCGCAATTTAGTAATATGTTAATCTGACTAAACTAATCTGGTTAAATAGTTATAAATCTACCACAGAATCAAATAAAACAATATATTGGTTTTTATTATTATTACAAAATCAACTTTATGTAACCTGTAATTAGTTACAATTATATTTAGCTATAATACGTATTATTAATAATACTTATTGTTAATAATATTAATTATTTCACTAAACTTAATCTAGTAATATAATTATAACACCAAACTTGAACCGTATTGTAATTATGTTCCTAGTAAGATAGTACTGAATCGCTTACGTATAACTATGTTATGGTATATAATTATATCCCGAGGGATATAACCATATTACGCCATTATCTATCACTAGCTTCTGCCCGCGACTTCGTCCGCGGAAAATTTCTTGTTTTAACATTAGAAGTAAGTCGAAAAAATACTTTTTTTAAACATAAAACGAAATATAAAAGTTAAAATACAAAAGATAGGAATATGGTATCGCGGGCTTTTTTGTAGAAATAATTAAGGCGAACCGGGTTGCCATACATTGCTTTCAATTTTAAACAACTGTTTAGGCAGCGCATGCAAATAATTCTGTTTTCGGAGGTATTTCTTTCCGACTTGCTAGACGAAAATTGCGATAGCTCGGCAAATATGTATGATTATTTTTTATCATTTTTCCCATTTAAATCTTTTATCACACTGAGCTTTAGTTTTAGTTCATTCCAACAACCACCAAAACATACAGTCCATTTGTCATCGTTTTCATTTTGGTAACCGCATTATTATATTCCTCCTCTAGAGACCTAGAAGTCGATGCGTAGATACGCTTGGAACTCAAGCGTAATTCTCTTTCCGTGAACGTCTCTGACTCGCGAGACAATACATGACGTTCACGATCAGCGGTCAGTCGCGCATCATATTCTTCACTGGTCTCTAGAGACCTAATGAATACGCTGAGAACGCAGGCGTGCTTCGCGACCCGAAGGTTTCTACGGAGCGAGTTGCAGCCTAATGTTCTCGAACAACATCAAGTCTCTCCTGACGCTCTTCGGTAGATTCTTGGGATCTTATGATCCTCAATCTTTTAGCTCTCTTGGAACATTGGGAAAGATTTGACCTCTTTCTAGGCATGGTCAAAGTTTTATTGTGAAGATACCTGAACAATAAAAATCTAAATTAAAATGACTGCTCCCCTGCGTTACCGGGTAGGCTACCGTGTCACGAAGATAAATGGAAAAGGAAATTAAACACTCAAAAAACATAACCCCGAAGGCATATTCATACGATAAAATAAAAAAATAAATAGGAGTTTTGGCCAGTAGAGTCAAATTTTCAATGATATACCATCGTCATCGAAAATCAGTCCTAAACTGTTACCGCCTTCACCGCGTGCAGGTACTCCCAGTTTATGTTATTTTATAATTACACAGTAAAATTAGTGATAGCTTTGATTTCCACATCAGATGTTTCTGATCTTCGATTTTTATAAGTCAACAGGAAATGCCCATCATATTGAACAACAAAGACGTCAAAGACGTCATTCTCATTCCTATATGTGTTATGTTGTAGCTAGGCTCTTGGAGTTCCACAACAGGTGTTCCAGATCTTCGATTTTTATAAGTCAACAGAGAGTGCTTATCAGATTGAACAACTTGTGCTAAGACGTTATTCCTATATGTGTTATGGTGTAGCTAGGCTCTTGGAGTTCCACAACAGGTGTTCCAGATCTTCAATTTTTATACATCACCAGAGAGTGCTCATCAGGCTGAACAACTTTCGCTAAGACGTCATTCCTATATATGTTACAGTGTAGCTGGGCTCTTGGAGTTCCACATCAGGTGTTCCAGATCTTCAAATTTATTCTCTCAGCAGAAAATGCTAATCACGTGGAACAATTTTTGCTAAGGTATCATTTTTGTATCTCTTATAGTTTAGCTGGTCTGTTGCGGTTCTGCATCAGGTGTTCAAGTTTCCAAGATAAATTATAGCCTATATGTTGCCCAGACTTAATACCTATACAACAAAAAAAAAAACATTCCAATCCGTCCAGTAGTTCCGAAGATTAGCGTGTACAAACAAACAGACATACAGACAAACAGACAAATTTTTTTTTTGATTCATGCTCTATTACTGTTTCTAAACCCCCCTCAATTATTTTTTTTTTAATATATTCAATGTACAGACACAGTTTTTTTACTGTTTTATTATATGTATAGATAGATATAAATATAATTTATAGCCTATAGCACTCGGGAATAATGTAGCTTTCTATCGGTGAAAAAAATCGTTGAAATTGGATCATTAGTTCCGGAGATTACCCCCTACATACAAACTTACAAATTTTACCTCTTTATAATATTAGTATCCCAACTAATATTATAAATGCGAAAGTAACTCTGTCTGTCTGTCTGTCTGTTACGCTTTCCCGCTTAAACCCCGCAACCGATTTTGATGAAATTTGGTACAGACAATCTTTAGACCCTGAGACAAAACATAGGCTATTTTTTATTTAAAAAAAAGGGATGAAGGGCTTGAAATAGGGGTTGAAAGTTTGTATGGGAATTTTTAATTTTAAAAGATAAAACCATGAAACTTTATATTTAAGCACTTGATATGAAATCATTAAACATTTGTTCCAGCATTTTTGAAATTTCGACCAGCTAGGGGGTGAAATCAGGGTTGAAAGTTAGTATGCAAGGTCGTCAAATATCACGTTATAAGAAACAAAAAATCGTTTGTTCTAGCATATTTACCAGTGTGGGGGTGAAATAGGGGTTGAATTGAAGATAAGACCACGAATCTTGGTACCTAGGTCTCATAGGATGTGCCGAGTTTTTCTACAAACGGAATTCCCGAAATTCGAACGGAACGGATTCGGAACGAGAACTACAAATCCAAACTTTTTGTATACGAAATCTTAACCACTGAATCTAGGAACATGTAATTTAGAAGTTTTGGGTGTATCAAGTTACAAAAAAGTTCGCTATTAAAGTTTAAATTCCTTTTAACGAATACTCTGCATCGCCGCCACTGTCATCGTTCGTTGTCGCGCACATTCGCTGAAGTGTGGCGGGCGCGGTATCTGCTGCAGGCAATGGCGCGGCGCTGTCTTATTGTGGGGGAGCGCACGATTCTAACTATGCTTACCCGAACGGACAGACACGTGAGGGCAGACGTCGTTGTCGGACGCATGCGATTAGAGAAATAGTCTCTTAGACATAAGGAACCAGAATTGACAAAAACTAATTTCACGCGGGCGAAGCCGCGGGCGGAAGCTAGTAGATAATATAAAAATAAGCCGGGTTTTCCTTCCTGACGCTTTGTTGTAGTTTTGTAGCGTAAGGGTAGGTAGGGTAGGTAGGGTAGGTAGGGTAGGTAGGGTAGGTAGGGTAGGTAGGGTAGGTAGGGTAGGTAGGGTAGGTAGGGTAGGTAGGGTAGGTAGGGTAGGTAGGGTAGGTAGGGTAGGTAGGGTAGGTAGGGCAGGTAGGGCAGGTAGGGCAGGTAGGGCAGGTAGGGCAGGTAGGGCAGGTAGGGCAGGTAGGGCAGGTAGGGCAGGTAGGGCAGGTAGGGCAGGTAGGGCAGGTAGGGCAGGTAGGGCAGGTAGGGCAGGTAGGGCAGGTAGGGCAGGTAGGGCAGGTAGGGCAGGTAGGGCAGGTAGGGCAGGTAGGGCAGGTAGGGCAGGTAGGGCAGGTAGGGCAGGTAGGGCAGGTAGGGCAGGTAGGGCAGGTAGGGCAGGTATCATTAGTAGGCGACACAGACATCTGGAATCGCCAACCCATCATGGGCAAGCCTGCTGGTCTATTCCGTAAAATTCTCACAGTGAAAACTTAGATGAAGTGAGCGTGTAATGAGCTGTCGTTCCACCTCATTGACACTGTTGTCAGCTCACTTTTACTTCATCTTCTTTCATGGTGAGATTTTTGCAGAATAGCACTACTATAGCGTTATGAGAAGAGGTTTTTGTCTTACAGTGAGACCGTATTAGGCTGGTAGGTACGATATATGATTAATTATTTTAGAGATATTAACGTGTCTTTTACTAATCTGGAATAAATTCTCTAAATCATGTCGTAAACCGCATTAATGCCTGAATTCACTTTAAAGGTGATTAGCTAGCTGAGCCATGCAGTGTAGACCGGCGACAAGCCGGGTAGGTTTTTGGACAAACTCAAAGGGATTTTCATCGCGCAAACTACATTCGAAGACAGTGATCATTGTAAGCCACTTGTGTTAGGCTCGTTAACCTTAAGAGCTAGGCAGAGGTGAACGGCTCATCCAGAATTTGCCACTTAAGTCAAATTAATTATTGATAATTAACAGGGTGCCTTTCTGACACTCCCTTCCGCTCCACCCAGAGCGGGAGCAGTCATTGGATGATTTCCCAGACTTAAAAAAAAAAAGCCTATTGCCATCAACCATACACAAATCCAGACTCCGGGCTGCTACTGAGAATTTTCCAATAGAAAAATCTAAAGAAGTAAACCCGCTCTGCAAGTCATGACATGATTTAAAGTCAAAGTCAAAGTCAAATCATTTATTTCAAATAGGCACAAGAATGGCACTTTTGAACGTCAAAATGAACAAGAAATAGAATTGATTCTAGTCGCCCCTTCCAAAAAGTAGTTTCGTGTGGAGAAGAATGGGCAAGAAACTCCACCGTTACTCTTTTAAAATGTTTCACAATGTTTTGTATACATGTATTATAACATTATATGTGAAGACGATGTACCCAGAATAAAAACAATACATCACAAAAGGTGAAAAGAAAAACACATGTAGCAGTGGCAAGTAAACTTAATTATGTCATAAGTGCATGGTGCTCACATATTTACAAACATTCTAAAAGTTGATAATAATAAATTAATCAATGTGTGAGAAGTTATTCCAATATAATAAAATAATATGGTACAAATTACCTAATTTACTTAGCAACCAGTTTGATTTTGTCTAGACACTAGATTGTCCTGTGGAGCAGGACCAGCATGATTCCAAGCATCCTTATCTTTGATATAATCTTCTAATTTGTAATAAGCTTGTTTACAAAGTGTACTTTTAATATGAGTTTTAAATTTTCTTTCATTTAATTGCAGTATGTCACAAGGTATTTTGTTGTAACATTTAACACAGAACCCCATAAAAGATGTATGTACTTTTGACAATCGAAAAAATGGTTGAATTATTTTATTTTTATTTCTAGTATTAAAATTATGCCTATCACTTATTTTGTTAAAAAGATGTCTATTTTTTCTTACATACATAATATTTTCATAAATGAATTGGCAAGGTACTGTCATAATATTAATCCTTTTAAATAGTTCCCTAAGCGATTCGCGACGACGAAGATTGTAAATAGCCCTGATCGCTCGCTTTTGCAAAATAAAAATGGATTCAATGTCAGCAGCCCGACCCCACAGTAAAATGCCATACGACATAATACTATGGAAGTAACTAAAATAGACCAAACGCGCGGTTTCTACGTCTGTTAACTGCCTTATCTTTCTAACAGCATAAGCGGCCGAGCTTAGCCGTCCCGCAAGAGTTGTTATGTGGGGACCCCATTGCAACTTGTCGTCTAGCGTGATTCCCAGGAAAACCGTCTGCTTAATAAATTCCAGCTTTTCTCCGTTCAATATGATGTCACAATCGCTACTTTTAACATTAGGTAATGTAAATCTAATGTATTTGGTTTTTTTTTCATTTAGTACCAAATTATTTACCGTAAACCAATCTTGGACCTGAAGAATAGTGTTATTCACGTCGTCAAGATTTTGTGAGCGTCGATTAATTTTAAAGATTAATGAAGTGTCATCTGCAAATAACACCATCTTCGGTTGATTTTGAAGTAATTGGGGTAAATCGTTAATATAAACTAAAAAGAGAAATGGACCCAATATCGAACCTTGAGGAACGCCCATTGTCATTTCCGACCCCAGCGAGTTCACACCATTTACTTGAACTTTAACCTTTCTATCTTTCAGGTATGATCTAAGTAAATCAAGGGCTGTATTTCTAATTCCATAGTGCTCTAGTTTCAGCAGAAGCGTCTCATGTTCTACGCAATCGAACGCCTTAGAGAGATCGCAAAAGATTCCAATGGCATCTTGTGCTTCTTCCCAGGCGCTAAAAATGTTCTTTATTAGGGTGACACCAGCGTCAGTAGTACAACGCCCTTTGGTGAAACCGAACTGTTGGTCATGCAAGATGGAATTTTTATTAAAGTGACGTAACATTTGATTGAGCATCAACTTTTCAAACACTTTACTGAGAACTGGCAGAATTGACACGGGCCTATAATTGTTGGGTTCTTTACTATCACCGGATTTGAACAATGGCACTACTTTACTGTGTTTCATTAGATCCGGAAAGACTCCTTGGTCCACACTAGAATTAAATATGAAAGCTAAATAGGGCGCAATGGTATCGATAATAAAACTACAGACTTTTACAGACATTCCCCAGAGATCTTCTGTTGATTTGATTTTAAGATCTTTAAAAGCTTTTATAACAGCCTGGGGGTTTGTATGCTGAAATGTAAATTCTAAAGGGCATGCCTTTACATTTTTTCTAAGTAAGGCAGCAGAAAGCGCGGCTGAGGAATTTAATGATGAAGTCGTTTTGAGAGGAATATTAGCAAAAAAGTTTTCAAATTCCTGAGCTATTTCTATATCTGAGTTGATGCGGCCATGTGCAGTCTCTAAATTAAACTCAGTATTACGCTGCTTTTTCCTACCTGTTTCATTATTTATTATTTGCCAGGTAGTTTTTATTTTATCATCAGCTGATTTTATTTTATTGCTAATATAAAGACGACAGAAATTCCCCTATTCAATGTCCAAAAAACTTGTGAAAAGTGAACCGCGCATCGTTCAGTAACACGAATAATCCCAAAGCTGCCTCAAGAAGACCGATGATAAAGTCAAAGTCAAATCATTTATTTCAAAAAGGCAGGTAAGGCACTTTTGAACGCCAAAATGAACAAGAAATAGAATTGATTCTAGTCGCCCCTTCCAAATGGTAGTTTCGTGTGGAGAAGAATGGGCAAGAAACTCCACCGTTACTCTTTTAAAACGTTTTACAATGTTTTGTATACATGAATTATAACATTATATATATGTGAAGACGATGCACCCAGAATAAAAAAACACTACACCAGAAAAGGTGAAAAAAAAACACATATAGCAATGGCAGGTAAACTTAATTATTTCATAAAAGCTTTCGACACTATTTCTTGTACTTTACTTTTGCACAAGCTTGAAACACTTGGGATAAGAGGAGAACAACTTCTACTATTTTCTGATTATCTTAGCAATCGTCATCAATGTGTTAAAATTGGTCAGTATACAAACTCTGAACTAAAAAATAGTAATTTTGGCATTCCACAAGGTAGCATTTTGGGCCCTACTTTATTTTTAATCTATATTAATGAGCTATGTAGCCTGTCACTCCAGAATGGTGTTATAATGTCTTATGCAGATGACACCGCTCTATTATTTTCAGCTAAATCTAGAGTTGAGGTCTATGAATATGCTCAAAATGGTTTTAACATTGTGTCTAATTGGCTCCGTAATAATCTCCTTACATTAAATGCAGATAAAACCAATTACATTTTATTTACAATGAGTAATACTAACATACCGCTTACTAATCTAAACATTCGCGCACATAATTGTTGCACGTATGCTGACATCGCATGTTCTTGCCCCGCTTTAGCTAAAGCTGACCATTTAAAATATCTAGGTGTCACCATTGACACAAATCTAAATTTCCGTAAACATATCGATTTACTGTGTACGAGAGTGCGCAAATTAATATATGTTCTTAAGAATTTACGGAACGTAGCCGACTTTAAATTGATAAAACAGGTCTATTTAGCTTTGTGTCAATCCATTCTTACTTATTGCGTAACTTCTTGGGGTGGTGCGGCTAAAACAATTTTACTCCCATTAGAGCCTGCTCAAAGAGCTATTCTAAAGGTTGCTACCTTTCGCCCTTTTAGATTTCCTACGCATCAACTCTACACAGCATGTAAGGTGCTTACAGTACGGCAATTATTTATTTTAAATATAGTACTACTCCAGCACACTGCACTTCCTTTTGACCCTGTTCCTTCTGACAAGAGAAGGAAGGACTTAGTTTGCATTAAGCCTCATACTAGACATGCGTTTGCTAATCGTTTCTATCTGTTCTTGGGACCTTTTCTATATAATAAGCTCAACAAGGTACTAAGTTTCTATAGTGTAAGGTATAAAAAATGTAGTAAAATGTTATCCGAATATTTTAGAGACACTAAATTACACAGACACAGAAAAACTTCTAGAAATTTTGGCATGATGATTTTGATCCCCGCGTAAGTGTTTATTTTTGTAAAATTACATAGGCTTAGTTTTAGATATTAAGGTACCATTAAGCTTTTTCTCCTAGTTCTTATAATATTCTTTATTTAAATACAGCTTAACTTTAAATTGTACTAGACCAAAGTAGTTGGATTGTAAAGTGATGGCCTGAAACACAGGTTTAAATTAACCTAGATCGGGCTGGTCGCTACATAAAATTGCAATTCCGAACAACCAGTACTTGCACCTATAATAAAATCTTAGTTTTAGTTTTAGGCACTTTAATTGTATGGAAAACTTATTACTGTTGGCTACATGTACACTTTTTGTAAACGTTTTATTTGAAATAAAAAATTATTATTAAATTATTAATTATTATTATTATAAGTACATGGTGCTCACATATATTTACAAACATTCTGAAAATTAATAAAAATAAATCAATCAATGTGTAAGAAGTTATTTGAATATGTTAAAATAGTATGTTACAAATTACATTCGATAATTGATATAGACCTTGACCCGTGTCTCTTATAGTCGGGTCTCTTACATTGAGCTTACATGAGTGACCCTACGGACAAAGCTCCAAGATCATGTAGCACGTAAGTTCTACCACGACGACAACGTGAATACACCCTCGCTGAGGTGGGGTGTGCCTACCTTATTTAAGTACCTACATTACATATCTAAAAGTCCTTTTATATTATGTGTTATTCGATCCTTGAGGTCACGTGTTGCGAGCACCACTGTGCGCCGATAACGATACATCTCGCAATGGATTTACTCATTGTACTCGTTAAATGTAACACCTGACCGGTTTCTAAACTACGTCTAGGTTCATTGTGTCTCGAAAATCGCAAAAGAGAACAAGTTTCTTAGTATTCGATATGATAGACAGCTGTACGACGGTAAATGCAGTAAGGTCTATGTTATTAGGTATTGGAATTGGGAATTTGACTGGGTAGTCAATAACTTTACTTGTTATGAATTGTCAAAACGCAGCTTTTGTACGTGATTTGTATGAAATATTTGTATGAAATCAAATGATTATAATTTTGCAATATGTTCTCGCCCAATTTAATTTCTGCACGGTGATGGAAGTTTTTAAGACGAGCGGTCTTTTTTCTATGTGATTTCATATTTTAGTTTTTACCTTGTCAAATAGACAATTCTAGAAAGAAAAGTGAATGTCTACGTGACGGCTAAGACAGGTTTATGTTTTTCATAATATCTAAGTGTCTTAGGATTTGCGTATGTGAGATTCTTTATATTCTCGAACCAGCCTTATGGCTGAATGTATAACGGGCTTAATACATTGGCGTCTATGGACTCTTGTATGTCACGCGATGGTTAATTTTATTTTTATTTTGCTTAGGTATTTAAGGAAAAACACACAATAGCATAATAATAAACAGTCACAAAATCAAAAATAAATATAACATTTAAAACAATTATGCTACCCGCTATGTTCTCCACAGATTATCATTAAAAGTACTTAAAACTTGCTAGTAACACAGATACATTACTTAAATACTTTACTCGAGTATCATTGTTCAGGAAAAATAAGTATTGTACAGAGGCCAGCATATGAAGTCAAATCTTCTCAATCGATTCCGAACTCAAACATTAATGAATTAAGGTTCAAAATCACTTGGTGAAACCTGACAGTCCGGTACAACTTGATGGGCTGGTGACCAAACATTGTATTATGCTCAATAATCTAATTGGGGTGTATAAGGTTTTGCGTTAATTATGTCACACATTGTATATTGGTTTGTTGATCTCTTAGGGTTGCTAAGATTTGCTTTTTAAATGCATTTTTATTAAGAAAATAATGTCGATTGAATTAAACTCATTATTATATCTCTCGACCAAATGATGAAGTATTGAGCGCGATCCAGCGTTGGATTTACATAGTCTGGTAGCAAATAGACGTCGAGTACGTACCTCAAGTACATGATGATTATTTTTCTTCGAGTTTTCCGTGTGATTTTTATTTTTATTGAACTAATTACTAAATGATTTTTGTCGGTAACTTATTTACATTTACTGCCGGCAGTTGGCAAAATTTTCTAAATTATTATCTCTTCAAACGTATATCAACACCGATCTCGCGTATGGATTATAGCCCCACACTTTCTCAGGGAGAAGAGCTGTGTCCCAATGTTGGCCACATTATAGACTGATTATGATAATTTTCAAATCAAATCAAATCATTTATTACATGCAAACATAGGTTAAAAGGTACAATATTTAACCAAGTATTCCACATTTTACCGTCCAATGTATAGTAATGTCCGTGTGTTCAGTATAACATACTTATAGAAAACATAATCCAATAAAAAAACAAATGCCAATCATAAATTTAAAAAAATGATCAGATTCCGAAAAGAGAGTTTTAGATACGTCGAACCAAAAGTAACTAACACATTTCTTAATATTAATTTGTCAGCTGCTAACTAACTATATCTTCTTTCTGTCTGCAGGCAGCAGAGAGCGGCAATGTCGAGGACTTCATGCGCCTATACCTCAGCGAACCGTCTCGGCTAGCTGTGAGGGATGGGCGAGGTCGTACAGCTGCTCACCAGGCTGCCGCCAGAAATAACACTAACATACTTCACTTCATCAACAACTATGGTGGAGGTAAGTTAACAGTGAACTTAAGCGGGATTGTCCGAAAAGGTTACCACTACCCCGGAACATAAAGGGCTAAGGAAGGAACATGGATGGGGTTTAGTCAGTAAGAGTCTGACTCTCCATTCCGCTCCACCCAGAGCGGGAGAAGTCATTGGATGATTTCCCACCCTCAAAAAAAAAAGTAAACAATGAATTAAAAAATCTTCTACTCATTCTTCGCTCCCTCACCGCAAAGAGTCGCGACTTGGACGTACGACCATCTTCACGTGCGATCCTTCACAGAAACCATGGGCTACTCAGCAGAATGATGCGTCCTTAGCCTTCCTTTTTATCGTGTCAGATCATCATGTCGGTGCTCTACCTTAAGTGAGTTTACGAAATTTTTTTTAATAGGCAGAATGATTTTTCAAGTCGCCAAAGGTCAGAAAGAGTGTCGCGAGACTTGTCTTACTTTATGAGATGTTCCAACACAATGTCTTCATACAAACGTTTATTTGTTGCGAGTACGAAATAGGAAACTTTTAAGGTTAAACCAAATATATAATAATTATTTATGCATCTAAATTACAGCCACTATCCTTACAGGTGACCCCAATACAATAGTGGGTTGCCACACATTAAAGAAAAAAAACTAAGATAATCAAAAATCTATTTAAAATAAATTATAATAAAATCTTGACCTAAAGTAAAAAATAAAATTAACAAAGAATAAAACTTACAAAATTTAACAATACTCTTGCGAATTCACTTAAATTACACGAAAATATGTCAATCCTCTTATCCACTTCATTTAGCGCTCCTATTGTACGGGTGTGTGGGGTATTTTTGACAGTAGGTTAGTTTTGCAGCCGGCACGGCCAGCAGTAGTGGCGGCCGCCGCTTCCACACGTACCGATCTGGCCCGCACAGCTTCAGGTGACGCAGCACACCCGGGCTATGTGCTACTCCACGCAGGAGCTTTAGTGCATACCGCGAGTGTAAATTCCCGTTTCATTCAATATGCGTCATATACATAAGCTATTTCATTTAAATACATTTTAACGGTGAAGGAAAACATCGTGAGGAAACCGGCATGTCTGAGAGATATTTCTGAACAATAATAGGCCCATGGGCAGCTTAAAAACTCTGACTCCAGGTTAGTCACTAACCGCGCGAAAATAAGAGAAGAAAAAGAATACACACAGCATTATAATACCACGCCTGTAATCCTCTAAGGGTAAAAGAATACACACAGCATTATAATACCACGCCTGTAATCCTCTAAGGGTAAAAGAATACACACAGCATTATAATACCACGCCTGTAATCCTCTAAGGGTAAAAGAATACACACAGCATTATAATACCACGCCTGTAATCCTCTAAGGGTAAAAGAATACACACAGCATTATAATACCACGCCTGTAATCCTCTAAGGGTAAAAGAATACACACAGCATTATAATACCACGCCTGTAATCCTCTAAGGGTAAAAGCAGCAGTGAACATGTAACACCCCTTCTTATTAGTGATTAGTGTTCCCGTGTCTTTGTTTGTGTCGTTTAATAAGGGTTTATTATTTGACTCTGTAAAAGTTTTTATAATCTTTATAGTTAATAAAAACATGGAGTAAATTACCCCCCTTAAACACACGTAATCGTTTACACCCCGTGAAGAGTTGTATTTCCGAAGATAAAAAAACAAAACATTTCATATTGTTATAGGAATATTATTAATTCTGAATGTCGAAGTCATAGAACTTTGGGTTAAGATTCTTGCATAGAAACTGTAACACCCCGTAAACCTATTATTGGGCATTGTTCGTTATTAAAAACTACCACAGCGTACACACAATTTCTTTAATAGATTTTCAACTTTATTAAAAAAGCGTAAGGTTCATGTTCTATCGGGTATATTTGACAGTTTGGGATAGCTTGGTGTGCTGGGCATCTGTACAAAAAATATCAAACCATTTCTTTATTTAGATATGCTTTAGTGCTAAGTTACAAATTATGAAAATTCAAGGTTTAAGATTTTATAATAGGTATGTAAACGCACCCTTTTCATCCGTTTTATGGGTTGATTTATATAAGTTTATACTTATGAAGGTCTCGTTGCACGATAGTCTTACGTAAATACTCGGTTCTTTGACAAGGAAGCGCAAGTTAAAACCTGCCGATGAAGATGGTTGTTCTATGATGGTTAGTGATTGCTTAAAATGATTTCTGCTAGACCGGACTGCCTCTTTCAGGGACGCACGGTGGGGAAAGTCATAGGTAGTCATAAATAAATAATTTTATGAAAACTAACAATACTAACATACATATTTAATTACCATAGTTGCTGGCACCAAAATACTTACACAACTATGAAACTGTGGTCCAAAATAAAAAGTTATTATTATTATTAAATACATATCGTATCGCGCGCTGTATGCAACAAGAACTTGGTTGTAGTGGCGAATCTGTCCCAAATATGCGTCAATTTGGCGGCGGCCACTCAACAGGTATATTTTTTTCGGCTTAAGCAAAACAAAAGTATCAGTATCAACGATATAACAATAACCGGAACGATTTTTCTTATTTACAAAAAAATATAGTCTTAGGAAACTTATGCGCCACCTTATGTAAAAAAAAAAATTCAATACTTTTGTCAAACAAACTCATAAACATTCGGTGCAGATACTACCACTGAAAGTACTTCTTTTTTAAATCAAAACCTACTTACTTATTCTTTAAGTTAAAGTCACAATTTAACTGATATCTACAAAAAAAAAATAAGCTAAAAAAATTAGTATATTAATTTCAGGAACGTTCGAATATTCTTTACAAAAATTAATTTTAATGAGCGCTAATACCCATATCTGCTTACACCTAAGCAAACAGCGTGTGCTCTCCTCACAGGAGCGCCGCGCCGCCGGTCATCTCACCCTTTCGCACGACGGCGGTACCCCGCAGGCGCGACGCAATCCTAGGCCGATGAAATAAGCCCTTGAACATTTTAACATTTTACGAAGTTCCGCGGCCGCGGCGGCTTGTTGCACATCTGTCATGCAGCATTCGAGTCGTAAAATGGATAACGCTTTGTATTCAGTTATGGAGATGTCCATTCGTCTAGCCGGTTTTGGTATTAGAGGTGGATCCGGCTCTCATTGCTTCAGTAGGCAGAATAATACGCGGACTTTGGGATTCTTAGTTCAAGACGGCGCCGGTAAGTTTTAAACAATTATGATGATTAGTGTTTTGTTCAGTATTTACGAATCCAAGTGTTATTTTTAAAATATAAAATTCAAGTAGCGTATCGCGTTCAGATGTTGATTTATGATCAGCCTATAGTGTTTTCATGGCTGGGACACAGGACTCCTCTCTAAGAGAGTGAGATACCTACGTTCATTTAAATCAGTAAATAATTATGTACAGTACATAATTATTTTATTTCGAAGAATTAAAAAGTGTTACGGTGTTTTTCGTTTGTTTTGTGTACTTGTTTTAATAACAAATCGCGAGTCAATGTCAAATTTTAACGTTCAGGATTTAGATACGTTTAGTATAAACAATTTTCAGGAACCCTTGGCTTTGAATATTATCACAATGATGAAATACTATTCGCATTCTAGCGGAAAATCAATATTTCGAAAAGTCAGTGAACATATTGCGTAGATTCAAAATTAATAGTGGAAATATTCATATAGCGTAGCTTTCGCGATTGGTACTCTCTGCGACTGCTCCATAGATTCAAAATCGAATCAAAATCGTTTATTGGCACAATTAGCATTGCATGTACATTAAGACGTGTTTAAAGTTCCCTGTAAGCAAATAATGCATTTATTAGGAGACTCCGCTCTTCCATAACATTAGAATATTGTCCATATACCTATTAATAAAATGGTGTGTTACTATAATATAAAAAAGATAAGATTATTCAGTATAATAAAATAATATTTATTCTAAGATTAATTTGTTTAATTTTAAATGTTGATATTGTTGAATTATGTGATATTAATTAATTATTAAGATTAGATTAAATTAAATTTAAATTATAGATAAACATTAGTTTATCAGTGTATTAACACGGGCATTCTAGATTTAAACAGATTAACAATTGTCGGTTTTAATGAAAACAAACGAACAAAGTAGCGAACTTAATATTTTTTTCTTTAACCTCTTAGAATGCTTAGATCTTTGGTAGTCCTTAAGGGTAGCCCGAAATCTAACAAACAGTCTTACCAAGGGTATCGTGTCATCTTGTAACTGGACTGTGGAAGGCAGATGAGCAGTTCCCATATGTATAGTACTAGTATTCAGCTGCATCCAGTTAGACTGAAAGCCAACTAAAATATGTTTTGAAACGGTTATATACATGGTCAACAAACATAACTAATGTCCGCACTGAAATTCCATCCAAAACTGCTCCTCACTTTACATAGAGATATTCTCAACAATTAAGTAATATTAGCATCTCATATTTGTTTACCAAATTGGAAATGTAAAGAAATATACGCTTTATCTTCATTAATCTTCAAGAAAAAAAAAACTGAAATGAAATTCATCGTACTTCAATATGATTCAGAAAGAAAGTAGGTCACAATATGGAGGAATGTATCTTCCGCACAATTCAAATGCTCTGTTTGACTACAGACCTCTGTAAACGAATACTTTTTTATCAGTTCAGAAAGTAAAACAAAACAAGTTACGACCTTGTATTTGCTGAAGGATCATGTTCGGACTTAGCAACTGAAGATATTAAAGATTATTCGTTTTTGGTATAAAAATAAAAGGTTTTTTGACATAAAAATTAAGTTATTTATTGACCCAAAAAAAAATTTTTTATTGGCATAAAAAATAAATTATTTAAGTATTATGAAGCTCCCTAGCCGTACCTAAAAACAGCATTATTGCATAACTTTATTAAAATAGGGATGTAATCAAGTATTGGATGCCTTTGTCTATAACAAAAGTACCCTAGCCTTAACTTGCTTTTGCTTTGACTTTTTCAAAGTAAAAGTTCTTGTTTTACCGTATACCTAATATACCTTTGTTATTCAAAATAGTGTAGTTTTCTATCAGGAAAAGAATTTTACCTCTTTTTAATAATAGTTTATAAATTACATGCTGTTACAGACGACAGGGTTCTCTTTGTAAAGCTTCGATAAATTGAATCTTCATTTCCAACAGATAAATTGAAACAATAGTCCGAGAAAATGTATTAAAGTGTTTTGATTGCTGTTTGCTTGGTTCAGTACATTCTTTTCTAAGGTATACTGGTGCAGACAAGATATAACTTCACTCATGTTTTACGACAGATGTATAGGTAAAGTACATTCACGTCTTGCTAGAAATGGTTAATTCCATGTAATAGTGGGTATTTCCCCCAATTAGGAACCCAATTTCACTTTCCCTATCTACTTCTACCTCGGCATCGAACCTAGAAACTCATGCGCAGCGATAGCACTTGCAATCGTGAGACCACTGAGGCAGTTATTAATTGTCATAGAGCCCATAATAAGCCGATAACCATTGTAAGAGAAACGAGTAGGTCATGAGTAAGTAGTTTGAACACTAAAAAGTTCGAAAGTCAAAGTAGGTAGTACTTTTAGTAATAAAACAAAGTAACGAACTCTAAGAACGAACTAGATATTTTTTTCTTAAATCTCTTAGAATTTATCTTTGACAGTCTTTAAGGGTAGCCCGAAACCTAACAACCAGTCTTACCAAGGATATCCTGTCATCTTGTTACTGGATTTTAGTAATAAAGGCAATCATCTTGATAAATACAAGTCACCCCTTTGTATTTGCGACCGTTACATCAATACTATTATAAATCACCCTAATATAAGGTGGACCAATGAATTCTGGACTATCATTATTAGAGATTAAAGTCCATAGTTTAGTGCTGTATTCGGATATTCAACCCTTGCTTTGACCACGTCCGGTTTTCACGGGTAAAAAATCTTTTGCATCGTACAGCTGTGAATTATTGAAGCCGTATTGCACACACGATGAAGTTTCTTGCCCATTCTTCTCCACACGAAACTACCTTTTGGAAGGCGCGACTAGAATCAATTCTATTTCTTGTTCATTTTTGACGTTCAAAAGTGCCTTTCTTGTGCCTATTTGAAATAAATGATTTGACTTTGACTTTGAAACACTTTGAGGGCAGAATTGGATCAATATTTTGCAGAAGCACCTTATCACTGTTGAAGAGCTTTTCTTCTGTAATTCTTTAGGATAGTAGAAAATGATTGTGTGATACTGACTTCACAGGTCCTTAGCTTTATACGACCGCGGATAATCTTAGTAAAATCAATATTATGTAGATTCTGTTAAAGATTATTAAGAATATTTTTGCGTTTCTTATGAGTTGTAACCAAAGATTCAGAATTGGTTGAAAAGGGTAGTCAATAACGTTACTTTTTATGAATTATCAAAACGCGGAATTTGTACGTGATTTGTTTCATATAATAAAAATGTGACGTCACAGATTTTTAGAATCAAATGGAATACTTATTAGCATTCAAAGCAATTTCACAATGTCCACGTATAATATTTAATTTCTGTACAGTGATGGAAAATTTTAAGACAAGCGGTCTTTTATCTACACACATCAAAAGTGTCTAGGGATCAACATATATTTTTGCAATAACTTTTCTCTTGATTGATATTAATTTAAATTTTCTTTAAGGATTCATCAAATAAAGTGTTTTCGTTTGTCACAGTAACGATAAACCAAGTCACCTTTGCATTAATAAAGAAATTTGCCATTTTCCTAATAAAGGGATTTTTGACATTTGAACCACTAACATTAAAGTTCGAAAAAAAGACTGAAATAACAGTTTTCTTTAAAATTTTATTGGGTAACTTAAACAATTAATAATCCGTGTTTCTACCGCGAACACTAACAACACAAGAACATCGGTTTGGCATACTCAAAATGAGTTCATCCAAATCACGCTGTGGAATGGCCGCCCATGTTCGTTGCAACAACAAAAAAAGGTCTTCTTGCAACTGGATACCCTCCATATTCGGCAGAGCTCTTCTCTGTAGCATATCCCATGCATGCTCAATCGGGTTCAAGTCTGGCGACACGGAGACAAGACCGATACATTCAAATCTTAACTCGAAGAGCTCCAACAATAACCGCCATGATATTAGCCGTGAGGCTTCATCACTCTTCAGGGAACTTAATTAGCGACCAAACAGTCAGAAACCGCTTGCATGAAGTGAACCTTCATTCCCGAAGACCGCTACGGGTACCACCTATAGCAATGCACAATCGTAGGATTCGATATCAATGGGCTCTTGAACACAGAAATTGGGCAGAAGAACAATGGCGTTTCGTGTGCTTTTCTGATGAGTCTCGTTTTGGTATGAGACCGGATACAAGACGTATACGACACTGGAGAACCCCTGGACGCCAACAGCGATTAAAATCCTGCCAGGAAGTCCATCCTTATAGTGGTGGAACCATCATGGTATGGGCGGGTATTTGGATCGGCGGAAGAACTGAGTTGATTTGGATCAGAGGCAACCTCAACGCTCAAATTTATGCTGAGACGATTGTATCTGACGTCATCGTTCCTCTACAAGTGCAAATCGGTCCCTTATTTCAGTTAATGCATGATAATGCACGACCGCACACCGCAAGAGTTGTAAGACAGACTCTCGCCGCAGCTAACATCAATGTCCTGCCCTGGCCTGCTCAGTCGCCAGACTTGAACCCGATTGAGCATGCATGGGATATGCTACAGAGAAGAGCTCTGCCGAATATGGAGGGTATCCAGTTGCAAGAAGACCTTTTTTTGTTGTTGCAACGAACATGGGCGGCCATTCCACAGCGTGATTTGGATGAACTCATTTTGAGTATGCCAAACCGATGTTCTTGTGTTGTTAGTGTTCGCGGTAGAAACACGGATTATTAATTGTTTAAGTTACCCAATAAAATTTTAAAGAAAACTGTTATTTCAGTCTTTTTTTCGAACTTTAATGTTAGTGGTTCAAATGTCAAAAATCCCTTTATTAGGAAAATGGCAAATTTCTTTATTAATGCAAAGGTGACTTGGTTTATCGTTACTGTGACAAACGAAAACACTTTATTTGATGAATCCTTAAAGAAAATTTAAATTAATATCAATCAAGAGAAAAGTTATTGCAAAAATATATGTTGATCCCTAGACACTTTTGATGTGTGTATGTGATTTCATATTTTATTTTTGACCATTTCAAATAGTCAATACTTTTGCGAACGCTAATAATCTAGGAGCTCGTTATTTGCAGATGCGTTTACAGTATACAAAGTGGAGACTACAATATGATCATAAATTAAACTGCGTATATGTAATGCTGTCCCTAGCTTGCATACGAAAATTCAATCAAATATATCCAATAGTATAGTCACTATAGCTAGTCAAAGAATGGCAAACCCCATAGTCGGTCCACCACTATTATTTAGTTTGTTTGAAAAAAATCGGTTTTTAAATTGCGGTGTTAGGATTTATATTTGATAGTTCCAAAATAGTCCTATTTATTAGTATTGTCAGAGTTTTCATTTATGGTCGATTTGTTTTCTCCACATTATATAATAGTAGTAATATATCCATACGTAGTTCTATGGAGGTCACTTGAACTGTTTGTCATTAGCCACTGGAAGCAATAAAGGGACTCATTCAATACGCCTGAATATCAGAACTTTCAAGGATAAAACGTAGGTCAGTTTCAATTGTTGTTTAACTTTGCCCTCAACAAGTGCGCGTATGATACAGTGTTTAGCGGACAGGAGTTCATAGCTTAGTAACAACAGCCGCACGGGTCGACAGTCAAGGTTAAGCAACGCTTGGCAAAGCCGGGCGGTGGGTGGGTGACTATCTATTACATACTAGGACGTCTCCGTTAACTCGTTAAGCTCTGCTGTCTTACTGAACGGTAAAGTGTTACCCAGTAACTAGGTTGCAGAGGTCAGGTAGTCGCATCCGGTAAGACTGGAGGCCGACCCCAACACAGTTGAGAAAAAACAAGGCGATGAATTATGTTACTGCGTTTATTTACCACTACAGTGTTGTACCACCGGGTATCTTTCAAAGTACAGTCGCTAGCACATTAAGTTACCACAAACTGTCTCATTTTTACAATCGATTTTGAACTTAACTACCAACGCTTTAAGGCTTAAAATCATTTGGAGATATTTGATAGTTAGGTATAATTTGATGTGCTGGCAACTTTATTGCTTATACTATACTTATCTATATTTGCCGCTTTTGACTTTTGGCTTAGAAAAGTATAGCAGGTATGTTAGTAGAGATATTTAATTACACTTTGAGGGATGAATGTAACCGTTATTAAGACGTATCCTGGATCTGAATAACGAGATAATCAACTCTAAAATCACACCTCTCTTGTCTCGGTTAATAATTTATTATTAATTTGATGACATGTACGCCATATTTCTGGAATATTTCTTTGTGATGCAGACTAAAGTTTTTATGCCCTATGATTACTTTCCCATTTTTATATAATATGCACGTTATTAATAATAATAATAACGGACCACTATTTTTTATATTTTTAAATGTTTTTTTTTTGTTTTTTATAAAAATATTTAAAAATATAAGTATTAGATAAGAGATGAAAATATAAATAAACAAATAATAATATCCTTGGACATTTCACACAACGCCGTACATATCGTCCCAAGCTAAGCAACCTAATGCTTGTATTATGGTAACGAGATGGCTGATAGACTACTTATATACATTTTTTTTTTGTAAATACATACATATTATAGATAGAAAAACACCCAGACTCGAAACAAATACTTGCAGGTCGTACAAATATTTGTTCCGTGCGGGAATCGAACCCGCGAAATAGTGCGCATCAGTCATCAGTATTATTTTAATACTGTTAATTGTCAAGTAGGTAAGTAAATAAATATTACTGAGAAACTGAATAACTGATTTACATAAGTTTGGATGTGCGGCAAACCATGAAAGGGATTAGGACTCAGGATATTTTGAGATTTTTATCTTGTCACAATATTTAGTAATTTTCATAGAGGAAAAGGCATTGTTTGCAACTGTTTACAATTACGCAGTAAACTATCGGAAATGTGTTAAGGCAATCTTTGATTTGAAACGTAACTTTTTCTATTTAGTATTTTTGTTTCTGGCTGTTTTCAATTAAGTTATTGAAAAAAATGTCTCAAGTTACCAAGAGTTCACAGCAAACAATTAGGTATTATGAAAGGGTAGTCAATAACGTTACTTTTTATAACAAAGAGACGTCACAGATTTTTAGAATCAAATGGAGTACTTATTAGCATTAGATGCAGTTTCACAATTACCATTTATTATTCGCATAATATTTAATTTCTGTACCGTGATGAAAGTTTTTAAGACGTGCGGGCTTTTTTCTATGTGATTTCATATTTTATTTATGACCGCTTCATATAGTTAATTTTAAATTTGACCAGTTAAACTCAATCGATTTATAGCAGCAGTAGGCATGTCGAACTCAGCAGGATTGTCTTTTTTTTTTAAGGCTGGGAAATCATCCAATGACTGCTCCCGCTCTGGGTGGAGTGGAAGGGAGTGTCAGACTCTTAGTGACTAAAACCCATCCATGTTCCTTCCGTAGCCCTTTATGTTCCGGGGTAGGGTAGGTAAGGGTTACCTGTATCGGAGCATATTATAGGGCTATGGGAGGAAAATGGATGGGTTTTAGTCAATAAGAGTGTCATTTCGCAGGAACGGAACGAGTCATTTTATGATTTCCCATCCTTAAAAAAAGGCATATTTAAGCAGTATTTGAGATTCGGGAAAGAAGGATTGTCTGTCAGACATAGTTTGTGCCGTTTAACAGAATGTTGTTCAATAATTTAAAACATTTATATTTGTTTCAGATTTGAACGCTAAAGACAACTTTGGCAACACCCCGCTACACGTGGCTGTGGAGAACGTCGCGTTGGATGCTATTGAATTTTTGCTGCAGCAGTAAGTTTCAAATATTCTTACCATAAGCGGAATTATTTCGTATCGAACGCCAATATAGGCGTGTTTTTAATGTTTCTACATGCTACATACAGATTGATTGGAATGACTGGCCATCTCTTAGCCGCCATGGCTCTTTTAAATTTAATTTAATTTTGTTTTTTTTTTTTAATTTTTACGCTAGGCATCGTTCTCTCACATTTATATTTCAACAAGAATGATGTAACCCAGTTTTTATAACCATCACTTTTATTTAAAACAGTGTACATTGAGTTTCTTGCCCGTTCTTTTCCATAGGTACCTGCTGCTTTGGAATAGCTTCATCTTTCTTACTGACCGACCCCTTGGTAGTTTAAAAGTGCCTGTAATTGGCTTATTTTAAAAAAATGCTTTGCGTTTGATTCTATTTACCAATGGGTCCCTCACGGGTTTTTCTCAAGGCAATGCAGGCATTATAGGCTGATTATGTTGTTTTTAGGAAGGCATCGCGTTAAGAGAAACTCCAAAACTAAGTAATTATGACGTAGTTACCACAAATAGGTACTAAAACCAATTTTTAACAGGAAAATAGGTATGTTTTCCTGTTAAAAATGTGGTGCTTTGTGCCGCGTATTTCCTGGTAAGGCACGTTTCGCATATCACGTTGACGTTTCACAAAGATTGAAACCTTAAAAGAAAATCTTTTCTCAAACTTTGTCGTTTTTAGGGTTCCGTACCTCAAAAGGAAAATACGGAACCCTTATAGGATCACTTTGTTGTCCGTCCGTCCGTCCGTCCGTCTGTCAAGACCGTTTTTCTCAGGAACGCGTGGAGGTATCAAACTGATAATTATATCTAATACTCAGGTCTACTGTCCCTTGGAGCTCTGATAAAATCAAACTTTCAAGCCAAAGCAATAGAAAGATACAGCCGTTTATGCCGCAAATTTTTGAAACTCTCACGGGAATCAAAACCTACAGGGTACTTCCCGTGAACTTAGAATCTTTAAATTTGGTACGAAGTGACGTCTTATAGTACAGATAAAGGAAAAATTGCGAAAACCGTAAATTTTTAGTTACATCATACAATAAACAAAAAAAACTTTTTTTTTCAAAATATAAAAATACCATAACTAAGACTCGATTGTCGTGATGGGTGAACTTTTAATTATATACCTACGGTTTGTACGGAACCCTCGGTGCGCGAGTCCGACTCGCACTTAGCCGGTTTTTTATTTGTAGGTTTCGTTCGTTCTACGAAAACAGTTGATCAATCTGAACCAAGAAATGTTTGCGTAACATTGTTTATATCAAACAATTAACAAAACGGCTTATGGTCCCTGGTTATTTGATTTTCAGGAAACTGTATAAAAATTGTGTATTTGTTGTATCAATGATTACTGTACTGACCATGGCATGCTTTTAATTTTCGATGCTGTTTATCAAATTTATATAAACAGTGAATATGTACATTTCTTTCATTTGTGTCGTGACGATATTGTGAAGTGTAGAGGGACCTCACTCTTGACCACTGGAGAGGTGCTCGGATATGATAATAGAGGCCGTAGTCACATTTAATATCACATTTAATATCTGTAATATTATACTATATTACTTTATACAATCAATGTTTTCAACAACTCGAAGTCTATAGAAGTTTTGGTTCTAGGACTTGCCGGTTTCCTCCGAATTATGTTTTTATCGTTTTGTCAGCGGTGGTGATTAAACTAGAAACACAAAGTAAAGTGCTAACCTAAGTTTGAACTCACCACTGCTCCTTATGTTTATAAATGACTAACTGCATATTTGCTAATAAATTATATTGAATTCGATTTGACACAGTAAAAAAAACATTATATTAATATGGACAAAAAAGCACCATTTTGGAAAGCTAATTTTAGCTAGGAAGAAAAAGTCACAGTACGGTCTCATCTGGAATTTGGCCAGACGAGTACATTAGTAAGCCGATTATAATAACACAGGAACAAAATGGTTTCAGATCTTGTCTTAAAAAAAAAATTAAAACAATTCCTACGCCCGGCACTCTTTTCCGGCTCTTTGTTTGTCATGGAAACAAAATTATTTAATGTATGAGCTCACTCATCTCGGTATAGATACTTCATCGCTTCGACTTGTTCGAAAAGGGAAAATCTATTGATTCAAATCTTTGACTATTTTTCTTTTATTATCCAGTAAAAAGGGTAACTCGTGGCTAAGTAATAACAGTCGCACGGATCGATACATCAGGTAAAGCTACGCTTGCCAGGGTTGGTCCGTGGATGGGTGACCATCTTAACAAATCGAGACTCCTCCGTGCCTCGGAAAGCACGTTAAGCCGTTGGTCCCGGCTTCCATTCGTAGATCTTTGACAGTCATTACGGGTCGTCAGAAGCCCGAAAGTCTGAGGGCCAGTCTTACCAAGGGGTATCGTATTACCCAGTTAATGACTGAATTGTGGAGGTCAGATAGGCAGTCGCTTCCTGTTAAATACCGGTATTAGCTGCATCCATTTAGACTGGAAGCCGATCCCAAAATAGTTGGGAAAACGCTAGGCAGGCAGATTTGTTTCAGTAAAAGAAATACCAGTAGGTACTTCTTTTTACATTTACACGCGAGTTCAATTTTTTTGCTCATTATTTATGTTACTTGCTCTTCTTTAACATTTCATTTCATAAGACGACTCAAAGCAAGTTAGTATATAGGCACAGGTATCACAAACCTTTTTGATTTAACTTTTAACTTTACATTTTAATTTTCAACGGAGCCTTTTGAGGAATACAGATGATAATTATTGATTTCTTTATATAGTTTGATAAATTTTGTTTCAGTCGTGTCGATACCAGCATTTTGAATGACAAGAGTCAAGGAGCGCTGCATCTGGCCACCGAATTGAACAGGGTGAGTTTCCCTTCATCACAAGCTGATATTAAGCCTCGGTTTAATATAGATGAGACAGTAATATCCCTTAGCAAGATTATTTAAAAAAATATAGTTACCTACTAGTGAAAGGGAAATGGTTTAGTGGACGGGTGGGAGGCACAGAACATTTTATAATATTTAAAAAATTAATTCCCAATTAGTCAATGTGAAATGATTTAGGGGAGCGGACTGAATTATAACAGATCATTATTAGACAAAAAAGCAAAGTGTGTACCAGTTGCTCATTAGGTAACTATTCGTTCTGTTGTCTTCTTGACCTGCACTATAAATGCTAATGATAAGAGTCCAAGCCTTGCGAATATGCATCTCAAATATGATCTTCATGCAGGTCTCGGTACTCCAAACCTTCGCTAAGTATAAGGACCAGTTCAACGTGGAGCTTGGAGGTGAACACGGCCGCACTGCGCTCCACTTCGCCGCGATCCACGACCATGACATATGCGCAAAGATATTGGTAACGTATTCATTAGTACAGGTTTATCGGAAACAACGGCGATTTTGTAGAATTCTTGCCAAAAATGTTTGTGTTAGAGTGCATCTATTTGGAAAAAAATTCTATTTACTTATTACTCGATATTTTATTATGACTTGATGTGGAATATGCCAAACACTGGCGACATTTAGCGTGTAGCATACGAAAAACGACAAATACCGATTTCCTTTAGAGAAATTATACAATTTTCAAACTTTCAGCTTTACCTAAACTTTCTTTTTTTATATTTATGCTAGTTTAAATCGACACAGATCACAGACTTAGGCGCTGAACTCAAGAGAGCTTGCAACAACGGATACTACCCGATCCACGAGGCAGCTAAGAACGCCTCTTCTAGAACGATGGAGGTGTTCCTCCAGTGGGGAGAATCCAAGGGCTGTTCCAGGGATTCAATGATATCCTTGTATGATAATGAAGGGAATGTGCCATTGCACTCGGCTGTTCACGGAGGAGACATTAAAGCAGTCGAGCTTTGCCTTAAGTCTGGAGCGAAAATATCTACGCAGCAGTATGATTTGTCTACGCCGGTACATCTGGCGTGCGCTCAGGTATGCTGTTCTTTCTAACTGGTCTTTCCTTAAGTCTTTCCAAAAATACTCCCCAGCAACCCTGCTGTTTATTTAGTTAGGAACTTAATTCTATAGTCATCATCATCTGCCTAGCCTTTGCCCAACTATGTTGGGGTCGGCTTCCGGTCTAACCGAATGCAGCTGAATACCAGTATTTTACATGGAGCGACTGCCTATCTGACCTCCACAACCCAGTAACTGGGCAACACGATTCCCTCTCGTAAGACTGGCTGCCAGATTTTCGGGCTTCTGACGACCCGTAATGACTGTCAAAGATGCACAAATGACAGCCGGAACCAACGGCTTAACGTCCTTAACTTAATTCTCTAATACATTTACCAAATTTCCAGGGTGCCCTTGAGATCGTGAAATTGATGTTCACGATGCAGCCGACGGAGAAGTTAGCTTGTCTCATGTCATGTGACGTTCAGAAGATGACTCCGGTACACTGCGCTGCGATGTTCGACCACCCTGACATCGTGAACTATCTTATTAGTGAGGGCTCTGACATCAACCCTCTGGATAAGGAACGCAGGTCGCCGTTGCTGCTAGCTGCTTCAAGAGCTGGCTGGAGGACTGTGCAGATCCTGGTAAGTTACTCAAGCAGTTTCGATTACAAGTTTTACTAGTTATTGAAACACGAGGCTTTTTTTTGAGAGTGGGAAACCATCCAATGTTTTCTCCCGCTCTGCGTAGAGCGGAAGGGAGTGTCAGACTCTTACTGACTAAAACCCATCCATGTTCCTTCCATAGGCCTTTATGTTCCGGGGTAGCGGTAACCCTTTCGGACAATCCCGCTTAAACACGAGGCTTACACGAGCCTTTTTGAGGCAATTCCGACTGGCTGATGGTTTAATACTCATTTTAATAACGAGGATATAAACCGTTTACAAAAACTTCCTCCTTGGTTTAAATATTCTTGCAAAACCGCCGAAAACACAGTCGGTTTTCTTGGAAATAGTAAACAAGTTACATTCGTTTAGTTCCAAAACGACGCAGACGACTTCCGACTAATTGTTCTCTTTGACCTTCAATTACACAAAGTTACTGAAAAGGGAGACAATGTCTGAAGATATTCTGAGAAATCCTGATAGACTTGATGAACTTTATTGCTAAGCACACTTTAAAGCCACGGCTGGCCGCAGCGCATCGCATTTTAGTACAAAAAAGTGCAGTTGGCCCGCCTCCAGTGTGCGATTGTACATCAAAAATATACGAAAGCATAGTAAGAGGATTTGCTACTCTTTCTTAAATCTCCCCGAGCCTAATCAAATCTACGTAACGCGTTGGACCCCAATACGATCAACGCCAACCCCAATTATCTAACAATTAAACCAATTGTTTATTTTCGACATACTTTGTTTGAAACTGGACAACTTCTTTATGTCTATTAATTATGAACATTCAAGCATTTTGGAGCCACTAAAATATGGACATTTAGACATTTGCAAACATCTCGATGCTACGTCACGGTTGTCGTAACTTTGACCACTTTGTCTCTGCTGAAGTGCCATCTCCGTGCTCTTGACATATTACAAATTGGCACTATCATTCATGTGTCAGAGGCGCCGTTGTATCGACCCCCGTATGTTGCATGAAGACATCGGCAGACAGCTCAGTTCTATAACTTTACTAGGATTGTAGAATTGGTCTTCAGTGCCAACTCTTCTTTAACAAAATCTTTTAGTAACATGATACTAATTTGAGAACGGGTACTTCCATCAAAAAACTTCGTTTGAATAGAGTTTCGGCAATTCGTATTACTATTTTTTATCGGCGTGGACCGCATTGCAGCTAGCTTGAATATTGAGTTGAAATATACAGAGGCCAGCTCATCAAGCTACCCCAACCTGTCAAATTTCTTTGATAGATTTTTAATGTTAATACATACCATAAAGTTTATTTTGGTGGTGTGACCGTCGGACTGCCAAATCATAGGTCTCGAGGTCGAACCGAATTTACGAATTCATGAGCGTATTGAATATTATCACTTGCTTAAAAATCGGTGAAGGAAAACATCGTGAGGAAACCAG
This sequence comes from Hyppa rectilinea, assembly GCA_951799385.1. Classification (NCBI taxonomy): domain Eukaryota; kingdom Metazoa; phylum Arthropoda; class Insecta; order Lepidoptera; family Noctuidae; genus Hyppa; species Hyppa rectilinea. Next base: position 23,324,067 of record OX637300.1, read on the forward strand.
CATGACTGAGAGATATTTCTCAACAGCATGTGAAGCTAAGTCAGAGGCCCATGGGCAGCATAAAAACTCTGACACCAGGTAAGTCACTAACCACACGAAAAGTAAATGAGTAATTGAGATATATTGATAGTTTGGGATAGCTTGATGTGCTGGCGTCTGTACGTCCAACGTTATGGATTGGAGTATACAGTCTCCGATCTGCATGTGCGCAGTTTGCTAAGTTTGACACATACAGATATTTACTCTCCATTTTGAATCTGCGAAGACAGATTGCTATTATAGGATGAGTTTTAATTACAGCCACCCACCAGCAGTGCTTAGTGGTGGGTGAGTGGTGTTGATAGATCTGGCAGTCAGTCAGACACGGTTGCCTTAAATTTATGTTAAACATTTAGCAGATTAATACTTTGTAATCTCACAATCCCTTGGAGGTAATATGTAAATACTAGAAATGCTTTGTTCCAAACCCGTATCATCGATTGTATAAAGCGATTTAGCGACAAATGGCGTGTTGGGTCACCTTAATTCAAAGACACAACCTTTATCATGTAACTCCGAATTAAGTTCCGTGCATGAAAAGCTCCTTTGAGCAAATTACACGCTGAATGCTTGTAGTCGGCTTAGTCAGAGGAAACATGATATCTCTACGTTGTCTGGTAGGTCACGAGTTTGTACGTTTCATCACTCTAATATTTTAAAGGCGTTTGTGAGTGTGTGTGTCTGTATCTTTGTTACTTCTTCACGCAAAAACTCCTGAACGGATCTGGATGAAATTCGGCAGACAGATAGATTATACAATGTCACCCATGGGCATGAGACCGCCCGTAATTTTCTGAATATTCATGAAAAATGGTCAATAAAAGGGGGATCTATCTTTAATACTTTTCATGTCACATGCGATTTGTTTCCCAAAATCGACATTTTTTTTTTTTATTAAATCCGATAAAATAACTCAAACGCTTATAGAAATAATAAGCGGAACCCAAATTGAGTTAATAACATCGGAGATATGGCAATAATTGTAAAGCAAGTTCTCCACCGCGATTCAAAAATAAAAAATTGAATATCATGAAATATACTCATAACTACACTAACTATACTTATAATAATAATAATAATAATATCCTTGGACATTTCACACAACGCCGTAGATAGATATATTCTATATATATAGATATATATATACATATATCTTGAAAAGGGGGTCTATCAAAGATAGACCCCCTTTTCAAGGTTAATTATTGACCATTCTTCATGAATATTCGGCGGTCACATGCCTATGGCTGACATTGTTTATTGTATTCACACATAGGATCTCATCTCAGGTACTTTATATCTCGTTAGTATGTTCCTGTAGGATAATTTCCGATATCTACGCGGCTGAAGCCACAGAAGCTAGTTAAAACATAAATGTGCTGTCTTTCAATATGTTCCAAGCGTAAAATACATACATTTTTCACACAACTTTCACAATTATTGTTATGTTACGAGATGTTCAGTTAATAGATTTATTAGTTAAAGCTGACCAAGTCTACCTGCTAAAATGATTTACATCGGGCACGATGTTGTGATAAAAAACAAAATAATGTTTTTCAGATCTGCCTTGGCGCTGACATCGAGTTGAAAGACATCAACTCCAGGAATGTTCTCCACCTGGTCGTGATGAATGGTGGCAGGCTTGAGGAGTTCGCAGCTACATGCAAGGTTTGTATTCATATAATTTTTATTAATCTGTGTAATTGTTCGGTATTTTTTGCTTTGATTTAGCTTCCACATGTGCAGTTCGGGCAGTCAGTCTCCCTACCACCTGATACTGGTTGGTTAATAAAATCCACAGGATTGAGGTATTTTTATTTGAAAAAAGAACATGTTTTGTAAAGGTAGTGAATTAGATGGGGCAATGAATCTTGAAATTCGTTTTAAATATGGTCAACTCTTGTAGTCAAGTATTTTTGTATGAATTAACGAAAGAAAACCGTCGTATACTGGATAGAGGTTTTATTCATAAATGCTCAAAATGTAACCTAATCAAGAAATAATCATAGGTGCATTTGAAATATAAATTACAGATTTTATTTCCGTTTTCATAGACAAACAATCCAATTTCACATACATGCGATCCTAGACAAAGCCGCAATTTTATTAACGTTAACGAAATTAGATAAATCCGAAATGTATGGAATCGGCATAAGCTTTCGAAATGTCACGTGATCATTGGTTTTCGATCGCTAAGTTCTAGACAATGTCAAATTGTGTAACGAAACGATAACCATTTCGAACGATTCCATTTGAATCAATATTCCCATACAAATGCGTTGACACGTGGCGTTCTTGACAATCCGAATCGCTGAGATAAAGAATTGTTGGATCAACAATTTTATAAATTGAATCGACACGGAGCTTATCTAGGCCACTGATCAATGCAACTAATTACCAGTTTTTACATGAAATCACAGCCTACCTGACCTCCTCAACCAAGTTACTGGGTAACACGATACCCTAAGGTAAGACTGGCTGTGACACTTTTGAGCTTATGGCTAACGACAGACAGAGAATGAACTTCAGTTCTGTTGAATATTCATTCAAGGAGTGGTCCAATAAAACATTTCATGCTGAATTTTCAGAAGGTTACATGGATGAAGCGGCGCTACGCAACAATAAAAAAAAAATAGGTTCATAAGCTGTTGGACATACGCCTACATTTAAGATTTTATTTTACTTACTTTGCCATATTAACGCTAATTGAATTTTGCCTTGAAAATGCCATCGTTGTTATTGAATGAATATCGATAAGAGCATGCTCAAACACGGATACTTTTTTTCCGACATTTTTTTTCATCAATTTAACTAGGTTCTACTACTCCCGTCTCGTCTAAATAGGTCTTTATTTTGTTTGGAATACGCTAATCACAATAATACATATTTATAATTTAGCATTTTTATGAATATTCTTGACTACTAACCGGCTTTCCTTGTTTTGTAAATATTAGGTGTTTTTTGTTCCTTCAATCTTTTTTTTACATTAACACAGGATATTGATGAATAAGAAGATGCTTTTGCATGTTGTGTCGTGTCATGTTTATATCGTTTTTTTAAAACATGAATTTCTGTCATTAATTGTGATGTCCATGACCATTGACTAATCTGATTTCATGAACCTATGTTGCACTAAACAGTTGACATTACAGAATCGCTGTGACAAGAGCCTCGCGCAGCTTCTAAACGAGAAAGACAGCGGTGGCTGCTCACCCCTCCACTACGCCAGTCGTGAAGGTCATATCAGGTCCCTGGAGAACCTTATCAGGCTTGGAGCGTGCATCAATTTGAAGAACAACAACAATGAGAGCCCGCTGCACTTTGCTGCACGGTAAGACAAGATTATGGATTATATTTTTTTTTATACAAGATTTTATAATACATGGAATGGGTGGGTAAAAAAAAAAGAAATTATATTAAGTCCGTCGATCAGATAACAAAAAATGACTGAGATAAAACGCATTAAAGTTGGGGAGTGGGGACTCGCTAAGTCACAAGTAATTATAAAAACTACATACTCGTGACGTCATGCCACATTTCAACTCAATGTATCAGCGTAATCTTTGGATTACGTAAAAAAAGTAAAAATATGAGTCCAATATCTTTTTCACCTCACAGGCTCGGAAAGAGTCTGTTTGTCATTCGAAATCTGAGCCGAAAATCGCTTTTTGCTCTCTAGCGTGGAAAGAGTTTTTAAAATTCGAACCCTTCTATTTAATAATTTTCTATACTGCCAGTCCACTGAAAATGCATGACACGGTCTAAAATAAAATATTATATAATACCACTCACCTTAAAAACTTCCATCACCGTACAGAAATTAAATATTTTTCGAGGATATAATTGTAAAATTGGAATTAATGTTAATAAGTATTCCATTTGATTAAAAAATCTGTGACGTCACATTTGAATATGCCATAAAAATACTACCCTGTCAAATACCCAATTGTGTAGTAATCTAAGTTTAATTTTTTAAATAAAATAAATACTAATATAATATGTTATTTAATCCTTTGCTTGGCAAAAATAAATATGTATTAAATTAAATTAGTTAGTTATTTGTATTAAATTAGTTTTTTCTTTCATTCTCCTTAGAGGACAAGTAGGATATACAGGGTACAAAATACAGGGTATTTAATTTTAGAGATATTCTATGTAACTCATAAGATACATTGCCAAGTATCTGTTATTTTCTTCACATGAGTCAATGTATCTGAGACGCTTGAACAAAATAAAACTCAACAACACCTGTTTTCTTGCACCTAGCAGTATCCTCGCTGTAGTGAGCTGAAAAATTGTGTGTTGCGCTCGGCAGCAAAGCTTTTCTGCGTCTCGTACCTTTGAAACCTTCGTTACGCTCAGGATTCTATATTTGAACCACTCGCTTCGCTCATGGTTCAACCCTAGAATCCTCGCTTACTCAGGTTTCAATACAAGTACTCGCGCCAAAAATCAACTTTGCAGCCTTGCATAACAAATAACTATTGTAAATCTAGCTTATGGACTAAAAAAAATCTAGTCATCATCCCTATTATTCATAGCCCCTCAAAACTGTGTGATCATCATGCGACCATGTGTGCTGCCGAGCATAACAAACGTTTAGAGCTTGGCTGGATATTGGTCTAGTGACCTAAGACAGCTGTTGAGTATGGTAACTGCTTATACACCTCTTCTACTCTCAAGGGAAAAAAGCTACAAATATCATGGTTTTGGAAATGAGTCGGGAAAATGTATGGTTAACACCAAGAATTTTCTCAAACAGTTTGTTACTTTCCAACCTGGATAGTAATTTTCTCAAACGTACCCTTTCAATATAAGGCAAAATTTACATAATAGTTTTTCTATAACTTTTGTGGAAACTAAAAGAATTCTAATTTTAATTTCTGAAGTCTTAAAAATCGTTTGTACTTTATTTTATAAAATGTATAAAAAAATTAACTCTAAAAATTTCGTGGGAACTGAAATGCACAAGTAACTCAATTAAATGTATGGAACATCTCATATTTTTTTCGTGATTTCGGGGTTGATCCCATAGTAAAAGTTGTTCGTGATGATGAGTATTAAGGCACCCACGGAATTCTTAGAGGTTATTTTTGAACATCTTTTATTCACACGTCATTACACTATCTTCTTTAACAATACAAACTCAATTTGATTTCTAACTTCCATCTTAAATGATTACAGATATGGTCGCTACCACACCGCCTGTCAGCTGCTTGACTCCGACAAAGGCACATTCATCATCAATGAGAGTGACGGAGACGGCCTGACTCCTCTCCACATCGCCTCCCGCGAAGGTCACACCAGGGTCGTGCATCTACTCCTGAACCGTGGGGCATTACTGCATAGAGACCATAATGGACGCAACCCATTGCACCTGGCCGCCATGTCTGGGTATACCCAGACGATTGAACTGCTGCATTCCGTTCATTCCCATTTGCTGGACCAGTCTGATAAAGATGGGGTACGTAAAACATTAATTTTAGTGGCATTGGTAATTGTTGCCGATGGTGTCATGGTCCGCCCGTCTAACAGCAATGTTTAAATATAATTTATGTGTCTTAATCAATAAGAATGTTCCTGATTACAATTATTTGTTTGTATTTATTTTTAATTAAATAAATGACTGACGGGAACGGACTGCGCGGGTGTGTGCCTTGCCCTGATTAGTCAATGCGCGACCTCTTCACCCCACTTACCACTGTGAAGCCATGTTGCATTAATAGCAAGTGCGTCCTTGGCCTTGGGCAGTGTCATCCCAGCCGCCGCCCGAGATGCGTGCTATACCCGCGCCCGCGCATTCTGCCGTCTGTCGGTCGATTTATCAAAAAGTTTACCCTTTTATTACTTCTCACCACTAACGACCACGTATCGGTTACAGTAATATTCTTCAGAAAAGTCAGGTTCGTAGTTCTTGTAACAGTCGTTCTAGGTCCAAGGGGCCCAGACAAAGTACATTTTCATTAACGACAACGAAATTAAATAAATCCGGAATGTAAAGAATTGGCATAAGCTTTCGGATTTGTGTAACGGTTTTAACCTATTTATGTACCCATTTTATTCAAGTCTCAATGTTTTGTATGTTCCTACTATTTAAAGCACCTGCCATCTAATCTCTTTACCACCCTTGGTTGACTGGTAGAGAATGCCTAAGGCATTAAGTCCGCCTTTGTACCTTTATTGTGTGCGAAAAGTTTAAATAAATAAATAATAAATAAAGTCGATCAATATTCCCATACTAATACAAGTGGCGTTCTTGGCAATCCGAATCGCTGAGATAACAAATTGTTCGATCAACAATTTTGGAAATCGAATCGACACGGAGCGATTAACACTTGTCTAGGCCATTAAATGTATGAACGCGAACGAAACAAAAGAGTATGAAAAGTCTTGGTTTCCTAAAAAAGTGGTGAGGTGAGTACAGAGTTTTTCCACTGGTGAAAAAGACAGATTTTCATGACGGCCATTATAATGTACGGAACCGCTGTTCTAGGAAACCAAAGACTAAGGGACGTAGAGGGTAGCTTACTGCAATTTCCGCGCACCCTTCATCATTTCAGTTCATTTATAGTTTTTTATAGGAGTCTACACATTCTAACAACACCCCTGTGTATCTTAAAGTTACACACCAAATAATAAATGTGCAAATTGTTGCGCAAATATGAAGTTACAAATAATTATTTTTACAAATATTTTGTTTTTCCTAAAAACGTTTTCTAAATTCCTCTTTACCATTTATTACAGAACACGCCACTCCACCTGGCTACAATGGAAAACAAGCCGAACTCCATTGCTCTTCTCTTGTCCATGGGATGTCGCCTCAGCTACAACAACTTGGATATGAGCGCTATTGACTACGCTATTTACTATAAGTTTCCTGAGGCGGCTCTCGCTATGGTCACCCATGAACAGAGGTATGCATGTCAATAATGGCAACTATCCCATAGATTTTTTTCCCCTAAAGTGTCTTTATTCACATCATTGTCCTAATAGGTATAATTAACTGAAACATAACCTATGCCCGTATTACAGAACCTCATTCAATACTCAAGCATTGAGTCTGGATTAAAGCGATTTGATTGGTTAAAACTAGTTTAATTAATGTTTAATAATAATAAGATATTGGACATTTCACACAACGTCATATCGTCCCAAGCTAAGCAACCTAATGCTTGTGTTATGGTAACGAGATGGCTGATATACTACTTATATACATTTTTTTTTTGTAAATACATACATATTATAGATAGAAAAACACCCAGACTCGTAACAAATACTTACAGGTCGTACAAATATTTGTTCCGTGCGGGAATTGAACCCGCGACATAGTGTGCAGCAGTCAAATAATGATAATAATTCGTTTGGTAAAACTTCTAAGTGCCCATTTCACCAGTGAAACTGAACGCGATCAGCAAAGTTAAACCACGTTGAAGATTGGTCACTGTTAATATTCTATAGAAAATAATGACACTGAAAACACTCAAACGGGGTTTATGTGCTGATCACGTTCGGCTACATTGATGAAACCTTACGTAACCGCCTTAAGTAAACAAAAAAATTGAGAAAACGTCCAACAAAATCTGCTGTTCCCTACATTTTTGACGAGTAATGCCTATAATGATTAGCTGATTATTTTTTCACGAAATTGTTGGTGGTAATATTTTCTATAACCGGCTGACCTTTTGTTAATTAACATGCTGTGAAATATGTTATGTTATTAGGTTTAAGGCAAGTCAAATCGCCCGTAATTTTAATACGTAGTGATTGGAGGAAATAATTATTACTATTTATACCACCAAGCAGCATTTTAAAAATGCCTTCGTGATAGCTGATTATAAATACCAAAACATGTGATCTTGTAGCACATGGTACCCACATACAAGTCTAGGAAGACGTGCATGGCAAAACTCTGACAGACATTGGATGGGATTAATTATTATTGAAGAAGGTAACCAACAGGATCTCATACCCGATTTGAAAGTCCTGCAATAAGTCGGACATATTTAAGCGGGATTGTCTGAATAAAGGGCTAAGGAAGAAACATGGATGGGTTTTAGTCAGTAAGAGACTTACACTTCCTTCTGTTCTACCCAGAGCGGGAGAGGTCATTTGCTGATCATTTGACCCTCAAAAAAAAAGTTGGATTATTATTTGTATTCTATTTAAAATCTCAATTTTTTTTTGTATGGGTTCTGATACTGGAATAAATCAATTTTATTTTATAGACTTTTCCACGTCTAGATATGTTTCAGTTTCTTTAACTATCAGATAAAAACTCGTTCCTTTCATTTTATCTGGCTTACATTGCATATGCACTGTGATTACAAAGAGTTCCGCATTAAATTTTTATCATTACTGTGTTTCAGGGCCAAGGAGGTGATGGCTCTTCGTTCTGACCGTCATCCCTGTGTGACCCTGGCTCTCATTGCTTACATGCCGCGAGTCTTCGAAGCTGTACAAGATAAGTGTATTACTAAAGCCAACTGCAAGAAGGATTCGAAGAGCTTTTACGTAAGTTTGAACTTTTTGTTAAAACTGATCAGTGAATTTAGGTAATGAATTGAATTTCAGATTTAATCGTAGGGTCAATCGATTGGTGACTGTTTATGTAAAGAACATTGCTCAAATCGTCCCCACTCTTTAAAAAACTTTTAACCTTTAAAAGCTATGTTAATCGAAGGTCCTTAGCCATGACAGCAAAACTGATGTGTCCATCCGAAAAAAGTTATATCGACTACTGGTACAAGAGTGGGAACGGTGTCCATACATTTATGAGCATTGTTCTTTAATTATATGCTGTCGCAGTATCTACAAAGATATTAAAATCCAAATCCGAAGTAAAATCGTAGCTATTTAATCATTAATGTTTTTATTTAGATTTTTAGAGGTAAGAAATCAACATTTTAAATCTATTGCTAGACAGCATTTGATTATTTTTCTAATGTTCAACCATTCATAATCTAATTAATTCAAAACCTATTTAGATAAAGTATAGCTTCGATGCCCTGTGTCCACAACTTAAAACGGAAGATGGCAATAACGTTCGTCGGAAATCGGAGAACGTGCCAAAATCCCAGAACATACCTTTACCCGCTCTAAATGTAAGTCTTAATCTATACATTTTATTCCCATACATTTTTTTCTTTCATTTGCTGCATCGCAGATTAAGTATTCTTTCAAATTCTACCAACGATCGAAGCTTGAAGTCGACGCACTAAGACTGGCTCTAAATGATCCCAAGTATCGGCCCGAACCGTTGAGTGTTATCAACGTGAGTCAAAACTCCTTGCAGAGTGGTGCCTAGCTTTTGTACACTTACATGCCAGGATTTTGGTGCTCCAAAACCTTTATTTCGTATAGCAGTGATTACGATCACTTGCTTTCCTGAAGGAGTAAATTAAAAAGACAGTAGACGATCAATTTTGAGGTACTGAAAACTATTCATTAATGTACGAAAACACTAAATCATGTTTGATGATTTTCAACGGTCAATAAATATAAGAAGAGATGAGAAAATTGATAATTTTACATCCAATTGGTTTAGAGTTGAACTATTGCCACCGCTGTCTTGATATAGTTTCTTAGTAAATTACTAATACAATTTAAATCAAAAATATATAAAATGGAGACATTGGGAATTCAAAAGCATCAAATTCCTGGCATTTCTAAAATAAACACGGCAACACCGACGCTTTCACTAACCTACACTGTTTGTTTAGGTGGAGGATTCTGTATTCAGTTCGCTTATGTTCTTATTTTGTAAATAGATCTAAAACTCACCGCAATAACAATAGCACATAATTATCTTAAACGTACCTATGATAGAGATTCGATGATTACAAATTAATGTTCCCCCAAAAAAAGTTACTATTACTTATACTAAAATTTACTTTAAAAATACTGCAATTCAATTTTATTAGAACTCAAAATCATCGAAGCTTCATCGCGTTTTTTTGAAAACCAGCTTAAGGCTAACCTTTAATATAAAATAATTACAGGCCATGGTGGCGCACGGGAGAGTTGAACTGCTAGCTCACCCACTGAGCCAGAAGTACCTGCAGATGAAATGGCACAGCTACGGCAAATACTTCCACCTTGCCGATCTTCTCTTCTACTGCATCTTCTTGATCTTTGTAACAGTGTACACTTATCTACTGATGTTGAATTCTGAGGCTGCTTCACCAACGAAAAAGGCTGCCAATTGTAACCAGCCAGAGTCTGCTAGCACTGAACGAGAAAATAAAACTGAAAAGAATATTGTTTTTACTCCGGGTAAATACAGCAAAAGATTTTTTTAAACTCTTTATTTATTAAAATAGATTCCATCTCATATTGTAGAAAATAATACTTAAAGCTCATCAGTAATTACTTATTTATTCACATTACAGATTTCGAATCTAAAGTTGCCATGTATACAAGTACCGTAGCGATTTTGGTGTATAACTGTATATGCTTGATTCGTGAAGCATACAACGTTAAACAACAGAAATGGCATTACATGGTCGATCCATCAAACTTGGTCTCTTGGATGCTGTACATAAGCTCGACTCTGATGGTTTTCCCGACGCTCTTTCAGTATTTTGAAGAAACTCAGGTAGGCCCTAATATTGTTTCTTTAGGAATACCTCATTTACAGAGTACTGAACAGACATTTAAATTATGTGTAACGTCTTGGTTGTTTTCACAAGTATTATAAATCTATTCAAATTATTTCTGTTTCAGTTCTCGGCTGCTTCTATAACTGTATTTCTGTCATGGTTTGAGCTGCTTCTCCTCCTCCAACGTTTTGATCAAGTTGGAATCTACGTTGTCATGTTCCTAGAAATACTTCAGACCCTGATTAAAGTTTTGATGGTGTTTTCAATCCTGATCATCGCATTTGGGATGGCCTTCTATATCCTCCTGTCTAAAGTGGGTCCTGACGAGACGGTATTTATGTATATTGCTATTTTTGTAGATTTTTGGTAAGAATTTTAATTTTAAATCAAAAAAGTTACCACTGCTAACGCTATCGCACAGTAAAAAGAAGAAAATAGTGTTAGTAACCCGTGGAGTATTAATATTAACTAACACTTAGGCAGGTAAGTGTATAATGTGGTAACTTGCACTTTGAGATCCCAAATAGCATTGCGCTATTGGATTCGCCTTTTGTGCACAGGGTTGTGGTTTCAATTCCCAAACTGTTTGTACAGCACGTACTTGTGCCAAGTCTGGGTGTTTGTGTATGTGATTTGTGTGTGAAATGACAACTTTAACACCAGGATTTTGTTGTGAGCCTATATATAAAAATATCTGTAAATCGTCTATTCAAACCTTTATTAACATGCATCATTTATCAGTTTAAACTACCGTAGCTTGCGTTCATGACGTCATGACAATCCCTAATATAAATGAGATAACTAACATTTCACATGCGATTTGTTCTTCTACTAAGTAAAAAGCACTTAAGGCGAAAATTCTGTCATAGCAAGGAACATTTGCTTCCATCTTCAATTACGCGACCGAAGACCATTATAATCTAGATCAGGCGACGGCGACATTTGCTCTGCGATACTACCTCACATATTTAAAAAAATATACCTATAAATTTTCAGGGACACCACTTGTCGTTTAATAGCATACCGATGTCTCTTATGAGGACTTTTGCTATGATGCTTGGAGAACTGGACTTCGTTGGCACTTACGTTCAGCCCTATTATAAATCTGAGACCGATACACTGCTGCCGTTCCCAATGCCCACATTCTTCATACTTGGATTATTCATGGTACTGATGCCGATATTACTGATGAACCTACTGATTGGTTTGGCTGTGGGAGACATTGAAAGTGTGAGGAGGAATGCCCAGTTGAAGAGACTGGCTATGCAGGTAATGTTTATACTAGATTTACGATTCAACTGTTCAAAGTCAATGTAAATTTTTTTTATTTCAAATAGGCACAAGAAAGGCACTTTTGAACGTCAACATGGACAAGAAATTGAATTTATTCTAGTCGATGTTTTTGACGGACCTTGGTTGTAACATTTCGTTAGTCTTATTGCACTTTAAATCTAAACTTCACACGATCCAAGATCTTCATCGTGTCGGCAAATATGTCGATACAAACGGTCATGCAGGATTATAAAGCCGTATGTTTCAATATTTTATACTTTAACACTCAACAAAACAACTCTTCAACATTGATCTATAAAACTTTCAGGTCGTACTCCACACTGAGCTCGAACGCAAACTACCGGCCATCCTTCTCGAGAAAGTTGACAAAGACGAACTGATTGAATACCCGAACAACAAGAAATGCAAACTTGGCTTCCTCGACCTGATCCTGCGCAAGTGGTTCTGCAACCCCTTCACTGATGACAGTATGTTGACCTAAATTAATATTAAATATGCACAGTCGCGGTCTAAAAATACCCACTCATCTGATTTTGACATTGACCGAATGAACCCCCCCGTTTCTTGTCGCTGTTGACATACATGTAAATAAAAAAACCTATGCTTTATCTACAATATCAAATCACATAATTATGTATATCACAAAGGCAATGATATCAATATATCATTGACTTGGTGACTGTGTGTATACAATTATAAACTTTGCGGTGGTAAGCATTTTCAGACCATAAGTGTATATATTTTAATACAAATAACCGTTTTTATAAAGCGAATGAATCCATAACAATTGATGATCAGCGACATGAGCTATATGTAAAGTTTTCGATTTCTCATCGTATATGTATGTATCTTTAAAATTGGCGAATTTTTTCGAAAAATTCCAAATTTGGTAGCTAACTTGAAATTGACTTTTTGAGCCCTGCTGGTCGATTCTGTAAAAATCACGCCGTGAAAACATAGGTGAAGTGAGAGCTGTCGTTCTACCTGATGCTACGGATTAACAGTTATTTACTATTGACTTAAAATTCACTTCAACTACGTTTTGACGATGAGATTTTTACAGAATAGCACTACTGTTCAACATCAATATTCAAAGAATATGCTTACTATTCTAGGTGCTTAATTAAACATCTCGTCTATCAGAGAGTTGTACTCTCCAATATCCCAGATCTTGTTGATAATAAACCACCGAGACCAAAGTGTTAACTTTAAATTGAAACCGCTAGGCCTATAGTGATTTGATTCTGGCACCAGTAACTAAGTCCCTAAAGTATTTGTTTGTGTTGGTACTTCATTTGCAGGTGGCCTCGACTTGGTGCTGGAGAGCAGTGAGGATTACATTACTGCTGAACTGGAGAAACAGAAGCGCAAACTGCGTGACATATCATTGGTACTGGAACAACAACATACTCTTGTGCGCCTGATTGTGCAGGTAAATTTAGCCGTTAATTATCATTCAACCTAAAGACTCACATGACCGGTCACTGTGGTAACGCTTGGTATAGTCATAATGATTGGTCATGTGCCTGCCACGTCCAGCGAATTCCCGTACCAACCTAACCATACTGCGTTTGTAGCGTTTGGTGACACACAACTAATTATCCCAATCCGTTTTGTGAGCAATGTGTCCCAAGTTTAGTTTAGGGTTTTTGACATTATGAGTCAATATTGTGACCAATCTTGAAACTTTTGGGGCTTAGTAAAGATTCTTATCGTTTGCTCATGCATACTCTGGGTCTGGGTGTTTTTCTATCTCTAATATGTATGTATTTACAAAAAAAAAATGTATATAAGTAGTTTATCAGCCATCTTGTTACAATAACACAAGCTAGGTTGCTTAGCTTGGGACTATATGGCGTTGTGTAAAATGTCCATGGATATTATACTCTTGAGTCTTTTAAGATATCTTTGCACCGTTAATAACTAACTTTCAATATAATTTTTCAGAAAATGGAAATCAAGACCGAAGCTGATGACGTGGATGAAGGCGTTTCCCCTGGTGATACTCGTGTGATTCCGCGCTGGAGCTCTCCCAGGATCCGCAAGAAGTTGCGAACGGCGTCATCATTCAACAAAGGTGGCTAAACATCACGACGAACCCGACAACCTGGCAGCAGAGGAACACTGGTTTTAGAATTAGCTGCTTATTTGTATGTTTTTGAGTAGGATATGTATTTCTGTGTGTATTTTCGATAAATTTCGAACAGCTATCTTTCTCCGTATATATTTTCATCCTGAAACTATCGGTGGTCTTCAATATCAGATTTTAATTCCTTGGTTAGTACTTAAAATATTTAATCAACATTGACATTAAGCATATATTGAACTAACATTTTAAAATTAGCGATATATATATATCAAAATGAATTAGCGTCTCGAATTTATTGTTGTAGTATAAAATATTAATCCTAAGATTAAATGTCAGTTGTTCATGAAATATATTTAGAATGATCATGAGTTATTTTCAGTACATAATCACTTGCTTTTTGAGATTTTAGTGGATTTAGAAAAATTGACACAGGTCAATTTTTATTAATTTATATTTCAACACTTTATGACATTCCTGTACTACTGTGTAATAATTACTGCATGCATCTTATACTTTAATAGTTATTTACTTTTTATGATTTGATGTTCAAGTTACTTTTATACTACATGATTGATGATTTAAGTCGTCTTAAACGTTATTAAGGAGTCATTGTACTCTACTTGAGAAAAAACACCTGTTTCGTACATTTATGTTCGCCTAACTAGTCAAAATGTACTGAACAACTGATTTTTTTTCTAGATTTCAGCTTTGGTCCCATCTTCTCTTATTTTCGTGTGGGTAGTGACTAACCTGATGTCAGAGTTTAAATGCTGCCCATGGGGACTTAGCTTCACATGCTGTTGAGAATATCTCTCAGACTTGCTGGTTTCCTCACGATGTTTTCCTTCACCGATTTTTCAGCAAAATTATTATTATTGATTTTTGGTCCCACAGTAAAACTTTCTCTTTAAAATGAGTACAAAGACCCCTTAAGAGGTTAAAACGACTTAAGTTTAAACTTATATGCTGTTCTTTATTATTTTAATTTAATTTAAAAAAGGTTTATTTTAAATGTTTCGTTAGGGCTGTGTGCAACTTAGTCTTTAAAAGTAAATTATCATTATATCATAGATGTTTAAGACATAAGGTTTTATGCTACGTCTAACCTTTGTGTAGCCCATTTTAAGCGATTAGCGTTTGTTCCTCCCGGCCTACATTCTAGGACCAGGTGAGATGATATGTTAAGTCTAATATCTAAGATAAGGCACAAAGCCTCTTAGATGTAACTTAGCAAGATAACATCATAAATGTTAGATATAAACTATCTTATAATCATTTAAGTACCTATATTTCTGATGTGGGTTATACTACCCAGTAGATTCAATGAAAATTATGAAATATTAAAAAAAAAATATAGCTGTATGACATTAATAGATGTTTCTTCAACATTTACATTAAATATAATATTAGTACATTTTTAATACTTCTGATTTAGTCTAGACAGTCTGTATTTTCGTGTTATTCTCGAAAATTTCTGGATACGTTTTGAAGGAAGGTTTTGATGTAAAATACTATACGTGCTAAACGACCGTTTGACCAAGTCACATGCTAGTCGAAACGGAAGATTTTTATTCATATAGATTATATATATTTTAGTTATTAGTGGGTAAATCTAGTCTTTTAAAACCGAATACCAAAATATAACCAACGAGTTTTAAAATGAAAATCACATAACGAATGTTAACTATTAAATTTTTTATTGAATAGTTCACAACTAATAAGATTATTTTATTCACATTATTTTATTTTATAATAACTATAGTTATAATTATTTTTATTTATATCGATGAGCTGGTCTCTAATTTGTTTAAGATTATTTTATAAATTATTTCACAATTACCTTAAACTAATATAATATAAACGTGAAATTAGATTTTCCTAACATAAGAATATCTTTGAAGGCCCCTTTACACTTTGTGAGTGTCAATAAACTATCCATTTACTCCCTAACTTTCGAACTAAAAAGTTATAAGCAAAACTTTAAATAATAACAATTGTTTTTAGTATTAAACTATATTTATATGGTTACTGTAAATGATGCATTCAGTACTTGTGTTGAA
This sequence comes from Hyppa rectilinea, assembly GCA_951799385.1. Classification (NCBI taxonomy): domain Eukaryota; kingdom Metazoa; phylum Arthropoda; class Insecta; order Lepidoptera; family Noctuidae; genus Hyppa; species Hyppa rectilinea. The sequence goes on from OX637300.1 coordinate 23,340,143, forward strand.
TTATACATCTAAATATTTATGGTAACACAGACATTGCGAGGAGATCATCTCTCGCAAAATTGCTCGTGGATTATGATTTTCATTTTGAAGGAACGTCCGCAGTAGCCATGGCACTTAACGTCATGTAAAGGGGTCTGAAGTAAGATAAAGCTTTACTTGAGAGCAAAGCTCTTAAAGCTACATTTGACTTAGAAAAGAGAAGTTTGCAACTTCTAGCGACCATACATGTACGAAAATTTTTAACAAAATATATATAATATGTATAATTTGATATACATTTATCGGTAGTGTTTGTACGTAATTTTTATAAGAACGGAAAGCGGTGTTACCATCCTAGTTGTCATTCTTTCCAACTTAACTTACTTTGATAATTACTTTAGGCAAAACAGCACAGACGATTTTGTGCAAAGATTAGAAAGAAAAAATATGGACAGCAAGAATGCAATTAGAAAAAGTTCGAATGTGAAATAAGCTAAAATTTTTAACCCAACTACATATTATATTGATGTGCTTCACCGCTTATGCACACTGCTATGTCACGAGAACTTATTGCAAGAATTTTTATAATTATTAATTTGTTACTGTTGAAGAAAAAAAAATGATTTTCCAAGACTAACATAATAATCGTTCTAATCTCCAGAAAGTTTAATGGACTCTCTACGTGCTATTAATACTATACTTACCTACTTTGTTCTTTCTTCATTAACAAAGTGAGACTAGGTTGGTAGTGCCTAAAAGATATGTATTTTTGGACGAACGTGTTTAAAAAACTCGTTAGATGTTTTGGGTAATGTTGTTAAGAGCTTGGAACGCGTAAACGCACGTAGGATAACTTACGAGGTGATTCCCATGCGGCTTTGACTTCAAGCGTATCGAGAAGTAAGGCCAATTTCGTACTACATAAAATAACGCCGTGTGCACAAGATAGTATACCGAGAAGACCAGATATCCAGATCCGTGTCAGTAAACAGCGGTGTACACTCCGCATAAACTACAAAAATATGGAATAACCCGTCGTACACTATCATTGTCATTATATAGCATTGTAATCAAATATAAATTATGAAATATTGGCGTTATGTCTATTACTATCCGTATACTTTAGCATAATGTTAAGATTTACTGAGATTCATATTGTCATTGCCACCCAGGCCATAGTCTCAATCATGTAACAGCATATTTGATGTTATTTTATTTGGAAATAAAGTCATTTCTGAGTAGAATTTGTTGTTTTTTATTTTAGCCTTTATCCACTCCATATACTTAGTTATATAATAATGGTAAGAACGCTTAAAAAAAGTGCGTGACAAAAATCTAATGAAATAATATGTAGGTGGCTTGACAAATAAGTCATCGGTTCCTAGTAAATTAGCAAAGTATTCTACTCCAATAAATCACAGTAAATCAAGGAATGTATCCTTTTATCGCTATCTGATTATAATAATAATATGTTCTCTAGTCTGTTAGAAATCGTGACAAAAAAGCGCGGTAATCTGAATTCAAAACGATGTCAAATATGATTTTCTATCACCTCGTCGCTTCGTGCGATGTTCCGACGGAATACATTCTCGTAGCCATCACTGCAATGGCCCATTCATGGCCAAGGCTTTCACACATACGCCATACAATTTAATTTTCTCTACACTTTTTTCTTTTTTTTGGAATGACAACTCGGTCTTACTTGAAAAGCGGCGATAGATGGCGCTATCTGTCTCCTAGCGCGTTTATCCACGTTTTCCGTATTGATTTTCCCTCGCGCAACCGCGCAGCTCAAAAACGAATGAGTAGATATTTCGTGGAAAAGCCTTTGTTCGCAAAAGTTGACCTTTTTTCGTATTTATCTATGTTTTTTTAAATATTTACAGAGGATCCCTAATATTAGAAATTAGCCATGTGCTGAACAGTTTAATTTTCTATACACGTTACGTTTTTTTTTAATGATGTTCGGTCTTACTTATGAAAAACGGCGATAGATGGCGCTATCTGTCTCTTAGCGCGTTTACATCCCACGTTTTCCGTATTGATTTTCCTTCGCGCAGCGGCGCAGCTCAAAAACGAAAGCCTAGATATTTCTTGGAACAGCCTTTGTTCGTAAAAGTTGACCTATTTTCGTATTTATCTATGTTTTTTTTAAATATCTACGTACAGAGGATCCTTAATATTAGAAACTAACCATGTGCCATGCAGTTTAATTTTCTATACTCATTATGTTTTTTTTTAAAATGATTTTCGGGCATACTTATGAATAGTGGCGATAGATGGCGCTATCGGTCTCCTAAACGCGTTTACGAACCACGTTTTCCGTATTGATTTTACTCCGCGCAGCGGCGCAGCTCAAAAACGAATGCCTAGATATTTCTTGGAACAGCCTTTGTTCGTAAAAGTTCAGCTATTTTCGTATGTATCTATGTTTTTTGTTTAAACATTCACAGAGAATCACTAATATTACTAAGTAACTAGGTTTTTGACGTGCTAAAATTATCATTGGAAAGTTTCCTTTGTTCTTCACTCTTTGGACACAAAAGACTTACAAAGTTCAAAATCAAAGGCTTCAAAATGTTTGACATACAGTATTCAAACATTCCCGCGGTTGGGAATTTTTATCTTTGTTGCGTATAAAGTTTAAGAAGCAATATTTAGAAAAGTTATCGCGTTTTATCGCGACTATGAAGGTAAGGTAAGGTATAATTTAACAGAAATAATCATTTAGACTTCGTTTCGGTCACATTCCTCCAAAAAGTTTGGTTTTCGGATAAAAAGTTTTCGTCATGCAACAAGATAATCAACATGTAAATGGAATATGTAGGTATAAATGTGTTCAAAATGCAGTTTAAGATTTGATGACCTAGATCAACCAAAATGTATAACAAAAGTGTGATGAAATAGGTATTTATTTATATATAAAAAATAAAAGTTAAGTTTACGTTATTGCATTGATTTTACAGAGTGCCGTTGTCGTTCAGTGATTTAAGTCAATCAATCTGCCTAGCCTTTTCCCAACTATGTTGGAGTCGGCTTCCAGTCTCACCAGATGCAGCTGAATACCAGTAGTTTACATGGAGCGACTGCCTATCTGATCTCCACAACCCAGTAACTGGGCAACACGAGGTATGCTTTCCGAGGCACGGAGGAGTCTCGATATCTTAAGATGGTCACCCACAGACCAACCCCGGCAAGCGTAGCTTAACCTGAAGGAACAATCCGTGCGGCTGTTATTACTTAGCCACGAGCTCCTCTGCACGTCCACGTCATCTCTCTCCTCTCGTTCAGTGATTTAAATAAAGAAGAAAAAAAAAAGTTGCTTTGAAATAATGGTTGAAAAAATGGTTAGTAAAGCATTTGTTTTTAAGTTCATGACTATATGTTCTGAAAACATCATCATTCTCCTGCCCTTATTCCAATTTATTTGTGGTCGGCGCAATATGTCTTCATCTTCCATACTTCTCTATTAGTCGTCATCTCAGTAGTCACTCCCTTTCTAGCCATATCATCTTTCACACAATCCATCCATCGTTTCTTTTGTCTCTCTCTACTTGTACAGCCATCCACATTCATACTCACAACTTTCCTAACAACATTTTTCAGTCACCGGTATCACTTTCAGACTCCTCTTACATTTCATTACGTATTCTATCCATTCGCGTAACACCACACATCCCTCTTAGCATTCTCATCTCAGCTGCATGCAATTGTCTTTCATTAATTCCCTTTGTGGCCCAACACTCTGATCTATACAGGACGGCAGGTCTAACCATGCTTTTATAAAAATTCCCCTTAAGTTTAAGGGGAATGCGGGAGTTACAAATTGTGCCCGTGACCTGTCGCCATTTCATCCACCCAGTATTAGTTCTATGCTTAATAGTCCGATCTATTTCGCCATCGCTTTGCACTAAGTGAATCGAGATACCGAAAGCCAGAGCAAACTGGGAGAAGCGCGCCATCAAGCGCTATGATCCCAGAACTGGAGAGACCGCCGAAATCGCAGAACATGTACTCAGTTTTGGTTCTACTGATTTTCAGGCCAACAATCTCCAGTTTCCGTTGCCATTTCTCCAGTCTGCTTTGGATCTCAGATCCATCTACACGGACAAGAACGATGTCGTCGGCAAATAGCATGCACCATGGTGCCTCTTGCTGTATGTCCGCCGTTAGAGCATCCATAATCAAAAGGAAGAGGTAAGGGCTTAACGCCGACCCCTGGTGCAAGCCTACCGCCACATTGAACTGGTCGGTGTTGCCAGCAGCCGACCAAACGTAGGTACGAGATTGGCTGTACATAGCACGAATTAACTCTACATACTTCCCGGGCAATCCGTTCTCTTACAAGGCCCACCACACGACATCCTGAGGTACCCTATCATACGCTTTCTCTAGATCAATGAATACCATGTGCAAGTTTTTGTGTGCACGTCTGTACTTCTCGAACAATTGGCGGAGTGCAAAAGTGGCGTCCACTGTTCCTCGACCTGGCATAAACCCAAACTGGTTTGGGGTAATCTCGCTCTCCTCTCGCAATTTTTTGTCTATTATTTTCTTCCATTCCTTCATACATGACATGAGCTTTATCTCTCGATAGTTGTTGCAGTCCTGTACATCACCTTTATTTTTGAAGCTGGGCACTTGCGAACTATTGCACCATTCTTGTGGGATCACTCCTTCTTGCAACAACTTATTGAATAATAAAGTCAGCCACATACATCCATCTTCTTTTAAACGCTTCCATACATCTACTGGTATATCATCTGGGCCCATGGCCTTTCCATTTTTCATATTTTGAACTGCCTTGTTATCCATGCTAATTTCCCTTACCAAACCCATATTTGCTTGTACCACATTGATTACACCATTACATTCATTCTCTTCGTTCATTAGCTTTTCAAAATACAACTTCCATTGTTCTTTTATTTCGTCATCTTTGGACAGAACCTTATCGGGCGCCGTCTTTCATACACTTAATCTGAAGTATATCACTCGTTCTTCTTTCTCTTGCTTTTGTTATCCGGTACAGCTCCTTCTGACCTCTTGGGCTGTCCAGTGAGTTAAACAACTCCTCCTGCGCCTTAGCTCCGTAAACTGCTACCGCCGTTCTTGCCTTTCTCTTCCATTATTTATAGATTCGGTTCTTATCTTCAACTATATAATTGAAGTTCCAGCCGGTATACGTAAAGCCCTAATAACCCAATGAAGACTTTTTATAAACTGGACGTCCTGCCCCGTCAGGGACTTCACCCTAGTAACCAGGTGCTACAATGGCAACAGTATGGTCATGCAGCAAAAACATGCAGAGAGTTAAAACCTACGTGTGGCCATTGCGCCGAAGAAGGGCACTCGATGTCAGAGTGTTCGAAGAAAGCTGACTCACCGAAATGTGCAACATGCTCGCGCTTTAAAAAGCCCAACAACCACAAAACGGGTGACACTGAGTGCCCTGCTAGGAAAATAGCGGAATATAGGTACATCAACTCCATCGATTTTGAGGGCGCCTAGAGCGTCATAGGTACTCAAGGCCAAACTCTGCGTATTTGTTGATGTCTAAGCATAATCATCGCCCGATGCAAAAATTGTGAACTAAGTTGTGACTTTAATCAATTCTGCTGACGCGAAATTATATCGTAACTGTGTAACTAGGTTATAAGGTGCAAGAAAATATGTATGTTACGCAAACTTGTTAAGAAATTATTTTCCATAGTTATTTTAATTTTAAGGTAAATAGTATGTAAGTAAACTAGGTTTAAATAAGTAATGAATTATTTTGATATTTTCACTGTTCAAGATATTTTATGTTAAATATTGCGAAATGTTTTGTCCTACAAATACCATAACGTATGCGCTCCTGCCGCCTGTGATACAGGTTTATCCTAGTACAGGCATCTTACAATATAAATACCTTTACAAATTATTTTCTAAGATTTTAATGTTAATATTTTACCAATTTAATTCTGAATAAATATATTATTATTATTATTATTTATCATATCTTTTGCTACTCTCCTTATACAATCGGCCATCTCTTTCCAACATTCGTTCACAGTTTTCCCTTCCATACCTGTCATTTATTTCAATCATTTTGTCTACCACTTGACTCTTAAACATACTTGCACATTCCTCTTGTTCTATCATACGCCATCTGGTTTTGGGTGGAGGCCGGTCTTTGTTCCTACTGGACGAGACACTGACTCTTACCTCCATTATTAATAGTCTGTGTTGTGAGATTAATTCTTCGCCTGGCAGCACTTTACAGTTTTTGACACATTTTAGGCTGTTCCGTCTAACCAACAAGTAGTCAATTTATGTTGCGTGGCGGCCACTTTCATAGGTAATAAGATGTTCATTTTACTTTTGAAACCACGTATTTCTTATTGCCAGGTCGAAGGCAGAAGCAGCTAGCAGCAGTGTCTCGCCATCAGTGTTACGGTCGCCGTATCCCCAACCGCCATGCACTCTCTCATACCCATCCTTCTGTCTTCCTACATGCCCATTTAAATCACCCACCACATACACTTCTTCACTCTCTGGGACATCCATCATCACACGATCGAAGTCCTCCCAAAATATCTCTTATACTATCTTCACATCCTGACGGGGGTATACATACACACTGACTATAGTTAGCACAAAACTCTTCACAATAGGTTCTGAAAACAGACAATTTTATTTATATCTGCAGTATGTAGGTAAGTATGGAAATAAATGAAACACTGATGTACTTATTGGAACGTGTATTTATGACATTACCCTGTTAATAAATCCAATCCAAGTACATAAGTAAAACCTAAAAATCTTATTAGTAAAAGAGATGAAAAATATAACAGTACTAGGAATTTATTATTTAAACCAGGTTTCAGACAGGGTAAAGTGGAGCCATTTTTTGGGCACTGTTTAAAATGTTACAATAAATCTCTCCACCAATTTTCAACTAGATGAGTCAAAAATGTTGTATAACACACGCACACTGTGCAGACACGCATATTCATTATAAGTTAGAGAATAGCATCACTGATAAAAATGATTATTTCAATGATGGTAATGCTCCGCAGTCACAACAAAGTGATTAACGTTTGAAAATACTGTTGGCGCTGCTGGATTTTTCAGCCTATCTTTGCATTGTAAAGGGTTTTTCAACAAGAACTTTGTTTTTTTAATTGGGGCTACACCAACAACAGGAGAGTTTTGACATTAAGTTTTTTGACGTATTTGTAGTTTGGCAATTGATACAATGAATTCATTTTCGCATTCAAAATCGAATTAAAATAATTAAAACCTACTATGAAAACCATTTTCATAGTGGATTTTATTAAAGTTAAATTTCGTGAAATTCGTGATATGTTTGGACATCATAATCGTCCTTCTGAGACCGCTGTATGGTGCGCTATGTGGTCTTTAGGCGTGATTGGGCCGTTTTTTTTTCGAAGATGAAGCTGGAAATGCGGTAACGGCCAATGAATCACACAATAGCGAGTTGTTAACAACTCAATTTTCGGCCTACCTTGGTTTCAACAGGACGGTGCCACATGTCACACAGCCAATGAAACGGTCAATTTATTGCAAACCAAATTTTCCGATTGCAAAATTTAGCTGTTAAGCGGCCAGCCGGATCGTGTGATTTAACACCACTGAATATTTTTTTGTGGGGTCACGTTAAGGAAAGATTCTATACGGAGCCAATCGAATCGATTTTTTGCAGCCTTAAAACTCAAAATCCGTGTTATGATTAACGAAATAGATCCACCATTTTGCCAAAAAGTGATTAAAAACTTTGATGTAAGTATTGACATCTGTTGGCGTGGTCGTGGTGGACATTTGCCAGATATCATTTTTTATTAATATGTGACAAACCTTTCTCTTCGTAATACAGTAACAAGTTTAATCATCATCATCTAAATGTTTTGTTTAATTTTGTTTTAGAAAACAAAGTTCTTGTTGAAAAACCCTATAAAAACTGCATTACCTTTTTTATCATGGAAAATCATTAAATGACTCCTCGTGCTCTGAGTGGGGTGGAAGGGAGCGTCAAACTCTTACCTACTAACACCCATCCATGTTCCTTACTCAGCCCTTTGTGGTCTGGGGTAGCGGTAACTGGAGTATTGGTAAAAAGTCAAGAACTAAGGAATGTATTTATAAACTTTGCTTTAAGTTAAGTAATGATTAGCGACTGATTAACCATACTTTTTTGACGTTTAAACGACCCTTAACTTTAAGAAGTGTTTTTAATTAAGGTATTGTCAAGATTCCTCTTTGGACTAACGTGTGTTGTGTGTTTAACATTATCAGGAAGTTATTATAATCAAGCTAACAGCGATAATAGAGTCCACAGAAGACAAGAAGAGATCTTTGAGAAGTACGGGCAAAAAAACTAAATGGGATTTTTTTTCCAAAAAACGTGGTTTCGATACATATTTCACTAGCTACTATTTGTAAAAGAACAAGATGAATAGACTCGTATTTTTCTCCGTCTACAGCACGTAACTTCGTTATATTAATTTTAAATCTCATTCATTGCTTTTATCTAGAATGTGGAACAGATATTTTACTGCATATTATAAAATATGCGCGTGTCTAACGATTTTTAGATATAGGAAATTTTTTCCAAAGAATGTTTTATATGCCTATTCATATAACGTAATCTGAGGTAATATCTTGTATTTCTAAGAGAAGACAATAGTGGTGAATAAGTCTATGCGGCTTTCGAAGGACCATATGCGGGAAATTAATTTTTATTTTTGTTTATTTATTTGTTGAGAACTGTATTTTTTTTCTGACATTAAGTGCGACAGCAATGTCAAGATAACATTGTTTAGGGCTTATTGCCAGATCTTTTATACCTGCAGTCTGTGGTCCAGATACACGCAGAAAACGTTTAATGCCCTGCGTGTGCAATACAACAATGCTTTTAGGATGCTGCTGTCACTGCCTCGTTTCTGTAGCGCTTCAGGCATGTTCGCAGCAGCGCGTACAGACGACTTCTTTGCGATCCTTCGTAAAAGATCCGCTTCACTACTGCGTCGGATGCGGGGTGGCAACAGTGCTCTTCTGAGCATTGTTGCTAGTAAGACTGAAGGCCGCCTTATGGGGCATCTGTGCGCAGTGCATGTGTTGTTGCCGGGTGTCTCTGTGAGGTGGCGTGATTAAGTTATTGTGTGTTATAGGCTGTTATACTAACATAGGTTAAGGAATACTAACAAATTTATGGGTTATACCTGAAATAAAGATAAATAAATAATTCTTTCACAATTAGTCCAATTTTTAGTTTATCCACTCCCTTCACTATTTCCTTTGGTTCTGGTTGTATTTATAATATGCAATATAAAACGGGCCAGCATGCAGCAGCAGTGGGCACGATTATATATATTTGTTTCTTTCAAAGGAACTATCTAGTCTCGGTGGTTTCTTTAGCTTTCGCACCAAATTATTGATACCAAAAATACTAGGTAAGTAGTTCCATAAAAGGAACTGCTAAAAGAACTAGTGAGCACAAAAGCTGTTCGCGAAAATGACGCAAGTATCGGCCATTTTGATGGGATAAAATACGCATCACCATGAGCGAGACATGAGAATTTCCATGACTTACTCTCAGCCTGGGTCTGGTGCTCACCGTCCGATCAGCACCAGACCCGTGCCGTACGGCGCGTTTATGTTCCACGCGCGCCTCAAAGAGATGTCAGCATATGAAGGGGCCCCTCAGGGCCAAGCCTGCCGGGTAAGCGGGATTGTCCGAAAGGGTTACCGCTACCCCGGAACATAAAGGGCTACGGAAGGAACATGGATGGGTTTTAGTCAGTAAGAGTCTGACACTCCCTTCCGCTTCACCCAGAGCGGGAGCAGTCATTGGATGATTTCCCAGCCTTAAAAAAAAAAAAAAAAAATTAATATTCACAGGTACAGTTAAACACACAACGCACGTCAGTCCAGAGATAAGCCTTGACACTGAAGTCTTTACGTTTATTTATTTACTAGCTTCTGCCCGCGACTTCGTACGCGGATCCTGTTGCTTATGCCAGCGACAACGGGGTAATCAAAATCGAAGAGTTGAATCACGATCAGCGGTCAGTCGCGTATCACGTTCCGCACTTGTCTCTAGAGACCTCGAAATCGATGTGTATATACGCTAAGAACTTAAGCGTAATTCTCTTTCTGTGAACGTCTCAGACTCGCGAGACAATGCATGACTTGCACGATCAGCGGTCAGTCGCGCATCATATTCTTCACTGGTCTCTTGAGACCTGAATGTATATGCGTAAATACGCTGAGAACGCAGGCGGTGGTAGATTCTTCGGATCTTATGATCTTTAATCTTTTAGCTCCTTTGGACCATTGGGAAAGATTTGACTTCTTTCTAGGCATTGTAATAGTTTTATGATAAAGACACCTGATCAATTAAAATCAAAGTAACTGCTCCCCAGCGTTATCGGGTAGGCTACCGTGTCACGAAGATAAATGGAAAAGGAAATTAAACACTCAAACAACATAAGCCCGAAGGCATATTTATTCGATGAAATAAAAAGAGTTTTGACCAGTAGAGTCAAATTTTCAATGATATACCAACGTCATCGAAAATCAGTCCTTAACTGTTTCTGCCTTCACCGCGTGGAAGTACGCCCAGCTTATGTTATTTTATAATTATACAGTGAAATTATTGATAGCTTTGATTTCCACATCAGATGTTTCTGATCTTCGATTTTTTAAGTCAATAGCAAATGACTATCAGCTAAGACGTCATTCCTGTATATGGGTAGTTCTTCAGAGACAAAATTTTCGATTTCTATGGGTATATTTCTCTAACCAACTAACAAAACAGCATGTAATTTTTTTTTTGTACAGTTTAGCTTTTCCTCTAACTGGGACAAATGATATTTTTGAAATAATTGCTGTCTAGGTACAAAATAAAAATATTTGAAGTCTGTTCTTCTGATTCATATAGCGCGTCCGTTTGCCATTTTCCGGAACAAAATGGTCGATGTCGCATTTTCCCTTTGATACATCAATATAAATAATAATTATATCGAAAGGAAAAGAATTGTCCCCTTACAAAAAAAACGTGTATTAGTTATAACTACGTTAGTGTGTTTATAAATAAGTAAATAAGAAGTGTCCGGCGTATAATACTGATTTATGTGGCATGAGCTGCGCTTGACCATACTTGGTCTGGTAATGGTAATGAGAGTCTGCATCCCCGCGCGGGGGGAAGCCAGTCGTGCAACGAACGAGCGTGAAGGTGGATGAGGGGCTGGTTGGCTTAGATCCCGGTGTTACGAAGGTAAACATCTGATTCATCTGTGCTTGGTTAGGGTACAATATTTTGTGCCCAGATGAATCAGAATTTGTTACATCATCTGTACATCATCTGTAACAAATTCTGATTCATCTGGGCACAAAATATTTGAACGTCGAAATCTTGAAAATCACTTTATAAAAACGAGTCCCTCATTCAAATAAATGTTATTTGGTATACCTATTTTCATATGAATATGTGTTACAGAGCTGAAAGTGAAATTAAATTTTGACCATATGAATCAGTCGAAGAATCAAATTTCGAAGAACTACCCATATGTTATAGTTTAGCTGGGCTCTTGGAATTTCACAACAGGTGTTCCAAATCTTCAAATTTTATACGTCAACAGAGAGTGCTCATCAGGCTGAACAACTTTTGCGAAGACGTCATTCCTATATAATGTGTTATAGTGTAGCTGGGCTCTTGGAGTTCCACATCAGGTGTTCCAGATCTTCAAATTTATTCTCTCAGCAGAAAATGGTCATCACGTGGAACAATGTTTGATATAGTAATTTTGTATCTCTTATAGTTTAACTGGTCTTTTGCGGTTCTGCACCAGGTGTTCAAGTTTCCTAGATTAATTATAGCCTATTTGTTGACCAGACCTAAAACCTACACAACCAAAAAAAAAATCATTCAAATCCATCCAGTAGTTTCAAAGATCAGCGTGTACAAACAAACAGACATACAGACAAACATTCTGATTTTTTTTTTGTATTCGTGCTCTATTACTGTGTCTAAACCCCCCTCAATAATTATTTTTTAAATATATTCAATGTACAGACACAGTTTTTTTACTGTTCTACTATATTATGTACAGATTTACAAATTAAAAAAAAAATTAAGAAAAAGAACCTAACCTATGAACCCTACAACATAAATAAATGAAATATACAAACAGTCAGTATTCAAGTGAATCGCAATAATCGAATGCAACTATTCGCCGATACTCTCCAGGATACGTGCGTTCACTACGAATAACTGAATCCTTATGGCAGCGGCGCGTTTTTTGTTTTTTTGATAAGTGCATCTCGCAGTTCAACCATAGGGTTGTCTACTGCTTAACCGGACTTGCCTGTGGATACCACAAAAGAATTATGCCCTCCAGCCAGGGCTTAAAATAAACTTACAAACTAAGCGACTACACGCTAAAGGCAACCCCTGTGGGGTACGGACCTCGGCTTAGGGCGTCACTGGGGGGAGGATAGCAAGGGCAGCTGGATCGGGTGTATTTAAAACTACTGGCTCAGCGGCAACGCGAGCTGGCTCGAGCACGGGTCGGGGGGATGGGGACGAACAGGGTCGTCGCGACAGGCCTCGACGGCGAGGACGGAACGACGGAAATCTGTGTCTATAGGGTTTCCTAACAGTGCTGGTGGCCGGGTTACTCTCCTGGAGGAGAGTGGTGGCATCGTCGGGGCAATGAGGGTATACCGTGGACGGCGAACTTTACTGATGCGAGACGGGGTGTATCGGGAGGCGACCGCAATCAGGGGATTGCGGTGCTTTATAGCAGTGTCAAGGAAACGCTTCGAGGAGCGTTTCATGAGCTGCTGAACTGTGGGGACTTTAAAATCGACATGGAGCTCCATGTTACGGATATAGAAGGGAGCACCTGAAACCCTACGGAGGAAACGGTTCTGATGGCAGCGGCGCGGCTCTCACCGCGCTTTATATAGCCACGGACACGAAATGTTCGCCGTGATTCTTTAAATTGACATAACTTTTTTATTTATGAACCGATTGACATGAAATAAACACTAAATGTTAAGTGAAGCTTACTACAATATATTAGTGAAAACCGCAACTAAATCGAATAAGCCGTTTCTGATATTAGCGTGCACAAACACACAGACAAACAGACAAACAGACAAAAAAAAATTAATTACATTTTCGGGTTCGGCATCGATGTAATAACAACCCCTGCTACTTTTTTTAAATTTATTTCCATTGTACAGACACCACTTTTCTACAATTTTATTATATGTATAGATATAGATATAGATAGATTGACACACCAACGACTTTTTCACTAAACCATTACTTTATATTCTATTTTAACAGTTTTGCGGTAAACTCGTCACTTTTAGGTGTGCACAGCACTTGAATAATCAAAAATTAAAATTAACATGGAATTATATGTTAAAAACATAATTACAAATTTAAAAATTACATTTAAAATGTCAAGTAGTTAAATTAAAATACATTATAATAAAAAAAAATAGAAAGAAATGTTAATACAACGTAGACTAAAAATATTAAGCTTTGTGATGCCATAAACAATAGATACCGTAGAGCTTAAGGAATTATGTTCCGTAATGCTTACAGTACTTATTACGCTTTGGAATGAGCATCTAGCTTCATATTTTTGCCTGAGCAACTCTGGCCAAAACAGCTCGTATAATTATGATAGAACTTCGCGTACAGGTAAGTTCGTTTAATAACAAATTATACGTCATGTTTCACCCTCGATATAAGCAGTATTATGAATATTTGTACTTTTAATTACTTTTAGACATTTAAAGCAAGTGTAGGAACACTGAAAATAATAGATTAGTAGACTAAGTAATTCATTAACAATTTTACTAATGACTAGCTTTTGCCCCGCGACTTACTCACAATATCCATTTATATAGACCATTATTATGAAATATAATCAAGTTTCAATCTATGCTATGGATTCTGATTCTTTAAATTGGCAAAACTTTTTTATTTATGAACCGATTGACATAAAACAAACACTAAATGTTAAGTAAACTTACCACAATATATTAGTGAAAACCACATCTAAATCGGATAAGTAATTCCTGAGATTACCGTGCACAAACGCACAAACAAACGGACAACAGATAACCAGACAAACAAACAATGATTCAAATATATTATGGGTGGATAGAGGTCCCAATAATATTTTTCTCATATATCTTCCATGTACAGACAGCGATCTGTTACATTTTTATTATATTAGGTATATATACATATGTACAGACTAATATACATATGTACAGTCTATAATTAAAAACTATAAATAAACCTTATCAATATTAGGTAACTTATTGGGCCCAGTATACATTCTTCACTCTAAATGTAGGTACTTATAATTAAATAATATCTGCATCTGGGCGCGCCTTACGTGGGTCCGCATCGCTGCCAATGCGGTGAAAATGTCGACTGCCCCGGACACCATGGCCTATCCTGCAGTAAGAGTGTAGTGCGGTTAGCACGGTACGCCAGCATCCGTGGTGCTCTTGTCACCGCCGAGATGCCAGCTGTTATAGAACCCAAGGGCTTGCCACGCGACGATGGGAAGAAACCAGGTAGAATGACACTAATGTCTTGGCAGTTAGGTAGGCCTTTTGTGTGGGATGCAACGGCGGGTTGTGCTGGAGCAGCTGCTGCTGAAAACCTCAAACGGCGCAAATACTCCAACCTTAATGGGAGTTATTATGTTCGAACCGTTTGGGGTTACAACACTAGGGCCATGGGATCCGAGTGCCCACTTTGTTTTCCGAGACATCGCCAAGTGGGTAGTCGACTCTTCACATGTTCAGAGGGCTGGCCTATTTTTTGGTCAAAGAATCATTATTCCCGCGTTGTATGCGATTTTTCTGTTGACTGCTATGCGGACTAATTTGTTGATGCCCTTTGATTATGTTTGTACATATCATTATGAATATTTAGCTTTTAAATGTAAATATTTTGTAAAGTAGTAGGTATATTTTCTAACTGGATATACGCAATAAATATAAATAAATGTCACGGGAACTATTTAAACTAGAACAAAACCGATATATGATACCGGGCGTGGCTATTCGACTATTGTCCCGTCGGTGGCGCGTGAGTGTCGCGGACGCGTTATTTCTCTCCCTCTCTTATGCCTCGAGTGCATAGTCGTTAAAGCGAGAGGGCCTATGCGCGGCGGCGTCCGGAAGTGCGAGGGCCTGAATTATTTGCGATAAGCTTAGAAATAGAAACAGATGCATCTCTTACAGGATCGGGGGCAAGATGTGGTAACAAAACTGCCAGTGGCCTATGGACACCACAATAGACAAAATTCCATATTAATACATTAGAACTTCATGCAGCCTTCTTAGGATTAAAAAGCTTTGCCAAAGACCTGCATGATTGTGAAATACTGTTGAGAATTGACAACACCACAGCAATCTCATATATAAATCGTTAAGGTGGGATCTAACACTAACACTTGAACAATATCTCAAAATTAATATGGCAATGGTGTGAATCACAAAACATAATTATGGATTTATACTTCTTACATACTAAGAATAACGTTATTGAAGATTTTCAGTCTCGAAAGATATTAGGTAATACAGAATGGGAATAATAGAATGGGGATGTAATAGATATTTTAAAGCAATCGTTTTCAGTTTTTTAAACCCTGATATAGATTTGTTTGCATCACGCACAAACACAAAAGTGAAAAGTATGTGTCATGGCACCCTGATCCTGATGCACATTTTCTTGGTCAAACATGGTATTTCTATGCTTATCCCCCCTATTATTTTCAATGATTTCTAAAAGTCTTGAAAGAATTATAGTGAATAAAGGTAACGGTATCATGGTCATACCAGATTGGCCTACACAACCATGTTACCCTATATTCCAAAAACTTATAATAAATAAGCCATTGTTATTTATACCAAACAAAGGTTTAGTAAATTTGTGTAATTCCAGGTCCTTTCATCCGCCACATGAGAGGCTAACATTGATGGTAGGAAAACTCGCGGTGCAGCTTTCTTAAAGCAGGCATAGAGCAAGAAGTTACAGATATAATGCTTAACTTAATCTCTAATAATACCCTGAAACAATATAAACTTAAAGATAATAAAGCCTTAAAGATTGGGTAACGTTTTGTTTTACAAACCAGCTTAGTACATTAAAACCTAGTATACCTGATATAATAACTTACCTCACTAGTGAATTTAAAGAAGATTAGAAGAGAGAAGTTAGCCGAGTCAGCCTAAATATATTATGATTTCACATGGGATGTGTCTCAGGTATTAAATTACATAGAAACCAAATTTAGAACTTGTGATAACTTAGAAGTATGTTCAAAAAGGATGTTACTCTTTTAGTTTTAGCTACAGGCCATTATGGGGCCCAAACAACATGTGCCATTGATATAGATCATGTTAAATTAGAATCAGATTGTGTATTAATTCAAATATATAAAATGCTTAAGACACGCACACACCTAATAGAAGGCAACCTTTTATTAAGATACCTTTTTTCACGGATCGACCGCATGTCTGTCCAGCTAAGGCTGTTATTGATTAATTAAATATCACTAAAAATATTAGAGGTAATTTTAAAGCCTATTGTTATCATTTAAAAAACCTATAACTGTTAGTTCAATCAGCTGTTGGATAAAAATCGTGTTGCAAGAGAGTGGTATAAATATGCGTTCGCACTCGACATGCGTATACTTCCGCAGCGCTTCAGAGAGGTGTCTCGATCGACGAGATCCAAAGAACGGCCGGTTGAACTGACAGTTCGACTTGTTTCGCAAGGTTCTGTAACAGACCTGTACGTAGCGAAAGCTTCACAGAAGCAATAATTCTTCGCTGTTAAATAATAATAATTAATATGTTAAAATGTGATATTATTGTTTATTAAGTTAATAAGTACCTACAATTTAACAACAGTTTTATAAAAAAGATCTGATTATACAACAACAATCTTTGAACATCTACCTTAGTACCTTACTTCTCCTTCTTCGGACGAGACAACAACAGGAATAATCTCCATCGAACGGCGCTTACAGATAAGCTAGACAGAAAGCCCCACCGAATAAACGTGCAAGAGTTCTTACACGATTTTTTTTTTCATTTCGTTTTTTGTGCCTATCCTGCACCCACTTCATTTTTTATGAATTTTAGAATCAAAACACGCCTATTATAATAGTGAATTTCTTTATTCTAGGGAAATAATTGATTTTAAAATTATAGGAATAACAGTTTATGTTAAAATTACACGCTTTTTGAGTCACCAAGTACACAATAATTTTTATTTTATTTTTTATTTTTATTTATTAGTGACAACAAACAGCAGTATATTAAATATTACACATGAAAGGAGTACTAAACTAATAGAATTAACAAATACACTACTCACGACGTTATCCACAGATTGCCATATAAAATAATTAGCATAGGTACTGTTAATAATAACAATAAGGGCAAACTTATAGGATACTCATTACAAGGTTAAAATGATTACTCGGTTTGTTAGTGTCTCGGAGAACATAAAATAAAATGAAAAAGTCTAATAATATCTGCGTCTTAATACTAGGGACAAATAAAAGGATTGGAATCTGATAAAATCGGCATGAAAACAAACAAGAGAACAAAAAAGAGAGCTACATAGATACATGAGGTATAGGAATCAAAGTTAAGTAACATAGAAACTTATGGCTGTTCCTATAAAGTGGAAATAACTTGATTTTTGAACCTATTCTTGTTCAGAAATATAATATCAATTGATCCAAACTTTTTATTATAAGTGTCGACCAATCGGTGTAGTGGTGAGCGTGCGCCTGAGTTGGTACGACAGAAGTTAGTTGCAAATAAACACCGTGAACGTACTTCTCTACTCTATACTGTGCGAGGGACCAGGTAGCACAAACTTCTTACAAGATCAGAACAATGAAACTTGTTGCGGCAAATACTAAACAGGGTCATCATTTCTAGGAGTATGCGTCTAGATTGTAGGGTCAGGATATTATATTTTTCGAGCAATGATTGGTAGGAAATCCTTTTACGAAAGCATCTATAGTGCACGGAGCGAAGGTATTTACGTTGGACTAACTGCAATATTTCTATATATTTTTTGTAAAAAGGATTCCAAATAGGGACTGCGTACTCTAATTGTGGTCGGATTATTAGAGTACGCAGCATAATAAACATGTTAAAACCTACAGACGTTTGAGAAGATTTGTGACTGTTTTCGAATTTGGGTAACGTCTTTGGGTAACACGTTTTTTCGTGTAGAAATATAAATGCATACGATCTTTCCAATCATGTAATAGCAGAACAATGTACTGTAAATAAACGTGTAAACAGTTATAGCTGGGTTCAAAAATAAACTTGATTTACGGAGAACAATAGTGGAATATTACAGTACGTTTTATTCGTTGTGTACTAGTACTCAAATACCTGACCTAGTTAAGCAAATTTCACATGAGTAAAATATATTAAATAGTTTTTCATGAATTTCCTGAAACTCGTTGATGTTATAAAAAGGAAATATACAAGTCTATAGTTTATTTTTACCTATAATTCGATTATACATTATTTATACCTATTTGCAATGAAATCAGCGTTATTGAAGTTTAAACGTTTTTATTTTGTGCTGATAATTTTTTACGTTTATTCGGTGGGGCCATCGGTTTGATTGTTAAATTATTTTCTAATGCAAAACAAATACCAGTTTTTGAAGCATAATTATTGTCAATCAACGGCTTCCTGACAAAATCCCTGCCACCAGTGTAGTGCTGGCTTGTATGTTGCAGTTGTCAGGAATAAAAACATCCTCAGAAGTCAGTTCCACTAGTTCAGATGAGAGCAGATACATAAAAAGTGGGTACCACGGCTGTGAGGGCCAGCGAGGAATAACCACAATACCTAGGGCTCTGTTAGATATTATTTTACGTAAAGATTCTTGTATAACCGCTACAGGTGGAAAAGCATAAAACAAGTATTTGGACCAATCCAAAGAAAAGGCATCAATAGCGTAAGCGTCTGGGTCTCTGTGCCGAGATACGAATCTATCGCATTTTTTATTGATACGGCTGGCAAACAAATCAATCTCTGGGGTAAATAAATGTTTTAAAATTTTTTCGAAGCCGCTGTTAGAAAGTTCCCATTCTACATCAGGGTGCTTTCGCCTAGATTCTCTGTCTGCAATGAAATTATCTTTCGATTTTATGTACGAAGCTACTACTAGTATCCTTCGGGATTCGCACCACTGCCATATGTTTCTTGTGACGCTGGTCAAATGAGGGTTTCGACTTCTTACCATGCGATTTATGTAATTAACGGCAGAAGTGTTGTCAATACGTAAAAGTATTTGACAGTTAAAATAATCTTTGGCAAAAATCTTTAGAGCAAAAAAGGCGGCAATTAGTTCTAATTGATTTATATCTAATACTTTTTCAGTATGGGACCACGGACCACAGGCTGTTTGTTCGTTGCAAGCAGCTCCCCACCCAGTCATGGACGCGTCAGAATATATTTCTAAAGTAAAATTATCATTTCTGATTCTATGACCAGAATTGTCAATGGCCTTAATCCACCAATTTATGTCCGGCAATAAAGTAGGGGGTAACGTCATATACTTGTCACAGTTGTTATTGTCTATCATATTTAAATACTTACAACGTTCTAGCTTCTTCGTGTGTAGAAAACCATTCTCTATTGCTGGACATGCGGATATCAATAAACGTATCAGATGTGAAAATTTACGTATTTTGCAACTTTTTAGTTTTTGGAACTTTATTAGCTCGTGTTTAATGCGAGCTCTTTTGCCTGCGGGTATATTTAATTTCCACTCGTGGGTATCAATAATATACCCCAAGTACTTGATGGTTTTCGAAGGTAACAAATTGCTTATTTTATTGTTAATTATGAATCCTAATGATTCTAATAATATTCTAGTAATTTCTACATTTTGTAGGCCATCCTGATAGGTATAGCCAGGTAGAAAATAACCATTCAAGTAAATAGCTGATAAGTAACCACAAGCTTGTAATAGTTTTACGACTGGTTTCATTAGTTCATAAAATATAAATTGAGATATACGAACGCCAAATGGGAGAACATTGAACTCATATAGTTTACCATCAAACAAAAATCTTAAATATTTCCGTGAATTTGGATGAACTTTAATTAAAAGGTTGGCATCTTTTAAGTGTAAGGTCGCTATATAACAATCTTTAGATATTAACTTAAGAGCATTTTGAAGGTCTTGCAACTTAAAATGTTGTGTATTTATAAACTTATTAAATTTATTTAAATTTAAAATTAATTTATTCTTCCCATTTGGCTTTGGTACAGTAAACACACTTGACACATATTGGTCAGGGCAAGATTCACATTCGGAAACAGCCCCAATAGATATTAAGCTATGAACAGCTTCAGCTATGTTTTTGTTTTTAGAATTCAAAAAAACCGATTTTGGTAAACGGGTCTGTTTGACCGGGTGAAATGGAATTTGGTAGCCATTTATACATGATAATATGGATTGATCGTCCGTTATGCGGGACCATTGACTATGAAAAAGTGCGAGTCTGCCCGCATATCGTGGCTTGTCTACTGGCGGCAGGTCTTGGACCGCTGCGTGTAGCGCTGCGACGAGGTTGCGGGCTGCCGCGCGTTCTGCTGAGCAACTGGCTGGCGGTGGCTGCAACTTTGTAGCTGCGGGGACATCATCTGCCTGCGGGCTGGTGTCCTTACCTTCCAGCAGACATTTTGGTCAAGGTGCGAAGGTGGCCTTGATTGCTGTATTAAGGTGCGGTGCATTGGTGCAGTTGCCAGGAACCAAATGTTTCTCTATACATTTTTTCCGAACCTCCTTATCTGAACGGGATGTTGTGAAGTGCGCAAATCTATATGCCACTTCCTTGTCGATGTCCGGTCCGTAGTCGTGAGAGGCTGAAGGATCATCGCCTATGATCTTTTTGATGTCTGCCGAGGTAGTAGCTTCCTCCAACCTGTTGGTATCGGTTTCCTCACACGGAGTATCCGTAATGATTATCGTAGGGGTGGTCTTCTGCTCTGGTGACGCAGGAGGTTGTGTGGGCACCACAATATTCACGACCGGGTTTGATACATCTTCGTGAACTGCAACAAAGAACCGTAAAACTGCATTCTTCCGCTTAAGATTAATGTAAATCAGAGAGTAGCGCTGAATAAAAGCGCAAATTCCCGTGAAATTTTAACTCTTTGCAAAATAACGGGAAAAGATCCAATATACTGGCCCTAGGTTGTCGTGGTGCAACAAATGTAAACAAATGGATAGACACACTAGGTAGTCTTGGTGCATTTTGATACAATCTAGGTCTAAGTTTCGGAGTTTTCGAATGCTGGCCATTTGGTACGGATAGACCCTAAGTCAGAGATGGCGAACCAATGGCACGCGTGCCATCGATGGCACGTAACAACATAATTCGGGCACAGTATCATTCCAAGAATTGAAGTTCCCTAGTCATCTAGTTTATAATTTGTTCTTTCATATAAATACATATAAAACTGTTAATTTATTTTGAAACTACTGTATATATACATAAATAAATATATAAGTAACATCAAATAAGGTAATATTGTGTTTTTTTTCAGTAGTCACTAATGCGCGATTGTTTGTTGGCACGTTGTCGTGGCCACATTCAATACCTTGTTGGCAAAAAGGGGTCGCCACCCCTGCCCTTGGTCTTCCGAATCGCGAATCGTATTCTTTTTTTGAAAGTGGGAAATCATCAAGTGACTCTTTCCGGTCTGGGTGGAGCAGAAGGGAGTGTCAGACTTTTACAGACTAAAACCCATCCATGTTCCTTCCTTAGCCCTTTATGTTTTGGGGTAGCGAGAACCCTTTCGAACAGTCCCGCTTACCAGGCTTCGGCCGGAACGGGCCCTTTCACCTGCTGACATCTTTATAGGTACGCGCCGTTCGGCACGAGCCTGGTTTTGAACGGACGGTGAGCTACCCCACTACACCTGATACTGACGCCGTCAAGGAGGTCGCGCCGCAACACCCAGCCGTAACCAATGTCCCACAGGAACGGCCCCAGAACCGATCCCTGTGGGACACCACACGTCATCTTTCACCGGTTCCACTTCCCATCGCGACCGGGGTAGATGATGGCCCTGTCCGTCAAGTACGCCCCTACTATTCGACGGAGATAGGTCGGCACCCAGTGATACCGGAGTGTCTCCCCAATGCAGCTCCAGGGCAGGGTATTGAACGCGTTGACGATTTCGAGTGACAATGCCACGACGATCAGGTGTTGCGCACCATTTTATAAGGGCGCCCCCATGGGTCCCCGGACCTCTGGTCAGTCACCACCATCTCCTCGCGGGCCAAATCCTTGACTTGCTGGACAGCCTCATGGAGGGCGGTCTTCACAGTTCTGTACCCCTCGTACAGATCCGTCCCAGTGGCTTCCCCCTCTGGAGGGCGGATGCGGATCCTGCGGTGCCTGGTGTACATGTGACACACTTCGAAGTACGCCTTGCAAAGCATCCCCACCTCCTGCGACCACCAGGACACCTGACGACGGGCGCATCCTGGCCACACATCGGACACAGATGATGTGCAGGAACGTCCCGAAACATCCATGTCCGGTGAGGACCTGGGTCAGGTGGTAGGTGAGGGCGCTGTGACGCCTCTCTAGCAACTCCTCAAAGAGGGGCCGCCACTATCGTAGCATGCCCAAAAATAATCTCTCCTGCGGGGAATCGAACCCCGGTCTCCCGCTTGACAGGCGGGGATCTTACCACTATACTACCGAACACTTGTATTAGACCCTAAGTCTAAGTTTCTGATCGACTATGGTTCATCTTTTGTATTTTCCACAAATGCGGATAAGGCTGTAAAAAAAAAAATTGAGAATACTTACTTTTAAGATTATCAGCAGGAATTTGTAAGGAAGCTCTTGGAAATCCCGAAGACGAGCCCGATGATAATTGGCTCGATCGGCTAGATTGAAAAGAAACACACGTTTCGCGCCGCGATTTTCTACCTTGTTTTTCTAATTTTCGTAATTTATTATAAAGACATATTAAATCGTTATCACGGCGACGTTTCGGCATGACTTTTTAATTTGTTATTTTTGTAACGAAAAAGTGAACTGAAGTGTATGAGCACTAAAACACTACTAGGAACGAACTTGCTGAGACCGCGCAGGCGCGAGTGGGTGGTTATAGAAATGGGAAATGGATGAAGTAAGTCAAATAACGTTACTCGTCGCTTGTGGCGCCATCATTTAGTGATGGAGTGGGAGTAAATAAAAGTACGAATAAATAAAATACTTTACATTTAAGGTATCAGGCGATTGAAACATCTGCATTTCATACATTATAATCTTTATTGCTTAATCTTCACTTCACTAAACGTCACTTAATAGGTACTTAAAAATACGTAGCGAACGCACCCATACTTTAAATGTAATATATTGATAATCGGATCAATTATTCCTGCGTTATGATGCTACCACAAGCTGGTAAGCGGAAATCCTAATTGACTTACCGGTGGCGTCGCCGCGCCGCCAGAATCCCGCATTTTCATGCTCTGATAATTATGGTGCTTGCATAGTATTTTAGTATCACAGATTGCAGAGAAATTCTAAAACCTTATGAAAATTGCCCGCTTACTATTCCTGTTTAATAAAATGCAACCGTTTTTATAAATATATTAAAAGGGTTGCATTAAAACATCCAAATTAAACTTGTAAGAAAATATTATGTAAGAATTTGAGGAGGAATTTGCGAGCCTCCAATAAGAGACTTGTAAATTATTGGTATACATCTGATCCAAACAAAATATTTTAGCGTTATAGAGAATAAATGAACGTTTACTTTTTCAAAGCCCGATGATTTTGGAAACAAAATCGGGTTGCTAGTATGGTCATGAAACATCTCTTCTTACATCTCACTACAGAAAAAGTAAATATTAATCGATCAAAGTGATTAAGCAATATTTAAACAATATTTGCTGTTTCGAAACCTTCAATAGTCAGTACATTACATTCCACATTTGGCGGACTTATATCATACTAACATAGTTAGGTTTTACACCTTTGTACAGAGGCCAGCATGTCAAGTTACCCCAATCTACCAAATTTCTTTAATCTTTTTTCAACTTTATTACAAAACTATAAGGTACATTTTCAATTGGGATTTTTTTCAGTTTGGGATAGATTGATGTGCTGACGTCTGCACCCAAAACTGGGAGCCATAGTTTGAGAACCCCAACTATGGCCTGATCAGTATCGATCCAATTATTGTTACAGAGCTCAGTCAGCCAGAGATTAAGTAGTGCAGGAGCCGATCCATTCTCAATTTATTTATTTAATTTACTATCACGATGGAGTTCAATGAAAAAAGTATAAATTTCTGTTATGTCTAACATAAACTCAAAGCATTTATTTCAAACTAGCTTTTACTAGCGACTTCGCCCGCGTGTATATAGGAAATTATCCCACAGGAACTGTACATTTTTCTGGGATAAAAAGCTTATGTAAACTTGGCGCAAAGATAGATTATAGTCTATTCCAGACTATAATCTATCTTTGCGCCAAGTTTCATCCAGATCCGTTAAGTAGTTTTTGAGTTTATTCGTTACAAACATACATACAAATCTTTCCTCTCAATAATATGAATTATAGATAAATCAATTGCAAGCACTTTTGAATTTTCAAAAGGTTGGCTAGTCAGAAAGACGAATCTAGGTGCCCTCCTACGTACATGTGGAGAAGAACGGGCAAGAAACTCCACGGACACTCATTTAAATCAAAACTTGGTTCAAAGCGATAACTTCAACAGTCAAAACATTGTCCTCATGTCTTTGGATCGAAATTACTTATGTAATACACGAATACCGTTCAAAAAAACGTGTTATTAAAAATGTCACCGGAAAAATATAAAAACAAAATCATGCCAGCCAGTATAGCATATTGTCCAGTTGTCATTTTGAAGAGCTTTTAAACCATGCTTAATCTTCTAAAGCCGAAATAAGCAATGCATATTCTTGATAAACGTGCTATTAGACACATTAATCCGCATTTCCACTGCAGATGAAAATGAAATGGCGTAATTATTTTCGTTTGCATTTAATTTTGTAATTTTATAATGGTACTATCAATTTTATAAAGGCAGCATTTTTTTTATAAAAAGGGTACAATTGAACTATAAATGCTCTAAATAATGAGTAACCGGTGTCTTATGTACGTAGGGGTTGGTCGTTGGATGGTTGACCATCTTTACATGCCGAGACTCCTCGGTTCCAGCTGTCATCCACGGATTTTAAAAAGTCGTTAGAGGTCGTCTTAAGCCTGAAAGTCTGACAGGTCAGATAGGCAGTCGTTTCACGTAAAATACTGGTATTCAGCTGCTTTACATGGTTGGGAAAAGGCTCGGCATATTGATTGTGACTATACCTATGTACCTATACCTGTACTGTTATTGAATGCATTTCGGCATCCATATTGGTTTTTTGTTAAAAATAAGAAGTCCTTTGAAACACGGATGTAAAAGGCCGAAAATCCTACGTGCATATTCGGAAAACTGAGGTTTTGTTTGTTCGGTATTTATTGATGTATCATGTACACATATCAAAGGCTTTATTGAAAGGTTTTCACCAACGGACCGATGGAATTGGGATTTCAAAGAATTTAATTATTGGTTCCTGAATTTTACGGTGTGGTATGATATTCGTTTGTGCATTCGTGCCTCGTATGAAACGCAAAAATCCTTGTATGTTTTTCATTCCAATGAATCAATGAAAAGGGAGGGAGAAACAATGGATGGAGCTCTGCAGCTGTATAGGTATTTCTGCGAAAAAAATGCAATACGTTTTTGAAATACGATATTTGTTTGTCTGCGATATTGTTAGTACATGGTAACTGTAGGAAGCAAACATATTTAATTTTATAATGCTACCTTTTAAATTAGTAACTCTATGACATATTGTGATAGAAGACATAATGTTTGGTATTTCTGGTCCCGGGGAGGTCGTGGCTAAGTACTAACAGCCGCACAGGTCGATCCATAAGGTCGAGCCACCCTTGCCGGGGTTGACCGTGGACGGGTGAGCATCTTTACATACCGAGACTCCGCCGGGCCTCGAAAAGCACGTTAAGCCGTTGGTCCCGGCTGTCGATTGTGCATCTTTGACAGTCGTTACGGGTAGCCAGAAGCCCGAAAATCTGACAACCAGTCTTACCAAGGGGTATCATATTGCCCAGTTACTGGCTTGTGGAGGTCAGATAGGCGTTCGCTCCTTGTAAAATGCTGGTATTCAGCTGCATCCTGTTAGACTGGAAGCCGACCTCAACAAAGTTGGGAAAAGGCTTGGCAGATGATGATTTCTGGTCCCGATATTTATTGCGATTTGATTAAGCTAGTGCATCTTCTGAGGTTTGTCATCCAGACACGATACCTGTTATTAACCAAGTGTCACTTGCACGTGCAAATACTTTTAAACAGACATTTAATACAGCTCACGATAGACGGGACAAAGTGAATGACATCGTACAATGACATCAGCATGCGACTCAACAGGTAAATTCTGCCCGTATGTCTCTTGTCGTATGCCTCACAAGACAGCGCGGTACTTAGAAGACAATTAACATTATGGGTCCTACATCATCTAATCCCGTTTTATTCTTTTTTTAACCGACTTCAAAAAAGGAGGAGGTTATCAATTCGACGGTATGTTTTCTTTTTTTTTTTTTTGTTTGTTTGTTACGCGATTACTCCGCCAATTGTGGACCGATTTTCAAAATTATTTTTTTGTTCGAAAGGAGATACTTCTGAAGTGGTCCCATAGTCACCAAGTTAAGATCTAATGATTGGATCCTGGAGAAATCGAGGGCAACCCTCAAATTTTATGGGCTTACACACCGTTTTTCGCCAATTTTATGAAGTAATTTAAGTACTTGCGTATGTTAATTATCACCTCATGTAGCTGAGCTGATTATGGAAGGTACAACTCCTTAGCAGTAAGGAGAAGGCATCGACTGATTTAGTAACTTATTATTATGATGTTTGAAAGGGCGTTTGTCATTTTGATCTCGTGATCATCAGGTCAGGAGGTGATGGACTAACCATAGACGATAGAAATCTTCAAAAAACGACAGCACATGCCTCGCGATTGCTGCGATTACTTGTGTATGCATAGTTTACGACATACCATAACATAATATTACGCCAGTTCACTTTTAAGGGCGCTTTAAAATTGTAACAATAATACAGTAAAGGTGTAATTTATCATTGTTACATCTTATTTTTTTTACAGTTGTAGATATGTTGTGTATGTGTAACTTGTCCCTTGAACCAATCTTGAGAGAAACGGTTTTGTAGCTTCATTATTTTAAGAAACGGCACAACACGGCAAAAAAATTGTTCTTCCAATTTTGGAAAATTAGTTAGCTCCTGAGGTACAGTCGCGACTGTCATTTTATTCCAGAAAGCTGCTGGTGAAATTTTTCGTTTCCTTATATTGTTTTGACAGCGAGAGCATGTTACGATTTTACCCAGACGCACCAATTTTTCGGGTATTAACGTACTGTAAGCTTTATAACAAATAGCATGGCATGTCAGCGAAAATGTTAATAGCCTGTTCAAAATCATTTACTGATGATACGTCCCTACGATTACGACTAGCTTGTCGCATAATATCTAATCGAGTCGCTCTGGATTCGGCAGATTCATTGGATAGACGCTCGTATTGCACGTGTAGACGACGGTAACTTTACTCCTCGGTTTCGTGTGATAAGCGCTCCTGAATCAAACCGAGACGATAAGAACGTTGCTCCTCGGTCTCGTGAGACAAGCGTTCATGAATTAAACCGACACGATGAGCACGTTGCTCCTCCCTCGGTCTCGTCAGACAAACGTTCATGAATTAAACCGACACGATGAGCACGTTGCTCCTCCCTCGGTCTCGTGAGACAAACGTTCATGAATTAAATCAAGACGATGAGAATGTTGCTCTTGAGTCTCGTTTGATAATCTTTCGCGAATCAAACTGAGCCGCTGAGCACGACTTTCTGGACTTTCATTAAACCTTGATAATTTCGTGTTTGCTCTCTTCTGAGAAAGTCTATACGCTCGCTGCTCATCACTTTCATTTGAAATGTTTCTAGTATTTCTTTCCCTTCTTTTCTTTAAACGTTCTTTCCTTTCGTCGTTACTTTCTTCCAAACGGCGTTGTCTCATTTGAGCAGCGCGTTTAGTAGGCCTACCCATATTAAACAAAATGAATTTTCTTTCTAGTTTAAAAAAATTAAAAAGAAACTCCAAAACTATGAACTATGTACAAACTTAAACTAAAAACTAGAAAATAAAATTATTTTTAAGTAAAAAACAAAAACCAACTTCAAAACCTTAATAAACACTAAAAACTTAAAAATAATATTAAATTGAATAAGTACAATCAAGAATTATTAACCTAAATAACCTTACCTAAATTTTATCTACACTATATTTTACAATTTAAAAATTTTTGTAGTCGGTGCCAAGCCTGCACTCACAAAATATTAACCTAAAAAAAAAGAACAATAGCAGCAAAAAAACAAAACAAACTGAAAAAAAAATTACAACACAAAACAGAATATCAACTGAAGAAGACAGAGTTGTTTTGAAAACGGTACAATGCCATCTATCGAGCACTGACTAAAATTTTTAACAGCTTTGTAAAAAAATCTGTACCTAATCATATGAAATTAATTTACTCTCGTAAGCTATTGTAATAAAAATTAAGGGAAAATATTTTATGGTCATATTAGATGCACTTGGCTTGGCACCGACTCCAAAAATTTTTAAATTGTAAAATATAGTGTAGATAAAATTTAGGTAAGGTTATTTAGGTTAATAATTCTTGATTGTACTTATTCAATTTAATATTATTTTTAAGTTTTTAGTGTTTATTAAGGTTTTGAAGTCGGTTTTTGTTTTTTATTTAAAAATAATTTTTCAATGCAGTTATGTATGAGCGGTCCAAATTTTCATATCAACGCATAAAACTACTACACTAAACTCTAACATGTCATGACATAGTACATGA
Organism: Hyppa rectilinea; assembly: GCA_951799385.1. Lineage (NCBI taxonomy): Eukaryota > Metazoa > Arthropoda > Insecta > Lepidoptera > Noctuidae > Hyppa > Hyppa rectilinea. The sequence goes on from OX637300.1 coordinate 23,369,214, forward strand.
CCAGTTAGAGTTTCCAATGTCCAGCTCAGAATATGGAAAATTACACAATACTGTTCCGACTTTTCAGCGATGAAATGCCAACTATTTGCATGAAATATTACAGACTGCAGTTAAATTTCAGCCTTACTCCGCAGTGTTAGAGTTCAAATTTCAACAAGACTTATCGCTTATAAAGCATTTCACACAATGATAAAGTACAGAACGGTTTAAAATTGATTGTCATTTGCTGTCTAGGCAAATAGGTATAAGTTTTCAGTGATATGGCGATATTGCATCGGACTCAGTGGAAGTAATTACAAACTAGCTGACACGCTAACTGACGTCAAGCTTTTGAGCCAAGCTATAATGCGGTTGCCAGCTTGTCCTTTACGTACTGCTCAGCCAGAACAGTAAACTGGATTAAAATCATGGAAATTAAATGTAAAAGTCGCCCTTTTTTGACCACATGAGGTTTTTAGTCCACTTTGATAGACTATAGATAAACCTCACGATGTATCATTAAGAAAAATAGGGTTCTCCTTAGTGGTACATCGTCAAGTTTGAGGCTACCTCTCTTTCTCTTCTTCCAGCACCAGGTGTTGTATTTTTTGTTATTGAAAAGCTCAGATATTTGTAGAAACTGTATTTTTAAAAAGCATAAAAATTTACTCGCTCTAGTTTTTACACGGCGCACCCACGTAAAAAACTGAGCTCATGGATTTTACGATAGTTTTTTGTTATTTACATTTCGTTTGTCGGTTATTCCCGGTTCAGTTTTCCCCCCTGAGGGAGATTCTCTCAGGGGGGCCAAACAATATGCACCTGTCCCCCTCCCCATCATGTTTATCACCTCACGTAATTAAAAGACAACCCCAAAAAAAGTGGATTGGAAATTTGGTTTTGCGCTGCTTTGGTCAGGATGACCAACAAACAAAGGACCGCGGGTAAGACTTAGATCTGACTTACACAGATGACTAGGCGTTTCTCAGCCATGGGTTTAGCAAACAATTTATTAACGATAACTTAGTGAGTTTTAAAGCAATTTGTTAAGCGACTGCTGAGTGTGGGTTCGATTCCCAAGTGGGGCAAATTTTTATTGAGTTTTAATTAGGAATTTCTTAGTAACAGTCCAAGGTTTGAAAGTTGGCGGAGTGACACCCCATGCCTCGGAAAGCACGTTAAACCGTTGGTCTTGCGCCTGATCTCTCGTCTGTCGTGGCGGATGGCTGACCCATTGAACTTTGAGAGTGAGGGAAGAAAGAGGGCATTTGTGTTTGCGCGCACACTTGTGCACAAATTCAATCTGGAGGGCTATTTTATTCATTCTGGAACCTAAACTGAACAGTTTTCCTTATCTTTATATACGAGTAGGTTTATTCAATGTCAAAAAGTGTAAATTTGGTGCTGTTCCACAAACGATGGGACACTTAATGTCGTGTCCTGCGTGTCCTGCCGTATGCACATTACAGAACCTGATGGACGCTAGTGATGGCGCCAAACACGTAGCCAAATTCTGGGCCAAGTACATTTAGATTGCCATCGACACGCTAAGAAGAACAACTCAATGTCAGTAAGTCAATCTCAATTACAATGCTAAATAAACACGTTGAGAGATACGGAACTCCCATACGCGTTGTAATAATAAAATTTCTATTGCGTCTCATTCAGTCCCACGTAGGTGTTCCGTCACGACAACATAACCTTACAGCAATATTGCAGAAAAGGTGGCCGTCGGAAATAGTTTGCATTCGCCATTTAAATTGACTATTTCTAAGCATTTCCACGACGTAGCGTGGGAAGTCTCGCGCGGAACTGACTTTGACTGTACACAGTCAAACATGTTATTTGATGAACAGGTACCTTTCCACTACCTACACTCACTACATGTTTTTAAAGAAAGTAATTAATATGCGATTTACATAAGTTTGTTTTTTATTAACTCTGGGTTTTTTGCCCATACATTTTTGTGAATTCCTGCCTAGCCTTTTCCCAACTATGTTGGGATCGGCTTCCAGTCTAACCGGATGCAGCTGAATACCAGTATTTCACATGGAGCGACTGCCTATCTGACCACCACAACCCAATAAATGGGCAATACGATACCCCTTGGTAAGACTGACTGTCAGATTTTCGGGCTTATGACTGAATTTCTCCACAATGGCTGCATGCACAAATTTTTTTTTACCATACACAATTATACGACGTCATACACTAAATATCTGCATAATTAAAATCTTTAAATTCAACAACATTCCGCTGTGCGAACGCACACCAAGGGCTTAACGTGCTTTCCGAGACACGGAGGAGTCTCATTATGTAAAGATGGTCACCTATCCACGGTCAACCCCTGCAAGCGTAGTTTAACCTTATGGATCGACCTGTGCGGCTGTTAATACTTAGCCACGAGTTCCTCGCATACATAAATACATTTTTGTGAATTCTCCTTTAAAAATAGTAACAAAGCGTAACAATACATACCTCCAGACGATTTATCACTTCACGATTTGCAATACCATAAAGTAAATTGTCTTTTAAGTACCGCGCTGTCTTGTGAGGCATACAACACGAGACATACGGGCAGAATTTACCTGTTGAGTCGCATGTTGATGTCATACGATGCCGTTCACTTTGTCCCGTCTATCGCGAGCTAATTAAATGACTGTTTAAAAGTAGTTACACGTGCAAGTGACACGTGGTTAATAACAAGTTTCTTGCTCGACTGTACTTGACATAATAACAGCTTGCTCGACTATACTTGACATAACTGCCGTCACTGGGATGCCGTTCAAGCAATATAGCATATTGCAACTCAATAACGCCAACAGCAATAACGGTTAAAGCATTTCCATTGCATTTTCCGTTCGAAATACAGTATAAACGATGTCTGCCTCTGATTTCCGGAGAGGTTGTTTTGTATTGATAGGAGAATTTGCGATGAAATATTGCATTTATGCCTGAATAAACCCACTTTGATTTAGATCGAAGAGAGGTTGCATTGAATAGTATTATCAGCCGTTCAATGCATATTTCTGAAGTAGGTACTTACATGTGTTTTTAAAAAGTGTATGTCGAGTCCTTATTTAAGTGATTCTGCGAGGTTAGCTATTCCGATTGGTTGACCAAATCAATGAAATACAAGAGGTTTTGTCAACATATTAGACGTTCCGGAATGATGTAGGCTGTGATAAAATGGATTTCCTATGCAACGAAATTTTGATGAAATTTTATAGTAGGTACGTGCTGAAACTTGTACCGTTGAGCAAGTATTAGGTTTAATGTAATCAAAAACTGTGTTGAACAAACTCGTAAGTTTATTAAAGTTTTAAGTTCGCGACTAAGTTTTATAATACTCTTGTACAACACCCGTCAGAAAATATAAAACTTACGTGAAGTATGTTAAAGGTGTAGCCATGCTTTTTTTTAGAGAATTATAGGTATGACTAAAGATTTTTATTTTGTGCGTCAGATATATTATTTATAGATATAAAATATTGGACACGTATAATATATTATTAACTTCTCAAAAAATTACGAGCATTGAGTTAAAATGTGATTTTAAAATTAATTGACTATTTGAAAAAAAAATGAAATCACATAGATAACAGACCGCTCGTCTTAAGAACTTCCATCGACGTCCAGAAATTAAATATTATGCGAAGATATAATTGTAAAATTGCATTAAATGCTAATAAGTGTTCCATTTGATTCTAAAACTCTGTGTCGTCACATTGTTATAGTTCATACAAATCACGTACAAATTCCGCGTTTTGACAAATAAAAGTAACGTTTTTGACTACCCTTTCAAATACCCAATTGTGAAGTAGGCGCCCACTCCCCAACTTTAATGCGTTTTATTTTATTCATTTTTTAATAATATATTTAACAAATACATGTCTACTACTTTTTTATTATCTGTCTGAGGATCTTAATACTTTTTAAGCTATGCATCATCCCTACAAAGATAAACCTTCACAAAGCTTACAACATAAAAGATAGTCTGATTTCATTCAATATTTTACAAACTTATTTTCCGTGTAAAATGTAACAAGGAAAGAACGAATGCAAACATATGGTAAGCCTCACAAAGGTTAAAACCAACAGTCTCGCAACCCTGGTACCAAAACTGCAAGACTTCAGAGGCTTACACTGAACAATAGCGCGTCCCGGGAAAACACGTGTTGAAAGCTTTAATTCGGCATCGTCCATCGTGTTGTAAGACACTAAAGAAAACAAAAGAAAAATTGAACGGAATATTCGAGATTACGTTTGCAGAATGACGATAAAACATTACAAACACGTGATAGTCTAAATGCCATTTAATTCTCGGTATATTCCTATTTCAGTTATTGAACAAAAGAAACATGGCCGATGCTGTTCTTCCAATTTCCTTGCTTTGGTATTTTCCCAATATTTCACTTTAACAATAACTTCAGGTAAAAACAAACACTACTTACTAAAATACTACCCAAGTCTATATAATTTACTGATCGTGAACTTTTGATTGCTTCTTGAATCTTTCCTTTCCACAATCGAAACTTTGTGCCACAGATAAAATAATACATATATTACAGATAAGGTCAATGGAGGCTATTGCAACTATGGGGCTAAAGCAACTAATAGCGATATCTTCAATTCTCATGTTTTTTAAATACAATGCCATCTATGGGCCTGGAGAAAAGTCATAGTTTAACCTATAATAAACAGATGGCGTCAGAGGGATGAACACTGTTTGACCTACAGAGATTTTATGTTAGTCGCCATTTTGAACACGTGTTTGGTGACGAGCGTGTCATCAATTTTAAACAAAAAAAAATACTTTTCGTGCATTTTAAACACGGTTTTATGCAGAAACGAAGAAAGTGTAAAGGTAAGTTCTCTAAACACTTGCGTTTTTAATATTATATGTTATATTTCGTAAGATAATGTAGTAGTTACATTAGCCTCGTACTTATCTCTTTGCGGGGTTATTGCAACTAGTTTTTTTGGTTACAATAGCCCCTTCGTGCTTGTATAAAATAAAAGAAAGCCAGTGATGTCGAATATCGATAATTGTAAATCGATATACTTACAGCATACTTTAGAAAATTCTCGAACTGAATCCATTCGGGGCCTGGGATAAATTGCGTGAATAAATGTTATAATTAATTTTATTACTATTTGAACTAAGATTCAAATCTATTTTCCTTTCAAGATGGATATACTGTTGTATGATTAAATACTGTAGTTAAATAGGGGGTCAGACCTAATGCATTTAGTTCATGACTTCGTGCGTAGGTACTATAACAACCCATACTACTTAAAAACTCTGAACTAATTTGATATTTGACTTGTTTTAGATGGTCCGAAATTATATTAAGAAAAAAGAAAGGAGCTATTCAAAAGAAAAGCTTCTAGAGGCACTCCAGTTGGTTAAAAGCAAAACGTTAAATAGTTATGAGGCAGCAAAGACGTTTAATATTCCGAGGTCTACTATAATTTCACATTTATATGGCACACGTGGTCAAAAACAGGCAAACCCTGGAATGAAGACTGTATTTTCAATTGATAGTAGCTCAAGTATAGCTCTAAGTAAAGACAAACTTAATATTGCAATTTAGAAAAAATGTTATCTTAAAGATTTTATATAATTTTAGATTTTTTTTTAATGTTCTTAGAAATTTTTGTATTATGTTTTGAGAAGTATCTAAAACTTATAATTTTTGATGTGATGATTACAAATAAATAATTTTTGATATGATGATTACAAATAAAAAATAGAAACGAAGCATGGTTTTATATTACTTATGTACAGTATCGATTGCCTACACATTTTACAATTTATCGATATTTTTTACGTCAACACAACACTAACTCTATAGAAAATAGTCACTTTAGCCCCAAACATTACGAAACTGACTTTTAGTTTGATCGGGACTGTACTGGTTCAACTCTGAGAACATGCCTGCGTAAATTTCACACTGGGTGGCATGTGCTTCGATTGTGAGCATATAAGCTACAAAAACCAATGAGTTAGTTTAAATAGTCGCATTTGCCCCAACATGAGGCTAATGTAACTTTTTCTAACCGCATGGATCTTTTAATAAGATTTTAACTAAATCCTATGGCTTTTTGACATTGTATTATATCGAAAGTAATCTCAGATATATGCTTAATTATATAGATTTAATAGATTACCCCATAAAGTCAAATGTTCATTTTTGGTGTAGGTTCAAGTTTCAACATATTTTTTTTTAGTTACAATAGCCTCCATTGACCTTATCCAATTAATTACTAGGTTAGAAGAAGGCTATTTTAACTCAAATTGAAGTAAAGGGCTTCATTTATCTATTTTGTTGTGAAATATGAGTGTAAAAAGATAAATCAACATTAAACAAGCAGGTTTTCATTTTTTATAATCTTATTTCTAGCATAATCTGTCGTTTATCATTTTTTAGTGATGGTTTATATCATAATAATTATCTATGCTGCTATCTATTAAATATTTTCAAGACTAATTATGATTTGTTCGATACTATCAATACGGTGTTGCTCTTATCACTTCATTTCCATTGTTCCATTGGAGCGTTTATCTTAATCTTATGGTGGTCCCACACCGCGAGCATTCGATACTAATGTAACATTTAAGATTCTATTTCTAGCATTCCGTTACAATACTGCCTGGATGACTACTACTAATTCTCGGTTCTCCTCCTTCACTGATGTAATGCTCGGATCTGTAACGTTACATTACAAGCGAATGCTCGCGGTGAGACTTTTATAATAACAAAATCACAACATTGTTTCAAAACCCATTTGAAATTAAATAACCACTCCTCAAACGAGCACCGAACCGCTAGCAAAGAAACTCCAACTGTTCCAAACACCACACATTTACGCAATATATACATACTACTCGTAACAAAACTTTCCTCACACTCACACACATCACAGCTCGTTACAAATATTAGCAATACTTTAACATTTAACCAAACAATAAACTTAGTACTGTCAACGAAACTACAAAACGATTACTCTGTAAATGGTATCATTAAATGTAACAAAAGCGATCGCGTTCCATGCTGCTGGCCAAAAGAAAATTATCACTAGCGCATTGTCACCATCTGTGTAATAGGTGAAATTCACTATTGTTTCCCTTTCCGACCACATTACATATATATATAAATAGCACTATTATATCCGTCCCATACTTCTGTCGGTGACAAACGGTAAAGATGAGAGGTAATTTGGTGATGATCGTGTTGTTGTATGGAGTCTGTGCAGCTAGTGAAGGTAGAGCGAATGGCCGGATTGGTGGCGTTTCGTTTGCTCGGAGTAAGGGAAAAGTGCAGAATGTATCAAAAGATCAGCTATTTTGGCCACCTGGAACTAAGGAAAGTAGATGTAAGTTGACCCCATAGCCTTCCTAGAAAAATGGACTATCCGAAACAAAAATAATTTTTCATTTCGGACCAGTAGTCCCAGATATTAGTGCATTCAAACAAACAAACTCTTCTGCTTTATAATATTAGTATAGATTAAATGTTATTTTTGTAAAGTCGTTCCAAAATTAAAACCTCTAGCACGTCAAAAGAAATATCTAATAATATTTTAAAACTAAGTTGATGAAATCTTTTTTTAAGTCTAGTCTGAATATACAAATTCGTGTTTGACATAGTGTGGTTAACATAGTGTTGTTTCAAATGTTTGCTACTGCGTTTGTTTAGTATTACTTAGATTATAAGCAGTAATTATACAATTTTCAAATGGGAAAAATTGCAAAATAAAATACTGCTGTTCTATACATTTTTGGTCACGTGCTTCGTCGAAATGAAGGGATCAGTTTGGTGGTCTGTAGCATATCTTTTAATATTTACTAAATTTGCTTGACCTAAATTCAGCAGAGCTTATATCGTTCGCCGTCGCAGCTATTAGGTTCTCCGCGTGTAGGTGACAGGGCATGTTGTGCAAGGTGGCAGGTGGGCCATGGTCTGTGGAGACACGCTGTATACTCATTGGAGATTTGAGCTGTCTATTGAGCCCCACTTACTGTGTTCGTTCGTACGAAGTCTATTTTATATGATCCAAGTAGGCCACGGTACATATTTGTGGATGGGTTGGTTTTAAAGCTCGGCTGGAGAGCACAAGGGTTTATTTAGTTTTAGTCTGTCTATTTCTGCCAGCATCTGTCTGATCATTTATTTTCGCAGTTCTACTTTATCGACTAACATTTCATTATAAAAATGAAGTAATGAGTTTTTTTTGCGTTTTGACAATATTATTCTACTGTTAACTATTTCGGAATTTTTCCATTTAATTACGATTGTATGGGTGTCACATAATTTTGTGCCACGTACACCAACGTACTTGAATTAGTTTCAATGAAATTTACTGGGGCTAGTCATCCAGATAAAATCTTTTAATCCGAAAAAACAAATGTCAACTTTCACAACACTCACAATGCTCCATACAGATACTTTAAAAAGCCAAATCTATGCAATTTAAATACACGCTTCTAATCTGCCGATGCCTTTTACCGCCAAGCTTTTGAATATAAGCGCTCTCACACCCCAGCATCTCTCAGCATCTGTCTAATTGTATTAGGTACACTAATACGATTAGACTATCGCTGTTGACGCACACTAACACCAAGCTTAGTGAGTCAATACCTAGCCACCCTAGTTTCTAGGTGTTGATTTTAGTCATAAATTATTCAAGGTGGAGCTATCTAAAATAATACTTCATTGGTTTTCCCGTAACAATTCTCCCCCAATCTCAAATTTTTTTATTTATTTTATGATTATTTCTCTGTTGTAATTTGTGTTAGTATATGCACTGGATCAGCTCCGAGATTAAAAATAAAAGATAGTCGAATAATCGTATTTCTTTGTTCAATTTTTTTTTCTTTTAATCTGACTTTTAGATGATGTAAAGATACGGTAAGTATATTCTGAATTGAAAATATTAATTTAAACGAATTTATCCTCCAAACAGTTCTGTCCCTCTTCACGGTGGTGACATTCCCGAACGGTGGCTGCGCGGGAGCCTCAGGCGATAACGGCACTTGCATGACTGCGCGCGAGTGTACCGCGCGGGGAGGCTCCGCTAATGGCTACTGTGCAAACGGCTTTGGACTCTGTTGTATCTGTAAGTACTAAGTACTGCCACGATTAATTTCGAAGTGGTAAAGCGGATTTGCTAGTGGACTGCATATTCGACTTATACATATTATATAGCTCCTAAGTATATACTCGTACGTTCCATTTGATATAATGGACCGACTTAGTAAATAAACGATTTCCTATTTCCCCTACCGACGTAGTATGTATGATTACATTGTTATGAGAACGTTCTATAACAACACAGTTTCCAATAAACGCCATCGGAACATGATATACTCGTGTGTAGGTGTAAGCTCATCCTACGCTAGAAGCTCATTAGATGAAATGTCAATTCCAAACAGACGTCACAATGGATGGCTATTCTATTTCCATTGAAGTCAGTATGCCTTTGTGTATCGATAGAACAAAGGTATAATACATGTCAACTGTAAATGCGTTATGCACGCTGGTAGCCCTTTGTTTAGCGTCGTGGTATTTCGATGTGCTGCAGCGTAGCTCCGCAGGAAATACCGCAAGATGAAGAACTCAAAACGCACAGCAAAGGCTTCGCAATCTAGCAATAGCTAGATTGAGGTTGGATGGATATGTATTGATAGAATTTCGGTTGTGGGAATAATAGATTTAATTTAGGATGATGTTGTCATGACTACTCAGAATAGGTACTCCTACGGAATGTTTTATAGGTCAGTTTTTCTCTTCGACTATCGCTCGGTGACCGGCCCGGATATTTTTATTTTCTACATCATAAAAAAATAATATTAATTCGCTCACAGACGTCGTTGATTCCTGAAGCTTGAAATTTTGCAGAAATGTTCGTTTTAGAACGAAGGCAAGCTTTATGAAAAACACTCACATTCTCACATTACACACATTCACATTCATAAATTAAAATTATTAACGTCATAATTATTTTAACTTAAAAACGTAGCAGTTGGTACTTAGACTTCTGTAGCTCTACCATGACTTTACACAGCTAAAACTCTAGCCTTTCCGTTTTCCGTAAATGATATTATATGAAATATAGTGCAGCGCCCATAGTGGCACACAGAAATAACTAAAATTCTTACCATGAGCACTATAGATTGCGATAAGTAAGAAACCTAACGTAATCTATTCGATAGACGTTATCGTCTATCGAACAATATAAAACGGCACCATGTGTATTTAACAGACGCTATCGAAAAATACGATTGCAATAATAGTTACGAAGCTTACTAGCATCTTGAGGTTTGAAACGAACATTTGGATTAAAATTATAGACGTTTCTGAGTGTATTATAGTCAAATAATGTCTGAAAGAGCTTATATTGCTTGCTATATATGTTGTTGACATACCAATCGGGCAATTAAAGTGAAAAAAAGTTGAATAAACTCTACACTGTACTTTTTTTTTAAAGTACTGCTATTCTATATTAAAAATTCAATTCTTCTATTCTTGTCACATCACGTCCTGCAGCCGTCTTTTTCTATAATGACGGGCAGATAACAAATGATTATATTTCAACACGGTCAAAAAAAAAAATCGAACAGAAAAAAAGACTCGCTCGTCTAAAAATCTTCCATCCCCGTACTAAATATTACATATTATGCGAAGATAAAATTGTAAAATTGCATTTAATGCTAATAAGTAATTGTATTGGATTCTAAAAATCTACATTGTTATATCACTACATAGTATAAAACAAAGTCGCTTTATCTGTCCCTATATCCCTATGTATGCTTAAAACTTTAAAACTACGCAACGGACTTTGATGCGGTTTTTTTTAAATAGATAGAGTGATTCACGAGGAAGGTTTATGTGTATAATTTGTTGACATATTTTGCGGGCGAAGCCGCGGGCGGAAGCTAGTTTTATATAAATCACGTACAAATTCTGCGTACAATCTATTAACGTTATTGACTACCCTTTCAAATACCGAACTCTGTTGATTTAAATCATTATAACATCATGAAAATAAAAAAAAACAAGCGACATTAAAAATCGTGCCTGTAATTACTTATATAATGCCATTTAAAACTAAAAGTTATCACCGCATAAGTTTGACGCCCTGTTCCCTAGATGGCGTTGGGATCGAGTTAGATCTCGCTATGGTTTCGTTACACCGTTTTGATGACTACCGGCGGCTCGCGACTCCACAGTTACACAGGGCGTCAAACGTCCTTTTTATATAATCTCTTCTTAACCACGCGTCGAAGAGCGTGAATAATATTTTTGTATACTGTTCTCCATAGAACAGTTAAGAATTAATTTGTAATGCTGCAATATTCAATGTGAACATTTTTAGGGTTCCGTACACATAGGGTAAATTGGGACCCTATTACTAAGACTCCGCTGTCCGACCGTCTGTCTTTCTGTGTGTCCGTCTGTCATCATCATCTCATGAACCGTGATAGATAGACAGTTGAAATGTTTAACGACGAGGTATATCAGTTGCCGCTATAATAAAAATTACAAAAAAAAAACAGAATAAAGTGCCGTTTTCGTAGATAACGTAATACGGAACCCTTCGTGCGTGAGTCAGACTCGCACTTGACCGGTTTTGTAAATATCACACAATATCAGTAGTTAAAGAAATTTTATTCAACGGTTTTTAATACCAGTAAGATTTGACTGTTCACATCATTGCAGGGAAATCTAGACTTTGAGATATTTTATTATTATCCTCTGAATTCGCCTACCCAACTTGAGCAAGCCTGCTGGTCGATTCCGTATAATGTCACAGTGAAAACTTAAATGCAGTGAGCGTAAAATGAGCTATCGTTCCACCTGATTGACACTATTGTCAGCTCACTTTAAATTCACACCACCTCCTTTTCGGGGTGAAATTTTTGCAAAATAACACTATTTAAGGTGAACGCTGACTTGGCCGCACCGCACGCGCCGCAGTTGCCGCATTCGAATTCTTTATATGAAGTTCTATGCAACCTCGCATACCTACCCGCGCCGCAGTCGCTGCAGTACCTGAAGCGGCCGAACTCCCCGAGTCGCAGCTGATGACGTCACCAACACCGGCCCGCCCGCATCGGACGCTGCGGCGCGTGCAGTGCTGGACTGCTGGTGTCGTCATTCGCATGCAACGATCGGATTAAAACAACGACACTTGTTTAAAAATTAAAACTGACTGAAAGAAATCCAGTGCGATGCGTGCGGCGACGGGTACGACTGCGGCGACTGCGGCGCGGACAGGTGTGTGAGGTCAATAACAAAAGCGATTACTGCGGCGACTCGGCGCGTGCGGTGCGGCCAAGTCAGCGTTCACCTTTAAGATCAATGCATTTTCGATATGAGAAGAGGCCTTTGTCCTACAGTGAGACAGTAGTGGGCTGGTAGGTACGATATATGAATATATAAGAGATTTTGTCATATCACACCTGCTTCGTGCGAGTTTATTGATGCGGCGGCATGACAAAGGTTTCCGTGTAATATACAGGGTGTAACCGAAAGGGTATACGTATACAACAAAAGCATACGCTACAGACCGCCAAACTGGTTTTTGTAGCGTGTATGCTTTTTTTGTATACTATACCCAGCATTTTTGGTCACGTGACTCGTCGAAATGTAGGGAACAGCTGTGTTTTTTGCGATTTCGGAGTTGGTCCCATTGTAAACGTTGTTCAGTTTGGTGGTCTGTAGCGTATGCTTTTGTATGTATATACCTATACCCTCTCGGTTACCCCGTATAGCTAATAATAACTGAATTAATTTTAAAGGTGAGTCTATGCTAAACGAGCTGACAGTCAGTCATACCAAGGGGTTCGTAATCGTATTTCCCAGTTACTGGGTTTTGGAGGTCAGAATGATAGGCAGTAGAAGTAAAGTACTGGTATTCAACTGCATCCGGTTAGACTGGAACCCGACCCCAATAAAGTTGGGAAAAGGCAAGGCAGATTGATTTATTGAATATAAACAGAGAACGAACATATTGCTGTCAACCGGACACAAATCCAGATTCCGGGCTATTACTGAGAATTTTCTAACAGAAAAACCTTATAGATGACGACCCGCTCCGCAAGTCATCACGTCATGATGTACGACGAAAACTCCCCGCTCTCGCTCGCTCCCTAACTAAAAAACTCAGAGAATATGTATATCGCGCATCTTTCAGTATCGCAAACATTGTTCTATTCCCCAAACAGTCCGCCCCTCGTAATCTTCCGATGTTTTGGACCTTGACCCGTGTCTCTCTTAGTCTGGTCTTCTACATGGAGCTTACCGGCAAAGCTCCAAGATCATGAATGCAAGTCTTACCACGTCGACAACGTGAATACACATTCGGTGGAGTGGTATGGTTAAGTATTGCGCAAGTCTTGCTCACGCGAAAATATTAGAAGCCTGTCGACCGTCAATGTAATTAAAATGCGTTAATTGAATCGATCGTTAGAGTGCAAGGTCGGATTTTTCAATCATATTGCTCAATATGAATATTGCGCTATCTTACTGTACGGTTGCATAAGGGATTTAGGTGAAACGGTATATCCAAAAGTAGGTGTCTTCTCGTTTTAGTGGGCGTGTCCTTTCAGGAACTGAAACAAAGAGGTGTGGCTTCGTTGCGAAGGTCAACTAGATGTAATTTATGGTTAATTTATTCAGTGAACGTTCCTAGAAATTTCACTATGTCCTAAACCAATTCATAGCATGTTCGAAAAGTAATTACACAACTAATAACATTCTAATTAAAAAAATCACCAATGAAACTGAACGTAATCATCACATCTTAACCATGTTCAAGACCAGAGCCATAATATTCCATAAAAAAAATGACATTTACAGCTCTTAAACGGGGTTTAAACGCTGATCGCGATCAGTTTCATTAGTGAAATTCACCCTTAGATTGTATCCGCAGTATTCGCGTAATTTAGTACACGGTACACGCAGAGCTGCACGTCCTTGTACAATAAATTGATTGCCTGTATTTGCGCAGCTGAATATTTGTATAAATTTCATTTATTATATAAAACACCATTTATAGTACATCAGTTATTTACTATTTGTTTAAGGAAACCTAGATATTACCTATGTATAAGCATGTGCATTTTCTCTAGTTTTATAGCACTATAAACATACACTAACGTTATACTTATACTAATAAATTTTTCAATAAACAATTTTAAACAATTACGTTTATGCCGTAAGTGATGATTTATGTTCTATATTAGAGGGCTTAATTTCTTCACTTAGTCCTTCAGGTGGACCACTGTGTGTGAGTACGTTCGTTCCGTACGTTCTCTTTACGCATATACCAGTGACACAGTGTGTCTCATTTGCGCGTATAGTGCAAAAATTGTATAGATTTTAAGACGGTGCCAATCTATTGTTGGTACTCCGCGGATGTGACGATTTTTTCCCCACCACTTGTCATTTTTGTTGTTTGTTTTTTTTTACTCCGTCGTTATTGCCGCAAATACTAGTATTCAGCTGTATCCGGTTAGACTAGAAGCTGACCCCAACATAGTTGGTAAAAGGGTAGGCAGATTGATTGATTTGGTGGCCGCAAATAAACCTATTTTCTTTCTTTCAATTGTATGGTACGCAGCAGGCAGAGGAGCTCGTGGCTAAGTACTAACAGCCGTACAGGTCGATCCATCAGGTTAAGCTACGCTTGCCGGGGTTGGCAGTGGATGGGTGACCATCTTTACATAACGAGACTACTCCATGCCTCGGAATGCACGTTAAGCCGTTGGTCCCGGCTGTCATTTGTGCATCTTTGAGAGTCGTTACGGATCGTCAGAAGCCCGAAAATCTGACAGTCAGTTTTACCAAGGTGTATCATATTGCCCAGTTACCGGGTTTTGGAGGTCAGATAGGCAGTCGTTCCATGTAAAATACCGGTATTCAGCTGCATCCGGTTAGACTGGAAGCCGATCCCAACATAGTTGGGAAAAGGCTAGGCATACGATATGCAACGGTCAATAAACTTGCGTCGTGTAAATGAAGCTTTAAGTTTGCCAAAAAATGTTTTTAAGAATGATTAACTAATTATAAATTAAGAGATCTCCTCAGTCAACACGGATTAATTCCATGAGTGATCATATATTTCGTTATTTTGACCATCAGTTGGTAGCATGGGCAACCCTTCGAAACTCAAGCTATCAATGTGACCCTTAATTAAAAATCGAATCTGCATTTCGAGCACGCGCAGTAAAAATCATACAGTCTGGTAGGTAATTAATAACGTAGTACACTGTGTAGATTTTAAAGCCTTTGTAAAAATCTCAGAGTTAAATTAAATGTAAAACGATAACACATTCACTTGGAGTATTATTGAGTACTAGCCGCTGCCCGTGACTTAGTACGCGAATCCTGTTGCTTAAGCCAGCGAAAACAGGGTCGTCAAAATCGAAGATGCATCACATTCCCCGTTCACGCTTGGAACTCAAGCGTAATTCTCTATCCGTGAACGTCTCCGATTCGCGAGACAATGCATGACATGCACGATCAGCGGTCAGTCGCGCATCACGTTCCGCACTTGTCTCTAAAGACCTCGAACTCGATATGGATATACGCTGAGAACTCAAGCGTAATTCCCTTTCCGTGAGCGTCTGCGACTCGCGAGATAATACATGACTTTCACGATCAGCGGTCAGTCGCGCATCATATTCTTCACTGGTCTCTAGAGACCTAATGAATGCCCTGAGAACGCAGGCGTGTTTCCCGATCTGAAGAGGTTTCCACGGAGCGAGTTGCAGCCGGATGTTCTCGAACAGTATCAAGTCTCTCCTGACGCTCTTTGGTAGATTCTTGGGATCTTATTATCTTCAATCTTTTAGCTGCTTTGGAACATTGGGAAAGATTTGACCTCTTTCTAGGCATGGTTATAGTTTTATTGTGAAGCATATTTATTCGATACAATAAAAAAATTAAATGGGAGTTTTGGCCAGTAGAGTCAAATTTTCAATGATATACCATCGTCATTGAAAATCAGTCCTAAACTGTTACCGCCTTCACCGCGTGGAAGTACTCCCAGCTTATGTTATTTTATAATTATATAGTGAAATTAGTGATAGATTTGATTTCTACATCAGATGTTTCTGATCTTGGATTTTTATAAGTCAATAATCAAACCGAACAACCTTTGCTTTTTCTTTCAGTCATGACGTCATGCGATAGTTCAACGTCGGAGAATGGGACATACTTCGTGAATTCTGGCTACCCCTCGGTATATGATGGTACCGGCTCCTGTGAGCTGACAATCTTGAAATCACATCCCGATGTCTGCCAAATTAGGTAAGCTCATTCACACATATCATGTTTAATATAAATTTGGTTTCTCCTCCAGATTTATTATGCACACGGGAAAAGTGTGGAACTCTTTGCTAGCGTCTGTGTTCCCTTCTAAACATACATACGTATATGCGTAGAGAGTGTTGACAATACAACAAAATACAATACGATAATAACTTAAAACACTGGCAATATTAATGCATCGAATAAATCCCAGCATCGTTGTTCTAACTAACTATGTAGTAGTGTTGGGCCTACTATGGGATTTGCAAGCTTTAGTGACTAATCTATTGAATGTATTTGATTTAATCGTATGCAGACTGGAAACGCCAATAGATACACGCAGTTTAATTTAAAGTCGTATTCTCGTCTCCGCCATGTATAACCCGTCTGCCATCAAAGCAAGAGTCAACAGGCTGCACCTCCATCATAAACTTCAATTGCTTCAGGCATAATTGAGGTCAAAACAGGCCTATTCTTCAATAAAAAAATTAAAAAACTTGATAAAAAAAAAACAACAACTGACTTTCAAAAAATTCGCGATTTGCAAACTTATTTAAATAATTATCTATAATGTGTACCTATTTATCTTCAATAAAGCCTTTTCCATCGACTCGGAAAGAAGATCTGTAAGAAAAATATTTATAAACAATCGTGAGATTTAAGTTTAAAAGGGATCGTCATATTCGTCATTATTTTCTGCATTTCTTTTACGTTTACCAAGTAAGCCCTAACGACACTAAACCAAATCTATTTTCCTTTTCCGTTTTGCCAGGAAATCTAAATCGGGCCAAAGGAGATTGTTCTAGACCGCCCTATAACCAACAAACATTTGACGTGTACGTTAATTTTAATTATATTTTAATATGCTTTTTAAAAATAATAAATTCAAGCGGACACTGTTTAATTCTTAATAGGTTTTAAAAAATGTCCTCATTGATTTTATTACCAACTGAACTCGCCATCTTTCAAGGAATTGTCAATGTGAATGTCACAAAAGATTTGACAGTGTCGCTCTCGCTCATATTACATAAATATCGATATCGACGACGATGTCCAATATCTAGTGATAAATAATGGATGTTCGATATTTATCACTTCCAAAACATTGAAAATGTGCAGTTCATACATATTTTTTTCATGGAATTAGGTCCGTGAATATTTTAATGGAACTTATGATGAATATGGCCTAGCACGATTATGATGAAAATATAATGAACAAAACAAACTCACAAAATGTACTTACTAGTCGAATGAGGGATTTTCTCACAAGTGAGAAAATATTAGTTCAAAAGAGGCGTTGGTAAAAAATACGTCACTGTCTCAGGTTTTTGACATCAAATAAGCTTTCTTATTTACGGATCTTTGTTATCAGTAGCCAGTAAAACAAAGACGTATTTTTTAACCACGCCATCTATTGAACTATGTTTTTTCACTTGTCAGAAAATCTCTCATTTAACGATTGAAATGTCATTTACGACGCAACTCTAGTGAATTGTTCTCATAACCATTTCACGACTTCAATAGCCATATTTTTACTTTTTAACCGACTTCAAAAAAAGGAGGAGGTTCTTAATTCGGTTGTATTTTTTTTTATGTTTGTTACCTCAGAACTCCGTTGTTTATGGATGGATTTGCAAAATTTTTTTTAAACTTTAAAGGATTGATTGGTCCCATTTTTTTCAAAATCCAGTTCTGATGATGGGATCCATGAGGAATCGAGGGAACTCCTCAAATATTATAGGCAACTATATAGTAATTTTAATATTTTCATCGAGAAATCAAGCGTTTACAGTCAAAAAGTAACATTTGATGAAGTGGAACTGGTGAAGAAGATCAGATATGGCTAACGGAACTTGACACTCGCATAGATATCACAATCAAAATAGTTAAGCAACTATGACAATACAAATAAACATACAATCCTGAATAGTTATGTTGAAAATTTTATCATTGAACTTATCTGGTGATGATGATGGAGCCGGAAGACAGGCACCGGAACTCCGTAATTAATCAATGTATTCTAGCCGTGTTTGGGCTTATTAGAATTGTCATGAAATGCACTTTGGCTATAAGGTACTATCGAACTGATCTGATGATGGAGCCGGAAGGTGCAAGGTTGGCATGAGAACTTCAAAATAAAACAATGTATCCTAGCAGTATTTGGGTTTATTAGAACTGTCATAAGATACATTCTGAATGAAAGGTGCCATTGAAAATTTAGTTCTGATGTTATCATCAATGTGTCCACAAAACAACTTCTGAAATATTAAAGGCATTTTTACATACCAGGTAGTGGTATTCAAATTTTGGGGGGGAGGGGGGGTTGCATAGGTACCACAACTAAAAAGTGAAAAATAATTTTGATTTCGTAAGTCGGTGGCAAAAAATTAAAATACAAAACCGAAGACACCGACTTCCGAAATCAAAATTATTTTTCACTTTGTAGTGTTTTTCTTGGAAGTCGGTTTTATTTTTTGTAAAAAAGTTTTTTTACTTTTTAAGTACTTAAACTCTATTTTTAAATGTCGCAAACTAAAACGTTACACATTGTTCGTTGGGAACAAAATATTTTATTTTAGCATTAATTTAATTGGAGTAGAATCATAGCAACAACGTGTTTATGTTTGAAACGGAACAAATTAATTTACATTTGACATATTGATCTGTCATTTTGGTCTACGAAATTAAAACCACAGATTAAATAGGTGGTCATTGATAATCGATATACAATGATTGATCTTCAAGAGAGCATCTCTACGTCACTACGTCAGTCGGTGCCTGTGGCTGTGTTGTGTTGTTGTGAATACCTACCTTTTGGCGATTTCTTTTGGTGTTTTTGATTTTGTTTCTGTTTAACGGACTACAATTTGGATTGCTTTCAACGTGACCTGGCTTTGTATAACTGATTCTGTGATCTGCTTAAACGACACCTTAGCATTTTGACAACGGACTTCGCTTAAAGTAAACTTCAACCAATAAGTAATAACTGTACCTAAAAGGCATAACACAACTGTATTTACGGTAATATTTTACTGTATTTGAAGTTTAATGCTTTGTAGAAACCAGAAATAGCGATTTTAGAAGGAATTACTTAAGCTTTCTTTTATTAAAAATAACCAAATCTGTTCCTTTTCTTTAAATAAATCTTTTCTCTAAAGTGTCCGTCAAGAAACTTTGTTCTTATGGGCTACTAAGGGCAGTTTACAAATAGAAAATGATTTTTTCTATGCTGTTGGCTCCAGGGCGAACAATGTATGGGCGTAGAACAATCTCCTTTAAAAACCATTTCCGGACGAACTCTAGCATTTGTCTGGACGGATATTTGAAGATGCAATGAATAGGTAAAAACCCGCCGAGGACGGATGACTTCATTTTGCCGCATCTGGTATCGGCTTTGCCCAAACTCGAGGCGTTCAAAATTGTTTCTATAAAATTCCATATTACAACATACACTTATTAGCATCGCAACTGTATTACCTCGGCTCACGTCAGCTGGTTTTAAACTAATGTACGTCGGATCACTCACAGTGAAGGGTTCCGTAGTTGGGATAACTTTATCTCAAAAGGAAACTTAACATTGTTGTTCATTGTTGTTGTTGTTGTTCAGACTGCAAATGCAAGCCTGCAAATGCAAAAAAAAAATCTGATAAAACTATAAATAAACGACTTTCGTGTTGTGTGTGTTCGTGTACTGTTGACGATACACGTCAGTTAACCGCGGTCTGGTTGCAATTTTATATCTACTATCAATTACAACTGAACCCTTTTTTAACATCAAAATACTGTGAACTTTATTAAACCTTATTAAAAGTAATTGACAACCACGCAGCAGACACAATAAATAAACTATTGTTTGTGGTCACACGGTGACCGCGTTGGCGTCTACCGTGATAAAAAAACATTTAACATAGGTAAGTGCATATAAAGCCGGAAAAATCAAGTTTTACCCACGGCCCCTTACCTGACCTTCTCATAAAACACACAACCAAACACAAACTTAACACCGGCTCAAACTTCTCGTCCGGCGTACTGTAATCTAGGTATTAGAATTTGATTTCTCTGTAGTAAGTATAACATACAAAATAATCAAGATCAAACGGCTCTATTCATTGTCTCTAAGTATGAACGCTTGAAGTAATTCCACGAACTCAGAACGTTGTCGTAAATGCTAAAAGCTTATAGAGTTGTAATAAAAAAAACCGACTTCCAAAAAAAACACTACAAAGTGAAAAATAATTTTGATTTCGGAAGTCGGCGGCTTCCGAAATCAAAATTATTTTTCACTTTGTAGTGTTTTTTTTGGAAGTCGGTTTTATTTTTTGAAAAAAAGTTTTTATTTTTCACTTTTTAGTTGTGGTACCTACACAACCCACCCCCCCCCCAAATTTTAATACCATTACCTGGTTTTGTTGATTTTTCAAAAACCGCTTATCCGATTTCGATAAAAAAGAAGATTTTATGGGACCATTTGGGAAGTATACCCTTTGCAACAAAAAAAGAATTTTTGAAATCGGTTGGCAAGCAACGGAGTTATGCGCGAACAAACATATAAAAAAAAATATATATACAGTCGAATTGAGAACCTCCTCCTTTTTTAGAAGTCGGTTAATAAAAACACAAGAAATTTTAAAAAATATCTGCTCAAAATTGCCTTATTTCAAACAACAACCCTCCTCTTCAAAAAACATAAAAGTTTTATAGTACTTTTTTTTTTTAAGGCTGGGAAATCATCCAATAACTTCTCCCGCTCTGGGAGTCAGTTATAAATATATTGAATACAAATTGACATCATTATTAAGTACAAGTACGTGAAAATTTGAGGTAACTTCGTAATAATTAGTGTTGTATTGTTCCACAAAAAGTTTGAAAATATCCAGTAATTATTCGTAATTATAATTTTTACTTTATACCTAATATACCTAACAAAACCTCACTTCAATTTTATGAAGAAGCTATTTGAAAACTGTCTATTTTACTTAATACCCTTTTAATGTTTCCCGTAACTTAAAATGACGGTTTTAGAAAAGACGGCTACAAGGCATTTTCCGGGAACATGGAGCTTACAGAGTAAAATATTACTATGAAAGCTCCATGTTCTCTGAAGCTTTTGAAGCACTTTGCAACCTTACTCTCGATACTATTATATATTCAGTATGCATAAAGCCGGTGTGCTTTATAAACTTAAACGACACTTAATAAATTGTGTACTCAATAAATAATTTTACAAATTGTACCAAAAAAAAAAGATAATTTTCTAATGAAAAACGTTGCACATTGTTAAGAACGATGGGTTTCTAAAATAAATTATTGAATATTTTCAAAGATAATTTACAGAAGCCAATTTTCATCAAGCTAAATCCAAATACACGATATCTCAATAAAGGTGAATTTACAAATGAACAGCGTAGCAATATGCTACGATATTCTCGTAGACCGCTACGCCGTCAACGTAGCACCGCAACCGCTGCGCGCTGTCGCGGTTTATTAGTGCTACGTCGAATACCGATAGTCTAGCTTAGCAAACAATTTCAACAATTTCTGGTAAACAGAGGGAGGTATATTGGGGTGGTGGAAGGTATTGAATGCATTTGGGAACGTAATTTTGAGTAATCCATCACTTACAAATACGGTAGAAAATCTTTTTATTATTTTTCTAATTTACTTCAGCAATACATCTTGTCAGAGTACATAGCGCAAGGGCATGGTGCATTTGATTACTGCCTACAACTTTGCCATGAGTCGAATTCCCAACCTCATTTTCTAGATTAAATGTAGGGATTCCGCACCGTGATGAAAAATACGGACCATTAAACTTAGATTACTTTCCTCTCAGTGCGCCTGCATTAGTTTCGTTCAAGTATAATAATATGTATGGTTGCATTTGCGTTAGAACTTAAAATTAAAGTTCTATAAAAACAGAGAATGGAGATAATGCCCACATTTCTGCGCCACGGGACTTCTCTCAGTCCACCACGAGCAAAACGGCAATCGCTAAGCATAATGCTGCGACCATACGCGAGACAGAGCCTCAGCGCTGATTTTCAGTGATGACGTACTTACATCAACCGGTGTAGCAAAAATTCACACAGAGTATAGCGCCTGTGAGTGTTCGAAACAGCGATTACTCAAAACGACTACTAACAACTAACTCGTAAGCCACGGTTGTTATCACTGGTCCACCACACCTCACCATTTCGTAAGCAGTGGTGATGAAATCAATTACACAAAGAAAAACCACTTTATCTAACTACTTTACTTTGTTTAAAAGTAACGCTCTATTTTTTTAGTTCTAAATGTGTCGCGCTCACGGTCTTAATTTATTAGAAGCTACGGAACCTTCACCAATCCTAAGTACATTTCATAGTAACGTAATATTAGACGTGCCACGAAGGTGAAGTTAATATTGTTGCCTTGCATTTTTCGTGTGCCTCCTACAGGCTGATGCTTTTTTGTTGAATTTCTATAAACTACAAATAGTAAAAGAAGTTGGCGTATATCAACTTTATTTACCATGTGATGAGGTGCATAAAATGTCTGTGATTTATTTTAAAATATATTTTTGCTTTTCACCGGTTTTTTTTTACTCGTGCACTAAACGCTGCGGAGCTCAGTTATCGGATATTAATTAAGTCTGCAAAAACAGACAAGTGAGGAGTTTAACTTGCGTGGAGAGGGTTAGGTCCCGTACAAAGAATGTGTTGTCAAGAACTAACATAACATTGCAGTTAAATAACATGTGCCCACATTCATTCCAACTGCAAATGCTAATATTAAAAGATTTGTTATTTTAAGACGAATACGATATTTAAAAAAAAAACGAAAGTTGTACCGAAAAGTTTTATACACCAATACCAAGATTTAGAGTAATTATTGTCATATGTATTAGAAAAAAAATTACATATTTTTTTATATTTAATTTTAAATAAAAATGAATGAATATCGTTTTATTCCCTTTAAATATTTATGACGTTCCCTTTTATATGACCACTCTAAAAATATAGTTTGAGTTTTTTTTTTGAAAGCGTTAAATTTTTGTTTGTCTATGTTTGATTGACCGGTCACAAAGTTACACATACAACAGAGTTCCTTTTTAGTGAAACAACTAACTTATTCTTTTCTTAACGTTCTTTTGAATATCTAATATATGAAACTATAAAGTTCACAAAAAATACATATAATATGCATTGGCTTCGCTTTCATTTTGATCAATAACAGTAACAATTGAGTAAAATCAGTACACCAAATCAATTTGCAATTGCTTATTATGTGTACATAAAACTCCGTAGGTACATCCATGACCATTGTCCCTAAAAACTATTAGTTTTAAAATCATCAAATAAAAATATAATTGTGACCCTCACAACAACTTCTTTCATTTGATATGTAACACCTACATTTTGCAATTTGTATTTTATGTTTTGTGTGTTTAAGTTACAATTTAAATGTCGACCTTCCAATTTAATTGGTCCAGTACATTCGGGCTGCGTTTGTAACAATCTGACACTCCCGTCATCCCACACAGATCCAACAGGTTTTCATTAAGACGTGTGGAATTCTAAAAAATATTCCAGGTAACTTCGTTTTGGCGTCTACCTCTTCGCCTCAATTGAGTTACCGGGGAGGTACGAGTATCGGGAGGGAAATCATGTTACAGTTTTTGCATGACCAGTGCTACGGTATCGTGGCGTAACAAGATTTAAATATTCGTATCATATTTTTTAATATTATGTTACTGAGTTTTTAATTAATGTAACTTTTAAAGGGATTTTCAGTTTATTTTTTTAAGAGAAATGGTTATAAAAAAAGGTCTGATATCATGTTTTTTAATAAACCTTTATAGTTAATTAGACTGAAACAATCAAAATCATCACTCATCTATCATTTATTCAAACCAGGCTGAAAATCAGCACTTTTACAAGGTCAAAGTTACATAATGACAGTCCCCCAAAAACGCCCACCCTTTACCACTTCCAAGTGAGAAGATGTGGCGGAAGAAACTCCCCAGCAGCATAGCTGTCTGTTTAGTTGGAAGAACTTGATTCTACATATTTATCGTATGATAAGTAATTAATTAAATGGAAACATTAACACGTCATCATACAATTAGATTTACCTTGTGATTTCTGTCTTTTTCACGTTACACTACATCCTCATTAGTCTCTTTTACTTACCCAAATTTATTTAGGGTTTGCGCAATATTTGTCTTCTTTATCCAGACTACTGGTTTTCTAGTGGAATGTTCCTGCCTTTGACCTCGATTCTAGTGGAAAGCGAAATGTGGGTGTACTACCTTTGTCAAGATGTCAAGGTGTACCCCTTATTTCCTATTATAGCCTTCGGCGAATTCAGGGGAGATGTTAAATAAATATTTTCCGCCGAAAAATAAAAACTCATCCTGTTGCCCTCCAAACGCGTTGGAATCTGTATAGCACACATGCCCTGAACCTAATCTCCGACTTATTACTTGAACTACTGAAGCGAAGTCACTATGCACAATTGCACATGCCTGCATAACTTACGTGCCTCGGGATGACATGAAGTTATTGAGTTCAACATATTGGAAGATAGGAGGTTTTCCAGGTAATGCAAATTGCTTTGCATATTTGATGTCGTGTTTACATCGTCGACTGAGATTTAAATCAAAGAGATATGTGTAGGTACTTGTACAGTATTCAATGAGCACATTATTGTAAAAGTCACATCGCACCTTTAGAATGAACGACGTTACTCAAAAAAGTAACTTTTAGGGAAATAGCAAAACAAGTTTTGAATTTCGTGATTATTTACGTCAGTGACTATGTTTGTGCTGCAAATTATAAAAAAGTCGTTTATACTATTTTCGTTTTCATTTTATGACGATAACTCAATTTTAGTTTTTTTTTAATTGTGTTGTTTTAATTCTAAAGGGGCAACGCGACATGTTAAGTTGATACTTGATCCGATTGCTGACGAAATATGGTGACTTAAGAAGAAATTTAAAAAGTTTATTAGTCATAAAATATTTTTTCTCTCTCCTATTATTTAACTTAGGTAACCCTTGTACCGTAAAATGGGAAAATACCGTAAAATCGAGACGAAACCTTAAAAGGGATTTTAACAGTGGCATAATATAATTTGCGGCCTAAAAGGGCTCTAATATGTTAACTGTATTATATTGAACGATTAAGTGTCCTTGTTGGTAACAAAATGTATTATTGCAACGTTGAAATCAATTATAAAGTTTCGTTCCGATTCACCCCTGCATCCCTATTCACTTTTACCGAAATCTTGAGTCCGTTAGAAACTAGTGATAGAAAAATTACAGTCAAGCAAATTAATAATGAATGAAATTAGTACCCGTTAAGTAGCCACCTCATACAACTCTTAAAGAATGACAGTCGTGATTTGAATATGAGTATCACAAATTATACTTAACAACAAACAACAACAATTTATTTTCCTGACTTTACTTCCACATGCCGATCATCAGCATATTCTATAGCTGCTAACAATTGCTCGAAGTTTTGTCCGCGCAAAATTCGTAAAATAACTATAGGTATAGTCACATTTTCATAAAACTTTCCTGTTACTACATACGTTAGTAGTTTTAGTCCGAGTTTGCCAAAATATAACTAGACT